>OY759259.1:8020000-10520000 GCA_963662185.1 Eilema griseolum
TTTAGTTTGGCGAGATATTATTTGTAATATTATTATGTAACCATTATTTGTCAATAAATAAATAAAAAAAATAAAAAATCACGTACCAGCATTGACCCAGGTCTCGTCTTGATAATATATATATTTTCCCTCCCTGCGATATTGTTTAATTAAACGCAGGTAGCGCTGGCGCCATGATATGATATCTTGTCTATCAATAAGCACACTCTTGCGTGATCGAGTAACGAATTCGAAATTGAGATGTTTCATAATTTTTCTCAGTGTCTCTTTCGAGAAGTTGGGCAATCCTGGTTCATCATTTACAACTTGCAGCACCTAAAAAATAATATAGTTATTACCTAATTAGTTAATATTACACATGGGATAGGAGAAAACATACATAACGCATAATAAAAAGATGAGTAACGACATGTAAACTAACCTTTGCGATGGTGGGTATTTCATTTCTATGAAAGAACTGATGTACAATTCGTCTAATTGCAGTGAATGTGAAATTATCAAGTTTATCTTTAAAGGTAAGTTTTGGGCCAGTTTTTTCGGGAGGTTTTAGTGATTCGCTGTCGTTCTCCTTGTGCTCCTTTAAAACAGAATAAACAGTGCGGACGGATATTCCCAAGACTTCAGTCACCTTGTCAACGCATTCACTTGTTTTTGGTAATTCAATGTTTGGTTCTGAACATTTCACTTCAAACACATATTTGTAAACGTTTCTGACCCAAAGTTTTTCTGTTGCACTTAGAGCTACACGTGGCCTCTTTTTCTTAGGAGATAAAAACGTGTCTCCATCTTGCGATGTGCCCGGCAGAGCATCCATGTCTTTGATGTATCAAACAAAAAAAACTAAAACTATTAATGAAAACAGGCAATGAAAAAAAAACACAACGTAACATAAACTTAACAATAATGATAACAAAAACAACGCGCAGTGGGCAAATCAAAATTATTCGTGTACTCAAAACAGAAGTTAGAAGCCGAATGAGCGAATGACAACCGAAACAAAATGGCGGCCAAGCGTCATCGTAGCACCATAACCAAATTCAGTACTACCAACTTGAGAGAGCGGTTGCTTGAGTGTTATCTTGCTTAATGCGTAAAAGGATCAACGTTTATACAGCCTTTTATTTACATTAAAATTAAATAGAATTTAGCATGATCATTATGAGGCAAATTATGGAACGATTAGATATTCCGTAAACTTTTGTGAACTGAATCACATCACTATTGAGATTAAGCTGTCAACATTATTTTACGGAATGACATTTAGAAACGTCATTTTACTGCAGCTAATAAAAAGTTAGACTTTAGTTGCAATTGTAAGCCTTTGCGGGTTTCGTAAGGCGAAGCCGATCAGGTGTAATAATAAAAATAATGAGAAAAAAGTACAAGAGTATTTTAATAATGTATAATGTAAATAAATTGCAATACATATATTATTACATACAGTCCCCACGTCTGTATATCCCCGAAGGGGTACCAAACACCTACATTTCGCCAACTATGATTTTTGGTCCCACGTACCTAATAGTGGGCGAGCCTATTGGCGTGAAGTAGTCCTGTTTGTTTACTGTCGGGTGTAGAACAACCCTATCCCTAAGTCGCCTTCTATGACACTCACAGGACAAGATGGACTGGTCCTATTCTATTCCACCGGGAACAAACAGCAATTTTTGCGGCGGATTGCGATTATGGAATATTTACATGAAGAACCTCCTGAGATATTCAGCCCTATTGATGTGTTCTATGAGAAAAGGACAAAAGGAAATGGTGTGCTATAGTCTCATGGAATTGGTGTGCTGCAAATCTTGATTGAAATGATTGCCGTGAAAACCAAGATAAATAGCAGGAGAAATGCAATTCCATATCCGCCGCTGCCGCCAGGTATGTCCTAAAATATGCGAAGTGGAGTAATAAAAGACCTAAGGCGAACCGAAATGAGAGCTTCGGATACGGCCGGAGTTAAAGCAAAGAATGATGATGATGATTGGTGGCGCGATTTGGCCACGTGCGCTAGTGGACTGTATTGCGGGGAAGTAGCTAACTGTTCCATTGACGCTTTACACACAAAAGACAGGTGATCGGGTTGCCGCGGGCGTGATCCAAGCAATGAATGCAACCCGAGAAATTAGGAGAGGATGCACTAACCTTCACGACACACGTGTTTTCATCGCAGCCGGTACACGGATCTTCTCTTCTTTGCTCAGGAGCTGCCGTCAGCATCACTAGATCACTTGAGGAACACACGAGAGGCACAATCCGATCGGTACAAGTCTATGAAGTGGTAAAAATGTAACAAATATTATCCATTTTTGAGAGACGCGAGCGCGGTCCGTCTTTACGCTGGCTAGTTCAAAGCGGGAGTGCGTGTCTATATCACAAATGGCGGACGGAAGCTATATCTAGTACTATTCTATGGTTAGTGCGGGAGGGGAGCTGGGTATAGAATGAGTGTGTTTCCGCGTCAAGAAATACAGCTTCTACATCGGCGCAACCATTCCCCCCGGCTTGAAGGGTTACCTTCGAAACGACAAATGCGAAACAAATCTAAAGTCCAATCTAAATCTAGGTTTGGGAAATAACAACTAAAATATAAACCTAGATTGGAGCTCGTGCCTACCGCTGGCTAGGCAGAGGGCAGAGGCGAACAAACAACACAACGCAACAGTCTCGACCAAGACGAGACGCGATTAGCCAACAACAAAATAAGGGTCTCTTCACGTGGGACCGATACAACAAGCGAGTGCTTCTTCTCCTCGGGTGGTTCGGAAACCGTAGTGGGATTGAATTGACTAACTGGCCACCCATCTAACGCGGCATGAATCCAGGACGGTCCACCAAACCACAACGGGTGATCCAAAATTTGCGAAGGAAGCAATCCACGAGAGAGACAATCGGCTGGGTTGTCGGTGCCAGCAACGTGAAAGAGATTATGTGGCGCCAATTCAGATTGAATTTTGCCACTCTATTAGCGACGAATGTGTCCCAACGATGGGGCGAAGAGTGGGCCCAACACAAAGCGACTGTTGAGTCCTAAAAGCTAAAAAATTACTAATATTAATGCGAAAATTTACAATTATGTCATTAAGCGACACGGAAGTGCTAGTCTTAGCACTGCCATCCAAAACTACACGGAGTTTTAGTAGTAAGCTTATCTTCTCTAATAACTCCGCGGTGCGGGATAATGTACGAAGGCTGGGTCCCGCCAGTGTCCGCAGGCGCAGGTGAGATGTAACCTTTATCTAAATATTCGTTAACAACCTCATCATAGGCCCGCTTCGACTTTGGGGACGCCTGCATCTTTCGTTCCAAACAAAGAAAGCGTTTTTCAGCGGATACACGGGAGCCACCGAGCGAAAACTTGCGGATGGTAGACTCCAGTGGCGGCTCGACGGTGCAACAGAACGAAGCAGTCGAGTGACTAAAACTATCTATAGAAGCGGGTGCGGAACCAATTATAACAAAACCAAGAACTGTTTCCAGTGCGTGCGGAGCGGGGTACGTCGGTCCCCCTTGAACCTTACGTGATAACTGGAGGTGCGGGAGAATCGAAGCGCCGATCAATATATCGACGACTCCAGGAACAGCGTAAGTCTCATCTGCTAAAGGCAAGTCTTTAAATTTCGTTAATAAAGACGTGTCAACCGGGACGGTAGGCAACTGTTCAGCTATTCTATCTATAACGAGCGAATCCATGTCAAACCAAATATTATTATTAAAACGAGATCTAAACCTTGTTTTAACGGTGCCACGAACAGCTGACTGTAAGCTTCCAAAACCCTTCACCACTGAGCGGGTTGAACGCTTATCAACATTGAAACCAAGACGCCGACAACAATCTTGAGTAATCAAATTACTTTGCGAAGCGCCATCTAACAGCGCTCGAACAATGCGCGGCTTACCTAATGCATCAACAATAACAACGCGAGCGGTCGCAAGACACACAGTAGTGAGTGCAGCACTAGCGGAGAACGAACACAAGGTGACGTCATCCGCGGCCGTCACCGGGCGGGCCGGAGCGCGCGCGAGCGCGGGCTGCGGCTGCGGCGCAGGCTGCCGTGTGTCACCGCTCGACGAGCCAACCGTGCTCACATTGGATGCGGCATTACTATTCTCAAAATGAAGCAAAGTGTGGTGTCTCGCTTGACATTTGCGACAACTATTTCTACTATTACATAAAACAACGCGGTGTTTAGTACCGAGACAATTAAAACAAAAATTATTAGCGCGAACAAATTTATAACGATCACTAGGCGACAATTTTAGAAAACCAGGACACCTGTACAGTTGCGAATGATGAGTGCTACACAAAGAGCAAACAGGTGATTGTACATGTGCTGGTGCGGTACTAACATAAGTATGAGTTGACCTCAGTGACTTCGATGACGCATCTACTTTGCGTGCAGAATCAACAACTATCTTCGCGCCTTCATGTTTCGATGAAGAGCGTTGCAATACTTTTATATGCTCGCGAACAAAACTTTCTAAGTCTTCGAACTTAGGAATTTTATTGCCGCGATGATCCGACTCAAACAAACGAATGGTTTCGGAATCTAATTTCCTTAAACCCATATACAAAAATACGAAGTCGCAGAGGTCATCGATCTTTAGGTTCTTTACGGCGCGAACAGCTGACGCGAAAGTATCTAGAAATTTCTCTAAGTTTTGATCGTTACATGCCGTAATAGATTTCAAATCAAACATCTGATCTAAATAGGCGTTAGCTACCGATCTTTTATCCTCATACCTAGCTTTCAAAGTATTTAAAATTAAATTATAATTCTCGGCACTAAACGTAATTCCAGCGCAAACGGTTATAGCTTTACCAGTCAATTTTTCAACGAGATAATGCAATTTTTCGTGATCTGTCAACGAATCGTTCTTATCTATTGTATTCTCAAAACTATCTATAAATAGACACCAATTGCGAATGTTACCATCAAATTCGGGTATTTGAATTGGTGGCAACTTAGGTCGGTCGCGAGTGGGGTTGGGTAGGTCAGCCGGTTTCTCCAAACTCCTAGCGACGCGTTTGATACGACAATACAAATCGTCAAACGACGACAAGGCTTGATAACTCACTGAGTAATCGGGATTCAAATTCAACTCTAAAACGTTGATGTCATGTACTAAGGTTTCGAAATCCGCGCGTAGACTATCTAAGTTTTCTATAGAACACAAGAACGAATCTCTGATGACCAAATCAGAGGTTTTAAGTGCATTATCATAAATCGATTGTACGCGAGAGTAAATCATTTCTTTTTTAGCGTATAAAAGTTTCAATTGAACCTTACCGGTCTTATCAACCTTTGGGGACATGTTT
Organism: Eilema griseolum; assembly: GCA_963662185.1. NCBI lineage: Eukaryota > Metazoa > Arthropoda > Insecta > Lepidoptera > Erebidae > Eilema > Eilema griseolum. The sequence goes on from OY759259.1 coordinate 8,025,318, forward strand.
ACAATTAAATCTCAAACTAAAGTGCGGTAAACAACAAATATGAAATGACTTAATCTTAGCGGTACAGAGCAGCGACGCGGCGCGAGCGATACTCGGCAGGTAGGTAGGTATTTACAACTGTGAATGCACGCTTGAACAAACGCGCATAGCAACAAGGTCGTACCTACGCGATGGTCGCTGTCTAGGTTCAACTATTATTTCAGAGATTAAGTATTGCGTAATATCTATTCAAATTAAAATACTTTCGTATGAATTGGAATGAGATGCGAGCGAGGTAGGTACAACCACGTGTCTACCCACGCAGGTATTAGGCAAATACGACGTAATTGAAAAAAACAAAACAAAGCCAAATGCGTTAGGTATTACACTGTGCCTATGCACTAGGGTGTCTAGTATACCTAAGATCTAAGCCTAAACGCCTAGATGCGGGGTTTTCTACTAAAATAACTAGGTATTTAGGCGCGGTGCGAAAATTGCGAACTACGATTAAGTGTTGATATGATACCTAACCTATGTATGTACCAGGTAGGTACTATGCGAGCCAGCGGCGAACGGACAACAAATCTAATCCTAAGTGTCTGGATGCGGGGTTTTCTACTAAAATAACCAGGCACTTAGGTGCGGCGCGCTTATTCCCATTAGAATAATAACAAAATACGAACTACGGCTAAGAATCCGGCTCGATCCGGACCAAAAAATGGTGGCGCGATTTGGCCACGTGCGCTAGTGGACTGTATTGCGGGGAAGTAGCTAACTGTTCCATTGACGCTTTACACACAAAAGACAGGTGATCGGGTTGCCGCGGGCGTGATCCAAGCAATGAATGCAACCCGAGAAATTAGGAGAGGATGCACTAACCTTCACGACACACGTGTTTTCATCGCAGCCGGTACACGGATCTTCTCTTCTTTGCTCAGGAGCTGCCGTCAGCATCACTAGATCACTTGAGGAACACACGAGAGGCACAATCCGATCGGTACAAGTCTATGAAGTGGTAAAAATGTAACAAATATTATCCATTTTTGAGAGACGCGAGCGCGGTCCGTCTTTACGCTGGCTAGTTCAAAGCGGGAGTGCGTGTCTATATCACAAATGGCGGACGGAAGCTATATCTAGTACTATTCTATGGTTAGTGCGGGAGGGGAGCTGGGTATAGAATGAGTGTGTTTCCGCGTCAAGAAATACAGCTTCTACATCGGCGCAACCAATGATGATGAATGGACCATGAACTCCAAGTCTAAGCTTTGAATGTAACTGTACTTGGGCCAAATTTTCGCCCGCAGCTTCGCCTGCGTGGAATTCTGATTCCGTTCCCGATAACCATGGGCGTGGCTCCCGGCAGAAAGCCGCGTAGTTCCCGGCAGACTAGGATTTGGACCACACCATCTCTTCCCATGCAGTGTGGTACAAAGTGACTAAGGAATAGGGCTGTTTAACATCAGACAGATATATACAGCCCAGACTCATCCTCAGATGCATGGCTCGAGTCAACAATAGTACCGTATTCCGGGGTAATAAATTTACCCCCTATTACGTGGGACCGAATTTTATTGGTGAAATGTGGGTGTTAATTCACCTCTATGATATAATAATAATAATAATAAAATATTTATTTCAGACCATAGTCCATAATTAAAAAAGAAATACACACACTGAACAAACACATCAACTAGATACGTGAGCTCGGATCAAGGCTTTCACTATAGCCGAGTCCTGCTTATCTGCAATGACCTTCAGGATACCGTTAGTGCTACCCCGTATTCTACTTAAGCTGGAAGCGAGTCTTTTTCGCATGATGGCATGAAAGCCGTCGACTCCAGCATCGGCAAACATGCCAGATGCACTACAGAAGCGGGGCAGCCCTAACAACATCCTGAACCCATTATTATATTGGACGCGTAGGGCATTGAGCGTTCGCTGCGTATAGCTGAACCACAGGCTGCACGTGTAGAAGGTCTGACAGTATGCTTTGAACAAGGTAATTTTGACTGCATCACCACATCGTACAAACCTGCGAGCCAGCATATTGCTTTTGACCGCCAACGCCCTACGCTCCCTCTCAATATCAACTTGGTCTTCAAGGCCGTCGGTAATGTAGTGCCCCAAGTATTTAAACTTGTACACCCGTTTTAGCTCCGTACCATTCAGCTTAATTGCGGGCACAGTTAACGGACATTTACCGGAGGCCCTGAAGACCATGTATTCACTCTTTACACAGTTATAGATAAGTCCCAGTCTTTGGCTGTGCGATTCACAAATGGCAAGCAGCCGTCTCATTGCGCTTACAGTTGGGGTCAGCAGCACCATGTCATCCGCGTAACTGAAGTTGTTCATTGCTGTATCGTCAATCCAGCATCCGACTCTAGTGCTGCTAAGCCCAACCACAAGGTCATTCACGTACAGGTTGAAGAGTTTGGGAGAACTCAACCCACCTTGTCTCACCCCGCACTCCAACCTGCACGCGTCAGAGTAGCTGTCCGCCCATCGAACGCAGTTCTTCTGGTTACGGTACCAGAACTGGAACAGTCGTTGCACCTGTGTAGGCACCGCTGTTTTCCCGAGCTTCTCCCATAGTACATCATATGATACTAGATCAAATGCCCTGGAGAGGTCGAGAAAACATGCATACACAGGTGTGTTTCTGTCCGTATAGTATTGAACAGTGTGCTTGAGACTAATAATTGCGCTTTCAGTAGATAGTCCGACTCGAAAGCCGAACTGAGCGTCATGTATATTGAGGTGTTTCTCCAATTCTGAGTCAAGCACACTGTCCAACACCTTGGCCACCACCGTAGCCAGAGATATAGGACGATAGTTCTGCTTATCAGATAAATCTCCTGTTTTATTTTTCACAATTGGCACAGTTATGGTCCTAATTAGGTTCTCTGGCAAGTAGGAGTGACTCATACAGACATTATAAAACATTGCCAGCACTCGCGGAAGGTGCACACCCGCATATTTCAAGTGTTCAATACTGAGTCCGTCATGACCGGGTGACTTGCCTTTGGACATGTTACTTACTATTTTACGAACTTGCTTAGCTGTTATATAATACATGTCACCAGTCATGGCGGGCTCAGCATTAAAACCTGAGGGACCCAATGGAGACTTCACAGTGAAATGCTCTTTGAACAATTCAGCAATATCCTTACTATCACTCATCCCTCCCACGCTGACAGGGAGGCCAGGCTCATGGTTTAAGTTACCGGTCGCTTTCCAAAAGTCGGTGAATCTGTTTGAAGCTCGAAATTCAGTAATTGCATCCATTTTTAGCTGTTCTTTATTGTTCTGACAAAACTTTAATTTATTCTTAAACATCTTACGGCTTTCACACATCTCCTCGTATACAGTACCAGATGGCGGCCTATTTTGAGAGACCCAACTTAGAAATTTAAGCCTGGCCTCCCTGTGCGCCTGATATACATATTTATTCCATCCTATCACAATACGTTTCTTTTTTCGAGCATGACTAGCATTCGACTTAATAGCTGAATCAGTTAAGGCTAATATAATATTTTTATATAATTTATCTATTATGTATCTATGTCTATTATGTTTACACATACCATAACTACAATCTCTAAGTTCTACAGGAAAATCTATTAATTTAAGTTTATTATTGCATGTCTCTCTCAATATGTATGTATCCATGGGGCCTTTCAATTTTCAATTACAAATGATAAAAAGAGCGTGTTTGACTGACAAACATCCAAACATATTCACAAACTTTCACATTTTATAGGGGTTAATAATATAATATAAGGGTTAATATTGATGATAGGATTCTGAAATGGATATGAGATGGAGTGGGAAGACTAAAGGCTTATCCTGCTTTGTCTTCTACAACGACGGCACAGAGACTCTGTACTTACAGGGTTGGCAGCGCAACTGTAACTCCTCTGGTGTTACAAACGTCCATAGGCCACGGTAACCACTTTCCATCAGGTGGGCCGTGTGCTTGTCTGCCACCTAAGTGTTATAAAAAAAACCATATATTTCGAAAAATAATTTGTGGTGGCGCATGGCCGTGCGGTAATGGACTGTATTGCGGGAAGTAGCTAACTGTTCTATTGACGCTTTACACACAAAACAAGACAGGTGGCCGGGCTGCCGCGGATTCGATCCAGGCAGTGAATGCAGCCCGAGAAATTAGGAGAGGATGCACTAACCTTCACGACACACGTGTTTTCATCGCAGCCGGTACACGGATCTTCTCTTCCTTGCTCAGGAGCTGCCGTCAGCATCACTAGATCGCTTGAGGAACACACGAGAGGCACAATCCGATCGGTAAAGGTCTATGAAGCGGTAAAATGTAACAAATATTAATCATTTTTGAGAGACGCGAGCGCGGTCCGTCATCACGCTGGCTAGTTCAAAGCGAGACTGAGTGTCTATATCACAAAATGGCGGATGGACGAACTACACTATGGTTAGTGCGGGCGGGGAGATGGGTATAGAAAGGGTGTGTTTCCACGTCAAGAAATACAGCTTCTACATCGGCGCAACCATTCCCCCCGGCTTGAAGGGTTACCTTCGAAACGACAAATGCGAAACAAATCTAAAGTCTAATCTAAATCTAGGTTAGGGGAATAACAACTAAAATATAAACCTAGATTGGAACTCGTGCCTACTGCTGGCTAGGCAGAGGGCAGAGGCGAACAACCGGGCGCAGATACGATCCGGTTGCAGTTTTAACCCGTACAACACGAGTTACCCCGCGGGAATCGGGAAAAACTTCCTCTACTACTCCTCGGTGCGGGATAATGTACGAAGGCTGGGTCCCGCCAGTGTCCGCAGGCGCAGGTGAGATGTAACCTTTATCTAAATATTCGTTAACAACCTCATCATAGGCCCGCTTCGACTTTGGGGACGCCTGCATCTTTCGTTCCAAACAAAGACGTTTTTCAGCGGATACACGGGAGCCACCGAGCGAAAACTTGCGGATGGTAGACTCCAGTGGCGGCTCGACGGTGCAACAGAACGAAGCAGTCGAGTGACTAAAACTATCTATAGAAGCGGGTGCGGAACCAATTATAACAAAACCCAGAACTGTTTCCAGGGCGTGCGGAGCGGGGTACGTCGGTCCCCCTTGAACCTTACGTGATAGCTGGAGGTGCGGGAGAATCGAAGCGCCGATCAATATATCGACGACTCCAGGAACAGCGTAAGTCTCATCTGCTAAAGGCAAATCTTTAAATTTCGTTAATAAAGACGTGTCAACCGGGACGGTAGGCAACTGTTCAGCTATTCTATCTATAACGAGCGAATCCATGTCAAACCAAATATTATTATTAAAACGAGATCTAAACCTTGTTTTAACGGTGCCACGAACAGCTGACCGTAAGCTTCCAAAACCCTTCACCACTGAGCGGGTTGAACGCTTATCAACATTGAAACCAAGACGCCGACAACAATCTTGAGTAATAAAATTACTTTGCGAAGCGCCATCTAACAGCGCTCGAACAATGCGCGGCTTACCTAATGCATCAACAATAACAACGCGAGCGGTCGCAAGACACACAGTAGTGAGTGCAGCACTAGCGGAGAACGAACACAAGGTGACGTCATCCGCGGCGGTCACCGGGCGGGCCGGAGCGCGCGCGAGCGCGGGCTGCGGCTGCGGCGCAGGCCGCCGTGTGTCACCGCTCGACGAGCCAACCGTGCTCACATTGGATGCGGCATTACTATTCTCAAAATGAAGCAAAGTGTGGTGTCTCGCTTGACATTTGCGACAACTATTTCTACTATTACATAAAACAACGCGGTGTTTAGTACCGAGACAATTAAAACAAAAATTATTAGCGCGAACAAATTTATAACGATCACTAGGCGACAACTTTAGAAAACCAGGACACCTGTACAGTTGCGAATGATGAGTACTACACAAAGAGCAAACAGGTGATTGTACATGTGCTGGTGCGGTACTAACATAAGTATGAGTTGACCTCAGTGACTTCGATGACGCATCTACTTTGCGTGCAGAATCAGCAACTATCTTCGCGCCTTCATGTTTCGATGAAGAGCGTTGCAATACCTTTATATGCTCGCGAACAAAACTTTCCAAGTCTTCGAACTTAGGAATCCTATTGCCGCGATGATCCGACTCAAACAAACGAATGGTTTCGGAATCTAATTTCCTTAAACCCATATACAAAAATACGAAGTCGCAGAGGTCATCGACCTTTAGGTTCTTTACGGCGCGAACAGCTGACGCGAAAGTATCTAGAAATTTCTCTAAGTTTTGATCGTTACATGCCGTAATAGATTTCAAATCAAACATCTGATCTAAATAGGCGTTAGCTACCGATCTTTTATCCTCATACCTAGCTTTCAAAGTATTTAAAATTAAATTATAATTCTCGGCACTAAACGTAATTCCAGCGCAAACGGTTATAGCTTTACCAGTCAATTTTTCAACGAGATAATGCAATTTTTCGTGATCTGTCAACGAATCGTTCTTATCTATTGTATTCTCAAAACTATCTATAAATAGACACCAATTGCGAATGTTACCATCAAATTCTGGTATTTGAATTGGTGGCAACTTAGGTCGGTCGCGAGTGGGGTTGGGTAGGTCAGCCGGTTTCTCCAAACTCCTAGCGACGCGTTTGATACGACAATACAAATCGTCAAACGACGACAAGGCTTGATAACTCACTGAGTAATCGGGATTCAAATTCAACTCTAAAACGTTGATGTCATGTACTAAGGTTTCGAAATCCGCGCGTAGACTATCTAAGTTTTCTATAGAACACAAGAACGAATCTCTGATGACCAAATCAGAGGTTTTAAGTGCATTATCATAAATCGATTGTACGCGAGAGTAAATCATTTCTTTTTTAGCATATAAAAGTTTCAATTGAACCTTACCGGTCTTATCAACCTTTGGGGACATGTTTACAATTAAATCTCAAACTAAAGTGCGGTAAACAACAAATATGAAATGACTTAATCTTAGCGGTACAGAGCAGCGAGGCGGCGCGAGCGACACTCGGCAGATAGGTAGGTACCTACAACTGTGAATGCACGCTTGAACAAACGCGCATAGCAACAAGGTCGTACCTACGCGATGGTCGCTGTCTAGGTTCAACTATTATTTCCGAGATTAAGTATTGCGTAATATCTATTCAAATTAAAATACTTTCGTATGAATTGGGATGAGATGCGAGCGAGGTAGGTACAGCCACGTGTCTACCCACGCAGGTACTAGGCAAATACGACGCGAGCCGAGAACAACGTAATTGAAAAAAAACAAAACAAAGCCAAATGCGTTAGGTATTACACTGTGCCTATGCACTAGGGTGTCTAGTATACCTAAGATCTAAGCCTAAATGTCTGGATGCGGGGTTTTCTACTAAAATAACCAGGCACTTAGGTGCGATGCGAAAATTGTGAACTACGATTAAGTGTTGATATGATACCTAACCTATTTATGTATTAGGTAGGTACAATGCGAGCCAGCGGCGAACGGACAACAAATTCTAAGCCTAAATGTCTGGATGCGGGGTTTTCTACTAAAATAACCAGGCACTTAGGTGCGGTGCGCTCATTCCCATTAGAATAATAACAAAATACGAACTACGGCTAAGAATCCGGCTCGATCCGGACCAAAAATGGTGGCGCATGGCCGTGCGGTAATGGACTGTATTGCGGGAAGTAGCTAACTGTTCTATTGACGCTTTACACACAAAACAAGACAGGTGGCCGGGCTGCCGCGGATTCGATCCAGGCAGTGAATGCAGCCCGAGAAATTAGGAGAGGATGCACTAACCTTCACGACACACGTGTTTTCATCGCAGCCGGTACACGGATCTTCTCTTCCTTGCTCAGGAGCTGCCGTCAGCATCACTAGATCGCTTGAGGAACACACGAGAGGCACAATCCGATCGGTAAAGGTCTATGAAGCGGTAAAATGTAACAAATATTAATCATTTTTGAGAGACGCGAGCGCGGTCCGTCATCACGCTGGCTAGTTCAAAGCGAGACTGAGTGTCTATATCACAAAATGGCGGATGGACGAACTACACTATGGTTAGTGCGGGCGGGGAGATGGGTATAGAAAGGGTGTGTTTCCACGTCAAGAAATACAGCTTCTACATCGGCGCAACCAATTTGAAAAAGTGTTTCCTAATGTAATTCGTGAGAACTTATTAGTTTTTATTGCAATAATATAATCTGCATTCATTTAAATATCAATCTTCGTACAAATTGAAACTAATGCAAGAAAGATTTTCATATTTTTGAATAGATTATGAAAAATTCTGTCGAAGAAATGTAGTTATTACATTTTATTGCGAAAAGTTCAGAACTTTGCTGGATTTCATTTGATTGAATATTGGTTCGACGAATTCAGTGTAGTATTTTCTGTTCTGTTACTGACGTTACAAATACTTTTAAAATGTTTTTAAACCAATGCGCACTGTGCAATATGAAAGGAAATGCACTGAAGCATGCAATGACCTCCTGGTTGTGGTATACCCAAATATTACAATTACAATATAGCCTTGTGGAATGGTTAATGGACTGCTGAGACGAGGTATCGGGTTCGGTCCCAGGCTTTACCATGACACACATCAATGACTTTTCGGTGCCTTTCAAAGTTAGGGTACTTCAAGAAGGGCATTATAATACTTTCACATGGTCGGCAGCACACGTCCATACGCTACGGTAACCGATTTCCATCAGGTAGGCCGTGTGTTTGTCTGCCACCTAAGTGGCATAAAAATAATAGCATTGAAAGTAAGGTTTTGGTTTTTCTATGGCAATTTGAAGCTGCTAATTATTCCTACGCCGAAGCAGAACAACAGATACATCAACTTCCTTTTTTATATAGGACACGTCAATTAGACTTCGCATCGTCTGATTAGCCGCGTGATTCCCGGCAGGGTAGAATTTGGATCACCCCATCTCTTCCCATGCGGTGTCGTACAAGGCGACTAAGGGATAGGGCTGTTTAACATCAGATAGATATATACACCCAAGACTCAGCCTCAGATGCATGCCTCGAGATAAAGTGTAGATAAAGCCTATCTGTTAGTTCAGACTATAATCTGACGTTGTATCAAATTTCAGCAAGATTCCAGCAGCTGGTAGGGCGTGATTGATTAACCAACATCCAAACATACAAACGTCTGAATATTTTCACAAACTTTTATATTTATAACATTAGTAGGATTAGTAGAATTAGCAGGATTAGTAGGATTAGTATAACTGATAGAATTAGTAGGATTAGTAGGACTAGGAGGTATATACGGATTAGTAGGATTAGTAGAACAAATATAATTAGTGGGATTAGTAGAATTAGTAGGATTAGTAGGATTAGTAGGATTAGTAGGATTGGTAGGATTGGTAGGATTGGTAGGATTAGTAGGATTAGTAGGATTAGTAGGATTAGTAGGATTAGTAGGATTAGTATGATTAGTAGGATTAGTAGGATTAGTAGGATTAGTATGATTAGTAGGATTAGTAGGATTAGTAGGATTAGTAGTATTTGAAGACTATTTGGTTTCAAAATTTCATAAACTACAATATTATTTCCTCTTTGAAGATTATATATCTTTTGACAGCAAATCAAACTAAAAACTTCAACTAGAGATTTCGATAGAAACATTACTACGATTGTTAGCTAACTCTAGCCTGTCTTCGCGTCAAAGTTGCCAATTAATTTCAGTTGTTAGAAGCGAATGCTGAGACCTGAGACGCTGGCACACCGCCAAGCTTGGCTACGAATTCGCCGAGGTGTTATCGCGTACTGTATTTGATGTTGTAATGAATATAAAATACCTCATTACATTGAAGTCTGTTTTTAGGAGAATAATCTCACCTACCTATAAGCTACTTGAACTAGGTCTATTGGCTAAAAGTGGGCACCAGGTTCTGAAGCCAAGGATTTTGATACATAACATAAACTCACGCCTATATCCCCGAAGGGGTAGGCAGAGGTGCTGGCAACCACATTTCGCCAGTTTATGGTTAGGTCCCAATGTAATAGTGGCGGCCTATTGCCATTAACCGGGCACTTATAAATCTGCGATAAATACACACATAACTTCGAAAACATCGAAAAGTCATTGGTGTGTGCCATGGTAAAACCTGGAAGCGAACCCGAGACCTCGTCTCAGCAGTCCATTACCCATACCACTAGGTTACCGCGGTGGTGGATTTGGATACAACTGGGTATAACGTTAAGATAATGAAGATATTTACAAAAATTCAGTGCGAATATAAACATAGCATCTGTATTATTATACTAGCTGAAACACCCCAACTTCGCTCGTACGATATATTGTAACCTCATATTACACGTTCATGAAATCTGACGGATTTGTTGGCATTTATGATTACTGTTCTGGCCCCTTTTTATACAACTTAGATGGCAGATAAGCACACGGCCCACCTGTTGGAAAGTGGTTACCATGACCTATGAACGTGTGTAACACCAGTGGAGTCACATCCGTGCTGCCGACCCTGTAAGAACAGAGATTTTGTGCCGTCAGTGTAGAGGACAAAGCAGGACAAGCCTTTAGTCGTCCCACTGACAGCACAAAAACTCTCCAGTGAGCTCTGGCTACGTTACTCACCGCCGGGAACACAAGACGAAGTTATTATAACCGCGGTATTCTGTAGGGCGGAGGTACTTCCCCAGTCGGACTGCTCAATTGGGTGGAAATACCGCCGTGTTCTACCTCACCTTGAGCAGTAGCGTGATGATATACAGTCTGAAACTGTTCAATAAAGTTTTAGTAATATTATTTATTATATTGAGCTCACTGGAGAATTCGTGCTGTCAGTGGGAAGACTAAAGGCTTGTCCTGCTTTGTCTTCTGCACAGACGGCATAGAAACTCTGTGCTTACAGGGTCGGCAGCGCGAGTGTGGCTCTTCTGGTGTTACATATATCCCTAGGGCACGGTAACCACTTTCCGTTAGGTGGGCCGTGTGCTTGTCTGCCATCTAAGTGGTATAAATATATATATATAAATATACAGGGTGTATTTTTGAAACGGGGCAGTAAGGGCAAGTACCTTAACCGTTGCAGTTACAGCAAAACGTTCTTAGAAGACCTTCCCTAACTTTTTGACATATTTTGAACTGCATTCACAGATTTTGTAAAAAACTTATAGTTGGCAAAAAAAATGCAAAAAGTCCAAAATTTTTTTTTATGCCAATCGATTCTATTTCATGTGGGGATCAAAAAACTCTATGAGACCATTTTAGCTTTCAGTACTAGGAAAGACAGAAATCGCCAAAAACGTTTCCCATACATTTCGGCAACAGAAACATATTTCTACGATGGTCTAACTTTTTGTTATGGCCAGGAAGTGGGTAGAATTGACTGTAAAGTAAATAAAAATAATTTTTACCCTCAAATTTCGAATTTGATTCGAAAATCTGTGTGTTATACTTAGTTTCAGCTGAGAAACTTCGTATGAGTTATTAATTAAGGATTTTCGCTAAAATGTCTTCTAATCGTGAAAAAATTGACTTATTAGAAGCGTATTTTATCAATAATCGAAATGCGGGAGCTGCATTAGTGTGGTACCGCAATAAGTATCCACTGCGGCATGTGCCAACAAGAAAGGTTATTACAAATCTTTTGAAAATCCTGGAATTGCAGGGTTCTTTCAAAAGAAAGCGGCAGCCTCCTGTGGACATGGACACGTAGATTGCGGTTCTGACTTATGTCGAAGCATATCCAGAGGTATCGTCCAGGCAAGTTGCCCTTGAAGTAGGTGTATCCCACTCCCTTGTGATAAAGATATGGAAGAAATACGGCTACAAGTGCTATCGATATGAGCGCATAGTTCAAGTGTTACATCCGGGTGATGATGTTCGAAGGCTTACTTTTTGCAGATGGCTAAGAGGAAAAATAAGCAGAGATCATGAATTTTTAAATTACATACTGTGGTCAGACGAAACGAATTTTTCCAATAACGGTATGTACAACAGAAAAAATCACCACTATTGGTCCAAAGAAAATCCACTAAGAGTTACGGCAAGTCATAATCAGGTTCGCTTCTCATTCAACTGTTGGTGTGGTATAATGTCCAATCGAGTCACAATGGTGGAATTTTATGAAGGGAAACTGAATTCTGCCATGTATAATGAAGTCATTTTACACCATCTTGAAAACGAGATGGACGAATGGCCCCTGTCGGAATTGCGAAAAGTTCATTTTCAACAAGATGGTGCTCCGCCACATAACAGTCACCTTTCACGTTCCAATTTGAGCCGCCTATTCGGTACACAGTGGATAGGTACACATGGTCCAACACAGTGGCCACCTCGTAGCCCCGATCTAACACCACTTGATTTTTTTTTATGGGGCTTCGTGAAAAACCAGTGTTCAAGAGCTCAAGGATGCATTAATGACCATTTTACGTAATATTCATCCCAGAACATTATTAGCCGCCATTCGTTCAGTGCAAAAAAGGATAGACTTATGTATTCGTGAAAATGGAAATCATTTTGAGCAATTTATTTCATAAACCAATTTCCTAAATGTTTAAATGATTTTTTTTAGTGGGAAACGTTTTTGGCGATTTGTCTTTTCTAGTACTGAAAGCTAAAATGGTCCCGTTAGAGTTTTTTGATCCCCACATGAAATAGAATCGATTGTCATAAAAAAAAATTTGAACTTTTTGCATTTTTTTTGCTAACTGTTAGTTTTTTACAAAATCTGTGAATGCAGTTCAAAATGTCCCAAAAAGTTAGGGAAGGTCTTTTAAGAACGTTTTGCTGTAACTGTAACGGTTAAAGTACTTGCCCTTACTGCCCCGTTTCAAAAATACACCCTGTATATGAGATTATTGGATTTCATATATCAGATTACGATAACACTAACACCTTTTTTTTTTTACGTGCGCAAAATCCCCACGGATACCTCCCCACTGGAGCCGGTGGGAGATGTTATGTCGGAATTGAACCGACTAAAACGCACGCCGCCTGTGGGTCGTTTTGGTTGACACTAACACCTAATGATAAACTAAATACTAAATTAATATCGAGACAATTATCAGTAATAATCTATATATATTATATAAAAGAAAGTCGTGTTAGTTACACTATTTATAACTCAAGAACGGCTGCACCGATTCGGTTGAAAATTGGTGGGGATGTAGCTTAGGACTAGGAGACGGATATAGAATACTTTTCATCCCGTTCGACCTTCATCCTGTTGGACCGCGATCCCGTATGATGTGATATAAAACCTCAAAGAGAATACAAGTAACTATAAAACGTGGTATAACCAAAACACATCTGACTCGGAGTAACAAAAAGTGGAATGACTATGGTCTATGGATGTCTATGGTTAAGTATAAGTATAGTTAAAAATTTGACAAAAATAAATTTTGACTGAAATGAATATAATAAGTGTAACAATCAGTATTAGTCAGTCACTCGAAAAATACTTCTCCACAATAAGGATATATGAAAGTAGGTATAAATTAGGTTTGAGTTATAGAAGTGAACATATCTTAATATATACTGAACGTAACAGGGACGAAGTTGTGGGCAAAGCTAGTAAAATATAAAACCTACCAAAAAATACAACACAAAGACAATGAAGACAAGGCTTATACTTAAAAAAACACATTACAAACAACTTAAATATCTAATTAAAATGAAATTCTATACCTCTCGTCCTGAATTAGCAAAACGAAAACTTCAAACTGTTTAACTGTATTGAAACATTTCTTTAACGATACGTGAAAACATGAAACTTGAAACTTCGAAAGGCTGAAAACAAGTCTTTGGTAGTTATTGAAATGAATTCAAATATGTTTTTCTTTTATACCACTTAGGTGGCAGACAAGCCCACGGCCCACCTGATGGAAAGTGGTTACCGTGGCCTATGGACGTATGCAACACCAGGGATGTTACACTCGCGCTGCCGACCACGAAGAAACCTTCTGATGCCACTCTTGAAGAACCCCATATTGTAGGTGTTTGAGAAAACCGCAGCAGGGAGGTCATTCCACAGGTTGAGTGTGCGTGGGATGAAGTTTCTTTCATACCGCACAGTGCACACCGTCTCAGTTCGCAATGTGTGAGAATGAATGTTCTGCCTATGGCGAGAGGTGCGATGATAGAATGTAGCTGTGGGCATCATGTCAAACTTTTCATCTGAGCACAAATCATTATATAGACGATAGAACACACATAGCGAGGCAAAGTCCCTCCTAAGACTAAGAGATTCCACAATATTTATTATTATTATTATTTGCAGAAATATGATAGGTACAGGGTTTTATATATGAATGTGAGAATCGTAATTACGTCAGACAATGTTCTGACATGGATCATACAGTGTAGCTAAAATAGTACTTAATTGAAAGATTTGCAGAGAAGGTACAATATAACGGGAATTTCTGCTCAAAATTGACGCCTGGGGACTAACCCGCCCTTGATTTAAAGTTTAGGCTCTGAATTTAAAACTAGATTATATAAACCAAAAAAAAGCCGACTAAGTTTCTTGCCGGCGTCTTCTCAGGAGGTAGCCGCGTTGAATATCTGTTTAAAAATAACAATTCACTTCAAGAGTCAATTTCAGATTAGGCGGAAAAACGCTCAAACACTTTTTAAGTGACAATTAAAAATTAACCTTATTCAACTAACATAATGCTGAAAAAAGCAACAAATTCAGATATACTTCCGACAGTATGGTACCCAAGAAAATATTATTTAATATAAACATAAAGTACGAATTAAATTACAGTTCGTTTTACTAGTTCATTCTATAATTAAATCATGTTTACAGTTTGTACAATATAAACTCCACTGTGTAATGCTTATTTCCATTGTGTGATACTAACTTCCATTTTGTGACGCTCATTTTCCGTTTTGTGATTAAAACTTTACTAGTTTCATTTTACTATTCGGATTGGTTGGAGAAATAATAATATTTTATGAGGAAAATTATTTCATTGTAGTACCTTACTATTATATTATACTAACTGACCCACCCCAGCTTCGCCCGGGGTATATTTTAAAGCTTTATATCCCTTTGAGCCCGTATGTTTTAGTCTTCAAAATATGTATGAAAAATTGCCGAATTTGTTAACATTTATTATCAATGCTCCGCTCCCTTAAGTAGTAACGTGATGATATATAGCCTAAAACCTTCCTCGATAAATGGACTACCCAACACTGAAAGAATCATTCAAATCGGACCAGTAGTTCCAGAGATTAGCGCGTTCAAACAAACAAACAAACAAACAAACAAACTCTGCAGCTTTATAATATTAGTATAGATTGTAGTTGTTATTTTATTATTATTTCAACAAAAATTATTTATACTCAAAGAGACTTGAAGTAAAGATAGTAATTTCAAGTAAAAAAGACCTGAAGTAAAATTTCTACTGTTGATGAAGCTAGGAGCATTTAAGTGTTATATTTTTTGCTTTCACTATTTAATTGTAGCAAGAAAAAGTCAGTTGGCTTAATATAATGAACAATTTTCATGTTGAGTTACAATTTTTGTTTCGTATTTATTTTATTTTTTTGAGATATTTTATTTTATTTGAGTGACATTTGTTAATAATTGCTTTAATTTAAGTAGGTAAGTGTAGGTAAAAGTCAGATGTTATACAATTAAATTAGGTTTTAAGGAGTGCTTAGGCATTCGTACTAGGTGAACCCTGTATCACGAATGCCCAAAGTATGACATCTAAAACTTTATATACGTGAAACATGTATTGTTCTTTTGTACCACTAATTATAATTATTACATGAAGTAATAACATAGCTTATAAATCTTTTTACTAACGAACTATGGAAGTTATATCCGAAATAAAGTATTATAATAAAAAAAAACGACGGGTTGCACTCCTGGAGTGTCGGCAGAAGTGAAACATTAACACACACGAACATTCGCGCAAGCGCCCTGCGCCGCCTGTCCTCTCTCCATCCGTCTTACGAATTTTCGATCAGGTCACGTGTCCTGACGCGAGTTTAGAAATTTTTACCCATTCCAAAACTGTACACAGCGCCGCTAAAGAAGTTTTCACTTCAAAAAAAAAATTACGTAAGCCATGTAAGACCCCAGCTTCGCCCGCGAATATTATTTTATATAATCCTGTACATACTCAAATTAAATCGAGATTCAGGATTCTCTGAAGCGTCAAAATTCGAACTATTCGATACAGAACTTCCTGAGTTCTTGAAGGATTCACAAACAACAAGGGGTGGGATAGAAAACCTGCACGCGGTGCACGGCAAAAGAACCGGCAACTCCTCCCTAAATTTAGGGGAGGAGTTGCGGCTGCTGGCCGATATTCTGCCGAGGTCGGAACGACCTAAGAGAAGGAAAACTTGAGAACAAACCCTTTACCAACCCGTCTGGCTAGCGTGGCAATAGTAGGCTAAAAACTCTCCAAATGAACAGACGCTACAATAAAATGCCCCCAGTTCCTGGCGGTCCCGCGGTCAATTGGTCCGTTTAAAACACACACATTCATTTTATATATCATTTTACAAGTAAAGTGACAATGTGAAAAGCTAACAACAAAATATAAAAAAAACCTGCCAAAAGTTAGAGAAACTTTTGACTAACAAACGAGACCGTTTTGACCCCTTTGTCGACTGTGGACATATTGACTTGTGGTGACCATACATTTTCATCTTTTTATTAAAAAAGTTATACAAAACGAATTTAATAACGTACTCGCGTAAAGTATGAATGGAATTATACGTAAGATCAAAAAATAAATGTTGTTGATGAAATTTATTGTGTACTAGTTTATAACCGCGACTTCACTCATGTGGATATTGGTTATTGTTTTATAGAACTTAGGTGGCAGGCAAGCTCATCTGATGGAAAGTGGTTACCGTGGCTTATGGGCGTGTGCAACATCCGGGGAGTCACACATGTGCTGCCGACCCCTGTTATCACGACTTTTAGTCATTTTTGCGGTTCCACTCAACCTTTCTACACACACAGAGCTCAGTGGAAAGTTGGTGCTGTCAGTGAGAAGGTTAAAGGCTTGTCCTGCTTTATCTTCTACACTGACGGCCGGCACGGAAACTCTGTAATTACAGGGTCGGCAGCGCGAGTGTGACTCCTCTGGAGTTACACACGTCCATAGGCCACAGTAACTACTTTCCATCAGTTAAGCCGTGAGCTTGTCTGTCACCTAAGTGGTATAAAAAAACAACATAAAATTTCGAGTCTGACTAATCTGCTCTTTCTAACAAAATAACTACATTAACATTCATTCAGTTGTTTTTGCAATCATCATCGCGGGCAAACAGACAAACAAACAAGCATTCAAATACAAATATACTTGTATCAATGGCCAATGCTTCCAGCCCATTACTATTTCAGCTTGCTTATTCTGCGTGCTGCATATCCTTTTTTTGTGTGGTGAATGAGGAGGCGGGGCGGGAGCAACATCTGGAGCAACGAAGGACCGCAAGCCAAGCTGCCCACGTGTGACGGCAACTCAGGCGCCGGATGTCGATGAACGACCTCCGGCCACCATGAGCTCAGGCCTGGGGGTGACTGGTGGAGTCGCCTGTCACCCTGGCAGAAGCAGGCCGCGGCGGCGGCGCGTCTCGCTCGCCTTCCCATTTCCGGGGACGAGTGGGGGACTCTATGGTCCCCACACCCGAGGAGAGGGCCAGATCGAGAGAGATGGCCCTGGGTCGGCCGGGGTGCGAGGGATATGCCTGTTAACCTCACCTTCGGCAACCAAAAAAAACGACCAACAGGTGGCGTGCGATTTGGTTGGTCGAGTCCGACATAACCTATTCCACCGGCTCCGGTGGGGAGGGTATCGAAAAATGCCCTTGGATATAGTAAATTATAATATTAGTTACATTCAGGCGATCCACGTTTATTACTAATCTTAGCTAAATTAATAGATTTGTTTATATTTACATAATGTATAAGGAAGTTATCTAAATTAAAATATAAAAACAATACAGAATATACCTAAACAATCCTGCAGGTTCTGGCGTCAGAGAATTCCTCCCCATCGATGTCAACCGGGCGAGTAACAGTGTATTAAATATAAATCAAAACTAATTACCGAAAATTTCAAATTATAGATAGAGAACTTTTCTTTAGGATGGTGCACACTATAGAAGAGATACTGTTAATATAATTTCGTATTCAATTTTATATTATATACGAAATTATTTCGTATTTATAGTCGTAATTTGTTGCACGAAAATTCGTTATGCGATAAATGTGACTTCTGTAAATCACAATTAGATCTATACAGCAAAATAATCATATTCTAAAATATTCTACACAACACTTGCAAGAAGGGTCTTGATAGTGTTAGCAGGGCTGTACTAGCTCTTAATGTTGAGTTTAAGAATACAGAAAAATAGATTTGTTTTTATTTGTAAAAGTTCCCCCAATTTAGGATCGACAACATCCAGACTAGTGATTCGTATCTGCAGAACTTCTTTACCCTAGCTTCTTTCCATCTATCATATTGCAATCAAGTGACCGCAATCCACTGACATATAAAAAGTTATTTCATTCGCTTCCATGGTGAAGGTGTGCCTTTAAAGCAGTCAATTTGTTTGAAAAACGGCTTCCTCGAAAAAGTTTTTCTTTGAAATTAATTAAGCTTTATTAGCTTTTTTACGGACAATACTTTTTTAATTTTGTTGATGGTGAAAATATGAAGCTTTGGTTACAGATGGGATAATCACCAGGAGATTTTTCATTGTTAATTCATTGATATTAATTATAGCTGATTATATATTCGTAGTTGTTTTTATTTTGTTTAGCATACAGTTCGTTTGCGGGCCGGCCATAACACTCATATTGACAGATTATCTGAGCTGTCTCTCTGATTTATTGAAAAACCCTTTCAAATCTAAAAATAATTTTCCACTCACACTCAACATAAAAGCCATGCTGCTCAGATGTCACATGTCTGGTATCAAGGTGGTCTTAGCTTGGATACCCAGCCACATTGGCATATCCGGTAATGCAACTGCGGATTCTTGCGCGAGATTGGCAGCCGGTACAGGATGCGATTCACTACGCTTTCACTCGGGACCTACGCACTTTATCCGGTTCTTGTCTGGATAAATCTTGGAATGATTTATGGCAATCCTCTAAAATAATCAAGGTGCAGGTGCAGCTGTCTGTCTCTCTAGCAGAAGTAAATCAACGTTGTTAGCGGCTAAAAATATTGGTTTAAGTCCAGTCCCCCAAAACATTGGATTTGAAGAGTTTTAATAACCAAAATTACTAGTATGCATTCCAACCCTATTAGCTAAGCTGAGTTAGCTGTGTTAGGAATAAGTCTATGTCAGTAATATAATATCCAGGTATTGAATCCGGAACCTCTAGATCGTAAGACTGACTTCTTAACTGACTGAAGGTACACAGAGCATACAATACATAATACCTAAAGTTGCGGCACGCTATGATGGCTGACGGCCATCATAACTTTACGCAACTAGGTATAAGTGGTATAGAAAAAAGAAACATTCAAACCGAATAACTTAACATCACTCGCTACACAGAAAGAGCATTAGTGATGATCTACTCTCAGATAATTTCAGGTAGTACTGAACATTGTCCCCTGTGGCACTCCTCATATTTTTTTAGATTTCTGTAATGCTTACAAAATACGAAATGCTTTATGTAGTTTATTTACTTAAAAGACATATATTGTATCAGTTTCAATGCGATGTGAACAGAAATAAATGGTGTAAGGCTCAAGATCGATAAATTGCAAGCTCAAAAGCAATTTGTAACTCCACCGACATAATACTTCACGTAGAATGAGCATTTAATTTAGTTGTTACTCAATCACGCTCAAACGGCTGAACAGATCTGGCTGCAATTTAAGACAGGGCTAAGTTATATACTTTCTACATCCCTACTTTTATCTCCTTTTATTCTGAACATTTAAGCTTATTTTTAATTAGTTTAACTAAGAGGTAAATGTAACTTTTAGGTAGATAAAATACGAGACGGTTTGCACTGTGCGGTATGAAAGAAACTTCATCCCACGCACACTCAAGCTGTGGAATGAACTCCCTGCTACGGTTTTCCCAAGCACCTACAATACGGGGTTCTTCAAAAGGGGTATTAGAAGGTTTCTTCAGGGTCGGCAGCACCAGTCTGACGCCTCTGGTGTTCCCCACGTCCATAGGCCACGGTAATTACTTACTTCCCATCAGGTGGGCCGTGTGTTTGTCTGCCACATAAGTAGGATAAAAAAACGTAAACCTTCTAAAAATATGTAAATTGAGTATATGACTGTCAAGTCGTATTAGCTACTTTTAACTAAACGTCAAAACGGTAAGTTATAAAAAACCTTGTATGAAATAAATTATTGTGACGTCATAATATTCATTATTATAGGTTAGGTGAGTAATTAAAAGTAAAAAATAAAATCATTGTTAATTTAATAAGCTCAGTTAAATGGAAAATATTCAAATAAACTGTATCAAAAGTGAGATACCGACAAACTCATGTTTTAGACGTTAATTTTTTACTACTCTGCTGGATGGTGGATGGTAAACCGTCTTCCGGTCACTATTGTTGACTTGAGCCATGCGGTACAACCTCGTCTATATATGTCTGATTTTAAAATATATAACCCTATCCCTTAGTCGCCTTGTACGACATCGCATGCGAAGAGATGGGGTGGTTCAAATTGTACACTGCTTGGAACCACGCGGCTCCGCTCGGCTTGACAGATGCTTTATTACGCCCCTCTTGAAGATCCCGGAATCGTAAGAAGAAATACATAGTACTAAAATAGTCAATAGCTGATTTCACCAAAAGGGGTATTATAATCTATGAATCCAAAATCCAATTTGAACACGCTGATTGCCACGTAATGGCCACAAATTGTGGAATAGGATTAAATAGTTTTGAATATGTAAATGTTATTGGTATTTCAATTCGAACAAGAATATTGTATTTAGTTAGTTTTGTTACTAAGGTTATTAGTATTGTAATCAAAGTTGATTGTACATTTATTATTCAAAGTTCTGTATAAAACATCTATAAGAATGTACGATGCTTATAGGGACCATTACTAACCCTTTAAGTCACGTTGGACTACGACCTTTGGGCTCAAACCAAGCTCACTTATAAACCACTACATCTACTGAATAACGGACAAGGCTCTTTTTTAACTGACTTCCACAATAGTTTTTATCGTGCGCTACCTCGCTGGAGTCAGTGGGGGAGTTCATCACGTCATTTATGGGTCGTAGATTGCTGGAGGCATATCTCTTGCACTCCGGCCGACCCCAGGGATCGGCCGACACAAGGGTTTCATGCTGCATGCTTCCCTCTTGGAGTTCCGCTTTCGCAAAGTTAAGATAAGAGAAAAGTAGGGGAGCAGATCTCCTGTTCAAGCTGTGACTGTAATTGGGACTAACGCTGTGATGAAATAAGAAGGTTTATGTAACCAACCAAGAGGGAAGCATGCAGCAAGAAACCCCTGTCCGATCCCTCGGGTCGGCCGGGGTGCAAGGGATATGCCTCCAGCAATCTACGACCCATAAATGACGTGATGAACTCTCCCACAGAATCCGGCGAGGTAGGGCATGATAAAAACTATTTTGGGAAGTCAGTTAAGGCTTTCCACCTCGGGATATAATGTCCCCTTACTCCTTTTCTTCCCTTAGATTCTAACCCCTCCAGTTCAGCTGAATTGCTTGTATTGGGAGTGGGTTCACGTCGGTAGCAAAACATCAAGATTTGTACCCGACACCTCTCAATCGTAAGGCCGGACTCCTTAACCAATAAGTTACCGACACTTTTATAAGATAAGAAGAAGACATCTGACGTAAATCCAAACCGGCGAGCATGGATGAAAACAATTATAAAAAGTAGAAGAAGCGAAAGAGATATGTCAGGATCGTGGCAAGTGGAAAACTGTTGTCTCTGGCTACCCCAATGGGAAAAAGGCGTGACTGTATTTATGTATGTTTGTATGTAAATGCACACTCCTTAAATCAATCAATCAATCAGCCCACCGCAATCCACTGCTGGATATAGGCCTCTCCCAATGTGCGCCATTTTCGCCGATCCTCCGCCTTCCGCATCCAGTCTGTCCCAGACACCTTTTTCAGGTCGTCCGTCCATCTGGCTAGGGGGCGTCCTACCTTTCATTTACCTTCTCGCGGTCTCCACTCTAGGACTCGTTTGCTTCAACACCCATCGGTCCTGCGACAAACGTGGCCAGCCCACTGCCACTTCAACTTGCTTATTCTGTGACCTGTGTCGGTAACTTTAATTCTCTGTCGGATAACCTCGTTCCGAATTCTATTCTTCAGAGAAACTCCAAGCATAGCTCGCTCCATAGCCCGCTGCGTGACTTTTAAGCTATGGACCAGCCCCACTGTAAGTCTCCACGTTTCGGCACCGTAAGTCATAACAGGTAGGACGCACTGTTCAAAGACCTTTGTTTTAAGACACTTCTTAAATACGAACTCAAAATTCTTACCTTTTTAATATTTCAGAATAAAAGAACGTTACAATTCACAGCACCAATAAAAATCAATTTATCACTGCCTTAGAAATCATCCAGCTTCCTTATTATTCAAAGTTGATCTCCAGTTGTAGACTCCAATAATTCTCTGATGGATCTGATCTAAATTCGGTCAGCTATCACAAACTTTGGCTGATCGGCTATCGATCTGGGAGCAAAAGGTTTCACAACTCGGTTCGCACCAAGTTAGATATTCGGGTGTACGACTTTTTATCGGAGTATTGCATATCATTTGATAGTGTTTTTCTTATAAGAAAGGTCTTGTATTATTAAAAAAACGTTTAGGTGGAAATGGTGTTTTAATCTATTTATTCTTTTTTGTAGTTTCACAAAAATACATATTATATTTGTTTTTATACCACTTAGGTGGCAGACAAGCGCACGGCTCACCCGATGGAAAGTGATTACCGTGGCCTATGGACCTGTGTAACACCAGATAAACTACACTCGCACTGCCGCCCCTGTGAGCACAGAGTTTCTGTGCCGTCAGTGTAGAGGACAAAGCAGGCCTTTAGTCATCCCACTAACAGCACAAATTCTCCAGTGAGCTCTGGCTACCCTACTCACCGCCGGGAACACAACACGAAGTTATTACCGCGGTATTCTGTTGAGCGGAGGTACTTCCTCAGACGGACTGCTCAATTGGGCGGAAATACCGCCGTGTCCTACCTCCTTCTATATGTTGTGTTTCTGTGATTAGATTTGTCTTTATATAAGGCGCTGGTACGAAACTAGCGATGGATGGCAAAACGGTACCAGTGTGGTGTGAGGCCGGATCGTTGACGAGCCAACCTTAAGTGCTGATTGAGGGAGGAAATAGAAGGCTCTCAGTTTTTTTCTATACCACTTAGGTGGCAGACAAGCAGGCCGACTTGTTGAGAAGTGGTTACCGAGTCCTATGGACATGTGCAACTCCATGCCAACCCTGAAGAAACCATCTAATGCCTTTTATGAACTTGAAATCTCTACTTAATTACGATGAACCAAATCAAAGAGAAGAGAAGATAGCTTTATTCCTTGGCAGAAAGATAAAGCAGACCCATTTTCACAGTACGAAAATCCCCTGGGATATTCCTCTTCGATCAGAGCCGGTGGTGATGGTTATGTCGGAGTCGAACCGTCTAAAACTGCATGCCGTCTTGTGTTATCAATTACCGAGAGTAATATTGACTCAGGCATATCCTTCACGAGTGTAGGCAGATCCTGGGCACCAAGCTAAAACAACGTTAAGATGACGTACCATGAATCTTAAAACCATACCAAACAACTCGCTTCAATATTCGTAAATTTAATAATAATTCGTAATTTTCATCAAAATTTCAGTACTCCGTGTAATGAGTGATACTCACAAAGTACAAGCTTTTATAATGAAGTTGAAGGAGACCATTTTCGTAGTAATTTGTCTGCGATCGATGGCAACGACGATTAGGGGAGCATGACGCTATTATTCTAAGAGATTGAGCGCAAATTTTGATAAGGTTGACCTAGATTTTGTTGCATCCTTCCTCAAATTAAAGGACTGGGTAAGGACTCCTGCATTAGCCAGTTGTAATAATAATAATAAACGTCTTTATTGTACACCAATAACATACAAGTTTTGTGTGTGTAAAGATGATTTGATTTGATTTGATTTGATTTGATTTGTGGTACGTACAGATGGCGGCTTTATCGCTCTGCGCCAATTTCTTACAGGCTTCCAATAGGATGGAGATTAAAAATAGAAGAATATTTCAGGGCAGTTAGGAGTGCATAGAGAATATGTAAAGAAAATAAAACAATAATAATGAAAAAGAAAACACATAAACATAATAGTCATAGGTATATACAATTAAATTATTTAGATTTGGATTTGAATTTGAATTTGAATTTGAAGTTGAATTTGGGTTTGAATTTGAATTGAAATGAATATATAAAAAAAAAAAAAAAAAAAAAAATTGAGTTTGAATTGGAATTTGATTTAATTTAACTATGGATTGAATTCCGTGATTCTCAATCAATTTCACAATTTCAATCAATGTAATCAATCTAGTAAATGTAATCAATGTTCAGTATATCGATGTAATTATTTTAATAATCAAATTGTTTATGATTTCTATGCAAATTTCACACTTTATTCATTCCGTTATTTAATTTTAATAGTCAGAATCAAATCGATGTATTATTAATAATCAAATTATTATTTGTCTAAACACTAACTGTACTAATAGTTTCACTCTTTTGTCTAACTAAATTCATACAATATTATTTTAATGCATGCGAATGTTGTGTACGTCTCTAATAGCTATGCATATTGGAATATTTCACGGATGCAACTATTATAGAAAATGTATAATATGTATACTGTTGATGTACCTTAATAAATAAATAAATAAATAAATTAAATAAGTATACATACTATAAATATCACAGAAAAAGTCATAATATCTGTTGTCTTTTCGGGTATAAAGCTAACTTATCAAAAGACGGGCCTCGTCCTTCAAAACGCACAATTTGGATGCAACATGGAGGTCGCTACGAGAATGATTGTTACCTAGATTATGTTAGTAACTTCCTCAAATTAAAGGACTGGGTAAGGACTCCTATATTAGCTAGTAGTCTTTTCCGGTATAAAGCTAACTTATCAAAAGACGGGCCTCGTCCTCCAAAACGCACAACTTGGATGCAACATGGAGGTCGCTACGAGAATGATTGTTACCTAGATTATGTTAGTAACTTCCTCAAATTAAAGGACTGGGTAAGGACTCCTATATTAGCTAGTAGTCTTTTCCGGTATAAAGCTAACTTATCAAAAGACGGGCCTCGTCCTCCAAAACGCACAATTTGGATGCAACATGGAGGTCGCTACGAGAATGATTGTTACCTAGATTATGTTAGTAACTTCCTCAAATTAAAGGACTGGGTAAGGACTCCTATATTAGCTAGTAGTCTTTTCCGGTATAAAGCTAACTTATCAAAAGACGGGCCTCGTCCTCCAAAACGCACAATTTGGATGCAACATGGAGGTCGCTACGAGAATGATTGTTACCTAGATTATGTTAGTAACTTCCTCAAATTAAAGGACTGGGTAAGGACTCCTATATTAGCTAGTAGTCTTTTCCGGTATAAAGCTAACTTATCAAAAGACGGGCCTCGTCCTCCAAAACGCACAATTTGGATGCAACATGGAAATCGCTATAAGAATAATGATGATAACGATATTTTTATATAGAACACGTTAAATAGACTGAAGGCAAAGTCTCAGAAAAGAGGTTCACCATTGCTTACACATACCATGTGACAATGGTGACACTCAGCTTGACGGCCTCATCATATGCTTTTTCACGCCCCGCTTAAAGGACCCGGGACTGTAGGAAGAAGGAAACACGTGAGCTGGTAATGAATTCCAGGCCTTAATGGTGCGACAGAAGAAAGAGTCACCGAACCGCTTGGTTTTTGATCGTATGTTCTGCACCGTGAGCAGGTGACATCTATGACCTGCACGTGTTGTCCTGTGTAGAAAAGGGGAGGGTGGGACTAATCGGAAGAGCTCATCAGAACACTCACCATGGTACAGACGGTAAAATACAGCCATGGACGCAACATCTCTACGCATCTGTAAAGGATCTAGGGTGTTCGTGACCTCGGGATTCCCAATGATGCGGACCGCACGTCGCTGCAACCTGCCACTAGACCTTTACCTTATATGATCAAGTTTTTGACGAGAAATAATTTAGTGTGATTATAAGAAGTAGCAAATGGTGAAATGTGAGTATTAATATATCTCTGCTTACCTGTTCGGGGATTTACAGATGTGAACATAAGTATAATATACGTATGTATTGAAAGATTAGGGAGAGGTGAAGCTACTATGGTTATTTTATTATGGCTAAAACCTCTCAAATATTAATAAATTACGTACATAATATATTAAACCTAGGATTCTGAACCAAGTTAAATCACTTAAAATCGCTTAAAGAAACTGTCTGAAACTTGAAAGAAATGCAAATTGCTGCAACACTTTTTGAAATAAAATACCTAGAAGTTAATAAAACAATTACAAACAAGTTGAACTTGTTTAAAAACTAAAGAAAGTTCTTTAATATAGTAAAAGCGAATTATGCAAAATTCTCTGTTGCCCGTCACCACTCGCGTGGAATTCTGATCCCATACCCACTACTTATGGGCACCTATATAATAGTCAGCATACTAAATGCTTTAAAATTTCGTTCAATATTCTATGTATTTTTCCACTCTATAATCTATTCAAATTCCATTCAGACCCTCTTTTTTTTATGTGCGAAAAATCCCCAAGGATACCTTTTTTTTTTTTTTTTTTTTTTACGTGCGCAAAATCCCCACGGATACCTCCCCACCGGAGCCGGTGGAGGAGGTTATGTCGGACTCGAACCGACTAAAACGCACGCCGCCTGTGGGTCGTTTCGGTTGCCGAAGGTGAGGTTGACAGGCATATCCCTCGCACCCCGGCCGACCCAGGGCCATCTCTCACGATCTGGCCCTCTTCTCGGGTGTGGGGACCACAGAGTCCCCAACTCGTCCCCGGAAACGGGGAGGCGCGCCACGCGCGCCGCCGCCGCGGCCTGCTTCTGCAAGGGTGACAGGCGGCTTCACCTGTCACCCCCAGGCCGGCGCTCATGGGGGGCGGAGGTCGTTCATCGACCTCCGACGCCCGAGTTGCCTTCGTGCGCGGGCAGCTTGTCTAGCGATCCTTCGTCGCTCCCGCTGCCGCTCCCGCCCCGCCTCCTCCTTCACGAGCATTACTTGCTCGCAGAAGGAGGCGCCGGCCGCCCACGCATCCGCGCAGCGAACCATCGCCGCGAGCAAGGTGGAGAGCGTGAGAACCCTCACTCCCAGGGCCGCCACAAGCTCCCGCCTCGGCGTCTCCCACGCCGGACACTCGGTGAGCGTGTGCGGACCTGAGTCCTCGCTCGCGTCGCAGTGATGGCACTCGGACGTTGGCTCTTTCTGCATCCGACGCAGATACTTTCCGAAGCATCCGTGCTCGGTGATCATCTGCGTCAGACGGTACGAGAGGCTGCCGTGTGGCCTCTCTAGCCACTCCCCCATGATGGGTCTTACCGCCGTTACTACGGCGTGCCCTGCGCTTGGTTGCCCAAGTCGTCTCTCCCATTCTGCCACCATTTCCCTGTGGAGCCGGGATCTCACGGCCCGAATTTCTTCGGGCTCGGGATCGTGACCCCGCTCCCGCGCCGCCCTTCGGAACCTGTATAGCGCCGAAAGGCATCTCGCTTCCAGGATCCATGGTGGCGATCCGGCGAGGAGACTCGCCGCGTTGAATGATATCGTGCGGTACCCCCTTATGATGCGGCACGCCAACTTCCGCTGCGGACGCTGCAGCAGAAGCATGTGCCGATCACTCAGGGTGTCCGCCCACACGGGACACCCGTACAGGGCCATGGACCGCACGACACCCGCGTAGAGTCTCCTGCAGGAGTCATCCGGGCCCCTCAGGTTGGGCAGTAGCCGCGCCAGAGCGTTGGCTGTGCCCGCCAATTTGGGGCCCAGACTTCGGAAGTGCTTCCCGAAGTCCCACCGGCCGTCGAGCACGAGCCCCAGATATTTCATCTGGGGCTTGGTGCCGATGAGAGTGCCTCCCACTGTGAGACTGGAACCTGGTGGTGGCGTGCGCCGAGGTCCATGAAAGAACATGGCCTCGGATTTATGCAAAGCCACCTCAAGGCCCAGCCGCCGGATCCGTTCCACGACTTGAGCAACCGCGGTCGTGGCCCTCAGGATCGCTTCGCGGTGTGTAGCCCCGCTCGCCGTCACTAGCGTGTCGTCCGCATAGCACGTGACGGCGGCGCCGTCCGCAAGCTCACCGCGAAGCACCCAGTCGTATCCAATGTTCCACAGTAGCGGCCCGAGAACCGATCCCTGTGGAACACCGCACGACATCTCACGCCGACCGACGCCGGTCGCACTTGGGTAGATGACGGCTCTCTCCGTCAGGTACGCCCCGACTATGCGGCGGAGGTAGAGAGGCACACCGTGGTACACGAGTGCCTCCCTGATGCAACTCCAGGGCAAGGTGTTGAACGCGTTGGAGATGTCCAAGGACACCGCCAACGTCACCTCACCCCGGGCAACTGCCTCCTCCGCCAAAGTCCTCACGCGCCCCAAGGATACCTCCCACCACCGGAGCTGGTGGGAGAGGTTATGTCGGACTCAATTCGATCAAAACGCACGACGCCTGTGGGTCGTTTTTGGTTGTCCAAAGTATAGGTTAACAGGTATATTCCTCGCACCCCGGCCGACCCAGGGCCATCTCTCTCGATCTGGCCCTCTCCTCGGGTGTGGAGATCACAGAGTCCCCAACTCGTCCCCGGAAATGGGGAGGCGCGCGAAGCGTGCCGCCGCCGCGGCCTGCTTTTGTCAGGGTGACAGGCGGCGTGACAGGCGGCTCCACCCGTCACCTCCTGGCCTGCGCTCATGGGGGGCGGAGGTCATTCATCGACCTCCGACGCCCGAGTTGCCATCGTACGCGGGCAGCTTGGCTTGCGATACTTCTTCGCTCTCGTTGCCGCTCCCGCCCCGCCTCTTCCTTTACGAGCATTAATTGCTCGCAGAATGAGGCACCAGTCACCACGCGTCCGCGCCCAATCAGCCCCTCTAGACAAGCAATTCCGTCAAGAACCAAAGGGTTGATGACTCTTTTCTTTGTTACTCCTTAAAGCTGCAGTCGGTGGTTATACCCAATACAGCACGCGGTTTTGGTCGGTTCGTTTCCGACAAAACCACCAACACTGGCTTCGGTTATCCGAGGGCATTTTTGCACTATAAATTTCTAACATTTTACATACATACATACATATAATCACGCCTTTATCCACGGAGGGTTAGGCAGAGGTGAATTAACACCCACATTTCACAAATCATAAAATTCGGTCCCACGTAATAGGGGGTGAGCTTATTGCCGTCTTTCGGGCACTATTGTTGACTCAAGCCATACATCTGAGGCTGATTCTGGGCTGTAAAATAAACAAAAAAAAATCTACTCTGTCCCGACATGTTTAAAATGTAGGTATATCTGTTGGTGCTGTTTGTGTTGGTCGAAAAGTTAGTTTATTTACCTAAACTCAAAAACCGCCAACTGGTACCGTTCCCAGAGGCCATCTTTGTCCCATCAAATGATATAGCTAATTCTCCGTACAAGGAAAAATGTTGCCTTTTTGTCACTCGAACCGTTTTTCTAACATAATCGACCCAAACTGAATAAAGAGGACTCGTTAAACACCATTTACTCTCAATTTATATTAACGCTATGTAATTTAGAGCGTTTTCTTTGAAAGATATGAAAGATATTTAAATTCTAAGAAACCCTTAAATGAACTGTCCCTTAAAACATGAATTAAAGTTCTCTATGGGGTACAGAAAACGTCAGTTCATTGTTTTTACAACCATTTTATTTTTATATTCTACTTTCATTTGTGTAGTATCTTTAGAACCTGCTGAATTATCAATGAAATATGATTTTCGCATTGAAATAATTTAATGTTTAGCTACTTTTGTAAGGCTCAGATAAAAATTATCGGTTCAAAATTTTATTGATTCATTGTCACGGGTAGTTGGAAAAGTTCGACAACTTATCTGACTACAGAAATTCGATTTAGCCTTGTAGTTAGCGATGCGTTGCAGAGGTCAGGTGGCAGACGCTTCAGGGAAAAAGTTGAAGCTCAGCCGCGTTAGTAAGACAAAATTCAAATGCTTTATTGATTGATTTACAGAGGTGATACTCGTAAGGGTTTCCTTCTTCCTACAGTCCCCGGCCCTTTAAGCGGGGCGTGAAAAAGCATATGATGAGGCCGTCAAGCTGAGTGTCACCACTGTCACACGGTATGTGTAAGTAATGGTGACCCTCTTTTCTGGGACTTTGCCTTCAGCTTACCATCAGGCAAGGTGAAGTCCAATTGACGTGTCCTATATAAAAAAAAAACATGATTCTTTTCTACTATTTTCTCCCTTGGGCAACCCTCATGGCAGATAGGAGGTAGTACACGGCGGTATTTCCGCCCAATTGAGCAGTCCGACTGGGGAAGTACCTCCGCCCTACAGAATACCACGGTTATAATAACTTCGTGTTGTGTTCCCAGCGGTAAATAGGGTAGTCAGAGCTCACTGGAGAATTTGTGCTGTCAGTGGGATGACTAAAGGCTTGTCCTGCTTTGTCCTCTACACTGACGGCACAGAAACTCTGTGCTTACAGGGTCGACAGCGCGAGTGTGACTTCTCTAGTGTTACACACGTCTATAGGCCACGGTAACCACTTTCCATCAGGTAGGCCGAAAGCTTGTCTGCCACCTAAGTGGTATAAAAAAAAATATACAATCGAAAATTTACTACCCCATAACGTATTTAGGTCACCCATTTACCAATGACCAGGGAGTATTAATTAACCTAACCAGGGGCGAAACTTGAACGCTTAGGGAAGAAACAGATATAATTTATGGACTGTTTATCGATTTGTAATCCTCAATTGAATAGTCCGGTTAACAGACAATAGGAAGGGAACTGACGATTAAAGCAACGCAGCTATTTGTTGTTAAACCGTTGTGCAAAAACAATGTTTCACAGAATAACCCACTCCATAGAATGTGTAGTCTATATAATAGGGTTTGTACTCAACTTGATATCTTCTATGATAGTTTCAGTACTTTTAAAAAGCATCTTTAATGTTAGCATTTTGTTTTGTTTATATATTTTTTCTGTTGACGGTATAATTTGATTGTGTGTATGTTTACATATGTATATACCACTGGCTTAACGAAGTTGTTTAACATTTGAACGTTGTGTACAAATATAATTGGATTTCAGGTTTAAAAAGTGTACTTGAAGATGTTATATTGAATTATGTATTCTGTTATCTGTTTGTACCTAATAAAATAAAAATAAAAAAAATAAAAAAAAAATTCCGAAGTAAAGAGACACTTTTTTTAACGTGCGATAAAGAGCCGTTAGGAGAGGTTATGTCGGACTCGAACCGACTATAACGCATGTCGTCTGTGGGTCGTTGTTGGTTGCCGAAGGTGAGGTTAGCAGGCATATCACTTGTACCCCGACCGACTTAGGGCCATCTCTCTCGATCTGGCCCTCCTCAGGTGTGAGGACCATGAAGTCCCCACCATAGAGATACTTGAAGAGAGATTGTATCATCATTCTTCAGATCTTCATTCATATGAAGATAGTGATTATAGTGAACTATAACCGGGAATGTTTCGAAAGAATACTATAATTATATTCGCCTCCTTCTGCGAGCAAGTAATGCTCGTCGGGAGCGACGAAGGATCGCAAGCCAAGCTGCCCGCGTACGAAGGCAACTCGGGCGTCGGAGGTCGATGAACGACTTCCGCCCCCCATGAGCGCAGGCCTGGGGGTGACTGGTGGAGCCGCCTGTCACCCTGGCAAAAGCAGGCCGCAGCGGCGGCGCGCCTGGTGCGCCTCCCCGTTTTCCGGGGACGAGTTGGGGACTCCGTAGTCCCCACACACTCGAGGAGAGGGCCAGATCGTGTGAGATGGCCCTGGGTCAGCCGGGTGCGAGGGATATACCTGTCGACCTCACCTTCGGCAACCAAAACGACCCACAGGCGGCGTGCCATTTAGTGGGTTCTAGTCCGACATAACCTCTTCCACCATCTCCGGTGGGGAGGTATCCGTGGGGATTTTGCACACGTAAAAAAAAAATATATTTATAATCGTGGGTAGAAAACGGAGTAATATCTGGGTTGAAACCGTAAAATATATGTATTTGTGGGTTGAAAATGGAAAATCTCATAATATAGGGTATATCTGGAGGAAGTGGTTACGTGTCCGACACCAGGGATGTTACACTAGCGCTGCCAACCCTGTAGAAACTTTCTAATGCTCCTCTTGAAGAATTCAATATCGTAGACACTTGAGAAAACCGTAGCATGGAGTTCATTCCATAGCTTGAATGTTCGTGGGATGTTTCTTTCATACCGCACAGTGCGCACCCTCTCAGGTCGCAATGTGTGAGGAAGATGATAGAATGTAGCTGAGGGCAACATGTTAAACAATTCATAGTACACAAACCATTTCTAAAATTAAATGTAGTCAAAGTGACTTCCCTTAATATCACCTATCTACAAGGTGAAAATCCCTATAAAAATTAGCTCAGGGACTCACACAATTACAGAGAGATCCCTATCACAAAAACACTCGAATCCATATAATTTTGGTTCCTATTTATTAAAATGAGGTCAAAACTCTTAAGTATTCAATTCTTAAGTAGCTAAA
The DNA here is from genome assembly GCA_963662185.1 of Eilema griseolum. Lineage (NCBI taxonomy): Eukaryota > Metazoa > Arthropoda > Insecta > Lepidoptera > Erebidae > Eilema > Eilema griseolum. The sequence continues at coordinate 8,058,073 of OY759259.1, forward strand.
ATTTTGAAACGTTAAAACTCGACGTGTGAAACACGATTTGTTCGCAATGCGGATCGCTTAACGCAGCGGATCGCGGCAGTCAAAGTGAAAAATAATTTATTCTAAATAGACCATTAAATTGGGACTTACTAAACATTACTATAAAAAGAAATGAAAGACTAGTTTAGCACATGTACCACCAGTTTGAAACTCGGCCCCGACTTTAGAAGACTACACCACGAAACTCAGCGGGCATTTATGTGGTCAATTTACAAATATTTACGTAGTCCACTTAGTCTAAATAAAATAATAACAGCTCAACTCCAAGCTTACTTACCATCTAAGTACTCTTGTATTTTATTATAGCCTTTCTGACACAATTTACTCTTAATTACATTTTTAAATTTACTCGCAGCTAAATTCCTTACTTCATTAGGGAGCTTGTTAAAAAAGAGTATACAGTTACCATGGAAAGAAACCTCCTCTAATTAGATTTAGTTCAGCTTACTCGTCATTCTAAGCTTCACTAAAAATGGAGTAATCTAAAACCTATTTACATTGTTACAATGTTTTTACAAAATAAAAGTACTGGCCACCATTCCAGATTTTGTTGATCTCAAAATGGCGACTCTTGATGCTCTCAACAACAAATAATAAGATCAATCTCAATTAAACAACAGTATATCTTAATCAACCATCAAAAAACATCCTATAAAAAGCTGAAATACATTTTTAATTCCCATAAATCACTTCAAAGACCAACCCTGCGCAATCAAATGCCAATCAAGTGAAAACTTAACCATAGCGAATGGCCTTGACTTGAGAGAAAAACGTATAAGACCGACGTGGAATTTTATCTCGAACTAACTTAGGAAGGAGGTTTTCGACAGTGAAATATGCCTTTGTTTTAACGAAAATGTTATCTATGTAGTTATAGCTTATTTTCTCTCTCCTCGCCTTTTATCAAATAGGTAATTTTGGTCGTTTTATAGTTACCGGCAGAGTAGAATTCGGACCACCACATCTCTTCCCATGCGGTGTCGTACAAGGCGACTAAGGGATAGGGCTGTTTAACATCAGATAGATATAAACAGACCAGATTCTGCGTCAGATGAATAGCTTGAGTCAAGGATAATGCCCGGAAGACGACAATAGGCTCACCCCGTATTACGTGGGATCGAATTCAATGATTGGTGAAATGTGATGTTCCTAATATGTTAATGATTCCGCACCCTCTATGTAGCGGATTCACTACCACAACGCCACAGAAGCTGACATCCATGTGATATGACTAACTTAACCATTATTGCTTCGTTCGTTCTGGCGTAGTTGAGTAAGACACAAAATTAGTGTAGCTTTTTATCCGACTAGGGCGAAGCCAAATGAGGGTTATGATTTTGACAGGCTATGTGTGTATGTATGTATGTGTGTATGTTGGTTCACCTGTTCCTTCATAGCTCCGGAACTACTTATTAGAACTGAACAAATGATGTATCATTAGAAGCGTCTTGATCGTCCGCTGGTTATAGGATATATGACGTATCACTGAATCTAATGTAGCGACCTCTAGCGATCATAAAAGTACCGTGTTAAAAAAAAATTGAGATAAGCATACCGTGTTTGGTATCATCTGAAAGCGCTTAATTAGCACATTACAAATATGTGTAAATTATAGGTGTTGCCTGTCCCAAATTAATATAAATAAAAAATAAGCTTAAAACTAAAACTCGACTGCTGAAAAATTAAAGAAGAATATATCAAGGATAGCCGTTGTCGTATGCCACTTAGTCTAACATAACAATTCATTCTAGAAAAAAGTGGCATTCGACCACGGCTATTCTTTATATTTTCTTGTACTCAATAAAGTTACCCTCCTGTCTTTTCACTGGTACCTAAGTTGATATTACGAGGCAGGACAATTTGAAACTAAATAAGGGTAGAGAAGTGAAGTCCTTAATAAGATACATGGCACTATTCGTGTGGATGAACAATAAAACTGTAAACATAAGGCGCTTGTCCCACTGGCAGCGAGAAAGCGACCCTCAACCCCGTATTTTTGAATAGAGCCACTATTCACACTATTGTCACTTGGCGATGACAGATGAGACGGTTCGCACGGTGCAGTATGAAATAAACTTCATTCCACGCACACTCAAGCTGTGGAATGACCTCCCTGCTGCGGTTTTCCCGAGCGTCTACAATAAGTGGTTCTTCAAGAGGGCATTAGAAGGTTTCTTCATGGTCGGCAGCGCGAGTGTATCGCCCCTGATGCTGCATACATCCATAGCACGGTAATCACTTCCCTTCAGGTGGGCTATGTGCGTGTCTACCACTTAAGTGGTATAAAAAAAACTAAAAAAAATCAGTAACTAGCAAGCTTATTTCGTTAAATGGCAGATTCTGGAAACGGCAGATTCTATAATTGGCAGATTCTTTGAACTACAGATTCTTTAAACGACGGATTTTGTACAGTCGACAGCTAAAAACAAAATTATTTATTAGACATGATCTTTATAGTTTATCTTGACTACCTTTCTAACATATATTTTAAACAAATAGATGCTTTATAGGTATTTAAACTATCATGGTCACTGACATCAGTATCAGAATAAACGGGATATTTACCATGTTTCATTATCTGTCAAAACTATTTTCACTCCTTTTAAAAAGCTGTCGCAATGCCTGCGCTCACCCAAAGATGGCTCCCCATTGGACAGACCGGGAGTGTACAAGATTGACTATAGCTGTGGCAGTTCTTATATAGGACAAACAAAAAGAACGGTTACATGCCGAATCAAGGAACACATCAGGGCAGTCAAAAACAAGGAACCGCATAAATCTGCAATCGCTCAACATTTATTGGAGTCCGGTACGAACCACTGGATCGAGCTACATAACCCTCAGATGCTTTCGACAGAACGCCACTATATACCAAGACTGGTAAGGGAAGCAATTGAAATAAAAAAGTATAAGAATTTCAATCGTGAGGATGGGTTTCAACTGCCGAATGTCTGGCATCCAGTGGTCCGTCTTTGCAAAAACAACCGGGAACAAGCTAAAACAAAATCGCGAGTGGATACAGTGAGCATCGTATGTCGTGAACGTGATCGAGATCGGGTTCGAGTTTGTACTGAGAGTGAAACCAATAGTAGTGCAGATACGCGTAGTAAAAGAACTCGAAAGAGGGTAGATCGATATAATTACTCCTAGAAGAAAAAACTTTTTCTTTGTTCACCGCCACTACTCCAGTTCCTCCGTGATCATGGTGCTTGCAACAGCGCCGAAATATCGGAAACTCAAAATAATGAAACATGGTAAATATCCCGTTTATTCTGATACTGAAATAGATGCTTATTTATAAAATTGACATTTTCTAAATGCTACCTTTTTGTTTACTTACTACATTGTCAAGTCAACAAGTCGGTAACATCCAACTTCCGATGTAACCAAAAAAATGAATGTAATTCGTCAATTACTTTAGACATGAAAAACAATATTGTTAAAGAGGCTAAGCACACATGTACGTCAAATATAGTAAGAAACTGCATAGACGAAGTAATGGAGGAGTGTAAAAAAGAAGTTTGCTCAAATCTCGGACCTGTTCAGAAAATATTTGAAAGTTATTTGGATAAATTTTCTAAAAAAATATCAGCAGATGACCTACCAACTTTTACAAATAAAAAAGATGGATTATATAATGCACGTTGTAAATTTTTAAAAGTTGACAAAACAAGATGTAATAATTTCAAAGATATAAAGTTACCAGATCATTCTTTTTATAATGATGATGGTATCGATCACAAGATTATAGTATTTGGCACTTCAGAAGCAAAAAAATATTTGAAGATCGTTGACACATTTTACGGTGATGGTACATTTAGAGTTGTGCCAAGCCCATTTTATCAACTTTATTCCTTGCACATTGATTTGTCGAATGAACATGATACTGTCAACTTTGTGCCAATCTTGTACGTGCTTTTGCCAAACAAAAGCGAAACTACATACGTACGCCTATTAAAAATTATGAAAGACCAACTATATTTACAAATGAAAGTTTATCACTGCGATTATGAAATTAAGGCTATAAATGCTATAAAACAAGTGTATCCCGATATACAAGCCACAGGTTGCTTTTACCACTACACAAATGCTATTTGGAAAAATAGTAAGAAAATTGGACTTTACGATTCTCCAGAAGGTGTCCACTTGACGAAACTTTTTGCAAATTTGGCTCTTCTTCCTACAATCGTAATTCCAGAGGCATTTCTTGCGATTTATGAAATGGCGCCAGATACTTCCGAATTTAATAATTTTAAAAATTATTTTGTGAAACAATGGATGGAGCTAGTAACATACCAAATTTTGTGTTGCTATGGTCATAAATTTCGTACTACAAATTCCATTGAAGGGTGGCACCATCGTATTAATGGATTGATTCCAAAGAAACCATCCCTTTATTATTTTTTACAATTATTAAAAAAGGAGGCAAATTTTCAAGATGTAAAATCGAAGAAAAATGACTTCTATGTAAAAGGGAAAAAACGTAGGAAATTCGACTTGGAAAAAGATCAAATGATAGAAAAAATTATCCAATTGACGTTGAATAATGAAGTATCTACTTTAGACTGCTTAGAACGGTTATGTCGTGTGAAAAAGAGTTAATTTAATAATTGTTAAAAATATTAAAGGGTGGACTGGGTAATGGTGCACCAGTTGGACTTACGTTTTTTTTTTTTTTTTTTTTTTTTTTTTTTTTTTTTTTTTTTTTTTTTCATTTATTTGCTAGAACATGGTGTATAGAGGTGGTATAATAACAGTGTAGTTCGCTCATATTCTGCCATGTGATGGCGTGCAAATTTATTACATTTGTCAATTTCTTAAATCTACATTAAATCTATTACCATTATGTATTTATTATTATTATTAATTAACATCATTATTTATGTTCAAGTGTCATTCTATAAATTTTTCATTTAAATATTCATGTACGTCATAATAATTTTTATTTAATAACATTTCAAACAGTGTCCTTTTAAATAATCTTACAGGTAGTTCAGCAACATTGTTCGGCAAATGATTATATATTTTTACACACATACAATACACATTTTTCTTAAATAACTCTAGTCTTATCAAAGGTAAACATAATTTATTCTTATGCCGAGTTCGACTGTTTTCTCTATCGCTGAACTTCTCAAACAATTCTATATGTTTTTTCACAAAAACACATATGTCTAAGATATAGAGACATGGTAGAGGCAGTATTTTGAGTCTTTTAAACAATGGCCTACAACTATCGAGAAAGTCTGCTCCACACATTGCACGAATACATTTTTTTTGTGCTTTGAAGACTCGATCGACATCTACGGAATTACCCCAGATTATGAGACCATATCTTATTATTGAAGATACGTACGCGTGATAGGCTGTAATAGCTGCCTCAATATTAACAGTTTGTCTAATTTTTTTCAATACGAAGACGAAGCGGTCTATTTTATGTAGTACTTTCTCTATGTGTGGTTTCCAGCTACAAAACTGATCCAACGTTATGCCTAAAAATACACACTCATTTGTATTGGAGAGCTTACAGTTTTCAAAACATATTTGAAGTTTGGGAGGGTTAGAGTTTACTGTTTGGAATTGAACTATATTTGTCTTGGCCATATTTATTTTTAAATTATTTTGCTTCAACCAATTTGTAATATCATTAAGTGCATTGTATATTTCATTTTCTAAATTTGTTTTATTGTCACCCTTAATTATTAGTGTCGTATCGTCTGCAAATAATATACAATTTTTGTTAGTCGCGTCAGGGAGATCATTGATGTACGTCAAGAACAGTAACGGTGCTAGTATACTCCCTTGGGGGGTGCCATAATTATTTTGTTTATATTCAGATCTAAACACTTTCTGATCAAATTTACAAATTCTTGATATTTCAACACTTTGTACTCTCTCCGTAAGGTAACTCCTGATCCATTCATTCGCATTTCCACGGATACCGTAGCAAGAAAGCTTATTTAATAGGGTCTCATGACAGACAAAATCAAAAGCCCTGGACATGTCTAGGAAAAGACCTACTATTTTAGATTTGTCATTAAGACTTTCCATTACCTGTTTAGTTAGTGAGAAGCATGCTAGTGTCGTAGAGTTAGCTTTTCTGAACCCAAATTGTTCATTCTTTAGGATGTCACATGATGTCAGAAAATTTTCTAATTTATTGTACATAACCCTTTCAAAAACTTTTGACAATATTGGAATCAGCGTTATTGGTCGATAATTACCCATGTCGGTTTTTGGTCCCCGTTTATAAAGAGGCTTAACGATAGATTTTTTGAGGCGTTCTGGGAACACTCCTTCTGTCAATGATAAATTTAGAATGTATGTCAAGGGTTCTGTTAAGCTATTTGCGCATTGTTTTAATACCTTTGTACTGATTCCGTCATAGCCGGTTGAGTTAGAATTTTTTAAAGATTTAATTATTTTGTAAATGTCAATTTCATTTATGGGTGTAAGGAAAATACTTTTAGGGTTTTGAGGTATTGTAGTCATAGAGGTTAGTGTATGTGTCACAGTGTCTTTAGTCGTGTTAGTCAAGGATATGTAGTAGTCATTAAATAGGTCAGATATTTGTTTTCCGTCATCGTAAAGCTTATTTTGAAATGTTATAGAGTCAATTTCAGAGTGTAATGTCCCGATATTAACTTTCTCCTTAATGAGTTCCCATGCGGCTCGGCTCTTATTTTTTGTGTTATTTATATATTTCAGACTACTTATTTGTTGAGCTTTGTGAATACATTTTTTTAATAGTCGGGTGTAATTTTCATAGACTCTTTTATTTCGCACCTTGTTATGATTACATAGTTGATATTTTAGGTATAGAGCTCTCTTTTTAATGCAGCATTTTTTTATACCCTTTGTTAGATACCTATTTTTAATAGTCTTTAATGTAGTCTTTACCTTGATCTCGGGAAAGCACAAATCATAGAATAGTATAATTGTGTCGTGGAAGGTACAAAATGCTTCATTTGTTGTTTTAGCAGTGTAAACGTCAGAAAAAGTCAAGTTTGATATACAGTCCTCGAATCTTTTTATATTTTCAGCACTAAGATCCCTCAAGCTTCTGAACCAGAAACTTGGAGTATCCTTAACCAGTTGGTTTGTTGGTAAATTGAATTGTATGGACTGTGCAAATGCGTGGTCTGAGAGTTTAAGGTAGTGCTGATTTGCATTAACCTCTTGTATATTGCTAACTATCAGATCCAAGCATGATTCCTGCCGTGTAGGAAGTAGGATATGACTTTTTAGATTGTTATTATTTAATATAGATTTTAATTCTTTAGATTTTATGTTAGTTTCAAGGGTATTTATATTCCAGTCACCACACATAATTACTTTTTTGTTATTTTTCTTACTTAATTTATTGGCTAACAGTTTTAGGTTATCTAGAAAAATATCAGTACTCGATGAGGGTGTTCTATAGATACACACTATAATGAGGTTGTATTTAATGATTTCCACACCACAGCACTCAAAATGAAAAGGGATCGACGAATTTAAATAAGTGAGTTCTTTAAACTGTAAGTTGTTTTTTATTAAGATACATGAGCCTCCTCGACGTTTATCAGTTCGAGAGAAGAATGAGACAAGTCTATGGTTTTTTAGTCGCAAGTTTGATTCAGTGCCGCGTTTTAGAAATGTTTCAGTTAGACATATTATATCCACTATACCCAATGTTTTCTCAAGCTCAAGCAAGGCCAATTCAAATAGTTCTTGCTTATTTAATATGCCGGCAATGTTTTGATGTAATAGTGTAATAGTATCACTCGTTGTGGGTTTCATTTCATTCACGAAAAAACGTACCTTCGTTAGGGTTTGTGGGTTTGTTTGTTTTTCCGAAGTACCTCGGAATTGTAGTTTGTAATGTTTTTGCTTTCATTGGTATCATTTTAGAGTTTAGGTTCGAGGTCATGTGTTTATTTTTATGATTGTAAAGTAACTCCTTGTAGTTGATTATTGTGTTCAATCTAAGGCACAAACTTGATAGGTAACTGCTGTGAAATTTGGTAAGGTAAACGGCTTTATTGCTGTGGTAACCTGCTACGTTACTATGTACTCTTAAATATTCACAATTTTTGTAATTCCGGACAATCGATATTATTGAATTATTAATCATATTCTCGTTTAAGTATGGATTGTGTTGCACATTCGTTATATAAACAGTTAAGAACCGTAATTTATACAATACATTGCATAACTCTGACATAAATATATAAGGCTTTTTGTCATTTGATCCTATTACTAGTACTATAATATCATTTACAGATAGTGTGTTTATAAATTCGTCATTGCAGCTTTGTAGAATCTGTGTAGTAGTTGCATTGGGCTTAACGATGCTTGTGATTATGTAGTTGTCCTCACACTGATGTAGTCTTGATTTTATCATAGTTTTCGATAAGCCACGGGCCTGCTGATCTCCGAATATTATTATCTTGTGTTTATGTTCAACTTTTTTTACTAAAGATGAATCTTGCGCGGTAGTAAAGTCAAGGTCTGAATGAATATATGTAGTGATTTTTCCCTCATGGGCTTTGTGTTGTGATGTGGAGGTGGCGACATCTGTTTTTTGTCGAATGATACTAGGCGTTAATGTATGTTCTGTTTCCATGTTATCCAAATAGGGAATGACTTTCTTATGCAATATTTTTTTGCTCTGATTAAGATATTTCTTTTTCTGTGATGAATTTGGTGTGCCGTAGTAAACGTCTTTAAATTTTTTTATTTTTTTTTGTTGTTCGATTGATTCATGTTTAAGTTCAGTGTTTTCGGACAGTAGGTTTTCTATCTCTTTGTGTGCGGTTAGTAATTCCCCTTTTAGTTTTTTTATTTCTTCTTGTAGTAGTTCAACGTCCTCTGAGTCGTTAATAGTTGGTAGGCTCCTATGATGTGCACCCGGTGACAGGGATGTGTATGATAGGTCTATAGAATCAATGGATGTGTTTATTCGTTGTTTGCGAAGGGTGATGTTACTTAAACCTACGTCTTCCTCATAGTGTTCCATTTTGCAGTCCTAATTAAGAAGGTACATGTATTTGTGTGGTATTTGTTTTTCACTTTGTCAACCTTTATTATGTAGTGAAGAAGTCAAAGTTGTATTTAACACCATCTATTGACAGATATGCAATGTTTACATTTGAAGACACGAGATGTCGCTACACGTCTTAGAGTTGTTCCTCTGGTTACTTCTAAGCTAGTTTTTCTATATTTCATGGGAGGATGCATGAGGTATTGAGAGTTTTAAAGTTCTTCATCATTTTTGTCCACATTTCATTCAGTTGCTATTTGATCGATAAGATAACATTTGCACTGGGTTATCACTTAGTTGCTATCACAATGGTACTTTGTTTAACACGTTTTTCGCACTTTTTATATTTTATTTCACAAAATTATACGGAGCCTATGTTTATAAGATGGAACAGCGCCATCTGCAATCATCATGAGACTCTTACTTCTTCAAAAGTTGCAGTTGAAGAAGTTTTTTAATTTTAAGGATTCTTTGACTTTAAGTTATGTTTTAATTGTAAATATTTTCCATAATACATAATGTATAGAATAACGACGTTGTTTGGTACTGTACTTCTGCCGTTTCCAGAACCTGTCGTTCAAAGAATCTGCCATTTACAGAATCTGCCGTTTCCAGATTCTGCCATTTAACGAAAAAAGGGGTAAAATAGGGGAATTGGGTGAAATGACCCACTCAAAAGGGCAAATCATCTGTCTGGTTAATGGTATCCCTTACCGCGAGTAAGTAAGGTTTACTCGCCGAGCGAGCAGATGGTTAAGAATCTGCACCGCCCTGAACGATTGATTCGAGTAATCATTCATCAACTCTACACTACCACTACTCGCTGCCTCGCTAGATTTACTCGTTTCTCGCTAATCGCCAGCAGTGGGACAGGTACCTAAGACTTGTATCCAATATGAGTTCTCAAATTTTTATTTCAGCTTTTAAAATCGCTTTAGACGCAGTGTATCGATGCATGTACCTTCACATATTCCGACTGCGGTAACTTTATTGACTGCGAAATACTGCAGAATGAGTTCAGGCACTCTAAAATAGAATTACTAGATGTAAATAGAATACTGAGCGACGGATGAAAGACTGCAGTAGCGAGATATTTTCTTGATGTAAGTTACTCGGTGACTCCTTGTACGCCTTCCCATACCCGGGGGTAAGATGGGAACACCTTAGTTCCCAGCTCTGAGGGGTCTTAAAAAGCGAAATAGAGACTTAGGAGGATAATTTATGAAATTTTTATGCATTGTTATAAAACATAAATAGTTTGTTTGAATATCGGTAGATGGCTCCCACCGTCGCCGTAAGACGGATATATGTATTGAAGAATTTGGAAGGTTTCAGGCGATGGTTTAGTGGTCAGAACGTTCTCCCTGTAAAGGAAAGATCACGGGTTCGAATCCCGCCTGTGTCAATTTTTTGTATCTTAATCGATCATGACGATATTACCGATAGCTTCACTTAAAAGTGTATTTGATATATTGGCCAATAAGCTATGGAATAACGGGTTTATTGACATGATTACTGCTCTGCTGTGATGATATTGTTACTTAGTATCAATCTAGCTTCATCATATCAGATGAATAAAACAACAATTTCTTCAAAAATGCTTCTTTATTTAGCTGTTTATCTTTATTACCATGTATCATTCTACTACTCTACATCAACGTAATGCACGTACTAATATACAATCTAGCGTCTATAGGCCGCAATACGGCTTAAGGAGCAACCAATTTTACAAATCCTCATCCTAGAAATTTACGCTAAACTGACGTACTATTACAAACTTAAAATTATCGCATTATTTGCACGTAGACTCCCATATTTCAGGCGGCGTGGCTCAGCTTCAGCAGCAGCTTATTGGACAATGCCAAATCACAAGCATCGGTAGCTTAGTGGCATCGGCCTTACGATCAAAAGGTCTCGGGTTCAAATCCTGGTCATAATTTTACTGACGTGTACCCACTCGAACAGAAGGTGGTAATTTCAGTTTTAATATTCTTGAAATAAAAAGGATTTTTGAAATCAGTCGCGTAATTTGGAGTCTATTCAATACAAACAAATAATCAAATCTTTCCTCTATGTAATGTTAGTAAAGTTGAATCTATTTTACAAATGGATTGTATTTCTTTAGTATTAGATAAAGTAACAAAGTAAATATACCCCAATTTGATGTCACAATGATCTTTGAATTACAAAGCACCTGAGCTTAACCTACCCTCATAAGTTTTCTAAAAAGGCAAGAGAAATAGTTCAGCCCTATTGTGGGAACCACAAAATGGCCGTACAAAAGGGTAAGAGTCTTAGGCTGGTCGCACACTTCCGGAATGGCACTCTGAATTCATTATTCTTTAATTCTGGCACCTTGCCTTCAAAAATTCGAATGAATACATACATATACATACATACATATTATCACGCCTTTATCTCTGGAGGATTAGGCAGAGCTGAATTAACACCCACATTTCACCAATAATTGTATTCGATTCCACATAATAGGGGGTGAGTCTATTGCCGTATTCCGGGCACCATTGTTGACTCGAGTCATGCATCTGAGGCTGAGTCTTTAGTTAGTTCAGTTGCAAACAATACAATTAGGTGAATTTGCTTTTTTCATTGAGTATGCGAATTTTGCTGATACAATTGAAAAGTAATACAAATACATTTGCTGATGGAATATGTCTGGAATAAAGACGAATGCGATTCGATGCTGAACGAATTAAATATAAATAGACTGGATATTGGTCTGATTCAAACAATGTTAGCAAGACCTAAATCTGAGGAGGTTACGAAGCTATGTCGCTTGGTATATTATGTGTTTACTCACTCTAATAAATGATAATAACATAACATAACATAACATAAACTCACGCCTATATCCCCGAAGGGGTAGGCAGAGGTGCTAGCACCCACATTTCGCCAGTTTATGTTTAGGTCCCAATGTAGTAGGTGGCGAGCCTATTGCCATTAACCGGGCACTTATAAACCTGCGATAAATACACACATAACTTCGAAAAGCATCGAAAAGTCATTGGTGTGTGCCATGGTGAAACCTGGGATCGAACCCGAGACCTCGTCTCAGCAGTCCATTACCCAAACCATCAATGATAATCCCTGTATAATATTTAAAGTTACGATTGGGTTGGCATATCCCTATATGAATAAAAACCGCTAATTAAAATAAGCAAATTAAAAAACACCTGATTCTGTCAGATGTATCTGAAAAATTCAGATTTATCCTGAATGTGTTTTTTATATTTAGGGCGTTAAATTGACCTTACTCAACACACCTTATGATATGACTTTGCATGAAATTCTGAGTGTTCTGAATTCAGGCGAACCCTTCCGTACGTGTGAGGCCAGCCTTAAAAAATACGTTGACAGGGGTGCTTTTTTCTATTATCTAATTTCGTTGGTTTTTTTTCTTTTTTTTTCGGATATAAGCAGGATTCTCTGCAGAAGGGCGTGTTGGCTCAAAGATGTTCAATGCGACTCCGTTGATCCCTGAACATAAGATTTCACTTATGTTCGAGTGTGATTGTTACGTTGATTAGAAGTGGGCTGATTTTTGGGTCGAGGCAAATGTTTTTGGGTTGTTTGGTTGAAATTTCTTAGTAGGAAAAGCCAGCAAGTGTCCAGTAGATGGGAATTGGGATGTTCTTAGACCCGTATTCTGAATCTTTTTAGACAATCTGTCAATGTGTCTTTTTTTTACGTGCTATAAAATCCCCACGGATACCTCCCTGCCGGAGCTGATAGGAGTGGTTATGTTGGGTTCGAACTGACTAAAACGCACGGTGCCTGTGGGTCATTATTGATGGCTGAGGTGAGGTTGACGCACCCCGGCTGACCCAGAGCTGTCTCTCGATCTGGCCCTCCTCGGGTGCGGGGACCACAGGGTCCCCAACTCGTTCCCGGAAGCGGGGAGACGCGCAAAGCCGCCACCGCGGGCTGCTTCTGCTAGAGTTACAGGTGGCTCCACCAGTCACCCCCAGGCCTGCACACATGGGAGGCGGAGGTCATTCTTCGACCTCCGTCGCTCGAGTTACCCTCGTACGCGGGTAGCTTGGCTTGCAATCCTTCGTCACTCCCGCTGCCGATCCCACCCGCCTCCTCCTTTACGAGAATTACTTGCTCGCAGAAGGAGGCGTCTGCCGCCCTGTTAATATATCTATGTAAGTTGTCCTTCAGTTGTCTATTCAGGACTGTGTATCGTTTTGAATACGGGCTTTACATACATACATACATACACATATATAATCACGCCTTTATCGCCGGAGCGTTAGGCAGAGGTAAATTAACACCCACATTTCACCAATAATTGTATTCGGTCTCACGTAATAGGGGGTGATTCTATTGCCTGGCACTATTGTTGTTAAAAGAATACAGCTATAGAACATAACATAACGTAAACTCACGCCTATATCTTCGAAGGGGTAGGCAGAGGTGCTAGCACCCACATTTCGCCAGTTTATGTTTCGGTCCCAATGCAATAGAGCCTATTGCTATTAACCGGGCACTTATAAACCTGCGATAAATACATACAGACGATCGATCGATCTAGATGATCGGGTTGCCGCGGAGATGGTTTAGGCAGTGAATGCAACCCAAGAAATTAGGAGAGGATGCACTAACCTTTACGACGCCACGTGCTGTCGTAGCCGGTGCACCGGTCTTCTCTTCCTGGCTCAGGAGCTGCTGCCCACATCACTAAATCACTTGAGGGACACACGAGAGGCACAATCCGATCGGTAAAGGTCTATGAAAGCGGTTAAAATCCAACAAACATTATTAATTTCTAAGAGTCGCGCGCGCGGCCGCCATTGTTGCTTGCTAGTTCGATGCGAAGTCAAGATGCGGCTATTTCAACCATTGGCGGGGCGAAAACTATTGTTATCTCACTTTAGAGGTAGTGCGGGAGGGAGATGGGTATAGGGAGCGTGTGTTCAGTGTCAACCAATTGAGAGGCGATTTGAATTTTACTACTACTGGCGCAACCAATGACTTTGAAAAGCATCGAAAAGTCATTGGTGTGTGCCATGGTAAAACCTGGGATCGAACCCGAGAACTCGTCTCAGTAGTCCATTACCCATACCACTAGGCTACCGCGATCATATGTAGAAGAAATGAATAGAAGATAGCAATAGAAATGTCACCATAAATTAAAATGGCAGTAGCCAATAAAAATATATAGTGTCTTTTTGAAAAGCTTCATTTAAAAAATCTTTTTCTTAATATTTTGCTATTTAGAATCTCATTTTAAAGACTAAACACCGAATTCGAACCACTAGTTCGTCAGTTAGCCTTCTTTATTTCTTTCATATGTGTTTTTATAAAAAGTCGCTACAAGATTTAGCCTTTAAGTACCTAACCGAAGTGATTATAGTATTAATGAAACAAAAAGACAGACACACAAAACATTTTTGGAAATTTTGTGTTGTTTCAAAAATTAGTATCAAAATAAACGGGATATTTACCATGTTTCATTGTTTTGAGTAAATATCCCGTTTATTTTGATACTGATGTGAGTGACCATGATAGTTTAAATAACCTATATTGTTTTTCAAAAATGTTTTTATTTTATCACACAATACACTACCTATTAATGTGGCTATTTATTAAAAAGCTGAGCGTTTCAATTTATTATTATAATGAACTAACTGAAAATTATTTTTTGTTACAGGTAAGTTACCTAAATCTGCTTAATTCAATAGTCACCGACAGACGTAAGGTAACGAAGTGTAATTTTTTTTTGTTTTTTTTTAAGAATATTAGTACCGAAATTATTAATATTCCCTCTAACCCCTCCAGCTAAGCTAAATTGTTTGTGTTAGGAGTGGGTACCATGATCGTAAGGCCGACTTCTTAACCACTAAGCTACCGAGCCCCCGAAGGTAGGTAAGTCTTTAATAGATTCTTTTCAATTGTAATGGTCTCATGGACCAGCATATTGCATACATAACACATGGATCCCCGAGGAGTAGAATAGTGGATAGGGGACAGGTCTAAGATGTCACCCGCACACGGTGCAGAACATCCATTACCAGCTCACGTGTTTTCTTCTTCCTACAGTCCCTGGTCTTTTAAGCGGGGCGTGAAAAAGCATATGATGAGGCCGTCAAGCTGAGTGTCATCACTGTAACATGGTATATGTGTACAATGATGACCCTCTTTTCTGAGATTTTGTCTTCAACTTACCATCAGGCAAGGCGGAGTCTAATTGAAGTGTCTTATACATACAAAAAACCCTTATACCTTAGTCACCGTCTACGATATCCACGGGATAAGATGATGTACTCCACTTAGCGGCCCGAGAACCTTTCAACATTTTTGGCAGGTACTTTTTGTGGATACAAATTTGAGGTGGCCCAATACCACTCCTCTGGAAACCACACGGCCTAAATAAACTCAATAAAAAGGCAGAAATCAAACAAAATTAATTGCTTTATCATTGGCACAGCTGTTGTCACCTGTATTTTCTCGTAAAACGATAATAATTAATCAATTGGATGTCGCCCTCGTCTATAATACTGTCGTGTTTACATAACCCCTCCCGGTTTATATTGATTGACATAATTCGTTTCATTTTTCGATAAAATTCTTTCTCTTCCTATGGAATTTATTTTTGGACCAAGTCAGAGTCTTTAACCTTTTGTATCAACTGTCCTTTTTTACCAGAATGAAGTCGTTTTTAATCACACAATTGAACGAAATTTTGAAACAATTAGTAACTTCAAATTTCTTAAACTTAATCTTTTTTATACCACTTAGTTGGCAGACAAGCACACGGCCCACCTGATGGAAAGTGGTTACCGTGGCCTATGGACGTGTGCAACACCAAGGGAGTCAAACTCGCGCTGCCAAGCCTGCACAATTTTAGCACAATAGTTTGTGTGCCGTCAGTGTAAAAGACAAAGCATGACCTTTTATAGGTAGCTGAAATTCTCAACTATACATACATACATACATATAATTACGCCTTTATCCCAGAAGCATTAGGCAGAGGTGAATTAACACTCACATTTCTCCAATCATAGTATTCGGTTCCACGTAATAGGGGGTGAGCCTATTGTCGTTTTCCGGGCACTATTTTTTGTCTGATATTAAACAGCCCTATCCTTTAGTCGCCTTGTACGACACCGCATGGGAAGAGATGGGGTGGTCTAAATTCTACTCTGCTGTAAACCACACGGCTTTTCTTTTTATTTCTTAGATCTATATACGTCTTAGAATACCATAGAATTCCTCTATCTTAGACAAGGCCCAAGGGTACTACCCCTGGAGACCGGGGTAGTAGCCGAAACCCCTGTCTCCGCCACCGTAGATGTTGATTATATATTTTAGGTCTAAATCTTTACAGTTTACGGTCAACTTTCGACGACGACCTATCACAGGCTCATGTAATTTCCAACCTAGACATTTTTACAAAATAAAACGCCTCAAAGTCTCATTCATTTATGTGCGCCATTTAATCCCAAACTGTAATAAAGTCAGTATTTCTGTTCCTCATTCATCAAGCTCCAAATTTAGTTTTTATCGCTTTTATAATTGAAGTGACCTCCGTAATGTGAGCGGACCGCCTGTTTCACTCGCTGACGTAATTACACTTGAAATCTTTTGAAAGGAACCCTCATTTAATTTGCCGTTGGTAAAGTAAAATAGGACCAGACCATCACTTCCCATAGAAGGCGACTAAGGAATAGGACTGATTCTCATCCCATAGTGAACATACTCCCATAGTGAATATACAGCCCATGACGAAGTGTTTACTTAACGGTAATAGGATCGCCCCCTACATGGATCTGAAAAACATATGTAGCTTTTTAGTGGCTCACAAGCACACGGTCCCCCTGATAGAAAGTGGTTACCGTGGCCTATGGACGTGAGCAATACCAGGAGAGTCACACAGTCGTACTGCTGACCCTGTTAGAATAAATAGTTTCTATGCCGCCAGTGTAGAAGACAAAGTAGGACAAGCTTTTGGTCTTCCTACTGAGAGTACAAAAACTCTCTAGTGAGCTCTGGCTATCCTACTTACCACCGGGAACACATCACGAAGTTATTATGGCCGTGGTATTCTGTAGGGCAGAGGTATTTTCTTAGTCGGACTTCAATTCGGACGACAATTGGGACGGGAATTCCGTCGTGTCGTATCTCCTGCTGACGAAATGTGTATGTTAACATACCATTACCTACCCACTCGAGCATATTAAGACTTTGATGGTAGGCCTACAGTTAGTATTCCATGCGGCAGAGCCACACGTCACAGCTACATAGGGCAACAGCTAAAATTTTAACAGGAATTGACGCAATCATGGTATAAGTACTTAAATCTAACAAAACAATACATTCTAGAAAAAAGTGGCAAGCGACCACGGCTATCCTTGATATTTTCTTGTCTAACACTTTTTAGAGCCGGATTTTTCAGTAGTCGGGTTTTAGTTTTAAACGTAATTTTGCACATACATTATGTACATGCCTGTGAATCCCCAAAGGGGTATGCAGAGGTGTATCAACATCCACATTTATTATTTCAAGCTAATCAAAAACACATCTTAATCACGAACTATCTCATTGAAATTCAACTGCATTTCTTCAAGCTCGCTGCCTTCTATTAGGTCTATTCAGAAGCGTTCAACCAAACTTTATATCATTTAGAGAACAAAGCCTCCTAAAGTGTTCTGATGTGTAAACTAATATGGATTTATGCTTTTACGGACAAAGTTACTTAGATTTGACATTACATAGGTTACACTAAAAGTTTCCGGAACTGGCCACTTACATAAACAATATTTAAAAATTTATTACAACATTTGAAAATAGAACTCTTTGGCTGTAGAATACAGTTTGTTTCATCTGACTGTCTTTTGTTTTTACCTTGTGGCGCCATTTAAAAAATTGTGTGTCTGCATCAACATGGATTTAACTCGGGAAAATTTTCGTAGTATGATTTTCTACGATTTTAAGTGTAATTTGACGGCTCAACAGAGCATCGCTCGGCTTGAAACAGCTTTTGGCGATGAAGCTCCATGCAAGACGACTGTTTATAGCTGGTTTGCAGAATTCAAGCGTGGTCGTATCAATCTCAGTGACGAATCTCGCGATGGTCGGCCGTCCACCGCTGTGACCAACAAAAACATCGATGCTGTGCGCCGTATGATTGAAACAGACAGGCATGTGACCTACCATGAAATTCGCGCATCCTTAGAAATAGGCATGAGTCAAATACAATCAATCCTACACAAACATTTGGGTGTGAGAAAGCTGTGCTCGCGGTGGATCCCACATAACTTGACCGAGGATCAAAAAACGGACCGCGTCACTTGGTGCAGTGCCATGCTTACCAGATTCAACGAAGGTGCGTCAAATTTGGTGTGGGACCTAGTAACAGGTGACGAAACATGGATTTATTGCTACGATCCCAAAACAAAGCAGCAATCGAGCGTATGGGTCTTTCAAGATGAGCCGAAACCAACCAAAGTGGCGCGCGTGAAAAGTGCATCTAAGCGGATGATTGCTTCTTTTTTTAATAAAACTGGACACGTGGCTCCTGTTGCTTTAGAAAATCGTCGTACTGTGAATAGTGACTGGTACACGACCATTTGTTTGCTGGAAGTTATTGACGAACTCCGTAAAAATAACCGTAAACGCCGTATCATCCAGCACCACGACAATGCTAGTTCTCACACGGCCAGACAGACAAACGACTTTTTGAAGGCGAAAAATGTAGAACTCATGAGTCATCCTGCATACAGTCCCGACCTGGCACCTTGTGACTTTTATCTGTTCCCAAAAATTAAGAACCAATTACGCGGCCAACGATTTTCATCACCAGAAGAGGCTGTCGAGGAGTATGAAAAACACGTTTCAGAGGTCACCACAGAGGAGTGGCACAAAAGTTTTCAAAACTGGTTTGATCGAATGAAAAAGTGCATAGACGCCAAGGGAGATTATTTTGAAAAACAATAAATTAATTTTGTACCTTTAATAGTATTTTTTCATATTCATTCCGGAAACTTATAGTGCGCCCCACGTACAAGCTCTATATTATAAATCTGTGGAGTCTGTTTGTTTGTTTGAACGCTCTAATCTCAGGAACTACAAGCTCAAATTGAAAAATTCTTTTAGTATTTAATAGTCCGTTTATCGGCAAAGGTTTTAAGCTATATCTTATCATCCTGCTACGTAAGGGAGCGGAGCAGTGATCATAAAACTCAACTAATCCGGCAGATTCCCATACATTATTTGAAGACTAAACTAGAATGTATTGTTTTGTCAGAGTAAATGGCATATGACTACGACTATTGTTCTTGATATTTTCTTGTTTAATACCTTTTAGAGAGTGATTTTTCAGTAGTCGGGTTTTAGTTTTAAGCTTGGTTTTTTATTTATATTATTTTGGGGCAAGCAACAACTCTTTTAATAATTTTAACATTAATTCCCTGATTGTACAATAAGCATTGCCTTCCATTTTTAATTTTAATAAGATATAAACTAATATTTACAAGATTTATTAGTTTTTATGTTTGAAATATTATAATTAAGCCCTTTCGTTTGATGTTCAACACGGCGTATTTATTTCAAATTTATTTTTTAACACAGTACTTTATGATCGTTAGAGGGCGCCACATTAGATTGAGTGACATTTCATATAGCCTATCACCAGCTGACGACAAGACGCTTCCAACTATACCTTATTTTTCCAATTCTAATAAGTGGTTGAGGAGCTATGACGGAACAGATGAACCTACATACATAGCCTGTCAAAATAATAACCCTCCTTTTGCTTCGCAGTAGTCGGGTAGAAATAATACTGCGCTTAAGTGCCATCAGTGTGAACAGTCTTTAGTTATGAAAAGTTTTCTTCAATAAAGTACCAAAGTATTCTTACTTAAGACGAGCAACTCGACAGTGTAACAATTTATGTATTATGATTTAACTTTAAGCGACTAACTTTGGTATTTTGTAAGATGAATTACAGGCACGCTGGTAATAAATGAAGCTGTGGTTATATGCTGTGGTTTGGGAATATGAAATAGTCTCTTGTACAAAACGAGTAGATAGCATCAGATTAATATTTACTAGCAAAGTGCTCAAAATTTCCGTTCAATTGAGCAGTCCGAATGGGGAAGTACCTCCGCCCTACAGAATACCGCGGCCATAATAACCTCGTGTTGTGTTCCCGGCGGTGAGTAGGGTAGCCAGAGCTCACTGGAGAGTTATTGTGCTGTCAGTGGTGAGACCAAAAGCTTATCCTGCTTTGTCTTTTATACTGACGGCACAGAAATTCTCAATGCTTGCAGGGTTGGCAGCGCAAGTTTGACTCTCTTGGTTTTGCACATAAGCCACGGTGACCATTTTCCACCAGGTGGTTCGTGTGCTTGTCTGCCACCTAAGTGGTTTTTTTTTTAGTGCGCAAAATCCCCACGGACACCTCCCCACCGGAGCCGGTGGGAGAGGTTATGTCGGACTCGAACCGACTAAAACGCACGCCGCCTGTGGGTCGCTTTGGTTGCCGAAGGTGAGGTTGACAGGCATATCCCTCGCACCCTGGCCGACCCAGGGCCATCTCTCACGATCTGGCCCTCTTCTCGGGTGTGTGGGGACTACAGAGTCCCCAACTCGTTCCCGGTAAACGGGGAGGTGCGCCAGGCGCGCCGCCGCCGCGGCCTGCTTCTGCTAGGGTGACAGGCGGCTCCACCTGTCGCCCCCAGGCCGGTGCTCATGGGGGGCGGAGGTCGTTCATCGACCTCTGACGCCCGAGTTGCCTTCGTACGCGGGCAGCTTGGCTTGCGATCCGTCGTCGCACCCGCTGCCGCTCCCGCCCCGCCTCCTCCTTCACGAGCATTACTTGCTCGCAGAAGGAGGCGCCGGCCACCTAAGTGGTATAAAACAACTATTTTTATTAACTATCACAAAGCTCAAATAATTGAAAGCATCCAGATTGGTCAATACTCCATAACAATATAAGATAGCAGAGGGTTAATATTGTTTTTTTTTAATATAGGACACGTCAATTAGACTTCGCCATGTCTGATGGTAAGCTGAACGCAAAGTCTCAGCTGTATGTGTTAACAAGTCGCTCAATGGCGTCTAAGCTAGCAGTGTTCAAAATTATCATTACATAATTTCATTTAATCACATTTTGTATTCTATAATTCGAATAAGATTTAGTTATGCCTTTTGAACCTGTCGCGAGGCAATCAAGGCCCTGTCACGTGCTTTTTTTGTAGTATTTACAAATCTATGTTTGGTTTGAGCCCATCCACAGCTGTAGCTCCCCGTGCTGTCCACGAAAGACACCCAAGAACCAGGTATTGCGTGTTTAGAGCATTATCATTATCAATATCAAATAACATTAGCAATATCATTTTGAGGACATAGTTCAAGATATATATTTTATTTCATTTTTTTAATACCACTTAGGTGGCAGACAAGCACACGGCCCACATGATGGGAAGTGTTTACCATGGCCTATAGACTTGTGCAACACCAGGGCCTCACACTCACGCTGCCGACCCTGAAGAAACCTTCTAATGCCCCTTTTGAAGAACCCCATATTGTAGGCGCTTGAGAAAACCGCAGCAGTTCATTCCATAGCTTGAGTGTGCGTGGGATGAAGTTTCTTTCATACCGTATAGTGCGTACCGTCCCATACCATGCGTATCCCTAGAAATACACATTCAAACTTCAAAGCCTTATAATCTCATAAACCACACACCAGAGTCTAATAATGCCCGTAAGTCTGTCAAAGTAAGCTCCTGAACCAATAAATCAAAAAGCCAATTTCCAAGTAATAATGTCGAATTAATAATAATAGAATTAATTAGATGAAGTATTTGAGCGCTGATTTAATAAAGGTGAGGTTTAAGTGAGAGGTGGGAGCGATTAATTTTGTTAAGGCTCTGTGCATTGTGTAATGAAAAGCGGATAAGAAGATCATCATAAGTCACTTAATGAAATTATCCAAGCCTCGATGTGCCATAACCCTAGGTATCACTTCTTGCCGAACCGCGTGGTGCAAATGTGGAACTCCCTTCAGGAAAGTGTAATAATAGCTCCTAATGTGAATATTTTTAAAAATAGACTTGATAAACATTGGACAATCAAAACACAAGTGCAGTGATATACACGCATCAGCTTATGCTGCTAGTGTATTAAATAAGAATAATAATAATTAAATATATGGGTTTGAAATTGAACCTGCAGCGAAACCAGTACTTTTCTAGGGAGTATACTGCCACCAACTACGATACCTGGACACGCCAGAGCCATCTACCGTTGAAAATAATAATTGAGTATTATTTAATTCCGGCTGAGTAGAATTTGGACCACCCCATCTCTTCCCATGAGGTGTTGTACAAGGCGACTAAGGGATAGGGCTGTTTAACATCAGACAGATATATACAGCCCAGATTCAGTCTCAGATGCATGGCTCGAATCAACAATAGTGCCCAGAATACGGCAATAGGCTCACCCCCGATAACGTGGGACTGAATTCAATGATTGGTGAAATGTGGGTGTTAATTCACCTCTGCCTAACCTTCCTGGGATAAAGGCGTGATGTATTATATTTTAAATTTTTTGAAGTCGTTAAAAATACTTCAGTGTGTTGATTTTACAAACAAAATAAACTTCTTACTGTCCCGGGTTCTACAAGCGAGGCGTGAATAAGCATCTGATGAAGCTGTCACGCTGAGTGGGCGTCTGTAATGGTGACCCTCTTTCCTGATCTTTGCCTTCAACTTGCTGTCAGTCGAGATGAAGTCATGCTGACGTGTGCTATATATACAATAACATAATAAAGATAAGAGAAAAGTTACTATAACCGCGGTAGCCTAATGGTATGGGTAATGGACTGCTGAGACGAGATCTCGGGTTCGATCCCAAGTTTTACCAAGGCATACACCAATGACTTTTCGATGTTTTTTGAAGTTATGTGTGTACTTATCGCAGGTTTATAAGTGTCCGGTTAATGGCAATAGGCTCGCCACCTATTACATTAACTGGCGAAATGTGGGTGCTAGCACCTCTGCCTACACCTTCGGGGAGTTTATGTTATGGTATGATCTGTTGGAAACCGGTGTCTAGTTCAAGAGGCCGTATTATTTCAATTGATTGCATTATAATAGTTCAGGTACGACACACAAAGTAGACACAGACTTTTAAAAGATCAGTAAATAAATAATTATTCTAAAGCATCCTAGGTAGGACACAATGGTATTTCCGTCCCAATTGAGCAGTCCGACTGGGGAAGTACCTCCATCTTACAGAATACCACGCTTATAATAACTTCTTGTGTTTCCGATGGTGAGTAGGATAGCCAGAACTCATGGAGAGTTTTTGTGCATTCAGTGGGTTGACCAAAGGCTTGTCTTGATTTTGTGTTCTGCACTGAAGGCACAGAAAATCTCTGTTCTTACAGGGTCGGCAGAACGGGTGTAACTCCCCTGGTATTACACACGTTCATAGGTCACGGTAACTACTTTCCATCAGGTGGGCCATGTGCTTGACTACCACCTAAGTGGTATTAAAAAAAAAAGAATCGAATAAAAATATATGTCAAAACACAGATAAACGTTTATAAAATTAAAACTACTAGGCCAAATGACAACTCTGCATATATCTCTGCATCACCCTAAGGTTGACTGTTAGATAATGCTTTTGGCATTAAGTCCGCCTTTGTACAAAATTACTGTGCATAAAGTTGAATAAATAAAAAAGCTATTTTACATCGAACTAAAAAAGAATCACGTAACCGATTTAAGTGATTATTTTTTAGTTCATCATAAATCTTAGCGTAATCGGTGTGTCGTAATGCTCCTCGTATGTACGAACCACAGTGTCTCTATTTTGACTCTGGACATGGAGAGGCACCCACCACCGCTGTGGTCTGCTACGATGACAGGCGGCAGTATCCCCCCTCCCCAAGCCAAAAGCCAGTATACCTATGGTGTACAAACATAAAAAAAAATACGCCAAATCATTCTTATACCTTCAAATTCATTTAATACATATCGTATCAGGAAAAATTTATATTTGCCTTCCTTACCTTTTACTTTCCTTTTAACAAGATCAAAGATTTGTTTACGAACAAATGTGAAGATTGATTTCGTTATCGATGTCAATTTTCTTGCCATAAGATGCCTATTACTCGAATAATGTAATATTTTAGTGACTTTTCGTAGCTATTTCTTTGTGCAGAAAATCACCACCAGTGGTCAAAAGTCAACAATCAAAAATCATTTATTCTGTTTATTCATTATTTTTGTGATTGTTTTTGTGTTTAATATTTATGTTATGCCGGTCCTCTGGAGAGTTTTGAAACATATTTCCGTACATACATGAGGTTCTCGAAAATATATTAGATAAGATAAGATATGATAAGATTCATTTATTTGTAAGAATATTGTATAAAAGTTGTAACAAAGTTGGTTGTACATAATATTCTGCTGTCACCAGCGTACAAATATTGAAAGGTAGTAATACAAATTTAAATAATGTGAGCATTCAATTAATAATAATTCCTCGTTTAAATGATATAGTCATAATAGAAGTTATATAATTACAAAATGTCAAATCATGGGTTATACAAGTCAAGGTTCACAGAATAAGTCAATTTTAGACTCAAAACGTTCGCTTAGGAAGTCTTTCGTGGAATAATAACATTTAGTCAGAAGGAATTGGAATATTTTATATGTAAATGTCTTAAGCTTTAGAGTCTTAAACTGAGCGGGTAGTTTATTATAAATTCTAATTGCCATACAGTATACATTATTAGAAGAGTAGTAATATTTGAAGAGTTTCCTTAGGCATATGTAATTTGTGAACTCTTCTACTACTTGGTCTGGTTACCTTGGTTATTGTGACACTACGGTTA
The DNA here is from genome assembly GCA_963662185.1 of Eilema griseolum. Lineage (NCBI taxonomy): Eukaryota > Metazoa > Arthropoda > Insecta > Lepidoptera > Erebidae > Eilema > Eilema griseolum. The sequence goes on from OY759259.1 coordinate 8,083,008, forward strand.
AAATGTCTATCTCTTTAAACTTTTCTCTGAGGGAGACTCTTGGGCCTAAATTATAAATAGCTCGCACAGCCCGCTGGTGGGGGAGGTTATGTCGGACTTGAACCGACTAAAACGCACGCCGACTGTGTGGGCCGCAGGATGCCGGAGCTGAGAATATCTGAGACATATCCCTCGCACCCCGGCCGGACCAAGACCGTTTGTTATTAGATGGCCCTCTTCGTGTGTGGGGACCAGGGAGTCCCCATCTCGTCTCTGGGTATGGGGAGGCGTGCTTCGCGCACCGGTGCTGCAAGTGACTTTTCGTAGTTTAGTAGAATATATTAAGGCCGCGTGGTTCCCAGCAGTGTAGAATTTGGACCACCCCATCTCTTCCCATGTGGCGTCGTACAAGGCGACTAAGGGATAGGGCTGTTTAACATCGGGCAGATATATACAGCCCAGACTCAGCCTCAGATGCATGGCTCGAGTCAACAATAGTGCCCAGAAGTACGGCAATAGACTCACCCCCTATTACGTGGGACCGAATACAATTATTGGTGTATGTATGTAGATTTTATATTTTACCATCCACGTCACATTATTTAGAGCCTTCGATTTTAGCTATACAAGAAAATGTATACACACACAACCTCACCCATTAAAGAACAGATGAGGCTCTTGAATGAAATTTTAAAGCATTTAATATACTAACTATTTAAAGCGATTAAGACAGAAAAAATTGAAACGGTCCAGGCGGCAATCGAACCCGCAATCTATCCCTTGTTCGAATCCTGCCCGGACCGTTTTAATTTTTCTATCTTAATCGAAATGAGACTCTGGCGCCTTTCTCTTCGGTTTAAGCGGGCAGACTGCAGTCACGCCCAAGAAAGGCAACATACCAAGACTCCAAAGTATTCCAGGCGCTACTGGAAAATAGCTTTTAGAGTGATGATTTACAACATAAACTAAATAAAAACATAATCGAAACAGAACATAACTCAAACACATAACAACTACAGAATTCCATCTTCTCACCATCCTGTATAACGTACGTATTTGCATTGCAATGTAGGTCACAGCTAATTCAGGTCGAGTCTTCTTACCGAATGATATACAGCATGATGTGTAAACATTCGAGACTCGAATGAGGGATTTAGAGACGTTTTCTCATTGTTTAATCGACATGTATAAGTCAGTAATCCTTGTAAAATATAAGAGAGGTACTCAGTCGGAATAAAAGGATTTTGAACATGTTTTTATGTGCGCAGAGGCTGTTACGAGTGTGGAATGTTTTAGGATATATTATATTTCTGCACAATTTAATTTGGAACATACTAATGTATTTTAAAATAACAAATTACATTTTTAAATAATGCTTAATTCAAATTCAAATAAATACATTTAAATTGCCGATACAGAAAAGATCAAGTCGCATCAACGTCCCCATCAGGCTGGCAGCCTATTACCCCTCTGAATGGCCAGGGAAACATTCTGCATTAAATATACGAGCAAGAACCAAGCGGTTCGGAGACTCTTTCCTATGTCGCATCACCAAAACCTGGAATTCATTACCAGCTCACGTGTTTCACAGTCCCGGGTCCTTTAAACGAGACGTAAAAAAGCATCTGATGAGGCCGTTAAGCTAAGTACCACTATTGTAACATGGTACGTATCTGTGATGTTGACATCTTTCTTGAGACATTGACTTTAATTTACTATCAGGCGAGGTGAACTCAAATTGACATATTCTAGATTTTAAAAAATCAAGATAAGTTTAATCAAAAAGAGAAGTGATGAGTGGATGTCCAGCTTAACCCTCTTACAAGCCTAAAAGCTTTCTGAAAAACTACGCTATCAAACACTTAAATAATTTTATAAATCAACCAGGTGTACCCCATATGGTTACGAACCGTATGGTTACGAACTGTGATGGGCTAATTGACTGAGATTAACAGGTACAAAAACAAACATACTCTTTAGTTTTGTTATAAGTATAGATTTACCATTATATAGTATTGATTATATTGATGCTACGTGGTTCCCATCAAAGTAGAATTTGGACCACCCTATCTCTTCCCATGCGGTGTCGTACAAGGCGACTAAGGGATAGGGCTGTTTAACATCAGATAGATATATACGAGTACAGCCTAGACTCAGTCTCAAATGCATGGCTTGAGTCATCAATAGAGCCTGGAAGACGGTTACAGGCTCACCCCCTATTACGTGGGACTGAATTCAGTGAAATGTGGGTGTTAATTCACCTCTGCCTAACCCTCCGGGGATAAAGGCGTGACAATATGTATGCATGTATGAGTGTAGTATTGATTAACCATTGCCTATAAAGTCAATTCACATGAAATCGGAATAGTTTATTAGTCAGTTTATTGCCAGAAAGGCAATAAAATGTATTATCAGCAGTGTGCATGCATGAACGAATTAGGGCTGGCACACGTTCAGGCGATAATATCTCGAATATTAATCGAAGTCTCGGATACTTTCAACCTGAACTTCTAAAATTTCTTTATCATTATTATTGACAGAGGTAGGACACAACATTTTGCCCGTCCTAATTGAGCAGTTCGACTGGGGAAGTACCTCCACCTTACAGAATATTGCAGCCATAATAACCTCATAGGTAGTTTAGTAGGTAGGGATAGTTTTTGCGCTGCCAGTGGGAAGACCAAAGGTTTGTCCTGCTTTGTCTTCCGCACTAACGGCTCAGAAACTCTTTTTTCTTACAGGATTGGCAGCACGAGTATAATACCCCTGGTATTGTACACGTCCCTAGGTCGCGGTAACCTATTTTAATAAGTTGATAACCATTAATTAAGGTGCAAGATATTTTGGAGATTCTCTGCATGCATGGTAATGAATTAAAGATATCATAAATATAATACTTAATAATTTACTGACTAACGAACTGCTGCGGCTCTGACAAATGTAAGACGATATAGATCAGCAATTGCGTAACAAACAAGTGTGGAAGAGGGTAGACAGATATGGTCTGCCCAATAACAACTAGCTTTGCGGTCGTCAGTACACCGTGATCATAACCCTTGTAACAGCGCCGAAATATTGGTTACTCAACAAAAATAATAAACATGGTGATGGTGAATCAAGAACCAAGCGGTTCGGAGACTCTTTCCTCTGTCGCACCATTAAGGCCTGGAATTCATTAACAGCTCACGTGTTTCCTTCTTCCTACAGTCCCGGGTCCTTTAAGCGGGGCGTGAAAAAGCATATGATGAGGCCGTCAAGCTGAGTGTCGCCATTGTCACACGGTATGTGTAAGTAATGGTGACCCTCTTTTCTGGGACTTTGCCTTCAGCTTACTATCAGGCAAGGCGAAGTCTAATTGACGTGTCCTATATAAAAAATATCCCGGCGAGTATTACACTAGAACAGCAATTACTTTAAGTAGGAGAAAGAAGTAGAAAGTAGAATACTTACCAGTAGTTAGGTGAACAGTAGACCACACGAGTAACCTTTGCCACACTTCTCTGTAATCCTTACTCAAAAATCTTGTAACAGCCGTGGATGTTTCACCAAAAAAATTATGACAATCCGAAATAAAGATGTTCAACTTTACGAGGCATGATTACACTAATAATTTTTTTTTATTACACCCAAAAATCATCAAAATCCCTTTTTTTATATACAACTTAGGTGGAAGACCAGCACACGGCCCACCTGATGGAAAGTGGTTACCATGACTTATGACGTAACACCAATGGAGTCACATCCGTGCTACCGACCCTGTAAGAACAAAGATTTTGTGCCGTCAGTGTAGAGGACAAAGCAGGTCAAGCCTTTCGTCATCCCACTGACATCACAAAAACTCTCCAGTAAGCTCTGGCTACCCTACTCACCGCCGGGAACACAACACGAAGTTATTATAACCGCGGTATTCTGTAGGGCGGAGGTACTTCCCCAGTCGGACTGCTCAATTGTCCTACCTACCATTTTACAACTTATCATATTTTACATTGTATCGAACCCGTGCCCCATTGCAAAGCAGTTGTATTCACTACTGCCACGCCACAAAGGCAGTGCTAGGTAGTGCTTTGTACATCCCTATTCAAAGTAAATCTATCCAGAATTAATTAATTCCATTGAGCAGAGAGCTCACAGAGCCATATTGTAAGCAATAATAATGGGGTAAATAGTTCATTTAATTAATTATTACATCATTTAGTAAAATTCAATTATAGTTTCCATCGTATAATTATATTTTGAACTTAATTTCAGCGACTGATGTCTTTATATTGAAGTTTTATGGTTTTTCTATACCACGAATACGACACCAGGGGTGATTAGCAGATATTTCACCCGAGTCGGATTCCGTATCCGTTTCTACAACCCACTATCCATCGGCACCTATAACATGGATACATTAATTATTCTATTATACAATACGCCGGCCAAAAAACTGCCACTTGTCTAGGGGAGCAGATACAAGAGTTCTCACGCTCTCCACCTTGCTCGCTCGCGGCGATGGTTCGCTGCGCGGATGCGTGGGCGGCCGGTACCTCCTTCTGCGAGCAAGTAATGCTCGTGAAGGAGGAGGCGGGGCGGGAGCGGCAACGGGAGCGACGAAAGATCGCAAGCCAAGATATCCGCGTACGAAGGCAACTCGGGCGTCGGAGATCGATGAATGACCTCCGACCCCCATGAGCGCAGGGGGTGACGGGTGGAGTCATCTGTCACCCTGGCAGAAGCAGGCTGCGGCAGCGGCGCGCCTTGCGCGTCCCCCCATTTTCGGGGAAGAGTTGAGGGACTCTATGGTCCCCACACCCGAGAAGAGGGCCAGAGATGGCCTAGGGTCGGCCGGGGTGCGAGGGATATGCCTGTTAACCTCACCTTCGGCAGCCAAAAAATCGACCCACAGGCGTCGTGCGTTTTGGTCAGTTCGAGTCCGACATAACCTCTTCCACCGGCTCTGGGGGGTGCAGATCCGTTAATCCATTTGAATGTAATTGAGTAACAAAACGTGGACACTTACAGTGGGGCTGGTCCATAGCTTAAAAGTCGCGCAGCGGGCTATGGAGCGAGCCACTCTTGGAGTTTCTCTGAAGGATAGAATTCGGAAAGAGGTTATCCGACAGAGAACTAAAGTTACCGACATAGGCCACAGAATAAGCAAGTTGAAGTGGTAGTGGGCTGGCCACGTTTGTCGAAGGACCGATGGCCGTTGGAGCAAACGAGTCCTAGAGTGGAGACCGCGAGAAGGTAAACGAAAGGTAGGACGCTCCCTAGCCAGATGGACGGACGACCTGAAGAAGGTGGCTGGGACAGACTGGATGCGGAAGTTGGAGGATCGGCGAAAATGGCGCACATTGGGAGAGGCCTATGTCCAGCAGTAAACTGCAGTGGGCTAATTGATTGATTGATTGTGTAACAAAATATCCAAACACCTTCACAAACTTAGACATTTATAATATTCATATGAGGTTAGAAAACAACTCTATAAAGAGCATACTATCACTAATATTCCCTTAACAGTAAAGACTCCATCTTTATTACAATTGTACGATCACCCACACACCAAATACATCATACTGTCCGTTCAATATTCTCATATTACAGTCCCCACTTTCACGACAGTAAGTATTGGTCCGGCATTGTCGGAAAGTGGGTCGCACTGCTCCTCAATACTTTTGTTTTATGGACACACGGTGCATTGTGTTGGCATGTGGATTCTCACACAGATTTATTAGCAGTTTACAGGTTTATATACAGAGGAAATAAATATTGTTCGTTTTATTAAGTACTGTGCTCCTTTTCTACACATGACAACACGTGCAGGGCTTAGATGACACCCGCATACAATGCAGAATATTCGTTCAAGAACCAAGCGGTTCGGATACTCTTTCCTTTATCGCACCATTAAGATCTGAAATTCATTACCAGTTCACGTGTTTGATGAGCATATGATGAGGCCGTCAAGCTGTCACAATTGTAACATGGTATATGTATGTAATGGTGATCTTCTTTTCTGAGATTTTGCCTTCAGCTTACCATCAGGCGAGGCGATGTCTAATCGACGTGTCCTATACAAAAAATGAAATACTACCAAACTACGAGAGAAAAGTTTAAGGATAGAAGCACCATTATAATATTTAGCATATCTACCAGTTCGAGTCTGTACCAAATTTCATAACATAACATTAACTCACGCCTATATCCCCGAAGGGGTAGGCAGAGGTGCTAGCACCCACATTTCGCCAGTTTATGTTTAGGTCCCAATGTAATTGGTGGCGAGCCTATTCCCATTAACCGGGCACTTATAAACCTGCGATAAATACACACATAACTTCGAAAAGCATCGAAAAGTCATTGGTATGTGCCATAGTAAACCTGGGATCGAACCCGAGACCTCGTCTCAGCAGTCCATTACCCATACCACTAGGCTACCGCGGTTGACCAAATTTCAACCAGATTTTATTAACCGTACGAACAGTGACAAACGTCCAAACATTTTATATTCAAAAACTTTCATTTAGTATTAGTAAGATAATATTCTCGTATGAAGAAAATATTCCAGTACAAACACTGTATATACTGTTCCTCCTGTTTGAACTACCACAAAGGAAAACTTTGAACGAACTCCGAACGCCCCGGGTTCCGGGTACACCGCGTGAAAATTCACTGTGTTCGTCATGGTTATTTTACGAAACAACTGTATATATTATTTTATTTTTACATTTTATTCGTTCATTTCGTACATTCATTCATTATAATTACGCCATGGTGAAGGTTATTTTCAGGATAGAATGATAATATTCCGTCTTATGAAAAAGTGACATGTTTATTTAACATCATCATCATCAGCTTAGGGATGACAGGAGGAGCCATCTGTCACCCTAGCAGAAGCAGGATTGGATTCTTGCGCTTTATAGGATCAAGATGGTTGAAATTAAAGATGGCGCTGAGTCAGTTAGGGTGCGAGCGATATGCCTTCCAATCTTAGACCCAAACTTCGTAAGTCACAAGAAAACGTGCGGTTTTAGTCGGTTCGAGTGCGACATAACCAGTGGTACCCTAGGGAATTTTCACATCATCTAATTTTTATTAACTAATACTGCAATCAAGTTATAAGATTGTTTCACTAATTTATTTCTGGGCGAAGCCAGTACCCGGCCTGCTAGTTATCTATATAAAAAGCATGCATTTCAGGGTTAAAATAATTAAACTAGTCTATAACATATAGAAGACAGTCTATAACATAGTTAAATATAGATGACATTACCTCTGTTAACAAAATTAAAAAGCATAGATAACACTCAGTTAGAAGAAGAGAAAGAAAGAAAGAAAGAAAGAAACTAATTTATTTACAGTTAATACATTGGTGTTCACCAGTGTATTACATACAATACTAGATGGAGTGTGACGTCACTTTACACAATGTTAGTTTCAAATTGTATACGGACTTCTGCACTGTACATTCGTCGGCAGAACTCATTTTAATTAAACTTTTAAATTCATTTGAGGGTACTCGCACATTTATATAATAAATAGGACATTATTTAACAAAGGTGAAAGGTCTTTTCTCTCTATAAACATAATGTAGACGGAATAAATCTTGGCGTTCATAAACATTAACATTGTGACCTAAATAAATAAAGATGTTTACTTGAGATAAAGGACGTTGGACATTTTCAGACATTTATAATTTTGTATTTAAAATTCACAGTATTCATTATTAATATTTTATAATTTATAGTTTTTTAATTTTTTTTAATTTTTTAAATTAATAAATAAAACATAAATACACAAAACAAACTCGCAATTTTGTCGCGTCAAACAACGGCAGAACTTATTTTAATTAAATTTTTAAATTTATTTGAGGGTACTCTCACATTTATATAATAAATAGGACATTATTTAACAAAGGTGAAAGGTCTTTCTCTCTATAAACATAATGTAGACGGAATATAAATCTTGGCGTTCATAAACATTAACATTGTGACCTAAATAAATAAAGATGTTTACTTGAGATAAAAGACGTTGGACATTTTCAGACATTTTAAATTTTGTATTTAAAATTCATAGTATTCATTATTAATATTGTATTATTTATAGTTTTTTTATTTATTTTAAATTATTTAATTAATAATTAAAACATAAATACACAAAACAAACTCGCAATTATGTCGCGTCAAACAACCCACTCCGCATCGTTCCCGGCGCAAAGCCCATGATGCTGGCCGCGTTGCCCCGCAGAATCGCAATAGCCAACCTTTGCCCCAGGAACGAGCCGGATCGGAAGTCACCGCCTTGGTCGTGGATGCGGCGGCCAATTTCCGCGATCAACCTCTTCGTGTTTATTTATAGTTGAACCAATTAACCAAAATTATGTTTTAATATTAAAATATACCATTTATTTATTTATTCTTCAATGTACACTTACAAGGCATATTTTACAAATGAGTGAAATGTTATGTACAAAGGCGAGCTTAACTCAATGTTAACTTCTCTTCCAGCAAACCCGAGAGTTCACAAAGGAATTATTGCAATCCAATGAGAGGCAAAGCCTTGTGTACATTAACATCAAGATTTAATACTTGAATATATGGAAGTTATACCCCAGACAATAAGGCATTAAATATACACACATATGAAGCCATCATAGACGTATATACACATCCATAAAATATTTTTCTTATTTTTCAAAGTTTCTATCCCTACCCACTAACCGGTAGCCTAGTGGTATGGGTAATGGACTGCTGAGACGAGGTCTCGGGTTCGATCCCAGGTTTTACCATACACACCAATGACTTTTCGATGCTTTTCGAAGTTATGTGTGTATTTATCGCAGGTTTATAAGTGCCCGGTTAATGGCAATAGGCTCGCCACCTATTACATTGGGACCTAAACATAAACTGGCGAAATGTGGGTGCTAGCACCTCTGTCTACCCCTTCGGGGATATAGGCGTGAGTTTATGTTATGTTATGTTATGTCTATCCCGATTCATCATCATCCTAGTGGTGTCGGAGAAAGAATACAAGTATCACCACCCCATCTCATCCGAAGGGTGTCGTAAGAGCCTACTAAATGGAAACATACGCAAACCATACCACTGCGAGAGAAGGAAAACTCGAAATAAAACCTTGTACCAACCCGTCTGGCCAGCGTGGAAACAGTAGGCCAAAGCCTCCCAAGATTGAGAGAGGCCTAGTCCAGCAGTGGATTGCGATGGGCTAGTTGATTGATTGATATCCCGATTAATTTATAAAAAAGTATTATTCATACGCCCTACGATTGCTTACTTTTCGGCAGCCATGCTTATGGGAAGATTAAAGGTGGTAGTTGTCTCTTATTTTATAGTGTCAATCAATCAATCAATCAATTAGCCTAGCCATAGTCTACTTGCTAGACAAACCTAGGCCAAAGCCTCCTATTTATCTATATTAAAAGAGCTCAATATTAGGCAGTAGTGTTTTATTTCTAGTTTCCCTTCGCTCGCAGTGATATCGTTTGCATATTATTCTGTTAGTCTTGCATGTTTTTCTGTTTTATATTATCGTTTTATCACGCAATCAAAAAACAAAAAGAAATCGAGGGGAATCGATAACGGGGGAACCGGTGGAGCCTTATTATATTTTGCTTCTTCTTGTGATTCATTCGTGATTTTCCAACAATCTTCTTTTTAATAATTCTTGTCCCAATTATTGCCTTTTTTCGATAAATAATATTTTTTTTATACCACTTAGTTGGCAGACAAGCACCTGATGGAAAATGGTTACCGTGGCCTATGGACGTGTAGAATACCAAGGGAGTAACACTCGCGCTGCCAACCCTGTAAGCACTAGAGTTTAATATATGCTGTCAGTGTAAAAGACAAAGCCGTTTTTGGTCTTTCCACAGACAGTACAAAAACTCTCCAGTGAGCTCTAATTAATTCAAAACCTCACTCAAATCTCTTCAATTATAAAATAATTAAAGCATAAATCGTATTATGTATAATAGAGCCTTAATGATAATACCCGGTAGCTGTTTCTCTAAATATTAGCAACGCGGTGACATTGACAAACGATCTGCGGCTTCAGGCTTGTGACCCTCATCTGTTTGACATTCATTGAGGGGTAGGCAGATAGGTGGTTTGTTTTATTCACATATTGATGGCTAGATGTTATGCCAACAAAAAGGTTTTATTCGTGCATCTATATTTTATGTGCGGAATTTTGTCCCTTAAAAGTGTAAAGTAAGTGTTACGAAATTTGCTGGGCTTCTGGGGCTCCATCTAGGCCAGAACCAATCTTGCAGGTCAGTACATCTAATAGTTGTCAGACAAATCTCTGAAATGAAATGAAATGAAAATTTATTTGTAAGAGACACGGTGAAGATAAAGGTGTTAATTTTTCCAGTGTGGATAGTACAGCATATCTCGCCTGCATTAGGCATACGAATTTTTTACAAATTTTTACAGTTTTTAATGGGGCAGGCTTTCTTTTTTTTTTTTTTTTTTTTTATTGTTCAATTCATATCATTACACACATCTTACAAATTTAAACCACCCGCTCAAACCATAATGGTTTATATGCAAGCGTGAGTTTGCCTAGTTAGTGGTACATTGCAAGTACCCAAATATATTAAAATACAGTATTTTTAAAAGATAATCTACTTACTTCAAATACAGTCGTTTAAATTGTTTAAGAAATGGCTCTGTAAACTTTTTACAAAGTGTTGTTTTGTTACATTATTATGCACTATTTGTTCTGGTAACCTATTCAAAATTTCGGGTAGTATATATTGACAAATTTTGATTCCATATAGATTGATACATGTTGGCATATTATATTTTTTTCTATTTGGCAACTGCCTTAAGTTACTGTTTCGTGTATGTGTACGAAGCTGATCTACTTTTAAGATTTCTTCTTTCATGATAGCTATTTTAGTTTTACATTGAATTGGCAGCACCTCACAATATTTAAATAGTTCGTTATGTATTAAGAGGTCAAGCGGCAATCGCAAAAGGCTTTCACACGCGATCCTATATGCTTGTTCACCATCTAAGTGTTATAAATAGTACCTCCACGTGAAGATGTACGTAATGGTGACCCTCTTGCCTGAGAATTTGCCTTCAGCTTACCATCAGGCGAGGTGTAGTTTATTTAACGTGTCTTAAATTAAAAATAAAGTCATACAATCAAAATAAAAGAAGATGGTCTCCCTTCTGGAGTCCAGAAGTTAAGCTAGAAGCAAAAAATCTATTTTTCGATGAAAATAATGTACCTTTTTCAGCTTTTGGATTCTTGGGAACAAAATCTTTGTCCAAACAGGAACAAACACCATAAACTAGCATTAACTTAACTTACCCCATAAAAAATAATGAAAGTAAATGAATTGGTGTTGCCACAATAAAGTCGCGTTTTATGGTGTTTTCACGACGTGGGCGTGTGTCCCATTCAGCAAGATTCTCAGGTCCTAGCCGGTGATGTAACACCATTGAGCTTGGGGAGAGAGTCCCATTGCTGGTAATGTATTTAACCTTGTTGTGTTGATGATGGTATTGAATGATTAAATTACTAGTTAATTATTGTTCGTAAAATTATCGAATATTTGACATTTATACTTGAAGTGCTCTTCGTGGACATGACCAGGTGCTATTCGCCCAGGTGCTCTAAGTGGACTACCGTTAGTGACAGTTCTTTATATAAATACATACATATATATGTATAGTATATATATTTGTAGGTTTATAAGCACCCGGGTAATGGCAATAGGCTCGCCACCTATTACATCGGGACCTAAACATAAACTGGCAAAATGTGGTTGCTAGCACCTCTGCCTACCCCTTCGGAGATCCAGGTGTGAGTTTATGCTCCAAATAAATAATCCCGTTTATATGGGAGTTCAATATATCACTGTCGGCAATCGGCAGTCCAGGAGTTCTACAGTTTTGTTTTTTATTTTCTGAAAATATCATGAGAATATCACTCACTTATCTCCCCGGCGTGTAACCCAAAAACTGTGTAATTTAATTCAATGTCAATCACTAAAAAACCTTCATCCCAATATTAAAGATCCAACACATAAGGATCTTTAATTACATAACAATAAAGCATCTAATGCAACGACCTCAATCGGAAGGCAACTCCGAACGTACCCGAATGCCTCCGTACTTACCCGAAACAAAATCAATATAAATACATCCTCGTAAGTAAACTTATAGATTTTGCAATGTTGTAGTTGCTCTGACGTTGACTGTGAATTAATACTACATGCAAGTGTAAGTAATGGTGACCCTCTTTTCTGGGACTTTGCCTTCAGCTTACCATCAGGCAAGGCGAAGTCCAATTGACGTGTCCTATATATAAAAAAAAAAAAATCACGGTCTACTTCCTTCGAGGTAGACAGAGACCTCAGACCCAATAGCCCTTCATTTAATTTTTATTTTAAAAATCTTAAGATTACTATATTCATTAAAACATGAGGGCGATGAAGACCTTAAAAATGCGGAAAATAATAATAGTCAGTTTTTAAAGGAAAACGTAATTGCTAATTCCTAAAGAACGTTGTAAAATATTCCGGACGTATTTGATTGATTCACAATTTTTTTTTTGGACATTTTTAACTGTTTTGCATTGTGGACATGTGTTATTTTAAATGACATTAAAGGATGAGAAGTACTCGAAACCGGCTTGCATTAAAATATTATTGACAGTAGAGGAAGCTCGTGCAGTATGTAAGGTCTAATGGCGGGTTGGCATCTCTGCCTATCCCGGAATGAAATAGGCGTGAGCGTATTTTTTTTTTTAATATTATTAGCAATTGCAATTACTAATATTTCCTCTAACCACTCCTACTAAGCTAAATTGCTTGTTTTTTTTTAATGTTTAACACGTAAATTAGACTTCGCCTTGCCTGATGGCAAAGTCTCAGAAAAGAGAGTCACCATTAATTACACATTCCATTTGACAATGGTGACACTCAGCTTGACGGCCTCATCATATGCTTTTTCACGCCTCGCTTAAAGGACCCGGGACTATAGGAAGAAGGACACATGTGAGCTGGTAATGAATTCCAGACCTTAATGGTGCGACAGAGGAAAGAGTCACCGAACCGCTTGTGCTAGAAGTGGGTTCACGTTGCCAGGATTCGAACCCGGTACCTCTCGATCGTCAGACCGAGTTCTTACCACTAAGTTACCGACTCTAAGTATATATGTAAGTACCAATGTTGGTCAAATTTTAATTGCAATTAAACTTTCAATTGACCCAACTGCTGTCTTAAGGTCGAAACAAGTTTGACAGCAGGCGGTACCCATAATTTTATTTCTCTGTTTATCATTAGCAATAGGATACAACCTGCTATCAAACCGTCGGACAACGTCAACTGTCGGATTTACTTTTTTCGAACTTTTCGATAGCAAGTCGGTATTTTTACTTTATTTTTTTTATACCACTTTTACCATACATATGCCAGACAAGCACACGGCCCACCTGATGGAAAGTAGTTACCGTGGCCTATGGACGTCTGTAACACCAGAGGAGTCACAGTCGCGCTGCCAACCCTGTAAGTACAGAGTTTCTGTGCCGTCAGTAGAAGACAAATCAGGACAAGCCTTTAGTCTTCCCACTGACGGCACAAATTCTCCAGTGAGCTCTGGCTACCCTACTCACCGCTGGGAACACAACACGAAGTTATTATAACCGCGGTATTCTGTAGGGCGGAGGTACTTCCCCAGTCGGACTGCTCAATCGGGCGGATATACCGCCGTGTCCTACCTCCTACTTATACTTTAGTATTAAAGTAATTATATATATATATTATATATTTTGCCGCGTGGTTCCCGGCAGAGTAGAATTTGTGCCACCCCATCTCTTCCCATGCGGTGTCGTACAAGACGACTAAGGGATAGGGCTGTTTAACATCAGACAGCTATATACAGCCCAGACTCAGCCTCAGATGCATGCCTCGAGTCAACAATAGTGCCCGGAATACGACAATAGGCTCACCTTCTATTACGTGGGACCGAATACAATTATTGGTGAAATGTGGGTGTTAATTCACCTCTGCCTGGATCCGGGGATAAAGGCGTGATTATATGTATGTATGTATGTATGTATTAAAGTAGTCGGGATATGAACCATGTTGTATTGTTCTGAGTTTCAGATATTTCGGTGCTGTGGCAAGCACCATGATCACGGAGGATTTTTAATTTTCAATATATTTTTATACCATTTTGGTGGCAAACAGGTATAGGGCCCACTTGATGGGATTTTTTAATTGGAATTAAATTTTGTCTAACACTTATATGTACGTATGTTTTAATATAGGTATTTAAACTATCATGGTCACTGACGTCAGTATCAGAATAAACGGGATATTTACCTTGTTTCATTATTTTGAGTGTCCGATATTTCGGAGCTGTTGCAAGCACCCTGATCACGAAAGAACTGGAGTAGTGACGGTGAACAAAGAAAAAGTTTTTTCCTAGGAGTAATTATATCGATCTACCCTCTTTCGAGTTCTCTTACTACGCATGAACATGCTAAATATCCCGTTTATTCTGATACGTATATTTTATTTGCTGTATTTATTTAATTTGGTTGTACAGGGAAATCTCAAATTTTTAAAACTTTGCTCAGTAGATCAGAGGCCAGAGCATTCCCTCTGTAAGGAACTGGTCGTGGGTTCAAGTCCCGTCTGAGCCATCACTTTTTCCAATCTAAATGAAGTGTCACAGTAGTCATATACCATACTCGAGTGAAACTAAAGGCATAAAATATGTGTGTTTATGTTTATACGTGTACCGATATTACGAAACTTGAGCTTCATGCGATGTTCCAATATCGCATTTCTTGTTAATGCAGTATTGGAGCTTCACAAAGGCATTGCTAAAATAAGTTAGCAATATTTTGTATGAGAATTATTTGTAGACCGCGGCAGTCGTTACGAGTAGATGGAGCTTTTAAATCCTCTGACTAGTCTAACTAAAGAACTGCCGTCAGTTGATTGTGGAGGTCAGCTGGTAGTAGCTTCACGGAAAATATTTAAGTTCAGCCGTTTCAGTTAGATTGGAAAACATACATATAATCACGCCTTTATCCCTGGAAAATTAACCCACACATTTCACTGTTAATTTTACTGTATTTGGTCCCACTTTTTTTTTTATATAACCCACGCCAACTTGACCTTACCGCGCCTGATAGTAAGCTAAAGGCAAAGTCTCAGGAAAGAGGGTCACCATTACAGACACTAAGTGCTACAATGGTGGCACTCAGCTTGGCGGCGTAATAGCGTAATAGCGGGTGAGCTTATTACCGTATTCCGGGCACTATTGTTGACTCGAGCCATGCACCTGAGGCTGAGTCTGGGCTGTCTGATGTTAAATAGCCCAATCCTTTGGTCGCCTTGTACGACATCGCATGGGAAGAGATTAGGTGGCCCAAATTCTACTCTGCCGAGGACGCATCCCTTCTGAATTGGGAAAAAGCTCAGAGATTTTCTAGAGAGTTTTCTAGTGCTGTCAGTGGGACGTCCAAAAGTTTGTCGTGCTTTGTCTTTTACACTGACGGCACAGAAACTCTCTATACTTACAGGGTAGGCAGCGCGAGTGTGACTCCCTTGGTGTTGCACACGTCCAGGGCCACGGTAACTACTTTCCATAATTTTCTCGTGTGCTTGTCTGCCAACCGAGTGGTATAATAAAAAAGATTGAAAACATTGATATGAAGCCAGCATAAACAAATTAATTTTATCTAAAACTCAAAAGAGGACCTCCTCTGGTGTTTTTTGATAATCGACAAATCATTGAAACAACTTTTTAACTCTGGGAAATGGTATTTTTATAACTTTTTGGTTATTAATCACTTTTGAGTGTTATTCGGAGGCTGGGGTTGAAAATGATATAGCATTTACCTGTTCCAATAAAAATTAAATGTCTAGAAAAATATTATAAAATTTTTTGTAAAAAATAATAACGTTAGTCTACACAGTGATAGTATTTTTTTTTTATAACACTTAGGTGGTAGACATGCGCAAGGCCCACCTGATGGAAAGTGGTTACCGTGGCCTAAGGACGTGTGTAACACCATAGAAGCCACACTCGCGCTGCCGACCCTGTAAGCACAGAGTTTCTGTGCCGTCAGTGTAGAGGACAAAGCAGGACAAGCCTTTAGTCATCCCACTGACAGCACAAATTCTCCAGTGAGCTCTGGCTACCCTACTCACCGCTGGGAACACAATACCAACTTCGTGTTGTGTTCCCGGCGGTGAGTAGGGTAGCCAGAGCTCACTGGAGAGTTTTGTGCTGTCAGTGGGAAGACCGAAGGCTTGTCCTGCTTTGTCCTCTACACTGACGTCACAAAATCTCTGTTCTTACAGGATCGGCAGCACGGATATGACTCCACTGGTGTTACACACGTTCATAGGTCATGGTAACCACTTTCCATCAGGTGGGCCGTGTGCTTGTCTGCCACTTAAGTTGTATGAAAAAAAAAATACAAAACCTACCTTTCCTCACTGCAATAGGTCAAAAGTAAACACGAATAACAAAATTATGGCCGAAATAAATCATTTGTTGGACGTTTATGGACGTGATGAGTTGTTGGTGCGGCGGTCGAGTTTATCTCCCTGACGAATATATATGTCGGAGAGCATACTATCTGAGTGTAAGATTAGAATAATTGTTTGAATTTCGTTATTTTGTATGTGGCAACATTGGCTATTACTTGAGTGTGTTTAGCTTGTGACAGATTGACAGTTGAAAATCACATTTGATGTAAATGACACTTCGTTAGCGGTCCGAGCCAAAAGAAGTATGAAACGGGACGCGGCGCGATGAGGTCTGTTGACACAGTATAAAAAAGTAAGTTTAAAACTTAAACCCGACTACTGAAAAATTATTACACAAGAAAATATCTAGGATAGCCGTGGTTGTATGCCATTTTTCCCTACAATGTATTGTTTTGTTAGACTAAGTGGCATACGACCACGGCTATCCTTGATATTTTCTTGTTTACCTAATACTTTTTCAGTAGTCGGGTTTTAGTTTTAAACTTATTATATTTTTAATATTATTTTGGGGAATTAGTGACACTTTATATAGCCTATAACCAGCGGACGACTAAGGTGCTTCTAACGATACCTCATTTGTCCAGTTCTAATTAGTGGTTGAGGAGCTATGAGGGAACAGATGAACCTACATACATAAATAGCCTGTCAAAATCATAACCCTCCTTTTGCTACGCCGCAGTCGGGTAAAAACTCACTGCATTCTATTGGTTTGTAACTTATTCTAGGTCTAGTTTAAATCCTAAAATATTGTAAGCATCCTTTGTGATTTCGCGTAACAAACTTAGTGCGACAACGAAGTAGGTATTGTGAACTGGACAATAACCCACATTGATTTTCGAAATACCCTCACATCTGATTACCATCCTGATTAAGTAAAAAAAGGACCTAATGTGAATTCAATCTAACCCTTCTGAGCTGTTGCTCCGACATATTAAACGTTATGAAAATACACTCGCCCGAGGCGGCTAAGGGATGGGGCTGTTTAACATTAGAGAGATTTTTACAGCCGAGACTCGGCAACAATAGTGCCCAGAAGGCGGTAATAGGCCCCATATTACGTGGGATCGAATTTAATGATTGGTGAAATGTGGGTGTTAATTCACCTCTGCCCAACCCTCCAGGGATAAAGGCGTGATTATATATATGTATGTATTAATCTAAAGTCCTTATAGAACCAAACGCATCCTTCATTAATATACGCCTACCTCGTACTAGCTCTGCACCACCCTATGGACTGGCAGGAAAAGAGGAGAGGCTCTATCGTTGGTGTGACCTGCCGAAGACGTGTTTATTATTATTAACTCATTATTTATTGATTATACGGGCTGAGTTTGGTACCCTGGAAGAACGGCAAGTGTCTACTTTGGGGAGACAACTTGTCAGCACGGTACCTTTTTTTTAAGAGTATCAGCAATCGCAATTGCTAATATTCCCTCTAACCCGTCCAACTAATCCAAATTGCTTGTCTTCGAATCCAGGACCTCTTGATCGTAAGGCCGCTTCCTTAACCATTAAGCTACCAACGCCTTTCACAGACAGCTGCCAGCCACCATAGTCGTATTGGCCATTCTTCGCCTGCTGCCATGGAAGACGCCAGCTCAAGGAAGAGGCTTAAGTACGCCGATTTGGAGCCGTAGTACCATTTCGTACTGATAGCGGTGGAGACCGTGGGGAGTTGAGGCAAGGAAACTAAAAGCTTTATTAAGGATATTGGATAAAAACTCATCTAGGCGACCGGGTCGTTCCTGGTGCAAAAGACTGGCCGTCGCCATCCAGAGTGGAAACGCAGTGTGTTGGGCAATTTTGCACTGGGGATGATCAGGGGTTGGTCAGGCTGAGTAACCGGGAAGACGGCAATATGCTCACCCTCTATGACGTGGGACCGAATTCAATGATTGTCGAAATGTGGGTGTTAATTCAACTCTGCCCAACCCTCCGGCTATAAAGGCGTGATTATATGTCTGTATATGTGTGTATGTTGCCACTTGTTCAGGGCGTCACACACTGCCGACCCTGTAAAAACTTTTCAATCTCTTTTAGAAGAAATTCGTCGTTTTTTTATTATTTAGAGAATCCTAATATTTTTTTTCTCTTGAGTATCCGCATAAAACATAATTATTCTAGTATACGTATTAACAACATAATCTAGGTTCAGACTAAGCAAAGAACCAAAATAACCTAGCTATTTCAGATGTAGACGGTTAGAAAAATCCATATCCGTCCTGCGGATACAATCTTAAAACGTAAAGCTAAAGAAATATCCACGCGAAAATATTCGTCCCTGCAATCTACTGCATTTCCAAGAACAAAACTCCGTCATAGCTTAGAAAATTTGTCTTGCGGATACAACAATAAACTTTTAAACACACACTCCACACTGACACATGGTATTAATGGCATTACTATTTTTTTGTGTGTATTTAATAAACATATTATCTTTCTTTCTTTCTTTCTATCTTTCTTTCTTTCTTTCTTTCTTTCTTTCTTTTTTTCTTTCTTTCTTTCTTTCTTTCTTTCTTTCTAAAACTGAAGAAAATCCACGCACTTCATTTTCAACTCAATATAAAATACCAATTGGAAAATGCATTTCCTAGAACAGGATTCCATCAAAGTTTTAAAAAATCTATATCCGTCTGCGGATACAATCTTAGTACTAACGCTCTGGTCTTGAAGAAAATATCCGCACATTTCGAATATAATATCCGCATTTCACATCACTGTTATGGAGGGAAAGTGGCTTTTATATGCGATGAGACGGTACGATAAAATGTAGTGTACTTTTATGCGCTGGTTTTATGGATTGTGCCGGTGGTCTAGTTTGCTGGGATATATTTTAATTTTAGCTTAAAACGGGGTAATGAAAGAAAGAAAAATGTTTTAATCAAGCCCCACATAGCAGGCACCCCACCAAATACAAACAGGTAGGCAATACAACAATTAGCAGGTACCTACATCAAATCAAAACAGTAGGCACATTAAAATTAAGCTACGGGTGCAACACTCCACACTATGCGAACCCAAATAGGACCGCAACTCAAAAATCATTAATTCTGTATAGACCATTATATCGGCACTTACAAAACGTCAACAAAAATAGGAACATGAATATCAGTTTAGTAAATGGATCACCGGTTCGAAACGCGGCCCCAACCTGTGATGACTCCGGCAAGAAATTCAGTGGGCATTTCTTTTTTTTGTCTATTTACAAACACACACTTAGTCTACTTAATCTAAATACAAAAATTTACTTGAGTAGCATAGTTGAGCGAACAGCTCATTTCCAAGCTTGCTTATCATCCAAGTATTCTTGGATTTTATAATAGCCTTTCTGGCACAATTTACTTTTAACAATATTTTTAAATTTATACACAGGTAAATCCCTAATTTCTGTCGTCTGTCAAGATCCTAATCTTTTTTACAGCGTAGGAGGCCGAACTTGATCTACTAGCTATTTCATCAATATGTGATCCCCAATGTAGTTTAGCCTCAATACTCAAGCCCAGGAACACTGTCGATTCCACCAGATTTTGTATCTAAATGAATATATACTATAAATGTTTATTGCTGATCAAAATGATATTTCTGAACGTAGAAACAGTAAAACTGATTATCTAGAACAATTGATATTAACTTGGAATATCTATAAGTGGCAGGAGTCTGTATGTGGACGATTGTATCACGTACTGAGCGCGGCGTCACCTCGTCGCATGGAAAAGGATATGCTGACATCGTGTCTACGCTACTCGCGCTCTGCTACAGAGACTTTTAAATTTCTGCCTATTGTCTGGGTACATGTATATTGTATACCTTTTTATATTAAATTTACAGTTTTTAATACAATAGACTTTGCCTCTCGTATTACAATTCCTCTGCACTCCCGGGTTTGCTGGAAGGAAACTCAACTTTGAGTCAAGTTCGCCTTTGTACATTACATCTCATCTTTTTGTATAGATGTCATTTATGTGTACATAACATATATAACATAAACTCACGCCTATATCCCCGAAGGGGTAGGCAGAGGTGCTAGCACCCACATTTCGCCAGTTTATGTTTAGGTCCCAATGTAATAGGTGGCGAGCCTATTGCCATTAACCGGGCACTTATAAACCTGCGATAAATACGCACATAACTTCGAAAAGCATCGAAAAGTCATTGGTGTGTGCGATGGTAAACCCTAGGATCGAACCCGAGACCTTTTTTTTTTTATATACCACTTAGTTGGCAGACAAGCACACGGCCCACCTGATGGGAAGCGGTTACCGTGGCCTATGGACGTATGCAACACCAGGGGTGTCACACTCGCGCTGCCGACCATGAAGAAACCTTCTGATGCCCCTCTTGAAGAACCCCATATTGTAGGCGCTTGGGAAAACCGCAGCAGGGAAGTCATTCCACAGCTTGAGTGTGCGTGGGATGAAGTTTCTTTCATACCGCACAGTGCGCACCGTCTCAGGTCGCAATGTGTGGGGATGAATTCCCTGCCTATGGCGAGAGGTGCGATGATAGAATGTAGCTACGGGCATCATGTCAAACAATTCATCTGAGCACAAACCATTGTATAGGCGGTAGAACACACACAGTGAGGCAAAATCCCTCCTAAGGCTAAGAGGTTCCACTCTACCTGTGAGTATGGGATTGTCAACCAGCCTCAATGCCCGTCTTTGCAACGAGTCGAAGGGGTCAAGCTGGTATGCAGGTGCTCCAGCAAAAAGGTGACAGCATTACTCCATGTGAGGCCGGGCCTGTACTTTATAAAGAAGGAGTTGCTGCCCCACAGTGAAATACTGCTTCGCCCTGTTGAGCACTCCGAGCTTTCTTGATGCCAACTTAACCTTATCCTGCAAATGACTTCGGTATTGGACGTCACTGGAGATATCGACACCAAGGATCCCGATACTCGGGGAGATGGTAAGCGGTGTGCCCAGGAATTGCGGCGCTACAATGAATGGGGTTTTCTTAGCGGTGAATACACATACTTGTGTCTTAGTGGGGTTGAATTGGACTAGGTTTAGTCGTCCCCAATCGGACACTCCAGAGAGAGTAGTCTCGATTTCAGACACAAGTTGTTCGCGACTCTTCTCCACCTCGGACTGAGGGATATTTGCACGGCCCGTGTAACACGTGTCCCTGGTACTGTCGTCCGCATAGCAATGAATGGAGCCATCAGACAGCATGTCATTGATATGCAGCAGAAACAGCGTCGGAGACAACACGTAGCCTTGTGGGACACCAGCGTTTATGTTCAGCTCGCCTCAGCAGTCCATTACCCATACCACTAGGCTACATTTGTGGAGATTTGTGTATTAAATCTACACTTTCATATACACTAGACTTTGCCTCTCGTATTGCAACTCCTCTGTGCACTCCGGGGTTTGCTGGAAGGGAGCTCAACTTTGAGTTAAGTTCGCCTTTGTACATTACATCTCATCTTTTTTAAAATATAATTACGATCACGACTCGGTCGTGTCGTCCCCGTACCGTTAGCTATAAAACCGCTTCTAGCACGATAATCACGTTAACAAGTACCGCCACCTACCGTCGGCGGTAAAGACTCATATCCGTTTCCGGCCGATATGCCGCCTGTATTGTTTACCTTGACAAAAGGCTTTGTGCTGGAGGCTTTAGTCACCCAAGTGTGGTTACTGTGTGGTTATATTATGGG
This sequence comes from Eilema griseolum, assembly GCA_963662185.1. Classification (NCBI taxonomy): domain Eukaryota; kingdom Metazoa; phylum Arthropoda; class Insecta; order Lepidoptera; family Erebidae; genus Eilema; species Eilema griseolum. Next base: position 8,105,174 of record OY759259.1, read on the forward strand.
TTAACGTGGGCTGAGGGTTATTATTTTGTGAGCACGAGAGTATATTGTGATTATGAACTGATTTTACTATTTTAGTCACTCATATTACATTCCTGGCTGAGCCGCGTGCTTCCCGGCAGAGAGACCACCCCATCTCTTCCCATGTGGTATCATACCAGGCGACTAAGTAATACATCAAACAGATATATACAGCCCAGACTCTGCCTCAAATGCATGGCTCGAGTCAACAATGGTGCCCAGAAAACGGCAATAGGCTCACTCCCTGTTACGTTGGACTGAATACAACGATAGGTGAAATGTGGGTGTTAATTCACCTTTGCCTAACCCTTTGCGGATAAATGCGTAATGTATGTGTGTATATGTATATGTATATTACATATAGGGATGTGCCTATGTGTAATTAATTAAATTATGTAAATTAATCATTTCCCCAAGAAGTGAGAGAGAGAGAGAGAGAACAGAGACAGACGTAAAAAATAAACAGCAAACAAGTTTGGTGTACGACAAACTTTAAATTACTGTCCAGTAACGCAGAAATTTTACCAGATTCTTCATTTGCAAGCCCTGTTCATTTATGGACTTGGTGCAAATTTTCCTTCTGTGGGTAGGGTAGGAGGGTATTAACCAAAGCAAAAGTAATAGGGTACGTAAGTGCTCAGATTGCATTCAAAGTTAGAGCTTCAACACAGATGCAACTGGAAACAATGCTTTAAGAGTCTTTTTGACAATATAACAATAAAATACATACATACATATAATCACGCCTTTATCTCCTGAGGGTTAGGCTGAGCTGTTAATTCAGCTCTACCAATCCATATTTCACTAATCATTGAATTCGGTCCCACGTAATATTAAGTGAGCCTATTGCCGTCTTCCGGGTACTATTGTTGACTCAAGCCATGCATCTCAGGCTGAGTCTGGGCTGTATATATCTGTGAGAAGTTAAACAGCCCTATCCCTAAGTCGCCTTGTACGACACCGCATGGGTAGAAATGGGATGGTCCAAATTCTACTCTGCCGTGAACCACACGGAATTCATTAATCATATAAATTTTAATATAAATTATTACTTTTTTCCGTGCAGAAATCTCCTCGAATACCCTTCTCCGCCGGCGTTGTTATGTCTGAACTAACTACCAAAACGAATAAACCTTAAAGATAGCAATTATCTTTCATAAAACCATAAATAATAACTCGAGAACAATAATAAAGTGACAACTCGATCGGAAGCAGCGCCGTCTCGTGGCGAGCGGCATAAACACTCATCTCCGGCCCCAGTCACAATAGAGTCTGATAATTCCTTTAGAATTCCTTCCAATTGTGTTATCTCAGTAATTATGTTCAGTTTAATGGTCGAGATTTGTGAGATTTGATTGGATAAAGTTCTACTTCTAACTAATATTACAAATGTGAAAGTTTTTGAAGATGTTTACCACTCAATCACGCTGTAACGGCTTAATTTATCTGGATGAAATTTTGTAAAAGGATAGATTACAGTCTGGAATAACTAAATATGCAACAAGCTGCGCGAGTACTGAGGCAATTTGAACGTCAGAGGTCGATGAACGACCTTTACCCCCCATGAACGTAGGCCTAGGGTGACAGGTGGAGCCGCGTGTCAGCCTGCCAGGAGCAGGCATCCCTTTTCCGTTGGGGACCAGTTGGGAACTCTGTGGTCCTCACACCCCAGGATGGCCAGATCGAAAGAGATGGCCCTGAGTCGGTCAAAAAACACTTATTTAGGTATATTCTGTATTAGTTTTATATTTTAATTTAGATAACACCTATGTTTTTACATTACGTAAATGGCAAATAAAAAACAAAAAGAGTATTACAGTACGTAGGTATGGTCACTAAGACACTGTCCAGGTTACTTGACATTTTTTTTTATATAGAACACGTCAATTAGACTTCGCCTTGCCTGATGGTAAGCTGAAGGCAAAATCTCAGAAAAGAGGGTCACTATTACTTACATGTGTGACAATGGTGACACTCAGCTTGACGGCCTCATCATATGCTTTTTCACGCCCCGCTTAAAGCTTGACGGCCTCATCATATGCTTTTTCACGCCCCGCTTAAAGGACCCGGGACTGTAGGAAGAAGGAAACACGTGACATTGGCAAATTGAGGCGATTTGCTGCAGAAGCCACCAAAACGAAGAAGAAGAAGGTTCCTAAAGGTTGCAGGAACGGGATCAAACACGCGACGGAATCTTTTTGGGGTGTATGAGGCCCCATCAACATCTATGAGAGCCAAATCAACTTCATCATCATCATAATGAAGCGTATATCCACTCTTATTACTCTGTGTACTTATAATTTACTTTGTTTTGGCTTTCACGGAAGCGACAGTCATCTAACCTTAGAGGTAACCCTTAGATGGAAGCCTCGAACCCCCCGACTGAGAGGGTTCCTCAGCGCATGCTTGGAGCGGGGCCAGTTTCCGAAGATGTGGAAGACGGGGAAACTGGTCCTCATCCGAAAGGAGGGTCGCCCGGCGGACGAACCGTCCGGCTACCGGCCCATTGTGTTGCTCGACGAGGTGGGCAAGCTCTTTGAAAGAGTTATTGCGAAGCGCCTCGTCGAGCACCTCTCTGGTAGGGGGCCGGACCTGGCGGATGCCCAATATGGCTTCCGCCGGTGGCGGTCCACCGTGGATGCCATCATGCGCGTGAGGACTTTGGCGGAGGAGGTAGTTGCCCGGGGTGAGGTGACGTTGGCGGTGTCCTTGGACATCTCCAACGCGTTCAACACCTTGCCCTGGAGTTGCATCAGGGAGGCACTCGTGTACCACGGTGTGCCTCTCTACCTCCGCCGCATAGTCGGCGCGTACCTGACGGAGAGAGCCGTCATCTACCCAAGTGCGACCGGCGTCGGTCGGCGTGAGATGTCGTGCGGTGTTCCACAGGGATCGGTTCTTGGGCCGCTACTGTGGAACATTGGATACGACTGGGTGCTTCGCGGTGAGCTTGCGGACGGCGCCGCCGTCACGTGCAATGCGGACGACACGCTAGTGACGGCGAGCGGGGCTACATACCGCGAAGCGATCCTGAGGGCCACGACCGCGGTTGCTCAAGTCGTGGAACGGATCCGGCGGCTGGGCCTTGAGGTGGCTTTGCATAAATCCGAGGCCATGTTCTTTCATGGACCTCGGCGTACGCCACCACCTGGTTCCAGTCTCACAGTGGGAGGCACACTCATCGGCATCAAGCCCCAGATGAAATATCTGGGGCTCGTGCTCGACGGCCGGTGGGACTTCGGGAAGCACTTCCGAAGTCTGGGCCCCAAATTGGTGGGCACAGCCAACGCTCTGGCACGGCTACTGCCCAACCTGAGGGGCCCGGAGGACTCCTGCAGGAGACTCTACGCGGGTGTCGTGCGGTCCATGGCCCTGTACGGGTGTCCCGTGTGGGCGGACACCCTGAGTGATCGGCACATGCTCCTGCTGCAGCGTCCGCAGCGGAAGTTGGCGTGCCGCATCATAAGGGGGTACCGCACGATATCATTCAACGCGGCGAGTCTCCTCGCCGGATCGCCACCATGGATCCTGGAAGCGAGATGCCTTTCGGCGCTATACCGGTTCCGAAAGGCGGCGCGGGAGCGGGGTCACGATCCCGAGCCCGAAGAAATTCGGGCCGTGAGATCCCGGCTCCACAGGGAAATGGTGGCGGAATGGGAGATACGACTTGGGCGACCAGGCGCAGGGCAGGCCGTAGTAACGGCGGTAAGACCCATCATGGGGGAGTGGCTAGAGAGGCCACACGGCAGCCTCTCGTACCGCCTGACGCAGATGATCACCGAGCACGGATGCTTCGGAAAGTATCTGCGTCGGATGCAGAAAGAGCCAACGTCCGAGTGCCATCACTGCGACGCGAGCGAGGACTCAGGTCCGCACACGCTCATCGAGTGTCTGGCGTGGGAGACGCCGAGGCGGGAGCTTGTGGCGGCCCTGGGAGTGAGGGTTCTCACGCTCTCCACCTTGCTCGCGGCGATGGTTCGCTGCGCGGATGCGTGGGCGGTCGGCGCCTCCTTCTGCGAGCAAGTAATGCTCGTGAAGGAGGAGGCGGGGCGGGAGCGGCAGCGTGAGCGACGAAGGATCGCAAGACAAGCTGCCCGCGTACGAAGGCAACTCGGGCGTCGGAGGTCGATGAACGACCTCCGCCCCCCCATGAGCGCCGGCCTGGGGGAGACAGGTGGAGCCGCCTGTCACCCTGGCAGAAGCAGGCCGCGGCGGCGGCGCGCGTGACGCGCCTCCTCGTTTCCGGGGACGAGTTGGGGACTCTGTAGTCCCCACACCCGAGAAGAGGGCCAGATCGTGAGAGATGGCCCTGGGTCGGCCGGGGTGCGAGGGATATGCCTGTCAACCTCACCTTCGGCAACCAAAACGACCCACAGGCGGCGTGCGTTTTAGTCGGTTCGAGTCCGACATAACCTCCTCCACCGGCTCCGGTGGAGAGGTATCCGAGGGGATTTTGCGCACGTAAAAAAAAAAAAAAAAAAAAGATGGAAGCCTTGCGCTAGTCAATCATCAATCAACAGATACATCCTTTATATAGTCTATCAATCAATCAATTAGCTTATCGCAGTCCACTGCTGTACATAGCCCTCGCCCAATGTTGGGAGGCATTGGCCTACTGTTCCCACGCTGGCCAGACGGTATGGTAAGGGGTTTTATTTCAAGTTTTGCTTCTCTCGCAGTGATGTCATCTGCGTATTTTTCCGTTGTCTCTCTTACGACACCTTTCTTTACGATATATATATATATACTTTATCAATCAACCGCGGTAGCCTAGTGGTATGGGTAAGTGACTACTGAGACGAGGTCTCGGGTTCGATCCCAGGTTTTACAACGGCACACACCAATGACTTTTCGATGCTTTTCGAAGTTATGTGTGTATTTATGGCAGGTTTATAAGTGCCCGGTTAATGGCAACAGGCTCGCCACCTATTACATTGGGACCTAAACATAAACTGGCAAAATGTGGGTGCTAGCACCTCTGCCTACCCCTTCGGGGATATAGGCGTGAGTTTATGTTATGTAGTACACTTTATATAGTAATTCTAACTAATGAATTCGCATTTCTCACTCTCAAGTCCCAAGTTAGGGTAATTGTAACTTACTAACTTATGGCATATAAACTAGAAGGGTCTCTAAGTAACTACTTAACTAAAACTTAACTCTTAATTCTCTGTCAGGTAACAGGGTAAGTATATAGTTTGTAAAACAATCGTTAAGGGCAATCGTTATTTTAAGTTAGCAACTGGTTACAGAGTGGTAACGTTATTAATGTGATACTAATTATTAAACAATACAATATAATGTTGTTTATTGTACACCATAAACAATGAACACAAAAACATTACATTTAACATATTATCTGGTAGTACAAATGGCCATATTTTCGGTAAGCACGATTTCTTGTTGACAACTTGTGACAATCAAGTCTGTGCATTGGAGTCAACAAATATCATGAAAAATTTTGTTTACATTAATACCGATATACATATATGTATAAAATATAACAAATATACATATAATGATACTGAATATAATAATATCTATAATGTTTTTTTTTTCCTTATGTAACTACCATTACAGGTTGCCCCAATGCAGCAGTTAGCAAATTGTACATTGTAAATCTTAACCTATTCTACTAACTATAACTTATAACTAATTCTAACTATTATATAACTTATAACTAATGACATACAAAGATGCCCATGTGAACACACTCAGAGAACCCGCAAACATGTCCACTATTTCGGATATCATATTGAGGGCGCGAAGGGCCCGAGTGAACGGGGCCTCGACGGTGCCACACGTACCGGTCCGGCACACACAGACACAAAGCACCCAGTGTTGCTGGGTTTATGTAGCTTACCCGTCAGTACCGCCAACATATACGATACCAGCGCGACTTCACGCCTCACCCGTAATTCATTGTACCCCACCATTCCCAATATGAATAAGGTGGGTGTTATTTAAAAAAAAACGTAAAAAAACAATAAGGTGTAATTTTTTTTAATTCTTGTCAGTTTGTATTTTAGTTATCGACGCAAAAGCAACTGATCGGATTCTGACGCGGTTTTTTTGTTTCTTTTTTTATGCAAACAAACACACAGCCCATCTGATGGAAAGTTGTTACCATGGTCTCTACCTAGACATGTGCAAAACCAAGGGGTCACTTTGTAAGCACAGAGAGTTTATGTGCCGTCACTGTAAAGACAAACCAGGACAAGCCTTTGGTTTTCCCACTGACAAAAACTCTCCAGTGAGCTCTGGCTACCCTACTCACCGGTAGGAACTCAATACGAAATCATTATGGCCGCGGTATCCTATAGGGCGGAGGTACTTCCCCAGTCGGACTACTCAATTGGACGGAAATGTGGATATACCTCGATAACCATTTTCCATCATGTGAGCTGTGTGCTGGTCTGCCACTTAAGCGGTATAAAAAACATTAAGAAAACCATTCTCGAACAGCAAACCGTAATGGTACGAAATATTTAAGCTTTTCAGAGGCCAGCAGAATCGTATTTCATGAGACCATTATAAAATTATATCGTATTTTTATGGTGATAGAGTTTAAAATGCCATAACAGTACAAGGGTCTGTTCTTAAAGAATGCTACAATCTTATATATTGCATCATAAATTATTGTCAAATACTGAAAATAGGAATGGTTCTGTACGTTTGTTTAAGAAATTATAACTGTAATTGAATTGCTTATATTTTTGAGAAACTGTAAGATAAGTCGAGCGAGCATTGGACTACTACGGTTACACACAAACAAATATTTACTGCGACGCGATCGATTCCTGCTCACAGTAAATATTTGTCTGCACATACATACATATAATCACGCCTTTATCCCCGAAGGGTTAGGCAGAGATGAACACCCACACTTCACTACTCGAGCAATGTATCTAAAGCTGAGTATGGACTGTATATATCTGTCTGATGTTAAACAACCCTATACCATAGTCGCCTTGTATGACACCGCATGGGAAGAGATGGAGTGGTCCAAATTCTACTCTGCCGGGAACCATGTGGAGTCTCAATACTAACCATAATGACAATTAATTTTAAAGAATAGTCTATTTTACTATTGAATGAAATTTTAAAGCATTCAGTGTCCTAAATATTCAAATCGATTAAGATAGAAAAAAATGAAGGAGGTAGGACACGACGGTATTTCCGCCTGATTGAGCAGTCCGACTGGGGTAGTACCTCCGCCCTACAGAATACCGCGGTTATAATAACTTCGTGTTGTGTTCCCAGCGGTGAGTAGGGTAGCCAGAGCTCACTGGAGAATTTGTGCTGTCAGTGGGAATACTAAAGGCTTGTCCTGCTTTGTCTTCTGCTGACGGCACAGAAACTCTGTACTTACAGGGTTGGCAGCGCGACTGTGACTCCTCTGGTGTTACAGACGTCCATAGGTCACGGTAACCACTTTCCATCAGGTGGGCCGTGTGCTTGTCTGCCAACTAAGTGGTATAAAATATAAAAAAAAATGAAAAGGTCTAGGCGAGATTCGAACTCGCGATCCTTCGCGTGAAACCATAGAAATTCATCGAGACGCGACTATAAAATTAGGGCGAACCTTTTCTCAGCAAAACTTTAATTATTGTTATCAAATGTTGATATGAGCCCCTTATTAAAACAAAAATAAAATAAAAATTGCCTTTATTTTCTACTACATGCAAATCTTATGAACTAAATAAATAACACTAACTAACAGTAGTAGTCGCCTCTGCGGCGTAGGCCTCCCCTAGCCCTTTCCACGCTTCTCTGTCGTGAGCCATTTGCATCCATCTGAACCCACATTTTTGGGTGAATATGTCTCTCTATTCTGTTAGGTGTTTAGTCCAGCTATTACTGTTCATTCGACATATGTGTCCTGCCCAGCACCACTTAAGCACTTTGGTTCTCTTCCGTGCGTCTGTTAGTTTTGTTATGTTTCTTATCCTGCTGTTGCTAACCCTGTCTGAAAGTTTTATCCCTAACATACTTCTTTCCATCCTACGTTGACAGACAGCAATTCTTTCCTCTTCCGTGATTTTTAGAGACCACGTCTGGCAGCCGTATGTTAAGCATGGTAATACTGCAACTTCGTAATCTCTTTTCTTTTTATATACAGGGTGTATTTATGAAACGGGGCAGTAAGGGCAAGTACCTTAACCGTTGCAGTTACAGCAAAACGTTCTTAAAAGACCTTCCCTAACTTTTTGGGACATTTTGAACTGCATTCACAGATTTTGTAAAAAACTTACAGTTAGCAAAAAAAATGCAAAAAGTTCAAATTTTTTTTTTATGCCAATCGATTCTATTTCATGTGGGGATCAAAAACTCTATGGGACCATTTTAGCTTTCAGTACTAGAAAAGACAGAAATCGTTGTGTGTTGTTTCCATGCTAACGTAATCCTTCTCTGAATTTCTTTTCTTGTGCTATCTTCGAATGAGACCAACTGTCCCAAATATATATATTCGCTCACATATTCAATTTTTTCTATTCCTATATTTATCTCTATTGGCTCTCAATTTGTTAGAATCTTCGTTTTTGAAGCATATGTGTATTTATCGCAGGGTTATAAATGCCCGGTTAAAGGCAATAGGCTCACCACCTTTACATTGGTATCTAAACATAAACTGGCGAAATGTGGGTGTTAGCACCTCTGCCTACCCTTCGGGGATATAGGCGTGAGTTTATGTATGTATAATTGTATATCATACATAGAAACATCCAGACCAATGCAAATATTGATATTCATGAATACAAATATTTGCACTGAGCGGTAATCGAACCGGCGTCCTCTGCGTGGCAGTCGACCATTAAACCACTGTGCCACTGAGGCCGTCTATATGCATACATCAGGATAAACGCAAAACGCACTAAAAACAAAAAATATTCTCTATTTACATCACACTCTGTAACTCCCAGCATTAAAATTCTCATCAGGCGCTTGCTAATATGACGGAGGAGTGCTGAAAGAGGGGGAGGGGGTATTACAGTAGGAGGGAGAGGTAGGGGCGATTGTGGACTTGTTACCGACAAGCGCCAATTTCCGATTAAGCCCACTTCGTGCCGTTCAAAGGGCATTTGTGAAAAAGTTAACTGTTTTATTTGTGGTATAATAATATTTTTTGTGTTCAAAGGTTGGATTATATTGAATGAGTTAAAGAGGCTTTTGTGGTTATTATAAATAGATTGAAGCTTCGTTAAAATAATAATAAACTAATATATAAAATTCTCGTGTCGCGGTGTTTGTGGTTAAACTCCTCCGAAACGGCTTGACCGATTCTCATGAAATTTTGTGAGCATATTGGGTAGGTCTGAGAATCGGACAACATCTATTTTTCATCCCTCTAAATGATAAGGATTGTCCACCCTTAACATTATGTGGCAAAACAACGTGTGCCGGGACAGCTAGTAATATGTAATAATGGGTAGCTGTATGTACAATTCCTGGTTCATTTTACGGGTCACGCAAAATTAGTTAGGTTTAGGTTTTTAGATAATGGATTGATGGATTTGGTGATGGTTTATAAGGTTCCGTACCACCTTATAGGATCACTTTGGTGGCCTGCCTGCCTGCCTACCTGTCTGCCTGCATTTTTCTCGGGAATACGTCAAGTTAAATTTCATACTAAATACTTAAGTCTGTAGTGCCTTTAAACTGTGAAGTCAACGCAATCAAAATAAATTGCAGTTTATGTAACATAAGGCTGTCCCTTAGTTCAGTTTTGAACGGAACCACCAGTCCGCAAGCTCGACTCGCACTTGACCGATTTTTTACTTTTATTTTATACCATGCCAGACAAGCACACGGCTCACCTAATGGGAAGTGGTAACCGTGGCCTATTGACATATGCAATACCAGCGGCGTTACACTCACGCTGCCAACCATAAAGAAACCTTCTGATGCTCCTCTTGAAGAACCCCATATTGTAGGCGCTTGGGAAATCTGCAGCAGGGAGGTCATTGTTTCATTATTATTAGCAGTCTTATTAATCAGTAATTCTTACAATAATACTGATTCTATTGCTACCATTTTTACAGCTCGTAGCGTAAATAAAATTTATTTGCATTAACCTATACCTATATTTATCTTTTTTTTCACCGAAAACACGACAAAAATATACCAGTCTATAGTTAAGTCTTAACAGACGACAAAAAACTATTTTATTAGTCTCGTTGTCATAGGGTATATCTCACAATCATGTCATACACAACACAAACAATCCTGTTGCCATAGGTCAACGACGAAATGGACCAAACTACAGACATAACGGTCGAGAACCGGACATAATGGGCCATAAATACAGAATTAATTCTGTCCACGAACTAAATTGGGACAACCTTTTTGAGTTACAGAGATATGGAATAATGGGACTGTATGATGGTTGATTGTACATAGGTTACACTAAAAGTTTCCGGAACTGGCCACTTACATAAACAATATTTAAAAATTTATTACAACATTTGAAAATAGAACTCTTTGGCTGTAGAATACAGTTTGTTTCATCTGACTGTCTTTTGTTTTTACCTTGTGGCGCCATTTAAAAAATTGTGTGTCTGCATCAACATGGATTTAACTCGGGAAAGTTTTCGTAGTATGATTTTCTACGATTTTAAGTGTAATTTGACGGCTCAACAGAGCATCGCTCGGCTTGAAACAGCTTTTGGCGATGAAGCTCCATGCAAGACGACTGTTTATAGCTGGTTTGCAGAATTCAAGCGTGGTCGTATCAATCTCAGTGACGAATCTCGCGATGGTCGGCCGTCCACCGCTGTGACCAACAAAAACATCGATGCTGTGCGCCGTATGATTGAAATAGACAGGCATGTGACCTACCATGAAATTCGCGCATCCTTAGAAATAGGCATGAGTCAAATACAATCAATCCTACACAAACATTTGGGTGTGAGAAAGCTGTGCTCGCGGTGGATCCCACATAACTTGACCGAGGATCAAAAAACGGACCGCGTCACTTGGTGCAGTGCCATGCTTACCAGATTCAACGAAGGTGCGTCAAATTTGGTGTGGGACATAGTAACAGGTGACGAAACATGGATTTATTGCTACGATCCCAAAACAAAGCAGCAATCGAGCGTATGGGTCTTTCAAGATGAGCCGAAACCAACCAAAGTGGCGCGCGTGAAACGTGCATCTAAGCGGATGATTGCTTCTTTTTTTAATAAAACTGGACACGTGGCTACTGTTGCTTTAGAAAATCGTCGTACTGTGAATAGTGACTGGTACACGACCATTTGTTAGCCGGAAGTTATTGACGAACTCCGTAAAAATAACCGTAAACGCCGTATCATCCTGCACCACGACAATGCTAGTTCTCACACGGCCAGACAGACAAACGACTTTTTGAAGGCGAAAAATGTAGAACTCATGAGTCATCCTGCATACAGTCCCGACCTGGCACCTTGTGACTTTTATCTGTTCCCAAAAATTAAGAAACAATTACGCGGCCAACGATTTTCATCACCAGAAGAGGCTGTCGAGGAGTATGAAAAACACGTTTCAGAGGTCACCACAGAGGAGTGGCACAAAAGTTTTCAAAACTGGTTTGATCGAATGAAAAAGTGCATAGACGCCAAGGGAGATTATTTTGAAAAACAATAAATTAATTTTGTACCTTTAATAGTATTTTTTCATATTCATTCCGGAAACTTATAGTGCGCCCCACGTATGTAGTTTAACTTTAGACCTATTATGTTATACTCTGACGTCCTTTGCGGCACTGAGGTCACAGGTTCGATTACCGCTCAATATAAATATTTTTATGCGTGAATACGAATTAAAAACACAGTTAAAAGAAGTTAAACTTTTTAGAAAATGAGATAAGATTATGATTATTTTATATTTCAATATTTATAGATTTACTGTTATAATGGCCGTGTGTAGCCATACCATATTTAAAAAATTATGGCACTCCAGGACGGCCGATAGAAGTGAAAAAGGTAAAGTATTTACTTCAAAAGAATTACGCCTAAGAAAGTTTTCACTTCAATATGAGTTCTTTTTAAAATGCGAAATACCCCTCGGATACTTCCCCGTCAGAGCCGACGAGGGTAGTTATATTGAACTCGAACCGACTAAAATCGCACGCTGTCATGGGTCATCAATTTCCACAGATGAGATTGCCTCTAGAAAATACCTCACGCCCCAGTTCACCAAGGGCCATTCAAAGCCGCCCTCGGATCTGTTACTACTGTGTCCCAATCTTGCCCCAGATAGGGGGAGACGCGCCTCTGGCGCATCCCATGTGCCTCTGCGTTGGCCTGCTACTGCTTGTGTGATAGATGGCTACACCTGTCACCCCCGTGCTCATGGTTGACGGATGTTAATGATCTCTGACGCTGGATAAAACGCAGGCTGTGTCGGTCGCGAGAGACCTTAGTATCCCCTGGATCCACTCCGCCTTCTCTCTCTCGAACATTACTTGCTCGCAGAAGGAGACTTCAATAATATCTGAAAGTGTATTGTAGTATTTTCACTATTTATTACTTGACTGGTCTTTTTACTAAACTAAACGAGAAGTTGAAATAGTTTTGGCTGGAAGCCAGTACTTGCAGTGAGGTCATGATCAAAACGAATAATTTTAAATATACCTCCATTTTCAAAGAATTATCACCACCCCATCTCATCCAAAGGGTATCGTAAGAGGCGAACAGAGAAATGCGCAGATGATATTCCTGCGAGAGAAAGAAAACTCAAAATTCAACCCTGTACCAACCTGTCTCACCAGGGTGGAAAGCCTTCTACCATTAGGAGAGGACTATGTCCAGCAGTGGACAGCGATAGGCTAATTGATTAACTTTACTGTACAATAGTAGTGTGTTTAGGGTCTTTGGCTCTCAACCCCAAGAAGAAAATCTGTACCAAACCCTAGAACGCTAATGTGCTGTAATATTGTAGTAGTGTATGTCGGGAAGAGTAAAATAAAAGGTATATGTTTACTTCATCGTGTCCATTTATTGAGTCAGCCACACACAAGTTATACCTGTACTACACATGGAAAGTGCTAAGTTGCACTTTTGATAATAAGGCATTGCATCACATTTCCGTAAAGTACTTACGTCCTAAGTCACATACTACAACTCCCCTTAAAAAGATTGGGTTATCCCTTCCCTTCCAAAGGAAAAGAGAAAAAGGAAAAAAAATAGGTACATTATTATTACTGGTTGCGCCGAGGTGGAAACTGTATTTTTGACACGGAAACCCACTCCTTTTATACCCGTCTCCTCTCCCGCACTAATCATAGATATGGCTTCCGTCCGCCATTTGTGAAATATAGACACTCAGTCTCGCTTTGAACTAGCCAGCGTAAAGGCGATCGCGCGCGCGCGTCTCTCAGAAATGAATAATATTTGTTGTATTTTAACCGCCTCATAGACCTTTACCGATCGGATGGTGCCTCTCGTGTGTTCCTCAAGGGATCTAGTGACGCTGACGGCAGCTCCTGGGCAAGGAAGAGAAGATCCGTGTACCGGCTGCGATGAAAAACACGTGGGTCGTGAAGGTTAGTGCATCCTCTCCTAATTTCTCGGGCTGCATTCACTGCCTGGATCGAATCCGCGGCAGCCCGGCCACCTGTCTTGTTTTGTGTGTAAAGTGTCAATAGAACAGTTATCTGCTTCCCCGCAATACAGTCCACTCGCACACGTTGGCCCACGCGCCAACATTTTTTGGTCCTGATCGAACCGGATTCTTAGCCGTAGTTCGTATTTTGTTATTATTCTAATGGGAATGAGCGCACCGCACCTAAGTGCCTGGTTATTTTAGTAGAAAACCCCGCATCCAGACACTTAGGCTTAGAATTTGTTGTCCGTTCGCCGCTGGCTCGCATTGTACCTACCTAATACATAAATAGGTTAGGTATCATATCAACACTTAATCGTAGTTCACAATTTTCGCATCGCACCTAAGTGCCTGGTTATTTTAGTAGAAAACCCCGCATCCAGACATTTAGGCTTAGATCTTAGGTATACTAGACACCCTAGTGCATAGGCACAGTGTAATACCTAACGCATTTGGCTTTGTTTTGTTTTTTTCAATTACGTTGTTCTCGGCTCACGTCGTATTTGCCTAGTACCTGCGTGGGTAGACACGTGGCTGTGCCTACCTCGCTCGCATCTCATCCCAATTCATACGAAAGTATTTTAATTTGAATAGATATTACGCAATACTTAATCTCGGAAATAATAGTTGAATCTAGACAGCGACCATCGCGTAGGTACGTACGACCTTGTTGCTATGCGCGTTTGTTCAAGCGTGCATTCACAGTTGTAGGTACCTACCTATCTGCCGAGTGTCGCTCGCGCCGCCTCGCTGCTCTGTGCCGCTAAGATTAAGTCATTTCATATTTGTTGTTTACCTCACTTTAGTTCGAGATTTAATTGTAAACATGTCCCCAAAGGTTGATAGGACCGGTAAGGTTCAATTGAAACTTTTAAACGCTAAAAAAGAAATGATTTACTCTCGCGTACAATCGATTTATGATAATGCACTTAAAACCTCTGATTTGGTCATCAGAGATTCGTTCTTGTGTTCTATAGAAAACTTAGATAGTCTACGCGCGGATTTCGAAACCTTAGTACATGACATCAACGTTTTAGAGTTGAATTTGAATCCCGATTACTCAGTGAGTTATCAGGCCTTGTCGTCGTTTGACGATTTGTATTGTCGTATCAAACGCGTCGCTAGGAGTTTGGAGAAACCGGCTGACCTACCCAACCCCACTCGCGGCCGACCTAAGTTGCCACCAATTCAAATACCCGAATTTGATGGTAACATTCGCAATTGGTGTCTATTTATAGATAGTTTTGAGAATACAATAGATAAGAACGATTCGTTGACAGATCACGAAAAATTGCATTATCTCGTTGAAAAATTGACTGGTAAAGCTATAACCGTTTGCGCTGGAATTACGTTTAGTGCCGAGAATTATAATTTAATTTTAAATACTTTGAAAGCTAGGTATGAGGATAAAAGATCGGTAGCTAACGCCTATTTAGATCAGATGTTTGATTTGAAATCTATTACGGCATGTAACGATCAAAACTTAGAGAAATTTCTAGATACTTTCGCGTCAGCTGTTCGCGCCGTAAAGAACCTAAAGGTCGATGACCTCTGCGACTTCGTATTTTTGTATATGGGTTTAAGGAAATTAGATTCCGAAACCATTCGTTTGTTTGAGTCGGATCATCGCGGCAATAGGATTCCTAAGTTCGAAGACTTAGAAAGTTTTGTTCGCGAGCATATAAAGGTATTGCAACGCTCTTCATCGAAACATGAAGGCGCGAAGACAGTTGTTGATTCTGCACGCAAAGTAGATGCGTCATCGAAGTCACTGAGGTCAACTCATACTTATGTTAGTACCGCACCAGCACGTGTACAGTCACCTGTTTGCTCTTTGTGTAGCACTCATCATTCGCAACTGTACAGGTGTCCTGGTTTTCTAAAATTGTCGCCTAGTGATCGTTATAAATTTGTTCGCGCTAATAATTTTTGTTTTAATTGTCTCGGTACTAAACACCGCGTTGTTTTATGTAATAGTAGAAATAGTTGTCGCAAATGTCAAGCGAGACACCACACTTTGCTTCATTTTGAGAATAGTAATGCCGCATCCAATGTGAGCACGGTTGGTTCGTCGAGCGGTGACGCGCGGCAGCCTGCGCCGCAGCCGCAGCCCGAGCTCGCACGCGCTCCGGCCTGCCCGGGGACCGCTACGAATGACGTCACCTTGTGTTCGTTCTCCGCTAGTGCTGCCCTCACTACGGTTTGTCTTGCGACCGCTCGCGTGGTTATTGTTGATGCATTAGGTAAGCCGCGCATTGTTCGAGCGCTGTTAGATGGCGCTTCGCAAAGTAATTTTATTACTCAAGATTGTTGTCGGCGTCTTGGTTTCAATGTTGATAAGCGTTCAACCCGCTCAGTGGTGAAGGGTTTTGGAAGCTTACGGTCAGCTGTTCGTGGCACCGTTAAAACAAGGTTTAGATCTCGTTTTAATAATAATATTTGGTTTGACATGGATTCGCTCGTTATAGATAGAATAGCTGAACAGTTGCCTACCGTCCCGGTTGACACGTCTTTATTAACGAAATTTAAAGACTTGCCTTTAGCAGATGAGACTTACGCTGTTCCTGGAGTCGTCGATATATTGATCGGCGCTTCGATTCTCCCGCACCTCCAGTTATCACGTAAGGTTCAAGGGGGACCGACGTACCCCGCTCCGCACGCACTGGAAACAGTTCTTGGTTTTGTTATAATTGGTTCCGCACCCGCTTCTATAGATAGCTTTAGTCACTCGACTGCTTCGTTCTGTTGCACCGTCGAGCCGCCACTGGAGTCTACCATCCGCAAGTTTTCGCTCGGTGGCTCCCGTGTATCCGCTGAAAAACGCTTTCTTTGTTTGGAACGAAAGATGCAGGCGTCCCCAAAGTCGAAGCGGGCCTATGATGAGGTTGTTAACGAATATTTAGATAAAGGTTACATCTCACCTGCGCCTGCGGACACTGGCGGGACCCAGCCTTCGTACATTATCCCGCACCGCGGAGTTATTAGAGAAGATAAGCTTACTACTAAACTCCGCGTAGTTTTGGATGGCAGTGCTAAGACTAGCACTTCCGTGTCGCTTAATGACATTTTGTATTGTGGTCGGAATCTTTAAGGTAATTTATTTGACATAATTGTAAATTTTCGCATTAATATTAGTAGAATTTTAGCTTTTAGGACTCAACAGTCGCTTTGTGTTGGGCCCACTCTTCGCCCCATCGTTGGGACACATTCGTCGCTAATAGAGTGGCAAAATTCAATCTGAATTGGCGCCACATAATCTCTTTCACGTTGCTGGCACCGACAACCCAGCCGATTGTCTCTCTCGTGGATTGCTTCCTTCGCAAATTTTGGATCACCCGTTGTGGTTTGGTGGACCGTCCTGGATTCATGCCGCGTTAGATGGGTGGCCAGTTAGTCAATTCAATCCCACTACGGTTTCCGAACCACCCGAGGAGAAGAAGCACTCGCTTGTTGTATCGGTCCCACGTGAAGAGACCCTTATTTTGTTGTTGGCTAATCGCGTCTCGTCTTGGTCGAGACTGTTGCGTTGTGTTGTTTGTTCGCCTCTGCCCGCTGCCTAGCCAGCAGTAGGCACGAGCTCCAATCTAGGTTTATATTTTAGTTGTTATTTCCCAAACCTAGATTTAGATTAGACTTTAGATTTGTTTCGCATTTGTCGTTTCGAAGGTAACCCTTCAAGCCGGGGGGAATGGTTGCGCCGAGGTGGAAACTGTATTTTTGACACGGAAACCCACTCCTTTTATACCCGTCTCCTCTCCCGCACTAATCATAGATATGGCTTCCGTCCGCCATTTGTGAAATATAGACACTCAGTCTCGCTTTGAACTAGCCAGCGTAAAGGCGATCGCGCGCGCGCGTCTCTCAGAAATGAATAATATTTGTTGTATTTTAACCGCCTCATAGACCTTTACCGATCGGATGGTGCCTCTCGTGTGTTCCTCAAGGGATCTAGTGACGCTGACGGCAGCTCCTGGGCAAGGAAGAGAAGATCCGTGTACCGGCTGCGATGAAAAACACGTGGGTCGTGAAGGTTAGTGCATCCTCTCCTAATTTCTCGGGCTGCATTCACTGCCTGGATCGAATCCGCGGCAGCCCGGCCACCTGTCTTGTTTTGTGTGTAAAGTGTCAATAGAACAGTTATCTGCTTCCCCGCAATACAGTCCACTCGCACACGTTGGCCCACGCGCCAACATTTTTTGGTCCTTCGAGCCGGATTCTTAGCCGTAGTTCGTATTTTGTTATTATTCTAATGGGAATGAGCGCACCGCACCTAAGTGCCTGGTTATTTTAGTAGAAAACCCCGCATCCAGACACTTAGGCTTAGAATTTGTTGTCCGTTCGCCGCTGGCTCGCATTGTACCTACCTAATACATAAATAGGTTAGGTATCATATCAACACTTAATCGTAGTTCACAATTTTCGCATCGCACCTAAGTGCCTGGTTATTTTAGTAGAAAACCCCGCATCCAGACATTTAGGCTTAGATCTTAGGTATACTAGACACCCTAGTGCATAGGCACAGTGTAATACCTAACGCATTTGGCTTTGTTTTGTTTTTTTCAATTACGTTGTTCTCGGCTCACGTCGTATTTGCCTAGTACCTGCGTGGGTAGACACGTGGCTGTGCCTACCTCGCTCGCATCTCATCCCAATTCATACGAAAGTATTTTAATTTGAATAGATATTACGCAATACTTAATCTCGGAAATAATAGTTGAATCTAGACAGCGACCATCGCGTAGGTACGTACGACCTTGTTGCTATGCGCGTTTGTTCAAGCGTGCATTCACAGTTGTAGGTACCTACCTATCTGCCGAGTGTCGCTCGCGCCGCCTCGCTGCTCTGTGCCGCTAAGATTAAGTCATTTCATATTTGTTGTTTACCTCACTTTAGTTCGAGATTTAATTGTAAACATGTCCCCAAAGGTTGATAGGACCGGTAAGGTTCAATTGAAACTTTTAAACGCTAAAAAAGAAATGATTTACTCTCGCGTACAATCGATTTATGATAATGCACTTAAAACCTCTGATTTGGTCATCAGAGATTCGTTCTTGTGTTCTATAGAAAACTTAGATAGTCTACGCGCGGATTTCGAAACCTTAGTACATGACATCAACGTTTTAGAGTTGAATTTGAATCCCGATTACTCAGTGAGTTATCAGGCCTTGTCGTCGTTTGACGATTTGTATTGTCGTATCAAACGCGTCGCTAGGAGTTTGGAGAAACCGGCTGACCTACCCAACCCCACTCGCGGCCGACCTAAGTTGCCACCAATTCAAATACCCGAATTTGATGGTAACATTCGCAATTGGTGTCTATTTATAGATAGTTTTGAGAATACAATAGATAAGAACGATTCGTTGACAGATCACGAAAAATTGCATTATCTCGTTGAAAAATTGACTGGTAAAGCTATAACCGTTTGCGCTGGAATTACGTTTAGTGCCGAGAATTATAATTTAATTTTAAATACTTTGAAAGCTAGGTATGAGGATAAAAGATCGGTAGCTAACGCCTATTTAGATCAGATGTTTGATTTGAAATCTATTACGGCATGTAACGATCAAAACTTAGAGAAATTTCTAGATACTTTCGCGTCAGCTGTTCGCGCCGTAAAGAACCTAAAGGTCGATGACCTCTGCGACTTCGTATTTTTGTATATGGGTTTAAGGAAATTAGATTCCGAAACCATTCGTTTGTTTGAGTCGGATCATCGCGGCAATAGGATTCCTAAGTTCGAAGACTTAGAAAGTTTTGTTCGCGAGCATATAAAGGTATTGCAACGCTCTTCATCGAAACATGAAGGCGCGAAGACAGTTGTTGATTCTGCACGCAAAGTAGATGCGTCATCGAAGTCACTGAGGTCAACTCATACTTATGTTAGTACCGCACCAGCACGTGTACAGTCACCTGTTTGCTCTTTGTGTAGCACTCATCATTCGCAACTGTACAGGTGTCCTGGTTTTCTAAAATTGTCGCCTAGTGATCGTTATAAATTTGTTCGCGCTAATAATTTTTGTTTTAATTGTCTCGGTACTAAACACCGCGTTGTTTTATGTAATAGTAGAAATAGTTGTCGCAAATGTCAAGCGAGACACCACACTTTGCTTCATTTTGAGAATAGTAATGCCGCATCCAATGTGAGCACGGTTGGTTCGTCGAGCGGTGACGCGCGGCAGCCTGCGCCGCAGCCGCAGCCCGAGCTCGCACGCGCTCCGGCCTGCCCGGGGACCGCTACGAATGACGTCACCTTGTGTTCGTTCTCCGCTAGTGCTGCCCTCACTACGGTTTGTCTTGCGACCGCTCGCGTGGTTATTGTTGATGCATTAGGTAAGCCGCGCATTGTTCGAGCGCTGTTAGATGGCGCTTCGCAAAGTAATTTTATTACTCAAGATTGTTGTCGGCGTCTTGGTTTCAATGTTGATAAGCGTTCAACCCGCTCAGTGGTGAAGGGTTTTGGAAGCTTACGGTCAGCTGTTCGTGGCACCGTTAAAACAAGGTTTAGATCTCGTTTTAATAATAATATTTGGTTTGACATGGATTCGCTCGTTATAGATAGAATAGCTGAACAGTTGCCTACCGTCCCGGTTGACACGTCTTTATTAACGAAATTTAAAGACTTGCCTTTAGCAGATGAGACTTACGCTGTTCCTGGAGTCGTCGATATATTGATCGGCGCTTCGATTCTCCCGCACCTCCAGTTATCACGTAAGGTTCAAGGGGGACCGACGTACCCCGCTCCGCACGCACTGGAAACAGTTCTTGGTTTTGTTATAATTGGTTCCGCACCCGCTTCTATAGATAGCTTTAGTCACTCGACTGCTTCGTTCTGTTGCACCGTCGAGCCGCCACTGGAGTCTACCATCCGCAAGTTTTCGCTCGGTGGCTCCCGTGTATCCGCTGAAAAACGCTTTCTTTGTTTGGAACGAAAGATGCAGGCGTCCCCAAAGTCGAAGCGGGCCTATGATGAGGTTGTTAACGAATATTTAGATAAAGGTTACATCTCACCTGCGCCTGCGGACACTGGCGGGACCCAGCCTTCGTACATTATCCCGCACCGCGGAGTTATTAGAGAAGATAAGCTTACTACTAAACTCCGCGTAGTTTTGGATGGCAGTGCTAAGACTAGCACTTCCGTGTCGCTTAATGACATTTTGTATTGTGGTCGGAATCTTTAAGGTAATTTATTTGACATAATTGTAAATTTTCGCATTAATATTAGTAGAATTTTAGCTTTTAGGACTCAACAGTCGCTTTGTGTTGGGCCCACTCTTCGCCCCATCGTTGGGACACATTCGTCGCTAATAGAGTGGCAAAATTCAATCTGAATTGGCGCCACATAATCTCTTTCACGTTGCTGGCACCGACAACCCAGCCGATTGTCTCTCTCGTGGATTGCTTCCTTCGCAAATTTTGGATCACCCGTTGTGGTTTGGTGGACCGTCCTGGATTCATGCCGCGTTAGATGGGTGGCCAGTTAGTCAATTCAATCCCACTACGGTTTCCGAACCACCCGAGGAGAAGAAGCACTCGCTTGTTGTATCGGTCCCACGTGAAGAGACCCTTATTTTGTTGTTGGCTAATCGCGTCTCGTCTTGGTCGAGACTGTTGCGTTGTGTTGTTTGTTCGCCTCTGCCCGCTGCCTAGCCAGCAGTAGGCACGAGCTCCAATCTAGGTTTATATTTTAGTTGTTATTTCCCAAACCTAGATTTAGATTAGACTTTAGATTTGTTTCGCATTTGTCGTTTCGAAGGTAACCCTTCAAGCCGGGGGGAATGGTTGCGCCGAGGTGGAAACTGTATTTTTGACACGGAAACCCACTCCTTTTATACCCGTCTCCTCTCCCGCACTAATCATAGATATGGCTTCCGTCCGCCATTTGTGAAATATAGACACTCAGTCTCGCTTTGAACTAGCCAGCGTAAAGGCGATCGCGCGCGCGCGTCTCTCAGAAATGAATAATATTTGTTGTATTTTAACCGCCTCATAGACCTTTACCGATCGGATGGTGCCTCTCGTGTGTTCCTCAAGGGATCTAGTGACGCTGACGGCAGCTCCTGGGCAAGGAAGAGAAGATCCGTGTACCGGCTGCGATGAAAAACACGTGGGTCGTGAAGGTTAGTGCATCCTCTCCTAATTTCTCGGGCTGCATTCACTGCCTGGATCGAATCCGCGGCAGCCCGGCCACCTGTCTTGTTTTGTGTGTAAAGTGTCAATAGAACAGTTATCTGCTTCCCCGCAATACAGTCCACTCGCACACGTTGGCCCACGCGCCAACAATTACAAGAGTAAAAATAAACATAACTGAAATACACTAAACTTACAAACTATTACAAGGTTAAGCTATATTTAATTGAAATACATTTTCGTGTTATTTTTATGAATAAGATATTCCTTATTATCCTTTAAAATCTTAACATTAGGTGAAACTTCCTCAATAACTAGAAAGGGACCAATATAAATGTTTTGAAGTTTGTCTCCAGTTTGATTTTTAATTAAAATAAGGTCACCTGTCTTATAAGTTATGGAGTTAGTTTTGCTATCATATAATAATTTTCTTCTTAACTTACTATTTAACAGATTTTGCTTAGCATCGTACTGAGCTCGCTGAAGGCGATATTTCATTTCCTTAGGATAGTCGTTATAATTATACAATGGTTCAATTGAGTTTCCAAACTCGGAAGGCAATTTACAACACTTGCCGAAAACTAATTCGAATGGTGTATATTTCGTTTCTGTATGTACTGTAGTGTTATAAGAAAATGCCCAGAAAGGTAGCCAATCGCTCCAGTCAATAGTATTTCTATCACATTGGATGCGCAGGTATGACCCTAATGTTTTATGACTGTTTTCTAATGAACCCATAGTTTCATGGTGGTACGCGGTTGAGCTAAGTTTTTCGATTTTTAATATGTTGCATATGTTTTCCATAATACTAGACATGAACTCGGTACCTTTATCAGTTATAATTTCTTTGGGTACGCCATATCTCAAAATAAAATTAGATACGAAGGTTCGTGCTATCGTTTCAGACTCTTTATTTTGTAATGGATATACTTCTACAAATTTTGATAAATCACATTGTAAGGTTAAAACGTATCTATTATTGTGGCAATCAGCTGGCAATGGACCCATTGTATCTAACGCTATTCGTTCAAAAGCTGAGCTTGCAGTGCTGGTTATTACCATCGGTTCTCTCACAAAACGATTAGAAAATTTATTAAATTGACAGTGAGAACATTTTTTCACATATTCTACTACATCATTCGTCATGCCTGGCCAGTAATAATATTTTTTTAAATTATTTATCATTCTATTTACCCCTGCATGTCCGCTAGTGGGCAATAAATGAAAATCATTCAGTATGATTTTTTTTTCGTCTTTTCCACATATTCGTATAACGTCTTTCGTAATCAATATTTTAGGTACCTTTTGACGTAAACTTTTCATATAACTTGCAAGTAATTTAATATTTGTGGCATTTTGCCTATTTTTTACAATTAATACTTCATTAATGTGTTGTTTTTCACACAATGATCCTAAATCTCTCGCTAAATCCTGTGGGGTAGATAACGATCGAGAATTCAGGTATATAGTATAATGCGAAGGCACATACGTACAATATCCTTTATCAGAATAATGATAAATAACATTCTGAATAGGTTTATCGCTAGTGAAAATTAATTCTATCACATCATTGGGTCTTTTTAGAATCTCTACTATCTCAGGTTGATCAGGCCTGCTACAAATAGAAGAATCACTAATGTTTAAATCACTGTTACAACTCGTAGACTGCTGCAACTTTTTTGTTTGAGCTCTAGTTAATACTTGAACTACTTGATTTTCGATTGATTTTAAATCATTAGATGTGATGTTCATCGGAAGTCGACTTAACGCGTCTGCAGCTGCATTATTTCGACCTGGGATGTACACAATCTCAAAATCGTATTCCTCAAGGTACAGCCTAAATTTAGTTAGTCTGCTTGATGGATCTTTAAGACTAAACAAATAAACTAGTGGTTTATGATCTGTAAAGATTTTAAACGTTCTGCCGTACAGATATGGTCTAAAATGCCTTACAGCCCATACAATAGCTAATAACTCTAGGTCAATAATCGGATATCTACTTTCCGCGGGCGATAAGTTACGACTTGCGTAAGCTATCACATGACCGTTTTTGTTCGACAAAACCGCTCCTAAACCTGTTTTACTCGCATCTGTTCGCAATTCAAAAGTATTATTTTCTGAAAAATCTGGGTACTGCAATAAAGGTGGTGACATTAAACTAGATTTTAATCTCAGAAACGATTGTTCACATTCTGATGTCCACTCAAATATTGCATTCTTTTTGCATAACATATTTAATGGATACGCTATATGAGAAAAATTAGGTATAAAACGCCTATAATAATTAGCAAAGGCTAAATATCGTTTGACGGCATCCGGATTGGACGGTACGGGATACTTTTGCAACGTTTCAATTTTACTGTCGTCAGGGAGTATGCCATTCGAAGTTATTTTATGGCCTAAATAAATTATTTCAGTACGTAAAAAATCACATTTAAGCGGATTTAATTTTAAGTTAACTTGACGTAATCTTTCTAAGACGCTTATAAGATTTTTATTATGATTTTCCATGGAATTTCCGACTACTACGCAATCGTCTAAATAAATAAAAGCTTGTTTATAATTAATACCTGACATAGCTATGGTCATTAATCGGGAAAACACGGAAGAAGATGTCTTTAAACCCATAGGAGAGCGCTTCATTTGGTACATTTTATCAGTTGTAAAAGCTGTATACTTGCGTGACTCCGGATCTAAATGAAGTTGGTACATTTTATCTAAACTGAAAGCTGTATATTTTCGAGAATTTTCGTCTAATTTCAACTGGTAAAAACTTTGAGACAGATCTAATTTAGAAAAATAGATACATCCTGAGAGCGAGTCTAATATTTCGGTAATATTTGGTAGAGGGAATTTATCGTCTTTAATTTTGTTATTGAGCTGTCTATAATCGATTACTAATCTCCATTTTTTTTCGTGAGATGAATCAGCCTTCTTCGGAACTAATAAGACTGGACTGGACCACTCAGATATAGTTTCCTCTATTATGTCATTTTTTAACATCTCATCGATTTGTTTTTGTACTTCTTTCTTTAAGGAATAAGGTATTCGATATGGCTTAATATAACTTGGCAAAACATTATCTTTCAAGGATATTGTATGGGTCATTATATTTGTAGTTGTCAACTTGTCGCCTGGAAGATGGAAAACATCTGCGTACTTCGCACATATGTGTTCGATACTACGTTTTTCTTCACGATTTAAATTAGATAAGTTTAATAGTTCAAATAAAGTTTTTACTCGATTGACACTATTCGGTTCCACTGAAAGGTTACATATATCGAAGCAAGTGACATCATAAACATTAAAGTCTTGAAAATCACACTCTACTTCGTAATCATTAGTATTTAATATTCTTAAAGGAATGCGCTCATTATTTGGTGTCGCAATTAATCCAGCAACAAAAACACCTGGTTGCATTTCCTTTGATAAAATGACGCAATCGCCGCTCGAAGACGTGGGAATGAATCTGATTACTTCGCATCGCGGCGGAATCAAATGTCTATACCTAGCGTTATCGTGGATTTCAATGGAAACGTGTATATTATTCTTACAAAGTAATAATCTACTATCTTTATAATTAATTATAGCTTCATAATGTTTTAAAAAATTATCACCTAAAATACCGTGGGCCGTGCACGACAAATTCTTAAAAACGTAAAATTTTTCACTAAATACTTCATTGTTACTAACTAAATTCAAGTATATGTATCCTTCTGATACTAAACTACCACTAACACCTTTTATAGTTATTCTATCATAGCATAATTGCTGTATTAATTGGGGGTAATTACTAAGCCATTCATATTTCAATACGCAAAGACTGGCTCCACTATCAACTAAAAGGTTAATTATTTCGTTACCTACAAAAATGTTACTGTACTATTAGAACTAATATTAAAAATAAAATCGTTCGAATTAACGAAAAAAATCATTTGCTGACTCATTGTTAGTATTTTGATTAGTAGAGTCGCGTCGTACATTATTGTTATTTACCGGCTCCACTTCGTGTACTGTGTGCCGAATAGGCACAGCGGGCCTATTAGATCGTATATTGGGTGACGAGATGGTGGGTCTATTTCCGCCTCGGGGTAAATATCCACCGCGGGGTGAATTAAACTGTTGACGTGAGGTGTTATAATATGTACGAGGGGGACCCGTATAAAATCGCGTATTACGATTATTTTGCTCGTGCCCTTGAAAACCACGCGATCGCGAATTATTATTGTTATTACCATTACCACGGTGGTATTTTCCACGGGGGTGTCCGCGAAATGAAGTATTGGGACGCCTGATGTTCATCACTTCAAACGATGAAGAAAGGGACTGTTCATCCATAGCAGTCCTAACAGCTTCCGGTAAGGAAATAAACTGTCGAGAAGCTACGATTGTGCTTAATCTGGGATCACATAATCCGTCAGAAAAACGTTTAATAGCTATTTTTTCATTTAGTGGCTTCAAAACGTCGTATGCAGTAGGATTGTCGTCAGACTGGGCTAATGTTAAATTAACAAACAATTTCTCTAGCTCGTTCCCGAAATCCTGGATTGATCGATTACCTTGTTTGCATTGGTGTAATCTCCATTGTAGAGCGACTGCAGACTGTTTTTGAAGAAGAAATTTTCGCATATCAGCTAAAAGATTAGCGATTGAGTCGTAATTAGACTTCATACGAAGTTGTGCACTAGGCGAAAGTCTAGTTTTTAGCACAAATTCTATTAATAGAGTGTTAGATGTGCCTGTAATCATTTTGCTATATAACTCAATACTATTAATTAGATTTTTAGTTACCGTCTCCTGTCCTGTCATTACCGGTAATAATGAAATAGCAGTTTTTAAATCAAATTCTTTTTCGGTACTCATTTTCGGTTCAAAAAATGATAAAATTTTGTCATATAAACTGTGAATATTACTTATTATTGTATGAATGACAGTTAAATCATTAGAAGCTATTTCGTCGCGTTCAATTTGTAAATGCAACAAAGATGAAATACTATCCAACTTAGAATATAAATCTTTTGCTTCTTCCAATTTTTTCGAACCTATATCTTTCTGCCTCCTTTCAGGGCCTAATTTAAGTAAATAGGTTTTTATATAATCTAAAGAGTTCTGTAGTTTAAGAAGCTCTTCTGTTATCCCCATAATAACAGAAATATAATGGAATAGTAACAAACATTCTTCGTATTTATCTGAACAAAGTATCTAAATTTAAAAAAAAGTCAAAAGTATCCAAACAAAATGACAAAATAATAATAATAAAAAAAATTGCTTATAAAGTAATAGTTTTACATACTTTTAATATATCGCTGACCATGACGCGATAGGTATGCACGTGGTAGGCTTCACATGGCAGTTCGGGCGAGTAGAAACACGCTATGCTGGCTGGCACGGAGTGATGGATGGGTGACTGTTGTCTTGCTGTTTGGGCCGGGCTAGTTCCTACATCACATTTCCGTAAAGTACTTACGTCCTAAGTCACATACTACAGTGCTTAATTACCAGCTTGTAGGAGTTACAGGTGACGTTTGGCTTAAACCTCAAATAAGAAGCAAATGCATTCTACAGTTTTTTTTTTCAACAAACCTTTCACAGTTCTGTCAGTACGCTTGTGGAATGCAGTACTATTAAGTCTAAAATACTAAGTGTGATGAATTTATGTGAATTTAAAGAACTAACGTTTAAATTAAATGTTCATTGGAAGATGTTTACGTAATAGAGTCAGGTGCGAGTTGTACTTTATCAAATCGAGAGCTTGAGGTATTTCCCCTAATTGTTTTGCTCGTTAGGACCATTTATTTGTTGTTGCGACGGGGCCTTGAAGTCGGCGGTTGTTTTACTACCTACATTTACACTAAGACGTTGTGAATGCTTAATTTATCTTTCGAATTCTTACACAAAAGGATCTAGGTTGTTGTGGAATCCAATAAAACTTATTTTTTATATCACTTAGGTGGCAGACAAGCTCACGGCCCACCTGATGGAAAGTGGTTACCGTGGCCTATGGACGTGTGTAACACCAGAGAAGCCACACTCGCGCTGCCGACCCTGTGAGCACAGAGTATCTGTGCCGTCAGTGTAGAGGACAAAGCAGGACAAGTCATCCCACTGACAGCATAAATTCTCCAGTGAGCTCTGGCTACCCTACTCACCGCTGGAAACATAGTATTTTAGGTGCAAGATATACTCTACCACAGTGTGGCGTACATAAATATGTATTTGGCCTGGGATGCTGCCGGTACGTACTTTTCTCACGCGAACCCGCCTTTTTCATAGCCCTCTGTTAAAAGCTGTTGACCCTAATGATGCTTTTTAGCGAAAAGCATATAGTTTTATTGTTATTAAGTAGACCTTGTAAAGGAAATGAATAAAACCATCTCCTTAGCTGCTTTTTCTGCTATTCTAGATTAATACATACATACATACAATCACGCCTTTATCCCTGGAGGGTTACTCAGAGGTGAATTAACATCCACATTTCACCAATAATTGTATTCGGTCCCACGGAATAGGGGTGAGCCTATTACCGTATTCCAGGCACTATTGTTGACTCGAGCCAAACATCTGAGGCTGAGTCTGGGCTGTATATATCTATCTGATGTTAAACAGCCCTATCCCTTAGTCGCCTTGTACGACACCGCATGGGAAGAGATGGGGTGGCCCTAATTCTACTCTGCCGGGCACCACGAAGCGGCCAGATTAATACGTCCTATCATAATATATATCCCATCCCATAGATCCTACTAATATTAAAAAATTTGAAATGATTTTTTAATGGATGGTTTTTTTTTACGTGCGAAAAATTTCCGCTGTTGCTCCGGAGGCAGTGGGAGAGGTTATTTCGGACTTGAACCGACTAAAACGCACGGCGCCTGTGGGTCGTTGTTGGTTGCCGAAGGTGAGGTTGACAGGCATAGCCCTCGCACCCTGGCCGACCCAGGCAGTTGGCTGTATGTTTTGTTACGTAGCGACGTAGCGATAGAATATTAGACTGCTACGCAGGAGATGCGGGTTCAATTCCGGCTCAGTGCAAATATTTTTATGCATGAATATGTCTATTTGCATTGGTCTGTGTTCTTTCTGTGCATAATGGGTAAGTATTTATCCGCATTCTAGATTCCATAACACAAACTAGATAATCTATACTTAGTACGGGACTAGATAGCGTTGTGTAGAATTTTGTAGAATATTTATGTGTTATTATTATTATTTATTATTTTTTTATACCAATTAGGTGGCAGACAAGCACACGACTCACATGATGGCAAGTGGTTACATTGGCTTACGAACGTGTGAAACACTATTTTTTAGGACACGCCAACTTGACTTCACCTCGCCAAAATCATTTATTCTGTATAGACTATTGACTCGGCACTTACAAAACGTCAATAAAAAAGAAACACGGTTCGAAACGCGACCCCGACCTGCGAAGACTCCGGCAAAAAACTCAGTGGGCATTTTTTTTGGTCTATTTACAAACTCTACTTAATCTCAATACAAAAGCTAAAGGCAAAGTCTCAGAAAAGATAGTCACCATTACAGACACTAAGTAATATTACAATGGTGGTACTCAGCTTGGCGGCCTCATCAGATGCCTTTTCACGCCCGCTTAAAGAACCCAGAATTGTAGGAAGAAGGTCACACTCGTGCTGCCGACCCTGTAATTGCCTACTAATGACCTTTTTCGAAGAACCTCATATTGAAGCCTTACTTCATCTGAGTCACGGGAACTCGATCAATACTACCCACAGGCAGAACCGCAGGTAACAGCTAGCAATAATTTCATCCTCGTATCTCTGTTTGCCATCCAAAAAAGGCAAGATCTACAAGATTAGCAATTCATTCCAGGGTAACCGTATACGCTTCTGAAACAAGCTCCCTAATGAAATTTGGGAATCTACCCATTAATAAATTTAAAAGTCTAATTAAAACGAAACTTTACCGGGAAGCGAAGCCTATAATTCAACTAAATTTAGATGACAAACAAGCTTAGAAATATGCTGTTTGTTATACTACTCAAATAAAGTATTATAATTGGGTTCGCATTCGTAGCCGACCGCAGACTGCAGCAGCAGATACAGCGTACTGTTTCATATATAATAGAATGTGATAATATTGTTTACTGTTTTCATTCATTTCAATGGTGCCGCTTACCCGCATCGAATTTTAACAAGTAATGGATGTCCGATACCGCGATCTGCTGCATGTTATATATTGCTGCTGTATGCGGTCGACTATAAACTTCTTCCTTAAAGGTTAAATGAATAATATCGTGGTAGCCTAGTGGTATGGGTAATGGACTGCTGAGAACAGGTCTCGGGTTCGATCCCAGGTTTTACCATGACACACACCAATGACTTTTCGATGCTTTTCGAAGTTATGTCTGTATTTATCGCAGGTTTATAAGTGCCCGGTTAATGGTAATAGGCTCGCCACGTATTACTTTGGGACATAAACATAAACTGGCGAAATGTGGGTGCTAGCACCTCTGCCTACCCCTTCGGGGATATAGGCGTGAGTTATGTTATATGTAAACGACTAAGATTTCGTATCTTGAGATTAAAATTCATAAACCCATTATCTAATTTTAGTACCGACTCCGACTTCGAAGTACCAAAAGTTAATTCTTACTTTTTGATACCACTTAGTGGCAGTAAGCATACGGTCTACCTGATGGAAAGTGGTTACCGTGGCCTATGAACGTGTGTAATAACAGGTTCGTCACATTGTGTTCCTGACCCCGTAGGAGTCTCTAGAAGAACCCCATATTGCAGTGGCTTGAAAAATCGAGGAGGTAAGACACGACGGTATTCCCGTCCGAATTGAGCAGTCTGACTGGGGAAGTACGTCCACCCTACAGAATGCCACGGCTATAATAACCTCGTGTTGTGTTCCCGGTGGTGAGTAGGGTAGCCAGAGCTCACTGGAGAGTTTTTGTGCTGTCAGTGGGAAGACCAAAGGCTTGTCCTGATTTTGTCTACACTGAGGGCACATACAATATCTATTCTTACAGGATCGGCAGCACGGATGTGATCCACTGGTGTTACCCACGTCCATAGGCCACGGTAACCATTTTCCTTCAGGTGGGCCGCACGGTTGTCTGCCACCTTAGTGGTATAAAAAAAAAAAAGCAGATACTGTGGTAAGGTGTAGGCACATGCTACACTATACACATTTGAAATAGTTGCAACTTAGAAGTCTTCTTACTGAGGGTACACTGACTAAGAAGGGATTAATGTCATGCTGATTACATAATTCATTGAACTTTCTGCTTACGCGCACCAAGTAGCTGTTGAAGATCATTATTTCGCCTACCTACTTTCCAATACATTATTACTTCCTGACATAGCCTGCTTGTCAGCTCGGCACAATATATTATGTTAGTGGCAAAAATATTTGTTCAGTTTGAAACTTTTCTTGACAATACATTATTATATAGTTTGTGTTTGCTAAACTTAGTTTAATGACTGAACTTTTCATATTCGTAATATGTAATGTAGGTTTATTTTTTTTTATATAAGTATTGTAGAAACTTTTGTACATACATACATATCCCTGGAGGGTTAGACAGAGGTGAATTAACACCCACACTTCACCAATCATTGAATTCAGTCCCACGTAATAGGGGGTGAGCGTATTGCCGTCTTCCGGGCACTATTGTTGACTCGAGCAATGCATCTAAAGCTGTGTTAAACAGCACTACCCCTTTTTTTTTTTTTACGTGCGCAAAATCCCCACGGATACCTCCCCACCGGAGCCGGTGGAGGAGGTTATGTCGGACTCGAACCGACTAAAACGCACGCCGCCTGTGGGTCGCTTTGGTTGCCGAAGGTGAGGTTGACAGGCATATCCTTCGCACCCCGGCCGACCCAAGGCCATCTCTCACGATCTGGCCCTCTCCTCGGGTGTGTGGGGACTACAGAGTCCCCAACTCGTTCCCGGAAAACGGGGAGGCGTGCCAGGCGCGCCGCCGCCGCGGCCTGCTTCTGCCAGGGTGACAGGCGGCTCCACCTGTCACCCTCAGGCCGGCGCTCATGGGGGGCGGAGGTCGTTCATCGACCTCCGATGCCCGAGTTGCCTTCGTACGCGGGCAGCTTGGCTTGCGATCCTTCGTCGCTCCCGCTGCCGGTCCCGCCCCGCCTCCTCCTTCACGAGCATTACTCGCTCGCAGAAGGAGGCGCCGGCCGCCCACGCATCCGCGCAGTGAACCATCGCCGCGAGCAAGGTGGAGAGCGTGAGAACCCTCACTCCCAGGGCCGCCACAAGCTCCCGCCTCGGCGTGCGGACCTGAGTCCTCGCTCGCGTCGCAGTGATGGCACTCGGACGTTGGCTCTTTCTGCATCCGACGCAGATACTTTCCGAAGCATCCGTGCTCGGTGATCATCTGCGTCAGAAGGTACGAGAGGCTGCCGTGTGGCCTCTCTAGCCACTCCTTCATGACGGGTCTTACCGCCGCTACTACGGCGCGCCCTGCGCCTGGTCGCCCAAGTCGTAGCTCCCATTCCGCCACCATTTCCCTGTGGAGCCGGGATCTCACGGCCCGAATTTCTTCGGGCTCGGGATCGTGACCCCGCTCCCGCGCTGCCTTTCGGAACCGGTATAGCGCCAAAAGGCATCTCGCTTTCAGGATCCATGGTGGTGATCCGGCGAGGAGACTCGCCGCGTTGAAAGATATCGTGCGGTACCCCCTTATGATGCGGCACGCCAGCTTCTGCTGCGGACGCTGCAGCAGGGGCATGTGCCGATCACTCAGGGTGTCCGCCCACACGGGACACCCGTACAGGGCCATGGACCGCACGACACCCGCGTAGAGAACAGCCCTACCCCTTAGTTACCTTGTACGACACCGCATGGGAAGTGATGGGGTGGCCCAAATTCTACTCTGCCGGGAACCACTTTTGTCTCATTAAACATTCGACAAAACGGATATCTTCGAGCACCCGTGGACACGACTTAGTCAAGTCGTGACCACGGGTGCTACAACGCATCCGAAACGTCGGCAGAAATAGTAAGTTCCATGATTGAGTCGCGAAAAGCTGGACTTTTCGCGACTCAATCATGGAACACGATACAAATATCTTCACAAACTTCCACATTTATAATATTAGTACGATCCCTCTTTTACCTACCTCTCCCTTACCTCTTGATTATAGGCGAAGGTAACTACTGACCAACACGCCAGAATGTTTGTTTGCTACTTCAGTATTCTAAAATGAAAATTACATACAACCTGTCAGAGACATGCCATACTTCATTCATTTCAAGTTCTCATAACCGCCCTTCATGCCTAAACGAATGGAAAAGGTGAAGTGTCTACCATTACCGGCTCAGGAGGGGACGCAAATTGAAAATTTAATTGAATTAATATAATATTTCCATTTTTATAGAGATCATACAATTTCGCGGCTCAGGAATTTCAATTTTAGCAAAGAAAACAGTCACTTTTGATAATATTAGACTGATTGATGAGGCATCCCACCCAAGTTATAAAAATAAATTGTAAGTGGCAATTCTTTTTTTGTTATTTTTAGGTATCGGGATAAAGAAAGGAGGGTAGATCCATGGTTAACACCCGAGGGGAGCTTTTATGGCCCTAGGTATATGCCAGAGGTTACCTCATCCCGGCAACTGATGGCCCCAGACCACCGAGTGGACTATGGACGTGTGCAACACCAAGGGCGTTACACTCGCGCTGCTGATCCTGAAGAAATCTTCTAATGCCCTTCTTAAAGAACCCCATATTGTAGGCGCTTAAGCGTGTGGGTGATGAAATTCCTTTCATACCTAACTGTGCATACTGTTTCAAATCACAATGTGTGGGGGTGGGTTCCCCGCCTGTGGCGAAAGTTGCGACGATAGAATGTAGCCGTGGGCATCATTTCGAACAATTCATCTGAACACATACCAGGCGGTTAAACACACACAGCGAGGAAAAGTCCCTCCTGAGTCTGCGCGGTTCCACACCGCTAATGAGTACGGGATTGTCAATGATCCTCAGCGCCCGCCTTTGAACTGAGTCGAAAGCTCAAGCTGGTAATATGGTGCCCCTGGCAAAAAGGTGACAGCAGTACTCTATGTGAGGTTTGACCTGTAACTTATATAGCAGAGGCCTCTGTCTCGTAGTGAAGTACTGCTTAGCCCTGTTAAGCGCTCCAAGTTTTTTTGATACCAGTTTGACCTTGTCCTCCAAGTACTTACGGTTCTGGACATCGCTAGAGATGTCGACACCCAGGAATCCAATACTCCTAGAGATTCTGAGTGCACGAGTTCACGAATTGTATTGTTATTTTGGACTTAGAATTTATGATTTGAAATAAATAAATAAATAAAATAAATTATACTCCTCCAAAGTGTTTCATATGAATTGATGCCGGGTTCCTTTTTTTTTATAAAATGCAGGGTCGCATCTCAATGGAAAGAAATGACCGTAAATGGAAATAGGGTTGTCAGGTTTTATCGTACAATATAATTTAATATGATTTACGGTTTTCAGCGGGCGCTCTCTATGACTAATGGTTTTCTCAGACTAATATTTCGCAAAATCAGCGTTTCTTTATAAATAAATCTTTACTTAAAGAAAAGGTGAATATATATTTTTCTTTAACGCACACATGCACAGGCACCCCACTACAGGTACCGCAGATCATGCATTGTACTATGTAAGCAGTTATTTTTTCCAAATAAATAGCTATTGCGGAAATAAAGTGGCTATTGCGATTCAGCGGGGCAACGCGGCCAGCATCATGGGCACCCTTGCGCCGGGAACGATACGGAGTGGGTTGTTGGACGCGACATAATCGCGAGTTTGTTTAGTGTATTTATGTTTTAATTATTTTGTATGTGGTAAATAAAGACATGGAACCGATGTTATATTTAAATTTAGATTTATTAATAGTAATAGCATTAATATAGATCGTCAATAATTACCGTCACTTTCGTCAACAATGAAAAATTGAGAAATAATTTAAATAAAAAAAAAAAATAGAAAACCTTGTGGCCCGGTTCGATTTCGTATGGTAAACATTTATGAAAAGGAAATCCTATAACTTATTCTGGCATTATACATATACATTTATTAGCACCAGCAAATCCCTTAAAGGGTAAGCAGAGATGTTTAAACACCCCTATTTCAACTATACTACCGTTAAGCGATCCGCGTGGTGACGAAGAAAGAATATAAATATCATCAAACCATCTCATCCGTAGGGTGTCGTAAGAGGTGACTAACGAAAAAATGCGCAGAAGATATCACTGCGAGAGAAGTAAGAAGGAGGTAGGACACGGCGGTATATCCGCCCGATTGAGCAGTCCGACTGGGGAAGTACCTCCGCCCTACAGAATACCGCGGTTATAATAACTTCGTGTTGTGTTCCCAGCGGTGAGTAGGGTAGCCAGAGCTCACTGGAGAATTTGTGCCGTCAGTGGGAAGACTAAAGGCTTGTCCTGATTTTTCTTCTACTGACGCCGTACTGAGAATGACCTCCGCCCCCTATGAGCACAGGCCTGGGGATAAAGGGTGGAGCCGCCTTTAACCCTAGCAGAAGCAGGCTGCAGTAGAGGCGCGCGCGGTGCCCGCCTCCCATTTTTTTTATACCACTTAGGTGGCAGACAAGCACACGGCCCACCTGATGGAAAGTGGTTACCGTGGCTTACGGATGTTTGTAACACTAGAGGAATCACAGTCGCGCTGCCAACCCTGTAAGTACAGAGTTTCTGTGCCGTCAGTATAGAAGCAAAGCATGACAAGGCTTTAGTCTGCCCACTGTCAGCACAAACTCTCCAATGAGCTCTGGCCACCCTACTCACCGCTGGGAACACAACACGAAGTTATTATAGCGGCAGTATTCTGTAGGACGGAGGTACTTCCCCAGTCGGACTGATAAATTGAGCGGAAATACTTAATATAGGTAGGACATACCTGCTAGGGACAAGTTTGGGACTCAGAAGTCTACACAGGCGCCATGCGTTAAGTGCT
Organism: Eilema griseolum; assembly: GCA_963662185.1. Classification (NCBI taxonomy): domain Eukaryota; kingdom Metazoa; phylum Arthropoda; class Insecta; order Lepidoptera; family Erebidae; genus Eilema; species Eilema griseolum. The sequence goes on from OY759259.1 coordinate 8,140,872, forward strand.
CCACTGGCTCCGATGGGTAATCCGCGGGGATTTTTCGCACGTAAAAAAAGCGTGGAAACAGTAGGCCAAATCTTCTCAATATTGGGAGAGGCCTAAATCCAGCAGTGGACTGCGATAATCTAATTTATTGATAGATAAACAAGCAGTTTATCATGGGCTGTATATTTACTTTAGGATGAAGAACAGTGCTATCCCTTAGTCGCCTTCTGCGACACCCATGGAAAGAGATGGGGTAGACCTATTCTACTCCACTGAGAACCAACATGGTAAATTGATTAAACATGTTTATTTTCATCAGTGCAATCAAGTCTTAGACGCTAACAAGTCCGTAACAAGCTGAGTTCTCCAAATAGCAACCCCGGTTTAAGTTTAACATAATTATATTTTCAGAACATAGTTGTAACTTCAGTAAAACAACTTATAACTTTACTGAAGATGCCGCAGTCCAAGCATTACTTAATTTAGTCTGCGTCCAAAATATTATACAGTTAATTACAAACTTTGATTGTACAGTTGATTATATGCAGCCCAGACTCAGCCTCAGATAAAAGGCTCGAATCAACAATAGTGCCCAGAATACGCTCACCCCTTATTACGTGGGACCGATTGTTGGTGAAATGTGGGTGTTAATTCACGTCTGCCTAACTTTCCAAGGATATAGGCGTGATTATATGTATGTATGTATGTAATATTATAACAATAAACGGATGTAAATTCCTACTCCAGCGTGTGTATATTTGTTTGTTTATCTACTTATGTATGCGTCAACGTGTTATGCAAATATGGGCGTGTTAACCTACTTCTGAATAATGTATGTCTTAGAAAACATTACAAAATGATATGGAATATCCTTTTTTAGGGGGATAAAGTGTATGAAAGTGACAGCTAATGCACGGGTTCAATCCCCGCTCAGTGCAAATCAAATCATTTGATTTGATTTGCACTTTCCCACACCCATTTTCACAATAAACTGATTTCAAATAAATACACAAATAAATGAATCTTATCTTATCTTATCTCAAACCTACAGAATCTGATATCCACAACCAATTGGTGATATCGAAATGTACCATGCTAAATGTCTGTTATGGTGGCCCTCTTATTCCTAAGACTTCACCTTCTTACCATCAGGTGATATGAAGTCAAATTGACATGCCATAAAAAAAACAAAGTTCTGTAGTTAGACCAGCTTTCTTTCTTGGCTCCTACCCGTAACGACTGCCGTTGAAGTTCGTCGGAGACTGGGTCTGAAGCATTGACGCGTCTGATGTATGAATGGTCACCCATCGTAATACCAACTTGGCAAGCGTTGCTTAACCTTAACCTTAACAAGTCATAGTGTGCAAAAACATCTCATGTTTTTGAGATCTCTATAGATACATACATATAGAACAACATTTTAAATCATTTGGTATGCTAACTATTAGAATCTTCGGCGGGGGTGCGAGGGATATGCCTGTCAACCTCACCTTCGGCAACCAAAGCGACCCACAGGCGGCGTGCGTTTTAGTCGGTTCGAGTCCGACATAACCTCTTCCACCGGCTCCGGTGGGGAGGTATCCGTGGGGATTTTGCGCACGTAAAAAAAAATCTATTAGAATCTATTAAGATAAAGAAAAAACGTCCCCGTAAGACGGATATATGTATAGAAGAATTTAGATGGTTTCGGGGGAAGGTTCTGTAGCTTAGTGGTCAGAACATTCCCCCTGTAAGGGCAAGATCGCAAGGTCGAATCCTGTCTGAACGATTCAATTTTTTTCTATATCTTAATCGATACATACATATATCATAATCACGCCTTTATCCACAGAGGGTTAGGCAGAGATGATCTAACGCCCACATTTCACCAATCATTGTATTCGGTTCCACGTAATAGGGAGTGAGCCTATTACCGTATTCCGGGTACTATTGTTAACTCGGACCATGCATCTGGTGCTGAGTCTGGGCTGTATATATCTGTCTGATGTTAAACAGCCCTATCGCTTAGTCGCCTTGTACGACACCGCACGGGAAGAGATGGGGTGGCCCAAATTCTACTCTGCCGGGGCCACGCGGCTTTATAGAAAACATACGTCATCCAAAACAAGTCTTAGATAACATAACAAACAAGACTATTATTATTTTATAGGCACACACATGGGATAATAAAACGGCAGTTAATACGCCTTATTCCCTCTCTCAGGATACGAGCCCGGGCCGGATACAAGATGGCGTACCGAACCGAACCCGCAATAATACGTAAAGGTATGAATTCGTAGTCGACCGCAGACCGCAGTTAGCAGACGCATGCAGCACATGGGAAATAGACTTGGTATTCTATAGACGGCGGTATTTCCGTCCAATTGAGAGTCCGACTGGCGAATTACCTCCGTCCTACAGAATACCGTAGCCATAATAACCTCGTGTTGTGTTCCCGGCGGTGTGTAGGGTAGCCAGAACTCACTGGAGAGTTTGTGCTGTCAGTGGGAAGACTAAAGGCTTGCCCTGCTTTGTCTTCTACACTGACGGCACAGATACTTTGTGTTTACAGGATCGGCAGCGAGAGTGTGACTCCTCTGGTGTTACACACATCCATAGGCCACGGTAACCACATTCCATCAGGTGGGCCGTATGCTTATCTGCCACCTAAGTGGTATAAATTTTTTTTTATTTCATTTCACTTATTTATTATTTGTGAAACATAGGTACATATAACAAAAGATCTAGAAATTAATAGTGTTTATAGTTTACTTTTTTATTTTCTTAGGTAGACTCGGGAAAGACCTTTGGGTTCATTTTGGAAAAAATATTCGTGGATACAGTTTCGTGGGTAGGGAACGGAAACACTCAGAATATGGTTAGTAGGTACATTTATAATTTATTGAATATTGATTTACTCATATACCATAATTTATAATTATTAATAACCTTTATACATATTGTTAACTCGTTACAAATTGTTCATAGTTTTAATTTATTGCGACTTTTTTTATGCCACTTAGTTCGCATACAAGCACACGGCGCACCTGATGGGAAGCGGTTACCGTGGCCTATGGACGTATGCATCACCAGGTGTGTTACACTCGCGCTGCCGATCATGAAGATACCTTCTAATGCTCCTCTTGAAGAACCCCATATTGTAGGCGCTTGGGAAAACCACTCTTCTTAATGGTATCGTTTATCCGTATGGAAGTTTAACAATGTAAATGTTTTGTTATACCAATGAGCGTATTGTGGGATTGATACTAATTTATTTCTGTTCACCATGTACGTTCGTATGGCTGGTCGTCTATTACATACATTGCTTGTTAAACTTAGACACGGGTAAACAGTACTATTGAGAAGTCGCAATGGATTAGAACAATTAACAATATCATCACGGTACGCTGTATCTGCTGTTGCGGTCTGCGGTCGGCTACGAAACCGTACCTTAACGTATACCAACTGAAGCTGGCGATACGTAACCGAATTATAGTCTAGTACGAACCGACGTCTGTTAACTACGAATAGCTTTATTTCGTTTTTAAGGTTCCGTACCTTAAAAGGAAGAAACACGGAACCCTAATAGGATCACTTCCTTTTTTTGTGTAGACACGTAAATTACACTTCACCTCGCCTGATTGTAAGCTGAAGGTAAAGTCTCAGAAAAAGGATCACCATTACTTACATTTACTAAGTGACAATGGTGACAATCAGCTTGACGGCCTTAAGCTTAAGACATTTAAATATAAATTATTTCAATTCCTTCTGACTAAATGTTACTATTCCACGAAAGACTTCCTAAGCGAACGTTTTGAGTCTAAAATTGACTTATTCTGTGAACCTTGACTTGTAACCTTGACCTATGATTTGACATTTTGTAATTATATCACTTCTATTATGACTATTTCATTTAAACGAGGAATTATTATTAATTGTTTGCTGACATTATTTAAATGTATGTTATAACCTTTTAATATTTGTACGCTGGAGACACAAGAGAGAAAAATTCAAATTCAAATTCAAATATATTTATTGTGAAAATGGGTTACAAAGTGATGTTAATAATGATAAAAAATTTCTCCATTCTCCACCTCTAGGCATACAATAGGCAAAATTTTGTGTAATGTACTTAAAAAGGTAAACAAAATGTCAGAAATAAATTGAACTTATTAGGTACATGTCAAGATGAGTGAGCGTCAAAAATGTATAGCTGCTCATAATCTAATATCATTATACAATAATATAATCATAATCAACTGAGGTTATTTGTCTTTGTCTTCCAAAAATTCAGTCACGCTATAATAGGTTTTGTCCAACAGAAATAACTTCAGCTCATGTTTAAACTTATCCAAAACTCTTATATCTAAAATAGTCTTTGGTAGGCTATTGTAAATCCTAGGTGCCATACAGAAAACGCTAATGTCCATTAGTGTACTTTTATGTTAATGTGTTAATGTGATGTGGGCGCAGCAAGAAATTTACGGGTCAGACGGCATGCGTTGTTGACAGACAGACCGACAAGGAACCAAGCGGTTTGATGACTCTTTTCTTTGTTGCACCACCAAGACCTGGAATTCATTACCAGCTCACGTGTTTCCTTCTTCCTATAGTCGCGGGTCCTTTAAGCGGGGCGTGAAAAAGCATCTGATGAGGCCGCCAAGTTGAGTGCCACCATTGCAACATTACTTAGTGTCTGTAATAATGATCCTCTTTCCTAAGACTTTGCCTTTAGCTTACCATCAGACGAGTTGAAGTCAAGTTGGCGAGTCCTAAATAAAAAAAAAATTACTGACATAATATCTAAATCTATCTAATCTCCTCTTTACACAAACCTGTCGATAATACCCTCATATCTGAGATACTTCACATTTTAAGTGTGTCTACCCTCCATCAAGAATACATCTCGAGCCCATAACCCTTATCGAGGTACACAATAGTTCATAAAAGTGCTATAAATTGTAGTACCTTGGCAGTACCACTATCGTGTTATAAAGGTACCCATAGGACGGATGAGCCTGATCGTCCACTGAAAGCTATCATTTGTCGCTTGGGATCGCTTGTTCAGTGACGTAACGGCTAGACCTTATGTAAGCTGGCTTAGACACAAAGAAAGACATAAGTTCACAATCGTTAGTAGAATATAATAGAATAATCTGACCCGTGGTTTCCGGCAGAGTAGAATTAGGGCCACCACATCTCTTCCCATGCTGTGTCGTATAACTAAGGGATAGGACTGTTTAACATCAGACAGATATATGTATAAAGCCCCGACTCAGCCTCAGATACATGGCTCGAGTCAACAATAGTGCCCGGCATACGGCAATAGGCTCACTCCCTATTACGTGAGACCGAATACAATTATTGGTGAAATGTGGGTGTTAGTTCACCTCTGCCTAACCCTCTAGGGATAAAGGCGTGATTATATTTCAGTATGTTCACTAATCAGTTGTGACAATAATTCTCAAAATTGTAAAAATGGCAAGCTTGTCAACTCATTGCATGGGCCCCATTAAAATAGCCACATATAGTGCGACCACGGAGCAACATCTTTTGAGCGGCTAAGGTTATCGAGAGGTGAGTCTACGGGGTGGTCCTTTTTTTAAAATAATAACATAGTATAAACTCACGCCTATATCCCCGAAGGGGTAGGCAAAGGTGCTAGCACTCACATTTCGCCAGTTTATGTTTAGGTCGCTATGTTATAGGTGGCGAACTTATTGCCATTAATCAGGCACTTATAAACCTGCGATAAATACACACATAACATTAAAATAATACTAGAACCGACATTACTAATATTCCCTTAACCCTCTAACTTCGTGTTGTGTTCCCAGCGGTGAGTAGGGTAGCCAGAGCTCACTGGAGAATTTGTGCTGTCAGTGGGATGACTAAAGGCTTGTCTTGCTTTGTCCTCTACACTGACGGCACAGAAACTCCGTGCTTACAGGGTCGGCAGCGCGAGTTTTGCTTCTCTGGTGTTACACACGTCCATAGGCGACGGTAACCACTTTCCATCAGGTGGGCCGTGCTTTTTTTTATACCACTTAAGTGGCAGACTAAGTGGTATAAAAAAAAATTGCACTCCGGGAGTGCCGGCAGAAGTGAAAACTTGAATACTAACGTTGTGTATTTTTGATATTTTGGAATGGTTAGAGAATAATTTTGTACGAATTGCTTTCATTATCGGTATAAAAGTACTATTATTTATGTGGTGGAATACAATATTCATTTATTGCGCTATTATTATATTACAATTATTTTACATTAAAAAGTCTATCACCGCCATCACACATGTGACAGTCGTGTGACATTCGCGCAAGCGCCCTGCGCCGCCTGTCCTCTCTTCATCCGTCTTACGAATTTTCGATCAGGTCACGTGTCCTGACGCGAGTTTAGAAATTTTTACCCATTCCAAAAAAGTACACAGCGCCTCTAAAGAAGTTTTCACTTCAAAAAAAGCCCCCTCCAGCTAAGCTAAATTGTTTGTGTTAGGAGTGAGTTCACATCAGTAGTATAATGGTCAGGATTCGACCCCAGGACCTCTCGATCATGAGGCCGTCTCCTTACCATTAAGCTACCTATGCTATATTATAGCGTTTACTGTGCACATACTTATACTTGTTATCTTGCCCATTGTGCAGGTAAAAGGGAAACTATTTTTCCCCGTGTGAAAGAGGTCCTTATCATCAGATTTTGAGTATGAAGTAGGTACTTAAGAGGTTTCACTCCTCAAACAATTGAAATTTCTTTTTTTAAGCAAAATGTTTTTTACTGGAAATTATAATATTTGGAAGGATGTTTATGGGATATACAGATAAAAGTTTTGGAGGCTTGTCTATAGGTTCACGTGGCAGTCTTTCAATGAAAGATATACTTATAACGTTTATTACCGATCACACAATAATATCTCTCTATATGTAGGACTTACAATCGAGTAATTAGAACACTTGATATTAACTTAGAACATCTATAAGTGAACGAGTTCATATGTGGCTGACTGTGGCAAGCCTTCCGTATAAACTGGCTTCACAGTCCGTCGCTGCCGGGCAAGGGATTCGCTGACATCGCGTCTGCGACCCGACGCCGCTACAAGAGTACCTATAAGAAATATGCTTCCTCTAGCAACAAATTGGGCTATGTACCGTTTAGACCTTTTAGTTTGAAGCTTATCACGAAACCACTCTTTAGGAGGAGGTATGATACGACGTTATTTCCGTCCAATTGAGCAGTCCGACTTGGGAAGTACCTCTGCCCTACAGAATACCGCAGCTATAATAACTTCATGTTGTGTTCCCAGCGGTGAGTAGGGTAGCCAGAACTCACTGGAGAGTTTTTGTGCTGTGAAGACCAAAAGCTTGTCCTGCTTTGTCTTTTACACTGGCGGCACAGAAACTCTTGTGCTTACAGGGTTGGCAGCGCGACTGTGACTCCTCTGGTGTTACAAACATCCATAGGCCACGGTAACCACTTTTCATCAGGTGGGCCGTGTAATTGTCTGCCACCTAAGTGGTATAAAAATAAATGCTTCGATAACGCCTTTTGTTTTTGAAGGTCGTATGGCAGTCTATCACTGAAATATTGAAGTTCAGCCAAATCCTGAATCCGCAGTTAGACTGGTAAACTTGACCCCAGACTCTGAGGTAAAAGCTTCGAATGCGACTGGGATTAACGCTAAGATTAAGAATCCATTGCTCGAGTCAACAATAGTGCCCGGAATACGGCAATAGGCTCACCCCAATACGGCAATATTATGTGGTACCGAATACAATTAGTGAAATGTGGGTGTTAATTCACCTCTGCCTAACCTTGTGGGGATAACGGCGTGATTATGTATATATGTATTAAGAAGGGTGGTTTTATATTATAGCTCAATATCTGCACTAAACTAAAAACATTTTCTGTATAATATGTCCAAGAATATTATTTTTAAATAATTAATTGTTATTTATTTTGTTTCAGGTAAGTGTGATCCAGTGGTTAACCGAGTTCTCAATTTCAAGTACAGTAAACTTTTCTAGGATTATTAATTATTTTTTTTAAATTACCGAAGCCTCGATATAAAGCTAATAATAAATTTAAAAACAACTAAAAAGTTAAAAATATATTATGTTGGTTAGCTCTTCAACGTTGATATACCTAGTAATATTTTATTTATTTATTTATTTATATTTTTTAAAGAAGGCTTACAGAATAATATAGAAATTGAATACACAAAAATATCATCAAATCGCTAAATTAAAGCCACCACATTTATATAATCATTAAAAAAGAAGAAAAAATAAAATAAAACACAAAATACAGTTACAAAGAACAAAATTAAAATTAATAAATACCACAATTACAAATCTATAATTACATAAACAGAAGAGAGCGCAAGGAACGAATTGATTCAAGTGTTGTCATGGGACATGGGACTCTAACTGGTAAAGCACTCTATTATATTTTTAATTTTTTTTTATTTATTTATTTACCATACAATACACTATCATTACAGATGGGATCTAATACAATAGTGTACGAGTCTTAAGGCTAGTTTTATGTCACGATAATTTTGATAATTGATAGACGATAGTAAGGATAGTTTTCCACGAATATTCACGACATTCTACACGACGCTATCTAGACCCATGGTCAGCATAGCTTAACTAGCTTGTATTATGGGATCTAGAATGCGGATAAACATACCTACTAATATACTTTTTTTTTGTAAATACATAAATATTATACATAGAAACACCCAGACCGATGCAAATATACATATTCATGCATACAAATATTTGCACTGAGCAGGAATCGAACCCGCGACCCCTGTATAGCAGTCGAATGCTCTACCGTTACGCCACGGAGGTCGTCTACGAGTCGTCAATCGTCTACTAGTTTTGAAACGATCCAAGGTGGAAGGACCTTGGTTTGAGAGGTCCCGGTTTCGAATCCTAGCCATTACATTACCGACGTAAACCCACTCCTAGCACAAGCTTAGTTGGAGGGGTTAGAGGGGAGTATTAATAATTACAGTTCTAATATTCTGAATTTAAAAAAAACTATCATTATGCCAATGTTTTTTTCCTAAAAAATTGTGTTATGAAAACTGATTTGACATTACATTTGACTCGACGACCTCCGTGGCGTAGCGGTAGAGAATTTGACTGCTATGCAGGGGGCGCGGGTTCGATTCCCGCTCAGTGCAAATATTTGTATGCATGAATATGTATATTTGCATTGGTCTGGGTGTTTCTATGTATAATATGTATGTATTTACAAAAAATAAGTATCTAAGTATGTTTATCCGCATTCTAGATCCCATAACACAAGCTAGTTAAGCTATGCTTACCATGGGTCTAGATAGCGTTGTGTAGAATGTCGTGGAATATTTATTTATTATTTATTATTTGAATTTTGACAGATCGAGACTGAATTCGTGAAAAAGTTTTATTGAGTGAATTATTGGCCTTCAAGGTCCGTTTTACTGTTCTATAAATTTTCATCACTTCACTTCAATCAAACAACTAGCCCATCGTAGTCCACTGCTGGACTAGGCCTCTCCCAATGTTAGGAGGCTTTGGCCTACTGTTTCCACGCTGGCCAGACGGGTTGGTACAGGGTTTTATTTCGAGTTTTCCTTCTCTCAACTTCACTTAACCAAACTGAATGTGACTGCCGTCTGACCTGCGGCTACATAATTAGGACGAGACGAGAAAAACATACATGAAAGCCTTCACGTGTATAGTTACTTCAGATTCTATTACCGAGACCCTCGTCCGAGATAGGAACTCCGCTCGACGTACCAAGAGATGCCAATTTAATATTTTATTGTTGATAAGGGTGCTTTTATATCGATGGTTGGTAAATAAAAAATAAAAGCATGTCTGTGCCTACCCCACTAGAAAAGAGTATATGGTACGTATGTCTGTATATTTACATGTAAGACATTTATTTGTTTGGCGAGAATAAAATAATATATTTACAATTGATCAAGGCTGCTTTTAGAGTGCTATAAAAACGAACTTAAATGAAATATATATATACCTATATGACGCTAATAAAAGCGTGTTATTAATAAAAACTTTCGATAAGACTTGCGAACGCCGTTTTAAAAATTCTTCTAAAGCGTGTTTAATAAATAAAATGTAGTAAAAATGGTTTTTTTTATACCACTTAGGTGGCAGACAAGCACACGGCCCACCTGATGGGAAGTGGTTACCGTGGTCTATGGACGTATGCAACCACCAGGGGTGTAGTAACTCCTAATTCAAAATTGTTAATCTTGTTTTTATTCTCAGATGTCACATTATTGCATGTCAATCTTTCTGAAATATGGTGGAACTCAAATGTATTGTTTGTAACTTCTTTGTACACATATATCGCAATAAAATAAATTGAATTGAAAATTGAATTAGTTACTATTAGTCATCTGGTTATTTTTTCCAAAAAAGAGGAACTGAGAACTTAAACTGAGCGGGAATTGAATCCAAAATGTAAGATAAAATGAAACACGATTTAATAGAAGAGAGGACCAAGTAAAATCCAAGTGTTAGACTTCCTGCCCCAACCATACAGAGAGATCCAAAGGCTCATTTTTGAAAATGAAGTCCATATTTTGAGGTCACATGGACAAGGAACAGAAACCATAACAGTAGACTTCACAGTGAAACAGATCTCGTATATTTTTCAAATAACCAAGCTACCAAAAAAATAAGTTATTGATTAACCTAATGCAATGAAGCAAAACGGGGCACTCGACAGCTATAGTTAATATAGGATTTTAGCAATTCACCCGGGACCCCAGTGGGTCGACCCATTAACAGTGGTACGGACCATTTTCTTTACCTATGGACCCGTGACGATAGGGATTGAATAAGTCGAATTTCGGCGATATCGATAATCTTACTAATATTATATCGACATAATATCGACAGCCTCTGTGGCGTGGCGGTAGTGAACACGACTGCTACGCAGGAGGCGCGGGTTCGATCCCCGCTCAGTGCAAATATTTGTATGCATGAATATGGGTATTTGCACTGGCCTGGGTGTTTCTATGTATAATATTATTTACAAAAAAAAAAAATGTATTTAAGTATGTTTATTCGTATTCTAGATTCCATAACACAAGCTAGTTAAACTATGCTTACCATGGGTCTAGATAGCGTTGTGTAGAATGTTGTAGAATATTTATTATTATTAAATGTGAAAGTTAGTGAAGATGTTTGTTACTGCGTTAAGCTCAAACGGCTGAACGGATCTAGTTAAAATTTAGTATAGGTATTTTACCGTCTCTACCATGTTGAGTGTTCTGACGAGCTCTACCAACTAATCCCACCATCTCCTTTCCTACATAGGACAACAAGTGCAGGCCTTAGATGTCATCCTCACACTGTGCAGAATATACGAGCAAGAACCAAGCGGTTCGGAGGCTCTTTTCTTTGCCGCACCACCAAGACCTGGAATTAATTACCATCACACGTGTTTCCTTCTTCCTACAGTCCCGGGGCCTTTAAGCGGGGCGTGAAAAAGCATCTGATGAGGCCGCCAAGCTGAGTGCCACCATTGCAGCACTTAGTGTCTGTAATGGTGACCCTCTTTCTTGAGACTTTGCCATTAGCTTACCATCAGGCGAGGTGAGGTCAAGTTGGCGTGTCCTATAAAAAAAAAGGAATAGATTATTATAATTCAGTATCTGTGATGTAGCGGTGGTGAATGCAGCCATTACGCAGGAGGCGCTAGTTCGATCCCCGCTCAGTGTAAATATTTGTATACATAAATATGAGTATTTGAATTGATCGGATCATGTCTCGGAGAGCACATTAAGCCGTAGGTCCCCGTTGCTATCTACGAACATCTATGGCACTCGTTCCAGATAGATGGAGCCCTAAAATAATACACCTCTGCCTACCCTTTCCGAGATATACAGGCGTGAATGTAGCTAGATCCGTCTAGTCGTTTGAGCGGTTAAACATCTTCACAAAATTTCTCGTTTACTTAATTACATACATTTTTATAATCACGCCTTTATCCCGGGAGGGTAAGACAGAGGTAAATTATTTATTTATTTATATACACTTTATGCACGATGTACATTGACGCCCTTAATGCCGTAGGCATGCTCTGCCAGTCTACCATAGGGTGGTGCAGGTGCACCCACATTTCACAAATAATTGTATTCGGTCCCACGTATAAGGGGGTGAGTCTATTGCCGTATTCCGAGCACTATTGTTGACTCGAGCCATACATCTGAGGCTGAGTCTGAGCTATATATCTGCCTGATGTTAAACAGCCCTATCATAGAATAAACATGACTGGACTATATAAACTATTACTGACTGCATGCTTTTGTATGTATACACATGTTTTGAACAAATAAAACGATTCTATTCTATTCTATTCCTTTCACCTTGTACGACACCGCATGGGAAGAGATGGTGTGGCCCAAATTCATTAATTTCAGATACACAGCCATCGCATCGATTTACCTATAATAGATCCCATTAGTTACTAAGCTGCTACGGAACCCTAAAAACTAAAGAATCCAACTCGATCTCAAATTTAAAGATCGACGAGAGCTCTAGTATGAGAGGAGGCTCGATACACTTAGCTTAGAGAAGAGGCCCTTGTCTGGCCTTGTTTAGTCTAGTGCACAAACTTGGGCCTGTTTTCATAAACATGGCGAATCTTAAAGCTGTTGTTAACAGGATTAAGCTTCTTAAAGTTTACTGTTCGCCGCGCAGTGAGGGCAGTTCTATTCGTAATTGCTTCCTAGTTTATTGAGGTTCAATCCAGTCGTTCAAAACGTATAAAAAGTAGTTTGTTTTATGTAGATTTTGATGTAGATTTTTATTGCCAAGATTTTCTTTTTTGTTGAAAGGGTCATTCTTTTATTTGGGTAATTGAGATTTGTGTTCAGAAAAGGGTTTATTATGCCATTATATAGTAATTATTCCCGGCAGAGTAGAATTTGGGCCACCCCATCTCTTCCCATGCGGTGTCGTACAAGGCGACTAAGGGCTGTTTAACATCAGACAGATATACTTATATATAGCCCAGACTCAGCCTCAGATGCGGGGCTCGAGTCAACTATAGTGTCCGATACGATATACGGCAATAGGTTCACCACCTATTACGTGAAAACGAATACAGTTATTGGTGAAATGTGGGTGTTAATACACCTCTGCCTAACCCTCCGGGGATAAGGGCGTGATTTTATGTATGATTTATGTGTGTAAAGTTTACTGTCGGATACATAACAGCCCTATCTATGGTGTGGTCTAATCTACTCCATTGGGAACCATCAATATACCATTGTATAAAATTATATAAGGACATATCTACTAGCCTAATATCAATGATCAATGATGGAGGTAGGACACAACTATTGGCAAACAAGGACACGGCCCACCCAATGGAAAGTGGTTACCGTGGTCTATGGACGTGTGAAACACTAGGGGCGTCACACTCGCACTGCCGACTCTAAAGAAACCTTCTAATGCCCCTCTTGAAGAACTCCATATTGTAGGCGCATGGGAAAGCCGCATTCATTCATTCCATAGCTTGAGTGTGCGTGGGATGAAGTTTCTTTCACACCGCACAGTGCGCACCGTCTCAGGTTGCAATGTGTGGGAAGAGTTCCCACATATAGCAACCGGAACCTATAGCGGACGTTCTGATGATAAAATGTTCGTTAAATTGAACAGTCCAAATGGGAAATTACCTCGCCTCTACAAAATACCACGGCCATTATGTTTGGCGCTAAGTAGGGTAGCCAGAGCTCACTGGAGAGATTTTGTGGTGTCAGTGAGAAGACCAAAATCTTATCTTGCTTTGTCGTCTACACAGACGGCACAGAAACTCTGTGCTTACAGGCAGCGCGAGTGTGACTCCCCTGGTGTTACAAACGTCCATAGGCCACGGTAACCACGTCTGTTGTCTGCCTGCTAAGTGGTATAAAACAATAATAAAATATATATTTTTTTATACCACTTAGGCGGCAGACAAGCACACGGCCCACCTGATGGAAAGTGGCTGGATAGTGTTTACCGTGGCCTATGGACGTTTGTAACACCAGAGGAGTCACAGTCGCGCTGACAACCCTTTAAATACAGAGTTTATGTGCCGTCAGTGTAGAAGACAAAGCAGGATAAACCTTTAGTCTTCCCACACACCACAATAGAATAGTAATAAGCAAAATTCTGAAAACGTTATTATTATCTCTGTAACGCGTTAAAGATGCATTTCAAACTCAAAATTTAATACGAAACGTGACCGTAATATTAACGTACATTAGTAACACTCGTAAGCACATTTATTATTGTCAACTCGTACTGGTAACATGAGAAATGGAATGTTGAAATTACATTGTAGGTACTTTTAAATTTTGTTTTTATTTATAAGACACGTCAATTATACTTCGCCTCGCGTGATGCTGAAGGCAGTTTCAGAAAAGCGAGTCACCATTCAAAGTCAAAGTCAAAAATCATTTATTCTGTATAGACCATTATATCGGCACTTTTTTTTTTTTTTTTTTTTTACGTGCGCAAAATCCCCCCGGATACCTCCCCACCGGAGCCGGTGGAGGAGGTTATGTCGGACTCGAACCGACTAAAACGCACGCCGCCTGTGGGTTACATAACGTCAGCAAAAAAGGAACATGAATATCAGTTTAGTAAATGGACCGTTTCGAAACGCAGTCTACATGTCCGGTTCGAAACATACACTTAGTCTACTTAATCTAAATAAAAAAAAAAATTTGAGTAGCATAGTTGAGCGAACAGCTCATTTCCAAGCTTGTTTATCAGCCAAGTATTCTTGGATTTTATAATAGCCTTTCTGGCACAATTTACTATTAACAATATTTTTATATTTATACACAGGTAAATCCCTAATTTCATTAGGGAGATTGTTAAAAAAGCGTATAACAGTTGCCCTGGAATGAATGACTAATTTTTTCAAGTCGACTACCACAGACTACAAGATTGTTTTTGTGTCTGGTATTTATTTTATGCCAGTCATTACTTACGTATACCATGTTACAATGGTGACACTCAGCTTGACGACCTCGTCATATGCTTTTTCACGCCCCACCTACCAACCGAGCTACCGACGCTTCCCGCTCAGTGCAAATATTTGTCTGCATGAATATTTATATTTGAATTGGTCTGTTTATCAGCAGTCTAAGATTCCATAACACAAGCAAGTTGAACTATGCTTAGTATGGGTCTAGATAGCGTTGTGTAGAATGTTGTAGAATATATTATTACTAGCTGACCCACCCCAGCTTCGCCCGGGGTATATTTTGAAGCTTCATATCCCTTTGAGCCTGTATGTTTTAGTCTTCAAAATATGTATGAAAAATTGCCGGATTTGTTAACATTTATTATCAACGCTCCGCTCCCTTAAGTAGTAGCGTGATGATATATAGCCTAAAACCTTCCTCGATAAATGGACTACCCAACACTGAAAGAATCATTCAAATCGGACCAGTAGTTCCAGAGATTAGCGCGTTCAAACAAACAAACAAACTCTGCAGCTTTATAATATTAAAGTATAGATAATAATATTTTACCCGTTTGAAGATTTACAGTATGTATGTGTGTGTGTGTGTGTGTGTGTAACTTATTGAAATTATTATATCAAGGTGGGCAACTATAGAATTATGTTTTCAAGTGCGTGAGCTTAAACATCTTATTATTTGTGTCAAAACGATAAAGAACCAAACGGTTCGGAGACTCTTTCCTTTGTCGCACCATTAAGGCCTGGAATTCATTCCTTTTTTCCACAGTACTGGTCCTTTAAAGAGTCTGATTAACGATCGAGAGGTCCCGGGTTCGATTCCTGGTCAATACACTACCGACGTGAACCCACTCCTAGCACAAGCAATTTATCTTAGTTGGAGGGGTTAGAGGGAATATTAGTAATTACGGTTCTAATATTTATAATAAAATTTAAAAAAAAATCGAATCCACATCCCCCGCATAGCATTCAAACTTTCTACCACCATGCCACAGTGGACGGCAGGTAGGCAGTATAATAAATAGTTTTATAATACACATTTCGATAACTGTGATTTTCGGTCTCACGTTATAAGAGGCGAACCTATTGCCGTCAAGCGGGTACTGTGTGTTTACTGTCGGATGGGAACCTGTCCTATCCCTTAATTGCCTTCTACGACACCCACAGACATAGGGCCCTATTCTAATTCACCGGGAACAAACACAGCGAGTTTTTCTTTATGAGATAAAGAACACTATTATTCGTTCAAAAAAGTTTTAAACAAGAAAATATCAAGGATAGCCGTGGTCGTATGCCACGTTTCCCGTGAATGTACTGTTGTATTGGAGTAAGTGGCATACGACCACGGCTATCCTTGATATTTTCTTGTTTAAAACTTTTTAGAACGTGATTTTTCAGTAGTCGGGTTTCAGTTTTAAATTTATTTTTTTATTTATATTATTTTGGGGCGAGCAATCCCTATATTTTATACATATTTGAAATGTACCATAGTTTTTAAATTGATACCAAACACGGCAAACTTATCTCATTTTTTTCTCCACAATACTTCATTAATGCTAGAGGGCGCCACATTAGATACAGTGACACGTCATATAGCATATAACCAGCGGACGACCAAGACGCTTCTAACGATACCTCATTTGTCAAAATCTAATAAGCAGTTGAAGAGTGGTGGCTACATATTTACATATAATCACGCCTTTATCTCCGGAGGATTAGGCAGAGGTGAATTAACACCCACATTTCACCAATCAATGAACTCGGTCCCACGTAATACGGGGTGAGCCTATTGCCGTCTTCCGGGCACCATTGTTGACTCAAACCATGCATCTGAGGCTGAGTTCAGGTTGTATATATCTGTCTAATGTTAAACAGCCCTATCCCTAAGTCGTCTTGTACGACACCGCGTTGGAAGAGATGGGGTGGTTCAAATTCTACTCTGCCGGGAACCACAAATCATAACCCTCCTTTGACTTTGTCGTAGTTGGGTAAAAAATAAATAAAACCTACCATACTCGTATCATTAAATCGGTAATTCAATATCGCGATATTCGGAAATGGATTTTCCGCCGCACGTAACAATATCGCCAAATATCCGATTTCACCATGATTCTGTTATGATATCGGTAATGAGACTTATTGGAGAGTATGAGCTATCGAATATAACCTTCGTGGAAGTATCTTGTATCGGGATTCGCTTAGTAGGAGGTAGGACACGGCGGTATATCCGACCAATTGAGCAGTCCGACTGGGGATGTACCCTACAGAATACCGCGGTTATAATAACTTCGTGTTGTGTTCCCAGCGGTGAGTAGGGTAGCCAGAGCTCACTGGAGAGTTTGTGCTGCCAGTGGGATGACTAATGGCTTATCCTGCTTTGTCTTTTACACTGATGGCACAGAAACTCTCAATGCGTATAGAGTTCGCAGTGCGAGTGTGACTCTGTTGGCTTTGCACACGTCCATAGACCACGGTAACCACGTTCCATCAGGTGGGCCGTGTGCTTATATTTTTTTTTATACCACTTATGTAGCGACAAGCTTTTGGTCTTCCCAATGACAGCACAAAAACTCTCCAGGTAGCTCTGGCTACCCTACTCACCGCTGGGAACACAACACGAAGTTATTAGGGCTGTGGTATTCTGTAGGGCGGAGGTACTTCCCCAGTCGGACTGCTCAATTGGACGGAAATACCGTCGTGTCCTATCTCCTGATGTGTTGTGTTCGTTGTCCGTCTGTCTGGTAAGTTCTTTTTAATAGTTTATATAACCTAACTCCACACGTCCAGTCATTATAGTAAACTCTGTTACAACACAAAACTTACCTTCCAAACATACCTCAAATATTTCAGTTGAGAAAATTTTCAACTATAACAAACTCCACGAACTTTAGGAAAAGCAGTCGCTCCTTCACAATACACCTACGTTGATAAGAGATGGAGAGATATAGTTAAACTTGTGTAGGAAAGAGACGGTGTAAAGATAGAGCCGCTTTGTGAAATAACTTGTTCAGATATGGACAGAGTTTGAAAATGGGTGTAAGGCTGCCTTTCCACCAGAGCTGTTCTAAAATAATAATTCTTTATTAAAGCAACATTGGTTCATTGGGTTAGTGACAATTTTTTTTTATACCACTTAGGTGGCAGACAAGCACACGGTCCACCTGATGGAAAGTGGTTATCGTGGCGTTTGTAGCACCAAAGGACGTTTGTAACACCATAGGTGTCACAGTCGCGCTGCCAACACTGTGAGTACAGAGTTTCTGTGCCGTCAGTGTAGAAGACAAAGCAGGACAAGCCTTTAGTCTTCCCACCGACAGCACAAATTCTCCAGTGAGCTCTGACTACCCTACTGACCGCTGGGAACACAACTCGAAGTTATTATAACCGCGGTATTCTGTAGGGTGGAGGTACTTCCCCAGTCTGACTGCTCAATTGGGCGGAAATATCGCCGTGTCCTACCTCCTTAAGAAAGAGATGAAAAGCCAGTTTATGTTTAGGTCCCAATGTAATAGGTGGCGAGCCTATTGCTATTAACCGGACACTTATAAACCTGCGATAAACATCCGATCAAGAACCAAGCGGTTCGGAGACTCTTTCCTCTGTCGCACCATTAAGGCCTGGAATTCATTACCAGCTCACGTGTTTCCTTCTTCCTACAGTCCCGGGTCCTTTAAGCGGGGCGTGAAAAAGCATATGATAAGGCCGTCAAGCTGAGTGTCACCATTGTCACACGGTATGTGTAAGTAATGGTGACCCTCTTTTCTGGGATTTTGCCTTCAGCTTACCATCAGGCAAGGCGAGGTCCAATTGACGTGTCCTATATAAAAAAAAAAAAAAAAAAAAAAAAAACATCCAGGTGCTGAGATGCTTGTATGACACTGCCACAATGTCCGTCCAGCTGCAAGACCAGAAGACGAAACCTATTAGACTCCAACGTGGAGTGAGACAGGGAGATGTTATATCCCCCAAACTATTCACCAACGCGTTGGAGAATAGTTTGGGGGATATAAACATTAACGGTGAGTACATCTCACATCTTCGGTTCGCCGACGACAAATTCATAGTAGCGGAATCGTTGGAACAACTGGGCGAAATGCTGCATAGCCTAGATGGAGCTTCTCGACGCGTCGGCCTAGGTGTAAACTTGGATAAAACCAAAATTATGTTCAACGAACATGTTGCACCGAGACCGATTGCCATCGAAGGGGCGACATTCGAAGTTGTTCAAAAATATATCTACCTGGGGCAGGTTATCCAGCTCGGTAAAAACAACTTCGAGAAAGAACTAGCCAGAAGGATCCGACTGGGTTGGGCAGCATTTCGCAAACTACGTCGAGTTTTCTCTTCACCCCTACCGCAATGCCTCAAAACAAAGGTCTTTGAACAGTGCGTACTACCTGTTATGACTTACAGTGCCGAAACGTGGACACTTACAGTGGGGCTGGTCCATAGCTTAAAAGTCGCGCAGCGGGCTATGGAGCGAGCTATGCTTGGAGTTTCTCTGAAGGATAAAATTCGGAACGAGGTTATCCGACAGAGAACCAAAGTTACCGACATAGGTCACAGAATAAGCAAGTTGAAGTGGCAGTGGGTTGGCCATGTTTGCCGAAGGACCGATGGCCATTGGAGCAAACGAGTCCTAGAGTGGAGACCGCGAGAAGGTAAACGAAAGGTAGGACGCCCCCTAGCCAGATGGATGGACGACCTGAAAAAGATGGCTGGGACAGACTGGATGCGGAAGGCGGAGGATCGGAGAAAATGGCGCACATTGGGAGAGGCCTATGTCCAGCAGTGGACTGCAGTGGGCTGATTGATTGATTGATTGATTGATTGATTGGTGACTCGGGGAGTTATGTCCATAAATTTGTCGATCTATTCTAAAATATGTCGGCCAATGAATTGCCACATGTCTAGAGGCGTTGATCTTAGTTAGACTATAAGGCCGACCCCAAGATGGTATAGGCAGTATCGATCCACTGATGGTATAGGCAGTATTGATCTTGACGAATAAAGTACTCAAAATTATATTAATACCTCGGTTTTCCCCTCCCTGTTGACTGATTGTACTAATACTTGAAACTTTTATACCACTTAGTTGGCAGACAAACACACGGTCCACCTGATGCAAAATGGTTACCGTGGCCTATGGACGTGTGCAACACCAAGGGAGTCACACTCGCGCTGCCAACCCTCACTGCCAATACTCACAGTGTTGGCAGCGCGACTGTGACACCTATGGTGTTACAAACGTCCTTTGGTGCTACAAACGCCACGATAACCACTTTCCATCAGGTGGACCGTGTGCTTGTCTGCCACCTAAGTGGTATAAAAAAAAATTGTTGGCAGACAAGCACACGGCGCACCTGATGGAAAGTGGATACCGTGGCCTATGGACGTTTGTAACACCAGAGGAGTCACAGTCGCGCTGCCAACCCTGTAAGTTTCTGTGCCGTCAGTAGAAGACAAAGCAGGACAAGCCCATAGTCTTCCACTGACAGCACAAATTCTCCAGTGAGCTCTGGCTACCCTACTCACCGCTGGGAACACAACACAAAGTTATTATAGCCGGGTAGGTACGTACTCTTGACACCATTGATATATATTGTTACTAACTTAATACGATCTTTCTTCTAAATGCCCTCGATCTGATGGACATACCCATGGTTAGATCTACCCTTATATACCATTCACAGAGTGGAGTGGCGAGACAGTACACTCGGTCGAGTGCTCGGTACGTGAATTTCTACAATCAAACGTAAAACTTTCCAACAAATGCAAGGAACGTGCAAGAAACATTCCTAATGCTGTGCTATTAGTATCGTCAAAGCACCTAGTAAAGTCTAACACAGACTATCCGCTTCTTACAAACAAAACCTAAGGCTGCCTTTCCACCAGAGATGTACAATTCAAACTCAAACTCAACTCAAAATCTCTCATTTTTTACTCATTTATTGCGAAAATGGGTAATTTATAGATAAAAATCAGTAAAACCGCGGTAGTCTAGTGGTATGGGTAGGGCAAGTAGGGCAAGTAATGCTCGTGAAAGAGGAGGCGGGGCGGAAGCGGGGGGAGCGACGAAGGACCGCAAGCCAAGCTGCCCGCGTACGAAGGCAACTCGGGCGTCGGAGGTCGATGAACGATCTCCACCCCCCATGAGCGCAGGCCTGGAGGTGACAGGTGGAGCCGCCTGTCACCCTGGCAGAAGCAGGCCGCGGTAGCGGCGCGCCTAGCGCGCCTCTTCGTTTCCGGGGACGAGCTGGGGACTCTGTAGTACCACACCCGAGAAGAGGGCCAGATCGTAAAAGATGGCCCTGGGTCGGCCGGGGTGCGAGGGATATGCCTGTCAACCTCACTTTCGGCAACCAAAGCGAACCACAGGCAGCGTGCGTTTTAGTCGGTTCGAGTCCGACATAACCTCCACCCCCACCGGCTCCGGTGGGAGGGTATCCGCGGGGATTTAGCACACGTAAAAAAAAGAAAAAAAAGTGGTATGATTAATGGACTGCTGAGACGAGGTCTCGGGTTCGATCCCAGGTTTACCATGACACACACCAATGACTTTTCGATGCTTTTCCTCTGGCTTTACTTACACACACCAATGATTTTTCGATGCTTTTCGAAGCTATGTCTGTATTCATCGCAGGTTTATAAGTGTCCGGTTAATGGCAATAGGCTCACCACCTATTACATTGTTACTTAAACATAAACTCGCGAAATGTGGGTGCTAGCACCTCTGCCTACACCTTCGAGGATATAGGCGTGAGTTTATGTTATGTGTGATCACGCGAAAGGTATATTGTAAGATCATATCAGGTGAATACTTGTATCCTCCTTTTTTAGTGTGACAACGAATACTATTCTAGGAATTTGTAATTTATGTTCTCATGTAAGTGATGTAAAATATGTCTTTATGAGAATAAAATTCTTTAAACCTAAACCTATCCTGCCTTCATCATTGGGAAAGAGGCGTGTCTGTATGTTTGTAGGTACGTATAGAAGTGCGAGGCGAACATTGTAATATCTCTATTGATATACAGACAGACAGCTGTTAGGTAGTGAATTATTATTACGTTAAGATCATGCGGCTGGCGGCTTGATAGTATTGCCAATTAATTTGTAGGCGCTTGAAACAGCTTCAATTAATTTAAAAGGAGGTAGGAGGACACGGCGGTATTTCCGTCCAATTGAGCAGTCCGACTGGGAAGTATCTCGTCCCTACAGAGTACCGCGGCCATAATAACCTCGTGTTGTATTCCCCGCGGTGATAAGGGTAGCCAAAGCTCATTGGAGAGTTTTTGTGCTGGCAGGAAGACCGAAAGCTTGTCCTAATTTGTCTTTTACACTGACGGCACTGAAACTCTCTGTGCTTACAGGGTTGGCAGCGCGAGTGTGACTCCCTTGGTGTTGCACACGTCCATAGGCCACGGTAACCATTTTGCATCAGGTGGACCGTGTGTTTGTCTGCCAACTAAGTGGTATAAAAGTTTCAAGTATTAGTACAATCAGTCAACAGGGAGGGGAAAACCGAGGTATTAATATAATTTTGAGTACTTTATTCGTCAACATCTATACTGCTTATACCATCATTCTCTAAACCTTTTCTCAACTCAGTTGCGGTCGGCTTTCTAGTCTAAATAAGATCAGCAGATCAGCGCCCCTATACATGTGACAATTTGTTGGCCGACATATTGTAGAATAGATCGACAAATTTATGGACATGACTCCCCGAGACACCAAAATTTACAAAATGTCCAACGACTATAACAGTTTCATTAACTTATCTAGTTTCTGCATTTCGTTCCAAATTCAGAATTACCCACACAAGAACTGTACAATTTTTTCTTGTATACAGGTTGTTTCTATGCTACAAGAACTGCCACTGACAAAATTTAAAAACAAGTACATGACTTTTTATTAAACAAAATGTATTACAGTGTACAACAATACCTTGACGATAAGAATACCATAATATTATAGACGGATAAGTATATATTTGACATTATGCCTGTAATATTGACATTGAAAATAAAATTATAAGAAAATCGAATAATATAATTTTCAAACACTATGCTTGTAAAGATAATGACATTAAAATTTGCACGCTCTACGGGGCAGAATATGCTGTATTCACTACTTTTTAAGACCTATAATGTAACCATATTCGAAGCAAAAAAATGAATTGAATTAAATTGCATTCTTAAAAAAGTCATTAAGTCGAATACATATAGGGAGGCAAGAGCCCTCCTAAAGCGAAGAGGTCCAATACCACTCGAGAATTTGGGATTGGTAACAATCCTCAACAAATATTTGAATATAGACAACCAAATATTTTATTGAAAAACTTTGCTTCAAGAAAAGACCGGCCAAACGCGAGTCGTACTCGCATATAAAGGATTCCCTACTATTGCGTGGTTTTCCGGTTTTAGTATTTGTTGTAGTAGCTACAGAAATACATCTGTGTCAATTACAACTCAACTCAATTCAATTTCAACTGTCTAGCTATCATGGTTCAAGTGGTACAGACAGACAGCGGTGGTTTTTGAATAAACCACTTAGCTAGCAAACCATTGTCTACTGAGGCCTGTGGATATGTGCAACTACAAGGGGTCACACTCATCCTACCGAATCTGTAAGAACATAGTTTCTGTGCCGTCAGTGCAAAAGATAAAGCAGGACAAGACTTTAGTTTTCCCACTGACAGCACAAAAACTCTCCGTTGTGAAAAAAACAGTGAGTCCTAGCTACCCTACTTAACGCCGGGAACATAACACGAGATTATAATAAGACCGTTTGCACGCATGTCACCCTCCATGACGTCAAGCTATGACTTCTGGGGACTACCCTTTCTACCAGGACCCAGCGGGGGCCGCCATTGCCTTTGAGGTCTATCCGGGGCGATTACTGAACGAAAAGATAGTGATATTAGTTTGGCGCCCAAACGTGTTGTTGGTTATGACAACACGTTTGGGCATGGTTTGTACACCTAAAGCGCTGCGTAGAATGCTCTCGACGTATTTTTTTTATCAAGGTTATTACATACATAACATAAACTCACGCCTATATCCCCGAAGGGGTAGGCAGAGGTGCTAGAACCCACATTTCGCCAGTTTATGTTTCGGTGCCAATGTAATAGGTGGCGAGCCTATTGCCATTAACCGGGCACTTATAAACCTGCGATAAATACACACATAACTTCGAAAAGCATCGAAAATTCATTGGTGTGTGCCATGGTAACACCTGGGATCGAACCCGAGACCTCGTCTCAGCAGTCCATTACCCATACCACTAGGCTACCGCGGCTCTTACGTTATAACTATATTCCAAATGATTGTTCCCGATGGAGTAGAATAAGGCCATTCCATTTCTTCCCGTGGACGTCGTAAAGGCGACTCAGGGATAGGGCTGTTCTCCATCCAACAGTAAACATGCAGTACATGATAAAGTGCCCATTTACCCTTGACGGCAATAGGCTCACCCGTTACATGAGACCGAAAATCATAGCTAGCAAAATGTGGGTGCTAACACATCTCTACCTACCGCTTTGAAGATTTACGTTAGTAGGTATGTATGCGTATAGAACATTATTTGATACCACAGAGGTATAATCGATATAAAAAAACTTAACCATCTATTTTTACGATTGGAGGGTAGTCAGATATAAATTTTATCGTTGTCATCAAGTAACGCAGTGGGGACAGTTCCATTCGTAATTGCTTCCTAGTTTATTGGGGTTCAATCCAGTCGTTCAAAACGTATTAAAAAGTAGTTTGTTTTTATGTAGATTTTGATGTAGATTTTTATTGCCAAGATTTTCTTTTTTGTTGAAAGGGTCATTCTTTTATTTGGGCAATTGAGATTTGTGTCCAGAAAAGAGTTTATTATGTCATTATATAGTAATTATTCCCTTGAAAAGGACGAAGCCGTGTGGTTCACGGCAGAGTAAAATTTGGGCTACCCCTTCTTTTTCCATACGGCGTTGTACAAGGCGACTTAGGGATAGAACATCAGACAGATACGTGATTTCCAAACCTAAAGAGGGCCAGGAACGAAAGAGATGGCTCTGGGTCGGCCGGGGTACGACTGGATACTTCACCTCCGATAACCTACGACCCTTAGTCGGCGTGCGTTTTTAGTCGGTTCGAGTCCGACATAATAACCTTCCCCACCGACTTTGGCGGGGAGGTATCCATGGGGATTGTTAGCTTGATAAAAAAAGGTTAAAAAAGACAGCCTTAGAAGCATGTTATAATAATAACATTTATTACCACAGAATTGACACAAAATTGACACAAAATAGTTACATGGTATACCAAATTGTCTGATGCTACCTGTCTATAAAATTAAACAAGAAACAGCAAAGCAACGTTCGGGTCATATGACTCTTTTTCCTAAACCAGGCAGAGATACTATCTGCATTTTAACAATAGTGCCCAGAATACGGCAATAGCATCAACCCCTAGACCCCTATTGGGAAAATGTGACGGTTATTTCACCTCTGCCTCCGGGGACAATGGCGTGGTTATGTGTATGTATGTTCGGGTACAGACCCACTGGTATCTTAAAATTTGTACCTGCACCTAATTGTCTCTTCAAATATTTGACCTGGTCTGTTATTTGTTTTAAGATCGTTATTTAGGAGTATGTTAGTAACCCTATTAGGACGATACACGGAAACACAGACTACCAGAACGGGTCTATTGCCGCAACTGTGGAAAAAGAGGGATACTGGGGGAGGAACTTCCTCGTTTCCGGTCGAAATGTGAGAGAATGAACTTCCTGCCTATGGCAGGCATCATCTGTGGGCATCATGTCAAATAATTCAGCTGAACACCAGCCAAGGTATAGCTGGTAATACACGCACAGCCTGGCAAAGTTACTCCTGAGGCTGAGAGGTTCTACCCCGCCTGTGATTATGGAGTGTACTGCACTCCATAATCACAGGCGGGGTAGAACCTCTCATTAACAAAAAATATTCTACAATATTCGAAACAGATATATTTCATGTATGTATATAGATTATTTATAGAAAGGCTAAGCCTCTAGTCCATAACAAATCGTACATGTCATTTAAACCAAAGCTCAGACATATCGCAAGCCAAACGACGTCATAAAATGAAGGGACGTTTACTTTAGAAGCCATAAAAAGACTGTTATAGGAAATTTCTGGTGAGACGAGGCTATAGCCTCGAG
The DNA here is from genome assembly GCA_963662185.1 of Eilema griseolum. Classification (NCBI taxonomy): domain Eukaryota; kingdom Metazoa; phylum Arthropoda; class Insecta; order Lepidoptera; family Erebidae; genus Eilema; species Eilema griseolum. Next base: position 8,167,023 of record OY759259.1, read on the forward strand.
TTTAGGAGCTATCCGTCCGGATCAGCTGTTTCATTAATTCTCTTTCATATATCTATTAGCTGTTCCACTAGCTTCACCCGTTTAAAGAAGAAAAGAAGAAAACAAAGAAAAAGCATTTATTTAAGAACACACAACGTACAGAGAGTCAGACAAATATATAAACACAATAAGGCAACACAACAAGAATACACTCACTGCACATCGTGCGCACCGAAATGGGCCACCATCCACCACACCATGAATGCCCCGCACACCAGGGTATGCGAAGCGCTGGTTGTCAGATGGCGCCGCTAGTGGCTCCGCCGCCGCGCAAAACGAGTCAGTGACGCATCAGAACACAACAACAGATCTCAGAACAATACAACACATAAAAATGGCGACATAAAAGAAAGAAATGATGACGTCCGTCCCAATAGTGGAGACGTTTAGAGTATTGTACCATTTCCCGCCTCCTGTGGGAACCTATTCCCAGAATAAAATATTCCTGTACCAAATGTCAGCTAAATTCCTAACATTAACAACGTCTCCAGAAACCTACAATATGAAGTTCTTCAAAAGGGGCATTATCAGGTTTCTTCAGGGTCGGCAGCGCGAGTGAGACGCCGCTTAGGGACTTGTGCAACACAAGTCTATAAGCAGCTGCCACTTGTTTTTTCAGTGCAGGAGGTAAAAAGGATAACCCTTTGGTCTTACCAATGACAGCAGAGAAACTCTTCAGTGAGCTCTGGCTACCCTACTCACCGCCGGTAACACAACACGAGTTTAATAAAACCATCTTTTCTTAAAACCATACAAATCATGTTTTCAAAATGGAAGTCTGCAGGAATTGTGTTACAACCAAGTCTCCCCTCAGTCAGTGCAATTACGTGAACTTTAATACTCGTTCAGTTTTCAGTACTGCTTCGACATTGATAAGTTGCTCGAGTTTTGAATGTGAAATATCTCTTTCCGTTCAGAAATGGACCTGACGTTTGCTTCTTATTTATTTTCCGTATTTCTAAACGATAAATCTTGTTTGCGTGTATATTTGCTGGACAGTTTTAAATGGAACAAGTTCTGAGACATTTTTAAAAAGAATGGGAAAGATTTCATACTATAATTTTGTACTGCAAATAAAGTAATAAATTCTGTAGCTTAATGTTACAAAGCTGCAGTGTGTGTTTGTTTGATTAAACACGCTAATCACATGAATTAATTGACTTAATATTTTTGTGTTGAAAACTCCATTTATCGCGGAAAACTATAGTATAGACTATAATAATATTCTACAACATTCTACACAACACTATCTAGACCCACGGTAAGCATAGTTTAACTAGCTTGTGTTATGGAATCTAGAATACGGATAAACATACTTAAATACTTTTTTTTTTTGTAAATACATACATATTATACATAGAAACACCCAGACCAATGCAAATACCCATATTCATGCATACAAATATTTGCACTGAGCGGGGATCGAACCCGCACCTCCTGCGTAGCAGTCGTGTTCACTACCGCCACGCCACAGAGGCTGTCACACTGTTTAGAACAATGAGAAATGAACGATAATAGCAGCATGTAATGGCATCTATATATTTTTTAATTTCTCTTTTTTTTATATACCACATAGGTAGACAAGCACACGGCCCATCTGATGTTAAGTAGTCCGCGCCCTCTGGACGTGTGCAAAACAAAGGGAGTCACACTCGCACTGCCAACCCAGTAAGCACAGAGAGTTTTTGTGCCGTCAGTGTTATAGACAAAGCAGGACAAGCTTTTGGTCTTCCCACTGATAGCACAAAAACTCTCCAGTTAGCTCTGGCTACCCAACTCACAGCTGGGAACACAACACAAGGTTATTATGGCCGCGGTATTCTGTAGGGCGGAGATACTTCCCCAATGGACTACTATTTTTTATACCACTTAGGTGGCATACGAGGCTCACCCGAAGGAACGTGGTTATCGTGATCTATGGACATATGTAACCAGATTTAGTGTCAGATGCATGGCTTGAGTCAACAATAGTGCCCGGAAGATGGCAATAGGCTCACCTCCTATTACGTGAGACCAATCAATGATTGGTGAAAAATGGGTCTTCATTCACCTCTGCCTAACCCCCCGGGGATAAAGGCGTGATTATATGTATGTATGTAACACCTGAGGCGCCACACTCGTGCTGCCGACCCTGTAAACTACTCTACAATGGCTGTAATTTGTATTACTGCCAACTTCTCATTATATAAAAATCGGCGGTAGCCTAGTGGTATGGGTAATGGACCGCTGAGACGAGGTCTCGGGTTCGATCCCAGGTCTTACTTTGGCACACACCAATGACTTTTCGATGCTTTTCGAAGTTATGTGTGTATGTACCGCAGGTTTATAAGTGCCCGGTTAATGGTAATAGGTTCGCCACCTATAACATTGGGACCTAAACATAAACTGGCGAAATATGGGTGCTAGCACCTCTGCCTACCCCTTCAGGGATATAGGCGTGAGTTTCTGTTATGTTATGTTCTCGTTATACACGATGAATATTTCATCTTTCTGACGGTTTTATGTCCCACGCCAAAACTTCGACATCGGTCATAAAAATGTTTTTTAAGAATTTTCAGGATTCTTTTTCGAGAATATTTTATAAGTTGATGCTTTTACAACATGGCCGACATTAGGTATTGTAGACTTGTTTTAAATTATTTATACCATTTATATGAATATATTGTAATGACTGATGTCTCGGTAGCGCTGCTGAATATATCATAACTTTTAAAAGCATATTTATCTTAAGAGTCTTTTCTGCTAAAGTTGCTGAATTATATAATTTTTTCGTGAAGTGACTTCTACAAACCACTGACGAAATCATAGATCTGTTGATAGACTAGTTATTGAACTTTCGGGTGCAATTACGGAAGGACAAGTTACCATTATTGTTCACTTAATATGCTTTCTGGGGTACGAAGGGTCGCGGGGTGTAGAATTCGGATTCACACGATGTTTATCCAGGGCAAGCATCTCTTCCAAGGATTGAGGATGCCGTAAGACGAACCCGATCGGTCTAATATAAAAATGCTATGAAAAAAGTACAAATGTGTTCATATTTTTGAGTATTTTCATTTCTACCATACTTAAGTCCGTAAAGTCAACTAAAATCCGTTTGACGGTTAGTGGTTGCGCCGATGGTAGAATCTGTTTTTTCTGACGCGGAAACACACGCCTCCTGTACCCATCTCCCCTCCCGCACTACCTCTAAGTGAAAGATAGCAATAGTTTTCGCCCGCCAATTGTAAAATAGACGCTCAGTCCCGCTTTGAACTAGCCAGCACAATGGCGGCCGCGCGCGCGTCTCTCAGAAATGAATAATATTTGTTGTATTTTAACCGCTTTCATAGACCCTTACCGATCGGATTGTGCCTCTCGTGTGTCCCTCAAGTGATTTAGTGATGTGGACAGCAGCTCCTGAGCCAGGAAGAGAAGATCGGTGCAACGGCCCAGCCAGCAAATGACAAAACAGCACGTGGCGTAGTAAAGGTTAGTGCATCCTCTCCTAATTTCTCGGGTTGCATTCAATGCCTAATCACATCCGCGGCAACCCGATCACCTGTCTTGTTTGTGTGTAAAGCGTCAATGGAACAGTTAACTTCATCCCCGCATAATACAGTCCACTAGCTCACGTGGCCAATCGCGCCACCATTCTTTGGTCCTGATCGAACCGGATTCTTAGCCGTAGTTCGTAGTTTGTTATTATTCTATTGGGAATAAGCGCACCGCACCTAAATGCCTGGTTATTTTAGTAGAAAACCCCGCATCTAGACATTTAGGCTTAGAATTTTGTTGTCCGTTCGCCGCTGGCTCGCATCGTACCTACCTAATACATACATAGGTTAGGTATCGTATCAACACTTAGTCGTAGTTCGCAATTTTGTTATTATTCTATTGGGAATAAACGCACCGCGCCTAAATACCTAGTTATTTTAGTAGAAAACCCCGCATCTAGGCATTTAGGCTTAGATCTTAGGTATACTAGACACCCTAGTGCATAGGCACAGTGTAATACCTAACGCATTTGGCTTTTGTTTTATTTTTTTTCAATTAAGTTGTTCGTTCGCCGCAGCTCGAATCGTATTTACCTAATACCTACGTGGGTAGATACGTGGTTGTACCTACCTCGCTCGCATTTCATTCAAATTCATACGAAAGTATTTTAATTTGAATAGATATTACGCAATACTTAATCCCTGAAATAATAGTTGAACCTAGACAGCGGTCTGGCTCGCGTAAGTACGATCTGGCTGTTGCTAGGCGCGTTTTGTTCAAGCGTGCATTCACAGTTGTAAGTACCTACCTACCTACGGAATATCGCTCGCGCCGCGTCGCTGCTCTGTACCGCTAAGATTAAGTCATTTCATATTTGTTGTTTACCGCACTTTAGTGTGATATTTAATTGTAAACATGCCCCCAAAGGTTGGTAGTACCGATAGTAAAGTTCAACTGAAACTTTTATACGCTAAAAGAGAAATGATTTACTCTCGCGTACAATCGATTTGTGATAATGCACTTAAAACCTCTGATTTGGCTATTAGAGATTCGTTCTTGTGTTCTATAGAAAACTTGGATAGTTTGCGCACGGATTTCGAGTCTTTAGTACATGACATCAACGTTTTAGAGTTAAATTTAAATCCCGATTACTCAGTGAGTTATCAGGCCTTGTCGTCGTTTGACGATTTGTATTGTCGTATCAAACGCGTCGCTAGGAGTTTGGAGAAACCGTCTGACCGACCCAACCCCACTCGCGACCGACCTAAGTTGCCACCAATTCAAATACCCGAATTTGATGGTAACATTCGCAATTGGTGTTTATTTATAGATAGTTTTGAGAATACAATAGATAAGAACGTTTCGTTGACAGATCACGAAAAATTGCATTATCTCGTTGAAAAATTGACTGGTAAAGCTATAACCGTTTGCGCTGGAATTACGTTTAGTGCCGAAAATTATAGTTTAATTTTAAATACTTTGAAAGCTAAGTATGAGGATAAAAGATCGGTAGCTAACGCATATTTGGATCAGATGTTTGATTTGAAATCCATTACGGCATGTAACGATCAAAACTTAGAGAAATTTCTTGATACTTTCGCATCATCTGTTCGCGCCGTAAAGAACCTAAAGATCGATGACCTCTGCGACTTCTTATTTTTGTATATGGGTTTAAAGAAATTAGATTCCGAAACCATTCGTTTATTTGAGTCGGATCATCGCGGCAATAAAATTCCTAAGTTCGAAGACTTAGAAAGTTTTGTTCGCGAGCATATAAAAATATTGCAACGCTCTTCATCAAAACATGAAGGCGCGAAGAAAGTTGTTAGTTCTGAACGCGGGATAGATGCCTCATCGAGGTCACTGAGGTCAACTCATACTTATGTTAATACCGCACCAGCACATGTACAATCACCTGTTTGCTCTTTGTGTAATACTCATCATTCGCAACTGTACAAGTGTCCTGGTTTCCTAAAATTGTCGCCTAGTGATCGTTATAAATTTGTTCGCGCTAATAATTTTTGTTTTAATTGTCTCGGTACTAAACACCGCGTTGTTTTATGTAATAGTAGAAATAGTTGTCGCAAATGTCAAGCGAGACACCACACTTTACTTCATTTTGAAAATAGTAATGCCGCATCCAATGTGAGCACAGTTGGTTCGTCGAGCGGTGGCACACGGCGGCCTGCGCCACGGCCGCCGCCCGCGCTCGCGCGCGCTCCGGCCGGCCCGGAGACCGCTGCGAATGACGTCACCTTGTGTTCGTTCTCCGCTAGTGCTGCACTCACTACTGTGTGTCTCGCGACCGCTCGCGTTGTTATTGTTGATGCATTAGGTAAACCGCACATTGTTCGAGCACTGTTAGATGGCGCTTCGCAAAGTAATTTTATTACTCAAGATTGTTGTCAACGTCTTGGTTTCAATGTTAATAAGCGTTCAGCCCGCTCAGTGGTGAAGGGTTTTGGAGGCTTACGGTCAGCTGTTCAGGGCACCGTTAAAACAAGGTTTAGATCTCGTTTTAATAATAATATTTGGTTTGACATGGATTCGCTCGTTATAGATAAAATAACTGAACAGTTGCCTACCGTCCCGGTTGACACGTCTTTATTAACGAAATTTAAAGACTTGTCTTTAGCAGATGAGACTTACGCTGTTCCTGGAGTCGTCGATATATTGATCGGCGCTTCGATTCTCCCGCACCTCCAGTTATCACGTAAGATTCAAGGGGGACCGACGTACCCCGCTCCGCACGCACTGGAAACAGTTCTTGGGTTTGTTATAATTGGTTCCGCACCCGCTTCTATAGATAGTTTTAGTCACTCGACTGCTTCGTTCTGTTGCACCGTCGAGCCGCCACTGGAGTCTACCATCCGCAAGTTTTGGGAAATTGAAGAGGTCAATGTCCCACCTATCCTAAGCCCTGATGACAAGATGGCTGAGGAGATTTGTTGTCGCACGACTACTCGTGATGAGCAGGGTCGTTATGTTGTCGCGCTCCCTTTCAAGGGAGATATTTTTTCGCTCGGTGACTCCCGTGTATCCGCTGAAAAACGCTTTCTTTGTTTAGAACGAAAGATGCAGGCGTCTCCAAAGTTGAAGCGGGCCTGTGATGAGGTTGTTAACGAATATTTAGATAAAGGTTGCATCTCACCTGCGCCTGCGGACACTGACGAGACCCAGCCTTCGTACATTATCCCGCACCACGGAGTTATTAGAGAAGATAAGCTTACTACTAAACTCCGCGTAGTTTTGGATGGCAGTGCTAAGACTAGCACTTCCGTGTCGCTTAATGACATTTTGTATTGTGGTCAAAATCTTTAAGGTAATTTATTTGACATAATTGTAAATTTTCGCATTAATATTAGTAGAATTTTAGCTTTTAGGGCTCAACAGTCGCTTTGTGTTGGGCCCACTCTTCGCCCCATCGTTGGGACACATTCGTCGCTAATAGAGTGGCAAAAATTCAATATGAATTAGCGCCACAAAATCTCTTTCACGTTGCTGGCACCGACAACCCAGCCGATTGTCTCTCTCGTGGATTACTTCCTTCGCAAATTTTAGATCACCCGTTATGGTTTAGTGGACCGTCCTGGATTCATGCCGCGCTAGATAAGTGGCCAGTTAGTCAATTCAATCCCACTACGGTTTCCGAACCACCCGAGGAGAAGAAGCACTCGCTTGTTGTATCGGTCCCGCGTGAAGAGTCCCTTATTTTGTTGTTGGCTAATCGCGTCTCGTCTTGGTCGAGACTGTTGCGTTGTGTTGTTTATGTAGGCCGATTTTTGAGAATTTTATCTACGCGCGGTCATATAGAGATGACCGGTGATTTAAGTACGCAAAAATATTTGCCCGCAATAGATGTTGATGACGATAGAATGCACCTTCTAACTCGTCACGCTCTTTTAGATAGATTAGTCCAATCGTTTTGGAATCGTTGGAGAACCGCAACCGGATCGTATCTGCGCCCGGTTGTTCGCCTCTGCCCTCTGCCTAGCCAGCAGTAGGCACGAGTTCAAATCTAGGTTTATATTTAGTTGTTATTTCCCAAACCTAGATTTAGATTAGACTTTAGATTTGTCCCGCATTTTTCGTTTCGAAGGTAACCCTTCAAGCCGGGGGGAATGGTTGCACCGATGGTAGAATCTGTTTTTCTGACGCGGAAACACACGCCTCCTGTACCCATCTCCCCTCCCGCACTACCTCTAAGTGAAAGATAGCAATAGTTTTCGCCCGCCAATTGTAAAATAGACGCTCAGTCCCGCTTTGAACTAGCCAGCACAATGGCGGCCGCGCGCGCGTCTCTCAGAAATGAATAATATTTGTTGTATTTTAACCGCTTTCATAGACCCTTACCGATCGGATTGTGCCTCTCGTGTGTCCCTCAAGTGATTTAGTGATGTGGACAGTAGCTCCTGAGCCAGGAAGAGAAGATCGGTGCAACGGCCCAGCCAGCAAATGACAAAACAGCACGTGGCGTAGTAAAGGTTAGTGCATCCTCTCCTAATTTCTCGGGTTGCATTCAATGCCTAATCACATCCGCGGCAACCCGATCACCTGTCTTGTTTGTGTGTAAAGCGTCAATGGAACAGTTAACTTCATCCCCGCATAATACAGTCCACTAGCTCACGTGGCCAATCGCGCCACCAGTTAGCTTGGCTGAAATCCAAAAATGCTAATTTTCCAGTAGATATCAAATTGTAAAATTGTGGACTTACGTTTGACAGACTCAATAGCCACTTTTTCATGCTCATTTTAAAGGGCCAAGGATTTTAGAGAAAAGAAAACAAGAATAAGAAAATGTGTGTACTATAGGTACATACATTTTCTTCTTCTTGTTTTCTTTGTGCTATTTGTATTTTTTATTTAATTTTATGTGATAACTTAGTTAACAATTTATTTTATAATCTAATAATTTAATAAAATTAATAATCTACTTAACATTGTATACCAAAATGGTGAAACATAGCTGAACTAATTATTATGTAAATATCTTCTATAAATTTACAATAAAAATGATTTGATTTGATTTGATTTGATTTGATTTGATTTGATTTGATTTGATTTGATTTGATTTGATTTGATTTGATTTGATTTGATTTGATTTGATTTGATTTGATTTGATTTGATTTGATTTGATTTGATTTGATTTGATTTGATTTGATTTGATTTGATTTGATTTGATTTGATTTGATTTGATTTGATTCGATTCGATTCGATTCGATTCGATTCGATTCGATTCGATTCGATTCGATTCGATTCGATTCGATTCGATTCGATTCGATTCGATTCGATTCGATTCGATTCGATTCGATTCGATTCGATTCGATTCGATTCGATTCGATTCGATTCGATTCGGTTTGATTCGATTCGGTTCGATTCGATTCGATTCGATTCGATTCGATGTGATTTGATTTGATTTGATTGACTTAATTCCCGTTAACATTATTGTAGTGCGATAGTTTAAAAGTTATTATTACAAGAAAACATATTCGCGTCTGGGCATTTTAATTCTTTAACTTGTGACATAGTGAGGAGGTATTGAACCTCATCACGACAATATGGTTTCATATTCTTTTGTACACCAAACACATTTTTATAACAAAAAAAAATGGTGGATATTGTAGTGCAAAGGTGAGCTTAACTCAATGTTGAGTTTTCTTCCAGCAAACCTTAGAGGGATAGAGGGAAAATAAAAGATATTGATAGAGGGCAGAGCCAAAACTGCAAAGTGGATATGACAGACTAGGAGAGAGAAAGTTTAGAGAAGTTACACAGATTAGAAATAAATAGGTAAGACCGGTTGTATGCTGACGAGCAAACAACCTTTATGATTATGGTCAGCTAAAAAATAAATATTTCAAATACCAATAATTTTAAAATGGTAGTCCTCAGCTAGGTAGCGTCATTAGATGCTTTTTCGTGCCCGCTTAAAGTGATTATAGATGCTTTTTTATGCGCACTGTAGAAAAATAGAAACATGCTGAAGAATTACAAGTCTTTATGCAGCACATTTTATCTAAGTGTCGTAAGAGGCGTCTAACAAAAAAATACGCAGATGGTATCATTTCAAGAGCAGGAAACCTCGAAATAAAACCCTGTAGCAATCTGTCTGGCCAACGTGGAAATAGTAAGCCAAAGCCTCCCAACATTGAAAAAAAAACGGAAATACGGACTGCATGTCGCTACCGAGACTTCAAGAGTAGCTGATAAGTACTATGCATGTCCGGGGACGAGTTGGGGACTCTGTAGTCCCCACATCCGAGGAGAGGGCCAGACCGTGAGAGATGGCCCTGGGTCGACCGGGGTGCGAGGGATATGCCTGTCAACCTCACCTTCGGCAATCAAAAACGCACCCACAGGCGGCGTGCGTTTTAGTCGGTTCGAGTCCGACATAACCTCTTCCACGGCTCCGGTGGGGGGTGGGTGGGGGGGGGGGGTATACTTGGGGATTTTGCTCACGTAAAAAAAAAAGTACTATGCATTTCCATCTCAGATATGAAGACATTATTCCATGTAGAAACGTATCTTATACATACCCCACAGTTTTGCCATAAAATGCTAGTTTTATTTCCCCTCTAACTGTCATTTTTATAATTTCAGTTCCCATGGTTATGACTTCGAATAGTACTATTTATATTGCCACTTCGAAATGCAATAACTTGAAGTTTCTATTGTAGGGAGAGAATATTAACCTAGACTTGCACGTTGCATTCAAAAAGAGTACTCATGTGAAGGTAGTAGAGTTGGTTTGTGTTTTTATTTAAATTACTTAAGTGGATAATTTTATTGTTTGACTTCACCAAGGTTTTCGGGGCTCGAGATAACCTCAATTGCACACACCAGAAACATATATAACATATCATAACATAAACTCACGCCTATATCCCCGAAGGAAGAAGATGCTAGCACCCACATTTCGCCAGTTTATGTTTAGGTCCCAATGTAATAGGTGGCGAGCCTATTGCCATTAACATATATAAGATATACTTAAAAATATGACTTTCTTTTCGTGTCCCGGAGGAGTCACTCGAGGAGGGCCAGATCGAGAACAATGGCCCTGGGTCGGTTAAGGCGCAAAGGATATACCTGCCAACCTCACCTCCAGCAACAAGTACCCATTGGTGCTACTACTGGTGCACTAGTGGGGGTCCACTGACTTCGGTGGGGGGCTAAGGGGGGAGGAATTTTGCTCACGTAAAAGAGTGTCCAAGTGCAGTAGTATAGTATACTCCATCTCTTTCTCTTCCCGTGCGTGTTGTAAAAGGTTACAAAGAGATAGGATTCTTTCCCATCCGACAGTTAACATACAGCCCATGACAAACCGCTTGACGGCCATAGGCTCTCCTCTTATTAACGCGAGAGCGAAAATTATAGTTGGCGAAATGTGTTAATACACTACTGAAATTTACAGGCGTAAATAAATAACTGCGTGGTTCTCGGCACAGTAGAATTTGGACCACCCTATCTCTTCCCATGCGGTGTCGTACAAGGCGACTAAGGGATAGGGCTGTTTAACATCACACAGATAAATACAGCCCAGACTCAGCCACAGATGCATGACTTGAGTCAACAATAGTGCCCAGAAGACGGCAATAGGCTCCCCTATTACGTGTGACCGAATTCAATGATTAGTGAAATGTCGATGTTAATTCACCTCTGCCTAACCTTCTGGCGATAAAGACGTATTTATATGTATATAATATGTAATGGAAAAATATAGAAAACATACCAAAGGCTCTACAGCATAAGCCTTGTATACACCGGGATCACGTATAAGATCTGACGTGAGTCTGTAGGCTCACTGATTGATCAGCGCCAACGTAATCAACAAAATTTATCATTAAAAGCATAGACATTTAAAATCTCCAACGATATTACGTCACAAAACCTCATATAACGTATACTAAGTATACTTTCTATTCGGCCCCGAGAGCTGTTTCAACGCGAAATCGAATTCCCACTTAAAAATGAGCGACTTCCTCGACTATTCCGACTCTATTAAGTCGCAAAATCCGTGTAATGTACACTAAGTATGTAATCCATTCGGCTTCCGAAAGCCTTTTCCGTTCTACCTCCTATGGAGGGATCGTGGAACTGTACAGCAGTGTTCGTTTGCAAATGCGATAGATACGTGCCGAATATAAGAGGGTGCTACTAATGGAACTCGAAAGTGATTTTGCATATTGATGAGTTGGTTTTAAATTTATTTTGGTACAGTTATTTTGCAGTTCATTATGACTACTATTAAATATACGTGTTCCCGGTTGCATACAAGGCTTATGTCGCGGTGCCCGTGGTCTGCTTTCTATATTTTTACATTACGTACAAACATACATACATATAAGTTGATCACTGGTTGAATATCGATCATAATCGTTTCGTGCGCGCTGAATGAATTCACAGAGGCTATTTACTGTGTGATAACGCTAGATATAGGCTAGATATAAGTATAATATAAGGCCTGGAATTCATTACCAGCTTACGTGTTTCCTTCTTCCTACAGTCCCGGGTCCATTAAGCGGGGCGTGAAAAAGCATATGATGAGGCCGTCAAGCTGAGTGTCACCATTGTCACATGGTATGTGTAAGTAATGGTGACCCTCTTTTCTGAGACTTTGCCTACAGCTTACCATCAGGCAAGGCGAAGTCTAATTGACGTGTTCTATATATAAAAAAAATATAATATGTGATTGATTATTATTGTTTATTATTAATGTGAATTTATTTAAGATTTCCAAGCTATTGACTAATATTTTGACTAATGTTATTCTATTTGTTGACTCTGTGACATAAAACTAGCCTTAAGACTCGTACACTATTGTATTAGATCCCATCTGTAATGATTTATTGTATGGTAAATAAATAAATAATTGAAAAAAGAGTCAAGTTCGATATAGTTAAAGCTGTTATACTTACAATGAAATATAGAAGCACTCCGGGAATGCGGACAAAACTGTAAACTTGGCCAATATTAAAGATATTTACGGTATTACCCGTCAAAATTGAGCAGTCCGACTGGGGAAGTACCTCCACCCTACAGAATACCGCGGCTATAACAACCTCGTGTTGTGTTCCCAACGGTGAGTAGAGTAACCAGAGCTGGTAAGTTTTCAGTGGGAAGACCAAAGGCTTGTCATGAATGTTTCTTCTACACTGACACAGAAATTCTCTGTTCTTACGGGGCACGAGTGTGACTACCCTGGTGTTGCACACTTTATAACTCACGGTAACCACTTTCCATCAAGTCGGCCGCGTGCTTATCTGCCACATAAGTTGTATAAAAAAACAGAGCTAGATGTCATATGGGAACGAAGAGACTCATCACTTATTTATTATCCCAATAGGTGGCACATTAGCGCTAGTATTGCAATGCTGTCAAATCTCAAACAAATTGTTAGTAAATAAAGGAAAAAGTCTTCTGTGGAATAAACAATGACTCTATGTAGTGCATATAATATAACATAAACTCACGCCTATATCCCCGAAGGGGTAGGCAGATCTGCTAGCACCCACATTTCGCCAGTTTATGTTTAGGTCCCAATGTAATAGGTGGCGAGCATATTACCGGGCACTTATAAACCTGTGATAAATACAGACATAACTTCGAAAAGCATCGAACAGTCATTGATGTGTGCCATGGTAAACCTGGGATCGAACCCGAGACCTCGTCTCAGCAGTCCATTACCCGTACCACTAGGCTACCGCGGTCCATATTAGGTAGTGCATTTCAGTGTTAAAAGAAATATCCTCATCGTTTCCCTACTGATAAGAAAAGACGGATGCTGTAGATTAAAGCCCTGCACATCAAAAACTGGATACCAAATTCGTCTACTAGAATATGTAGCGACCATTTTAAACCCATTATCAAAAAAAATTGTCAAAAAAAGATCGACATTAAGCAATCTTTTGGAGTTCAAAAACTACCTATGTCAGTCGTTTGCTGCTGGAGGTCAGGTCGATGCTATATACCTAGATTTTAGCAAGGCTTTCGATAGGGTGGATCACCAGCTGCTGGGCCTTAAACTCGAGCACTACAGCATCAATGCCTCTTTGCTAAGGTGGATTATTTCTTACCTAAGTAACCGCAGTCAACTTGTTACTGTTAAGGGTTACTCTTCTTCGCCTATATCTGCCTCATCAGGAGTTCCTCAGGGTTCACATCTGGGCCCGCTTCTTTTTATTACCTTTATAAACGATCTGGTCAGCCAAATATCCTATCCCTCTCTTTTATACGCCAACGATATCAAAATTTTCACTGATGTCAGGGACCCTAGGCAATATATGGCACTTCATCGAGATTTGCAAGTTATCTCGGATTGGTGCTCGTTCAACAGAATGAGCCTTAACGTGAAAAAGTGCTGTTTTATCTCTTTTACTAGGAAGCGGAATATACTTAGCTCTGAATATTCAATAGAGGGTCAAGTTTTAGAGAAAAAAGATGTAATTAAAGATTTGGGTGTAGATAGATAGATAGATAGATAGATAGATAGATAGATAGATAGATAATTCTTTATTGTACACCAATAGATTACAGTAAAATTTGTAGTGAGCATGCATACAGTTTAATGTACAATGGGCGGCCTTATCGCTGGAAGCGATTTCTTCCAGGCAACCTTGGGATGGACAGTAGTGTAATAAAGCAAAAGATTTGGTGTAGTTAGCAAATAAACTAGAAACAAGGTTATAATATATTAAAAGATACAAAAAGAAAGATAGATATGAGAGAAGTTCAAATAAAGTTAAATAAATATACAACTTTAGCACATAAATAGATATACGAAGTAAATAGTACATAGTAATAAGAAGGGAAAATAGTGAGCATATTAATTGTGAGCTGTCACAGTGTTCACAATGATAGATAGTAGTCCTTTACCATTCTTTTAAATATGTTTAAGGATTTTGCTTGTCTGATACTCAATGGCAATGCGTTCCATAAGCGCACAGCCTTGACAGAGAATGACTTACCAAGAAAATCAGTTGAATGCATTGGCATTCTCAGCCTCAAATTCTCGGATGACCTCAGGCATCTCGTATGTGTGTCATGGAGGAACTGGAATCGTTCTTTGAGATAAGAGGGAGTGATGGGATTAAATAATACATTATATAATAATGTTAGAATATGAGCATTCCTGCGAAGCCGAATTGGGAGCGACTTGAGTTGTTTACGGAAATCTGACACGTGATCATACTTGCGTAAACCACATATGAATCGTATGCAAAAGTTTTGAAGTCGCTCAAGTTTATCTAGTTGCTCCTCTGTGAGATCGGGATAGCTGACATCGGCGTAGTCGAGAACAGGAAGAAGAAGCGATTGTGCGAGCGCAGTTTTAGTGGCAATTGGTAGGAAGTTTCGCAGTCTGCGTAAAGCACCCGCTGAAGCGAAAAGTTTACGACTGGTTTCCTGTAACTGAATATTCCAACAAAATGATTTATCCATATAGATACCCAAGTTCTTGACATTTTCACTAATTGGCATGATTGCTCCACCCATGTTGATCTGAGGAAGCTGGGTCCAATCTATTTTCGAAGTCAACCTTGGACTACCAATAACAATTATTTGTGTCTTGGATGAATTTAGGGTGAGTCCATGGTTCTTACTCCATTCGCAAATCCTATCCAGGTCCTCATTGAGTACAGTAAATGCATCGGACAAGTTGTTTAGAGGAGCTTGGGTGTAAATTTGCAGATCATCAGCATAAAGGTGGTAGGATGAAAGTAAATTTTCGGAGATTGTGTTTATGAAAATTGCGAAGAGTAACGGAGATAGAACGCCACCCTGCGGTACACCAGCAGTCGTACTTTTTGATGAGCAGCTGACTTTCTGTTCTCACTACCTACATATAATAAATAGAGCCTGTAGACTTTTGGGATTTATCATAAGATCTACAAGAGATTTTAGAAGGCAGCAAAGTGTATTGACTCTTTTCTCTAGCCTGGTCCGAAGCGGTCTTGAATACTGCTGTCCAATCTGGTCCCCTTTCTATGATGTTCATATAGATGCCGTAGAGAGTGTACAGCGGCGCTGTTTAAGATACGTTTCCCGTAAATTCAACTACGCTAGATCGCTGCAGCACTATGGTGATAGGTTGGTTGAGTTCAATATGATATCACTTGAAGCCCGCCGTAAAAGGTATGATCTCCTTTGCCTTCACAAAATCATACACTCCGCCATCGATGCGCTGGGTTTGCTGTCTGCGGTCTGCATTAACACTAGACACAGATCGCGCTATCGCAATGTATTTTCGATTGGAATTTACAAAAACAATACCTCCTTCTATAATCCTATCGTTAGGATGTGCCGCACATATAACAAACTGAATCGGGCTGAGGACGTGGATATATTCAATGGTAGATTATCCCAGTACAAGAAGGCCATATCATATTTAGTGGGTGTACAATGCCTATGACATTCGAGCAGCATTTTTATTTATACTTGTGTTTTTATGTTTTTTTTTTTAAGTATTCAGTATGTATTGTTGTAACCTATTCAAAGAGGTTTTTAGTTGTATATTTTGTATGAGCATGGCTAGTATGTAGATGTATTTTCATGTTGTGTAATGCTATATTTGGAATACTGTCTAGATCTTATAATATATTTGATTGTATCCAAATGTTTAGTCACGCAATGACAGTAATCTGTAAGCGTACCTTTAAGAAATAAATAAATAAATAAAACCTGATGATTTTTATGTAGGTAAGCATTTCTCTTCTTCAACTCTTCTTTTAAAACGCCACTATCATGCAAGAGCACATTTTTATTGATAAATTCACAAACATAATTATAGCCGCGTGGTTCCCGGTAGAGTAGAATCTGGACCACCCGATCTCTTCCCATGCGGTGTCTTATAAGGTGAATAAGGGATAGAGCTGTTTTAAAATCAGAGATATATACAGCCCAGACTCAGTCTCAGATGCATGGCTCGAGTCAGCAATAGTGGTCCGAATACGGCAATAGGGTCACCCCCAATTACGTTGGACCGAATACAATTATTGATGAAATGTGGGTGTTAATTCACCGCTGCCTAACACACCGGAGATAAGGCATGAGTCAATGAAAATGTCCCGGTTGTCATACGAACATCTATGGCAGTAGTTACGGGTCGTTGGATCACGAAAGGTCCAACAACTGATCTAATTGCTATGCTTCAATGGGTTGTAGAGGTCAGATGGCCGTTGCTTCACTGAAAATATCGAAGTTCAGCTAAACCCGCAGTTAGACTGAAAAAAGCTGACCCCCGACTCCGAGGTGGAACCTTCGCATGCGACTAGGATTAACGCTAGGATAAATGAAAATGAAGAATTATGATTATATTTTATTAATCGAACTTCATGAACGCACCATATTTTTTTTAATAAAGCTCTTAGCCGCGTGACGTTGATGGGTCGTTCGAATTTTGAATATAAATGATTTTTTTTTTCGTTCAGTAGCGGACGTAACGTTTGTTACTTATTTATTTTTCTTATTTCTGAACGATTAATCTTGTTGTCAGACTGAAATGGAGTTGTTAAACTGTGTGTAGAGTGATGGCTAGTAATTGAAAAGCTAACGGTTTTTTTTTTACACAACTTAGGTGGCAGACAAGCACACGGTCTATCTGATGGAAAGTGGTTATCTTGACCTATGAACGTGTGCAACACCAGGGGAGTCACAATATTATAGTTTCTTTTTTTGTACGCGACGGTTTTTTGGACACGACGGTATTTCCGTCCAATTGAGCAGGCCGACTGGGGAAGTACCTACAGAATTACCGCGGCCATAATAACCTCGTGTTGTGTTCTCGGCGGTGAGTAGGGTAGCCAGAGCTCACTGGAGAGTTTTTAGGCTGTCAGTGGGAAGACCAAAAGCTTATCCTGCTTTGTCTTTTACACTGACGACACAGAACCCTGTGCTTACAGGCTTGGCAGCACGAGTGCGACTCCCTTGGTGTTGCACATGTCCATAGGCCACTGTAACCACTTTCCATCAATTGGGCCGTGTGCTTGTCTGTCAACCAAGTGATATAAAAAAAACCTTCAACGCTATTCAGTACTGTATTTTTTTACTATTTTTCAATTTTATTATGTGTATGAATGATCTGTTATTAAAAAACAAATTTCTTTCTTTCTTTCTATATGTCACACGTAGTAAAACAACTCGAAAGAGGATAGATCGATACATGTGGCGTAGCAGTTGAACGATCAACTGCTACACAGGAGGTGCGGGTTTCAATTCCCGCTCAATGCAAATATTTGTATGCACGAATATGTAAATTTGCATTAGTCTGAGTGTTTCTATGTATAATATCTATGTATGTACAAAAAAAAAGGATCTAAGTATGTTTATCCGCACCCTAGATTCCATAACGCAAGCTAGTTAGGCTATGCTTACCATGGGTCTAGATAGCGTTGTGTAGAATGTTTATTTATTTACTCCAAAAAACTTTTTAACTGTTCACCGCCAATACTCAAGTTCCTACGTGATCTTTTTTTTTTAACGTGCGCAAAATCCCCACGGATACCTCCCCACCGGAGCCGGTGGAAGAGGTTATGTCGGACTCGAACCGACTAAAACGCAGGCCGCCTGTGGGTCATTTCGGTTGCCGGAGGAGAGGTTGACTGGCATTTACCTCGCACCCTGGCCGACCCAGGGCCATCTAACACGATCTGGCCCTCTCCTCGGGTGAGTGGGGACTACAGAGTCCCCAACTCGTCCCCGGAAAACGGGGAGGCGCACCAGACGCGCCGCCGCCGCGGTCTGTTTCTGCAAGGGTGACAGGCGGCTCCAACAATCACCCCCAGGCCTGCGCTCATGGGGGGCGGAGGTCGTTCATCGACCTCCGACGCCCGAGTTGCCTTCGTACGCGAGCAGCTTGGACGTGATCATGGTGCTTGCAAATATAATAACCCAGAACAATACAACATGGTAAATATCCCTATAACTTTAATACTAATTCTCATCAATATCCCAATCCTGTCTAGTGTTCAATACTGATATTGAAAATTTATATCATATAACATTTGATATAACGCAAATTCAGTGTTGCCAGTATCTACTAGAACCAGTTTCCATTTAAATTGGAAATTGACTGCATTGTACGTATTCAGAATATTTGCAATCTCAAACACAAGAGGTAAAACTTTGGCTTTCCAATGCAGCTATAGTTTTAGTTGAAAGTTAATTTAGAATTTACTCCTTATCCGATTTTCAGTTGTTATATAATATTGCCCGCGGTAAATCCTCGAAGGGGTAGACAGGGGTTTTTTATACCACTTAGAGATATATAGATAGATAGATAATTCTTTATTGCACACCAATATTATAAAAGATTTACAGACATAATTAAAGTTACAGTTAAATGCACAATGGGCGGTCTTATCACTAAAAGTGATTTCTTCCAGGCGACCTTAGGATGGTTAGGTGGCAGACAACCACCTGATGGAAACCACTTCAGGCTCTTTCTAAAATGCTATAACTGTGGCACTATATTCTATACTGTCACCCTGGCAAAAGCAGGCCGCGGCGGCGGCGCGCGTGGCGCGCCTCCCCGTTTCCGGGGACGAGTTGGGGACTCTGTAGTCCCCACACCCGAGAAGAGGGCCAGATCGAGAGAGATGGCCCTGGGTCGGCCGGGGTGCGAGGGATATGCCTGTCAACCTCACCTTCGGCAACCAAAACGACCCACAGGCGGCGTGCGTTTTAGTCGGTTCGAGTCCCACATTACCTCCTCCACCGGCTCCGGTGGGGAGGTATCCGAGGGGTTTTTGCGCACTAAAAAAAAAAAAAAAAAAAACTATATTCTATATACTCACGCGAACAGTTTTTTTTCATATATTTTAACGTTACTATTTTTAACTTAGGTTAATTATTTTATTTTATGGTTTTTTATTGTATAATTTTAATAATCTGGACACGAGACAAAAATGTACATTCGTCCATATAACTAGCTATGTATCTTTATTTATAAGCTGACGTCTAGAAAATGCCGTAGTGAAGTTTGTTGGGCGGTTCTTCTCCACTAGCGCCTAAGCAGCGATGGTAAACTTCGTTTTAAGCAGAATTTGACGTCAAATAGATGTAATTACGTTGCACTATTTTGAGAAATAAAGAATTTGAACTTGAGTTTATGGACATGTGCAAAACTCAAGAGCGCCATTAGCTTAGTGGTTAAAGAGTCGGCCTAATTATCAAGAGTTCCTGGGTTCGAATCTTGGGCATTACACTATCGATGTGAACCCACTCTTAACACAAGCAATTAAACTTAACTGGAGGTGTTAAAGGGAATAATTATTAGAAATTTCGGTTAGAAGAAAAAGAACCAGAGGCGAAACACACGCACTGCCGATGCTGTAGAATTGGATTTCTTGCTTTACGAACGCAACGAGACATAGGTTTACTTCTTTCGGTGTAGTTGATTTTTTTCTGAATAATTGCAATAATACAGCGGTTACATCACAAGCATTTTGTATTATATTATTATTATATTTAAAAAAAACAGCTTGAATAAGTTATTTATTTTACTTCTCAAGTCAATGGTAGGTAAGCTTTAATTTTAAATGTAGACTACCTAATTTTGATAGAAAAAAGTCTTCAACTTTATATGAATAGTTTACTACAACCTACATAATCACTTTTGAATCGAAATTGTAATCTTAAAAATTATATGTCGTAAAAGTTGGTATTTTTTACAGCTATTAAGTTTACATGTTTACGTGTAGAAACCTTTTAATCTAACAACAATGAGAAAGTGCCAGTTTGACGTCAATAGCCTCACCTCTATTACGTGAAATCGAAATTTGCTGACGAAATGTGGGTATTGAAAACACTGTCAGTAGCTATTTAATGTATACGCTGTAAAAAAGATTAGGAATTTGACAGACTTGGATACGGCTAGAATAGTTTATTTCAGCTATTTTCAAAGTATTTTGAGCTACGGAATTCTCGTAATCCTTAATTCTGCAGATTTAAACACATATTTGTGTTACAAAAACTGACTGTGCGAGCTATTTATACTTTGCGCCCAAGAGTCTCATCCGAGAAAAGTTTAAAGAAATAGACATTTTAACCGTATCCTCATCAAAATATATTTTCGAGAACCTAAATATGTGTGTAAGGAAAAATATTTCACGAGTTCGTGACAGGCATAACATAATACTTAAAAAAATTAGTAATTCTTTCCAGGGCAACTGTATACGCTTTTTTAACAAGCTCCCTAATAAAATTAGGGATTTACCTGTGAGTAAATTTAGAAATGTAATTAAGAGTAAATTATACCAGAAAGGCTATTATAAAATCTAAGAATACTTAGATGATAAACAAGCTTGGAAATGAGCTTTTCGCTCAACTATGCTACTCAAGTTAGTTATTTAATTTAGACTAAGTAGACTTAGTAAATGTTTGTAAATAGATGCCCGCTGAGTTACTTCTCAAGTAGGGCCGCGTTTCAAACCGGTGGTCCATTTGCAAAACTAGACTTTCATATTTCTTTTTATATTGACTTTTTGTAAGTGCCTATTTAATGGTCTGTCCAGAATAAATGATTTTTCACTTTTGACTTTGACACCGAAACTATTTCTTTTACAGTGAGCATTCAGTTATTCAGTCACGCAAACCTGGCTGAATTTTGGAGCAAGGATAGATTATTAGTATTACATAGCCTGGAATAATACATAGGCTTTCTATCTCTGGGATTTGTTCCCACGGGTTGCAGGAACTGAGTCAGAATTCCACGCAAGTGGAAATGCGTATCCTGTTTTTTTTATTGAGCGCAAAAGCCCCACAGATGTCCTCACCACAGGAGTCGGTGGAGGAGGTTATGTCGGACTTGAACCGACTAAAACGCACGCCGACTATGTGGGCTGCAGGTTGCCGGAGATGAAATTATCTCAAATTGTTTCTTATGAGACGGCCTTCTTCGGGTGTGGGGACTACACGGTCCCTATCTCGTCCCCGGGAGGCGCACCTCTGCTGCGTCCTGCTTCTGCTAGGGTGACAAGTGGAAATCCATATCCCGGGAATAGATTCTCACGAGTAGCGGGAACTGAAAAGTTAATCGAAGAAAAAGTTCCAATAGTTTGCAGGAAGCAGATCAAAATGACACGCACGTTCAGCTACGTATCATGGGAATACGTTCCCACAGTTTGCAGGCAGCGGATCAGAATTCCACGCGGGTGGAGCTGCAGACTAGTTGTAAATAACTTTCTATCTTAAACCCAAAACTTCTTATTATAATTATTATCATGTCGAAACTCCCAACTTTTAAACCCCATTTGTGAAAGTTTTACACGAAAATTAAACGTTTTCAAGTTTTATGTAAAAATTTTGTTATGTACATTATAATATGCGATCGTTGAGCAAAGTGGTTTATAAGATTCTCTGGGGTAGGACGTTATAAATTATCTTTTTTCGTTCATATCATTCATCGTTCGTCCATATCGCAATCCGCTCATTTTTCTATAACTAATTTTTTTTACTTATTAATCTTCGACACGGGTTAATTGCAACATTGAGAAACTACAATAAGTTTTTTTTTATACAACTTAGGTGGCAGACAAGTACACGGCCCACCTGATAGAAAGAGGTTACCATGACCTATGAACGTGTGTAACACCAGTGCAGTCACATCCGTGCTGCCGACCCAGTAAGAACAGAGATTTTATGTGCCCTCAGTGCAGAACACAAAATCAGGACAAGCCTTTAGTCTTCCCACTGACAGCACAAAAACTCTCCAGTGAGCTCTGGCTAGCCTACTCACCACCGGGAACACAACACGAGGTTATTATAGCCGTGGTTATTTTGAAGGGTGGAGGTACTTCCCCAGTTGAACTATTCCCACCTCATTCCCATGGCCCTACCAACCACCTTGGTTATAACGGGCCGAATCTTGGGAGATGCGCACCCTACTGGCGTCTGCTGTCTTTCAGGCGCGCATTTCTTGACTCCCTACAAATTATTTTATGTGCCCCACCATTTTCGCTCTCTCCTCTTTCTGGGGCAGCACGCCACACTAACAGGCTTCGTCGCCGTTAGAGACCTCACGAGCTTTGCGCCTCTCGTGCCAAACGCGCGCAAAGCTCCGCAGCCGTCCGAAGTTTTGGGGTGTACCTACAAGGTCCGAGTAATACATAGGCCCAGCCTCCAATCTTACCACACCTCCCATCCCCCAGTTGGACTGCTCAATTCGGACGAGAATACCGTCGTGTCCTACCTCCTCGAGGTTAAAACAATATAATCACTATAAAGTCTAATTTACAGTACGCTGTATACTGCTGCTGTCTGTGGTCAACTACCAAATCGTACCCTTTATACTACTGTACCACTGAGGTTGACTACCTCAGTGGTACAGTAGTATAAACCGAAAAGTGATTTTCTTGTCAACACTTTCATTGTGTTTTTACGAGTATAGACGTTGTCAGACCTAGCGATGAGGTGTGTTTTGGGTATGCCGGATTGGATCTGGACTCTTATATCGGAATCTATATATATAAAAATCAATTGCTGTTCGTTAGTATGGCTAAAACTCGAGAACGGATGATCGGATTTATCTTATCTTGGTCTTGAAATGTTCGTGGAGGTCTAGGAAAGGTTTAAAAGGTGAGTTTATTCGAAAAATTGCCGGGAACCGGTATCCACGCAGGCGGAGCCGCGGGCAAAAGCTAGTAACTAATAAAATTTTATATGACTGGTAGGCTCGTGCTTGTCCACTATCTCACTGGTTGGTAAGTGACGATGTGATCGAAGGGGAGCACGCTTGCCTAGAAGTAACCTATTCACTCTAGTCTTGACGAAATCCAAGTTAAAGCGATCCGGAAACACAAATACGGGCATGGTAATCTAGTCAAGGTACTGAAATTTAAGTATATGAATATCAGATTATAAATTCAGAGAGAATTCAGGATGTGTGCGACCAGGCCCAAAACCCATTCTGTCGTGGACTGTATAACTTTTATCTGTGATCAGGTGAATAAAATAGCAATTTCTTCCAGTTCTGTTTATATCTCAGTTCTTATTTCTATTAGAGCCTTTAACCACTTGACCATGATGCACCGTCGAAATGTGCGTTCTTACATACAATTTTGCGTCCATAGGTCGCAATGCGGCATAAGGAGCAATTAAAATTTCTTAATATCTTAACCTAAGGTCCATATCATAGACCTTCCTTTTTAGACGGCGTGGCTCGGCGTACTGGACACGTTCAGTATTTCATCTGTCGATATCATATTGCATGTGTGACGATGTACAATGAAATACCGTCTAAAACAAACCACGTTTCCCCGAATTCAGGTAGTTTATTATCCAGGAAACGTTTTCAATGCCATTTATTTGTATACTTTCACCATTTAGATAGCTTCTGACCTTCCATTCGCTTCCTGGGCTGTTAACATCGTGTTCAAACCCACGTATTTCCTCTCAGATTTTTCATTTCGGAAGTTATCTCCGTAAATCGATGAGAATCGAATTTCATGGACCAGTGTCCGCCATATCTGGGGAGTAGGGTTGTCGCTATAAAATTTCATGGCTTTCATTTTCATGGGGTTTTTTAATTACTTTGAACGCCTACACTTTAAAATACAGTACTGACATTTAAAAGAAGGGTGCATCTCAATACACGACAATAAAACACGTGGCAATTTTGATATCCAATCACTATAAATACCTTTTTCCAGAAGGTGTATCAAGTATGAAATCTATGGGTGCCATAAAAACCCTGCTTTGTCTTCTGCACTGACGGTACAGAAACTCTGTGCCTACAAGGTCGGCAATACGAATGTCCCCTACGAGAGTCCCCTGATGTTGCACACGCAATACGACTGTAACTCCCCTGAAATTGTACACGTCTATAATCCACATTTCATCAGGTGGGACTTGTGCTTGTCTGCCACCTAAGTTGTATAAAAAAGTCATTGAAATTCAAAAGAGTGCATCACTTCGTAACAACAAAACCGCGAGGCAATTTTGATTTCGAATCACTATCTAAATAAATCCCTTTTTAAGAAGGTGTACCAAGTGGGTTCTGGTCAAATCTGGGCAGTTCTGGGCCCCGATTTCACTAAGTTTATGTCGTAACAAAATCGCTGTCATACCACTGACACTGCAAAAAATATCATTAAATTTTAAACTGGCCACTTTTTTTAACAAAATTAGGGCCACGGCTATCCTTGATTTTTCTTGTTTAACACTTTTTATAGCCTGATTTATCAGTAGTTGGGTTTTAGTTTTAATTTTTTTTTTTTTAGATATTAGCAACATGAAGGTAAAGTTTAAAATTAGATGTCATTTGTTACGCCATGGCATAAAATTAGCGAATCTTCCTGATGGTAATATGGGGGGCAGTCCAAAGAAAAGTGACGTCCTATACAAATGTTTACGCTAGAATACTTGTGGCTGCTTCACTATGAGTCTTGTGTAAAGACATACAATTTTTGTTTGACAACCCTGATCGGGTTATGTATCGGAAGGGATGCATTCCGGAGCAGCTAAACAGACGGACACACCGACAAATATTTGTGTTTACGTTATATTCGGTTACATGGAGTTTAATGCTCGGTTGGGCGAGTTTCAATAGGAATATTGTACAGAAATCAACCAATAACCATGATTTTGATTATTAAGAAGCTATTGATATTACTTGTATTAGATTACTTCTGTATTACAGTGGAAAATCTAATGAATGAGGTGCTGCACAATTTTATGACCATCTAAATAGCAGCGTGGTTTCCTGAGTAGAATTTAGACCACCCCATCTCTTCCCATGTGGTATTGTACAAGGCGGCTAAGGAATAGAGCTGTTTAACATCAGACAGATATATAAAGCCTAGACTTCGCCTCAGATGCATGGCTTGAATGAACAATAGTGCCTGAAAAATGGCAATGGCTCACATCTTATTACGTGGGACCGAATACAGTGATGGTGAAATGTGGGTGTTAATTCACCTCTGCCTAACCCTCCAGGGATAAAGGTGTGATTATAATGTATGTATGTATGTAAATAGTTTTAAGACATCTTGTCTAGTATTAAATTAAATTTTAAACCACTTGGTTTGCCAACAACTCAAATGATGCCCACAGCAACATTCTATCATCGCACCGCTCGCCGTAGGCAGGGAGTTCATCCTCACACATTGCAACCTGAGACGGTACGCACTGTGCGGTATGAAAGAAACTTAATCCCACGCACACTCAAGTTGTGGAATGAACTCCCTGCTGCGGTCTTCCCATGCGCCTACAATATGGGGTCCTTCAAAAGGGGCATTAGGAGGTTTCTTCAGGGTCGGCAGCGCGAGTGTGACGCTCCTGGTGTTGCACGAGTCCATAGGCCACGGTAACCACTTCCCATCAGGTGGGCCGTGTGCTTGTCTGCCACCTAAGTGGTATAAAAAAAAAACAATTAAGTTTTGGATTTCTTCAGGCGGGGTTATGTGGCTCAATGGTCAGAAAGAAAGAAAGAAAGAAAGAAATATTTATTTGGTGTAAGGTGGTCACGGAGATAACAATAACCAACAACATATTAAAAAAAAAAAATACATGTAAAACAGTGGCTCACAGATACACCAAATAGGTGTCCAGTTCAGCACGTGCCAGGTATAAACCTGACGCTGGTTTTCAACTGGAACCTAATTTGCCAGTGACACATGGACGCCGAACCGTCGAAGTCGAGTGTGAAAGTATTATGCATGAGGGTATGTAGAGCATTTCTCCTGTAAGGGAATGATAGCGGGTTCAAATCCCACCTGAACTGATTCAAAAATTTTCCTTACTTAATCAATATTGTCCAGTAGTAGAAGTTATTCTTGTCCACTTTTGGTAGGAGGAAGGACAAGTCAGTATTTCCGTCCAATTGAGCAGTCCGACTGGGGAAGTGCCTCCGCCCTACAGAATACATACATACATACATACATATAATCACGCCTTTATCCCCGGAGGGTTAGGCAGAGGTGAATTATCACCCACATTTCATCAATATTTGTATTCGGTCCCACGTTTTTTTTTTTTTTTATACCACTTAGTTGGCAGACAAGCACACGGCCCACCTGATGGAAAGTAGTTACCGTGGCCTATGGACGTCTGTAACACCAGAGGAGTCACAGTCGCGCTGCCAACCCTGTAAGTACAGAGTTTCTGTGCCGTCAGTAGAAGACAAATCAGGACAAGCCTTTAGTCTTCCCACTGACGGCACAAATTCTCCAGTGAGCTCTGGCTACCCTACTCACCTCTGGGAACACAACACGAAGTTATTATAACCGCGGTATTCTGTAGGGCGGAGGTACTTCCCCAGTCGGACTGCTCAATCGGGCGAATATACCGCCGTGTCCTACCTCCTAATAGGGGGTGAGCCTATTGCCGTATTTCGGGCACTATTGTTGACTCGAGCCATGCATCTGAGGCTGAGTCTGGACTGTATATATCTGTCCTATGTTAAACAGCCCTATCCCTTAGTCGCCTTGTACGACACCACATGGGAAGAGATGAGGTGGTCCAAATTCTACTCTGCCGGGAACCATGCGGCGATACCCTACAGAGTACCGCGGTTATAATAACCTCGTATTGTGTTCCCGGCGGTGAGTAGGGTAGCCAGAGCTCACTGGAGAGATTTTGTGCTGTCAGTGAGAAGACCAAAGGCTTGTCCTGATTTTGTGTTCTGCACTGACGGCACAGAAACGTTTACAGGGTTGGCAGCGCGAGTGTGACTCCCTTGATGTTTCACACGTCTATAGGCCACGGTAACCACTTTCCATCAGGTGTGCTGTGTGCTTGTATGCCAACCAGGTATTATAAAAAAAGATGACATACAAATATATTTTTTAAATGTTCACAAATGACCGGGAATAAATAATATTAATTATAAAAATAATCTCCTTTTTTGAAGTCGGTTAAAAACGCGAGATATGTGCTAATATTCAAGCCTGTCTCACCTCCGAAGAGTGATACATTTTTGTTCTATACAGCTTGTCTTAACCTAGAAGGCATTGATTGATATTTGACGTAAATGTATTTTGAAAAGTTACCGAGATCCATCATAAAGGTTCATAAACAAAATATCACAAAAACTGCAACAAAAGATGGCCAATGATACAAAAAGCCTTTGACATCACTCTTCCATATAAAATACAGACTGATAATATATTGTGAAAACACTGACTGAGTTGTTTAAATTTTAATAAAGTTTGACACACAATATGGCGGGAACGTTGCGATGAGTTTTTTTTTCTTCTTTGAGCAAAGGCACCTACGTCAAACTTTACACAATGCGTCCTCAGTAACAATGATTCGAATTTTGAAGTGGATTCATTAAGCTTTTATTTATTTGACACTTGTTTTTTGTCTGTAATGTCTTTAATTTAGAATTACAAAGGTAATTTATCAAAAAGCTAGCCGGCACGCCCTGGCTTCGCCCATGGCATCCCTTCCAATTTAATACCTCGTATATACGAGGTTTCAAATGGATCCGTAATTGATTAATTTTCAAACAACGAATATAAATCTATCACATTTGTTGATATTTATCACTAAGTACTGATACATTTTCTTGGACAGTAGTGTCCTTCATTTTATATTCTGTGGATATCTATCACGAAAAAGAAATAACTTAGGAAATTTTCGAACCAAATCATCCAATAGTACAAATAATATTTCTACTCCGAATAGCCGACGTTTCTCGCCGAGTGTCACACTGAATAAATTTGGGAGCCAATGTGTTCCAGCAGGCTCTTAATTTGAGAGGGAATTAACTAGACGACTACATCCGGCTCTGGTCATTTTAAATCGGCTCATTTGGCTTTTTTTATAATTACTTCGTCTTCGTTTGTGGACTTGGATTTTTTTAAGGCACCCTAATATTTTTCTGAAAATATTAATCTTGATTATGTGCTAGTACAGTAGACATGCTGCTTTTGAAAATGTTTGTAGTCTAACTTTGTTGGTTTGCATTGGACCTGTAATCAAGTGCTGACGGATACGTAATGGCTAAAATAAAATAAGCACTCCGAAGGGTGAATACAGAAGCAGTTCATTTATTTATTTATTCATAATTTGCGAAATATGGGTATATAATACATTGATGTTCATAGTTGTTGTGATAGTATCACCATACTCAACCAGACGGCATGCAAATGTCACATTCATTAGTAGGTCAAAATAATAATTTCAGGCATAAAAATTTTAGCATTATACAGTATGTCATAATAATTATGTAAATAATCGCATCAAATGAATGCAATCATGAATTTACAGAGCGGGCGTTTATCTGCGAAAATAAAGCATATTTAATTATTGTACAGAATGATTAAGCAGCGTAATGTGTTTCATCAAATTTAATTATGAATGAATTTATTTCTCATTTATTTTACTTCATGTACAAGTACATATTATACTATGAGTACATATTATGTAAAAAGCGAGTGAGGAACAGCGTGATAAGGGAATTTTGTGGTGTATTTTAAGATGTAGTGACTAAGATAGAGATAGGGATGCTTATATGGTTCGGATATGTAGAGAGAATGGAAGAAAGAAGACTGACGAAACAAATTTATGAAGCGAGGGTGAATAGACAACCCGGTAGGGGTCGACGTAGACATACGTATGTCCATCAGATCGAAGACATTTTAAAGAAAGGACATGTAAAGAGTATCCGAAACCGGTGAGCATGTATGAAAACAATTATGAAAGTAAAAGAAGCGAGAGAGGTATACCAGGATCGTGGCAAGTGAAAAACTGTAGTCTCTGCTTACCCCACTGGGAAATAGGCGTGACTGTATGTTTGTATGTATTATGTAAAAATTGTGTCTCCGATACACCGTGGACATTCCACTTATATGTACGGAGCAATTCGACTGACAGCACAGAAACTCTTGTGCTTACAGGGCCAACCCTGTAAGCACAAGAGTTTCTGTGCTGTCAGCAACAGCTGCCAACAGCGCGAGTGTGACTCCCTTGGTGTTGCACACGTTCATAGGCCATGGTAACCACTTTCCATCAGGTGGGCCGTGTGCTTGTCTGCCAACCAAATGGTATAAAAAAAAAAATTCGGCAATATGTTCACCATGCGTACTGCCAAGGTAGGTACTTTTTTTATAGTGCCCAAAATCCCCACGGGTACCCCCACCACCAGGGCCGGTGGGAGAGGTTATGTCGGACTTGAACCGACTAAAACGCACGCCGACTGTGTGGGCCGCAGATTGCCGGAGGTGTGATTATCTGAGACATAACCCTCGCACCCCGGTCGGCCCAGGACCGTCTCTTATGAGACGGCCTTCTTCGGGTGTGGGGACCATAGAGTTCCCATCTCATCTCCGGGTATCGAGAGGCGCGCATCACGCACCGCCATCGCGGCCTGTTTCTGCTAGGGTGACAGGCGGCTCCACCCACACACATGGGGGAAACAGGTACTCCTTTTTAGTTCACACTTGGTTTTCCACTTAATGCCATGCCTGAATCTGAATCGACTTCAGGCGAGGCGAACTCTAATTGACGTGTCCTATATTTTTTTTACCACCTGATTGCCCGCCAGGTGGAAAGTGGTTACCATGGCCTATGGATGTGTGCAACACCAATGGAGTCACACTCGTGCTGCCAACCCTATAAGCATAAGAGTTTCTGTGCCGTCAGTGTAAATAAAAAAGTACGACTAATCTAACTAGAGAATTTCGAAATCGCCAATTGGTTGTGAAGATCAGATGGCAGTTGCTTCACGTAAAATATCGAAGTTAAGCCGCATCACAGTTAGACCAGAAAGCCGATCCAAACTGAGATGGGGAGAGGCTCAGAGGAGAAGAGAGAACCAGTTTATATGACCACGAGCGCTGTACCACTTCCGTCACACGCGGCGTGGCTATGGGTGCTATAAAGACCTGGGTCGGCCGGGGTGCGAGGGATCAGTGGCGGGGCAACAACTAAATTTGATGTGGGCAAGACAGATTTCGCGAGGCCCTGTTCTATGGCGACCTGAAGACGGATTTTATAAAATAATAAAAACAAACAAAACAATTAACACTGCCAAGTTTTTATTCATAAAAATACAAATTAGATTAATAAGTATTAAATGAAAAATTACAAATCGTTAATATAAAGGTGGAGATATACATTTCTTAAAGTGTATCTTAAAAAACATTAGATTTCTTTATTAAAGGAACAGAAATTTCCTGCTTTTAACGTTACTAAATTCCTTAATTATGGTATCGTAATTCAGCCTAGATGCCAAATCTGATTCAATTGATAAAACAGCCAAAGCTGAAAGTCTTTCTTGGCTCATTGTGTTTCTCAAATATTTTTTTATTAATTTTAATTTTGAAAAACTTCTTTCAGCAGAGGCTGTACTTACCGGAATTGTTAATAAAATTCGGATGACAATGTAAATATTTGGGTAAATTTCTTTCAAGCTATTTTCTGTTATGTATGACAGCAGCTGTTTCACGTCTTTAATGAAGTTGGGCAAATTCGGGATCATTGTATTTAATTCTTCATATAATTCAAATGGTTGGAAGTCACTGCTCTCACCCACACGCAGGACGTTATGTAAATCGTTACAGTGTTTTAATATTTGCTCCTGTGGCATATTTTTTAGCGCGCTTAAATCATAGAGAAAACCAAAGTCTTCAAAATGTTGATTTAAAGACGTAAATCTTAATTCCATATTGGTTATTATAGAATCAATCATGGCGTAAAAAAAATCTGTTTGATACCGGATTTTGGGAGACTGTATAGGTTCATCGCTGCTTTCATAATCGAACATCCTTTTCTTTTTGGCTACTCTTTTATTCTTAAACTGTTTTGGCAGGTCATAACAGCTTTTCTCAGTAAATTTCCGAACATCAGACAGGGATTTCTCAAATCCAGTTTCCCGATACTCTTTTATCCATTCACAAAATGTGTGTAAATGTTCAAGAGCAATGCTTAAATGAATTTGTACTGATTGCCATAATTTACTTATTATATTAACACGCAATAATATCTCATACCACACATGTAAAGATACGATAAATTCTAAACTTAACATTTCATTTAGTATTGAATCGCAATCACTGAGAGTGTCTGATTCCTCCGTTTGATTTTTAAGTTTTTTATGCATTCAATCACTTCATCAAATTGCAATAATACGGCCTTTACTGCTTCGACTCTACTTTCCCATCTTGTGTCTGATAAAGGTTTTATAGTAAGTTTTAATTTTCCTTTTATAAAATCCCAGCGCTTGCTTGATCTTGAAAATAGAAAATATTTTTTTTGTATGAAACCAAAAAAAGTTTTTGCTACCATAGATGAGTTCGCTGCATCTACCAATAGTAGATTCCAACTATGACAGCCAAAAGGTGTGAAAAATGCCCTAGGGTTAATATTCAATATTCGAGTTTTAACTCCACTATTTACACCTACCATATTTGCACCATTGTCGTATCCCTGGCCACGGCAGTCTTGAATATTTAAGTCATATTTTTCTAGGTGTTCCAGTATAGCATTGGCTAAATATTCTCCAGTTGTCTGAGTAACAGCTAGAAATCCCATAAAATGTTCGACTATTGTACCAGATGACGTATCACAAAATCTTAAGATAACCGACATTTGTTCAACTCTATTACAATCTCTAGTGCAATCGAGCAAAAAAGAATAATACTTTGCTTCTTTAACCTTACGAATAATTTCATTGACAACTGTTTTTGACATCAATATGATCAATTCATTTTGAATATCGTGACTTAAATAATGGTGTGAAAGTTGTTTGTCACTAATGCGTTTCATGTGTTCACGTAAAGTAGGATCAAATTTTGATATCAGTTTAAATAAATCTATGAAATTACCGGAATTCTTAATACCGTCACCTGTCTTGAGAGATTCTCTGTGACCTCTAAATGCAAGATTATGAGAGGCCAAAAAGTTTATTATGTCAATTATTCTCTCTAACAAGTTGTGCCAATGTTTTTGTGATTCACGTATTAGCCTTTCGTTTTCTTGGTCTATTGTTTTGCCTTGATTTATTCCTTTCTCTAAATTTAACCATTGGAACATATGTGCCATATGTTCTTTGGTATTCTCATGTCTATGTAAAATGCTACTTAAATGTTTCCAGTCACAACACCCTCCTTGCACCACCTGAGTTTGTGAATTGCTAAATAGTCTGCATGGAAAACAGTAAACTTTATTTTGGGAATTGGAATACACTAACCAGCGACGATGTTGAGTTTCACCATTATTTAGTTTTCTCGAGAAATAGAAATTGGAAAAGTGTCTGTTATCATCACCTTTGGGATAATATTCATCACCGCTATTTAATTGCTGTGTGGGGCCGCTTCGAACTATGTCACAACGCTGTGTATCCGTTATGGGAAACGTCCACAATCCCGGATCCGAATTAACAAGTACTTGCTGAACTATGGCGCTGGCGTCGTCGCTGCGAATTGGAGAATCTATGTCAATCTGTTCTTCTTGATTGCTTGATGACAGCACAAGAGTTTCAGCGTCAATTTTTGATTGGCTAGAAGATGATCCAAGCTCTACGTCTAACTGACGTTCGCTCTCGGTATTCAGTGCATCTAGAGCATTTTCCAACGGTATCTCGGACGTTTGTTGTGTAGAAGTCGAAGCTATCGATTCAGAAGGTTCTGTACTACCAGATGCAGTTTGGTTGAGGAACTTCATCAAATTTAAACTCAAAACTTGGTTGGTTGCAGTTCTTTCAGCTTTTCTTTTTCTTTTTGCTGATCCAGACTCCCATTTTCTTCCAATATCTCTATCTCGGCCGGACATGTCGATAACGTCGTATCTATACACTGTAAACGAAAGCAATAGTTAACATTTTTTTGCAGTTTTATCTACATAATATTGTAAAACCTAAATTTAAATTAGTTTTCAAATAAAAATCTTTAAGATAGCTTTTACTACCTGCTAGTTTTAAAAACTTAAAAAGTCGATACGTTTTTTACCTTAAAGCTTTTTTGGTTTCCTTCAAGAGATATTATAAAGCGTATTTTATATACAAGTAATTACTGCGTTATATACTTATTACCAATTAAATATTTCTTACCTTATGTAAAATAGACGAGTACAGGTACCGGTGTGTTACAAATCACAAAGAAAACAAAAAAACAATTAAAAAAGTCACTGTTTTAAAATTTTGGGTCAGTTTACAGGAGCAATCAATATACCTAAACACTATCTATTTATTCACTAAATATTATTAAAACATTGAACACACTATTCTTATCAAAATAGGTACGTACAGTCATAAAAATAAACAATATTGAATAACACAATTATACGTTTCTATTGTTATGCGCCTAGCGACTGCGTTGCGTACTTTGATTTGATTGGTTGACTTCCTAGTAAAGAAAGTAAACAAATAAACCGGGGATTCCCCGCACTCTGGTCGGCGGCAAATGTTGCCAGACTAAGAAAACATGTTTCACAACAAAATTGATTTATATTTTTTTTGTTTTATTCTCGCTTTAAACATTTTTGAGTCGCGAGGCCCCTTGTACCGCGAGGCCGTAGGCGGTGGCCCACGTCGCCCACGCTTAACGCCGCCTCTGCGAGGGATATGCCTGTTACCCTCACGGCAACCAAAAACGACCCACAGGCGGCGTGCGTTTTGGTCGGTTCGAGTCTTATTCTTATTCTTATTTATTTATTCAGTAACAATTTACACTGTGTTTGAACATACATAATATTATTATAATAAAATAATAATTCATTTCAAGTCTATCAAAAATTTACAATAATTAAACAATAAGGAACTATAAAAAAGACAAAATCAATTAACTTGGTAAGCTTAATTATAAAAATAAATTAGTACACAAAGTCCGACATAACCTCTCCCAACGGCTCCTGTGGAAGGGGGGGGGGGGTCCGTGGGGATTTGGCGCATACAAAAAGGGACGCTATAAAGAAAGATTATTTAGTTGAGAACGTTTGAGATATGGCCGTGAGCGTTCGCGGCGGTTTCTCGCTCGCTCTCGTCTCATAATCTTTCTATACCACAAATCCCTCCACACAGGGATACCATAGGAGAACCACACGTTATAGCGGCTTCACTTGGCAACAAATGCGTAAAACATCCTATAAACCCATTGTAGCTCCTTGCAACGCCATCTAACGGTCTTTTTATGTACCTCTATTTTTCTTTGTAATTTTTTTGTTCACAAATTCAAGTTTCATTTATTTTATTTTTTCTTTGAAAAATAGGAGTCTGCCTAATAAGTAGATAATTAGATACCTATCTAGGTCTCAGATAACATGACAACATTATTTAAACCTTACTTAATTCGTTATTATGAAAGTGAATGTTAAAAGAAAAATAAAAAGCAAAAGCAGAAAAATAAAACCCGCGAAATGTATACAAAAGCTAAATACGTGTGCTTAGTACAGCTTTAGGCTTTAAAACAAAGATTTTATCTCAATAAAATACAAAATCGTGAACTACCTACCTAACAACGACGGTCCGTTAAAACCAGCTACAAATACAGGCTTGGGATCGTTCAAATTCATAGCCTATTTCCCCCGGGATGCGATGTCAAAATCCCTTTTATAATGCTACTTGAAAATCCCAAGTATTTCTGCACCAAATATCCTCAAGTATTATCGTGCACAGTTTTATTTTGATAAAAGCGCCATCTATGTTCAAGTTTTTCAACTTTAGTTAAGTATTAAGTTTGGTAGGAAGTATTCTAGTTTTGATATTTTTGCACAGATGGCGCCTTTAGACAGTGAAATTGTTTTCAACAATGATGGATAGATGACGCTGTTCAGCGTCACTGAAGAATGTCGTATCGTACAGAAAAATGTTTCAGTACCTATTTCAAAACATAAAAGTACTTGAGAAATTAACTAAAAGAGAGATGGCGCTGGATATATTTAATTATCATTTCGTAACTAGACCAAAATCCTTTTTTGTTTATGTTCTTGCGACTATGAACTATTACTCTCTTGCATAGACTAGCCGACCGCCCCCCCCCCCCGGCTTCGCCTCTGGCCTACACCGATACTCCATATCACTTTTAAGCAATATAATGACTGTATTTTTTTTTGATTGCCAATAATGTTTGGGAATATGCCAAATTTGTTGAAATTTCTCATTACTGCTCCGCTCCTTTGAGTGCCTCCTTTATATGCAAGGTTATATGCTTATTTATAACTTTTCTTGAAACTGACTATTCGGTTCACTTCTACAGATGCTATTACTTCGCTTTCAGCATGTAACCTATCGTCAAGAAAAAAACTACGTTTAAAAAAACCGACTTCAAAAACTATAAACTTTAAAATAACTTAATAAAGATAAGAAAAAAAATCTAATTTTTTAGATTTATTGATCTGTTAAAAGACAACACACGTAAAATTATATGTATAGTATATATACTAGTATAATATAAATACTAGTATAATTATGAACACACATAAAATATTTACAAAATTAAAACCACTGGTCCAAACTTTATCGAATTTTGATGGGACCAAATATGTCACACGGTATGTGTAAGTAATGGTGACCCTCTTTTTTGGGACTTTGCCTTCAGCTTACCATCAGGCAAGGCGAAGTCTAATTGACGTGTCCTATAAATAAAATAAAATAAAAAAACTATTCTGCATCGAACTAAATAAGAATCACGTAAATCGGTTCATAAATCTCAAAGTAATCAGTGTACATACATAAATAATCTTAAAAAAAGATACCGATCGAAATAAGAACCTCCTCATTTTTGGAAGTCGGTTAAAAGTCATCGGTATTACTCGTTTGTTTACATATTATTATTTACATTGAGTTTTCCTATCAAAATATAACCATTTGGCGATGAAAATAGGAAGTAGAAGTGATCATAAATACTTAATACAGCTGTGTACCGGTCCGTCATTTTGTAGAATACCCACGGGAAGGGATGTAGTGGCCCTTGTACCCTACATCGCTGATATGAGCAGGCGTGAGTGGATATATATGTTTTAGAATTATGGAAAGTAGAATATTTGGATTTTTATTTTGTGCAGTGATTTCTCAAGAGATCTCTTTACACAAACAAGTACAAGTTTCCACTTGTCTAGACCTCAAAGGGCCTAGACAATAGATGAATCAATGTTTTTTACCACTTGTAATTTGTCAAACTTTTAAGTATCCTTTTTTTTGTTCTTCTGACAACTGTGGCACTTGTCTGGCCTGCTGTTTAAAACAAAAATGTTGATTCTTGGGGTAAAATCTTGCTTATCTAATCTGCAAAGTAGATATCAGGGATTATTGCGGTTGCTAATATTTTTTAATTTTATCTAAAATAATAAATACTTATATATAAATATATACCTGTCAAACTCACCTTCGGCAAACAAAAACGACCCACAAGTGTCGTGCGTTTTAGTCGCTTCGAGTTCGACATAACTTGTTCCTCCGGCACCGGTGGTGGGGAGGGGGGGGGGGGATTGGGTATCCGTGGGGATATTAAACTTGATATTGTAGGAAGAAAGAAAGAAAGAAGGACAAACTTATTGCTATAGAATATCTGCCATTTAACCTAAGTAAGTAAGTAATTGTAATAAAACTATAATTCTTGAAATCCAATTTTTTTTTTTTATACCACTTAGTTGGCAGACAAGCACACGGCCCACCTGATGGAAAGTAGTTACCGTGACCTATGGACGTCTGTAACACCAGAGGAGTCACAGTCGCGCTGCCAACCCTGTAAGTACAGAGTTTCTGTCCCGTCAGTAGAAGACAAATCAGGACAAGCCTTTAGTCTTCCCACTGACAGCACAAATTCTCCAGTGAGCTCTGGCTATCCTACTCACCGCTGGGAACACAACACGAAGTTATTATAACCGCGGTATTCTGTAGGGCGGAGGTACTTCCCCAGTCGGACTGCTCAATCGGGCGGATATACCGCCGTGTCCTACCTCCTGCCATAATCATCATCTAATCCCACGAGCGCCCACAATGTAATCCCGCCAAAAAAACGTCCACAGACTATATCTTCTTATTCCGCCGTGCGCCACCGACAACTTCTATTACCTGCATTCTACTGTACCCTTTGCCAGCGAGAGGAACACGTGGAAAGCCACAGAGCAATCCTTTACAAAACACACGCATTGCCCCGGTCTGTATTTAATAATAATTAATTACAGACCGGACCAAAAGCCGTCAAAATCCCTTTTATATATGCTGCTTAAAATTTGCAATAGGCGGCTTCATCACCCCTGGGAGAGAAAAAGTCACTGCCGTCTCCGTTACTGGTGGACCACTTACCCCACACTGTAAGTTAACCAGAATAAAAAAATCGGTGAGTAGGGTAGCCAGAGCTCACTGAAGAGTTTTTGCTGTCATTGTCAGTGGGGAGACTAAAGGCTTGCCCTGCTTTGTCTTCTACACTAACGGAACAGAAACTCTGTGCTTACAGGGTCGGCAGCGCGATTGTGGAGTCACAATGATGATGAAGCGCAATGATTCGAAAGCCTCCTCTGTAGTCTCCAGCTATTCAAGCACCAGGTGAAGCGTATATTGTATGCTTGTATAGTAGACCATCAGCTGTCTGCATAAGCACCAATTTGTCGTCCACGTCCACAGGTCGACAGCCCAATCGCGTTCGTAGATTCGACTCGTAAAGGACCAAAATATGTAGCGGATTCTTGAGGGCAGTAGAAATGACGAAAACGTAGACTGATTTTAAAATGATTATTATATTGCGAATAAAAAATACATTTATTAGCGTGGCAGCCCGTACAAAGCTTTTCGTTCGAGTTCCTCCTCTTGTGTCTAGAAAATTATAACAGCTGATCCCCCTCCGCGCACCCTGGCGTCCGATTGGTGCAATATCACGTCATGACCAATCACAGCGCGAGCTTTATTGTGGCGTGATATGAATGTATAATGCAGCTGGTGTCTCAACACAAACACAAATTATTAGGTATACAAAGCAATTAAGAAAATATTGCAGACACAATAATGGCGCAACCGTTACAACGCATTTCTGCAGTGGTACCAATGACAAGGTATATTTCTTTAAGAAGTATTCCACTGTATACGAAATCTCGTCCACCAACCATTTATGTAATGCAACACAACATTTTTTATGAGGTGGGTCTATAATCGACACTGGCAATGAGTTGTAAATTAGTGGAGTCATATAAACACAACTTCGTCTAAATATTTCTAACCTAGGTAACGGCATCTCAAGAGCATGTGTGTAACTTTCCTTTTATTGAAGTTGTCCTTTTTATTGAACAGTGATAGATTATTTTAAAGCACGCCTTGGAATACTTCCCAGAGTGTACTAACTTCTAAATCTTCTCAAGTGCTTAATATTCTTTTAAAATGTCCACCAAAACTTTTCATTTCCGCCATCTTGTTTGATAATAAACGGTACATTACAACAAAAACAAATAAAACAAACTCAAATTACTTGGTCGCACAAATTGGGTCGTAAAACATAAACAAAAAACAAATGTATAAACATGAAAAACGTTTTAAGTTTTGAGTATTAGAGCGGGGTTGTGGAATTAATTGTATTACTAACTGTGGCCTGTGGTTTCACTCGCTTGAAGTACTGGCGTCATGTGACGTACCTACGTACCTGCAGGCTAATTTTCGTAATGAACAAATGATTAACATTCAGCCTAGATCTAGGCTTTTTTCAACGTGCGAAAATCCCCTCGGATACCACCCCGCCGGACCCGGTGGGGATGGTTGAGTCGGACTCGGACCGACTAAAACCGCACGGCCGCCATAGGCCATTAGTTACCGGGGGTGAGGTAGCCTTTGGCTTATCCCTCGCGAATCCAAACTGACCCGGGGCCATAGAAGTCCCTCTCGGGTGTGTTACCCTATCAGAAACAGACCGAGATGACGGCGCGATGCGTGCGGGGAGAGGGGTGCGCACGTCCGTAGGTCGATGAATGAAGTGCGTACCTAATGAGTGCAGGCCTGGGGGTGACGAGTAGAGTCGCCTGTCACCGCGCCTTACTCGCCTCCCCGTTTCCGGGGACGAGTTGGGGATGTTATGGTCCCCATACCCGAGGAAAGAACCAGATCGAGAGAGATGGCCTTGGGTTGGCCGGGGTGCGAGAGATATACCTCACCACAAAACAAAACTCACAAAATGACCCACAGGCGTCGTGCGTTTTTTAGAAGGAAACACGTAAGCTGGTATCGTTAATTACAGTATCCATTTTTATCTCATGCATCTGTTGTAAGAGGGAAAACAAGAAATATCTGATGTCTCCATTATGCACTCTGAAATAAAACTACACAGAGATTCTGTGCAGGCAAGGTAGCTTTTGACAGCCTCTGTGGCTTAGCGGTAGTGAACGCGACTGCTACGCAGGAGGCGCGGGTTCGATCTCCGCTCAATGCAAATATTTGTATGCGTGAATATGGGTATTTACATTGGTCTGGATGTTTCTATGTACAATATGTATGTATTTATAAAAAAAAAGTATTTAAGTATGTTTATCCGTATTCTAGATTCCATAACACAAGCTAGTTAAACTATGCTTACTATGGGTCTAGATAGCGCTGTGTAGAATGTTGTAGAATATTTATTTATTTATTATTTATTTGAACTTTTTGGCTTAGGTAAATTGAAGTGTAATGTTTAAAAAATAGAGTTGTTTTTTTATACCACTTAGGTGGCAGACAAGCACACGGCCCACCTGATGGAAAGTAGTTACCGTGGCCTATGGACGTGTGTTACACCAGAGACTCCTCTGGACAAATTGGCGCTTATGCAGACAGCTGATGGTCTACTATACAAGCATACAATATACGCTTCACCTGGTGCTTGAATAGCTGGAGACTACAGAGGAGGCTTTCGAATCATTGCGCTTCATCATCATTCGGTACGGCCATCCATCTCACTTTTCTTTCTAAACCTCAGTACCTGCATATTTTCGATTCTGTGTGTGTTCTTTTTTTCATTTTCAATTCATTCAAAATTATATTAGATATCTTAATTTGTCTAGCTGTGCAGTACCTATCAGTGTACCTACCAGGTGTGTAAAAATCATAAAACTGTAAGTACCTACTTATCTATCTACTTGACATCAGTTTCCTTTGCAATCCAAGATGAGCACATCCGAGGTAGTTAATAAACCAAGGGCTAAATCACCTGTTAAATTAAGCGTTCCAGGTGATGAAGCTATGTACTCTAATCTTATTAGAAAAAGAGGTACTACAAAAGGTAGATTAACTACATTTTCAAATTATCTGAATACCTTAAATAGTGTTAATTTAATGTCTCCTAATCAAAAAGTAGATTTAAGGTTACGTACAAAAAATGCTGAAAGCATATTTCAGGAATTTAATGATTTACAAACAAGAATTGAGGAATTAGTTCCTGAAAAAGATCTCGAGGATCAATTGGATCAAAGAGATATGTTTGAAAATTTCTATTATAGTGTAGTGTCTCAGGCTGAGTGCTTGTTGAGTGGCCCAGATGTTAGCGAAGATTCTAGTAGTCATGTCCATTCTAGAATGGACGACGTGAGATTACCGATTATTACCCTCCCTTCGTTTGACGGCTCATGTGAACACTGGCTTACTTACAGAGATACTTTTATGTCGCTCATTCATGAATCTAAGCTCTCAAATGTACAAAAATTTCACTACCTCAAATCATCATTAAAAGGTAGTGCTGCTTTGGTTATAGAACAGTTAGAATTATCCTCGAACAATTACCTTGTTGCTTTAGAATTACTTCAGAATAGATTCAATAACAATGATTTATTAATACACAATCATGTCAAATCATTATTTACTATTCAAAAATTAACAAAAGAATCACCCGTGTTGTTAAGAAAATTAATTGATTCTATTCTGAAAAATTTACGCGCTTTGAAGGTATTGGGAGAACCGACAGAGTCATGGGATACACTTATTAATTATATTGTTGTTTCTAAACTTGACGAGACTACGGAGAGAGAATGGGAACAATATAAAACTATAACTTTAAAAAATAAAACTAGTTCAAATACAAGGTATAAATTAGATGATTTACTTGGGTTTTTAAAATCGCATGCAGAAATGTTAGACTCATTACATTCGAATCACACTACTCACAAATCAACAACACACAGTAACAAACAAAATAACAAGGTACACTGCAATATTTCAACAAATAAATCTGATCAGCCTGCACCACGAAACAAGCAGTGTTTTATGTGCAAAGCTAATCATTCACTTTACACGTGTCAACAATTTTTAAACGCATCAAACAAAGATAAACTCGAATTAGTACACAATAAGAAATTATGCGTAAATTGTTTACGATCGGGTCATTCCGTCGAGGAGTGCAGGTTCGGTACTTGTAAATTGTGCAACAAAAAACACAACTCTTTATTACACGTAGATAACGTAACAACTACTGATAGTACTACGAGCCTAGTCACAAACATAAGTCACCGAGAAACCGGTTTGAACGCATCTAACATTCCATCGCAGGCAGCCGTTAGCACTGATTATATGCACTCACCTATAGATTCGGTTGTTGTGAATAACGTTCAAACAAACAAGCGTTGCCCATCCTCGTATTCTATTTTATTATCTACGGCGTTGGTTGAAATAGCAAACCGGTTGGGCGAGTTTTTTGTTGCACGTGCACTTCTCGATAGCGGTAGTCAACAGTGTTTGATTACAAATTCTTTATGCAAAAAATTACAACTTTCTTTTGTACAGTCCGCTCATGAGATACGAGGCGTTGGCAGTTCTGTGGTACAGTCAACCAAAAATTGTGATATAACCATTCGGTCACGAGATAATACGTACTCTAAGCGCATTAAATGTATTGTTTTACCCAATATCACATCTGAATTGCCAACTGTGCCATTAAATCGCGATCAATTTCACATTCCTAATGAATGCCAGTTAGCTGATCCCACATATTTTGAAACGCAACCCATTGACATTTTGTTAGGGGCAGATATATTTTGGGATTTACTTAAAAAAGATAAGGTACGTTTGCATAATGGACCTTTCTTATTAGACACTAAGTTGGGATGGATAATTGCGGGACCTATCCACCATGAGGCGCGCAGAGATAGCCGTGTTATTCATTGCAATTTTAGTCAGTCTGTAGACTCTGTAGACGCACAGTTACGTCAGTTTTGGGAACTGGAGGAAATACCTAAAATTCTCGACTCTCGTACGGAGGAGGAGAAGGTCTGTGAAAAACATTTCACAGCTAATACGAAGCGTGATCCTAATGGAAGGTTTATTGTAGATATACCTTTCAAGGAATCTCCTCAGGTTTTGGGTACCAGTCGCGACCAAGCTGAACGTCGTTTTTACGCATTAGAAAAACGATTGCAACGCGATCCCTTATACAAGCAATTATATTGCGAATTTATGCGTGAATATTGTCACTTAGGTCACATGACTCAAGTGCACTCCCACTGCAGTCCTCATTATTTCATGCCGCATCATGGTGTGTATCGTGAGCACAGTACAACCACAAAACTGCGTGTGGTGTTTGATGCAAGTGCGCCCACAACATCTGGCAAGTCATGTAATGACATTCAGCTAGTTGGGCCCCCCATACAAGAGGATCTCTTTTCGATACTCCTACGCTTCAGACAATATAGGTACATAGCCTGCGGTGATGTTGAAAAAATGTACCGACAGGTCTTGATAAACCCTGATCAGCGTAATCTACAAATGATACTGTGGCGTGAGGATTCCTCTCATCCCCTTGGCATGTTTCAACTCAATACCGTCACCTACGGAACAGCGTCCGCACCATTCTTAAGTGTGAGATGTCTTAAGCAACTCGCTGACGAGTGTGATGATATTGAGGTGAGACAATCTATACATGAAGATATGTATGTCGATGA
The DNA here is from genome assembly GCA_963662185.1 of Eilema griseolum. Taxonomy (NCBI): domain Eukaryota; kingdom Metazoa; phylum Arthropoda; class Insecta; order Lepidoptera; family Erebidae; genus Eilema; species Eilema griseolum. The sequence goes on from OY759259.1 coordinate 8,210,295, forward strand.
TTATATATCTGGGCGGGATGACAAGCAGGAATTATTGCAGTTATGTAGTAGGGTCTCTGATGTCTTACAACAGGGTTGCTTTTCATTACGTAAATGGCTTTTTAATTTCAAGTGCGACATATCGCAAACTTCATTAGACTGTTCCAAATCACTAGCACTAACTGAAAACAGTCACAGCAAAACATTAGGTTTAAATTGGTATAACTCAACCGATAAGTTATTTTTCAATACCAGACTAGTGATTGATAAAAACCAAATTATTACAAAGCGACTCATATTGTCGTCGGTCTCGCAAATATACGACCCATTAGGACTTCTGAGCCCTTTTATAATTATTATAAAAGTGGTGTTACAGAAATTGTGGTTATTAAAATTGGGATGGGATGATGAAGTGTCGCAAGAAGTAATTAAAATATGGCATAAATTCATCAATGACTTAGTTCTACTCGATACATTGCGTGTGGAGCGATATGTCATGTCGTACGAACCTATATATTTAGAGATGCATATATTCACAGATGCTTCACAGTCAGCGTACGGCACCTGTATTTATATACGCTCGGTCAGCTATGATGGGCTAGTATCAGTCAGGTTACTTTGTTCGAAAGGTAAGGTGGCGCCACTTAAACCAGTGAGCATACCTCGACTTGAACTGTGTGGTGCACTACTAGGTGCCAAATTATTCCACAAGGTTCATAAGTCGTTACGATGCAAGTTTAAGTCGGTCACCTTTTGGACAGACTCAACTATCGTCTTAGGGTGGTTGCGAATGGCTCCGAACCTTTTACAAACTTCCGTCCAAAACCGTGTCGTTGAAATACAGGACTTAACCAAATCTATACCATGGCGTCATGTCAAGGGTAAGGACAACCCAGCTGACTTAGTTTCTCGAGGTGTCGGTTTAGATAGTTTAATCTGTTCTGATTTGTGGTGGCACGGACCACACTTTCTTCGCGATAGTGAATTTAACTGTAGCACTTACGTAAGCTCCGAATTAAATATCGATCAGGTTGAGCTGCCTGAACTGAGACCACAAAAAACACAAACATTTTTATGCGAAACCAGTTCAGATGATGAGTTTTTTCCATTTTCTAGATTTTCTCAATTCCACCGCATGAAACGTGCTTGCGCATACCTACTACGTTTTATCTATAATACGCGTAATAAACATAACAAACGTAGTGGAGTACTCACTGTGGAGGAATTGAGACAATCTGAACTGGTTTTAGTTAAATATAGCCAATTAGAATCATTTCCCATTGAATACAAAATATTAAACAATAACGGCCGCTTAAACAACAAACACTATCTAGCTAAGCTTAACTTGTTTACGGACGATAATAACATAATTCATGTAGGAGGTCGCTTAAGTAACTCACAGTCTTTTACATTCAACAAAAAACATCCCATATTACTGTCAAGTAAACATCAGTTTACCATTTTATTGTTTCGCAATCAACATAAACAAATGTTGCATGTAGGACCTCAAACACTTCTTTATAATTTGAGAGAATCATGGTGGCCGAAAAATAGTTCATGACTGCGTTACATGCACTCGCTTTAAGGGTAAAATATTCTCCCCAATTATGGGTAATTTACCCATGGAAAGAATCACAGCCAGTTTTCCTTTTTATAACTGCGGTGTTGACTACGCCGGTCCGGTGTACATATTGAGCCGAAAGGGTAGGGGGGCTAAGACATGTAAGGCTTATATTTGTTTATTTATATGCTTTGCTACGCGCGCCGTACATTTAGAGTTAGTGTCGGACCTAACTTCTAAGGCTTACTTGTTGGCACTCAAGCGCTTTATTTCTCGTCGTGGAAAGCCACGACAAATATTTTCCGACAACGGAAAGAATTTTGTGGGGTTAAAAAATGATTTTCAATTATTTCTAAGAACATGTTCGTCTGACATTATAGAATACGCTAGTAGTCAAGACATACAATTTAAATTTATCCCTCCGTATGCTGCTCATTTTGGTGGTTTGTGGGAGGCTGGTGTCAAGTCTTGTAAACACCACCTCGTACGGGTTATAGGCAATGCACACCTGACCTACGAAGAATTTAGCACTTTACTCACACAAGTTGAAGGTATGCTTAATTCTCGTCCTTTAACGCCCTTGTCCACTGATCCTTCTGACTTCCTTCCTTTGAGCCCCGGTCACTTCCTCATAGGCCGTCCGATTACTTCTCCAGTATGCGCTCACCTAAAGATAGCTGAAGAAGACATTCATAGACTGCCTCGCCATCAACGAGTTGAACAGATTCGTCATCACTTTTGGTCTCGGTGGTCGAAGGAGTACGTCTCGGAACTGCAGGTGCGGAGTAGATGGTGCCATAACAAGGGCGAACTTAAGGAGAACATGTTGGTACTCATTAAAGATGACCACCTGCCGCCACTGCGATGGAGTCTGGGCCATCAAGACGTACCCAGGAAAGGACAACGTACCAAGGGTCGCCGATATACGCAAAGCTGATGGTGTGGTTCGGCGAGCATTCACGAAAATTTGTCCGCTGCCCTTGAACGAGTGATGATGGATGGTAGCAGCCGGGAGCCTGTAAGAAGTCTTCTCATTGAAATCTGGCAATTCCAAGGCCGGGAGCATGTTGAGACACCAGCTGCATTATACATTCATATCACGCCACAATAAAGCTCGCGCTGTGATTGGTCATGACGTGATATTGCACCAATCGGACGCCAGGGTGCGCGGAGGGGGATCAGCTGTTATAATTTTCTAGACACAAGAGGAGGAACTCGAACGAAAAGCTTTGTACGGGCTGCCACGCTAATAAATGTATTTTTTATTCGCAATATAATAATCATTTTAAAATCAGTCTACGTTTTCGTCATTTCTACTGCCCTCAAGAATCCACTACAGTTTGCATGCCAACTTTATGGCGAAATGTGCTTGATTACTATATTTTATTATCCGTGTATTTATTATCCGTGTATTTATTATCCGTGTATTTATTATCCGTGTATTTATTATCCGTGTGGTGACGGAGAAAGAATACAAGTATCACCACCCCATTTCATCCGAAGGGTGTCGTAAGAGGCGACTAATGGAAACATACTCAAACCATATCACTGTGAGAGAAGGAAAACTCGAAATAAAACCCTGTACCAACCCGTCTGGCCAGCGTGGAAACAGTAGGCCAAAGCCTCCCAACATTGGGAGAGGCCTAGTCCAGCAGTGGACTGCGATGGGCTAGTTGATTGATTGATTGACTATATTTTATATTTTTTATTTCCATCTTTTGTACCACATTACAAGCAAATAAATAAATGAATTATGAAATAATTAATACTCTGTGCCTTTTTCCCAACTTAATTATAGTCGATCTTGCATTCTAACTGTGATGCAGCTGATCTTCGAGTTATTCCATGTCCATCTGACCTCCACAACCCAATTAGCGATATTGTACTTCTCTAGATTAGTCAGATTTTTAAGGCTCCAAATAAGTGCTCCTAAAGAGTGCCATAGATATGAAAATCGTATTTTTACTGATAGTCATTTTTCTTTTTGTTACAGGTAAGTTTTTCATTATGCAATCTCTACGATGCTAAATCTTCCTATGAACTACCCACATACTAATCATCTCAGGTACCAGTATGAAAAAAGAATTCTCCACGTTCTAAACATGATAGAAAACAAAATATGGTTGGAGAAATTTTATTTTGTTTTTTTTATAGCTTACTTTTTGTTGGACTTCGGATAGAATTCTCCTCAGTAAACATTACCAAAATGATTTCGAAGGAACTAACGAATCCACTCAATTATCTGTACCCACAAAAGGTACGCACAGATTCATTGAAACCCAATAAGGGTAGTTCGTTAGATGTATTCACATTGGTTCATCAGTAACTACAGGCAATCAATAAAGGCACAGAATGGATTGGTTAAGTTTCTACTAAGAAATTGGGACGATAACTGGAATAGACATTTATTAATTATACTTTCAGATCTACTCTGTGTGGTAATTTGTTAGTGTATTGTAAAAAAGAATGAAATCATTTACCATGGGTGGCTGATTAACAATAAATAAATAATATAAAACAATAACCAACGTACCTTTTACTGCTCTTTTACCATTCTTTACGCCTAATCACGCCTTTAACCCCGAAGGTTCAGACAGAGGTGAATTAACACTCAATCAATCAATCAATCAGCCCAAGGCAGTCCACTGCTGGACATAGGTCTCTCCCAATGTGCGCCATTTTCTCCGATCCCCCGCCTTCCGCATCCAGTCTGTCACAGTCACCTTTTTCAGGTCGTCCATCCATCTGGCTAGGGGTGTCCTACCTTTCGTTTACCTTCTCGCGGTCTCCACTCTAAGACTCGTTTGCTCCAACGGCCATCGGTCCATCGACAAACGTGGCCAGCCCACTGCCATTTCAACTTGCTTATTCTGTGACCTATGTCGGTAATTTTAGTTCTCTGTCGGATAACCTCGTTCCGAATTCTATCCTTCAGAAAAACTCCAAGCATAGCTCGCTCCATAGCCCGCTGCGTGACTTTTAAGCTATGGACCAGCCCCACTGTAAGTGTCCACGTTTTAACACCCATATTTTACCAATCATTGTATTCGGTCACACGTGATAGGAGGTGAGCCATTGCCGCTTTCTCGTCTCGAGGCATGCATCTGAGGCGGAGCTTTGGTTGTATATCTGGGCTGGGTTATTATTATTACTACCTATAAAACTTAAATAGTAAATGTTTAACCTAAACAAATAACTTTATTAATCCTGTAAGTTTTTATGGGTTTAAAGTTTTAGCGAGGTGTGTAAAGGGTTTTAGCGGTATCAACATTTATAGGTACATATTTAATTATTCCTAAGGTTTTATAAGGGTACAACCACATTCGTTGGAACTGAGAGCTTCGGTTGCTTGCTATATTAAAGTCTGGTTTTCGATTCCTGAGTTGACAAATACAGAGTCTTTATATAGGTGGAATTTATTACCAGCTAACGTGTTTCTCTCTTCCTACAGTCCCGGGTCCTTTAAGCGGGGCGTGAAAAAGCATTTGATGAGACCGTCAAGTTGAGTGTCACCATTGTCACACGGTATGTGTAGGTAACGGTGACCCTCTTTACTGAGACTTTGCCTTCAGCTTACCATCAGGCAAGGCGAAGTCTAATTGACGTGTTCTATATATATAAAAAAGGGTATTTTCATTGCTCGGCTCCTAAAGGTTATCGCTCAATTTCATTAGCCATTCATAGTCCAGTGTTGTCCTTTCACATCCAGTCTGTCTCAGTCACCTCTTTCAGTTGTCAGCCCATCTGGCTAAGGAGCATCCTACATTCCGTTTGCATTCTCGCAATCTCAGTCTAGAACTCGTTTGCTCCAACGGCCATAGGTCCTTTGACAGATGTGGCCAGCCCACTGCCACTACAGCTTGCTTATTCTGCGAGCTGTATCGTTAACTTTAGTTCTTTGTCGAAGAACTTCATTTCCAATTCTATCCTTCATAGAGACTCAAAGCATAGCTTATTCCATAGCACACTACACGACTTTTATGTCGTGGGCTAACCCCACAATCAGTGTCCCCGTTATGGGGTCATAACGTAATGTTATATAGCTTATGCTGTGCAACCTTTCCTAAAAGCTAAACTATCAAAATTTAAAAATTATTTTCAAATCACACATGCAGTTTCGAAGATTAATGCGTTCAACCGATAGAAGCAGCAGCTACGAGCGGAGGCGACCATGAGCGTGGACTTAGGGGTGACGGGTGGAGCCGCCTGTCACCTTAGGAGAAGGATGCGTTCAACACCTTGCCCTGGAGTTGTATCAGGGAGGCACTCGTGTACCATGGTGTGCCTCTCTACCTCCGCCGCATAGTCGGGGCGTACCTGACGGAGAGAGCCGTCATCTACCCAAGTGCGACCGGTGTCGGTCGGCATAAGATGTCGTGCGGTGTTCCACAGGGATCGGTTCTTGGGCCGCTCCTGTGGAACATCGGATACGACTGGGTGCTTCGCGGTGAGCTCGCGGACGGCGCCGCCGTCACGTGCTATGCGGACGACACGCTAGTGACGGCGAGCGGGGCTACATACCGCGATATCTGGGGCTCATGCTCGACGGCCGGTGGGACTTCGGGAAGCACTTCCGAAGTCTGGGCCCCTAATTGGTGGGCACAAGCCAACGCCCTGGCGCGGCTACTGCCCAACCTGAGGGGCCCGGAGGACTCCTGCAGGAGACTCTACGCGGGTGTCGTGCGGTCCATGGCCCTGTACGGGTGTCCCGTGTGGGCGGACACCCTGAGTGATCGGCACATGCCCCTGCTGCAGCGTCCGCAGCAGAAGTTGGCTTGCCGCATCATAAGGTGGTACCGCACGATATCATTCAACGCGGCGAGTCTCCTCGCCGGATCGCCACCATGGATCCTGGAAGCGAGATCCCTTTCGGCGCTATACCGGTTCCGAAAGGCGGCGCGGGAGCGGGGTCATGATCCCGAGCCCGAAGAAATTCGGGCCGTGAGATCCCGGCTCCACAGGGAAATGGTGGCGGAATGGGAGCTACGACTTGGGCGACCTGGCGTAGGGCGCGCCGTAGTAGCGGCGGTAAGGCCCATCATGGGGGAGTGGCTAGAGAGGCCACATAGCAGCCTCTCGTACCATCTGACGCAGATGATCACGGGTTTTTTACGTGCGCAAAATCCCCACCGATACCTCCCCAACGGAGCCGGAGAAGGAGGTTATGTCGGACTCGAACCGACTAAAACGCACGCCGCCTGTGGGTCGCTTTGGTTGCCGAAGGTGAGGTTGACAGGCATATCCCTCGCACCCCGGCCGACCCAGGGCCATCTCTCACGATCTGGCCCTCTTCTCGTTGTTGTCGAAGTTGTCTTGGATTCAAATATTTTGATCGGGTTCCGTACATAAATATCCGTTCCCATCTTCTTTCTGTTACTATTTTTGGATCCAACAGATGTCGCTGGACTTCGACTTACAAGATTTTCTTTCCGTAACTTGCCTGAACGGTACGAATCAGCTAGTATTGTACCTATCTATACACATACGAGTATGTTTGCATTGTCCGTCGCGTGGTGGGGTTCTCCCAGGAGAAATTAAGCGTAACACCGGTTGATAATGTCCGATAACAAACACCGGAAACAGGATTGTAATATCTTTGTGAATATATGTTTTGAGAATAGCAAAAAGCGTGAGGAAGGTACAAGGAAAGAATTATATGTTTGTTTCTTATGTTGTATAACATAACATAACATAAACTCATGCCTATATCCCCGAAAGGGTAGGCAGAGGTGCTAGCACCCACATTTCGCCAGTTTATGTTTAGGTCCCAATGTAATAGGTGGCGAGCCTATTGCCATTAACCGAGCATTTATAAACCTGCAATAAATACACACAAAACTTTGAAAAGTCATTGGTGTGTGCCATGGTGAAACCTGGGATTGAACCCGAGACCTCGTCTCAGCAGTCCATTATCCATACCACTAGGCTACCGCGGTCTTATGATATGTTGTATACATAGGAAAATTTGGAGCATTCAAGCCGTAACTCGGTTGCTCAGGTGTTCAGAGTATTTCTCCTGTAAGGGACTGGCGGCGTCTTTAAATCCCGCCTGAGTCTATCCACTTTTGCCTATGTTAATCGATTTTAATAGTTGCCATACTAATAAGATACAATAAAACTAAAATAACTATTATAAAACTTATCGCTAAAAATAAATTGTTAAAATGCGTATGGAATTCCTCCGCATTGCATGCCTCCTGTGGTAGCGTTCCTAGAAAACTGGCAACATTGCCACTTTGTATGGCAATGCTTATTCTCTGACCTAAGAAAAGGCCAGCCTTCTGGTCAGGAGAAGCGTCGACCATATGCTTCGTAAGCTCACGGAAGAGATTGCGAGCGAGGAAGGAGCCGGAGCGGGAGTCACCGCCTTGGTCGTTGATACGGCCGATTGCCGCGATCAAACTCTTCGTCTCTGACCCCCAACTGGCCATAGTCTCTACCTTGCGGCAGACTACGGCCACAAAATAATATTGTGGCTCCATTGCAGCGTATTTCACGCTTGTTTTTAATTGGCCAATATTATAATATTCATTTATTTCATTTGACAATAATTTATGAAGACATAAATGACAAGGCAATTTCATCCAAATCTTTCAATTAAGCACTGTTTTAGCTGCACTATATTTTGTATGTCAGAACACTGACTGACGAAATTTACGATTCTCACACTCATGTTTAAAACCCACCATATTTCTACAAATAAATATATTTCATTTTATTTCATTACACGTGCTAATCAAGCAGAAAGTGCACTGAGCGGGATCGACTGGCTAGTGACCTGGGACGGTTGGGTTAGCCACAATCAACCTGACTGCATTCTATTATAGCTCTCTAAGTGTCTATTGATTAAAGACATAGGGTATACTACATCCAGATTTTGTTTCTAGGGTTCCGTACCACGAAAAAATTGGAACCCTTATAGGATCACATCATTGTACGTCTGTCCGTTTATCGGCCAAGACCTTCTTTTTTCTTCGTGAATCATGCAACCAGTCTTCTAACTATAAGAAGATGAGTTGTATGATGATTTACCGGTGGAGATTTACCTCATCAGGAATTACCATTGTGATACTAGCTCAGCCAATGCTGCTGAGCGCCAGGGTTCTTCGTCTCTTAAGACGGTTTACACTGTCCGTGTTGGGCAATAAATATTCTACGATATTCTACACAATGCCATCTAGATCTAAAGCAAGTATAGTTTAACTGCCTTGTGTTATGGGTTCTAGAATGAAATATACTTAGAAACATTTTTTTATAAATACATACTTACATATTTTACATAGAAACATCCAGACGAATGTTTATCCATGCATAGAAATATTTTCTCTGAGTAGGATCCGAACCCGCACCTCCTGCGTAGTAGTCGAAGGTTCTACAGCTACGCCACTAAGGGTTTGAATCGGGCTCAAAAGTTGTAACATGATCTCCTTACTGTGGTTTTTATCAAGTGACCACAATATGGGGTTCTTCAAGAATTCTTCAGTGCCGACAGCACTAGTTTGACGCCCTTAATATTGGAATGAAAAGAGACTCCTGTGTCTGCACAAAGCCTCCTTTTTGGGTCATTGTGCGTGTAGAGTACTGGCTAGAGTAGCCAGTCTAGCTCCACCCAGAAACGCAGAAGCTTACTGGGGGCTTCAAAGGCTTCGCGAAGCGACCTCACTTTACCGAGGATTTGTGATCGTTGATGGGCTACTGCCTCGCATTCGCCCTTAATGTTGCACACGTACATAGACCACGGTAACTACTTTCCATCAGGAGAGCTGTGTGCTTATCTGCTGGTGTCTATAGAATTAGAAAAACGAGAGTTTTTATTATTCACAGATAAATTATCAAAGCGTAAATATGATAAGAAAAGTTAAAATTCGTGTTTCAAGGCCATTGTAAAATTAGTTCGCAAAAAATTCAGACGTTCACAATTTATAATGTTTCAGAACGTATAAACCAAAACTCGGAATCTTAGCAATTTACTTGTAAATTTATTTCTGAACGGCACCGTAAACGTTTTTTATATTCATGGCTCCCGTTCTCAATTTGGGAGAATATATTTGTATTCATCGTTGGTGGTCCCATCTCGGAATAAATAAAAACAAAGGTAGGTAAAGCATCCTAGGTCATTTTATTAAAAGTCGGATACAATGACTTAATGTCTTCGCTTATAGTGATATGTCTTAAGTCGACGTATTTTCCTGAAATTTAGTCCGGTTGTAGTGACAGACATCCGTATTTACCCTCCCACCATTTTCCATATACCGCGTGGTACCCGGCAGAGTAGAATTTGGACAACCCCATCTCGTTGCAAGCTGTGTGGTACAAGGCGACTAAGGGATAAGGCTGTTTAACATCAGACAGATATATACAGCCCAGACTCAGCCTCAGATGCATGACTTGAGTTAAAAATAGAGCTCGAATGACGGCAATAGGCTCACCCAATCACGGTTTTATCCCCGGAGAATTAGGCAAAGGTGAATTAACACCCACAATTCACCATTCATTGTATTTGGTTCCACGAAATAGTGGGTGAACCTATTGCCGTATTCCAGGCACTATTGATGACTCGAGTCATGCATCTGAGGCTAAATCTAGGCTGTACATATCTGTCTGATGTTAAACAGCTAGGGCTGTTAGTGGCTACTAAGGGATAGAGCTGTTTAAGGCTTTGTACGACACCGCATGGGATGAGATGGGGTTTCACAAATTCTAGTCTTCCGGGAACCTCGCGGCCAATTGATAGTATACAAATGACTATTTATAATAATAATTACTTTACCTGAAAAGGAGTGGTTTTAATCAAGTATATCACTTACCTCTAAGACTACCACAGACAACATATGTCTGTACCTACCTCCGGTAGGTAGGTATGGTGTTAAACAAAAACTTAACCCCATACTAACATACGTCATGTTTACACGCAAAACCATTTTCTTATTCAACTTTTGATCAATCAAATTAAGCTTAGCAATTTGTCAAAAGGTTGACCTCTAGGGAGAAGGGTCCTAAGTCAATATAAATAGGAAACGAGTTCGATTCTGAGGAATATATCGTACTGATTAGCTTCATTTTTTCTTAGAAGTGGACTATTCCCCTTCTAAGAAAATAAGAATAAGATTACAATCAAGAAACACGTCTTTCTCTACCGAAAAACGTGTTTTTTTTATACCAGGAAAGTGGTTACCGGGGCCTGTGGACGTGTGTAACACCAGATAAGCCACACTCGTGCTGCCGACCCTGTAAGCACAGAGTCTCTGTGCCGTCAGTGCAGAGGACAAAGCAGGATAAGCCTTTAGTCATCCCAATGACAGTACAAATTCTCCAGTGAGCTCTAGCTACCCTACTCACCGCTGGGAACACAACTCTCAGCATTAAACGATTCTGGACTTATGTGTCACATAAGAAGGGAAAGTCGGGTATCCCGGCCAACATGAACCTCGATAGCCGAAACTCCAATCATCCAGCTGAAATATGTAATATGTTTTCCACTTTTTTCAAATCTGTATATGAACCCTCCTTTCTTAACCCTGTCCACTGGGAGCCCCCTAGCACATACGCTGACAACGCAATATGTATCTCCGACATACAGCTGCCACTGGACTCTATTAGATGTGCTTTAAAAAAGTTGGATGTGCACAAGGGCCTGGGGCCCGACGGCTTGCCTCCCCTATTCATTAAAAAAGTCTCTGAAAATATTGCACTCCCGTTATATTTAATATTTAATAAATGTCTTAATGAAGGCATTTTCCCAAACATATGGAAGCTCACGTTCATCACGCCGGTACATAAAAGTGGGGATAAGTCCAATATTGAGAACTACCGACCTATTTCTTTACTGTCCGCCTTGTCGAAGCTTTTCGAGCGCTTAGTACACAGTAGGTTATACCCACTAATTCACCAGATTATCATATCGGAACAGCATGGTTTCGTTCAACGACGTTCGACTAATACAAACCTAATGCTGTTTACCAATTATTTATTTGAGAATATGGACAAGCAGATTCAGGTGGACGCTGTGTACACGGACTTCCGGAAGGCATTTGATATGGTGGACCACAAATTACTTTTAGATAAAATAGCATACAACGGCATACGTGGAAATTTGTTGCGGTGGTTTATGGCCTATTTCTCGAACAGAACTCAAAAGGTGGTCGTCAATGGTGTGGAATCTGGGGCTATTGCGGTTACTTCTGGAATTCCGCAAGGGTGCATAATTGGCCCGCTCCTCTTTATTCTATATGTCAACGACATTAAACCTTGTTTTATTAACTCTCACTTTTTGATGTATGCGGATGACATAAAAATATACAAATCCTGCAAGAACATACACGACTGTGCACTACTACAGGAGGATCTTGACAGGCTGTCCTTGTACTGTACAGTTAATAAACTTCAGCTTAGTCTACCTAAATGTAGTGTATTATCTTTCACTAAAAAGAAGAACAAGACCTCTTACGATTATATTTTGCAATCCACCCCACTAAATGCCGTTTACTCTGTCCGGGATCTCGGCGTAACACTAGACTCCAAATTGCATTTCGACCAGCATGTAGATAATATTATTGATAAAGCATACCGGATGTACGGCTTCATTATGAGAACTTCCAATAATTTTAAACGCACTTCTACTTACTTACTGTTATACAAAATACTGGTACGTTCTCAGTTGGAATTTGCAATTCCTATTTGGTCTCCTTACTACAGCTGTTACGTGAATAGGCTTGAAACGGTGCAGAAAAAATTTCTTAGGTCGATGCATTACAGATGCTGCCGCTCAAGATTGACAATGTCCTATCCTGAGACCCTTGACCATTACAAACTTATTAGCCTGGAGTCTAGACATAATCTTCTAAAAGTCATGATGCTGCATGGAATGTGTAACAATAGATTTGATTGTTCCAATATTTGTAACAATATATGCTACATTGTACCAAGAACTGTAAACCGTCGAGAGGCGCGCGAGCCCAGGCTCTTCCACACTGCGAAGTGCAGAACCAACGCCGGGGTACGCGCGCCCCTGGGTCGCCTTTTGGATAATAAAATTATAACACGCACTTCCCTAATTTAGATATTTTCGCACTTTCGCACAATGAATTTAGAAAGCAAGCTATATCTTCACTTCTTTGAGTCAATATGGCTCAGGATTAGCACAAATTTAACTCTTTATTCACTGTATTATTTCGCGGACATAAGTGTGGGTTATACATTTACCAAATTTAACAATGGTAACTTTCATTTTGTATGACATAATGTGTAACTGTTTTGTGTCCCAATAAAAGAAAATTAAAATAAAAGTAATCATAATTTGTACTTTGCCATCACAGAATAAGTAATTTTAGATACCTACATGTTAAGTGTTCAAGTGTATATGAATGAGGTTTAAATTATGATAAAACGTCTATAATATTCAATTAAATTGTTATAAGTTCCCGTCCCAATGGAGCAGTCCGACTGGAGAGATAGTATTTACTAACTAACTAGCATTAACTAGTAAATACTGCTATTATATAAGTTATAGTAAAATACATATTAGGTAGACCCAATATTCTGACATCGTTGACTGTATTTTGACCACTAACTTAATATATAATTAATATAATAATAATTTATTGCCAAAAATACAAAGTTTACCATTCATTGCCGCTGACCCCACACTAGGCAAGCCTGTCCTGTGGGTGCCAAATACGTAACTACATTATCTGTTATACATTGTTGTTCAGTATCTAAGTAGTTGTCGTTATTTACACTAGAAGATTATCATTACACTATTGTACAGTGTTACAGTCTGCCAGTTCATCCCAGATTTAAACATATAAATAAACAAATAATCATAACAAAAACAAAAAACACATTGTTAGGTTATTATTACAGCAAACGTTATATAATATAAACTATTATAAGATAGGTAAATATATGTTAAATTTAGTGTAATGTAGTGCAGTGTGGTGTGGTGTTGTGTGGTGCGGTGTAGTGCGGTGCAGTCGAGTGTAGTGCAGTGTATTGTAATGTAATGTTTGACATTGTGCGACCCGTTACGTTGATCTTGTCCCAAAAAAAAGTGCGTGGTTGTCAAACCAAGTGTACCATTAGGTATTCTGTATCGCTGTATGTTAGAGTAAGCAACCATTGTGTGACTGTAAACTTAGCCTCCCTAACGGAACACGTCTTTATATCGCACCACTTTGCCGTTTTGTTGTATAAATATCGATCCTTGTAGGGGCTGAACCGTCTAGCAAAACTGGTTTTAATGGTTGGCAATGGTAACCTATAAACGCGACGCTCAAGCAGTTTACTGTGTTCCTCAGTGTTAATAATTGTGCGATGGACTCTCAGTATTGTTTTGAGGACAAACAGTTGACGCACAGTTAATACTTTACTTTCATTGTAAAGCTCAGTTGTTGGGTGCATGAAGGGTGGTAGCGCAATTCTCGCCACGTGAGCTAGTGGACTGTATTTCGCGGGGGGTGAAGTTAACTGTTCCATTGACGCTTTACACAACAAACAAGACAGGTGATCGGGTTGCCGCGGATGTGGTCTAGGCAATGAATGCAACCCGAGAAATTAGGAGAGGATGCACTAACCTTCACGACGCCACGTGCTTTCATCGCAGCCGGTGCACCGATCTTCTCTTCCTGGCTCAGGAGTTGCCGCCCACATCACTAAATCACTTGAGGGACACACGAGGCACAATCCGATCGGCAAAGGTCCATGAAAGCGGTTAAAATCCAACAAACATTATTAATTTCTAAGAGACGCGAGCGCCGCGGCCATTGTTTCTAGTTCAAAAGCGAAGTGAATATGCGTCTATTTTGACAATTGAGCCGTGCGGAAACTATTGCTATCTCACTTTAAAGGTAGCGCGGGAGGGAGATGGGTACAGGAAGCGTGTGTTTCCGCGTCAATGACTTGAACTATTACTATAGCGAAAAATATAAATTCTACCATCGGCGCAACCATTCCCCCCGGCTTGAAGGGTTACCTTCAAAACGAAAAATGCGGAACAAATCTAAAGTCTAATCTAAATCTAGGTTTGGGAAATAACAACTAAAATATAAACCTAGGTTTGAACTCGTGCCTACTGCTGGCTAGGCAGAGGGCAGAGGCGAACAACCGGGCGCAGATACGATCCGGTTGCGGTTTAACCCGTACAACACGAGTTATCCCGCGGGAATCGGGAAAACTTCCTCTACTACTCCTAGAGGCCAATGTAAAGGAGGCGCACTCCCAGTCATAAGGACTACCACCGTACCTACAGTAATTGCAAACAATCGGTTCTCCAACGATTCCAAAACGATTGGACTAATTTATCTAAAAGAGCGTGACGAGTTAGAAGATGCATTCTATCGTCATTAACATCTATTGCGGGCAAATATTTTGCGTACTTAAATCACCGGTCAACTCTATATGACCGCGCGTAGATAAAATTCTCAAAAATCGGCCTACATAAACAACACAACGCAACAGTCTCGACCAAGATGAGACGCGATTAGCCAACAACAAAATAAGGGACTCTTCACGCGGGACCGACACAACAAGCGAGTGCTTCCTCTCCTCGGGTGGTTCGGAAACCGTAGTGGGATTGAATTGACTAACTGGCCACTTATCTAACGCGGCATGAATCCAGGACGGTCCACTAAACCATAACGGGTGATCTAAAATTTGCGAAGGAAGCAATCCACGAGAGAGACAATCGGCTGTGCTGTCGGTGCCAGCAACGTGAAAGAGATTTTGTGGCGCTAATTCAGATTGAATTTTGCCACTCTATTAGCGACGAATGTGTCCCAACGATGGGGCGAAGAGTGGGCCCAACACAAAGCGACTGTTGAGTCCGAAAAAGCTAAAATTCTACTAATATTAATGCGAAAATTTACAATTATGTCAAATAAATTACCTTAAAGATTTTGACCACAGTACAAAATGTCATTAAGCGACACGGAAGTGCTAGTCTTAGCACTGCCATCCTAAACTACGCGGAGTTTAGTAGTAAGCTTATCTTCTCTAATAACTCCGTGGTGCGGGATAAGGTACGAAGGCTGGGTCCCGCCAGTGTCCGCAGGCGCAGGTGAGATGCAACCTTTATCTAAATATTCGTTAACAACCTCATCACAGGCCCGCTTCAACTTTTTCAGCGGATACACGGGAGTCACCGAGCGAAAAAATATCTCCCTTGAAAGGGAGCGCGACAACATAACGACCCTGCTCATCACGAGTAGTCGTGCGACAACAAATCTCCTCAGCCATCTTGTCATCAGGGCTTAGGATAGGTGGGACATTGACCTCTTCAATTTCCCAAAACTTGCGGATGGTAGACTCCAGTGGCGGCTCGACGGTGCAACAGAACGAAGCAGTCGAGTGACTAAAACTATCTATAGAAGCGGGTGCGGAACCAATTATAACAAAACCAAGAACTGTTTCCAGTGCGTGCGGAGCGGGGTACGTCGGTCCCCCTTGAACCTTACGTGATAACTGGAGGTGCGGGAGAATCGAAGCGCCGATCAATATATCGACGACTCCAGGAACAGCGTAAGTCTCATCAGCTAAAGGCAAGTCTTTAAATTTCGTTAATAAAGATGTGTCAACCGGGACGGTAGGCAACTGTTCAGTTATTTTATCTATAACGAGCGAATCCATGTCAAACCAAATATTATTATTAAAACGAGATCCAAACCTTGTTCTAACGGTGCCATGAACAGCTGACTGTAAGCCTCCAAAACCCTTCACCACTGAGCGGGTTGAACGCTTATCAACATTGAAACCAAGACGTTGACAACAATCTTGAGTAATAAAATTACTTTGCGAAGCGCCATCTAATAGCGCTCGAACAATATGCGGTTTACCCAATGCATCAACAATAACAACGCGAGCGGTCGCGAGACACACAGTAGTGAGTGCAGCACTAGCGGACACCGAACACAAGGTGACGTCATTCGCAGCGGTCACCGGGCGGGCCGGAGCGCGCGCGAGCGCGGGCTGCGGCCGTGGCGCAGGCCGCCGTGTGTCACCGCTCGACGAACCAACTGTGCTCACATTGGATGCGGCATTACTATTTTCAAAATGAAGTAAAGTGTGGTGTCTCGCTGAACATTTGCGACAACTATTTCTACTATTACATAAAACAACGCGGTGTTTAGTACCGAGACAATTAAAACAAAAATTATTAGCGCGAACAAATTTATAACGATCATTAGGCGACAATTTTAGGAAACCAGGACACTTGTACAATTGCGAATGATGAGTATTACACAAAGAGCAAACAGGTGATTGTACATGTGCTGGTGCGGTATTAACATAAGTATGAGTTGACCTCAGTGACCTCGATGAGGCATCTATTTTGCGTTCAGAACTAACAACTTTCTTCGCGCCTTCATGTTTCGATGAAGAGCGTTGCAATATTTTTATATGCTCGCGAACAAAACTTTCTAAGTCTTCGAACTTAGGAATTTTATTGCCGCGATGATCCGACTCAAATAAACGAATGGTTTCGGAATCTAATTTCTTTAAACCCATATACAAAAATAAGAAGTCGCAGAGGTCATCGATCTTTAGGTTCTTTACGGCGCGAACAGATGATGCGAAAGTATCTAGAAACTTCTCTAAGTTTTGATCGTTACATGCCGTAATAGATTTCAAGTCAAACATCTGATCCAAATATGCGTTAGCTACCGATCTTTTATCCTCATACTTAGCTTTCAAAGTATTTAAAATTAAATTATAATTTTCGGCACTAAACGTAATTCCAGCGCAAACGGTTATAGCTTTACCAGTCAATTTTTCAACGAGATAATGCAATTTTTCGTGATCTGTCAACGAAACGTTCTTATCTATTGTATTCTCAAAACTATCTATAAATAAACCCCAATTGCGAATGTTACCATCAAATTCGGGTATTTGAATTGGTGGCAACTTAGGTCGGTCGCGAGTGGGATTGGGTCGGTCAGACGGTTTCTCCAAACTCCTAGCGACGCGTTTGATACGACAATACAAATCGTCAAACGACGACAAGGCCTGATAACTCACTGAGTAATCGGGATTTAAATTTAACTCTAAAACGTTGATGTCATGTACTAAAGACTCGAAATCCGCGCGTAGACTATCTAAGTTTTCTATAGAACACAAGAACGAATCTCTAATGGCCAAATCAGAGGTTTTAAGTGCATTATCACAAATCGATTGTACGCGAGAGTAAATCATTTCTCTTTTAGCGTATAAAAGTTTCAATTGAACCCCATTACCGGTCCTATCAACCTTTGGGGACATGTTTACAATTAAATATCAAACTAAAGTGCGGTAAACAACAAAATATGAAATGACTTAATCTTAGCGGTACAGAGCAGCGACGCGGCGCGAGCGATATCCGTAGGTAGGTAGGTACTTATGACTGCGCGTGCAAGCTTGAACAAACGCGCATAGCAACAAGATCGTACCTACGCGATGGTCGCTGTCTAGGTTCAACTATTATTTCAGGGATTAAGTATTGCGTAATATCTATTCAAATTAAAATACTTTCGTATGAATTTGAATGAAATGCGAGCGAGGTATTGGTCACGTATCTGCCCACGTAGGTATTAGGTAAATACGATGCGAGCTAGCGGTGAACGGACAACTTAGAGATTGAAACAAATAAAAACAAAAGCCAAATGCGTTAGGTATTACACTGTGCCTATGCACTAGGGTGTCTAGGATACCTACGATCTAAACCTAAATTCCTAGATGCGGGGTTTTCTACTAAAATAACTAGGTATTTAGGTGCGGTGCGTTTATTCTCAATAGAATAATAACAAATGCGATTACACGTACCTAACCTATGTATGTATTAGGTAGATACGATGCGAGCCAGCGGCGAACGGACAACAAAATCTAAACCTAAATGCCTAGATGCGGGGTTTTCTACTAAAATAACTAGGTATTTAGGTGCGGTGCGTTTATTCTCAATAGAATAATAACAAATGCGATTACACGTACCTAACCTATGTATGTATTAGGTAGATACGATGCGAGCCAGCGGCGAACGGACAACAAAATCTAAACCTAAATGCCTAGATGCGGGGTTTTCAACTAAAATAACTAGGTATTTAGGTGCGGTGCGTTTATTCCCAATAGAATAATAACAAATGCGATTACACGTACCTAACCTATGTATGTATTAGGTAGATACGATGCGAGCCAGCGGCGAACGGACAACTTAGAAATTGAAACAAATAAACAAAAGCCAAATGCGTTAGGTATTACACTGTGCCTATGCACTAGGGTGTCTAGTATACCTAAGATCTAAACCTAAATGCCTAGATGCGGGGTTTTCTACTAAAATAACTAGGTATTTAGGTGCGGTGCGTTTATTCCCAATAGAATAATAACAAAATTGCGAACTACGACTAAGTATCCGGCTCGACCAGGACCAAAAAGAATGGTAGCGCAATTCTCGCCACGTGAGCTAGTGGACTGTATTTCGCGGGGGGTGAAGTTAACTGTTCCATTGACGCTTTACACAACAAACAAGACAGGTGATCGGGTTGCCGCGGATG
The DNA here is from genome assembly GCA_963662185.1 of Eilema griseolum. Taxonomy (NCBI): domain Eukaryota; kingdom Metazoa; phylum Arthropoda; class Insecta; order Lepidoptera; family Erebidae; genus Eilema; species Eilema griseolum. Next base: position 8,229,348 of record OY759259.1, read on the forward strand.
TGGTTTAGGCAATGAATGCAACCCGAGAAATTAGGAGAGGATGCACTAACCTTCACGACGCCACGTGCTGGCTGGGCCGCCGGTGCACCGATCTTCTCTTCCTGGCTCAGGAGTTGCCGCCCACATCACTAAATCACTTGAGGGACACACGAGAGGCACAATCCGATCGGCAAAGGTCCATGAAAGCGGTTAAAATCCAACAAACATTATTAATTTCCGAGAGTCGCGCGCGCGGCGGCCATTGTTTCTAGTTCAAAAGCGAAGTGAATATGCGTCGATTTTGACAATTGAGCCGTGCGGAAACTATTTATTTATCTCACTTTAAAAGGTAGCGCGGGAGGGAGATGGGTACAGGAAGCGTGTGTTTCCGCGTCAATGACTTGAACTATTACTATAGCGAAAAATATAAATTCTACCATCGGCGCAACCAAAGGGTCTTTTGAGCATGGTTTTTAAAACACATCGTTGCGCTATTTCTGCCTGCATCATGAAAGTTTTTTGAGCACCACCCCAGCAAGCTACACAGTAAGATAAAATTGACTGTGTTAGGGCAAAATAAACCTGTTTTAAAACCTCTGGTGATGCTGAAGGTCGAAGTAGTTTCATAATGTTAGCAGTTTTCCGCACTCGAGAAATTTATGTGTTTACCAAAGCTAAGGCGCTCGTCAAGCAGTATTCCGAGATACCTAATGTTGTCAGTTTTTAAAAGCTCTTCACAGTTGCAGCGCGTCTGGTTTAAACACATATGCAGTTTGATTTTAGGGTTTTGTTTAGGACCTGATGCTGCGGTTTTGTGAAAGCATATGTACTTGGTTTTCTTGGTATTTAGTGTTAATAAGTTATGCTGCAACCATGTTGAAATCTGTGCTATCCCCGTTTCAGCCTTTGAGAACGCCTCAGCCCAAGAAGAACCCTTATAGATAACCACTGTGTCATCAGCGTAACAGATAATTTCTGCTTCCACACTCTCGTGCATATCGTTCATATACATGACAAAAAGGGTCGGGCCCAAGATACTACGGCGAGAAGTCCGTTTTCTTGACCTCCAACTTTAACACATTGCTTTCTGTCGGTCAGATAAGTTTTAAACCAATTTAGAGCCAGCCCTCTCACGCCAAAGTGATTCTCCAGTTTACGCAACAGGATTGGCGTCGAAACGGTGTCGAAGGCTTTGGCTAGGTCCAGGAAGATGCCTATGGTTGTCTTCTTGCTGTCAAGACTAGCCACTATTGTGGAAGTAAGTAACGTTATTGCATCTTCCGTGGATCTTCCCTGCCTGAAGCCGAACTGTCTGTTGGAGAGAAGTTCATTTGATTCAATATATTGCACAAGTCTGTTGTTTACTATTTTCTCCAAAAGTTTAGAAAATACAGTCAAAAGGGATATTGGTCGATAGTTTGCGATACAGTCTCTAGGCCCATCCTTATGAATCGGTGTAATAGATGCTGTCTTCCATGCTTCCGGGAACACACCCGATTGTATACTGAGGTTTAGAATTACTGTGAGTGGTTGTAGGACAGATTTTCGTATCTCTTTTAGCAAAGTATTGGTGATGCCGTCCACACCGGGCGCCTTACCGTTGGTCAAGGATAAAATAAGGGACTCAACTTCATGTTCGTCTGTGGGCTGCAGGAAGAAAGAGACTTTGATAAGTTTATTTTTAATTCTGTGTGATAGTTTTTCCTGACTTTAGTAAAGTTGACCTAAGATATCGCCAGCTAGTTTTTCTCCAATAGTTGAGAAATATTCATTACAAGAGTCAAGAGAACTTCTGTGGTCAGTACTACCCTTCAGTGTTAAGAGTTCTTGAGGCTCTTTCTTAGTTTTGGACATGTGACATATTGATTTAATAGTTTTCCAGAGCTTTCTAGTGTCATTTGTGCTGTTGGATAGTTCTCGATTTTCAAATTCGGCTTTGAGTCTCCGCAGCAGGTTATTGCAGAAGTTTCTGTATCGTGAGTAAATTAAACGAAGAAGTTGGTCATCGGGAAATTTTCGTGTGCGTAAATGGAGACGGTCACGATGTTCCATGCAGCGAATTAATCCTGGAGTAATCCACGGTTTAATATTAAATTTGGAATGGCTTATCTTAGTTGTTCTTGAGTTCGAGTTCACAATTTCAGTAAGTCGGCTGCAGAAGGAGTTCACTGCCTGATTTGTGTCCACTTTGTCAAGTAGGGCGGCCCAGTCCTCATTTTCAAGCTCTCTTTTTATTATTTCCACATCGTGTCTAAGGGTGGTCCTGTTACAGCTAATTTTGATATTTTTAGAAGTAACCATTCCTAGCATTACTATGTAGTGGTCGGATACGTTAGAGCGGCACACAACGCCAGTAACGTCATGGCTGGTGTTCACAAAAATATGATCCAGGCAGCTCCCGTCTCTTGTAGGTAAGGTTATGGCAGGCAGGAGTCCGTGTTCCGAGGTGAGACATTGATACTCTAATTCTTGAGCATTTTTAGTCAAAAGCAAGTTGATGTTGATATCGCCTATCAAAATCAACCTGGTGTTCTTATTTGAGTTACCTTTCAAAATAGAATCCAAGGAACAGAAAAAGTTATTAAAATTTGGGAATGACGGCGGGCGGTATACACAGAGGATTGTGATTTCATTATCTAATGTTAGCTGTAGACAATTTGCATCCTGACATTCCGGCTCTGAGGCATTGACGCTGAAGGTCTCTTTCACGTATGCTACAACGCCAGTATTTTGATTAATTTGTTTGTTTGTAAAGTAGGAGGTGTACGATGGTAAATGAGGGATTACAGTGTTCTCGTCTAGCCAACATTCTGTGAGAACTATCACATCAAAGGAAGTTTTCATTCTGTGTAACGTCACCATAAAAGCGTGAAAATTTTTATTTATACTCCTTATGTTATATGAAATAATCTTAAAATTGTAATTGTCGGGGAGTGCTGTACGACATTGTGCAGGCATATCTATTAGATGACAGTTTATACCAATCGAGTCCAACTCAGCTACTGTATAATCATTAACCATGGTGAATATTGTTATCAGGTACTTGTTTATTAAATGCATATACGATTAGATTGGTAAAACTTTTACACGGTACAATGTCATAGGTATGTGGTTTAATTATTATATTTACCTTTATAGTTATGCGGTAATAAGTTAATTGCAAAATGGGGTAATTTTTTTTGGGAGACTTGCTAACCGGTATTGTTCTGTTGCACACAGTATTTTTTATATAAGTATAGTATTGTGGTGTTAAGAAGTGTAAGTTACATGATTGTTTGTTATAGGTGTCAGATAATTTGAGATAGTAGTAGTGTAGTGTTAAACACAATTGTGAATATGCCATAAGAAAATATAATATGCTGTAAAAAGTGATATAAGTAAGTAATTCAAGACTGTAATAGGAATTAATTTTGAGGAACTTATTTGCACTACTGCTTGACTCAGTTTTCGCTGGGGGTAGTGAATATACGCAGTAGGTCACCATGCGTGCGCACGGGCAGGGATGGTTTACCTTCCCGCTGCTTGACAAAAATGTTTCCCTGAGTGACCCAGCAGAAGGTGTATCCATGTTCCTTGGTCTTCGCTCGTACTGCTCGAAAAAGCAACCTGTTTTCCTTCGTTAAGCGCTCATTATAGTATATTCTCTGGGGGTTCCCGGATGCACCAAGGCTAAAATCAGAGGTAGTGACGTTTTTTCTAGATTTTGCCGCTTTCAATATTTCATTTCGTTTGTTACGTCGTAGGAGACGAACTACTATTGGTCTCGGGAACTTAACTCCGCCGTGGGCAGCAGGAGCAGATTTCACACGAGGTCCGACTCTGGCCACCCAGTCAATATCACAGTCCTCTAGTGCGACGCCAACCTTGCGAAATTGCCATTGTTATTGATTTGTAGTACATTTTTAATTGTATTTTAATCTATTTGACATGATTATTGATAAGATATTGACATTTATACTGTATTTTTGAATCCATTTGACATTACATTACATAATGATTATTGAACTGTAAGTGAAAATTAAAAGCAATTAACGCGCATCTTATGACTAAACGTCTCCTTACGCATATATTTGTACTCCGCTATATGGGGCAAAACATGACTAGACAATATATACTTACACTTTTTTTTAGCGTGCGCAAAATCCCCACGGATAGAAGAAGAGGTGCAAGTGACTCTCACGCGGCCTGAACCACCGCGGCCACCTCAATGGCGGCATGTCTGGCACTACAAGTCGGCAGACTGGGATGGACTGCGAGAATTCTTCGCGTCGTACCCGTGGAGGCGGCTTTGCTTCACTTCAAATGATCCCAACTCCTGTGCAACAGCAGTAGCTGATGCGATTCTAGCGGGTATGGAATGCTATATTCCAAACCGCTGGATCGCAACAGGAGAGAGCAAACGCCCGTGGTTTAATAGGCCCTGCAGAGAAGCAAGAGACCACAAGCAATCTGCATACAGGGCTTGGACCACGGCTCTTGCCAATAAAGATCCGAATATCGCTGAAGTGAAGCGAAAGTTGAATGCCGCCTCGAGGTCTAGTAAAAAAGCTACGGCCAGGGCTAAGTTTGAGTTCATCGGCAGAATTGGCGAGCGGCTTGCGCGCTACCCATCTGGCAGTCGTGCATTTTGGTCGCTCGCTAAAGCTGCCGAGGGAAACTTCTGCCAGTCTAGCCTTCCACCGCTGCAAAAATCCGATGGTAGTCTGGCTCATGGCGCTAAGGAGAAAGCCGATCTGTTGGGTAATCTCTTTGCGTCAAACTCGACTATGAACGACGGGAACGCCGAACCACCGATAATTGCCAGCTGTGGTGCTTCCATGACTGAAGTTAAAATCACGCAACGGGTGGTCCGGCGCGAGCTTAAGTCCCTAGATGTTCGGAAGTCGAGTGGGCCAGACGGTATACCGGCGATGGTGCTTAAACACTGTGCCCCCGAGCTGTGCCCTGTACTTACACGTCTTTTCGCACTCTCATACTCCGCAAGGCGGGTCCCAGCCTCGTGGAAGACCGCATTCGTGCACCCTGTACCTAAGAAAGGTGACAGGACCGATCCGACCAATTACAGGCCTATCGCTATCACCTCCCTACTCTCGAAGGTAATGGAGCGTGTTATTAATACACAGCTCCTGAGATACCTTGAGGGAAACGATCTACTGAGCGATCGACAGTACGGCTTTCGCCACCGTCGCTCTACCGGTGACCTTCTTGTGTATCTCACAAACCGGTGGGCGCAAGTCATCGAGAGTTGCGGTGAGGCACTAGCGGTCAGCCTCGATATAGCGAAGGCCTTCGATCGGGTCTGGCACTGGTCTGACACTGGCACAGTGGATCTGGTCTTCTTGCGAAGTTGCCATATTATGGACTCCCCGAGGGACTGTGCGAATGGATCTCCAGCTTTTTGTCCAACAGAAGCATCCAAGCCGTCGTCGACGGCAGCTGCTCAGACCGCATGAACATAAACGCTGGTGTCCCACAAGGCTCCGTGATGTCTCCGACGCTGTTTCTGCTGCATATCAATGACATGCTGTCTGATGACTCCATTCATTGTTATGCGGACGACAGTACCGGAGACACGTGTTACACCGCTTATCATCTCCTCGAGTATAGGAATCCTTGGTGTCGACATCTCCAGCGACGTCCAATACCGAAGTCATTTGCGGGATAAGGTTAAGTTGGCATCAAGAAAGCTCGGAGTGCTCAACAGCGCGAAGCAGTACTTTACTGCGGGGCAGCAACTCCTTCTTTATAAAGCACAGGTCCGGCCTCACATGGAGTACTGCTGTCACCTTTTTGCTGGAGCACCTGCATACCAGCTTGACCCCTGCGACTCAGTGCAAAGACGGGCATTGAGGCTGGTTGACAATCCCATACTCACAGGTAATGTGGAACCTCTTAGCCTTAGGAGGGATTTTGCCTCACTGTGTGTGTTCTACCGCCTATACAATGGTTTGTGCTCAGATGAATTGTTTGACATTATGCCCGTAGCTACATTATATCATCGCACCTCTCGCCATAGGCAGGGAATTCTTCCTCACACATTGCGACCTGAGACGGTTCGCACTGTGCGGTATGAAAGAAACTTCATCCCACGCACACTCAAGCTGTGGAATGACCTCCCTGCTGCGGTTTTCCCAAGCGCCTACAATATGGGGTTCTTCACGAGGGGCATCAGAAGGTTTCTTCATGGTTGGCAGCGCGAGTGTGACACCCCTGGTATTGCATACGTCCATAGGCCACGGTAACCGCTTCCCATCAGGTGGGCCGTGTGCTTGTCAGCCAACTAAGTAGTATAAAAAAAAAAAATTGTCGGACCCCAACCGACTAAAACGCACGCCGCCTATGGGTAGTTTTGGTTGCCAAAGGTGAGGTTGACAGGCATATCCCTCGCACCCCGGCTGACCCAGTTCCATCTCTCACGATCTGACCCTCTCCTCGGGTGATATATATTATTACTGACCTATTGCATGCTTTTGTATGTACACACATATTTTGAACAAATAAAACGATTTTATTCTATTCTATACTTCTGGAGAAGTACCTCCACCCTACAGAATACCACAGCTATAATAATCTGAGAAAAATCTGAGTAGACGATCATGTAATGAGGTCGTTAGTGTACAACAAGTTGCCTTCTAACGTGACTTGCGCGCTAAGTATTAGGCCCTTCAAACTTCGACGAACTGATAACAGTGGAATAGCTATAATGAATTATACATTATCTAACGTGTGCTAGCACCTCTGCCTACCCCTTCGGGGATATAGGCGTGAGTTTATAAATAAATCTATACTAATATTATAAAGCTGCAGAGTTTATTTGTTTGTTTGTTTAAACGCGCTAAAATCTGGAACTACTGGTCCGATTTGAATGATTCTTTCAGCGTTGGGTAGTTCATTTATCGAGGAAGGTTTTAGGTTATATATCATCACGCTACTACTTAAGGGAGCGGAGCATTGATAATAAATGTTAACAAATCCGGAAATTTTTCATACATATTTTGAAGACTAAAACATACGGGCTCAAAGGGATATGAAGCTTCAAAATATACCCCGGGCGAAGCTGGGGTGGGTCAGCAACATTATCTAATTAACTCTTTTTTCATATACCACTTACACTTAGGTGGCAGACAAGCACACGACCCACCGGATGAAAAGTGGTTACCGTGACCTATGGACGTGTGTAACACCAGAGGAGCTAGACTTTCTGTGTCGTCAGTGTAGAAGACAAAGCAGGACAAGCCTTTAGTCTTCCCACCACCAGCACAAATTCTCCAGTGAGCTCTGGCTACCCTACTCACCGCTGGGAACACAACACGAAGTTATTATGACCGCGGTGTTCTGTAGGGCGGAGGTACTTCCCCAGTCGGACTGCTTAATTGGGCGGAAATACCGCCTTGTCCTACCTTCTATAATTATTAGTATTATTGTTATTCGATTGAAGGGCAAAATTTATAAGAACATGATCCGGCCTGCTGTCCTGTATGTATCGGAGAGTTGGCCCGTAAAGGTGACGGATGAAAGACGGTTGCATGTAGCCGAGATGCGAATGTTGAGATGGATGTGTGGTGTGACAAGAATTTATAAGATTAGGAATGAATATATTAGAGGAAGTTTGAGAGCAGCACCAATCACAGAAAAGCTACGAGAAAATCGTTTGTCCTGTTTCGGACATGTAATGCGTAGGGATGAAAGTGATGTCGTAAGGAAGGCACTAACTATGTAAGTGGATGGCTACAAGGCACAAGGCACTTATAATCCCCCCGTGGCGTGCCCAGCGCGCCTCCCCGTTTCCGGGGTCGAGTTGGGGACTCTTTAGTCCCCACACCCGAGACGAGGGCCAGATCGTGAGAGATGGCCCTGGGTCGGATGGGGTGCGAGGGATATGCCTGTCAACCTCACCTTCGGCAACCAAAACGACCCACAGGCGGCGTGCGTTTTAGTCGGTTCGAGTCCGACATAACCTCCTCCACCGGCTCCGGTGGGGAGGTAGCCGTGGGGATTTTTCGCACGTAAAAAAAAAAAAAAGGCACTTATAATATTATCGGACGGCTATCGGGTGCTTTTGAGGCCTCGTCAGGATCTGCGGGACTCAAACCTGTGTCATTTACCTTTAAATAGAGTTTTTAGTTAGTGAAAAAGTATTGTTGGGATCGCTTCGTCGTCACTGGTGCTTGTTGAGTAAAAGAAAGTCAGAAGGATGATTAAATATTTACTGCATTAAATTTGGTTATGACAGGGTTACACAACTGAGTTGAACTAGAAAAGGTTATACAGGTTTACTAATGCTAATACTGAGAGTGGACGTGTTCAACCTACTGCCCGGATTGGTTGCGACTGGCGAACGCGCCGGGCGCTCGATCGTATGACTTATAATTTTCGGCGTCAGCATTATCTATCAAGACCATCAGTCTCAAGGTAGGAACCACCAATTTAAGAGCAATAGATTCGGAAGTGATGGCCCGTCTTCTGAACTGCACCTCAGCTTTTTACCTACCATCTAGCGAGGTGCAGTCAATTGACGGACGAAATATATAAATATAAAAAATCTTATAGAGCTCTTTTTTTAAGGTTAATTTATTTCAATATAAAAATACAATTATCTTATGTACTTAGTAGAGTATGTTTTATACCACTTTGGTGGCAAACAAGCATACGGCCCACCTGACGTAAAGTAGTTACCGTGGCCTTTGGACGTGTGTAACTCCAGGGGAGTCTCACCCGTGCTGCGTACCCTGTAAGAACAGAGTTTCTGTGCAGTCAGTGCAGAAGACACAATCAGGATAAGTCTTTGATCTTCCTATTGGCAGCACAAAAACTCTCCAGTGAGCTCTGTCTACCCTACTCACCGCTGGGAACACAACACGAGGTTATTATAGCCGTGGTACTACTTTCAAAACATAAGCTTCACCACAATAGCGGAGGAGTTTCAGAAATGCGCTCAAACTGGCTTAAACCAACAAAAGTTCTCTTTGAAGTGGTGATAAACATTCCTACCTATGCGTTTGTACACAAGAGGGTGCATGGTAATTAACCACCGTGTTCTCATAATTATTTACTCCGAGTAAGTACACTTGTCATTAGAAGTTGATAAACAATAACAAAAACGATATTTACATTGTAAAAATATAAAAATAACAACAATTATATTTTTTTTTATTGTATACCACTAAGTTGGCAGACAAGCACACGGCCCACCTGATGGGAAGCGGTTACCGTGGCCTATGGACGTATGCAACACCGGGGGTGTCACACTCGCGCTGCCGACCATGAAGAAACCTTCTGATGCCCCTCTTGAAGAACCCTATATTGTAGGCGCTTGGGAAAACTGCAGCAGGGAGGTCATTCCACAGCTTGAGTGTGATATAGTGAGAGAGTTATATCAATTTGAAATGTTTGTGTATTTTTTTTTGTAGTTAGGACATGTCAACAAAAATGACCCACCGGCGTCGTGCGTTTTAGTCTGTTCGAATCCAACATAAACTCTCCCACCGGCTACGGTGGGATTTTTCGCACGTAAAAAAAGTACAATAGATTGAGAGGTTCACGTAGGTAGTGTATTGGCCAGGATTCGAACCCGGTACCTCTCGATAGTATTTCCGATTTTATAACCACTAAGCTACCGACTTATAAGTATGGATAAGTAAGATACGATTACTGCGAGTTTTTGTTGATGATAAAAGATGATTAAGGTGATGATGATTCATTGGTAATCATTAATTTTAAAATCTGATCTGTAATAATCATCAGACTATTTCGGCATTGACGTTGCAATTTGTAATACTCGGGCAAACTTTACAAGTATTTTCCTCAGCAGAGACAGAAATTAATGATGAATAATATGAGATTCCCCAATATTCTGTTATAAGTAATGGGAAAAAGTTATAGGCTGGCAACATTTTTGTTTATGATTGACAGCCTCTGTGGTGTGGCGGTAATGAATGCGCACTATACAGGGGGCGTGGGATTGATTCCCGTTCAGTGTCAAATATTTGTATGCATGAATGACATATATTTCTATTGGTGTGTATTTTTCGTGCCTCAGAGAGTACGTTAAGCCGTCGTTCTCGGTTTTTTTTTTTTTTTACGTGCGCAAAATCCCCACGGATACCTCCCTACCGGAGCCGGTGGAGGAGGTTATGTCGGACTCGAACCGACTAAAACGCACGCCGCCTGTGGGTCGTTTTGGTTGCCGAAGGTGAGGTTGACAGGCATATCCCTCGCACCCCGGCCGACCCAGGGCCATCTCTCGCGATCTGGCCCTCGTCTGGGGTACCGTCGGTCTCGGTTGACATACGAACATCTATGACAGACAGACAGACAGTCGTAACGAGTATTTGAAGCCGTAAAAAGTTATTTTCAAGTCTAACTGCAATATTTCGATATCACCATCAAGTTGTAGATGTCAGATGACAGTCGCTTCACAGAAAATATCGAAGAATAGCCCAGCCTATAACTGGCAAAAGCGGACTCCAGATTCTGAGACGGAAGTTTCGGTTACGACTGGGGTTAACGCACGTTCATAGGTAGCGATAACCACTTTCCATCAGGTGGCAAGTGTGCTTGTTTGTCACCTAAGTTGTAAGCAGGAGGTAGGACACGGTATTTCCGCCCAATTGAGCAGTCCGACTGGGGAAATACCTCCGCCCTACAGAATACCGCGGTCATAATAACTTCGTGTTGTGTTCCCAGCGGTGAGTAGGGTAGCCAGAGGTCACTGGAGAATTTGTGCTGTTAGTGGGAAGACTAAAGATTTGTCGTGCTTTGTCTTCTACACTGACGGCATAGAAACTCTGTACTTACAGGGTTGGCAGCGCGACTGTGACTCCGCTGGTGTTACAAGTGTCCATAGGCCACGGTAACCGCTTTCCATCAGGTGGGCCGTGTGCTTGTCTGCCACCTAAGTGGTATAAAAAAATAAAGAAGACAATATTTTAATTAAAAATAAAACAAAACGCTTACAACTCGAATATCCAATACACTACAAAGTACCTTGCAAAATTAAAAACTATAAAAAACAACACTTTAAGTACCAATTCTGAATAATAACTGTTAGAAAGAGATACCACTATACACTTGTATGTAAGAGAGAAAGAGACAGTTGTAGCGGTATCATCAATCGATCAGGTTACCATGGTAACCGTACAGGTCCCCACCAAAGTTGGACAGAGGTAGCTGAGAAAAGGTCTGTAAAGGCGGAACCACACTTCGTTGTGTTATCTATCCTAATATTATAAGGAGGTTTTGTTTGTACGTTGATGGACAACTGAAAATTAAAATAGCGTTTTATCACGCAAAAAAAATTGTCAGTGTATTAAGGAAATAAGACACGACTATATTCCCGTCCCAATTGAGCAGTCCGATTGGGGAAATACCTCCACCCTACAGAATAATAATAATAATAGGCGTCTTTATTGTACACCAATAACATATTACATCACAATAAGAAGATATAAAGTTTTATACAGATGGCGGCCTTTTTTTTTTTACGTGCCCAAAATCCCCACGGACTCGAACCGACTAAAACGCACGCCACCTGTGGGTCGTTTTGGTTGCCGAAGGTGAGGTTGACAGGCATATCCCTCGCACCCCGGCCGACCAAGGGCCATCTCTCACGATCTGGCCCTCTTCTCGGGTGTGGGGACTACAGAGTCCCCAACTCGTCCCGTGTTGTGTTCCCGGCGGTGAGTATGCTCACTGGAGAGTTTTTGTGTGAGAAAGACCAATGGCAAGCCATTCCTGTCCTGCTTTCTCTTCTGCGCAGTTCTAAGCAGGCGGGTCGCGGACTATAGCTAGTAGCTTAGAGGTTAAGAAGCTAGCCTTACGATCGAAAGGTCTTTTTTGAAAGTGCGGAAATCCACTCGGACCGACTAAAAACGATCTAAAAGTCTCGGGTTCGAATCCTGGCTATTACACTACCGACGTGAACCCACTTCTAGCATAAGCAATTAAGCTTAGCTGGAAGGGTTAGAAGGAATATGAGTAACTAGCTGTCCCACCCCAGCTTCGCCCGGGGTATATTTTGAAGCTTCATATCCCTTTGAGCCCGTATGTTTTAGTCTTCAAAATATGTATGAAAAATTGCCGGCTTTGTTAACATTTATTATCAATGCTCCGCTCCCTTAAGTAGTAGCGTGATGATATATAGCCTAAAACCTTCCTTGATAAATGGACTACCCAACACTGAAAGAATCATTCAAATCGGAAAAGTAGTTCCAGAGATTAGCGCGTTCAAACATACAAACAAACAAACAAACTCTGCAGCTTTATAATATTAGCAAAGATTTCGATTCTAATATTAAACAAAAAAAAAAATTTTTTAAAAGTGAAGTGTGGGTCGGTCTTAACATTTTACCTTAAGGTGAAACTCTTTTACGCACTGTACAAAATGAATTATGACAAAAGATTTTCGATTGTCCTTCCTATACTGCTAATATTATAAATGTAAATGGTAGCCTAGTGGTATGGGTAATGGACTGCTGAGACGAGGTCTCGGGTTCGATCCCAGGTTTTACCATGGCACACACTAATGACTTTTCGAAATTATGTGTGTATTTATCGCAGGTTTATAAGTGCCCGGTTAATGGCAATACGCTCGCCATATATTACATTGGGACCTAAACATAAGCTGGCGAAATGTGGGTGCTAGCACCTCTGCCTACCCCTTCGGAGATATAGACGTGAGTTTATGATATGTTATGAAAATTTTTATAGATTTTTGTATGTTTGTTATTCAATTACGCTCTAACGACTGAACGGAGCTGGCATAAATTATACTATACTAGCTTTTGCCTGCGGTTCCACCAGCGTGGATTTCGGTTATCGCGACCATACATAGGCTATGTCATTTCTCAAGATCTAATCTACCCCTATACCAAATTTCTTTAAAATCGGTTCAGTGGTTAAGGCGTAAAAGCGTAACAAAAAGACAGACGGACTGACATAAAGAGTTACTTACGCATTTTTACGATTTTAAGGTAGAGAAATAGAATATATATAAGAAATAGAATAGGCCACGATAACAACTTTTTACCAGGTGGGCCTGTGCTTGTCTGCCACCTTAGTAGTATAAAAAATAAAAAGATATAATATTATAGTCTTTCCCCATACCAATTTTCATCAATATCCAACCGATGGTTTAGACGTGAAAGGCTCTATCCATTAATCACGTGGGGCTCAATAGGGGGAGAGGGTTCGGAAAATATCACCAGGGAGAAGATAGGTGTGTAGTGAGATATCATATGTATTTATTTTTCTTAAATTACGCGAAAAAAAGTGAATATTATGTTTTTTTTTATAACTTTTTTTATACCACTTAAGTGGCAGACAAGCGCACGGCCCACCTGATGGAAAGTGGTTACCGTCGCCTATGGATGTGTGTGACACCAGAGAAGCCACACTCGCGCTGCCGACCATGTAAACACAGAGTGTTTCTGCCGTCAGTATAGAGGACAAGCCTTTAATCATCCCACTGACAGCACAAATTCTCCAGTGAGCTCTGGCTACCCTAATTACCGCTGGTTATTAATTTATTTATACTTTATTGTACACATAAATGACATATATACAAAAAGATGAGATGTAATGTACAAAGGCGAGTTTAACTCAAAGTTGAGTTCTCTTCCAGCAAACCCGGGAGTGCACAGAGGAATTGCATTACTGAATTCAAGTGTTTTGCAGTAGGAAAGAGGGCGAGGTACGGTGAAACCTCACCACGTATAAACATTGAGGAAGGGCGGTTAAAAAAATTGCTAAAAAATCATCACTTGATTAATTGACAGCCTCAAAGCCTTAACAGACAGACCGTCAGCTGACTTTCGTGTTTATGATTTATTAGTATAGATATTTTTGCCAGGTTGTTTCCCGGTGGAGTTGAATTCTGCCATTCCATATCTTCCCGTGGGTGTCGTGGAATGCGACTCTAGGACACGACTGTTCTCCATCAGTCAGTAAATATACAGCCCGTGACGAAGTGCCCGCTTGACGGTAATGGCGCTGCGTCCCTAGTTCCTACTATATTTCCAAAAATATTGTAGCAGTGACGTATTTTATCGTGCAATTTCGATACATTGATGAGTCCCTTGTGAAACATATTCTTGAGTGATATGATGACATCACATACTTTTTTTTTATGTGCGCGTAATCCCCACAGATACCCCTTGAGTCTCGAGTCAACCATAGTGCCCGGAATACGGCAATAGTCTCACTTACGTGGGACCGAATACAATGATTGGTGAAATGTGGGTGTTAATTCACCTTTGCCTAACCCTCCGGGGATAAAGGCGTGATTGTATGTATGTATGTATATACTATTCTTGTCAAAGAAACGTCGGCGGGCTGTATTAAATGCTTTCGCGGGCTGAACCAATGAATGAAGTTACAATCATTTTTAAACAATAATTTATGATAATATTTGATTACTCCGCCCAAGCAATAGATTGATCCTCGCAGGACGGGTATATGTATATATAAATATATATAGAAGAATTTGAATGGCGAAGGTTCTGTGGCTCAGTGGTCAGATCATTACCCCTCTAAGGATCGCGGGTTCGTATCCCACCTCAACCGATACATTTTTTTTTTTACCTTAATCGATTTGAATAATAGTACAGTTACTTACTGAAGTCAATCTATATTTTCCGTGACTTATTCAAGTCCTTGAAAGTGTACGTTTGTATAACTTCGATTGTATTTCCAGAATGTTCTCAGAACAAGTTTTGTCATGACAATAAGGTATTTCCAAAGTTGAAGTTAAACTTGGAGTAACAATAATTTTAGTTATTTAGATTGAAGTTAACTTCGAACGCGGTTTTATTCTTATTATAATAATAATTAAAATTGCTACTAAAATTTTAAAGCGTTATCATAAGCTCATATTTTTTTTATACAACTGTTTTTTTTTATACAACTAAAGACAGTCCCACCTGATGGAAAGTGGGTACCGCGGCCTATGGGCGTATGTCACACCAAGAGAGTCACACTCGTGCTGACGACCCAGCTAGAACGGAGAGTTTCTGTGTCGTCAGTAAACATGACACAGCAGGACAAGTCTTTGTTTTACCCACTGACAGCACAAAAACTCTCCAGTGAGCTGTGGCTACCCTACTCACCACCGGGAACACAACACTAGGTCCTTAAACGGGACGGGAATATCGTCGTGTCATACCACCTTAAAAATCATCTCATCATTGTAAATACATACCTACATAATATCCCATGACATAAACATCCAATATATACCTCGAAGGGGCAGACAGAGATGCATTAATACCCACATTTCGTTAACCATGATTTTCGGTCCCACATCATGTGTTTATGTTGACTGTCAGATGGAGAACAGCCTAATCCCTTAATTACCTTCTACGACACCCATGGAAAGATATGGGGTGGCCCTATTCCACTCCACCGAGAACCAACACAGCCTCAATGTAAATAAGGTAATTAGGGTCTTGGGAATGAGGACATATTTATCACAGGTTTATAAATGCCCGGTTAATGGCAATAGACTCGCCACCTATTGTACTTGTAACTTGTAAAAAGTGGGTGCTAGCACCTCTGCTTACCCCTTCGGGGATATAGGCGTGAGTATATTTCTTTTCTTTTAAAGTTCAAAATAAAAAAACCTGGGATAGAACCCGAGACTTTAAGGCTATTGTATAATTAAATGAATTTTTAGTAGTGTTCGCGATATGACTGATTTTGCTTTAGGCTTTAGCAGAATCGTAGCCCACGTATGTTCGGCCGGGGTGCGAGGGATATGCCTGTCAACCTCACCTTCGGCAACCAAAGCGACCCACAGGCGGCGTGCGTTTTAGTCGGTTCGAGTCCGACATAACCTCCTCCACCGGCTCCGGTGGGGAGGTATCCGTGGGGATGTTGCGCACGTAAAAAAAAAAAAAAAAGCCCACGTATGTTGTCAAAATTTTTAAGTCTCCTATTATCCATAAAGACTGCCATAAATGATATAATAACTCGCCTAGCCTTTGCAGATGCGTAGAGATATTGCTTCCTTGGCTGCATTTTACCGTCTCTACCATGGTGAGTGTTCTGATGAGCTCTTCCAACTAATCCCACCATCTCCTTTCCTACATAGGGCAACACGTGCAGGCCTTAGATGTCACCCTCACACTGTGCAGAATATACGAGCAAGAACCAAGCGGTTCGGAGACTCTTTTCTTTGCCGTACTACCAAGACCTGGAATTCATTACCAGCACACGTGTTTCCTTCTTCCTACAGTCCCGGGGCCTTTAAGCGGGGCGTGAAAAAGCATCTGATGAGGCTGCCAAGCTGAGTGCCACCTTTGTAACACTTAGTGTCTGTAATGGTGACTCTCTTTCCTGAGACTTTGCCTTTAGCTTACCATCAGGCGAGGTGAGGTCAAGTTGGCGTGTCCTATATAAAAAAAAAATCACCCAAGTTCCATTTCAATAGTTTTATTTCAATAAAAAACTGTTGTCGTTACTGGACCATATTTTTTGTAAAGCATATCAATGACTCTTTCAAATTAATTTTGATCGACGCGACGGTCCAAGGAATCCTTTTGTGTAAATTTAAAAGACTTATCGAGTCACCGACTTTTCCAACTGTCTCCTTAAATTTCATATCGCTATTTAATTTCGTTTATTATCAAAATAAATATAAAAATATCGGCTAAGTCCGAGTCGATCCCTGAGTGTTCCGTACCAAACTGGATGGATATACAAAATTATGTCTCAAATACTGCTATATCTTTATTTTTTTATACCACTTAGTTGGCAGACAAGGACACGGCCCACCAGATGAGAAGCGGTTACCGTGGCAACACCAGGGGTGTCACACTCGCACTGCCGACCATGAAGAAACCTTCTGATACCCCTCTTGAAGAACCCCATATTGTAGGCTTTTGCTGGCAGTGATAATTCATCACAGTTTCTTCGCATCTGAGTATGAATTTCAACTTTATGTCTTCACACATTCCTCATTAGTCTAGTGTAGAGATCTTAGCCTGTCCTTAGGGGGCCTTCATTAGCTCTAGATCAGGGTCCGAAGATATGTTAGAGGCTACCTCACCTTCGGAAACTGATAGCCCGAGTCGGCCGTGAGGTTTTAGTTAGTTCGAGTCCTATATAACTATCCTCCCGAATGAGAGGTATTTGGAGGATTTCCGCGTGTTAAATAAAAGCAATTCTCTGTTCTTATAGGGTCAGCAGGAGTACGACTCCCGTGGTGTTTCACATGTCCATAGGCTACAGTAACCTTAATTAAGGAGGTAGAACACGGCGGTATTTCCACCCAATTGAGCAGTCCGACTGGGGAAGTACCTCCGCCCTACAGAATACCGCGGTTATAATAACTTCGTGTTGTGTTCCCGGCGGTGAGTAGGGTAGCCAGAGCTCACTGGAGAGTTTTTGTGCTGTCAGTGAGATGACCGAAGGCTTGTCCTCTACACTGACGGCACAAAATCTCTGTTCTTACAGGTTCGGCAGCACGGATGTGACTCCACTGGTGTTACACACGTTCATAGGTTATGGTAACCACTTTTCATCAGGTGGGCTGTGTGCTTGTCTGCCAAGTTGTATAAAAAAAAGTAACCAAAAAAATAACACACCGCACAACACCGCTGCTCTGACGTGAAATATCATTTTACCTTGTTTCGAACTCGGAGTTCTTTACAAAATGTTATCAGGTTCTAGTACTTATTTAAGGGTGAGCAGAAATTTGCATAAAACCGGGAATATTGAGATCATAGCTTCCCCCACTTTTGATTAAACCGGTGTAGAGTTATTGGATTACGTTTTCACAAGTTTTTTAAATTATTCTCGCTGGAGTTTCAAAATGACTTCAACATTTTCTAAATTCTCGTTAACTTCTTGAAATATATCTATAGTAATATTTTAAAGCTGAAGAGTTTGTTTGTTTGGTTTTTTAAATTTGGTTAAACGCGTTAATCTCAGGAACATAAATTCAAATTCAAATTCATTTATTTGCTTAAATGTGGTTACAAAGATGTCAGGTCCAATAGTTTTGTGCGGCACATTGACCATTTTATGGCATGCAAACATTTAATTACATATCATCACGAATACAATCATTAAAAAATAACATTAGTTCAGCACATATACTTATTTACATATAATCTCACCCTGGAGTGTTAGGTAGAGGTGAATAAACACCTACATTTCACCAACCATTGAATTCGGTCCCACATAATAGGAGGTGGCCTATTGTCGTCTTCCGGGCACTATTGTTGACTGAAGCCACGTATCTGAGGCTGAATATAGGTTGTATAAATCTCTCGGATGTTAAACAGCCCTATATCTTAATCGCCTTGTACGACACCGCATGGGAAGAGATGGGGTGGTCCAAATTCTACTCTGCCAGGAACCACGCGGCTAATCTCAGGAACTATTAGTTTAATTTGAAATTGTCTTTGGTTTTGAATAGTCCGTTTATCAAGGAAGGTTATATGCTATATATCATCTAGCTACTACTCAAGGGTGTAGAGCAGTAACCATATATACCTATGAACAAATTCGGCGAATTCACTCACAAATGAATAAATATTCTACAACATTCTACACATACCTAGGCCCCTGCTATTCTGCTAAATTTATGTCATAGCAAAACCACTATAATACGAATACAAAAACTGATATTTAACTTTAGAATTTATTGATATAGGCTTAAAGTCCACTGGTTGCGCCGATGTAGAATCTGTTTTTTGACGCGGAAACACACTCCTTCTATACCCATCTCCCCTCCCGCACTAACCATAGTATAGTACTAGATATAGTTTCCGTCCGCCATTTGTGATATATAGACACTCACTCCCTTTTTGAACTAGCCAGCGTAAAGGCGGACCGCGCGCGCGTCTCTCAGAAATGAATAATATTTGTTGCATTTTAACCGCTTCATAGACCTTTACCGATCGGATTGTGCCTCTCGTGTGTCCCTCAAATGATTTAGTGATGTGGACGGCAGCTCCCGAGCAAGGAAGAGAAGATCCGTGTACCGGCTGCGATGAAAACACGTGGTGCCGTGAAGGTTAGTGCATCCTCTCCTAATTTCTCGGGTTGCATTCATTGCCTAGATCATATCCGCGGCAACCCGATCACCTGTCTTGTTTGTGTGTAAAGCGTCAATGGAACGGTTATCTTCATCCCCGCAATACAGTCCACTAGCGCACGTGGCCAATCGCGCCACCATTCTCTGGTCCTTCGAGCCGGATTCTTAGCCGTAGTTCGTATTTTGTTATTATTCTAATGGGAATAAGCGCACCGCACCTAAATGCCTGGTTATTTTAGTAGAAAACCCCGCATCTAGACATTTAGGATTAGATTTTGTTGTCCGTTCGCCGCTGGCTCGCATCGTACCTACCTAGTACATACATAGGTTAGGTATCGTATCAACACTTAGTCGTAGTTCGCAATTTTCGCACCGCGCCTAAATACCTAGTTATTTTAGTAGAAAACCCCGCATCTAGGCATTTAGGCTTAGATCTTAGGTATACTAGACACCCTAGTGCATAGGCACAGTGTGATACCTAACGCATTTGGCTTTGTTTTATTTTTTTCAATTAAGTTGTTCGTTCGCCGCTAGCTCGCATCGTATTTACCTAATACCTACGTGGGTAGATACGTGGTTGTACCTACCTCGCCCGCATCTCATTCCAATTCATACGAAAGTATTTTAATTTGAATAGATATTACGCAATACTTAATCTCTGAAATAATAGTTGAACCTAGACAGCGGTCTGGCTCGCGTAGGTACGATCTGGCTGTTGCTAGGCGCGTTTTGTTCAAGCGTGCATTCACAGTTGTAAATACCTACCTACCTGCAGAGTATCGCTCGCGTCGCGTCGCTGCTCTGTACCGCTAAGATTGAGTCATTTCATATTTGTTGTTTACCGCACTTTAGTTTGAGATTTAATTGTAAACATGTCCCCAAAGGTTGATAAGACCGGTAAGGTTCAATTGAAACTTTTATACGCTAAAAAAGAAATGATTTACTCTCGCGTACAATCGATTTATGATAATGCACTTAAAACCTCTGATTTGGCCATTAGAGATTCGTTCTTGTGTTCTATAGAAAACTTAGATAGTCTACGCGCGGATTTCGAAACCTTAGTACATGACATCAACGTTTTAGAGTTGAATTTGGATCCCGATTACTCAGTGAGTTATCAAGCCTTGTCGTCGTTTGACGATTTGTATTGTCGGATCAAGCGCGTCGCTAGGAGTTTGGAGAAACCGTCTGACCGACCCAACCCCACTCGCGACCGACCTAAGTTGCCACCAATTCAAATACCCGAATTTGATGGTAACATTCGCAATTGGTGTCTATTTATAGATAGTTTTGAGAATACAATAGATAAGAACGATTCGTTGACAGATCACGAAAAATTGCATTATCTCGTTGAAAAATTGACTGGTAAAGCTATAACCGTTTGCGCTGGAATTACGTTTAGTGCCGGGAATTATAATTTAATTTTAAATACTTTGAAAGCTAAGTATGAGGATAAAAGATCGGTAGCTAACGCCTATTTAGATCAGATGTTTGATTTGAAATCTATTACGGCATGTAACGATCAAAACTTAGAGAAATTTCTAGATACTTTCGCGTCAGCTGTTCGCGCCGTAAAGAACCTAAAGATCGATGACCTCTGCGACTTCGTATTTTTGTATATGGGTTTAAAGAAATTAGATTCCGAAACCATTCGTTTGTTTGAGTCGGATCATCGCGGCAATAAAATTCCTAAGTTCGAAGACTTAGAAAGTTTTGTTCGCGAGCATATAAAAGTATTGCAACGCTCTTCATCGAAACATGAAGGCGCGAAGAAGGTTGTTACTTCTGAACGCAAAATAGATGCCTCATCGAGGTCACTGAGGTCAACTCATACTTATGTTAATACCGCACCAGCACATGTACAATCACCTGTTTGCTCTTTGTGTAATACTCATCATTCGCAACTGTACAAGTGTCCTGGTTTCCTAAAATTGTCGCCTAGTGATCGTTATAAATTTGTTCGCGCTGGTAATTTTTGTTTTAATTGTCTCGGTACTAAACACCGTGTTGTTGTATGTAATAGTAGAAATAGTTGTCGCAAATGTCCAGCGAGACACCACACTTTGCTTCATTTTGAGAGTAGTAATGCCGCGTCCGATGGGAGCACGGTTGGTTCGTCGAGCGGTGGCACACGGCGGCCTGCGCCACAGCCGCAGCCCGCGCTCGCGCGCGCCCCGGCCGGCCCGGAGACGGCTGCGAATGACGTCACCTTGTGTTCGTTCTCCGCTAGTGCTGCACTCACTACTGTGTGTCTTGCGACCGCTCGCGTTGTTATTGTTGATGCATTAGGTAAGCCGCGCATTGTTCGAGCGCTGTTAGATGGCGCTTCGCAAAGTAATTTTATTACTCAAGATTGTTGTCAACGTCTTGGTTTCAATGTTAATAAGCGTTCAACCCGCTCAGTGGTGAAGGGTTTTGGAGGCTTACGGTCAGCTGTTCAGGGCACCGTTAAAACAAGGTTTAGATCTCGTTTTAATAATAATATTTGGTTTGACATGGATTCGCTCGTTACAGATAAAATAACTGAACGGTTGCCTACCGTCCCAGTTGACACGTCTTTATTAACGAAATTTAAAGACTTGCCTTTAGCTGATGAGACTTACGCTGTTCCTGGAGTCGTCGATATATTGATCGGCGCTTCGATTCTCCCGCACCTCCAGTTATCACGTAAGGTTCAAGGGGGACCGACGTACCCCGCTCCGCACGCCCTGGAAACAGTTCTGGGTTTTGTTATAATTGGTTCCGCACCCGCTTCTATAGATAGTTTTAGTCACTCGACTGCCTCGTTCTGTTGCACCGTCGAGCCGCCACTGGAGTCTACCATCCGCAAGTTTTGGGAGATTGAAGAGGTCAATGTCCCACCAATCCTAAGCCCTGATGACAAGATGGCTGAGGAGATTTATTGTCGCACGACTACTCGTGATGAGCAGGGTCGTTATGTTGTCGCGCTCCCTTTCAAGGGAGATATTTTTTCGCTCGGTGACTCCCGTGCATCCGCTGAAAGACGCTTTCTTTGTTTAGAACGAAAGATGCAGGCGTCTCCAAAGTTAAAGCAAGCCTATGATGAGGTTGTTAACGAATATTTAGATAAAGGTTACATCTCACCTGCGCCTGCGGACACTGACGAGACCCAGCCTTCGTACGTTATCCCGCACCACGGAGTTATTAGAGAAGATAAGCTTACTACTAAACTCCGCGTAGTTTTAGATGGCAGTGCTAAGACTAGCACTTCCGTGTCGCTTAATGACATTTTGTATTGTGGTCAAAATCTTCAAGGTAATTTATTTGACATAATTGTAAATTTTCGCTTATTCGCTGTTGCACTCTCTGCAGATATTCGACAAATGTTTTTGTGCCTTGAAGTGCGCAAACCCGATCGTAGGTTTCAACGATTTTTGTATAGATTTTCACCGCAAGAACCTTTAATGGTTTACGAGTTTAATCGTGTTTGCTTCGGGCTTAAATCTAGCCCTTTTCACGCACTTCGCACCGTCAAGCAGTTGGCCGCTGACGAGGGCGATGCATTTCCGAAAGCGAGAGCCACCATTGAGACTGGCTTATACATGGACGACTTCGTGTATAGTGTAGATAGCGAGGCCGAGGCTGTCGAGACAGCCGCTCAAGTTATAAGTCTCATGAAGGCTGGTCAATTTGATCTCGTGAAATGGACGAGCAACTCGCAAACTGCGTTAGAGTCGATTCCACCGTCGCACCGATTGTCTTCGGTTAAGGAATTCGATGAAAGTGATACGCACAAGGTGCTTGGTTTAAGCTGGTCGCCCGCATCTGATACGTTTAGTTTGAAAAGTAGTTCGACCCCGCAAACTTGTACTAAACGCATTATCCTGTCGTGTGTGGCACGGATATGGGACGTAATGGGATTCGTAGCTCCTGTCGTTTTGTACGCCAAACTACTTATAAAAGAGCTTTGGCTTTCCAATTGTGATTGGGACGACACCGCGCCCGACAACATTGCTAAGTTGTGGGCTCGCTTTAGAAAAGAACTTTCTGTGCTTGACCAAATACAAATTCCGCGTCATGTAGGTATATCGCAACATAGTGTTGTTACGGTAGTAGGCTTCGCGGACGCTAGTGAGAGGGCGTATGGAGGAGTAGTCTATTTTCATGTCTCGAATGTAGGTAAGGTTTCAATTAGCCTTATAAGCGCGAAATCAAAGGTCTCTCCCCGTAAGGTCGTCTCTCTGGCACGCCTCGAGCTATGCGCTTTACTATTGTTAGTTAGATTGATCACCTCTATCGCCAATGCTTGTAGTAGTCGCATTAATATTAGTAGAATCTTAGCTTTTTCGGACTCAACAGTCGCTTTGTGTTGGGCCCACTCTTCGCCCCATCGTTGGGACACATTCGTCGCTAATAGAGTGGCAAAAATTCAATCGGAATTAGCGCCACAAAATCTCTTTCACGTTGCTGGCACCGACAACCCAGCCGATTGTCTCTCTCGTGGATTGCTTCCTTCGCAAATTTTGGAGCACCCGTTGTGGTTTAGTGGACCGTCCTGGATTCATGCCGCGTTAGATAAGTGGCCAGTTAGTCAATTCAATCCCACTACGGTTTCCGAACCACCCGAGGAAAAGAAGCACTCGCTTGTTGTATCGGTCCCGCGTGAAGAGTCCCTTATTTTGTTGTTGGTTAATCGCGTCTCGTCTTGGTCGAGACCGTTGCGTTGTGTTGTTTATGTAGGCCGATTTTTGAGAATTTTATCTACGCGCGGTCATATAACCGCCGCTGATTTAGATAAAGCTGAATTGGTCATACTTCGCGAGTTGCAGAAATGTTATTTTGCTTCTGAATTTAAAAATTTAGAATTTAACAAACCTTGTAGTCGTTCTTCCCGACACTTGAAACCATTTTTGGAAGATGGACTCATTCGAGTAGGTGGTCGTTTGAGAAATTCAGGTTTAGGATTTGAACAAAGGCACCCAGTAGTTCTCCCGCGTAAGGACCACGTATTAGATTTGTTAGTAGATTATCATCATAAGGTGAATTGTCACGCTGGTCCCGATTTGTTAATGTCTATTTTGAGACAGAAATACTGGATAATTTCCGCTCGTAATTTGATTCGCGCTAGAGTACACAGATGTGTACCTTGTTTTAAACTCCGCCCGCGTTTTATCGCGCCTGAAATGGCCGATCATCGCTCTTGTCGTGTTGTTCAATCCGCAAAACCTTTCGTACACACCGGCACAGACTTTGCTGGGCCTTTCAAGGTCACCATTGCTCGTGGTCGTGGCATTCGCTCCACGAAAGCTTATGTTTGTTTGTTCATTTGTATGACAACTCGCGCGGTTCATATAGAGTTGACCGGTGATTTAAGTACGCCAAATTTTATGTCCACTTTTAAACGTTTTTTGTCGCGTCGGGGTCCGGTTAAGCGCATGTATTCGGACAACGGTACAAACTATGTAGGGGCCCGACGTAGTATTTCGGAATTGCACGCATTCTTACGGTCTAAGTACTACCAAAGTGAATTCGCTCACATCTTAGCCGAAAATCGCATTGAAAGAAAGAAAGAAAGAAAGAAAATACGTTTATTAAACACACACAAAAATAAAATAGTAATGCCATTAATAACAGGTGTCAGTGTGGAGTGTGTGTTTAAAAGGCCGCAGTTCAGCTGATGCTACAGATTAGGCACAATCTGCAGCGCTGGTTTTCAACTGTAGCCTAACCAAACCAGGTAGCTTACTGCATGTTTGCCATTATTCCTATTAAAAGAAAAAAACAAAAACAAAGTACATTTTTCACGTACCCGTACTGTACATACACACAACATGTACTAGTTACAAACAACAATCACACAATACATTAACAATACACACATTAAGCGCAAAGGAGGGCGTCCTTTAATTCATTTATAAGCCCCGAGTATTATATAAACAAAAACAAAAGAATATAAATCAAATGGTACTTTAACACGCCTGCAGCTAGTCATTTTGGTGGTAATTGGGAAGCGAATATTAAAAGCCTTAAGTCGCATCTGTTTCGCGTCATAGGCGAACAGATTCTCTCGTTCGAGGAGTTGAGTACCGTACTTGCTCAAGTAGAGGCGGTGATGAACACGCGTCCGCTGTGTCGGACTCTATCTAGCGATCCGTCAGAGCCATTAGCGCTGACGCCAGCTCACTTCTTAAATACGACTCCTCTAAAATATTTGCCCGCAATAGATGTTGAAGACGATAGAATGCACCTTCTAACTCGTCACGCTCTTTTGGATAAGTTGGTCCAATCATTTTGGAATCGTTGGAGAACCGATTATTTGCACACGCTGCAGTCACGTCAAAAATGGAATACTCCATCCAACCCAATTACTGTAGGTACGGTGGTAGTCCTTATGACTGAGAATGCGCCTCCTTTACATTGGCCTCTAGGAGTAGTAGAGGAAATTTTCCCCGATGCCCGCGGGATAACTCGTGTTGTACGGGTTAAAACTGCAACCGGATCGTATCTGCGCCCGGTTGTTCGCCTCTGCCCTCTGCCTAGCCAGCAGTAGGCACGAGTTCCAATCTATGTTTATATTTTAGTTGTTATTTCCCAAACCTAGATTTAGATTAGACATTAGATTTGTTCCACATTTTTCGTTTCGAAGGTAACCCTTCAAGCCGGGGGGAATGGTTGCGCCGATGTAGAATCTGTTTTTTGACGCGGAAACACACTCCTTCTATACCCATCTCCCCTCCCGCACTAACCATAGTATAGTACTAGATATAGTTTCCGTCCGCCATTTGTGATATATAGACACTCACTCCCTTTTTGAACTAGCCAGCGTAAAGGCGGACCGCGCGCGCGTCTCTCAGAAATGAATAATATTTGTTGCATTTTAACCGCTTCATAGACCTTTACCGATCGGATTGTGCCTCTCGTGTGTCCCTCAAGTGATTTAGTGATGTGGACGGCAGCTCCCGAGCAAGGAAGAGAAGATCCGTGTACCGGCTGCGATGAAAACACGTGGTGCCGTGAAGGTTAGTGCATCCTCTCCTAATTTCTCGGGTTGCATTCATTGCCTAGATCATATCCGCGGCAACCCGATCACCTGTCTTGTTTGTGTGTAAAGCGTCAATGGAACGGTTATCTTCATCCCCGCAATACAGTCCACTAGCGCACGTGGCCAATCGCGCCACCATCCACAATTACATGAAAAAGCGTTCATTACATCTTTTTAATCACTCTACAAGATGCCATATAATTTTAGACCCTAACTACAAATGCGTAAATTTAAAAATTAAATGGCACTGTTTGTAGTGTCTGTTGTATGACAAAGGAATAAAATTAGTAGAATCAGGGCCCTGGCATAGCTTAACTGGTGTTATGAAATATATTCTCTGAAATTATAGGCATATAATATACTATTAATACTGTAGATTGATGGCACTTGGTGGAATTTGTTGTTACACATATTGATAACTCACTTGTACTTTTCCACATTACTTTATTGCTTATTACACCTGACCGGTTTCGCCTTACGGCATCCTCAAAGGACTCACTTGTACTTTTCCACATTACTTTATTGCTTATTACACCTGACCGGTTTCGCCTTACGGCACTCAAAAACCTTTGAGGATGCCGTAAGGCGAAACCGGTCAGGTGTAATAAGCAATAAAGTAATGTGGAAAAGTACAAGTGAGTTATCAATATGTGCATATAATATAGTTTAAAGATATTATAGTCTCGAAGTAAGACACGAGTGAAGCCGGGGCTAGTCAACTAGTCTATAATATTTATAGCAAAGGGCGTCTCCACACCTCTGGGACTAGATAACTTAAGTTTTCGTTTTAAATTTATGAAACGGGAGTCCCTTGTTGACATTCCTGTCCAGCACTTGTAGTTGTAAAATTGTTTAGATATTTTTGGTTCCCGGCAGAGTAGAATTCGGACCACCATCTTCACATGCGGTGTCGTACAAGGCGATTAAGGGATAGGGCTGTTTAACATCAGACAGATATATACATTCCAGACTCAGCCTCATAGATATTGCTTGAGTCAACAATTGTGCCCTGAAAACGGCAATAGTCTCACCCCCGATTACGTGGGACGTAATTCAATTATTGGTGAAATGCGAGTGTTACTTTACCTCTACCTAACTCTCCGGGGATATAGGCGTGATTATATGTCTGTTAGAAGTTATTGACAGGCTTCTTTGTTCAATGATTATTTTTATTATTATTTACTATATAGGTTACCGGAGATTATCCCTCGCACATCACACTTCGCGTGTGAGTACCACGGTATCGCCAGCCGCAGTGGTCTGCTTCTGCTAGGGTGATGGGTGACCTGCGGCTTCACCCGTCACCCCCCGGCCCACGCTTATAGGGGACTTCATACCGCGAGCTCCTTCGCCCAAGTTGCCTCCGCTCGTGGGTATTTCATTGCCCCTTAATCGTCACCCGTCCTAAAACTCAGATAGTACATTGCTTAATCTTGCAATGTAATATTTAATAAAATTCCTCAGTATTTGATTAACATGCCACTAAATAAATTTAAAATAGGAGTGAAAAAACCTTTAATGAATAAAGGTTACTATAAAGTAGATGAGTATCTTGATGATGTCAATGCGTGGTCAACATAAGTCTCTTGCTTGCTCGCACAAAATAAACTGTAAACTAAAGCAAATTTAAAAACTAAAGGTAATCTAATTCTAATATAGTTCTCTTAGTTTCTTGCTGGTATCTTCTCAGTTGAACTAACCTTCGGTAGGTTAGTTATCAGCGAAAGAATCATTTTACAAAGGTTAATTTTTTCATTATTTAATATTTTTATATTCTTTCTTGACAAAATTGTAAAATTTTGACGTTCATATGTGCTCTTTGTATGCCTGGACAGAATTTAACGAAATTTGTTCTTCGATTCTTTGATAACCCTCGGTAACTTATGCACGGTTCCTATTATTGTAAAACGACTCGTTTCTCTAAAGAAATGGTAATATTTTCTACGAGACGTAAGCATAAACTGTTCGTATAAAATACGACTCGTTACTAACGGATGGGAGGATTACCAACAACGGTCCGTAAACAATTTGTATGAAAATGACAAATATTGTGTTCCTATAATATTTACCATTTACGAATCGTTGGTAATAGGAACCGGGTATTAAACCACTTAACCACGAATCACGAGCTCTCACGTTTGTAAGTACACCATCTAAATATACCCTCTCAGTATTAAATTATTAAGAGTGTACACACCTGCTTGCCGTGCGCAGTTCGTAACAAACATTAACTAGTTTACAAGTTTAGCTCATTTGCGTACATATTTCATGGGTATAATTTAATAGTTACGTAACTATTCGTAACGAGACGTTTCTTGCATCTGGTGTTGCGTAACCGAGGACTTTGATAAAATGAAGGGTAGACTGAGATAAATGTTCTCCGTTCGGTTGTGTACTTAACTAAGGGTAAATAATCTTGATCTGTTTTTGTACACCAATACATAATAAACCATTGTTTGAACAAAAATAGTGGTTTGATTTCTGTTTTTAGTCGCGTGTTATTTTTAAGCTTTTTTTATATCTAGGACACGCCAACTTGACTTCACCTCGCCTGATGGTAAGCTAAAGGCAAAGTTGCAGGAAAGAGGATCACCATTACAGACACTAAGTAATGTTACAATGGTGGCTCAGCTTGAAGGCCTCATCAGATACTTTTTCACGCCCCGCTTAAAGGACCTAGGACTGTAGGAAGAAGGAAAGATGTGAGCTGGTAATGAATTCCAGGTCTTGGTGGTGCGGCGAATAAAAGAGTCTCCGAACCGCTTGGTTCTTTCTCGTATATTCTGCACATTGTGAGGGTGACATCTAAACCCTGCACGTGTTGTCCTGTGTAGGAAAGCAGAGGGTGGGATTAGTTGGAAGAGCTCATCAGAACACTCACCATGGTAGAGACGGTAAAACACAGTCAAGGAAGCAACATCTCTACTCATCTGCAAAGATTCGAGGGTGTTCGTGACCTCAGGATTCCCAATATTGTGGAACGCGCGTTACTGTAACCTGTCGAGAGCATCTAGTAGGTATTTCACGGAGCCAGCTGAATTTTTCTATAAAAAATATTTATAAACTTAGGTTATTGAATTTATGGCACACACCAATGACTTTTCGATGCTTTTCGAAGTTATGTGTCAATTTATCGCAGGTTTATAAGTGCCCGGTTAACACCTATTATTGGGACCTAAACATAAACTGGCGAAATGTGGGTGCTAGCATCTCTGCCTACCCCTTCGGGGATATAGGTGTGAGTTTATTATTTATGAGTTTATGTTTATTGAAAGGGCTTAATTAGAACATTTTAAATATAAGTTATAGCTGTTGCTTGCCCCAATATAATATAAATCAAAAAGTAAGTTGAAAAATTAAGACCAGACTGCTAAAAAATCGCGCTTTAGTGCCGTTTTCTCTAGAAAAATAAGAACTTGTACATTGTATTAGTACATTGTAGTTGTATTGAGACTGTTTTATATACTTTTTCCTTTACACTGTACATAAATAGCCAACAAGCTTAAGTTATATACCTAACCGTCTGGAGTTATATTGTATGCAGAATTAAAAGTGATGAACGTAAAAATTACATAAGAAATATAAAAAGTAATTTCTGTTCCTCGATAGATGGCGTTGTACCAAGATTTTTAAATCGCGTTATGGTTTCGTTACAGACTCGTGTATATAAGCTGTTGACTGTAAGTAACACGCTATCAATTTGAAATTCATACCTATTTTTGAAATCACTATCAGGTTGCGAAACTTGATGTGATGTATTGTCTACTTACTTCGTTTGAACGGATTGTTGTTCGTGTTAGGAATTGAGCAGTCCGTCTGGGGAAGTAGGTACCCTACAGAATATCACGGTCATAATAACCTCGTGTTATGTTCCCGGCGGTGAGTAGGGTAGCCAGAGTTTTTGTACTGTCAGTATCAGACTAAAGCCTTGTCCTGCTTTGTCTTCTACACTGGCGGCACAGAAACTCTTGTGCTTACAGGGTTGGCAGCTCCGAGAAGAGGGCCAGATCGTGAGAGATGGCCCTGGGTCGGCCGGGGTGCGAGGGATATGCTTGTCAACCTCACCTTCGGCAACCAAAGCGACCCACAGGCGGCGTGCGTTTTGGTCGGTTCGAGTCCGACATAACCTCCTCCACCGGCTCCGGTGGGGAGGTATCCGTGGTGATTTTGCGCACGTAAAAAAAAAAAAAAAGGGTTGGCAGCTCGAGTGTGACTCCCTTGGTATTGCACACGTCCATTGGCCACGCTAAGCACTTTCCATCAGGTGGGCCGTGTGCTTGTCTGTCACCTAATTGGTATAAAAAATCTACAGAAGACTTTTTCCATTATTTACTAACAATTTGTATGAAATTTGACAGCAATACAATACCAGCGATAACGCGCCCCCTATTGGTATAAATAAGAAAATAAGTAGTGTGTTTCCTCATTCAATCACTGTAAAATGGTAACTTTTTACCCGACTACAGCGAAGTAAAAAAAGGGTTATGATTTTGAGAGGCTATGTATGTTTTTATGTAGGTTCATCTGTTTCCTCGTAGCTCCTCAGCCACTTATTAGAACTGGACAAATGAGGTATCGTTAGAAGCGTCTTAGTCGTCCGCTGGTTATAGGCTATATAAAGTGGCGCTGAATCTTATATGGCGCCCTCTTGCGGTCATAAAGTACTGCGTAAATAAATAAATTTGGGATAAATATGTCATGTTTGATATCAAGTGAAAGGGCTTAATTAGCACAGTTCAAATATGTATAAATCATACCTATTGTTTACCAAAACACAATATAAATATAAAAAAATGTTTAAAACTAAAACCCGACTACTGAAAAAGTATTAAACAAGAAAATATCTAGAATAGCCGTGGTCGTATGCCATTTAGTCTAACAAAACAATACATTCTAGGGAAAAGTGGCATACGACCACTATCTTTGATATTTTCTGGTTTATTACTTTTTCAGTAGTCGGGATTTAGTTTTAAACTTATTTTTTTTAATGAATCATAATCATCATTTTCTGAGCCTTTCCACAACTCAGTTGAGGTAATCTAACTGTAATGCGGCTCAACTTCAATATTTTCCATGAAGAGACTGCCACCTGACCTCCATACCTTGACAACTGTCATAAGCGTCCCGGATCCTTTAAGCGAGATATGAAAAAGCATCTGATGACGCCGTCAAGCTGCGTGTCACCATTGTAACATTACTTAGTGTCTGTAATGGTGGCCCTCTTTGCTGAGACTTTGCCTTTAACTTACCATGAGATGAGGTGAAAATTGACGTGTCCTAGATGGTCAACCAATTGTCACTTTTCTAAAGGGGCTCGTCATCCGTGGTACGAAAACCTTCATTTTTTTTTATACAACTTAGGTGGCAGACAAGCACACGGCCCACCTGATGGAAAGTGGTTACCATGACCTATGAACGTGTGTAACACCAGTGGAGTCACATCCGTGCTGCCGACCCTGTAAGAACAGAGATTTTGTGCCGTCAGTGTAGAGGACAAAGCAGGTCAAGCCTTTGGTCATCCCACTGACAGCACAAAAACTCTCCAGTGAGCTCTGGCTACCCTACTCACCGCCGGGAACACATCACGAATTCATTCAAATGGGAAATTGACTTGTATTCGACCCATTTTTTCTCTTATATCTTATTTGTCTCATTAATCAATTACATGGAAAATTTACGAGCAACTTCGTCCTTCGAAGCACCTGCCGTATTACCTTATACGCCTGTCAGTCGCAAAGCGTAAATGGCTTAAGAGTATTACCGTAGAACATAGACTATACAGAAAGTAAGCTTATTAAATGTGTATTGGACTATCTGTTGCCCGCGACTCCGCCTGGGTGGATGTCAGTTATCGCGACCAAACATAGCCTATGTGCTGTCTCAAGGCCTAATCTACCTCTATACCAAATTTCATCAAAATCTGTTCAGTGGTTTAGGCGTGAAAGCATAACATACAGGAAAACTTTTCAAGAAGGTAGGACACGGCGGTATTTCCGCCCAATTGAGCAGTCCGACTGGGGAAGTACCCCCGCCCAATTGAGCAGTCCGACTGGGGGAGTACCTCCGCCCTACAGAATACCGCGGCTATAATAACTTTGTGTTGTGTTCCCAGCGGTGAGTAGGATAGCCAGAGCACACTGGAGAATATGTGCTGTCAGTGGGAAGACTAAAGGCTTGTCCTGCTTTGTCTTCTACACTGACGGTACAGAAACTCTGTACTTACAGGGTTGGCAGCGCGACTGTGACTACTCTGGTGTTACAAACGTCCATAGGCCACGGTAACCACTTTCCATCAGGTGGGCCGTGTGCTTGTCTGCCACCTAAGTGGTATAAAAAAAAACAGACACTTTCAGATTTATAATATTAGTATAAATATACATTTTTTTAATGCAACTTAGGTGGCAGACAAGCACCAATTTCCATCAGATGGGTCGTACAACAGATGGAAAATGGTTACCGTGACCTATGGACTTATGCAACAACAGGGAATTTACACCGACCCTGTAAGAACAGAGAGTTTCTGTGCCGTCGGTGCAGAAGAAACAATCAGGACAAGCGTTTACTCTTCTCACTGATAGCGCAAAAACTTTCCAGTGAGCTCTGGCTACCCTACTCACTGCCGGGAACACACAACACTGGGTTATTATAGACATGGTTTTCTGTAGGGCGGAGGCACTTCACCAATCGGACTTACTCAATTGGAACGGGAATACCGTTGTGTCCTATGATATCTATAATGAGATTTCTATACTAGATATGATATTGGACATTTGGGTGAATGGGGCCTCTACTAAGACCTCCGAAATACAAGCTAACTTAACCTGCGTTGCTCCCACAAAAGCCAAGATAAGATAAATTATGATAAAGAGTAGAAGAGCGGACTCTTCGAAGAAATATAAGCTTGGAAACTGCCATAACTAACGCTGAGGTGACGATGACTACTTGGATGTCACGCTAGAGCCATCAGACTAATATAAGTTTAATGAATAAAGGCTATTACAAAGTTGGTGAGTATCTTGATGATGTAAATGCGTGGTCAACCTAAGTCTCTTGCTTACTCGCACAAAACATTTAATGATAACAAAAAAAAAGGTAGTTCTGTCAGTTCTCTGAGTTTCTACTAAACTAACCTACAAAACCAGCGAAACAATCACCACTCAATTTTCATAATATTTCTTTATATGTGCGCTTCATGTGCCTAAACTGAGCAATTGAAATTGATTCTTTAATTCTTGATTTATTCTCTGATTCGAA
Organism: Eilema griseolum; assembly: GCA_963662185.1. Lineage (NCBI taxonomy): Eukaryota > Metazoa > Arthropoda > Insecta > Lepidoptera > Erebidae > Eilema > Eilema griseolum. Next base: position 8,262,623 of record OY759259.1, read on the forward strand.
TCTCACCTCCGGCCCACGCAGTCGGCGTGCGTTTTAGTCGGTTCAAGTCCGACATAAACTTCGTGGTGTAGGAGGGGGAGGGCGGGTATCCGTGGGAACTACCTTCTCTATTGTATGTTCTTTATAACATACTTACGAACCTACTAGATAACTGGTAATTTAATGAATATTAATTTACTATTTTTCATATCCATTAACAGTCGACACTCGACTCTTTACTGCTCCCAAGCGTTCCGAAATTCACGTCTATGTACGATATCCATGTGTGCATAACTCACACGTGTGTTATATGAAGCTTAACTTCTGTATGTATTCTATTTTACCGAGTGTTGCAAACAAAATAATTACATGTCCTTGTCAAGCTCCATAGACAAAGTTTCAAGGTAGCCGAGTTTGTTAGAACAATACCCTTGTTTTTCTCTTAGTTTTGTAGCATTGTGTTACGGAAAAGTAAATTATAAAGGGTACTTGTGACTGGCGACAGCACGGTTGAAAACTGTGAGTTTATTTTGTTGCTCAAATACAATGGACTGTGTTGTGAATTTATACTGCGAATTTATTGACGATATCGTGTGTCTTTAGTTAGATCCATTGCTTTTTTCTTATCATTTTTTTAATGCAACTTAGGTGGCAGACAAGCACACGGCCTACCTGATGGGAAGTGGTTACCGAGGCTTATAGACGTGTGCAACACCAGGGGGGTCACACTCGCGCTGCCGAGCCTGAAGAAACCTCTTTATGCCCCTTTTGAAGAACTCTATATTGTAGGCGCATTGGAAAACCTCAGCAGGGAGTTCATTCCACAGCTTGAGTGTGCGTGGGATGAAGTTTCTTTCATACCGCACAGTGCGTACCATGTCAGATTGTGTCACTTTTGGTTAGGTACTTAACTAGAGGTAAACAATCTTGTAGCGACAATTTACAATAACTCAACATAACAAAACATGATCTCACGCCTATATCCCCTAAGGCCTACCCCTTAGGGGATATAGGCGTGAGATCATGTTATCAGGGTGTTAGCACCCACATTTCGCCAGTTTATGTTTAGGTCGCAATGTAATCTTACACAAAATATAAACAAAATTCATCACTTTACTTACAATTCTTGGCAAAAGTTCAACAAGTAGCAACTCATGTTTACTTGTTGATACTTGGCCAAATTCCAAGATACGAATGTCACCCCATCTGCTTACATATATACATCATGATACAAGGGTGAGTTTCCGAGAATAATCAGCATTAAACCTACCGGATATTTAGAAATTCCCTGTATCGTTGAAGGGATGTCTTCCGTATTTTTGTTTATTGAAAATCACTAATTGAATTTTATTGAATGTTTTTTTATTCAAGAACCCATTACAAGCTCACCTTATTTTGTATTCGGATAGGACACTTCAAATGGCTTCACCTCGCCTGATAGTAGACAACAATGTTACAATACTGGTCCTCAGCTCGACGTTTCATCAGATGCTTTTTCTCGCGCCGTTTAATTTTTTTATAAGAGTGACTTCCAGCATGCATGATCTAATTATCGTTATATTACTGGGTCCAGCTAAAAAACCGCTAATAAATCATATTCCTTCACCTCGCGCATTACATACTCTTGCAGCTTTCTCAGAGTTTAATCTTTACTCACATCGGTACGGTACCCACAGGACAGGCTTGTCTAGTGTGGGGCCATCTATGTGAATGTGAAAATCTTGTTCTGTTTTTTTTTTAAATTTTCTTTTTATCGATAATAATAATTTGATATCAACTAAAAGAGCTTAATTCGTACGAATGTCGGTAGATGGCACTAAACCATCGATGTAAGACGGATATGTGTATAGTAGAATTTGGATGATTTTGGACGAAGGTTCTGTAGCTTAGTGGTCTGAGCGTTTCCCCTGTTCGATTCCGCCCTGAACCGTTTCAATTTTTTAGATATCTTAATCGATTTGAACAGTTATACAAAATTACAGATAGATAGATAATTATTTATTGTACACCAACAGGTTTACAGAAGGACAAGTAGGTAGCATGTATACAGTTCAATGTACAATGGGCGGCCTTATTGCTGAAGCGGTTTCTTCCAGGCAACCTTGGGATGGACACTCATCATCATCATCATCATCATGTCAGCCACACATAGTCCACTGCTGAACATAGGCCTCTCCCACAGACTTCCAGAATGACCGATCTAAAGCAGTCCGCATCCAGCGCTTCCCCGCGACCTTGATGAGGTCGCCCTTCCACCTCTCCGTTGGGCGTCCTACGCTACGTATGCCCGTACGCAGTCGCCATTCCAGAACTTTTTTGCTCCATCGGCCATCTGTTCTGCGCGCTATGTTCCCATTGCCACTTCAACGAGCTAATCCGCTGGGCTACGTCGGTTACATTTGTCCTCCTACGGATATCATCATTACTGACGCGATCACGTAAGGAAATACCGAGCATAGCCCTCTCCATAGCTCGTTGAGCGACTTTGAGCTTTTTTAGGAGACCTATAGTGAGGGACCACGTTTCTTGGCATGGGCACTAATGTTATAAAAACTAAAGATATGGTGTAGTTACCGACTAAACTTAAATAGATAGTGTATTAAAACAAAAGAAAGAGAGAAAAGTAAGTAAAATAAAATTAATATATGGCTTTACACAAAGTATAATAAAATAATAACTATATTTAATTATACTATAATGCTTTAAAATTTTATTCAAACCCTTAGTCACCCCGGAATCGTTCCCAAACCACTCAATGGCAATCCGCCTTTTACAATTGAATTATCAAGCTAGCATCCACATCATTCTATATTCTAACAGCAACGCAATAAGTACCTTGTCCAATTCAGAAGTCGTTTTCAGACGTGCAGCGATGAAAGTTATAAACTCGTTCGAGAACTTTCCTTGGCAGAGGAGCCAGGCAGAGAGAAGTTTAAAGCCTACATTGATTTTATAAAAGGTCTATGGTACATTTAACTTGGTTGAAGTTAGACAGCTGCTGTTCTGTAAGATATATAAAATTACTAACTGACCCACCCCAACTTCGCATGTACCTAGCATATTTCAAAACCGCGGTAGCCTAATGGTATGGGTAATGGACTTCTGAGACGAGGTCTCGGGTTCGATCCCAGGTTTTACCATGGCACACGCCAATGACTTTTTGATGCTTTTCGAAGTTATGTGTGTATTTATCGCAGGTTTATAAATGCCTGGTTAATGGCAATAGGCTCGCCACCAATTACATTGGGACCTAAACATTAACTGGCGAAATATGGGTGCTAGCACCTCTGCCTACCCCTTCGGGGAATCTAGGCGTGAGTTTATGTTATGTTATGTTAATATCACCCCTTTGAGATTGTAATATTTTAATCTACAAATACATTCTGGAAATGTGCCGGATTTCTTAACATTTATGATCACTGCTCCGCCCCCTTAAGTAGTAGCGTGATTTTTTTATACCATTTAGGTAGCAGACAAGCACACGGCCCTAACGAAAAGTGATTACCGTGGCCTATGGACGTGTTAACACTAGAGTAGTCACACTCGGGCTGCCGACCCTGTAAGCACAGAATTTATGTGCCGTCAGTGTAGAAGACAAAGCAGGATCTTTAGTCTTCACGCTGACAACACCAACTCCCCAGTGAGCTCTGGCTACCTGATAATACATATATATGAGAATCACGCCTTTATCCCCGGAGGGTTAGGCAGAGATGAATTAACACCCACATTTCACCAATGATTGTATTCTGTCCCACGTAATAGGGGGTGAGCCTATTGCCATTTTCCGTGCACTGTTCTTGACTCGAGTCTGATAATATATAGCCTAAAACCTTCGTCGATGAACAGACTATTTTTACAGGAGGTAGGACAAGGTGGTATTTCCGTCCAATTGAGCATTTTAACTGTTGATATCTGTGGCATACCACAGATAACATAATCATAAAGGCCATACAAACATTCACTCTGGATGGATAGAGCCCTAAAAAGTCTCACAGCAGTTTTATCTATAGAACTTTTTTTTTATACCACTTAGGTGGCAGTCAAGCACACGGCACACCTGATGGAAAGTGGTTACCGTGGCCTAAGGACGTTTGTAACACCAGAGGAGTCACAGTCGCGCTGCCAACCCTGTAAGTACAGAGTTTCTGTGTCAGTGTAGAAGACAAAGCGGGACAAGCCTTTAGTCTTCCCACTGTGTTTCTCTCATTCTCCAGTGAGCTCTGGCTACCCTACTTACCGCTGGGAACACAACACGAAGTTATTATAGTCGCGGTATTTCGTAGGGCGGAGGTACTTCCCCAGTCGGATTGCTCGGAAATACCGCCGTGTCCTACCTCCTAAGAACTTCGATATTGCCAATGGTGTATGGAGGTCAGGTGGCAGACGCTTCACGTATGTTCATAGTTGTACTGAAAGCTGATCCCCATTGAGTTGATAAAAGACTCAGAGGATGATGAGTTGATAAAAAACCCGATCTCGAATAAATTTCACAGGATTAATGATTCACGCTATTATCAAAGGCATTAATAAAATAAACTCTATGATATAAAACCCTTTTTTTAACGATACTGAATGTGTGTCTGTCCTAAATAAACAGAAATAGTTAATTAAGACATATTTTTACATTTATATTGAATTCTTTTAAGTCTTATTAGGGTTCGGTAGAGTTTTATCAGAATCCAAATTATTTGACTATAAATACGATCTGGCATTTTTTTACATACACACATATAATCACGCCTTTATCCCCGGAAGGTTAGGCAGAGGTGAATTAACACCCACATTTACCAATCATTGGATTCGGTCCCGCGTAATAGGGGGTGAGCCTATTGCCGTCTTCTGGGCACTATTGTTGACTCAAGCCATGCATCTGAGACTGAGTCTGGGCTGTGTATATCTGTCAGATGTTAAACAGCCCTATCCCTTAGTCGCCTGACATCACATGGGAAGAGATGGGGTGGTCCAAATTCTACTCTGCCGGGAACCACGCGGCATACATACATATAATCACGCCTTTATCCTCGGAGGGTTAGGCAGAGGTGAATTAGCACTCACATTTACTTCACGTATTAACGGCTTACCGCCTAGACCAATTTCGATGAATGGGGTCTTAAATGAAAGATACTCATCTCCCGAGTGTCATAGCGTACATACAATGTCAACAAAAATTATGCGGTGGATTTAACATAACATAAACTCACGTCTATATCCCCGAACTGGTAAGCAGAGGTGCTAGCACCCTCATTTCGCCAGTCTATGTTTAGGTCCCAATGTAATAGGTGGCGAGTCTATTGCCATTAACCGGGCACTTATAAACCTGCGATAAATACACATATAACTTTTTAACAATACAGAATATTTCTTTATTTTAACAATATTAATGCTTATTATGTACACGGAAGTTATCTAAATTTAAGTATTTAAAAAAAAAACGGAATAAACCTAAACAATCCTGCAGGTTCAGGCGTCAAAGAATTCCTCCCCATCGACGTCAACCGGGAGGGTGGCCAGAAGGCTGGCGGCATGCAATAATTTTATTAAACTAATATGACCTAGTTTTTTTACTTTTCCACTTAAGCCTGGATCAGGCATCGAGGGTATGAAGCGAAGCGTAATAGCGAGTTTATCTACCATGAAATTAGTTTCTGTCGATCTTTAAAACTAGATCTATTGGAGAGCAGACACTGTGGGGACATTGTAACATTGGAAAGTAGTCTTTTTGAAGGAAAACAACTGCTGAAAAGCGACGGAAACATCGGGAAATGGTGCAAATGTAAAAGTAAAATAAATAAAACTAAAACCCGACTACAGAAAAAAGTATTATACAAGAAAACTTAGTTTAACAAAACAAGACCTACATTCTAGAGAAAAGTAGCATACGACCACGGCTATCCTTGATATTTTCTTGTTTAATACTTTTTCAGTAGCCGGGTTTTAGTTTTAAACTTTTTTTTATTTATATTGTTTTAGGGCAAGCATTATGTATAATTTATACATGTTTGAAATGTGCTAATTAAGCCTACAGTACAATAAACAGTACTTTATGACCGCTTGAGGGCACCACATTAGATTCAGTGACACGTTATATACCCTATAACCAGCGGACGACTAAGATGCTTCTAACGGTACCTCATTTGTCCAGTTCTAATAACTGGTTGAGGATGAGGGTACAGATGAACCCACATACATACATAGCCTGTCAAAATCATAAATAGTCGGGTAAAAAATTAGTAATATTTGGGAAAATCTCTTTGAGTAAATTTGTATAAATTTTTCCTTATCACAGTGATTTCTTTGTAGTATGTTTCATAGAACACGTCAAATTGACTTCACCTTGCATGATGAAAAGCTGAAGGCAAAGTCTCAGGCAGGCATCAATACGGCCTGGGTGCGAGGGATATGCCTGTCAGACTAACCTTCGGCAACAAACAACGACCCACAGGCGCCGTGCGTTTTAGTCGGTTTTGAGTCCGACATTACCTCTCCCGCCGGCTCCAGCTTGGATATCCGTGGGGATTGTTCGCACGTAAAAAAGGCAGGCATCAATAATGTTACAATGGTGGCACTCAGCTTGACGGCCTCATCAGATGCTTTTTCACGCCCCGCTTAAAGGACCCGGGACTGTACGAAGAAAGAAACACGTGTTGAAGAATATAGGTATTTAAACTATCATGGTCACTGACATCAGTATCAGAATCGGTATGTTGATCGGTATGTTGATGACATTTTCTGTATACTGGAGGGGAGTGAGAATGTTGTACAACAATACGTGGCCCAGTTCAGCAACATCCATGGAAAAATGAGCTTTAAGTACGAAATGGAAAAGGAAAGAACCCTTGCCTTCCTTGACGTGAGGATCGGTGTTCGTGAGGATGGGTCGTGTAGCCATTCCGTGTACAGGAAACCCACTCACACTGACCGCTACCTGCATGCCGACTCACATCATCATCCGCGCCATCTGAATTCGGTAGTGACGTCGCTTACTGACCGCGCATATAGTTTATGTGACGAGGAACATTTATAGGAAGAATTGAAGCACATAAGCGGCGTTCTACAAAAGAATGGATACAATGGATTTTTAATTATTTAATTAAATTTTTATTATAAAATATTATTTAGTACCTAACTGAGGAAACTATCACCACAACACTACGTGCACCTACTTTTAATATCTCTGCATCACCCTAAGGTTGACTGGTAGAAAATGCCTGTGGCATTAAGTCCGCCTTTGTACATTCTGTCTGTTTGTGCAAAAAGCTTAAATAAATAAATAAATAAATAAATAAATGGACGGATAAGACCACCCAGACTCACCACAAATAAACCCCGGAACTATAAGGTGGAAAGACAGCCAGCCTTTTTACCCTACATCAAAGGAGTGACAGATAAGATCGCTAACATCCTGAAGAAGGTATCTGTCTAAACTATTTTCACTCCTTTTAAAAAGCTGTCGCAATGCCTGCGCTCACCCAAAGATGGCTCCCCATTGGACAGACCGGGAGTGTACAAGATTGACTGTAGCTGTGGCAGTTCCTATATAGGACAAACAAAAAGAACGGTTACATGCCGAATCAAGGAACACATCAGGGCAGTCAAAAACAATGAACCGCATAAATCTGCAATCGCTCAACATTTATTGGAGTCCGGTACGAACCACTGGATCGAGCTACATAACCCTCAGATGCTTTCGACAGAACGCCACTATATACCAAGACTGGTTAGGGAAGCAGTTGAAATAAAAAAGTATAAAAATTTCAATCGTGAGGATGGGTTTCAACTGCCGAACGTCTGGCATCCAGTGGTTCGTCTTTGCAAAAACAACCGGGAACAAGCTAAAACAAAATCGCGAGTGGATACAGTGAGCATCGTATGTCTTGAACGTGATCGAGATCGGGTTCGAGTTTGTGGTGAGAGTGAAACCAATAGTAGTGCAGATACGCGTACTAAAAGAACTCGAAAGAGGGTAGATCGATATAATTACTCCTAGGAAAAAACTTTTTCTTTGTTCACCGCCACTACTCCAGTTCCTCCGTGATCATGGTGCTTGCAACAGCGCCGAAATATCGGAAACTCAAAATAATGAAACATGGTAAATATCCCGTTTATTCTGATACTGACGTGTTGAAGAACTCCAAGACTTTATGGTGCGGCATTGAAAAGAGCCACCGAACCACTTGGTCCTTGATGAAATAGTCTGTACCGTATGCGGATGACATCTAAGTCCTGCACGTGTTGTTCTGTATAGAAAAGAAGAGGGTGGGGCTAATTGGAAGAGCTTAATTTTTTTAGAGACTGTAGATGAATCTCGTAAAATATGTAATAACAGTAAAGAGCAGTCTTATGATGGCATTTCACTTGACTATTTGTATTTGCGTACCTATTTGACTTAGTTGGCAGACAAGCACACGGCCCATCTGATGGGAAGTAGTTACCGTGGCCTATGGACGTCTGTAACACCAGAAGAGTCACAGTCGCGCTGCCAACCCTGTAATTACAGAGTTTCTGTGCCGTCAGTAGAAGACAAATCAGGACAAGCCTTTAGTCTTCCCACTGACGGCACAAATTCTCCAGTGAGCTCTGGCTACCCTACTCACCGCTGGGAACACAACACGAAGTTATTATAACCGCGGTATTCTGTAGGGCGGAGGTACTTCCCCAGTCGGAGTGCTCAATCGGGCGGATATACCGCCGTGTCCTACCTCCTTAAACAATTATCTAATATATTATTAAAATAACAATTATCATGTGGAAAGTGTATTTGACAAAACATTGTCCTTATAACCAATATGACAAATATTGGCAAGTACAATAATAATTGATAAGTAATTATTTATTGTATCGATTTATTAAAATTAATATAAATCAATTAATCAGGCCACCGCAGTCCACTGCGAGACATAGGCCTCTCCCAATGTGCGCCATTTTCTCCGATCCTCCGCCTTCCGCATTCAGTCTGTCCCAGTCACCTTTTTAAAAAAATAATATATTACATTTAAAATAAAACTTAATTCAAATTTAAATAAATACATTTCAATTTCCGATACGGAAGATCAAGTCACATCAACGTCCCCTCGCCCAAACGTGCCCATCAAACTGGCAGCGCTTCCCCTCTGAATGAAAAAAAACGTTGTTAAAAATCTTTTTCTCTATGTACGGCCAGTTGCATGTACCTTTTAAGAGTAGACAAAATTTAAGAATTGTGACACGTCTATGAAGTGAATTTTTTTGTAATGTTAATTGTATTTGCATGTACGTCAAATATTTTGTCATATACAATAAAAGTCTAATTGCAAACACATTTTTAATATTTTTTTGTTAATATTAGAACTGAAATTACTAATTAGAGGGGTTAGAGGGAATCCTCTAACCCCTCCAGCTAAGCTAAATTGCTTGTGTTAGGAGTGGGTTCACGTCAGTAGTGTAATCGAACCCGAAACCTTTGAATCGCAAGGCCGACTCCTCATCCACTAAGCTATAGCCATGTGAAGTGCCATCATTAGACTATACAACAAACTATACCTAGACGCAGCAATAAAATTGTCGTTTCTACACGACGTAAAAAATGGCCACAACCTCGGTATAAGTTGACATGTACAAACATCCCATGACATGCTCACATTCAGAGAATCAAAGAACCAATATAATTTATTTAGTTTAGGCACATAAAGAGCACATATGAACGTCAAAATTTTACAATTGTGTATGTCAAGAAATAATATAAAAACATTAAACAATGTAAAAATAAACCACTGGAAAATGATTCTTTCGCTGGTTCGGTAGATTAGTTCTACTGAGAAGATACCAGCAAGAAACTCAGCGAACTACATTAGAACTAGATTATTTTTCTTTTTTAAATTTGTTTTGGTTTACAATTTATTTTGTTCGAGCAAGCAAGAGACTTATGTTGACCACATTGAATTGTTGACCACATTTAGAGAACAATATTGACATAAACTTACTCTGGACAGTACATGGTTTAAAACAGCAATTGTCTCTGCTTACCCCAGAGGTAAGTGGTGTAAAACGTGCAGTTTTTAGAGGGAACCTCACAGTTATGACCTATAAAAGCCCACAGAGTAGTAATAAGCTTCAAATATTCATTCACTATACATAAAATTTATTTCTGGCTTCTCGTGTTTACACCTCTCAATTTTATTATTTAATACTATCTGTGGCCCGCTACTACATCCGACTATTTTTTTTTAATACCACTTTGGTGGCGGACACGACCCAGCTTATGGCAAATGGTTACCGTAGCCTATGGACGTGTGCAAAACCAAGGGAGTCCCTGTAAGGATAGAGTTTCTGTGCCGTCAGTGTAAAAGACAAAGCAGGACAAGCTCTTGGTCTTCCCACTGACAGCACCAAAACTCTCCAATGAGCTCTGGCTACCCTACTCACCGCCGGGAATACAACTCGAGGTTATTACGACCGCGGTATTCTATAGGGCGGAGGTACTTATATATAGTCAATTGAGCAGTCCGACTGGGGAAGTACCTCCGCCCTATAGAATACCGCGGTATATAGGGCGGAGGTACTTCCCCAGTCGGACTGACTATATATATATATATATAATCAGTCTGATAGAATAAAAGTGGATACAAATCCAGTAGCCAGCCGCCAGTTTAGTTGCAATAAATAGCACCTTAAGGCCCTTGTTTTAGAGTTTAATTTAAGCATGGTTATTTAAGTGCCATTACTGTACTGTATCAACCCGTCTGGCCAGCGTGGAAACAGTAGGCCAAAGCCTCCCGATATTGGGAGAGCCCTATGTCCAGCAGTGGACTGCAGTAAGCCTACTTCGCAATATGTTAGCAATTGATTGATTGATTGATATTTTAGTGCACCATCATGTAAACAAAAGCAGTCCACCTAGTGACATGCGTGTCAATGGTAAGTTATGGCTGACTAGTGGAAAAGGTGAGGCTGAGTACCAAAGAAAAGTGCCATATTTTGTTAATTGTTGATTTTTTATATGATGCTAATATGGGTTTTTTATACCACTTAGGCGGCAGACAAGCACACGGCCCACCTGATAGGAAGTGATTATCGTAGCCTGTGGACGTGTGCAACACCTGGGGTGTTACACTCGCCCTGCCGACCCTGAAGAAACCTTCTAATGCCCTTCTTGAAGAACCCCATATTGTAGTCACTTATGAAAATAGCAGCAGGGAGTTCAGCAAGGAATCCAACGAAAATAATCTGCTATTAAACACTAACCGCGGTAGCCTAGTGGTGTGGGTAATGGACTGCTGAGACGAGGTCTCGGGTTCAATCCCAGGTTTTACCATGGCACACACCAGTGTCTTCTCGGTGCTTTTTAAAGTTTTGTGTGTATTTATCGCAGGTTTATAAGTGCCCAGTTAATGGCAATAGGCTCGCCACCTATTACATTGGGACCTTAACATAAACTGGCGAAATGTGGGTGCTAGCACCTCTGGCTACCCTTTCAAGGATATAGGCGTGAGCTTATGTTATGTTTATGTTTATGTTTATTAAACACTTTATATTTAATATTATCTTAACTATAAAACCTTTCATAAAATAATAAATAAAACTGGAAATACTATTCATTTTGTATTTTCCTATCAACAAACATATACAATATTTGAGGTCCATATTTCAAACGATTTAGTATCTGACTGTACTTCCTTATAATGTGTACACATATATACAAAAGTACTTATACCAAAATTATGATAATACCCAATTTACAATAAATTATTAAAACTGTCAGAAACGAATAACTAATTCCATATTCATAATACTCGAAAGTACAATACATAACATTATATTATGTGATATTTCGCACAACAAAAAGCCAGACCTGCGATAATATCTACTAAATAGAGATGCGAAATATCTCTTTATTATATTAGTTCCCGAATAACATCGCACCCTAGTATTTCTTTCAAACAGCTAGATAACAATGTCTTAGAAATATTTGTCCTTATATAAGAGAAAATAAAAGAACAAGTATAATACGACCAAAAGTAATCGTCGAACCAACTGTGGATTCGAGCAGGCTTACAGCCACTTCATATAGTTTTGTTCCGGGGAACACCACTTAATCTAGAGCTCTTAACGCTAGTCTAAATGCCCTATGAAGTACCCGGATTAGTTGAACGGGAAGGACGGGTGGGGTCTACCAAATTGGTCGGTAATGTACAAGTTTGTTGGAGGCATGCGCAAAACTCCCGCCAGGGCAGTTGGTGTAAACCGGTGCGGTCTCCCGAACGCCTCCCGCGTTCCCGTTTCTCGAAAATAAATAAATACAAAATAATAACAGTAAAAAAATACAAAATCAAATTAAAAGTGTTCGATAAAAATATTTGAATTAAGAATCCGGAATCGCATTGTGTAATTTAACTTGTGTTATTTAAAAATGGAATGTTATTTTTGTTTTTGAGTTTATTTATCGATGTATTTGTAATTGTATTTTGTTTTTGTGAGTGTTATGTGTTATTTTTGTTTTGTTATATAGGTTGTTGCACCTGTTGACTACGGCGTAGTGTAGTAGCGTTAGGAGGCGAGGGTGGATCAATTACCTGTACCACATTACACGGCTCAAGAGGTTTTTATATGGGAAATATGTAGGATACTATGTATATTTTACCATGGGCACTTTCGTTATTACGTGGTAATACTTTTAAAATGTTACGTCATCATTAAATTATTCTACAATATTATGACACTGATTTGTTTTTCTTTGGACCTCATTATAGTCTGGGGTTATTCTATTTATTACAATTACATTATTACGGTTGAGTAAATTCGGTTTTTACTTTTACATTTTCATTTTTATTTTGTTATTAATATTTACCTTTAAGGTAGTATACATAGCAATAATACAATTTTAATAGGTACCTTAGTTTTTAAAACGTACAAATTTCCTACTTTTTTAATCATTTTTTTAATAACATACTCATTTATTCATTTATTCATTTATTCATTCATTCATTACAAATATGGGTTACATAAAGGTGTTATATCCAGTAGGTACATAGTTTCGCCATATTCTACCATAATAGGCATGCAATTCTAATAGCTAAATCAGTAAATGTGTTATCGTTCAAAACTCATTCGTTCGTTACAAATAGTCATTTCAAAATTCCTTCAATTTCAATTAACAATGTCAATAATATTAATAAGAACAATATTACGATAGAATAGTAATAATGTAGATGATGTCAGTTTGTAATGTCATTTTAGATTTCAATGTCTATTCAATATTATGATGTCAAGATATAATTAATTTACTTTGTCAAAATAAAAATTTACCTACATCGAACACTGTATGAACCGACCACATCACAACTAGGGCACCTTGTACTGCTGTAATGTCCTATCTGTTAGGAAATCTTTCACAGAGTAATAGCATTTTTCTGTTAACAGAACTATGTAAGCGTCGGTAGCTAAGTGGTTAAGGAGTCAACCTTACGTTCGAAAGATTCCGGGTTCGATCCCTGGTCATTACACTACCGACCTGAACCCACTCCTAACTGACTGTGTAGGAATATTAGTAATTTCGGTTCTATCATTCTTTATAAAGAAAAAAAAACTAAATATAACCTTTTTATATAGGACATGTCTATTACACTTCGCCTTGCCTGATGGTAAACTGAAGGCAAAGTCTCAGAAAAGAGGTTTATTACATACATGTACTATGTGACAATGGTGGCTCATCATATACTTTTTCACGCCCCGCTTAAAGAACCCGGGACTATAGGATAAAAGATTTTTGGTTCTATAATTTGATTTTAACTAGATCAAAACTAGCCATTACCTATGGTATATATATTTACTGAACCGCCATGCATTTTGATGAATATGATACCTAAATACAGTAATTATTAATTATACCTACTACCGAGTAAAGGTCAAGGTCTGTCGTAGTAAACTACGATGCTACGGTACATACATACATATAATCACGCTTTTATCGCCGAAGGATTAGGCAGAGATGAATTAACAACCAAATTTCACCAATAATTGTATTTGGTCCCACGTAATAGGGGACGTAATAGGGGGGGTGAGCCTATTGCCGTATTCCGGACAGTATTGTTGACTCAAGCCATGCATTTGAGGCTGAGTCTGGGGCTGTATATATCTGTCTGATGTTAAACAGTCCTATCCCTTAGACACCTTGTACGACACCGCATGTGAAGAGATGGGGTGGCCCTAATTCTACTCCGCTGCGAACCACGCGGCTTGTGGCTTCCCACGTGATTTTAAAATGCTATCTTTTTATTCTTATTCCATGAGTTTATCAGTATGCCTTTTGTAAATTAGTTAAATCATGTACTACTTATCGTACGTCTGTAGGAAGTCGCGATAGTCTAGGGGTATCGTAGTTTCCACATCAGAAGATGCCATCTTGTAATGGAAGATGACCAGAGTCGGCCGAGGTGCCAGGCAAATAGAGACTTTATTGGGTCACCTTGCGTCACGGCATTTGAAACCTAAGTCAGCGTGTGGTATTATTTTGTTACAACATAGAAGTAAATCACTTAGTACATTTGTCTTCATAAAACAATCACAAGTATTATTATTGTACCTACCTAGTTCAATAAAGAAAATATGTGACCTAAATGTTGCAATGCCTGGAAAAGGAGCTAAGTTTTAAGTACTGACATATCATCATCATCATGTCAGCCACACATAGTCCACTGTTGAACATAGGCCTCTCCCACAGACTTCCATATAAAGATTGACATATAAATTGTAAGATCTATGTACACTTGGTAAGCAATAAATGATTTGATTTGATTTGAAAAAATTGAAAAAAAAATTGAGAAGGATCATCACACCTAGCGGTAAGATAGACTTAGTGTCTCAATCCAGTTATAGTGACCGATCCTCACATTTTGCATACTCAAGTAATCCTATAGCATTGACTCCACTAGATTTTACGGAGAAACAGTATTAAGTTTCAAACAAGTATTAAATACTGTGCAGTACGAAATAAACTTCATCCCACGCACACTCAAGCTGTGGTCATTCCACAGCTTGAGTGTGCGTGCTCCCTGCTGCGGTTTTCCCAAGTGCCTACAATATTAGGTTCTTTAAGAGGGGCATTAGAAGGTTTCTTTAGAATCGGCAGCGCGAGTGATTTTTTTTTTACGTGCGTAAAATCCCCACGGATACCCCCCCACCGGAGCCGGTGGAAGAGGTTATGTCAGACTCGAACCAACCAAAACGCACGCCGCCTGTGGGTCGTTTTTGGTTGCCGAAGGTGAGGAGGTGTGCCTCGCACCCCGGCCGACCCAGAGTCATCTCTCACGATCTGGCCCTCACCTCGGGTGTGGGGACTACAGAGTACCCAATTCGTCGCCGGAAATGGGGATGCGCGCGAGGCGTGCCACTGTCGGGTCAACATCTGCCAGGGTGACAGGCGGCTTCACCAGTCACCCCCAGGCCCGGCAGCGCGAGTGTAACGCCCCTGGTGTCGCACATATCCATAAGCCACGGTGTCTGCCACAGTAATATAAAAAATATATAAATAAAACAAAAATAAAGACGTAGGTACTCCACGAATATATATAAACAGTAAAACATTCCTTTACAGCGACGATATTCCGCCTCCGTGCAACAAGGGAATAATTACAGTCTTTTGCGAGACGCATTTTGACTCCCAGATAAAAGGCTTTATGTACTTCTTTCATATTTCCCTGCGAAAATGGCAGCATTATATTTTGTTTCGTACAAAATAAGTTTCAACACTGTGTTACTTTATTAACTTCGCCAGTGACTAAGGCCCGGTTTTTTATTTGTAGTTAAGGATACGATTAGTTAAATATTGTAACAAATGGTAAAATTTCTTATAAATTGATTTCTTGATTTTCTTTCTGTACCACTTAGCGGGCAGACAAGTACAAGGCCCAACTAATGGAAAGTGGTTACCGTGGCCTATGGACGTGTGTAACACCAGAGGACAGCCGACCTTGTAAGCACAGAGTTTCTGTGTCGTCAGTGTAGAAGACAAAGCAGGACAAGCCTTTAGTCTTCCCACTGACAGCACACAGGTTGCAACCAGCCAGCCTGTGAGTAGTTCCAGCTAAATCCCTGAAAGGAATCTAAACCTAGAAGGTTTTGTTTCCCCTGCATTTGGCGCTATAAAAGCGGCCTTTACAAATTCATTGCAGATTTGAGTCTAAGGCATATGGCATATATTTCAATTTGATAATAATAATAATAATAATCTTCGAGTTGTGTTCCCAGCTGTGAGTAGGGTAGCCAGAGCTCACTGGAGAATTTGTGCTGTCAGTGGGAAGACTAAAGGCTTGTCCTGATTTGTCTTCTACTGACGGCACAGAAACTCTGTACTTACAGGGTTGGCAGCGCGACTGTGACTCCTCTGGTGTTACAGACGTCCATAGGCCACGGTAACTACTTTCCATCAGGTGGGCCGTGTGCTTGTCTGCCAACTAAGTGGTATAAAAAAAAAAAAAAAAAAATCTTTATTTGTGAATATGGTTTTTTACAGTTGTTATAATTACATGATACTCATGTGCAGGCACAGCATATTCTGCCATTTGTGGCGTACAAATTTAATGGTATGTCAAGTGTACATTATATAGTGATACCTACACATATTTCGGACAAAAAGCTCTTGATAGACAAACAGACAAACAGATAGACGGACAACAAAGTAAACCTCTAATGGGTTCTGTTATTTCCTGTTTCTGTACAAAGCCTTTAGAACTAAAAAAATCAAGCGAAAACACGACGAGTCTGCTAACCGCAGTTCCAGGGGTGACGAGTGGAGCCGCCTGTCACTCTATCAGATGCAGGCCGCGCAGGCGGCGCGCGTTGCGCGTCTCCCCGTTTCCGGGGACGTGTTGGGGACCCTCTGCTCTCCGCACCCGGGGAGGGCCAAATCGTGAGAGATGGCCTTGGGTCAGCTGGAATGCGAGGGATATGCCTGTGAACCTCACCTTCAGCAACCAACTATGATCCACAGGCGCCGTGCGTTTTAGTCGGATCGAGTCCAACATAACCTCTCCCACCGGCTCCGGCGGGGGGGGGGGGGGGGTATGGGGTATCCGTGGGGGTTTTTTCGCACGTAAAAAAGAACCAATCTGCTAACCACTTTAATTCTAACTAACTCCATGAATCATTTAACTACATAGATAAAGATAATTGAATAACCCTGTAGCTGAAGCAACCCAGTTATTGGACTTCTAAGTGACATTTGTACCCCACTTTCTTTTTAATCTCGTGATTGTATCGCACAGTGTACTTATCTAGCTCACTGGGCAGAGATTGGTCGATATTTCAGATTGGTTTTATGCGTTACTTTGTTGTGTTGTTTGACCTCTTTAGGGCAAAAGTGTCTATGTTAACCTGCGTAATATAATTTATACATACATACATACATAAAATCACGCCTGTCTCCCATAGGGGTAGGCAGAGATCACGGATCTCCATTTGCTACGATCCTGACATACTACTCTCGCTTCATTCACTCTCATTACATTCTTCATGCATGCTCGTCGGTTTAGAGTTCTCCTGACCTGCCCCTTTTCTAAAACTTCCCCGATTTGGTCCAGGTATGTGCGCCTAGGTCTTCCCCTTCTGACGGTACCATCCACACTCGCCTCACGAAGGATAATAATGATTATATTTTTTACTGCGTACTTCAATATATACTTAACCATCATCATCATCATGTCAGCCACACACAGTCCACTGCTGAACATAAGCCTCTCCCACAGACTTCCAGAATGACCGATCTAAAGCAGCCTGCATCCAGCGCTTCCCGGCGACCTTCATGAGGTCGTCCTTCCACCTGGCCGTTGGGCGTCCTACGCTATGTTTGCCCGTACGCGGTCGCCCAATACTTGTAATTAAAAGAAATTAAAATGCAACTAGACAAGTAGCATCAACAGAGATATATTGAACCATTTTATTGCACCATTGTCAAGTCAACTGTTTGGTCGGTATGTGAGTGCTGGATCCTCACATTTCCTTACTTTTTATACCACTTAGGTACCTCTCCCAATGTGCAGAGTAGAATTAGGGCCACCCAATCTCTCTCTTCCCATGCGGTGTCGTACAAGCCGACTAAGGGATAGGGCTGTTTAACATCAGACAGATATATACAGCCCAGATTCAGCCTCAAATGCATGGCAAAGTCAACAACAGTGCCCGAAAGACGGCAATAAGTAGGCTCATCTCCTATTACGTGGGACCAAATACAATTATTGGTGAAATGTGGGTGTTAATTCACCTCTACCCAACCCTCCAGGGATAAAAGCGTGATTATATGTATGTATGTATTAATCTAAAGTCCTTATAGAACCAAACGCATCCTTCATTAATATACGCCTACCTCGTACTAGCTCTGCACCACCCTATGGTAGACTGGCAGAGAATGCCTACGGCATTAAGTCCGCCAATGTACATCGTGCATAAAGTATAAATAAATAAATGAAATGTAGGGTAGCCAGAGCTCACTGGAGAATTTGTCCTGTCAATGGGAAGACTAAAGGCTTGTCCTGCTTTGTCTTCTACCTACACTGACGGCACAGAAACTCTGTACTTACTGCAGGTTGGCAGCGCGACTGTGACTCCTCTGGTATTACAAACGTCCATAAACCACGGTAACCACTTTCCATCAGGTGGGCCGTGTGCTTGTCTGCCAACCTAAGTAGTATAAGAAAAAATGATTAATAAATTCATTTCTACTTCTGTTCTAACTGAAATAAGTTTTCAACAAAAATAGCAAGTTTCGTTTTGAGAATATGTTTGTTATGACGTCTGGTTAATATTTCACTTCCTTTCAATGTTGTTATAAATGGATTCTACTTTCATTCAAGCCCCTTCTCACTTTGTTTTCATTTTCCTATTCATTGCTTCCTTTGTGTATGTATTTAGGTACACAGTGATAGTTTATTAGTAGATATTATAGGAAGTAGTGCTATTATACCTTTTGTTTACTCGAAACGTTTGAATGGACGCGAAATATCCATCTTTGTTTTGTCGTTTGACCCTCATGCTTTGTTCAGTGATACAGGGTGAGTCTTTCCAGTGGCTGTAGATATCAAATCTGTATTGTCGTTTGGACCCTTCACGCTTTGTTTAATGATACAGGGTAAATCATTCTTGTGGGTGTGAAAGGTCAAATTCGAAACTGTGAGAATTAGCGATAAATACTTGGTCCTGTGTTATTGAAAACCAAAACTTTGTAATTGAATTCATGAAAAATGTATACAGTTTTTAAGGGAGTGAATGCTGGCTTCTTCCAGCCCCGATAAGCTTTACCAGGGCCTTGTACGGCAATCAGCAGGTTTATAACTTGTAGGTGAAGTCTGACTGGGGCAGTACCTCTGCCCTACAGAATACCGCAGCCATAATAACCTCGTGTTGTGTTTCCGGCGGTGAGTAGGGTAGCCAGAGCTCACTAGAGAATTTTTGTGCTGTCAGTGGGAAGACAAAAAGCTTATCCTGCTTTGTTTTTAATACTGATGACATAGCAAATTCTTGTGCTTACAGGGTTGACAGCGCGAGTTTGACTCCCTTGGTGTTGCACACGTCCATAGGCCACGGTAACCACTTTCCAACAGGTGGGCCGTGTGTCTTCCAACCAAGTGGTATAAAAATAAGTCGCCAAAGAACTTGATTGGACCCCAATGACACCAACTGCCTCATCAAAGAAAATAAAGTAATTTATTTATAAATTACATTAATTTTGTATGTTTTCTCTGAGATTTGAATCGATTCAGATGCAAATACGGATATTACCATTACATTATATGGCAGTGTACGGTATGGATGAAACTCGAGAAAGTTTCCGAGATAACGAGATGCAAATATATGGACAAATCATTACGCTTGAAGAAAATTCACAGTGACAGACGTGTTTTGATAATGCAAACACTTGGGAAATGGCTGTTCTTTGTCTTATTATCTTTTACGGCCTGCTACTATTATAGATGGGAAAATTTATATGGGTAGGTAGATGGATAAAAGTTCGTAACTCAATTATACCAAGCTCATCTAGATAAGTAGCAATTCGTTGTTTATTAGAATATAATTAATACAAAATGTAAAAATTTTACAACAAACAATGCCTAGTCCATGTACTAATCAAATAAAATATGAAAGAAAGAAAGAAAAATATTTTATTTAAGTTCCACACAGTGGGCATCCTACTAAGTACAAATAGGAATGTAATATAATAATTAGTAGGGATATTAAATTAAAATGGTAGGTATCTTAAATTAAGCTACGGGTGCAACATTCCACACTATGCGAACCCAGATAGGGCCCCATCTCAGCATTGAATGCTGCGCACACCCTTCGTTGGGTATGCACAGCGCTGGTTTTCAGATGGGGCCACTAGGTAGCGCTGACGCCACGCACCATTTTATAGGTACAGCACATTTTATAAACATAAACTCACGCCTGTATATTATCCTCGAAGGGGTAGGCAGAGGTGCTAGCACCCACATTTCGCCAGTTTATGTTTAGGTCCCAATGTAATAGGTGGCGAGCCTATTGCCATTAACCGGGCACTTATAAACCTGCAATAAATACACACATAACTTCGAAAAGCATCGAAAAGTCATTGGTGTGTGCCATGGTAAAACCTGGGATCGAACCCGAGACCTCGTCTCAGCAGTCCATTACCCATACCACCAGGCTACCGCGGTTATAGTACATTTTATATCTAAGTATTATTCTATAAAGTCGAATCGGAAGGAATATGCCCATAACACTTGCCGCGTTGCCACGTTGGATGGCGATGTCCAGCCTTTGGACCAGGAACAACCCGGAACGATTGTCACCGGTCGCCTCGAGGAGCATTTTTTTGACAACCCAACATGACTTCACCCCACCAGGGTAAGCTAAAGGCAAAGTCTCAAGAAAGAGGGTCACTTGGTCTTCTTGGGATTGAACTCGACCAGGTTCTCAGAGCCCCATTGAGATTTATGATTCAGGATTCGGTCCAGTTCAGTGACAAGCAGCTGTCTTTTTTCCGCGATATCAGACTGGTTGACCGCAGGATGTCCGTGATAACTCCCGTGTAAGTGATAACTCCTTTAAGTGAGGCTTCAAAAAGCGTCTTATGAGGCCACCAAGCTGAGTGCCACCATTGTAAAATGCTATGTGTCTATAATAGTTACCCTCTTTCCTGAGACGTTGTCTTTAGCTTATTATGAGGCAGTTAGAATGGTAAAAGCGGACCCCAGACTTCGAGGTGTGAGCTTTGGATGCAACTGGGATTAACGCTAAGATGAAGAATAAGAAGAAGGTGATGCCGTTGGAGTACTCTTCGCATCTCTGGGATGGCTCAGCAAAAGTACTTACTAAACACCTCAACAAAGTCTAGGGAACAAGATGACCCCAATTTTTTTTTTTCGTGTAAATCTTGTTTTGCAAATAACTGGCAGCAAATAAATAAAAATAGAATAAAGTAGATTACAGAGTTGTTCGAAACTTAAAAATAAATTTAAATAAGTAATGATTTTCGAATATGGAGGGAAAACTTTTAAAAGTGTTTGATTGTGCAGTTTCTCTGAGGCAAAATAAAAATTATTTTTTTTGATTGTAAATAACGTTTATTATCAATAATACGTCTTTTACGTATGGTTTGTGCATTTTTGTGACTGTAGTCATCATGTCACGTCGTCATTTAAGTCGCGAAGAGATGTTAAGGGCTGTTGGTATGCTGCAAGCTGGACGAACTCAACGCGACGTAGCGGATGCTGTCAACACCCAACCAAGCGTAATTTGCAGATTATGGGCACGCTACAGGTCTACAGGGGATGTTGCCGAACGTCACAGGGGACGAAATAGGGTTACTACCCCGCGACAAGATCGTTTCTTGCAAAATTCCGCAAGGCGGCAACCCACGATTACTGCTCGTCAGTTGGTCGCAGGCCTCCAGTCTCAGCATCAAGTGGTTATTAGCGATCAAACTGTCAGAAGAAGACTACACGAAGCCAATCTTTATGCTCGCAGACCGCTTAGGGTTCCAGCTCTTCGACGTGGAAATCGAGGTCGTCGCTTATTGTGGGCTAACGCACATTTACAGTGGACCGACCATCGATGGGCACGGATTCTGTTTTCCGACGAATCTCGCTTCGGTTTTCATACTGATTCGAGAAGAGTGCGTGTATGGCGAGTTCCTGGACGTCGGAGTCGTCTCCAGAATCCGCAAGAAGTTCATCCTTACCAAGGTGGAACAATCATGGTATGGGCTGGAATTCGCCTTGGTGGAAGGACCGACCTCGTTTGGATACGGGGCAATTTGAATGCAAACCAATACATTCAGGAGGTTAAACACCCCATGGTAATCCCTCATCGACAGCAGTTCGGTCAAGATTTTATGTTCATGCAAGATAATGCACGGTCACACACCGCGAGGGTAGTGGTCAATGCGTTAAGCGAGCACAATATGACGACGTTGGAATGGCCTGCTCAGTCTGCCGACCTCAATCCCATAGAGCATGCCTGGGATTTGCTTGGGAGAAGAGCTTTCAGTGATTCTTTGGAAAATCTGAACACTGAAGAACAACTTTTTTTACACCTTCGCAGTGTATGGAGCCATATTCCACAGACGATGATTGACAATCTCATACTAAGTATGCCACGCCGTTGTCGAGCTGTTGCTAATGCTTTAGGAGGTCCTACAGATTATTAAAAACGTTTAAAGTACGGTTAATTACTGTATTTCTTACTACCTCGTTATTTTTGTGCCTAATCATAGAAGGTTGTAATACTCAATATTGGCACTATTCAATACTTTCTTAAAAAAAAAAAAATTTTGTATGAAAATGTTTTTATTAAAATTAAAATTAAAAACGGTATAAAAATACCCTTCTATTGATATAAAACACTCACTATTACAAGAAAGGGTTTTTAAATAAAAACTAGAAATGTCCTTGTTCCCTAGACTTTGTTGATGTGTGTAGATACTCTCGAAAGGTTGCAGCGAGCGATTATTGGGAATCCTGAGGTCACGAACACCCTAGAGCCTTTGCAGATGCGCAGAGATGTTGCATCCTTAGCAGTATTTTACCATCTGTACCATGGTGAATGTTCTGATGAGCTCTTCCAATTAGTCCCACCCTCCCCCTACCTACACATGACAACACGTACAGGGCTTAGATGTCACCCGCACACAGTGCAGAATATCCGATCAAACACCAAGCGGTTCGGAGACTCTTTCCTTTGTCGCACCATTGTAGAGACTTTGCCTTTAGCTTGCCATCAGGCGAGGTGAAGTCATATTGGCGTGTCCTATATATAAAAAAGATGGATGATAGAATAACACACAATGTTATTCCCAAGCGTCTTCAATATGGGGTCTTAGGTCCGCAATACCTACTAATGTGAGGCCCCAGGTGTTACACACATCCATAGGCCACGGTAATTACTTCTCATCAGGTGGGCCGTGTGCTTCAAATGTGACTGGGATTAAAGCTAGGGTTTTATAAGAAACTTTTGATAATATTAAAGATCTTTCCTGTAATACTCTTGAACCTGGAACCAACAAAATTATAAATTATTCCACTGAACCCAAAAGGCTCGTATCTTGGTTTGTGAATCTTTCAGTAAGATAACCTTTGTTAATGCGAACATATATTTTGAAAGGATATCAAAAGTGTATTTAATATTTCACAGTTGATATAACAAAGGGTCCCTACTTACCCACGTATATTTATTTAAGTAGGTATCTATACATAAACTCTCATAAACTCACGCCTATATCCCCGAAGGGGTAGGCAGAGGTGCTAGCATCCACATTTCGCCAGTTTATGTTTAGGTCCCAATGTAAAAGGTGGCGAGCCTATTGCCATTAACCGGGCACTTATAAACCTGCGATAAATACACACATAACTTCGAAAAGCATCTAAAGTCATTGGTGTGTGCCATGGTAAAACCTGGGATCGAACCCGAGACCTCGTCTCAGCAGTCCATTGCCCATACCACTAGGTAGATATCTGTACTTATAAAGCCGAAGGAGAAGAAAATGGACGTTTGTAACACCAGAGGAGTCACAGTCGCGCTGCCAACCCTGTAAGTACAGAGTTTCTGTGCCGTCAGTGTAGAAGACGATTCAGGACAAGCCTTTAGTCTTCCCACTGACAGCACAAATTCTCCAGTGAGCTCTAGCTACCCTACTAACCTCTGGGAACACAACACGAAGTTATTATAGCCGCGGTATTCTGTAGGGCGGCGGTACTTCCCCAGTCGGAATGCTCAATTGGGCGGAAATACCGCCGTGTCCTACCCCCGTCCCTACAATATGGGGTTCTTCAAGAGAGGCATTAGAAGGTGCAACCCAAATTATTTATCTTTTGTAATTGTGATTCAAGATGGAAACAAACTTGTTATCATTGTGATACAACGAAAAATATTATCAGGCTCGAATGAATTTGTAAGAGGTACTCAAGTTTCCCTTCAGGGAAAGTTTGTTGTGAAAATATTGGTTTGTTTTCTTTGCGAAGTGATACAAATACAAGTGTGATAGGTACTGGTGACAATATACAAATAAATTTTACCGTAACTTCGTTTGTGTTGGCATCCCACGCGATATTATGAAGCGTAGGTTCAATAAAAATAATCATATTTTTGGTGTTTTGACATACGGTCTTCCTACCATATTGGTATTTTATGATATGTAACAATAAGCAGTCTGAACTCATATAACTGTCTGCTAGTGACAGTCGCTGAGTCAAATAAACCTATAAATAAATAATACATTTTCAGGTTTTTTTATAGCACTTAGGTGGCAGACAAGCACACGGCATTATTTAGGCTGAGAATGCCAATGCATTCCACTGACTTTGTTGACAAGTCTTTCACTGTCAAGGCGGTGTGCTTATGGAATGCATAGCCACTGAACATCAGACGGACAAAATCCCTAAACGATTTTAAATTAATGGTTAAGGACCACAACCTACCTTGTTGTACACAGTAGGTAATAGCTCACATTATGTGCTCACTCACTATTTTTCTCGCATATTAGTATGAACTACTTACTTTATATATCTATTTGTGTGTTATAGTATATGTTATATAAGTATATGTTGATAATACTTTATATAAAGCCGTATATTAATTATTTTTAATACACATTCTATTTAGTTTAGCCCTTAACTACACCATATCTTTTGCTTTTATACATTACTGTCCATCCCAAGGTTGCCTGGAAGAAATCGCTTTAGCGATAACGCCGCCAATTGTACATTGAACTGTATACAACTTGTCCTACTGTAAAACTGTTGCTGTACAATAACGATTTATCTGTCTATCTATCTATACCATAACATAACATAAACTCACGCCTATATCCCCGAAGGGGTAATCAGAAGTGCTAGCACCCACTTTTCACCAGTTTTTGTTTAGGTCCCAATGTCCAATGTTCTGTCCAATAGGTGGCGAGCCTATTGCCATTAACCGGGCATTTATAATAAACCTGCGATAAGTACACACGTAACTTCGAAAAGAATCGAATTCTCGATTTTTTCTCGATTTTCTCGATTTTCTCGATTTTCTCGATTTTCTTCTGCATATCAACGACATGCTGTCCACCGGCAGCATACATTGCTATGCAGACGATAGCACCGTACACGGGAGTTATCACGGACAACCTGCGGCCAAACAGTCTGATATCGCGGAAAAAAGAGACAGCTTCTTGTCACTGAACTGGACCGGATCTTGAATCACATTTCTCAATGGGGCTCCGAGAACCTGGTCGAGTTCAATGCCAAGAAGACGCAGGCTTGTGCGTTCACAGCAAAGGTATCTTCTTTCCTTCCCCCTCCCACTCTTCAGAGCACGCCACTGCCACTGCAGGACAATCTTAATAACCTAACTCGGACTCCTGAACAAAGTGAAACGTTTATTCACGCCGGAGCAGCGGTGTCTTCTCTATCAGACACAAATTCGCTCCTGCGTGGATTACTGCTCGCATCTCTGGGATGGCTCCGCGAAATACCTACTAGATGCTCTCGACAGATTGCAGCGACGCGCGGTCCGAATTATTGGGAACCCTGAGGTCACGAACACCCTCGAGCCTTTGCAGATGCGTAGAGATATTGCTTCCTTGGCTGTATTTTACCGTCTCTACCATGGTGAGTGTTCTGATGAGCTCTTCCAACTAATCCCACCATCTCCTTTCCTACATAGGACAACACGTGCAGGCCTTAGATGTCACCCTCACACTGTGCAGAATATACGAGCAAGAACCAAGCAGTTCGGAGACTCTTTTCTTTGTCGCATCACCAAGCCCTGGAATTCATTACCAGCACACGTGTTTCCTTCTTCCTACAGTCCAGGGGCCTTTAAGCGGGGCGTGAAAAAGCATCTGATGAGGCTGCCAAGCTGAGTGCCACCATAGTAACACTTAGTGTCTGTAATGGTGACCCTCTTTCCTGAGACTTTGCCTTTAGCTTACCATCAGGCGAGGTGAAGTCAAGTTGGCGTGTCCTATATAAAAATAAAAAAATGTCATTGGTGTGTGCCATGGTAAATCCTTGGATCGAAACCGAGACCTCGTCTCAGCAGTCCATTACCCATACCACTAGGCTACCCCGGTTTTTTGCCGCAGTAATTAATATATGCTTTTTTAGAAGCATGACATTTTATACGTTCTGATGAATGAATTTAGTGATCTAAACGACATGGGGGTAAATAAAGGATGAAAGTAATAAATTATATCTGTCGGAACGCATCAGCAACGACCCATTGATTCCCCTTTAACCTCGTTTGAATTATAGATAACGGCCATTAAAAGGTTTTAAAAATTCTCATATAGTTGACTGGAAAATTTTCGTGGTGGTTTTTTAGTTGAAATCTTTCACGGGTTTGTTCAGTTATGTGACTTTTGATTTTGTAGGTGTGGTTAAAGTTTCCATTTTGTTCATTTTAAATTTATTTTTTTAAAGACTTCAGTTTAAATAATCTGTAACAACTATGAGAGTATGTTAAGGAGGTAGGACACGGCGGTATTTCCGCCCAATTGAGCAGTCCGACTATGGTAGTACCTTCGCCCTACAGAAAACCGCGGTTATAATAACTTCGTGTTGTGTTCCCGGCGGTGAGTAGGGTAGCCAGAGCTCACTGGAGAGTTTTTGTGCTGTGTGTGGGACGACCAAAGGCTTGTACTTTGTCCTCTACACTGACGGCACAAAATCTCTATTCTTACCTTAGTTTCTGTGCCGTCACTATAAAAGACAAAACAGGACAAGCTTTTGGTCTTGCTACTGGTAGCACAAAAACTCTCCATTGAGCTCTGATTACCCTACTCACCGCCGGGAACACAACATGAGGTTATTATGGCCGCAGTATTCTGTAGGCCGAAGGTTTGTAGGACGGTTAAATTGGACGGACATACCATCGTGTCCTACCTCCTACCAAATTTATATTTTTTAAATTGTTTTTTAATTTCCTTACGAATAGTTATTTTGTATGCCTTTGGTGCAATCTTAACACCTCTTTTTATGTTTATGTATTTCTATGGCAAATTCTAAATCAATTTTTTCTTCTAAAATAATCTATACTAATATTATAAAGAGGAAAGATTTGTATTTTTGTATGTAACGAATAAACTCAAAAAGTACTGGACCGATTTTAATAATTATTTTTTCATTAGAAAGCTACATTCTTCGTGAGTAACATAGGCTACTTTTTATTCCGATATTCCCATGGGATCAGGATTTACGCGGGTGAAACCGCGGCGCGGTGCTAGTTGTTTATAAAATATTTCAAAAAATACGCTATGCCTTTTTAGAATCACAGACATAAGTCTCAGAACTATTCATTAGAGAATCTATTTCCTTTCATATTTACTCGACTACGGCGAAGCCAAAGGAGGGTTATTAGTTCTATAATATTGAGTCAATTTATGAATACAGTGTGCTACAAGTGAATTGACACCCTAACGCCTTATTAATATTCTAATTATTTCAATTAATAAAAAAGCAATCTTTCAGTGATCTTTAGTGAAGTGAAACTAACTATATAACAATACATTGTGACAAATTATGTGAGATAAATTTCTAATGTCGGACGGCCCGCCACGTCTCCCGTCTGTGCTGACCCCAAAATGCAACACCCATGAAATGTGGGCCGCTATGACGAGGTCCATCGAGATCTTGGTGGCTTTCTTCGAATATTACGCACAGAGGTAAGTTTAGATGTAACGTATCCCCTAGACAAGTGGCATTATATATGAAAAATTGCCCCTAAAAGTGCCACATATTCGGCAATATTTCGGCCGTATTGTAGAATAGAATTGACAAAAATACTTTTTTTTATACCACTTAGGTGGCAGACAAGCACACGGTACACCTGATGGAAAGTGGTTACCGTGGCCTATGGACGTTTGTTACACCAGAGGAGTCATAGTTCCGCTGCCAACCCTGTAAGTACAGAGTTTCTGTGCCGTCAGTAGAAGACAAAGCAGGTCAAGCCTTTAGTCGTCCCACTGACAGCACAAATTCTCCAGTGAGCTCTGGCTACCCTACTCACCGCCGGGTATACAACACGAAGTTATTATAGCCGCGGTATTCTGTAGATAAAAAAAAACATTTATTTTGACGTTAATGACGTTTATGATAATTGTCAACGTATTTCATAAATCTCTCTTCTCACTCACTTGTCACCGCTCGCCATAGGCAGGGAATTCATCCCCGCACATTGCAACCTGAGACGGTGCGCACTGTGAAATGTGCGTGACTATGAAAGAAACTTCATCCCACGCACACTCAAGCTGTGAAATGAACTCCCTGCTGCGGTTTTCCCATGCGTCTACAATATGGGGTTCTTCAAAAGGAGCATTAGAAGGTTTCTTCAGGGTCGGCAGCGCGAGTATGACGCCCCTGGTGTTGCACACGACCATAGACCACGGTAACCACTTCCCATTAGGTGGGCCAAAAGAAACCAACCAGGTATAGGTACCCGTGATTTCCGGCAGAGTAGAATTACGGCCACCCCATCTCTTCCCATGCAGTGTCGTGCAAGGCGGCTAAGGGATAGGGCTGTTTAACATCAGACAAATTTATACAGCCCATCCAAATCTTCACATATATTCAGCCTCAGATGCATGGCTCGAGTCAACTCACCCCTTATTACGTGGGACCGAATTCAATTTTTGGTGAAATGTGTGTATTAATTCACCTCTGCTAACCTTCCAGGTATAAAGGCGTGATTATATGTACGTACTTATCGATAATTTGTAAGCTAGAGGATAATTAGGAAATGTAAAAGTTTTCCAATATAAATTACACCATTAAGTTTTATGGCATCAAATGAGACACCGTCCCCGCACTTTCATCTTCGTATTCGTATCGTGGCATTTACATCAGTCACCTTAACGGGCCACCATATATTATGACTAGAAGATTGGTTGATTCCTATTAGAAAGAATAAGCTTTCTCTGGTTTTTACGAAATCCAAAATGTTCATTTCTTTCGTTTTTGGCAGTGTATTTTAATTTATTATTAAATTTGTGCGCAATTATTTACGATTTTTTGATTAATATCACCCAAGCTGGTCTCATGAGTACACGGAAAGCTTTTTGAAACATGTGTTGTGAAGTTTAAAGTTGTATGTTTTAACCTATTAGATTGCATGTGGCATAAATTTTATGTAATAGTATAAACACTATTACATAAAATTTCAAGTACATTAACTATATCTTACCTACTGTTGTAATTACTGAATTGAAAAAAAAAAGGTTTTCTACGGGACATGCTTAGCCTAGTGTAGAAAGCTTTTGTCACTATCGGAATTGTTCCTGTTCATTACTGTTATGTACACACCTGGTAAATTTGTGAATAATGGTTGTATGCAGTTTTGTAATGGCAAAATAAATTTTTACTTTACTTTTTTTATTTTTAAGCTTGCATCTTAGTTGCGTTTGGGGTTTCCACCTAAAAGGAGGTCTAAAAAGACCACATAATTGGAATTATTTTAGTATAATATTTTGTCTTGCAGCGATTTACACGAAATTAGAGTCTGCTTAGTAACTGAATTGTTGTAATTATGGTCATATGAGTGACCATTTAACTAATTTTATGGCAATCTATTGAGATCTACTGGAACTTCCACCTCGAAGCCCAGGGTTCGCTTTGTACGATCTTCAGCATCTCTGACAGTAAGAACATAATAATACATCGTTCAATTAACCCGCACCTGATCGCTCCCGGTGCAAAGGTGCCCATCGATCGCTCAAGATCGAGGTAAATATTTATTTCTACTAGCTTCCCTTTTAAAACTATTCACCTTTCTGGTGGTGGCAGTACCTAAAAGATTTTATGACATAACTTTGTAATAACTTTATAAATATCTTTGTATGCAAGTAAACTGCAAACTTCTAGCTGCTCTCAAACATTCACAAACTGCCATTTATACAAAAGTACAAAACAGTGCTCAACTCAACCACTTTATGAATTCCATTTAAACTTAAACTTTCAACTATGTGTAAGTTATGATCTTTCATGAAACTGCAATCTTGCAGGGCAACTGTCTTTGAAACATTATAAATTATGGGTACGCTGGGTTGGTTCTTCTTCTTCTATAGTGTTGACGGCATATTAATTGTCATATAGTATGTGATAGCGTTCACAGAGGCATTTCCTCCGTTTCCGCGTGGTTCCCGGCTGTAAACGAGAGGTACGAGAGGTGCGGGGTTCCTATGAAGTAAGCAGCGAAACAACAGATCTGTTTATACAATGGAGACTCGTCCCTCGGTAATAAACAATATTCTTACCTAGTAACTTAAGTTAAACTAACTATAACACAAAGAATTATCTTAAAACTACCACATGTACGAATCTATATACAATTTAACATTAACTAAGCTATCACGAGTACTCGTGCTCCTTAACACCGGCAGAGTAGAATTTGGGCCACCCCATCTCGTCTCACGCGATGTCATACAAGGCGACTAAGGGATAGGGCTGTTTAACATCAGACAGATACATAAAGCCTAGACTCAGCCTAAGATGCATGGCTCGAGTCAACAATAGTGCCCGAAATACGACAATAGGCTCACCCCCTATTACGTGGGTCCGAATTTAATGATTAGTGAAATGTGGGTGTTTCTTTACCTCTGCCTAACTCTTCGGAGATGAAGGAGTTATATGTATGTATGTCCACGTGTGTGGGCAAGTAGTAGTAAACGTTAGCAGATAGACCATAGTCGGTAGCGTGGGTCTACCTCGTCCGAGAAACTTCCACCGACCGGATTCCGAAGTCTGAGGTCTAGTCCACTTATTGCAACGAATTATCTACATGAGATTATTCGCCATACTATCACGCACTACACTCTCAATATCCCTGTTTTGAAAACAAATCGATCCGACTGCAAAGAAAAGCTAGAATATTTTTATCACTAGATTCCATATTGCAGATGATTTAAACCCATTTTCCTGATTTATAGCTTTATGTTTCTTGGTTTCATGTTTCCTTCATCCTACAGGCCCGGGTTCTGTTGTGAAAAAAGATCTGATGTGGCCATCAAACTGAGGGCCACTATTGTAACATTCGCTAATAGTGGCCCTCTTTCCTGACACTTTGCCTTTAACTGACTATCGTGATGAAATCATATTGTTGTTTTGTTTATAAATGAAAAAAATCAATCTCTTCAAGTACAATTGAGTGTTCTGATGAGCTCTTCCAACTAATCCCACCATCACCTTTCTTACATAGGACAACAAATGCAAGGCTTAGATGTCAACCTCACACTGTGTGGAATATACGAGCAAGAACCAAGTGGTTTGGAGACTCTTTTTTATGCTGCACCACCAAGACCTAGAATTCATTACCAGCTCACGTGTTTCCTTCTTCCTATAGTCCCGGGTACTTTAAGCGGGCGTGAAAAAGCATCTGATGAGGCCGCCAAACTGCGTGTCAGCATTGTAATATTCTGTAATAGTGGCCCTCTTTTCTGACACTTTACCTTTAACTGACCATCGTGATGAAATCATTTTGTCGTGTCGTTTATAAATGAAAAAAAATATCAATCTCTTCAAGTACAATTCTTGAATATTGTCGGTTGAATACAGTAAGTGTAGCTGCTAGCAGATATTTAGTTCTGTAAAGAACCTGCAAACGCGTAAACCGGGTTTACTCTTCTGGCGGGAATCGTTAAAATCGATCAAATTTATTACCTTTTCAAAGCTATTTCTTTCTGAAATTTAGTGTCACATTCACACCTATAAATATAATGAGGAAATAGGTAATGGGGATAATTTATGACGCTAGGGTGGCCGTTTATGTAAATAACGAAGAGAAATGGACCCAAAATGGTTCCTTGTGGTACACTTAATGTATAGGGTGGATTTATGTTCCGAGAGCCCTGTAGGCCTGCCATGAAAAATATACAAAATTGGGGACTGTAATTTCAGACAATTGGTACATTTAAAACGCATTCATACGGTTTAAACCCGCAAAAATCCGAAATAAATTCATAGTACCTTTTTTCGAACGGAAATTTCTATGATGCCCCGAAAGGGGGCGGTTAAATTGAAGTCGAACTGATTAAAACCGCACACCGTCTTGGGTCATCTGATGCCGGGGCGTAAGATTGGCTAAAATGTATCCCAGACCTATCTCCAGTTTCGAGATGCCCCCCCTGGTGTGGGAACCACGGTGTCTCCATCTTACCCCCGGAAAGGAGAGGCGCGTATCGTCCCAATCTTCATAGTACCTAAATGATACGTCTTTTGCACATCTGATCCATTAATCGCGAGAGAGATGCCTGCTCCAGAGCTAGGTGCTCACCGCTTCGTAGGAGATTGACCTTCATGGTACCACATACTCCACCCAGTCTAGCAATTACGAATATGCCTTCGTCAAATTCAATTTTTTTATACAACTTAGGTGGCAGAAAAGTACCCGGCCTTCCTGATGAAAAGTGTTTTTTTATGCCACTTATGAGGCAGACAAGCACACGGCCCACCTAATGGAAAGTGGTCACCGTGGCCTATGGACGCATGCAAAACCAAGAGTCCACACTCACGCTGCCAACCCTGCTAGCATAAAGAGCTTCTGTGCCATCAGTGTAAAAGGCAAAGCAGGACAAACTTTTGGTATTTCCACTGACAGCATAAAAACCCTCCAATGAGCTCTGGCTGCCCAACTCACCGCCGAAAACACAACACGAGGTTATTATGGCCGCAGTATTCTGTAGGGTGGAGGTACTTCCCCAGTCGGACTGCTCAATTGAACGGAAATACCGTCGTGTCCTACCTCCTGCCGTGGCCTATGGACGTGTACAACACCAGGGGGGTCATACTCGTGCTGCCGACACTGTAAGAATAGAGAGACCTCCGATAACCTACGGCCCACAGTGTGCTATTTAGTCGGTTCGAGTCCGTAATAAGCACCTTCGCCGTAGTCGGCGGGTCATATTGGTGGGAGTTTTGCGCATGAGAACAAAAATGTATAATACACCGCTACTAACATCTTTCAGTTACAAACAAAAAACATAAGCGAATCTGTATAAATGAAATGCTTCGAACGAAAAGAAAACTAATGTTCAATGATGAATTTTCTTGTTAAGAACCTCATCTGTTTCACTAGACATGATGGATAGAATAATTGTACAGAATAATCGCATCGTTGTGTTAATGTGTGAAGGAAATACGCAGCTGCCTCGATAAGGGTCATGGCGCACACGATACCTTGACTGCACACCCGTTGGACCTCAAAGTATAGACCTCATTTTTGTAAATGGCTCTTTTTTTATATACCACGATAGGTGGCAGACAAGCGCACGGCCCACCTGATGGAAAGTGGTTACCGTGGCCTATGGACGTGTGTAACATCAGAGAAGCCACACTCGCGCTGCCGATCCTGTAAGCACAGAGTCGCTGTGCCGTCAGTGTAGAGGACAAAGCAGGATAAGCCTTTAGTCATCCCACTGACAGCACAAATTCTCCAGGAACTTCCCCAGTCAGACTGCTCATTCGGGCGGAAATACCGCCATGTCCAACCTCCTATAATAAGTGTGTATTTTACCGTCTCTACCATGGTAAGTGTTCTGATGAGCTCTTCCAACTAATCCCACCATCTCCTTTCCTACATAGGACAACACGTGCAGGCCTTAGATGTCACCCTCACACTGTGCAGAATATACGAGCAAGAACCAAGCGGTTCGGAGACTCTTTTCTTTGCCGCACCACCAAGACCTGGAATTCATTACCAGCACACGTGTTTCCTTCTTCCTACAGTCCAGGGGCCTTTAAGCGGGGCGTGAAAAAGCATCTGATGAGGCCGCCAAGCTGAGTGCCACCATTGTAACACTTAGTGTCTGTAATGGTGACCCTCTTTCCTGAGACTTTGCCTTTAGCTTACCATCAGGCGAGGTGAGGTCAAGTTGGCGTGTCCAATATAAAAAAAAAAATAAGGGTGTTTTTGGGATAGAGCTTCGGGTATGTAGTCGATACCATAGCATTGGCGACTACCGATTCAAGACTCGTCATGATAATTGAACAAAATCTATCGAGTTATACACTCAATACATATATTGACCCGCAACCCATTCACCCACCAGCTTCTCCCACTGCACCTGCACAAGATTGTACAATTTCAATATTTCCACAATGTTTTATATAAATGCATATAGTATACACTTCAAGGTATTCAGAGACAATAGCCTAAGATTTTCTTCAGTACACAGTTAGAGGTATGACAAACCTAGCGACAAAATGCTTGAGCAGTTATAATTGTTGATTAAATATCAACCTTATTACATTAAAACAAAGACTCAAATTGTAAGTAACTACGCGCTACCTGTTTTATCGAAAAAGATTTCATAATACATATTATTTTCAGGCTTATCTAAATGTAATAAGGTTGATATCTAATTAGCACTTAAAACTACTCGACCATTTTGCCGCTTCATTTGTATTAACCTTTACTCAATTGACTCTCCCTTTTGCTTCAACTATTCATCACATGACGCAGCGTGAAGGTATCATTGATACCGCTAAAATACAGTAAGTATCTACATACATACATATAATCACGCCTTTATCTCCGCCTTTATATCCTCACACATTGCGACCTGAGACGGTGCGCACTGTACGGTATGAAAGAAACTTCATACCACGCACACTCAAGCTGTGGAATGACCTCACTGCTGCGGTTTTCCCAAGCGCCTACAATATGGGGCTCTTCAAGAGGGGCATCAGAAGGTTCCTTCATGGCCGGCAGCGCGAGTGTGATACCCCTGGTGTTGTATACGTCCATAGGTCACGGTAACCGCTTCCCATCAGGTGGGCCGTGTGCTAGTCTGCCAACTAAGTGGTAAAAAAAAAATTAACATCCACATTTCACTAATTTCAACCATTAAATTCAGTCCCACGTAATAGAGGGTGAGTCTAAAGTCATGCATCTTAGGTTGAGTCTGGGCTGTTTATATCTCTCTGATGTTAAACAGCCCTACACCTTAGTCGACTTGTAAGACACCGCATGAGAAGAGATGGGGTGGTCCAAATTCTACTCTACCAGGAACCACGCTAAAACTAAATAAAACATTAAATCTATCGGTAAATATTATTTAAAAAAACCTTTTCAGGAGCGCTAAAAGTCTCGTGTGTGGTCTAGCCCTGATAACAAGACCCAATTCTTTATCCTGTAACGATTTCGCAGAAATTTTTGTATCAAGGTTGATTCATAGGCAATTTAGGAGATACATTGACGGTATTTTGCTTACTGTATAGCTCCCGGAATATTTCTTGACCTCGAGTCGCGAGAGAAACTAGGCCTTTACGGGCGCGAATCAGTTTGATATAATCTACGAGTCTTAGTGGATTTGAGATTCTTCACTGTCTAATAAATAATTAAGTTTAAGACTATAACCCGACTATACGATACTGAAAAATCACGACATTGAAAAAAGTGTTAAACGAGAAAATATCAAGGATAGCCGTGGTCGTATGCCACTTTTCCCTAGAGCGTATTGTTTTGTTAGACTGACTGCTTAATGGAAAGTGGCTACCGTGGCCTATGGCTTTGTACAATATCATGGGCGTCACACTCGTTCTGCTGACCCTGTAGGCACTTTTAATGCCTGTCTTGAAGAATTCCATATTGTAGTCGATTCTAGATATTTTTTTCTTTCTAAAATTGTTGTCAAGCCTGTCAGTGATATCGAGGCTTTGCTTGTATTGTAGCTGTGGAAACACAAACAAACAAACAAACAAAGGATGACAAACGTATGTACACTCCACACGAAGCGACTGTTTATTTTAGCTCGAATTGAATTTTGTATACATACGACAGACAGACATTCTGTCTTCCGTATATAAATATGGTGTCTGTTACACTACAAGAATATAAATATTTAAAAGTATGTCTTGTGATTTCTACAATTTGAATATTATTGATTTCTTGCTTCACAAGAAGTTATAACTTTACTAGTGTAAAACTCACCTGGATATTTACCATGTTTATTGTTTATGTTGAGCAACCGATATTTCGACACTGTTACAAGCGTCATGATCACGGTACATGGAGCACGGTGCCAAAAAAATATAACTTACTATTCGAACTATGAGACTATTACCCTCTTTAGTCAGCTCTCGACCACGGCTGCTGAAAAGTAGCCGAAACGTCGGGTTAAATGTAAAATACCAGCACATAAATCGCGGTGAAATCCGTTAAAAATAATTTCTTTTAAATTAATCTAATAACTTACTAGCAGTTGCCCGCGGCACCGCCCTTGTGAATGTCGGTTATGGCGACATAACCTTACCTATGTCCTTTTTCAAAGTTTTCCCATGCGCATTAGAAGGTTTCTTCTCGAAGGAACGCGAGTGTAACGCCCCTGATGTTGCACACGTCCAAAGTCCAAAGTAACCTCTTCCCATCAAGTGGGCCGTGTGCTGGTCTGCCACCTATGTGGTATAAAAAAAATCTACAACCATAACAAATTTCATCAAAATCGGTTGAGCGTTTTAGACGTCAAATCGTGACATACTGACAGATAGAGTTAGTTTCGGAATTATAATACTAGTATGTATGTATAACTTATTCGGACAAGCTGGGCAATGAGAAGGTCTTTAGGCGCATTATACATTTGTTGAGATGGGGAAAAACCATTAAGCTCCCGACACTG
Organism: Eilema griseolum; assembly: GCA_963662185.1. Lineage (NCBI taxonomy): Eukaryota > Metazoa > Arthropoda > Insecta > Lepidoptera > Erebidae > Eilema > Eilema griseolum. The sequence goes on from OY759259.1 coordinate 8,299,689, forward strand.
TTACCGTTACTGACACTTCAGTATTAATTAAGTTTAGAACAGCGCCACCTAGTAGAGGGCTTAAGAACTACTAGCGTATAAAAACTTATTATATTCGTTTTTTAAAATTTCATTCGATCGAATTAATGTCGAAACGTCAGACCATACATACATACATACAAACATACATATATAATCATGCCTTTATTCCCGGAGGGTCAAGCAAAGGCGAATTTATTAACACCCACATCTCACCAATCATTGAATTCTGTCCAACGCAATAGGGGTGAGCCTATTGCCGTCTTCCGGGCACCATTGCTGGCTCAAGTCATGCATCTGAGGCTGAGTCTGGGCTGTACATATCTGTCTGATGTTAAACAGCCCTATCCCTTAGTCGCCTTGTACGACACCGCATGGGAAGAGATGGGGTGGCCCTAATTCTACTCTGCCGGGAACCACGCGGCGGTTATATACACATATATATATATGTAAAATTTGATTGATTGAATTGTCTAGGTATATATCTTTGAATTGTCTGACGTTTATTTATATTGGTCGAAGAGAAGTGAAGAGATATTTCTATGCTGCTATGCTGAGGCTCCAGGAGTACAGAAAATTAATATCAGTGATTTCACTTACGTATGTCATATCTCGACAAATTAATGACCTGTCTGCCATCACAGGTGTTATGTATGAGGCGATTCGCTGGGATTTATTCTTTGGGGGAAAAATGAGGGATCTTATTATATCTTACATGTTTATGGGACACACGGCTAGGGAGGTTAAAAAATCTGGATTTTGGATATCGCGAAAGATGATTAAAATTTTAATGTGGGTTAAGTTATTTAGATACGGTTGGCAATTGGATGGGTGATTACTTAGTGGTATATCATCTGAGTGCTTCCGTGCTTTGGAGAGTACGTTATAAGTCGGTCTTAGCTGTTTATAGTTATTAGGTCAATGCAGAGGAAGCCTAAAGCACTCTAGTTTAATAAATACATATAATTACGCCTTTATCCCTGGAGGGTTAGGCAGAAGTGAATTAACATCTACATTTCACCAATAATTATATTCGATCTCACGTAATAGGGGGTGAGCCTATTGCCGTATTCCGGGCACTATTGTTGACTCGAGCCATGCATCTGAGGCTGAGCCTGGGTTTATATGTGTGAATATCTGTCTGATGTTAAACAGCCCTATCCCTTAGTCGACTTGTACGACACCGCATCGGAAGAGATGAGGTGGCCCAAATTCTACTCTGCCGGGAACCACGCGGCTAGTTTAATAGTAGGTCACTAACCAGAACTCAGTGCCTTGATTCTGCTAAAGCAAAACCACTGTCAAACCACGTACACTACGAAAAAATCCATTTGGTTTTAGACTTTATAGCAATGCGGCTATAGTCCAAAATAAAAAAAGCTTTTTTGTAAAGCAAATGAAAAAGTGTAATGAAACTCTTTTCATTTAATTTTCAACTTTAAATAAATAGCGATAAAGTCAAAAATTTAATGCTACTTTTGCAGTGTCTTTTTTTTTATACCACTCAGATGGCTGATAAGCACACGGCCCACCTGATGGGAAGTGGTTACCGTGGCCTATGGACGCATGCAACACCAGGGGTGTTACACTCGCACTGCCGACCATTAAGAAACCTTCTGATGCCACTTTTGAAGAACCCCATATTGTAGGTGCTTGGGAAAACCGCAGCAGGGAGGTCATTCCACAGCTTGAGTGTGCGTGGGATGAAGTTTCTTCGAAGGTCGCAATGTGTGAGGATGAATTCCCTGCCTATGGCGAGAGGTACGACGATAGAATGTGGCTATGGGTATCATTTCAAACAATTCGTCTGTGGTATGACAGCGGTTATGCATTAGTAGAATCAATGGCCAGGTCAGACGGCAGTTACTCCCAATATAGCCGAAAAATACAAAGGTGAAAGACTCGGATGCGACCGGGACTAACATTAGGATGATGATGATTTTTTTGTATTGACGTAAATAACGTGTAACCAAATGTGCTCTCAGAACATAGTGTGTTTTTTATACTACTTGGTGGCAGACAAGCACATGTCCCAAATGATGGGAAGTGGTTACCATCGCCTATGGACGTATGCAACACCAAGGGCGATCGTGCTGCTGATCCTGAAGATACCTTCTAATGCCCCTGGGAAAGTACTCCCGCCCTAAAGAATACCACGGCTATAATAACCTCGTGTTGTGTTCCCAGCGGTGAGTAGGGTAGCCAGAGCTCACTGGAGATATTGTGTGCTGTCGTGGGAAAAAGTATTTGGACAGTTTCGGGCTAAGGTTCTGTGGCTTAGTGGTCAGAGCATTCCCCCTGTAGGGAAAGATCGCGGGTTCTAATCCTGCCTGAACCGATTAATTTTTTCTAAATTTTAATCGACTTGTAAAGTTAGCATACTAAATGCTTTAAAACTTCATTCAATATTATTTGGGTTGTAAAGTTGAGTACACCCCGCCTGACGTTAAACTAGGATATATATAGTCATTTACAGGACAAGGTTAAGTTAGCATCAAGAAAACTCGGAGTGCTTAACAGGGCGAAGCAGTACTTCACTGCGGGGCAGCAACTCCTTCTTTATAAAGCACAGGTCCGGCCTCACATGGAGTACTACTGTCACCTTTTTGCTGGAGCACCTGCATACCAGCTTGACCCCTTCGACTCAGTGCAAAGACGGGCATTGAGGCTGGTTGACAACCCCAGGTAGTGTGGAACACGCACAGGTAGTGTGGAACCTCTTAGCCTTAGGAGGGATTTTGCCTCACTGTGTGTGTTCTACCGCCTATACAATGGTTTGTGCTCAGATGAATTGTTTGATATGATGCCCGTAGCTACATTCTATCATCGCACCTCTCGCCATAGGCAGGGAATTCTTCCTCACACATTGCGACCTGAGACGGTGCGCACTGTGTGGTATGAAAGAAACTTCATCCCGCGCACACTCAAGCTGTGGAATGACCTCCCTGCTGCGGTTTTCCCAAGCGCCTACAATATGGGGTTCTTCAAGAGGGGCATCAGATTTCTTCATGGTCGGCAGCGCGAGTGTGACACCCCTGGTGTTGCATACGTCCATAGGCCACGGTAACCGCTTCCCATCAGGTGGGCCGTGTGCTTGTCTGCCAACTAAGTGGTATAAAAAAAAAGGGTGCTATCGACTGATATTTGGTGCAGTCCAATATTTGCCGCCATTCCAGACGCTGTCCTTAGAATGACTGTTCTTTGACGGCCTTGAAAGATATCCGACTACCTACCCTATATCGAGTTTTCCTTAACCATTCATAAACAGATCACCGCTCTACCCAACCGTATGTCACGACAGCCACAGAGGTTATAAATTGCCGTTGAACCTTTACGTAAGCCGTGATTCCATTTTTCACAGAATTACAACAAAGGCGATAACTCCACAGGTTGTGTTATAGTGGGATAAGACTGGTGGATAATACTTGATGGTTACAAAAAAGTATTCACGAAGGTTTTGCTCCGCTCTCGCCTTAGCCTTCTCATCATCATCATCATGTCAGCCACACATAGTCCACTGCTGAACATAGGCCTCTCCCACAGACTTCTAGAATGACCGATCTAAAGCATCCAGCGCTTCCCGGCGACCTTGATAAGGTCGTCCTTCCACCTGGCCTTCTAACAGACGCGCAGCGACTTGAACAACTCGTTCAATGGTTGGCCACCAACCACCGCAACTCAGGCTGGGGGGTCAGCAGCAGTTGCTCTCAATAGACCGTACTCTGAGGCTCCATCTTTAATGCAATTGGAATTAACGCAAGAAGAATAATCATTGTTTTAATGCAATTTAGGTGGCAGACAAGCACTGATGGAAAGTGGAATCCGTGACCTATGAGTGTGTGTAACCAGAGGAGTCACACCCGTGCTGCTGACCCTGTAAGAGCAGAGATTTTCTGTGCCTTCAGTGCAGAACACAAAATCAGTACAAGCCTTTGGTCTTCCTACTGACAGCACAACAATTCTCCAGTGAGCTCTGGCTACCCTACTCACCGCCGGGAACACAACACGAGGTTATTATAGCCGTGGTGTTCTGTACGGACTGTCAGACTGCTCAATTGGGACGGAAATACCGGGTTTTACACAATGCCTGTAACATATACATCCCAAGAAATCTTGTTCAGCGTTTCATCTGGATATATTCGGGATGTAATAACGTACAATTTTGTTTTATTGCGCGAATTTGTCAGCGTAATTCTCTACCTAAGTCGAGTATTGCCAAATTACGTTTGACTGTTTGGGTTTTCTTAGATTTAGGGTGCCGAAATACCTACGTTTGTCGATTTTATTGAAGTTCTCTCGGTTCGTTATGGATATTGTTTATGCTGGTGAAGTAAGGTTTGTATTCCGCAATCCTTGGTTTGTTTTACATTAATGTGCAAAAAAGGAATTGATTTAGATATTTGGTATACTTACACGGTGGTAAAAGGAGTAAGAGGTTTTTTTTATACACTTTAGGCCCACCTGATGGAAAGAGGTTACCGTAACCTATGAATGTGTGTAAACAGTGGAGTCACATCCGTGCTGCCAACCCTGTAAGGGTCAGGACAAGCCTTTTGGCGTCCCACTGACAGCACAAAAACTCTCCAGTGAGCTCTGGCTACCCTACTCACCGCCAGAAACACAACACGAGGTTATTATAGCCGTGGTATTCAGTAGGGTGGAGGTACTTCCCCAATCGGACTGCTCAATTCGGACGGGAATACCGTCGTGTCCTACCTCCTCGAAATATTAATTAGGTATATTAGTGTTAGAGCTATCGGATTATTTACCATATCGAATGGTTTCGAGTTTCCGATATTTCAGCGCTGTTGCAAGTAAAGCACAGGAACTGACTACGGCCCGCCAGGCGTGATCACCTTACCTGGTCACAGGAACATCACACCCCGTTCCTAGACAAATCCATCTCAACTGATTTGGGTAATATAGACCTATTATAATTTGCCTTTGACAGTGGATATCCACATAATTTAAGGTATTTCGTTGCCATTGTTGAAACTACTAGTGACATATTGTCCATTGATGACATTCATCGTTGTGGAAAAAAAGGACAAAAAGAACAGATCACTCTAATATTAATATGACTAACCTGATATATTATTAATAATATCTCAGATTAGTAATAATAATAATATATCATCAGGTATTTCCAAATTAATTATACACATACATACATAATTAAAATAACGCCTTTATCCTCGAACAGTTAGGTAAAGGTGAATTAACAGTCACATTTCACCATTGTTTTCGGTCCCATGTAATAGGGGGTGAGCCTATTGCCGTCTTCCGGGCACTATTGTTGACTCGAGACTTGTATATGTGCCTGAGTTTAAGCTGTATACATATGTCTGATGTTAAACAGCCCTATCCCTACAAGATTGGCAGCGTGAGTGTGACTCCCTTGGTTTTGCACAAGTCCATAGACCACTTTCTATCAGGTGAGCCGTGTGCTTGTCTGCTCCTTAAATTGTATACGTAGTCGTACAAAGTCGCTTTAACGTTTAAAATTTCGTCAAAATATGAAATTCACAAATGGACGCTGTCTGTACAACCACTCCTTAACAGATATAATATTTCAATGCAACGACACTCCTTAAAAGCCTCGCTCTATATTCCCCCCTCTGCCTACCCCTCTTTACCCCCGGAGCCAATTTGAGGACTACTAAATCAACTTAATTAAATGCATTTCCTACATTTTCACTTTGACGGCTTCATTTCCTGGGATACGGTGTCAGGTTTTGTATAATTTTTACGTAAATCTGAAAGAGGGGTAGACAGAGGTATTGGTACCTAAATTTTAATAAAAATATTAATCGGTTTCAATTGAAAACAAGCGTTTACATTAAAGTTTTCTTGAGCGAATAGCTCATTTCCAAGCTTGTGTATATACCGAATACAATGATTAGTGAAATGTGGGTGTTAATTCACCTCTACCTTATCCTCCAGGGATGAACTTGTGATCATATGTATGTATGTATGTAACATTACTATCTAAACACCAGAATATTTATGCGTGACCTGACACAAAGTCAATTACCCAACTTTTAATTGAAACAAATGGACACAATTAATTACTCTGCTGACCCCATTTCGGTCAGTGGTCTTGTTTTACTGAATTGTGGTAATTGTATTCTGTCGTTTTGTCCCATGACATGAGTAGCTTCTGTGGTATAGCGGTGATGAACACGACTGCTCCGCATGGGTTCGATTCCCGCTCAGGGCAAATGTTTATATGCATGAATATGTCTATTTGCATTAGTCTGGATAATTCCATGCCCTGAAGTGCTGTATGGTAATTGTAAGATTGCCATAAGAACATCAATGGCAGTCGTTAAAGGAGGATAGTTGGATGCCTGAAAACTCCGACTAGTCTAACTATAGAACTTTAATATCGCCAATTAGTTTTGAAGGTCAGATGGCAGTCGCTTCAAGGAAGATATTGAAGTTCATCCACATCACAGTTAAACTGGAAAATCACTCCAACTGAGTTGAAAAAGGCTCAGATAATAAATAGATAACTACATATTTATGTGTTTATTGTTTATTAGCGGTCACTTAGGTGGCAGACAAGTACACGGCCCACTTAATGGAAAGTGGTTAGCGTGGCCTATGGACGTGTGCAAAACTAAGGAAGTCACACTTGTGCTGCTAACCCTGTAAGCACAGAGAGTTTCTGTGCCGTCAGTGTAAAAGGCAAAGCAGGACAAGCTTTTGTTCTTCCCACTGACAGCACAAAAACTCTCCAGTGAGCACTTATTCACTGTCGGAAACACAACATGAGGTTATTATGGCCGTAGGGCAAATGTACTTCCCCAGTCGGACTGCTCAATTGGACTGAAATACCATCGAGTCCTGCATCAACCTCACCCGTTGTTGCATATGGTAAACATATATACATCTTTCACGCCTATAAATCTCCGAAGGGGTAGGCATGTATTGCCACCCATATTTCACCAACTATGATTTTCGGTACCACGTAGTAGGGGTTGACTCTGTTGTCGTCAAGCGGGTACTTTGCCGGGCTATATGTTTACTGTAGGATCGAGAACAGGTCTATCCCTTAATCACCTTCTACGATACCCGCGGGAAGAGATGGGATGGGGAAATAAAATATAACAACTAAAGTTTTTATTTCCTAGAGCCTAGTGGTATGGGTAATGGACTGTTGAGACGAGGTTTCGGGTTCGATCCCAGGTCTTACTATGGCACACACCAATGACTTTTCCTATGCTTTTCGAAATTATGTGTGTATTTATCGCAGGTTTATAAATGCCCAGTTAGTGGCAATAGGCTCGCCACCTATTACATTGGGACCTAAACATAAGCTGGCGAAATATAGGTGCTAACACCTCTGCCTATTCCTTCGGGGATATCGGCGTGAGTTTATGTTATGTTATTTCTCAATTCTTTCGTTATAGCAGCCTTAGTAAACATTACTTAATAAAATCCGATAAAAACCAGCTCATCCCTTAAATCTGATCTCAAATTTAATGGCGCTTCGTTTAATGGCGGTTTGAGAGGAAAATATTTGGGAGGTGATGTTGAATCTTACCTGTTTGAGATAAGCTACAAATGAGATTATTATTAAAGAGGAAAAATATTTAGGTGATCTCAAGTCATACCAGTCTATGAGAAGCTACAAATGAGTTTGTATGTGGTATGACTTAGATGACTGTACGTACTTGATGGCAATTTTCTTTGGAGGTAGGAGTTCTTTGGAGGTAGGGTCAGGAGGTAGGATACGGCCGTATTTTCGCCCAATTGAACAGTCCGACTGGGGAAGTACCTCCGCCCTACAGAATACCGCGGCCATAATAACTTCGTGTTGTGTTCCCAGCGGTGAGTAGGGTAGCCAGAGCTCATTGGAGAATTTGTCCTGTCAGTGGGAAGGGCTTGTCTTGCTTTGTCTTCTACACTGACGGCACAGAAACTCTGTGCTTACAGAGTAGGAACGGCGAGTGTGACTCCCTAGGTTTTGCACACGTTTATTGGTCACGGTAACTACTTTCCATCAGGTGGGCCGTGTCTTGTCTGCCACCTAAGTGGTATAAAAAATATTCTACAATATTCTACACATCGCTATCTAGACCCATGGTAAGCATAGCCTAACTAGCTTGTATTATGGAATCCAGAATGCGGATAAACTTACTTAAACACTTTTTTTGTAAATACATACATATTATACATAGTCACACGTCCATAGGTAGCCACTTTCCATCAGGTGGGCCGTGTGCTTGTCTACCACCTAAGTGATATAAAAAAAACATAATCACGCCTTTATCCCCGAAGGGTTAGGCAAAGGTGCACATTTCACGAATCATTGTTTTCGGTCCCACGTAACAGGGCGTGAGCCTATCGCCGTCTTCCGGACATTATTGTCGACTCGTGCCTTGTATATGTGCCTGAGTCTGAGCTGTATATATCTGTTTGATGTTGAACAGCCCTATTCCTTATTTTTTGTAAATACATAGGTACATTGTTATACATAGAAACACCCAGACCAATGCAAATATTCATATTCAAACAAATATTTGCACTGAACGGGAATCAAACCCACGCCTCCTGCGCATGTAAGTATGTGAAGTAATTTGAAACATCAATACTTGATTGCATGCCAATCTGGCTGAAATATGGTAGAACCTAAATGTATTGCCTGTACCTAACCTGTTTACCCATATATTGCAATAAATTGATTTGATCTTCGTGGTTAAGGAGTCAATGTTACGACTGTAAGGTCCTGGGTTAAATTCTGCTACACTACCCACTCCTAACACAAGCAATAGATTTTTTTTTTTTATACCACTTAGTTGGCAGACAAGCACACGGCCCACCTGATGGGAAGCGGTTACCGTGGCCTATGGACGTATGCAACACCAGGGGTGTCACACTCGCGCTGCCGACCATGAAGAAACCTTCTGATGCCCCTCTTGAAGAACCCCATATTGTAGGCGCTTGGGAAAACCGCAGCAGGGTCATTCCACAGCTTGAGTGTGCGTGGGATGAAGTTTCTTTCATACCGCACAGTCGCCGAATTCTCCCCAATACCGCTTAAAATCTTTGTTTTTTTTTCTTGAAAAATTTGCTTTGCAAAATGAAATGAAATGAAAACGAGACTGTCATCTGACCTCCAAACCAATGGCGATATTGAAGCATTTTAGTACGACTAGTTGTTGGACGTTTTTAGGGATCCAACGAGCCGTAACGAGTGCCATAGATGTTCGTATAGTACCCAGGACCAACAGCTTAATTTTCTCTCCGAGGCATAACCAGAAAAATACAAATAGCCATATTTTTTTTTATTATATATATAGAACACGTCAATTAGACTTCGCCATGCCTGATGGTAAACTGAAAGCAAAGTCTCAGAAAAGAGGGTCACCATTACTTACACATGCCATGTGACAATGGTGACACTCAGCTTGACGGTCTCATCATATGCTTTTTCACGCCCCGCTTAAAGGACCCGGGACTGTAGGAAGAGGGAAACACGTGAGCTGGTAATAAATTCCAGGCCTTGATGGTGCGACAGAGGAAAGAGTCACCGAAACGCTTGGTTCTTGATCGGATGTTTTGCACCGTGTGCGGGTGACATCTAAGACCTGCACGTGTTGTCCTGTGTAGGAAAGGGGAGGGTGGGACTAATTGGAAGAGCTCATCAGAACACTCACCATGGTACAGACATACAGCCATACTCATGCATACAATGAACTGAGCGGGGATCGAACTCCTCGCGACAGAGGCTATCACATGTATACTATAGTTTTAAATATATAACTATGTGTTTATTTTTGTTACAGGTAAGTTATTCTACAATTTCATTAAGAAGAGTCCTAAAGGTAATTTAAGGTGTATGTTAAACTATAAAATTAAAATAGCAACGAAACAGAAGCAGTCTAGAAAAGCATCAACAAATAATACAAACTAGCCAACACTTTATGGACTTTATGACTACGGCGTAGCAAAAGGAGGGTTATGATTTTTTAATTTATTCCCTCATAGCTCCTCAACCACTTATTAAAACTAGACAAATGAGGTACCGTTAGAAGCGTCTTAGTCGTCCGCTGGTTATAGGCTATATAATGTGTCACTGAATTTAATGGGGCGCCCTCTAGCAGTTATGAAAAACTCTGATAAAAAATAAATTTGATATAAATACTTGATATAAATACTTCGTGTTTGGTATCAACTGACCGCATTTCAAATATGTTTAAATTATATCTATTCCTTCTCCCAAAATAATATAAATAAAAAAATTAGTTTAAAACCAAACCCGACTACTGAAAAATCACGCTCTAAAAAGACAGTATTAAACTAGAAAATATTCAAATTCAAATATATTTATTTCGTGAAGCACAGGTTACATAATAAATGTTATATAAATAATAGTACAAACCATGTTCCGCCAATGACATTCAAAATATGAAACTGAAATCATTTAAAATAGATAAAATGTACATGCATATTGAAATTAAATTAATTAGGTCGAAAACGTAATCGCAATAAATAAATATCTAGGATAAGCGAGGCCGTATGCCACTTAGTCTAACAAAACAATACATTGTTGGGAAAAGTGGCATACGAGCACGGCTAACCTTGATATTTTCTTGTTTAATACTTTTATAGCGTGATTTTTCAATAGTCCTTTTTAGTTTTAAACTTAATTTATAGATATCAGTATCAGAATAAACGGGATATTTACCATATTTCATTATTTTGAGTTTCCGATATTTCGGCGCTGTTGCAAGCACCATGATCACGGAGGAACTGGAGTAGTGGCGGTGAACAAAGAAAAAGTTTTTTCCTGGGAGTAATTATATCGATCTACCCTCTTTCGAGTTCTTTTACTACGCGTATCTGGTTTCACTCTCACTACAAACTCGAACCCGATCTCGATCACGTTCACGACATACGATGCTCACTGTATCCACTCGTGATTTTGTTTTAGCTTGTTCCCGGTTGTTTTTGCAAAGAGCTTTATAGATACATCGCACCAAGAAACACAACAGACAAAGAAATGCTCCTTTACTAATGCAAGTAGATTCCGCTCTCCTAAGAGAGAAATAGCGCACCAATGTTGAACTTTTGTTACACAATTCACAGTGAACATTCTCAGTTAACAAATAAAACGTCCATTTAAACGCTGCTACATGTTCTCAGGAACTGCGAACGAAAATTTTCAGTAAACTAAGTCTTAGTAGCTTCACCTTACTCGAGCGTCAGAGGTCGATGAATTACATTGACAATAAAAATATAGTGTGTGTATTACTATATGTATATTCTTTACCAATAATGTTCGCTCAATATTATTGACTAAAGGAGGTAGGCAGGACGGTGTTCTAATCCCAATCGAGCAGTCCGACTGGGAAAGTACCTCCGCCCTACAGAATTCTCCGGCTATAATAATATCGTGTTGTGTTCCTGGCAGTGAGTAAGGTAGCCAGAGCTCACTGGAGAGTTTTTGTTCTGTCAGTGGGAAGATCAAAGGCTTGTCCTGCTTTGTTTTTTATAGTGACGGCACATAAATTCTCTGTTCTCTGTCGTCGGCAGTACGATGATGACTCTCCTGCATACGCCCATAGGCCACGGTATGTTCCATCAGGTGGATCAGTTATATAAAAAAATCTATTATATATAATAATTGTCTATGGTGGTATCGGAAGTAAATACATAACTACACTCATCGTTCATTCAATCAGTAAGTACTCGTGTTTCTCCACAAACACTGCAGAGCTGATAAAATTTTTTGTACTTTTAAATTGCATTCTTGTTTATTTGTCTTGCGTTAAAGCTGATTGAAAATGTGATGGAGTTCAAACATTGTGTTCAACAGAATTGATTTATCAGACAGATCTTGTATTTTGATAAGATATATTTGATATGATTTGATTGAGATTGATGAACCGCGGTAGCCTAGTGGTATGGGTAATGGACTGCTGAGACGAGGTCTCGGGTTCGATCCCAGGGTTTTTACCATGGCACACACCAATGGCTTTTCGAAGTTATGTGTGTATTTATTGCAGGTTTATAAGTTCCCGGTTAATGGCAACAGGCTCGCCACCTATTACATTGGGACCTAAACATAAACTGGCGAAATGTGAGTGCTAGCACCTCTGCCTACCCCTTCGGGGATATAGGCGTGAGTTTATGTATGTATGTATGTTTGATATCAAAATGGATCTTTTCCTTCTTCCTCTTAGCGTTAATCTCAGTAGCATCTGAAGCTTTCACCTCGTCGTCTGGGGTCCGCTTTACCAGTCTAACTGCTGATTTGACTGAACTTCGATATTTTCCGTGAAGCGACTGTCATCTGACCTCCACAACCCAAAGGCGATTCGAAGAATTGCAGCAAGACCAGTTGTTGCACATTTTAGGGCTCCAACTACTACTTACGACTGCCATAGACGTTCGTATGGTAATTGGAACTGATGGCTTAACGTACTTTCCGAGGCACGACCAGACCAATGCCAATACCCATATTCATGCATACAAATATTTGCACTGAGCGGGGATTGAACACAAGCCTCTTGAGAGTTTCTCCTCGAACAGAGAGGTTCTGTGCCGTCAGTGTAGCAGACAAACCAGGACAATCCTTTGGTCTTCCCACTGACAGCACAAAAACTCTCCAGTGAGCTCTGGCTACTCTATTTAACGCTGGAAACACCGCTGAAGGTATAGGGCGAAGGTACTCTTCAATTCAGACTGCAGAATTAGACGGAAATACAGTCGTGTCCTACCTCCATCAAAAGATGAAAATACCTAAGTGAAGCGGGAATTAATTTTGAATTTCAAACTGAAACTGGGATGCAGAAATCAGATAAAATGAGGTTGACAGTTTTAACATCATCCGTATGAGAGTTACAAAAAGTTAGTGGTCGGATTATAGCCTTTCGTGTCACGAAAGTGTTTGTCCAGCCAGTCCAGGCTTTTTTTTTTATATAGGACACGCCAACTTGACCTCACCTCGCCTGATGGTAAGCTAAAGGCAAAGTCTCAGGAAAGAGGGTCACCATTACAGACACTAAGTGCTACAATGGTGGCACTCAGCTTGGCGGCCTCATCAGATGCTTTTTCACGCCCCGCTTAAAGGCCCCGGGACTGTAGGAAGAAGGAAACACGTGTGCTGGTAATGAATTCCAGGTCTTGGTGGTGCGGCAAAGATAAGAGTCTTCGAACCGCTTGGTTCTTGCTCGTATATTCTGCACAGTGTGAGGGTGACATCTAAGGCCTGCACGTGTTGTCCTATGTAGGAAAGGAGATGGTGGGATTAGTTGGAAGAGCTCGTCAGAACACTCACCGTGGTAGAGACGGTAAAATACAGCCAAGGAAGCAATATCTCTACGCATCTGCAAAGGCTCGAGGGTGTTCGTGACCTCAGGGTTCCCAATAATTCGGACCGCGCTTTGCTGCAACCTGTCGAGAGCATCTAGTAGGTATTTCGCGGAGCCATCCCAGAGATGCGAGCAGTATTCCACGCAGGAGCGAATTTGTGTCTTATAGAGAAGACACCGCTGCTCCGGCGTGAAAAAACGTCTCACTTTGTTCAGGAGTCCGAGTTTCCGCGAGGCTGTTTTGATGATGCTCTCGATGTAATCCGAACCCTTATAAAATCACTTTTTTGTGCGTCTGTCTGTCTATCAAGACCTTTTTCTCAGAAATGCGTGGAGCTATCGAGTTGAAATTTATACCACATACTCAATATATGACGTTTAGAAACAGTTCAAAAATCACACTTCGAAGTCAACGCAATCAATATAATTATATCGAAGTTCCTTGTTTATAGTTTATTTGCTAACTACACCAAATCTTTTGCTTTATTACATTACTGTCCATCCCAAGGTTGCCTGGAAGAAATCGTCGTACATCATTGTACATTAAACTGTATGCATGCTAACTACAAATTTTACTGTAATCTATTGGTGTACAATAAAGAATTATCTATCTATCTATCTACCTCCCTGAATTCAATGTTGTACTGAACCCTTAGTGTGCAAGTTCAACTCGCACTTGACTGCCTTCTTTATCAATTCAAAACAATCAACAAAAAATAAAGTCTTTCTGAGTTCTTTTTAATGTTGCACAATGTAGAACGAATCCTGCTAAAAACTTATTGTCTCGAATAACAAAGAACCTTTCTAAAGAAAGTATGTTGATATGGTAAGAAAATATTCCATAAGAGCGAGTGACTGAAATCCCTTAAAAAAACAATATAGCGCAGCCCCAGGGAAATAAAGGCGTAAATACAAACATATCAATTTTCTTAAAATTAAAATATATAATAAAAAGTTAAAAAAAATAATGTACACGGAAGTTATCTAAATTAAAATATATTTAAAAAAAAACCAGAATATATATCTAAATAATCCTGCAGGTTCAGGCATCAAAGAATTCCTGAAGAAGGCTGGCGGCATTGCCACATTTAATGGCAACACCAAACTTTGCGCAAGGAATAACTTAAAATACATACGGTCATTTTTTTTTGTAATTTTCTGATGTACATAAAACGAAGGATTCGGAGTAAAAGAATTCGTTTCATCACAATAGAAATATATGTTTTACAGCCAAAAAAGGCGTCAAGCCGACACAAATACGTATAATTTCTTAAAAATACACCTAGAATGAAACATAAAATAGATAAACCTGCTTAAACAGCTTCTTTGCTCTCCTATAAAGTTTTACAGGTTTCAGTGTTTTCAACTTATGCTTGTATTTCCCTGGCGGTGCGATAGGATGCAATCACATTCAGGAAAATTGCTGGCAATTCATTGGGCGATAGCTTTCAAAGATGGCTTCCAAATATGACGGGAAATGTGCTGCCTCGATTCCATCCATGAGACAGGGATACAAGCAAATCGATGCCGTGACGTCGATGTGGAGAAGCAAATTAGCATCGATATACCATTTTGCTTGAACGATGTTTGAGCAACGATTTGAAGGTATGTTCGATATGAGTAATATTTACGATTTTGAACGGAAGAACTCAAAATCTAAGACGAGACTTGAAACCGCGACCATTTGGGGAGAATACTTTGACTAACTGGCAGATGACTGAACCTTGGGTACTAATACAAGACAAAAGAAGAACTTGGATAATTCGTAAAAACCAGGGTTTTTTTAAGTGCGAAAAATCCCTATTGATACTCACACCACCGGAGCCAATGGGAGAGGTTATGTCGAACTCGAACCGATTAAAACGCACGACGCCTGTGAGTCGTTTTTGGTTGCTGAAGGTGAGGTTGACAGGCATATCTCTCCCACCCCGGCCGACCCAGGGTTTTCGTGACATATTCTTTATTTTATCTTTATTTAGGACACGCCAACTTGACTAACCTCACCTGATGGTAAGCTAAAGGCCAAGTCTCAGGAAAGAGGGTCAACATTACAGACACTAAGTAATGCCTGCTTCTATAGGCTGAAGATGCAGGATACAGGATCCGCCCATAATAATATACGTAATAATCTCGTGATGTATTCCCAGCGGTGAGTAGGGTAGGGTCCAGAGCTCACTGGAGAGTTTGTGCTGTCAGAGGGAAGGCTAAAGACTTGTCCTACTTTGTCTTCTACACTGACGGTACAGAAACTCTATGCTTACAGGGTCGGCAGCGCGAGTGTGACTCCTGTGGTGTTACACACATCCATAGGCCACGTACACTATCCTTTAGGTGGACCGTGTGCTTGTCTGCCACTTAAGTGGTATAAAAAAACGTGGGACAATATATATGAATAAATTCAGGTCTATTTACGATATCGTCGGCGTAGCTACTTTACTGTATTTCAGAGCAGTGTAATATCGAGTTGGACTTCTGTCTTCCTCATATGTAAACAAAACACCAAGAGAGTTCCATCCTCTACTCAAATAATGGTAAATCTAACATAACATAACATATCCCCGAAGGGGTTGGCAGAGGTGCTAAAACCCAGATTACGGCAGTTTATGTTTATGTCCCAATGTAATAGGTGGCGAGCTTATTGCCATTAACCGGGCACTTATAAACCTGCGATAAATACACACATAACTTCGAAAAGCATCGAAAAGTCATTGGTGTGTACCATGGTAAAACCTGGGATCGAACCCGAGACCTCGTCTCAGCAGTCCATTACCTATACCACTAGAATACTGCTGTACAAATCTAATTGTTACAATTATCTTACAACCCCAAAATGAACGATTCAAATTATCTACTAATTTTTCCATCTCACTGTCAAAGGATAAATCATTCGTTCTAATCGAAACGAACCGAACATCTCATCGAAATTAATTCAATTCATTAATCAAACCGTTTCGACGGTAATGGCAGTGCTCTTTTAGCCGAGTTTGCCTAAACGACGTTATTACTAATGGTTCAGTTATAATTCTGTAGACGTAAAATCGACGGTTATTTATCATAACGACAATTTATAGTAATGTCTACAGAAATTATTTGAGTGCCTGCTCAAATAGACGCATTTGCGCAAATAGAATTTTCGTTGTCATTAGTGATCGTTTTAACTAATCTATCTCTCTTTATTATTATTTTTTTTTTTATATAGGACACGCCAACTTGACTTCACCTCGCCTGATGGTAAGCTAAAGGCAAAGTCTCAGGAAAGAGGGTCACCATTACAGACACTAAGTGCTACAATGGTGGCACTCAGCTTGGCGGCCTCGGGACTGTAGGAAGAAGGAAACACGTGTGCTGGTAATGAATTCCAGGTCTTGGTGGTGCGGCAAAGAAAAGAGTTTCCGAACCGCTTGGTTCTTGCTCGTATATTCTGCACAGTGTGAGGGTGACATCTAAGGCCTGCACGTGTTGTTCTATGTAGGAAAGGAGATGTTGGGATTAGTTGGAAGAGCTCGTCAGAACACTCACCGTGGTCGTATCATATTATGTAATGGTAAAATCTAAACGAGTGGTGATAGAGAATGATTACAAGGATCACCACCCCATCTTATCCGAAGGGTGTTGTAAGGCGCAAATAATGGAAAAATACGCAGACGATATCACTGCGAGAGAAGGAAAACTCGAAATAAAACCCTGTACCAACCCATCTGGCCAGCGTGGAAACAGTAGGCCAAAGCCTGCCAACATTGGGAGAGGCCTATATCCAGCTGTGGACTGCCATGGGCTAATTTATCGAATTGTAAAATGGTCGTGTCTGTACATAAAAAACTGGGATTATGTTCAGAGTAGAATTTGGACCACCCCATCTCTTCCCATACAGTGCCGTACAAGCTGACTAAGGGATATGGCAGTTTAACATCAGACAGATATATACAGCCCAGAGTCAGCTTCAGATGCATGGCTTGAGTCAACTATAGTGCCCGGAATACGGCAAAATCCTCACCGTGGAATCGAACACAATGATTGGTGAAATGTAGATGTTAATTCACCTCTGCTCAAACCCTAATATATAATACTAGCCTATGATCATGGGCGTCTTACCTTTCGTTTACCTTCTCGCGGTCTCCACTTTAGGACTCGTTTGCTGATCCTTTTATAGTTATATGGTTGATTAATGGCACTTATAGGAACCTTCCAATGCCATTTTTGATGATGGATGGAGTTCCTTTCATAGCGAGGAGTGCGCACCGTTCCTGGTTGCAGTTTGTGAGGAATTGTAGTGGGGAGGAGATTGCAGTGAAGAGGATTACTGAGGACTCCGTGCGTTTTACGAGCGATGTTGAATCTCCTGTTGTTTGTATGTATGGATGTATGTATGTATGTATGTATGTATGTAGAATGTAGAATTGTGGTGTTGTTAGATTCATTGACTTTGGGGATAGCAATAATTTTACACACATACAATTGTTCACGCCTGTTTTCCTCCGGGGTAGGCAGGTATAATTTTGATACTACAGAATATTTTTTTTATTTCAAATTTGGTAATGTATTTAAGATAATTACCTACAAGTATATTCTACATACAATATACATCACCACTCCACTTAGGGCACATGCGCCCAATATGTCGATCAAAGAATCCCGGAACTCAACAATATGTGTATCTTTTCCTCCAAAAGCAGGATAAACTCATTTTTATCTTACCTTTGAATACATTTTAGTTAAGTTTTCCTACCAAACTCACAACAGATCGATACCAATGAGCAGCTTTATCGCTTAAAGCGAATCTACGTGGATATTCCGGGGACAAGCGCAGACGTAATGACTGTTATCTACTCAGCACTTTACGGTAGCATCTGCTAGCGTTAAGGAGTTTAGGGACTAAACACACTGACGTAGAAACATATAGAAGCTTCAGTTTAAAAATTGAGATAACTCTTCTATTGTGTTATATACTGGAAAATGATTGTGTCTGTACTTTGCAGATATTTAAAAAAATACTTTAGTTATGTTATATTAATGACAGTGAACATATTTCAATGCTCGTGAAGGAGGAGGCGGGGCGGGAGCGGCAGCGGGAGCGACGAAGGATCGCAAGCCAAGCTGCCCGCGTACGAAGGCAACTCGGGCGTCGGAGGTCGATGAACGACCTCCGCCCCCCATGAGCGCCGGCCTGGGGGTGACAGGTGGAGCCGCCTGTTACCCTGGCAGAAGCAGGCCGCGGCGATGGCGCGCCTAGCGCGCCTCCCCGTTTCCGGGGTCGAGTTGGGGACTCTGTAGTCCCCACACCCGAGACGAGGGCCAGATCGTGAGAGATGGCCCTGGGTCGGCCGGGGTGCGAGGGATATGCCTGTCAACCTCACCTTCGGCAACCAAAACGACCCACAGGTGGCGTGCGTTTTAGTCGGTTCGAGTCCGACATAACCTCCTCCACCGGCTCCGGTGAGGAGGTATCCGTGGGGATTTTGCGCACGTAAAAAAAAAAAAAAAAAAAAAAAGTGAACATATTTCATATTTTTAAAACTTCTTATTAGTTCGTTGGCTTCGCGGTAGACGCAAAAAGAACTAAATGAATTTTGATGTGACTTAAAATTTTGCATAAAATTTATCGCGATCGTTTGAGTAGAGCCTGGTGCGATTACTGATACCCACACGGGCGTAACAGATATATAATAACTTCGATCCGGTAGCCTAGTGGTATGGGTAATGGACTTCTGAGACGAGGTCTCGGGTTCTATCCCAGGTTTTACCATGGCACACACCAATGACTTTTCGATGCTTTTCGAAGTTATGTGTGTATTTATCGCAGGTTTATAAGCGCCCGGGTAATGACAATAGGCTCGCCACCTATTACATTGGGACCTAAAGATAAACTGGCGAAATGTGGGTGCTAGCACCTCTGCCTACCCCTTCGGGGATATAGGCGTGAGTTTATCATATGTTATATAACTTTGAATGACCACAGTAATCAGGTTAAAAGGCACGTGGATTCGGTCGAATGAACGCACGTGCGAGCAATTAAGATTAAATTTGAAAAGACAGATGCTTCGCTCCTGGTCTGCTTCAGTGTGTACTGACCCTAATATTTTGATTCTGAATCTACTGAACGCACAGAATTTGCAACTTAACTTTTAGCCATTAGATAGATTCCCAATTATCAGATTCGCAATTCGAATCTTAACTTTTCAGACACTCGATTTTCAAGACAATTCAACAGATTTCCAATTACGTACTAAGTCATCTATGACACCAAGGATGCTGATTCCTTGGAAATAAAAGAGTAGCACTTCAATTTATAGAAGTTATTTCGTAGATACTTATTAATTATTATAATAGTTGTAGGTGAATTGAGGGGTACGTATCTGAATGGGTCAACCCACTTTGACCTCAATTTAGGTCAACCCACCATTAGGTATTTAGATTTTAGGTATTTTGAACTTAGATTATTTAACTTTAGGTATTCAAATACGTACCCGAATTGAGCATAATTATTATTATTATTTTTATTTTTTATTTTTACCACTTAGGTGGCAGACAAGCGCACGGTCCACCTGATAGAAATTGGTTACCGTGGCCTATCGACGTGTGTAACACCAAAGAAGCCACACTCGCCCTGCCAACCCTGTAAGCACAGAGTTTCTATGCCGTCAGTGTAGAGGACAAGCCTTTAGTCATCTCACTGACAGTACAAATTCTCCAGTGAGCTCTGGCTACCCTACTCACCGCTGGGAACACAATACGAAGTTATTATAACCGCGGTATTCTGTAGTAGTAGTACTTCCCCAGTCGGACTGCTCAATAGGGCGGAAATACCGCCGTGTCCTACCTCCTATCACTCAATAGGCGGTAGTACCGTAAAAATGTCATACGAGCAATGAAATTTTTCTTATCTAGTACACGCCAATTTGACTACACCACGCCTGACGGTAAGCTAAAGGCAAAATGTTATGTTCACCATAAATATTTTCTGATGTATAACGCTTTAGAAACTTCACTAACTATTTATAATTTTCACATGTCGAAGAAGTTTGAAAATCGCGTCAGTGAGTGAAAAGTTATAAAGCGAACGACTGTCATAGGCTACGAGGAGTTGAGAGTTATGCCATTAGATAGGTTCAAAGTATAAATATATTATATATAGAACTCAGAACTTGAAGTCGGTTCAGGATGCGATGAAGATGAATTAACATACATCATACATAAACTCACGCCTGTATCCCCGAAGGGGTAGGCATAGGTGCTAGCACCCACATTTCGCCAGTTTATGTTTAGGTCCCAATGTAATAGGTGGCGAGCCTATTGTCATTAATCGGGCACTTATAAACCATGAATTACATATTATAATAATAATAATTTATTTATTTGTCAAAGAAGGCTTTACAGTATATATTATCAGTCTTATATTTATGACCATAAGCTTATTATGGTGCTACTTATATTAATACCATACTCACTAGGTAGGTGTATATTGTCCCCGAGGAGAGGGCCATAGCATAGGGCTCTGGGTCGGCCGGGGTGCGAGGGATATGCCTGTCAACCTCACCTTCGGCAACCAAAACGACCCACAGGCGGCGTGCGTTTTAGTCGGTTCGAGTTCGACATAACCTCTTCCACCGGCCCCGGTGTCGAGGTATCCGTGGGGATTTTGCGCACGTAAAAAAAGAAAAGTCTCTTGCTTGCTCGCACAAAATAAATTGTAAACTAAAGCAAATTAAAGCACGCACACTTAAGCTGTTGAATGATCTCCCTGCTGCGGTTTTCCCAAGCAACTACAATATGGGATTCTTTAAGAGGGGCATCAGAAGGTTTCTTAATGGTCGGCAGCGCGAGTGTAACACCCCTGGTGTTGCATACGTCCATGGGACACGGTAACCACTTCCCATCAGGTGGGCCGTGTGTTTGTCTGCCACCCAAGTGGTATAAAAACAAATTAAAAAGAACGATAATCTAAGTAATTCTAATATAGTTCTCTGAGTTTCTTGCTGGTATCTTCTCAGTAGAACTAACCTACCGAACCAGCGAAAGAATCATTTTCCATAGATACAT
The DNA here is from genome assembly GCA_963662185.1 of Eilema griseolum. NCBI lineage: Eukaryota > Metazoa > Arthropoda > Insecta > Lepidoptera > Erebidae > Eilema > Eilema griseolum. The sequence goes on from OY759259.1 coordinate 8,321,069, forward strand.
ACATACATACATACATATCCCCGGAGGGTTAAGCAGAGGTGAATTAACACCTACATTTCATCAATCATCGAATTCGTCCACGCCGGAGCCGGTGGAAGAGGTTATGTCGGACTCGAACCGACTAAAACGCACGCCGCCTGTGGGTCGTTTTGGTGAGCCTATTGCCGTCTTCCGGGCACTATTGTTGACTCAAGCCAAGCATCTGAGTCTGAGTCTGGACTGTATATATCTGTCTGATGTAAAACATTCGTTTCGTATAGCAGGGTAATATATTCACGAGTAGGTACAATCATAAACGATAACTGCGTTTTACCGTTTCGTTATCGGTAACGTTATTCTGCAACGTTGTCCGGCTATTAATATATACGGTTATTGGAAGTCCGTTGCCTTAATGCTCTTAAGCTATCGATCCGCCAGCTATAGGTACTATGGACTTATTGGGTTTGATTCCTGGATCTCGTAAACAGATTTATGGTCGAATTCGGTTTAGTTACTGTCCGGTATTCGGTTTGGTTACTGTTTTGAAATTTTTTTTTTGCTTGGGGTATGTGCTTGTGAATGATTAGAACAAACAAACATACATCTAGAGCTAGAAAAAGAGCATAACACCCTACATGAAAACGACGGAGTGTTATAAGTTTATCGTGTCTTTGTGTGAATGTATGTGTGTGTGTCTGTCTGCGACAAGCACCTGAATGGATAAACCGATTTGGATTTAGATTTTGTTGTTTGAAAGGTAAGTATATTAGTCGGGAGTATTCTTAGCTATGTTTGAAAAAATCGGTCCAAGATGGCCGCCGCCACAAAATGCATATTTGACATGGCAACGCTTGAATAAAAATATTACTACGTGGTTGCGCCGAAGTAGAAACTGTATTTTTGACACGGAAACACACTCCTTTTATACCCGTCTCCTCTTCCGCACTAACCATAGATGTAGCTTCCGTCCGCCATTTGTGAAATATAGACACTCAGTCTCGCTTTGAACTAGCCAGCGTAAAGACGGACGGACCGCGCTCGCGTCTCTCAGAAATGTATAATATTTGTTACATTTTTACCGCTTCATAGACCTTTACCGATCGGATTGTGCCTCTCGTGTGTTCCTCAAGCGATCTAGTGATGCTGACGGCAGCTCCTGAGCAAGGAAGAGAAGATCCGTGTACCGGCTGCGATGAAAACACGTGTGTCGTGAAGGTTAGTGCATCCTCTCCTAATTTCTCGGGCTGCATTCACTGCCTGGATCGAATCCGCGGCAGCCCGGCCACCTGTCTTGTTTTGTGTGTAAAGCGTCAATAGAACAGTTAGCTACTTCCCGCAATACAGTCCATTACCGCACGCTGCCATGCGCCACCATTTTTGGTCCGGATCGAGCCGGATTCTTAGCCGTAGTTCGTATTTTGTTATTATTCTAATGGGAATGAGCGCACCGCACCTAAGTGCCTGGTTATTTTAGTAGAAAACCCCGCATCCAGACACTTAGGATTAGATTTGTTGTCCGTTCGCCGCTGGCTCGCATTGTACCTACCTAATACATAAATAGGTTAGGTATCATATCAACACTTAATCGTAGTTCGCAATTTTCGCATCGCACCTAAGTGCCTGGTTATTTTAGTAGAAAACCCCGCATCCAGACATTTAGGCTTAGATCTTAGGTATACTCAGACACCCTAGTGCATAGGCACAGTGTAATACCTAACGCATTTGGCTTTGTTTTGTTTTTTTCAATTACGTTGTTCTCGGCTCGCGTCGTATTTGCCTAGTACCTGCGTGGGTGGACACGTGGCTGTACCTACCTCGCTCGCATCTCATCCCAAATTCATACGAAAGTATTTTAATTTGAATAGATATTACGCAATACTTAATCTCTGAAATAATAGTTGAACCTAGACAGCGACCATCGCGTAGGTACGACCTTGTTGCTATGCGCGTTAGTTCAAGCTTGCACTGGCAGTCATAAGTACCTACCTACCTACGGTTATCGCTCGCGCCGCCTCGCTGCTCTGTACCGCGAAGATTAAGTCATTTCATATTTGTTATTTACCGCACTTTAGTTTGAGATTTAATTGTAAACATGTCCCCAAAGGTTGATAAGACCGGTAAGGTTCAATTGAAACTTTTATACGCTAAAAAAGAAATGATTTACTCTCGCGTACAATCGATCTATGATAATGCACTTAAAACCTCTGATTTGGTCATCAGAGATTCGTTCTTGTGTTCTATAGAAAACTTAGATAGTCTACGCGCGGATTTCGAAACCTTAGTACATGACATCAATGTTTTAGAGTTGAATTTGGATCCCGATTACTCAGTGAGTTATCAAGCCTTGTCGTCGTTTGACGATTTGTATTGTCGTATCAAACGCGTCGCTAGGAGTTTGGAGAAACCGGCTGACCTACCCAACCCCACTCGCGACCGACCTAAGTTGCCACCAATTCAAATACCCGAATTTGATGGTAACATTCGCAATTGGTGTCTATTTATAGATAGTTTTGAGAATACGATAGATAAGAACGATTCGTTGACAGATCACGAAAAATTGCATTATCTCGTTGAAAAATTGACTGGTAAAGCTATAACCGCTTGCGCTGGAATTACGTTTAGTGCCGGGAATTATAATTTAATTTTAAATACTTTGAAAGCTAAGTATGAGGATAAAAGATCGGTAGCTAACGCCTATTTAGATCAGATGTCTGATTTGAAATCTATTACGGCATGTAACGATCAAAACTTAGAGAAATTTCTAGATACTTTCGCGTCAGCTGTTCGCGCCGTAAAGAACCTAAAGATTGATGACCTCTGCGACTTCGTATTTTTGTATATGGGTTTAAGGAAATTAGATTCCGAAACCATTCGTTTGTTTGAGTCGGATCATCGCGGCAATAAAATTCCTAAGTTCGAAGACTTAGAAAGTTTTGTTCGCGAGCATATAAAAGTATTGCAGCGCTCTTCATCGAAACATGAAGGCGCGAAGATAGTTGTTGATTCTGCACGCAAAGTAGATGCGTCATCGAAGTCACTGAGGTCAACTCATACTTATGTTAGTACCGCACCAGCACGTGTACAGTCACCTGTTTGCTCTTTGTGTAGCACTCATCATTCGCAACTGTACAGGTGTCCTGGTTTTCTAAAATTGTCGCCTAGTGATCGTTATAAATTTGTTCGCGCTAATAATTTTTGTTTTAATTGTCTCGGTACTAAACACCGCGTTGTTTTATGTAATAGTAGAAATAGTTGTCGCAAATGTCAAGCGAGACACCACACTTTGCTTCATTTTGAGAATAGTAATGCCGCATCCAATGTGAGCACGGTTGGCTCGTCGAGCGGTGACACACGGCAGCCTGCGCCGCAGCCGCAGCCCGCGCTCGCGCGCGCTCCGGCCCGCCCGGTGACCGCCGCGGATGACGTCACCTTGTGTTCGTTCTCCGCTAGTGCTGCACTCACTACTGTGTGTCTTGCGACCGCTCGCGTTGTTATTGTTGATGCATTAGGTAAGCCGCGCATTGTTCGAGCGCTGTTAGATGGCGCTTCGCAAAGTAATTTTATTACTCAAGATTGTTGTCGGCGTCTTGGTTTCAATGTTGATAAGCGTTCAACCCGCTCAGTGGTGAAGGGTTTTGGAAGCTTACAGTCAGCTGTTCGTGGCACCGTTAAAACAAGGTTTAGATCTCGTTTTAATAATAATATTTGGTTTGACATGGATTCGCTCGTTATAGATAGAATAGCTGAACAGTTGCCTACCGTCCCGGTTGACACGTCTTTATTAACGAAATTTAAAGACTTGCCTTTAGCAGATGAGACTTACGCTGTTCCTGGAGTCGTCGATATATTGATCGGCGCTTCGATTCTCCCGCACCTCCAGTTATCACGTAAGGTTCAAGGGGGACCGACGTACCCCGCTCCGCACGCACTGGAAACAGTTCTTGGTTTTGTTATAATTGGTTCCGCACCCGCTTCTATAGATAGTTTTAGTCACTCGACTGCTTCGTTCTGTTGCACCGTCGAGCCGCCACTGGAGTCTACCATCCGCAAGTTTTCACTCGGTGGCTCCCGTGTATCCGCTGAAAAACGCTTTCTTTGTTTGGAACGAAAGATGCAGGCGTCCCCAAAGTCGAAGCGGGCCTATGATGAGGTTGTTAATGAATATTTAGATAAAGGTTACATCTCACCTGCGCCTGCGGACACTGGCGGGACCCAGCCTTCGTACATTATCCCGCACCGCGGAGTTATTAGAGAATATAAGCTTACTACTAAAACTCCGCGTAGTTTTGGATGGCAGTGCTAAGACTAGCACTTCCGTGTCGCTTAATGACATTTTGTATTGTGGTCGGAATCTTTAAGGTAATTTATTTGACATAATTGTAAATTTTCGCATTAATATTAGTAGAATTTTAGCTTTTAGGACTCAACAGTCGCTTTGTGTTGGGCCCACTCTTCGCCCCATCGTTGGGACACATTCGTCGCTAATAGAGTGGCAAAATTCAATCTGAATTGGCGCCACATAATCTCTTTCACGTTGCTGGCACCGACAACCCAGCCGATTGTCTCTCTCGTGGATTGCTTCCTTCGCAAATTTTGGATCACCCGTTGTGGTTTGGTGGACCGTCCTGGATTCATGCCGCGTTAGATGGGTGGCCAGTTAGTCAATTCAATCCCACTACGGTTTCCGAACCACCCGAGGAGAAGAAGCACTCGCTTGTTGTATCGGTCCCACGTGAAGAGACCCTTATTTTGTTGTTGGCTAATCGCGTCTCGTCTTGGTCGAGACTGTTGCGTTGTGTTGTTTGTTCGCCTCTGCCCGCTGCCTAGCCAGCAGTAGGCACGAGTTCCAATCTATGTTTATATTTTAGCTGTTATTTCACAAACCTAGATTTAGATTAGACATTAGATTTGTTCCACATTTTCGTTTCGAAGGTAACCCTTCAAGCCGGGGGGAATGGTTGCGCCGAAGTAGAAACTGTATTTTTGACACGGAAACACACTCCTTTTATACCCGTCTCCTCTTCCGCACTAACCATAGATGTAGCTTCCGTCCGCCATTTGTGAAATATAGACACTCAGTCTCGCTTTGAACTAGCCAGCGTAAAGACGGACGGACCGCGCTCGCGTCTCTCAGAAATGTATAATATTTGTTACATTTTTACCGCTTCATAGACCTTTACCGATCGGATTGTGCCTCTCGTGTGTTCCTCAAGCGATCTAGTGATGCTGACGGCAGCTCCTGAGCAAGGAAGAGAAGATCCGTGTACCGGCTGCGATGAAAACACGTGTGTCGTGAAGGTTAGTGCATCCTCTCCTAATTTCTCGGGCTGCATTCACTGCCTGGATCGAATCCGCGGCAGCCCGGCCACCTGTCTTGTTTTGTGTGTAAAGCGTCAATAGAACAGTTAGCTACTTCCCGCAATACAGTCCATTACCGCACGCTGCCATGCGCCACCACTACGTCTGTCAAAGTTAAAGGGCATTTTATTTTCAACTTTTTGGAGGTTGTTTTTTGTGACGGCGTTTATTTAGTGTTTTTTTTGTACGGCTTAGGTGGCAGACTAGCTCACGGCCCACCTGATGGGAAGTGTTTACCGAGGCCTATAGTCGTGTGCGACACCGGGGGTGCTGCCGACCCTGTTCTAATGCTCTAAAAGAACCCTATATATATTGTATGCGCTTGGGAAAGCCGCAGCAAGCAGTTCCTTCCACAGTTTGAGTGTGCGGGGGATGAAGTTTCTTCCATACCATACAGTGCGCACCGTCTCAGGTCTCAATGTGTGATGATGAATTCCCTGCCTATGGCGAGCGGTGCGATGCTAGAGTGTAGCTGTGGGCATCATGTCAAACAATTCAGCACAAACCATTGTATAGGCGGTAAACTTCACTTCTTCAATAAACAGGCTGGTTGCGCCGATGTAGAAGCTGTATTTCTTGACGCGGAAACACACTCATTCTATACCCAGCTCCCCTCCCGCACTAACCATAGAATAGTACTAGATATAGCTTCCGTCCGCCATTTGTGAAATATAGACACTCACTCCCGCTTTGAACTAGCCAGCGTAAAGACGGACCGCGCTCGCGTCTCTCAAAAATGGATAATATTTGTTACATTTTTACCACTTCATAGACTTGTACCGATCGGATTGTGCCTCTCGTGTGTTCCTCAAGTGATCTAGTGATGCTGACGGCAGCTCCTGAGCAAAGAAGAGAGGATCCGTGTACCGGCTGCGATGAAAACACGTGTGTCGTGAAGGTTAGTGCATCCTCTCCTAATTTCTCGGGTTGCATTCATTGCTTGGATCACGCCCGCGGCAACCCGATCACCTGTCTTTTGTGTGTAAAGCGTCAATGGAACAGTTAGCTACTTCCCCGCAATACAGTCCACTACCGCACGTGGCCACGCGCCACCATTTTTGGTCCGGATCGAGCCGGATTCTTAGCCGTAGTTCGTATTTTGTTATTATTCTAATGGGAATAAGCGCACCGCACCTAAGTGCCTGGTTATTTTAGTAGAAAACCCCGCATCCAGACATTTAGGCTTAGAATTTGTTGTCCGTTCGCCGCTGGCTCGCATTGTACCTACCTAATACATAAATAGGTTAGGTAGCGTATCAACACTTAGTCGTGGTTCGCAATTTTCGCACCGCGCCTAAATATAGTTATTTTAGTAGAAAACCCCGCATCTAGGCATTTAGGCTTAGATCTTAGGTATACTAGACACCCTAGTGCATAGGCACAGTGTAATACCTAACGCATTTGGCTTTGTTTTGTTTTTTTCAATTACGTCGTATTTGCCTAATACCTGCGTGGGTAGACACGTGGTTGTACCTACCTCGCTCGCATCTCATTCCAATTCATACGAAAGTATTTTAATTTGAATAGATATTACGCAATACTTAATCTCTGAAATAATAGTTGAACCTAGACAGCGACCATCGCGTAGGTACGACCTTGTTGCTATGCGCGTTTGTTCAAGCGTGCATTCACAGTTGTAAATACCTACCTACCCGCCGAGTATCGCTCGCGCCGCCTCGCTGCTCTGTACCGCTAAGATTAAGTCATTTCATATTTGTTGTTTACCGCACTTTAGTTTGAGATTTAATTGTAAACATGTCCCCAAAGGTTGATAAGACCGGTAAGGTTCAATTGAAACTTTTATACGCTAAAAAAGAAATGATTTACTCTCGCGTACAATCGATTTATGATAATGCACTTAAAACCTCTGATTTGGTCATCAGAGATTCGTTCTTGTGTTCTATAGAAAACTTAGATAGTCTACGCGCGGATTTCGAAACCTTAGTACATGACATCAACGTTTTAGAGTTGAATTTGAATCCCGATTACTCAGTGAGTTATCAAGCCTTGTCGTCGTTTGACGATTTGTATTGTCGTATCAAACGCGTCGCTAGGAGTTTGGAGAAACCGGCTGACCTACCCAACCCCACTCGCGACCGACCTAAGTTGCCACCAATTCAAATACCCGAATTTGATGGTAACATTCGCAATTGGTGTCTATTTATAGATAGTTTTGAGAATACAATAGATAAGAACGATTCGTTGACAGATCACGAAAAATTGCATTATCTCGTTGAAAAATTGACTGGTAAAGCTATAACCGTTTGCGCTGGAATTACGTTTAGTGCCGAGAATTATAATTTAATTTTAAATACTTTGAAAGCTAGGTATGAGGATAAAAGATCGGTAGCTAACGCCTATTTAGATCAGATGTTTGATTTGAAATCTATTACGGCATGTAACGATCAAAACTTAGAGAAATTTCTAGATACTTTCGCGTCAGCTGTTCGCGCCGTAAAGAACCTAAAGATCGATGACCTCTGCGACTTCGTATTTTTGTATATGGGTTTAAGGAAATTAGATTCCGAAACCATTCGTTTGTTTGAGTCGGATCATCGCGGCAATAAAATTCCTAAGTTCGAAGACTTAGAAAGTTTTGTTCGCGAGCATATAAAGGTATTGCAACGCTCTTCATCGAAACATGAAGGCGCGAAGATAGTTGTTGATTCTGCACGCAAAGTAGATGCGTCATCGAAGTCGCTGAGGTCAACTCATACTTATGTTAGTACCGCACCAGCACATGTACAATCACCTGTTTGCTCTTTGTGTAGCACTCATCATTCGCAACTGTACAGGTGTCCTGGTTTTCTGAAATTGTCGCCTAGTGATCGTTATAAATTTGTTCGCGCTAATAATTTTTGTTTTAATTGTCTCGGTACTAAACACCGCGTTGTTTTATGTAATAGTAGAAATAGTTGTCGCAAGTGTCAAGCGAGACACCACACTTTACTTCATTTTGAGAATAGTAATGCCGCATCCAATGTGAGCACAGTTGGCTCGTCGAGCGGTGACACACCGCAGCCCGCGCTCGCGCGCGCTCCGGCCCGCCCGGTGACCACGGATGACGTCACCTTGTGTTCGTTCTCCGCTAGTGCTGCACTCACTACTGTGTGTCTTGCGACCGCTCGCGTTGTTATTGTTGATGCATTAGGTAAGCCGCGCATTGTTCGAGCGCTGTTAGATGGCGCTTCGCAAAGTAATTTTATTACTCAAGATTGTTGTCGGCGTCTTGGTTTCAATGTTGATAAGCGTTCAACCCGCTCAGTGGTGAAGGGTTTTGGAAGCTTACAGTCAGCTGTTCGTGGCACCGTTAAAACAAGGTTTAGATCTCGTTTTAATAATAATATTTGGTATGACATGGATTCGCTCGTTATAGATAGAATAGCTGAACAGTTGCCTACCGTCCCGGTTGACACGTCTTTATTAACGAAATTTAAAGACTTGCCTTTAGCAGATGAGACTTACGCTGTTCCTGGAGTCGTCGATATATTGATCGGCGCTTCGATTCTCCCGCACCTCCAGTTATCACGTAAGATTCAAGGGGGACCGACGTACCCCGCTCCGCACGCACTGGAAACAGTTCTTGGTTTTGTTATAATTGGTTCCGCACCCGCTTCTATAGATAGTTTTAGTCACTCGACTGCTTCGTTCTGTTGCACCGTCGAGCCGCCACTGGAGTCTACCATCCGCAAGTTTTCGCTCGGTGGCTCCCGTGTATCCGCTGAAAAACGCTTTCTTTGTTTGGAACGAAAGATGCAGTCGTCCCCAAAGTCGAAGCGGGCCTATGATGAGGTTGTTAACGAATATTTAGATAAAGGTTACATCTCACCTGCGCCTGCGGACACTGGCGGGACCCAGCCTTCGTACATTATCCCGCACCGCGGAGTTATTAGAGAAGATAAGCTTACTACTAAAACTCCGTGTAGTTTTGGATGGCAGTGCTAAGACTAGCACTTCCGTGTCGCTTAATGACATAATTGTAAATTTTCGCATTAATATTAGTAATTTTTTAGCTTTTAGGACTCAACAGTCGCTTTGTGTTGGGCCCACTCTTCGCCCCATCGTTGGGACACATTCGTCGCTAATAGAGTGGCAAAAATTCAATCTGAATTGGCGCCACATAATCTCTTTCACGTTGCTGGCACCGACAACCCAGCCGATTGTCTCTCTCGTGGATTGCTTCCTTCGCAAATTTTGGATCACCCGTTGTGGTTTGGTGGACCGTCCTGGATTCATGCCGCATTAGATGGGTGGCCAGTTAGTCAATTCAATCCCACTACGGTTTCCGAACCACCCGAGGAGAAGAAGCACTCGCTTGTTGTATCGGTCCCACGTGAAGAGACCCTTATTTGTTGTTGGCTAATCGCGTCTCGTCTTGGTCGAGACTGTTGCGTTGTGTTGTTTGTTCGCCTCTGCCCTCTGCCTAGCCAGCGGTAGGCACGAGCTCCAATCTAGGTTTATATTTTAGTTGTTATTTCCCAAACCTAGATTTAGATTGGACTTTAGATTTGTTTCGCATTTGTCGTTTCGAAGGTAACCCTTCAAGCCGGGGGGAATGGTTGCGCCGATGTAGAAGCTGTATTTCTTGACGCGGAAACACACTCATTCTATACCCAGCTCCCCTCCCGCACTAACCATAGAATAGTACTAGATATAGCTTCCGTCCGCCATTTGTGAAATATAGACACTCACTCCCGCTTTGAACTAGCCAGCGTAAAGACGGACCGCGCTCGCGTCTCTCAAAAATGGATAATATTTGTTACATTTTTACCACTTCATAGACTTGTACCGATCGGATTGTGCCTCTCGTGTGTTCCTCAAGTGATCTAGTGATGCTGACGGCAGCTCCTGAGCAAAGAAGAGAGGATCCGTGTACCGGCTGCGATGAAAACACGTGTGTCGTGAAGGTTAGTGCATCCTCTCCTAATTTCTCGGGTTGCATTCATTGCTTGGATCACGCCCGCGGCCACCCGATCACCTGTCTTTTGTGTGTAAAGCGTCAATGGAACAGTTAGCTACTTCCCCGCAATACAGTCCACTACCGCACGTGGCCACGCGCCACCACAGGCTATTCAAAACAAAATAAATAAAATAATATAAATATACATATTCTACAACATTCTACACAACGCTATCTAGACCCATGGTAAGCATAGTTTAACTAGCTTGTGTTATGAAATCTAGAATACGGATAAACATACTTAAATACTTTTTTTTGTAAATACATACATATTATACATAGAAACACCCAGACCAATGCAAATACCCATATTCATGCATACAAATATTTGCACTGAGCGGGGATCGAACCCGCGCCTCCTGCGTAGCAGTCGTATTCACTACCGCCACGCCACAGAGGCTGTCAAACAAAAACATTAATTCAACACAGACTAATAGTTGCTGAGATTCACGCATTCAAACAAATAAACCATCAAACTTTTCAGCTTTTAATATGACCCTAAAAAGTCCAACAAGTGTTGTAACTGGTTGTAGAGGTCAAATGGCAGTCGCTTCACAGAAAATATCGAAGTTTAGCCATATCCACCGTTAGACCGGTAAAGCGGACCCCTGACTCCGAGCTGATAAAGCTTCAGATGCGACTGGAATTAACGCTAAGATGAAGAATGAGTAGGGTAGCCAGAGCTCACTGGAGAATTTATGCTATCATTGAGAAGACTAAAGGCTTGTCCTGCTTTGTCCTCTACACTGACGGCACAGAAACTCTGTGCTTACAGGGTCGGCAGCGCGAGTGTGACTCCTCTGGTGTTACACATAGGCCACAGTAATCACTTTCCATCAGGTGGGCCGTTTGCTTGTCTGCCACCTAATTAAAAAAGAAGAAGAAATAGATTTATGTTTTCCTCAAAGACCGCCAGAGAAACGTCTGCAATTATGAAACAAAGTTTTGAAAGAAATAAAATGAAAATACAGTACACTAACTGTTACTTCCAGCATTCAACTGTGATATAAAGTGCTGTTTGTAGCCCCAGCACATAATAGAAGAGAAAATTTATTTCTCTTTACTAACTTCTTCAAGAAACCCATCAATCAACTACGAAAAAGGGATTTTTTGTTATTACAAGGTTTTTTCTCGACTGTTTAAACTTTTTTGTAGAAGACTTTTATTATACTTCTTCGGTCTGGTCTTAACTCAAGCGAGAAAGATTTGCTTTAAAAAATTCTAGAACTCTAGAGGGGATAGTGCCAATTCTTTGCTCCTAACGTTGCTTTTACCATTATTTCACCCACTTAGGAGTTGATTTTTATAAAACGCGGGTAGGTACCTATTTACATTTTTAACAAAAAAAAGACTTACGCATAATTATACTAAAATTACATTGAAGGATTAAATATTTAAATGCCTTTTTAGGGCCCCGTACTCAAAGGTTAAAACCCTACAATCAATCAATCAATCAGCCCACTGCTGGACATGGGCCTCTCCCAATGTGCGCCATTTTCTCCGATCCTCCGCCTTCCGCATCCAGTCTGTCCCAGCCACCTTTTTCAGGTCGTCAGTCCATCTGGCTAGGGGGCGTCCTACCTTTCGTTAAAGTGCCCTACTTACCCTACTACTACAACTTATGTGTTAGACAATCACACGGTCCACCTGATTGAAAGTGGTACTCCGACCTATGCACGTGTGCAACACCAGGAGAGTCACACCCGTGCTGCCGACCCTATAATTTATCAATTAATTCTTAACATCACAATTATTAATAATGTACTGTACAATATTTTGACTTAATTTGATTTTTATTGTTTTTATTTAAATTTAGATATGTTCAATATAATTTAAAATTATTTATAAAATAAATTAAATGATAAAAACAGAGTTTCTATGCCGTCAGTGCAGTAGACACAATCAGGGCAAACTTTTGGTCTTCCCACTGGCAGCACAAAAACTCTCCAGTGAGCTCTGGCTATCCTACTCACCGCTGGGAACACAACACGAGGTTATTATAGCCGTGGTATTCTGTAGGATGGAGGTACTTCCCCAGTCGGACTGCTCAATAGGGACGGAAATACCCTCGTGTCCTACCTCCTACTGCTCGATATGGGCCTCTCCCAATGTAGGTACGCTTTGACCTACTGTTGACGGGTTGGTTTGGAAGGGTTTGATTTCCTATATTTTTTGAACCACGATATCTAGACAGTGGAAATATTCACAGATGATGTATTTATGTTGCATCTATAACAATCTAAGCTACCGCGGTAGCCTAGTGGTATGGGTAAAGGACTGCTGAGACGATGTCTCGGGTTCGATCCCAGGGTTTACCATGGCACACACCAATGACTTTTCGATGCTTTTCGAAGTTATATGTGTGTATCGCAGGTTTATAAGTGCCCGGTTAATGGTAATAGGCTCGCCACCTATTACATTGGGACCTAAACATAAACTGGCGAAATGTGGGTGCTGGCACCTCTGCCTACCCCTTCGGGGATAGGTATAGGCTTGAGTTTATGTTATGTTATGTTATGCTATAACAATCCTAAGCCCTATCCTTTAGTCGCCTTGTACGACACCGCATGGAAAGAGATGAGGTGGTCCAAATTCTACTCTGCCTTTAGATATTTCCACGGTTTACAAGAACACGATCAAAACTCCACGTAATTTAAACCACGTTCAGCTAGTAGGTACATATAACACCACTCAAAAGGAATAATCACGTTCACAAACAAACTTCTAACATCCAATAGAATAGCTTGACATGACGTCCATTTTGATTAATGACTTCAGAGGCATTACGTCATTGGCGAAAACTGGCGATAACCAAATTACGCCAAGCGTTTATACCACAAAGTTGTGTGTAACTTTGTAACGTAGTTTATTGGTTTATTTGAATTATTTTAGCTATCGTTTGTACAACCCCGTAGCGTAAATAAAAGGGGGAAACTCTGGGTAAATTTATGTGTCAATAAGGCATTTATTGAAATACGAATTTTGCTCGCAAGAGTTACCGATATTAGGGCCTGGATAGATAAAATTATGTTTTTCATACCACTTTGGTGGTAGACTAGCACACGGCCACCTGATGGAAAGTGATTATTTATTTATTATATTCTTTATTGTACGCCAATTACAATATTCATATTACAGAAATTGAGAAGACAAGAGCAGTACAAGGGCGGCCTTATCGCTTTACACAATTTCTTCCAGGCAACCTTTGGATGGAAATGTATGTTGGTTGGAGTATTTGGGAGTTGTTGGCGTTCAATAACAAACAATTTAATCATTTATACATATGTACTTATATAAGTGCATATAATGAATATATACATACTTAAAATACTTAATAATTATATAAATACAATATACTACCTACAATATATAATATAATACTACTACAATATACTAGTACAATATTATATATAATTATACACATATACATATACATACCTAAACAGATATGATGATATACTATGTTACAAGTGACACCATCGACAAATAGTGCTCCTTGATCATTCTTTTAAATTTCAGTAACGTCTGAGCTCGTCTTATTTCCATTGGTAGTTCATTCCACAGGCGTACAGCTGTAACGGTAAAATAATTATCGAAGAACCCTGAGGAATGCTTTGGCATCTTTAGGACTGATGATCTTAAACATTTTTCACGTTACGTGTGCAATACCAGTTTATTTTTTTAATGTGTGCAATATCCACACGGTTGCAAGTGACTCTAATTCAACAATGATGGCAATGGTTCAGGCCCTCAATTCTACTAAAGCAAAGAATCAAAGAATCAATTTCATTTATTCAGTTTAGGCACACAAAGAGCACATATGAACGTCAAAATTTTACAATTGGAAATATGTCAAGAAATAATATAAAAATATTAAATAATTTCAAAATAAATCATTGCAAAATGATTCTTTCGTTGGTTCGGTAGGTTAGTTCTACTGAGAAGATACCAGCAAGAAACTCAGCGAACTATATTAGAACTAGATTATTTTTCTTTTTTAAATTTGCTTTAGTTTACAAAATATTTTGTGCGAGCAAGCAAGAGACTTATGTTGACCACGCGTTGACATCATTAAGATACTCATCCACTTTATAGTAACCTTTACTCATTAAAGTTTTTTTCACTTCTATTTTAAATTTATTTATTGGCATATTAATCAAATTCTGAGGCATTTTATTAAATATTTTTATGCAGCTGCCTACAAATGAATCACCAACCTTGTGAAGCCTAAGTTTTGGTACAACTAATTTATTTTTGTTTCTCGTATTATAATGATGTACATCAGATAGTTTTTCGAAAATATTTAGGTTTATTTCCCACTGTCATACCACAGACTGCAAAAAATATATTAAATTTCAGACTTTATTTCTATAAGCTTAATGTCCTACAACCGCGGTAGCCTAGTGGTATGGGTAATGGACTGCTGAGACGAGGTCTCGAGTTCGATCCCAGGTTTTACCATCGCACACACCAATGACTTTTCGATGCTTTTCGAAGTTATGTGTGTATTTATCGCAGGTTTATAAGTGCCTGGTTAATGGCAATAGACTCGCTACCTATTACATTGGGACCTAAACATAAACTGGCGAAATGTGGGTGCTAGCATCTATGCCTACCCCTTCGGGGATATAGGCGTGAGTTTATGTTATGTATGTAAAGTCCAAACAAAATTAATCTCATTTTTCATTCGCTCAACAAAAAGTTTTTTAATTTTGGAATTTAACTGCATTCATTTAAAGTCTAAAATGTAATGGTTTTTTTAGCAGTGGCCATGGTATGACAGTATGACAGTGGTTATGCTTTACCAGAATCAAGACCCTGGTCTAGATAATGTACTTTTTTATTAACGAGTGGATATCCCCCCGGATACCACCCCCCGGACCCGGTGGGGTGGTTATGTCGGACACGGACCGACTAAAACCGCACAGTCGCCATGATGTGAGGTATCTTTTATTATTTTTTGAGCTTTTGACATATCCCTTGCTCACTCCGACTGACCCGGGGCCATAGAAGACTCTTTCGGGTGTAGGACTACGGCGTTCACATAAAAAAAGAGTTTAGGGAGGGGGAGGGGGGCACATCGCGCTGCCGTCTCGGCCTGCTTCTGCTTGTGGTCTAGATAGTGTATTGTCCTAGAGGACACTATCTTGGAGGATCTATACTTACTTATTATAATATCCCCTACCTCCTTTCATTTATTCAGGCCCCCATCTAAGTTGTAACGGGGTCCCAAATCGTTCAAACTTAGTTCAGTAAACGTGTTAAGTTTAGCAATTCCCCCGGGGAACTCCTATTACAAAGGGACAGCGCGCAAGGATACAGTTTTACTATTGCAAAATATAATTTATTCTTCTCGTCTCACTTCTGAAACATAATGGTTTAATTCGATCAATCGATCAACTAGCCCATCGCAGTTCACTGCTGAACATAGGCCTCTCCCAATGTTCGGAGGCTTTGGCCCAGTTTGAGTTTTCCTTCTCTCGCAATGATATCGTCTGCGTATGACCACTCCATCTCTTCCCATACGATGGCTGTTTAACATCGGACAGATATATACAGCCCAGACTCAACCTCAGATGCACGGCTTGAGTCTACAATAGCGCACGGAAGACGCCAATAGGTTCACCCCCTATTACGTAAGACCGAATTTAATGATTGGTTAAATGTTGGTGTTAATTCACCTCTGCCTAACACTCCGGGGATAAAGACGTAATTATCAAAATGTATGTAAGTTAAGGACATGGCGGTATATCCGCCCAATTGAGCAGTCCGACTGGGGACTTACCTCCGCACTACAGAATAGCGCAGCCACAATAACCTCGTGTTGTGTTCGCTTCAGTGTGTAGGGTAGCCAGAGCTCACTGGAGAGTTTGTGCTGTCAGTGGGAAGACTAAAGGCTTGCCCTGCTTTGTCTTCTACACTGACGCACAGAAACTCTGTGCTTACAGGGTCGACAGCGCAAGTGTGACTCCTCTAGTGTTACACACGTCCAAAGGCTACGGTAACCACTTTCCATCAGGTGGACCGTGTGCTTGTCTGCCACCTAAGTGGTATAAAAAATAATAATGTTTTAATAACAAGTCTGAAGGCCTGTTTACTCACTTACAGGTTGTATAACAAGTCCTAAATCCAATTACACTTACCTCCTAATCCCCATAATATTATTAAAATTCGCGAACCGTGAAACCCAGATTAAATATTAAAGCGAAGGGTCGTACGGACGGTCCCGGGTTCTACACCGGAAGATGTTAAAATTAAAATAACCGTTGTAAATTATTTTAGGACTCGCGTACTCCCATTAAGAAGGGTAGTCCATTCTTTAATATATGGTTGGAAATCAGTGTTGCCTCACTTGGGAAGCACCTCCACCCTGTGCTAGTAAGCACAGCTATATAATATAAGGTATAACAAAAGCTGACTTTATTTGTTAGAACGGTAAAATAACTTATAAACCAAACGTAGTTAGGAACTCCATCAGGTCTAGTGTGTCAAAAATGTAAAATTGTAAACTAGCTTTATATGTGTTATTGTTAGAAACTCCTTCATCTTAACTCATTTGTACATGCGTTCTTGTGGAATGCTACCTGGACTCTAATCCTATTGCTTTATATTATTATTGTATTTCTTACTGCTTGTAATCTTTTACGTGTAATAAAAAAATAAATTAATTAAAAAATAACTCTTGGGAATTCGGGAGGTTGATCAGTACCGATAACTTTGCCTGAGAAAAATAATAAAAGAAACGATTTGTTAAATTTTAATATTACGCTCATGTTTGTATGCTAACACTACCATGGGACTGCAATTCGGAATTTGAGTCCTCTCGAGCCATAATACCCGCGCATCAGCTCATGAATCTTACCCAAGTACGAAACACCTACCGGTCATTGACATCCAAAAATCAGCTGATCACTGCAACCCATGTTCTGGACATATATACACATATATGGTAAGGTTAGCATAGCCATTAATGTAATTTTTTGAAATCTCAGTACCTACATTTACGACAATATTTTATATGTACGGAAAAACCAAATCTTTTTGAAAAAAAATCTGGACGTACATAATTTTAATACGAGAAACAAGAATAAACTAGTTGTATCAAAACTCTCGCTTCACAAAGTTGGTGATTCGTTTGTAGGTAACATAACATAAACATAAACTCACGACTATATTCCCGAAGGGGTAGACAGAGGTGCTAGCCACCCACATTTCGCCAGTTTAGGTCCCAATGTAATAGGTGGCGAGCCTATTGCCATTAACCGGGCACTTATAAACCTGCGATAAACACACACATAACTTCAAAAAGCATCGTAAAGTCATTGGTGTGTGCCATGGTAAAACCTAGAATCGAACCCGAGACTTCATCTCAGCAGTCCATTACCCATACCACTAGGCTACCGCGAGTTTATAGGTAGCTGTATAAAAATATGTAATAAAATGCCTCGGGAATTGATTAATATGCCAATAAATCAATTTAAAATAGAAGTGAAAAAAACTTTAATGAATAAAGTTACTATAAAGTAGATGAGTATCTTGATGATGTAAATGCGTGATCAACATAAGTCTCCTGCTTGCTCGCACAAATAAATTGTAAACTAAAGCAAATTAAAAAAAAGATAATCTAGTTCTAATATAGTTCTGTGAGTTTCTTGCTGGTATCTTCTCAGTAGAACTAACCTACCGAACCAGCGAAAGAATCATTTTCTAATGGTTTATTTTTACATTTTTTAATATTTTTATATTATTTCTTTAGACCGCGGTAGCCTAGTGGTATGGGTAATGGACTGCTGAGACGAGGTATCGGGTTCGATCCCAGGTTTACAATGGCACACACCAATGACTTTTCGATGCTTTTCGAAGTTATGTGTGTATTTATCGCAGGTTTATAAGTGCCCGGTTAATGGCAATAGGCTCGCCACCTATTACATTGGGACCTAAACATAAACTGGCGAAATGTGGGCACTAGCACCTCTGCCTACCCCTTCGGGGATATAGGCGTGAGTTTATGTTATGTATGTTTATATTATTTCTTATCTATTACCAACACTTTACAATAACATCACTGATAAATAAGAATAAGCAGCCCTTGTGAATTCATTCAGACTACACGTATATATTTAAATTTCAACTTACGCAAATATTAAAGAGTATTAAACCTTGTCAAAATAGCTTATTAGGTAGTATTGACGCTCTGTACAACCACTTCCTTTTGGCATCTTGATGATCAAATTTTGACGCTGATTGTACCAACAATCAGTAAACCATTGATCTATAAGGATTCCGTATTCTCATTCCGTCGTAGGAAACCCTAAAAACTAAGCAATTACTTACTGTTTAACATACAAATGAACCAATATACTCAATATTGGTGAACACCACAATCACAATCAAAACATTCGATCGATTTCAATAATTGAATTGCCTTTCTGAAGGTATCCGGATATTTGGAGTGCAGAGAAAATACCTATGTTTTCGGTAGAATGGTCGGTAGTATACAGTAGTTTCGACCACTATCTGAAATTCGTTTAGTAGTCCAATATACTCCAATTCACTTTGCGCCAAAGTTAATCAAAAAAGAGAATTGTATTTAATTTTCTGAACGCGTGCACCTCAGAATTTGTAGGTAGAAACTGTATTTTTTTATACCACTTAGGTGGCAGATAAGCACACGGCCCTGATGAAAAGTGGTTACCGTGGCCTATATACGTTTGTAACACCAGTGGAATCACAACCGTGCTACCAATCCTGTAAGAACAGAGATTTTAAGTGCCTTCAGTGCAGAACAAAAAACAGGACAAGCCTTAGGTCTTCCCACTAATTAAGAAGACATTAAAGTAGTATTGGTAAGAATTCGATAGCTCAGGACAGTACCCTACTATCAAAACTTTTAGAACTAAGGTGATCGTTCTTTTGAAAGTTTTAAGCTAATACAGAAGACAGTACTGCCCCAATTTGAGATCGAAAAACCATAAAAAGAGACATCATTTTTATTTGGTACAATTGAGGCCCGTAATAAGTTTATTCTTTCCTTTAAAAGCTCTCTAGAGACACGTTCGTATTTTTCTTTTACCGTAAAAGTGAATTTAAAATGAGAGGTTGTATTAAAAGCTTTTCTATCTTTATTATAATATAATATGAAAAAAATTATTCGTCAAATTAATACATAATGTTGAAATTGTACACAAGCAATGCTTAGTCCATGTACTAATCAAACAACCCCTGATCGCTCCCGGTGCAAAAGTGACCATAACACTTGCTGCGTTGCCACGTTGGATGGCGATGGCCAGCCTTTACACCAGGAACGACCAGGAACGAGTGTCACCGGTCGTCTCGGTGAGCCTCTGTCGCATTTCTTTAATAAGGCTTTTAGCTTCCTTGCCCCAGCTCCACAGTGTCTCCACCGCTATTGGCACGAACTGGTACAGCAGTTCCTAGTCGGCGTACTTAAGCTTCTTCCTTGAACTGGCGTCTTCATCATCATATATCATATCATCCTCACGCATTGCGACCTGAGACGGCGCGGACTGTGCGGTATGAAAGAAAATTCATTCCACGCACACTCAAGCTGTGCAATGACCTCGCTGCTGGGATTTTCTCAAGCACCTACAATATGGGGTTCAAGAGGGGCATCAGAAGGTTTCTTCGTGGTCGGCACCGCTAGTGTAACAACCCTGGTGTTGCATACGTCTATAGGCCACGGTAACCAATTCCCATCAGGTGGGCCGTGTGCTTGTCTGCCACCAAAGTGGTTAAAAAAAAGGGTTAGATTTTATGTCTTTCACAATATCACCATCCTCCTGTCCTTATGATTGTTTATGTGGAGTCGGCGCAATATGTGTTATTTTTCCATTCATCTCTAGTTGCAGTCATCTCAACATTCACTCCCTTCTTAACCATATCATCTTTCACACAGACCATCCACCTCATTTCTGGTCTCCCTCTCCCCTTGTCGCCGTCCACTTCAATAGTTAGTGCCTTCCTTATGACATTACTTTCATCCCTACGCATTACATATACATACAAGGTTGCCTGGAAGAAATTGTGTAAAACGATAAGGTCGCCCTTTGTACTGTTCATGTCTTCTCGATTTCTGTAACATGAATATTGTAATTGTCGTGCAATAAAGAATATAATAAATACATTTCCGAACCAGGACAAATTATTTCCTCGTAGCATTTCCGTCATTATTGCTACTCTCAAACTTCCTTCAATA
Source organism: Eilema griseolum (assembly GCA_963662185.1). Lineage (NCBI taxonomy): Eukaryota > Metazoa > Arthropoda > Insecta > Lepidoptera > Erebidae > Eilema > Eilema griseolum. The sequence goes on from OY759259.1 coordinate 8,341,582, forward strand.
TATTCGGTCTAATGTGTTTTCCAATATATAATAAATATAATAGCTAACTGGAGGATTCTTGTGCAGTCAGTGGGAAGACCAAAAGATTGTCCTGCTTTGTCTTCTACACTAACGGCACAGAAACAGACTGTTTTTGCTTGGTTGGCAGCGCTAGTGTAACTCCCTTGGTTTTGCACACGTTCATAGGCCACGGTAAACCCTTTTCATTAGGTTCTGAAGTGTTAAATTTTTAATATAATATACATTGTCATGTTTGTGTACGATAGCGCATAAATGAATATTGTATTCCACCACATAAATAATAGTACTTTTATACTGATAATGAAAGCAATTCGTACAAAATTATTCTCTAACCATTCCAAAATATCATAATGCACAACGTTAATATTCAAGTTTTCACTTCTGCCGGCACTCCCGGAGTGCAATCCGTCGTTTTTTTATTGTTAAAAACCACTAAACAAATTATAATGCGGTTTATTTATTAGATCTCAATTTAGATCTATCAAATAACTAAATCTTGACTTAGATCTAAATCTTACGTAGAACCGGAGATATAGCAAATGGAATATGATGAATCGACTTTCGAACGGAATCCACGGTATCAGCTAGTAAAATATATAATAATGAAAGTAGGACTACTGCCCCTCTCCACCTCACCAATAAATAAATAATGTTGACAGTGGACTGCGTGTTACATTATGCTCAATCGATTGAAGGATATCATTATTTATTTAAATTGATTTATGTAACTTGGTTGTATTTGGTTCATGACGCACGGTGTACTTATTACTATGAATATGCTTTCGGGTACGATATTTGGGTTTTACACACACACACATATACACACATGCACAAGCTTCTACTAAAGACTGTGTTTTTGTTAGAAATTTCTCGGATTTGTAAGTTTGAAAAGTAGTTTTGCCATAATATCTTGAATCCGAGAATTAACGTCCTGATACATGGTGCGAAACATCAAGCAAAAAAACTTTTTAATAGTCTGCCTAGTGACTTAAAGCTTGATGTCTATAAAACCAATTCCTTTGAGAAAAAGTTAAAGTCCTTGCTGTTGGAGAAGTGTTACTACACAGTGGAAGAATCTGTGGATGATGGCTGAAACGTATTTCTTACTAAATGTGAACTTGTAGTTTAATGGTAACTAGATTTTTATTTTATTTCATTGATTGTTACTTATAAGTAATTGACTTTCAATGCAAACTGTTTGTTTAGAAATAAATAAATTGAATTGAAATATCTAAGTGATGATCTTTACAAAAATAAGTGCAAGCAATTTTCAACAGTATTGTAAGTTAAATATCTTTTTCTACTCTCAGTACTAGACAGAAACTGACATAACATAAACTCACGTCTATACCCCCGAAGGGGTAGGCAGAGGTGCTAGCACCCACATTTCGCCAGTTTATGTGTAGGTCCCAATGTAATAGGTGGCGAGCCTATTGCCATTAACCAGGCACTTATAAACCTGCGATAAATACACACATAACTTCGAAAAGCATCGAATAGTCATTGGTGTGTGCCATGGTAAACCTGGGATCGAACCCGAGACCTCGTCTCAGCAGTCCATTACCCATACCACTAGGCTAGTGCGATAATTTAAATATCTTTTTCTACTCTCAGTACTAGACAGAGACTAGCCGCTTGTATATATATTTTCGTTTTTATGCTTAGACGAGCATGAGCATAAAAGCGAAAAATTATTTACGATTTGTTGCTCGCTTATTGGACGTAGCCAATAAGCGAGCAACAAATCGTAAATTTTTTTTTTGACTGCATGAATGCTCTCTTTATAACATATTATATTTCATTATGTATACCTGTCAATATTCAATTTAACAATTTAACTAAAATTACAAAAATGTCTTTTTTCTGAAGACTCTAGCAAAAAAATGAATTTAAACCTATGCTAAAGAATTTTTCAACTTATGAAGCGTTGTCCATGTCATTTACATGAGAAATAAATTATTTTCAATGGGCACCCATTAATTTTGTCCTCAAGTGTAAATGGTGCTTTTTATGAAATGAAAGGAAGTTCACTTGATATGCCTTAGGTGGATGATATACTGTATAATAAATTATTTTCATTATAAAATGTTTTTCTCAAACATTTCTGAATTATTTATGTATGTGTTTTTGTTGAAGTGATTGAAGTGGATGGTGGAGTAGGTCAATTGGTTATTTTGACGGAAATACCGCCAGCCTTTTGGGCACGGTACCAGGAGAGATCGATGGGGAGGAAGTTTTCGATGCCTTAAGTTGTAGTCTCCCTCTTTTTTACCCGACTATGGCGTAGCACAATGAGGGTTAAGATTTGGACAGGTTGTGTATGTATGTATGTATGTAGGTTCATCTGTTCCCTCATAGCTCCTCAACCGCTTATAAGTTTTGGACAAAAGAGGTATCGATAGAAGCATCTTAGTCGTCTGTTGGTTATAGGCTATATAACGTGTAATTGAATCTAATGTGGTGCCCTCTAGCGGTCATAAAGTACTGCGTTAAAAAATAAATTAGAGATAAATATGTCGTGTTTGGTATCAACTGAAAGGGCTTAATTAGCACATATCAAATATGTATAAATTATACCTATTGCTTGCCTCAAAATAATATAAATAAAATAAATAGTTTGAAACTAAAATCCGGCTACTGAAAAATCACGCTATAAAAAGTATTAAACAACAAAATATCAAGGATAGTCGTGGTCGTATGCCACTTAGTCTAACAAAACAATACATTGCAGGGAAAAGTCACATATGACCACGGCTATCCTTGATATTTTCTTGTTTAATACTTTTTCAGTAGTCGGGTTTTAGTTTCAAACTTATGTTTTCTCAATTTCATTTTTATTTATATTGTATTGTATAGTTTAATGTTAAATAGGTTAATCTACAACGTGTTTCATGTACAGTAATACACCTCTTTTTGACGTGTGTAAGTTAGAAGTAGAGGTATTTGATTCCTTTTCTGTACCTACGGTGTTATACATGTTTACATGTATAAATCAAATCAAATCATATTTATTGTAAATCATAGGTACAGAAGATGTTCACATAATAATTAGTTCAGCTATGTTTCACCATTTGAGTATACAATATTAAGTAGATTATTAATCTTATTAAATAATTAGATTATTAATTAAATTGTTAATTTAGTTATCACATAAAATTAAATAAAAAATACAAATAGCACAAAGTCAATCGTAACAGAAATTAAATTAATCAATAAATTATCATGCACCAGCACCACATTTATTTTGTCATTATAGGTATATACTTATTAATTACAGTGAGTTATCCTCCAAAAATTCATTAATGGTATAATAACATATATTACACATAAATATTTACCAAAAGTACCTCAAGTATTTTGCAAAAAGAATATGATAAGGCCGTCAAGCTGAGGGCTACCATTGTAATATTCTTGATGTCTGTAATGAAATGTAACTTTCGCAGAGCAGAGAAAATTTTGCGTGTATGTATGAAGTATAAATTACACCTAATTTCCCCCAGAGTAAACTTTGCTAAATGAAAACGCTTAGGTAGTCCCAACGACCTAATTCCAAAGAATATTTCACGAATATTTCCAAGGTAATGTGGTAGAGATGCGTATCTTTTGACTAAATTGAAACTAATGGAACCAGAGGCTTTCTTAACTTACGGGTGCTTCGGAAAGTATCTGCGTCGGATGGAGAAAGAGCCAACGTCCGAGTGCCATCACTGCGACGCGAGCGAGGACTCAGGTCCGCACACGCTCACCGAGTGTCCGGCGTGGGAGACGCCGAGGCGGGAGCTTGTGGCGGCCCTGGGAGTGAGAGCTCTCACGCTCTCCACCTTGCTCGCGGCGATGGTCCGCTGCGCGGATGCGTGGGCGGCCGGCGCCTCCTTCTGCGAGCAAGTAATGCTCGTGAAGGAGGAGGCGGGGCGGGAGCGGCAGCGGGAGCGACGAAGGATCGCAAGCCAAGCTGCCCGCGTACGAAGGCAACTCGGGCGTCGGAGGTCGATGAACGACCTCCGCCCCCCATGAGCGCCGGCCTGGGGGTGACAGGTGGAGCCGCCTGTCACCCTGGCAGAAGCAGGCCGCGGCGGTGGCGCGCGTGGCACGCCTCCCCGTTTCCGGGGACGAGTTGGGGACTCTGTAGTCCTCACACCCGAGAAGAGGGCCAGATCGTGAGAGATGGCCCTGGGTCGGCCGGGGTGCGAGGGATATGCCTGTCAACCTCACCTTCGGCAACCAAAGCGACCCACAGGCGGCGTGCGTTTTAGTCGGTTCGAGTCCGACATAACCTCCTTCGCCGGCTCCGGTGGGGAGGTATCCGTGGGGATTTTGCGCACGTAAAAAAAAAAAAAAAAAAGGCTTTCTTAACTTTTGTTAGTGAGTCTAGTTTCATTGCGGATTTTTTTATCTTTATAGCTGTATATTTAAATAATATATAGGCAGTGGTATCAAAATATTAACACGAGCAAAATTTATTTCACATTTCTGAATGTGAAATAAACTCTCTCTATACTCCTATTTTTCACTCTAACTCTGAATGTGTAGTGTATCTTAAAATCTATTGGTGGGTGATATCATTTGCTTCTTTCTTCCTTGATCTTTTTTACAGGTGAAATACTATATTAATGGAGAATAGTAGTGTGAAACCGCATAGGAGGGACTTTGCCTCGCTGTGTGTGTTCTACCGCCTATACAATGGTTTGTGCTCAGATGAATTGTTTAACATGATGCCCACTACATTCTATCATCGCACCTCTTGCCATAGGCAGGGAATTCGTCCTCACACATTGCGACCTGAGACGGAACGCACTGTGTGGTATGAAAGAAACTTCATCCCACGCAAACTCGAGCTGTGGAATGACCTCCCTGCTGCGGGTTTCCCAAGCACCTACAATATAGAGTTCTACAAGATGGCATCAGGTTTCTTCATGGCCGGCAGCGCGAGTGTAACACCACTGGTGTTGCATACGTCCATAGGCCACGGTAACCACTTCCCATTAGATGGGCTGTGTGCTTGTCTGCCACTTAAGTGGTATAAAAAAACCAATACGGTTTTTATTCACTGTGAGAAAACTCTTTACCCAAACCTTATTCATCAATCAACAGATGTTAAGCTTTATATCATTAACATCGGATTAAAAAAAGTTTATTACAATAAATTTAATTATTTCTGAGTAATTAAACACTGAAAACAAAGGTCTTTGAACAGTGCGTCCTATTATGACTTACGGTGCCGAAACGTGGACACTTACAGTGGGGCTGGTCCATAGCTTAAAAGTCGGGCAGTGGGCTATGGAGCGAGCTATGCTTGGAGTTTCTCTGAAGGATAGAATTCGGAACGAGGTTATCCGACAGAGAACTAAAGTTACCGACATAGGTCACAGAATAAGCAAGCTGAAATGGCAGTGGGCCGGCCACGTTTGTCGAAGGACCGATGGCCGTTGGAGCAAACGAGTCCTAGAGTGGAGACCGCGAGAAGGTAAATGAAAGGTAGGACGCCTCCTAGCCAGATGGACGTACGACCTGTAAAAGGTGGCTGGGACAGACTGGGTGAGGAAGGCAGAGGATCAGATAAAATAGCGCACATTGAGAGAGGCCTATATCCAGCAGTGGACTGCGTTGGACTAATTGATTGAATTAAAAAAAAGGCATTAATCATGGATGGATGGATGAAAGGTGTTTTATTAATTAACATAAAAGCAACAAAGACGCTAATATCTGACTGTCATGGAATGAACAGATATAAGATTAATGACTCTAAGCTTATCGTAACGGAGTAATCACTTACTATAAGGCAGGGTTGGGGAAGATGGGATAGGAAAGATGGGGTGGGGAAGACGGGATATCGGGTGATGTGACTGTGGTCCGTTGTGGCAAGAACTGCGTCCATAATTCAGGCTGATTGATTAAATGAGTATTGTAATTAAAATGATTAAATGAAAGACCAAAACCTTGTCTTGCTTTGTCTTTTACACTGACGGCACATAAACTCTCAATGCTTGCAGGGTTGGCAGCGCGAGTGTGAGCCCCTTGGTTTTGCACGCGTCCATAGGCCACAGTGGCTACTTTCCATCAGGTGAACCGTGTGCTTGTTTGCCACCTAAGTGGTATAAAATATATATATATACATCCAGGCCAGACTAAGTATGTATATATATATATACTTAGTCTGGCCATAAATACTGTTACAATTAAAATAAGAAAGATATTACATTTGAATTTGGAATGTGTCATTTTTATACGATTAATCATTGTGTTTTCTAATTTTGGCGCCAATACATTGTACAATATTTTGCTATATTAAAATGGAGTGGGGTGATAAAGAAAACCGAATCGCTGTGATTGCATTACACAAAGTTGGTATGGAGCCGAATGTAATTTTTAAAACTCTCCATACGCTTGGTATTAGTCAAATGTTTGTGTACCGGGCTATTAATAGGTACAATGAGACCTCCTCTGTTTGTGACAGAAAAAGATCTGGCCGTCCACGTAGTGTTCGTACGAAAATGGTGGTCAAAGCAGTAAGGGAAAGAATTCGAATATTCTGTCCGAAAGCAAAAGATTTTATCTCGGGAGATAAAGATAGCACCCAGAACCATTACGCGCATTTTAATAGATGACTTAGGACTTGCAGCCTATAAGAGATGCACTGGTCATTTTTTAAATGATAATTTAAAAAAGAATAGGGTGGTAAAATCGAAGCAACTACTGAAGCGGTACGCAAAGGGAGGTCACAGAAAATTTTTATTTACGGATGAGAAAATCTTTACAATTGAGCAACATTTTAACAAACAAAATGACCGTATTTATGCTCAAAGCTCTAAGGAAGCTTCCCAATTAGTCGACAGAGTGCAACGTGGGCATTATCCGACTTCAGTGATGGTTTGGTGGGGTGTTAGCTATGAAGGAGTGACTGAGCCATATTTTTGTGAAAAAGGTATCAAAACATCGGCACAAGTGTATCAAGATACCATTCTTGAGAAGGTAGTAAAACCCCTTAACAACACCATGTTCAATAACCAAGTATGGTCCTTCCAACAAGACTCAGCGCCGGGTCATAAAGCTCGGTCCACGCAGTCTTGGTTTTAAGTGAACGTTTCGGACTTCATCCGAGCTGAAGACTGGCCGTCGTCTAGTCCCGATCTTAATCCGCTGGATTAGGATTTATGGTCAGTTTTAGAGAATATGGCTTGCTCTAAACGCCATGATAATTTGGAGTCCCTAAAACAATCCATACGATTGGCAGTGAAGAATTTTCCCATGGAAAGAGTGCGTGCTTCTATTAATAACTGGCCTCAACGTTTAAAGGACTGTGTTGCAGCCAATGGAGACCACTTCGAATAAGCTTTTTATATTTTAAATTGTTTTATATTTATGTATTAAACTAACACACTGTAAAAGTAATAAATATTATTTGCAATAAAAAAAATGTTTTTTCTTCGTAACAATATTTATGGCTAGACTAGGTATATATATACTATTGTAGATTAAGCATAGACCTCTTAGTAGGCTAGATACAGGGATTGTATTAGATCAAGGGCAATTAATTAATTGTGATTATTTCCCCGTCAGAAATGACAGATAAGTGGTCAATTTACACAAAATATTTGCAAGCATTGTGCAATACGATTCTTGTTAAAAGTTTTGTAGTTGAATAATATAATCTCAATTATAATTTCATATAGTTCAGTAGTAATAATTATTATTAGTTTGCAAAATGTTTCGCGCGAGCTATTTAGATGGATAGATTTTTTTAAATAGGACACGTCAATAGACTTCGCCTTGCCTGATGATAAGCTGAAGGCAAAATCTCAGAAAAAAGGGTCACCATTACTTACTTATACTATGTAACAATGGCGACACTCAGCTTGACGCCCTCATGATATGCTTTATCACGCACCGCTTAAAGAACCCGGGACTGTAGGAAGAACGAAACACGTGAGCTGGTAATGAGTTCCAGGCCGTAATGGTACGACAAAGGAAAGAGTCACCGAACCGCTTGGTTCTTGATCGGATACCTACTCTGCACCGTGTGCGGGTGACATCTAAGCCCTGCATGTGTTGTCTAGTGTAGGAAAGGGGAGGGTAGAAGGATAGCCGTGGTCGTATGCTACTTAGTCTACTTTGGGTTGATGAAGCTCCAAGTAAGTCCCAAGATATACTTCGCGAGAAGTCCCGATGCCTTGTATAATTATTAAGGGAGTGAATGTTGAAATGACTGCAACTAGAGATGAACGGAAAAAGAACACATGTTGCGCCGACCCTAAATAAACTTGGGATATTTCACTATTCACATAATATAACAATTTCTCTAAAGGTGTGTTGACAACGGTGCAGCGATTCCATATAAAAAAATGTTCTACGGAAAATTCCCAACGAGCTTAAATAAGTTTTATCTTAAAAAAGGAGCTATGAGAAAATAACAATATTGTTTAAATTATTCATTTCTTTAACATTCTCTATACATCTTTCCATTTTTTTGGCCAACAAACGGACAATTCAATTTTTTTTTATTAATAATTTATGGCTCTCACAAGAAACTTTTATATAAAAAAGGTTTTTAAAGGCTTTGTTACACAATAAAAATGTTCTTTTATTAAGTACTGTTCGTGATAGACAGACAGTATGAATCTTTTGAAAAGTAAGAAATAAGCGTTTGACGTGACTTTCGTGTCTGCCAGATGCAAACAAACCAAAAAAAGGCTTAGATGTCACCCTCGATAGGGCCAGATGGTGGTGGCCAGGTGCTAGGGATATGTCTGTTAACCTCACCTTCGGCAACCAAAAACGACCCACAGGTGTCGTGCGTTTTAGTCGGTTCAAGTCCGACATAACCTCTCCCATCGGCTCCGGTGGTGTGGATATCCGTGGGAATTTTTCGCACGTAAAAAATATGTCACCCTCACACTGTGCAGAATATACGAGCAAGAACCAAGTGGTTCGGAGACTCTTTGCTTTGCCAAACCATCAAGACTAAGAATTCATTATCAAATCACGTGTTTCCTTCTTCCTACAGTCCCGGGCCTTTAAGCGGAGCGTCAAAAATCATCTGATGAGGCCGCTAAGCTGAGTGTCACCATTGTAACATTACTTAGTGTCTGTAATGGTGACCCTCTTTCCTAAGACTTTGCCTTTAGTTTACCATCAGGCGAGGTGAAGTAAAATTGGCGTATCCTAAATAATATACACTGAAAACCCGGGCTTGTGAGAGCTCTAAAAATTCGACAACCTCGTCTAATTACAGAATTTAGATATTGCCAATGAGTTGTAGATGTAGAGGTCAGATGGCAGTCGATTTACGGAAAATATCGAAGTCTAAACGTTTCGTAGTTAGGTCAAAGTCGACAATAACTGATTTAGCAACGGCTTTTAGTACTGTAAGAGTTTTACCTAATAGTTTTATACTATCTGTGTATCAATTCGGGATTTACAGGATTCATATAATCTATAGAAATAAATGATAAAATAATTATGTATTTATGGAAAAAAAACATATTATAGGGCAATCTAATTGGGGAAGATCCATCATCATCATCATGTCAGCCACACATAGTCCACTGCTGAACATAGGCCTCTCCCATAGACTTCCAGAATGACCGATCTAAAGCAGCCCGCATACAGTGCTTCCCGGCGACCTTCATGAGGTCGTCCTTCCACCTGGCCGTTGGGCGTCCTACGATACGTTTGACCGTACGCGGTCGCCATTCCAGAACTTTATTGCTCCATCGGCCATCTGTTCTGCGCGCTATGTGTCCCGCATATTGCCACTTCAACGAGCTAATCCGCTGGGCTACGTCGGTTACTTTTGTTCTCCTACGGATATCATCATTTCTGACGCGATCACGTAAGGAAATACCGAGCATAGCCCTCTCCATAGCTCGTTGAGCGACTTTGAGCTTTTTCAGGAGACCTATAGTGAGGGACCACGTTTCAGATCCGTAAGTGGGGAAGATAGACTAAACTAATTCTAGCAGACTCAGCACACTCTAATCACACTCCAATGATCCGAGAAGATCCGCAAATGAAACTCTGGGTCGACAGAAAACATTATTCCCCCACTTTACTTTCAAATTTCGCCCCTTTCCCCCTAGCGTGATTCGTCATTAGGGCGAGTTCACATTACCATATCTCGCGTCACATTAGCACTGTAATATCCCCAACCTTTTTGCTAAATTAACTTCATACATTTAATTAAAGTTTGTATGAAAATTGAGTTAAAACATTAAATTTAGGATGTTAGTAGATTAATGTTGAAAGACTGTGATAATTTTATGTTTTTGCTGGTGATATCTAAAGAAAATGGTCTAGCTTTTTTTATGCAACTTAGGTGGCAGAAGCACACGGCCCACCTGATGGAAAGTGGTTACCGTGACATATGAACGTATGTAACACCTGTGGAGTCACATCTGTAAGAACAGAGATTTTATGTGCCCTCAGTGCAGAATACAAAATCAGCACAAGCCTTTGATATTCCCAGTGACAGCACAAAAACTCTCCAGTGAGCTCTGGCTACCCTACTCACCACCGGGAACACATCACGAGGTTATTATAGCCGTGGTATTTTGTAGGGTGGAGGTACTTCCCCAATCGGACTGCTCAATTACTCGACGACACGACTTAAAAAAATATGAAAGGATAAGGTTCTTCAAAAGGGGCATCAGAAGGTTTCTTCATGGTCGGCAGCGCGAGTGTGACACCCCTGGCGTTGCATACGTCCATAGGCCACGGTAACCGCTTCCCATCAGGTGGGCCGTGTGCTTGTCTGCCAACTAAGTGGTATAAAAAAATAAAAAAAATACTTCTTATTCTTCTTCCTTATCGTCTCGATGGCAATATATTTGTAGTTTGTGGTATTAGACGTGGGCAGCCCAAAGCTCGGCGACCATTACGGCTGCCTCATTTGCTGAGGTGAGGTCTCCAGTTGTGCAGGTGTTGGGGCAGACCATACTAATACTACCGCTGTTTTATACGAATAAAAATGTGTACTGACAAAAATTATGAGCAGATTATATGCAAGTAATTTGTATGAATCAAATTTAACTTTTTTAGAAATACAGAGCGAAGAACAAGCCTCTGTATTGTCTATTCCTAGACATCAATCAATCAATTAGCCTATAGTTCACCGCTGGACATAGGCCTCTCTCAATATGTACTCTCAATACTCAATATGTGTCTCTCATGCATGTACGATGCGCGGTCGGCGACGGTCGCGTCTCACTAATGCATAGCTTCGTAATTAATTAATAAAAATAATTAATTCGCGAAACGCGCCGCTCGGGCGCCGCTGCCCTACATCGCCACGATGGCTACCAACAAGGCGATCATAGTGAACGAGTTACTGGCGTTCATCCAGAATGCAGTCGACACTATGGACGAGATCAGCATCCTGCAGATCTGCAAGTCCAATTTCAAGGAAGAGGAGGTCTGCAGCGGGAAGGCGCTGCTATACCAATCGGTTGGCAAAACTGCCCAGATGCCATCTCGCAGAAGGGATGGAGGGGAACGAAGTGTGCAGGACATCATCACCCTGCTGAAGCAAACCGACCCGGATGACGTGCCAGATTTCGTCGCAAGAGAGCTGCACAAGCTTCCGCCGGTGGGATTCGACCACGTAGATGTCACAAGACTTCTCAAGGACATCACGTTCTTGAAGTCCAGCCTTGCTGATGTGTTGGCAAAATTAGAGGCTTCTGATAAAACTATCAGTGGACTACAGGCGGAATTATTGCTACTCCGTAACAGTAGTACAACTAGTACGTCACATAATGTAGCCTCTAATAATGTCAACGTACGACGAGGCGCGCAGAATGCGTCATTTTACAGTTTCGAGTCAGCAAAATTTGATTCGCCTGAGTCGCCGATGGCCGAGGAGCGTGCCGCGAACACTATCGCGCGCCCCGCCGCCCCCGCTGCCCCTTCTTCACCCGTGAAGAGGCCGAATATCACGTTGCAAGTTCCTCATCCACGTGACTACGCAGCTATTACGGCCAGCACCCCTACAGCCGTACCGACAAAGAGACGACAGTGTAGTGTCACTCAGTGCAACACTGCATCCGTCAAGGCGCCGGGGAAGGAGCCTTGTAATGTGGAGGACTTCAAAGTTGTTGAGAAGAAGAAGAAGTCCTCCCGCAAGAACCAGTGTGGTACTGCAGCGAGGAGCATTGAGCAGCAGTTCCGCGCAGAGGTCCCTTCGACGATGGTCTACGTATCTCGTGTACATCACAGCGTGAAGATCGTAGACGTCGCGAACTATCTCCAAAAGAAAACCGGGATGGGCTTAAGGGTGGAGAAGCTGGACTCTCGTCACAACGTGAGCTTCAATTCTTTTGTGGTGCGAGTTCCAAACAGCCACACCGCTACCATCCTGCGTCCTGACTTTTGGCCGACGGGGGTGAAGTTTCGGCGCTTCCGAGGACGCCTGCCGACACGCGACACCCCGCCCCGTGACACGTCGACGTCATTACGTGTGCTTTAGGTTAAGATATATTATATGTATTTTTAGTTTTAAGGTATATATTTATGGGCCGTAGAATAAGTTTTTTAACATCCTGTAACTTTTCTATTATTGCCTGAAATAAATGATTTATTATTATTATTATTATTAATATTGGGAGGCTTTGGTCTACTGTTTCCACGTTGGCCAGACGGGTTGATGCAGGGTATCGTAAAAGGTGGTGTCTATAGATGATGATGATTATTGAAAAAATACAACGTATTGTGAACAAGCCCTTAAACCATCCCATTTTGTGTTCCACATTATGCACATAACACAAAATTACTCTCAACCCTCCGCCTGGCAGAGGTCATTACAATTCTTTATTAAAACCTCCATTTGTCTCTCAAAGGGTTAGGGGTGCATTTTTCAACCCGGCCGCTAACGACTTGATTTAAAAATGAAATCCCTTATGATACAACCTTCTGTAAATGGGAAATTAATGATAATGGTATTATAATCTATCCAATATTATTAATTAAACTGTAAATCTTGTACTTTCATCTTTTTTTGTAAATCTTCTATCTTGTAGTTCATAATAAAGTACCTGCTGGACGGTAATAGGCTCACCTTGTAGAACGCGGGGCCGTAAATAATAGTTGGCGAAATGTGGGTATTAATACAACTCTGCCTATTCGTCCGGGGAGTTATAGGCGCGAGTATAACATATGCTTTTTTTTTTTTTTTTTTACGTGCGCAAAATCCCCACGGATACCTCCCCACCGGAGCCGGTGGAGGAGGTTATGTCGGACTCGAACCGACTAAAACGCACGCCGCCTGTGGGTCGTTTTGGTTGCCGAAGGTGAGGTTGACAGGCATATCCCTCGCACCCCGGCCGACCCAGGGCCATCTCTCACGATCTGGCCCTCTTCTCGGGTGTGGGGACTACAGAGTCCCCAACTCGTCCCCGGAAACGGGGAGGCGCGCCACGCGCGCGCCACCGCCGCGGCCTGCTTCTGCCAGGTTGACAGGCGGCTTCACCTGTCACCCCCAGGCCGGCGCTCATGGGGGGCGGAGGTCGTTCATCGACCTCCGACGCCCGAGTTGCCTTCGTACGCGGGCAGCTTGTCTTGCGATCCTTCGTCGCTCCCGCTGCCGCTCCCGACCCGCCTCCTCCTTCACGAGCATTAGCTGCTCGCAGAAGGAGGCGCCGGCCGCCCACTCAACCGCGCAGCGAACCATCGCCGCGAGCAAGGTGGAGAGCGTGAGAACCCTCACTCCCAGGGCCGCCACAAGCTCCCGCCTCGGCGTCTCCCACGCCGGACACTCGGTGAGCGTGTGCGGACCTGAGTCCTCGCTCGCGTCGCAGTGATGGCACTCGGACGTTGGCTCTTTCTGCATCCGACGCATATACTTTCCGAAGCATCCGTGCTCGGTGATCATATGCGTCAGACGGTACGAGAGGCTGCCGTGTGGCCTCTCTAGCCACTCCCCCATGATGGGTCTTACCGCCGTTACTACGGCGTGCCCTAGTATAACATATGCTTAGGTTTGTTTGCTTGACGATGCTTGTCTATGGAACTTTATGTGTTTTAAAATTGTATTTGATAGCCTAGTTTTTGGACAAGATACTGGGCTATTTATCATCACGCTACGATTTTTTTTGTTTTTAATTTTTTGACCAGTCGATCGTAAGGCCACTAACCAAACCTAACCACTAAGTCACCGACGATTCCTAAATTCCAGGAATTGAAGCTGCGAACGGCAGTTGAATACAAAATATACATACAAAACTAAAACCCGACTAATGCAAAAGTTTTATACAAGAAAATCTAGGATAGCCGTGGTGCCCGTGGTCGTATGCCACTTACTCTAACAAATCAATACATTGTAGGGAAAAGTGGCATACGACCACGGCTATCCTAGATATTTTCTTGTTTAAAACTTGTGCATTAGTCGCGTTTTAGTTTTAAATTTTTATCAATGTTTTTTTTTAATTAATATTATTTTGAGGCAAGCAATAATTATAAATTACATATATTTCAAATGTGCTTATTCCCATTATCCGCAAACGTAGTGCATCCCTCTTGCGGAGAATACGGGCGAGCTCACACAGGGTCGTGGGCGTATTGTGCGATAGGTGGGACAGTCCGATGCTGGGGCGCTGGGTACGATTGCACGCAATGTAGACAGTGTCCTAGTATTGTAGGGGTCTCAAACTACCAATAATATTTGTTAGGTACCTATTAATAGTATTATATTGTTACTAACACTAGTATTAAGATTATTGTTACTAACAAGCTATGGACCCTGGTCCGAAATAAATGATTTTTATTTATTTATTTATTAAGCCCTTACAGTTGATAGATACCGAACACGACATATTTATCTCAAATTTATTTTTTAACACAGTACTTTATGACCGCTAGAGGGCGCCACATTTGATTCAGTGATATTTTTTTTGTCTATAACCAGCGGACGACTAAGATGCTTCTAACGATACCTCATTTGTTTAGTTCTGATTAGTGGTTTAGGAGTTATGAGGGAATAGATGAACCTACACACATACATAGCCTGTCAAAATCATAACCCTTCTTTTGCGTCGCCGTAGTCGGGTAGAAAGGTAACTTCCAAGTATACAAAGTAAAACTAAAGTAATAAAGTTAAATTCCCTACCGGGGGATCTTGTCAGTAGCCTACGTTCAAAGGAATAGCTGATATTACTCGTACGGGTCGCCAAACACCAATACTATAAATAAACTGCTACTCCCCACCTGATCTCGACCTATATTTGAGACAATTTTCCACCCTTTTCAAGTTGTTATAGGGTTGCCACTCTCGCTACTTTGGAAAACAAAATAGTTTTAGCTGAATGTAGTGTCATTCATAATTCATTTATTTAATTGCTTGTAATGTGGTACAACAAAAGATGGAAATAAAAAATATAGCAATCAAGATATGATAAGATAAGATAAGATAAGATTCATTTATTTGTAAGAATGTTATATAAAAGTTGTTACAAAGTTGAATGTAGGTACATAATATTCTGCTGTCTCCAGCGTACAAATATTGAAAGGTAGTAATACAAATTTAAATAATGTCAGCATTCAATTAATAATAATTCCTCGTTTAAATGATATTGTCATAATACAAGTTATATAATTACAAAATGTCAAATCATAGGTTATACAAGTCAAGGTTCACAGAATAAGTCAATTTTAGAATCAAAACGTTCGCTTAGGAAGTCTTTCGTGGAATAGTAACATTTAGTCAGAAGGAATTGGAATGGTTTACATTTAAATGTCTTAAACTTTAGAGTGGCATGCAAACACAGATTATTAGGTATACAAAGCAACTAAAAAAATATTGCAGCCACAATAATGGCGTTACAACGCATTTCTGCAGTGGTACGAATGACGTGCATATTTCTTTAAAAAGTCTTCCACTGTATAAAAAGTCTCGTCCACCAACCATTTTTGTAATGCAATAGCATTTTTTATGAGGTAGGTAAAGACCTAATAAAATAAATAAATATATAAAAAATAATCATCCATCAGATAATCAATAATCAATAATCAGAACCTAAAATATAATCGACACTGGCAAATTAGTGGAGCCATATAAACGCAACTACATCTAAATATCTCTAATCTTTACTAACAGTAGGCCAACACATTCCAATATTTTGATCTGTGGCCAGCAGTGGACCGATTACCGGTGTATGAGGCCCCATAAAGGCTTATTGGGTCAAAGCTAAGATCTTTTCAATATATCTAAGTTTTTTGTTTTTGATTTTTCACATTCCATTTTTACGTTTAGACCTTTTTTTTACTTACTAGCAAGAATTGAGTCTCTGAAGCAGCTGGAATGGAATCTCGAGTCTTCTTCCTTCAAACCATCTAATGGAGTACAGTTAATTAATGGACTGAGAATGCAAAAATATACTTAAAAATACAGACCAAAAGATTTTTAATGCAATTAAGATAGGAAAAATTAAACTGTCCAGACGGGATTTGAACCCGAGATCTTTCCTTTACAGGGGAGTCTTAATCGATATGAATAGTTACCATACTAAATGCTTTAAAAAAAATATTCAATAAAAGTTTTTTTAGGCAAATATTTTATTTTATATTTAAAATACATACATACATATAATCACACCTTTAGCCCCGGTTTAACAGAGCTAAACAGAGCCGCGGTAGCCTAGTGGTATGGGTAATGGACTGCTGAGACGAGGTCTCGGGTTCGATCCCAGGTTTTACCATGGCACACACCAATGAATTTTCGATGCTTTTCGAAATTATGTGTGTACTTATCGCAGGTTTATAAGTGCCCGGTTAATGGCAATAGGCTCGCCACTTATTACATTGGGACCTAAAACATAAACTGGCGAAATGTCACCCACATTAGCACTAGCACTTCTGCCTACCCCTTCGGGGATATAGGCGTGAGTTTATGTTTTGTTATGTTATGTAAACAGAGGTAAATTAACACTCACATTACACCAACCATGTATTCTGTCCCAATTAACAGGAAGTGAGCCTATTGACGTATTCCGGACACTATTGACTCGTGTTATGCATCTGCGACTGAGTCTGGGCTGTATTATCTGTCTGATGTTAACCAGCCCTATCCCTTAGTCGCGTTGTAGGACATAGCATGGGAAGACATGGGATGGCCCGGTTTGTACTGTGCCGGGATCCAAAATCTGTTTTTAAAAAGCTATAACAATATTTAATAACATGCATACATATACATAAATCACCGAACTGGTAGTAGGCAGAAGCGTATGAACACCCACATTTAATCCATTACATAACTACCTACTGCAAAACATACAAGTGTCAACCCTAGGTGTCAACCCCAGCCTTTTGTGCAAGATATACCGACAGACGTTTCCTAACTGACAAAGAGACAGCCAGCCGCAGTTATGTGAGCCCTAGGTACAAATATCACTGTGAGTAAGATATGAAAGGTCTCTCTGTAGGAGCCACTGTTATTTACATAACATGAGATGTAAGTTGTCTTATTACGTTAAAGTGAATAGAATTACTTTATTGGGCAGTTGGTTTTATGTATTTCTTGTTGCTTATTATATAGGACATGTCAATTTGACTAAATAACACCTGATGGTAAGCTGAAGGTAAAGTCAAGGGTCTCAGGAAAAGGGGTCACCATTAAAGAAGCGCGCGCTGCATGCGCTCATCATCATCATATATACGTGTAGTTTGAATGAATTTAGTATTTAATTTAAAAATGCATATATTCATAATCTTAAAGTACATAGGTCGGGTTCGATCCCAGGTTTACCATGGCACACACCTATGACTTTTCGATGCTTTTCGAAATTATGTGTATATTTATCGCACGTTTATAAGTGCCCGGTTAATGGCAATAGGCTTCGCCACCTATTACATTAGGACCTAAAACATAAACTGGCGAAATGTGGATGCTAGCACCTCTGCCTACCCCTTCGGGGATATAGGCGTGAGTTTATGTTATGTTATGTTATGTTACATTTTTGTATACATATTCAATTGATCTTCCATACGTACCTTTTATTAATTGCATGCATTACAAGATTTATGCTTCGTCACCTGAACTAAGTTTATTACAAACTTGTATTTCAGGATCAGAGCTCTTCTAGCAAATAATCAGATTGTCTATCTCTTCTCTATTTATATCTCACTACATTCAATCAATCAATCAATTAGCCCACTGCAGTTCACTGCTGGACATAGGCCTCTCCCAATGTGCGCCATTTTCTCCGATCCTCCACCTTCCGCATCCAGCCTGTCCCAGCCACCTTTTTCAGGTCGTCCGTCCATCAGGCTAGGGGACGTCCTATCTTTCGTTTACCTTCTCGCGGTCTCCACTCTAGGACTCGTTTGTTCCAACGTAAATTAAGGTAAATTCAAAATTGCAGTAGGTTAGATCAAATTTATATATAAAATCAATATTATCAATTTTTGATTCAATTAGTTTTAAGTTACCTTTCAAACTAACTCAACATTACATGGGCTGCTTATTCTTATTTATCAGAAGTGATGTTATTGTAAAGTGATGGTAATGATTAGTTTGTAAGTATTAGGTTACGGCACTATCGCACTAGGTTTACACCTGAAAAGTAGTTGTCAGTGTGTATGTAATTAAAGAAATATATAAATAATAATAATGGCCGCGTGGTACCCGGCAGAGTAGAATTTAAGTTACCCCATCTTTTCCCATGCGGTGTCGTACAAGGCGACTAAGGGAAAGGGCCGTTTAACATCAAACAGATATATACAGCTCAGACTCAGCTTCAAATACATGGCTAGAGTCAACAATAATGCCCGAAAAATGGCAATAGGCTCACCCCCTATTACGTGGGACCGAATGCTATGATAGGTGAAATGTGGATGTTAATTCACCTCTGCCTAACCCTCCAGGGATAAAGGCGTGATTATATGTATGTATGTATAAATAAATAAATTTACCATTTTACAATGGTGGACGCTTTTTCACGCCGTACTGTAGGAAGAAGGAAACACGTGAGCTGGTAATGAATTCCAGGCCTTGGTGGTGCGGCAAAGAAAAGAGTCTCCGAACCGCTTGGTTCTTTATCGGATATTCTGCACAATGTGCAAGTGACATCTAACGTGTTGTCCTGTGTAGGAAATGGGAGGGTGGGACTAATTGGAATAAGCGGGGCGTGAAAAAGCATATGATGAGGCCGTCAAGCTGAGTGTCACCATTGTAACATGGTATATGTAAGCAATGATGACCCTCTTTTCTGAGACCTTGCCTTCAGCTTACAATCAGGCGAGGCGAAGCCTAATTGACGTGTCCTATATAAAAAAAGATCGTACGAGGTGAAATGCGTTTTCTGACTTTTGATTATAGTATACCTGTTCTACTTAACCGATTGCGAGCAAATATATTTCGAAATCTTATATCAAAGCCCGTAATTTTTTTGTCTTCAAACAATGAATGGAAATCTTCCGGATTTGTTGACATTTATGATCACTGCTCCTATCCCTTAAGTAGTAGCGTAATGATATATATACTGAAATCTTCGTCAATAAACTGACTATTCAATATAACAAGAATTTTTCAATTCAAATTAGTAGTTCCTGAGATTTACGCGTTTAAACAAACCAACTTTTCAACTTTATAATATTAGTATACTTTAGCAAAAAGTTTTTAATAACGATAAAAAATAGATGCGTGTGTGCTGGAAAAATCAAATCTTGGTAGATTCGATTTTTACGGCAGACAAGCACACGGTCCAATTAATGAAAAATAGTGGCCTATTGACGTGCGCAACACCAGAGGCGTCATTGTACATACTGCCAACTGTAGGAGCCTTCTTGATCTGTTTTTTACTATAGAACAGTACCATTTTTATCACACTCACATATCGATAAACCTTGCTGTGAGATTGTTGCGATTTTCGTATCATGTCTGTCATCTATTACCCATCGAAAACTCTGCTGCAACATCATAGCAATACCTAAGAAAGTTACTTACCTATTTACACACAAGACAAGCACACGGCCCACCTAATGGAAAGTGGTTACCGTGGCCTATGGACGTGTGTAACACTAGAGGAGCCACACTTGCGCTTCCGACACTGTAAGCACAGAGTTTCTGTGCCGTCAGTGTAGAAGACAAAGCAGGACAAGCCTTTAGTCTTCCCACTGACAGCACAAATTCTCCAGTGAGCTCTGGCTACCCTACTCACCGCTGGAAACACAACACGAAGTTATTATGGCTGTGGTATTCTGTAGGGCGAAGGTACTTCCCCAGTCGGACTGCTCAATTGGGCGGCAATACTGCCGTGTCCTACCTTCTCCTATTCATTGCAGTTGGTTAAAAAGGTCTCATTTTTAAATGTCTATATATCACTTCAATTTTAGCGGTGTCTAATAAAAAAAGAAATTACTTTTGTGACGTCACTACTTCCAATATGGCGCCCGCGGAACGAGGCATTTTATATCTGTTGTAAAAAAATACAATTTGGGGTCGTAATTGTCTGGTTAAAGATTTATTTAAAGGATCTTTATTGTGGAGTGATCTTGTGCCCTTATGACAACAATGGATGCTATAAGATAGATACAATATGCATAATTATTATTATACGCCGTGTGATTCCCGGCAGAGTAGAATTTGGACCACCCCATCTCTTCCCATGCGGTGTCGTACAAGGCGACTAAGGGATAGGGTTGTTTATCACCAGACAGATACATACAGTCCAGACTCAGCTATAGATGCATTGCTCGAGTCAACAATAGTGCCTGAAAGACGGCAATAGGCTCATCCCCTATTACGTGGGACTGAATTCAATGATTGTTGAAATGTGAGTGTTAATTCACCTCTGCCTAACCCTCTGGGGATAAAGGTGTGATTATATGTATGTATGTAATTTCAATATTTAATAGATTGAGTCTAATTTCAATGTAATTTCGGTTCAGTTACATGAGAATCGCATAAAAATATCTAACTAGACGTATAAAGAGGCAACAAATACGAAATATGTTTCATTACAAAATCATTACTGTCTAACAGAATAGCGATTACTTAGCAGTCTTTTCGACTTCACAATTTGATATAATCACATTAGATTCAAAGTTGAATGTTGAAAACTTTGTTTCGAGAATCGAGGTGAGTTGGGTGGAAATTTTGATCATATTTATTACAAGAAATTGTGTATTTATTTTTTATTTGAAAGCATATTGGAACCGAAATTAATAATATTCCCTCTAACCCCTCCAGCTACATTGCTTGTGTTAGGAGTGGGTTCACGTCGGTAGTGTAATGGCCAGGATTTGAACGCGGAACCTGTCGATCCGCGGCCGACTCCTTATCCACTAAGCTACCAACGGTTACGAGAGGTGTAGGTGCGGGATCCTGCCATCATCCTTGACACGCTAGGCAACTTCATCTAGTAGTTGAAGAACCTGGTAAACCTGAAGCACACTTTTTTCTCAGGCTTAGGAGGATAATGATGACTATATTACGATTGACTTTTTGTACTTGTATGCATATTTTTTTATATTGTATCTTCTACATACAAACAGTCAATCAAGCCTTTATGCCCTGAAAGTTCGGCAGAGGTGAATTAACAGTTTACACCTACATTTCACCAGTGTATTCGATCCCACATAATAGGGGATGAGCCTATTGCTATTTTACGGGCACTATTATTGATGACACAAGCCATGCATCTGAGGCGGAGTCTGGGCAGTATATATCTGTCTGATGTTAAACAACCTTGTCCTTTAGTCGCCTTGTACTACACCGCATGGGAAGAGATGGGGTAGTCCAAATTCTAATCTACCGGAAGCGCCAAGCTACATTAACTAACAAAATAATATGTATAAAGATTTATTATTCGTCAGTTAGTCCATGTACTAATCAAATAACCCGCCCCTGATCGCTCCCGGTGCATAAGTGCCCATAACACTTGCTGCATTGCCACGTTGGATGGCGATGGACAGCCTTTGGACCAGGAACGACCCAGAACGAGTGTCACCGGTCGCCTCGATGAATCTCTGTCTGATTTCTTTAATAAGACTTTTACTTCCTTGCCCCAACTCCCCAGAGTCTCCACCGCTGTACAGCACCACACCACACGAACTTGTACAGCGGTTCCAAGTCGGCGTACTTAAGCTACTTAAGCTGGCGTCTTCCGCGACGGCCGAGGGGAGTGAACGGTGCGACTCAGGTGGCTGGCGGCTACCGTGCTCACACACGTTGCGTGATGCGTCCCTAAGTAGACACTTACCGTTCTTCCAGGGCACCAACAAAATTACAAAGGTTTTAATAGGAGTTCGTACACACGTAAGTATTATAATTATTATCAGGCTAACCTTCACGACATTTAATTAAAAGGGTGTTCTAATTTACAATAGGCATTCCAGCTTTATTTAATTAACTTTTAAAACATTAATTAAGGTCTTTATTTTGTTAATAATGAAGATAAGTTATGCTTTCACGAGATCGTTTGGTCTACAGGACACGTTTTATCTATTCGGAAAGTATGTTTCTTTTATACCACTTAGTTGGCAGTTGGCACACGGCCCACCTGTTGGAAAGTGATTACCGTGGCCTGTGGACGTTTACAACACCAGACGCGTTACACTCGCGCTGTAAATCCTGTAGAAAACTTCTAAAGCCCTACTTGAAGCACACCATCATCGCACCTCTCGCCATAGGCGGGGAATGCATCCTCACACATTGCGAACTGAGACGGTGCGCACTGAGCGGTATGAAAGAAACTTCATCCCACGCACACTTAAGATGTGGAATGACCTCCCTGCTGCGGTTTTCCCAAGCACCTACAATATGGGGTTCTTCAAGAGTGGCATCAAAAGGTTTCTTCATGGTCGGCAGCGCGAGTGTAACAGCCCTGGTGTGGCATACGTCCATAGACCACGGTAACCACTTTCCATCAGGTGGGCCGTGTGCTTGCCTGCCACCTAAGTGGTATAAAAAAAACATATTGTAGCCGCTTAGAAAAGCCACAGCAGGGGTGTCTCATGGGCCATCTTACCAGAGTAAAGACCATCCTTCTTTTTCTTATACAACTTAGGCACATAGCCCATCTGATAGAAAGTGGTTACTGTGGCCTATGGACCTGTGCAACAACAGAGAAGTCACACTTGTACTGCCGACCTTTTAAGAATAGAGCCCATCATGTCGTCATTTTAGCATCCGAAAGCGGACTCTCTGGACAGTCCGCTTTTCGTCTTTATGGCATTATTCCGAATTGCTGGATGTATGCGCAAAGTAAGGCAGCCAATTCCTGCGGTATAACGTTGTGAACTCGATCCGTCACGGTGAGAGGCAATGGCGGCAGACCGATCATGGAAGAACACCGTGCACACCAAAGTGTCTGATTTTGAGAGAGGAGGCGGAGCTCGATGCTAAACGAGACGAGCTCAAGGCCCTTCCACCTGCACCCATACATTACAATTACGTCGAGATAGAGTTGACTTTTTTGTATACCACTTAGGTGACAGAGAAGCACACGGCCCACCCAATGGAAAGTAGTTACCGTGGCCTATGGACTCGTGTGCAAAACTAAGAGAGTCACACTCGCGCTGCCAACCCTGTAAGCATTGAGAATTTCTGTGCCGTCAGTGTAAAAGACAAAGCAGGACAAGCCTTTAGTCTTCCCACTGACAGCATAAACATTCTCCAGTGAGCTCTGGCTGCCTGACTTATAGCGTATATGACAGTACATGCACTTCAAAGATAGGCAACGTCACTCAGTGGTCCCCACTTCTGAAGCCGGCAGGGGAGTGCTGACTTGCAGGGTATGTGACAGTATATGCGCTTCAAAGATAGTGTGGTCCTACGGCCGTCTCTAAAGAGATGGTCCTGGGCCGACCGGGCTGCGAAGGATATGTCTCAGATATTCTCACCTCCGGCAACCTTCGTCCCACATAGTCGGCGTGTGTTTTAGTCGATTCAAGTCCGACATAAACTCCCCCACCGGCTCATGTAGTGGGGGTATTCGTGGGTATATTGCCCACAAAAATAAAAGTCACCTGAGAACACACCAACGAAGCTCCCATTAATCAGAAGCTAGTCTCATATTAGCAGGTACTTCACCAATTCGAGGCCTATCTGTATACATTATATGTCCAAAAGTATACTTTGCGTCAGACCAAGACATCATGAGACCAACAGCTCTATTCACCATCTTAACTGACCCTGATAAGAGAGTCTGATAGTTTACAAAGGGCTTAAGTGTCATTATTCTGGTCGGTTCACCCCAATAAACGAGGGTCAGGAAGACATATTATGGTAAAAAAAGGATCCTATTTGACCCTATTTTAGAAATTTAGGCCAGTCAAACACGAACCGCTTGAAGCAGTTGGTCCTGACTGCTTCAGACTGCAACCATATCGTCTTACGGTTTATAAAAAGATACATAATATACATGTATATATATATTCACACCTGTAAATGCTCTAAGGGGTAGGCAGATGTATACATCGAAATTTCATCGAGGTATTCTGTAGGGCGGAGGTACTTCCCCAGTTGGACTGCTCAATTGAACGGAAATACCTCCTACCTCCTTTTTTTCCAAGTGATTACGATATGAGATTCGTCAAGAAGGTCACACATGTGCCGCAGTCGTGTGCTTGTCTGCCACCTAAGTGATATGAAAAAAATTGGCCCTAGGTCGATCAGAATACAACAATCGATCAGATCGATCAGAATACAACAACCAGAAACGTATCTCTTGGATCGGAATCCAAGAGATACGTTTCTGGTTGTTTCAAATCCGGCAACTGAAGATCTAAAAATGGCCTACAGTTTTGTTCAACTTTGATATAACTACAAAAACGATCCGTGTATCTTAATCACTGGCTGACTGCTCGAGCAGTTCGTGTGTGGCCGGCCTTATTGACCTAAGACATAGTTGAATGTATTTGACCCTTAACTTGCCTTTTCACCCTTTGCATATCTTGATATTCGATTCAGTAAACTTTCTGACAATTTATTCGAATAATCCTACTTATATTCACGCCTGTAAATCTCCGAAGGGGTAGGCAGATGTGTACAAAAACGCACACTAACAACTAAACTGTCATATTTATGATATTTTAGGTGGTTTCCGGCAGAGTAGAATTTGGACCACCCCATCTCTTCCCATGCGGTGTCGTACAAGGCGACTAAAGGATAGGACTGTTTAACATCAGACAGATATATACAGCCCAGACTCAGCCTCAGATGTATGACTCGAGTCAACAATAGTGCCCGGAA
This sequence comes from Eilema griseolum, assembly GCA_963662185.1. Taxonomy (NCBI): domain Eukaryota; kingdom Metazoa; phylum Arthropoda; class Insecta; order Lepidoptera; family Erebidae; genus Eilema; species Eilema griseolum. Next base: position 8,366,780 of record OY759259.1, read on the forward strand.
TACGGCAATAGGCTCAGCCCCTATTACTTGGGACCGAATACAATGATTGGAGAAATGTAGTTGTCAATTCACCACTGCCTAACCCTCTGGGGATAAAGGCGTGATTATGTGTATATGTGTGTATGTATAGCATTATTCAATGGTTTTCAATTTGACAGTTATTATGTAGCTTTTATGTAAAAAAGGCTTTTAAGCTTTTTAACAGTCTTTGGCGTGAAGGTAGTGAACGCAACTGGTACCCAAGAGGAATGGGTTCAATTCCCACCACATTAAGCCATCAGTCCAGGTTCCTATACGAACATCAATGGCAGTCGTTACGGGGAATTGGAGCCCTAAAAAGACCGACTAGTCTAACTACAGAACTTTGATATCGCCAATTGACTGTGGAGGTCAGATGACAGTCGCTTCACGAAAAATAACGAAGTTCAACCGCATCACAGTTAGACTGGAAAGATTTTTTATTTGCGTTCAAAGTTTGCACATTGTAGCCTGAGGTTTGTTTATTGTTTTTGATCGATATCTTGTCTTTACCGGGAGCGCCAGGCGTCTGAATTCCCAAACAAGAGTAGAAACAGGATAGAATTTTATTCGTTATTTGGCAGCTGAGGACGCGGCCGCCTGCTCTAAATCCCGCTTTGCGAAGCGGACGAGATAAGCTCTCTATACAATTTGTTGTCAAAGGTTATTACAAAACATAAATTATAACATATACTCACACCTATATCCCCGAAGGGGTAGGCAGATGTGCTAGCACCCACATTTCGCCAGTTTATGTTTAGGTCCCAATGTAATAGGTGGCGTGCCTATTGCCATTAATCGGGCACTTATGAACCTGCGATAAATACACACATAACTTCGAAAAGCATCGAAAAGTCATTGGTGTGTGTCATGGTAAACCCGGGATTGAACCCGAGACCTCGTCTCAGCAATCCATTACCCATACCACTAGGCTACCGCGGTTCTGACCAACTGAGTTGCAGAATGTTAAATTCGTAGGGGGTAGGACACGACGGTATTCCCGTCCGAATTGAGAAGTCCGACTGGGGAAGTACGTCCACAGAATACCACGGCTATAATAACCTCTTGTTGTGTTCCCGGTGGTGAGTAGGGTAGCCGGAGCTCACTGGAGAGTTTTTGTGCTGTCAGTGGGAAGACCAAAGGCTTGTCCTGATTTTGTGTTCTGCAGTGAGGGCACATAAAATCTCTGTTATTACAGGGTCGGCAGCACGGATGTGACTCCACTGTTGTTACACACGTTCATAGGTCACGGAAACCACTTTCCATCAGGTGGGCCGTGTGCTTCTGCCACCTAAGTTGCATAAATAAAAGCTAGATCATTTTCTTTAGATATCATCAGCAAAAACATAAAATTATCACAGTCTTTCAACATTAATCTACTAACATCCTAAATTGGTAAGCATAGCGTAACTAGCTTGTGTTATGGGATCTAGAATGCGGTTAAACATACTTAGATACTATTTTTTTTGTACATAACATAAAAACACTCAGACCAATGCAAATATATATATTCACGCATACAAATATTTGCACTGAGCAAGAATTGAACCCGCGCCAGAATGTTGAATGCTTTTTCACACTCTCAACTTCCCTGAAAACACTTTCCTTCCTAAATAACTTGCATCAACTAGTTAACTCATTGTACATTCTAAACAAAACAACAAAAGCTCGGACCAGATTCAAACCTACCTCGGAATGCAAGTTTCAATTTCCTGCGCTGCCGCTCAAACTCGTACAATAGGGGGACTCGTAGTATTGTCCACTGCATCGAGCTGATGACAGTGTATAACGCCGCAATTCTATTATAGAGTAACAGCCCTCTATTGACAAACCTTCAAGATTTTAAGTGTACCCTACCTGAAAAGGAATAAAATAAGTTTAAAACTAAAACCTAAAAAAGAAAAATGAATTAATCTTAAAACTAAAACCCAACTAAAAATATATTTACTTTTTTATTAGACTAAGTGGCATACGACCACGGGTATCTATTTTTTTGTTATACCATTTGGTTGGCAGACAAGCACACGGCATACCTGATGGGACGTGGTTACCGTGGCCTATGGACGTGTAACACCAAGGGAGTCGCAAACGCGCTCCCAACCCTGTAAGCACAAGAGTTTCTGTGCCGTCAGTATAAAAGATAAAGCAGGATAAGCTTTTGGTCTTCCCACTGACAGTACAAATACTCTCCCCCGAGACGAGGGCCAGATCGCGAGAGATGGCCCTGGGTCGGCCGGGGTGCGAGGGATATGCCTGTCAACCTCACCTTCGGCAACCAAAACGACCCACAGGCGGCGTGCGTTTTAGTCGGTTCGAGTCCGACATAACCTCCTCCACCGGCTCCGGTGGGGATTTTGCGCACGTAAAAAAAAAAAAAGTACAAAAACTCTCCAGTGAGCTCTGGCTACTTTTATACTATTTAATACTTTTTCAGCAGTCGGGTTTTAGTTTTAAACTTATTTGTTTTATATTTTATTTTGGGGTAAGAAATACCCGCGATCTTTCCCTTCAGGGGAAACACTCTGACAACTAAGCCACCGAACCTTCGCCGGAAACCATCCAAATTCTTCTATACATATATCCGTCTATAATTCAAGATGTTTGCCGACACTTCTACCAATTATTTTTTTTATACAACTTAGGTGGCAGACAAGCACACGGCCCGCCTGATGGAAAGTGGTTACCATGACCTATGAACGTGTGTAACACCAGTGGAGTCACATCCGTGCTGCCGACCCTGTAAGAACAGAGATTTTGTAACGTCAGTGTAGAGGACAAAGCAGGACAAGCCTTTGGTCATCCCCTGATAGCACAAAAACTCTCCAGTGAGCTCTGGCTACCCTACTCACCGCCGGGAACACAACACGAAGTTATTATAACCGCGGTATTCTGTAGGGCGGAGGTACTTCCCCAGTGCACTGCTCACTTCCCCAATCGGACTGCTTTTTTATTCCTAAAACCAGTCTTGTACCATAAGTCATTAAAAGAAATTCATTTTACATGTCAGTTGTTATTATTAGGATAATAATTTATGATAATAACTCGTAGCTACTCCTGCAAATTCGTGCTCAGGGATCTAATTTTACAGTGTGCACGTGACTGGGATACAATACAAGGCATTTATTACTTTTGCTTATCCAAGATTCCTGTTAAGAATTTTGTATTGTTTTGTAATCAATAATAGGTACGATTTTATCGTTGGATAAGAGAGGTTTGTGCCTCTTTGGTAGATATATTTCTTAGCATCATCGTAGTGATGTGTAATTCTTTTTTTTTTTAATATTCTACAATATTCCACACAACGTAACAACCGCGGTAGCCTAGTGGTTTGGGTAATGGACTGCTGAGACGAGGTGTCGGGTTCGATCCCAGGTTTCACCATGGCACACACCAATGACTTTTCGATGCTTTTCGAAGTTATGTGTGTATTTATCGTAGGTTTATAAGTGCCCGGTTAATGGCAATAGGCTCGCCACCTATTACATTGAGACCTAAACATAAACTGGCGAAATGTGGGTGCTAGCACCTCTGCCTACCCCTTCGGGAAATAGGCGTGAGTTTATGTTATGTTGTTATGTTTCCACACAACGCTATCTAAACCCATGGTAAGCATAGTTTAACTAACTAGTGTTATGTAATCTAGAATGCGGATAAACATACTTAGATACTTTTTTTTTTGTAAATACATACATATCATACATAGAAACGCCCAGACCAATGCAAATATTCATACAACAAACATTTGCACTGAGCGGGAATCGAACTCACACCTCCTGCGTGGTAGTCGAACATTCTACCGAAATGCCATAGAGGCCGTCACATATAGTGATGGAGAAAAAATACAGGTATCACCAACCTATCTCGTCCGAAGGGGGTCGTAAAAGGCGAATAACGGAAAAATACACAGACGATAATATCGTGGTGGTATAACACAGTGGTGAGAGGAGCAAAACTCAAAATAAAACCCTGTACCGACCAGTCTGACCAGAGAGGAAACAGGAGGCCAAAGCCTCCCAACATTGGGAGAGGCCTATGTCCAGCAGTCCACGCGATGGGCTAATTCATGTGATTGAATTCCCATTGCTATATTGATAGCTTTTGATATTTGAGAGGTTGAGAATAAAATGAGGATGAATTTTTAATACATACATACATAAACAATCACGCTTTTATCCCCGGGGGGTTAGGCAGAGGTGAATTAACGCCCACATTTCACCAATAATTGTATTTGGTCCCACGTATTCCGGACACTATTGTTGACTCGACCTATGCATCTGAGACTGAGTCTGGGCTGTATATATATGTCTGATGTTAAACAGCCCTATCCCTTTTTTTTCTTTTACGTGCGCAAAATCCCCACGGATACCTCCCCACCGGAGCTGGTGGAGGAGGTAATGTCGGACTCGAACCGACTAAAACGCACGCCACCTGTGGGTCGCTTTGTTTGCCGAAGGTGATGTTGACAGGCATATCCCTCGCACTTCGCCGACCCAGGGCCATCTCTCACGATCTGGTTCTCTTCTCGGGTGTGGGGACTATAGAGTCCCCAACTCGTCCCTGGAAACGGGGAGGCGCGCCAGGCGCGCCACCGCCGAGCAGCCCTATCCCTTAGTCGCCTTTTACGACACCGCATGGGAAGAGATGGGGTGGTCCAAATTCTACTCTGCCGGGAACCATTTTGAATATATTTCTGTAATAAGAATTTGCGTTCAGCTTCTTGTTCCGAGATTGGCGAATCAAACGGGCAGTTGCTCCCATAAAAACCAAATCAAAAGGACGGGAATAAATAAGTGGACACCGAACTTTATGGTGAAAATAACTCTAAAATGATAATGGTACCTACCTATGTGAAAAAATATGTTAAGATAAAAGAAACACGCCCTGTATATTGACTCTTGTCTGTTTATTAATAGCTTTAATCCACATGTCTAATACACATGTATTTAGGAGGTAGGACACGGCGGCATTTCCGCCCAACTGAGCAGTCCGACTGGGGAAGTACCTCCGCCCTACAGAATACCGCGGTTACAATAACTTCGTGTTGTGTTCCCAGCAGTGAGTAGGGTAGCCAGAGCTCACTGGAGAATTTGTGCTGTTAGTGGGATGACTTAAGGCTTGTCCTGCTTTGTCCTCTACACTGACGGCACCGAAACTCTGTGCTTACAGGGTCGCCAGCGCGAGTGTGGCTTCTTTGGTGTTACGCACGTCCATAGGCCACGATAACCACTTTCCATCAGGTGGGCCGTGCGCTTGTCTGCCACCAAAGTGGTATAAAAAAAATAAAAAAAATATGTGCATACTTAAGTCTTTTCATTTATGTCATTCAAACGTTTAATTGGGCTTTCCTCTTTGAATAGATACCAATTGATATCAATTGGGACTAAACTCGATATCCGACATTAGCTTCGTTTGAACTTCAGAATTAATTTGGTGTTATAAAAAACAACGACCTGTATATTTTAATTGAATAGGTGTTATATAAAACAACGATCTGTGTACATTGTATGGCTTGTAATTAAATTGGGTTGTGAATATTTAATAAATTTGTGAAAACCGCGGTAGCCTAGTAGTACGGGTAATGGACTGCTAAGACGAGGTTTCGGGTTCGATCCCAGATTTTACCATGGCACACACCAATGACTTTTCGATATTTTTCGAAGTTATGTGTGTATTTATCGCAGGTTTATAAGTGCCCGGTTAATGGCAATGGGCTCGCCACCTTATTGAGACCTAAACATAAACTGGCGAAATGTGAGTGCTAGCACCTGTGCCTACCCCTTCGTGGAAATAGGCGTGAGTTTATGTCATAATTTATGTTATGTAATAACCTTTGACAACAAATTGTATAGAGAGCTTATCTCGTCCGCTTCGTAAAGCGGGATTTAACGGAGGCGGCCGCGTCCTCAGCTGCCAAATAACGGATAAAACTCTATCCTGGTTCCACAATTTGGGAATTCAGACGCTGGGCGCTCCCGGTAAAGACAAGATATCGATCAAAAACAATAAACAAACCTCAGGCTACAATGTGCAAACTTTAAATGCAAATAGGATATCACCATGAAGATGATTATGGTACCGGGTATCTATATATTTGCATTATACAACACACAGCACTACGCGGGCGATTGCGATGGGTGGTCGCTCAACGCAACAGATGGCTTTAGAAACTGTTGTGTTGTGCGCCTCCCCGGTTCCGGAACCGGGGGGGCGCACAACACCGCCGCAGCTTACTTCTGCCAGGGTGACAGGCTCTACCCGTCACCCCCAGGCCTGCGCTCATGGGGGGCGGAGGTCATTCCTAGACCTCCAACGCTCGAGTTTCCTCAGTATGTGGGCAGTGTGTCTTGCGATCCTACAATATGTCAAAGGGCGATACTTTTTTTTTTCCATATTCCACATTCCACAATCAATGACCGGCAATATGGCTTCAGGCCGAAACGGTCAACGGGTGATCTTCTAGCATACGTTACCCATCTTTGGGGTGAGGCTATGGACAAGCACGGCGAGTCACTGGCAATTAGTCTTGATATCGCCAAAGCTTTCGATAGAGTCTGGCACAAATCGCTTCTCTCCAAGCTACCAGCCATTGGTCTGCCTCCTAGACTGTGCAACTGGATTGCTAGTTTCCTGCGGGAGCGCCGTATCCGCGTCCTCTGTGATGGACGGGCTTCGGAGTTCTTGCAAATAAATGCTGGCGTACCGCAGGGGTCTGTATTATCTCCCGCTCTCTTTCTTCTGCATATCAACGACATGCTGTCCACCGGCAGCATACATTGCTATGCAGACGATAGCACCTTACACGGGAGTTATCACGGACAACCTGCGGCCAAACAGTCTGATATCGTGGAAAAAAGACAGCTTCTTGTCACTGAACTGGACCGGATCTTGAATCACATTTCTCAATGGGGCTCTGAGAACATGGTCGAGTTCAATGCCAAGAAGACGCAGGCTTGTGCGTTCACAGCAAAGGTATCTTCTTTCCTTCCCCTTCCCACTCTTCAGAGCACGCCACTTCCACTGCAGGACAATCTCAATATCCTAGGCATGGATATTCGCTGCAAACTGAATAACAGAAATTACATCGAGAGCATCATCAAAACAGCCTCGCGGAAACTCGGACTCCTAAACAAAGTGAGACGTTTTTTCACGCCGGAGCAGCGGTGTCTTCTCTATAAGACACAAATTCGCTCCTGCGTGGAATACTGCTCGCATCTCTGGGATGGCTCCGCGAAATACCTACTAGATGCTCTCGACAGGTTGCAGCGACGCGCGGTTCGAATTATTGGGAACCCTGAGGTCACGAACACCCTCGAGCCTTTGCAGATGCGTAGAGATATTGCTTCCTTGGCTGTATTTTACCGTCTCTACCACGGTGAGTGTTCTGACGAGCTCTTCCAACTAATCCCACCATTTCCTTTCCTACATAGGACAACACGTGCAGGCCTTAGATGTCACCCTCACACTGTGCAGAATATACGAGCAAGAACCAAGCGGTTCGGAGACTCTTTTCTTTGCCGCACCACCAAGACCTGGAATTCATTACCAGCACACGTGTTTCCTTCTTCCTACAGTCCCGGAGCCTTTAAGCGGGGCGTGAAAAAGCATCTGATGAGGCCGCCAAGCTGAGTGCCACCATTGTAGCACTTAGTGTCTGTAATGGTGACCCTCTTTCCTGAGACTTTGCCTTTAGCTTACCATCAGGCGAGGTGAGGTCAAATTGGCGTGTCCTATATAAAAAAATAAAAAAATAAAAAAATGTCTTATTAATTAGTTTCCAAAATTCGTTGCTTATTAGCATCTAAAACTATCGTATGGTGAATAATACAGGATATATTTTTTTTACTAACCAATGTGTTCGATTCTTAGGTAGTAATAATTTAATGCAGTTTTTTTTTAATAATAATCATAACCTTTATTGACACTGAATTGACACAAAATTGGCACAGAATTGATACAAAAAAGTTTTGTTTACATGGTATACCAAATTGTCTGATGTTACCTGACTATAAAATTAAACAAGATTCAGTATAGCAAAGTGCGGTTCATAGGCTGTTTTTCCTAAACCAGGCAGAGATAATGTCTGTATCTTAGGAAAGTTCTTATTAAATCTTATTAAAATAAATTATTTGATTACAATAATAAAATGAGGTGAAAAAAAATCTATACATGCCCATATCGACGTGTACTGCTTCCACTATTAAAGTGTCCAGATAACACCGTAGGTATAAAATTAGCTAAGCAAGTAGCTTGAACATATTCAACAGTAGTTTTTTTATACATAAAAGCCTTAGCTAGGATACGTAGTAGCCTGTATTAAAGATACCAGAAATTGTTTGTTTTAGTTGACATCAAAATCGAGCTTAAGATTCCTTACAGCATTTTTCGCTTTTACTCATAGATTTGATTACACACGTCCGAAAATTTCACTCTGATACAACAAAAAGAACCATATTCCTTGTTAAAATATACCGCCAACTGTACGAGATGTCCCCTAAATTCCCATTACACTCGTTCGAAGGTGACACTTTTATTTCCATGTTACACTGTCCCATAATGCCCTGCTACTGTTGTAACGTGTATTAATCTTCATTGTCTTGTTTCATGTACCTTCTGGTGAGCAGAGCGCAGCTTGAGTGAGTATTATTATATTATAATATTTTGTGGACTGTTGCGAGTAGTGGAACGTAGAAAAGCAGGAAGTTAATATACGTGGGGCGCACTATAAGTTTCCGGAATGAATATGAAAAAATACTATTAAAGGTACAAAATTAATTTATTGTTTTTCAAAATAATCTCCCTTGGCGTCTATGCACTTTTTCATTCGATCAAACCAGTTTTGAAAACTTTTGTGCCACTCCTCTGTGGTGACCTCTGAAACGTGTTTTTCATACTCCTCGACAGCCTCTTCTGGTGATGAAATCGTTGGCCGCGTAATTGGTTCTTAATTTTTGGGAACAGATAAAAGTCACAAGGTGCCAGGTCGGGACTGTATGCAGGATGACTCATGAGTTCTACATTTTTCGCCTTCAAAAAGTCGTTTGTCTGTCTGGCCGTGTGAGAACTAGCATTGTCGTGGTGTAGGATGATACGGCGTTTACGGTTATTTTTACGGAGTTCGTCAATAACTTCCGGCAAACAAATGGTCGTGTACCAGTCACTATTCACAGTACGACGATTTTCTAAAGCAACAGTAGCCACGTGTCCAGTTTTATTAAAAAAAGAAGCAATCATCCGCTTAGATGCACTTTTCACGCGCGCCACTTTGGTTGGTTTCGGCTCATCTTGAAAGACCCATACGCTCGATTGCTGCTTTGTTTTGGGATCGTAGCAATAAATCCATGTTTCGTCACCTATTACTATGTCCCACACCAAATTTGACGCACCTTCGTTGAATCTGGTAAGCATGGCACTGCACCAAGTGACGCGGTCCGTTTTTTGATCCTCGGTCAAGTTATGTGGGATCCACCGCGAGCACAGCTTTCTCACACCCAAATGTTTGTGTAGGATTGATTGTATTTGACTCATGCCTATTTCTAAGGATGCGCGAATTTCATGGTAGGTCACATGCCTGTCCGTTTCAATCATACGGCGCACAGCATCGATGTTTTTGTTGGTCACAGCGGTGGACGGCCGACCATCGCGAGATTCGTCACTGAGATTGATACGACCACGCTTGAATTCTGCAAACCAGCTATAAACAGTCGTCTTGCATAGAGCTTCATCGCCAAAAGCTGTTTCAAGCCGAGCGATGCTCTGTTGAGCCGTCAAGTTACACTTAAAATCGTAGAAAATCATACTACGAAAATTTTCCCGAGTTAAATCCATGTTGATGCCGACACACAATTTTTTAAATGGCGCCACAAGGTAAAAACAAAAGACAGTCAGATGAAACAAACTGTATTCTACAGCCAAAGAGTTCTATTTTCAAATGTTGTAATAAATTTTTAAATATTGTTTATGTAAGTGGCCAGTTCCGGAAACCTTTAGTGTAACCTATGTATATATATTTATTTGGTCAACCACTAGTTGTTATATTAACACTTACAGATAAAACATGCAGCCTTAATATTAAGTTTAATGCACAACATTTTAACGTGTAACAGCGTGCAAATGAAGTATGAAAAATAACTGAACTTTCTTGAAGTTTTTTGAAGTCGGTTTTGTAGAGACACTGAAAAACTAAATATAACTGTATTAATAAATTAACTGATTTATGCCTATACCAAAAAGGTCCTGAAAAAAATTCCAAGACTTTTGAAGTTTTTTTATAACAAGGAACCCAGACTGCTTCTAGTAAGGTGACGGGTGGCACCCGCGGTCATAGAGAATGGATTTCATTGAGCAAACCTCAGATGCCGCCACCGCGCATCGCGGACTGTGTCGGGTCTGGAGACCGGCACTGGCACCGCCGTCTCGTTCTTGACCATTACTTGCTCGTAGGCAGTAGCACCCCCCCCCCCCTCCCCCCCGGGGGGGGGGGTGCTAGCTTGAAGTCCCAGGTCCGAATCCTGGCAATTACACTATCTACGTGAATGTGCTTCTAACACAAGCTATGTGGCAGACAAGCACACGGCCCACATGAATGGAAGTGGTTACCGTGACCTATGGTCATGTGTAACACTAGGGGCAAATATGAAGAAACGTTCTGATACCCCTCTTGAAGAACCCTATATTGAGTAGAATACTGTAGTAATGTAATACTTACATAGTTTAAAAGTGAAAACTTACTAAGTTTGATTGCATCAGTAAAACGACTCACGAAAACAAGACAGAACTCTAAGAACAATAATGGGGACAATAACAGGCCACTGCTCCCTCCACAAGCACCTATACACCATCGGTGTTAGGGACAGTCACCTTTGCAGGGGATGCTTTAATGCCGAGGAAACGGCCACCCACGTAATACTGGAATGCGAGGCAGTAGCCTATGAACGATCACAAATTCTCGGTACAGTGAGGTCGCTCCGCGAAGTCTGTGAAGCAGTAAGCTTCTGCGCTTCTGGGCGGAGCTAGGCTGGCTACTTTAACCAGTATTCTGCACGCACAATGGCCCAAAAGGAGGCTAAGTGCAGACAAGGGAGTCCCTTTCCAGTCCATTCCATTACATGAGTGAAAAATAGCAAGACTCAGTTCAGCTAAAAACAGAATTCTCATATATTTTTTTTTATATACAACTTAGGTGGCAGACAAGCACACGGCCCACCTGATGGTAAGTGGTTACCGTGACCTATGAACGTGTGTAACACCAGTGGAGTCACATTCGTGCTGCTGACCCTGTAAGAACAGAGATTTTGTGCCGTCAGTGTAGAGGACAAAGCAGGATTTTGCTCATTGAAATACATGACTTAAAAATTTCAACCGAATTAAAATTAGGCCGTCAAGCTGAGTGTCACCATTGTAACATGGTATATGTAAGTAATGGTGACCCTCTTATTTGAGACTTTGCCTTTAGCTTACTATAATTGACGTGTCCTATTTAAAAAACATCTTACTAATATGTATTCCTATAAAAAAAACATGGAATACTCAACGCCATAGAATAAACATAAAGTAATTATAATTCAGTTTGAAAACCAGCATACAAACATAACAAGTTAAAATAAAAACTTGCTAAAAACAAAATGGATGCACAAAATTCAGTACAAAAATTATTAATCCCTCAGAATTTCACTCGTTGACAGAAATCCAGTCGTGATTTCGTGAATATTGTGATGTTCGTGATATTTGTGATTATTCGCATGAACCAACAGACAGCTTATTTCGTGTCCTCGTATGGTATAATATGCACTGTATGTATGGAAAGGAATAAGGGCCGACACCGACTAGCGACACGGCGCGGTTTACATATTTAAGTCTTGAAAAGATCATCATTTATTTAGAATTTTTTTATACCACTTAAGTGGCAGACAAGCACACGGCCCACCTGATAGAAAGTGGTTACCGTGGCCTATGGACGTGTGTAACACCAGAGAAGCCACACTCGCGTTGAAGACCCTGTAAGCACAGAGTTTCTGTGCCGTCGTGTCGTGTCGAGGACAAAGTAGGACAAGCCTTTAGTCATCCCACTGACAGCACAAATTCTCCAGTGAGCTCTGGCTACCCTACTCATCGCTGGGGAAAAAAAAACAAATGGACGTATGCAAAACCAAGGGAGACACACTCGCGATGCCAACCCTGTAAGCACAGAGAGTTTTTGTGCCATCAGTGTAAAAGACGACACTAGTCTAGTGAGCTCTGGCTACCCTACTCACCGCCAGGAATACAACACAAGGTTATTATGGCCACGGTATTCTATATAGGACGGGGGTACTTCCCCAGTCGAACTGCTCAATTCAACAGAAATACCGTCATGTGCTACCTGTCCTCAAAAAATTAAACCGAGTTTCTAAGCTAGCAGAGTGTTCAAAATCCTCTGTACATAATGTCATTTAATCACATAATAATAAGAATAATGTTATTTTTTCTCCTTAATAATATGAACTGTTTCTATCCGTCTGTACCATGGTGAGTGTTCTGATGAGCTCTTCCAATTAGTCCCACCCTCCCCTTTCCTACACAGGACAACACGTGCAGGTCTTAGATGTCATCCGCACACGGTGCAGAACATCCGATCAAGAGCCAAGCGGTTCAGTGACTCTTTCCTCTGTCGCACCATTAAGGCCTGGAATTCATTACCAGCTCACGTGTTTCCTTCTTCCTACAGTCCCGGGTCCTTTAAGCGAGGCGTGAAAAAGCATATGATGAGGCCGTCAAGCTGAATGTCACCATTGTTACACGGTATGTGTAAGTAATGGTGACCCTCTTTTCTGAGACATTGCCTTCAGCTTACCATCAGGCAAGGTTAAGTCTAATTGACGTGTTCTATATAAAAAAAACTGTCATAAAAATTGTCTACCGCACGGTGTCGCCAGTGAGCGCGGACCCCTAACTCATAGAATGACGTTCATTTGGCCTTGTATTTAATTAACAGAACATCGTGAAAATGAATGTTTTATTTTAGGAATGACATTGTAATATTATTTCATTTATGGTCACTACATTTTCAGAGCCGAATTATGAGTAATTATTTAATTGATTAATTAATAGGTACTTACTTATACACATCCATACACATAGTCACGTCTCTTTCTCATGAGGGTATGCAGATAATTTATTCCCAAACGATCATGGTGTACATCACAAGGAAGATAATGAATATTGCTATATACATTTTCAAAACAATATTTTTAAATTTTATTAATAAACAAATCAAGATATAATTTATAAATATTAAATACAATAAAATAAAATAACTATTATACAACTTATAGCTAAGAACAATTAAAATGCGTCGTAGAATTCCTCCGCATCGCATGCCTCTTGACCCAGAAGACTGGCAGCATTGCCACGTTGTATGGCAATGCTTATTCTCTGACCTAAAAAGAGGCTAGCCTTCTGGTCACGAGAAGCGTCGACCATACGCTTCGCAATCTCACGGAAGAGGTTGCGAGCGCTCGAACCCCATGACCCCAAAGTCTCGACTCCAAACGGCACAAATTCATAATCTCCGATGAGATTGGAGTATTTGCGCCGCTTGAGAGCCTCTGCAGATGCAGCAGCAGCACCAGCACAGCCAGCCGTGCTAGTTATATGGGTAGGAGCCATGGTATCAACGCATGTGGCGTCCCACACCAGAGTCCTACCCATCTTCCATGGCATTAACGACATGCCATCCGGTCTCTTGCATCGTCACGCGCCAAACCGTTTGGTTCTAGTACAGCTGGTACACCGGCGGTGACAAGAGCACGGCGGATTATGTCGTTGAGGCTGGCGTGCCGTGGAATTCGCCCAGCGCTCCTGCAGCACGACAGACCATGGTATCCGAGTCTGTCAACGGCTTCTCCACAACGGCATTGATGCGAAGAAACACACGGCGCACCTAAACGGAGACAAGTTGCGAAGCGGAAGGTAGTGTCATTTAACATAGTCCCTGCGTTAGATGACGGAAGAGCGTGTAGCCAAAGACCCGATTCCCACACTCCAACCAACAGTAAACGGGCACGCTCAACAGCATTGGTATTTAGTAATTTTTTTCCAACTAAGCTGCAGAGCGGCCCGTCCCACTGACGCTGTGAGAAGAGGTTCCTTGGGAGATCGGTGTTTGGACATGCAATTTTCCAAGCGTTCACTGCATCAGTCTTACACAATACTTCAGAATTAACTAGTGTAAGGATTTTCCTAGTTAATTCTTCCGTACTGTGGACTGAAGACAGCAACACTGGTAAGCTGACATCTGAAATTTTGCGAATACCGAGCCCACCCAAGCGAATCGGTAGAGTCGCTTGTAGTAAAGCTCGGTCATCCAAGGCCACATTTGAAATTTTGGTGAGGGTATAATTTCGTCCATTTTTTTTTAAATTGTTATATGTTTAAAAAATGGCGTTGATCGTAGGGTATGGGTGAATTTTGGAAAGAATAGGTAATACCGAAGAATAGTGAAAGCCGAGTGTATATTAATTTTAAGTAGGCGATCCGAAATGTCACTAAAATTTTGATTTTTTTCCTCTATAAATGAGGTTCTAGGATTGGGGACCCGAGTAGACGTAAAGTCTTTTTCTAAAATTTTGATGGTGGGAGCTATGAAATTGAATTTAGAAATAGTAGAAATTTTGTCCGAAACGTCGTTTAAAAAAATCTCGCATTTGCTGTCATTTAGTTCTAAACCAATTAATCTAAATTAATTTTTAATAAATGCAAAATCTTGTAAAACTGTCTCCACATCTCCCCCTAGAGTCCCATCGTCTAGGTACCATACATTAAATTTAGAATTTAAATTATTATTATTATATTCTTTATTGTACGCCAGTTACAATATACATGTTACAGAAATTGAGAAGACAAGAACAGTACAAAGGGCGGCCTTGTCGCTTTTCACAATATCTTCCAGACAACCTGATGATGATTAACTGACATACATCTATTGACATTTAAGGTTCCCCCACACAGACGCATTAGGTATTTTGCCAAAAAAGGTCCTCCTCCAATCACACATCACGTTATTATCGCCCGATAATACCGCACGCGTTATTGCGATATCTGTCTTTTGTAAATTATGTATTAAGACGTGGTAATGATTACACACTGCTGCGATAATAACAGCGCACGCCGTTGTTTGAAGGAATAGAGACCTTCGGGAAGTGGGGAATAGATTTTAGCCAATCTTTCACCCCAGCATCTGAAGCTACAAGACGGCGGCGTCCGGTTTCAGTCTGATCGAGTCCGAGAATACCGCCTTCGCTAGGTGGCGGTGATATTCGAAGGAATTTCCGCATAAAAAAAAGGAAGACAGCCAGAGCTTACTAGAGAGTTTTTGTGCTGTCAGTGGGAAGACCAAAAGCTTATCCTGATTTTGTGTTCTGCATTGACGGCACAGAAAATCTCTGTTCTTATAGGGTCAGCAGCATGGATGTTACTCCCCTGGTGCTACACACGTTCATAGGCCTCGGCAGACACTTTCTATTCGGAGGGCCATGTGCTTATCTGCCACATATGTTGTATAAAAATTAAACAATCTCACCTAATGGATCAGAAAAATGAAGATATGATGAAAAGGACACTTACTTTATAAGTAATGTTTTCTCTCTACACTTGAGGACTTCAAGGCCATAACATATGCGGTTTTATCGATCGACAATAACGCACCTGTATAGGGGAGCCTTTCAACATAATATTATCGTCCTTCGCGTTATTTTATGTTTTCATATGTGACTTTTAACATACATACATATAATCAAGCCTTAATCACCGGAGGGTTAGGCAGACATAAATTAACACCCACATTTCACCAATCATTGAATTCGGCCCCACGTTTTTTTATATATATTTATATACCACTTAGGTGGCAGACAAGCACACGGCCCACCTGATGGAAAGTAGTTACCGTGGCCTATGGACGTTTGTAACACCACGCCACAGTCGCGCTACCAACACTGTAAGTACAGAGTTTCTGTGCCGTCAGTGTAGAAGACAAGACAGGACAAGCCTTTAGTCTTCCCACTGACAGCACAAATTCTCCAGTGAGCTCTTGGCTACGTTACTCACCACTGGGAACACAACACGAAGTTATTACAGCCGCGGTATTCTGTGGGACGGAAGTACTTCCCCAGTCGGACTGCTCAATTGGGCGGAAATACCGCCGGGTCCTATCTCCACGTAATAGGGGATGAACCTATTGCCATCTTCCGGATAGTTTTCTTGACTCAAGACATGCATCTGAGGCTGAGTCTGGGCTGTATATATCTGTCTGATGTTAAAATCGTCGGTAATGCGTCGGTAGCTTAGTGGTTTAAAAGTCGACCTTAAGATCGAGTGGTCCTGGGTTCTAATTCTGGCCATTACACTAACGACGTGAACTGACTCCTAACTCAAACAATTTAGCTTATTTTTTTTTTTTTTTTATTCAACTTAGGTGGCAGACAAGCACACGGCCCACCTGATGGAAAGTGGTTACCATGACCTATGAACGTGTGTAACACCAGTGGAGTCACATCCGTGCTGCCGACCCTGTAAGAACAGAGATTTTGTGCCGTCAGTGTAGAGGACAAAGCAGGTCAAGCCTTTGGTCATCCCACTGACAGCACAAAAACTCTCCAGTGAGCTCTGGCTACCCTACTCACCGCCGGGAACACAACACGAAGTTATTATAACCGCGGTATTCTGTAGGGCGGAGGTACTTCCCCAGTCGGACTGCTCAATTGGGCGGAAATACCGCCGTGTCCTACCTCCTGCAAAAAACTTAGCTGGAGGGTTTAGAGGGAATATTGTAATTTCGGTTGCTAATATTCTTTTTTTTTAACTCTAAACTGCCGACTCCTTTCCCGTGTGTCCGAATATAAATTTAATTAATCATGTTGAATACCCATATTAATATGCTAAAAGCCCAACGAGCCCCATGGGGTGGGCGTGTGAACGAATACCATAACATCGCGTCTAAACTTTAGACATGTAATAAAAGCAATTATTATTATGAGGTCAGACGAATTAGAATAATTTAGTTATTTCGGTCTGTCTGGCTATTTGTTCAGGCTATAACGCTGTATATTATTTTGTTAACAATTTCATTTATTTATGCTATACTTAGGTGGCAGACAAGCACAAGGCCAACCTGATGGGAAGTGGTTACCGTGGTCTATGGACGTATGCAACACCAGAGGAGTCACATTCGTGCTGACAACCCTGAAAAAACCTTCTTGAAGAACCCCATATTGTAGACGCTTGGAAAAACCGCAGCAGGGAGTTTATTCCACAGGTTGTGTGTGCGTGGGATGAAGTTTCTTTCATACCGCACAGTGCGCACCCTTTTCGACCGCAATGTGTGAGGATGAATTCCCTGTGTATGGCGAGTGGTACGATGATAGAATGGCTTTGTATTGTTTTAGGCGGAAAAAATAGCCTAAAGTCACGCCTTGTGATAATGATTATCGATTTGTGACGATTCGGGACTCGAACCGACTAAAATGCACGGCGTCTGTGTGTCATTTTTAGTTACCGAAGGTGAGGTTGACAGGCATATCCCTTGCACCCGGCTGACCCAGGGCCATCTCTATTGATCTGGCCTTCCTCGGGTACGGGGACCACAGAGTCCCCAACTCGTCCCCGGGAACGGGGTGGTGCGCTAAGCGCGCCGCCACCGCGGCCTGCTTCTGCCAGGGTGACAGGCGGCTCCACCCATTACCCAGGCCTGCGCTCATGGGGGGCGGAGGTCGTTTGTCGACCTCTGACACTCGAGTTGCCTCAGTATGCGGGCAGCTTGGCTTGCGATCCTACTTCGCTCCCGCTGCCGATCCCGCCCCGAATCTTACCTGGCTTAGCTAAAATCGATACACCATCTCGATGGTGAATATAACAAATTATCTAAAGTGAAGTAGCTGGTATCACTGTCAGTGGACATCTAATGGCGTTGGCTCTAATCTGACACAAGCCACCGATAGCACTGTGGTAATCCACTAATCCATATTGATCGGATCTATAGAGGCGGGTCTGGAACACTTTGTAAAAAAGTATAAAAAACCTCATTCGTCACAGAAGCTTCATTAAAAGACTCTTGTGTGATTAAGGGTTAAATATTTCCTGTGGTAAAACATAGCCTAGTGGTATGAGTAATGGACTGTTGAGACGAGGTCTCGGGTTCGATCCCAGGTTTTAACATGGCACACACCAATGACTTTTCGATGCTTTTCGAAGTTATGTGTGTATTTATCGCAGGTTTATAAGTGCCCGGTTAATGGCAATAGGCTCGCCACCTATTACATTGGGACCTCAACATAAACTGGCGAAATGTGGGTGCTAGCACTTCTGTCTACCCCTTCGGGGATATAGACGAGAGTGTACAAAAAAAAAAAAACATGATAGGATGCCATTTTTAAACTATCACGGTGTGAATTCATAATTATATAACGGTTCGGAACTTACTATTTCTGCCGACGACGTTTCGGATTCGTTGCAGCACTCGCGGTCACGACTTGACTAGCTTGCGAGGATCGAGAGGTATGCGGGGAACATTTTTTTTATGCGCCTACCCACCACTACTTTTATTATGAACGGTTAGGCTGGCGACACACCACATTCACTATGTTAGTTTTTAACGGCATTGGGTTTTTGATTTTAGTATCATAATTATCACGCAGAAATAGTATGTTTCATGATTTAATCGCGTAAAGTACTGTACTGTTGTATAATTATGAACATGATGTGATGTCAGAAATGGCGTGTGTATTAGTTGGTCCGAGTTCATCTTCACCATCCCTGATGGCTGACGGGCGTATGAACAAAATATACTTGTAGAAGAGCAGGTCCATCATAGTCGCTCCCATCAAGGCTAAATTAAGCTACATAGGTTCTTGACAAGTGTACAAGAGTTCAGACTAATTCATGGATTTGAAATACTTTAAAATCAAGTTCAAATAATCTATTACAAACAAACATACATACTAAGCTAATAAAAGCATGTTGAAAAGACATCCGTACCCACCTGTGTACTAAACCATAGCAACTTGTACCAATATTAATAGTACACTTCACTTACAGGACCACTTCAATAAGCTCACCCCAAGCGAAGTCCCCTGCGGGAAGCAGCGCTGGAGCCGCTGCGAGCGCCTCCACTGCACCGGGAGAAAGAACCCCGACTGCCCACAACAAGCAGCTGCAAAATGTCAAGGGGCAGGACCATCCACCGCATCCATCTGTAAGTAGAATGTCTATAGGTAGTAATTGAAATGGGTAGTACCTATTGACATACAACTCTGAATGGTATTCGATGTTTAAATGTTTTGAGGTAGTTAATGTTTCAATGATAATGGATGTTTATAACGGTTTAAGAATGGTATTCCATGTTTAAATGTTTTAGGTAGTTGATGTTTAAACGATAAATGTCTTTGGGTAGTAAATGTCTTAAGGTAGGGACGTTTTAGATTCACGTATTAACTTTGCTTCATGCATTTATTACTACAGTGCAATGCAACGCAATGCAATGTCATATGTTATAATCTGTGGTTGCAGAAAAAACTACTCTGTAATGATCTAAAGAAGATGGGTATACCTTGCGTTCTGTGGCAGACGAAATACATTTTCAAATTCCGTAGATATATTTGCTCCAAACAAAAGGTTTTCTTATAGTTTTCCTCGTAATGGAGACCATTTCAATAACTGCAGATACGTGAATCAGAATTTATGCGTGAATCTAATTTGAACCTTACCTTTTAAATGTATTGGATGTTATTGGGTAGTAAATTTGGTAAGAGCATCTAGTAGGATGCCGTTATTGATGTTTTAGGGTATTAATACAATTTCAAATGGGTAATAAATATTGGATGACGTAATTGATGTGAAGAGCTATTGAAGACCTTTTACCATCAATTCAAATTGAAATAATATTTATTTGAAAATTCGTTGAAAATGAAGTCAAAATTTCAAAGGAAACACTCAAATTGGACTAAATCCACACTCAGGACGGAACTCGAACCAGTAAGATTCTCATTCTTTCGAGTGTTTTATTACAGGTGTTATAATATTAAGCTACTTTGAGGTTAGAAAAGAATATTTATTGTTTTTTTTTTGAAAATATTTTTTTCACTTTTCAATTACAAAATTAAAAATTACTTTGTAGACACAAAACAAACAATTACTTGTTGTCTAAAACTTTTCACAAGTAATTTCTTTGATATTTTAATTGAGTTTTAGTTGTAGATAATTAAAATTTTAATTTTTTTTTTCAAGTATCTATGCTTAAAGTAAGACAAGTCTTTTTCAATATAGTGAACTCTTAGACAAAAAGTTTCTTACAAATTAACTTTCTAAGGAAGACAGTAAGTAAGGTTAATTGCGATCTTTTACAATATTTTCAATAGAAATAAGTGTTGTTGCTGAAAACAAGCACATCGTTAAGTAATTAAAGGCGAGGTTCCATTAAAGCGAAAATGAGAGAAACGGAGATTCATATAAAAAAAATAACAACAAAACCCTTTTTTTTTTACGTGCGCAAAATCCCCACGGATTCCTCCCCACCGGAGCCGGTGGAGGAGGTTATGTCGGACCCGAACCGACACAAAACCGACATAAAACTCACGCTGTCTGTGTGTCGTTTTGGTTGACAGAGGTTGACAGGCATATCCCTCGCACCCCGGCCGACCCAGGGCCATCTCTCACGATCTGGCCCTCTCCTCGGGTGTCGAGAGAGATGGCCCTGGGTCGGCCGGGTTGCGAGGGATATGCCTGTCAACCTCATCTTTGGCAACCAAAATCGACTCATTGGCGTCGTGCGTTTCAGTCGGTTCGAGTCCGACATAATCTCTCCCACTGGCTCCGCCACAGGGGTATCCGTACGAATATTTCGCACGTAAAAGCATAGTTTATTTGTTAAGTATGTGTTTTTTATAAAAAGTCGCAACAAGATTGTTTACCTTCAGTAGTATATACAGAAGTCGTTCAAAAACAAAATCCATAGCTATTTTCACATTTCAGTATAATTTGCATCAAAGTTCAATCACTTGAATGAAAACTCCGTTTCTCTCAATATATGTCAATAACATAATAATATATCTATCTGTGTATTTCTATTTATTTGGTGTCAAGTTTTTGCAGTCGCTCACGATATTTTATTCAAAAAGTAATTTGATTTATTCAAAATGGCGGGTGTTTTCCGCCATATTGGAATACAATGGCCACCCTTATTACTTCCTGCTGATTACGTATAAGAGGGGAAAGGAATGTAGCTGTTTTCTAGTATATATATAATTTGGATGTTAGTACATCTTATCCAAGATCCTTGAGGCTCCACTTCATCTCACCAGCATCTCTAGACAAGTGGGAATTTGATAGTGTATTGTAGAATAGAATGACGAATGTATGAAATTTAAAGTTTACATATGACACGTGTTGACAATTGTCATATGGGAGAGTCGGTTATATTGGACCGCTTTTGACTTGGACTCGAATCCAATCGTTTTTGTTTTTAAGGAAACTTACAGCTAAAAAAGATTATAATTAATAGGATGAAGGCCAATTATCAGTTTCCACATTTAGGTATTATTATTATTACATCTTTACATGCTAATGCTCAAAAACTCTCAAGACAAATTAAGTTCTTTCAGAAATTAGAAAACTATATTAGAGATAATGATAATAATTCAAAGTATTGATCACAAAGTGCTTTCTTCATTCTAGTAACACTAGTGCAAAATAAATCCAAATCAACCTCCCGACATGTCACATTAAAAGAACTACATGCTCGCAATAGGTATGAATGTTGTCTATATATAGTTCTTGCTATTGGGACGTACAATAAGTTAGGCCTGCGCAGAAAAAATGATGCTCTTATAGTAGGTATTACCAGAAGTAGGTACTGTAATCAATTCTGGAGTTTTACTCCAGTAAAACTGGAATTTGTCAGCCTTTAATCTAGCTAGACAGTTATAAACGTTTCACAATATTATTTATGCGTAATTTATATCCCTGGATTATCTGAAATAAAGTTCTGGAGGCTCTTCAGTGCCCATGAGACGTAAATCTGTTTAATACCTGCATTATTTGGACCCGAAATATGGAAAGCAGTGAGTTTAGTTAGCTTTAGGCCTGCTAGAAACTTTGCGAGAATATTAATAGTTGTAATACCTTTTTGGTACATTTATAAACAATTTCAATACCTTTTTTTTTAGCGTGCGGATATTCACTCGGATATCTCCCTAGAGGTTATATAGGGATCGAACCGACTAAAATCGAACAGCCGTCTTGGGCCATCTGTTACCGGGGGGTGAGGTAGGCATATCCCCCGCGTACCCCGACTGTCCCAGGGCTATAGAAGGCCCCATCGGGTGTGGGACTATGGCGTCCCCATATTTCCCTCGAAAAACGCGGAGAGGCACTAATTGCACCGGCGTCTAGGGCTGCTTCTGCTAAAGTAGCAGGCGGCTTCACCTGTTACCCCCAGACCTGTGCTCATGGAGGACAGAGGTCATTTAATGACCTCCGATGCCAGAGTCGCCTACGCACATTGCGGGCTATGCCTCCGGCCCTGTTCCCCTTCCTCCTTCTCGAGCATTATTTACTCAAAAAGGAACAATTATAGTACCTGATTTTTATTTGGCTAAGATCGGCCAAGGGCCAT
Organism: Eilema griseolum; assembly: GCA_963662185.1. Classification (NCBI taxonomy): domain Eukaryota; kingdom Metazoa; phylum Arthropoda; class Insecta; order Lepidoptera; family Erebidae; genus Eilema; species Eilema griseolum. The sequence continues at coordinate 8,389,437 of OY759259.1, forward strand.
GTAACGATTTTAAAACGTATATTTCAAATTGGTTAGAAAATAAAACCTCTGAGGCCTTCAGTACGATCTGCCAAACAAAAGTTACTAAAGTTTTCATGGGGTTATTAAACCTTCTGTCACAACGTGATTGCGTTTAGAAACTTATTTCATAAGATGTCGTATATAAGGTTTTAAATCACACGTTTTAAAAACCTAATTTTACAGAATCAGGTCCATGTTTCAGATTTCTCCTACGGTATGTAAAAGCATCCTCTCAGGTTAATTCTAAACTTTCGCGATGTGAATTCATATAATTATACAATAGTTCGGGACTTTTCGCGATACTGAGAGAAGTGTGTCGCCAGCCTAACCGTTCATAATAAAAGTAATGGTGGGTAGGCGCACAAAAAAATGGTCCCCGCATACCTCTCGATGCTCGCAAGCTAGTAAAGTCGTGACCACGGGTGCTGCAACGCATCCGAAACGTCGGCAGAAATAGTAAGTTCCATGATTTAATCCCGAAAAGTGCCGAATCGTTGTATAATTATGAATTCTCTCAGGTATTTAGATTCCTACTAAATAACACAGCAGCTTTCTACAAAGTCAAATGGACCGAGACGCTTAGAAAATGATTATTAGTATTACAATGTTTTAAGAAATACGATTATTTTATGATCCTAAGCTGCGCGTGTACCGCGGTAGCCTTGTGGTATGGGCAATGGACTGCTGAGACGAGGTCTCGGGTTCGATCCCAGGTTTTACCATGGCACACACCAATTACTTTTCGATGCTTTTCGAAGTTATGTGTGTATTTATCGCAGGTTTATAAGTGCCCGGTTAATGGCAATAGGCTCGCCACCTATTACATTGGGACCTAAAACAGAAACTGGCGAAATGTGGGTGTTAGCACCTCTGCCTACCCCTTCGGGGATATAGGCGTGAGTTTATGTTTATGTATGTTTATGCTAAAATTTCAACATAAATATATCGTGAATGACTGCAAAAACATAGATGTTATCATAAAACCTATAGCTAAGGCTTTCCCTTCAAATGTGTTTTAAAAGGACAGATCGGAATCGTATCGGCTATACATCATGACCAGGGGCTTTTAAAAGCTATTGTACACAAAGATTTTCGTACATGAATCATGACTCGAACCTATATACTATTGAAATACTTAACAAAGAGAAGGATTTACCCTAAAATTATGTAAATACCAACTTTTAGGGGAGTCGTTAGCTAGTTTTCTAGCCTACGAAAGAAAGAAAGAAAGAAGGAAGAAAATCGTTTTTTATTGCGGATACCTGTAAACAATAAAATGAAAAATTGAAATAGTGTGGAGTTCTTGGCAGAGTAGAATTTGTGCCCGCGTGGTTTTCGGTAGAGTAGAATTTGAGCCACCGCATCTCTTCCCATGCGGTGGCGTACAAGGCGACTAAAGGATAGGGCTGTTTAACATCAGATAGATATATAGAACACAGACTCAGCCTCAGATGCATGGCTCGAGTCAACAATAGTGCACGGAAGGTGGCAATAGGCTCATCCCCAATTACGTGGGACCGAATTCAATTATTGGTGAATTGTGGGTGTTAATTCACCACTGCCTAACCGCCGGGGGATGAAGGCGTGATTATATGTATGTATGTATATATGTATGTAATAGTTAACATAAAAAATAACAAGAGAAAGACCACCGCTGATGATGTTTGCCCGGCCGTATATTTATTTCAACAAGCTAAAAGACACCACCAGCGGACCTAGAGCTACTCAAGCGGCGCTTCAATTGAACAATGTCCTAAAGACGTTTCGGGACAGTCCGAAAGACGATCTCCACACCCGAGGAGTGCCAGATCGAGAGAGATGGCCCTGGGTCGGCTGGGGTGCGAGGGATATGCCTGTCAACCTCACCTTTGGCGACCAAAAACGACCCACAGGCGTCGTGCATTTTAGTTGTTTCGAGTCCGACATAACCTCTCCCACCGTCCTACCAGCTACGATGGGTGGGGTTCCGTGGGGATTTGTCGCACGTAAAAAACTTTTTTCTTTAAGTGAAAAGAATAATAGAACCGAATATATTAATATTCCCTTCTAACCCCTCCACCTAAGCTAAATTGCTTGTGTCAGGAGTGGGTTCACGTCGGTAGTGTAATGATTCGAACCTTCCGGGTCTCGATCGTAAGGCCGCCTCCTTAACCACTAAGCTACCAATGCAGAGTTTATTTGTTTAATACGTATTTTTATAAAAAGTGGCTACAAGATTGTTAACCTTTAGTACCTCACCGAATTGAGTATTATTAATTCTGATCGTGATTACGTGATGCGAAAACTAAATTACATATATACATACATGAAATCACGCCTGTTTCCTATAGGGGTAGGCAGAGATCACGGATCTCCACTTGCTACGATCCTGACATACTACTCTCACTTCATTCACTCTCATTACATTCTTCATGCATGCTCTTCGGTTTAGAGCACTCCTGACCTGCCCCTTTTCTAAAACTTCCCCGACTTGGTCCAGGTATGTGCGCCTAGGTCTTCCCCTTCCGACGGTACCATCCACACTCGCCTCATACACCTGTTTCGTTAGTCGTTCGAAAACTAAATTATTTTTAAAAATTGCGACAGCAGTCCTCTGTCGCACAATTAAAAAAAAAACACAAATTTTTTTTTGATTCTTGAATTATGAATTCACACCGCGAAAATTTCTTTTCTGCCACTAAACGCCATGGAAATGTATGTTGGTTGGAGTATTAGGGAGTTTTTGGCGTTTAGTGCCAGAAAAGAAATTCTGTAACAGCTATTTTGTAATCGGCGTACAATAAAAAATAATAATAAAACGCAGCAAAGTACCAAAAACACAATCTAAGTTCGAATCACCCTCTTCTTTTGAAACAAAATCGTAAATCGTTCATTTCAAAAAGGACAGTCGCGCACAAAAGGGCTACCGACGTCAAATTTGGCAGCCTCTCGAATCGTTTGCCGATATTCGAGATGTGCTTAGAAATATAAGGAATTTTTGTGTTGCGATTTTATCCTACTTATAAATACGGAAGAATGAGATATAGGTAGAGTTTGTTTGGTTCTTTTTGTTTTATGCAACAGAATCTTTGAACTCGATTTTGGAGTACTTCAAAACATCGAATTGGTTAGAAATTTCGCTCACACATCGAGGGAGGACCAATGGCAATTGTCCGTGTTTATTCAAAATGGAACCATACAATTCCAGTCTACGTACTGGCTGGTGCCTTTTTGCGTAAATACAGACAATTATGAAAATTGAATAAAAGTTGCTGCAAGTCGGATAATAGGAAAATTTGGATGACTTCAGGTGAAGTGAGGTGACTCAGTGGTTAGAGCATTCCCGCTATAAAAGAAGAGAAAGAATTCCGCCTGAACCGAGTATTATTTTTCTATCTTAATCGAATTATTGCCTTCGATTAAAACTGAGCAAAATAGAAGAAGCTTCTATCCAATGACCATCAAAGTTTTTAATAAGTTACCAAAAGAAATTAAGGATCTACCTCTAAATATTTTCCGCAAAAACTTATATATGTGGCTGAAAGACAAATGTTTTTACAATGTCCAAGAATATCTAGAGATGTAAATGTTATGTATTGATGAGGAATGAGGTTATGTAAATTAATTATTATGAATGAATATTGAATTATTTATTATTGAAATGATAAAGATATAACTATTATTATTATTTCACATGATTATTGACATACTTGTTGTGGACACTGATATATATTTTATTGTTGACATTATCGATTATCAATATGACAGTTATGATATTGACAATGCATGACATTTTGTTTTTATTTTTATTATATAGCTGACTTCTATTATTTATTATGCAATTTATTATGTAACGTTAACTTAATAATGTACGTAATCTCACATGCCAGAGATGGTGAAAATGAGGATCTACTTAATTTTACTTACCATCGATGTGTAACCATATTCTTTTGTGAGCCAATAAATGAATTGAATTGAATTTGAAATACATCTTGGCATTTAATAAAAGTGAATGTTACTAAGCCCAATAGTCGAGAACGTCTCTTCTAATTAGGCTATTTTTTTTTCCATAGGTTCCTTAAGAACTCACTTTTCAAAAAAAGAAAACGCATTACCATGGGTCAAAGGAAAGGGAACAAAATTCCACGCCGGCGAACGGTAACAGGGACTCCTCGTGGACGAAGCTGCGGGCGTCACCTTGTACTTGATATACAATAATGATTTCGGAAATTAACTATTTAATCTATATAATATAATCTATTTGACATGACTGATAAGATATTGACATTTCTACTGTATTTTTGAATCCATTTGACATTACATTACATAATGATTATTGAACTGTTAGTGAAAATTGAAAGCAATTAATGCGCATCTTATGACTAAGCGTCTCCTTACGCATATATTTGTACGCCGCTATATGGGGCAAAACATGACTGGACTATATATACTATTAAGAAGGAACCATTTCAAAGCTACATTGAATCCGAGAATTAGCGTCGTGATACATAGTGCGAAACATCAAGCAATAAAACTATTTAATAGTCTGCCTAATGACTTAAAGCTTGATGTCTATAAAACCTATTCCTTTAAGAAAAAGTTAAAGTCCTTGCTGTTGGAAAAGTGTTACTACACAGTGGAAGAATTTGTGAATGATGACTAAAATATTTTTGTGACTAAATGTAAAGTTGTAGTTAATTGTACCTAAAATTTTATTTTATTTTATTTCATTTTGACGTTATAGTGTATTTTCATTGATTGTATGTATTTATTAGTTAAAATTGATAATATTTATTAGATAAAATAAATAAATTGAAATTGAATTACTAACCTATTGCATGCTTTTGTATGTACACACATGTTTTGAACAAATAAAACGATTCTATTCTATGCTACTCTATTCTAACGTGATCACGATGTTCACACACATTTCACCAATCATTTTTTTCGATCCCACGTAACAGGGGTGAACCTGTTGCCGTCTTCCGGACATTATTGTTGACTCGAGTCTTGTATCAGTGTCTGAGTCTGAGCTATTTATATCTGTCTGATGTTAAACAGCCCTATCCCTTAGTCGCCTTATACAACGCCGCATGGGAAGAGATGAGGTGGTCCAAATGGCCAGTGGTGGCCAGGAACCACGCGGGGAAAAATAATTTTATAATTGAAAAAAATATAATGAAACTACCAAGGAGAAACTCTTACAAATGAAAACGTTTATTTTTGCCCAGCCACCCTCACCAGCAAGCAAGTGCACTTACTGATACAATACTCTAGGTCTTCTCGGGGAGCTACTGCTTGCCCTAGGGGTAAGATGGCAGAAGCTCCCCTTAGAAAATAAACCAATCCAAGCCTGGCTAGTATGATAGACCCTAAACTCCAAAGTGCTATCTTAGGACGTAAGGTAAATACAAAATGAACAGGCATCTAAAAAATAAATATGGTATATAGCTATCAGTTAAACCCTGAAAATATTACTCTCTTTTTTGACCAGTCTGGTTAAAAATATTTTTTCTAAATTCCCAAACACAATATATGCAGTTCATAGACATGTAAGTTCTGTACTTGCAGCTGAAATACAGCACCCAATCGCTTTGTTACAAACGAATGGATGCCATACGGAGTTTGGTCGCAGAATACAGAATGCTCTTATAGAATGACGATTAAATTGCGAATAGCTTTCGAAATAAATTAGAGATCTAACTGTGCTGGAATAATAATAAATAAAAAAATAATAAATATTCTACAACATACTACACAACGCTATCTAGACCCATGGTAAGCATAGTTCTCTAGCTTGTGTTATGGTATCTAGAATACGGATAAACATACTTAAATACTTTTTTTTTTGTAAAAACATACATATTATACATAGAAACACCCAGACCAATGCAAATCCCCTATTCATGGATACAAATATTTGCACTGAGCGGGGATCGAACCCGCGCCTCTTGCGTAGCAGTCGCGTTCACTACCGTCACGCCACAGAGACTGATGTTGTCTTGGTTACTTACTCGTTTTGTAATTTAAAACGAAACATAGCAAATAAATGAATTTGATTTTAATGTTTCGTTTTAAATTACAAAAAGAGTAAGTAACTATACTCCATTTGAATAAGTACTTAACTAAAGCTACAAACAAGTCAGTTCAAAAGTATCATCATCCTCCTGCCTGGGATAAGCCCAAGATTACTTGGGGTCGACGCAACTCACAGGATCGGATACTCGCGTCGCCTCGGGGTACTCTCTTGTCCTGTTGCAGTCACTATCACTCATAACATTCATATTACTGCAAAGATTTGGCTATTTCTTTTTACTAACCGGTCGCCTGCCTGACGTCAGCTCTCGTTGGTCTGACACAGCAGATGTAAGCTGTTTCGGGTGACCCAAAGCATGAGTCGCCCTGGTATGCCTCGTCATCTACTCATCTCCTCGTCTACTACTCGTTCTCGTACCATCTTTCAGTAATCCAACCCAAATAAAATCTACCTGTCAGGACCGATGTTGATTTTGGAAGGAGGTAGGACACGACGGTATTTCCGTCCGAATTGAGCAGTCCGACTGGGGAAGTACCTCCACCCTACAGAATACCGCGCGGCGGTGAGTAGGGTAGCCAGAGCTCACTGGAGAGTTTTTGTGCTGTCAGTGGGAAAACCAAAGGCTTGTCCTGATTTTGTGTTCTGCACTGAAGACACAGAAAATCTCTGTTCTTACAGGGTCGGCAGCACAGATGTGACTCCACTGGTGTTACACCCGTTCGTAGGTCACGGTAACCACTTTCATCAGGTGCGCCGTGTGCTTATCTGCCACCTAAGTTGTATAAAAAAAACAATGTTACCCGCTAAAAGTTTAAAAATAAAACGCGTCTAAAAACCGAAATCGACCCATTACTGAACTATTTAAAATTTCGAAATCGGAAAGGAGACCCAGAGACTAGATCTATTAAAATATATTTATAACTTAATTTTCTAATACTTAACAATAAAACTCGCCGCGTGGTTCCCGGCAGAGTATTTTTGCCACCCATCTCTTCCCATGCGGCGTCGTACAATGCGACTAAGGGATAGGGCTGCTTTACATTAGACAGATATATCCAGCCCAGACTCAGCCAAGGTGCGACAAAGGAAAGAGTCACCGAACCGCTTGGTTCTTGAACAAAGATAAAAAACCCTTTGCATATTTACATGTGTATGTATGATATCGCCGGTGTGATGTGAAGGATAGATGGCAGACACAACTCGGCACCTCTCTACCCTCCGCACCCTCTGTCCTCATAAACCCTCTTATCATTTTAATCTGAACCTAATCCCATACATTAATAACTGCAACTTTTACTACCAGCAATTAAGAGTCTAATTAGTATTCATTATGAACACCCTTCGATAATTACATAGATTAAAGATATAATAAGGATGCATTCACACTGAGGGTAAAATCTGCTACGCTGTACTTTTTTATACTACTTAGGTGGCAGCCAAGCACATGGCTCACCTGATGGGACGTAGTTACCGTGGCCTATGGACGTATGCAACACCAGAGGAATTACAATCGTGCTGCTGACTCTGAAAAAATACCCTTCTTGAAGAACTCGCTTCACAAAACCGCAGCATGGAGTTCACAGCTTGAGAAGCATCGCGAAAAAACAGACAAGAATAAAAAATATATATATTTTGACTGTGGCGTAGCGGTCGTTCGACTGCTACGCAGGAGGTGCGGGTTCGATTCCCACTGAACGCATCTATAGGCCACAGTAACCACTTCCCATCAGGTGGGACGTGTGCTTGTGTGCCACCTACGTGATATAAAAAAAGTCACGTCGCTGACTTGGCCTGCTTTATTCTAGGTATGCTGACAGACGCTGATTGCTCATTTCCTGATTCACACTGTGGAAGTCACAAAGTAATATTAAAATACTGCTAGAGATAGTTTTTTTTTTTACGTGCGCAAAATCCCCACGGATACCTCCCCACCGGAGCCGGTGGAAGAGGTTATGTCGGACTCGAACCGTTTAAAACGCACGCCACCTGTGGGTCGTTTTGGTTGCCGAAGGTGAGGTTGACAGGCATATCCCTCGCACCCCGGCCGACCCAGGACCATCTCTCACGATCTGGCCCTCTCCTCGGGTGTGTGGGGACTACAGAGTCCCCAGCTCGTCCCCGGAAAACGGGGAGGCGCGCCAGGCGCGCCGCCGCCGCGGCCTGCTTCTGCCAGGATGACAGGCGGCTCCACCAGTCACCCCTTGGCCTGCGCTCATGGGGGACATAGGTCGTTCATCGACCTCCGACGCCCTGCTAGAGATGGTAGTAGATCGATGAAAAAGATGGCTTACAAATGATTACGCCAAATATAAACACAATTTGGGATAGAACACGTTTACTCAACATTAACGACCCTACCTTAATGGATCTGCAAATTTTTTTATCTCTCGGTTGTAGCTAGGGTTGTCACAGTAAATTTATGTGACCCTACTTTTTTTATACAACTTAGGTGGTAGACAATCACATGGCCCACCTAATTGAAAGTGGTTACCGTTACCTATGAACGTGTGCAACGCCAGAGGAGTCACACCAGAGCTGCCGACACTGTAAGAACAGAGAGTTTGTGTACCATCAGTGCAGAAAACACAATCAGGACAAGCTTTTGGTCTTCTCATTGACAGCACAAAAACTCTTGAGTGAGCTGGCTACCCTACTCACTGCGGGGAACACAACATGAGGTTATTATAGCCGTGGTATTCTGTAGGGTACTTCCCCAGTCAGACTGCTCAATTGGGACGGGAATACTGTCGTGTTCTACCCCCTAAAAACTAAATCTACCCCAACGCCGGTATGACAAAATTAATAATGAATCTCAAGACTTGTTGCAACAAAAAAAAATACAATCCAGTACAGTTATATACTTGGAAGATCTTTCAAGTTGACATCTAAAAAACTTACGAGTGTTAACAGCGTGAAGCTTCACGGCGTGTTCCTACGCTTATTATAAGTTAGATATCCGGCCCCATACGAAGTTTTGCTGTCACCATTATGCCGAGGGATCAACGCTTGCACTGAGGATCGTCGAAATTTCCATACTAACAGCTAGTGTGGAACCGCTCAGCCTCAGATAAGACTTTGCCTCGCTGTGTGTGTTTTACCGCCTGTTCAATGTGTGTTCAGAAGAATTGTTCTATATGATGCCCATAGCTACTTTCTATCACCCCACTGCTCACCACAGGCAAGGAATCCATCATCATACGTTGCGAGTGGAAATGGAGTGCAGTGTGCAGTATGAAAGTGTGCTTTGGTTTTCCCAAGCGATAACAATATGAGCTTCTTCAAGAAGAGTATCATTAGATACTTACAAATTCGAAATTTCCGAACATGGCAACCCTATTAGTACCTTGGATATAGCTAATACTGTTTTTATATTTATTTGTAAAGGTTAATAACATTGAAAGGAAGTTAAGTTGTTGTGTAAAAGTTTGTTTATCTGTTTGGTTTAACACCGTTGTCAGGTATTATTGGTTCAAATTGAAAAAATTATGTTTGTTTTGAATAGGATTTTTATCAATGAATGTTATACCCATATATCATGACTCTACTACTCAAGAGAGCAGAGCAGTTATCATAAATGTCAATAAATTCGGTAGAATCCCATTCGCTATTTTAAAATTAATAAACTGCGGATATGGCTTAAAGTAACGATACGGGGTTTTGAAATATGAGATGGGTGAAGCCAGGCGGGTGGCTAGTATTAAATTAAGTCACTTGTACCATAATAATCTACTATTTATTTTACATAGTGCCCGTACTGTTCCACAATGTTTATTTAATTGTTAAACCTAACCGGTTTCGCCCCACGGCATTTTGAAAAGTAGAAACCATCATTATATATCAATCTATTTGTAGCTACAATACAGATGAAAGTACAAAAAGGAGCGCTATAGTCATACTGATAAGTATCATTTTATCTAGTTTCTGTGTCCCATTCCAAAATTCGAAATTCATAATAAATCCCGTCAAACTCGACAACTCAACGTGTCACAATTTTTGTACGAAACAGCTTAAATCGAATTATTTAACGAAGTGATTTATTATTTATTAAACGTGGTAAACCTCTTATCATTATAAGCCACAATGTATTGGATTTTTGCCTTTTATGATTACTGATCCGCTCTCTTGAAAGTATATATAGCCTATAAGCCTACGTCAATAAACGGGCTATTCAACACAAAAAGAATATTTCAATTCTAACCAGTACATCCTGAGATTAACGCGTTCGAACAAACAAACTCTTCAGATTTATAATATTTGTATAGATTTTTAGTTTTTGCTGAGAAGTACCATTTTTCATTTCAATCCAATAATAAATATTTGTAATTTATGACAACGGAATCCTGCTGCAGCAGTCCGACTGGGGAAGAACCTCCGCCCTGCAGAATACCATGGCTATAATAACCTCGTGTTGTGTTCCCAGCGGTGAGTAGGGTAGCCAGAGCTCACTGGAGAATTTGTACTGTCAGTGGAAGACTAAAGGCCTGTCCTGCTTTGTCTTCTACTGACGGCACAGAAACTCTGTACTTACAGGGTTGGCAGCGCGACGGTAACTCCTCTGGTGTTACAAACGTCCATAGGCCACGGTAACCACTTTCCATCAGGTGGGCCGTGTGCTTGTCTGCCACCTAAGTGGTATAAAAAAAATCCTCTTTTTATCGGCATCTTTCACCATATTACACAAATCCGCCAAACACAAATACCGCCAAAATTGATTTCAAAAACCAATCATCATACTTCTTTCGCTAATCCCGCTCACATCAGATTTTACCTCGGTTTTCTGGGTCCACTTTTTTGAGTATAACTGCGACGCGGCATAACTTCAATATTTTCCGTGGAGCGACTGCCAAAAAGTCAAACATCAATTGATAAACAATTTAAAAACCAATCTAATTGACCTCCGAACCATGCACTCACCCATGAGGATCCTCAATCGGGGGAGATAGAATACATCTCCATAATATTTCCGAGGCCAACTAAATCAAGTCTGAAAACATCGGGAAAAAAGCGGCGATATATTCAATTGGTGTCATGAATAATGGAGGGAACGCATTCATTGGCTATCGAACGGCTTGGATATAATATGGAGGTTCTGTCGGTATACCTAGGGACATAATACATAATAAATTGTACCTAAAATGTGCTGATTTGAGGGTAGCAGTATTCATAGATTACTTCAAAACAATCCAGTATTCTCGCGACTTATATCCAATATATGGGTTCCGAGGTAAATATAGGTATTTATTTACTGTTTAAGGGCAGACCTGGGTAATTTAAGTGGGGCATGAAAAGGCATATGATGAGAACCATTGTAACATATTATATGTATGTAATGCCCATATACATATATACATATAATCGCACTTTTATCCCCGGAGGGTTAAGCAGAGGTTGAATTAACATCCACGAATACAACATAATTGTATTCGGTCCCACGTAGTAGGAGGTGTGCCTATTGCCGTGTTTCGGGCACTATTATTGAATGGAGCCATGCATCTTAGGCTGATTCTGGGCTATAAATATCTGTCTGATGTTAAACAGCCCTATCCCTTAGTCGCCTTGATCAAGATGAGATGGGGTGGTTCAAATTCTACTCTGCCGGGAACCACGCGGTTTTGTATGTAATGCTGACCCTCTTTCCTGAGACTTTGCCTTCAGCTTGCCATCAGACGAGGTGAAGTCTCATTGACATATTCTATGTTTAAAAAAACGCAAGAGCTAAGACTTCCCAGCTAAAATGTTATATACATACATTTCGAATTATGTTACTTGTACTGTTCCACAATGTTTTGAGCCGTCGGCCGTCGGTGCCTGTTGCCATACAAATATCTATGGCAGTCGTTGCGAGTAGTTGGAACCTTCAAAAGTCAGTCTAATTACCGAACTTTAATATCGCCAATTGGTTGTGGAAGTCTGACAGCAGTCGCTTCCAAACAGTTCATGGAAAATATCGCAGAAAAAAGCTCAGAAATTGACTGTTCCACAGTGTTCATTAAATCTTTTCTAATTGACTAACTATAGATAGATAATTCTTTATTGTACACCAACAGATTTACAGTAGGACAAGTAGGTAGCATGTATACAGTTCAATGTACAATGGGCGGCCTTATCGCTGAAGAGATTTATTCCAGGCAACCTATTAAACTATTTAAATTTATTTGACTATCTGACTAACTTTTCTTCGTAGCTGTCACACAGATGACATAACAAAAAGGCGCGAATTGTCTAAACAGAATTTACTTATGCAAAAATGGATCGCCGATTGACTTAAGTACATCATTAATTTCAGCAATAACCATACAAAATAAATACATCACTTAACATAAGTAATGCAAACCGTACGTTCTGTTATATTTACTTATAATAATTTATTTATTTACCAGATAATTAAAATCCATTTTTTTTGTTAGTAAGTATTTAAATCTATGTTAGTATTTATATTTCACGAAAGATTGGTGCATTTTATAGACGTGCCTTAATATGTGGCACTCATAGCCCCTGTCCACAAGTACACTGAGCATACTGTTGCCACTGCCGCGCATTCCATACAGCATCGACGTCATTTTTTTTCGCCACAACGCTGCGAAACCATCGGTACGTGCGTGAGCGAACATAGCCGATGCACTACAGAAGCGCGGCAGCCGCAACAGCGCTCTGAAAGCTTTATTGTATTGTATACGTAGGGCCATAAGGGAGCGCTGGGTATAGCTGACCCACATCGCACCCGAGTACAGGGATGTGCAGTACGCCTTAAAAAGCATTACTTTTACACTGTCCGTGCACCGAGCGAACCTGCGGGCCAGCATATTCGCCCTTACTGCCAATGCCCTACGTTCCCGCTCAATATCTGCATCGTCCCTGAGGTCGTGAGCAACATAGTGTCCAAGATATTTGAAGGTATCAACCTGACGAAGTGGTACTCCACACATAGTCACCTCCGGTATGATATCCGGACGCTTGGTGCCCACGGCCCCAAAGACCATGAATTCGGACTTTTTGGTGTTGTATACCAGCCCATGTTTGTCCGCATACTTCTCACATATGACAAGTAGCTTTCGTAATGCACTGATAGAGGGGGCCAGCAGCACCATATCGTCTGCATAACTTATATTATTAAAAGAAATTCCATCAATAAAACAGCCTGCACGCGTGCTGCTGAGCTCCTCTATCAGTGCATTTATATAACAATTAAAAAGTTTTGGTGAGGTTAGCCCACCTTGTCGTACCCCACATTCCATGACATATGGTGATGATATATTTACCCCCCATCTGACCACATTACTTTGATGTTGGTACCAGTAGCGAAAAACACTCAACAGTTCCCCAGGGATTCCCGTTTCTTGCAGTTTATCCCATAGGATATCGTAGGATACCATGTCGAATGCTTTAGAAAGGTCCAGGAAAGCCGCATATACTGGCGTCTTCCTATCAGCATAGTACCTGACGGTATGCTTAAGACAGGCGATTGCGCTCTCAGTCGATAAGCCAGGTCTAAACCCGAACTGGGCATCATGAGGCTTGATGTACTTGTCCAGATGTGAACTAAGCACACCGTCAAGCACCTTTGCAATTATGGTTGCCAGCGAAATAGGCCTATAGTTCGACCGGTCTGATACGTCTCCCGTCTTATTTTTGACCACTGGCACCACCAGCGTTCGTGTCATTTCTGAAGGCAGATATGAATGTCCCACACAAAGATTAAAAAACAATGCCAGTACTCTTGGCATGTGATAGCCCGCGTGCTGCAGGTGCTCAATGCTCAAACCATCGTGTCCCGGGGATTTGCCTCTTTTCATATTTCTAAGTATATTTCGTACCTCCTTGGCGGTAATGAGTGTGGATACCAGGTCACGATGTGTCTCAGCATTGAGCATGGTCTTTGCTAGCCCCAGGGATGATTTCACTACAAAATGTTCCTTAAAGGATTCGGCTATCATTTGCGGATCGGTCAAGCCACCGACACCCACAGGAAGGCTATGAGCTATATTTAATTTATTTGTGGACTTCCAAAAATTTTTGAAGTCTTTGTTCGAATAGTGTGATGCCAGACAATCCATTTTTATTTGGTCTTGGTGTTTTTGACACCACTTTAATTTTCCTTTAAACACCTTCCGAGAACTGACCATGTCTTCATAAACATGACCTGAAGATGGTCGGCCATACCAATCCCAGATAACGAACTTTGCTCTGGCCTCCCTATGTGCATCAGCAACATACCTGCTCCACCCTGACACCCGTTTGTGACCATGTGAGTTGCCATCACCACACCTGGTGTGTGTGGAGACAGCCGCAGACTGTAGGTCTGATACAATCTTTGTGTACATATTATCTATTATCAATTTATGATCAGTATCATTACACAATCTGCCACCACATTTTATACATTCACTTGGAAAATCTATATTTTTCATTAAATTACTACATAGTTGAGAATACTTATTTACCTGTTCAAGTGACCGCTCGCCCCATGTAATATTATTTTGTGACGTACTTAGCGGTGTATTAACTTTCATCTTTATAATGTTCATATTACATTTTATTAGCAATGGGAAATGGTCAGACCAGTGTACATCATATTTTACATAAGCACTAGTTATTAAAGGCCATGCTGCCTGAGTAACTACACTTATGTATATGTACATATAATTATGTATATTTATATGTATAAACGTTACTTATATCTCAACTTTCAATCGATTAGGATATCACGTCAAATAAATATAGTGACGTCATTATTCTACAAATAATTCTATAACATCACGACTTTTAGCAGCCACAAACATGTAGAAGTTTCATGAATTCACACATCTCTATTATTAAAATGTGTATTTAATATTAATAGTGAAAATAATAGAAGTGTTTCCGAACTGTCCTTTTTTTGTCTGTGCTATTTTTTTTGTTTCATTATTTTTTGTGGGACTTTTCTTAACTATGAATTCTCTTTCCATGCTTTCTCCTTCAAATATGGTAGGTAGAAGAGGTTGTATATGAAAAAAATAGAGTTTTTGAAAAAGACAGCGAAGCGCTTTGGAGATTCGCTTTTTGAATTTTTTACACAGTTAAAAAAATGCTTCGAAAATTTTCAGCTAGCCTTTTTGGCTGTGTTGGAAAGCTTTGTTAATTATTTTTGTAAATAGCAGCAACGCATATTAAATTAGTTTTAAAATACAATAAATTATTAAATAATAAATCACTTTCAAATACCACACGAGAACTGGAGTAGTATTATTAAGTTTAATTACACAAAAATCACTTTGATTAATTGAAATTAATAATTCACAATTGCTCACGATAAACTAATTTAGACTTAGCAGCGTAGTACATAGGAATTAGTCTAGCTTAGCACTAACATCAAATATTATCAAAATATTTTAATAATTTTTGATATAGTTAAAACAAATATATTGTGAGATTTTTTTTAAATGTAACATTACAAAAATTAACTCAAAAAAATATAATTTGTTATACATATACAAATCTCACATTATATTTTTAAACAAATATGAAACAAAATAAAATATTAATAATAATTACTTTTTTGGAAAAAACACGTTAGTAGATTTAGAAATATATAGTCTAGCTTTAGATTTATTGCTTTAGAAAAATAATATAATTAATGCATTTTTAAAATTCACATCGAAGCTAAAAAATTTAATACAATCAAGATTAAATTTTATAGATTTATAACAAATTATAATTTTGCAGTAACCCATTGAATTCCATAAAATAATTTAACACGCTCTGGATACAACCCTGTATAATATACCCTGTATAAGTTTGATACCCTATATAGTGTATAGGTTAGATACCGTTGCTACTGTATATTTCCCCCCCGCCAAAACCACTGCATGTCTTGGACCCCATTCATTGATTTTTGTGGCGTGATTTGTACTGTTTTATACAAAGAGTATGATTTTTTAAGAATATCACAAATAAATTAAGTGTAAAGCAATTATTATATACTTATAAAATCATACTTTTTTCACTTAGGTATTTACATTAATAAGGCGTGCAAAACACAAGATTTGCACAATAATTACAATTTATATTGCACGGTATTTTATAATGGGCAAAATTTTGGTAAATTTATTTTTGTTTGTAACTTTTATAGTTTTCTCACTTGTCGCCTTAATTTTAATGTTATTACTTTTCTATATAATCTTTTTTAGTTTTTTTAACGTTTTTTAAAGTAACAAAATCTTTAAAAAAATAATGAAAAAAAATTATAATTTAAGATTTTTATTCTCATTCAAATATTTACATACACTTGTGATGTTTACTGAACACATTACATAATCGGAAATATCCAAGTCAAGTAATTTAAACTAGAATAAATAATTAATAAAAAAATATTCAAAATATTCACATACTTTTATTTTTTCTTTAAATATATTTTATTACAGTTTCAAAATTAACTGTCTAAGTGTTATACATTATCATTTACTATTATAAATTATTTATTAAAAAAATGAAATAAGTTACTGCGTACTTTTTTAAATAAATTGTAAAACACTTTTTTTTTTGTTTGTTTATTCTTTAAACATATAAACATAAAATATTAATAATATATTTATACGGTAAAATGAGATTACCAAAATTTCGTCCCAAACTGCTTCGAAAAGGCATCCTACCTCCAAATACTTTAAGTATACTGGTTTCTAACAGATGGCGTTCCTTCAGAATCGCTCCATATCGCTGGTCGACATGTACATCGACAACTCCGAGCCTTCGGAGAACGTCGGCCAGATACATTTCTCCTTGGAGTACGACTTCCAGAATACTACTCTGATATTGAGGATCATACAGGTATGTTATTTTTGTACTAAGGTAGCAGGCACCTGCAGTATCTGTGTGGTGACGGATTAAGAATACAAATAGCACCACCCTATCTCTTCCGAAGGGTATCGTAAGAAGTAACTAATGGAAAAAAATTAAGAAATTCTGTTATCTGGCTTCGTAATTCAAAACTTGATAATACTAGCAATGTGACAAATTGAATGGAGTTGTTTTTTAAATTCTATACGGCCAGGAGTTTGTAACAATTTACATGCGACACCTCTTTGACGCGAAAACTTTTTTAGGCGTGTTAAGCGCTTTTTGGTGAAGCAAATATTTTTGGTTTTTTATACCGACTATTATTACTTTTTTGGGCATTCTTGGTGTGCCACAATTTTGTTTATAATTTTGTACTTGATCACATTCAAACAGCTGAACACATCTGGCTAAAATAAAGTAAAAGGATAGATTTATGAAGCAGCAGGCAGTCGGGTTCCCAGTGGAGTAGAATAGTGCCGAGTGCCATCCCATGTCTTCCCGTAGGTGTCGTAGAAGGCTACTAATGGATAGAGCTGTTCTCCATCCAACAGTAAACATATAACCCATGACATATTGCCTGCTTGATGGCAATAAGCTCGCCCCTATTAGGTACGTGGGACCGAAAATCATAGATGACGAAATGCGGGTATTAATACCCCTCTGCCTACATCCTCAGGGGTAAATCCCTGGTGCGAAAATATATGTTTAGATTTATGATCTAAGATTACACAAGCTACTTTATATTCCTAAAAGAGTTTTCGCGCAAGCGCCGCTTGTAACAATTAATGAATAAATCAATAAGCCTATCGCTGTCCAGTGCTGGACATAGGCCTCTCCCAATGTTGGGAGGCTTTGGTCTACTGTTTCCACGCTGGCTTGGTACAGGGTTTTATTTCTAGATTGCTTTCTCTTGCAGTGATATCGTCTGCATATTTTTCTGTTAGTCGTCTCTTACGACACCCTTTGGATGAGATATAGAGTGATAATATGTGTATTCTTTCTCTGTAACCACACGGACAATGAATAAACAAACAATAATAAAACCTCACAGATTATTATTATAACAATTACAAAAGTTTATAACACATAACATTTACAAATTAATTTAAACCTTTCTAGTTTCACCCGAAATGCGTAACACTTTAGGCTTATGAGTTAGTAATTTAACCCTAAATCGGCTTTAGTTAGTAAACTATATTTAAGTGGATAGTCGAGCAATTTTTCTACACAAAGCGGCTTATTCAACCACGGTATCACCATTAATTAAGTGGTAAGAAAAGCATCTAGTTCCGGTAGGTTTTATCAGACCAAATGAAGATATGCCGCCTGGTTTCCATCTCCAGTGGTCAACTTGGAAGTTTTTAAACCTCCTGCGGACCCAAGTTGGCCGCTGCAGGGAAAACATAGCAAAATGGGGCTTTATCGACCGCTCTGGAGCCGCTAAAAATGTGCTTGCAGCTTGGACGCATCAGTCGGCAATCCGTTTGTAATGGAATTACAGCGTAATGTCGTTTTCACAATATGCGGTTCGATATCCCATCAGTATCTTAAGACGGGTTCGATCCCAGGTTTTACCATGGCACCAATGAGTTTTCGATGCTTTTGGAAGTTATGTGTGTATTTATCACTGGTTTATAAGTGCCCGGGTAAAGGCAATAGGCTCACCACCTATTACATTGGGACCTAAACATAAACTGGCGAAATGTGGGTGCTAGCACCTCTGCCTACCCCTTCGGGGATATAGGCGTGAGTTTATGTTATCTTAAGACAATAGCCGATATCCAATAACTGACACCAATATGTGTATGTGCTGTTTTCAGAATCCGATAAAATTTGTCCTATACGTTAAGGATACGTATGATAGTAAATCATAAAAAAGCTACGAGGAAATCGTTTGTCCTGGTTCGGATGAAAGTAATGTTGTAAGAAAGGTACTAACTATGGAAGTGGATGGCTACAAGGGGAGAGGGAGGCCTAAAATGAGACGGATGGACTGTGTGAAAGATGACATGGTTAAGAAGGGAGTGAATGTTGAAATGACTGCAACTAGAGATGAATGGAAAAAGAACACATGTTGCGCCGACCCCAAATAAAATTGGGATAAGGGCAGGAGGATGATGACGTTAAGGATACGTACATTTGCTCGATAGCACATGCTCAAAAAATTTGAACATAAGCTCAAACACAGACTCCTTAGAAATCTTTCTCGTATAACATGATATCTGTTTTTTTTTTTGCTGTAGTGGTAACTGATTGACAATGATATCCGATATTGGGCAAACCCAGCAGGATCAGCTCCGATACCCAATATTGGACCGGACAATGTGCAAGATCTGAATCACATTTCCCAATGGGGCTCTGAGAACCTAGTCCAGTTCAATGCCAAGAAGACGCAGGCATGTGCGTTCACAGCAAAAGTATCTTCTTTCTTTCCCCTTCCAACTCCTCAGAGCACGCCACTGTCACTGCAGGACAATCTCAATTTCCTCGATATGAATATTCGCTGCAACCTGAATAACAAAAACTACACCGAGAGTATTATCACAACAGCCTCACGTAAACTCGTAGTCCCGAACAGAATTCATCTTTTCGGGCCGGCGCAGCAGTATCTCCTGTACAAGATACAAATTCGCTCCTGCAGGGAATACTGCTCGCATCTCAGGGATAGCTCAGCAAAGTACTTACTAGATGCTCTCGACAGGTTGCAACGACGTCTGGTCCCCATAATTGGCAATTCTGAGGTCACGAACACCTTCGAGCCTTTGCAGATGCGTTGAGATGTTACATCCTGACAGTATTTTACCATTTGTACCATGATGAATGTTCTGATGAGCTCTTTCAATTAGTCCCACCCTCCCCTTTCCTACACAACACAACACATGCAGGACCTAGATGTCATCCGCACACGGTGCAGAATATTCGAACAAGAACCAAGTGGTTCGGTGACTGTTTCCTCTGTCGCACCATTAAAATCTGGAATTTATGACCAGCTCACGTGTTTCCCTCTTCCTCCTGTCACGGGTCCTTTAAGCAAGGCGTGAAAAAGCATATGATAAGGCTGTCTAACTGAGTGTCAAGGATAGCCGTGGTCGTATGCCACTTAGTCTAACGTAACAATACATTCTAGGGAACAGTCGCGTACGACCACACATAAGACATACATACATAGACTGTCAAAATCATAACCCTCCTTTTACTTCGCCGTAGTAGGGTAATAAAAAGACAGATACATATTTCATACGATTTTCTTCCTGTCGGTAATCGAATATTGAATATCGGATCCAACACCGATTTCGAGCTGCTACAACAGCTTACGAGCTTCAAAAAATTTGTACGTCTACATTGACAGAACATGTTGAAACTTGTAATGTATCATATTATAAAATTCCACCTGTACCTACACATGTTTCCGCAAATAAAATTATCTTTATCTTTATCTTTAACACCGATATCGGATCGGATAATGGGAAAACGCTCTAAAAGTTCACGTTTGGCTACTAAACGGATGAACAAACAGTAATAATGTATCTTCTATTATAATCTCACGAATCACAATGAGAATTATAACAACAAATATGTTATGGAAAAATCTTTTGTTGTTGCATCAATATTTGTAATATGCGGTCATGATACTGATGTTCTGTGTGGCGTGTTGATAGAGCGTTCGACAGCCGTGACAGAGGTCGTGGGTTTGAATTCGTACTTAGTGTAAATATTTGTATGCATAAACACTGTACACTTGTACTACAATCAATCAATCAATCAATCAATCAATCAATCAATCATTTAGCCCACCGCAGTCCACTGCTGGACATGGCATCGTGACAGCCTCTGCGGCGTGGCGGTAGTGAACGCGACCGCTACGCAGGAGGCGCGGGTTCGATCCCCGCTCAGTGCAAATATTTGTATGCATGAATATGGGTATTTGCATTGGTCCGGATGTTTCTATGTATAATATGTATGTATTTACAAAAAAAAAAGTATTTAAGTATGTTTATCCGCATTCTAGATTCCATAACACAATCTAGTTAATTTATGCTTAAAATGGGTCTAGATAGCGTTGTGTAGAATGTTGCAGAATATTTATTTATTTGTGCGCCATTTTTTCCAATCCTCTGCCTTCCGCATCCAGTCTGTCCCAGCCACCTTTTTCAGGTCGTCCTTCTGTCTGGCTTAGGGACGTCCTACCTTTCGTTTACCTTCTCGCGGTCTCCATCTAGGACTCGTTTGCTCCACAAGTGTACTTACGTTGATCTACATCTAATTTATCTATATCTAATCTCCTAATCTCATATAAAATCTAATATAATGTGATAAAATATCTTACATATCATATAATGATTTTTGTATATCAATATTCTGGAACTTATAATAAACGCCTTTCTTCTTAAAATCCCATTCTTTTTTTATACAACGTAGGTGCTCGCAAGCGTAGACAAGCACACGACCCACCTGATGGAAAGTGGTTACCGTGGCCTATGAACGTTTGTGACAACAGTGGAGTCCCATCCGTGCTGCCAACTCTGTAAGAACAGAGATTTTATGTGCCCTCAGTGCAGAACACAAAATCAGGACAAGACTTTGGTTTTCCCACTGACAGCAAAAACCTCTCCAGTGAGCTCTGGCTACCCTACTTACCACCGGGAACACAACACGAGGTTATTATAGCCGTGGTATTCTGTAGAGTGGAAGCACTTCCCCAGTCGGACTGCTCAATTCGGACGGGAATACCGTCGTGTCCTACCTCCTACATAATCCTCCCATATCTTTTGATCAGGAAGAGAAAAATAATACTTAGCTGATAGACAAGCACGGCCACGGAAAGCGTGTCAAATAATCGCGTTAATTCCCGTTAACAATATCGTATATGATGGAAAGCGGTTACCGCAGTCGATTGCCTTTATAACGCCAAAGGTATCACCCTAGGTGACGCCTTATAACTGATGGTATCAAGCTAAAGGCTATATTTTTAGCACTGAAAAAAATATAGAAAATAAAAAGTTTAAAAAAAAAGCTTAAAGTGGGGTTTAGTCGGGTTTTAGTATAAAACTATTTTTTTTATTTATATTGTTTGGAGGCAAGCTATAGGAATAATTTACATATATTAGAGATATGCTAGTTAAGCCCTTTCAATTGATACCAAACACGACATATTTATCTCTAATTTATTTCTTAACACAGTACTTTATGACAGCTAGAGGGCACCACATTAGATTCAGCAACACATTATATAGCTTATAACCAGCGGACGACTAAGAGGCTTCTAACGATACCTCATTTGTCCATTTCTAATAAGTGGTAGACGAGCAATGAGAGAACAGATGAACCTACATACATACTAGCCTGTCAAAATCATAACACATGCTGGCTCGCCGGTTTGCGCGTTGTTCACGAGACGTGAAGATTACACTTTTTAGAGATTTTTGTACCTCTTTTTATACGTGCAGCCTGTGGGCTAGATATACTCAAAAGCCTTACAACGCCTTAATAACGCGTTCAGGGTGCTGCTGGGGCTGCCGCGCTTCTGTTGCGCATCAGGGATGTTCGCAGAGGCCCGCGTAGATTGCTTTTACGCAACCATGCGTAAGAGATGTGCGTCACTAGTGCGCGGGGGCGGCAACAGCATCCTGAACATGATCGCGAGAAGATTGGATAGTCGCCACGTAAACTATGTAGATTTTTAGATTTTTATTTTTTTTTAATTTTTACTAACATAGACATCTGTAATACTAACAAATATTGAGTCTTTGTTGCTTGTAAATAAAGAATTCATTCATTCATTCATTCATAGTTGGGTTGAAAATAGTCGTAATTTAGTGTACACCGCATATTATCTACTACCTACCTATTTATATATCTATGTGTTTATTTAAAAAAGAAAATCAAATTGTCAATTTCTTCCCCAGGGCAAGGAGCTTCCCGCCAAGGATCTAAGCGGGACATCCGACCCGTACGTACGGGTGACCCTACTCCCGGACAAGAAGCACCGGCTGGAGACCAAGATTAAGAGACGCACCCTCAACCCTCGATGGAACGAGACCTTCTACTTCGAAGGGTTCCCTATCCAGAAGCTGCAGAGTCGGGTAAGTTTGGGAACTGCGGGCTATCAGCCCCCGAGCCTCCGCACTCACGCACACCGTCTGTGGGTTGTAGATTACCGAAGCTCAGATTGGCAGAAACACATCTCTCACCGACTCAGGTAATCACCTCTATCGAGCTGGCCCTCTTGGGGTATTGGGTAGGGGCAACAGTGAAACATTGAACCTGCTTGAAAGATGTAATATTTTTTTATATACCATTTAGTTGGCAGACAAGCTCACGGCCTACCTAATGGAAAGTGGTTACCGTGGCCTATGGACGTGTGTAACACCAGAGGAGTCACACTCGCGCTGTCGTTCCTGTAAGCACAGTTTCTGTGCCGTCAGTGTGGAAGACAAAACAGGACAAGCCTTTAGTCTTCCTACTGACAACACAAACTCTCCAGTGAGCTCTGGCTACGTTACTTACCACCGGGTACACAACACAAAGTTATTATGGCCGCGGTATTCTGTAGGGCAGAGGTACTTCTCTAGTCGGACTGGTCAATTGGACGAAATACTTAACAATTTTGGGGCAAGCAATGGCTATAATTTATCCATATTTTTTATTAAGCCTTCTCCCTTTTCAGATGATACCACACACGGTATATTTATCTCAGGTTTATTTTTTAACACAGTACTTCATCACCGCTAGAGGGCGCTACATTAGATTCACTGATACGTCATATAGCCTATAACCAATGGACAACCAGAACGCTTCTAATAATATCTCATTTGTCCACTTCTTATAAGTAATTAAGGAGCTACGAGGGAACAGATGAACCTACATACATAGCCAGCCAAAATCATAACCCTCCTTTGGCTTCGTCGTAGTCGGATAAAAATATAATAAAGTTTTGAATCAGACGGAGATGATTCCCTCGAGATATCATAAATATCGTAATGCTACCCTTATTCACTCATTATCTTTTCGTTTGAGAATCTTGGGGGAGAGAGATTGGGAATCCCAATGTCATTATTGGTTAATTTATGATGCGGGGAATCGGGGCTAGATTTTTTTCGATGCGGCAAAGAAATTTTGTTACATATTAAATTTATTGGAATTTATTTTGCTACATATTATACACTAGACGAGCTGCCCCGGCTTAGTCTGTGGTGTACTTTGAAATTTTTCAGTATCTAAATAATGTAAGGGCTGTTTAACATCAGACAGATAAACTCTACAAAGTCTAGGGAACAAGATGACCCCAATGTTTTTTTCGTGTTAATCTTGTTTTGCAAATAACTGGCAGCAAATAAATAAAAATAGAATAAAGTAGATTACAGAGTTGTTCGAAATTTAAAAATAAAGTTAAATAAGTAATGATTTTCGAATATGGAGGGAAAACTTTTAAAAGTGTTTGATTGTGCAGTTTCTCTGAGGCAAAATAAAAATTATTTTCTTTGATAGTAAATAACGTTTATTATCAATAATACGTCTTTTACGTATGCTTTGTGCATTTTTGTGACTGTAGTCACGTCGTCATTTAAGTCGCGAAGAGATGTTAAGGGCTGTTGGTATGCTGCAAGCTGGACGAACTCAACGCGACGTAGCGGATGCTGTCAACACCCAACCAAGCGTAATTTGCAGATTATGGGCACGCTACAGGTCTACAGGGGATGTTGCCGAACGTCACAGGGGACGAAATAGGGTTACTACCCCGCGACAAGATCGTTTCTTGCAAAATTCCGCAAAGCGGCAACCCACGATTACTGCTCGTCAGTTGGTCGCAGGCCTCCAGTCTCAGCATCAAGTGGTTATTAGCGATCAAACTGTTAGGAGAAGACTACACATACTTCATGCTCGCAGACCGCTTAGGGTTCCAGCTCTTCGACTTGGAAATCGAGGTCGTCGCTTATTGTGAGCTAACGCACATTTACAGTGGACCGACCATCAATGGGCACGGGTTCTGTTTTCCGACGAATCTCGCTTCAGTTTTCATCCTGATTCGAAAAGAGTGCGTATATGGCGAGTTCCTGGACGTCGGAGTCGTCTCCAGAATCCGCAAGAAGTTCATCCTTACCAAGGTGGAACAATCATGGTATGGGCTGGAATTCGCCTTGGTGGAAGGACCGACCTCGTTTGGATACGGGGCAATTTGAACGCAAACCAATACATTCAGGAGGTTATACACCCCATGGTAATCCCTCATCGACAGCAGTTCGGTCAAGATTTTATGTTCATGCAAGATAATGCACGGTCACACACCGCGAGGGTAGTGGTCAATGCGTTAAGCGAGCACAATATTACGACGTTGGAATGGCCTGCTCAGTCTGCCGACCTCAATCCCATAGAGCATGCCTGGGATTTGCTTGGGAGAAGAGCTTTCAGTGATTCTTTGGAAAATCTGAACACTGAAGAACAACTTTTTTTACACCTTCGCAGTGTATGGAGCCATATTCCACAGACGATGATTGACAATCTCATACTAAGTATGCCACGCCGTTGTCGAGCTGTTGCTAATGCTTTAGGAGGTCCTACAGATTATTAAAAACGTTTAAAGGACGGTTAATTACTGTATTTCTTACTACCTCGTTATTTTTGTGCCTAATACTCAATATTGGCACTATTCAATTCCTTCTTAAACAAAAAAAATTGATATGAGAATGTTTTTATTAAAATTAAAATTAAAAACGGTATGATAATACCCTTCTATTGATATAAAACACTCACTATTACAAGAAAGGGTTTTTAAATAAAAACTAGAAATGTCCTTGTTCCCTAGACTTTGTTGATGTGTGTATATACAACCCAGACTCAGCCTCAGATGAAAGGCTCGAGTCAACAATAGTGCCCGGAATACGGCAATAGGCTCACCCCTTATTACGTTGGACCAAATAAAATTATGGGTGAAATGTGGGTTTCACCTCTGCCTAACCCTCCAGGGATAAATGAGTGATTATGTAAATAATGTATGAGAATCTGCTGGACTTGTTGATATTTATGTTTAATGCTCCGCTGCTCAGAGTAGTAGCGTGATGATATATAGCTTATAGATAACCTTCATCGATAAACGAACTATTCAACACAAAAAGATTTTTTCAATTCGAATCAGTAGTTTCTACGATTAACTCTTTCAAACCAACAAACAAAGTGTTCTCTTTATAATCTTACTAGCTGACCCACCCCAGCTTCGCCCGGGGTATATTTTGAAGCTTCATATCCCTTTGAGCTCGTATGTTTTAGTCTTCAAAATATGTATGAAAAACCGGATTTGTTAACATTTATTATCAATGCTCCGCTCCCTTAAGTAGTAGCATGATGATATATAGCCTAAAACCTTCCTCGATAAATGGACTACCCAACACTGAAAGAATCATTCAAATCGGACCAGTAGTTCCAGAGATTAGCGCGTTCAAACAAACAAACAAACAAACTCTGCAGCTTTATAATATTAGTATAGATATATATAAAATTCTCGTGTCACAATGTTCGTTCCCGTACTCCTCCGAAACGGCTTGACCGATTCTCATGAAATTTTTTGAGCATATTGAATAGGTCTGAGAATCGGCCAACATCTCTTACTGATAAGGGTTGTCCACCCTGGGAACCGACATCCACGCGGGCGAAGCCGCGGGCAAAAGCTAGTATTAGTATAAATGAATAAAATTGTAAAGCATTCAGTATGTCAATTATTCAAATATATTAAAATAGGAAAAAATTGAATTAGGTTTAGGCGGGATTCAAACCAGCGGTCTTTCCCTTAAAGAGGGTATCTGTCTGAACATTGAGCCACCGAACCACGCCTGAAGTCTAAACCTCCCATATATCCGTCTTGCGGCGACAGTGGGAGCCATCTACCGATACTCGTATGAACTGTCTAAGATGTCCCACCCTCCCCTTTCTTACACAGGACAACACGTGCAGGTCTTAGGATGTCATCCGCACACGGTGCAAAACATCCGATCAAGAACCAAGCGGTTCGGAGACTCTTTCCTCTGTCGCACCATTAAGGCCTGGAATTCATTACCAGCTCACGTGTTTCCTTCTTCCTACAGTCCCGGGTCCTTTAAGCGGGGCGTGAAAAAGCATATGATGAGGCCGTCAAGCTGAATGTCACCATTGTCACACGGTATGTGTAAGTAAAGACCCTCTTTTCTGGGACTTTGCATTCAGCTTACCATCAGGCAAGGCGAAGTCCAATTGACGTGTCCTATATATAAAAAAAAAAGAAGATTTGGATGGCTGAAGGCGAGGTTCGGTGGTCAGAACATTCCTTATAAGGGAAAGATCGCGGGTTCAAAATCTAAATTCATTTTCCTATCTCAATTAAATATTAGTAGATATGAATAATCATGTCTCTTTTCCAATGGGGTAGGCAGAGTCAACGTCTTTGCCGGCATGCAACTCATGTATTCTAAAATATTGCCTGCGTTTGGGTGCACCGTGTGTTTCTCCGCATCGGTGTCTCTGTGGAGAAGCTGTCGATAGCCTTGGACATCACGGATTGTCTTGAAACAGGAGCGCAGGCCGCATGTCCCGACATGCAAACATTAACGACATTATCCGTCGAGCTCTTGTCACCGCCGGCGTGCCAGCTTCTATACTTGAACCTATTGGCTTGGCTCGCGATGATGGTAAGAGACCGGACGGTATGTCGTTGTTGCCTTGGAAGATGGGTAGGCCTTTGGTGTGGGATGCAACCTGCGTCGACACCCTGGCGCCTTCCCATCTTCCAAGTACGGAGCAGCGGAGACTCTCAAACGGCGCAAATATACCAATTTAACTGGTATATTACGTAACATATTACGTATCTTATAAATAAATATATTTGTATGCATGAATATGGCTGTTTGCATTGGTCTGCTCGTGCACCGGAGAGCATGTTAAGCCGTCGGGCCCGTTGCCATATGTACATCTATGGCAGTCGTCACGGGTAGTTGGAGCACTAAAAAGTTCAACAATAGGTCTAACTGCAATGCCTCAATATCGCCAATGGGTTGTGCAGGTCACATGGCAGACGCTTTACGGAAAATATTGCTAAGCTAACGCTAGGATGAAGAAATAGTCAAGACTTCTACTTTCATGTTTTTTCTAAATTTCTTTTTAACTCCCGACGCTATGCACGGTGTTTGACGTGTTTGTGTGTGTGTGTGTGTGTGTGTGCGTGCGTGCGTGCGTATATCAAAGTTATAGAGCAAACTAACACAACTTATTCTCGACTTTTTGGGAGTGCTATGCATCTGAGGCTGAGTCTTTTGTCTGAGCTAGTTACATGATATGCCATTTAAAAAACTATGCCATGCCTTGCTATGCCACGTCATTTAAAACTAAAGCCATTCACACATATATATATAATCACGCCCTTATTTCCGGAGGGTAGTATTAGGAGGTTCATCAATAATTGAATTCGGTCCCACGTAATAGGAGGTTAGCATATCTACAGGGCACTATTGTTGACTCGAGTCATGCATCTGAGACTGAGTCTGGGCTGTATATATCTATCTGATGTTAAACAGCTCATTTTCTACTCTGTCGGGACAACGCAAATACGCAAAAAAGTCTTTTAATAATTTTTTTCTTTAATTAAAATTATTTTTCATATTAAGTAATTTTCACCCATTACAAGCTCTTTACCTGGTCTTTTGGTCATCAGCACGTCTCTATACGTACAAAAAATATAGACTGTCCCTTCAGATTGCAGTAATACAAGTTCCACCATATTTATTTAGGTACTCCAGCAGATCGAAATTACTTTACGGTTTGTTACCTAAGAGCTTTTTATCTAACAAATTGAATTACTCGGTACAACGCCGGTAGAAGCAGTCATGCGTTTATCTAGGGCACTCGGTACACTAAAACCCTGCTGTGTACACCTCGGGGCATATTTTTGTTGGAGGAAGGACATGACGGTATCTCCCGTCCAAAATTGAGCAGTCCGTCTGGGTAAGTACCTCCGCCCTACAGAATACCCCGATTATAATAACCTTGTGTTGTGTTCCCGGCGGTGAGTAGGGTAGCCAGAGCTCACTGGAGAGGTTCTGTGCTGTCAGTAGGAAGACCAAAGGCTTAAATTGACCCCACTGACTGGTGGGGGCGTGAAATGTTGACTCGGTGGTCAGGGAGACCCGGTGAAACGGTTATCCGCTGGCCGCCCGCAGGCTGTACGGTTCCCGAACCTGGGGATTACTTGATCTCCGCCCCAGGAGGCTGAACCAGCAGCCTGTGTAAAGTTCCCGGTGCTGTAGCCATGCCGGAGGAGGAGACCGGAGCGGACTTGGCTTCAGTATCTGGGAGGGGACCGGGGGCCCTTCCGCCCATCGCGCCAGCCAGTCACACAACCCCAACTTGTATGTGGGGGTAGGACGCCTTGCTTTGTCTTCTACACTGGAGGCACAGAATATCTTTTTACCTTCTCCCCCCCCCCCCCTCCCCCATCTCAAACATGAAAACAAAAAAAGGCAAGAGAAACGTTACCACAGCGGCACCATCATCCACAGTGAATGTGGATTTCTGCAACATCAGGGGCCTACACTCCAACCTTAACGCGGTCCATCTCCACTTAGAGACCGCGCAGCCTACCTTGCTTTTTCTGACGGAGACGCAAATATCATGCCCGGCCGATACAGCCTACCTAATGTACCCCGGGTACAAACTCGAGCATAGCTTTATGAGTCGCGCCGGGGTATGCTTGTACGTCCGGGATGATATTTGCTGCCGCCGTCTCCATGGTCTTGAGGATAGGGACCTGTCAACTTTATGGGTACGCATAGATCACGGTGGCCACACCCGTATCTATGCGTGCCTTTACAGGTCTCATAGCGGTGACCTGGGCACGGCTCAACTGTTTCAGCATCTGCAGCGGTCGGCGGACAGCGTAATTGAGCAGTACCCCACTGCTGAATTAGTATTCTTGGGGGACTTCAACGCCCACCACGTGGAGTGGCTGGGGTCTCCTAGGACTGATTTTGCGGGAAGGGCTGCTCACGACTTCGCTCTAACTTATGGGCTCTCTCAACTGGTGCATTCTATCACTAGAACACCAGAAATTGAGACCCACAGAAGCTCTATACTGGACCTTCTGCTGACTACGCGCCCGGATGAATACTCCATAAGGGTGGAAGCACCTCTCGGTAATTCGGACCACAGCCTCGTCCGGGCGCAAGTGACACTCGCGCGGCCTGAACCACCGCGGCCACCTCAGTGGCGGCATGTGTGGTACTACAAGTCGGCAGACTGGGACGGACTGCGAGAATTCTTCGCGTCGTACCCGTGGAGGCAGCTTTGCTTCTCTTCTGATGATCCAAGCTCCTGTGCAACAGCAGTCGCTGACGCGATTCTAGTGGGTATGGAATGTTACATCCCCAACCGCTGGGTCGCGACAGGAGCGAGCAAACGCCCGTGGTTTAATAGGCCTTGCAGGGAAGCTAGAGACCGCAAGCAATCTGCATACAAGGCTTGGACCACGGCTCTTGCCAATAAGGATCCGAACATCGCTGAAGTGAAGCGGAAGTTGAATGCTGCTTCAAGGTCCAGTAAAAAGGCAACGTCTAGAGCGAAGTTTGAGTTCATCGGCAGAATTGGCGAGCGGCTTGCGCGCTACCCATCTGGCAGTTGTGCATTTTGGTCGCTTGCTAAAGCTGCTGAGGGAAACTTCTGCCAGTCTTGCCTTCCGCCGCTGCAAAAATCCGACGGTAGTCTGGCCCATGGCGCTAAGGAGAAGGCCGATCTTTTGGGTAATCTCTTTGCGTCAAACTCGACTATGAACGACGGGAACGCCGAACTACCCATCATCCCCAGCTGTGGTGCTTCGATGACCGAAATTAAAATCACACAACGGGTGGTCCGGCGCGAGCTTAAGTCCCTAGATGTTCGGAAGTCGAGTAGGCCGGACGGTATACAGGCGATGGTGCTTAAGCACTGTGCCCCCGAGCTGTGCCCTGTACTTACACGCCTTTTCGCACTCTCATACTCCGCGAGGCAGGTCCCGGCCTCGTGGAAGACTGCATTCGTGCATCCTGTACCTAAGAAAGGTGACAGGACAGATCCGACCAATTACAGGCCTATCGCTATAACCTCCCTTCTCTCGAAGGTTATGGAGCGTGTTATTAATACACAACTCCTGAGGTACCTTGAAGGAAACGATCTACTGAGCGACCGACAGTACGGTTTTCGCCACCGTCGCTCTACCGGTGACCTTCTTGTGTATCTCACAAACCGGTGGGCGCAAGTCATCGAGAGTTGCGGTGAGGCACTAGCGGTCAGCCTCGATGTAGCGAAGGCCTTCGATCGGGTCTGGCACAAAGGTCTTCTTACGAAGTTGCCATATTATGGACTCCCCGAGGGATTGTGCGAATGGATCTCCAGCTTTTTGTCCAACAGAAGCATCCAAGCCGTCGTCAACGGCAGCTGCTCGGACCGAATGAACATAAACGCTGGTGTCCCACAAGGCTCCGTGTTGTCTCCGACGCTGTTTCTGCTGCATATCAATGACATGCTGTCTGATGGCTCCATTCATTGTTATGCGGACGACAGTACCGGGGACACGTGTTACACGGGCCGTGCAAATATCCCTCAGTCCGAGGTGGAGAAGAGTCGCGAACAACTTGTGTCTGAAATCGAGACTACTCTCTCTGGAGTGTCCGATTGGGGACGACTAAACCTAGTCCAATTCAATCCCACTAAGACACAAGTATGTGTATTCACCGCTAAGAAAACCCCATTCATTGTAGCGCCGCAATTCCTGGGCACACCGCTTACCATCTCCCCGAGTATCGGGATCCTTGGTGTCGATATCTCCAGTGACGTCCAATACCGAAGTCATTTGCAGGACAAGGTTAAGTTGGCATCAAGAAAGCTCGGAGTGCTCAACAGGGCGAAGCAGTTTTTCACTGCGGGGCAGCAACTCCTTCTTTATAAAGCACAGGTCCGGCCTCACATGGAGTACTGCTGTCACCTTTTTGCTGGAGCACCTGCATACCAGCTTGACCCCTTCGACTCGTTGCAAAGACGGGCATTGAGGCTGGTTGACAATCCCATACTCACAGGTAGAGTGGAACCTCTTAGCCTTGGGAGGGATTTTGCCTCACTGTGTGTGTTCTACCGCCTATACAATGGTTTGTGCTCAGATGAATTGTTTGACATGATGCCCGTAGCTACATTCTATCATCGCACCTCTCGCCATAGGCAGGGAATTCATCCCCACACATTGCGACCTGAGACGGTACGCACTGTGCGGTATGAAAGAAACTTCATCCCACGCACACTCAAGCTGTGGAATGACCTCCCTGCTGCGGTTTTCCCAAGCGCCTACAATATGGGGTTCTCCAAGAGGGGCATCAGAAGGTTTCTTCATGGTCGGCAGCGCGAGTGTGACACCCCTGGTGTTGCATACGTCCATAGGCCACGGTAACCGCTTCCCATCAGGTGGGCCGTGTGCTTGTCTGCCAACTAAGTGGTATAAAAAAAAAAAAACTTTAACCGTAATGTGCTCTATACACGCAGTAGACGTTTTCTGCGACTCTTTGTTGGATAGTAAGAGGTGCTTGGGCGATGGACGAACTCAAATTAATAAAGCATAGATTATTACGAAATCTCGTTTGTCTCGCAGTTTAGGTAGGAAGAAGGACACGGCGGCATTTCTGTCCAATTGAGCAGTTTTGCGAATCACATTTGTGTTCACACTGTTGCCTGTGACATATCGCAACTTGTCAAATATATGTTTTTATTCTTAGGTGGAAACGAGGGGCTAGGATGGGTAACCAATCATAATTGGCTTTGTCAGTTACCTACTGGTTAAGGAAGGTATAAATAGTACTGACTTAAATTTTCAGTTCTAATAATATTTTCAGGTTGTATTCTTATCATCAATAGAACATTTAGTTTCTAGGCATATTCTAGGCTTTACAAAAATTAATTAATACAATTAAATGAAAAAATTACAAGGTATCAGGTCCATAACCTTCACATACTCCTTGCATTGCGTCCCGGTCGCATCGGAGACCTTTACCATTGAGTCCGGCAATATTAGTGGCGACTGCCGTTTGACCTCCTAACTACCATCTTACCTCACAACTGTCATCTGACCTCCTAACTACATTACCTCCCAACTACAGTCTAACCTCCCAACTAGCATCTAACCTCCCAACTACTACCTGACCTCCCAACTGCCGTCTTACCTCCCAACTACCACCAAACCTCCCAACCTCGATTTGACCTCCTAAATGCCGTGTAACCTCTTAACTGCATTCTTACTTCTCAACTGCCGTCTTACCTCCCAATAACTGCGTTCTTACCTCCTAGCTGGTGTCTTACCTCCCATCTACGGTATAATCTCCCAACTGCCGTCTAATCTCCCAACTGCCCAATTGCCATCTCACCACCCAATCTGCCTTCTTACCTGCTAACTTCCATCTTATTCCTGACTGCGGTCTGACCTCTTAACTACAGTCTGATCTCCCAAATGCCGTCTCACCTTTTTATTTTATTTTATACCAATTGGGTGGCAGACAAGCGCACGGCCCACCTGATGGAAAGTGCTATGGACGTGTGTAACACCAGAGAAGCCACACTCGCGCTGCCGACCCTGTTATCACAGTTTCTGTGCCGTCAGTGTAGAGGACAAATCAGGACAAGCCTTTAGTCTTCCCACTGACAGCACAAATTCTCCAGTGAGTTCTGGCTACCCTACTCACCGCCGGGAACACAACACGAAGTTATTATGCCGCGGTATTCTGTATTCTATACTTCCCCAGTCGGACTGCTCAATTGGGCGGAAATACCGCCGTGTCCTACCTTCCACTGTACTATTAAAACAATTCTTAATATGATGTTTGTTTCAGGTACTCCATCTCCACGTGTTTGATTACGATCGGTTCTCCAGAGATGATTCTATTGGAGAGGTCTTCCTCCCTCTGTGTCAGGTATGTTGATAATGATAACTGAAAATTATAAGTTTTTAACATCATGTTTAACGACCTCCGTGGCGTAGCGGTAGAGCATTCGACTGTTATGCAGGGGGCGCGGGTTCGATTCCCGCTCAGTGCAAATATTTGTATGCATGAATATGTATATTTGCATTGGTCTGGATGTTTCTATATATAATATGTATGTATTTACAAAAAAAAGTATCTAAGTACGTTTATCCGCATTCTAGATCCCATAACACAAGCTAGTTAAACTATGCTTACCATGGGTCTAGATAGCGTTGTGTAGAATGTCGTGGAATATTTATTTAAATTATTATTTATTATGTTTTAAAAAACATGTGATTTTAATTCATTTACAAAGAAAATCAATTTTTTTTAAATATTCCATACGATCTGTCAAAATACCGGCTCCCCTGCATCGATTTCATCTATTTGGAATTTTCGTCCACTGGAATCGCCTGGTGGATTTAAATGGATATTATTTTCATCCACTAGAATCTGGAGGATTTCTACTGAAACGTTACCGTAAATCTAAATCTTCAGAAGTACTCATGTATCGCGAATAGTTTCGAATAGTAAAATATGACAGAATAATATTCTCTGGCAAAGACAAATATTAGAGATCATTATAAAACTTTAGTACTCCAACAAAGACTAAATCTATATGCTTCAAATGTATACTGTATGGCTATTAAAAAACAAGAGATCGTCACAAAGACAAATTACGAATGGCGAAATGTAACACAAAACTACTTCATCAAAGTGTATTCTGTATGGCGCCACGCATTTTCAATATGATTCCAATACATATCAGAAATGTAAAGACAGTAAAT
The DNA here is from genome assembly GCA_963662185.1 of Eilema griseolum. Taxonomy (NCBI): domain Eukaryota; kingdom Metazoa; phylum Arthropoda; class Insecta; order Lepidoptera; family Erebidae; genus Eilema; species Eilema griseolum. The sequence continues at coordinate 8,424,065 of OY759259.1, forward strand.
ATATTTAAAGACAAAATGCACAAGCTGCTAGTAGCGAAATGTTACTACAATATAGATGAATTTTTAGAAGACCAAACACTTGAATAAAAACTGATAAGAATGACTATAAATAACATTATATGATATGACATGACTGGTATAAATGAGATAAGTGTAATTTAAATTTAATGTATGATAATTTTAAGGAGGTAGGACATGACGGTATCTCCCGTCTCAAATTGAGCAGTCCGTCTGGGGAAGTACCTCCGCCCTACAGAATACCGCGGTTATAATAACCTTGTGTTGTGTACCCGGTGGTGAGTAGGGTAGCCAGAGCTCACTGGAGAGGTTTTGTGCTGTCAGTGGAAAGACCGTAGGCTTAAATTGACACCACTGACTTGTAGGGGCATGAAATGTTGGCGTGGCGGTCAGGGAGACCCGGTGAAACGGTTATCCGCTGGCCGCCCGCAGGTTGTACGGTTCCCGAACCTGGGGATTACTTAATCTCCGCCCCAGGAGGCTGAACCAGCAGCCTGTGTAAAGTGCCCGATGCTGTAGTCTTGCCGGAGGAGGAAACCGGAGTGGACTCGGCTACAGTATTTGGGAGGGGACCGGGGGCCCTTCCGCCCGCCGCGCCAGCCAGTCACACAACCCCAGCTTGTCTATGGTGGTACGAAGCCTAGCATTGTCTTCTGCACTGAGAGCACAGAAACTCTCTTTACCTTCCTCCCCCCCACCCCCCACATAAGTCATGAAAAGAAGGAAAAACAAGAAAAACGTTACCACAGCGGTACCATCGTCCACAGTACATGTGGATTTCTGTAACATCAGGGGCCTACACACCAATCTCAACGCGGTTCATCTCCATTTAGAGACCGCGCAGCCCACCTTGTTTTTTCTGACGGAGACGCAAATATCATGCCCATACAGCCTACTTAATGTACCCCGGGTACAAACTCGAGCATAACTTCCTGAGTCGCGCCGGGGTATGCTTGTACGTCCGGGATGATATTTGCTGCCGCCGTCTTCAAGGCCTTGAAGACAGGGACCTGTCAACTCTTTGGGTACGGATCACGGTGGCCACACCCGTATCTTTGCGTGCCTCTACAGGTCTCATAGCGGTGACCTGGGTACAGCTCAATTGTTTGAGCATCTGCAGCGGTCTGCGGACAAGGTAATTGAGCAATACCCTACCGCGGAGTTGGTATTCTTGGGGGACTTCAAATTCAAATTCAAATTCAAATTCATTTATTTGCTAAAACATGGTGTATAGAGGTGGTATAAAAACATAGTGTAGTTCGCTCATATTCTGCCATGTGATGGCGTGCAAATTTAATACATTTGTCAATTTCTTAAATCTACATTAAATCTATAATCATTACCATTATCTATTTATTATTATTATTCAACGCTCACCACGTTGAGTGGCTGGGGTCTCCTAGAATTGATTTTGCGGGAAGGGCTACTCATGACTTTGCACTGACCTACGGATTCTCTCAACTGGTGCATTCTATTACTAGAACACCAGAAATAGAGACCCACAGAAGCTCTATACTGGACCTTCTGCTGACTTCGCGCCCGGACGATTACTCTGTAACTGTGGAAGCACCACTTGGTACTTCGGACCATAGCCTCGTTCGGGCGCAAGTGACTCTCACGCGGCCTGAACCACCGCGGCCACCTCAATGGCGGCATGTCTGGCACTACAAGTCGGCAGACTGGAATGGACTGCGAATTCTTCGCGTCGTACCCGTGGAGGCGGCTTTGCTTCACTTCAAATGGTCCCAGCTCCTGTGCAACAGCAATAGCTGATGCGATCCTAGCGGGTATGGAATGCTATATTCCGAACCGCTGGATCACAACAGGAGAGAGCAAACGCCCTTGGTTTAATAGGCCCTACAGAGAAACAAGAGACTACAAGCAATCTGCATACAGGGCTTGGACCACGGCTCTTGCCGATAAAGATCCAAATATCGCTGAAGTGAAGCGAAAGTTGAATGCCGCCTCGAGGTCTAGTAAAAAAGCTACGGCCAGGGCTAAGTTTGAGTTCATCGGCAGAATTGGCGAGCGGCTTGCGCGCTACCCATCTGGCAGTCGTGCATTTTGGTCGCTCGCCAAAGCTGCCGAGGGAAACTTCTGCCTGTCTTGCCTTCCACCACTGCAAAAATCCGATGGTTGTCTGGCCCATGGCGCTAAGGAGAAAGCCGATCTGTTGGGTAATCTCTTTGCGTCAAACTCGACTATGAACGACGGGAACGCCGAACCACCCAAAATCCCCAGTTGTGGTGCTTCCATGACTGAAGTTAAAATCACGCAACGGGTGGTCCAGCGTGAGCTTAAGTCCCTAGATGTTCGGAAGTCGAGTGGGCCGGACGGTATACCGGCGATGGTGCTTAAGCACTGTGCCCCCGAGCTGTACCCTGTACTTACACGTCTTTTCGCACTCTCATACTCAGCAAGGCGAGTCCCAACCTCGTGGAAGACCGCATTCGTGCACCCTGTACCTAAGAAAGGTGACAGGACAGATCCGACCAATTAGAGGCCAATCGCTATCACCTCCCTTCTCTCGAAGGTAATGGAGCGTGTTATTAATACACAGCTCCTGAGATACCTTAAGGGAAACGATCTACTGAGCGATCGACAGTACGGCTTTCGCCACCGTCGCTCTACCGGTGACCTTCTTGTGTATCTCACAAACCGGTGGGCGCAGGCCATCGAGAGTCGGGGTGAGGCACTAGCGGTCAGCCTCGATATAGCGAAGGCCTTCGATCGGGTCTGGCACAAAGGTCTTCTTGCGAAGTTGCCATATTATGGACTCCCCGGGGGACTGTGCGAATGGATCTCCAGCTTTTTGTCCAACAGAAGCATCCAAGCCGTCGTCGACCGCAGCTGCTCGGACCGCATGAACATAAACGCTGGTGTCCCACAAGGCTCCGTGTTGTCTCCGACGCTATTTCTGCTGCATATCAATGACATGCTGTCTGATGGCTCCATTCATTGTTATGCGGAAGACAGTACCGGAGACACGTGTTACACGGGCCGTGCAAATATCCCTCAGTCCGAGGTGGAGAAGAGTAATATAATATAATATAATATAATAGTAATCGAGACTACTCTCTCTGGAGTATCCGATTGGGGACGACTAAACCTAGTCCAATTCAACCCCACTAAGACACAAGTATGTGTATTCACCGCTTAGAAAACCCCATTCATTGTAGCGCCGCAATTCCTGGGCACACCGCTTACCATCTCCTCGAGTATCGGGATCCTTGGTGTCGATATCTCCAGGGACGTCCAATACCGAAGTCATTTGCAGGACAAGGTTAAGTTGGCATCAAGAAAACTCGGAGTGCTCAACAGGGCGAAGCAGTACTTCACTGCGGGGCAGCAACTCCTTCTTTATAAAGCACAGGTCCGGCCTCACATGGAGTACTGCTGTCATCTTTTTGCTGGAGCACCTGCATACCAGCTTGACCCCTTCGACTCAGTGCAAAGCCGGGCATTGAGGCTGGTTGACAATCCCATACTCACAGGTAGTGTGGAACCTCTTAGCCTTAGGAGGGATTTTGCCTCACTGTGTGTGTTCCACCGTCTATACAATGGTTTGTGCTCAGATGAATTGTTTGACATGATGCCCGTAGCTACATTCTATCATCGCACCTCTCGCCATAGGCAGGGAATTCATCCTCACACATTGCGACCTGAGACGGTGCGCACTGTGCGGTATGAAAGAAACTTCATCCCACGCACACTCAAGCTGTGGAATGACCTCCCTGCTGCGGTTTTCCCAAGCGCCTACAATATGGGGTTCTTCAAGAGGGGCATCAGAAGGTTTCTTCATGGTCGGCAGGTCGGCAGGTCGGAGTGTGACACCCCTGGTGTTGCATACGTCCATAGGCCACGGTAACCGCTTCCCATCAGGTGGGCCGTGTGCTTGTCTGCCAACTAAGTGGTATAAAAAAAAAATTCATCAAAATATTGTATGCCGATATAGCTGAACATAGCTGATCAAATTATGTAAAAGACCCTCTTTGTACCTATGTTTCACAATAAAGCATTTGAATTTGAATATATCTACAATAAACTACCAGTTGGTATGAGAGACCTATGACTAAATTTATTTTTTCAGTACCTATAAGGAAAAAAATGTAACCCTTATAGAATCACTTCGTTGTCTGTCTGTCTGTCTGTCTGTCTATCTGTCTGTCTGTCAAGACCTCTTACTCAGGAATGCGTTTCAAAATTCATACCACATACTCAGATATACTACAGATCCTAGCCTATACATTTTGGTACTGCTAAGCAATTTTGCTAAGCACGATTATGAATCTGATGATGAGAGAAGAGTTAGAGAAAGCACTCGCAGGAAAGATTTTCAGAGCAAAATTGTGCCTAGCCTGGACGTCGTAAAGCATAGTACGCTCTACATTCTCTACAACTCCATCAGAATCTTCAACAAACTGCCTCTAGACTTAAAAACTATTATTTACAAAAGCGAGTTCAAGGCCAAATTGAAGGCATTTCTGTTACAAGGGTGTTAATATTCAGTCGATGAGATATTTAATAAATAGATTCTAAACTGACAGCAGATGTATAACATTGTAAATTTTTACGTGTAATGATATTTTCTACTGCTTTTGATTGTTATTTTTCTTATTTTTTTTTGTACATGCAATGTATGTACCAACCATGTTCGAACACAGTGTGAAAATTGTTAATGAATTAATACTGAATACTGAATATAACATCTTGAAACTGTGCAAACACCAAACCTCTAAGTCAACACATACAGAATATATTACGTCTTATATAGCGTAAGTTGACCGGCCGGGAAGGAAAACTCGAAATAAAACCCTGTACCAACCCAGGTCGATGAACGACCTTCGCCCCCCTTGAGCGCCGGCCTGGGGGTGACAGGTGGAGCCGCCTGTCACCCTGGCAGAAGCAGGCCGCAGTAGTGGCGCGCCTGGCGCGCCTCCCCGTCTCCGGGGTCGAGTTGGGGACTCTGTAGTCCCCACACCCGAGAAGAGGGCCAGATCGTGAGTGATGGCCCAGGGTCGGCCGGGGTGCGAGGGATATGCCTGTCAACCTCACATTCGGCAACCAAAACGACCCACAGGCGGCGTGCGTTTTAGTCGGTTCGAGTCCGACATAACCTCCTCCACCGGCTCCGGTGGGGAGGTATCCGTGGGGATTTTGCGCACGTAAAAAAAAAAAAACCTTGTACCAACCCGTCTGGCCAGCGTGGATACAGTAGGTCAACGTCTCCCAATGTTAGAAGAGGCCTATGTACAACAGTGAAGTGCGATAGGCTTATTGATTGATTGTCCGGCTTTTTATTAGATCAATGTTTTTATTCGGTGAGGATTATTCGCATGTAAATAAAAACAGCTCTTTTCAATCGCTTATGATACAATAGTTGTATTTCTTTTATACCACTAGGGTGGCAGATAAGCAAACGGCCCACCTGATGGAAAATGGTTACCGTGACCTATGAAGCACAGAGTTTCTGTGCCGTCAGTGTAGAAAACAAAGCAGGACAAGCCTTAAGTCTTCTCACTGACAGCACGAATTTTCCAGTGAGCTCTGGCTACCCTACTCACCGCTGGGAACACAACACGAAGTTATTATGGCCGTGGTATTCTGTAAGGCGCAGGTACTTCCCCAGTCGGACTGCTTAATTGGGCGAAAATACCGCCGTGTCCTACCTCCTAGAACACAAATATTATTACGCTACCCTAGCTGCAATTTCCGTAGGCGTGTTGATGCCAATCATGGAATAACAAAACCAAAAGAAAATGCTCGCAGCTAACGAACATACTTTATATGTGATATAGTATTCCAATATATTAACAGCCACTGGGGTATGGCGGTAGTGAACGCGACTGCAACGCAGGAGGTGCGTGTACGATTCCCGTTCACAGCAAAAATTTGTGTGCATGATATGGCTATTTGTGGTCTATATATTTCCATGTCTTTATATTTAAGTGCCCGTGTTAATGGCAATAGGCTCGCCACCTATTACATTGGGACCTAAACATAAACTGGCGAAATGTGGGTGCTAGCAACTCTGCCTACCCCTTCGGGGATATAGGCGTGAGTTTATGTTATGTTATTTTTTTTTCCATGCCTTGGAGAGTACGTTAAGCCGTCGGTCCTGGTTGCCAAACGAACATCTGGTCCAAGAACTGGTCTAACTGCAATACTTCGATATCGGCTTTGGGTTATGGAGGTCAGATGACAGTCGCTTCACGGAAAATGTTAAAGTTTTGGCCAAATCTGCAGTTAAACTAGTTATTAGACTAGTAAAGTGGGCCCCATACTCCGAGGAGAAAGCTTCAGATGTTACTGGGATTAAGCCTAAGAGGAATAAAAGGCCGACTCGCCCGGCTTCACCTGTGGCGTATTTTGGAACCTATTATTACCTCTTTGAGTCCGTATTTATTTAGCTCTCAAAAATATTTGGTAATCTGCTGGATTTTTTGACATTTCTGATCACTGCTCCGCTCCTTTGAATAGTAACGTGATGATTTATAGCCTATAACCTTTGTCGATAAACACGCTATTCAACACAAAAAGAATTTTTCAATTCGAACGAGTACTTCCTGAGATTAGCGCGTTCAAACAAACAAGCAAACTCTTCGGCTTTCTCACTGCTTGAGTGAGTTGAGCTGTTCACTGTAAATATACCAAAAAAATGCCTGCTTAGTTTCTTGCCGGAATCTTCTCAGGTCGGTGCCGCGTTTCGAACCAGTGCGGTGGTCCATATGCTAAACTGGTTTTCCTTTTTGTAAACATATGTTTTGTAAGCGCCGATTTAATGGTCTATGGAGAAAAAATGATTTTAACTTTGACTTTGACATAACGGCGAAAAATTCCGGATTCATACGTTGAGACGATATCGAGTCGTACCACTAAACGTTTTTATATCGTTCTTACGCATGGCCGGCCTTACACAATTACTGAGTCGTATTCCAAGAACAGCTTACTATTAATCAATACAAGATGATTCCGTCAGTTTGTCTTGCTCTCAACTGTACGGAACCATCTACATTTGTAATTATATACAAGGTTTAGTGACTACTTCAAAGATAATTGCTTTCAGAATCATTATTACTTTCGTACGAAGCTTGTACCATTCTGTTCACTCCTCAAGGACATCAAACTTAAGTTCCTATCCTATTAATACCGTTTTAGTAATACAGTGTGGTTCCCGGCAGAGTAGAATTAGGGCCACCCCATCTCTTCCCATGCGGTGTCGTACAAGGCGACTAAGGGATAGCCCAGACTCAGCCTCAGATGCATGGCTCGAGTCAACAATAGTGCGCGGAATACGACAATAGGCTCACCCCCTATTACGTGGGACCGAATACAACTATTGGTGAAATGTGGGTGTTAATTCACCTCTGCCTAACCCTCCACGGATAAAGACGCGATTATATGTATGTATGTATGGTCATCGGTGGAGTGGAATAGGGCTACCCCATCTCTTCCTATGGGTGTCGTAGAATGCTAAGAGATAGGGCTGTTCTCCATCCGACAGTAAACACACAACCTATGTCTATGACTAATTGCCAGCTTGACGGCAATGTGCTCATCCCCTATAACGTGGGACCGAAAATCATAGATGGCGGAATGGAGGTGTTAATACACCTCCGGCAACTCCTTCGGGAATTTATAGGCGTGAATATATATGTATCTTACTAATTTTCAATTATAATTATCAATCTCTCAAAATACTTAAAGAGCTGAATGGATGGCTTCGCCCGTGACATACTTAATTACATACATACATATAATCACGATTTTATCTCCGGACGGTTAAGCAGATTTGAATAAACACCCACAATTCACCAATGGGTTGAGCCTATTGCCGCCTTCCGGGCACTATTGTTGACTCGGGCCATGCATCTGAGGCTGAGTCTGGGCTGTATATATCTGTCTGATGTTAAACAGCCCTATCCCTTAGTCGCCTTGTACGACACCGCATGGGAAGAGATCGGGTGGCCCAAATTCTACTCTGCCGGAAGACACGCGGCTAACAAACTTGCAACTCAGATATGTTGCCATTTATAGTAACTGCTCCACTCCCTCGAGTAGTGGCGTGACTATATACTTATATAGCCAATAACATTTCTCAAAAAACATACAATTCAACACAAAAAATAATTTGCCAATTCAAACCAATAGTCTTTTTTATACCACTTAGGTGACACACGGTGTGCTTGTACACGGCCCATCTGATCTGATCTGAAAAATAAAAGTATTTCTCCACTATTTAATGGATGTTTTTATACATATAAACCTTCCTCTTCAATCCCTCTATCTATTAAAAAAACCGCATCAAAATCTGTTGCGTAGTTTTAAAGATTTAAGCATATACCTATAGGGACATAGGGACAGAGAAAGCGACTTTGTTTTATACTATGTAGTGATACTCAAGACTATAACGTTTTGAAACTGTTATTAATAATAATAATAAATATTCTACAACATTCTACACAACGCTATCTAGACCCATGGTAAGCATAGTTAAACTAGCTTGTGTTAAACAATCTAGAATACATAAATACTTTTTTTTTATAAATACATACATATTATACATAGAAACACCCATATTCATGCATACAAATATTTGCACTGAGCGGGGATCGAACAGATAATCTCCAGACATATTACACAGTATCTGACGCGTAATTTTACGCGACAACAGATTACGAACCGCGTAAATTGTGTTTATATTACGTAAGCGTATTTATTTAATTTAAATGAACGTGTATTTTCGCGGTACACCGACAGGGATAATCTTAGATAAGGATAATGGAGAAATATGATAGATGGCGTCTCTTTTTAACGCACTTTTATAAGATTTTTAGGGTTCCATATTTCAAAAGGAAAAAGAACAGAACCATTATAGGATCAAATCGATTAAGAAATAGAAAAATTGGATCAGGTGGGGTTTGAACCTGCAATCTTTCCCTTACAGGTTCTGACCGCTCAGACCACTAAGCCACAGAACCTTCGCCTGAAACCATCCAAATTCTTCTATACATAAAAAAAAACCATAGCGTGTTAGTAACAATAATCTTAATACTAGTGTTAGTAACAATATAATACTATTAATAGGTACCTAACAAATATTATTGGTAGTTTGAGACCCCTACAATACTAAGACACTGTCTACATTGCGTGCAATCGTACCCAGCGCCCCAGCATCGGACTGTCCCACCTATCGCACAATACGCCCGCGATACTGTGTGAGCTCGCCCGTATTCTCCGCAAGAGGGATGCACTACGTTTGCGGATGATGGCATGGAAGCCATCGACACTCGCCTCCGCAAACATCCCAGACGCACTACTAAAGCGTGGCAGCCCAATCAGCATCCTGAATGCAGCAAAGACATAAATCCGTCTTTGGTCGGTTCGAGTCCGACATAACCCCTTCCACCGGCGCCGGGGTGGGGATATACGTGGAAATTTTGCACACGTAAAAAAAAATGTTAGCGTTGTGTAGAATGTTGTAGAATATTTATTTATTATGCTGCACGAATTACTAACTGAAGTATTGTTTTATATGTACAATAAATTCAGTAAAAATTGCATTGTATCTTGCAGTAGGATACCTAACTAAAAATAATGGCTCACAAAACAGTAAATCTTGCGACTAGGGACCATATTTTTCTCTGCATTTTGTTCAGGTAAGTGTATGAAATTGCACCACTTTAATTTAGCCCAGTGCAGATATTTTGAAAGAAAAAACTAACCTGTTGAATATGAAAGAAAATATAGTAAAAATACTGAGTTAAAATTAAATATAAGTGGTTCCCGGAAGAGTAGGATTTGGGCCACCCCATATCTTCCCATTTGGTGTCGTACAAGGCGACTAAGGGATAGGGCTGTTTAACATCGAACAGATATATATAGCCCAGACTCAGCCTCAGATGCACGGCTTAAGTCAATAATAGTGTCCGGAAGTCGGCAATATACTCACCCCTATTACGTGGGACCGAATTCATTGATAGGTGAATTGTGAGTGTTTGAATTAACACCCACAATTCACCTATCATTAGTTTAGGCAGAGGTCCACCTCTGCCTAACCCTCCGGGGATAAAGGCGTGTTTATATGTATGTATGTTTCATGAAATTTAGCAAGATACCTCTTTGTGAATCAATTCGCTGGACATAGGCTTCTCCTAGTATGTGCTTTAGCAGAGTAATTTCATATCGATAATAACGCCGAATCGAATCCATTATTATATTATCATTGGGAATCCCGAGATCACGAACACCCTAGAACCTTTACAGCTGCGTAGAGATGTTGCGTCCATGGCTGTACTTTACCGTCTGTACCATGGGGAGTGTTCTGATGAGCTCTTCCAATTAGTCCCACCCTCCCCTTTCCTACACAGGACAATACGTGCAAGTCTTAGATGTCATCCGCACACGGTGCAAAACATCCGATCAAGAACCAAGCGGTTCGGAGACTCTTTCCTCTGTCGCACCATTAAGGCCTGGAATTCATTACCAGCTCACGTGTTTCCTTCTTCCTACAGTCCCGGGTCCTTTAAGCGGGGCGTGAAAAAGCATATGATGAGGCCGTCAAGCTGAGTGTCACCATTGTCACACGGTATGTGTAAGTAATGGTGACCCTCTTTTCTGGGACTTTGCCTTCAGCTTACCATCAGGCAAGGCGAAGTCCAATTGACGTGTCCTATATAAAAATAAAAAATACTAAATTCAATGGTGAATTTTCTGACTACCATGGCGCATGTTCTGATGAGCTCTATCAATAAGTCCTATTCTCTCCTTTCCTATATATGACAAAACGTGCAGGGCTAAGGTGTCACCTACATGCGGTGCAAATCATTTCGTTAACAATTAAGCAGTTCGGTGACTCTTTTTTTTTTGTAATGTGCTCAAAATTCCCACGGATATCCTCTCCACCGGGGCCGGTGGGGTAGGTTATGTCGGACTTTAACCGACTAAAACGCACGCCGAATATGTGGGTCGCAGGTTGCCGGAGATAAGATTATCTGATACATATACCACACACTCCGGCCGATCGTTTTGGTGACTATTGGCACAGAATATATAATGGTACTACATACTCTTGGGGCGTAAAAATCATATGATGACGCCATTAAGCTGAAGGAGCGTGTCTGTAATAGTGACCCTCTTTCCTGAGATATTGCTTTCGGCTTAACTTCAAGTGAGGTGAAGTCAAATGGACGTTCATCCTTTATATATGATCAATGGTTGCGCCGGTAGTAGAATTTGTATTTTTTCGCTCAATAGTAGTAAATTCAAATCGTCTCAAAATTGTTTGACACAACACACGCCTCCTATACCCATCTCCCTCCCGCACTGCCTTTAAAGTGAGATAGCAATAGTTTTCGCCCCGCTCAATTGTCAAAATAGACGCATCTTCACTTCCGCTTTGAACTAGCAAGCATCAATGGCGGCGGCGCACGCGACTCTTAGAAATTAATAATGTTTGTTGGATTTTAACCGCTTTCATAGACCTTTACCGATCGAATTGTGCCTCTCGTGTGTCCCTCAAGTGATTTAGTGATGTGGGCAGCAGCTCCTGAGCCAGGAAGAGAAGACCGGTGCACCAGCCCCGACAGCACGTGGCGTCATAAAGGTTAGTGCATCCTCTCCTAATTTCTTGGGTTGCATTCAATGCCTAAACCACCTCCGCGGCAACCCGATCACCTATCTTGTTTGTTGTGTAAAGTGTCATATGAAACATGTTAGCTTCACCTCTCGCAAATACAGTCCACTAGCTCACGTGGCGAGAATTGCGCCACCATTCTTTTTGGTCCCGGTCGAGCCGGATCCTTAGTCGTAGCTCGCATTTTGTTATTTATTCTATTGGGAATAAACGCACCGCACCTAAATACCTAGTTATTTTAGTAGAAAACCCCGCATCTAGGCATTTAGGTTTAGATCTTAGGTATCCTAGACACCCTAGTGCATAGGCACAGTGTAATACCTAACGCATTTGACTTTTGTTTTTATTTGTTTCAATTTCTGAGTTGTCCGTTCGCCGCTAGTTTCGCATCATATTTACCTAATACCTACATGGGTAGGTACGCGGTTATACCTCGCTCGCATTTCTCTTATCGTATCGATCCTTAGTCGTAGTTTCGCATTTTGTCATTTATTCCATTGGGAATAAACGCACCGCACCTAAATACCTAGTTATTTTAGTAGAAAACCCCGCATCTAGGTATTTAGGTTTAGATCTTAGGTATCCTAGACACCCTAGTGCATAGGCACAGTGTAATACCTAACGCATTTGGCTTTTGTTTTTATTTGTTTCAATTTCTAAGTTGTCCGTTCGCCGCTAGGTCGCATCGTATTTACCTAATACATGCATAGGTAGATACGCGGTTATACCTCGCTCGCATTTCATTCAAATTCATACGAAAGTATTTTAATTTGAATAGATATTACGCAATACTTAATCCCTGAAATAATAGTTGAACCTAGACAGCGATCTAGCTCGCGTAGGTACGATCTGGTTGTTGCTATGCGCGTTTGTTCAAGCTTGCACTCGCAGTTATAAGTACCTACCTACCTACGGAATATCGTTCGCGCCGCGTCGCTGTACTATACCGCTAAGATTAAGTCATTTCATTTGTTGTTTACCGCACTTTAGTTTGATATATAGTTGTAAAAATGCCCCCAAAGGTTGGTAGTACCGATAGTAAAGTTCAATTGAAACTTTTATACGCTAAAAGAGAAATGATTTACTCTCGCGTACAATCGATTTGTGATAATGCACTTAAAACCTCTGATTTGGCTATTAGAGATTCGTTCTTGTGTTCTATAGAAAACTTGGATAGTTTACGCGCGGATTTCGAATCCTTAGTACATGACATCAACGTTTTAGAGTTAAATTTAAATCCCGATTACTCAGTGAGTTATCAGGCCTTGTCGTCGTTTGACGATTTGTATTGTCGTATCAAACGCGTCGCTAGGAGTTTGGAGAAACCGTCTGACCGACCCAATCCCACTCGCGACCGACCTAAGTTGCCACCAATTCAGATACCCGAATTTGATGGTAACATCCGCAATTGGTGTTTATTTATAGATAGTTTTGAGAATACAATAGATAAGAACGATTCGTTGACAGATCACGAAAAATTGCATTATCTCGTTGAAAAATTAACTGGTAAAGCTATAACCGTTTGCGCTGGAATTACGTTTAGTGCCGAAAATTATAATTTAATTTTAAATACTTTGAAAGCTAAGTATGAGGATAAAAGATCGGTAGCTAATGCATATTTGGATCAGATGTTTGATTTGAAAGCCATTACGGCATGTAACGATCAAAACTTAGAGAAGTTTCTAGATACTTTCGCATCATCTGTTCGCGCCGTAAAAAACCTAAAGATCGATGACCTCTGCGACTTCTTATTTTTGTATATGGGTTTAAAGAAATTAGATTCCGAAACCATTCGTTTATTTGAGTCGGATCATCGCGGCAATAAAATTCCTAAGTTCGAAGACTTAGAAAGTTTTGTTCGCGAGCATATAAAAATATTGCAACGCTCTTCATCGAAACATGAAGGCGCGAAGAAAGTTGTTAGTTCCGAACGTAAAATAGATGCGCTATCGAAGTCACTGAAGTCAACTCATACTTATGTTAATACCGCACCAGCACATGTACAATCACCTGTTTGCTCTTTGTGTAATGCTCATCATTCGCAATTGTACAAGTGTCCGGGTTTCCTAAAATTATCGCCTAGTGATCGTTATAAATTTGTTCGCGCTAATAATTTTTGTTTTAATTGTCTCGGTACTAAACACCGCGTTGTTTTATGTAATAGTAGCAATAGTTGTCGCAAATGTCCAGCGAGACACCACACTTTACTTCATTTTGAAAATGGTAATGCCGCATCCAATGTGAGCACAGTTGGTTCGTCGAGCGGTGGCACACGGCGGTCTGCGCCACAGCCGCAGCCCGCGCTCGCGCGCGCTCCGGCCCGCCCGGAGACCGCTGCGAATGACGTCACCTTGTGTTCGTTGTCCGCTAATGCTGCGCTCACTACTGTCGTCCTCGCGACTGCTCGCGTCATTATTGTTGATGCATTAGGTAAACCGCACATTGTTCGAGCGCTATTAGATGGCGCTTCGCAAAGTAATTTTATTACTCAAGATTGTTGTCAACGTCTTGGTTTCAATGTTAATAAGCGTTCAACCCGCTCCGTGGTGAAGGGTTTTGGAGGTTTACAGTCAGCTGTTCATGGCACCGTTAAAACAAGGTTTGGATCTCGTTTTAATAATAATATTTGGTTTGACATGGATTCGCTCGTTACAGATAAAATAACTGAACAGTTGCCTACCGTCCCGGTTGACACGTCTTTATTAACGAAATTTAAAGACTTGCCTTTAGCAGATGAGACTTACGCTGTTCCTGGAGTCGTCGATATATTGATCGGCGCTTCGATTCTCCCGCACCTCCAGTTATCACGTAAGGTTCAAGGGGGACCGACGTACCCCGCTCCGCACGCACTGGAAACAGTTCTTGGTTTTGTTATAATTGGTTCCGCACCCGCTTCTATAGATAGTTTTAGTCACTCGACTGCTTCGTTCTGTTGCACCGTCGAGCCGCCACTGGAGTCTACCATCCGCAAGTTTTGGGAAATTGAAGAGGTCAATGTCCCACCTATCCTAAGCCCTGATGACAAGATGGCTGAGGAGATTTATTGTCGCACGACTACTCGTGATGAGCAGGGTCGTTATGTTGTCGCGCTCCCTTTCAAGGGAGATATTTTTTCGCTCGGTGACTCCCGTGTATCCGCTGAAAAACGCTTTCTTTCGAAAGATGCAGGCGTCTCCAAAGTTAAAGCAAGCCTATGATGAGGTTGTTAACGTATATTTAGATAACGTATATTATTGTTAACGTATATTTACATCTCACCTGCGCCTGCGGACACTGACGAGACCCAGCCTTCGTACATTATCCCGCACCACGGAGTTATTAGAGAAGATAAGCTTACTACTAAACTCCGCGTAGTTTTGGATGGCAGTGCTAAGACTAGCACTTCCGTGTCGCTTAATGACATTTTGTATTGTGGCCAAAATCTTCAAGGTAATTTATTTGACATAATTGTAAATTTTCGCTTATTCGCTGTTGCACTCTCTGCAGATATTCGATAAATGTTTTTGTGCCTTGAAGTGCGCAAATCCGATCGTAGGTTTCAACGATTTTTGTATAGATTTTCACCGCAAGAACCTTTAATGGTTTACGAATTTAATCGTGTTTGCTTCGGGCTTAAATCTAGCCCTTTTCACGCACTTCGCACCGTCAAGCAGTTGGCCGCTGACGAGGGCGATGCATTTCCGAAAGCGAGAGCCACCATTGAGACTGACTTATACATGGATGACTTTGTGTATAGTGTAGATAGCGAGGCAGAGGCTGTCGAGACGGCCGCTCAAGTTATAAGTCTCATGAAGGCTGGTCAATTTGATCTCGTGAAATGGACGAGCAACTCGCAAACTGCGTTAGAGTCGATTCCACCGTCGCACCGATTGTCTTCGGTTAAGGAATTCGATGAAAGTGATACGCACAAGGTGCTTGGTTTAAGCTGGTCGCCCGCATCTGATACGTTTAGTTTGAAAATTAGTTCGACCCCGCAAACTTGTACTAAACGCATTATCCTGTCGTGTGTGGCACGGATATGGGACGTAATGGGATTCGTAGCTCCTGTCGTTTTGTACGCCAAGCTACTTATAAAAGAGCTTTGGCTTTCCAATTGTGATTGGGACGACACCGCGCCCGACAACATTGCTAAGTTGTGGGCTCGCTTTAGAAAAGAACTTTCTGTGCTTGACCAAATACAAATTCCGCGTCATGTAGGTATATCGCAACATAGTGTTGTTACTGTAGTAGGCTTCGCGGACGCTAGTGAGAAGGCGTATGGAGGAGTAGTTTATTTTCATGTCTCGAATGTAGGTAAGGTTTCAATTAGCCTTATAAGCGCGAAATCAAAGGTCTCTCCCCGTAAGGTCGTCTCTCTGGCACGCCTCGAGCTATGCGCTTTACTATTGTTAGTTTTGGAAGATGGACTCATTCGAGTAGGTGGTCGTTTGAGAAATTCAGGTTTAGGATTTGAACAAAGGCATCCCGTAGTTCTCCCGCGTAAGGACCACATATTAGATTTGTTAGTAGATTATCATCATAATGTGAATTGTCACGCTGGTCCCGATTTGTTAATGTCTATTTTGAGACAGAAATACTGGATAATTTCCGCTCGTAATTTGATTCGCGCTAGAGTACACAGATGTGTACCTTGTTTTAAACTCCGCCCGCGTTTTATCGCGCCTGAAATAGCCGATCATCGCTCTTGTCGTGTTGTTCAATCCGCAAAACCTTTCGTACACACCGGCACAGACTTTGCTGGGCCTTTCAAAGTCACTATTGCTCGTGGTCGTGGCATTCGCTCCACGAAAGCTTATGTTTGTTTGTTCATTTGTATGACAACTCGCGCGGTTCATATAGAGTTGACCGGTGATTTAAGTACGCAGAATTTTATGTCCGCTTTTAAACGTTTTTTGTCGCGTCGTGGTCCGGTTAAGCGCATGTATTCGGACAACGGTACAAACTATGTAGGGGCCCGACGTAGTATTTCGGAATTGCACGCATTCTTACGGTCTAAGTACTACCAAAGTGAATTCGCTCACATCTTAGCCGAAAATCGCATTGAATGGTACTTTAACACACCCGCAGCTAGCCATTTTGGTGGTAATTGGGAAGCGAATATCAAAAGCCTTAAGTCACATCTGTTTCGCGTCATAGGCGAACAGATTCTCTCGTTCGAGGAGTTGAGTACCGTACTCGCTCAAGTAGAGGCGGTGATGAACACGCGTCCGCTGTGTCGGACTCTATCTAGCGATCCTTCAGAGCCATTGGCGTTGACGCCAGCTCACTTCTTAAATACGACTCCTCTAAAATATTTGCCCGCAATAGATGTTGATGACGATAGAATGCACCTTCTAACTCGTCACGCTCTTTTAGATAAATTAGTCCAATCGTTTTGGAATCGTTGGAGAACCGATTATTTGCACACGCTGCAGTCGCGTCAAAAATTGAATACTCCATCCAACCCAATTACTGTAGGTACGGTGGTAGTCCTTATGACTGAGAATGCGCCTCCTTTACATTGGCCTCTAGGAGTAGTAGAGGAAGTTTTTCCCGATTCCCGCGGGATAACTCGTGTTGTACGGGTTAAAACCGCAACCGGATCGTATCTGCGCCCGGTTGTTCGCCTCTGCCCTCTGCCTAACCAGCAGTAGGCACGAGTTCAAACCTAGTTTTATATTTTAGTTGTTATTTCCCAAACCTAGATTTAGATTAGACTTTAGATTTGTTCCGCATTTTTCGTTTTGAAGGTAACCCTTCAAGCCGGGGGGAATGGTTGCGCCGGTAGTAGAATTTGTATTTTTTCGCTCAATAGTAGTAAATTCAAATCGTCTCAAAATTGTTTGACACAACACACGCCTCCTATACCCATCTCCCTCCCGCACTGCCTTTAAAGTGAGATAGCAATAGTTTTCGCCCCGCTCAATTGTCAAAATAGACGCATCTTCACTTCCGCTTTGAACTAGCAAGCATCAATGGCGGCGGCGCACGCGACTCTTAGAAATTAATAATGTTTGTTGGATTTTAACCGCTTTCATAGACCTTTACCGATCGGATTGTGCCTCTCGTGTGTCCCTCAAGTGATTTAGTGATGTGGGCAGTAGCTCCTGAGCCAGGAAGAGAAGACCGGTGCACCGGCCCCGACAGCACGTGGCGTCATAAAGGTTAGTGCATCCTCTCCTAATTTCTTGGGTTGCATTCAATGCCTAAACCACCTCCGCGGCAACCCGATCACCTATCTTGTTTGTTGTGTAAAGTGTCATATGAAACATGTTAGCTTCACCTCTCGCAAATACAGTCCACTAGCTCACGTGGCGAGAATTGCGCCACCAATCAACAACCGATCAAGAACCAAGCAGTTGGGAGACTCTTTCCTTTGTCGCACCATTAAGGCCTGGAATTCATTATCAACTCACGTGTTTCCTTCTTCCTACAGTCCCGGGTGCTTTTAAGCGGGGCATGAAAAAGCATATGATGAGGCCGTCAAGCTGAGTGTCACCATTAGTATATATATATATATATATATATATATATATATATATATATATATATGTAATATTGACCCTCT
Source organism: Eilema griseolum (assembly GCA_963662185.1). NCBI lineage: Eukaryota > Metazoa > Arthropoda > Insecta > Lepidoptera > Erebidae > Eilema > Eilema griseolum. The sequence goes on from OY759259.1 coordinate 8,442,265, forward strand.
TTTCTGAGACTTTGCCTTCAGTTTACCATAAGTCTATTTGACGTATCCTAAAAAATTACATTAATAGTGTAAAACTCACCGGAATTATTACCATGTTTATTATTTTTGCTGAGTAACCGATATTTCGGCGCTATTACAAGCGCCATGATTACATTTTGAAAACACGAACAAACTCACATTACTGCGTAGTTTTATACGCAACAATTCAAATAACCTAATATCGTTATATTTCGTAACAAATTGGAATTGCTTGATAGACGGAACGCCTGACAGCACTTTGGAAATTTCATGTTTGTTACATGACGATGTACAGGCATCAATGGTCGTATGGAATATTTTATTGATGCCTCTTTTGTGGAGACATCTGTGAATAAAGTAACTGGTAATATATTTAATTAGTACATGCAAAACTTACAGCATAAAAACATGAATACCGTTGGATTAGGTAATAGAGAGGCAATAACAAGTTTTCACTTATAGTCTCTGCGAATTACGTTTTCCCGCAGCCAGAGGGTACAAGAAGGAAACTAGAATCACTTAAAACGAGATTTATTAAACTTATTTAATTTAATCTAACTAGCCTAAAGATGAATGCACTCGATTTTAGAACTACATTACACCATACTAGCCTAAGCGAATGAGTTCGATGATGCGAACTACATTCTAACTACTAACTCTAATTAAGTCTAGTGACCACGTTCGACGCAAGAACAGAAGTGAATAATAAATAATAAATAAAATAAATCTTTATTTTTCTTCTCAAATTTACATCAGTTTACATTGCACCCATTCGTATAAACAATATTAAAAATTGTGAGAGGACTGGTGTCTGAAGTAGGCGTAAACCTGTATCACAGATCACCAGGCAATCACCCAACGAACTCGGTTATTATGGATACAACTAAAACTAAATACATGTACTCGTACAGGAAATAATAATAAATGTTAAACCTATATGTTTGTAATATACATGTAAAAGAAACTTATATAATAATATTAAATATTACAAGGCCTCAAAAAGAAAAAAAGAAGAATGAAAATGTGTTTCGTGTCTTGTGTGTGTATAATATTATGTATTTGTAAGCAAGGTGTGTGTATGTAATAAATGTAATAAGGCACATTTTAAAGTTGAGAGCTGTGTAGCAAACTTTCCGTTGTTTTGTAATCTAGTGTCTTTAACCATTTAACTATAATGGGTTTGCTAGCTGACTTGGTGTGCTTATAGATTGCCACGACGCGATTTACCTTGTTGTATAGCACCCTGGTAACAAAAGAAGTGTTGTGCAAAGCTGGTGTTAAGTTTGTGGATGTCACAAACCCTATCATCTCTACGTTTGGAGTATTGCTTTTCCGGATCAAAAACGACCAGGGAATGTTGCTTCGTTACAGTATGTAGGATAAATAGCTGACAAACTGTGAGGACATCACTGCGCAGGTAGAGATCTGTGGTTGGGTGATAAAATGGTAAAAAGGAAGCTACTTTCAGAATCACTCTTTGAGCCCTTTCCAGCATAAGGAGATGGGTTTTAGATGTGCCGCCCCATATTGTAATGCAATAAGAGATGAATCTTTATTTTAATAAAAATATAAATCAGTTCGCACAGTGATGCAATCGATTTCCGATCACGCCATTATTCTGCTGACGGTGCGGCACGAGGCAAAGACACTGGGTCAATCAACGCACGTGGCGCTGATTCTGCAACTCGTACTTGCTGTCTTCACAACTTGGGTCATTCAGTATAGCGTATCATGCGTGTTTGCCTATGTAGTTTCTTAAGACGGTTGGTTCAGGCTTCGAGTACTGGTTGAGGTCCCGGCGAGAATGCATACGACGGCACCGATACATAACATGCGTAGGTAAAACATTGTCAACAAAAACACGCATTGCACAAACCTTATGGAAGAAAAAAAATAGAAAACTAAACAATAGATCTACATAGTCAACACCAGGAACATAGTACATTAATTTCTGGGTTAGAAAAATCCTAAACTCAAGCACCTTCTTGCCGCAGGCACACTAGTCGAGAATGGGTCAATATCGTGCTGCTTACATAGCCTGTTAAAGTTACGAGTTGCCCTCACTATGTAGCTGTTTTGTAGAAGCATTCGGAATTCGTAGCGGTGGATTATGTCGAATATGGAATAACTGAAGATTTTTATCTGAAATGGATAGGCACAAACTTCTGTTCAGTTTACCCCTTCATACAGACTTCCTCAATTAGTCCATTGCAGTCCACTGCTAGACATAGGCCTCTCCCAATGTTGGGACGCTTGGGCCTACTGTTTCCACACTGGCCAAACGGGTTTGTACAGGGTTTAATTTCGAGTTTTCCTTCTCACGCAGAGATATCGTCTCCGTGTTTTTCCACAAGTAGCCTTTTTTATACCACTTAGGTGGGAAATAAAAACACTTCCCATCTGTTTGAAAGTGGTTACCATGGCCTATGTGCAACACCAGAGGAGTAACACTCGTGCTGCCGACCCTGTAAGAATAGATAGTTTCTGTGCCGTCAGTGTAGAAGACAAAGCAGGACAAGCTTTTGGTCTTCCCACTGACAGCACAAAAACTCTCCAGAGAGGTCTGGCTACCCCACTCACCATCGGGAACTCAACACGAGGTTATTATAGCCGCGATATTCTGTAGGGCGGAGATACTTCCCCAGCCGGACTGCTCAATTAGACGGAAATACCGTCGTGTCCTACCTCCTAGCCTCTTACAACACTCGTCGGGTGAGATGGGGTGGTGATACTTTTATTCTTTCGCCGTCACCACACGAATGACCATACCCAGCTTGCAGTATAGTAGGTATACCCTATAGTATTCTCACAATTGTCGGGGATACCCGAACTGCAAACCCCTAGCCTATCGCAGTCCACAGCTGGACATAAGAAAGAAAGAAAGAAAGAAAGAAAGAAAGAAAGAAAGAAAGAAAGAAAGAAAGAAAGAGAGAGAGAAAGAAAGAGAAAGAGAAAGAAAGAAAGAAAGAAAGAAAGAAAGAAAGAAAGAAAGAAAGAAAATAAAGAAAGAAAGAAAGAAAGAAAGAAAGAAATATTTATTTGGTGCAACAATATATAAAAAAACAAGTGAAAAAAACAGTGGCTCACAAATACACCAAATAGGTGTCCAGTTCAGCATGTGCCAGGTATAAACCTGACGCTGGTTTTCAACTGGAACCTAATTTGCCAGTGACACACGGACGCCGAACCGTCGAAGTCAAGTGTGAAGCCTCACCCAAAGTTGGGACGCTTTGGCCTACTGTTTCCACGCTGGCCATACGTTGGTACAGGGATTAATTTCGAGTTTACCTTCTATCGCAGTGATATCGTCTGCGTATTTGCGTGGTAACAATAGAAAACGTTGTAAATATACCCCAAAATTGTGGTAAGTCCAGTAATGACCTAGTAGCCCAGTTACCCAATGAACCGTCCATAATCCACCCTTCGCTAGGTGATAATTGACAGATCACCTTTAGGCGTACACGCTAACATTTTGGTAATTTTATATCTCGCGTTTATTTTCTGTGAATAAGGACATAATGGTGCGCCATTTTCCTTATATGATAGTTAAACGTCAGGATATAATATTGTTAGCTTGGACCTAAAATATGCTCTGTATGTAGTACGCATTGTGTTCCCGGCGGTGAGTAGGGTAGCCAAAGCTCACTGAATAGTTTTTGCGCTGTCAGTGCGACACAGAAACTGTTCTTAACGGCAGCACGTGTGTGGCGCACATGGTATTGATCACACACATCCTACACCGGCTCCGGTAGGGAGGTATCCGTGGGGATTTTGCGCACGTAAAAAAAAACCACGGTTACTACTTTCCATGCCGTGTGCTTGTCTGCCACATACGTGGTATAAACTTAAAAAAAAAACGTGTTTATTGGGTGTCTATTGAGGATAACACGTGTTACTAAGGCGGTGGACGAGCTTAAATTCACCAAGAATTACAAAGCCACGTGGTTCCCGACAGAGTAGAATCCCATCCCATCTCATCTCTTCCCATGCGGTGTCGTACAAGGCGACTAAGGGATAGTGCCGTTTAACATCAGACAGATATCCCAGACTCAGTCTCAAATGCATGGCTCGAGTCAACAATAGTGCCCTGAAGACGGCAATAGGCTCCTATTTGAATCCTTTCAAATCATTTTTTAATCCCCGACGCAACAACGACGGGGTGTTATAAGTTTGACGTATCTGGTTGTGGATGTGTGTGTGTGTGTGTGTGTGTGTCTGTGGCATCGTATCTCTTGAATGGATGTATCGATTTGGATTTCGTTTCTTTATTATTGGAACGGTATATTAGTCGGGAGTGTTCTTAGCTATGTTTGAAAAAAATCAGTCCATGATGTCACCGTCACAAAATGACGGAGTACAAATTTTTTGTCAACTCCCTCAATATGGGTTTCAAATGAAAGGGCTTGATTATAGTAGAATGTATGGCATTCCACGATAGTAATTTTCAAATCCAAGATGGCCGCCACCACAAAATGGCAAATTAAATTTTATTTCACAACTCCCTCCATACATACATACATACATATAATCACGCCTTTATCCCCGAAGGGTTAGGCAGAGGTGAATTAACACCCACATTTCACCAATCATTAAATTCTGTCCCACGTAATAGCGGATGAACCCATTGCCGTCTTCCGGGCACTATTTTTGACTCAAGCCATGCATCTGAGGCTGAGTCTGGGCGGTATATATCTGTCTGATGTTAAACAGCCATATTCTTAAGTCACCTTGTACGACACCACATGGGAAGACATGGGGTGGTCGAAATTCTACTCTGCCGGGAACCACTCCCTTAACATGGGTATCAAATCAAAGAGCGTGACGAGTTATTAGACGCTTTCCAAGCGACTTCACCCACGTGAACATTGCCACGTCCTTTTCCAAGGTCTAGTGCATTACTTTACCAAATCACTACACTTTTTATTTAACTTGTGAAATACCCCAACCCCGTAACATATTTGAAAATCCCTTTAAAACACACAACATATAATTAATTAATTTTCAAATAATGTATGGAAATTTATCGGATTTGTTGACATTTATGATCACCGCTCCGCTCCCTTAAGTAGTAGCGTGATGATACTTAGCCTAAACCTTACTCGATAATCGAGCTATTCAACACTAACATATTTTTTTAATTCGAACCAGAGCCAGTAGTTCTACAAATTAGCGCAATTAACCAAACAATCATTCGTTCGTTCGTTGTCGTTCTTCGTTCACACAATGTAAAGGGTGTGCTTCAATTCCGCTTTCTAAACGAACTAAATAGTTATGATAGTTCAAAAACTATACCCGTGTTTTTAACTAGGTCACGCTCAGCCTCCGAGAGGGTGAGCAGACAGACTGATTTACTGCGTGAAACTACGCCTCATTTGTTTAGTCATTCATTATAAGCTGTTTTGACGGAGGTATTTAGGGTCTTTGCGTTAATTTATGGTGTCACCTGCTGTTAAGTGGATACCTATTATAAATGGCAGTAAATATGTATTTTTACCCGTCTACGGTGAAGCGAAAGGAGGGTTATGATATTGACATTTCATCCGTTCCCTCATAGCTCCTCAACCACTTATTAGAACAGGACAAATGAGGTATCGTTAGAAGCATCTTAGTCAATTCAATTATTATTGAATGGCTTCTGTATGTTGCCACATCTTGCGAAGCATCTAAGTCGTCCTCTGGTTATAGGCTATATATCTAATGTGGTGCGCTCTAGCGGTCATAAATTACTGTGTTAAAAAAAAATTGTGTTGAGGTAGGACACGGCGGTATTTCCGCCCGATTGAGCAGTCCGACTGGGGTACCTCCGCCCTACAGAATACCGCGGCTATAATAACTTCGTGTTGTCTTCCCAGCGGTGAGTAGGGTAGCCAGAGCTCACTGGAGAATTTGTGCTGTCAGTGGGAAGACTAAAGGCTTGTCCTGCTTTGTCTTCTACTGACGGCACAGAAACTCTGTACTTACAGGGTTGGCAGCGCGGCTGTGACTCCTCTGGTGTTACAAACGTCCATAGGTCACGGTAACCACTTTCCATCAGGTGGGCCGTGTGCTAACTAAGAGGTATAAACAAAAAAAAATTGAGATTAATATGTCGGGTTTAGTATCAACTGAAAGGGCTTAATTATCACAATTCAAATATGTATAAATTTAACCTATTGCTTGCCCCGAAATAATAAAAATAAAAAAACAAGCTTAAAACTTAAACACGACTACTGAAAAAGTATTAAACACGAAAATATCAAGGATAGCCGTGGTCGTATGCCACTTTTCCCTATAATGTATTGTTTTGTTAGACTGATGTATTCTTAACGGCGGTAAGACCCATCATGGGGGAGTGGCTAGAGAGGCCACACGGCAGCCTCTCGTACCGTCTGACGCAGATGATCACCGAGCACGGATGCTTCGGAAAGTATCTGCGTCGGATGCAGAAAGAGCCAACGTCCGAGTGCCATCACTGCGACGCGAGCGAGGACTCAGGTCCGCACACGCTCACCGAGTGTCCGGCGTGGGAGACGCCGAGGCGGGAGCTTGTGGCGGCCCTGGGAGTGAGGGTTCTCACGCTCTCCACCTTGCTCGCGGCGATGGTTCGCTGCGCGGATGCGTGGGCGGCCGGCGCCTCCTTCTGCGAGCAAGTAATGCTCGTGAAGGAGGAGGCGGGGCGGGAGCGGCAGCGGGAGCGACGAAGGATCGCTAGACAAGCTGCCCGCGCACGAAGGCAACTCGGGCGTCGGAGGTCGATGAACGACCTCCGCCCCCCATGAGCGCCGGCCTGGGGGTGACAGGTGAAGCCGCCTGTCACCCTGGCAGAAGCAGGCCGCGGCGGCGGCGCGCGTGGCGCGCCTCCCCGTTTCCGGGGACGAGTTGGGGACTCTGTGGTCCCCACACCCGAGAAGAGGGCCAGATCGTGAGAGATGGCCCTGGGTCGGCCGGGGTGCGAGGGATATGCCTGTCAACCTCACCTTCGGCAACCGAAACGACCCACAGGCGGCGTGCGTTTTAGTCGGTTCGAGTCCGACATAACCTCTTCCACCGGCTCCGGTGGGGAGGTATCCGTGGGGATTTTGCGCACGTAAAAAAAAAAAAAAAAAAAAAAAGACTGATGTATTCTACTCGCTGGCTGTGCGATCTTATCAAAATCTGTGAATGCAGTTCAAAGTATCTCAAAAAGTTAGGGAAGGGCTCCTAAGAACATTTTTTTATATACCACTTAGGTGTCAAACAAGTACACGGCCCACCTGATGGAAAGTGGTTACCGTGCCCTATGAAATGAAATGAAAATTTATTCGCAAGAGACACGGTGAAGATAAAGGTGTTAATTTGTCCAGTGTGGATAGTACAGCATATCTCGCCTGCATTAGGCATACGAATTTTTTAGGTACATTGCTGCTATTGTTGTTATATAATTATCATCATTGGTTAGTACACCATAACCCATTATACCTGCACAAATTACACAGTCGACATTCTATTCGAAACAAAAATAAATTATAATAAGTAACTAAGTATACAAAATAAATTCATGAATCAATCAACAGACGCCTTAACAATGCATGCGATAGAACAAACCGCAAAACCTTCATTCCAATTATCATGTCAAATATTTATCATGAATTTGTCAGAAATGTCAGGTTAGATGTTTAAAATAATATTATAATGATTTTAATGTCAATGAGCTTTCTTGTCAATATACCTACTTCAATAAATCGATGTCGCTAAATTACAATGTCAAGTACTACCATTACTAAATTAATATGTCAAATTAAAAGTATATTATATTAAATTGGAAATGTCAAGAATAATAATTTTTTATATATTTAGTCATTTGCAATCAAAAAATTCTTGCAGATCATAAAAACATTTAGTTATAAGCCATTGCCTTAGTTTCGACCTAAATTGAGTCCTAGGCAGTTCCCTGATCACCTTTGGAATGTGATTGTAAACCTTAATGGTCATTATAAAGCAGTTTTTTTGGTAAAAAGTAGTTCTGCACATCTCGAACTTTATTTTAGTGGGGTCTCGAGACTCAAATCTGCATGTTGCACTTGCTTTAGCAAACAAGTGACTTTGGTTTATTACGAACATACCTGCCTCCAATATGTAGACAGACACCAAAGTCAGCACCCCCAGCCTCTTAAAGAGTGGTCTACAGGTTTCTAGGGGCCCTACCCCACATACTGCTCTTATGCACTTTTTTTGCTTCAAGAACGCTCTCTCAATAGCAGTTGAATTGCCCCACAATAATATACCATAGCTTAATATCGAAGCAACGTGACCATAGTAGGCTATGAGAGCTGTTTTTCCGCAAGTTGTGCTTCTAAGCTGACGCAGGGCAAATGCAAATCTATTCACTCTTTTGCATACTGCATCTATATGTAGCTTCCAATTACAGTGTTCATCTAATATGAGACCAAGAAAGCGAATGTGACTATCCCTGCCTATTGCAACACCGTTCAACGTTAAATTAAGATTTTGAGGTTTTTGTTTATAGTTCCTGAATTCAATATAATGTGTTTTCGATAAGTTTACTTTAAGGTTATTTAAATCAAGCCAATTCAGTATGTCTCTCATTGTTAGGTGCACAATTTCATCATGATTGTGATTGGGATTGCTAGGTATGACAATTGATACGTCATCAGCAAAGAGAACACATTTTTGGGAAGTGATACTCGGCAAATCATTGATGTACAGAAGGAATAGCAGAGGGCCCAGAATGCTACCTTGTGGGACTCCCAAGTTCTTAATTTGAAATTGAGATCTGTACTGCGTTAGTGTTTGATTCTCGTTTATGCGGGTTATTTCTACACATTGATTTCTATTGTAAAGATAGCTACGGAGCCAGTCCAGAGCTGGCCCTCGAATGCCGTATCGTTCGCACTTATCAAGTAGTCTCTCAAAATCTACCGTATCGAAAGCCTTGCTCATGTCCAAGAACACTACCGTTACTGTATTGCCCTTATCCACGTTTTCTGTTATGGTTTTGACCAAGGAGAAAGCTGCTAAAGTGGTAGATTTTCCCTTTTGGAACCCACTCTGCTCCTCCCTTATTACTTTATGTTTGTTAATGAATTGGGTTAGACGACTGTGCATTGGACGTATATAACATCAGATGAGGCACACTCGCGCTGCCGACCCCTGTAAGCACAGAGTTTCTGTGCCATCAGTGTAGAAGACAAAGCTGGATAAGCCTTTAGTCTTCCCACAAATTGTCCAGTGAGCTCTGACTACCCTACTCATCCGCTGGGAACACAACACGAAGTTATTATGGCCACAGTATTCTGTAGGGCGGAGGTACTTCCCCAGTCGGACTGCTCAATAGGGCGGAAATACAGCTGTATATAATTTTGCTGTAACTAAAACGGCTAAGGTACTTGCCCTTACTGTCCCGTTTCAAGAATACACCCTGTATGTCAGTATATTTGCCAATAGTGCCAGAAACAACATAAACTCATGCCTATATCTCCGAAGGGGTAGGCAGAGGTGCTAGCACCCACATTTCGCCAGTTTATGTTTAGGTCCCAATGTGGCGAGCCTATAGTCATTAACCGGGCACTTATAAACCTGCGATAAATACACACATAACTTCGAAAAGCATCGAAAAGTCATTGGTGTGTGCCATGGTTAAACCTGGGATCGAACCCGAGACCTCGTCTCAGCAGTGCGTTACCCATACCTCTAGATTAGCATAGATTTGATGTTAATTTTCTAAACAACGTTATTCTATTATTAACAATATTTCAGTGCTTTTTCTTATTTCCGAATATAACAAAAAAGTCCCTTGAACCCGTAAGAATGCTCCGGGTGGTTTTACAATTTCCATATTCTTATAAAATGTTATTGTTATCATGTCGACTTATCTTATACGGTGCTATCGGCACTTCATATTTTATACATATAATCACGCCTTTATCCCCGGAGGGTTAGGCAGAGATGAAATAACACCCACATTTCACCAATCATTGTATTTGGAACCGCGCAATAGAGGGCCGTTTTCCAGGCACTATTGTTAACTCTGCATCTGAGGTGGAGTCTGGGCTATATAACATAAGTAAGTACCTCCGCCCTACAGAATACCGCGGCGATAATAACTTCGTGTGGTGTTCCCGGCGGTGAGTAGGGTAGCCAGAGCTTACTGGAAGGTTTTTGTGCTGTCAGTGGCAAGACCAAAAGCTGTCCTACTTTGTATTTTACACTGACGGCACAGAAACTCTCAATGCTTGCAGGGTTGGCAGTGCGAGTGTGACTCTCTTGGTTTTCCACGCGTCCATAGACCGCAGTGACCACTTTCCATCAGGAGGGCCGTTTGCTTGTCCTGCCACCGAAGTGGTATAAAAAATAAAAATTTGTAAAATCTTTTTTGGGAATACCGTCTGATTTTCTCACCTGAAAGGAAAACCTGTGCTGATTTTGATTATACAGCTTTTATGGGAACGACTGCTGCCTGACCTCTTAACTCCTTTTTTTTTTTACGTGCGCAAAATCCCCACGGGTACCTCCCCACCGGAGCCGGAGAAGGAGGTTATGTCGCTTTGGTTGCCGAAGGTGAGGTTGACAGGCATATCCCTCGCACCCCGGCCGACCCAGGGCCATCTCTCACGATCTGGCCCTCTTCTCGGGTGTGGGGACTACAGAGTCCCCAACTCGTCCCCGGAAACGGGGAGGCGCGCCCTTCTGCCAGGGTGACAGGCGGCTCCACCTGTCACCCCCAGGCCGGCGCTCGGGGGGGGCGGAGGTCGTTCATCGACCTCCGACGCCCGAGTAGCCTTCGTACGCGGGCAGCTTGCCTTGCGATCCTGACCACTTAACTCCTAGGGAAAACTTGCTGGTGATATTACCTTGGGCCCGGGCGATTTTTCTATGACCTCCGAGAAAAGTTCCACAGTAGACATTCTAACCGTAGTGTCACAATATATTTTCGAGAACCTGTACGTAAAGAAAAATTTTTCTAAATTCTCAAGAATTTGTGACCGGCATAACATTATCAGACACAAAAACAATCTTGTAAGCTGTGGTAGTCGACTTGAAAAACTTAGTCATTCATTCCAGGGCAACTGTATACGCTTTTTTAACAAGCTCCCTAATTAAATTAGGGATTTACCTGTGAATAAATAAATGTAGTTAAAAGTAAATTGTGCCAGAAAGGTTATTATACAATCCAAGAATACTAGGATGATAAACAAGCTTGGAAAAGAGCTGTTCGCTCAACGTTGCTACTCAAGTTTTTATATTTAGATTAAGTAGACTAAGTGTATGTTTGTAAATAGATCAAAAAAATGCCGCCTTAATAAAATACTTAGTAAGTCTTAATGTGCGTCCATTAAGACTTACTAAGTCTTAATGGACGCATCCTTAGAATCATATTTACTTATTAATTTAGGTGAAATTTGTAGCCAATAAAGGTAGATTGTATAATATAAATAAAGTATTTATATTCGATAAGTACTTTATTATTAAATAAATTACTATTATGCCTTATAAAAAAACGCCTTATGAAATACAACCTGTTAACAGACAGACATACTTACACCGGTTTAAGTACCTAATTAAAAAATTAAAAAACCCCCGTCACTAAAAACAACCCCCAAAAAAGTCGAAAATAAATTCAAATCAAATCAAATCATTTTATTGTGAAAATGGGTACATAGTGGTGCTGTGATTAATTGTGGTTTCTCCATTCTCCGCCTCAAGGCATACAATAGAATTGCTTATAAGATATGCAACATAATAATTTAACAATTATGCACACAGGCTGCTTTATATTATACCAATAATTGAGTTAAAAAAAATATGTCAGTATGAGTAAATGTCAAAAAATAAAAGTCATATATATAATTAAAATCATAAGGAGTACATACATTCCATTATCATTAGAATATTTCAAATTACAAAAAATTAAAAAAAAAAAGCAAATCATAACAAAACAAATTAAAACAATTCAAATCACATTAAATATCGTTTTATTAACTTCTAATAAATTATATTACAGTAAATTACTTTGTCTTGTCGTCTAGGAATTCATTTACACTATAATAAGTTTTTTCGTATAGAAATGATTTAATTTCTTGTTTAAATTTGTCGATATTTCCTACATTTAAAATAATCTTAGGTAAGTTATTGTAGATCCTAGGCGCCATACAGAAAACGCTGCTATCCATTAATGCGCTCCTATGCTGAGGGCAACATATTTTGTGTTTGTGACGCTCACTTGTATAGTGTTCAAACAAACCTAAATTGGTTCTAACAAATACCGCGCAATTTTGTTAGTTAACTCTATAACTTTGATATACCTAGTAATACATAATATTTTGATGCAAGCCTTGTCATGACTAATGTAAATTTCAAACAAAAAAAACTAAATTCAAATCGCTTCATCCGTTCAGGAGCTACGATGCCACACACAGACACACACAGACACGTCAAACTTACAACACTCCGTCGTTTTTAGGTCGGGGGTTAAAAAGAAAGCTAAAAATGTTAAACCCAAAACATTCAACTAGCCCATCGTAGTCCACTGCTGGACTAGGCCTCTCCCAGTGTTGAGAGGCTTTGGCCTACTGTTTCCACGCTGGCCAGGCGTGTTGGTACAGGGTTTTATTTCGAAAGTTCCTTATCTCGCAGTGATATTGTCTGCGTATGTTTCCGTTTGAAACCCAAAACATTAACATCAAATAATATTCTTTTCAGGTGGACTTAAGCGAGAAGCCCTCATTTTGGAAGGCTCTCAAGCCCCCTGCGAAGGACAAGTGCGGTGAGCTGCTCACATCATTGTGCTACCATCCCAGCAACAGTGTGCTGACTCTCACCCTGCTGAAGGCCAGGAACTTGAAAGCGAAGGATATTAACGGGAAATCAGGTCAGTGGGCATCATTCTCGGAGCCTTTCCCCATCTCAGATCAGCGTCGGCTTTCCAATATAACTGTGATGAGGTTGAGCTTCAATATATTCCATGTAGCGATTGCTATCTGATCTACGGACTATGACAACCGGGATCACAGATTTCTGTGCCTCTAAATACCTTTTTTTTAATGTTCGCATAATCCCCACGGACATCCCCACCACTGGCCGGTGGAGGAGGTTATGTCGGACTTGAACCGACTAAAACGCACGCCGACTGTGTGGGCCGCAGGTTGCCGGATTATCTGAGACATATCCTGGCCGGCCCAGGATTCCTCTATATACCCAGACTAATGCAAATAGAATAAACGGGATATTTACCATGTTTCATTATTTTGAGTTTCCGATTGTTCACCGCCACTACTCCAGTTCCTCCGTGATCATGGTGCTTGCAACAGTGCCGAAATATCGGAAACTCAAAATAATGAAACATGGTAAATATCCCGTTTATTCTGATACTGATGTGAGTGACCATGATAGTTTAAATACCTATATAATGCAAATAGTTTAAATAACTATATAATATCAAACCCGTGCCTCATCCAAGTTTACTGCCGCCATACCACAGAGGCTGTCGTGCTAACAACCATTATAAATCCCTAAAATTTTCTGTGGAGCGCACCCTAGCCAAAATTTAAAAGCGTACAGAATAGAATTTGGACCACACCAGCTCTACCAATGCGGTGTCGTACCAGGCGACTAAGGGATACGGCTGTTTAAAATCGGACAGATATATACCTACAGCTCAGACTCAGCTTCAGATGCATGCCTTGAGTCAACTATAGTGCCCGGAAGACGCCAATAGGTTCACCCCCTATTACGTGGGACTGAATTCAATGATTAGTGAAATGTGGATGGTAATTCATCTCTGCCTAACCCTCCGGGAATAGAAGTGTGTTTATATGTATGTATGCATGTATGTTCAGACTAATCGACAGACAATTCGAAACTCAACGCGGCCGTGGTCTGAGGTATACATATAATCACGCCTTTATCCCTGGAGGGTTAGGCAAAGGTGAATTAACACCCACATTTCACCAATAATTGTATTCGGTCCCACGTAACAGGGGTGAGCCTATTGCCGTATGCCGGGCACTATTGTTGACTCGAGCCATACATCTGTGCCTGAGTCTGGGCTGTATTATCTGTCTGATGTTAAACAGCCCTATCCCTTAGTCCCCTTGTATGACAACGTATGGGAAGAGATGGGGTGGCCCTAATTCTACTCTACCGGTAACCACGCAGCAAGGTATACAAAGAATCAATCAATCAAAGAATCAATTTCATTTATTCAGTTTAGGCACACAAAGAGCACATACGTGGGGCGCACTATAAGTTTCCGGAATGAATATGAAAATATACTATTAAAGGTACAAAATTAATTTATTGTTTTTCAAAATAATCTCCCTTGGCGTCTATGCACTTTTTCATTCGATCAAACCAGTTTTGAAAACTTTTGTGCCACTCCTATGTGGTGACCTCTGAAACGTGTTTTTCATACTCCTCGACAGCCTCTTCTGGTGATGAAAATCGTTGGCCGCGTAATTGGTTCTTAATTTTTGGGAACAGATAAAAGTCACAAGGTGCCAGGTCGGGACTGTATGCAGGATGACTCATGAGTTCTACATTTTTCACCTTCAAAATAAAAAGTAATAAATAAATGAAAAAAAATAAAAAATAAAAAAAAGTCGTTTGTCTGTCTGGCCGTGTGAGAACTAGCATTGTCGTGGTGCAGGATGATACGGCGTTTACGGTTATTTTTACGGAGTTCGTCAATAACAAACGGTCGTGTACCAGTCACTATTCACAGTACGACGATTTTCTAAAGCAACAGTAGCCACGTGTCCAGTTTTATTAAAAAAAGAAGCAATCATCCGCTTAGATGCACTTTTCACGCGCGCCACTTTGGTTGGTTTCGGCTCATCTTGAAAGACCCATACGCTCGATTGCTGCTTTGTTTTGGGATCGTAGCAATAAATCCATGTTTCGTCACCTGTTACTATGTCCCACACCAAATTTGACGCACCTTCGTTGAATCTGGTAAGCATGGCACTGCACCAAGTGACGCGGTCCGTTTTTTGATTCTCGGTCAAGTTATGTGGGATCCACCGCGAGCACAGCTTTCTCACACCCAAATGTTTGTGTAGGATTGATTGTATTTGACTCATGCCTATTTCTAAGGATGCGCGAATTTCATGGTAGGTCACATGCCTGTCTGTTTCAATCATACGGCGCACAGCATCGATGTTTTTGTTGGTCACAGCGGTGGGCGGCCGACCATCGCGAGATTCGTCACTGAGATTGATACGACCACGCTTGAATTCTGCAAACCAGCAAACAGTCGTCTTGCATGGAGCTTCATCGCCAAAAGCTGTTTCATGCCGAGCGATGCTCTGTTGAGCCGTCAAATTACACTTAAAATCGTAGAAAATCATACTACGAAAATTTTCCCGAGTTAAATCCATGTTGATGCAGACACACAATTTTTTAAATGGCGCCAAAAGGTAAAACAAAAGACAGTCAGATGAAACAAACTGTGTTCTACAGCCAAAGAGTTCTATTTTCAAATGTTGTAATAAATTTTTAAATATTGTTTATGTAAGTGGCCAGTTCCGGAAACTTTTAGTGTAACCTATGTATGAACGTCAAAATTTTACAATTGAGTTTGTCAAAAAATAATATTAAAATATTAAATAATGTACAAATAAACCATTGGAAAATGATTCTTTCGCTGGTTCGGTAGGTTAGTTCTACTGAGAAGATACCAGCAAGAAACTCAGCGAACTATATTAGAACTAGATTATTTTTCTTTACAACTAGTATAATTTAGAAAAATATGTAATTTCCGATATGGTTAAGGAGTTAGAGCTTAGAGGAACAAAGCTTGGTTCATTAGGCGCGCCCCCCTGAATTTATTTTCGTGTGGGTAATGAACTGAGTGTGAGAGTGTCGTTACTCTCGCTACGAGAGGTCGAGAGAATACGTGTGCTGACTACACTGAATGTTTATAGATCGAAATTTTTGTTGAAAAGTGGAGGTTTTTATGTTTTAAGATAGTTCGGCCCACTGAAAGCTTAAGTACGGGTTCGATTCTTTTACTCCACGTTCGTAACTGATCTTTGATAACCAGTTACGAACATGGAATTTTTTCTGGTTTGATAACCAGCTACAAAAACGGAATATATTTGTCGTTTTGGTAACCATGGTTCATAACCAGCCACGAAAATGGATTTTTTTTCTGTGTTAACCGGTTATTAATTAGGAATATTTTTTCCACTTTCGTAGTCCAATTTCAAAACCTGGAATCGTCCAGTTTTTAAACTTGACATAAGTTCCACTCAGTGCTAATGTTTGTATATATGATTATGTCTATTGTATTAATCTGGGTTTTCACCGCCTCTGAAAAATGTTAAGTCGTTGAAATTGATTGAGATATAGAAAAAATTTTATCGGTTCAGGCGGGACTTCGGGTAAAGTTCTGTTCGTTCCCTCTGTAAGAGAAAGATCGCGGTTCCGAATCCCACCTGAACCGGTTTATTTTTTACTTTATCTTAAACTATTTTAATAGTTAGCATATTAAATGCTTCCAAATTTCATTTAAACGTTAAGACATTGGATCCCGTTTGCCATACGAACATCTATTAGGTATTTGGTGCTTTTAAAATTTCAACAACTGGTCTAAAACTTCAATATTGCTGGTTGTAGTAGTCGCTTTAAAGAAAATATTGGACTTTTTTTACACCACATGCGTGGCAGACAAGCGCACGGCCCACCTGTTTGAAAGTGGTTACCGTGGCCTATGGACGTATGCAAAACCAAGAGAGTCACACTTGCGCTGCCAACCCTGTAAGCATTGGAAGTTTCTGTGTCGTCAATGTAAAAGACAAAGCAGGACAACCTTTTGGTCTTCCCACTGACAGCACAAAAACTCTCCAGTGGAGCTCACTGGCTACCCTACTCACCGCCGGGAACACCACACAAGGTTATTATGTCCGCGGTGTCCTGTAGGGCGGAGGTACTTCCCCAGTCGGACTGCTTACTTGGACGGAAATACCGTCGTGTCCTACCTCCTCACTTTATACTCGGTCTTTCTGATCCTTTTTTTGTTAATGCTTTGCTCCTAAAGGTCATAGCATGAAAATAATCTTTAATCTTTCCCAAGGGCTATCAAACACTAATATTCGTCCAAACAAACCTCTGATACTTATTACATACATACATACATACATACATACATATAATCACGCCTTTATCCCCGGAGGGTTAGGCAGAGATGAAATAACACTCACATTTCACCAATCATTGTATTTGGAACCACGCAATAGAGGGCCGTTTTCCAGGCACTATTGTTAACTCTGCATCTGAGGTGGAGTCTGGGCTATATAACATACGTAAGTACCTCCGCCTGAAATGTGGGTGTTAATTACACCCACATTTCACCAATCATTGAATTCAGTCCCACGTAATAGGAGGTGAGCCTATTTCCGTCTTCCGGGCATTATTTTTGACTCGAGCAATGCATCTAAAGCTGAGTCTGGACTGTATATATCTGTCTGGTGTTAAACAGCCCTATCCCTTAGTCGCCTTGCACGACAACGCATGAGAAGTAATGGGGTAGCCCAAATTCTACTCTGCCGGGAACTACGCGGTGGTTTTATTACATACATATATTTCATTAATTAGATACATTACTACCGAACAGGGCAGAGCTCCTGTACATAAATTAATTTTCATAAACTTACGGGAAAGTTTATTTCAAAGGCTTGGAATTTCGCATTAACACTTGAAGTCGCTACCAAATTGAATTCAAAAGCCACTTTTATGAAGAAACTAATTTACCCAAGTTCATATTTAACGTGGTTTATATCGGTCGATGTTGATACGATATCGTACGCATCGGTTGTCAATCGTACCAGTATATGCTTATATACCTATTATCGTTGTAATCTTAATCCAGTAGGGCCATACGACGCACTGCTATGTAATAATATTAAGGTAATTTCAAATAATTTACACAATATCGTGACAAAAGTTTTTTACTATTTGCACGGCGCATAGTAAAATTACACACATACATACATATAATCACGCCTTTATCCCCGGAGGGTCAGGCAAAGGAAAATTAACAACCATATTTCACCAATCATTGTATTTAGTCCCACGTAATAGGGGGTGAGCTTATTGCCGTATTCCGGGCACTATTGTTGACTCGAGCTTCAATCTGAGGCTGAGTCTGGGCAGTGTATATCTGTCTTATGTTAAACGCATGCTGGTTTATCCGTAATTGGCAAATGTATCAGCTACATTTCTCGCTAAACATATCTTGTATAACGATTTGTAATACATTTGCTGTGGAAAAACCTATTAAATAAATAAATAAATAACAGCCCTATCCCTTAATCGCCTTGTACGACACCACATGGGAAGAGATGGGGTAGCCCAAATTCTATTCTGCCGAGAACCACACGGCACTGTAATTTTATTTATGTAATTTTACTGTGTAGTAATAAGTGTAGTAATAATTTACTGTGTAGTATTAAGAAAGCTACTTGTCATATGTGAGAAGTATGCGGACAAACATGGGCTGGTATACAACACCAAAAAGTCCGAATTCATGATCTTTGGGGCCGTGGGCACCAAGCGTCCGGATATCATACCGGAGGTGACTATGTGTGGAGTACCACTTCGTCAGGTTGATACCTTCAAATATCTTGGACACTATGTTGCTCACGACCTCAGGGACGATGCAGATATTGAGCGGGAACGTAGGGCATTGGCAGTAAGGGCGAATATGCTGGCCCGCAGGTTCGCTCGGTGCACGGACAGTGTAAAAGTAATGCTTTTTAAGGCGTACTGCACATCCCTGTACTCGAGTGCGATGTGGGTCAGCTATACCCAGCGCTCCCTTATGGCCCTACGTATACAATACAATAAAGCTTTCAGAGCGCTGTTGCGGCTACCGCGTTTCTGTAGTGCATCGGCTATGTTCGCTCACGCACGTACCGATGGTTTCGCAGCGTTGTGGCGAAAAAAAATGACGTCGACGTTGTATGGAATGTGCGGCAGTGGCAACAGTATGCTCAATGTACTTGTGAACAGGGGCTATGAGTGCCACATATTAAGGCACGTCTATAAAATGCACCAATCTTTTGTAATATATAAATACTAACATAGATTTAAATATTTACTAACAAAAAATGGATTTTATTTATCTGGAAAATAAATGAATTATTATAAAGAGAATACGAATCTTTCGATCGCATTGCAATATCAATTACAAAGTCGAGCAGACTGCCCATTTACGCTTTTTAAATTTTTGGTCACATCATAATTATTCCTTGCGTTAGTCAATTATGCATATGCGGTCTTCACCTCGGAGTCCGGGCCGCGCTTGCTGGAGTTGACTTCTCCACTTGGCTCGGTCTTGGGCATCAATGTCAGTAAGATTATTGGTATTCAAATCACCCATTACGACGTCAAAGCACTTCTTGTGTTCACCTTACCGAGACCCGGCAGCGGCGCCATTGTCAGACATTTATTACCCACGTAGCCTGGCGGTTTCCGCAAAACACTGTGATGATAATGACATTGATCGCAGGTTTATAAGTGCCTTAATGACTATAGGCTCGCCACCTATTACATTAGGACCTAAACATAAACTGGCGAAATGTGGGTGCTAGCACCTCTGCCTAACCCTTCGGGGTGAAAAGCGTGATTTTATGAGTATATTTGGTAATGACATTTTTTTACAACTCTGAACACAAATCGTATCGTAGTCGTGTCGTTAACTATAAAAGTCTGTAACACATAAATCAGGATACGCATCTAGAAGTTCCACGTCCAATTAAGTAAGGGTTCTGTCTCCAGTAACTCGAGAGACAGAAATATTGTCGGAATTTTTTCACGCTAACGATATCTCAGAATTTCGTCGAAAAATGTTTCATAAAAAATATTACTTAAGATTAAGTAACTTCATTAAAGTTTTTTTTCTCTGATTAATGAACGTTTAGGTCGTATTTTTTATCTGTGAAGCAGTTGTTCTTAACGGCTTACAGTTGTAGGGCAATTTGGTCTTTATCCCTCCGGGGTAGGTCACCACTGTTCCTTATTTGGTATTGAGTACTGTGGAATAAAAGAGGTGTTATGATGCGTCCATTTATTATGAATGTCACGACAATACTAGTTACATTTTCCATGCACTTATATTATATACTATACAGAATACATAGGTCGGCACATAGAGACAACGGTCTACCATCTGCCTCTATCCTTACACACTTCACGAGCTTCCTGTACAACAATACTGACAGGCTTTGTAGCCTCGTTGCTGCGTAGGCTCAGGGGGGGTACCAACAGCATTCTGGGAGTATGATTAATATATCAAGTACCCTGGAATAAAACAAATAAAAAAAAAATATAAAAATAATAATATAAAAATAATATAATATAATAATAACTGTAGAAAAAAATAAAATATATTATTAACATAGATGTAAGAACAATTACTAACAAGATACTCATTGGCCATTGTTGTCTAAAATAAAAGATTTTTTTCTTTTTTTTTTATCTTTTTTTTATTTGTCATGCAAACCAGCTGGCCGTATGCTTATCTGCCGCTAAATGCTATAAAAATGACTAATTTTTCCACATCTCTATATATATCGTAGAGCCAATATTTAGATAGATTTATGTGTGTTTTCCAGATCCCTACGTTAAAGTCTGGCTGCAGTTCGGAGACAAACGCATTGAGAAACGCAAGACAGCCATCTTCAAGTGTACACTGAATCCTGTATTCAATGACTCCTTCTCCTTCAACGTACCCTGGGAGAAGATCAGGGAGTGTTCCCTGGACGTCCAGGTTATGGACTTCGATAATATCGGCAGGAACGAGCTGATTGGACGGATATTGCTTGCTGGTGAGTAGATTTAATCATCTTAGCATGGTTCCCCCTCCTCGCAGCTCACGGTCCTTTTTTTTATCTAGGATACGCCAACTTGACTTCACCTCACCTGATGGTAAGCTAAAGGTAAAGTCTCAGGAAAGAGGGTTACCATTACAGATAGTGTCTGTAATGGTAACCCTCTTTCCTGAGACTTTATATTACAATGGTGGCACTCAGCTTGGTGGCCTCATCAAATGCTTTTTCACGCCCCGCTTAAAGGACCCGAGACTGTAGGAAGAAGGAAACACGTGTGCTGGTAATGAATTCCGCCTGCTTCTTCTTCTGTTTGGCTTATACGGCTTATATAGTAGCTACTGCCGTAAGACCTCCAAACACTGACAGGAAAGAATAAATCATAACCTCTTTCGTCAATAAGGAAGATGTACCGGTGTGCAGGTAAGGTTAGCTTGGAGCCTGAAGATCTTTGCAGGCGCCCAAAAAACCCTATGACACTATAACTTCTGTGGCATGGCGGTAGTAAATGCGGCCGATACACAGGAAGCGCGGGTTCGATCCCCGCTCAATGCAAATATGTGTATGCATAAATATGTGTATTTGCATTGGTCTGGTCGTGCCTCGGAGAGTACGTTAAGCCTTTGGTCCCGGTTGACAAACGAACTCCTAAATAGCAGTCGATAAGGGTGATAAGAACCCTAAAACGAAGTCCAAAAACTGGTCTAGCTACAATGCTTTGATATCGCCTTTGGGTTCTGGAGGTCAGATGGCAGTCGCTTCATGAAAAATATCGAAGTTCAAAAAAATCCGCAGTTGAACTGATAAAAGCAGACGCCAGACTCCGAGGTGAAAACATCAGATGCGACTGGGATTAACGCTAAAATGAAGTAAAACATCCCACTTACCATCACATGGTAGACTAGTCTCCAGAATAACTATTAATCGCACATGTATTTCCAGAGCGACAGATAGATTTTCCATACATGTTTCATACATGTTCCATACATGTTCCATACATGTTCCATACATGTTCCATACATGTTCCATACATGTTCCATACATGTTCCATACATGTTCCATACATGTTCCATACATGTTCCATACATGTTCCATACATGTTCCATACATGTTCCATACATGTTCCATACATCCATACATGTTCCATACATGTTTTATACATGTTCCATACATGTTCCATACCTACATGTTGGGTAAAAATCTATATTTTATGTTCCAGGTAAAAACGGTTCAGGGGCAACTGAAACAAAACACTGGCAAGACATGATCACAAAACCTCGGCAGACCATCGTGCAGTGGCATCGCCTGAAGCCAGAGTGAAAATGTTAACATGAAGAAAAATTAATCAAAAAAATAATAATAAAAATGAAACAAAAACGTCATAAGACTGAACAGTTAACAAAATTGTATGGCACACGAATCTCTCTGATCTGTCTTCGTCTGAGCGTCGTGCAAGAGATTATTTTATTTTATTTTAATCAAAAAAAAATCAATACACAAAAAAAATTGCAAATCTAATCAGAAAATTTGGCATCCATATCTTTGTAGATGGAAATGCTATTTTAATCATTCAAAAAATTTTCGAATATATTAAAAAAAAAAATTTTTTTTTAATGTTAAGTTATTTTTTATTAAAAAATTTTACTTCATTCCTCAATAAAAATGTTAAAATTAAAATTATAGTTGTCAACATATTTTAATATTTGTAGTTTCCTTTTTCTATTTCAAGCACGCGCTACTTTTCCAAACTTGACTATCTTTAAAAAAAGAAAGATTAAAATGACTTAAAATTAAAATCAAAAATCGTGATATTTCTAAAAACGAGAAATCAAAATATTGAACATTAACTTAACTAAAACGGAGTAGTATGAAATGCTTCTTCGTCTCGTCTCGTCTTTTTAATAACACATGTCATCACAAAATATGTTCTAAGTTGATATTTAGATATTTCAAATATATAGTTTCAAATGGTGGGTAAAAAAACTGTAGAAAACGTTGCTGGCATTAAATAACAGTTACGAAATCTCTGTTGCTCATAGACAGGATAAAAAAACTGTAATATTCTCTAATTAACTCCATTATATTTCTATTACTTTTAATTTATCAGTATCAGTTATTTAATTTTCGCTGTTGTAAAATACCGTTATTATGTATGGTTATTATTCAATAATATTATTCAATTAATTTTATCCGAATGGATACGATCTCTGAGGAAACTGACATGAAAGGGCGTATAAAAATATATCCATTATAAAAAAAATCTAAAAAATTCCATTATAAAAAAGTCCGAGTTCGACAAAATCCACCGAAAACCAAAAACTAATGTGACATATTTCAAAAATAAACTATCAACAGTCACAAAATGTTGTACCTAGTGATCCAACATTTACAAAATAATTATAAGTATCAGTCAGTACTACACGAGAGACTATTGGGATAGATTGCAAATTATGTAATTAACGCAATTGACAGCCAACTGATTATTCTGTAGTTAGAATTAATTGATTTTTCTTTATTGCCTACAACCCTAGTAACCAAAATTCTGATTCTGAACAGCATTTCAAACTAACTTCTAACCTTCGAACTATATTGACGTTTTACTTAATAAGTAATGGTTGGATGATGAGTGTTAAGATTTTAATAAATAATATTGTTAGAATTATAAATTAATTGTTAAAAATGTAGAAAATCATACGGAAGGTCGAGTTCACATCGCACAAAAAAGGAGTAGATTTTCTTTTTAATAATAACTGTTTAATTAACGTTGTCAACAACGTTAAACAAGATTCTAATTTTGAATTGCTCAATGAGACAGCAAAAATAACAGAAAAAAACAATTTAAAAAAAGAATGTGATCAACTTCAGAGTAATAATACCAAACTGCCAAATTATTACATTTCTAAACATCTAAGTACGCGATTTTTGAAAAAAAAAAAGAAATATGTGTCAAAAATTGCTTCAGAATGCTTAAAGGAATAAGTACAGATTCTAAATTAATGTTAAAAATTAAGAAAGTGTTGCAAGTGTATGAGGCTGGTCAATTTTAGGTGAGATATAAATAGAATTATCAAATGTTGCATGGCCGCTCTTGAAAAATAAAACAATTTTCACTCAACATCTTGTGGATAGTTTGGTAGCAAGATTTTTTGTTAAATATGTATGTACATTAAATATTATAGAATCAAAATGCTTGTTGTTACATGTTGAAGCTTAAATTCCGTAAAAGTAGTTGGAATCAATGTTAAAAAAACGTATTGACAAAAATAATATCATTAAAAATCCAAAATATTGTATACATTTGTAAAAGTTTTATAGAATTTAGCGTAATTATAGATGTACCACGTAGCTTGTTGTTATAGATGTTAGACAGTTCGATGTTCATAAACATTAGTTGCCGAAAAGGAGTGGAATATAGAAAAACTAAAAAAAAACGGTTTTTTTTTAAATCAAAAATCCTCCAACTGAGCTTCAAAAAACCGATTTTAGTGGAAAAATGTCAAAGTGAAATAAGTGTTAAGATATTTAAATAGTGTTAGAGTTTAAAAAATATATTCAAGATCATTGGTTACATTGATACTGACAAAAATAACTTTGATGTAGTTATTAATACTTAACATCCATACAATAACCCTCCTTTTGCTTCACCGTTATCGGGTAATACATTTAGTTGTATCTCTCTACAACCTCTTGATTGGAAATCACAAATCTCTTAACTATTTTATTCTCTATATACGCTTCTTCGTCGACAGCCTATGTGGTGGTAGTGAACGCGACTGCAACGTAGGAGGCGCGGGTTCGACCCCTGCTCAGTGCAAATATTTGTATTTATGAATATATGTATTTGCATTTCTCTGGTCGTGCCTCGCAGAGCACGTTAACGGTCGCGGTTACCATACCAACATCTATGGCAGTCATTACGGGTAATTGGAGCCCTAAAACGTCAGCTTTCGTGCAGTAGTAAAATTTTAAGATATTATTTAAAAATGTGCTGTTCGTATCAATGTTACCAGTATTTCACACAATTTTAACACGTAATAAATACTTATCTCTCTAAACTTGCCATTTAATATTATAAACAAATATTCGTAATCACAATTTTTAAATATATAGCCGAATTCTATATTTTCTACTCTCGTATATATGCGTACAAACAATAATATCTATATATTGTAATGGCGTTGTTATATGTAATTACGTAAGCCTCTGGAATGCTTTTTAATTATTTTTACTAAACATATATGTTTTTTTCTTTATTGATGTGTACAATTTATTAGTTAGTATGTCTTATCCACAACCACAAAAAAATATATACTTAACGCCTAATGGCCTATATTCTGTTGCTAACGAAAAAAAATCCTGACAAAATTGATTTTAAATTGACAGGTTAGACACTATTTAATTATTGAAAAATCACAAGAAAGTAATAGAATTATAGACATTGCAACACAGTAACAAATTTTAAAATAAATCTTTTGAAGATTTAATAATATATTTATTTATTTAATAAAAATTATAAAATATTTATAATTTTGTTTTCTTGACGCCTGTCAAAAACTATTTATCAATATATGTTACTGCCTCATTGCTATAATTTTCTCATAGGATTTTTACTCTTCACTATTTAAACATGGACCGTTTTAGGCATACGATTAATTTTCAGCTGTTTCCAAACAAAAGCATATCCTGGTATGGTAGGAAAGTAAAATTTTAAAAAAAAATATTGTAAGTATAAAAGAAAGGTCAAAATGAGAGGAATTATTCTAATAAATGTACATAAAAATAGGAAAAAATGTATCGATTGTTGTCATTCAGAGTTCGAGCTATTTGTATTTCATTATGATGTACTTAGTGTTTGCAATTCCCGAATTCGCCTGGCTCCTGTGTGTTCACGTATATGAACACTAGTTTATATGTGTGTGAGCTAAGCAACTGAAATATTTAAAATTATAGTGACGTCATTTCTTGTGTTGCAATTTGCAATCGCAAGCATAATAAATATGTAAGGAGCATGCGCTTTATATGTAATAATATGTGTGTTATTATCACATGTTGCAATATTTGAAATTCGAATCAAGTGACGTCATTTCTTGTTGCATATGCGAGATTGATAATATATAATTATGTGAGCTGGATGCGCATTCGTGAACTGTCAACCATATGTTTAAAATTCGAATGAATAAATATTTTTGCATCTTCCGAATACTACCTCTACTTTGCTTTTTCGATTTAATAGCCGAAAAAATATAATATATTTTTAAAACTATGAAATAAAAGCAATTATTTATTTTTGACAGTCATTTCTTTTTTAAATTATGAATTAATATCATTTAATCGATGCTGTGATATCCGATAGTTTTGAAATGCGAACTGTATTAGGTACAATATATAGTTATTTATATTATTTTCTTGAAATTGATGAAAGATTACATATTTTAAGTCATAAAAATGAATTTCTTAGTCCGAAATCTATATTATTTTTTAGAATAACAGTATAATTATATTTGAGATATTTAAATAATATCCACTATAGATATTTGAGAATCCCCCATGTTATTTAAAGCATCGGTTAAATGAATTATTCAGCCTGTATTGCGGTTCGATTGCAAATCATTGTGATGTACAATTATTACATATCAATTCATTTTTATTCTCATAGCCTTCAAGGATATAATATATCTATATTTTCGTGAGATATTCATTAAAAAATATTTAGGTACACTGAGCACATAAAAATTATTTTTTATCTATATACAGGTAGCACTAAAAATTTGTCTTGTGTGTCAATAAATCACAAAACATAAAAAAATCATAAACTTTTTTTTCAGAATTAGACACGAATCTTTCGATTTTCGAATTTCAGAACGATTTTTTTTTATTATAGTGATTTTTTAATACTGTGTAAATTAAAAAAACGTTTATTTTAACTATATTATTGAATGTTTTATGTAATCGCATTTAATATAGCAACTGTGGCCGAGAAAATGAGTTACATTGCAAAGTGGTTTTTAAAACATTTGCCCGCGCTTTTGTCGTAGCCATTATGACGCTGACAGCTTAGTTTTCGTTCGGTACCGGCTCAGACGGTGTTAGTTAAACGTTCGGTATCGGCTCAAACCAATTACTTTTATATATATATACTACTAGAAAGGCTGTTTAGAACAAAAATATATTACTGAGTGACGCGGGAATGGGGGAGACAGCTACGGGAGGTAAATAAAAGAGGTATTGACGGCTATGTGTCTTTCATAGCGCAAGCTAATAATTCTGCTAATGTGGGTGAATATCTGGGTTCGCTATTATAAAAAAAAATTCAATTAATAAAAAGTTATTCAAAATCCAGTTTCGATCTAATCTCAAACTTCCAAATGTCAAACATGATCGCAATTACACTGATCAGGCCCTCGATTCTAATGAAACAAAACCACAGTCATACCACAGACACTGCAAAAAATGACATTAAATTTTGAACTTTATATTTGTATTGTTAAAGTCCAAAATTAAATTAATAGTTCTATTACACTTTTTGATTCACTCTGCATAAAGCCTTTTAATTATTATTTTTTACCTGCATTGCTTGGAAGTTCTAAATTGTATAAGACACTTTGTACTTTTCCACTGTATTATTTTTCACAAAGTTCTTAAACTACCCACATATAAAATATTGTCAAATATTGTAGTATTTTCAAATATAACTTTATAACTGGCAATTACAAAGTGTCTTATTCAATATGTGTAGCAGGTTCCACCAAGTGACTTCAATCAACAGTGTTACCAGTATAAAATTAAATGAATTTTTAGTCGTGGTATGATAGTCATTTTGCTTTGGGAAAGTTTGTGACTTTAGCTATTCAATTTTTTTTTCCGTACATGCGGTCTACTAGGTAGTATATAATATTTAGTAATTGGCAAAACGGTACATAAAAAACGTTTGGTAGGTATCAGCTCAAATGGGTGTAACTTATAATCACGGTTTGTGTTTATTTTGTGCAATATAAATGTTATAAAATTAGGAAAAATGTGATTTTAAAAATATAGTTGATTATATTTTATCGTATATCTAGTAAAAAAAAAATAACGTTTTAAAATATATATACTTATATAATATAATATCAGATAACGTTAAGGAATCAGTGTTAGATTAGATGAGAAGTTTAAAAAAAATGTATTTATAGACTGTTACATTTAAAATAAGAATGTATTCGCTTTCAGCTGTATTTTTAATTTTAATTTTATTTTTAACATTCTTGCATAGATGTCATCGTTGTGTGTAATTAATTTTCATTTTCTTTTTTATTAATTAAGATTTTTAGGTGTACTGTTCATTATATATCATACACATATTATAAAGTGTTGACAATCATTAATGTATTGTGTATTTATATTAATTGTAATTAAATTCATTATTCCCGAATAAAATATTGAGTTAACTATGAGATGTATTTTACTTTATTCTTTAAAAAAAAATATAAATTCTCATTCATACATCTACAACACAACTACAAACCTCAGTGGTTTCTAAATGCACTGTAAATAATTATGTATATATGATGTTTTTAAGGTGATAAATAAATAAATAAAAAATTAAAAAAAAGATAATCACACCTTTATCCCGAGAGGGTTAGGCAGAGGTGAAATAACACCTACATTTCACCCATCAATGTATTCGGTACGACGTAATCGGAGGAGAGCCTTTTGTCGAATTCCGGGCACTGAAAATAAGTTTAAAACTAAAACCCGACTACTGAAAAAGTATTAAACAAGAAAATATCTAGAATAGACGTGGTCGTATGGCACTTTTCCCAACAATGTATTGTTTTGTTACACTAAGTGGCATACGACCACGGCTATCCTTGATATTTTCTTGTTTAATACTTTTTCAGTAGTCGGGTTTTAGTTTTAAAGTTATTCTTTTATTTATATTATTTTGGGGCAAGAAATAGGTATAATTTATACATATTTGAAATGTACTAATTAAGCCTTTTCAGTTGATACCAAACACGACATATTTATCTCAAATTTATTTTTTATCACAGTACTTTATGACCACTAGAGGGCGCCACGTTAGATTCAGTGACACGTTATATAACTCATAACCGGCGGACGATTAAGACGCTTCTAACGATATCTCATTTGTCCAGTTCTAATGAGTAGTTCAGGAGCTACGAGGGAATAGATAAACATACATACATACATACACACATACTTTTTTTAAATCCCCACGAATACCCCCCACTGGAGCCGGTGAAAGAGGTTATGTCGGACTCGAACCGACCAAAACGCACGCCGCCTGTGGGTCGTTTTTGGTTGCCGATGGTGAGGTTGACAGGCATATCCCTCGCACCCTGGCCTACCCTTGGCCATCTCTCGCGATCTATCCCTCTCCTCGGGTGTGGGGACTACATAGTCCCCAACTCCGCCGCGGCCTGCTTCTGCCAGGGTTGCTGGTGGTGACTGGGCACATGGGGCTCATGGGGGGTGGAGGTCGTTCATTGACCTCTGACGCCCGAGTTGTATCCGTACGCGGGCAGCTTGGCTTGCAATCCTTCGTCGCTCCCACATGCAGACATACTTGCATACATACATACATACCCTGTCAAAATCATAACCCTCCTTCGCTTCGCCGTAGTCAAGTAAAAGGCACATTTCGAAAACAATAACAAACTCACATTACATTTGCATCTGTACTGTATATGAAGGCTGTATACTTTTGCATAAAACCTTCGTTCTCAAACTATTTTGTCTTTGCTTGAAAAATAGAGTGTTGACTCTATTTTTCCTTTTTTCTACACCTCAAGATGTCACACACTATCCAACCATACCATCTTATATTTTGTAAATAAATAAAGAAAAGCTACAAAAAATATGGAGACAGCATACAATACTTTGCAATCTACAGGACAAAACAATGTTGATGGTGTCATAACAATGATGAAAAATGGTGACTATTTAAAATAATATGATTTGACGGAAGCCGTAAGTCCGACTGAGGAATTACCTCCACCCTACAGAATACCGCGGCTGTAATAACCTTGTGTTGTGTTCCAAGCAAGAGCTCACTGGACAGCTTTTGAGCTGTCAGTGGGAAGACCAAAGGCTTGTCCTGCTTTGTCTTCTACACTGACGGCACAGAAACTCTGTTCTTACAAGATCGAGTGTGACTTCTCTGGTGCTGCACACGTCCCTAGGGCACGGTAATCACTTTCTATCAGGTGGACTGTGAGCTTGTCTGTCACCTAAGTGGTATTAAAAAAACGTCGACATTTTCCTAAGCGACTGCCATCTGACCTCTAAAGCCAATTGGCGATATCGAAGCTCTGTAGTTATATATATAAGTGATAGGTAGTCCTTGGGCCTTTGCAGTTGCGTAGAGACGTTGCGTCCTTGTATTTTACCATCTGTACCAGGTAGGTGAATATGCTGATGAGCTCTTCCAATTACTCCCACCCTCACCTTTCCTACACAGGACAACACGTGCAGGTCTTAGATATCACCCGCAAACAGTGCAGAGTATCCGATCAAGAACCAAGCGGTTCGGAAACTCTTTCCTTTGTCGCAACATTAAGACCTGGAATTCATTACCAGCTCAGGTGTTTCCTTCTTCCTACAGTGCCGGGTCCTTTAAGCGGGACGTGAAAAAACATATGATGAGGCCGTCAAGCTGAGTGCCACCATTGTAACATGGTATGTGTATATAATGGTGACCCTCTTTCCTGATTCTTTGCCTTCAGCTTACCATCAGGCGAGGCAAAGTCTAATTGACTGGTCCTATTTAAAAAAAGTGAGGACTAGTAGGGCTTTTGAGGACTCGCAACTGCCCGTAACGACTGCCATAAATGTTCAGAACTCCGAGGCACGGAAATAGCCAGATCTATGTAAATGAATGTAATAACCGCGGTAGCCTAGTGGTATGGGTAATGGACTGCTGAGACGAGGTCTCGGGTTCGATCCCAGGTGTGACCCATGGCACACACTTTTCGATGCTTTTCGAAGTTATGTGTGTATTTATCGCAGGTTTATAAGTGCCCGGTTAATGGCAATAGGTTTGCCACCTATTACATTGGGACCTAAACATAAACTGGCGAAATGTGGGTGCTGGCACCTACCCCTTCGGGGATATAGGCGTGAGTTTATGTTATGTAAATGGATAATATTAATAAACACGGTTAATAATATAGCTGGTATGCTGGCTCCTGATGGAGAGGTCGAGGACTACATTCGAACAGTCTTCGACAAAAGTGGAAACCTAATGTTTGAAGAATTCCGAGAAATCATGTCCCAAGTTGCCAAGGTCATGGGCATACCCATTTCTGAATTTGGTGGCCAGTTGACAGCAGCTTCTATGGGCCGCAGTACTGGCAGTAAGTTCACCTTTGAATTGATATTATTTAATTAATACAATTTTTCTTTTCCTTCTTCCGACAGTCCCGGGTCCTTTAAGCATGGCGTGAAAAAGCATATGATGGGGCCGTCAAGCTGAGTGTCACCATTGTTACATGGTATATGTATGTAATGACGATCCTCTTTTCTGACACTATCACGCGAGGCGAAGTTTGATTGGATCATTTGGGTCGGCCGGGGTGCGAGGGATATGCCTCTCAACCTCACCTTCGGCAACCAAAGCGACCCACAGGCGGCGTGCGTTTTAGTCGGTTCGAGTCCGACATAACCTCCTCCACCGGCTCCGGTGGGGAGGTAACCGTGGGGATTTTGCGCACGTAAAAAAAGAAAAAAAAAAGCCAAATTTTAATTGATTCATCGTGTATAAATCTATATATATAACTAGCTGACCCGGCAAACGTTGTTTTGCCATATAATGTTATACCCTTATCATTTAGGGGGATGAAAAATAGATGTTGTCCGATTCTCAGACCTACCCAATATGCACACAAAATTTCATGAGAATCGGTCAAGCCGTTTCGGAGGAGTTTAACCACAAACACCGCGACACGAGAATTTTATATATTAGATAATAGAAAGTCGTGTTAGTTACACTATTTATAACTCAGGAACGGCTGTATCGATTTAGCTGAAAATTGGTGGGGATGTAGTTTAGAACCAGGAGACGGACATAGTATACTTTTCATTCCGTTGACTGTGTTCCCGTGTAACCTGATATACATCCCAACTAGCACACAAGCAGCTTTCATCGCCTTTATAGAGCTTCTTAGCGATACAATAGCCGTTGAAAAGCTAAAACCAACTCCTCAGCCTGTATAGCAACGTATTCTAACGTCATTATACAGGTATGCGATACAGTGGCCATACAATCGTAATCATTTACACTAACGCAGTTACAATGGTATCTTATTCCGCTATTCTACAGGTAATGGAGGTATAGTAGAGTTGTTAACACTCCTTTATCACTAGTAGAGGTATAAATGATGTTTTGGAAGGTATGAGTGTTTGGAAGGCGCTATAGGATGCTACTGAATCACTTTGAGTGGAAAAGAGCGTCTTTATAGATTCTTAAGTTCTATAATAGAATTTATCACCACTCTTGTAGCGTCATTACCTACAGTAGAGTAAAAGTTACTCTGTAGTAGCGGTAAAGGCGCTATATTTGAGGAAATGAACTCTTTCGTAGCGCTAAAGGCGTTATAGTAGTGGTTTTAATTACTTAAGACTGTGAGTTATACGTTTATAGCACTACTATAACTCTTTAAGTGGGACAGGAGCGGTTTCAAATGCTTTGATTAGTATACTTTGTTGTCCATTTTGAGTTAAAATCTTCGATCATAATTATGAATAGAACAAAAAGTTGGAAATTAATAAAGAAGCAGGGAAACATACGACAAAAAATTAAGAAGAAGTATTCTAATATATTGAATAAACATTCGAGGCAGTGTGTTAGGTTAAAAAACCTTAGTAATGAAATACAAGCAGAAAATGAAGTGGGTTCCGTATCTTCCCAAAACAGTACTGTTGTGCCTAAAATAAGTAACTGTGTTTCTGAGGGGGTTCATACTGAATTATTTGAAGAAGCTTCCTCAAGTGACGTTATAACTTCAGTTAACATTGACTGTGGCTATCAATCTAGTTCAGATGACGAAACTGACAGTACCGATTTTATTAAAAATATTAATTTTCGAAATGCAGTTCAAAAATGGGCTGTTAAATTCAACGTAACGCAAGTAGCGCTCTCAGAATTGTCAAAAATTATAAATGTAAGAATACCGAAGATTTTACCTAATGACCCACGGACTTTATTGAGGACACCGAGACACATCGATTTGAAGTCAATTGGCGATGGTGGAAAATATTGGCATAATGGTATTATTATTCCTTTGAAAAAAATCCTGCATTCTTGGACTGCAAATGAAATGCCAGAAAAAATATCTCTAAATTTTAATTTTGATGGCCTTCCTATACATAAAAGTTCTAATAAAGAGTTCTGGCCCATACTTTGTAACATTTTTGAAATACCTCAACAAGACCCATTTATAATTGGTATTTATTGTGGAAAAGGCAAGCCCAAAGATTTGAATGCATTTTTAAACGATTTTGTGGAGGAGATGATACAATTACTTGACGATGATTTATATTTGGAACAATTTGAAAAAGTAATCAAAATAACTATAAGATGTTTTATCTGTGACTCTCCTGCAAGAGCATTTATAAAAGGTATTTATTATTTACTTGCAATTAACATTACCATTTAAATTAATATGTGCAGATAATTACGATTAATATTACTAACAACATTTTATAGACCTATGAATAAATATACAATCTTTGCCTTATTTTAAATATTTAATTAATTCCTTTTTATTATTTCAGGAGTGTGTAATTTCAACGGAAAACACGGATGCCTGAAATGCACTACAGTCGGCGATTACTCTTACAAATCTCACACGGTTACGTTCCCCCAAACAATGTGTTCTGAGAGAACAAATGTTGATTTTCGTGAAAAAAAGTATGGACGGCACCATAAGTATGATTCTCTTTTGCTAAAATTACCGATCGACATGATTCATGATTTTCCTGTTGGTGACTCACTACATTTAATAGATTTGGGAATCATGAAAAGATTAATTACTGGTTGGTGTAATGGGAATTTTGGTTTGTATCTAACAAAGTGGTGTACTAGAGATATATATATCGTCAATACTTTTTTAAAGCAATGTAAAATGCCATCAGAAATTCACAGGGCAGTAAGACAATTGGACACATTGGCTTATTGGAAAGCGACAGAGTTCCGAACATTCTTTTTTTACTTGAGCGTAGTGATATTACCTGATGTTCTTAATCAGGATGTCATGGAACATTTTTTGTTACTTTACTGTGCAATTACTATTTGTTCTACTCCAAAATATAAAAACTTTCTACCACTGGCAAAAATTCTGCTGTATAAATTTGTGGACCAATATAAATACTTTTATGGTGTTGACTACATTACGAGTAACGTACATAATCTTTCGCATATTGCGGATGAAGTTGAAAGGTTTGGACCATTAGATACTTTCAATGCATACCCTTTCGAAAATAAATTATATGTTATCAAAAATATGCTACGTCAAGGCAATAACGCACTTTCACAAGCAGCTAAAAGACTAAGTGAAGATGATTTCATAGTTGAAAAAGATATGAATAAATCAACGCAGATGGCAGCGCCAATAGTATTGAAAAGAAAATCACGATATATATTTAAATTTAATAATTATGAAATATCGTCCAAACCTCAAGACAAATACTTAATGCTGAAAAACAATGATATTATAGAAATCGAAAATATGAAAGAAGATGCAGGAAGAGTGTACCTCCATGGCTTTAAGTTCATAAATAAAATAGAATTGTTCCAGACTCCAATAAAATCATCGTTTCTCAACATTTATAAAGTTCCACTTACTTCCTCACGAAGAAGTAACATAATTGTTACTCCCCAGGACATAAAGTGTAAATTAGTGTGTTTAGAACATAAAAGGGAAATGTATGTTTTTCCGTTGATACATACAATTTTGTAAAATAAAATAATGGGAATACGATTCAGTTTTTTATTCAATAATAATTTCGTTATATGAAGCAGGTACATAGTATTATATACTATAATCAATCAGTCTTCGATAAGGGCTTTTCAGTCACGTTTTGAAAAATACTTATTCTTATAAATACACATTTAACTTTTTCTCTTAAGCTGGCTGTTTATAAGAGGGAGGGTAGTAATTGTAATAATAATTATTAATATTTTTACAAGTAATTAGTATTTGAAAAATCAACAATTCTTGCAATTAGAACTTTTACATGAAAGTTAGTGTAATTTTTTTTACTTTTAGGTACACAAAGTTTATGTCATAAAAAAATTGTTAAAAGTAGGTAATAATAATTATTAATATTTTTAGAACTAATATAACTTTGAAAAATCAACAATTTTCACAATTAGAACCTTAACACAAAGTTTGTGTTACATAATCTAATATTTTTAAAATTTTACACCATGTTCTACCAAAAAAAAGGTAATTAATCATAATTATTTTAAAAAAAACAGAGAAACTAACACAGTGATTCTTCCTCTTCAGACAGGTTGTTTTGTGTGTCTTCCTTGCCGCATTTTTCTTTCCTTTCTTCCTTTTCTTCTTCCTCATTTTTTTTCGTATCCTTTTCAGTAGTCTTTTGCTCGTCATTGCAAGATTTTTTTTTGGATCTTTGCCTTTTTGTAGGTATTCTGTCAAATTTTACACCTTTTCTCTTATTAGCATTTTTTAAAACGTTTTTGAAAAACGTGTCATTTTGTTCTTGTGTGTATGCAATATCCCACTGATTTATTACAGTGAAAAAAAAGTTCAAAGTGTTCTTGTAACATTTAAGGCTTACTTTAACACCATCACCACGACTGCTTCCAGACCATGAACATTCGCAAAGAAACTCTCTGGAGAAGAGTATATCCAAAAATCGGTACGCGCAGTTAGTTCCTTTACCTATGCCACCCGTACAAACTATTGAGCATGATCGGATGAGTTTTGTTTTCTGTTCATTATTAGAAAGTAACAGCTCCATATCCTCTAGGTCTTTTACACTTTTAATTTGTTTTATAATGAAGGAATTGTTTTCCCAATCAGAAGTTTTGCCCAATGTTACTACTTTGGTGCTACTATTTCTATTCGACTCTTCGATCTGAATGGAGAGGCTTGCTATTTCGTGCATAATTTTTTTTTGGTTTTCAATAACGTTACCCATTAGTTCAAATAAAACCGACTGGTTCTGCAATATATTTTGAATGTCAGTATTTGGTTCTGGTAGTGATTGAACCGGATTTTCTATGTTTTCAGGTTCAGAAACGATGATATATGTCTGATTAGTTTGTGCTTCAGAGCTCCCAGACGCGAACGCTGCAGCTCTAACATCATTATTTTCAGGACACATCTGTAAATATAATATAATAGTATATACAGTTTTGATATAATCTATACATATAAAAAACCGCCTTCAAAGCTTAAAGTAACGCATTCGTCTTCTATTTAGGAGAAACAAATTCTTTAGCAGTCGGTGCATGATATCAAGCTTACCGACACGACCGAGTCTACGCACATCATGTAACGACTCCAAAGGAATTTGTTTCTCATATTAATTAATGCGTTATTTTAAGCTTTTTTGACAGTTTTTTGAAGGAGGTTATTTTTTATTGCTTCATGATTTTTAGTTATCACCCATATCTCAATTATTGGATAAACAAAAAAGCCAACTGCGTAATAATGAACTAAAAAGATAAAGCGATAAAGAGTTTTTTGTTTATTCAATATTTTTTTTTTAATCTTTTTAGTTAAATAACAATCATTTTTGTATGCTACATAAAAAGCCCATTATTTTGATGACTTTGATTTTGATACCCCACTCGATAGGTTTTGAGAAAAAACATTTTTTTTTAAAGAAATTATGGCGCCTAAACTCCGCCATTTTGATTTTTTAAATTTTAATATAGCCAGTGTAACTTTCACGATTAAGACGAATCTAACGATACCTCTCACGTTAAAATCGGTCAAGCCGTTTAGGCTGTAGGCCGTGCCAAAGAAATATACATACATACATGCACTAAAAGTTAAGACATTTTGTGTAAGATAACGTTAGATTTCCAACCGTAAATCCTTAACCAACAACTAAACCTATACCTGTGAATAGGTTACTTTTTGATAAATTAGCTAAGACGTCATGAACTTGAAACTATAAAATTACATACTTCAAACACCTTGATAGTATAATACATATATGAAACTACTTACTAATTGATCTGCAAAAGAATTTAAATTCACGTGCTGCTGTCGTTCCACTGGACGTCGCAACGTGACTCGATCATCTTCTTGCTCTGTGTCGGTGTACTCTAGCATTGTCTGGAGTTCAAACTCAGCGGCTTCATACGATGCAAGGTTTCGCCTTTTAACCCTGCAACTTATGTGAGTCCAGTCATGCGTAGGTGTCGAATTATTATTCCTTGCCAATTTTTCTGCGCTTTTTTTGGGCCATTTTAAAATCCCGTTACTTTCCCACTGAGCGGGTACAATGCATAACTGAGGTTTTCCCCTTTCTACTGTCCTCACGATTTTAAATGACATACTGCAAAAAAAGACAGGATCGCTGGTTAATATCGACAAACATAAATAAACTCATGAAGGAATGCTTGCATGAATTAATAAAAGCGCCCGTCGACTAAGCAGGTAGGTACGTCGCGTGCGGCGGACTATAAGGCGATTCAGAACGTGATGACGTGGGGCCTCTTATTATAAATACTGCGATAATGACACCGACATTTCAAGTGACGAAGAATAATTCTACTTTGCACTTAAAATATTTTCATTAAAATTTAATTTGCCATCTAACTTCTGTGTATAATTTTAGTACAATACCTAGCCAAAAAACTTGCCGGTGTTCTGACATTATCTAACTGAACAGACTTACCTGAATAAAAATAAAATGGCGTGCCTGTGACTTCTTATTTTTACTAGAAACACTCCTTACGTCTCGCTGTTTATAATAATTGTAAAACTCTGTTATACACTACAACCAAAATTAAATAGAGAATACTTTTACGTACCTAGCACGAAACAAGTAGTAGGTATTACGATGGCAAGGCGGCAAGCCGCTTTTACAAATATTTGCAATAACACGGTTTACGAAGCGTCGTTATTGAATGATGCGCAAAACAGAACTAATATTTTGATTGAATTTCTCCCTTTGAGGCAAGTTGTAGGCATTAATCTATGTGTGCGCGTCATTGGCTGCAGTGGTTACACCCCGCCCTGCACTCCGCTCATACATACGTCTCGCGAACTCGTGGTCGCGTAATAGTTTTTGTTTTTTCCACGAAATGTTTTGAATGCCAAATTCCAATGAATACATGCCTATCTTTTATAAGTTAAGTAATGGTTAGGTACTAGGATTATTTTTTTTTAATTTACAACACTAGTACCTATTATTGCAATGTTGCGTGAACAACTCGTACTTCCCTAAGAATTTATGATAACGTCTCACATATACATAGATCAAATAACTTAATACAACGCCATCTCTAACCCATCAATTCCTACTGAAAATCAATTAATTTCTAAGTTACTACTACGACTATAGTTAGGTACCTATAAATGGTTTCAATTTGTCGCTGACGGATCCCTAATAATATGACAACTATTTACAACAATAACAACAACGCCCACATCGATATCGAGTTATTACAACTACTTTATGGTTAGTTTCGATATTATATATTCATAAATGACTTAAACATCTATTGGGAAGTCTTAATAAGTGGTTTTAATAAAATAAAAAACTATGTCACCAAGATTATAAAACTATTATAACACTAAAAACGTATTATCTTGTGGGCGCGTCAAAATCTAAGCGAAAATACATGTATATATTCACAGTAAACTGATACTCACAATAAATATGGCACAGTAATATGTTCAAACTTACCTTTTGATTCGAGTTTATGTATTATGTATGTAAACCTTCTGACACCTTGTTTCATTTGCACAATCAGACTTATTTATTTTTAAGTATTTAGTTTTAGTCACACAATCGCGGTCAAATACGACAAGAGCTGCAGAATAGCGCTACAAAACATAATTTTACTCTTCCAGCGTACGCTACATCTTTTCAAGCGTCATTGTATATCCGTTAGCGTACACAACCACTCTTTTAGCGCCATTGTACAAACATTAACGTACATTACCACTCTTGTAGCGTCATTATATGGCGGTTCTAACTCTTATTTCGCTACTATAGCGCAATTGTAGAGCTGATACCGTTATAAAAAGTGCCTATTTTGGGGTTAGAGTAGCGCTATAGCAGTTTATACGACTGCTGTACGGCTTATCTATAAAGCTAATGCCGTAATCAACAACCTCTTAACGGCCACTGTAGAGCTTCTTAAAGCGCTTGTGTGCTAGTTGGGATAGGTTACACTAAAAGTTTCCGGAACTGGCCACTTACATAAACAATATTTAAAAATTTATTTCAACATTTGAAAATAGAACTCTTTGGCTGTAGAATACAGTTTGTTTCATCTGACTGCCTTTTGTTTTTACCTTGTGGCGCCATTTAAAAAATTGTGTGTCTGCATCAACATGGATTTAACTCGGGAAAATTTTCGTAGTATGATTTTCTACGATTTTAAGTGTAATTTGACGGCTCAACAGAGCATCGCTCGGCTTGAAACAGCTTTTGGCGATGAAGCTCCATGCAAGACGACTGTTTATAGCTGGTTTGCAGAATTCAAGCGTGGTCGTATCAATCTCAGTGACGAATCTCGCGATGGTCGGCCGTCCACCGCTGTGACCAACAAAAACATCGATGCTGTGCGCCGTATGATTGAAACAGACAGGCATGTGACCTACCATGAAATTCGCGCATCCTTAGAAATAGGCATGAGTCAAATACAATCAATCCTACACAAACATTTGGGTGTGAGAAAGCTGTGCTCGCGGTGGATCCCACATAACTTGACCGAGGATCAAAAAACGGACCGCGTCACTTGGTGCAGTGCCATGCTTACCAGATTCAACGAAGGTGCGTCAAATTTGGTGTGGGACATAGTAACAGGTGACGAAACATGGATTTATTGCTACGATCCCAAAACAAAGCAGCAATCGAGCGTATGGGTCTTTCAAGATGAGCCGAAACCAACCAAAGTGGAGCGCGTGAAAAGTGCATCTAAGCGGATGATTGCTTCTTTTTTTAATAAAACTGGACACGTGGCTACTGTTGCTTTAGAAAATCGTCGTACTGTGAATAGTGACTGGTACACGACCATTTGTTTGCCGGAAGTTATTGACGAACTCCGTAAAAATAACCGTAAACGCCGTATCATCCTGCACCACGACAATGCTAGTTCTCACACGGCCAGACAGACAAACGACTTTTTGAAGGCGAAAAATGTAGAACTCATGAGTCATCCTGCATACAGTCCCGACCTGGCACCTTGTGACTTTTATCTGTTCCCAAAAATTAAGAACCAATTACGCGGCCAACGATTTTCATCACCAGAAGAGGCTGTCGAGGAGTATGAAAAACACGTTTCAGAGGTCACCACAGAGGAGTGGCACAAAAGTTTTCAAAACTGGTTTGATCGAATGAAAAAGTGCATAGACGCCAAGGGAGATTATTTTGAAAAACAATAAATTAATTTTGTACCTTTAATAGTATTTTTTCATATTCATTCCGGAAACTTATAGTGCGCCCCACTTAGGTATAACCACAAAGAGAATATAAATCGCAACAAAACGAGGTATAAAAAAAACGCATCTGACTTGGAATAACTAAATGCAAATGACAGCTAAACGTAATTTTGTCTATGGTTAAGTATGAGTAGGATTCTTATAGAGTGTAGACATCCGCTTTTAATTAATAGTTATTTAATTAATAATTAATGTAATTGACATTTTCTAATTTGATTTTATTTTCATAATGTATTATTTCCTATTACTGACATAGGTACCTATTTTATTCTATTTTGATTATATGAAATCTTATTACAGTTGACATACGCATTTGATTTTATTTTGATTATGTGATATTTAGTTACTATTGACATAATGTACGTATCTCGAATGAACTGTAATGAAGTGTAGTATAAATGCATGTCCACTAATTATTTGTATGGCTCTAATTTGCATGCCGCAAGGCCAAATGTAGTGATACCTTTTTTAACAAACATGTACCAACTTTCGACCTACATTTGCAAAATGAATAAATAAATAAATAAATAAAAGAATGGATTCTACAAAACTCCTTACTTAAAAGGGTAAAACGGGTTTACGCGTACATAGTCGCGGGTGGCCGCTAGTTAAAATATATTTTAATAAAGTTTTGTTAATTACACTGTTTTTAAATCAAGAATGGCTGTACCGTGAATCCTTTTCTCCTACCCTATGGGGGTAAAACGGGCCCACGCGTACGTTGTTGAGGGCGGCCGCCGCTGGTACAAATATAAGGTAGATCGTGTGCTTGTCTTCCACCTAAGTGGTATTAAAGGCCTGCACTCATGGAGGACAGAAGCCGTTGTTACATTGATATACCTATCTATATATTTTTCAGGCAATTATGATATGGAAGAGAGCCCGACTCCATCTCAGGACGATGGCCAGGAAAGTTTCGATGACTACGTTTCTCCAGGAATGACCGATTCAGAAGACATCCAGGATCAAGACATCGGTGAAGAAAACGATAAATCATAATTTGGTTTAAAAAAAAAAAAAAAAAAAAACCGAAAAAATCTAAGTTATAAATATCCTTCAACAGCTTGTCATATGTTTCTTTACGTCGGAACCCATAGGTCCCTTAAAATTTGTACCCTACGACCATTTTTCCCCTCAAATATTGAAGACTTCCACTCGTTCCCTTGGTATACTTACACATATAATAAATAAATAAATAAACATAATATTGAACTGACAGCAAATACACAGATGAAAGAATCGGGAACTAAGGTCCTGGTTCGAAGTACAGTAAAATAGAGCTCCATTGCCTCTTCCCATGGATGTAGTACGAGGTGACATAGGGCTCTTCTTCATCGGATAGTAAACATACAGCCCATGACAAAGTACCCGCTTGATGGCAAAAGACCATTACATGGAATGTGGGGTGAAAAAAAAAACAAAATTTAGAAATTTTATATTTTTTTATTGAATAACTTTTCTATTTATATTAATGTTATCAATATCACAAAATATTATAATTAGGCAGGTATTCAAGTAAAAAAGCCGATAAACTTCTAAAAAATGAGCTATACTTTTGGAAAATTTCACAAAAAAAAATTTTTTTGAAAGATTTTATTGAAGAAAGTGTTTTTTGCATTTTTCTGAAATTTTTCAACAGTATACTGATCACAACACTATGTTTAATTATTTTTTGTGTCAATCCAACATGTTTATCAATCTAATTGACAGTTATCCAAACATTTTGTTTTTATTTCAATAAAACCAAGTAAATATAATCCTAATTTTTGAACCATTCTTAGACACAGAGTATTCTTCTGACTCACTTACAAAACGCAAAAGTTTAAATCTCATATAATAATATAAAATAGAAAAAAAAAGTAAAATTTTGGTATAGTCAAGGATATTTTGAGACCAATTTTTTAATGTTAAAAGGCATTTTACGTTCCCATCACTATAATTAAAACTCGTCAATAAGATTCGTAACTTTTAAAATATGACGTGATTTTCAGCCAATAGGAGGACAGGAATTGTTATGCGTTAGAGTTGTGCGTAAAATGCCCTACTATTTTATTTATTTAGGCTTTCTTTTCTTCAGCCTCTTTCTCTCCCTCTGGAGGGGGGGTGGGGAGTTCAGGGTACTCTAGCTTGACTCCATCCTCGCAGGTGAAGATCGGACAGCACGCGGGGAAGGGAGCTGTCTTGTTGGTCTTCTCTGAAAATTTTAAAAAGAACTTGTTAAATTTCAAATTGAGAATACAAGGAGTTCATTCTTTTAAAACGTACTTTATAATCACGAACGCAGTACAGCGCCCTAGGAAAGCACGGTAGAGCGGGGGACACGGTAAAGAAAGAGAAAAGATAGAGCATGAGTCAAGAGTGAGCGAGATACCGCTATGAGCGTTGGCGGCAGACTGTCCATATCTGTCGATACTCTCCCCGTCTCGCCATATACCCAATGCGCGGTACAACGGTCGCGTTTGGTCTGTAGTACATACATACATATAATCACGCCTTTATCCTCGAAGGGTTAGGCAGAGGTGAATTAACACCTACATTTCACCAATCATTGCATTACCGTCCACCTATTGCCGTCTTCTGTGCACTATTGTTGACTCGAGCCATGCATCTGAGGTTGAGTATGATATATATCTGTCTGATGTTTAATAGCCCTATCCCTAAGTCACCTTGTACGACACCACATGGGAAGAGATGCGGTGGTCCAAATTCTACTCTGCCAAGAACCACGCGGCTGGTCTGTAGTACTTAACCGTATTACTGAGTATTCCTGGTGAGCTAAATTGCTTCGGTCTTATTACAAAACACGGACTAACTCTAAAACCAGGTTTAAATCGTCTTTAGACCATGGTCTAAAGAAATTTTTATTACAAAAAGGGTTTTATTACTAAACCATGGACTATCTCTGGTCTAAAGATAAACCTGCGTGACCCCTAGTTTAACGTTGGTCTAAAGTGTAAATCACAATAATAATATGTCAAACTTGCCATTTTGAACTTAGCCGGTTAGCGTCAGATAAATTCGTTTACTTTCTTATAATACTATGCTCGTAATGAATATTGACGCAGTTGATCTGATGGATATCGCAGATATTAATATCGTGGAGTCATTGGACATACCACGCTTACCTAACAGACATCGTATTCCAGTAAACCCCTTTATCGAACTATCTGAAGAAGCTTTTTATGCAAAAGTATAGGTTTACTAAACGTTTTAAATAACTTGCAATAAATATATTTTAAAGTAGGTATAAAAATTGGGAAAAATTTGATACCAAGTCAGCGCGAACGGAAAAGTTCGTTCCATTTCACGTCCATAGATCTTCCAATATCATACATAACAATGATTGCTAAATAAAGGCATCAAAATGATATTTTATTATAAAATAAAGTACAACTATTATTCATAAAATTGAATTTAATGAAAATGTATTATCTAAATCTTTTTTTCACCATTTTTAGTATATATTATTTATTAATGATGTCAGATAAATTTTGTTTTCTGAGGAAACGGAACGTTGCGATTGAATGGTATCATAATGAACGAACAATAGTTTGAGTAATCTGTGGTTTTATTTAAGTCAAGGTTTAAATTATGGTACTAAGTAGTCTACGGATTATTCAGCTTTTGTAATAAGGAGAAGTTTAGACCATGGTCTTGAGATTAAGCCTAGACTTTATAGTTCAGGTTTAAACCTGACTTAATTCCGTTTTTTGTAATAAGACCGCTTGTGTTAGCAATGACTTCACGTCTAGTACCTCTCGATCGTAATGCCAACTTTTTAAAAGGAAGCAACTGACCTCCTAAATCTTAGAAGAAAATCTGCGCAGAAGCCTCGTTCGTCAATTAGCAGGTGTAAGAGCTTGCAGGTGAGCTTGACTTGGCTGTAAATGTTTGGCCCTTAAAAATGAATAAATCCCAAAAAGTACTAACCAGTGTCTAGCTTGCACTTGTCATTGGCCAATGGTAGAGGTCCGCAGTCCTCAACCAGCTCCAACAACCTCGGGGGAGTGTCCTCGCTGACCACGCAGGTGGAGCGGCCACAGAAGGGAGCCAGGTCCCACTTTTGGCCAGGCTCAACGGTCGCGCAGCGGGTTGAGGCGAAGCACATACCAGGGAAATCTAGAAAGAATGAAAATATAGGTTTACTTTTTGTCAATAACCGAAGGAGCAGGCAGAGATGTTTTAATACCCACATTTGACCAACTATGATTTTCAGTCCCACAAGCCTATTGCCATCAAGCGGGCACCTTGTCATAAGGCAATAAAATTATTATATTATTTATTTGTATAGAATCCTCACCCAATCGTTATATCCTACATTAATTGAAAACGCCATAGTATGACGTCATACTTTCGGTTTCGAGGTAAACGAGACTG
This sequence comes from Eilema griseolum, assembly GCA_963662185.1. Classification (NCBI taxonomy): domain Eukaryota; kingdom Metazoa; phylum Arthropoda; class Insecta; order Lepidoptera; family Erebidae; genus Eilema; species Eilema griseolum. Next base: position 8,487,125 of record OY759259.1, read on the forward strand.
CTAGGCAGAGGATGCGAGTTTGATTTCCGCACTGTGCAAATATTTGTTAAATGAGGCTATTTGCATTGGTAGTGGTCTATAGCAGTCATTACAGGTAGTTCGAACCCTAAAAAAAACTGTAATTCTGAGATATCGCTGTTGATATGCCTAGATAAATAAATAAATACAGTTTAGCTAAACCCGCAATTAGACTGGAAAAAACTGACCACAGATTCCCGAAGTGAAAGCTTCAAATTCGTCTGGGAATAACACTATGATGAAGAAGGAGATTATCTTTTTTTTTTTAAGTTCCCATAGCACTTGCCGTATTGTTCATAAAAGTAACTCTTTTGACTACACAATTAACAATCCTATTTTAAACTAAGTATGTTAATTCCATAATTGTGTTTTGTATAGAAAATTCGCACGCATACATTTTTGTATGGGCAATTGTTAAAAAGTATTTCGGATCACGGCCGGGGGACACGGCTAGTGTTATTGTACGCTTACAGTTACATTCTATTGTTGTATGAATCTATTGTGAAAGAATTGCATTGGGTCTTTGTTGCATAGGTATATAGGTTGTATCGGACAGTTAAATTTTTGGTATTTAGTGTAAAATTCTCGCTTTATATCGCTGCATTGGTGTAGCGGTAGAACATTCGACTGCTATGCAGGGGGCGCGGGTTCGATTCCTGCTCAGTGCAAATATTTGTATGCATGAATATGTATATTTGCATTGGTCTGGGTGTTTCTATGTATGATATGTATGTATTTACATTAAAAAATAAAAGTATCTATGTAGGTATGTTTATCCGCATTCTAGATCCCATAACACAAGCTAGTTAAGCTATGCTTACCATGGGTCTAGATAGCGTTGTGTAGAATGTCGTGGAATATTTATTTATTAATTTATTTGTAATATTCCTATCCTTCTGCCTGTCGCTCCAGAGATTTCTGAGGAGACCATCTCGTAACCATAGATTGCTCAGAGACAGTCAGGGTGCGAGGAAAAGCTCCGGTAAGATGTAAACAGACAGTGCAGTGGCAACGGGATTTGAATTCTATGCAGGCACGGCCGCGGGCAAGGCAAACAAAATGGCGGAACGAAGTACGACATTGGTATCTTTTTTTTATACCACTTAGGTGGCAGACCAGCGCACGGCCCACCTGATGGAAAGTGGTTACCGTGGCCTATGGACGTAACACCAGAGAAGCCACACTCACGCTGCCGACCCTGTAAGCACAGAGTTTCTGTGCCGTCAGTATAGAAGACAAAGCAGGACAAGCCTTTAGTCATCCCACTGACAGCATTATCCAGTGTGCTCTAGCTACCCTACTCACCGCTGGGAACACAACATAAAGTTATTATAACCGCGGTATTCTGTAGGGCTTATATATACTTCCCCAATCGGACTGCTCAATTGGTCGGAAATACCGCCGTGTCCTACCTCCTATCTTATAACAGAGACTCAAATGAGTTCACAGACAAACTGTTTAAAACAGTTTTGTGAACCAAGAATAACCGCCATTGTTATTAATTGTATGTTTAATAAATAAATGAATAATAATAATAAAAGATCAGATAGTAAATTATATTAAATCGATTACAGGTTCTAAGGGCTTGCGTCATTGCTTAACAGGTGTGAGGTTAACTTATGAAAAGCAAGCAAACAAGACTTATAAAAGGACGCGTCCATTTTTTTTTGTATTTTTGCTGGGTCCGTAAAATGAACGAACTTTCTGACGTTTATTCAAGATGTTTGCCGGCATTGTATAAGCTATTGACATTCACTTTTATCGCCGCGTTTACACATTAAACCAAACAAATATTATCTGAGAACTGTTGACCGGTCGTAACGATCCATAACTTTCTAACATTAGCGCTGCAGTGAAATTTCTAAATGCATATTTGCAAAAGTTAAGATTTGACTTGAATACATACATACATACAATCACGCCTTTATTCCCAGAGGATTAACCAGAGGTGAATTAACATCCACATTTCACCAAACATTAAATTCGGTCCCACGTAATAGCACTATTCCGGGCACTATTGTTGACTTGAGCCATGCATCTGAGGCTGTGTCTTTATATATCTGTCTGATGTTAAACAGCCCTATCCCTTAGTCGCCTTGTACGACACCGCATGGGAAGAGATGGGGTGGTCCTAATTCTACTCCGCCGGGAACCACGGTTATAATAACTTCGTGTTGTGTTCCCAGCGTTGAGTAGGGTAGCCAGAGCTCATTGGAGAATTTGTGCTGTCAGTGGGATGACTACAGGCTTGTCCTGCTTTGTCCTCTACACTGCTGACGGCATAGAAACTCTGTGCTTACAGGGTCGGCAGCACGAGTGTGGGTTCTCTGGTGTTACACACGTCCATAGGCCACGGTAACCACTTTCCATCAGGTGGGCCGTGCGCTTGTCTGCCACCTAAGTGGTATAAAAAAAATGTCTATATACAGTATGACGAATTAAGTTAAAATAGACAAATTTTTCGCTCGTAAAAAAGCTATTGCTGTGCCAAACAGGTAGTAAACTGCCTTATACAGGTTGTTGATTTTATTTTTGTTACAATTCTTTAATTTTAATGTGGTATTATTTTGTCCTCGAGGGCGAGGCGGTAGTTAATGCGACTGATACGTAGGGGGCACGAGTTCCATTCCCGCTCAGTGCAACAATCGGTCTCATCATTGGTCTGGTCGCTTTCGGAGAGTACGTTAAGTTTGTTGGGCCTAGTTGTCATACAAACTTCTATGGTCGTTGTAACAAGTAGGTAGACCCCTAAAAAGTACAACATCTGGTTTAACGGTTGAGGAGGTCAGTTGGCAGTCGCTTCACGGAAAATATTGAGATCACCGCATCACAGTTAGACGTCCTGTGAATCCCCGAAGGGGTAGGTAGAAGTATATTTACAATCATATTTCGGCCACTATGATATTCGGTGCCTCGTTTTGGCTCTAAATCCATTTTTTTATCATGACAACCCTATTTTATAAACTAGTTTAAACAACATATTGTAGTTTGGCAATAATAATATGTGGGGCAAATATTTTGTTTGCAATATTTTAATGATTTATTATATTTGTAACATTATTTTGCAATTTTTAATAATAATAAGTTTAGTGGGTCATATTATATTAATATATTCGTTAACCCCCAACTTTGTTAAAACATATAGTAATTAGGTTTTGAACCTGTCATTTTTTTATTGCAAATTAATGACCGTTTTTATTTTATTTTATTTTTTTATACGACGTAGGTGGCAGACAAGCACACGGCTCAACTGATGAGCAGTGGTTACCGTGGCTGTGATGTGTGCCAGACGCGTTACACAGGCGCTGCCAACCCTGCAGAAACCTTCTAATGCCCCTCTTGAAGAACCCCATATTGTACGCGCTTGGGAAAACCGCAGCAGGGAGTTCATTCCACAGCTTCAGTGTGCGTGGGATGAAGTTTCTTTCGTACCGCACAGTGCGCACCGTCTCAGGTTGCGTAGGTAACCATTTTTGTAAAACGTTTGATTGTATTTTTTTTCTTGTGTCATTAGCATCCAAGGGTCAATTTTATTCTGGTTGTATTTTAGTTGATTGCGGTCTGTTTTCGCCATTGGCTTAAGCTATGAATATATTTCTTTATTCAAGACCTTAAAACTGTATTACATGTCAAAGTTCATTGCATGATTTGATAATAATGAAAAGTTCTATTGAACTGTCAGTCTGCCTGTGTATTCTTGTCTGTTTGTTCCGAGTAATCTCTGATTGTCTGTGCCGATATAGATGGGATTTTTATAATAGTAAAAGTAACTTTTATTTTGGCAAAATGTTTCTGGTTATTGGCAAATAAAAGATGCTTCTCCACGCGTACAAAGTTGTGAGCATAGCTATAGTAATCAAATATTACTGCATTTTATCGCAAAAAATATCTTCAATGTGCAGATTTATTTACCTTTAAACTTTCACATCTTTATCCCCGGAGGGTTAGGCAGGGGTGAATTAACACCCACATTTCACCAATCATTGTATCCCACGTAATAGGGGGTGAGCCTATTGCCGTATTTCGGGCACTATTGTTGACTCGAGCTATGCGTTTGAGGCTGAGTCTGGGCTGTATATATATATCTGATGTTAAACAGCCCTATCCCTTAGTCGCCTTGTACGACACCGCATGGGAAGGGATATGGTGGTCCAAATTCTACTCTGCCGGTGACCACGTGGTTTTTGTTACAGTATCAATTTTATCTATTATTATAAATAGGTAAAGTTTGCGAGCTTGTGACTCAGGATCTACTGAACAGATTTTGACAATTCTTTTACCAATAGAAAGCCAGTATATATCACCACGCTATGGGTAATGGTGAACAGCGGTAACGGCAGCAGAAGTTCACAAGCTGGTCACTTCTTTTTTTTGGTTCTGCTGGCTAGGCTTTTAACTAGAGGTTAAAGTCACTACCAAAATCGTTTTAATTCTTCGCTCAGCAAAAGTTCACAAAGTCGTGAATCGTGACTAAATATTTGTTCGTTCACTTAGAAGATCGGATTCATTTCCTTGATGAAAGTAATGCGTAATGATACTGCTGGTGTTTTGCAATGCAAGTGAAGGGGCGGGCTAAGATAGCGATCGGAATCGTAAAACGGAATTACTGCAAAGTAGCTAATGTATGATTTACATAACCTCTTTTTGCGAATACGGTGATACCAAATAAGTTTATCATTAACTTTGTTATTAATAAATTCCCTATCTCATCAAGGATCTCATCATACAAGAAATAAAGAAAGGACCGAAAAAAATACTTGGTGGCAATAACGGAAAATGGATTATAGTTTGGCAACTGGTTGAGTGTTAAAAGAAAACATTCTTCTATCGCAACTCGTTGTCATCAAGGGTAAAAAATTATACCACCCTACAGAATACCACGGCTATAATAACCTCGTGTTGTGTTCTCGGTGGTGAGTAGGGTAGCCAGAGCCCACTGGGGAATTTTTGTGCTGTCAGTGGGAAGACCAAAGGCTTGTCCTGATTTTGTGTTCTGCACAGAGGGCACATAAAACCTCTGTTCTTCGGCAGCACGGATGTGACTACAATAGTGTTACAAACGTTCATAGGTCACGGTAACCACTTTCCATCAGGTGGGCCGTGTGTTTGTCTGCCACCTAAATTGTATAAAAAAAAATCGGAACTAATTGCGAATACAGTTGCGATGGTGGCCGAAGGGATAAAGAAAGAAATGATAGAACTTAATCTTTGACCAAATTAGTGATGACATCTTTAATTTGGTCAGTATAACACGTTGTTTTGAAAAAAACGAAGGTCAGAATTATTCTTTACTCACTAGTTGGTTATACATTTGAATAATATTTTAGGGTTACTATACACAAAATTAAAACTTAGGTAAGTAAGGTTCTCATAACTTAATGATAAATTTATGGTCTACCTAAATAATTAATAGTAGATATTATTATATAAAGTCAGCAGATCAATCTTGACGAACAAAGCACACAAAATGATGTTAATGCTTTGTTTTTTTACGTACGCAAAATCCCCACGGCTTCCCCCCCACCGGAGCCGGTGGAAGAGGTTATGTCGGACTCGAACCGACTAAAACGCACGCCTTTCTGATATTTGATACACACCTTTAATTTGTAGGTACAATAATACAATTTAAATCAATAAAACAGTTTAATTTGCTCTTTAAATTTTCAAGTATTTAGATCATTTTGAGACTTCTTAGTCAAGATGTTAGGACTTAGACCTGGCGCATTAAATGCTAGACTGAATTAAATAACGAATAATTACATAAATATCATTATTAATCGATATGTAACACTGCAACTGACAGCTATATGATAAGTGACAGCTGTCACACAATAAAAAAGTGAAATGTCACTCTGAATGTCATTTCCGTTAAAATTAATCCGTTTTTTGTGTAACCTTGCTCGACTCGGTGACAGCAAAAACTAGACACAAACAATCGAAAATGATTGATATGTATAATTTAAAATGGGACATTCTAATCTTGTTGTCAATTTATACGGTCAAGTAATATGTTTTTAATGTCAAACCTCGTGTATTTATTACTAACTATATACTTATTATGTTTCATGTTCATGACATTTTAAGGTTAATTTATAAGTACTATATAGCGGCCATTTTGAATGTAATGTCAAGTGAGCTTTGAGCTTTTAATGAAGCTTTAAATTAATAGTGAAGGACTATAGGTATATAGAATGAACATACTGTTGTCAACTGGCCCAGAGTGATGTACTTTATTATATAGCACTTAGGTGACAGACAAACAGACCGTCTACATGATGGTAAGTGGTTACCGTGACCTATGAATGTGTGCAACACTCACTGGCGTCACCTTTGCAGCTAACCCTGAAGATACCTTCTGCTGTCTGTTTTGAAGAAAGGGATAGATACTTTTCTAATAACTAGCTGTTGCCTGCGACTCCACAATAAATATACTCTATTCCTAAACTATAAGCTATCCCTGTACTAAATTATAGCCAGATCTGTTAAGCCGTTTGAACGTGATGGTTTACTTTAATTGTTAGTACCCATTTCTGGTACACAGCCACCCATCCACAAACCAACCTCAACAAGATTGCTTAACCTCATCAAGTGGCTCGTTTACGAAACAAGCTACGTGTTTACATAATACCAACGTGATGCGTTTTAAAGTAAGCTATGAATAAATCGTTTCGTAAATCACTGTGGAACTGTAATCTTAACGATTAATATTCAAGACGCAGTTCTGAATGTTTCCATTTATAATTAAGGTAGCAATCCGTTGAGAATTTTTTTTCACACATCTTTGGTGGGAGACAAACACACGGCCCACTTGATAGAAAGTGGTTACCGTGGCCTATGGGCGTGTGCAACACCAAGGAATTCGCACTCGTGCTGTCGACCCTGTAAGAATTTTTTCTATCTTATTCGAAGTGTTTTAATTATTGCCGTGTTATGGGTTTTTGTTTGCTGTCGGATGAAATACAGCCTATCCCTTAGTCGCTTTGTACGACACCCATAGGAAGAGATGGGCTTATTCTCCTCCTCTGGGAACCAAGATGGCAAGCAACTACTACATACATATAATCACGCCTTTATCCCGGGTTAGGCAGAGAGACACTCACATTTCACCAATCATTGAATTCAGTCCCACGTAATAGGGGGTGAGCCTATTGCCGTCTTCCGGGCACTATTGTTGACTCGAGCAATGCATCTAAAGTCTGAGTCTGGACTGTATATATATCTCTGGTGTTAAACAGCCCTATCCCTTAGACGCCTTGTACGACACAGCATGGGAAGTGATGGGGTGGCCCAAATTCTACTCTGTCGGGAACCACACGGCAACTACTATTAAGAGTTTATATCCAATCCTATGATATCAAACACTTCGAAGAAACCATATTATTATTGCTCGCCCTAATAATACAGCTCTAGATTGTTCCAAGGTTCCCGTTCACTTTTGTTGCTATTACACACTTGTGAGTCAGGCTGTTTTTGTACAAAACCTCCCAATAAGGCCACCAGGAAGTAATCTAAATGTAAACAACACTTCCAGGAAAGTGGTACGAAAAAAATTAATTAATTTTTAATAATTAAATATTTTTTTCGTACCACCTTAATTACAAGTTTAGTAAAAAATTCTATGTATACTGGTGTTACTATGCACTTTATATTTTTAAACCTTGCATTTAGTTGTTGCATAATAAATTGTTTTAGTGTAGTTAATTTAAAAAAGTTCTTGACTGACAACGAGATGATTCTCTACAGGCTATACTTATATGTACTTTTGATTGATGGTACTTGGTGCAACAGTACAACCGAAAGGCGAAACCGGACATGTCTAATAAATAATAAAAAATATTGTTGAAAAGCACAAGTGAGTTCTCAATATGTGATCCTATAAGTAAGAGTTCTGTTTTTTCTTTAGATACACCTTGATAAATCCTAATAATATAATGATAACGCCACCTACCATAGACCTAGGTAAACACCCACCCAAAAGGGAGGGACCTTGTATTCTCTATTTTTGGTTATCAAATAATCAAAGAATCAGTTTCATTTATTCAGTTTAGGCACATAAAAACCACATATGAACGTTAAAATTCTATATAAGTAAAGAAATTTTGTAAGAATATTAAATATGGTAGCTAAACCATTGGATAATTACTATTTCGCTGAAATAGTTAGGTACTTAACCAATGGTAAACAATCTTGATATTTTTTTTAATATTATATTTATTAACTTTCTTAAAACTGATTTAATTAATGTTTTATGGTTAGATTTAGTTTATTAATAAAACGCGACCAAAAACTGATAATTTTAAACAGACAAAGTAACAGCATAAACTCTCGCCTATATCCCCGAAGGGTTAGGCAGAGGTCCTAGCACCCACATTTCGCCAGTTTATGTTTAGGTCCCAATAGGTAGCGAGCCTATTGCCATTAACCGGGCACTTATAAACCTGCGATAAATACACACATAACTTCGAAAAACATCGAAAAGTCATTGGTGTGTGCCATGGTAAAACCAGGGATCGAACCTGAGACCTCGTCTCAGCAGTCCATTACCCATACCACGGTTCCGAATATTTTATTATTATTAATAATGATGAATATTATTAATTACCAACTATGTACAAAAGTGCAATTTAATTAAAACTTCAATTACAGTAATAAACAATTTGGGCGTAGTGCCAAATAACGTATGTGCTCATAAGGATTGTACATTGCACAATATATAGTCAGGGTTGTCTTACTGTATATTCAAAAATGAAATAAAAAATGTTGATCTAATTAAAATTTAAAAAAATACTTTTGTACATTTATTTTTGTAATTACTGTATATTCAACAACAAAAGAAAATCTGCTTACAGATAATTTTGGTACTTAGTAATGAAACTTGGGAATTAGAAACTTTTTTTTTATAGCCTAGCTGGATTCGGTGAGGGTGGCTATGTCAGACTCGAACCGACTAAAACCACATGCCATCTTTTTTTTTTTACGTGCGCATAATCCCCACCGATACCTCCCCACCGGAGCCGGTGGAGGAGGTTATGTCGGACTCGAACCGACTAAAACGCACGCCACCTGTGGGTCGTTTTGGTTGCCGAAGGTGAGGTTGACAGGCATACACCCCGGCCGACCCAGGGCCATCTCTCACGATCTGGCCTTCTTCTCGGGTGTGGGGACTGCAGAGTCCCCAACTCGTCCCCGGAAAACCGCATGCCATCTCGGGTCATTCCTCCCCCCCCCCCCCCCCCGTCTTGAAAAGCTATCGAAATTAATCACTATCACAGATCACAGATAAGGTGACTGATCTTACAATTTTTCACCAAGGAGAAAGAGGTACAGAAAAATTTCCGAAATTAGCGTAATTAATAAAACCCCATAACACTGATTGATCCGATTGGTTAAGCTGAAGTAATTTGGATACGAAAAACAAATTAATGACGAATTTGTATGTAAAACTACCGTCTGAGTCGCCATAAAACACTAAACTAAAAAAATATTGTTCCAAAAATATATCTTGCATAAAAGATTAAAGCACAGTAAAGGAAAAAATAAACACATTTTTATGTTTCATTTTTATGCTTCCTGTATAATTTACGACAAGTATGACAACCCTAAAATGCATCGCCTTTTATAACCAAAGAGGTCAGAGACCGGAGTTATACTTTTTTATTTTACTTTTAAAAACGGGTTTCGGTACAAGATTCTACACTTTTGATGTATGTGTTGTAATTATATATTGCGTATAATTATATATTGTTTCATTTTACTGTAGTTTATTTCTTTTATAAGAATAACGGTATTTTTGCATATATTTATGTTTTATCATCTCGGTGTTGAGTTCTAGGAATCAATTCTCGTCATAAAAATCTCTTCCCGATCAGATCAGACAGATATATACAGCCCAGACTCAGCCTCAGATGTAGGTATGTCTCGAGTCAACAATAGTGTTCAGAATACGGCAATAGGCTCACCCCCTATTACGTGGGACCAAATACAATGATTGGTGAAATTTAGGTGTTAATTCACTTTTGACATTTTAGGAGATTAGATCAAGATTGAATTTCGAATAAATTTTAATACAAAAATTAGCTCTCAGGTTGATCGGATCCAACCTGAGGACTGGCCTCTGAGGACGGGGCCTGCATTCCGACATTTGCTCAAATAACAGTCGTTCCCATAAAAGTCTAGATAACCACCATGGAAAAGAGGGGTTAGAGAGCGGAGCCCGGTCTCCACAATGCAACAAACAAACGGAATATGTCCCCGTAGGACTCTGTAGCGTAGCGGTAGACCAATAGACTGCTATGTCAGCAGTCGCGGGTTCAATTCTTGCGTATTGTAAAAATCTGTGTTTCTATGTACAGTTGTAATAATGTAAGTATCTTTATCCGTATTCTAGAATGCATAACACAGGCTAGGTAAACTGCTAACATTGAGTCTATCCAGCATAGTACAGAATATCCTTTAAAAAATCTAACCTTACAATTCAGTACAAAACATCCAAAAATTTGAATATAATTCGATTTAAAACTGTATTCGGAATCGGATAATCATATATTTTGATCGATACCATCGAACCGTAGTACCGGGTTGCAACACTTCCTAGTTTGCGACAATAGGCACACTAAGTACTGCTATGAGCCCAACCGGCGTTACCATTGCGAAAGGTTGGACTTACTTCCTTTATATTGTTTAACTAGCATATACCCGCAGCTTGGCCTGAGTCGAAGTCGTGACTGCCCCATTGCACTGCCCGATGACACTACTGGTAGTGTAATATTTCATCCCCATGACACCACTAGTCATACACATAAAGATTACGTAGATTAAGTTCAAAGAATCAAAGAATCAATTTCATTTATTCAATCTAGGCACATAAAGAGCACATATGAACGTCAAAATTTTACAATTATGTCAAGAAATGATTTAAAAATTATATAAAAATAAAACACTGAAAAATGATTCTTTCGTTGGTTCGGTAGGTTAGCTCTACTGAGAAGATACCAGCAAGAAATTCAGAGAACTATATTAGAACTAGATTATCTTTCTTTGAAAATTTGCTTTAGTTTACAATTTATTTTGTGCGAGCAAGCAAGAGACTTATGTTGACCACGCATTTACATCATCAAGATACTCATCTACTTTATAGTAACCTTTATTCATTATCGTTTTTTTTTCACTTCTATTTTAAATTTATTTAGTGGTAAATGAGCAGTCCGACTGGGGAAGTACCTCCGCCCTACAGAATACCGCGGCTATAATAACTTCGTGTTGTGTTCCCAGCGGTGAGTAGGGTAGCCAGAGCTCACTGGAGAATTTGTGCTGTCAGTGGGAAGACTAAAGGCTTGTCCTGCTTTGTCTTCTACACTGACGGCACAGAAACTCTGTATTTACAGGGTTGGCAGCGCGACTGTGACTCCTCTGGTGTTACAAACGTCCATAGGCCACGGTAACCACTTTCCATCAGGTGGGCCATGTGCTTGTCTGCCAACTTAGCGGTATAAAAAAAAACTTTGGCAAAGAAAGAGAGTGAATTAAAGTGGTTGCCGTGGATTATGGATGTGTGCATATCCCCATCTCATACCCGGGTACGGAGAGGCCTGTTTCTGCCAGGAGATCGATGGCTTATCGTGCACTCCGAACCACAGAAACACCCAGTCCCATAACAAACAAATATTTACAATAAGTGAGAATCGTACTGGAGCTCCTTGCATAGCAGTCGCATTCACTACCGCGACGACACAAAGGCTAATAATAATAATAATAAATATTCTACAACATTCTACACAACGCTATCTAGACCCATGGTAAGCATAGTTTAACTAGCTTGTGTTAAACAATCTAGAATACGGATAAACATACTTAAATACTTTTTTTTGTAAATATATACATATTATACATAGAAACACCCAGACTAATTCAAATACCCATATTCATGCATACAAATATTTGCACTGAGCGGGGATCGAACCCGCGCCTCCTGCGTAGCAGTCGTGTTCAATACCGCGACGACAGAGGCTGTTGGCAGACTTTTCACTTCATTACATAACTTTATATAAATATCATTATTATCTAGATAGTATGAAAGTCTGCATTGCAAACTGACATTTAAGATCTAGACCAACATTACTCAACATATGGGCTCATTAATCTATAATTCGATACAGTATTGCTTAACCAAGCATTACGATTTGAACTAGATTATATAATAGGACTAGTTGTTGCCTGCGAAATCGTTTGCATGGACTTCGATCTGGGTTTAACTTTCTTGCGCAGAAGCCTGTTATTTTTAAAAAACTAAAGTACTTTAAGTTACACTTGATAATATGAGCTATCTAGTGTAAAAATCACTTTAAAATCGGTTCAATAATTTCGGAAACGGTTAGTTATAAACAGACAGAGAGAAAGATAGTCAGAAAATAATATAAAAGTTACTCTTTGTGAACTGATATTTTAACGGTATAAGAGGCACTCTGATTTTATTTATTTATATACATATAACCTCTTTCAAGCACAATATAAAACCTTCAAACTATATAACCACGTCATTGTCACTAAAAAAAAACAATATGATATAATTTGAATTCAGAACACCAAACTTTTTCATTGAAGCTACGTGCCATGAAGAATATTTTATTATTTAATAAAAATACGTGTTATGCATCGAAGCCTTTTTGCCCTTGGCCCAGTAACTTTTTAATAATATTGTTCCTTGGCCTTCGTGGTTGCAAACAATAAGTTTTCCTCTAGAAACATAATTTTAATAATGTTGTTTTTTTAGTATAGCCACTCTGGTAGACTTCCTACTTTGTTGTTAAACTGTTACATGTCTAGCAATAAATAAATAAAAAATCTTTCTTTCTATTTACTTATTTTTATTTTAAGTTGAATTCCTCTTTTGCATGCATGAATTTACTGTATTTTATTGGAATCAGTCCAGTTGTTTTTAAGTTTGTTTGTTACATACGTGAATATATTTTTTTTCTTTTGGTATACTATATATGAAAAGACGATTTACTCTATTCCTTTTTTTTCATAATGGTAACTTCTATAACTCTCTCATTTTTAGTAATGTACGTATTAAAATAGCTCCAATATTTTTTTTATACCACTTAGTTGGCAGCCAAGCACACGGTCCACCTGATGGAAAGTGGTTACCGTGGCCTATGAACGTTTGTAACACCAGAGGAGTCACAGTCGCGTTGCCAACCCTGTAAGTACAGAGATCCTGTGCCGTCAGTGTAGAAGACAAAGCAGGACAAGCCTTTAGTCTTCCCACTGACAGCACAAATTCTCCAGTGAGCTCTGGCTACCCTGCTCACCACTGGGAACACAACACGAAGTTGTTATAGCCGCGGTATTCTGTGGGCGGAGGTACTTCCCCAGTCGGACTGCTCAATTGGGCGAAAATACCGCCGTGTCCTACCTCCTTAGGTAGATTGAATTGAACAAAAATCTTTATACGTATAAATATCAAGATATTATCAATACCAATATTACGAACAATAAAAAGAACAGCTATTACAGGAACAAGGAGTATAACACACGCGATATGACAATAACTTTTCAAAAAAAGAACCAATTATTCATAACTGTCATTTTAATTTATAGCTAGGGTTGGCCGTCTATAAAAATGTATCTGTATCTATATTGTACTCATTGTGATATTTGGAATATGATACCGCGTATTTATTTATGTTAATTAATATTAGATAAAAAAAAGATAAACACAATTTCTAATTTAAAAGCGTAACACCTTAATTTATAGACTATTAAGTTTGACGTAATAGATATTGTTTAAAGGGTAATTTTGAATAAATTAGATAACACAAATGTTGTGTGCAATATATCACATTTCCTACTTTTGCCGATGCCATTATGAAATGGGTATATTATGTGGTATATTTTATCAAATATTATGGCAGAACAGGTTCATAAATCAGCTTATGTAATGAATATCTACGTTAAACCTAAGTTTGCTAATTTATACAATATATAGACTTCAACCCACGACGTAAAATAAACTAAACTTATACTAATGGCTGATAATCAGATCTTCCGCGACCAAAAATGTACTATTCTTTATAATAAAAGAGCACAATGCGTTGAGTGTAGGCATCCCAAAACCACTTAATATTTAAGCCTCCCTATAATCAGATTGTTGCCTATTTCCCAATAGTTCGCATGGTGAATGACAAATTAAAACGAAGTGTTTATTTCCTATAAGTTTCCCAATTTCCACCCTGTGACAAAGATATTCATCAATTCTATTCCATAAACTAGATCATACTTTGCCTTTAAAATAAATCTACCTGGTATCAAAAAGCCATTTTGATTCACTGACTCTAGTTCTTACGATTTCAATCACTGTTAAACACGACATGTTAAAATATATTTATTTATTTAATATAATGCGGGACACCCCTAATCATTGCCAACTGGTTCGTTACCATCTGTTACATAAGTGTCATACTTTTTTCACTCTACATCGCGCACGCAACAATCTGTTGTAAATTTAAGCGGTTTTTTGTTAAGTACATGTAACATGCAATAAATGTACATAAATTGTGTTGGAAGGTTTTTGTTTACGTAATTTTGTTAAATTAAGATTATAAGTAACCGAAATTATTAATATTTCCCCCCAAGCTGAACTGCTTGTGTTAAGAATAGGTTCACATTGGTAATATAAAATCCTGGATACGAACCCGGGCGGGACCTCTCGATCGTAAAGGTCGAGTCTTTAACTAGAACTTCAACATACTAACTTATCATGTAAATATAAAACCAGAAAAAGTCAAATCGTCTTGTCAGACAAGTGACAATTCGATGGCCCCCGTATTGTAGTAAAGAATGACGAATGTCTCGGATTTGCTGTTTATGACATACGTTAGACGACTGTCATATACGTCAAATCCTATACATTTGTCAGTCTATTCTACGATACACCGGCCAACGAATTGCAATTTGTCTAGTGGGGCTGGTTGTTAACTGTTACCGATTAGAATTTAGAGATAAAATTATATTATTGATATTTATTTATTTGTTTATTGTAAATATATTTTTAATTCCCAGTACCAGTTACTCAGTTTTTTAAATTCTCTATTACATTATTTATTACATCCACTAATTGATTTAATATTAATTTATTCGTTCTTTAAATATCTTCGTGAATTAATTATCGCTATCATGCATAATTTACATTATTTCAAGAAATAAACTAATTTTTCTATTTACATTTTATATCACTGTTCTAAAAATACTTTTTAGATAAAGAAGAAATGAAAGTTAGATGTAAATTATAAACTTTTATAAATTTTACCATGAGAGCTTATGTAAGTTTAATTTAGAAAATTAGCCAAAATGTGGATAATACATCTCTGCCTACTCCTTCACAGATTTACAAGCGTGAGTATAATAATATATGTAGTTATATAACAAAACAGCTAGCACTGCAATCTCAAAACTTTGTAAAACAATGGTTGTTCACAACTTTATTCTCTAAACTATAAAATACTACATACTCTTGACTACTTATGGGAATTCCTTTGTTCATATTGCAGTAGGCAGATAATACTGAACATTAATTAATAGACTACATTACATTCAATAAAAAGTACTTTGAGTTTTTATTTATTATATTAAATAAAAATTAAGAAGTATTTTATACCTGTGTTATATTTTAGCGATATCAATTAATAAAATATCTATCCAACACTATTTCTGAACAAATTTGAATTAGGAATCCAATTATAAGTTGTTAAAAATAAAATATTTCGAAATTCAAAATTGCATTGCGTTTAGTTTCTTTTACGAAACTATTTAGATTAATGCTATTGGGAAAGTGAAACGTTGCGTTTAATTAATCGCAAATGTTACAGTTAACTAGAATGTTCGATGCCGTTCACTTGTAGAAACTATTTACTGCAAGATGCGATTTTAGTCATTACCAAAGTATTTTCATTATTGCATTGATCGATAAAAGAAAATTGAAAGTGATTTGTTCTGAATTTGAAACCATTATATTAGACCATACTTAAACACTTTTTAATATAGAAATTATAATATTTATATCCCACCACTAATAAGTTCACAAAAAATGCATTTACAATATTTGAATCCGGAACAAATTAAAAAAAACTCCTATATTTTTAAACGCACCAACAAGACACCGACCTAACTGCATACAGCCTAGAAACTACCACGAACTTTCATTTAGCAATCCTCCTTGGAAAAATATCCTTTCGCATAAAAATGGCATCCATTAGCACTGACCTCTTAAAACATCGGCTGGGATCAACCGTCTGAAAGTCTTCGTTCCCTCCTCATCCTTCTTTTCCTCAGCGGCAAAAGCGAGAGCGAAAACAGCGAACGCGATAAGGTATTTCATTTTGAGCACCTTACGAATGCCTTCCAAAAATTTAAAAATAGAATGAATTACGCGCGTTTTTTTGACAGGTCAGCGTGGTTGCCGCACCGAGACTGAGTCAAATGTTTCAGTTTCCCGCCCTTTTATGGCAGCTGTCAAGCGGGGAGTGAACGGCAAGATGGCTTGGGTATTATTTTTTTTCTCATACGTCTCAGGGTTGGCTTTTGTTGCGAAATTTTTATTATTTTTATGATGTTATCAACACACAGATTTATATCCGATATTCAAGTGACACCTACATCCTTATTTGATCATCTACCTGAGAGATTGAGTTTTGGGGCCAACGTGGGGAAGGGCGCATCACGGTAATTTATTAACCGACTTCAGAAAAGAAGTTGGTTTTCAATTCGATCGACATGTTTTTTTCTGAAATTGGTTTTAAAATTGAATTTTTTTTTTTTTTTAAATATGATAATATGTAAATATACTTAGACAAGGCACACAAGAATAAAAAGTGACATTACAGTGAATTGTACTTTTTGTGTTGGTTCGAAATCTTATTCAAAATTAGAAGTCTTTATTCAAATCTTTATAGTGTTTATTGCAAATAAGGCTTGACCTAAAATTCCTAGCTCATAAAATCCCAAATAAAAACTTCAGAGCCGAAATTCAAAATGTATTTTTTTTTAGAACAAAACGTATTGTTACTAAATTATCCGGCCTATAAGTTCCTTTTTGTAATTTGTTCAAGTATTGTTGTAACTCGAATGAAAAGACCTACAGGTATTATTTTGGGTGACTTAAAAACCTGAATAACTACTGTATTGTTTTACAAAAAATACAGTAATACGTAATATTTACGAGAACCATTAAATTGTAAACTTCGGGACATAATATCTTGGACCTTAAATGTGTGTGTGTGTGTGTGTATACGTACAGTACACGTTTTTTTGGGTGTCTTCTAAAGATAGCACCTAGCATACATTATTACAATGCATTCCGCGCGTGTTCTGGCACGCCATGTTTGTCTAATAACTTAGGTCCAAAAATGTGTCTCGAGGTGTACAAAAAATAAAAGACTATCCGCAACTAGGATACTGTAAGGAGTCAAGCTGGGTGTCACCAATGTACGGGAGACGGAAACAGGCACGGAGAGAAATCTGCGTACGTTTTGATATAGTACGTAAGTTTATTTGGTCATAAGAATGCCTAGCTACACTGCAGTGAAGATTGCAAGTCCCACAGATGGTAGCTTGCAATGTTGTGATCTAGCTAGAATCTCTGTCCCAAAATACGTCCCACGTAGTGGAAGCGTGAATACACCTATATATAAAACCTATATTTGATCTGTATTGTTCCGTATTAACAAACAATAAAGTATGCGGGAGGTCATTCGGTTGCGGAGAATCTTGCTGGTGCGATGCAGAAAACCGGCACAGCGCCATCTATCGCGGGTGACAGCAACTTTTCTTGTATTAAGCTTTGTGGTGTTACAATATTATAATACAATTCAATTTTGCGAAGCATATGGTCGACGCTTCACGTGACCAGAAGTCTGGCCTCTTTTTAGGTCAGAGAATAAGCATTGCCATAGATAGATAGATAGATAATTCTTTATTGTACACCAACAGATTTACAGTAGGACAAGTAGGTAACATGTATACAGTTCAATGTACATTGCCATACAACGTGGCAATGCTGCCAGTCTGGGAACGCTACCACAATAGGCATTCGCTGCGGAGGAGTTCCACGACGTATTTTAATTATTTTTTGCTATAAGTTGTAAAAGTTATTGTAATTTGACGTGATCAATAATAACATACATTACAATCACGCCTTTATCCCCGGAGGGTTAGGCAGAGGTGAATTAACACCCACATTTCACCAATCGTTGAATTCGGTCCCACGTAATTGGGGGTGAGCCTATTGCCGTCTTCCGGGCACTATTGTCGACTCGAGCCATGCATCTGAGGCTGAGTCTGGGCTGTAATCTGTCTGGTGTTAAACAGCCCCATCCCTTACTCGCGTTGTACGACACCGCATGGAAAAAGATGGGGTGGTCCAAATTCTACTCTGCCGGGTATCAATAATAAAATTGACAATTATTATAATCTGTGTTGTAAATAAAATAAAAAATTTCAATGAACCTTATGGTCGCAGATACACCTGTATAGTATACAGTATGTTCACGCCTGTAAATCCAGAGCTCACTGGAGAATTTGTGCTGTCAGTGGGATGACTAAAGGCTCGTCCTGCTTTGTCCTCTACACTGACGGCACAGAAACTCTGTGCTTACAGGGTCGGCAGCGCGAGTGTGGCTTCTCTGGTGTTACATACGTCCATAGGCCACGGTAACCACTTTCGTTTTATTTTTTTTATACCACTTAGTTGGCAGACAAGCACACGGCCCACCTGATGGGAAGCGGTTACCGTGGCCTATGGACGTATGCAATACCAGGGGTGTCACACTCGTGCTGCCGACCATGAAGAAACCCTCTGATGCCTCTCTTGAAGTACCCCATATTGTAGGTACTTTCCATCAGATGGGCCGTGTAAGTAGTATAAAAAAAAACCCACAATCTTTCCCTTGTAGGAGAATGTTCTAAGCACTGAGACACCGAACCTTGCCTGAAGCACTTCCCCAGTCGGACTGCTCAATTGGGCGGAAATACCACCGTGTCCTACCTCCTTAGTAATTCGAATCCTGCCTGAACCAATTCAATTTCTATATTAATCGAAAAGAATGAAAGCTTTTTTTTCACATTCATTCATTCATATAATCACACCTTTATCCCCGGAATGTTAAGCAGAGGTGAATTAATACCCACGTAACCATCGGATTATTATTAATAATGTTTCCTGATGATAAAACAATAATATGCCTGTATAGTCGCATACTTAAGCTGGTACTAATGCATTGCATAACTAGCTGATGCTTGCGGCTTTCTTTTATACTACATAGGTGGAAAACAAGCACACGGCCCACCTGATATGAAGTGGTTACCGTGGCCTATGGACGTATGCAACACCAGGGGTGTTACACTAGCGCTGCCGACCACGAAGAAACCTTTTGATTTAACCCCTCTTGAAGAACCCCATATTGTAGGTGCTTGGGAAAACTGCAGCAGGGAGGTCATTCCACAGCTTGAGTGTGCGTAGGATGAAGTTTCTTTCATACCGCACAGTGCGCACCGTCTCAGGTCGCAATGTGTGAGGATGAATTCCCTGCCTATGGCGAGAGGTGCGATGATAGAATGTAGCTGTGGGCATCATGTCAAACAATTAATCTGAGCACAAACAATCGTGCTAGAGCGGGAATCCCTGTGTAGTAGTCGTACGTCCTAATGCTACGCCACAGAGGCCGCCAAGAAATCGGACTTATAAATGTTTTTTTTTTTTACAACTTAGGTGGCAGACGAGCACACGGCCCACCCGACGGAAAGTGGTTACCATGACCTATGAACGTGTGTAACACCAGTGGAGTCACATCCATGCTGCCGACCCTGTAAGAACAGAGATTTTGTGCCGTCAGGGTAGAGGACAAAACAGGACAAGCCTTTGGTCATCCCACTGACAGCACAAAAACTCTCCAGTGAGCTCTGGCTACCCTACTCACCGCAATCGGTTGAGTAGAACTGGAGAAGTAGAACTATTTGAGTAGCCACACGGTTCCCGGCAGAGTAGAATTCAGACCACCTCATCTCTTCCCATGCGGTGTCGTACAAGGCGACTAAGGGATAAGCCTGTTTAACATCAGACAGATATATACAACCCAGACTCAGCCTGAGATGCATAGCTCGAGTCAACAATAGTGCCCGGAATACGGCAATAAACTCACCCCATTACGTGGGACCGAATACTATTAATAATGAAATGTGTTAATTCACCTATAATACCTATAATGTGTTTAACCCTCCAGGGATAAAGTCGTGATTATATGTATGTATGTATTAATGGGTAGCATTTTAATTACTTTAAGATTTCGTTAAATATCAAACTCTTGAGGAGGTAGGACACTGCGGTATTTCCGCCCAATTGAGCAGTCCGACTGGGGAAGTACCTCCGCCCTACAGAATACCGCGGTTATAATAACTTCGTGTTGTATTCCCGGCGGTGAGTAGGGTAGCCAGAGCTCACTGGAGAGTTTTTGTTCTGTCAGTGGGATGACCAAAGGCTTGTCCTGCTTTGTCCTCTACACTGACGGCACAAAATCTCTGTTCTTACAGAGTCGGCAGCACGGATGTGACTCCACGGGTGTTACACACGTTCATGGGTCATGGTAACCACTTTCCATCAGGTGTAGGTCACATAAGTTGTAAAAAAAAAAAAATTTCTTTATCAATTTAGTTGATGGCCTCTGTGGCGGTAGAGTTTTGATTGCGATTCTGAGGTCGCGGGGTCGATTCCCGCTTAATGCAAATATTTATATCTGCGAGTCTAAAAAGGTCACATTGAGAGATTCTGCTCAAAACTGATAACTTTCTGAATTACCAGTAGATCACAATAGATTGCTATATAATGGTCATTCAGATGAGCAGAATTACAATATTCCTAGTGTAAAATTCACCGGGATATTTACCATGTTTATTATTTTTACTGCAATAGCGAAGCGACTAATCGTCGCTTCCCGTGACCATAAGGCTGGCCTTTACCTCGCTCAAAGAATTGCCATCGCCATTCAGCGTGGTAATGCCGCCAGCCTTTTGGGCAATGTACCAGTAGAGATCGATGGGGAGGAATTTTTCGATGCCTAGTCTCTTTTTCTTCATTTCATTTTTGTATATATTGTATAGTAAGCATAGTTTTGTATACATTTTATAATTATTTTTACTATTTAAATTAAGTTGATTTATAAGTTCAATTGTGTATAGCCAAAGAGAGATTTTATTGCAAGTTTTTACTGAGCAACCGATATTTCGGCGCTGTTACAAGCACCATGATCACGGTGCACTGATGACCGCCGAGCTAGTTGTTATTGGGCAGACCATATTGGTCTACCCTCTGCCGCTACCCTGTTACAACAATTAATTGACTAAGCAGATTCTAATTTAGATCAAATATCGCTGCAAGACATAATATTATCCTAATACGTTTCCGATGTAGTGACTTTTTTAGACCTCCTGCATTAGTATTTCTTTATATAAATGTATATATTTATAGATAATGTATCTATGTAAAATAATGTATATACATTTACATTTTAAAACTCATAATACTACCTAAGTTTAGATAGAGTAGTATAGATAGCGCAGTCTAAAATTCCTAGAAGATACTTTTTATATAGATAAAGAGATAGATAATTCTTTATTGTACACTAACAGATTTACAGTAGGACAAGTAGGTAGCATGTATACAGTTCAATGTACAATGGGCGGCCTTATCGCTGAAGCGATTTCTTCCAGGCAACCTTGGGATGGACAGTAATGTTAAAAAAACAAAAGATATGGTGTAGTTACCGACTAAACTTAAATAAAGGATGGTATTTAAACGTATATCAAAAAGAATACATTTTGTACGACAAAATAATCTTAATTCACATCAAAAATACTGATTGAGCACCAACAAACTACTGCAAGTAAGTAGTTAGTTAGCAACCAACCAACCAACCAATTATAAAAAAAAATATATTTCGGGGTGGGTGGTGATCATTCTGAACTTAATTAGATGCACAATCAGTATTGTTACTGAACGCGAAAATATTATCTTTAAATAAATAGTGCATTAAAACAAAAGAAAGAGAGAAAAGTAAGTAAAATAAATTTAATATACGGCTTTACACAAAAAATTAGTAACATAAATAATGACATACAAATACATATACATGTATTAAATAAATATATACATAAAGTAGATAGTTCATACTAATACGAAGGGAAAATAGTGAGTGAGCACATAATTGTGAGCTATTACCTACTGTGCACAATACGATAGGTAGTGGTTCTTGACCATTAATTTAAATACATTTAGGGATTTTGCTCGTCTGATGTTCAGTGGCAACGCGTTCCATAATGTACATACGACATTAAAATTATGCTGGGATACCTCAAGGATCGATAATGGGGCCACCAGTTTAAATTAATCATCGCACTGCCATGGTAGTGTTGAGGTATCGGGTTCAATTCTTATTTAGGCATGCTTGACTGGGAGGTAAGCTGGTGAATAAGTTATGCGATTCTATATGGCCAGTAGTATTTACTTGACAAATTGTGACAATTATTGTCACCTTTTGAGGCGCGTTGAACGTCTTTTTGTTAAGAAAATACTTTTTAATTTTAAACATACGGATTGACTAAGTTCGTATTATTGCTTAATTGCCCATTTAAGTTCGAGAGAAGACAGCCACATCCATATATAGAAGACAATATTGTTTCTCTGTTTGTGCTCAATATGATTCATCAAATCGATAGTGTACTTTCGCTTTTCAGACAATTCCCTCTCTATTGGCTAGTAGGCTAGACTTGTCTCTGTTATGTATTGCTCTTACGTGGAAATAGTTTGTATTATTACGCTTGTATTCCATCTATGAAATAGGCAGTCTAAACCCAAATATGGCACCCCATCACCCCCTTACTTGGCGACGTTTGTTTTCGGATTTCTTATCCAGTTTTTTATCTAGTTCACGCCATCTTGACGTCACCTCGCCTGATGGTAAGCTAAAGGCAAAGTCTCAGGAAAGAGGGTCACCATTACAGACACTAAGTAATGTTACAATGGTGGCACTCAGCTTGGCCTCATAAGATGCTTTTTCTCGCCCCGCTTAAAGGACCCGGGAATGTTTATGATTTGATTTTTGTAGAGAAAACAAGGCATAATGGAGCTTTATCGACCGGTCGCAAGACTCTTGCGACTAGGGGGCCTAATCCCAGTTCATGTCGGTTTTGCTTTCCTGCTCGCTGTGCCCCTTCACTTGCACTACCAATGACCTCTGTAGAGCAACGGAGAACGCTGTTGCCTTAGCCAAGTTTTAGACCAATAAAATTTAAAAACCAGACCATTATATGCCAGACCTAGCCATTAACTCGAAGAAGATATAACAGAAAGTGCATCTCGTTATGATCTATCCAGAGATAGAAGTTGCTCGGATTTATCACGCGACTAGTCGACCTCATGGTTTGCATACATCACGAAAATATCGTTGTTTTTACACAGATGAAGAGAATGTGATAATGCTCATTATTTTAGTTTAGACAAGTCATAACTTTTTTACATACATACATACATATTATCACGCCTTTATCCCCGGAGGGATAGGCAGAGGTGAATTAACACATTTTTTATACATTTCACCAGTCATTGAATTCGGTCCCACGTAATAAGGGGTGAGCCTATTGCCGTCTTCCGGGCACTATTGCAGACTCAAGCCATGCATCTAAGGCTGAGTCTGAGCTGTATTTATCTGTGTCAATATGACTTCAACTCACCTGATGGTAAGCTGAAGGCAAAGCCTTAGGAAAGGTGGTCACCTTTATAGACACAGGCAATGTTACAATGGCGAGACTCCGCTTAATGGCTTCATCAGATACGTTTTCACCTTCTTCCTTCTTCCTACAGTCTTGGGTCCTTTAAGAGGGCCCTGTGGCGATGCCACATGTACCCAGCGCCGCGTACGTACGTAACTACGAATCCTACATCGCGCATGTAAAGTTCTCGCGCTGGGAGAACATATGTACATCGTCCCAACGACAATCGTTGGGCCGCGGCCCGCCAGGCGTGATCACCTTGCCTGGTCGGAGGATCCTCCCTTTGTGTTGGAGGAACATGACACCTCGTTCCTCCACAGCCCTCTTAAAGGACCCAAGACTGTAGGAAGAAGGAAACACGTGAGCTGGTGAAGAGTTCCTAGACTTTGTGGTGCAACAAATTTTCTTGAAGAGCCCGGCACATGTTGTACTGGAAAGTAGGGGGAGGGGGGCTATCTCACACATATCGTTTTATCTGTGCAGTTTTAACGGTACAGTAGGACCGTAACGATATCTGGTAACGTTAGTAATTTTTATATCAACTGCCAGTCTCCCCGTGACCATGGTTACTGGAAAGCAAACAAAAACCTCGCGGTGTAACTAGATATAAAAATAACAAAATAAAATAATAAACCGTTATAATTAGTTTTAATAGCTATATTACAAACAAATGTGTAATCTTTCGCGTAAAATTTCCACAATAACATCGAAATAGTTATAAAATTAAAATAATAAAATTATAACAGACTAAGGATATTAAATACTCAGTACAATATTTCAAATATATTTTAATCTATTTACACAATTTCAATTAAATAAAACAAGCGGTTCGCAACAACCCGAGGAGAGGGCCAGATCGAGAGAGATGGGGTCGGCCGGGGTGCGAGGGATTTGCCGGTTAATCTCACCATTGGCAATCAAAAACGACCCACAGGCTGCGCGTGGCGTGCGTTTTGGTCGGTTCGAGTCCGACATAACCTCTTCCACCGGCTCCGGTGGGGGAGTATCCGTGGGGATTTTGCACACGTAAAAAAAGCGGTTCGACAACTCTTTTATCTGCCGCATACGTATTTCCTCCTTCCTACAGTCCCGGGTCCTTTAAGCGGGGCGTGAAAAATCATCTGACGGGGCCGTCAAGCTGAGTGGTTACCGTTGACTATGGACGTGTCCAAAAGGGAGTCACACTCGCGCTGCCGACCCTATCAGAGTTTCTGTGCCGTCAGTGTAAAAGACAAAGCAGGTCAAGCAAAAGCTTCTTCCCACTGACAGCACAAAAACTCTCTGTCACCGCCCGGAACACAACACGAGGCTATTATGACCGCGGTATTATGTAAAAATCTACTCCACGGGGAACCATACATACTCACACGATATGTCACTCCTTTATCCTCGGATGGTTAAAAAGAGGTGAATCAACATCCACATTTCAATCATTGTATTTGGTCCCACGTACAATGATTGAAATGTGGGTGAGAGCGGGGGCGCCAGGGAGAGAGTCTATTGCCGTTTTCCGGGCACTACTGTTGACTCGAGCCATGGATCTGTGCCTGCGTCTGGGCTGTATATATCTGTCTGATGTTAAACAGCCGTATCCTTTAGTCGCCTTGTACGACACCCCATGGGAAGATATGGAATGGTCCAAATTCCACTCTGCGGGGAACCAACACGGTCGAATACTTTTGTCTTCGAGCATTGCTGTAGGTGGGAGAGAAAGACCGACATGATAGGATAAATGCTGTCCAATCTAACTGGATTCCTTTAGATACCTTCCTTGGCTGTATTTTACCGTCTCTACCATGGTGAGTGCTCTGATGAGCTCCAACTAATCCCACCATCTCCTTTCCTACATAGGAGAACACGTGCAGGCCTTAGATGTCACCCTCACACTGTGCAGAATATACGAGCAAGAACCAAGCGGTTCGAAGACTCTTTTCTTTGCCGCACCACCAAGACCTGGAATTCATTACCAGCACACGTGTTTCCTTCTTCCTACAGTCCCGGGGCCTTTAAGCGGGGCGTGTAAAAGCATCTGACGAGGCCGCCAAGCTGAGTGCCACCATTGTAACACTTAGTGTCTGTAATGGTGACCCTCTTTCCTGAGACTTTGCCTTTAGCTTACCATCAGGCGAGGTGAGGTCAAGTTGGCGTGTCCTATATATAAAAAAAAAAGAAAAGATACATGTTACAAGGAGGTAGGACACGGCGGTATATCCGCCCGATTGAGCAGTCCGACTGGGGAAGTACAGCTTAAAGCCCTACAGAATACCGCGGTTATAATAACTTCGTGTTGTGTTCCCAGCGGTGAGTAGGGTAGCCAGAGCTCACTGGAGAATTTGTGCCGTCAGTGGGAAGACTAAAGGCTTGTCCTGATTTGTCTTCTACTGACGGCACAGAAACTTTGTACTTACAGGGTTGGCAGCGCGACTGTGACTCCTCTGGTGTTACAGACGTCCATAGGCCACGGTAACTACTTTCCATCAGGTGGGCCGTGTGCTTGTCTGCCAACTAAGTGGTATAAAAAAAAAATCTTAGTTCTTCTTCTTCTTTCTAGAGTCAATTCCAGTCGCATCTGAAGCTTTCAACTCGGTGTCTTGGGTCCGCTTTTCCAGTCTAACTGCAAGTTTAGTTGATCTTCGATATTTTCGGTGAAATGACTGCCATCTGACCTCCACAACCCATTGGCGATATTGAAGCATTGCAGTTAGACCTATTGTTGAACTTTTTAGTGCTTCAACTACCCGTGACGATTGCCATAGATGTTGGCATGGCAACGGGACCAACGGTTTAACATGCTCTCCGGTGCACGAGCAGACCAATGCAAATACCCACATTCATGTGGTTTTTTTTATACCACTTGGTTGGTGGACAAGCACGCGGCCTACCTGATGGGAAGTGGTTACCGTGGCCTATGGACGTGTGCTACGCCATAGGAGTCACACTGTAAATAAGAGTTTCTGTGCCGTCACTTTAAAAGACAAAGCAGGACATGCTTTTGGTCTTCCCACTGACAGCACAAAATCTCTCCAGTGAGCTCTGGCTACCCTACTCACCGCCAGAAACACAACACGAGATTTTTATAGCCGCGGTATTCTGTAGGGCGGCGGTACTTCCCCAGTCGGACTGCTCAATAAACGGAAATACCGCCATGTCCTCCTTGGACGTGTACAAATATTAGCACTGAGTGCGAATCAAACCAACGACCCATACGTACCAGACGCATTCACTACCGCCACACCATAAGCTGTCATCCTTTTGGGGACATCTTACTCTCACGTTATAGCAGTTTTAATAACCCTCTTTTTGAGGCCGGAGGTCAATGAACGACCTTCGCCCCCAATGAGCGCCGGCCTGGAGGTGACAGGTGGAGCCGCCTGTCATCCTGGCAGAAGCAGGCCGCGGCGGCATCTGGCGCGCCTCCCCGTTTCCGGGGACGAGTTGGATACTCTGTAGTCCCCACACCCGAGAAGAGGGCTAGATCGTGAGTGATGGCCCTGGGTCGGCCGGGGTGCGAGGGATATGCCTGTCAACCTCACCTTCGGCAACCAAAACGACCCACAGGCGGCGTGCGTTTTAGTCGGTTTTGAGTCCGACATAACCTCCTCCACCGGCTCCGGTGGGGAGGTATCCGAGTGGATTTTACGCACTTAAAAAGAAACCCTCTTTTTGACGCAGTCAGGTAAATATGTACGATAACAAAACAAGCATTACTATGATCTAATATCAGGTACTTATCCTTGACAAAACTAGTCTAGATTACGTACAATATTTGCGCCTACGCATACAGCTGTGGATATAAATCTAGATAAAATGTCGTGACATTATTATGCGTTTGTATCGTCATAGGCAACGATAGTCAGTTGCCATCAAGTGGGTTTGTTTGATAATTGTAACGGAAGGATTTAGAAACATGATTACACAATGACTTGGTTGAACAGGGCTAATACCAAACGGTTTTTATACAACTTCGGTGGCAGACAAGCACACAGGGTGTAAGTGGTTTCTGTCGGTTATGGGCGTGTGCAACATCAAGGGAGTCACACTCGCGCAACCCTCTAAGAATAGAGAATAGAGAGAGACGTCAGTGCAGAAGACAAGTCCTTAGACTTCCCACTAACAACACAAAAACTCTCCAGTGAGCTCTGGCTATCCTACTCACCGACGGGAACACAATACGAGGTTATAGGGGTGCGGGTTGGGTAACCTCCACGTTGGCTTACCTGTTTCTTTTCCCTCTGGACCGCGGTCCTGGGGAACAGAAGCGGGGAGGCTGGTGCACCCTGGACGACGGTTAGTAGACTCTGACTCCAAGGAGAAGGAGCTCTGCTAGCCGTCGACCAATAACCCGACAAGCCCTTTTTAGGGCTAGCTGACCCTGAGGGGGTCGTGGTATGGCGGACCTGCAAGGCCCGCGGGAAGGGATTCGTAGAATCCCTTCCATCCCAAACAGCCCTTTTTAGGGCTAGCCTGTCGCTCCCGGTATCCCTCTGCTTTCAGAGGGGACATGGGGGCGACACAAGGATCCATGGGATCCAGGGACGGGCCGGCCTACTGCTCGCGCAGGGGCTGGCAGGTATTCGTGCCACCGTCGGTGTTGAGAGAGTTGGCTGCTCTCCCGCGTCGCGTAACCTCCAGGATATCGACAACGACCTGAGTGCTAGCCACACTTGGGAAGCCGGTATCCTGAAGGCCGTGGGGCTTGCCTTAATTGGCCGGCCCGCGACAAGGAAAAGTCTGAAAAACCCGACAGCGAAGTCGATTAAAACCTGTGGACACCTGGGGAAATCCACAGTATTTACCCCGCTTCTCGGAATGAGCGTCACCCGGGAAGTGTATTTTATATCGTCTCTACTCGTGGGACTCGAATGGATAGTAAAAAATTAAAAGACAACAAAAAACCATCACCAAGTGAAACAGTCTGCGCGGAGGTCGCGCAGCACCAAGACGCGGAGGTCGCGTCCCAAGCAGGGACGGTGTCGGAAGACTTCGACACCGCCACTGAGAGGAGCAGGGCGAACAGCCCGGTGGGTCTGCAGACCCGAAAATCTGCACGGCGGAAGCGCAACCGCCGAAAAAAAATCATCCCCCCAGATAAGACCGAGTCGGATCTCGACTTGACCCTGACCGACTCGTCTTCCAGTAGTTCTGGTGGGGATGAGATGATGCGTCCCCCCCCCACCCAAGCAGGTTGCGGTTAGCCGCCGAAAGCTGCAGGGTGGGGGCACCAAAGTCGCCCCCTCACGGGCCTCAGCCGGGGAAGATGTGAGAGCGCCGCCGAGTCCCTCCGTCTCGGCGGCGCCCGCGCTTCGTACCGACGGCTCCACGTCCAGGGACGTGATGGAGGCCCTGGAGAGACTGGCCGGGGCCCGCTCTGGAGCTCTAACGCCGGAGGAGGACCGGGTCCGGCTGGCTGCGACGCGCCTCGTTGAGCAGTTTGAGCTGCTCAAGGCGGAGCTGGCCGAGTCCCGGAACGAGCGAGCTCAACTTGGCAGGAGGCAAGTTGAGCTCCTCAACAGCGTAGAGCGAACGGCGGCTGAGCACCGGAAAGAGATGGAGAGGATGGCGGCCGAAATGGCGAACCTCCGTCAGGTCGTCGCCGGGCTGCCCGCGGAGCGCGTGACGCGGTCGGCGCGGCGGCGACTGGCGGTGCAGCCGGAGCGGCCGGTGCCACCGGCGCCGCAGCTGTCACCGGTGCGGTCAAGGTCGCCGGTGCGGCCGGAGGCGCCGGTAATGCCGGAGACACCGGTGCGGTCAAGGCCGCCGGTGCGACCGGTGCGGCCGGAGACACCGGTGCGGCCGGTATCACAGGCGCAGCCCGCTCGGCTGGAGTCGCCGGTGCTGCAGCCGGTTAGGCCCATGGACCCACTGGCGGCATGCATGGCGGCAATGGCCGCCATGGAAAAGCGGCAGGAGGCGGCGCTGGCTGAGCAGCGGAGGTGGCAGGTGACGCAGGAGGAGCGCACCCGGAGGTTCATGGAGGCGGTCATGGACTCCAGCCGCCGCCCGCCCTTGGCGCCGCCTACGGGAT
Organism: Eilema griseolum; assembly: GCA_963662185.1. Taxonomy (NCBI): domain Eukaryota; kingdom Metazoa; phylum Arthropoda; class Insecta; order Lepidoptera; family Erebidae; genus Eilema; species Eilema griseolum. The sequence continues at coordinate 8,516,982 of OY759259.1, forward strand.
ATGCCGGAGCGGTGAGAAGAGGTCTCACCAGTCCGGCGGTCGCAGAGGCCCTGCAGGAGTCGGCCCGCAGCCCGTCCGCTGCGCCTGCCACTCCTGCCGCTCCGGTCGCTCGAGCCACTGTCGCTCTCGACGTGGAGGCTGGGAGCTCCCAGGGTGCCCGGGCCAAAGGCAAGGGGAAGGGGAAAGGCAAGGGGAAGAAGTCCCCGGCCCTAGCCTCAGCCCCAGCGCCAGCCCGGACCCCGGTAGGGATTGCCCCTACAGGTTCCCCGCCGGAGGGAGGCTGGGAGGTGGCCGGAGCCTCCAAGAAACGGCGCAAGGCGAAAAGGAAGGCAGCCAAAAATGCCAAGAAGGCTGCGGCTGCTGCGAGGGGAGTGCCGGGGAGGCTGCGTGTCCCCCGCTCAACCGCCGTCGTGCTAACGATGACGGCGGAGGCGGCGGAGAGGGGCGTGCAGTACGCCCAGATTGTCACGCAGGCGAGAGCCTGCGTTGACATGAGGGCTCTCGATATGCCGGGCCCCATCCGGGTGAAACCCACTCGGACGGGTGCTCGGCTACTGGAGATCCCCGGCGCTTCAAGCGGTCCCCAGGCCGATGCCCTAGCGGCTAGGCTTCGGGACACGCTGGATGCAGCCGACGTCCGGGTGTCCAGGCCCAACAAGTGCGCAGAAATGCGCATTTCGGACCTGGACGACTCCATCACGGCGGAGCAAATCCGCCTCACCGTGGCGGAGGCCGGGGGCTGCCCCCTAGAGGCGGTGAAGGTCGGAGCAATCCGCTTCGGCCGCCGTGGACTGGGGGCGGCAGTTGTCGGCTGCCCCATCGCAGCAGCCAAAAAGGCTGCCGACCGGGGGTTCCTCGCCGTTGGAGGCGTGGTGCGGGTGCAGGTCCGGCTCCTGCAGGCTCGACCGACCAGGTGCTTTAGGTGCCTGTCGGTCGGCCACGTGGGGGTGCAGTGCACGGCGGCGGTGACGGTCGGTGACCGCTGCTTCCGCTGTGGCCAACCCGGCCATACGGCCGGTGGATGCGAAGCTCCGCTGCACTGTTTCAGGTGTGCAGCGGGGGGCAAACCGGCCGACCATAGGGTTGGCAGCAAGGCCTGCACCGGGGGGGAGCCGAAGCCGCAAGGCGGGGGCTCCACCCAAAGTTCGCGGCGGGATGCGGAGATGGTTCCATAATGGATCCCCAGCTCCGCATCCTGCAGGCGAACGTGGGCCACGGTGCCGATGCTCAGGGTCTTCTGCTCCAGAGCATGGCACAGTGGTCCATACACGTCGCCGCTGTCGCCGATCCGTACACTCACCGGCCCCTTGGGCCTGCCTGGGTGGTCGACCTGGACGGGTCGGCGGCACTGGTGTACAACGCCGCTATGGGTGCCCCCCCCCCTGTTGTCGTGGCAAGGGAGCATGGCATCGTAGCGGCGCGTGTGGGGGAGATTGCGGTCGTGGCCGTCTATTTCACGCCGAGCCTACACCGACGCATAGGGGAGTACCGGCAGTCGCTGGAGCGACTGACCGACGTCGTCAACGCCTGTCATCCTCACCCGGTTCTTGTGCTCGGGGACTTCAACGCCTGGTCAGTGACCTGGGGGTCCCGGCACACGAACCCACGAGGTAGGGCTCTGGAGAGCTGGGCCGCTAATCACGGTCTAGTTCTCCAGAATCGCGGGGCCGAAGCCACGTTCGTGACTGCGGAGCGCAGTTCGATTATCGACCTATCGTTCGCAGGCGCTTCGCTGTCGCACCGTGTGCGGGACTGGCGTGTTGTTGTAGGGGTGGAGACACTGGCGGATCACCGATACGTTCGGTTTGATGTCTCCCCCCCCGCGGGTGATGCGCCGGTCATACCGGCCCCACGCGAGCCACGCTGGGTGCTTGGGAGACTGAATCGGGAGGTCCTCCTGGAGGCCGCCATCGTACAGGCCTGGGCCATTGCGCCGGACAGGCCTGTCGATATCGACGATGAGGCGGTGTGGTTCCGGGAGGCCATGACTCGTGTCTGCGATGCGGTTATGCCTAGGGCACCACCCTATAGTCCGAGGCGTCGGGTCTACTGGTGGTCTGCGGAGATCGCGAGGCTACGGCAGGCCTGCGTGATCGCGCACCGCCGGTGGACCAGACTCCGTAGGAGGCGTAGCCGAACCGCAGATACGGAGCCCCGAGTGGCGGAGCTTCATGTGGGATACAGGGAGGCCAGAGATGCCCTCCGAGCGGAGATTAAGCGGGCGAAAGCCGCGGCTTATAAGGAGCTCATGGAGACGCTGGAGCGGGACCCATGGGGGCGGCCTTACCTTATGGTAAGAGGAAAGCTGCGACCCCGGGCCCCGCCGTTGACCCGGGTTCTCCAGCCAGCTCTGCTCGGTGGAGTGGTCGAGTCCCTGTTCCCGGCGCGAGCGGAACACGTTCCGCCGCAGATGACTCCGCCACCTCGGTCGCCTGTGGCGCCCAGTGTGGTAGTTGACGACGAAGTCCCCGAGGTCACTTGGGTAGAACTGGAGCTGGCGGTGCGAAGGCTTAGAGCCAAGAAGAGCACCGCCCCGGGACCCGACGGCATTCCAGGCCGCGCGTGGGTCCTAGCTCTGGGAGAAGACGGTCTCGAACCCCGACTTAGAGGGTTCCTCAGCGCATGCTTGGAGCGGGGCCAGTTTCCGAAGATGTGGAAGACGGGGAAACTGGTCCTCATCCGAAAGGAGGGTCGCCCGGCGGACGAACCGTCCGGCTACCGGCCCATTGTGTTGCTCGACGAGGTGGGCAAGCTCTTTGAAAGAGTTATTGCGAAGCGCCTCGTCGAGCACCTCTCTGGTAGGGGGCCGGACCTGGCGGATGCCCAATATGGCTTCCGCCGGTGGCGGTCCACCGTGGATGCCATCATGCGCGTGAGGACTTTGGCGGAGGAGGCAGTTGCCCGGGGCGAGGTGACGTTGGCGGTGTCCTTGGACATCTCCAACGCGTTCAACACCTTGCCCTGGAGTTGCATCAGGGAGGCACTCGTGTACCACGGTGTGCCTCTCTACCTCCGCCGCATAGTCGGGGCGTACCTGACGGAGAGAGCCGTCATCTACCCAAGTGCGACCGGCGTCGGTCGGCGTGAGATGTCGTGCGGTGTTCCACAGGGATCGGTTCTCGGGCCGCTACTGTGGAACATTGGATACGACTGGGTGCTTCGCGGTGAGCTTGCGGACGGCGCCGCCGTCACGTGCTATGCGGACGACACGCTTCATGGACCTCGGCGCACGCCACCACCTGGTTCCAGTCTCACAGTGGGAGGCACTCTCATCGGCATCAAGCCCCAGATGAAATATCTGGGGCTCGTGCTCGACGGCCGGTGGGACTTCGGGAAGCACTTCCGAAGTCTGGGCCCCAAATTGGCGGGCACAGCCAACGCTCTGGCGCGGCTACTGCCCAACCTGAGGGGCCCGGATGACTCCTGCAGGAGACTCTACGCGGGTGTCGTGCGGTCCATGGCCCTGTACGGGTGTCCCGTGTGGGCGGACACCCTGAGTGATCGGCACATGCTCCTGCTGCAGCGTCCGCAGCGGAAGTTGGCGTGCCGCATCATAAGGGGGTACCGCACGATATCCTTCAACGCGGCGAGTCTCCTCGCCGGATCCCCACCATGGATCCTGGAAGCGAGATGCCTTTCGGCGCTATACCGGTTCCGAAGGGCGGCGCGGGAGCGGGGTCACGATCCCGAGCCCGAAGAAATTCGGGCCGTGAGATCCCGGCTCCACAGGGAAATGGTGGCGGAATGGGAGAGACGACTTGGGCAACCAAGCGCAGGGCACGCCGTAGTAACGGCGGTAAGACCCATCATGGGGGAGTGGCTAGAGAGGCCACACGGCAGCCTCTCGTACCGTCTGACGCAGATGATAACCGAGCACGGATGCTTCGGAAAGTATCTGCGTCGGATGCAGAAAGAGCCAACGTCCGAGTGCCATCACTGCGACGCGAGCGAGGACACAGGTCCGCACACGCTCACCGAGTGTCCGGCGTGGGAGACGCCGAGGCGGGAGCTTGTGGCGGCCCTGGGAGTGAGGGTTCTCACGCTCTCCACCTTGCTCGCGGCGATGGTTCGCTGCGCGGATGCGTGGGCGGCCAGCGCCTCCTTCTGCGAGCAAGTAATGCTCGTGAAGGAGGAGGCGGGGCGGGAGCGGCAGCGGGAGCGACGAAGGATCGCAAGACAAGCTGCCCGCGCACGAAGGCAACTCGGGCGTCGGAGGTCGATGAACGACCTCCGCCCCCCATGAGCGCCGGCCTGGGGGTGACAGGTGAAGCCGCCTGTCACCCTGGCAGAAGCAGGCCGCGGCGGTGACGCGCGTGGCGCGCCTCCCCGTTTCCGGGGACGAGTTGGGGACTCTGTAGTCCCCACACCCGAGAAGAGGGCCAGATCGTGAGAGATGGCCCTGGGTCGGCCGGGGTGCGAGGGATATGCCTGTCAACCTCACCTTCGGCAACCGAAACGACCCACAGGCGGCGTGCGTTTTAGTCGGTTCGAGTCCGACATAACCTCCTTCACCGGCTCCGGTGGGGAGGTATCCGTGGGGATTTTGCGCACGAAAAAAAAAAAAAAAAAAAATACGAGGTTATAATAACTGTAAGGTTGAGTGCTCAATTGGGACCGGAACACCGTCGTGTCCTACCTCCTCATACTGCCATATTACCCCTCAACCTTAGAAGAAAACCTGCGCTAGAACCTCGTCCGTCATTAAGCAAGTCAATGTAGCTTGGGTCTCGATATTGGGAGGGCCTCATCAAAGACCGGACATCGTGATCTGCTTTTTTTTATACCACTATGGTGGCAGACTAGCACACGGCCCACCTGTTGGAAAGTGGTTACCATGGCCTATGGACGTGTCTAACACCAGAGAAGCCACACTCGCGCTGCCGACCCTGTGAGCACAGAGTCTCTGTGCCGTCAGTGTAGAGGACAAAACAGGACAAGCCTTTAGTCATCCCACTGACAGCACAAATTCTGCAGTGAGCTCTGACTACCCTACTCACCGCTGGGAACACTACACGAAGTTATTATAACCGCGGTATTCTGTTGGGAGGAGGTAATTCAACCAGTCGGACTACTCAATTGGGCGAAAATACCGCCGTATCCTACCTCCTATAAATTAATTAAATACGTGGTCCTTTTTTTTTCTTTCTTGACTGCCACCTGAATTAAGGTTAGTGGGTGTCATTTTGGCATCAATAAATACGATTTTTGATTATCTGTTGCTGCGGTCTGCTTCCTTGGATATCAGCGTGATGATTATTAGACTATGAGACTAATAAATTATGTGGATTTCTACTGTAAATAGATTATTTCAAATTGCTTCAGTAGTTTAGGAGTCTGTTTAACATAAACGATCAAATCTTTCCTCATTATAATATTAGCATAGATATAAATTCATTGAGTATAATAAGGCGCTAACCCTTGCAATATAAACATATAATTATATTATTATCAAGCAATCTCATGGGCCATAAACATTATTTTTTATTGCCTGCCTACTCTAACTGCAGGTCAACTCAAACAATAGCTGATTATTAAAATATAATCATGCAATTACTCTTATATTTGTTTTGTTTAATACTTCATTAACACCATAAGGTTTTCCGTATGCTGCAAGGGGTGGGAGTCACCTCTAAAGACCATGGTTATGTAAGAAGGTACGGAAAGAGTGCAGAGTTCCAGGAGTTTTTTGGTTTTTAACTATGATAGTTTTTAACGGCACTGTGTTTTTTTGTTTTAGTAGTGAGATAGATAGATAGATAGATAGATAATTCTTTATTGTACACCAATAGATTACAGTAAAATTTGAAGTTAGCATGCATACAGTTTAATGTACAATAAGCGGCCTTATCGCTGGAAGCGATTTCTTCCAGGCAACCTTGGGATGGACAGTAGTGTAATAAAGCAAAAGATTTGGTGTAGTTAGCAAATAAACTAGAAACAAGGTGTATTAAAAAATACAAAAAGAAAGATAGATATGAGAGAAGTCCAAATAAAGTAAAATAAATATACAACTTTAGCACATAAATAGATATACGAAGTAAATAGTACATACCAATAAGAAGGGAAAATAGTGAGCATATTAATTGTGAGCTGTCACAGTGTTCACAATGATAGGTAGTAGTCCTTTACCATTGTTTTAAATATGTTTAGGGATTTTGCTTGTCTGATACTCAATGGCAATGCGTCCAAGTGAGTGTGGTGTTTCGTCAGCCTAACCGTTCATAATAAAAGTAATGGTGGGAGTCGTGACCACAGGTGCTGCAACGCATCCGAAACGTCGCCGTCGGCAGAAATAGTAAGTTCCATGACTTAATCGCGAAAAGTGCCAAACCTTACCTTTGCAGTTGCGTAGAGATGTTGCGTCCATGGCAGTATTTTAGAAAGAAAGAAGAAAGAAAGAAAAAGCCTTTATTTAAGAACACACAACGTACAGAGAGTCAGACAAATCTATACTAATTTAATAAAGCTGCAGAGTTTGTTTGTTTGTTTGAACGCGCTATTCTCTGGTCCGATTTGAATGATTCTTTCAGTGTTGGGTAGTCCATTTATCGAGGAAGGTTTTAGGCTATATATCATCACGCTACTACTTACGGGAGCGGAGCATTGATAATAAATGTTAACAAATCCGGCAATTTTTCATACATGTTTTGAAGACTAAAACATACGGGCTCAAAGGGATATGAAGCTTTAAAATATACCCTGCGCGAAGCTGGGGTGGGTCAGCTAGTACACATATATAAACACAATAAGGCAACACAACAAGAATACACTCACCGCACAACGTGCGCAGGCAAATGGGCCCCGCACACCAGGGTATGCGAAGCGCTGGTCCGTCTGTACCATGGTGAATGTTCTGATGAACTCTTCGAATTAGTCCCACCCTCCCCTTTCCTACACAGGACAACACGTGCAGATCTTAGATATCACCCGTAGACGGTGCAGAATAACCGATCAAGAACCAAGCGGTTCGGTGACTCTTTCCTTTGTCACACCATTAAGGCCTGGAATTCATTACCAGCTCACGTGTTTCCTTCTTCCTACAGTCCCGGGTCCTTTAAGCAGGGCGTTAAAAAGCATATTATGAGGCTGTTAAGCTGAGTGTCACCATTGTCACATAGTATGTGTAAGTAATGATGACCCTCTTTTCTGAGACTTTGCCTTCAGCTTACCATCAGGCAAGGCGAAGTCTAATTGGAAACGTTTCCTATATATAAAAAAAAAATATTATTATGATAAATTTACACCACGATAGTTTAAAAATAAGAGATGGGTTGACCCTATTTTTCTTTGCCGCAGTCTTAAGATAAGATAAGATAAGATTCATTTATTTGTAAGATTATTTTATAAAAGTTGTTACAAAGTTGTTTGTACATAATATTCTGCTGTCTCCAGCGTACAAATATTAAAAGGTAGTAATACAACTTTAAATAATGTCAGCATACAATTAATAATAATTCCTCGTATAAGTGATATAGTCAAAATAGAAGTTATATAATTACAAAATGTCTTGGAATCCTTTACGAGCACACATTTTTTTTTTCTTATTTATTTCAATACAATTACATTAGTTCAACTCATAGAAGCACCCATAAAACCCGCATAGGTTTATATTTCCTTCAGTCCCGGGTCCTATAGGTGGGCTGTGAAAAAACCTCTATTGAAGCCGTCAAGCTGAGCGCCACTGTAATGGTGACGCTTTTTCCTGAGACTTTGGCTTTAGTTTCAATAAATCAATTAGCCCACTGCATTCCACTGCTGGACATAGGCCTCACCCAATGTTCACCATTTTCTCCGATACTCTGCCTTCCGCATCCAGCCTGTCCCAGTCACCTTTTTCAGGTCGTCGGTCCATCTGGCTAGGGGGCGTCCTTTCGTTTATCTTCTCGCTTTAGCTTACCATCAGGTAATGTTAAGTAATAATGAGGTATTCTATATAAAAGAATCTAGTTATAATAACTTTCACAAAGTCATCAATAGCTTACCTAAGACATAATTATTGCAATTTCAAATGTTGAAGCAACTATATGTAACTCGTAATGTATTTTTGAAGTAAAAGTGCAACAATATGGCAACACTAGAGTGTAACGAGGTCTTCAGAGTGATTGATGACTTACGCATAACTTTTTTTTTTGTGGTTAGAAATAATACAGTAGCCCGTAACTTTGTCATAACTGAATATTAGCAAATAAATAAATGATCTTTACATTTTATCTCGCTTCTTCCCTATTTTTATACCACTTAGGAAGCAGACAAGCACATTATTAGAAAGATAATTAGAAACTGGTTACCGTGGTCTATGAACGTGTGTAACACCAGTGGAGTCACATCCGTGTTGCCGACCCTGTAAGAACAGAGATTTTCTGTGCCTTCAGTGCAGAACACAAAATCAGGATAAGACTTTTGTCAGTCAACAAAGTTGTTTAAAAAAAAAAAAATTGTGATGAATAGTCCGTTTCTCGAGGAAAGTTATAAGCTATATATCATCACGCTACTACCCAAAACAGTGGAACAGTAATCATTAAAGTCAAGAAATCCAGCAGAATCTTACGAATTATCTGAAAATGAAAAATTGCAGGCATATAGGAGTGATACAGGGTCTTGACGTATGCCACGAGTAAAGCTAGGACATGGGCCACTAGTGTAATGAATAAAAATCCCAAGATAGTGTCGAAAGTATCTTAATCAGTGACTTGAAGCCAAGTGAATAGAGTCTTAATTCGTAACAACTGTGTACTTACTTATGTCGTCATCAATTCAACAAAAAACCTGTTAATGATTGCTCAACTGTCATTCAAATGTGCGTGCGAATCCCATCACAATAATCACCGACCTTACTTAATGATAACTTTGTGTTATTTATTTTGTTTGTTTATTTTTTTATTGTCGTTACCATACTTACTTTATGGTAAGCAATGTCCTATGACATTAAATTAGACAAGTTAACAATATGTATAAAGGTTATTCAATCAATTAGCCTATCGCGATCCACTGCTGGACATAGGCCTGTCCCAATGTTGGGAGGTTTCACCCTACTGTTTCCACGCTGGCCAGACGGGTTGGTACATGGGCTCTAAGGTACAAGCTTTAGATACAACTGAGATGCTTGTAGATGCAACTGGGATGCTTGTAGATACAACTAGGATGCTTGTAGATGCTAGTAAATTGACAGTGAATATGGTTATCGGTAACCCTGGACCGACTAAAACATCATAGTGTTCCGTCACAGGAGCCTAGTGCAGGAAACCCCGGGTATAGCATAGAAAGTGAATTCCTAGGACCCCAAGACATTGTTTAGGTGTACCAATGAAGAAGATTGTTGGATATCAAAGGCTTCCATATCCACGTAGCATGGAACATCTCTGGTGGAAAGGCAGCCTTACCATAGACTGCGGGGGCGCCTTAACCATATCAACCATACTAATCAACCATTATAACTATATCAGTCATTTACCATCAGGTCACCCACTAGATTGTTTTTTTATATATGGTGGCAGGCAAGCACACGGCCCCCTTAATAGAAAGTGGTTACCGTGACCTATGAACATGTGTAACACCAGGGGAGTCACAGCCGTGCTGCAGACCCTGTAAGAACAGAGATTTTCTGTGCCGTCAGTGCAGAACACAAAATCAGGATAAGCCTTTGGTCTTGACACTGACAGCACAAAAACTCTCCAGTGATCTCTGGCTAGGTACCCTACTAACCGACAGGAACACAACACGAGGTTATTATAGCTGCGGTATTCTGTAGGGTGGAGACACTTCCCCAGTCAGACTGCTCAATTGGGACGGCATTACCGTTGCTGCTAAAATGTTTGATAGGTGACAGTTTTTACTGCAATCGAAACACAATTAACGAAATGTAGGCCGCATCGACAACTCTGCCTAACCTGTACGGCCTCCGACCTGAATAATGACCGGAGCGTGTCACAGATTCGCCATGATTGGTTTATGGTGACGTCATTGAATCTATACGCCATATTATTTATAGATTAGAAAAGTATACTGATGCAACGTTTTTACCTATTTTTAATAAGCATAAAATTAGCTATAATTAACTTGACTTCTGTCCCGTACCCGCTGCTGACCTTCCCTAATAGAGTTTATGAAAAGGGTGTTTGGGACGGACTGGATGCGAAAAACGGAGAACCGGACGAAATGGCTTATTGCATTGGTCTGGTCGAGCCTAGGAGAGTACGCTAAGCCATCGGTCTCGCTTGCTATACGAACATCTATGGCGTTAGTTATGGGTAGTTGTATCCCTCATAAGTCACTCACTGGAGAGTTTTTGTGCTGTCAGTGGGTAGACCAAAGGCTTGTCTTGATTGTGTCTTCTGCATTGACGCAACAAAAACTCTTTGTTCTTACTGGGTCGGTAGCACGGGTGTGACACTCTGGTGTTGCATACGTTCATAGATCGCGGTAACCACTTTCCATCAGATGAACCGTGTACTTATCTGCGACCTTTTGTATTTTTTTAAAATCCGATTAGTCTGCTACACAATTTCGATATCGCCAGTTGGTTTTGGGATTTGCCGTAAAGCGACTGCCTCCAGCAGTCGCTTTACAGTTCAGCCATATTTTAATTAAACTAGAAAACCGACCCCAAAGGATAGGATATCGGGCACAGGATCAGGGAGAAGTCAGACTAATTCCGCACAGGATCGTACCTGGTCCACAAGCTGTCCATCGCTATCCAAAGAGGCAATGCAGCCAGCGTGATGGACATCTTTGCTGCCTGTACAAGGCGTAAAGATGCCCATCACGCTGGTCACGCTTTTCTTTTTATGTCGTACACGGAAGCGTGTGAGTAAAAAATAGAATATGATATAATGCAATGAATCTATGGCGGGCAATAAATGGCAATCATCATCATCATCCTCATCATCATATAATCACGTCTTTATCCTTGGAGGGTTAGGCAGAGGTGAATTAACACCCAAATTTCACCAATAATTAAATTCGGTCCCACGTAATAGGGGATTCCAGGCACTATTGTTGACTCAAGCCATTCATCTGAGGTCGAGTCTGGGCTGTATATATCTGTCTGATGTTAAACAGCCCTATACGTACCTTAGTCGCCTGGTACGACACCGCATGGGCAGCGATGGGGTAATATTAAAAAAAAAAATCAAGGCACAGCCATTTCATAATTCTACTCAAAATCCCAAATGAGGTAGACATACGTTTAAGTACCGATATTTGCAAAAACACCCTCAAAGTAATGAAATCTACACTAATATTATAAAGAGGAAAGATTTGTACCTATTTTTGTATGTTTGTATGTTTGTAATGAATAGGCTCAAAAAGCACTGGGCCGATTTAAAAAATTCTTTCACCAATAGAATGCTACATTCTTCGTGAGTAACATAGGCTACTTTTTATCCCGATATTCCCACGAGATCAGGATTTACGCGGGTGAAACCGCAGCGCGCTGCTAGTAAGAGATATAAAGGTTGTATAAAAATCGCGTGGTTCCCGATACAGTAGAATTTGGGTCATCCCTACTCTTCCCATGCGGTGTCGTTCAAAGCGACTAAGGGATAGGGCTGTTTAACATCAGACAGATATCTACAGCCCAGATTCAGCCTCAGATAAATGGCTTGTATCAACGATAGGTCCCAGAAGACGGCAATAGGATCACCCCATATTAAGTGGGACCGAATTTAATTATTGTTGAAATGTGGCTGTTAATTCACCTCTGCCTAATCCTCCGGGGATAAAGGCGTGATTATATGTATGTATGTATAAAATTTCGTCATTTTCAAATCTTCATTGACACAAAACATGAGCAAAATCTTCAGCCACGGGACTACCGAAGCATAGACATTGCACGTCAATTTGCAGTTTGGCAACACCATGGCGTTAAACTATCTTGTTAAAGACCCCGTTGTTTACCACCCAAAATACGAGTTTATGTGGCAACACCATTGAATTGGGGCACAGCTCATCGTTTAGCAATTATTGTGTAACGTATACTTAAGTCTTCAATGGTAGGTGCTTTTTGGGGTTCCTTATAGAAAAACATTAGCCACGTGGTTCCCGGCAGAGTAGAATTTGGACCACCCCATCTCTTCCCATGCGGTGTCGTACAGGGCGACTAAGGGATAGGGCTGTTTAACATCTGACAAATATATACATGGTGACCCTCTTTCCTGAGACTGTGCCTTTAGCTTACCATCAGGCGAGGTGAAGTCAAGTTGGCGTGTCATATATAAAAAAAACGTGGGACCGAATTCAACGATTGGTGAAATGTGGGTATTAATTCACCTCTACCCAACACTCCGTGGATAAATGCGTGATTATATGTATATGTATGTATGTATGTTAGAACTTAGAAGTGTTTATTTATAAGATACATAATATGATTACATTAAATAAAATATGCTATTATAATATACAATTACTTACAAATTTATATAAAACTATGCTAACTATACAATATATACAAAAATGGGATAGAGAAAAAGAGGGAGACTGTAATTTTAGGCATCGAAAAATTCCTCTCCATCGATCTCTACTGGTACCGTGCCCAAAAGGTGTGTATGTATATTATATAAGAACAAAACCTTTTTAACAGTTATTTATCTGCCATTGGTCGGCTATAACTTGACCTCAATTTAAGACCAGTTATGGATTTATACGCAGACGCTATCACTGCGAGAGAAGAAAAACTCGAAATAAAACCCTGTACCAATCCGTCTGGCCAGCGTGGAAACAGAAGGCCAGAGCCACCCAACATTGGGAGACGCCTGTCACCCGCAGCAGAAACAGGCCGCGTCGGCGGCGCGCCGTTTCCGGGGACGAGTTGGGGACTCTGTAGTCCCCACACATCCGAGGAGACGGCCAGATCGGTAGAGATGGCCCTGGGTCGGCCGGGGTGCGAGGGATATGCCTGTCAACCTCACCTTCGGCAACCAAAACGACCCACAGGCGGCGTGCGTTTTAGTCGGTTCGAGTCCGAGATAACCTCTTTCACCAGCTCCGGTGGGGAGGTATCCGCGAGGATTTTGCGCACGTAAAAATAAATTAAAAAAGCAATGGATTGCGATGGGTTAATTGATATGGATGAGATTCAAAATGTTGGTTCCCGGTGGAGCTGAATATGACGACCTTATCTCTTCTCATGGGTGTCTTAAAAGGTGACTAAGGGATAGGGTTTTTCTCCATCCAACAGAAATCATACGTCTATATAAAGGGCCCGCTTGACAGCAATAGGCTCACACCCTATTACATGTGACCGAAAATTATAGTTTTTTTTTTTTTTTTTTTACGTGCGCAAAATCCCCACGGATACCTCCCCACCGGAGCCGGTGGAAGAGGTTATGTCGGACTCGAACCGACTAAAACGCACGCCGCCTGCGGGTCGTTTCGGTTGCCGAAGGTGAGGTTGACAGGCATATCCCTCGCACCCCGGCCGACCCAGGGCCATCTCTCACGATCTGGCCCTCTTCTCGGGTGTGGGGACCACAGAGTCCCCAACTCGTCCCCGGAAACGGGGAGGCGCGCCACGCGCGCCGCCGCCGCGGCCTGCTTCTGCCAGGGTGACAGGCGGCTTCACCTGTCACCCCCAGGCCGGCGCTCATGGGGGGCGGAGGTCGTTCATCGACCTCCGACGCCCGAGTTGCCTTCGTGCGCGGGCAGCTTGTCTAGCGATCCTTCGTCGCTCCCGCTGCCGCTCCCGCCCCGCCTCCTCCTTCACGAGCATTACTTGCTCGCAGAAGGAGGCGCCGGCCGCCCACGCATCCGCGCAGCGAACCATCGCCGCGAGCAAGGTGGAGAGCGTGAGAACCCTCACTCCCAGGGCCGCCACAAGCTCCCGCCTCGGCGTCTCCCACGCCGGACACTCGGCGAGCGTGTGCGGACCTGAGTCCTCGCTCGCGTCGCAGTGATGGCACTCGGACGTTGGCTCTTTGTGCATCCGACGCAGATACTTTCCGAAGCATCCGTGCTCGGTGATCATCTGCGTCAGACGGTACGAGAGGCTGCCGTGTGGCCTCTCTAGCCACTCCCCCATGATGGGTCTTACCGACCGAAAATTATAGTTGGTAAAATGTGTGTGTTAATGTAAATACACTTCTGCCTATACCATCTGAGATTATCAAGCGTGAATATGTTTACGTACGTAACAATCTTATAACGAAACTCCAATAAGAGTTTTTTATTTCCCATTGTAAAGTTACGGTATTTGAATTTAAAATACATTTGAGTAATGTCAAATAAGTTTTTGGAGATTTTTTCTGAATATGTGGGTAAATAACTTTCGTGTTTGATAACCGCGGTAGCCTAGTGGTATAGGTAATGGACTGCTGAGACGAAGTCTCTGGTTCGATCTTAGGTTTTACCATGGCACACACCAATGACTTTTCGACGCTTTTCGAAGTTATGTGTGTATTTATCACAGGTTTATAAGTGCCCGGTTAATGGCAATAGACTCGCCACTTTATCGGAACAACCTTTAGTAAGACAACTGAGGGACTTTTAAGCTTGTCATAGCTTCAAGATTCACTCGCATCTTATCTCGTTAGTTTGAGCTATGTGCTGTGTGCTGTCCTGAGTTTACCAATACCCACAAGCCTTTGGAGTTATAATAATAATAATTTATTTATTGTGTTCAAATATACAAGGAGGTAGGACACGACGGCGGCCCTGGGAGTGAGGGTTCTCACGCTCTCCACCTTGCTCGCGGCGATGGTCCGCTGCGCGGATGCGTGGGCGGCCGGCGCCTCCTTCTGCGAGCAAGTAATGCTCGTGAAGGAGGAGGCGGAGCGGGAGCGGCAGCGGGAGCGACGACGGATCGCATGCCAAGCTGCCCGCGTACGAAGGCAACTCGGGCGTCGGAGGTCGATGAACGACCTCCGCCCCCCATGAGCGCAGGCCTGGGGGTGACAGGTGGAGCCGCCTGTCACCCTAGCAGAAGCAGGCCGCGGCGGCGGCGCGCCTGGCGCGCCTCCCCGTTTACCGGGAACGAGTTGGGGACTCTGTAGTCCCCACAAACCCGAGAGAAGAGGGCCAGATCGTGAGAGATGGCCCTGGGTCGGCCGGGGTGCGAGGGATATGCCTGTCAACCTCACCTTCGGCAACCAAAGCGACCCGCAGGCGGCGTGCGTTTTAGTCGGTTCGAGTCCGACATAACCTCTCCCACCGGCTCCGGTGGGGAGGTATCCGTGGGAATTCTGCGCAGGTAAAAAAAAAAAAAAAAAGAAAAAAGGACACGACGGTATTTCCGCCCAATTGAGCAGTCCGACTGGGGAAGTACCTCCGCCCTACAGAATACCGCGGTTATAATAACTTCGTGTTGTGTTCCCAGCGGTGAGTAGGGTAGCCAGAGCTCACTGGAGAATTTGTACTGTCAGTGGGATGACTAAAGGCTTGTCCTTCTTTGTCCTCTACACTGACGGCACAGAAACTCTGTGCTTACAGAGTCGGCAGCGCGAGTGTGGCTTCTCTGGTGTTACACGCGTCCATAGGCCACGGTAGCCGCTTTACATCGGGTGGCCCGTGCGCTTGTCTGCCACCTAAGTAGTACAAAAAAATACATTATACATTAAGGTTTTATATGCATACAGTAACGCAAAGACATGATCACTAATTTCTAAAAATCCTCACAGTCTGATATATCTTTATCAGATGTTAATTCGCAGTATCTTGGAATATAACTCCATCATTTGGTCACCTTTTTATGCGGTTCATATTAAGTATCTAGATAATGAACTCCTACATGAGCATAGCCATGAAATAGATATTTTCAGCCTTAGTTTCTCAACATACAAGAATGCTGTTAAAAAGGTTATAGCCAAGCTTTAAATTTGCTGTTGCTTTGTTACAGGGATTAATTACTGTCTAACTTTTTTTTTTTTAACCATGATATCTTGTAATTGTCCTATTGTTTTGTTTTGTTTGTTATTTTTGGTTTTTGATTAGTATTTTTATTGTTAAACTTAATGCACGCTTTTTAATTATACCATGCTGAGTACACATGTTTTGGAACTCAATCTGGAACCGAACCTTCAAATGATATTTTGTAAAATTTTGATTGTTTTCTGTTTTGTGTGCCAAATAAATAAATAAATAAATAAATTTATTAGAACTATTTATATCAATTAACCCACTGCAGTCCACTGCTGTACATAGGTCTCTTCCAATGTGCGCCATTTGGGGTGACAGGTGGAGCCGCCTGTCACCCTGGCAGAAGCAGGCCGCGGCGGCGACGTGCCTGGCGCGCCTCCGCGTTTTCCGGGAACGAGTTGGGGACTCTGTAGTCCCCACACATCCGAGGAGAGGGCCAGATCGTGAGAGATGGCCCTGGGTCGGCCGGGGTGCGAGGGATATGCCTGTCAACCTCACCTTCGGCAACCAAAGCGACCCACAGGCGGCGTGCGTTTTAGTCGGTTCGAGTCCGGCATAACCTCCTCCACCGGCTCCGGTGGGGAGGTATCCGTGGGGATTTTGCGAACGTAAAAAAAAAAAATGTGCGCCAATTTTTCCTCTGCCTTCCGCATCTAGTCTGTCCCAGCCACCTTTTTCAGGTCGTCCGTTCATCTGGCTAGGGGGCGTCCTACCTTTCGTTTACCTTCTCGCGGTCTCCACTCTAGGACTCGTTTGCTCCAACGGCCATCGGTCCTTTGACAGACGTGGCCAGCCCACTGCCACTTCAACTTACTTATTCTGTGACCTTTGTCGGTAACTTTAGTTCTCTGTCGGATAACCTCGTTCCGAATTCTATCCTTCAGAGATACTCCAAGCATAGATCACTCCATATACTCCATAGACTTTTAAGCTTCCATAGCTTCCAGCCCCACTGTAAGTGTACACGTTTCGCAGAAACTACATATAAATGATAGTTTAATTGAGAAACAAATAAATAAAATTGTATTTCGAAGCAATTAACTAAAAGAATTACAAAAAAATAAAAAAGTTTTTAAAAAATCACGCTTAAAAATTATTAAACAAGAAAATATCAAGGATAGCCGTGGTCGTATGCCACTTAGTCTAACAAAAGCACGGAACCACGGAAGCGCTCAGACGAAATACCAGTAAGTGATCATCCATCATTCATCATCATCATTTATCCGACAGAGAACTAAAGTTACCGACATAGACCACAGAATAAGCAAGCTGAAGTGGCAGTGAGCTGGCCACGTTTGCCGAAGGACCGATGGCCGTTGGAGCTAACGAGTCCTAGAGTGGAGACCTCGAGAAGGTAAACGAAAGGTAGGAAGCCCCCTAGCGAGATGGACGGACGACCTGATAAAGGTGGCTTGGATAGACTGGATGCGGAAGGCGGAGGATCGGAGAAAATGGCGCACATTGGGAGAGGCCTATGTCCAGCAGTGAAGTGCAGTGGGCTGATTGATTGATTGATCATCCATCCAAATGGTTAAATAAAGTTTGCTTACCACTAATCTAAATCGGTAGATTCAATACTAGTCTACAGTGAAACAGTGTCATACTGGTCGTGGGTGCGTTACCAAGTTACGTCACCGTGCGTTACCGGTTCGACCCGCCCTGCTGCTATGTGCGTAACCAAAATATGTGTCACCCACAACTACTTAGAACTTATATAGGTACTACATTTGGTTAGGTACTTCAATAAAGGTAAATAATATTGTAGCGACTTCTTTCATAAAAACACAAATAAATAAAATACGCTGACTAACTAGTGGATCAATTTCGGTTTTTAATCTATAAAACAGAAAAATAATACAGAACCCAAGAGTACCTATTAAACAAGAAAATATTTTTTTTATACCACTTAGTTGGCAGACAAGCACACGGCCCACCTGATGGAAAGTGGTTACCGTGACCTATGGACGTCTGTAACACCAGAGGAGTCACAGTCGCGCTGCCAACCCTGTAAGTACAGAGTTTCTGTGCCGTCAGTAGAAGACAAAGCAGGACAAGCCCACTGACAGCACAAATTTTCCAGTGAGCTCTGGCTACCCTACTCACCGCTGGGAACACAACACGAAGTTATTATAGCCGCGGTATTCTGTAGGGCGGAGGTACTACCCCAGTCGGACTGCTCAATCGGGCGGAAATACCGCCGTGTCCTACCTCCTTCGATAATATCATCATCGAAATATCAAAGATAGCCGTGGTATACACGACTTCTTGATTGATACTTTTTAATAGGCGCGGTCCCAGTGGGGGAGGGGTCACGGGGGCAATGATCCCCCTAAAATCATGCACGTCGTATTGATAAGAGGTCTAAAATTTACAAAATAATGTAAATTAATTAAATATCGGTACCGAAAGGAAGCGCGGATCGGGGACATGAACTGATGAAATCCAATCCGGGTCGTAAAGGCTCCTGTTCTGTTACCACAGAATAACAGCTACTACTCTACCTGTAACGACTGCCATAAATGTTCGTATGGCAACCGGAATCGACACGGATACAAATTCAAATTCTTTATTTCTCAAAATAGTGCAACGTAATTGATGTAATTACGTTGCACTATCTATTTTTGACGTCAAATTCAGCTTATATCTAAGTTTTCCACCGCTTACTAGAAGCTATTGGAGAAGAAAAGGCGCAACAAACTCTACTGCGGCATTTTCGGGACTATTTTTTTTAATTTCTCATACTACCATCATTATAGGTTACCCAATGCAATGAAAGTAAACCACAATATTTAATACATATTATACAAATACAATTCTTATGGTATTACAATGAAATAACCGGTCATGAAAAGCCGCGGTAGCCTAGTGGTATGGGTAATGGACTGCTGAGACGAGGTCTCGGGTTCGATCCCAGGTTTTACCATGGCACACACCAAATGATTTTTCAATGCTTACCAATGACTATTCGATGCTTTTCGAAGTTATGTGTGTATTTATCGCAGGTTTACAAGTGCCCGGTTAATGACAATAGGCTCGCCACTCGCCACCTATTACATTTGAACCTAAACATAAACTGGCGAAATGTGGGTGCTAGCACCTCTACCTACCCCTTCGGGGATAAGTGTGTGGTTTTACATATATAAACTCACGCCAGTTTATATATGTAAAACCACACACTTTATGTGAAGTTCCTATTCAGCATTAATGATTATATATATATATTGAATATGAATTATTGAATGAATACACACAATTGAACTAATAAATCAACTTAATTTAAATAGTAAAAATAATTATAAAATGTATACAAAACTATGCTAACTATACAATATACTAATACAAAAATGAAATGGAGAAAAAGAGACTGCAACTTTAATGTGTTAAGTGGAAATATTTGTGTGCATGAACATAATATCATTATATCTATCTATATATAAATATGTATATATACATATATATTTATATTTATACATATATATATATATAGATAGATAGATATAAACTCAGCGAGAATCGAACACCTACACCCACAGCGTAACAGTCGAACAATCTACCGTTCAGCTACAGAGGTCACCAAAATTGAGCAGCGGAAACATGGCGGTGTTCAAATCTATACAAAATATATGACTAATCGTTCATTTACGATTATATTCACCACGTGGAGTTCAATTCCCCCAAAGATAATAATCTGTGGATTAACAATTTAGTTCTATTGTGAGAGAGCACAAATACCTGGGTTCAAACACTAAAGGTTTTAAAAAGGCAACATCCTGCACCGGAACTGGTACAGTTCACTCACAGGACATAGGATCGCAAGTTTTTCACTCGGTTTATTGGTTTTTTTACGAGAGCGACTACTACCTGACCTGCCAATTCTGGAAAAAAGCACGAGCCAGAGCGTCGTTCATTATTTAGCAAGTGCGAAGACTAGCAAGTAAGGTTGTTATGTTACAGAACGGCTGTATTGTATCGGAATAAATTTTGGCACAGAGATAGATTTTCTTTTTGGTCTGGCAATACAGGCCCGAACAGTTGTGAAATTTTTAACTCGTAGTAAATTTAATAAAATAATTTACCTAAGTATAGAAGTAAGCCATTAATATTATTAATAAGTGTGTGTTATAAGTTTTCTGCTGCCTCAAGTGCTGTAAAGCGCTTAAAAACAACAACATTTCATTCTGGAATAGTATAATAAGCATTTTATCCCGGCCCTTGCGTGTCATGGGTCATGGGAACAGGATCAGAATTCCACTTATTCATGCACCATGCATGACGCATGACAGAATCAGATAGCGGATTGAGTTACAGAACCCACAGATGCTTTTGACAGAACACCACTATATACCAAGATTGATTAAGGAAGCGATTGAAATAAAAAAAGTATAAAATTTTAAATCGCGAGGATGGGTTTCAATTGTCAAACGTCTGGCATCCAGTGGTCCGTCTATGCAAAAATCACCGGGAACAAGCTAAAACAAAATCACGAGTGAATACAGTAAGCATCGTGTGTCGTGAACGTGATCGAGATCGGGTTCGAGTTTGTAGTGAGAGTGAAACGAATTCGAGTGAATGAAAAGAGTGAAGAAAAAGAATGAATGAATAGAACTCGAAAGAGGTCGATATATGTACTCCTAAAAAACTTTTTCACTGATCACCGCCAATACTCCAGTTCCTCCGCAATGATGGATCTCAATCAAAGAATCAAAGAATCAATTTCATTTATTCAGTTTAGGCACATAAAGAGCACATATGAACGTCGAAATTTTACAATTATGTATATCAAGAAATAATATAAAAATATTAATTAATGTAAAAATAACCATAGGAAAATGATTCTTTCGCTGGTTCGGTAGATTAGTTCTACTGAGAAGATACCAGCAAGAAACTCAGCGAACTACATTAGAACTAGATTATTTTTCTTTTATAAATTTGTTTTGGTTTACAATTTATTTTGTGCGAGCAAGCAAGAGACTTATGTTGACCACGCATTAACATCATTAAGGTACTAATCCACTTTATAGTAACCTTTACTCATTAAAGTTTTTTTTTTTTTTTTTCTTGCAACAGCGCCGAAATATCGGAAACTCAGAACAATACAACATGCTAAATATCCCGATAACTTTACTACTAAGATAACGGACTGTTGTCTCTACCTGCCCCGGAGGGTAAAAGGTATTAGTATATTTATGTATGGTGAAAGACTGAAGTCAGCAATGAATTAACTTGTAGAAGGTTATTCAGGTCCATCGGAAGGGCAATGAACGAATCTGAACGAAATTTTATAGCTATATTATTCGGCAAAGTTATGCCCTAAAATATGCGCGACAGTAAAATAATATTGAGATGTTTTAGTTTGTACTATATTTAGTGTAGGTGTACCATACATCGCGGACATGAGGGTGACAGGAGGAGCCGCCAATCACCCTAGCAGAAGCAAGCCGAGACAGCGGAGCGCGCGACGCACGTCTCTTCCTCTCCGGGACAAGATGGGAACACAATAGTCCCACACCCAAGGGGTCCTTCGATTGCCCTGGTTCCTTTTATATACCACTTAGGTTGCAGACAAGTACACGGCCTATCTGATAGAAAGTGGTCACCGTGGCAAAACCGAGATAGTCACACTCGCGCTGCCAACCTTCTAAGCATTGAGAGTTTCTGTACCGTCAGTGTAAAAGACAAAGCAGGACAAGCTTTTGGTCTTCCCACTGACAGCACAAAAACTCTCCAGTGAGCTCTGGCTACCCTACTCACCATCGGGAATATAACACGAGGTTATTATGGCCGCGGTATTATTTAGGGCGGAGGTATTTCCCCAGTCGGACTGCTCAATTGAACGGAAATACCGTCGTGTCCTACCTCCGCGGGTCTGCTAGGGCGTGAAGAATATGGTATAGATAATCTCGCCCTCGACAATTGATGACCCAAGACGGCGTGCGGTTTTAGAAAGGTGTACCTTAGCGGCTGTAGCTGTACCAGCTGGCAGATGAAGTGGGGTCACCTGTTACAGTATGCTACATGCTTATACGCCATGTACACCGAAGGAACTCATGTCTGCCTCTGAGAACGCCATCCAGGTATCAGCATACTGAAAGCAACTAATTTGATAGACGCCATCGCCACGATAGAAAAAGTATACACCCCTTATTGGCCACCTTAATAGTACAAATTCAATTAAGTAATCAGTATCTACAAATATTAAAATACAATAATAGGTTTTTGAAGAAATTGGAGGAAACCCAATTTTCAGTACTAACATTTTTACATTTAAATTTTATGATTTTTTGTGTATGATTGAGACAACATTATATGCTAACAAACACTTTTATTACATTTTTGAAAAGTGACAGCTGTAAAAAAGTAATAATTATCATCAAAATCGAATATAGTTTATCATGCGGCCAATAAGAACAAAATTTAATACAGAGTTGTAAAATCTTGAAATCAATTTTCAAACAAAATATAAATGATGGAAATAGCTATTAAATTACAGGAATAACGAACCCAGGAATCTGTAAGAAAATTTCGGCAGTCTCATAGGTAAAGACCTAATATTACAATACAATTTTAATACATAAGGAAATAAAACCATGTGCCAAGACAAAACAAAGCTCAACTAGCATAATTTTTCACTACCGCCTATTTCAATCGTGTTGGTAAGATATGGGGCCGCGGTAGAGACGTAAGCCAAGTTCGTGATTGATATATAATTATGCACCTTTTTTTACAATCCCATATTGTCACACTATTACTTGATGACTCCATTACATATACTCTGTAATAACATAACATAAACTCACGCCTATATCCCCGAAGGGGTAGGCAGAGGTGCTAGCACCCACATTTTGCTAGTTTATGTTTAGGTCCCAATGTAATAGGCGGCGAGCCTATTATCATTAACCGGGCACTTATAAACCTGCGATAAATACACACATAACTTCGAAAAGCATCGAAAAGTCATTGGTGTGTGCCATGGTAAAACCTGGGATCGAACCCGAGTCCTCCTCTCAGCAGTCCACTAAATCTAAAAGTAACTAAATCTTTTAAGCTCAATTTGTACTAACATAGAATAAGAGAATTGTAACTAACAAAAAATGAGTCTGTGTTACTTAAATAAACAAACATATTATTATATTATTACCCATACCACTAGGCCACTTATGAATATACTTGTATTTAAGTACGTTATAAGAAAATATCAATGTAGACTTGGTCATAATTTTACCATGAACCTTTCAACATTAATTTGGCAATAGATTAAAACATTCGTTCTCACATAAAACGCAACTGAAATCATATTATATTGTTATACACGCCACACAATCGTCTACGATCATACTTGAAAAAAGTTTTATGTATATTGGTGCATTGTGGAGGTTGAGAAATTGTATGACCTGGCTCTTATATTACACATTTGGAATATAATTTGACAGGTGACATAAATAAGCTGATATTTAATGTGTTTCTATATTTTAATGCTAGCAGAACAGCCTCGTCTTCGTCCATGGCATACTTCGTAACTCCGTGTAGGATCTGAATTTATTAATTTGCAAATAACATGTGGGAATCCGTTTATCCGTGTGGAGACAGAGAAAGAATATAAGTATCACCATCCCATCACATCTCAGGGGAGACAAGCATACGGCCCATCCGATGGAAAGTGGTTACCGTGGGCTATGGACGTGTGTAACACCAGAGGAGTCACACTCGCACTACCGACCCTGTAAGCACAGAGTTTCTGTGCCGTAAGTGTAGAAGACAAAGCAGGGCAAGCCTTTAGTCTTCCCACTGACATCACAAAGTCTCCAGTGAGCTCTGGATACCCTACTCACCGCTAGGAACACAGCACGAAGTTATTATGACCGCGGTATTCTGTAGGACGGAGGTACTTCCCCAGTCGGACTGTTCAATTGGACGGAAATACCGCCGTGTCCTACCACCTTCAAAAAGGGTGTCATAAAGGCGTCTAACGGAAAAATACGCAGACTATATTTATTTATTTATTTATTTATTTATTTAAACTTCATGCACAAATGTACACAGGCGGATTTAATGCCACAGGCATTCTCTACCAGTCAACCCAATAGGTAGTGCAGAGAATAACAAGGTAGGTGCATTATGAAAGGTAACTAGGTAAAATATATATCAATCAGGCTCGTACGTTGGCCATAGCTGTTCAACGGGGCAATGCCGCCAGCGTCATGGGCACCTTTGCACCAGGTACGATGGGAGGCGAGTTAATAGATTAGACTGTCATTTTAACTTTATAAAAATGTAGATAATGTTATAAATACAATTATAACATTGTCTACATTTTTGTAATGTCATGTAGATTTATCTAATAAAAAATTTAATGATAATCACAATTGTAATCTGTGTTGTATAGAAAATAAAATAAAAACAGCGGTTGCAATACATACATATATACATAAATATATAAATAAAATATACATACACATAATAATATCCAACCATACATTGATAAATATAATTACAATGAAGTTTCTTCCAATTTATCCAGCATGAGCTTCCGAACGCCCAATTTAAATGTGTGATATCACTTCGACAGAAGGAAAACCCTGTACCTGTCTGTTACACCGCTATAAGCACGTACGTTATATTAAAATTACGATCTTATTTGCAAGCCGATCTTAATTGCAAGCCCAAAGTCTTAGCCAATATGCCACCCCAACATACGAACAATAAAAATAAAATAATATACTACGAACTGACTCATTCAGTGATGCAAGAAAAGGTCAACAAAATATTACATTTTAATGATTCCGTAATGATTCTTTGCTTGCTACTCGAGTCATTGTTGTGTTTGGGTCTTGAGTGTGTATAGTTACCGACATATATATACCCAAACATACCACAAAATGTAACCTATATGCGATTTTTGGGTTCCTTTTTGAGAATAGCTCGCACAGTCATGTACGAAAGGAACTTTTCGTACTAAAAATCCCCCGGATACCGCCCACCAGAGCCAGTGGGAGAGGTTATGTCAGACTCGAACCGACTAAAACGCACGCCGTCTGAAGGTCGTAAGTTATCCGAGGTGATATTGCCGGAGGCATATCCATCGCACCCTGGCAGGTACGAAAGGAACTTAATCCCACAACTTTAGTTGTGAAATGAACTCTTCAAATAGGACATACACATACATACATATAATCATGCCTTTATCCCCGGAGAGTTAGGCAGAAGTGCATTAACACCACATTTCACCAATAATTGTAATCGGTCCCACGTAATAGGGGGTGAGCCTATTGCCGTATTCCGGGCACTATTGTTGACTCAATCCATTCATCGAAGACTAAGTCTGGGCTGTTTCTGTCTGATGTTAAACAGCCCTATCGTCGTCTCGTACGACACCGCATGAGAAGAGATGGGGTGGCCCAAATTCTACTCTGCCGGTAACCACGCGGCTAATGGGGCATCAGAAGGTTTCTATACGGTCGGCGGCACGAGTATGACGCCCCTGGTATTACACACATCTATAGGCCACAGTAACCACTTACCATCAGGTGGTCCGTGTGCTTGTTTATCACCTAAGTAATATAAAAAAATTGCGCGAAATACTCACGGCGGCGGAGCAATTCAAATTCACAAATCAAACCATAAAAATATATCAAACCAATTGACACGCGTCAGGGTCTCGTTTCTTTTGCGACTTGAGGCCAAGATAAATGAAGGTAATTATACTCGAGTCTTTGTTTTGTTTGGATTTTGAGTGTATTTTGCAATATTGAAAAACACTTCAATGATTATATCCGCGTCTGTTTGTTTGGTACAGAGAAAGTGGTGAATGTCAAAGTTGTATGTACGTTTACTTGCAAAATATGGTTTCAAAATAAGTTTTAAAAGTAATTCCTTTTATTCTTTTTTGTTTGTTTTTTATGCCGCTTAGGTAGCATACGAGCACACAGACCACATGGTGGAAAGCGGTAATCGTAGCCTAAGGCGGTGTGCAACATCAAGGGAGTCAAACTCTCAAGAGTTTCTGTGCCGTCAGTGTAAAAGACAAAGCAGGACAAGCTTTTGGTCTTCCCACTGACAATATAAAAACTCTCCAGTGAGCTCTGGCTACCCTACTCACCGCCGGGATTAAAACACGAGGTTATTATGGCCGCGGTATTCTGTAGAGTGGAGGTACTTCCCCAGTAGTACTGCTCATTTGGACGGAAATACCGTCGTGTCCTACCTCCTTAAATTTCATACGAGCACACGGACCACCTGATGGAAAGTGGTGGGGATGTGCCACTTCAGGAGAGTCAAACTCGCGAGCATGTCAGAACAAAATTTCTGTGCCAGTCTACTGCACTGACGGCACAGAAAGTCTTCCTTCTTACAGGGTCTGTAGCTCAGTATGATTCCTATAGTGTTTCCCACCCACTTACCGTCAGATAGGCCGCATTTCCTCTAAGTTATATAAAAATGAAGACAGGGCGACAATTGCAGTTATATGACAGTAGAAAAAGCGAAAACTGTATACCAGGATCAGCAACAAGTTGTCTCCCGATAGGAATGAGGCGTGATACAATTTGTATAAGTTCATTTTCCCCAAGAATTACTAATTAATTATCATAAACATCATAACATAACATAAACTCACGCCTATATCCCCCAAGAAATAGGCAGAGATGCTAGCACCCACGTTTCGCCAGTTTATGTTTAGGTCCCAATGTAATAGGTGGTGAGCCTATTGCCATTAACCGGGCACTTACAAACCTGCGATAAATACACACATAACTTGGAAAAGCATCGAAAAGTCATTGGTGTGTGCCATGGTAAAACCTGGGATCGAACCCGAGACCACGTCTCAGCAGTCTATTACCCATACCACTAGGCTCGCCAGTATCGGCAACAAGTTGCCTCTTCCTACCCCGATAGGAATGAGGCGTGATACAATTTGTGTGAGTTCATTTTCCTTAAGAATTACTAATTAATTATCATAATTATATAGGAAATACAACATTAACGTGCAAATGAGTTAATATTAATCATTATTCTAATAATAGTAAAACACAATGTTCAGATTGTAATCTCGTGCTGGCAGAAGAACAAAACAGCGTAAAACATCGTTTAATATTACTGAAGGTGACACTAATTTAAAAAAAAATGCTTTTGTTCTAAAAATTGGGCTGTGGAAACATACGGGTACATTTTGTGAACAGCCCTTCTAGGCAAGAGTCATTTCGTTGGTCGGCGTTTTTTTTGTCCCACAAAATCCCCACGGATACCTCCCCACCGGAGCCGGTGGAACAGGTTATGTCGGACTCGAACCGACTAAAACGCACGCCGCCTGTGGGTCGCTTTGGTTGCCGAAGGTGAGGTTGACAGGCATATCCCTCGCACCCCGGCCGATCCAGGGTCATCTCTCTCGATCTGGCCCTCTCCTCGGGTGTAGGGACCACAGAGTCCCCAACTCGTCCCCGGAAATGGGGAAGCGCGCAAGGTGCGCCGCCGCCGCGGCCTGCTTCTGCCAAGGTGACAGGCGGCTCCACCCTTCACCCCCAGCGGTGAGTAGGGTAGCCAGAGCTCACTGGCGAGATTTTGTACTGTCAGTGGTAAGACCAAAAGCTTGTCCTGCTTTGTCTTTTACACTCACGGCACAGAAACTCTTGTGCTTACAGGGTTGTCAGCGCGAGTGTGACTCACTTGGCGTTGCACACGTCCATGGGCCACAGTAATCACTTTCCATCAGGTGGACCATGTGCTTGTCTGCCAACCAAGTGGTATAAATAAAAATCCACCTGAAGGCATGCAAATTTAGAGGTATTTTAAAATTAATATTGATTATGCATTAATAATGATTATATAAAATTAACAAATTAAATACAATAATTAGTCCATCAAAGAGAATAATGTCAGATTTTTTCCTTTCTGTTTTACAAGTCAATAATGTATACATGTCAAATAAAATTAAAATTTAAAATATAAGTCAATAAATTTTAGCCGCGTGGTTCCCGGCAGAGTAGAATTTGGACCACCCCATCTCCTCCCATGCGGTGTCGTACAAGGTGACTTTGGAATAGGGCTGTTTAACATCAGACAAATTTATACAGCCCAGACTCAGCCTCAGATGCATGACTTGAATCAACAATAGTGCCTGGAAGACGGCAATAAGCTCACTTCTTGTTTCGTGGGACCGAATTCAATGATTGTTGAACCTCCTAACTCTGCCTATAACTAAAGCTATACATACATACATATATGATTATATATATGCATAGGTTTAGTTTTAAATGACATAGCATAGCAAGGCATGGCATAGTTTTAAATGGCATATCATGAATCTAACTTTCTGCCTACTGTTTGAGTGTGATTTTGAAAAATATAGTTATAATCAACTTCACATATTTGTATGCAAGACTACAAAATTCGAATTTTCCGAGGCTAAAACCGCAGACTTTTTAAGATCCGGGTAAAAATAAACTCGGTCAAGGAAGTAACGAAATAAAAATAATTTAAGTGCAATAATATATTATTTAAAACTGTTATAAGTATTGGGAGAAGCCTATGTCCAACTCAATAAATCAATCAAACCTATTACAGTCGCAGTGGATTGCGATAAACCTCCCAATGTTGGGAGGCTTTTGGTCTACTCTTTCTACTAGCTAGACGGGTTGGTACAAGGTTTTATTTCGAGATACCCTTCTCTCGCCATGATATCGTCTGCATATGTTGTGCATATGTTATGAAACGCACAGGGATCCTCTTTTGAAGAGTAGTCTTATGGTGGGGAGTTGTAACAGTGCCCTGTCTGAGCCATTATTGGATACAGCCAGGGCACTGTACAACTTAGTTAAGTTTAGAGGTTATGTATATGATAACTGTGCATATATGTTTTTGTTTGATTTGTATACCTACTTGTTTTCAATATACATACATACATACATACATAAAATCACGCCTGTCTCCCATAGGGGTAGGCAGAGATCACGGATCTCCATTTGCTACGATCCTGACATATTACTCTCGCTTCATTCACTCTCATTACATTCTTCATGCATGCTCGTCGGTTTAGAGTACTCCTGACCTGCCCCTTTTCTAAAACTTCCCCGATTTGGTCCAGGTATGTGCGCCTAGGTCTTCCCCTTCCGACGGTACCATCCACACTCGCCTCATACACCTGTTTCGTTAGTCTTCTTTCATTCATTCTCTCAACATGACCAAACCATCTCAACATTCCTCTCTCAATTCTCATCACTACATCTTCTATCACTCCACATCGTTCTCTTATCACGCTATTTCTCACTCTATCTTTCAAGGTCAAGCCACACATACTTCGCAACGCACGCATTTCTACTGCATTTACTCTACTCTGATGCTTTTTCTGCCACACCCAACTTTCACTACCATACATAAGAGTCGGCACCAATACTCCTCCATGTACAGCCAGTCGTGCCTTTTCGGACACTTTCCGGCTGCTCATAAAGTTGTGTAGTGCCCCATTCACTCTATTTCCAGCCATCACTCTCCTTTCAACATCTTCTTCATGCTTTCCATCTCTCGTAAACAATGTTCCCAAATATATGAACTCATTCACTTGTTCCACTTTTTCTCCATCTATACAAATCCTACACTCTGTCACACATTCATCTCTTTCAAAAACCATAACTTTTGTCTTACTAACATTCACTTTCATTCCTTTCCTCTCAAAAGCTTCATGCATAGTTGTTACCATCTCCTGCAACTCATCTGCCGATGACGCCAGTAAAACCTGATCATCAGCATAAAGAAGACATTTGACGAGTAAATTCTTCATTCTTAAACCACATTCTTTATCTTTCAAATCTTGCAAACAACTGTCCATGAATAAGTTAAACAGCCATGGTGACGCTACACATCCCTGTCTAACCCCTTTTTGGATACTAAACCATTCAGTGTATGACCCATGTATCCTCACGCAAGCTCTGGAGTCCTCATAGAGAGACTTCACAGCTCGAATAAGGTTGCTGCTCACCCCATACATAGACAGTACCGACCAAAGTTCATTCCTCACCACTTTGTCATAGGCCTTTTCCAAATCCACAAATGCGCAATAAATGTTTTCAATATGGGCATCATAATCGCTCTAGTCACAAAGCCCTTTCAATAAAGAGAAAAATAAAATTCTAGTTTCCCTTCACTCGAAGCGATATCTTCTGCGTATTTTTCTGCTAATCACCTCTTACGACACCCTTCGGATAAGATGGGGTGTGGTGATACTTGTATTCTTTCACCACACAGAAACAGCGGAAACAAAAAAAAAACAGTTTTTTTTTATATAGGACACGCCAACTCGACTTCACCTCGCCTGATGGTAAGCTAAAGGCAAAGTCTCAGGAAAGAGGGTCATCATTACAAGTTACTAAGTGTTACAATGGTGGCACTCAGCTTGGCGGCCTCATCAGATGCTTTTTCACGCCCGGCACACGGGCTAACTCGAACAGTGTCCTGAAGGCAATTATTCCTAAAATAAACTGTCCCGTGCTTATAACATTGGGTGGGACAGATAAGAAATAATTCAGTCAAATGTAATAAATAATGGAATTTGTTTTGATGTACTTAACTTATTTTAATTTTATTGGATTTAATTTGGTTTGTCTTGATGTGATTTGATTATATTTAATTTGATTTGATTATTTTATTTTATTTGATTGGATTTTATTTTGTTTATTTTAATTTATTTATTTTAATTTTTCTAACATAGACTATAAGAAACTGATTGTTATTAACCAAATGGACTTAATGTTGTCTGATGAATAAAATGATTATTGTTAAAGGCCCCGGGACTGTAGGAAGTGTACTGCAGTGAGCTAATTGATTGTTTGATTTATAAAAATTAATTGGATTAACAGTTGGACGCAGACGCAAAACTAATTGGAAGGCCACTGTGGTGTAGTGGTAGTGAATGCAAAAGGCGGTGCGAATTCGATGAATATGTTTGTTTATTGAATGAAAGTTTAAAGCATTTAGTATGCTTCAGGCGAGGTACAGTGACTCAGTGGTCAGAGCAATCCCCCTCTCAGGGAAAGACCGCGGATTTGAAACCGGCTTGAACTGATTAAAAAAAAAATTTAAACCACTTAGGTGGCAGACAAGCACGCGGCCCACCTGATGGATAGTGGTTACCGTGGCCTATCTACGTGTGCAAAACCAAGGGAGTTACATTCGCGTTGCCAAACCTGTAAGCACAGAGAGTTTCTATGCGGTCAGTGTAAAAGACGAAGCAAGACAAGCTTTTGGTCTTCCCACTGACAGCACAAAAACCCTCCAGTGAGCTCCGGCTACCATACTCACCACCGGGAACACAAAATAATCAATTATTTCCAATGTTAATTGATACGTATGTGTACTAACTCGTACTGAAGATACCCAAGGAGGAGTCAAATGAAACGTATCTATCTATCTTATTAACTAACCAAAACGCATCGCTAACGCGATGTAAATTTTCTAACAGCGCCATCTGTTGACGCAAGGGAAACTAATAAAAATGAATATTACTCAAATAATAGAACTTAGTATTAATTAAACATACCGCCCACCAAAGACAAAGTTGACCTTTGGTCTTACACCATAAATGCATTACTTAAAGTTAAATGGACTGTAAAAAGTATAAAACTTACATCTATGGTGTATTAATTACACAGTATGTCTATTTACGTTAAACCATCGATCCTGGTTGACATACAAACATATACAGCAGCCGATACAGTTATTGTTTGACCTCCGTGGCGCGGCGCGGGTTCGACTCCCGCTCAGTGCAAATATTTGTATGCATGAATATGTATATTTGCATTGGTCTGGGTGTTTCTATCTATAATATGTATGTACCGTGGTAGCCTAGTGGTATGGGTAATGGACTGCTGAGACGAGGTCTCGGGTTCGATACCAGGTTTTACCACGGCCCACACCAATGACTTTTCGATACTTTTCAAAGTTATGTGTGTATTTATCACAGGTTTATAAGTGCCCAGTTAATGGCAATAGGCTCGCCACATTGGGACCTAAACATAAACTGGTGAAATGTGGGTGCTAGCACCTCTGCTTACCCCTTCGGGAATATAGGCGTGAGTTTATGTTATGTTATATGTATGTGTGGCGATGCCACATGTACCCAGCGCCGCGTACGTACGTAACTACGAATCCTACATCGCGCATGTAAAGTTCTCGCGCTGGGAGAACATATGTACATCGTCCCAACGACAATCGTTGGGCCGCGGCCCGCCAGGCGTGATCACCTTGCCTGGTCGGAGGATCCTCCCTTTGTGTTGGAGGAACATCACACCTCGTTCCTCTACAGTGGTGACCCCGACGTGATCTGATCACGTAACCTTCGCTGAACATATCATCAGCATTCTCATCGTCACATCCCATTCATTTCTCCCGCATGTGCGGTAATCAAGTCTTCACCATCCAGCACTTTCGGCCCTTACAAGGATACCACAGCATGCAGCGACCGCTGCAGCCTGGTTACCCTTCGGCCTCGCCTGCATCTAAGGCATACAGTGCACGTACATACGGTCCACGTAAGAAGAGGACATCTCTCCCGTCTACGTGGCACTCAGCCATTACGCAGCATTCGCCCCAATACACGGGGGACTTACCTCGCTTCATCGATATATTTTTCTGCTTAAATAAATTTAAAAAATTAAAATATGGAGCGCTTAAAGTAAAACAAGTCTAACTACAGTACTCCATTGTCACCAATTGGGTAGAGAATGAACCAGAGGCTCTCTAAGCAACCATCACTGACCATGACCAACTCGTTAGGCACTATTTTAACACACAATAAACCTTTCTCTCACCACAAACCTTCAACAAGATCCACTACTGTTACAAAATCAACAACTCAATCTATTTTATCAAAAAAAAATACATTAGTTTGTCCAATAATGATTACATCTGTGTCTAATCCGTTAGTAATGGCGATTACTATGTAATTTACTATTTATAGTAACTTTTGAACGTATTTTCCACAAGTAGTAGGTACTCGCGGTTTTACCTTCAA
Source organism: Eilema griseolum (assembly GCA_963662185.1). NCBI lineage: Eukaryota > Metazoa > Arthropoda > Insecta > Lepidoptera > Erebidae > Eilema > Eilema griseolum. The sequence continues at coordinate 8,549,824 of OY759259.1, forward strand.
TTATCTCGACTGCCTCTGTGACGTGGCAGTAGTGAACGAGACCGAAGTTGGATGCACTGGTTCGATCTCCGCTCAGTGCAAATATTTGTATGCATGAATATAGGTAATGATAGGAGGTAGGACACGGCGGTATTTCCGCCTAATTGAGATTGTCTCTAGATTTGGCTTCTCTTGATTTTTACAGGTCCACGAGTCCACGAGTCCACCAAATGGATCATTGCATCGATTCGAAACGCGAGAAAGTTGCGATCAAACAAGCATAATTTTCAGTTTGATTATTATATTGGAGGAGACAGGACACGGCGGTATTTTCGTCCAATTGAGCAGTCCGACTGGGAAAGTACCTCCGCCCTACAGAATACCGCGGCTATAATAACTTCGTGTTGTGTTCCCAGCGGTGTGTAGGGTAGCCAGAGCTCACTGGAGAATTTGTGCTGTCAGTGGGATGACTAAAGGCTTGTCCTGCTTTGTCTTCAACACTGACGGCACAGAAACTCTGTACTTACAAGGTTGGCAACGCGACTGTGACTCCTCTTTCACTCACAGAGTTTCTGTGCCGTCAGTGTAGAAGACAAAGAAGGCGAAGTACTTCCCCAGTCGGACTGCTCAATTGGACAAAAATACCGCCGTGTCCTGCCTCCTCCAATATAATAATCAAACTGAAAATTATGTTTGTTTGATCGCACGTTTCTCGCGTTTCGAACCGGTGCAATGATCCATTTGGTGGACGGTCATTGGATGGCAATCGCTCCTGCAAAAACCAAGAGAAGCCAAATCTAGAGGCACGCCAGGAGAACAGACCCCTAGCTCCATAGACTCTTTATTGTCGTGCGGAAAATCCCCTCGGATTCTCGTCCCATGGAGCCCACGGTGGTCCCATGGTGGGGAGGATGTTTTTCTTTATATAGGACACGTCAATTAGATTTTGCCTTGCTTGATGGTAAGCTGAAGGCAAAGTTTCAGAAAAGGGGGTAACTATTATATACATATACCATGTTACAATGGTGATACTCAGCTGGACGGTCTCATCATATACTGTTTCACGCCCCGCTTAAAGGACGCACGTGAATTCCAGACCTTAATGGTGCGACAAGCATTAGTCACAGTCGCATCATCCGGGATCCGCATTTTTCAATCTAACTGCTACACGACTGAACTTTGATGTTTTCAAGAGATCGACAGCCATAATCTGGTCACTAACCCTTCCAAAAACACAACAGATACGTACAAAATATAATCCCGTATGTTTTCACAAACAAAGACCTACACACCGAGAGCCTTTCATGGCGGCCACACTGTGTGACCCTAGATTTAAGGTCAGCAGTTATTTGTTCTCGTTACGAGGTTCCGCTGGTCTGTGCCTTTGTTTGTGGTACTAACCAGGTGACTCATTTGAAATTAGTCGTAATTTCGGATGTAGTATATTATATTTCCTTGGTTACGGCACGCCATCTGCACCAGTGAGTCTAGACTGGCTGTAAGGACATTCTTTGAGACTCTGAGCCTTTCCCCAACTGAAAAGGGGTCGGCTTTCGCAGTCTAACTGTACGCATTACAGTTAGACTTGGAAAGCCGACCCTTCTTTGCAGTCTAAATTTTTTTTTGTATAGAACACGTCAATTAGACTTCGCCTTGCCTGATGGTAAGCTGAGGGCAAAGTCTCAGAAAAGAGGGTCACCATTACTTACACATACCGTGTGACAATGGTGACACTCAGCTTGACGGCCTCATCATATGCTTTTTCACGCCCCGCTTAAAGGACCCGGGACTGTAGGAAGAAGGAAACACGTGAGCTGGTAATGAATTCCAGGCAGGTGCGACAGAGGAAAGAGTCTCCGAACCGCTTGGTTCTTGATCGGATGTTCTGCACCGTGTGCGGGTGACATCTAAGACCTGCACGTGTTGTCCTGTGTAGGAAAGGGGAGTGTGGGACTAATTGGAAGAGCTCATCAGAACACTCACCATCTTTATAGGTAGTTGGAGCTACCTAACTAAGGAACTGCGATACCGTCAATTGGTTGTAGAGGTCAAATGGCAGTCGCTTCACGGATAATATCAAATTTCAGCTAAATTTGCAGTTAGACTGGTAAAGCGGACCCCAGACTCGGAGGTGAAAGCCTCGGATGCGACTGGAATTAACGTTAAGATGTTGAAGACGAAGTGGTACTCCAACATGACATAAAATCACGCCTATATCCCCGAAGAGTTAGGCAGAGGTGCTAGCACCCACATTTCGCCAGTTTATGTTTAAGTCCCAATGTAGGTGACGAGCCTATTACCATTAACCGGGCACTTATAAGCCCTCGATAAATACACACATAACTTCGAAAAGCATCAAAAAGTCATTGGTGTGTGTCATGGTAAAAAAAAAAGCCTGCACGTGTTGTTCTATGTAGGAAAGGAGATGGTGGGATTAGTTGGAAGAGCTCGTCAGAACACTCACCATAGTAGAGACGGCAAAATACAGCCAAGGAAGCAATATCTCTATTCCCTATAATTCGGACCGCGCGTCGCTGCAACCTGTCGAAAGCATCTAGTAGGTATTTCGCGGAACCATCCCAGAGATGCGAGCACCTCTGGTACTTCCCTAGTCGGACTGCTCAATTGGGCTGAAATACCGTCGTGTCCTACCTCCTCCGACTACCCAGTAATATTTTGATTCAAGTGTTGTCGTGTTTGGGGGTCCCTTAACTGATACTCCGAAAGGTGCCCCGACACAACAACATGCATACATATAAGCACGCCTTTATACACGGAGGGTTAGGCAGAGGTGAATTAACACCCATAGTTCACGAATCATTGAATTCGGTCCCACATAATACGCGATGAGCCTATTGCCGTATTCCGGGCACTATTGTTCGCTCGATCCATGCACCTGAGGCTGAGTCTGGGCTGTATATATCTGTCTGATATTAAACAGCCCTATCTCTTAGGCCCCTTTGTACGACAGCGCATGGGAAGAGATGGAGTGGTCCAAGTTCTACTCTGCCGGGAACTACTCGACACGACAACGCTTCTGTTTTTTATCAGATAAGGTTGGGAATTTAAAGTGTTGATAGGGTTCTGCATACCCTGAATACGGTGTGGCATGAGAGTAGGAAATGATGAACAAATTTGATACAGCCAGCAAATAAATGATACTATTAAAACAGTACTTTCAGGCTTCCGTAAAATTTGATACGCTCGATAAAATGTTCATTGCAATCATTGCCTTTTTATGTAACAGTACTATCGTGTTAGACTTATATTATAACTGTAACATTTAGTTTTGGTATCATGAACACAAGTAAGTACATAAACATCAGGCTTTGACCATAAACAGTAGAGACACAGTATTTCTAACGCAATGCATCGCAACAGCCCTGTCCCTAAGTCGCCTTGTACGACGACACATGAGAAGAGATGGGGTGGGCGCTAATTCTACTCTGACAGAAACCACGCGGCAATAAGCCACAGCGTCATGTATTTAATTATCATTAAATTCATACTTTCGTTCTGTAACTATTACAGAACGAAAGTATGAATTTAATGAGAATTTAATAAGAATACGAGAATAGGCCTTCTATAATGCTTGCCTAGTTTGGCTTGGGCCTTGAAGGCCTTACTGAGGCCCCATATACCTCACCTCATTGTTATTAAACATATAAACATTACAATATACCTACTTTCAGAATTACAACCTTACAAGCTTTATTATTAGTAGTAGATGTTATCAAAGATGTTTATCAACACATTTCTGCCGTTACCATGAAGGAAAGAGAGCGTGAAGATAGTAACATATCACATAAGAGTACCAAACATGTGTTACAATAGTATTTTTTTCTGTGTAATTGATGACGTTAAGTAACACAGATATTTATAACGATATGCCGAGTGACTAGTTTCTTTGTAGTAACGAAATTTTAACTGTTTTATCGTTACAGGCGGAAGAAGAAAATATCAAGGATAGTCGTGTTCGTATGCCACTTTTCCCTACAATGTATCGTTTTGTTAGAGTAAGTGGCATACGACCGCGGCTATCCTTGATATTTTCTTTAGAGCGTGTTTTTTATCAGTAGTCAGGTTTTCAAATTCAAATTTTTTATTTCTCAAAATAGTGCAACGTAATGACATCTTTTGAGGTCAAATTCTGCTTAAAACTAAGTTTACCATCGCTTTCTAGGCGATATTGGAGAAGAAACGGCGCATCAAACTCCTTTATAAATAAATGACTACATTCTATCATCGCACCTCTCCTCATAGGCAGGGAATTCATCCTCACACATTGCGACCTGAGACGGTGCGCACTGTGCGGTATGAAAGAAACTTCATCCCACTCACACTCAAGCTGTGAAATGACATCCCTGCTGCGGTTTTCCCAAGCGCCTACAATATGGGGTTCTTCAAGAGGGGCATCAGAAGGTTTCTTCATGGTCGGCAGCGCGAGTGTGACACCCCTGGTGTAGTATACGTCCATAGGCCCCGGTAACCGCTTCCCATCAGGTGGGCTGTGTGCTTATCTGCCAACTAAGTGGTATAAAAAAATGATACTTCTTTTTTATTAAATGTGAAATTCATAAAAGTTCATGTCCAATTTAATGATACATAATGTAATATCATTACTACTTCAGTATTATGTTATCTGTGGTACTACAGACTGACACACACTCGCTCCCGGTGCAAAGATGCCCCATCACTCTCGCCCCGTTCCCCCCTGGGATGCGATGGCCAGCCTCTACACCAGGAACATAGAGGAACTTAGGTGGCAGACAAGCACACGGCCCACCTGATGGAAACTGGTTACCATGACCTATGAACGTGTGTAACACCAGTGGAGTCACATCCGCGCTGCCGACCCTGTAAGAGCAGAGATTTTGTGCCGTCAGTGTAGAGGACAAAGCAGAACAAGCCTTTGGTCGTCCCACTGACAGCACAAAAACTCTCCAGTGAGCTCTGGCTACCCTACTCACCGCCGGGTACACAACACAAAGTTGTTATAACCGCGGTATTCTGTAGGGCGGAGGTACTTCCCCAGTCGGACTGCTCAATTGGGCGGAAATACCTCCGTGACCAGGAACGATCAGATTTCTTAATATTTGAACGATCTTATAATACTTGGTACCTAAACAATAGGAAGTGCTTGCTAAATCCAGATCGGTGCTGTACCATGTAAGTGCGCCTACGCAGAGCCGGTGACGTGAATCGCTTTCACTGTCGCGAACGCCATGACTCATTGTGTGTAGCCATAAAAACTGCGGGCGTTCGTTCAGATTTTCTTCCTAATTCTGATATATACTCACTCATACTCATATTTTCAGCAGTCGGCTTTTAGTTATGATATACATATATGCATATATCATAACTAAAACCCGACTACTGAAAAAGTATTAAACAAGAAAATATCAAGGATAGCCGTGGTCATATGCCACTTAGTCTAACAATACAATACATTCTAGGGAAAAGTGACATACGACCACGGCTATCCTTGATATTTTCTTGTTTAATACTTTTTCAGTAGTCGGATTTTAGTTATATACTTTTTTTTTAATATTATTTTGGAGCAAGCAATAGTTATAATTTATACATTTTTGTAATTTGATAATTAAGCCCTTTAGGGCAAGCAACCTCAAAATAAAGCAAGTAAAAAATTAAGTTTAAAAATATTGCTTGCCCCGAAAAGAATTAAAACTTTTAGTCCGTTTTTAATTTTAAAATGATTTTTTGACATTTGAGAGATTGAGAGTAAATCTTCTAAATTGTCCTTTTGGTCAGAAGGAATTGAAGAATTGTTATTAATAATCAATTTAGATAGGTTAACATAAAAAAAAGTTAAATCTTAGCTGGGATGGCAGAGATTCAACTAATAAATCACTGATAACAATTTTTACATTTGCACTATAAGACATTTATTATGTGTACACTGTAACTGTAATGCAAAATTTGTTAATGGTAATAAAGTTATTATTATTATTATAGGACAAAGAAAGCACAGGCGCCCTGACTACTAAACTACTCAGCCACGCCTTGAAAATTTCATTAAATACCATTGTTAATCTAAATTGACTACGCTGTTTTCATAGCCATACTCAGCAGTCAACCAGTCTCGGGTCTGACACGCTCGTTAAGTGCGCCGATATTCGGCGCTGCACTATAAAGTGTACAGTTCATAAAAATCGTGTTGTGTCTCGAAACGAGATGGGTTTCTCTTCGTGACGTCACCCTGTGTCTCAACACTGATATCGGCTGTATAGATGCCGCAATGATATTAGTGGCTCACACTTAAAGAATAGAGGTAGTGATAGAGCTAGACATCATCATCAATTAGCCCACCGCTCCACTGCTGGACATAGGACTCTTCCAATGTGCGCCATTTTCTCCGATCCTCCGCCTTCCGCATCCAGTCTGTCCCAGCCAACTTTTTCAGGTCGTCCGTCCATCTGGCTAGGGGGCAACCTACCTTTCGTTTACCTTCTCGCGGTCTCCACTCTAGGACTCGTTTGCTCCAACGGCCATCGGTCCTTCGACAAACGTGGCCAGCCCACTGCCACTTCAACTTGCTTATTCTGTGACCTATGTCGGTAACTTTAGTTCTCTGTCGGATAACCTCGTTCCGAATTCTATCCTTCAGAGAAACTACAAGCATAGCTCGCTCCGTAGCCCGCTGCGCGACTTTTAAGCTATGGACCAGCCCCACTGTATGTGTCCACGTTTCGGCACCGTAAGTCATAACAGGTAGGACGCACTGTTCAAAAGGAGGTAGGACACGACGATGTTCCCGTCCCAACTGAGCTGTCCGATTGGGAAAGTCCCTCCACTCTACAGAATACCGCGGTTATAATAACTTCGTGTTGTGTTCCCAGCGGTGAGTAGGGTAGCTAGAGCTCACTGGAGAGTTTGTGCTGTCAGTGGGATGACTAAAGGCTTATCCTGCTTTGTCCTCTACACTGACAGCACAGAATCTCTGTGCTTACAGGGTTAGCAGCGCGAGTATGGCTTCTCTAGTGTTACACACGTCCATAGGCCACGGTAACCACTTTCCATCAGGTGGGTAGCAAGTGGTATGAAAAAAAAAACATCTAGCTTTTTTTATCGTGCAAAATATCCCTCAGGTGGTAAGCATACGGCCTACCTGATAGAAAGTTCTTTTGGAGTGCTATTTTAAGTAGCACCAAAACGAAATAAAAAATGGCACTCCAAAGGTAAGATTGAAATGTCATTTCGTTAAATAGAATGACAGGTAAGTTTTTAATAACAAGATATTTTTCTAGACTCAGTGGTGACTGACTTTTAATCAAAATGTAGATGTACAACCACAGTCACATTACAGAGACAGAAAATCAACTTCGTTCAATGTATATCATTATCCGTGTGAGGAAGGAAGAATACAAGTATCACCACCCCACCTCATCCGAAGGGTGTCTTAAGAGGCGACTAACGGAAAAATACGCAGACGATATCACTGCGAGAGAAGGTAACCTTGAAATACCCATCTGGCCAGTGTGGAAACAGTAGGCCAAATTCTCCCAACATTGGGAGAGGTCTAGTTCAGCAGTGAACTGCGATGGGGTAATTGGTAATGAAAAAAAAATAAAAAAAATAATTAGAGGAGGGCCAGAATTTATATACTGGGTACCTCCCTTGAATTTGTTGTAGTGTTCGAGCAAATCGATACAAAATCGTTATGTCAATCTTTGTCCCTTCACCACGCTTTCTACTTAATACTTCTAGACTGCCAAAATATGTTTATCGTGGGCCATATACTATTCAATTCATGTCAAATGTCCGTCAGTGGCCCACATTAAATGTTGAATGAGTTGGCTCGCGGGCCGTACTTCACCCATCACTGTTTTGCACGTTCTAGCTGACCTACTGTTACTAATTTATATTGTGACCACAATGTGAAAGGCGGATGGCACGCCACATATTAAATGACAATTATTTTCTTACAGTCTGCGGTGCACTCCACAAAATAAAAGCACCTAAGTCAATAAAATGTAAAAGTTAGGTGATTGAGTCTGCCGTTTCGTCTCTCAATGGTATAAACACACTTCATTTTTATGCCAAAGAGGTAACAGAGATTTAGCAGTGACTAGACTTGTCCTGTATATTTTTTTGTTAGTAAACGAAATGTCTAACATACCCCTAACCTCTTATTACGCTTTTTTTGGAGAATAATATTCTTTTTTTTATATAGACACGCCAACTTGACTTCACCTCGCCTGATGGTAAACTAAAGGTAAAGTCTAAGGAAAGAGGCTAACCATTGCAGACACGTAGTATGTTACAATGGTGGCACTCAGCTTGGCGGCCTCATCAGATGCTTTTTGACCTAGTGAGCGAATAAAAAAATAAGTCTCCGTTTCGACAAGATGGCCGGTGGTGTAACTTTTTTTTTGTGTTTTTACATCCGATCCATCTTGGACCGATTTTTTTCAAAGCTAGCTAAGTGCACTCCCGACTAATATACCTTTCAAACAAAAGAACTAAATCCAAAACGTTTCATCCATTCAGGAGCTACGATGCCAAAGACAGACATACACAGACACGTCAAACTTATAACACCCCTTCCTTTTTGCGTCGAGAGTGCGGTCCTCTTTGTAATATTAGGTATAGATATCAATCAACCCACTGCAGTCCTCAGCTGGACATAGGCCTCTCCCAATGTGCACCATTTTCTCCGATCTTCCGCCTTCCGCATCCAGTCTTTCCCAGCCACCTTTTTCAGGTCGTCCGTCCATCTGGCAAGGGGTATTATAGATAATACAGATTAAATCAATTGTGAACTCACAAATACGTAACGAGGACATCAACTTAATGACTTTTGGATAACTATACGTTTTTTTTTTTGTTACAATCTTCACGCTACCTGCCCGCGGGTGATGAGCAGGGTAATAACTACAGCCTTGACATCAATGTTCTGTCATGTGGAGATTGTAATTATGTTTTTTTGGTAGATACAACTATGTACTAAGGTAGTTAGCAAAACCTTTTGTGTTTTTAAGTAATATAATATTTTACCTGCTCAATTATATTGTTTTATTTATAAATATTTTTCAAAGGAATATGGATATTGGATAGCTTCTGTGGCGTGGTGGTAGTAAACGCGGCGCTACGCAGGAGGCGCGGGTTTGATCCCCGCTCAGTGCAATTTTTTTTTTTATACCATATAGTTGGCAGACAAGCACACGGCCCACCTGATGGGAAGCGGTTACCGTGGCCTATGGACGTACGCAACACCAGGGATGTCACACTCGCGCTGCCGACCATGAAGAAACCTTCTGATGCCCCTCTTGAAGAACCCCATATTGTAGGCGCTTGAGAAAACCGCAGCAGGGAGGTCATTCCACAGCTTGAGTGTGCGTGGGATGAAGTTTCTTTCATACCGCACAGTGCGCACCGTCTCAGGTCGCAATGTGTGGGGATGAATTCCCTGCCTATGGCGAGAGGTGCGATGATAGAATGTAGCTACGGGCATCATGTCAAACAATTCATCTGAGCACAAACCATTGTATAGGCGGTAGAACACACACAGTGAGGCAAAATCCCTCCTAAGGCTAAGAGGTTTGAATGAATATGGGAATTTGTATACCCATATCATTCATTCCAATATTTGACTGGTCGTGCCTCAGAAAGCACATTAAGCCGATAGTCCCGGTTGCCATACAACCTATGGCAGTCGCTACGGGTGGTCGAAGCCCTAAAAAGACCAACAACTGGTCTAACTGCAATGCTTCGTTAACGCCATTGGGTTGTGGGGTCAGATGGCAGTCACTTCACGGAAAATATCGAAGTTTTTTTTTAATACCAATTAGGTGGCCCGTGGCAGACAAGCGGACGGCTGATAGAAAGTGGTTACCGTGGCCTATGGACGTGTGTAACACCAGAGAAGCCACACTCGCGCTGCCGACTCTGTAAGCACAGAGTTTCTGTGTCATTAGTGTAGTGGACAAAGCAGGACAAGCCTTTAGTCATCCCACTGACAGCACAAATTCTCCAGTGAGCTCTGGCTACCCTACACACTGCAGTCAAATCCGCAGTTAGACTGGTTAACTGGACCCCAGACTCTGCAATTCGGATGCTAGGATGATGAGGATGGATAGCCGCTTATGAAATTATAAGGATTGATGAAAAGTGGGTACTTACTCATAGGACTCTCGGGCCTTTGAAATGAATGAAATTTATCTTTAGAAGACACTGTGATGATGTTACATTTTTGTTTTAGATACAGCATATGTTCTTAATACATACATACATATAATCACGCCCTTATCCACGGAGGGTTAGGCAGAGGTGAATTAACACCCACATTTCACCAATAATTGAATTAGGTAAACAAAGGAGGTAGGACACGGCGGTATTTCCACCCAATTGAGCCCTACAGAATACCGCGGTTATAATAACTTCGTGTTGTGTTCCCGGCGGTAAGTAGGGTAGCCAGAGCTCACTGGTGAGTTTTTGTGCTGTCAGTGGGATGACCAAAGGCTTGTCCTGCTTTGTCCTCTACACTGATGGCACAAAATCTCTGTTCTTACAGGGTCGGCAGCACGGATGTGACTCCACTGGTGTTACACACGTTCATAGGTCATGGTAACCACTTTCCATCAGGTGGGCCGTGTGCTTGTCTGCCACCTAAGTTGTATATAAAAAAAACAGTCCCACGTAATGGCGGGAGAACCTATTGCCGTCTTCCGGGCACTATTGTTGACTCAAGCCATGCATCTGAGGCTGAGTCTGGGCTTAATATCTATTGTTATATTCTCCTAAACAATCACACCAACCATATCAACCATATAACCGTTTGAACAATTAATTTTGCAATTGTAATTAGCCAATATTAAACAAGCACGCTGCGCTGATTACATACCTAATTGTACGCAGAAATTGCAACTTTACATACCTAATTAGTTAATTCGTGTTTTAAAGAAAGTGACATAGCGATTGAAACAAATGGATTACTTAGTAGTGACCACACTCGAACCCACTAAAACCGCACGCCAGCTAGGTATCTTAAATGCAGGGTTAGTCTAGTTTCCCCTGTTCTCGATTTTAGTTTTTTTATAGCGCGTAAAAGCGGTTTTAGAATCGAGAAATTTTCGAGACTAACCCCAAATGGTGAGGTGTAAGGATCCAATAAGAATTTCCCTCTTATTCTAGACTCGGGAAGAACAGAGACGACGAAGATTGTCTTGTTTCGATTTTATAAAATTCTGCCTAGATGACCAAAGAGGGTCATTTCAAAACCGTGATGGATAGATAGACAGTAGGATACGCTTTATTCGTATGGAAATCCCCACGGATACTTCCGCCAACCCCCGATCGGCCAGCGGGGGTGGTTATGTCGGACTTGAACTGAGAAAATGAATAAAATATTACAAGGAGCTACAACCTTTGAAGCAAATTTGAGTGTCGCGCCATCTATACTATATGATACGAAACTATTACGTTCAACATCACTTAGTTACTATATAGTAGCAAGTTATATATGATAGCCAAAAGATGGCGCTATTATTAGCTTAACCAATGAATTTATTTTGGTTACATTACTACTTGCAGAATTGCCAACTTTAATAATAAGGCCACAATAAAACGATGACGTAATAATAAGACATTATTTAAAATTTCGGTTGTGATAGATTCAATTATAAGAATGTCTTATTTGTGGTACTGTGAAATACTTTTCATTTATTTTTAATAATCCGTGGCTCCAGCAAGTTCCACGAGGAATAACAATGACATTCATCTGACGTTTTGCTTGTGTAATCTGTGAATGATTTTCAAATTGATACTAGTGCGGAGCACTTATCGTTCTTCTCATTGATAATCGATAAATCGTCACTCAGATAAAACGATTTAAATTTATATTCTCATTAGTATTTTATTCTTAGTTCTAATATCTTCATTAAGGGGAGTTGCTGTATATATATGCTAACTATAGAAACTCCGATTATTGCGGCAGTGCTGGTGTTGCGCAAACTGTTTGAATACTCAACGTTTAGAGAAATCAATAATGTTTGAGACCCAAATTGATTTACTTTACGTAATCAGCTGGCTCTTTCACCACCTTCACACTGAATCTACTCATATCCTTGTGTACACTTCGTCTCTTTTTTCTTCTTTCACCACTGCAGCAATTCTCACTTATCTTCTGTTTGTTCAACAACTTTCACTTTACATAGGATTTGACTGGCTTTCGGGTTTCAGCATTATAAATAGCAATGTTAATTTTATCGTGTAGGATTCATTTCTCAACAGAAATAACATTAGGTACCATGCAAAAGTCTTTCATTATTACGATAGTTGAGTAATGTAACTAAGCGCTCGATACATAATTGTTGGTGTGTTTAATTAAATTGATGCAGTTAAATTAGATAAGTACTAAAATTGCATTATAAGTCACGCTGATACCTACCGTTAACTCTTGATTATGTAGTTTATCATGAAACCGTTCAAATATTCGTAAGCAGTTTGCTCTGTTTTAGACGGGCTACAAAAATAAAAACGAAATTCAGTAAGTCATTGTCCGGGTGGTCTTTAAAAGTACCATAATATATAATACTGGTAATAAACACTGGTTCGGTTCTATAGTATAGATGCCAATATGGACTTGCTCGTACTTAAACTGTTTTTTCATTTCATTTATTGATACATAAATGTATTCCTCAAAACGATTATTCGATTTTCAGAATCGATTTAGACGTAATTCAATTCCAAATTGTCAAACACTAGCCTAACTGATTGGTATGTAGCTTTTTTCCTCAATGTATGTTGCGACGCGACGCGATCAGGCACAGTTGATTTCAGCGCTGTCTTTGTCAATTTGTCACGGAGTTTTATAAGAATCTTATTCAGTGTAAACTTGTGTGCTCGCCTTTAATATTGTCACAAATTATAAACAATAACTTCTGCGTTAGTGTTAAAAGTTATATTGTGTTATAAAGTGCTTGCCGAATGTTTTTGATTTGTGTTTGAAAATAGTGAAGTGATTCAAGATGAGTAATTTTGTCAAAATGATCAAAACTACGCCAATCACTGATGATTACGACATCTCCAACACGGTCCTCGGCCTTGGCATCAATGGAAAGGTAGGTTTTCATTTTTAAAATGACAGAAAAATTAATTTTCCAATAATTTTTGTGTTACTTAATTTTGTTTACATTATGACGTCAAGGTTATATTTAGCCTTTACCCGTTAATACCTTTATGTGAAAACGTTTCAATAAAAAAAAAACTTGTGTTAGTCTCTAGCTATTTCGAATAGCGCCAAAAACTTTGAATTTCGAAAGTTTCATTTTATTCGCGTCTAAAGTTATGTAAAGACTAGTAAAAATCTATTTTCCTAAATGTAACTATTACGACATATAATATTTAGTTTTGTAAAGAGACGAACACCATATTTATCATGCATTCTTATCTTTTAAAATCCTATTCTTGAAAAGTTTTGTGAAATTCATATTATGTATTATTATCTATTGCACAATTAAAAAACTAGTTGTTCAATATTTATTGTGTACATAGTTATTAAAACTATTTACCTAGGTTGGTTCTTTTTAAGTAACTAGAATTATGTTTTTAAATGTTACACCTTATAAGAATTTTATGATGTGGACACATCCAAGAAGACCTTGGATGCCACGCAGACTAATATAAAAAAATAATATCAGAATTTTATTACAAAATATACTACCAGGGAAATTAAACCAATTTTAATACATCATATCTTTTTATTTATTGAGTTATTTTTATGTAAGTATTTATAATTTTAAAATGATATTCAAAATCTAAATTTTTCCAAGCAACTACAATATGGCGTCCTTCAAGAAGGGCATTAGAAGGTATTTTCAGGGTAGGCAGCACAAGTAACACCTCTCAAGTTGCATACGGCCATAGGCCAGGGTAACCACTTCCTATCAGGAGGGCCGTGTGCTTGTCTGCCACCTAAGTAGTATAAAGAAAATTGTTACCTTTGAACAACTAGCAGGCTACACATAAGTCTGATTAGCATTCGAAAGATCCATATGAGACCATGTCAAATTTTAACACTTTTTGGCAATTATTCACTATCTATTATCTAACTTGTTGGTAATCCTGTTCTGCCAATGTGAACCCACTTCTTCACAAGCAAATTTAGCTTAGCTGGAGGGGTTAATAATAGTAATTTTCTTTGAAAGAAAGAAATAATAATTTGTACCGTAAACATAACATAACAACCGAATTGGTAGGCAGAGGTGCTAGCACCCACATTTCGCCAGTTTATGTTTAGGTCCCAATGTTATAGGTGGGAGGCTATTGCCATTAACCCGGAAATTATAACCTTTGATAAATACACACATAACTTCGAAAAGCATCGAAAAGTCATTAGTGTGTGCCATGGTAAAACATGGGATCGAAACCGAGACCTCGTCTCAGCATCAGCATTACCCATATCACTAGGCTACCCCTCGTCTCAGCATCAGCATTACCCATTTCACTAGGCTACCGCGGTTTTACCGTATAACACTTGGAAACAGATACTTTTATTTGAGATGTCATTCATCAAAATCATCCAGCCTTTAGGCCTATAGAGGAGAAAATCTACATGTATACCAAGAACATACTACATACATATACACATAAAACATTACCCTCATACATGCCGTTGCCTAAATATAATAGCACATCAAATCCATTGAATGTTATATTGTATGTGCAATGTCAAGTTACTCATGAAACAAGCTAAAAATAGATACAAGCAAATAAGATGACTATCGTAAAAATTTGTACTTAATTTACAAAGACATGGTCAAAGTCAAAATTTACATTTAATTTACATTGTCAATGTCAAAATTTTCATTTAATTTACAAAGACATGGTCAAAGTCAAAATTTACATTTAATTCAAAAAGATATGGTCAAAATTTAATTTACAAGACAGAGTACACTGTTTTATTTTGTTTTTAGTAATAATGTTAATAAGAAAATTGATCACTCTATTCAGTACAATTTTGTTTGATATTCAGCCCCATACCTGATCAGAGGATCATCACACCTGGTTCCTCCGCAATAGAGATATAAATATCTAAATGTGTATGTGTGTGTGCTGCATAGCCCCACTAAACCATGCTAGATTGTAAGGAACTAGAGTGAAGTCCTGATGATATGGACCAACATTCCTAATGCTGCCAATCCTAAAATGGTGGTCCCAACCTTGACGGCCTTGTAGCGGACAGAAAATATAAGTACTTCCTCAAAATATATACAGAAAAGAATCTAATATTCGTAGCTTAGTGCTTAAGAAGTCGGTTTTACCAGCAAAAGCCTCAGTTTCGCTTGTCCTCATCCCGCCCATTATACTACCGACATGAACTTGTTTTTTTTTTAAATATATTTATTAAGAAACAAACAGTCGTTTATATTTGTATAGTTCGTGTATATTTTTTAAATAAAGTTTATTAGATACATTTATTTTAATACAATATGTCAAAATGGTACAACAAGCAATGCTTAGTCTATGTACTAATCAAATAACCCGCCCCTGATCGCCCCCGGTTCAAAAGTGCCCATAACACTTGCTGCGTTGGATGGCAATGGACAGCCTTTGGACCAGGAACAACCCGGAACGAGTGTCACCGGTCGCCTAGATGAGCCTCTGTCCGATTTCTTTAATAAGGCTACAAATTACATTAGAAGAGACAGCACTTTTCAAATATAGACCTATAGTGTCTTACATTTTTTATTTTCCCGACCTTTCCCTTACAGGGGGAATACTCTAACCACTAAGCCACCGATCCTCGCCTGAACCCATCTAAATTTTCCTATCAACTTACTTTAAACAAATCTTTTTGCTTGATACTCTCAATAATGGTACGGAACGCTTCGTGCGGTAGTCCGACTCGCTCTTGGCCTGTTTTACGCAGAAAACGCACGTGACTCGAGCACCACGATTTCAAAAGTGAGTTGTATAAAATATCAAGGATACTGTCAGATGATTTTTACATAATGAGTAAGTAATTACTTTTCGTCACAATCGCAAGTATGAGGGAATTAATAGCGAGGTTAAACCTTATGCCGGCTGTACACGTTGGGTCAACATGGTCAGGCCATTCATTATTGTGGAAAAAAATAACAAAAGAAAATTAGATTGAAACTGAATTTTGAACATTATATTTATTTCAAGAATGGATTTATGTAAATATCACAGTATAATTGAAAAGGGTTACATGGTTAAAATTAACAATTAACATTGTAAACCAACACCACTGAGTTTTATAGATCGATAGTTTGTTAAATCAATACAACCAGAAGGCTGGCATTTACTTAGGTCAAAGAATAAGCATTGCCATATAACGTGGCAATGTTCTGGGAACGCTACCACAAGAGGCATGCGATGCGGAGGAATTCCACGCATTTTACCTTTTGTTCAATTTAATCATTATTTTAGATTTATGTGTATACCTATATATGTAAGGAAACTTGTGTGAAATAATTTATTGTGACGGCATAATATTTTATTGTCAAATATTTTTCTATTATAGGTTGGATGGATGATAAACAAATAAGTAAAAACTTATTGATTTAGTAAACTGTTAACTGATATGAATGATCATTGTCTTCATAATACCCAAAAATGGCATAGCCTCTCGGTTTCGCTAACGTAAGTCCAGATCCCATGAGAATATCGCGATAAAAAGTAAGCTGTTGCTCGGCAATAACATAGTTTATTTATTTTAAGCAAACAAATCTTTCCTCTTTATAACGTTAAGTAGTTTAGTTTATAAATTTACGACATCAAAAGATCAAGATCATCATATTTTTTCCTGTAACGGATAATAAAGCTATTCTCATAAACTGTTGATGTAATAAATTGTTGACGAAATGTTCTGTTGATCTAATGAACTGTTTATTGATCTAATAACTTTATTGATGTGATAAACAGTTAATCTTTTAAGCTGTTGACCTACGGCCGCTTACAATATTCAATCGCTAATTTAAGATTATTTTCAATCCCAGTTTTTAACAATCGATCGACGCAGAGTCAGTATTTCAATATGTTTATTTCGCCTCCAACACCCTAACAAAAACAGCTGTTACTTTGGTACAAACGGCGATCTAAAATTGTCGATCTAAAATGTCCTCTTAAAGATGGATTAGAAAAAGGATTGGCATACCGATCTATAGATTGTTTATTAGAAATAGTAAATCAAGAAACGGTTACAATTATGAATCTTAACGAAATACGGATTGAGATTGCATATAGAAAGCGGCCGCTAATGGTGTTAACAGACTGATCGATTCTCATAATATGGACCTCTACGTTTTTTTTTTACGTGCGCTAAATCCCCGCGGATACCCCTCTGGTTGCCGAAGGTGAGGTTGACAGGCATATCCCTCGCACCCCGGCCGACCCACTTGAATTTATCAGAACATTGAACTTTCGTCATCCTCATAAAGCATCGATATTTCTTTTTTCGTACCTCGGAAGAATAATATCAGTCCCGGTTACCATAAAAACATCTATGACAGTTGTTACGGATAGTTGTTCCCCTAAAAAGTCCTCACTAGTCTAGCTACAGAACATCGATATCGCCAATTGTCTGTGAAACTTGTGGAGGTCAGATAGTATCACTTCACGAAAAATATGGGAGTTCAGTCACATTATAGTTTGTACTGAAAAATTAACCGCAACTCGACCAAAATTGACGACAACCAAGCAATTTGGTGACTCTTTTCTTTGTCGCACCATTAAGGCCTGGATTTCATTTCTTGAAAAAGGATCATTGCTTGGATCATTTGCTTGAAAAAGCATATGTTAAGCTGAGTGACACTCAGCTTGACGGCATTGTCACATAGTAGGTATATGTAAGCAATGGTGACCTCCTTTTCTGAGACTTTACCTTCAGCTTATCGGGTAAGGCGAAGTTTAATTGACGTGTCCTATTATATATTGAGAGATTATATATTGAGATGGGAATAAGGCTCAGAGATGATAATATTGTTGTAATATACATTCTGTCGACAATATTGATACATGCTGAGCCAATATGTACAGCCGTCTTTACAAAACAGTAGTAAGGCCTTGTTTACTCGAATGCGTGATATTTTAGAGCAATTATAAAAAAAAACTTATTGATTATTTTAAGTGTTACTTTATTGTGTGTTAATTTTATTAATTGCAGGCCACAGTTAGTCGCACACGCTATGAGAATAGGTAACGATAGCACTGTCACTTTAAAATTCACTAATAAATCTATGCGTGTGTAAAAATTAGAGTTTTCTAGTGCTAAAATCACAATCACAAATAGCTCGCTAATATCACAAATAGTACGCTAATATCACAAATAGGTTTAGGTTTAAAGACATTTATTTCTCATAAAAACATAAAGTTCACTTAAAATGAGTTTTACAATATTTTTGAAATTTACAATAAATGTTCTCTATTCTGCCTACTTTAAATGATTACATTTGTTGTACATAGTTTTTGAGTTTACCCTTATACACATTCAAATTATCAATATTTTTAATGTTGTTAGGTAGTTTTTTATAAAACTGTGCTCCATCGAATAATATAATAGTACGCTAATATCACAAATAGCGTGCTAATATCACTGTTTACGAGCTTCCCCAATATTCCCGTAGTTTCCAGTGAAACTGAATTTATTACAGGATTTTGCCGTGCCCTTGCCGTGCTATGCTTGTGCTGTACTATTAGCTAAGTGATAACCGAGTAGCTTAATACATTCAAGTTTAATCTAATCGACACTACCAAGGTTGGTCTTATGATAAATAACCACAGATCTCAATGTCTTATGAGATCTCTTCATTCTTCAAAGAGCGTGTCATGTGTCAACCTGTCAGTTCCCATCGCCATACGAACCTCTATAGCAGTCGTTGCGGGTAATTATAACCCTAAAAATCTTATAATGTAACTATAGAACTTCAATGGGTTGTACAGGTCAGGTAACAGTCGCAGCAAAGTATCGAACAGGTTAATTGCCTTCGCCGGGAAATCTCAATCAAAGTTTAATAATATTAATACTTAATATCTATTGTATTACATGCCTGGCATACCCACCACAGTAATAATGGTCTTAAACATCCCGATACGATTGAGTCATCATTATTTTTTTAAACTAAATGCTACTGCAATGGCTGATGTTATTGAACTTGTGGGAGCCATCTTGTTACAGATTTCATTGATGAATATGTATTACCAGCCGCGTGGTATCCCGGCAGAGTAGAATTAGGGCCACCCCATCTCTTCCCATGTCGTACAAGGCGACTAAGGAATAGGGCTGTTTAACATCAGTCAGATATATACAGTCCAGACTCAGCCTCAAATGCGTGGCTCGAGTCAACAATAGAGCCCGGAATACAGCAATAGGCTCACCCCCTATTACGTGGGACCGAATACAATTATTGGTGAAATGTGGGTGTTAATTCCCATCTGCCTAACCCTCCATAGATAAAGGCGTGATTATGATTATGTGCATATCTTGACGACAAGTCGCGAGAGAAAGAGATCATGATACACGCTAGTTCTTCTTTTTCACTCTTCTTTTATCCTAACGTTAATTCCAGTCGTATCCGATGCTTTCACCTCGAAGTCTAAGTCCGCTTCTTCCGGCCTAACTGCCGGTTTTTTTTTTATACCACTTAGTTGGCAGACAAGCACACGGCCCACCTGATGGAAAGTGGTTACCGTGACCTATGGACGTCTGTAACACCAGAGGAGTCACAGTCGCGCTGCCAACCCTGTAAGTACAGAGTTTCTGTGCCGTCAGTAGAAGACAAAGCAGGACAAGCCTTTAGTCTTCCCACTGACAGCACAAATTCTCCAGTGAGCTCCGGTTTGGCTGAACTTCGATATTTTCCGTGAAGCGACTGCCATCTGACGTCCACAACCTATTGGCGATGTAGAAGCATTGCAGTTAGACCTGTTATAGGATTTTTTAGGGGTCCAACTATTTGTAATGATTGTTTCATAGATGTTTATATGATAACCGGGACCTATGGCTTAACAGTGTCTCCGATGTATTAATAATTTATCTATACTAATATTATAAAGCTGCAGAGTTTGTTTGTTTGTTTGTTTGAACGCTCTAATCTCTGGAACTACTGGTCCGATTTGAATGATTCTTTCAGTGTTAAGTAGTCCATTTATCGAGAAAGGTTTTAGGCTATATATCATCACGCTACTACTTAAGGGAGCGGAGCGTTGATAATAAATGTTAACAAATCCGGCAATTTTTCATACATATTTTGAAGACTAAAACATACGGGCTCAAAGGGATATGAAGCTTCAAATTATACCCCGGGCGAAGCTGGGGTGGGTCAGCTAGTTAATTAATAAATCATCAATCAATTTACGTAAATTATCTACCGCTTTGTAAATATTTTCAGCCAAAAACTTTTAATGCACCGTCTCCTACTTTAAATATCTTTGTAACAACACGAATTGTTAGCTGTAATTTTTCCTACTATGAAAAATATATCATAAGACCCAAGAAACGAAATCACCACCTTGCTCGCGGCGATGGTCCGCTGCGCGGATGCGTGGGCGGCCGGCGCCTCCTTCTGCGAGCAAGTAATGCTCGTGAAGGAGGAGGCGGGGCGAGAGCGGCAGCGGGAGCGACGAAAGATCACAAGCCAAGCTGCCCGCGTACTAAGACAACTCGGGCGTCAAAGGTCGATGAACGACCTCCGCCCCCCATGAGCGCAGGCCAGGGGGCGACAGGTGGAGCCGCCTGTCACCCTGACAGAAGCAGGCCGCGGCGGTGGCGCGCCTGACGCGCCTCCCTGTTTCCGGAGACGAATTGGAGACTCTGTAGTCCCCACACCCGAGAAGAGGGCCAGATCGTGAGAGATGGCCCTGGGTCGGCCGGGGTGCGAGGGATATGCCTGTCAACCTCACCTTCGGCAACCATAACGACCCACAGGCGGCGTGCGTTTTAGTCGGTTCGAGTCCGACATAACCTCCGCTGGCTCCGGTAGGGAGGTATACGTGGGGATTTTCCGCAGGTAAAAAAAAAAAATATTAAGACATAGGACCAAGCTTGCCACAACCGCACCTACACCATTATCTCTCTTATCAACTAGTATTTCGCTCAAAAAGTAATACGATAAGTCTAGTTTAGTGAATTTCGAGCCATGTCAAAGAGATATGTTTTGATAAAACGGTTCCGATTAATAATCGTGAAATACGAGCATTCGTCGATAACTTTAAATATACGATTCTATTACGAGTATAACACGATTCTATTGTAATATTATTCGTGTAGTGATGGAGAAAGAATACAAGTATCACCACCCTATCTCATTCTAAGGGTGTCGTAAGAGGCTACTAACGGATAAATACGCAGACGATATCACTGCGAGAGGACGAAAACTCGAAATAATATCCTGTACCGTTTTCTGTCCAGCGTGGAAACAGTAGACCAAAGCGTACCACCTGAGTGTATATAAAAATATTTTTATTTATTTATTTATTTTCCTTATGTAACTACCATTACAGGTTGCCCCAATGCGGCAGTTAGCAAATTGTACATTGTAAATCTTAACCTATTCTACTAACTATAACTTATAACTAATTCTAACTATTCTATAACTTATAACTAATGACATACAAAGATGCCCATGTGAACAATGTACATCAACTTTCCTTGGAGCCATTTTCAAATCAAATTTATTTCATAATCGGTATTTTACATGGGTTTTTAATCTATCGTGCGTTATTACATTGTGCATAGGTATCTTAGGTATGCATAATATATATTTGTGCAGTTAATTGTCTAACAGTGGTCTTTACTTAGGGATATTTATCTAATCTGTACCTGAACTAGGTAGCCCTGTGCTTCAGGCGTCAAGATACAACTAATTTATTTAGAATATTACAATACTAGAGTGATTCACTACTGCTAACTAAAGTTATGTTTTAATTATGCAACTTAACAGTAACTTCTTATTTTAAAATAGTTTTGTATGGAAAGAGTTTTTTGTTACACATATATAACAAAAAAAATTGACTTAATGTTAAGAGAATCGCATGAGTCGCACACAAGCTCCAGAGCTTGTGTGCGACACATGCGATTCTCTCTTCAGTACAAAACATAACATTCTCATAAATAAAAAAAGGAGAAACCATAATCGTCGTAAACAAAACACCTACACAGTTTACAATTAAGCAGTTAAAGTCGTACCCTACAATTCTGATAAAATATAAGACTTGAGCTTATATTTTATGTTCCTCACATTATAACAGCCATTCATCAAATGGATTAATGTATTTTTACACCTATCTGTATAGCTTTTTGTAATGTCATCTGTATGAAAGCTATAAGTTGCGCGGCGAATTCGTCCCCCGGAATACATATAAACATATAATCACGCCTTTATCCCTGGAGGGTTAGGCAGAGGCGAATTAACACCCACATTTCACCAATAATTGTATTCGGTCCCACGTAATAGGGGTTGAGCCTATTGCCGTATTCCGGGCACAATTGTTGACTCGAACCATGCATTTGAGGCTGAGTCTGGGCTGTATATATCTGTATGATGTTAAACAGCCCTATCCCTTAGTCGCCTTGTAAGACACCGTATGGGATGAGACGGAATAAGAGTTCTAAATTCGTCCCCTGTGTAGGTACCCATTCGTACCCTGATAGGAGACCAGTTAAAGCGTGTTGTTGAAGGACGGTTGATGGCCTTTCATGATTTCGAATACCTTATTAAATCATAAAACTAGATTTCTATGAACTCATGCGATCGGTCATCTCTTGAATATACAATAAATCTAACGAGTATTATTCTACTTGACAAAGATTCTTAATCGCAGTCGTAACGTGTGTAGACTTTGGATATAAATGTATGGGAGTATTCCCGTCCCAACTGAACAGTCCGACTGGGGAAGTACCTCCACCCAACAGATTACCACGGCTATAATAACCTCGTGTTGTGTTCCCGGCGGTGAGTAGGATAGCCAGAGCTCACTGAAGAGTTTTTGTGCTGTCAGTGGGAAGACACGTGGGCGTGAGCTTGTCTGCCATCTAAGTTGTATAATTTTTTTTATTGGTTATCATAAAGGATAGAACTGAAGGTCAATTATCCAAATAAAAAAAATCAATTTATTTGAAATTCAGTTCTTGATCTGTCAAAATGAAAGAAAATGTCAAAAACCATTTTCATAATTAAGTTTTCAAGAGAGAATGTAAGTAATATTGACATCTTGATGAATGATCTTGTTAAAAATGTTATTACGGGAATTGCGCCTGTTTTCAACAAAATCGTGGTCGTTTATGACATTTTGATTTTTGATTTTGACATTTCGAGACTGAATTTTGAACATCTTTGTTAGGAGAATTGTTTGTTTATCCATGGCAGTCGTTACAAGTAGTTGAAGCCCTCAAAAGTCCGACTTGTCTAACAAAAGAACTTCGCCATCGTGAATTGGTTGTGAAGGTCACATGGCAGTCGCTTCACGGAAATTAGCGAAGTTCAGTCGCATCAAAATTAGACTTATGACCTCAACTTAGTTGGTTAAAGGCTTGGAGAAGAGAGAATAATGAATTAACCTTTTAGTAGAAAACTCAAGGAACGCGGGTGGTTACGTTACGATGTGCCAAGCCCAATAAGGGCCCAGAAGCCCATTATTATACCGAAACTCAAATATTTTTCATATCAATGAATGTAGTCATCGCTTTTTAAATATTACAACGTATTTTAACGTTTTTTTGTGTAAATATTCGACGCCATCGTACGATTTATTCACTATTCATGGAGAATTGAATGACCTCGGCGATGAAATAACTATTGTTTGAAATTGAAACGCGAAAGAGATAAGACTGGTTGGGAATTCGGTTGGTTTAAAAATGTGTTCACGCTTGTATGATATCGGGTGGGTAAGCAGCAGTAGCGAATCTTACTTCGTTCTGATAGTGTTGTGAAGTTTTGTGAACATGTGTAGATGTTTGCTGCATAGCAAACCAATAAGCTAAATATAACCTATGGCAGTCTTTGCAGTTACGTAGAGATGTTGCTTCCTTGGCATTATTTTATCGTTTCTACCATGGTTCTGAGCTCTTCCAATTAGTCCTAATCCTACACAGGACAACACGTGCAGAGCTTAGATGTCACCCACACACTGTGTAGAATATCCCATCAAAAACCTAGCGGTTCGGATACGTTTTCCTTAACCGCACCATTAAGACCTGAAATTCTTTACCAGCTCACGTATTTCCGTCTTCGTACAGTCCCGGGTCCTTTAAGCGGAACGTGAAAAAGCATATGATGAGGCTTTCTAACGAGTGCCATCTTTGTAACATGCTACGTGTCTGTAATGATGACTCTCTTTCTGGAGACTTTGCCTTTAGCTGCTTATCAGACGAGGCGAAGTCAAATTGGATTTTATAAATTAGTACACTGTTGGACATATGCCTGCCAATGGTGGGAGGCTTTGGCCTACTGTGTCCACCCTGGCCAGACGGGTTGGTACAGGGTTTTATTTCGGTTTTTCCTTCTCTCGCAGGAATATTGTATTTTTCCGTTAATCGTCTATTACGACATTCTTCGGATGAGACGGGGTAGTGATACTTGTATTCTTTCTCTGTCACCATACGGATATAACTGTAGAAGGTAGGACATGACGGTATTTCCGTCCAATTGAGTCTAGTCCGACTGGGGAAGTACCCCCGCCCTACAGAATACCATGGTCATAATAACCTCGTGTTGTGTTCCCGGCGGTGAGTAGGGTAGCCAGAGCTCACTGGAGAGGTTTTGTACTGTCAGTGGGAAGACCAAAAGCTTGTCCTGTATCTTTTACACTGACGGCACAGAAACTCTTGTGCTTACAGGGTTGACAGCACGAGTGTGACTCCCTTGGTGTTGTGTGCTTGTCTGCCAACCAGGTGGTCTAAAAAAACCCAATAACATAATCACTAATATTAGGAATAAATGGAAAGTGTACCTGTACCTGTATCTGTTCTGTACCCACTGAACCTATCTGGACGAAATTTGGTACTGAAATGATGTCCAGAGCTTGGGAAAGGACTTGACTAGCTTTTATCACGAAAAAGGGGTTCAAATAGGGGATGAAAGTTCATCACAACCTGATAAAACTGTTGTTCGCGATATTATAATTTCTATTGACATTGCAATGGCTGCTCACTAGAGGGCTTTCACTTCGTGTGTGGGATACCTTATCATTGAAATGAGTGTGGAGACAAATTCCACGGGCAGCTTATCTGCATTTCTAGATAAGCAGGGTTCTTATAAGAGTTATTATAAGCTCTGACTGGCTGACCACCAACAACGTAGCGATAAATAGGCAAAGAATGAAGCGACTTACGCATATATTTGTAAGCCGCTATATGAGGCAAAACATGTGCTGACACCCTTGAGCCTCCCAGGGACTGCAAACTGCGAATGCACTGCTGCTGCGTCGGCAGAGACCCTCAAACGGTGAAAGAAGTGTTAATTTGAGCCGTTTGGGATAGAGACGCTGGGATAATGGGGTCCAAATGCTCGTCTTTTGTTTTTTAGAGACATTTCTAAACGTTTAATTGACGCTACCCATGACCAGAGCGCTGGTTTATAGCTTGCGCAAAGGATTGGAATTGCCATTCAACGTGGCAATGCCGCCAGCCTTCTGACCATCCTCCCTGTTGACATTGATGTGGAGAAATTCTTTGATGCCTGAACCTGTAGGATTGTTTAGGTATATTCTGTATTGTTTGTACGCATTCCTGAAAAAAAGGTCTTGACAAACAGACAGACAGATAGACGAACAGATTGGCAACGAAGTTCCGTTTTTCCCTTTCGAGGTTCGGTACCCTAAAAATTGCGTCGAAATCGGTTGATATACCCGAGATTTTACCCGAACAAATATAGTTACATACAATGCAATTTAATATGAAAGCTTGCACAAAATATCGTATCTGTTCTGTAGTCTCGCCCACGATCTCTCTGAGAAATTATGGTCACAACATCATCGAACAGTGTTGTACAACTAATTTATTTTTAATTGCACGCATCATCACCTGCCGACGCTCGATCCATAGATTTAATGACTCACTGACTAATGATAAAAACATTTTTTAAAGCGAAGACTTCTTTTAGCTCGTAGAACAGTTTTCATAGAATATTTTAGGTAAACAAACACGCCATCACAAAGATACAACGAAATAGTTTAGTGAAATGATATAGTCTGAGGAGGTAGGACACGGCGGTATTTCCGCCCAATTGAGCATTCCGACTGGGAAAGTACCTCCGCCCTACAGAATACCGCGGTTATAATAACTTCGTGTTGTGTTCCCGTCGGTGAGTAGGGTAGCCAGAGCTCACTTGAGAGTTTATGTGCTGTCAGTGGGATGACCAGAGGCTTGTCCTGCTTTGTCCTCTACACTGACGGCACAAAATCTCTGTTCTTACACGGTCGGCAGCACGGATGTGACTCCACTGGTGTTACACACGTTCATAGGTCATGGTAACCACTTTCCATCAGGTGGGCCGTGTGCTTGCCTGCAACCTAAGTTGTTAAAAAAAAATATTTAGCCAGAGAGAGAGAGAGTTTGTGCTGTCAGTGGGAAGACTACAGGCTTGCCCTGCTTTGTCTTCCACACTGACGGCTGCTGTCTGATTCCTCGACTGATTTAATTGACCGACTGAATCATAGTATGCTACAGCTTTTTTTGATTTCATTTCCGTGAATGATGTTTAAACAAATGAATATATTTAAGAAATGTGAATCATCATCTTGCATTGCAATCGAATTGCTTATTTTCGTAATAAAAATATCCTAAAAACAATAAGATATCAAATAATGACTGCAATACCTACTAGAGAAGCTGTTTAGAACAAAAATTGTGTCACGATTTCTGGATGAGACGTATCTTAAGCCTTTTCCATGCTTAAAGTGCCAGCAAATACTCCAGGTCGGACTCAAACCGGCTAAAACAGCACGCCATCTTGGGTCTACAGAATCAGTAAGGCATATCCTTTGCACCCCGACTGACTCAGGGCCATCTAGGGTTTCGAGCTGGCCCACTCGGGCGTGAAAACCAGGGTGTCCACATCTTACCCCGTAAAAGTGGGCCTTATAACATTACTTATTTGTATCTGCAGTGATGATCCTCACTTCTGTGACTTATTCTTTAGCTTACCATCAGGTGAAATGTAGTCATATGGGCCCTTGTTTTTTTTACGTGCGCAAAATCCCCACGGATACCTCCCCACCGGAGCCGGTGGAGGAGGTTATGTCGGACTCGAACCGACTAAAACGCACGCCGCCTGTGGGTCGTTTTGGTTGCCGAAGGTGAGGTTGACAAGCATATCCCACGCACCCCGGCCGAAGTCATATGGGCCCTAGAAAAAATTAACTATTAAGCCTATCCACACAGGCATGGGCGTACCTAGCTTACTATAAAGAAACTTTGGCATAATGACTAAACATATAGTTGGATGGTATTACATATTTTATTTTTCTGACAAACTGAAAACCCTATCCGCGGTAGCCTTGTGGTATGGCTAATGGACTGCTGAGACGAGGTCTCGCGTTCGAGCTATCGCTTATTTTAGATTAAGTAGGGTTGTCACGCTTAAAAACAATATTACTTTAAATTATTAGGTCTTTACCTATGAAATTGCCGAAATTTTCTTACAGATCATGAGTTCATTATTCCTGTAATTTAATAGCTATTTCCATTATTTATATCTTGTTACATGTATGTATGTACATGCGTGGAGTACCGCGGTAGCCTAGTGGTATGGGTAATGGACTGCTGAGACGAGGTCTCGGGTTCGATCCCAGGTTTTACCATGGCACACACCAATGACTTTTCGATGCTTTTCGAAATTATGTTTGTATTTATCGCAGGTTTATAAGTGCCCGGTTAATGGCAGTAGGCTCGCCACCTATTACATTGGGACCTAAACTAGCACCTAAGCTAGCACCTAAGCTAGCACCTCTGCCTACTCCTTCGGGGATATAGGCGTGAGTTTATGTTGTTATGTTAAAACCCTATCACTCGTGTTGGCGGCATTGTATGCTCTGAACAAAGGGCGGTACTTACAAAATTTCGTAGGTTATTAAAACGGCGGCTTTTCTCAACGTCAAAGGAGTGCAACTTCTGTATGTAGTACTATTATCTATTCTGTGACTTCGGGCAGAGCAGGGCAGAATGGGGTAAGCGCCCCACTTGCCCCCCTGGGTACACCCATGCGCACAAGTGATATAAAGAGGTTTCCATACCTAGAACACCCATTTGAAGTCATCTTACAATGTTATAAATAAAACATAACAAAGAATAAATAAATACATTCAATTTGTCCTCTTTTGTTATTGTGTTAAACTTCATCATATTGGAGACGTCATCTTGTCCTTACGTGCGTCAATAGGGGTCAAAGTACGTCGGCTTCGCGCCTTTTAAGACGTATGAATGAAATGACCCTGATTGCGTATACCTCGGAAACTATATCTTGGACTTGGAACTAAGTCGCCAGACAAACGAGGCCTTGGTGCACGTGGTTTGTTGTGTACTATACTTAGCTAATTTCAGCTCGTCTTGACACCACGTGCTATTTTTTATACCACTTAGGTGGCAGACGAGCACACGGCCCACCTGATGGAAAGTGGTTACCGTGGCCTATGGACGTGTGCAAAATCAAAGGAGGCACACTCGCGCTGCCAACCCTGTAAACTTGAAACTTTCTATGCAGTCAGTGTAAAAGACAAAGCAGGACAAGCTTTTGACCTTTCCACTAACAGCACCAAAACTCTCCAGTAAGCTCTGGCTACCCTACTCACCGCCGGGAACACAACACAAGGTTATTATTGCCGCGGTATTCTGTAGGGCGGAGGGACTTTCCTAGTGGAACTGTTCAATTGGAAGGAAATACCGTCGTGTCCTACCTCCTAAATAGGGCGGAGGCGGAGGCTTCCCTCAAAAGACACCCAAAATCGCGTTTTTTTTTTATACAACTTAGGAGGCAGACAAGCACACGACCCATCTGATGGAAAGTGGTTACCGTGACCTATGAACGTGTATAACACCAGTGGAGTCACATCCGTGCTGCCGACCCTATAAGAATACAGATTTATGTGACCTCAGTGCAGAAACAAAATCAGGACAAGCCTTTATTCTTCCCACTGACAGCACAAAAACTCTCCAGTGAGCTCTGGCTACCCTACTCACCGCCGGGAACACAACACGAGGTTATTATAGCCGTGGTATTCTGTAGGGTGAAGATACTTCCCCAGTCCTGCTCAATTCGGACGGGAATACCGTTGTGTCCTACCTCCTATGAAAATATGAATATTATTTTTTTGGAATAATGTAGCACCATTTGTTGGTAGGTAGGTGCCTATTGTTTCCTTATAACACAAACATGTTATTCATCAATTTGACCTATAAATCAACCTTATTGTTACTTGTTTACCTTTTGTCTGAAGCCATAAGCCATTGGTAAAACTACCTACAATTATTCATAGTCGTACAATATATTCGTATCATTCTTATTATAAATCAATTTGAATAATTTGTGGTGATACTCTATGTATACAACGCCATCTAGCGCAACAAAGGTGAACTACTGCAGAACTAATGAACCTGCATCGCGCAATTGAAGTTTACCCGCTGGATAGTATCATGTCGCAGTCCCTGAAAGAAAACTATAGCAGGAAAATTTGAATGGTTCGCGATAATGTAATAATTAAAAAAGATGTTTTAAATGTTTTCTACCACAGCACTACGTCATAAATAAATAGCTTTGAGAAATACTGAAATACTTTTGCGGGCACAAGTAATTATTTCATTCTGTTAAGCGTTTGCAGCATTCCAGACAAGCTCAAGTGGCATATGGTTTGATTTATTTTATGTATTTAAGTCGTTTGTGAAATTGGAATAAATACATTTTTTTTTTAAATCGTGACAAAACAGATTTATGAAGCAAGAGTGAATGGATAAACGTCGACCTTGGCTACGTACTCTTACAACACCGTACCCTATTACCCCCGTAGGTCCGTACGGGTGTTATAGGGTCCAAATATTGGGGTCCTACGGGTACGTAGTCGACCTCGATGTGGGTATATCGAGTCATTTTATGAAAAGTCCAGGTCTAGAGTATCTGTACCAGGTGTGCTTGAAAGCGAACGGTGTATGCCAGGATCGTAGCTAGAGGAAAGATGTTGTCTCTGCCTACGCCTATGAGAAAAACGTGTGACTATATGTATTTGTATTTAAAAAGTATTATTTGGTGCTGTGAAGCTTTCGGAATGGTTCATGTTTACTGCTGAGGCCGTAAAAACTATTTTTACTCACGCTTGTGTATCCCGGAAGAGCTATTGCATTTGTTTTATAAAAAGATTCATCTCAATCAATTATGTCGTGTGAAACTCTCACAAAAAGCGAACATTTTCAACTGAGAGATTATTATATTATCAGTTGAGAAGATATTATTTTATGTAAATGAAAACGTTTGGAGTCTGTGGAATTGTTAAATGAAAACAATTAACTTCCAAACTATTTATTTCAGTTAGGGTTGCCAGTATTTGGGCGGCTTTATAATTTACCGTGGCACGCCAGACCAATTTTCACTATATTATCGTGAGACGACAGTAAAAAAACAGGTCAAAACGTCTGTACCAAAACAGGATGGAATTTGGCACAGGTATAGATTAAAGTCTGGGGTAACACCCGAGTCGTGGGAACAGTCAATATTTGAAGCCTCGATTGCGACCGGGACTAACGCGACGATGATAATGTATATAGGTTTGTCTTGAGTATAAAGAGTCATCGCAAAACAACCATCGAATTATTTCCAAAAATCGTGCGCAAAATCCCCACGGATAACACCCCCGTTTATGTCAGACTGAACCGGCTAAAACTCAAAATGCACGTCGTCTGTGGGTCATTGACTGCCGGAGGTGAGATTGTCTGACCTATGTCTCTGGCATCCTAGCCAAATGTCTGCCAACCCTAAGTAGAAACATTTACTTCAACGGTATATTAATCCAAGTTTCAAGTGGAAACTAAATATTTGTACAGGACGTCCATTCGACTCTGAAACTCCAATACTACTAACTGGAAGGTTTTAATGTAGATCGTTTAAAGTGATAACATTCCACTGGGAATATTAACAGCTGCAGCCTTTATTGGATCCCTTCACGATCTGCAGGAGTCTGACCAGTCTAACTATAGTACCTACTTCGATGTCGCCTATTGGTTGTGGATGTCATTTGGCAGTCGCTAGTTAGACTGGAAGGCCGACCCTAAGTAGGGAAAACGCATCAAAGAATGATGATGATCTTGATCTTCAGGGCTAAGGCATCCTCACCTGCAGGTATCATAGGAGGTAGGACACGGGGGCATTTCCGTCCAATTGAGCAGTCCGACTGGGGAAGTACCTCCGCCCTACAGAATACCGCGGGTATAATAACGTCGTGTTGTGTTTTTGGCGGTGAGTAGGGTAGCCAGAGCTCACTGGAGATATTTTGTGCTGTCAGTGGGAAGACCAAAAGCTTGTCCTGCTTTATCTTTTACAGTGATGGCACACGTCCATAGGCCACGGTAACCGCTTTCCATCAGGTAGGCCGTGTGCTTGTCTGCCAATCAAGTGATATATATAAAAAAAAGTAATAACACCTGATGATTTTAGGACTGGGCTCTAAGTTGGGGGTCCGACAGCACTCCTCCCGTAAAATCCATACCCATAGAACAAGATGGATTAAGAGGACCTGGACTCGAGGTTAAATCCACGGATGCCATCGGATGAGCATGCTAAGATAATGATGCTTATGTTTTCAATAGAAGTATCTGCAACTGCAGCATGTTGAGCGGTATATTCTCTTACAACGATATGCATACTGCTATCCATGCTTGACCAAGTCTTTAGAGCCAAGCCTACCTCACCTACAAAAAGATATCGCTATCAGAGAGGGCATCCTCTATGATCCAATTCGCCCCCTTTCTACTATATCCTAGCAGAAGGTCACGACCTCGGTTCTCTCCACACCAAGTTAATCTTGACTGAAATTTCTGTATAATTTAGCATTTTAAAGATTAAAAATAAATTAATTCTATGTTTATCGTAACATAGACAATGGCAGGTAACCTTCAGAAGTTATTTATCGAGCGTAAAGAGGAAGACTATTAAAAAACATGAAAGATAGCTTTGAAGATTGTTATGATGCTTCTGTTATATCTTGGCTGCTGAAAGGTAAACTTGACTTTGGTTCCAGGGTAAAGATCAAGGGAAATTGCTAAGGTTAAGTACGATGAAATCTGAAGGTCGATATCAAATACCGGAGGTATCCGTGGGGACATTTCGCACGTAAAAAAGTATACGTTAGTCACTGTCATCATTATTTCCCGTGCCTTGTCCCAACTCTGTTGGAGTCGGTCTCTTTTGCGTGAAGTATGACCAAAATGACGGATAATTTAGAGCTTCTTCCTGTAACGAGACGCGAAGGGAGGGAAAATTAAGGTGAGACACGACGGTATTCCCAATACAGCTGTCCGACGAAATACCTCCGCCTTACAGAATACCGCGGCCATATAATAACCTCATGTTGTGTTCCAAACGGTGAGTAGGGTAGCTAGAGCTCCCTGTAGAGTTTTTGTACTGCCAGTGGGAAAACCAAAGGCTTGTCCTGATTTGTCTTCTACAATGATGGCACAGAAACTCTCTTTTCTTAGAGGATCAGCAGCACGAGTGTTACTTCCCTGGTTTTGCACATGTCCATAAGCCACGGTAACCACTATTTGGGCTGCAACCTAAGTTATATAAAGAAAAAATAGAATTTAATAGAAGAGTTTGAACGTCTTATGGCAATATCGTAGTTCGGGCGTTTCTTCTACCGACCCCAACTGTTATGGGAAAAGGATCCGAGGATGTTGACCTTACGGTATTATAACGTTAAAGAAGCAAAAACTCCAACGGATATTTATATATAACATCCCATTGATCTGTCATACTGTCATATACCGTTACGATTTCGGCCGGCCGTATCAGCGCGCTGACGTCATAGTGAGTGACATCATCACATCCAACAGACTGAATGAAATAACCATTTTGCGGTAGTACTCCTCCTTTTCTTTCCAATTTCATGTTATTAAATTTTGTATATTATTTTGTTTCAGGTAAAACAACTTCTACAGTAAACAAAATCTTGGAGTCTGGGTCTGGAGCACACATCAGTTCAGTGAGAGAGTTTTCGAGTATATATGTTGTTACAATTTACGTAATTCCCGGCGTTTCGGTTACTTTTCAGCATCAACAATCGGTTTTTTAAATAGGTATTGACGTTAAAAAAGTTCCTTGAATGATTTAAATGTATTATTGAAGGTTATTTGCCGGATATTGAGACTACGGATTTTACGTGTTTCAAGTGTAGCTGATTGATTAAAACATTGCTAATTTTAAAATTTACCATGGTCTTTGATAGCTGTGAGGCACTTTAAGGCGGAGGGTGTATAAGCCCGCAACCAGATCTTACATGGAGCTACTGTCGTCTAATATCTTAATCCCTAGAAAGACTGCAAATTCCAGCTAGATCTGTACCGGAACCCAATACACTTAAAACTATTAAAACATGATACCTACTAAAGAAATTTATCTACAAGCTAATTACCGACGTA
This sequence comes from Eilema griseolum, assembly GCA_963662185.1. Lineage (NCBI taxonomy): Eukaryota > Metazoa > Arthropoda > Insecta > Lepidoptera > Erebidae > Eilema > Eilema griseolum. The sequence continues at coordinate 8,583,404 of OY759259.1, forward strand.
AAATGTGGGTATTTTTAGAAATAAATCCGTCCTTCTTGATTAAATTCGGTCTTTGTTCACATCTGCCCTTTGATTGATGAGGGGGGCATCGGGGCGTTATGATTGATGAGATATTACTCGTAATTCGCAATAGATTTGACAGAATCCATTACAATTTATAAGAAGAAGTTTGGGTAAATTGTCTTACTAGTAATATTAGAAATGCGAAGGTAACTCTTGTCTTTCTGTCTATCTCTTACTTTCACGTCCAACACATTGAACCGACTTTGATGAAATTTTGTACAGAGATAGACCGTGGAAAAGGACATGGACGTTTGGACTTGCTATTTGGACACCTTACGACTCGAGAACACGTTAAGCCTTCTCTGTTGCCATACCAACATCTATGGCAGTCGTTACAGCCTAACAACTGGTCTGGCTGCAATGCTTCGATATCGTCTTTGGGTTGTGAAGGTCAGATGGCAGTCGCTTCACGGAAAATGTCGAAGTTTTTTTTTTATACAACTTAGGTGGCAGACGAGCACACGGCCCACCTGATGGAAAGTCGTTACCATGACCTATGAACGTGTGTAACACCAGTGGAGTCACATCCGTGCTGCCGACCCTGTAAGAACATAGATTTTGTGCCGTCAGTGTAGAGGACAACAAGACAAGCCTTTGGTCATCCCACTGACAGCACAAAAACTCTCCAGTGAGCTCTGGCTACCCTACTCACAGCTGCTGCGACTGGGATTAACGATAAGAGGAACAAGTCTTGCTTCTGATGTCTTGCTTAAGCGCGGATCGTGGGCTTGTCTGTTCAGTCAGCAACATAACAGTCTGGACTAGCAAAGTGCTCAAAATGATAAAAATACCTTGGTATTCCCCCTTCCTGTAGACTGATTCTTCTGATATTTTGGTACACACCTTTAGTTAAAACGATAATACAACTTAAATCAATTTAGTGTGTGGCCGTGAGATCCCGGCTCCACAGGGAAATGGTGGCGGAATGGGAGCTACGACTTGGGAGACCAGGCGCAGGGCGCGCCGTAGTAGCGGCGGTAAGACCCATCATGGGGTAGTGGCTAGAGAGGCCACACGGCAGCCTCTCGTACCGTCTGACGCAGATGATCACCAAGCACGGGTGCTTCGGAAAGTATCTGCGTCGGATGGAGAAAGAGCCAACGTCCGAGTGCCATCACTGCGACGCGAGCGAATACTCGGGGCCGCACACGCTCACCGAGTGTCCGGCGTGGGAGACGCCGAGGCGGGAGCTTGTGGCGGCCCTGGGAGTGAGGGTTCTCACGCTCTCCACCGTGCTCGCGGCGATGAACCGCTGCGCGGATGCGTGGGCGGCCAGCGCCTCCTTCTGCGAGCAAGTAATGCTCGTGAAGGAGGAGGCGGGGCGGGAGTGGCAGCGGGAGGGACGACGGATCGCAAGCCAAGCTGCCCGCGTACGAAGGCAACTCGGGCGTCGGAGGTCGATGAACGACCTCTCCCACCGGCTACGTGGGGATTTGGCGCACGTAAAAAAAAAAAGTATTAATTAAGATCATTAAGTCAAGTGTTTTGTTCCCGGCGGTTAGTAGGGTAGCTAGAGCTCACTGGAGAGTTTTTGTGCTGTCAGTGGGAAGACCAAAAGCTTGCCCTGCTTCGTATTTTACACTGACGACACAGAAACTCTGTGCTTACAGGGTTGTCAGCGCGAGTGTGACTCCCTTGGTTTTGCACACGTTCATAGGCGTAAACACTTTCCATCAGGTGGGCCGTGTGCTTGTCTGCCACCTAAGACGTATAAAAGAAAAGAATAGATCAATCCGATTCTGACTGCTCTACACTGTCTGTACTATATTTTATGTCATGAATATTTTTCGCTCGTAATTTGTTAAAGTAAATCAGAAAAGTGCTTGGGTTGTCGTACATGCGTGCTGGCTTGCTGCCATCATTTTACGTAAAAAAACATTGTATAATATTCTTGAAAATTGAGCTGAATTTCTAACACAATTACCTACTTACAGAGTGATATATTCATTCATAATATAACGTGAAGTCATATGAATTACGCAGACTCGCTGAATTTAGCAGTAAACTTACCTAATTTATCGTCATTATCATCATCAACTTAGGGTTGAAGCCCGGTCGCATTAGTGGTCTATATTGATAAGTTTCCTTAACATTGATAGAAATAGTCGGTACCCGGGTGACGCCGGGTGGATAACTATATAATCATAATATAATCTAGAGGAAAAAGGGTCTTTTGCGTGCGTAAAATCCACGCGGATACCCCAAATCGGAGTCGGTGGGAGAGGTTATGTCGAACTAGACCGCACGGCGCCTGTGAGTCGTTTTTAGTTGCCGAAGGCGAGGTTGACAGGCATATACCCCGGCCGACCCAGGGCCATCTCTCTCGATCTGGCCGTCCTCGGGAGTGGGGACCACATAGTCCCCAACTCATCCATGGAAACGAGGAGGCGAGGCCTGCGTTTATGAGGGGCGGCGGTCATTCATCGACCTAGGGAATAAGGGTTAAAATACCTTTGTAGCAGGAGCCAGCCTCACATGCAAGCAAACAGCGGCGTCGGTTAAGTTGGACTCGAACCGATTAAAACCACACGCTGTCGAGGGAGTTGAGACGCTGAGGTGTAAGGAAGGTGGCCCTGAAGCATTTCCTTCGCTCCTCAGCTACCCAGAGCCATCTCTGGTTTCGAGATTGGGTTCCGATCCACGGTATCCTCATCTTGTCCTCGCCCGCATTGCTTTCCTACCTCGGCCTGCTTCTACTAGGGTGACAGGCTTTTCAATATTAAGCCCAATAGACAAAATTATTGCTGTTAAAATGTAGCTATACTAATTGTCTGTCTACCACATCGAGGTTAGACGTGAGTAATGTACAAAAATACCTAACAAAGATACACATCCCAGGCGGATAAATACATTACGTACAAAAAATTTCACATCGTAAATTCATTTGGTAAATTATAACGAAAGAATGAGGAAGCGGTAATATATTACATTAGATGAGGGCAGACTTTTAGATATTTGCTTACATTACAAGTAACGGTTGCCCGGAAATTAAGTCTACAGGACCCTACCAGCACCTTTAAGACCCAAGCCAATTTTATTTGCCAGTCTAAGCGTATTATTGCACTAGTTGAGTCGTCATCTTCACCCGTGGCAGATTTTGATACCTCATAATGATCTATTTGAAGCCGTATTTCTTTAGTTTTCGAATAATGTATTCGAATCGGATGTGTTGACATTTATGACCACTGCTCCGCTCCTTTAAGTAATAGCGTGATGATATATAGCTTAAAACCTTCGTCGATAAACGGACTATTCGACACGAATTTGAATTTGAAAAGTATTTTTTTATGCGATCCCGTAGTTCCTGAGATTAGCGTGTTCAGCCAAACAAACAAACTCTCCAGCTTTATCATCATCATCAATTAACCCACCGTAGTCCACTGCTGGACATAGGCCTCTCCCAATGTGCGCCACTTTGTCCGATTCTAATCCCTTCTGCATCCAGTCTGTCCCAGCAACCTTTTTCAGGTCGTCCGTCCATCTGGCTAGGGGGCGTCCTGCCTATTAGTATAGATATGCTAAAATCCTCATGGCAATCTCAATGTCTTAGAATATTTTTTATTTTATTTTTGTCGCACGTAGATATGACTTTACCTAGGTTGAGTTGTTGCAACTTCACCTACAAGCCAATTTAATAATATGTAGACATTAAAATCAGAACCCCATCTCTTCCCATGCGGTGTCACCGATCCCTTTCTCGCAATTTCGCACTTGGATACGCGAGAGATTCGCGTAACTACATAACCAAAGATGGATACAAACCACCGATAGCAGGCAGTCAAAAATGCCTATGCCATCGGTAAACAAACGACTCACGAAACGTCTCCTAAAACTAGACAAAACAAGTCTAAGAACGATAATGGGGACAATAACGGGCCACTGCCCCTTCCACAAGCACCAATACACCATCGGTGTTACGGACAGTCCGCTTTGTAGGGGGTGTTTTATTGCCGAAGAAACGGCCGCCTACGTAATACTGGAATGCGAGGCAGTAGCCTATCAACGATCACAAATCCTCGGTACAGTGAAGTCGCTCCGCAAAGCCTGTGAAACTCCCAGTAAGCTTCTGCGCTTCTGGGCGGAGCTAGGCTGGCTACTCTAGCCAGTACTCTGCACGCACAATGGCCCAAAAGGAGGCTAAGTGCGTACAAAAGTGTCCCTTTCCATTCAATTCCATTCCCATGCGATGTCGTACAAGGCGATTTAGGAATAGGGCTTAATGCTTTTTTAGAGCGTAATTTTTCAGCAGTCGGGTTTTAGTTTCAAATTTATACTTATAGTTATCTTTTTTATTGAGCAGTAATAGATATTTCCATCTAGCTTATTTCATTCCTCAATTCAATTTTACACAGAACCCACAGCACGCAAGCCGGACTCGCACTTCGCAAAATGTGCTCAGATTGTAATTATGGCACAAAAGTGATTGTTTGGCCCATTTCTATAAACTCAAGTTTCCACCATTAAGGTTTCTCGAAGTCTTACATAAGCGTCTCAAGTTCCAAGGTTCTTGAGTGTGTTATAATTATTCTGGCACGTGTTTCTGATGTGAAAACTTCATTAGGCGTGTTGAGCACTGAGTAAACAAACAAAAAATGTAACTTGCGTAATCGTCCCGCACGTATTGTCACACTAACGTCACTTACACGTACACTTAGCTCTCGGCAGAGTAGAATTTGGACTACCCCATCTCTTCCCATGCGGTGTCGTACAAGGCGACTAAGAGATTGGGCTGTTTAACATCAAACAGATATATACAGCCCAGACTCAGCCTCAGATGAATGGCTTGAGTCAACAATAGTGTCCGAAAGACGACAATATGCTCACCCCCTATTACGTAGGACCGAATTGAAAGATTTGTGAAATGTTGGTGTTAATTCACCTCTGCCTAACCTTCCTGGGATAAAGGCGTGACTGTATGTACAGGCGGTGTGGCCTCGCCTTAATTTAGATTCCAAAATTGTGCCCTAACCGCCATTATTCCCACACACAGTAGGTGAAAGACGCGTGGGATGTTCCATTACAACATCGTTCCCCTAAGAGCCCAAGACATATTTCTAAATATAATGTCCTTATAGCTCGCTGGAATCCCCCAGGATATCCACACGATAGCTTTGGTTCCATTAAACTTAAGTAGGTATCTTTGAGAGGTTTACCATATATGTAAACTAGCTGTTGCCCGCAGCTCTGCCTCCGTGGATGTGGGTTATTGTGGGTGTGGCCAAATATATCAAATATCATCAAAATAGGTTCAGATGTTTAGGGGGGAAAGCATCAATAGACAGACAGACAGCCTTTGTGGCGTGGCGGCAATGAATGCGGGTTCGATCCCCGCTCAATGCAAATATTCGTATGCATGAATATGGTTAATTGCATTGGTCTGGTCGTGCCTCAGAGAGAACGTTAAGCCGTCGGTCCCAGTTGCCATTCGAACATCTATGGCTGTCGTTACAGGTAGTTGCTTCAATATCGCCTTTGGGTTGTGAAACTCAGATGGGAATCGCTTCACGGAAAATATCGAAGTTTATGCAAATCCGCAGTTTATCTGGTAAAGCGGACTCCAGGTCTCCGAGGTGAATGCTTCAGATGTGACTGAGATGAACACCAAGAGTACCGAGTAAAAGTATGGCTACTCGGTACGGCACCCCGTCCCCCGCCATTCCGCTTACCCCGCACGATTGGTCTGTCTAGACAGACCAATCGTGCTTCGTCGACAGAAGTACGAGTGGTTTTAGACTGTGATATTATTATGAAAGTGTGGATAACATAGAATGTCACCGGTTGTTCCCGGTTCTTAGCGTTCTTATTCCCGGTAGCATCCAAGGCAACCAGGATCATCAAGAACATACACCTTCTCCTATAGGTTTGCATTATATGGCTTTTATGGAAGCGACTGCATGCCGTGAAACCTGTTAACCCCGAGAGGAAAACCACTGCTTCCTAGACCGTCAAGCAGCGCAGTTGCAGGTCTGGTTGAACTGGCACTTTAGTTCTTGATGGGTCCCATACCTACACCATACCACCATACGGACCACCATAAGGAAAAGACGTGAGTAGGTGTATTTATCATCGCACCGCTCGCCTTAGACAAGGAATTCATCCTCACACATTGCGACCAGAAACGGTATGAAAGGAACTCAATCCCACTCATGCTGAAGCTGTAGAATAAACTCCTTGCTACGGTTTTCCCAAGCGACTATAATATTCGTGAAGAACATTCAAGAAGGGCATAAGAAGCTTTCTTCTGGGTCGACAGCACGAGTCTAACGCCTCTGATGTTGCATGCGTCCATAGGCCACGGTAACCACTTCCCATCAGGTGAGCCGTGTGCTTGTTTGCCACTGAACTGTAACAAAAAAGTGACTAATATGTATCACGAATCTCGAGTTATTTTTGTTGTCGATAGCAGAGGAGACGCCTCTTTAAATGTCAAATGGACCTGATTATATATTCTGAAGTAATTAATTCTAATTCTATAGTTGCTTACTTTTTTCATCCTAAACTAAACTCGTTGGGTACTTGTATAATAAACCGGCAGATAGCTCTTAAGATAAGAAGTATTAACCAACGTTATAGGGCCTTGGTAATAGGAATTTCGTTGAAGAAGACTGAAGGGTATAATAGCCTGCCAAATTCTTCGTGGGCCGAGTGAAGCTCATATATAAATCGGTTTGATAAGTTTTTTTAAATGTCTTTATTTACATGAAATATAGTTTAGATTACTTATGTCCAAGTAGTAAAAAACAGCAGTTAACAAATTTTGTCAGGCTGAGACGCCTATAAAAATTCGGTATAAACACTAAAAGTTAATATATTTTTCAACATACTTGCTCATAAAGTGGCTCTAATTTCACGGCAATTAGGTACATAATGGCACCTATAATCAAACTGTGACATTTTCCTTGCTATAATTCACAAGTGAATTGTAGCTTTTATAAATTTTATTGCTTAGTTTTTAAAAAAGTTTCGCCAAAAAAAATTCGTGTACAAAATAGTATAAATAAATTAATAGCCGGAGAGTTCCGTAACTTATGCTACATAAACCGTAATACATTTTGAATGCGTTGACTTAGATTTGTATAATTAGATTTTTGCAGTTTCAGACGTTACAGACCTCTGTATGAATTTCAACATGCTACACCCACGCATAAACCCGAGATAAAGATCTTGACAGACAGACGGACACCCCATCTCTTTTCATGCGGGCCATCCCATCTCTTCCCTTGCGGTGTTGTACAAGACGACTAAAAGATAGGGCTGTTTAACATCAGACAGATATATACAGCCTCAGATGCATTGCTCGAGTCAACAATAGTGCCCGGAATACGGCAATAGGCTCACCCCCTATTACGTTGAATCGAACACTATGATTGGTGAAATGTGGGTGTTAGTTCACTTCTGCCTGCCTATGTATGTTGGTTTTTTTTTTCAAGCTAACCACTCCCAGCCAGAGTAGAGATAAGTGGCCAACCACTGACAGAGTTGTCCAGGTAGCCTATCCGTTTTGACCTAACAAAGAATCAAAGAATCAGAATCAATTTCATTTATTCAGTTTAGGCACATAAAGAGCACATATGAACGTCAAAATTTTACAATTATGTATGTCAAGAAATAATATAAAAATATTAAATAATGTAAAAATAAACCATTGGAAAATGATTCTTTCGCTGGTTCGGTAGGTTAGTTCTACTGAGAAGATACCAGCAAGAAACTCGGCGAACTATATTAGAACTAGATTATTTTTCTTTTTTAAATTTGTTTTGGTTTACAATTTATTTTGTGCGAGCGAGCAAGAGACTTATGTTGACCACGCATTAACATCATTAAGGTACTCATCCACTTTATAGTAACCTTTACTCATTAAAGTTTTTTTCACTTCTATTTTAAATTTATTTATTGGCATATTAATCAAGTCCTGAGTATTAAATATTTTTATGCAGCTGCCTACAAATGAATCACCAACTACAACTACAACTAGTTTATTTTTATTTCTCGTATTAAAATTGTGTACATCAGATAGTTTTTCGAAAATATTTAGGTTTTTTCGTACATATAAGATATTTTCATAAATGTATTGAGAAGCAACTGTTAAAATATTAATTTCTTTGAAAAGTTCTTTCAGCGAGTCACGGGGTCTGAGGCTATAGATCGCTCGTATCGCTCGTTTCTGTAGTACAAATATAGTTACAATATCGGCAGCTGAGCTCCACAGCAGCAGACCGTATGACATAACGCTATGAAAGTAGCTAAAATAAACTAGTCGTGCAGTTTCCTAACGACTATTGACAGCTGGGACCGACTTAAACGTGTCCTCCAACGCGGTCACCGGTCACCCATCCCATTAGGATGGGTGACCCTCGCCTAGATAGCTTAACTCACTGAGCTTAACACACGTCCGCTTGAGCTATTAAGATGATGGTGATGGTGTTTATTCTTGGTGCAACCCACTCGTCAAAACGTCCACGCGTTGAAAGTTAAACTGAATGAATCACAGCATTTCCTTAGAAAGGTATGATAAACAAACATTACATTAACCGTACAATGAACGGTTTCCTCGAACTTAGTTCACATAAATATGGTACGGTTTATGCGCAAACGCATTTTTGGTTTACGACGCAATAACGCAGTAATTATAGATTTACCCTGAAGGATATTAAATGGTAATTCTGGAATTAAAGGGTTCCGTACCTCAATAGGAAAGAACGGAGCCAAAGTCTAAGTCAAAGTCAAAAATCATTTATTCTGCGTAGACTATTAAATCGGAACTTACAAAACGTCAATATAAAAATAAATATGAAAGACTAGTTTAGTAGATGGACCACCCGTTCCAAACGCGGCCCCGACCTGAGAAGACCCCGGCAAGACACTCAGCGGGCATTCTTTTTTTGGTCTAGTTACAAAAGTATACTTAGTCTAAATACGGTAATTAACTTGAGTTTTCATAGTTGAGCGAACAGCTAATTTTCAAGCTTGTTTATCATCTAAGTATTCTTGGATTTTGTAATACCCTTTCTGGCGTAATTTACTCTTAACTACCGCACCACCAAGACCTGGAATTCATTACCAGCTCACGTGTTTCCTTCTTCCTACAATCCCGGGTTCTTTTGCGGGGCGTCAAAAAGCATCTGACGAGGCCGCCAAGCTGAGTGCCACCATTGTCACATTACTTAGTGTCTGTAATGGTAACCCCCTTTTCTGAGACTTTGCCTTATATACATACATAGCATACACCGGGTACATAATTATACAACAGTAAGGGACTTTTCGTAAATAAATCATGAAACTATTTTTTCAAGTCGTGATCTCGTGTGCTGGTTCTTGCAGGTTACAGTCACAAGATCAGTATTTCTTTGTCTATGTGATCGCGGTCACTACTTCATATAATATTCCTAACCAAAGAATACATAAGTATTTCTTAGCTAGAAATACTTATGTAAATACCGAGTATCGAAGTTAGCGTATACTACAATATTTACATAATGACGTCATAATAATCCTCATCCGCGTTGACCACGTCGGCAACGTACCTAGAAGGCTGGCAACATCGCCACGTTGAATCTCCATGCTAAGTCTTTGATAAAAGCTTCAGGATTTCGCCGGTCGACCTAAGGCCATCGCTTTCGGACTTAGCCCCTTCGGGTGTACGGACCATGGAGTTCTCATCTAGCCCCAAGGTATGGAGAAGCGCGTAATGCGCCGCCGCCTCGGCCTCCTTCTGCTAGGGTTCACACGGTGTACTGTATATTCTTATGGTGTATTAAACTCTCTTTGCCGCACCATCAAGACCTGGAATTCATAACCAGCTCACGTGTTTCCTTCTTCCTACAGTCTCGAGTCCTTTAAGCGGGACGTAAAAAGCATCTGATGAGGCCGTCAAGTTGAGTGCCACCACTGTAACATTACTTAGTGTCTGTAATGGTGACCCTCTTGCCCGAGACTTTTTTGCCTTTAGCTTACCACCAGGCGAGGTGAAGTTAAATTGGCGTGTCCTAGATTAAAAGAAATGTAGTTACTCCACATACAATGGCCCACGTGTGCCACATGCCAATACACGTGTACACCGCAGGAACTCATGTGTGCCTCCGAAAATTCCATCTAAATGGCAGCACACAGGCTGAGAGTCGAGCCGCCATCGCCACTGTAGAGGAAGAGAGAGACAGAGAGAAAGAGAGAGAGAGAGAGAAGATCTTCGGATAACTTAAGTTCCACAAAGACTTTGGTAGCCTTTTTTTTCTTTTTTTTATACAACTTAGGTGGCAGACAGTGGTTACCGTGACCTATGAACGTGTGTACCTACAGTGGAGTCACGTCCATGCTGCCGACCTTGTAAGAATAGAGATTTTATGTGCCCTCACTGCCCTCAGTGCAGAACACAAAATCAGGACAAGCCTTTGGTCTTCCCACTGACAGCACAAAAACTCTCCAGTGAGCTCTGGCTACCCTACTCACCACCGGGAACAAAACACGAGGTTATTATAGCCGTGGTATTCTGTAGGGTGGAGGTACTTTCCCAGTCGGACTGCTCAATTCGGACGGGAATACCGTCGTGTCCTACCTCCTACAGCCTTATAAACCCTGGCAGTCTCGTAAAAGTGATTTATCTTATACCTAGACGTAATGTTAATAAAAACACCAACGCTTACACAGGGACTATAATTACGTCGGGTTTTATTTGAGTAGTGATATGAGAGAAAAACATGTCACTGTAGCCTTTAAGATAATGGCGTGCCTTAGGGCTACGCGTGATATTTCGTAACAACGACGTTGTACCTTTAATAACATTAAATGTCTTTAATGTCGTGTAACATTGGTAGGTTATTGTGACAAACAACGTTCTCTAATGGATAGAGCCTCGTGATAGATGGCCCTGGGTCGGCCGGGGTGCGAGGGATATGCCTGTCAACCTCACCTTCGGCAACCAAAACGAGCCACAGGCGGCGTGCGTTTTAGTCGGTTCGAGTCTAACATAACCGGAGCCAAGTTGTTCGTTATTGATCGACAAACGTATACAACCAGCCTTAGAGAGCCGTTATAATAAAGTTTAATTATAACTTTCGTATAGGTACCTGGTGTACCCCGTTATTATTATAGGTAATTATAACTTTGATATTTTAAATCGTTACACTCAACTGGGTATCGACGGTCTCCTAGCCTGATTATATCACCACCCTGTACCCCTATACTCCCAAAATTAACGAGAAAAGGTCAGATTTCAAATTAGCTTTTATACAAAAAAAAATTATATAATTATAGAAATTACGTAAGTTATTCGTAGCAGCATTTCTGCTTATGACTGAATTTCTGGAGGCCATATTTTAGGCTCTTTTGGCTTTCTCGTAATGTAACCATTTTTCTAATTTTCCCTTTGACGTTTTTTAAGTACCGTTTGTAAGGTTTATGTAGAAGGTCTGTTGTATTGTTCCCGCAGCTTTGCTCTCGCATGTAATTCTCTTAAGGTTCCCGCAAACACACATGGCAACATATTCCAAAGATAAGAAGGTAGCCATGTGTAATTACCATCCTTACACTGAATTTCAGCTAGATATGTGGGTCTAAAAAGGCCACATTATGGTAAATGGAGGAGGTAGGACAAAACAGAACTTCTTTACATAATTAGGATCAAGTAATTAGAATGAAATGTAACATTTATTATGCCTATAATAGTGACTCTCTTTCGTGATATTTAGTCTTCTGCCGTAGTCAATCAATCAACAAGTCTAGCGCAGCCCACTGCTGGATATAGGCCTCTCCCAATGTTGGGAGACTTTGTCCTACTGTTCCCACGCTGGCCAGACGGGTTGGTACAGGGTTTTATTTCGAGTTTTCCTTCTCTCGCAGTGATATCGTCTGCGTATTTTCCGTTAGTCGCCTCTTACGACACCCTTCGGATGAGACGGGGTAGTGATTCTTTTATTCTTTCTCCGCCACCACACGAAGCAGCAGTTCTATTATCTATACTGTGCTTCAACGGCGAGGTGAAGTCATATAGAAGAAGAAAAAATATACCTAGTTATGTCGTCGACTTCACGAATACAATTTTATTTACTATGACAATTCAATTGACAGATTGTAATAATTAATGTGTATTTACAAACGCACTTGACAATATATACATATATACCTATAATCACGCCTTTATCCTTTAGGGTTAGGCAAAGGTGAATTAACGCCCACGTTTTACCATAGAATCAAAGAATCAATTTCATTTATTCAGTTTAGGCACATAAAGAGCACATATATGAACGTCAACATTTTACAATTATGTATGTCAAGAAATAATATAAAAATATTAAAAAATGTAAAAATAAACCATTGGAAAATGATTCTTTCGCTGGTTCGGTAGATTAGTTCTACTGAGAAGATACCAGCAAGAAACTCAGCGAACTACATTAGAACTAGATTATTTTTCTTTTATAAATTTGTTTTGGTTTACAATTTATTTTGTGCGAGCAAGCAAGAGACTTATGTTGACCACGCATTAACATCATTAAGTTACTCATCCACTTTATAGTAACCTTTACCAATCAAACCAAACCACCAATCATTGTAGTCGGTCCCAAGTAATAGAGGGTGAGTGTATTACCGTTTTCCGGGCACTATTGTTACCTCGAGCCACGCATCGGATGCGGAGTCTGTGCTGTATATATCTGTCTGGTGTTAAACAACCCTATCCCTTAGTCGCCTTGTACGACACCGCATGGGAAGAGATGGGGTGGTCCAAATTCTTCTCTGCCGGAAGCCACGCGGTTACCCTACCATTTAGCGGCTACTTGATAAATAAATCCATATAAAATATCATAGTTTAGCAAGTCACTTATAACATGCTTAACTATATGAAGGTCATATTTCTTTGTCTCGGCTTGTTACTGATTGATACTAATTAAACATGATAAATACGATCTTCAACCGATTAAATAAAATCGAGGTTAATAGTTGCATTGTGTAGTATTGCAGATAATTTTTCGTTATGTTATGGTAAGACGGTCTTCGCGTCCCAATTGAGCAATCCGACTGGGGAAGTACCTCCGCCCTACAGAATAACGCGGCTATAACAACCTCGTGTTGTGTTCCCGGCGGCGGTGAGTAGGGTAGCCAGAGCTCACTGTAGAGCTTTTGTGCTATCAGCGGGCAAACCAGTCTTGCGTACTTTTTCGTCTGCACTGATGGTACAGAAACTCTCTGTTCTCTCAGGGTCGGCAGCATGTTGTGCTATTTTTTTTATATCACTTAGGTGGCAGACAAGCACACGGGATGACAAACACACCTGATGGAAAGTAGTAACCGTGGCCTATGAACGTGTGCAAAACCAAGGGAGTCACACTCGCACTGCCAACCCTATAAGCACAGAGAGTTTCTGTGCCGTCATTGTAAAAAACAAATCAGGACAAGCTTCTGAAGCTTTTGATGTTCCCACTGACAGCACAAAAACTCTTCAGTGAGGTCTAGCCACCCTACTCGCCGCCGGGAGCATAACACGTTTCTATCAGGTGGGTCGTGTGCTTGTCTGCCACCTAAGCTGTATAAATAAAATACAGGCACAGCGTGGAAAGCAATAGATGCGCGCAGCGTGGCTGTCCATGGTCATCAGCATTGCGAGTTAAATATTACTGATACACCGCAAAAAGCCGTCTTTACAGATTTCCAAATAGTTTATCTAAGACACACAAACTTGACTTCTCCTCGCCTGATGGTAAGCTAAAGGCAAAGCCTCAGCAAAGAGGGTCACCATTACAGACAATAAGTAATGTTACACTCAGCTTGGCGGCCTCATCAGATCCTTTTTCACGCCCCTCTTAAAGGTCCCTGGACTGTAGGAAGGAGGAAACACGTGAGCTGGTAATGAATTCCAGGTCTTGGTGGTGCGGTAAAGAAAAGAGTCTCTGAGTTCTCTGACGCTTGGTTCTTGCACGTATATTCTGCACTATCTGAGGGTGACATCTAAGCCCTGCACGTGTTGTCCTGTGTAGGAAAGAGAAAGTGGGATTAGTTGGAAGAGCTCATCAGAACACTCACCATAATAGAGACGATAAATTACAGCCCAGGAATCAACATCTCTACGCATATGCAAACGCATCATTCAAATCACTACCGAAGTTTCGAAGATAAGCTTGAAGTAACAGTGACACGTGGCTTTATTAAACTAGTGAGCTCTTGACCCTACAGTTCAGAGGTGACTGCACGTATTGTATTAAAACTACATTATTTAGACATTGGCTGCAATAACTCCGCACGTGTTGTGGCATGTGACTCTCGTAAATAAATATTAGACACGGCCGGCGTCGCTAGGGTTGTCACTTGGAAATTAAATTATATTGTAAATTTGTTTACTGTAGCAGCGTGGTTCCCGGCAAAGTAGAATTTGGAACATCCCATATCTTCCCACGCGGTGTCGTACAAGGCTTCTAAGGGCTGTTTAACATCAGACTGTTATAAACAGACTCCGCCTCAGATGCATGGCTTGAGGCAACAATAGTGCCCGGAAGGGGAGAGCGGGGCACATTGCGCCGCCGTCTCGGCCTGCTTCTGCTAGGGTGAAAGTGCGGATGCACCTTTTTTATACCACTTAGGTGGCAGACAAGCACACGGACCACCTGATGGAAAGTGGTAACCGTGGCCTATGGACGTGTGTAACACCAGAGGAGTCACACTCGCGCTTCGGTTAGAGTAGAAGACAAAACAGGGCACGCCTTTAGTCTTCCCACTGACAGCACAAACTCTCCAGTGAGCTCTAGCTACCCTAATCACCGCTGGGAACACAACACGAAGTTATTATGGCCGCGTTATTCTGTAGGGCGGAGGTACTTCCTCAGTCGGACTGCTCAATTAGACGGAAATACCGCCGTGTCCTACCTCATTAACGACGAATGAACGGCGACCTATCACCCCCAGGGCCGCGCTCATGAAGAACGTTCAACGACCACTGACGTCCGAATCGCCTTCGCGGGCAATGAGTGGTAAAATTGCGGAATGTGAGGGACCTAAGTCTCGTCCTGCCCCGCTCCCCCGCCTCCTTCTCGAGCATCTCTTCCTCGCAAAAGGCGGCGCCGGCAGCCTACGCACTCGCGCTCTGCAGCATCACTGTGAGCAACATTCTGAGTGAAAGAACTCCCACCCCCAGGGCCGTCACAAGGACCCGCCTCGACGTCTCCCACGCCGGGCATTCGGTCAGTTGATAAAGCGTCACCTATAATTTTATATTTTTAAATAATAATACGTCGCAAAGCTGTGCCAACCCTGACATGATTAAAACATCATGTCGCCTCACGCGATATCCTGTCAATCAAACATTTTATAAATACGTGTACAAGAAAACGGCGAAGTCGTGTGAAATATAAAATGCTTGAGATAATTCATACTGCTATTGTTTTATTACTAACAAATTGGGCCCTGTTGCTATCAATAAACATAACATAACATAACATAAACTCACGCCTATATTCCCGAAGGGGTAGGCAGAGGTGCTAGCACCCACATTTCGCCAGTTTATGTTTAGGTCCCAATGTAATAAGTGGCGAGCCTATAGCCATTAACCGGGCACTTATAAACCAGCGATAAATACACACATAACTTCGAAAAGCATCGAAAAGTCATTGGTGTGTGCCATGGTAAAACCTGGGATCGAACCCGCGACCTCGTCTCAGCAGTCCATCACCCATACCACTAGGCTACCGAGGTAGTACTGAAAAATCACGCTCTAAAAAGTATTTAACAAGGAAAGGCAAGGGAAGCAGCGGTCGTATGCCACTTTTACCTAGAATGTATTATATTTTTAGACATACGACCACGGCTATCCTTACCGGTCATTATACTCCCTATATACATAATTCACGCCTATAAATCCCCGAGGGTATAAAGCATATGATGAGGCCGTCAAGCTGGTGTCACCATTGTCACACGGTATGTGTAAGTAATGGTGACCCTCTTTTCTGGGACTTTGCCATCAGCTTACCATCAGGCAAGGCGAAGTCCAATTGACGTGTCCTATATAAAATAAAAACAAAAAAAAAAATTGTTGTATGCAAAAATGTTAGTACTAAAAATTTGGTTTCCTCCAATTTCTTCAAAACAACGGCAATTTCATATGTTATAAATAAAAAAGTAAGTTTAAAACTAAAACCCGCCTACTCAAAAATAACATAACGAAAACTCACGCCTATATCCCCGTGTGGGTAGACAGAGGTGCTAACACTCACATTTTGCCAGTTTATGTTTAGGTCTCAATGTAATAGGTGGCGAGCCATTACCCCACGCATGTACATACATACATGTAACAAAATATAAATAATGGAAATAGCTATTAAATTACAGGAATAACGAACTCATGAATCTGTAAGAAAATTTCAGCAATTTCGTAGGTAAAGACCTGATATTTTAAAGTAATATTTTTTTAAGCGTGACAACCCTACTTTATCTAAAGTAAGCGATACCTCTATCAGGTAATGCACATTGAGTTTAATCTGGTTGTAGCATGTTATTTTCCACTGTTTCATGAATGGGAAATTTAGTAAAAGTACCTACTAAAATGAATATGCATACATATAATCACGACTTCATCCCGGTTAGGCAGAGGTGAATTAACATCCACATGACACCAATAATTGTATTCGGTCCCACGTAGTAGAGGGTGAGCGTATTGCCGTATTCCGGGCACTATTTTTGACTCGAGCTATGCATCTGAGGCTGAGTCTAGACTGTATATAACTGTCTGATTTTAAACAGCCCTATCCCTAAGTCGCCTTGTACGACACCGCATGGGAAGAGATGGGGTGGTCTAAATTGTAGGTACTCTGCCAGAAACCACACGGCTATTAAAATTAATAACGTAGTCTATCAGGAAATCCTTAGTAATTAACTCAAACGTAAAAACCCAATACCTTAAATTTGAAATCCGATTACTCTCAAAGAATCAAAGAATCAATTTCATTTATTCAGTTTAGGCACACAAAGAGCACATATGAACGTCAAAATTTTACAATTAGGTATGTCAAGAAATAATATAAAAATATTAAATAATGTAAAAATAAACCATTGGAAAATGATTCTTTCACTGGTTCGGTAGGTTAGTTCTACTGAGAAGATATCAGCAAGAAACTCAGCGAACTAGATTATCTTTCTTTTTTAAATTTGCTTTAGTTTTACTCTCAAGTGAAGCTTAAAATAGTATGCAACGTCGCGGTACTGTCTTATCATACTAAATCAATCAATAAATGAATCAGCCCACTGCAGTCCACTGCTGGACATAGACCTCTCCCAATGTGCACCTTTGCTACCAATACTCTGCCCCGCAACTAGTCTGTTACCTACAGCCACTATTTTTAGGTCGTCAATCCACCTGGCTGGAGGACATCCCACCTTCCGTTTTTTTTTTATACCACTTAGGTCGCAGACAAGCACACGGCCCACCTGATGGGAAGTGGTTACCATGGCCTATGGACGTGTGTAACACCAGAGGAGTCACACTCGCGCTGCCAACCCTGTAAGTACAGAGGTTCTGTGTCGTCAGTGTAGAAGACAAAATCAGGACAAGCCTTTAGTCTTCCCACTGACAGCACAAACTCTCCAGTGAGCTCTGGCTATCCTACTCACCGCTGGGAACACAACACGAAGTTATTATGGCCACGGTATACACGGCCTACAGAATACCACGGCTATAATAACCTCGTGTTGTGTTCCCCGTGGTGAGTAGGGTAGCCAGAGCTCGCTGGAGAGTTTTTGTGCTATCAGTGGGAAGACCAAAGGCTTGTCATGATTTTGTGTTCTGGACTGAAGGCACAGAAAATCTCTGTTCTTACAGGGTGGGCAGCACGGATGTGACTCCACTGGTGTTACACACGTTCTTAGGTCACGGTAACCACTTTCCATCAGGTGGGCCGTGTGCTTGTCTGCCACCTAAGTTCTATAAAAAAAATCCGCGACCGCGAAAAAATGTATTCTTCGTTTTGTTTCTCATTTCGCAACCATTCAATCACAATGTGCCACAGCGAAGCGTGACAGGGTACAGCTGTACGCGGCATTATACAACCTTCATAAAATATTACACAAGCCTTTTTATCACAGAAAAATCAATGTATTTTAAGTGAAATGTATTAGTATATCCTCCTATATATATACATATGTATACATATATCGGTCACATGCTGTTATCAAACATTATCATTAACATACGGACAGATAATTAAGATTAATTTATCGATTTATACGCTTGCAGGTTACAGAGTCGACACAAATGCGCTTAACATGATGAATTTTTACCCGACTACGGGTAAAGCAAAAGGAGGGTTATGATTTTGACAAGTTTTGTAGGTATGTAGGTTCATCTGTTCCCTCATAGCTCCTTAACCACTTGTTAGAACTCGACAAATGATATCGTTAGAAGGATATTAGTCGTCCGCTGGATATTGTAAAAACATGTTTAAAACTAATACTAATACTGAAAAATTACGCTTTAAAAAGTATTACAAACATACATATAATCACGCCTTTATCCTCTGAGGGTTAACAGCGGTGAATGAATACCAACATTTCACCAATTATTGAATTCGGTCCCACATAATAGGAGGTGAGCCTGTTGCCGTCTTCCGGACACTATTGTTGACTCAAGCCATGCATCTGAAGCCGAGGCTCTTCTGTATAAATCTGTCTGATGTTAAACAGCCCTATCCCGTAGTCTCTTTGTACGACACCGCAAGAAAATATCAAGGATAGCCGTGGTCGTATGCCTCTTTTTCCTAGAATGTATCGTTTTGCTCTCATCTCATTTCTCCAGTTTAAATTTTGGAGTTATGAGGGGTACAGATGCATTCATAGCTTGTCAAAATCATAACCCTTCTTTGTCTTCGCCGTAGTCGGTTAAAATACGCGGATCCATTTGCCTCAATTGCGTCACAAGTCCACAGAAAAAATTCTCGCTAGCAGGAAAAATCAGTTTTTACCAGGAAACGTTACAATATGTATATCGTTGCGCAAATACCGATACTACGATATCCAAGGCGATATTAGGCAAGTCATACGCTAAGCAACGTGACGTCATAGAACAATGTCAATACACTCTGAATACCCTGATTAACGGTCGCGTAATCTCGACTCTTGGAGTTCGTACTACATTTTACATACATACATATAATCACGCCTTTATCCCCGAAGGGTTAGGCAGAGGTGAATTAACACCCATATTTCACCAATCATTGTATTCTGTGTCACGTAGTTGGGGATGAACCTATTACCGTTCTCCGGGCACTATTCTTGACTCGAGTCATGCATCTGAGGCGGAGAGAGGCCTGTAAATCCTCGAAGGGGGAAACCCACGTTTCGTCAATTATGATTTTCGTTACCACGTTATATAGATAAGCCTATTTATTGAGTATGCTTGCAATTTGTTAATTTTCAAATAATGTATGTGAATCTGACGAATTTATTGACATTTTACATTATTGCTCCGCTTCCTTGGGTAATAGCGTGATGTTATATAGAAAATAACCTTCCTCAATAAACTAACTATGTAACAAGGAAAGAGTTTTCAATTACAACTAGTAGTTCCTGGGATTTGCGCCTTCAAGGAAACAAACTCTTCAGCTTTATAATTATAGATTTTTAAAATAGAATCTGATGATATCAGTAACGGTTTAATTGTCTATGATCTTGGATTTAATAGTTCTCTAGACAAAACAATAGAACAGGAAGTTCTAAATTTAAATATTTAATTCAATGTTCTGTTACATCGCCACATCCGACTTCCGTCCATCGCTGAAAATTAATTATGTTTTTATATTATTATCACGTACCTTCGAAAATAAATATATTTAAAAAATTAAAACTAGGTAATAGATTGTTTTTGGAAGACTGTGTTGACTGACTCAGAATTCAGAAGTCGTAGGTTCGATTCCCGCTCCTTATAATGCCTCGGATCCTTAGTAAAAGGGTTTCCGTGACTGACGTGGTTATCGTCAATACAATTCTGACATAAACACTTTGCCCGGTTAAACCCGTTGGGGGTTTCCAAACAATATATCTATTTATAAATCAATGTTGACAAAGCCTTTAGTACCGAGTGATACCGAGTTTATTGAATGAATGGTATTCCCCATCTTTAGAAACCGGGAGCCATCTTGCGTGACCTAATTACCAATATCCTATTAACAATACTGTTCTAACTTTTAAACATTCGCGTTTCATGATACACAATAATATTTACGGGAACTAACGCGATCATGGTATAGGTAATATGGTCCGGCCTGGGGGTGAGAGGTGGAGCCGCCTGTCACCCTGGCAGAAGCAGGCTGCGGCGGCGGCGCGCCTGGCGCGCCTCCCCGTTTCCGGGGACGAGTTGGAGACTCTGTAGTCCCCACACCTGAGAAGAGGGCCAGATCGTGAGAGATGGCCCTGGGTCCGCCGGGGTGCGAGGGATATGCCTGTCAACCTCACCTTCGGCAACCAAAACGACCCACAGGCGGCGTGCGTTTTAGTCGGTTCGAGTCCGACATAACCTCCTCCACCGGCTCCGGTGGGGAGGTATCCGTGGGGATTTTGCGCACGTAAAAAAAAAAAAAAATTTGGTATGGTGACTGACTGTCCTGTGCCTACGAACACGGTCGGTGTAACGTGGTCGAAACGTCGGGCAAATCAAAGGTATAAGCTATGGGGCACAGCTACCAACTCTAACCTAGAAATTACCCAAGCTGATTTTTATTATTCTCATAATGAAAATCAGTTTGAAGAATTTCTGAAAGACCGGATTGAATGAGAATTGACACTCCGGTCTTTCTTTAAAACCTCGATCAGATCGATATAGGTACGTCTAACGCGACCCGCGCCTCCTTCTGCGAGCAAGTAATGCTCGTGAAGGAGGAGGCGGGGAGGGATCGGCAGCGGGAGCGACGAAGGATCGCAAGCCAAGCTGCCTGCGTACGAAGGCAACTCGGGCGTCAGAGGTCGATGAACGACCTCCGCCCCCCATAAGCCCAGACCTGGGGGTGACTGGTGGAGCCGCCTGTCACCCTGGCAGAAGCAGGCCGCGGCGGTGGCGCGTCTCCCCGTTTCCGGAGACGAGTTGGGGACTCTGTAGTTCCCACACCCGAGTAGAGGGCCAGATCGTGAGAGATGGCCCTGGGTCGGCCGGGGTGTGAGGGATATGCCTGTCAACCTCACCTTCGGCAACCAAAGCTGAACACAGGCGGCGTGCGTTTTAGTCGGTTCGAATCCAACATAATCTCTTTCACCGGCACCGATGGGGGGTATCCGTGGGGATTTTGCGCACGTAAAAAGAAAAAGGGCGACCCTCGATATGGACATACGGAATATGGCTATGGGGCACGGCTGCCCACTCCAACCTAGAAATTCTGCAAAGGTTTCAATCAGAAATACTAAGGATGATAGTAGAAGCACCATGGTATGTCAATAATGAAAGACTTCACCATGAGCTTGGCAACAAAACCGTAGAAGCGGAAATACAGGAGAGAGCCACAACATGCAAATATAGACTTCAGCTGGACCTGGACGAAATAATAAAGAGTCAGGAGACAAAAGAAAAGAGTCTCTCAAGACCTTTTATAAAATATCATTTAAAAAAAGGTCGACCTTCGCTTCATAAATCTGTTTCCTCTATCCGCTCTGTAATGTCTGACGGCATAATACTCTATTTTTCGAAGTATCATATAGTATAGTGACGTCATAGAAACTAACTGTGCGTCATGCTATGTCAAATGCAACGTCATAATATATTGCGTGACGCGTCTTGGAGGTTACTGGCACGATAAGGAACTATGACGTAAGATCGGGGATAAGGCTTCGGACGGTCAACTTCTAAGTGAAGACGCTTATTACACATATTGAGGACACGCTTGTACTTTTCCCACTTATTTGTCATTAGACCTGCCCGGTTTCACCTTACGGCATCCTCAAAGGTATACCTATGCCTAATAAAGACGAGTTATGTTGTATCTATCAATCAAGTTGCAAGACGCTGCAACATTGAAAAGTGCTCGGTGAGACAAGCAAAAAAGGAGGTAACAAAATGACTTACCACAATGACATATGAAGCCACTGAAATACTTTTGCATATATATGTATATGTTTACAAGAACACAAACACGCGCACGCATATACACACACCCACGCACACACACACACACACACACAAGTGCACACAGATACACACACGCATGTATGTAAAATCTTCAAGATATTTTTATAAGAGTAATAATGTCGACCAAGCAAATGTAACTTGTGTAATCGTAAGAGGTACCCACAGGACAGGCTTGCCTAGTGTGGGGCCAATGGATACTTTATTAAAAAACTGTACTCTTATTGAACATAAAATATTTTTAATTTTTCAATATTATACCACTTAGGTGGCAGACAAGCACACGGCCCACCTGATGTAAAGTGGTTACTGTGGCCTATGGACGTGTGTAACACCAGAGGAGTCACACTCGCGCTGTCGACCCTGTAAGCAGACTTTCTGTGCCGTCAGTGTAGAAGACAAAGCAGGACAAGCCTTTAGTCTTCCCACTGACAGCACAAATTCTCCAGTGAGCTCTGGCTACCCTACTCATCGCTGGGAACACAACACGAAGTTATTATCTTAATCGAAATTTCAACCCTTACCAATTCCTACGACCCTCTAAAACCAATTCCCAAATAAATAGTCAATATGTCCAGTCGTAATCTATCATGTACAAAATGTGTCATCCGTTTTGGCATAATTGAGTAACAAACAAACACACTTTCGCATTTATAACATTAGTTAAATGTCTACGACCATCGAATCGGGTCAAGGGCGTTATCCGCGAGCCAAAATATTAATGCGTTGGTGGATTATTTATCTCTGTATCATCATCGGAGTTTAAATAGCCGATTGTATCGTAACGCAATATGATTTCATATACCTACCTAATATACCTCAGGATTTTTTCTATCCGACTACGGCGGAGCAAAAGGAGGGTTATGATTTTGACAGGCTATGTGTGTATGTAGGTTCATCTGTTCACTCATAGCGAATTAACTACACACATCAACAAAGTCTAGGGAACAAGGACATTTCTAGTTTTTATTTAAAAACCCTTTCTTGTAATAGTGAGTGTTTTATATCAATAGAAGGGTATTTTTATACCGTTTTTAATTTTAATTTTAATAAAAACATTCTCATATCAAAAAAAATGTTTTTTAAGAAAGAATTGATTAGTGCCAATATTGAGTATTACAACCTTCTATGATTAGGCACAAAAATAACGACGTAGTAAGAAATACAGTAATTAACCGTACTTTAAACGTTTTTAATAATCTGTAGAACCTCCTAAAGCATTAGCAACAGCTCGACAACGGCGTGGCATACTTAGTATGAGATTGTCAATCATCGTCTGTGGAATATGGCCCCATACACTGCGAAGGTGTAAAAAAAGTTGTTCTTCAGTGTTCAGATTTTCCAAAGAATCACTGAAAGCTCTTCTCCCAAGCAAATCCCAGGCATGCTCTATGGGATTGAGGTCAGCAGACTGAGCAGGCCATTCCGACGTAGTAATATTGTGCTCGCTTAACGCATTGACCACTACCCTCGCGGTGTGTGACCGTGCATTATCTTGCATGAACATAAAATCTTGACCGAACTGCTGTCGATGAGGGATTACCATGGGGTGTATAACCTCCTGAATGTATTGGTTTGCATTCAAATTGCCCAGTATCCAAACGAGGTCGGTCCTTCCACCAAGGCGAATTCCAGCCCATACCATGATTGTTCCACCTTGGTAAGGATGAACTTCTTGTGGATTCTGGAGACGACTTCGACGTCCAGAAACTCGCCATATACGCACTCTTCTTGAATCAGGATGAAAACCGAGGCGAGATTCGTCGGAAAACAGAACCCGTGCCCATTGATGGTCGGTCCAGTGTAAATATGCGTTGGCCCACAATAAGCGACGACCTCGATTTCCACGTCGAAGAGCTGGAACCCTAAGCGGTCTGCGAGCATGAAGATTGGCTTCGTGTAGTCTTCTCCTGACAGTTTGATCGCTAATAACCATTTGATGCTGAGACTGGACGCCTGCGACCAACTGACGAGCAGTAATCGTGGGTTGCCGCCTTGCGGAATTTTGCAAGAAACGATCTTGTCCCGGGGTAGTAACCCTATTTCGTCCCCTGTGACGTTCGCCAACATCCCCTCTAGACTTGTAGCGTGCCCATAATCTGCAAATTACGCTTGGTTGGGTGTTGACAGCATCCGCTACGTCGCGTTGAGTTCGTCCAGCTTGCAGCATACCAACAGCCCTTAACATCTCTTCGCGACTTAAATGACGACGTGACATGATGACTACAGTCACAAAAATGCACAAACCATACATAAAAGACGTATTATTGATAATAAACGTTATTTACAATCAAAGAAAATATTTTTTATTGTGCCTCAGAGAAACTGCACAATCAAACACTTTTAAAAGTTTTACCTACATATTCGAAAATCATCACTTATTTAAATTCATTTTTAAATTTTGAACAACTCTGTAATCTACTTTATTCTATTTTCATTTATTTGCTGCCAGTTATTTGCAAAACAAGATTTACACGAAAAAAAAATTGGGGTCATCTTGTTCCCTAGACTTTGTTGAGGTGTTTACTTATTAGAACTGGACAAATGATCATTAGAAGCGTCTTAGTCGTCCGCTGGTTATAGGCTATATAACGTGTCACTGAATCTAATGTGGCGCCCTCTAGCGGTCATGAAGTACTGTGTTATAAATAAATTTGAGGTTTGGTATCAACTGAAAAGGCTTAATTACATTTCAAATATGTATATATTATATACTCTAAAAAGTATTAAACAAGAAAAAATCTAGGATAACCGTGGTCGTATGCCACTTTTCCCTAGAATATATTGTTTTGTTACACAAAGTGGCATACGACCACGGCTATCCTAGATTTTTTCTTGTTTAATACTTTTTAGAGTGTGATTTTTCAGTAGTCGGGTTTAAGTTTTAAACTTATTTTTTTTATCTAACATCTCATAGCTGTATACGATGTATAGTCGCCAGAGCCTACTCTATACAATAGAGATTTATCCCTAGTCTTGGGATTTTCTTTAAAACCCACTCAAGGTTAACAACTTACTTATTTGATTTGAGATTGACATGGTCATTCACATAACTAGTGTAAAACTCACCGAGATATTTACCATATTTATTATTTTTGCTGAGCAACCGATATCTCGGTGCTGTTACAAGCGCCATGATCACGCTGTACTGACGACTGCCGAGCTAGTTCAGCAGAGTTCTTTTTCCGCCCCAGTTTCTATTCAGCCACCTAATCAATTTTAATGATTTCCCACGTGTCCACCTCTGCAATCCCTTAGCCTTTGTAGATGCGTAGAGATTTTGCGTCCTTGGCAGTATTTTACAGTCTGTAACATGGTGAATGTTCTGATGAGCTCTTCATATTAGTCCCACCCTCCCCTTTCCTACACAGGACAACACGTGTAGGGCTAAGATGTCACCTGCACACGGTGCAGATCAAGAACCAAACGGTTCGGTGACTCTTTCCTTTGTCACACCATTAAGGTCTGGAATTCATTTCCAGCTTACGTGTTTCCTTCCGTCCCGGGTCCTTCAAGCGGGGCGTGAAAGAGCATATTATTATGATGAGGCCGTCAAGCTGAGTGTCATCATTGTAACATGGGATATGTATGTAATGGTGACCCTCTTTTCTGAGACTTTGCCTTCAGCTTACGATCAGGCGAGGCGAAGTCTAATTGATGTGCCCTATATTAAAAAAGATCCAAATCTTTCAAATATTTTTCCCTATTTTTTATCACCATCGAAATCCGCTAGTCTAATACCACAATCGTTAGCAAAAAATCGATTTTAGTGACCTTTAACCTTGGATTTTAAGAGGTCGCGGTCGTCCTACCATATCTAGGTTTTTAGACAACTTTTAGGATGTCAAAACAAAAGTTTAGGTACCTAGACAAGTTTATAACTGGGTATTTCAAATTCCAAAACAAAATACTAAGATCCAGTTCTAATATAGTTCCGAGTTTCTTACTCTTGAAGATACCTATCTTATTAGTAGAACTAACCTACCGGAACAGCGAAAGAACCTTTTTTCAATGGTATATTTACATATTATTGTTTAATATTTTCATAATATTTCTTGAAATAATTGTTAAATTTTGACGTTCATAATATATGTGCTCTTTATGTGCCTAAACTGAATAAATGAAATTGATTCTTTAATTCTTTGACTGAACAATACTGCGTCAATATTGACACCGAAATGCTTTCCTCGTGGCTTCCAGTTCCGCTTTCAGCGTAGGTGGAACTGCTATCAATTATATGAAGCTACTTTTAGCCTGATACAAGATACCTGATTGATACCTCAGCATACTTCACTTGAAATAAGATTCATTACGCAGTTAAAAATCAATTATATACATCATGAGTACACTCAAGTAATTTTTAACTGAGATTGACGTAAATTCATGGTAAATTGAAATTATTTGTATTACAAAATCCGTAAAGTCACGAATTTATGCATAATATTTTCAAATCTACTTTACAATTTTGCAAAATATTGTTTTTGTGTTTAGTTATTAGAATAGCAGTTGCATCTTTGCTGATTATCGCTTTGTCTACGTGATTTTTCAGTAGTCGGGTTTTAGCTATAAAACTTATTTTTTTATTTATGTTATGACGACCAAGACGCTTCTAACGATACCTAATTAGTTCAATTCTAATAAGTAATTTAGGAACTATGAGGGAACAGATGAACCTACATAAATACATACAGAAATACATAGCCTGTCAAAATCATAACCCTCCTACCCAACCAGGTAAAGAAGGAGCATGTCTTATGGTGTGTACTGTACAGTACATGCCCAATGCCTCTAATTTGTATACTTACAATAGAATGTACAGTCGACAGGAGATACAGTCGTACTGTTTTATTATAAAGTTGTATGTCAAGGTGCAAGGTAATATCACACGACGGCATTTCCGTCCCAATTGAGCAGTAGTACTCCCACTCTACAGAATACCGCGGCTATAATAACGTCGTGTTGTGATCTAGGCGGTGAGTGGGGTAGCCAGAGCTCACTAGAAATTTACAACTTTTTGTGCTGTCCGTGGGAAGACAGCACAAGGCATGTCCTTATTTTGTGTTCTGCACTGACGGCACAGAAGCTCTGTTCTTTCAGGGTCGGCAGCACGAGTGTCCCCTGGTGTTACATAGGCTGCTACTTATGTATGCGGAATCTGGGATTCCAATAATTTTAAACGCAATGTCCGACCTCCATGCACAAATTCGTTCTTTTTTTAAATACTGGCCGCTAATATTTTTTTTCTTTATACGTTAGTGTTTTGTTTTTGTTGGGTTTAAAATGTCATATCGCTGAAAAAATGGAACTCACTCGTGAAAATATTCGTGCTATGATTTATTACGATTTTCGACGTGGTTTAACGCAACAACAGTGCGTAGATCAATTAACTTCGACTTTGGTGGTGAAGCTCCATCAAATACGACTGTGTATCACTGGTTTAGTGAGTTTAATCGCGGGCGGAGTAAGCTCACGGACGAAGTTAAAGAAGGTCGCCCGAAATCGGTGGTTGTGCCACAAAATATTGAAGCTGTGCGAAAACTAATAATGCAAGACCGCCATGTTACGTATCGCGAGATAGAGGCCATTCTGGGCATATGTATGACGAGCATTCATAGGATATTACATGAACATTTGTCTGTAAAAAAAAATTGTTCGCGTTGGATCCCGCACAACTTAACTGAGAATCAAAAAGATGCTCGCGTCGAATGGTGCAAGAAAACCTTGAAAAAATTCAACGGAGGCGACTCAAAATCTGTTTATAATATCTACACAGGTGACGAATCCTGGATCTACGCGTACGATCCCGAAACTAAACAACAATCAACAGTTTGGGTGTTTCAAAATGAGCCAAACCCTACGAAAGTGGCTCGTGCAAAAAGCACTGTAAAGCAAATGGTGGCCTGCTTTTTTGGTATTAATGGCCATGTGGCTACAATACCACTGGAGAATCGCAGAACGGTTAATTCGGAGTGGTACACGACCATTTGTTTGCCAGAAGTATTTGAAGAAATACGCAAAAACAACCAGCGACGCAGAATCATACTTCACCATGACATGCCCAGCTGTCATACATCTCAAGAAACAACTACATTTTTGGATGGTCAATAAATAGAATTAATGGGTCATCCACCGTACAGCCCTGATTTAGCTCCCAATGATTTCTATTTATTCCCAAATGTAAAGAATAAATTACGTGGTCAACGATTTTCGACCCGTGAAGATGCCGTAGACGCGTTCAAACAGCACGTTTTGGAGATACCTCAATCAGAGTGGAAAAAGTGTTTTAAAAATTGGTTTTATCGAATGCAAAAGTGCATCGATCATAGTGGAGAATACTTTGAAAAACAATAAATGCATATTGAGCCATATACATTAGTTTATTTTTTCTATTCCGCATACATAAGTAGCAGCCCTCGTACACACGTTCATAGGTCACGGTAACCACTTTCCAGCAGGCGGGGCCGTGTGCTTGTCTGCCACCAAAGTTGTAAAAGTTTGTCGATTGTACATAGCAGAACTATACCTTGTATTGTAAGAGAATAATATGTATAGGTATGTACCTACTGTTGGTTCATAAATATATAATGGGGTAGTTTCCCGAGTCATCGATTTCTTACCAATACGTTCATAGGTTACGATAACCACTTACCATCAGGTGGGCCGTGTGCTTGTCTGCTACCTAAGTTGTATAAAAAAAGTATTACTTAATATCTTAGTATTTTATCTAAAAATATGCATAGTAAACTAAGATTTTGCCTAACTAAACTAAAACTATGACTTCATTATTTTTATTTCCCAAAATAGGTCAAAATATAAACAAACGAAATAAAGCAAAATTTACAACTTATTAGTTTCCTTATTAAATTTCTAATCAATCTTATAATGCACAGTATACGTGTAAACGCAACGTAGACTGAGATAAATGCGATATTCTCTTGCACTCCATACAATTTTACTACGCGCCAGCACGCTGTGACGTCACCACGTGCCACGACTTTGTATGGAGCGTTTTCGGGCGGCTCGAGAAATTGAATTTTTAAAATTAAATATCTTTAAAACTATTTGTCATAAGAAAATTTCACTTTTAACAGTTCATTATATTATTGTAAAATGTACAGTTTACGGTAATTAAAACAAATAGTACACAACCTTATTATCAGATTAATTGCTACCTTTTAAAGAAAGAAAGAAAGAAAGAAAATATTTTATTCAGGCCCCACACAGCGAGCACCCCACCAAATACAAACAATAAATACAATTTTACTCGACAAACAAGATAGATCTATTAGAGTCAGGTAAATGAATCCCCGTAGATACATTTTCCTTAATAATTGGGACAAGGACATAAAACAATTGTAACAAACTTGACCGATATGCAGTCAGCCTTGTCCCCGGGAAGCCTTGGGGTCTCAAGGATAGGCCGCGCGGCTCTCCTTGTACCTGGCGTTGCGGGGCTAGTATTGATTCAGAAGTATAGCCCCGTCTTTAGATTCTACTAGCGGCCTGGGTCACAACTTCATTCGAGTTTTTTTTTTATACCACTTAGGTGGCAGACAAGCACACGGCTCACCTGATGGAAAGTGGTTACCATGGCCTATCGACGTTTGTAACACCAGAGGAGTCACACTCGCGCTGCCAACCTTGTAAGTACAGAGTTTCTGTGCCGTCAGTGTAGAAGACAAAGCAGGACAAGCCTTTATTCTTCCCACTGACAACACAAATTCTCCAGTGAGCTCTGGCTACCCTACTCACCGCTGGGAACACAACACGAAGTTATTATAACCGCGGTATTCTGTAGGGCGGAGGTACTTCCCCAGTCGGACTGCTCAGTTTCTAAATGTTTCTAGATGACAAATCTAGATATAGCATATAATGGATAGCCTAAACTGCTGTACCTACAAACTCGAGATTTTGGCAGGTGATACCTTTTTTCATGTATAATGTTTCCAATTAGACTTCGCCTCGCCTGACGGTAAGCTGAAGGCAAAGTCTCAGAAAAGAGAGTCACCATTACTTACATATACCATGTTACAATGGTGACACTCAGCTTGACGCCCTCATCATGTGCTTTTGCGCGCCCCGCTTATTTTATCCTCTCGGGTCCTCCGAGAGGATAAAAATGTATTCTACACGTAGGTTTAAACGTAGACCGAGATAAATGCGAAATTCTCTTTACATTTGCACTACTCGCGATTGGCGTGTGACGTCACTGGCTAGTATGATTTTGTGTGGAGCGTTCGGGCGGCGGCGGGCGCAAAAAAAATTGTCTTAAGAATATTTCACATTAGCAGTTCATTATATTATAATAGAGTAGCCATTTTTCGATAGTAAAAAAATGTCAAATAGCCTATTATGCAACTGAACACTGAACTATTTACAAAACATACATTAACTCCTCTGTGTTATCGTAAGACAAACTTGAGCAGTCCGACTGGGGACACACGGCCCACCTAATGGAAAGTGTTTACCGTGGCCTAGAGACGTGTGCAACACCAAGGGAAGGAATCACACTCGTGCTGCTGACCCTGTAGGCACAGAGCTTTTGTGCCGTCAGTGCCGAAGACAAAGCACTAAAACTTTCCAGGGAACTCTGGCTACCCTACTCACCGCCGGGAACACAACACGAGGTTATTTTTTTTTATATAGGACACGTCAATTGGACTTCGCCTTACCTGATGGTAAGCTGAAGGCAAAGTCCCAGAAAAGAGGGTCACCATTACTTACACATACCGTGTGACAACGGTGACACTCAGCTTGACGGCCTCATCATATGCTTTTTCACGCCCCGCTTAAAGGACCCGGGACTGTAGGAAGAAGGAAACACGTGAGCTGGTAATGAATTCCAGGCCTTAATGGTGCGACAGAGGAAAGAGTCTCCGAACCGCTTGGTTCTTGATCGTATGTTTAGCACCGTGTGCGGATGACATCTAAGACCTGCACGCGTTGTCCTGTGTAGGAAAGGGGAGGGTGGTACTAATTGGAAGAGCTCATCAGAACACTCCCCATGGTACAGACGGCATAATACAGCCATGGACGCAACATCTCTACGCATCTGTAAAGGTTCTAGGGTGTTCGTGACCGCAGGATTCCCAATGATGCGGACCGCACGTCGTATTTTATTATGGCCTTGGTATTCTGTAGGGCGCAGGTACTTCCCCAGTCGGACTGCTCAATTGGACGGAAATACCGTCGTGTCCTACCTCCTCAAAATGACTGAATTGAATAACAGGAATAACCAATTCTTATTTCATTGTTCCAGGTTCTAGAATGCAAAGAGAAGAAGACAGGTGCCAAGCGTGCCCTGAAGGTACTCCACGACAACACGAAGGCGCGCCGAGAGGTTGAGCTGCATTGGAGGGCGCGGGGCTGTATCCATATTGTCCAGGTAAGTGTATTTATTTAGTTTAGGTACATAAAATATGCTATTATAATATACAATTACTTACAAATTTAACTATGCTAACTACACAATATATACAAAAATGGGATAGAGAAAAAGAGGGAGACTGTAATTTTGGGCATCGGTATTTTAGGTAAGTGTTCAAAAAATCAAAGTATCAATTTCATTTATTCAGTTTAGGCACACAAAGAGCACATATGAACGTCAAAATTTTACAATTATATCAAGATATATCATAAAAGTACCCCTGGTGTTGCATACGTCCATAGGCCACGGTAACCACTTCCCATCAGGTGGGCCGTGTGCTTGTCTGCCACCTAAGTGGTATAAAAAAAAACTACAGGCACAGATAATATAATATTATTCTTCTACAGGTAAATATTGTTTTATTGCAGTACTTACTGTGCGAGTTATATTGCACAATGACTATAAATAACGTATTTTTGCTTAAATAATAACGTATAAACATTGTTATTATGGCGCAATATTATGAATGATAGTTGTAAGAATTGTTATCAACGCGTTGTAAATAAGACGAATAAGAGCCGCGTGGTTTCCGGCAGAATAGAATTTGGACCACGGCGACTAAGGGAACATCAGGCAGATATATACAGCCCAAACTCAGCCTCAGATGCATGGCTTGAGTCAACAATAGTGTCCGGAATACGGCAATAAACTCACCCCCTATTACATGGGCCCACGGGAATTGTATTAATTATTTATGAAATGTGGGTGTTAATTCACTTCTGCCTAACCCTCCGAGGATAAAGGCGTGATTATATGTATGTAAATAAGACCGTACGTAATTATCCGAGGATTCAAAAAATAGTCTTCTAAACGTCTTCCAATATGAAAATATAATATATGCATGCATATCCACACCAGAAAATCCCGATCGCGTTAATTTCCATAAACATTATTGTATATTCTGTAATTATGTTTAAATCGGACCTTCGAAAAACCGACTTCCGTTTAAGCAAACAAGTCCTAAGTTATCGTAGGAGGTAGGACATGACGGTATTTCCGTCCAATTGAACAGTCCAACTGGGGAAGTACCTCCGCCCTACAGAATACCGCGGCCATAATAACCTCGTGTTGTGTTCCCAGCGGTGAGTAGGATACCCAGAGCTCACTCGAGAGCTTTTGTATTGTCAGTGATAAGACGAAAAGCTTGTCCTGCTTTGTCTTTTCCACTGACGGCACAGAAACTCCTGTGCTTATAGGGTTTGCAGCGCGAGTGTGAACCCTTTGGTGTTGCACACATCCATAGGCTACGGTAGCCACTTTCCATCAGGTGGGCCGTGTTCTTGTCTGCCAACCAAGTGGTATAAAACAAGAGATACCGCGAGAAGTTAAACTACAGGTGGGATCACCTCTAGCCAGATGAACTGACGACCTGAAAAAAAAGGCTGGGACAGACTGGATGCGGAAAACGGAGGATCGGACGAAATGGTGCACATTGACAGGCTTATGTCCAGCTGAGGACTGCAATAGGCTTGCTTATTGATTGATACGTTTGAAAAAAAATATCATGCATATATATATAATATGGTCCTTACATATGAAATTGCCGAAATTTTCTTATAGATTCATGTGTTCGTTATTCCTGTAATTATTAGCTATTTCCATTATTTATATTTTGTTTGAAAGTTGATTTCAAGATTTTACAACTCGTGTATTAAATTTTGTTTTTATTGGCCACTTGATAAATTAAATTCGATCTTCAAAAACTATATGCTATCCATTTTGATGATAAAATTCGTATTACATTTTTACAGCTGTCACTTTTCAAAAATGTAATAAGTGTTAGTTAGCTTAATGTTGTCTCATTTATACACAAAAAAAAATCATAAAATTTGAAATTCTCATTCCGAAAATATGCAAAAATGTTAGTACTGAAAATTGGGCTCCCATTTCTCCAAAAAAACGGCAATTTCAAATGTTTATTATTTCTTAATCACGTCGAATTTTAAACACTCATCATCATATTTTATTTGTCATCATACTTTCTGCAAATGTGTCCCTGCGTTGAAACAATTTGCAATGACTAACAAACATTACTCATTCCTATTTTTCGATATATGTAACGGATAATGACATTTGTACTTGTAGTTATCGGTCAAAAACATATGTTTTAAGTCCAAGTTTGTGTTTGTAGGGTGTTATTCGAGTGTAAACATATAGATATGATGTCATTTTTATGCGTTTGGTCCGATATGAATTCATTGCTTAAGAATGTGTCATTATTCTGTGTTTTGTGGGTCACTACTGTCCTATCCTTGTGTACAAAAACATAAGTTTAAAACTAAAATTCGTCTACTGAAAAATCACGCTCCAAAAAGTGTTGAATAAGAAAATATCAAGGATAGCCGTGGTCGTATGCCACTTTTCCTTAGAATGTTTTATTTTGTTAGACTAAGTGGTTTACGACCACGGCTATCCTTGATATTTTCTTGTTTAATACTTTTTAGAGCGTGATTTTTACTTTTTATTAATTTTATTTTGGGGCAACCAATAGTTATAATTTATACATATTTGAAATGTGCTAATTAAACCCTTACAGTTAATACCAAACACGATATTTTCATCTCAAATTTATTTCTTAACATAGTTCTTTATGGCCGCTAGAGGGCGCCACTATAGATTCAATGACACATTATATATCCTATAACCAGGGCACGACTAAGACGTTTTTAACGATACCTCATTTGTCCAGATCTAATAAGTGGTTGAGGAACTATGAGAGAACAGATGAACCTGCATACATACATACATAGCCTGTCAAAATCATAGCCCTCCTTTTGCTTCGCCGTAGTGTACACATTTTCTTTACCTCAGTATCTTAATCCTAGCGTTTATCTCAGTCGAAGCTTTCACCGTGGTCCTCCACAAATGAATGACAACTTTTTAGGGCTCTGACTGCACGTAACGAGTGCCATAGATGTTCGTATGTCAAGGTATACAGGACCGACGGCTTAACTTAACTTATTGATAACTTGGGATAAGGGCAAGAGGAGGGGTCAGTCACCTCTTTAAAAAGCGTCCTTTGAACAAACATAATCACGAAACTTCTATATAGGTACCTATTTACATTATTTACGTGTTAAGTAATAACCGCGGGTAATAGACTGCTGAGACGAGGTCTCGGATTCGATCCCAGGTTTCACCATGGCACACACCAATGACTTTTCGATGCTTTTCGAAGTTATGTGTGTATTTATCGGAGGTTTACAAGTGCCCGGTTAATGGTAATAGGCTCGCCACCTATTACATTGGGACCTAAACATAAACTAGCGAAATGTGGGTGCTAGCACCTCTGACGGGGATATAGGCGTTTATGTTATGTTATGTAAGTAATTCATATTGCTAGCAGAACTAATGGGTGCCCGCATGTATCTAATGCGCAGTATTGAGATGAATCCGATGACGTAATCACTAAAATCGGTACAGTAATGAATGAGATGCGAATATAAGTAGATACAAATTGTAACTTACAATTATACGCAATGTTTTTTTATGTACGTCACTTTTTTTTTTTTTTTACGTGCGCAATATCCCCACGGATACCTCCCCACCGGAGCCGGTGGAGGAGGTTATGTCGGACTCGAACCGACTAAAACGCACGCCGCCTGTGGGTCGTTTTGGTTGCCGAAGGTGAGGTTGACAGGCATATCCCTCGCACCCCGGCCGACCCAGGGCCATCTCTCACGATCTGGCCTTCTTCTCGGGTGTGGGGACTACAGAGTCCCCAACTCGACCCCGGAAACGGGGAGGCGCGCCAGGCGCGCCACCGCCGCGGCCTGCTTCTGCCAGGGTGACAGGCGGCTCCACCTGTCACCCCCAGGCCGGTTTATGTATGTCACTAGTAGTTCTGTGAACAGTAGACCACGCGAGCATCCTTTTTTTTTTCGTGCCTAAAATCCCCACGGTTACGCGCTGCCGACCCCGTAAGCACAGTTTCTGTGCCGTCAGTGTAGATTTTAGTACTTATATTGTTTTAAATATAATTTAGATTTTTTTATCTGTATTTCACACGAGGCAAAACGCAAAAAATCAGTTGACAGGGTCGCATGACGTAACTATAAAAACATACTTAGCCTAACGGCAGCTTTCGTTGTTTAGTCTCTTCGTAGATATTATTTAATGACGTCACGCGCAGAATGCCAGCTAACAGGCAGCGGGAGCGACGAAGGATCGCTAGACAAGCTGCCCGCGCACGAAGGCAACTCGGGCGTCGGAGGTCGATGAACGACCTCCGCCCCCCATGAGCGCCGGCCTGGGGGTGACAGGTGAAGCCGCCTGTCACCCTGGCAGAAGCAGGCCGCGGCGGCGGCGCGCGTGGCGCGCCTCCCCGTTTCCGGGGACGAGTTGGGGACTCTGTGGTCCCCACACCCGAGAAGAGGGCCAGATCGTGAGAGATGGCCCTGGGTCGGCCGGGGTGCGAGGGATATGCCTGTCAACCTCACCTTCGGCAACCGAAACGACCCACAGGCGGCGTGCGTTTTAGTCGGTTCGAGTCCGACATAACCTCCTCCACCGGCTCCGGTGGGGAGGTATCCGTGGGGATTTTGCGCACGTAAAAAAAAAAAAAAAAAAAAAATGCCAGCTAACAATGTGATAAAGTGTATTTTTTTCGGATTACGAAGATTTTACGGGAAAATAATAAATTGTAACAGGTATTAAATAAAGCTATAAATCATTTAGGATATATTTCCGAAAGTTCTTAAATATCCAATTGTAATTCACCGTCTTCTCCACTTTACGAAATCTTTTGAAACTGGATATCACTCAGAATAATGCCCCAATGGGTGTCCTAGAGTGGAGACCGCGAGAAGGTAAACGAAAGGTAGGACGCCCCCTAGCCAGATGGACGGACGACCTGAAAAAGGTGGCTGGGACAGACTGGATGCGGAAGGCGGAAGATCGGAGAAAATGGCGCACATTGGGAGAGGCCTATGTCCAGGGTGGACTGCGGTGGGCTGATTGATTGAGGTGTATCAGCTTGGAGGTGAAGTTGGCTTGGGCCCCGAAGATCTTGGGTGACACATGTGGGTCCTCATTGGATCTTGTATGGGTCTTATAGCCCCAATTGTGCAATCGAATGTGATAAGCGAATGTGTTAGCCGCGGTAGCCTAGTGGTATGGGTAATGGACTGCCGAGACAAGGTCTCGGGTTCGATCCCAGGTTTTACCATGGCACACGCCAATGACTTTTCGAAGATATATGTGTATTTATCACAGGTTTATAAGTGCCCGGTTAATGGTAATAGGCTCGCCACCTATTACATTGGAACCTAAACATAAACTAGCGAAATGTGGTATCACTCAGAATAATGTCCCAGTAGGTGTATCAGCTTACCGGTGAAGTTGGGTGAGCCTCATGTGGGTCCATGAACTTCGTTGGATCTTGTGTGGGCCTCATAGACCCAATTGTGCAATCGAATGTGCTTAATCATAGTTAGATAATAAAATTAACAATAGTAACGTAACCGATGATAATAATATGCCCTTCCTGTCTTATTCATGCGCCGGCGCCGATATGTACAGTCGCCTTCAAAAAATAATGTACACTAACAATTTGCTTCATAAGGTTAGAAGTTAATAAGTCAACTGTGGATGAAGAGGTCCCAGAGTCAATTCCTGGATGTTACACTACCGATGTGAACCCACTCTAAGCGATTAACTTTAGTTGGAATTTAGGTTAGTTAGGGCAGTAGGGGGTATTTTAATAATTTTGGGCGAAGTTAATAAATAAGTTATACTATAATATCAGCCATCTATGAACAGAACATCTCTTCAAAATTGAAATAGTCATCGAATAAACAGACAGACAAAATTAAAAATCTGTTAGAACGTGTTGGTTCCTGGTGTCGTTAAATAGGGCCACTATGTCAGCCTTTGGGTGTCGTAAAAGGCGACTAAGGGTTTCTCCATCCTACAGTAAACAAAGTGCCTACTTTACGCAATAGGCACAACCTCTATCACTTAAAACCAAAAATCATGTTTAGCGAAATGTGGGTGTTAATACTTCACTGCCTATCCCTTCGGGGATTTATTTGTGCGAGTAAAATAAATATATGTATGCTACCTTACTTTTGTCGTTGATTGTACAACATTAGAACGTAACTAACACGCCGGCACCGTAAACCAAGGCGTGTAATGATAAGAACTCAATCGAATCACCTTATCGGTGATTGGTATCACTTGTAGCGAGTGATATCATGTTGATACAGTGATGAAATTATGATAAAGTGATGAAATTGGGTTACGCCGGTGTGATTACAGAGAACATTGGTCTCTCTAAGGCACAGAAATACACCGAGTATTACTCTGTACCTCGGAGAGCACGTCAAGCCGTTGGTCCCTACTGTCATACGAATAGTTGTTACGGGTTGTTTAAAAACCAACAACTGGTTTAACTGCAATACTTTGATATCGCCAACGAGTTGTGGAGATCAGATGCCAGTCGCTTCACGGAAAATATCGGACGTCGACCGGAATTATTACTAGGATGATGATGATGATGATTGATCAGGATAGACAGCTTCTGTGGCGTGGAAGTAGTGAACACGACTGCTACGCAGAGGACGCGGGTTCGATTCCCACTCAGTGCAAATATTTGTGTGCATGAATATGGCTATTTGCATTGGTCTAGTTGTGCCTCGGAGAGCACGCTAAGCCGTCGGTTCTACCAGTATCAAAATAATTGGGATATTTACCATGTTGCATTGTTCAGAGTTTCCGATATTTCGGCGCTGTTGCAAGCACCATGATCACGGAGGAACTGGAGTATTGGCGGTGAATAGAGAAAAAGTTTGTTAGGAGTAAATATAGCGATCTACCCTCTTTAGTGTTCTTTTACTTCGCGTATCTGCACTACCACTGGTTTCACTCTCACTACAAACTCGAACCTGATTACGTTCACGACACACGATGCTTACTGTATCCACTCACGATTTTGTTTTGGCTTGTTCCCGGTTTTCCGTCGGTTTTAATTCGCATACAAACCTATGGCAGTCGTTACGGGCAGTTGAACAGAGTCATAGTACATAATTTGAATACGAGAAATAAAAACAAACTAGCTGCACCAAAACTCAGGCTTCATAAAGTTGGTAAATTCGTTTATATGCAACTGTATAAAAATATTTAATAAAATTCCTGAAGATTTGGTTGACATGCCACTAAATAAATTTAAAATTGAAGCTAAAAATGTTTGATGAATAAAGGTTACTTATAAAGTAGATGAGTATTGATGATGTCAATGCGTGGTTAACATAAGTCACTTGCTTGCTCGCACAAAATAAACTGTAAACTAAAGAAAAAGTAAAAAAAAATATAGTTTTAATTTAGTTCTCCGAGTCTCTTGCTGGTATCTTCTCAGTAGAACTAACCTACCGAACCAGCGAAAGAATCATTTTCCAATGGTTTATTATAAATTATTTAATATTTTTTCAATATTTCTTGACATAATTGTAAAATATTGACATTCATAATGTGCTCTTTACGTGCCTAAACTGAGTAAATGAAATTGATTCTTTGATTTAGTTGGAGCCCTGAAAAGTTTAACTGGTCTAACTGAAGAACTTCTATGTCGCTGATTAGTTGTGGAGGTCAGATGGCAGTCGCTTCTCGGACAATATCGAAGTCCAGTCGCATCACAGGAAAGCAGACCCCAACTGAATTGGGGAACAGCTCAAAGAATGATGTACGTGTCTAAAACAAATATTTCTTCCACTTTCCAGGTCATAGATGTTTACGAGAACTCGTACGGCGGCCGAGGATGTCTGCTCGTGGTGATGGAGTGCATGGATGGTGGGGAGCTGTTCCAGAGAATACAGGACAACAGGGATGGTGCTTTCACAGAGAGACAGGCTGCAGAGGTGAGAAAACTGTACAAAAATGATGGCATATTTTTTTTTTTTATACCCCTTAGTTGGCAGACAAGCACACGGCCCACCTGATGGAAAGTGGTTACCGTGACCTATGGACGTCTGTAACACCAGAGGAGTCACAGTCGCGCTGCCAACCCTGTAAGTACAGAGTTTCTGTGCCGTCAGTAGAAGACAAAGCATGACAAGCCTTTAGTCTTCCCACTGACAGCACAAATTCTCCAGTGACCTCTGGCTACCCTACTCACCGCTGGGAACACAACACGAAGTTATAATAGGGGACATCCAATGACAGTGTGAATGGGGACAGAATATACGGGCAAGAATGATGAAAAAATGAATATGATGTTTACTGTAATAAAGATGAATAATAATGTCCAAAATTAAAAACTACTGCCTGCCTGCTGCGGTTTTCCCAAGCGCCTACAATATGGGGTTCTTCAAGAGGGGCATCAGAAGGTTTCTTCATGGTCGGCAGCGCGAGTGTGACACCCCTGGTGTTGCATACGTCCATAGGCCACGGTAACCGCTTCCCACCAGGTGGGCCGTGTGCTTGTCTGCCAACTAAGTGGTATAATAAAAACTACTAGTAAAAATAATTAAAAGAAACTTGGCTCAAAGTGAAAAACCCATAACTAGGCTTGAGAACAATCTATTTAGATATATTAGTATCTTATAGTACCACTTAAAATTCAATTCACATCAATACAACACTTATAATGAAGTAACTATTGTTTTATGCGCTACAAAATGTTATAATAGGCACTAATTTTATTCCTAACAACTAACAAGGAAAACCGCATTAAAATACTTGTAGATATAAAGCAGGTATGTACCTTTAGTGGACCCAGGTTTGTAGTTTTTACTGTAAAGATTTTACACGTGTATACTTTGAAATCCTGTGTCACTCCTATAAGCCTTACAATATTCATTGCATTGCAATATCAAAGAGGTAGGACACGGCGGTCTTTCCGCCCAATTGAGCAGTCCGACTGGGGACGTACCTCCGTCCTACAGAATACCGCGGCTATAATAACTTCGTGTTGTGTTCCCAGCGGTGATTTGGGTAGCCAGAGCTCACTGGAGAATTTGTGCTGTCAGTGGAAGACTATAT
This sequence comes from Eilema griseolum, assembly GCA_963662185.1. NCBI lineage: Eukaryota > Metazoa > Arthropoda > Insecta > Lepidoptera > Erebidae > Eilema > Eilema griseolum. The sequence goes on from OY759259.1 coordinate 8,623,945, forward strand.
ATATAGGCTTGTCCAGCTTTGTCTTCTACTGACGGTACAGAAACTCTGTACTTACAGGGTTGGCAGCGCGAGTGTGACTCCTCTGGTGTTACAAACGTCCATAGGCCACGGTAACCACTTTCCATCAGGTGGGCCGTGTGCTTGTCTGCCACCTAAGTGGTATAAAAAAATAAAATAAAAATTCCATTAATGGGAATCTGTCAAACTTTTTAACATTTATGATTACTGCTACGCCCCCTTTAGTGGTATCGTGATGATATATAAACGAAATATTAAACACAAAAATATTTTTTTAATTCGAAACGAAATCAAAGCATTCAAACAAACAAACAAACTCTTCAGTTTTATTATCATACTGCCAAAAAGGGTTAGTTACAATATTAGTATAATATAGTTTGAATATAATAATATATTCATTAATGTATTCAAACTATATACACACATACCATATTGAGTGGAGTTAACCCCGCCATCCCTGCGGGGTAACTCCTGTGTATTAGCCCATTGACATCTTACCCCCTTTGTTTTTTTACGTGCGCAAAATCCCGGAGCCGGTGGAAGAGGTTGTCGGACTCGAACCGACCAAAACGCATGCCGCCTGTGGGTCGTTTTTGGTTACCAAAGGTGAGGTTGACCGGCATATCCCTCGCACCCCGGTCGACACAGGGCCATCTCTCATGATCTGGCCTTCCTCGTGTTTGGGGACTACAGAGTCCCCAACTCTGTTCCCGGAAACGGGGAGGCGCGCCGCCACCGCGGCCTATTTCTGTCAGGGTGACAGGCGGCTTCACCAGTCACCCCCAGGCCTGCGCTCATGGGGGGCGGTGGTCGTTCATCCACCTCTGACGCCCGAGTTGCCTTCGTACGCGGGCAACTTGGCTTGCGATCCTTCGTCGCTCCCGCGGCCGCTCCCGCCCCGCCTCCTCCTTCACGAGCATTACTTGCTCGCAGAATGAGGCACCGGTGAGATCCTACCCACTTTTTTCACCACGAAATAAAATAAAAAATCTTGTTGAAGACTAATCAAAACATAAAACTATTTGCGTTCACACTGTAGGCTATGATATATTGCAACTTGTCAAATACATGTTTTATTATACTTAGTTGTAAAAGCTGAGCTAGTAAATGTACTTGGTGAGGTTTACCCAGTCCTCTAGACTGAATGAACCTCATCAAGCTGATTTACTTGCTCAGACGTGACTTCGACCCAATCTTTTCTGTCGGTTTTTCTCGATAAAATTTCCATTGTGTGATACAGGATCAATAGTTCCGTAAAAGTTCAACTCGACGTCGCTAGATGGCGGTAAACACAAGTTTCTGTTGTACTGTTATATTATATCTTGTGTTGGTTTTTTTTACAGATTATGCACTCAATATGTGTAGCCGTTCGTCACCTGCACGACTCAAACATAGCTCACCGAGATATCAAACCTGAGAACCTACTTTACACTAGCACTGAACCGAACGCGGTACTTAAGTTAACAGACTTCGGATTTGCCAAGGAGACCTTGAGCCCTGCTGACACCCTCCAGACGCCGTGTTACACACCTTATTATGTTGCACCAGAGGTAAGAATGAACGACCATGTCACGCAATATCGCAAAAGACTGGCTCCTTATTCGACAGCGCCGTAACCTTCACATCCTAACTCTTCTCTATACTATACTTCATAATCGTAATGCTCCAACTTATTTGCGGGAACGCTTCGAGTATCTTGTACCCAGGGTCAAACCCTGTCGTCTTTTTTCCTCTCTTCTGCTTCGCACACCTGCACACACTTCTTGCTACTACGATGGATCGTTCACGGTGCAGGCTGTACGTCTTTGGAACGCACTGCCTCACACCATTCGCGGTAGTAATACCCTGGACGTCTTTAGGAGAAGAACAAGGGAACATTTCCTATCACAGTAATGTAGTTTGAATATATTTATGTGTCTATATGTATGCTTTATGTTTATGTATGTATGTGTGTATGTATATTTGTATGTATGTATTTAGGTATAATATGTATGCTGTGTATGTATGTTTATGTGTATATATATGTACCTGTTTAGGTACCCTTCTTTTATCTGAAAATTAATGTACACTTCACGTCCCTTTATTACTTTAACTGCTTCTCTGCTACTCAAAGGTTTGCTGGTAGAGAACTCATACTGAGTTAAGCTCGCTTTTGTACATATTTCTTATAAATTTATTTTGTGTTTGACCTCTGTACTGTTTGTGTACAATAAAGAATTAAGAATAAGATTTAAAAATTTTACAATATTTTTGACTATAGACCCCATCTTTATAATAAAAATACTCCGACTCTAATAGGGTTGTGCGTTTTTACTATCATTAACTGTACTTTGCCGCCGGAAAACGCCCCTTAAAAAATTATGGCACGCGGGGACGTCACAGCGCACTGGCGCGTAGTGAAAAATGTATGGAGTGCAAGAGAATATCGCATTTATCTTAGTCTACGTTGTGTTTATACGTAAACAGTGCATAGTAAGATTAATTTGAAATTTAACAAGGAACCTAAATTGATGTCCAATGAAGTGAAGTGATGAGATGAAGGCCGCGGCGGCAGCGGCGCGCCTCACGCGCCTCCTTATTTCCGGGGACGAGTTGGGGACTCTGTGGTCCCCACACCCGAGGAGAGGGCCAGATCGAGAGAGATGGCCCTGTGTCGGCCGGGGTGCGAGGGATATGCCTGTTAGCCTCACCTTCGGCAACAAAAAACGACCCGCAGGCGACGTGCGTTTTGGTCGGTTCGAGTCCGACATAACCTCTTCCATCGGTTTCGGTGGGGGGTATCCGTGGGGATGTAGCCCACGTTAAAAAAAAGTGATGTTTTTGCTTTATTTCGATTATATTCAGACCTATTTTGGGAATTAAAAATAATGAACAGTCATAGTTTCATTTTAGTTCGGCAATATCTTAGTTTACTAAGCATATTTTTAGATAAAATACTGACACATTAAGTAGTATTGGTAAGAATTCGATGACTTAAGACGTTTTAATCAGAAATATGTTAACATTTTCATTTCTTTGGCTTGAAGGTCCTAGGTCCCGAGAAGTACGACAAGTCCTGCGACATCTGGTCCTTAGGCGTAGTGATGTACATCTTATTGTGCGGTTTTCCACCATTCTACTCCAACCATGGTCTTGCCATATCACCAGGAATGAAGAAGGTAAGTTTTTTATGAATATATTTGACCCCGTTTTTTCCGAGAACCCGGGATTCGGGACGATCAGCGTCTGGTTACCTATAAGTTTTATGTGTTAATATTTTCTAATAATTTTAGCTAGCTGGTACCCGCGGCTCCGCCAGCGTGTATGACGGTTACCGCGACCAATCCTAGCGTATGTCCTTTCCCATGCTCTAGTTTACCAAAATTTCATCAAGATAGGTTGAGTCGTTTAGACAAGAAAACGTAACAGTTATTTTCGTATTTATAACATACATACATATAATCACGCCTTTAACCCCGCAGGGGTGAATCAATACCCACATTTCACCAATTTATATTTGGTCCCACGTAATAGGGACGAGCCTATTACCGTATAGGGGTGAGCCTATTGCCGTTTATAATATTAAAATATTAATATATTATAAACGGCTATAATGTTAGTACAAGTATAAATAAGCAAAATTTTAGGGGACACAGTATTTATGAATTCAAGGGAATTCGAACCACCTCTTCCTCGAGGGTCTCGGGGCGGGGGATAATACCAAGTGTAAACTTGTGAAAAAATCTTTTTTTTTATACTGATGTCAGTGACCATGATAGTTTAAATTTTCAGAACGTCGTCTCCGAGTGGTTCCTTAATCAATAATCTTTAACTTCCAGCGCATCAGACTCGGCCAGTACGACTTCCCGGAGCCGGAATGGTCCAATGTATCGTCTGAGGCCAAGAATCTCATCCGGGGGATGCTGTCCGTGGATCCAGCCAACAGACTTACCATTCAACAAGTATGTATACTATTACTGTGTCTCACGGCAAGAATATGAAAAAAGACATTCTCAGACAGGTAGGAAAGCTTCTGGTGAGGCCGTCAAGCCCAGAAACTTTTGCAAAGTTTCGATGGTGAAGACGAAATTTTGACTTCAAAGTTCATCTTCCCCCACTCAATTATTGGTTATACTATCAACCACTTTCTTGGGGGAAAATTAAATTTCTCCTTCGAATAGTCCAAATGTCTAATATACGTATATTGTTCCTTAGGTGATGTCAAGCCCGTGGGTGCGGCAATTCACCCAAGTGCCGCAGACGCCGCTGTACACCAACGCACTACTCCGTGAAGGAGGAGAGACCTGGGCCGACGTGCAGGATGAGATGACGCGCTCGCTCGCCACTATGCGGGTCGACTACGATCAGGTGACGGCGAGTGTCCACTTAACTACATGTATAGGGCGAGATTACCCCGTCCAGGGTGACTGGCTGCAGTCCTGTTGAGACTAAAATACGGGGTGTATTGTGACTAATAGAATGCTCCCATTGTGGTTAAAATAACGATACCATTTTCAATAAAAAATACTCCCTATTTTTAATTAAAAATGGTATCGTTTAAAAGTTTGTACTTGTTGTGAGTAAAAGTAAACTTTTGTTACTAAATCCACGTCTGTATATCCCCAAAGAGGTACCGAAGGTGTATTATTCATTCAATAAAAGCATACTGCCATTGTGACTAAAGAATGCTCCCATAGTCTAAAAGATCGCTCCCATTGTGAACATGTGAATAAACTTCTCCACACCATCTTAGTCATTTGGGGGAAGTGTGGCTTTATCCATATATACAGTAAATATTAATCAATTTCATTCTTTACAGGTTCAAATCAAGACTTTAGAACAAAGTAACAATTCCCTACTTAACAAACGACGGAATAAAGTGGGCGCCTGAAACGTACAGCGATATCTTCTGTCCTCTTCACAATATAGCTTTAAGAAGCTTCAATTACAGTAGGACTACTTGACAACTGTAAGAAGGCATAATCTTAAATTATTTGTAGTTTTGCTATAGGTGTTATTTAGCAAATTTTGCAAATAGTTTCTATGGGGAAGATGAAATTTTGATTTCAAAGTTCATCTTCCCCCACTTAATTTTTGATTATACTAACTATTACTTAGTATACAAGTATTAATATGCCTATTATTTAGACAAGGTCCGCATTTATTTTCAATGGGGGAAATGGTATTTCCTCATTTATTACTTAAATTATATTATCAGAATATAAAAATATTGCTATACCTTTAATTTTTACAACTTTCACAACTATTTTCTATAGGGAACATGAAAATTAAGACTAAAATCAAAATGTACCAGATGTATGACTTGTGTTATAAGAAAAAAAAAGACCATATATTTACTTTTTTCTACTAAATTAAATTTATACGTTCATCACAATAATTATTCTTATGAGATTATATTCTTAATAAACTACTATCACACATTTTTGATAATGGTTGAAAAAATTGAAAACTTAGTAAAATATTTAAAAATACTAGCAAATATTGAAAACGCTAGTAAAAATTTTGAAAGCCTTGTAAACATATATATAATTCTGGCACCATAGACGTCCCTGTGGGTTCTGTGCCTCGGAAAGCACGATAAGATGTGGCATTTAAATTTGAATCGCTTCACGGAAAATATCGAAATTTGGTTCACTGAAAATCGACTCGACACTTTTTTTAAATATATATAGTACGTGGTAATATAAAATGAGTGCTTTCTTATAGTTGTTGGTAGAAAATGGTAGAAATAGTAGTATTATACAATGGTGAATGTGATTATGTCATTGCTAACGCCCTTTAGTGTGCAAAGTTAATAATTATATTGATTGAAATTCAGCATAGTGCAATTTATTAAAAAAATACTTAATACAATATTTTTATATTAGTAATTAAATTTATCTTTATTTATGTTTAGAAAATAATCAAAACATTTTTTATACATATATAGTTGAAAAAAAGAACATCAAATTATCGGTTAAATATTTTTGCAAAAAATTTTGGGGAAAAATATATTTTTCTATATGTTTTTTAATTGATTATTATAATAAAAATTAATATTTTGATTAAAATATAATTCTATGCTAAGTTTATCAATCACAATTATTAATTTAAGAAAATATTACTTTTGTAAGATATTCGTTTCCTATAAGAATTAAATAAGAGATTTTCCACACCCAGCGTATAATTTGCAAACCTTATTCCGTCAACGAAAATTATGAAAATCGTTTTTATATATAATACCGAATACTGGCTTCGTTCAGAATCGGGGCCATCTCCCACAGCAAAAAATAAATAAAAACCATCTTGGAATTCACTGTACAGTCAGCGTCAGATAGTTTTTGACTACTTATCATCTTTGCATAACATCTTTGCTTAACATATCTGATACATGCAAGGTGGTGTTGTTGTGTGTGAAAAAATCTGATACCGACTGTATTGTGTCAAAATACAAGTTACAATTAATGCAGAACTTCTTGAGTTTTTGGAACCTACACAAACACCAATTTAGATGCATAGCACTATATTAGATATAGTGTAACAAAATGAACTCTTTGAAGTTATGATTACGTGGTATCGGAAAATGTGCGTAAAAAAAGTAAAAAATTTCAAAAAATAATTGTTTTTTTTTACTATCGCGGTGTGAATTCCTAATTATACAAAGATTCGGGACTTTTCGCGATTAAATCATGGAACTTACTATTTCTACTATTTAAGTGTTCTCTAAAATTCAGTTGCAAAGATTTACAAAATTAACATCATGTTTATGCTAACCGTACCACATCGATATGTCCTGACTTTTGGAAGACAATGACCGGTAGGCGTTACATAGGTAAATTCAAATTCAAAATTCATGAGTTAATGCGCACATCATGACTCGAGAGTCTCCGAATTGCGGCTCTGTGGTAGTGTTTGCAAACAAACATGAGCATAATATAAATTATAAGTGAAAAATTAACATATCGCTTTTTTTTCGATCATAGTTACTGATCAACCTCCCAAAGTTAATTTTGTTACACCATATATAAAAACGGTTTTCGCACATTACCTGTGACAACTACACTTCTTTTAAAGCGTACGATTTGTCACATATTAACTGCTTACGAGCTGATTATACGACAGGTGAGGCTAATTCCTTATATGTTAGTAAGGTTTGTAAATAAGGTATGCTTACTTATTGTCTATGATATAGACAGATCATTTACGTTTTGAAATCATGTTCGATTTTATTTATAATAATCATCACTATAGTTACAAAATCTCTTTATAAAAGGAGATCTAAGTTATAATAGACTCCATAATATTAAATTTAAACCCAAGATACCTTTTCAAATTCATCATACATACATATATAAAATCACGCCTTCATCCCCGGAGGGTCAGGCAGAGGTGTATTAACACCCACATTTCACCAATAAATGTATTCGGTCCCACGTAATAGGTGGTGAGCCTATTGTCGTATATCGGACACTGTTGACTCGAGCCCCGCATCTGAGGCTGAGTCTGGGCTGTATATATCTGTCTAATGTTAAACAGCCCTATCCCTTAGTCGCCTTGTACGACACCGAAGGGAAGGGAAGAGATGCGGTGGCCCAAATTCTACTCTGCCGGGAACCACGCGGCACCCGGGAACCACGCGGCTCTTCATCAATGGCAAATTCATCAATTTATCACAAAATCTATGAGCACATTCAACACCCTCCTTTTTACTGTCTTGATTCCCCTCTGGCTTCACAATGATAGCATCAAAAGAAAAGAATATTAATTGTAGATTGTCTTTCTTTTCTAAAAATAAACCAAATATTTTAGAAACTTCCTTTTTTTATACGCCACCAATGTAAATATGAATTTTAAATTTAGAAGTTGTTGAGTTGACGGTTATATTTGAAAACTTAGAACCATAGATAAAAGATCAGAAACATATTTTTCTTTATCTTTCGTTCAGAAATGTTATACATCTTTTGGAAAGTAAGGAAAAAAATCTTGTGAAATTTGATACCTCTCTTTTTTGTTTATTTATAATTTAGTAATAAAATAACTTCTAAAATACATTTCTTTATTCTTCAAAAGGTATTTGATCCTATTATTTACTTCACGCCTATATCCCCGAAGGGGTAGGCAGAGGTACTAGCACCCACATTTCGCCAGTGATATATGGAGCCTATAAGAAAAGGACCTGGCAATAAAAACACTTAAATACTATGCATTTATGAATATACTACTTACCAAATAAGTGATCTCCTATGTCTAGAATCGTTACTTAAAAAAAATCCAGACTCAAATTTGTTTTTTTTTATTCATCATGTTTTATAAACTGCACTGCCTCTTAGACAAGTGACAAATCGTTGGCCAGCTTATTGTAAAATAGAATACATACATACATATAATCACGCCTTTAACCCGGGAAGGCTAGGCACAGGTAAATTAACACACATTTCACCAATCATTCCGTCCGTCTGTCAATATTTTTTTCTCAAGAATGTGTAAGGAGATATCTAGTTGAAAATTCATACAAAATACTCAGGTCTATCTTTATCTAGCTCTTTTTTTTTAATGTGCGCAAAATTCCTACGGATCGACATAACCTCCACCACTGACGCCGGTGTGGGGGAGGTTATATCGGACTTGAACCGACTAAAACGCACGCCGTCTGTGTCGGCCGCAGGTTGCCGAAGGTAAAATCAATTTATCTAGCTCAATTTCGTCCTTGAATGCAATTTTGTATGGAACTCTCGGTGGGCGATACCGGCTCGCATTTGTTCGGCTTTTTGTCTCATTGCGATAAATACGTCCAATGAATAAAAAGTTGACTTACTGACTTAAGGTCCTGTGGCCCCTAGATGAGGCAGAGGGCGTCCACACTTCCGTCCCCATCCTTGTGTCTTGAGCTTCACACTTCATTTCGCTCCAAGTCATTGCAAGGCTAGCCGCTTCTGTAACTATAGTCCACCTCCAGCAGGCACATGCTGTAAAAACGTTTCGATCGAAGGGATTTGACGCGCTGCCAACCCTGTAAATATATAGAGTTTCTGTGCCGTCAATGTAGAAGACAAAGCAGGACAAGCCTTTCTTCCCAGTGACAGCACAAATTCTCCAGTGAGCTTTGGCTACCCTACTCACCACTGGGAACACAACACGAAGTTATTATAGCCGCGGTATTCTGTAGGGCGGAGGTACTTCCCCAGTCGGACTGCTCAATTGGGCGGAAAAACCGCCGTGTCCTACCTCCTAGTCGGACAGTTGAATTCGCGGTGACATTTCAATTGCGCATGCTCTAACATGACGTCACTAAATTTAGAAAAACGTCTATCGTCCACACATTCTTACACAGTGCCTGCAACTGTACAATTCTCTAAGTATAAAGCGTCAAGTGCAATGCTGCGACAGCCTTGATCGAGATTATAATTTTTTTTATACCACTTAGTGGCAGACAAGCACACGGCCCACCTGATGGGAAGTGGTTACCGTGGACTATGAACGTGTGCAACACCGGGGGTGTTACATTTGCGCTGCCGACCATGAAGAAAACTTCTGATGCCCCTCTTGAAGATCCCCATATTGTATGTGCTTGCGAAAACCGCAGCAGGGAAGTCATTCCACAGCTTGAGTGTGCGTGGGATGAAGTTTCTTTCATACCGCACAGTGCGCACCGTCTAAGATCGCAATGTGTGGGGATGAATTCCCTGCTTATGGCGAGAGGTGTGATGATAGAATGTAGCTGTGGGCATCATGTCAGTGACATCACCCAGTCCGACCAATGACAATCTGTTTTAAGATTGTCGCTGCGCTGTGGTTGACGCTATGTACCTAGAGAATTACATAACTGGTATGTTTGGGACGGCCACGCTTACGTTTTCGTTTCGGGTAGACTGGTACAAGGAATAAATAGTTACTATGCAGATATGCTTTAAGTTTTGTTTTAAACAAGTATGTCCTATGGATATTGTTGTTTACTTCGGTTGGTAGGCAATCTATCAATCTATTCTACAAATGTATTGCCATTTGGGTAGAGAATCGGTCAATGGGGTTTTTTGTATCCGAGTTCCTAGACGAGGCATTTGAATCGCTTTTGTGATCAATCGGATGGGGATTAAATTTTAGTCTCAATAATGAAACTCTTTAATCTAATCACATTATGCATCTTGTCGATAACATGTAAAATATTGCTCAGTGACCATACTTCTTAATTTGTGTCTATTTCATCTTCCATCAACGCCACAAAACGTATGAGCAGCACTAACTGTCCAACTTGTACAAAACGTCCAATTCGAAAATAACCAACACAAAACGTCCAATTCGAAAATAACCAACACAAAACGTCCAGCTTGCTCAAAACGTCCAATACGTTGAAAATGACTAAGTAAATTTAACTGTGTGGTAGTTTTTTTTTAAATGTGCATTTCTTGCAGAATGCCCATGCATCCGATGCAAAATGACTAATATATAAAATATCTAACTTATTCTAAACATCCAATTTGCAAAATAACCTGCATACAAAATGTCAACGCAATGTGAAAAACGTCCAATATTAAATCAAATTTTCAATCATACATCCTCAGAATACAGAATAAACAAGTTTGTTCTGAGCTTACCGAGCTTACAACATAATAGTGAAAAATATAGGCATTTACAGGTACAGTCAGCGTCAAAACGATCTTAAATACAAAGTTCCAAAATGATCTTAATAAAAGTTAAGAGCAAGTTAAACTTATTAATTTATATACTACTAGTACCGCGCCGCGGTTTCACCCGCGTAAATCCTGATCTCATGGGAATATCGGGATAAAAAGTAGCCTATGTTACTCACGAAGAATGTAGCTTTCTAATGAAAAAAGGATTATTAAAATCGGTCCAGTACTTTTTGAGTTTATTCGTTACATACAAAAATACAAATTTTTTCTCTTTATAATATTAGTATAGAAGTATAGATTACCGTCCTTACTAAAGGTGTGTCCCAAATATCAGGACAACACAGTCAACAGTAAGGCATACCAAGGCATTAAGATGATTTTGAGTACTTTGTTCGCCAAGATCGATCTAGTTTACTGAACAGTTATGAAATATTTTCCAACTCAAGAAAACACGTAGTATGAGAGTATTAGAATAAAGCTACGTAATTATTTATGTAATTTAGTCGCAATGTATTTAGATGTCAAACTAATGTCAATTTTTAACTGTCATTAATGTCATTATTGAAATATTGATGTGTAAACGATGCAAGGAGCCATTTGAAGAAAATAAGAAGAGGTGCTGTCACAATTTATAGTTTAGATAGTATGTATTTAGTATATAGAAATTAAAATGACTTAAATAATTATGTATCTGTGGAAAAGTAATAAAAATATGACCATTATAAGCCGTTCATTTTTATTTCTACCTTCATTAGTTCTTAGTATTTAGTTTTTTAGCATTCGTGGCCAATTTTATTTCGTTTTATGCCAGTGGTAGGATATGACAGTGACACAAAAAAGATATTCCTTTTTGTGCCATAAGTGACACATCCCAGCGACATAAATATATCTGTATTTAATCTATCATGGTCACTAGCATCAGTATCAAAATAAACGGAATATTTACCATGTTTCATTGTTTAGAGTTTCCGACTTCCGGTTTGCAACAGCGCCGAAATATCGGAAACTCAAAACAATGAAACATGGTAAACGGGATTTTGATACCGAAAAATATATCTACCGAATAGCATAACAAATTGCAATGTTAACCAGTTCGCATGATATAAACCTGTTCAAAATTCAGTCTCGATTTAATGTCAATCTTCTAAATGTCAAAAACTTTCTTAACAGTATTTTCTTAGAAATAGAGAGTTTTACCATAAAAATAAACCTAACGTATTATGTTTTCATCAATATCCGGAATCCATTATTCAGTCAAGCACCTGTCTTTCAACCTGTTGTCAACGTATTATCGGTTCTCTACAGAGTCGCTACAGAGGAAGACTAAATATAGTGCCCTCTGTAGCGACTTTTTGGTATTATGCACTCTTGCCGCGGAACTTTAGTCAATGCAGACGCGTAGACGCGGAACTAAATTTTAGTCTTCTTATAGTTGCTGTTTGAACTGGTCATTTATGAGAAAAATATCTAAATATACTACACATCCTATATTAGAAATTCTGCAACCCAGTTTGTTATTGAGGCAAACTTTCTAGGTGCAGAGGCCGAACGCCAAGCACGTCATCCGGAATTTTGCGTTTGTTTGGATCCGAATGGTAATTTGAGCCTTAGGAACCTTCAATGTTGCTGTGCAATCGGGATATGAAAATATGTCTGGCTCGAGTCTCCTATTATTATCTAGTCCAGGGGTCATAATCTTAAGTGGCTGAATAGTTGAGCTTTGCTACCACGAATTAATTCAGTTGCTTTAAATGGAAAACTTTTCTGGAACTTTTCTGAAAGTGTTACTGACGTGCTCTGCGGACTATCTTAGTTGTTGAGAGTAGTTTATCCACCCCCCAATTTTTTAAAGGTAGATTCGAATAGACATGCATATAGTCACGTCTTTATCCCCGGAGGGTTAGATAAAGGTGAATTGATACCCACATTTTTTTGGGAATACAGCGTACATTTTAAGTATGAACATATATTATAATGACTAACCTAAATTATTTGAAAGAAAAATGTGCTTATGTCGGCATTTTGCCACTCTTACTCTTGCCACGTTTTATGATTTATATCAAGTATGTCACGTATATGTCACTGTAAACTGTCAGGATTGGCAGTGAGGCGAATATTTATGGTCAGGAAACAAAAAAAAAAAAACATTATTTTTAAGCATTGTTGTATTCCGCTGTGTGTTACCACCTCTAAAAATGTGCGCTGTGTTTTCTAAATAAAACATATTTTCTTTCTTTCTTTCACATTTCACTAATCATTCCTTCGGACCGAATAGATTCCACGTAATAGGGGGTGAGCCTATTGCCGTATTCCGGGTACTATTGTCGACTCGAGTCATGGCTTCAGGTAAGCCGAGTCAGTCATATCTGTCTGATTCTGATGTTAAACAGCCCTTTCCCTTAGTCGCATTGTATGACACCGTGGCCCAAATTCTACTCCACCAGCAACCATAATTTGAATAGACTCTTCGTTAAATAGGTAATGCGCGCTAGGGGAAATTACATCGCAGTGGAATCTTACCAATTTGATGAAGTAAGACCTCACGACTCACGTGAATAAAATCTCTTCTACCACACACTATTCGTAATAAATCATCAGTAACTTTGCTATAGGCAGACAGGATTAATCTTGTTAAATAATGATTGACGTATTAAGTAGACCAATCTACTAATGTTTGCAAGGTAATTTGTAATTCTTCCTTTTGACAAAGTAACGCATTACTTGAGACAGTGAAGGAACATAAATACGACCGAGAATTTTCACAACAAAATAGGTTCTTAACAATTGTACTCAATTCCGATAATATTTGAAGTAGATTATTTTTATACACTACCCAATTTAAATTATTTTAAGTAATCAGAATCATTCAGAGGAGGTAGGACACGGCGGTATATCCGCCCGATTGAGCAGTCCGACTGGGGAAGTACCTCCGCCCTACAGAATACCGCGGTTATAATAACTTCGTGTTGTGTTCCCAGCGGTGAGTAGGGTAGCCAGAGCTCACTGGAGAATTTGTGCCGTCAGTGGGAAGACTAAAGGCTTGTCCTGATTTGTCTTCTACTGACGGCACAGAAACTCTGTACTTACAGGGTTGGCAGCGCGACTTTGACTCCTCTGGTGTTAAAGACGTCCATAGGCCACGGTAACTACTTTCCATCAGGTGGGCCGTGTGCTTGTCTGCCAACTAAGTGGTATAAAAAAAAAAAAAATAACTAATCGACATATTGTTAGCAAGTTGAGTAGTTGAATAAGACACATCAGAGTAATTTTTTGAGATAAGATCATCGAAGACACCCACCCTCACTACTCGAAGACGAAGCACGAGAACATTTTTTTGAACTGAAATCTTAATAACAGTCCCGTTGACTATACTACTTTGATTTGCCATTACTAACGACAAACGGAGAGAATTTAATTTCAGAATAGAAAATAATAAACATTAGTTAAAATTATACTACTTCTAAAGTTTTTTCATCAAGTATTTTAATGTACGCTAACAACCGAACGGCGCGAAAAACCATGCTTTATTGACATTAATAATGGCGGTCGCTAAGAGAGCTTAATACCAAAAAGTTACAACAGAGGACGCTAAATACAGAGAGAAACCGGAAATACGTTGACAACAGGTAGAAAGACAGGTGCTTGACTCAAGATTGATTCCGGATATTGATACTGGTGGCGCGGTTCTCATGCCACCTGAGCTAGTGGACTGTATTTTGCGGGGGGTGAAGTTAACATGTTCCATATGACGCTTTACACAACAAACAAGATAGGTGATCGGGTTGCCGCGGAGGTGGTTTAGGCATTGAATGCAACCCGAGAAATCAGGAGAGGATGCACTAACCTTTACTACGCCACGTGCTGGCTGGGCCGATGCACCGGTCTTCTCTTCCTGGCTCAGGAGCTGCCACCCACATCACTAAATCACTTGAGGGACACACGAGAGGCACAATCCGATCGGTAAAGGTCTATGAAAGCGGTTAAAATCCAACAAACATTATTAATTTCTAAGAGTCGCGTGCGCGGCCGCCATTGTTTACTAGTTCAAAAGCGAAGTGACTATGCGGCCACCTTTTCCATTGGCGCGGCGAAAACCATTGTTATCTCACTTCAAAGGCAGCGCGGGAGGGAGATGGGTACAGGAAGCGTGTGTTTCAGTGTCAATGATTGAGACGATTCGAATTTACTACTACTGGCGCCACCAGATACAATACAAAAAATCGTGAGTTCGCCGTAGTCGGTAAATAAAACTACCATCATAGTATAATTTTCTTATATTACTGAATAAAAACAAATTTGTAAAATGTAAAAATGTATAACCATTCGCTTATATTATACCAAATAGGGAATATGCGTGTTATTTTTATTATTTACTAGCACCGCGCCGCGGTTTCACCCGCGTAAATCCTGATCCCATGGGAATATCGGGATAAAAAATAGCCTACATTACTCACGAAGAATGTAGCTTTCTAATGAAAAAATAATTATTAAAATCGGTCCAGTACTTTTTGAGTTTATTCGTTACACACATAAATACAAATCTTTCCTATTTATAATATTAGTATAGACTAGCTGATGCTGATGCTCTCCTTCCCATTCCTGCACTGTCCTGCTACTAACCCTCCCCGATAGCGTGATGATATATACCTATGACACAAATATGTGGCTTTCTATTCGTGAAAGAATTTTCAAAATAGATTCCGAACATAACATAAACTCACGCCTATATCCCCGAAGGGGTAGGCAGAGGTGCTAGCGCCGACATTTCGCTAGTTTATGTTTAGGTCTCAATGTAATAAGTGGCGAGCCTATTGCCATTAACCGGGCACTTATAAACCTGCGATATAGATTCAGAAGATTCTTTAAAATAATAGTACATTTCGCTTTTCACGCTATAACTTAAAAACGACCGATTTTATTCATCTCTGCCTACCCCTTCGGGGATTCACATACATATAAACATATATAATCACACCTTTATCCTCAGAGGGTTAGACAGAGGTGAATTAACACCGACATTTCACTAATCATTCCATTCGGTCCCACATAATAGGGGGTGAGCCTATTACCGTCATCCGGGCACTATTGCTGAAATTTACAATTTTACAATTTACAAGCGTGAATATTATATTTATGTATTATTTTTTTCTTAACTTTTATAATACTTCAATGAGATTCTTATAAAAATAAAATTGCACAAAATATAGAAAATTTTAGATGCGAATTTTCTTAATTTTACATTGACGCACACTTTTTCTTGATTTGGCATTTATGGGAGCGACTACCTACCTCCCAATACATACCTAATAAACGATTTTAAGAACTGGATTAAAGTCCTTTAGCTATGAAATATAATAAAAAAGCATGCATATTCCCCCATCTTGCCGCGATTATAACACATGTTATAGGAATGTGTACAGTATATATATGATCGGAGCGATCCAGGCACTGTGGGCCATGGAGAGGCCTGCCAGACTCGCGAACAGGAACCACAGCAGCCAGATGATGAGGAGTTGCCAGATTACGTGGAACGCCAAGAGCCTGGGGGGTAGGAGACAAATATTATTAAAAAAAAGTCTTGAAATGTTTTTTTTACGTGCAGAAAACCCACCATCTCCAGACTCGAACCGCCTTATATTGCGTATCCCTCACTACCCAGCTGTCCCAGGGTCTTAGAAGGTCTCCTTGGGTGTGGGACTGTGTTTCCTCATCTATCCCTGGATTAAATGAAGTCTTATGGCCCTTTTGACACGACTGGTTTTGATCGCTTCAGTTTATTTTTATACCACTTAATGGTAGTCTAGCACACGGCCCACCTGATGGAAAGTGGCCACCGTGGTCTATGGACGCGTGTAACCCTGTAAGCATTGAGAGTTTTTGTGCCGTCAGTGTAAAAGACAAAGCAGAACAAGCTTTTGGTCTTTCCACTGACAGCACAAAAACTCTCCAGTGAGCTCTGGCTACCCTACTCACCGCCGGGAAAACAACACAAGGTTATTATAGCCGCGGTATTCTGTAGGGCGGAGGTACTTCCCCAGTCGGACTGCTCACTTGGACGGAAATACCGTCGTGTCCTACCTCCAACGCTCCAAGTTATTCATCTAACAGTTCATTGTCCAAGATTAGGCGCACCAACTGCCATCACTAAAGTTTTTTTCTTTTTTTTATATAGGACACGTCAATTAGACTTCGCCTTGCCTGATGGTAAGCTGAAGGTAAAGCCTCAAAAAAGAGGGTCACCATTACTTACACATACCGTGTGACAATGGTGACACTCAGTTTGACGGCCTCATCATATGCTTTTTCACGCCCCGCTTAAAGGACCCGGGACTGTAGGAGGAAGGAAACACCTGAGCTGGTAATGAATTCCAGGTCTTAATGGTGCGACAGAGGAAAGAGTCTCCGAACCGCTTGGTTCTTGATCGGATGTTTTGCACCGTGTACGGTTGCCATCTAAGACCTGCACGTGTTGTCCTGTGTAGTGTTATTATTATAATTATGGAGCGCTGTTTTCCTGTTACTCACATGGTATCCTTCTTCCTGGCGGCAGATAGAGAGGACTCCTTCTCCCTGTTCAGGTATCTCCTGACGCCGAGGTGAAGCTTCGTGAAGTAATCATCCCACTGTAAACAATAAACGAAAAAATTTTGCTAGTATATATCAATCAATCATTTAGCCCACCGTAGTACACTGCTGGACTTAGGCAACGCATACATGTATTCTTACAAACCCGGGATTTTTAACTGGTAACGCACCCTTTTACGACCTTTTTAATCCTGATATCCCAGACTCGCATCAGATGCATGGCTTCAGTCAACAATAATGCCTGGCACACGGCAATAGGCTCACCCCTTGTTACGTGGGACCGAATACAATTGTTGGTGAAATATGGGTGTTAATTCACCTCTGCCTAACCCTTTAGGGATAAAGGCGTGATTATATGTACAAAGTTTACCATCGCTTCCAAGGCGCTGGTTGGCGCAACAAACACAACTGCGGCATTTTTAGTTTGGAGCCTATCACAAAAACACCTTATTTTTGGACCCCTGTATAGATGAGGTCTAAATTTTGAAGTCGTACGGAAACGTAGCCATCTTAACGAATGGTGGTCAAGGACGCATATATTCGTCAAAAATCCCCTGTCAGGTCAATGACGCACATATTCGTCACAACAGGACTATTGACAAAATACGTTGGAATTTAGAGAATTATAATTATTTGATAAAAATATACAATGTCCAATCCTTTTATTGTATAGCTCCAAATACTGACAAACGGCTTGTACCTGTATCACAATGGAACATTTTGTATTTTATGTCCT
Organism: Eilema griseolum; assembly: GCA_963662185.1. Lineage (NCBI taxonomy): Eukaryota > Metazoa > Arthropoda > Insecta > Lepidoptera > Erebidae > Eilema > Eilema griseolum. The sequence continues at coordinate 8,641,894 of OY759259.1, forward strand.
TAAGGAAAAAAATCCATGAAGCCTTCCTTCAGCTTCTAGGCAGGAGGGTAAAGGGTAAGAAAAGGGGCTGTACAAGTATTACGTTAGCATATATTTAACCTCCCCTCCCCCTTGTCAGCAAAAGTTTACATAACTATTCCCCCCCCCCCCCATGCTTACGTAAACATTGGTACCTATATGCATATTTCTTTTCATGTTTGTTTTGTATGTGTAATGCATATAAAGGCACATCCTTGTTTATTTGATCCATCTGTGAATGCTGAGCGAATGTGGGTAGACGGGCGAGGAGAAATTAAAACCACGTGTTTAGATGTTATTCGAAATTAAATTATTATTTCAGCGAAATATATCCGTTAATATAATCACTAATCACTATACAATTATATTGCAATGACACTAATTGTAATGACACTCCACCGAACACGTCTTGTCTTCGCGAGATGCAAATGGATTCTCTTCTCTTTGCCTCTGCGTACAAAAGAGTTCGGAGTTGCGTCAGAGTGAAGAAACGTCAGAACGCGCCTTTCAAACTGACACTTGTCAACTGTCATGTCCCTTTTGACGTTTCTTGACTCTCGAAACACCAAGGCGCCGTCACGGCCGGACTGACATTCGCACGTCCTCGTGCGACAGCGTACGCCCCGTGTTACCTGCATAAACAGAATACCACTGTAGTCCACTACAAGGCCTGCTCGCCCATCCCTGACCAGCTACTCAGTTACGTCACCTGTTTAAACAGATCCGAGTTCTCATCTCTCACTTTAACTACACACACTGGACGGACCTCAGGCGTCCCTTCGACCAGCTCACCAAGTCACATGGTGAGATGGACCGGACAACCAGTCAGCGCCCCTTCCGCCAGTCACGAAAATCACACACAGCTGCTGCAATTCACTGACCCGAAACGTCGACCCCCATAGGCCAGTTCCAGACCAGTACCTTGCCACTCAGCTCACACTCAAGATGTAGTGATCTGACCCTGGGCATCGACCCGATTTAGGCCAGCCCAGTCGATCAGCTACACCATACACCACATAAGACAACATAGTCTGGTCATGGGCATCGACCCGGTTTAGGCCAGCCCACTTGGCCAACTACACCGCACCCAACAGCCGAAACAATACCATGAACTCTAGATCTGATGTTGGCAGAAGAGCAGGATTTACGCACTATTATACACTCACCATTTACTATTCTTCATGTTCGGAAGCAGAGAGGGTGTCAGAACCGGCAGTCAAAGTGTTTAAACTAGATACCGACACAGTATCACTATCATCATCAGATGTTGCCATTCCCTTCTCAAGACTATGGACTGCCGCCGTCTCGGACCCTTCTGCATTATGAGTTAAGGAAGTAGCTACTTCTATTAGCCCACTGATGCCCCCGGGCACTGCACGTAAGTTTTCATGGGCGTATTTATAGGTTCGGTTAGTCCCATCAATGTCTCGCAGCTCATATCTATCGTGATCTAATACCTTGACTATAGTAAAAGGACCTTTGAACTTTCGCTGTAGTTTAGTCTGGTTACGTTCACTGCTTTTGATAAAGACATAGTCACCTACACTAAATGGCCTCACTTTTGCTTTACCGCGGTTAAAGCGTTTTTCTTCCGCTGAAGCTGTCTTTTTGATATTTTCAGAAGCGTTATGCCGTATAGTATCTAAATCTAAACGGGGCTCAGGTTCTTCGTGCACGGATAAGGATGATATCCCTAATGATTGTGCCCGTATACCGAACATTAGTTCTGTGGGAGAGTAACCCGTTACTCTGGATCTGGTGCTATTCAACGCGAGCTGGACTTTGGGGAGTTCATCTCGCCACGTTCTGTTTGGGTCATTTTCTACTATTGTCAGCAGGCATTTTAAGGTGCGCATTATCCTCTCAACTTGACCGTTAGCTCTGCTAGAGCCAGTGGCGATAAGGTGAAGCTCTATACTATGTTCGCTACAAAATTGTTTGAAATTTGCACTAATATAGCATCTACCCTGGTCCGCTATAATGCGCTTTGGTGCGCCAAATAAGCAAACTGCTTTTTTGAGGCATTGGATTGCGCTTGCAGCATCGAGGGAAGGTGTGTACTCTAAGAGAACATATTTAGTGAACGCATCGATAATTACGGAAGCATATTCTTTCCTATCACTCTTACCACTTAGTTTGCCCGTGATGTCTATATGTATTGTATGCCAGGGTGCGGACACTTTGGGTATCGGATGAAGTCGAACTTGCTGTGCCCCTGAGGATCCTTTTGAAGCTTTGCATACTATGCATGAATCTACAAATTTACGCACCTGCTTGGACATTTGTGGGAACCAGTACTGCTCATATATTTTGTCGAGTGTCTTATCTGCCCCGAGGTGCATAATTTCTGAATGAACATGATTTATAAGTGTCCACGTGAGGGATCTAGGAACAATCGGTAACCACGAGCTGGTTCTATTGCGGTCAATTTTCCTATACAGTATACCTCTTCGCACGTCATACGTGTGTGCAATCGCTTCTGGCAACTCGTTGTTTTCGTGTTTGCTGATAAGGTCACATATTTCGCTATCGCGCTTTTGCTCTACGGCCAGCCAACCCTGATGTAACTCTATAAAATGAACTTCCTTGTTCCTCTTACTTGAGTCACTGGCGTCATTAATTCCTTGCGCACTGGATATGGGCTCCAAAATGGGATTTCTAGATAAATAGTCGGCATGGCTCATGCTAATACCCTGTTTATGGACTATATCAAAATCGTACGCTTGTAAGAAAGCCCACCATCTATGTACGCGTGGAGTTAAATCGGTTTTTGACTTGGATGCTTTTAAAGAGTTACAGTCTGTAAAGACCGTAAAATGCTGGCCATACAAATAATGTCGGAAGTTCTCAACCGCACGAACAACCGCCAGGGTCTCCAACTCGTATGAGTGATACCTCGATTCCGCGTCAGACGTTCGACGACTAAAGTAAGACACCACGTGAGGAGCGCTATCTTTTCTCTGGATTAATATGGCCCCGTAGCCTTCAGAGCTCGCATCGGTGTGAAGTTCAACAGGGGAGTCTGGATCAAATATTGTTAGTACCGGTTCCGACGTAAGAATATCGACAATCTTTTTGTGAATGTCGTTGTGAGCGTCTGTCCATTTAATAGGACCTTTCAATTTCGTTAAAGGGTACAAAGGTCCTACTACACGGGTGAAATTCGGTATGAATCTTCTGAAATAAGAAGCCAGACCTAAAAACTGCCTAACATGAGTGGCTGTTTTTGGGGTGGGAGCATCAACTAAAGCCTGTATCTTTCTGGGGTTTGGTGATACTTCTCCTGCTCTTATGACATAACCGAGGTAATCTATCTCGCTTTTCATAAATTTGCACTTTTTGAAGTTCATTGAAAAACCCGCTTCAGAAAGAGCTTTCAAAGTAGAGTCTAGACGCTCTAGCCCTGTAGTGACGTCGTTTGAGTAGCACATGACGTCATCCATGTACGCCAGCGCTACTTTGTCTTTTAAGGGCCCGAGAGCAGTATTGATGCACCGCTGGTACACGGAAGCGGCATTTCGTAACCCAAACGGCATGGTCAAATATTCGAATTGACCTTCCGGTGTCACAAATGCCGTTCTCGCCACGCTATCGGGGTCGACTGGTATTTGGTGATAGCCCGACGCCATATCTAGTAACGAGAAATAGTGCGCGCCGTGGAGACGGTCAATTTGTTCATCAATACGCGGTAACGGATAATGCTCGGGACGCGTGTTGGCATTGAGTTCCCTATAGTCTACGCACATCCTATCAGTATTGTCGTGCTTTTTAACTAATAAAATGGGACTCGCAAAAGGAGAACTACTTTCTCGGATAACGTTCGCTTTTAATAGGGACTCTATTTTCTCGTTGACTATTTCTTTTTCCGCGGGTGCTAACCTATAAGGACGCCTTTGCACGGTCTTGTTCGGATCAATAGGATCTATCCGGAGAACGCCCGTCGTGACTCGTCGCGTTGGGATATCGTCGATGAAAAACTCACTATATTTCTCTAGAATTCTAACCAAGGCCAACTTTGCATCACCTTGTAAGTCCGTATTAATATTCGCAAAATTAAATCCGCTAGACTTGTCAGCTATGTTAACTTCTTTATGCTGAGAAAAGGTGATTCGATCATTATCGATATGTACGTGCACGTTCCCCTCTAATATATCCCTACCTATTATTACCGGTTCAGCAATAGTGCCATCAGGTACTATGTGAAACAATACTGAGAGCGAAAGGCCTTGAACGTTGATGGGACTAATGACCTGGGAAACACATTCTACATCACCGCTACCGATGCCCGTCAGATACACTAATTCACACTGCGCAGTGCCAGGAAACTTATCCGCGTAGCTATTCGTTACTAAAGAACAAGCAGATCCACTATCAAAAAGAAAGGAAACTGGCTCACCGGATGATGTAGTCAACGTGCTGCTCGACGCCTTGCGTTCACACACATTGACCTCTTTGACCACCGCTGCTCCGCTGCTGCCCGCTCGATCTGGACACACCGACGCCACGTGTCCTGGTCGTCCACACATGAAGCAGGTGATTGGTCTAGCAGCGGCTCTGGAACTTTGGGGACGCGTCTTGTCCGAAGCAGCAGGTTCTTCTTTTCGCTTGCGGCAGTCTATCGCTTTGTGACCCGAAACACCGCAGCGATGACATGTTCCCGTGAAGCGCCATTCATTAAATCGGGTCTTCTTAACATCCGGATCGTGGTTATCACTGCCCTCGTGCTTCCGTTTCAGCGATATACCGTTGAGAATTCGCAGAAGTTGAGATCTAGTGGTCGGGTTGTGAGAGTGGAGCTCACGACGAATCATTCCATCTTTCTGGCACAAAACTGACGATACGAATCCCGTGGTTACGTCTTCAGGCATTTCCATCCGCGGTATACGTCCGATGATGTTCCAAAGGCGTATGGCTGCCTCACTCGCGGTTTCTTTAGCACCAACTTGGAAACGTAGAATTTCATCGAAATAATCTTGAGGCGTCATAGGTTTGGCAAACTTGGCGAGCAATAGTTCCTTTATTTGAGGCCATGTCAGCTGCGCTGCTTGTAGTCGTGTTAAACAGGTACTAGCTCGGCCTTTAAGTGCACGTGTAAGTAACAAAAGTAGGTCTGCCCCGCTCAACTTACGGTCGTTGATTACGATTTCGGTTACGTTGCACCAACCTTCGATGTCTGCTTCGTTGTTATCAGGATCGAACTCAATCAACTGGATAGACGCGCTGCTCGAAGGTTGCGGCTGCGATAAAGCCATCATTCGGGATAAAAACAACTCCATCTGTTGCGACAGGCTTTGTACCGGTGCCGGCACTGACGATCTGGTACGAGTATTCTCCTCAGAAGTAAGCCCTTCACATCCCACTTCTGATAAAGGCACATCCTTGTTTATTTGATCCATCTGTGAATGCTGAGCGAATGTGGGTAGACGGGCGAGGAGAAATTAAAACCACGTGTTTAGATGTTATTCGAAATTAAATTATTATTTCAGCGAAATATATCCGTTAATATAATCACTAATCACTATACAATTATATTGCAATGACACTAATTGTAATGACACTCCACCGAACACGTCTTGTCTTCGCGAGATGCAAATGGATTCTCTTCTCTTTGCCTCTGCGTACAAAAGAGTTCGGAGTTGCGTCAGAGTGAAGAAACGTCAGAACGCGCCTTTCAAACTGACACTTGTCAACTGTCATGTCCCTTTTGACGTTTCTTGACTCTCGAAACACCAAGGCGCCGTCACATATAATATTGTGTGTGAAAAAGTAAATAACTACTGCTTACGTCATCATTATCTAGATCCTCACCACCGTCCACCGTGTCATCAAAAATAAATAATTCAAAGACCCTCCCCCTTTAGTGCTTACGTAATACTTGAACCCCAAACAATAATTTTTTTATACCTCTCAGATGGCAGACAAGAACACGACCCACCTGATAGAAAGTGGTTACCGTGGCCCTTACCACCAGAGGAGTCACACTCGCGCTGCCAGCCCTGTAAGCACAGAGTATCTGTGCCGTCAGTGTAGAAAACAAAGCAGGACAAGCCTTTAGTCTTCCCACTGACAGCACAAACTCTCCAGTGAGCTCTGGCTACCCTACTTACCAACGGAAACACAACACGAGGCTGCGGTATTCTGTAGGGTGGTAATGGTTTGTGCTCAGATTAATTGTTTGACATGATGCCCACAGCTACATTCTATTATCACACCTCTCGCCATAGGCAGGGAATTCATCCCCACACATTGCGACCTGAGACGGTGCGCACTGTGCGGTATGAAAGAAACTTCATCCCACGCACACTCAATCTGTGGAATGACCTCCCTGCTGCGGTTTTCCCAAGCACCTACAATATGGGGTTCTTCAAGAGGGGCATCAGAAGGTTTCTTCGTGGTCACCCCTGGTGTTACACACGTCCATAGGCCACGGTAACCACTTCCCATCAGGTGGGCCGTGTGCTTGTCTGCCACCTAAGTGATATAAAAAAAGATACTTCCCCAGTCGGACTGCTCAATTGGACGGAAATACCGTCGTGTCCTACCTCCTTCAAATCATACATTCATGAAATATCACAAATAAATGTATGGTCAACTTACTTTCAGCGTGCTGATATCTATGTAGAACAGTTCCCTGTCTGCCTTGCTCAGCTTCTGCGCCAGCTCCAGCGTCTTGGGGTTATGGAACTTCCACTCGCTGAAGATGAACCGCTCCAGCCGGTTTAGAGAAGACCACACGTTCTTGTGGAGACGGACTAGGCTGCAAGAGGGAGAGAATTTGTTAACCTTTACACACATTTCTTTTTTATACCATCTGGTTGACAGATAAGCACACAGACCATCTGATGGAAAGTGGTTACCGTGGCCTATGGACGTGTGCAATACCAAGGGAGTCACACTCGCGCTGCCAATCTTTCACACAAGAGTTTCTGTGCCGTCAGTGTAAAAGACAAAGCAGGATAAACTTTTGGTCTTCCTACTGACAACACAAAAACTCTCCAGTAAGTGTGATTTATAAAATCAATATGTTAGTTCGATTAAGATAGAAAAAATTTAAGGCGGTCTTTCTTCCCTTATAGGGGCAACGCTCTAAACACTAAGCTACCGAACCTTCGCCTCAAACCATCCATAATCTTCTGTACATATATCCGTCTTACGGCGACGGTGGGAGCCATCTACGAACTATCGGAACCAATGAATGATTTTGCCTAGTAGAATTTGGATGGTTTCAGGCGAAGGTTCGGCGGCTTAGCGGTCAGAGCGTTCCCCCTGTAAGGGGAAGATCGCGGGTTCCAATCCCGCCTGGACCGTTTAAATTTATTCTATCTTAATTGATTTTAAATAGTTAGGATACTAAATGCTTAAAATTTCATTCAATATATAAGTGCCCGGTTAATGGCAATAGGCTCGCCACCTATTACATTGGGACCTAAACATAAACTGGCGAAATGTGGGTGCTAGCACCTCTGCCTACCCCTTTGGGGATATAGGCGTGAGTTTATGTTATGTTAAATTTATCTAATGAGAACAAACTAAGGTACTGAAAATCCTGCATCGCGTAATTGGAGTACTGCCGTCGCTCTGGGGTAAGAGGGGGTCTCACACCCGATGGGCCATTTCGATGGCCCTGGGTCACTCGGGATATCAGGGATATGCCAGGTAAATATTACCCTCGGCAATTAATGAACCAAGACGGCGTGCGGTTTTAGTCGATTTGAGTCCGACATGAAGAAAGAAGGAAAGAAAGAAAGAAAGAAAAATATTTTATTCAAGCCCCACACAGCGGGCACCCCACCAAATACAAACAGGTAGGCAATACAACAATTAGCAGGTACATGAAATCAAAAACAGTAGGCACATTAAAATTAAACTACGGGTGTGCAACACTCCACACTATGCGAACCCAAATAGGGCCCCATTTCAGCATTAAATGCTGCGCACACCCTTCGTTGGGTATGCACAGCACTGGTTTTCAGATGGGGCCACAATAACCACCCCCGCTTTATCCAGCGGGGAAATTCGGAACTACTTTTAAAGGCGCAGTGTAAACAAAATCCAGAATTCCAGGCGGACGGAGATACAGCTGGTCATTTATACCCCACCTGGCGTGATCCTCTTGCCTGGTCGAAGCATCCTCCATCTTGTGTCAGAGGAATATCACACTCGGTTCCTGGATAGTGACATTTTAACTAATGGGTGAGCGTAAAATGTACTTACATAGGTCTGCCACCTGTCAACCTTAGCACCATATCCAGGAGTATGGCAGGGAAGAAGTGCACCAAGATGGCGGACAGTCTGAACATGAAGAGAGACGGCACGAATTTCAGATGAGGGTACCTGTAACGATTTCAAACATTCCTTAGACACGGCCCATTTGAAAACGATAGATAGATAGATAGATAGATAATTCTTTATTGTACACCAACAGATTTACAGTGGGACAAGTAGGTAGCATGTATACAGTTCAATGTACAATGGGCGGCCTTATCGCTGAAGCGATTTCTTCCAGGCAACCTTGGGATGGACAGTAATGTTATGAAAACAAAAGATATGGTGTAGTTACCGACTAAACTTAAATAGATAGTGTATTAAAATAAAAGAAAGAGAGAAAAGTAAGTAAAATAAAATTAATATACGGCTTTACACAAAAAATATCAACATAAATACTGACATACAAATACATATACATGTATTAAATAAATATATACATAAAGTAGATAGTTCATACTAATACGAAGGGAAAATAGTGAGTGAGCACATAATTGTGAGCTATTACCTACTGTGCACAACATGATAGGTAGTGGTTCTTGACCATTAATTTAAATACATTTAAGGATTTTGCCCGTCTGATGTTCAGTGGCAACGCGTTCCATAAGCGCACCGCCCTGACAGTGAAAGACTTGTCAGCAAAGTCAGTAGAATGTATTGGCATACTCAGCCTCAAATTCTCGGACGACCTCAGGCATTTCGTATGTGTGTCATAGAGGAACTGGAATCGTTGTGAAACCATTGTGAACCCAGAGTGGGTTCACGGTGATTGTGTAGCGTATCCACGATAGGGGCAGTCTGTTCATTGGCTATAGTTAATTTAACCCATAGGGTTCCATTAACCCATTTAGTAACGCCGTGTACCCACATTGGGTTCACGACGGTGTGATCACACTCAATACCGTCGTGGAACTGAACTAGGTTCAGGTCAGGAATTAATATTATTATTTGTAAGTTTCTAGATGTAACATCTTCTGAGGCTAAGCTTGCCTACGCTCGTGCACCCTGGTGTGAACAGTTGTTCTATAATCGTCGTTACCATATGTAAAAATTGCCGTTATTTTGAGGAAATTGAAAAAAAACCAATTTTCAGTATTAACATTTTTGTATTTTTTTAGGAATGAAAAATCCAAATTTTATTATTTATTTTGTGCATGAATGAGACAACCTTAAGCTAACAAACACTTTTATTACATTTTTGAAAAGTGACAGCTGTAAAAAATTTTTACGAAATTTATCATCAAAATGGATAGCATTTAGGAAATACAGTTTTTGAAGATCGAATTTAATTTATCAAGCGGCCAATAAAACAAAATTTAATATTGAGTTGTAAAATCTTGAAATTATATTTAAAAAGAAATGGAAATAGCTATTACAGGAATAACGAACTCATGAATCTGTAAGAAAATTTCGGCAGTTTCATAGTTAAAGACCTAATTAGTTAAGATTATACTAACCAAACAGCACTCTTTAATGGGTACTTGTGGAGTAGACCGTTGACGATATCTTCAATCATGATCCAACTGAAAGGGTGACAGGTTGATGACGAACAGTGGTACACTGTTAGTCCTGATCTGGAAAGTACACAGATACGATTATAAAAGATTCTAGAATGTAATAGGTCACAGTTAAATAAGATATGGGATACAATGTAACGTGATAGTTTAGTTTTATTCGGAGCGAAGCAAACTTTGATCACAGAAGACAAATTTAAGAATTTAAGCAGAAACGAATAAATTCTTAACAGATAACTAAACCGCGTTGGTTCCCGGTGAAGAAGAAAAAGGCCACCCCATCATTTGACGTGTCGTTTTTTTAACGTGCGCAAAATCCCCACGGATACCCCCCACTGGAGCCGGTGGAAGAGGTTATGTCGGACTCGAACCGACCAAAACGCACGACGCCTGTGGGTAGCTTTTTGTTGCCGAAGGTGAGGTTGACAGGCACATCCCTCGCACCCCGGCCGACCCAGGGCCATCTCTCACGATTTCTCCCTCTTCTCGGGTGTGGGGACCACAGAGTCCCCAACTCGTCCCCGAAAACGGGGAGGCGCGCAAGGCGTGCAGCCGCCGTGGCCTCTCTAGCCACTCCCCCATGACTTGAGTGTCGTAGTAGGCAACAAAGAGATAAGGCTGTTCTCCATCCGACACTGAACACACAGCCCATGACAAAGTACTCACTTGAAGTATTTAGGCCCACGTCCTATAACATGGGACCGAAAATCGTAGTTGGCGAAATGTGGGTGTCAGTACATCTCTAACTACCCCTTCGGAGACTTACAAGCGTGAATATGCGCTGTACCAACTCACTTGTTCTTGGCCGCCTCCCACCCTGCGACGAGTAGTTGGTTGATGACCACATCTACCGGAATGTAATCTGCTATATTCTCTTTCGCCAACGGTAGACGCCGCACAACCCCTGTTGACAAATGGATCGTAAAAATATAATAACCAGTGTACCCAGTTTCGCCAGGGAATATATTCGTAAAATAATCCTACAACGCGATTGTAGCGCCATCTACCGACACAAAAAATATATAAAAACTTGACGTTTCGTAATAAAAGTAGTCCTTACCTTTAGCCGCTCCCATGAGGAATCCTTGTGGTCCCACTTTAGAACACGTCCAGCCTGGGATTGGTTCTTTCCACGCAGCCACAACTATAAAACATTGATATGGATTATGTACAGTACTTCACTTCAGATGACATCCTTCTAAAGTTACCGGCGTGAACCCGCAATGGGTTACCGGCGTGAACCCACAGTGGGTTCATGTCGCCAAGGTCTTAACTGATACTTAAGGTAATGAATAATTTTAAACAAGCATCTGAGCTTAGCTATTTGATTTATTTCTTTCACTTTGTTTTCAATAGAATACATTTTTAATCGCGGTAGCCTAGTGGTATGGGTAATGGACAGCTGAGACGAGGTCTCGGGTTCGATCCCAGGTTTTACCACGGCACACACCAATGACTTTTCGATGCTTTTCGAAGTTATGTGTGTATTTATCGCAGGTTTATAACTGCCAGGTTAGTGTCAATAGGCTTCGCCACCTATTACATTGGAACCTAAACATAAATTGGCGAAATGTGGGTGCTAGCACCTTTGCCTACCCCTTTGGGGATAAAGGCGTGAGTTTATGTATGTTATGTTAGATTACATTTTTAATTAACTTACTCATTGTAGGCCTCACTATTGTGCAAGGGAACAGTTCAGCGCATTGTGCCACCTCATGCTCAGCCAAATGCTTTGTGAATGTGTATGTATTAGGATGATTGCCTAGTATCCTGCAATTGTAATGAATAATAGATTATTTTCACTAAGCACATGGCCAGGTTAAGCAATACTAGACACAATCAGGCTTAGGATAGGTGACCACTCTTAACTCACTGAGACCTCTCCGGAGAGCATGTTAAGCTGTCAGCCCCAGTTGACATACGAATATGACAAACTTCGGTATTTTCCGTGAAGTAAAGGTTGTCTGGGCTTAACAATTCACTAGTGATATCGCAGCTTAACTTACTCTCCGAGACACAGGAGTCTCAATGTCTTCAAAATGGTTACCAATCCTAACAAGTTTATTAGTGTTAGGGCTTCCACATTTAAAAAAGGGTAAAGTACTTACTTAGGTTCCAGCTCTTCCAACTCTGGGTCGTTCAGGGTGCTGATCAAGGATATAACCTTCTCAGGGTCTTCTGGCGTTTCGTATACTTTCTCGTGAGCTTCTGTCAGAAAGGAGTTCACATAACCTGACGACACATGGACCATGACCTGTAAGAAATGATGAGGGATGATTAGAATTTAATCCAAAATAATAGTACTTATTTTACCGACTTGAAAAGGAGAAGGTTCTCAATTCGATTTATTACTCTGAACCGATATATTATGTGATTCTTTTTTTAATTACCCAACAAAAAAATTCATAGTTTAGCCTTGGGCAAAGTACGGCCCTGTGATGGGCATTTAATTTGGCCCGCCGACGCCACGACAGTCCATTGACACGGCCCGCGATAATTATATTTTGGCAGTTCAGAAGTTTAAAGTAGATTCTATATTATTAAAATAGGCAAAGAAGTGTGGTAAAGGGATAGATTACATACCAATTTAGCATTTTTTTTACTGATTTGCTCAAACACTACAACAGACACTCACACATACTCTGAACAATCGTGTTGTTCGCATATGGAATAAACTCCCAGAATGTGTAGGAACCGCTAAGTCAGTGTACTGTTTTAAGTGTGAACTAGATAGCTTGAGGACACGGCGGTATATCCGCCCGATTGAGCAGTCCGACTGGGGTAGTACCTCCGCCCTACAGAATACCGCGGCTATAATAACTTCGTGTTGTGTTCCCAGCGGTGAGTAGGGTAGCCAGAGCTCACTGGAGAATTTGTGCTGTCAGTGGGAAGACTAAACGCTTGTCCTGCTTTGTCTTCTACTGACGGCACAGAAACTCTGTACTTACAGGGTTGGCAGCGCGACTGTGACTCCTCTCTGGTGTTACAGACGTCCATATGTCACGGTAACCACTTTCCATCAGGTGGGCCGTGTACTTGTCTGCCAACTAAGTGGTATAAAAAAAAACAAAAATAACTCACTGGACTGAACAATGTTATATATAAGTGACGCATAAATACACCATGATTTACAATTCTAAAGAGACCATACTCCAGTGCAGTGATGTGGACACATCAGCAAGTTTGCTGCTCGTCCATAAAGTAATAATAATAAATTCTTAACCATGTATTATCCCAGTAATTAAATTCTGGTCCTCCTCTATATGTTATACACTCCAATAATAACAATATAGTCACCACTTAATTAAAGTAGATAGTATACCTACTCAGTATAATAAATAAGTTATGGTAGGTATGTAATTCATTTACTATCTCTGATAAACTCACGCATAACTGTCATTTGTCTAATCAATTCTCTGTGCTAATATAGGTTTCTTTTTTTCTTTTCTCTTCAATATTGTAATATAACGCATGTTGGTTTATCCGTAATTGGCAAATGTGTCAGCCACATTACTCGCTGAACATATCTTGTAAAACGATTTGTAATACATTTGCTGTGGAAAAACCTATTAAATAAATAAATAAATAAATAAATACACTTTCTGGCACCCCATAAAAGGTTTAGTCTCTCTTATCTGTATTAAGTTACTTTATACTTTTTATTTTTGGAAGTTGCATTTTATTACTTATTTATATTTTTTTAAATGTGCAATATAAATAGTTTACATAGGGTGGAAAAATAAGTTGCACTCAGGAGGGAAACTGCCTTAAGTCCTTAAGTTGGCCATTATGAACTTTCATTCATTTAATTGACCATGTTTGCTAGAGAGATTTGATCCTTATGATTTACACTATCGATTGATGCCATAAAAATACAGGTTTTTTCGGATTGTAGTCAGTTCGATTTCCGGGTGTGGCAAGTGAGTTTTAGAAAATCTTTGAATGCAGTTTTAAAAAAAAATATCTCTATTAAGTAAAATGAGGCAACTTAAAGATATAAAGGAGGTTTCCTCCAGGACCCGACTTATTTTTGCACTCTATTTATCGACAGTTTAATTGGAGTCAAATATTCAGAGAAAAAGATCCCTAATTGTTGAGGGTATGGACTTTTGGTGCTATATGAAACCTTATGCATACTATATCGTATCTATCATTCTTGTGTACTGTCAGGTAACTCAATAAATCCTACTACATATATATTTAATCCTATTAATGCCTTTAGTCTTATTTCTACACACGTAGGGTCGGCAGCGCGAGTGTGACGCGTCTGGTGTTGCACAAGTCCATAGGCCACGGTAACCACTTCCCATCAGGTGGGCCGTGCGCTTGTCTGCCACCTTACTGGTATAATTAAAAAAAAACTTATACTTCAAACACCTGATCAAAAGAGGAACACTAAGCCCTATTGGGCTAAGCATACCTTAACCTCAAGCTTGTGGCCTAGCAGTAGAGTGTCCGACTACAAATCAAATCAAATGAAATTAAATAAGGAAAACGTCACGGTACCCACAGGACAGGCTTGCCTAGTGTGGGGCCAAAGGGGAAAATCTATGTGAATGTGAAAATCTTTTTCTGGGAATAAATTATTTTTATTTAAAAGAAAAGTCATATTTTTTGTAAATCATAGGTACAGAAAATGTTCACATAATAATTAGTTCAGCTATGTTTCACCATTTGGGTATACAATATTAAGTAGATTATTAATTTTATCAAATTATTAATTAAATTGTTAATTTAGTTATCACATAAAATTAAATAAAAATACAAACAGCACAAAGTCAATCCTAACAGAAATTAAATTCATCAATAAATTATCATGCACCAGCACCACATTCATTTTCATTTTGTCATTATAGGTATATACCTATTAATTACAGTGAGTTATCCTTCAAAAATTCATTAATGGTATAATAATGGTATAATAACAAAGTCATAGAGAAATATTTATCTGTAGTTAAATCCCTTACCTTCAAATTCTTAGCATCTTTACACAGCTCCATAATCCTCCTTGTCCCCAACAAATTAATCTTGACCGTAGGCCTCAGGTTCTCTTGGAAGTCCAGGGTCGCAGCAGAGTGTATCACCACATTGATATTGTCAACCAGTGTCTGACGGTCTTGGGCAGATATACCCAGGTTTTCCTCGCCCACATCACCAGATATAGGAGTGAGCTTCTTGAATATATCGGTGCTGTGGCTTTGGAGGAGTTTTTCGAAGACCTGAAAGATAGATAATGAGATATTAATAATAATAATAAAGCCCTTTTATTCCGAGTTTTGTTACAAGTTTGGCCATACATATTTTCTAATCCTATTTACTATATTATATCTCGTAACTCGGCGTGCCTCTTGGCATAGGCCTCCTCCAGCTCTCTCCACTGAGCTCTGTCTTCTGCAACTCTGGTCCAGTAAGGCCCCAAGGTTAGGCGGATATCGTCCCTCCATCTTGTTTTCGGGCGCCCCTTACTTCTGGTGTCCTCTCTTGGGTACCAAAGGGTTACTTGTTTACTCCATTTGTTTATTTTGCAGCGTAGCATGTGTCCAGTCCAACTCCATTTTAAATGCTCTATGCGAGTTATTATATCTGCAACTTTGGTTTTTCTTCTTATTTCTGAGTTTTTGATTTTGTCACTCAGTCTGATACCCAGCATGCTCCTTTCCATTGCCCTTTGTGTACTAGCTAATCTTTCTCTGTGCTTGTCTGTTAGCGCCCATGATTCGCAGCCGTATGTCATACATGGGAGGATGCAAGTGTTGAAGGTCTTTCTTTTAATGTGCATGCTTAAATCTTTACTCTTCATTATTTCCTTTAGGGACCAGTATTTTTTCCATCCGCAGGTTATTCTTTTATTTATTTCCTTGGACATATAGTCCCCAGGGGTTATAATTTGTCCTAGGTAAACATACTCTTTCACATAGTCTAACCTGTTTCCGCAAACCTCTATGTTAACTTCTGAGGAGTTAGTCATCAATTTTGTTTTGCTTGCATTCATTATTAATCCTACATCTTTGCTTTTCTCTGTTATGTCTTTTAACATTCTTCCTAGTTTTTTTGGGTCTTCTTCTAGCAGAATAATGTCATCAGCGAATCTCAAATGGTTAAGGCGGCTACCGTTGATGTTGATACCATAGTTTTCCCAATCTAGTCTTCTAAATATGTATTCCAGCACTGCATTAAACAGCTTTGGGGAGAGCGGATCTCCTTGTCTTACGCCCCTGTTTATAGGAAAAGGGTCTCCTTTTGTCTCCAGTTTAATGCGACTTTTGCATTCTCTGTAAATGGATTTAATTATTTGTATATAGGCGTCATCCACTCCTTGCTCTTCTAGACTCTAGACTTTATGGAGGAGAATGATATGGGATTCGCTCCATTGTCTCGGGACGGTGTCGGTTGTTAAAATATCATTAAATAGGTTGTGAGATATTAGTTACTAGTAATTCCATGAACAGTAGACCTCGTAAGCATCCTTGCCAATTTTATCTGGTACCGTTCTTCATCTTAGTGCTAATCTCAGTTGCATCCCAAACTTTTACCTCTGAGTCTGCTTTACCAGTCTAACTGCGAATTTGTCTGAAATTAGATATTATCCATGAAGCGACTGCTATCTGACCTCCACAACCCAAAGGCACTATCGAAGTATTGCAGCTAGACCAGTTATCAGACATTTGGGGCTCCAACTATCCTATAACTATCAAATATCTCGACAGGTTGCAGCGACGCGCGGTCCGAATTATTGGGAACCCTGAGGTCACGAACACCCTCGAGCCTTTGCAGATGCGTAGAGATATTGCTTCCTTGGCTGTATTTTACCGTCTCTACCACGGTGAGTGTTCTGACGAGCTCTTCCAACTAATCCCACCATCTCCTTTCCTACATAGGACAACACGTGCAGGCCTTAGATGTCACCCTCACACTGTGCAGAATATACGAGCAAGAACCAAGCGGTTCGGAGACTCTTTTCTTTGCCGCACCACCAAGACCTGGAATTCATTACTAGCACACGTGTTTCCTTCTTCCTATAGTCCCGGGGCCTTTAAGCGGGGCGTGAAAAAGCATCTGATGAGGCCGCCAAGCTGAGTGCCACCATTGTAGCACTTAGTGTCTGTAATGGTGACCCTCTTTCCTGAGACTTTGCCTTTAGCTTACCATCAGCGAGGTGAGGTCAAGTTGGCGTGTCCTATATAAAAAAAAAAAAAATAAATAAAAATAACAACTGCTATAGATGTTCATATGTCAACCGGGATCAACGGATTAACATGCTCTCTGACGTACCATCCAGATCAATGCAAATACCCATATTCCTGCATACAAATATTCGCACTGAGTAGGGATCAAAACCGCACCTCCCGTGTAGTGGCCACGTTTACTACTGCCTACTAAGTCCTACTAAGTCTCTTGCTTGCTCGCACAAAATAAATTGTAAACCAAAACAAATTTATAAAAGAAAAATAATCTAGTTCTAATGTAGTTCGCTGAGTTTCTTGCTGGTATCTTCTCAGTAGAACTAATCTACCGAACCAGCGAAAGAATCATTTTCCAATGGTTTATTTTTACATTATTTAATATTTTTATATTATTTATTGACATACATAATTGTAAAATTTTGACTCTTTATGTGCCTAAACTGAACAAATGAAATTGATTCTTTGATTCTTTGCCACTCCAGACGCTGACAAATTATATAATTATGGTACATTAAATAGTCCTGTCTAGACATCTATCATCATTATTTAGTCATTCACCATGTTAATTGTCAGCCAACATAATTTGTACAACTACAAAGTAATAAGTGTATTGTATTATGTATATCGTGGGAATGGTATTGTTTGAAAATTTGTAAGCAATAATCCAAGTCTTAATAAGACCGTTGAACTTTTAGCTAAAGTAATTTATTAAAAACATTTTTCTTTCATTGTAAGACTTCAATAACACGGCAGACAACACCTAGTGCAAGTGTGACCCGTAAACAAACAGCTCACAAGATGATGTCGCCTAAACTTAGAGAGAATAATGCCCGTTTTCACCAACATCCCCTAAATTTTAGGGGTCACCTAAGGAAAGTTAGGTAACCCTTAGTAACATTTTCGTTTTCACCGAACCTTAGGGGACACCTAACTGCTTAGGTGTTACTTAAAATTTAGGGGCCCGAATATTCATCCCCTAACCAACCCCTAACAAGGTGACAGAATAACTTTGCGCATATTTACGCACGTTTTGTTCAAATAATTGAAATGGACGAGGATTTATGGGATTTTTTAAATACTATTGAAAATGTGGAGATTATAAATAATACTAGTTTATTCAATAGACCGAAAATTTACCGTAATAGACAAGATTTGTTTACAAAATATGACGATAAAGATTTATTCACAAAGTTTAGGTTAACTAAGGAGACTGTTATCTTTTTATTAAATAAAATCGAACAATTATTGAAACATCCTGATGACAGGTATGTCAGCAACACTGTTACTATTTTAGATGTAAAATTGTATATTTAAAATGCTCCCCCGTGTACCTAAATAGATTTTAGGTTATGTTTTGCTTATTGTGTAAATATGACAAAAAAAACTACATTTAAAAAAAAAAAAAATTATATAGGACACGCCAACTTGACTTCACCTCGCCTGATGGTAAGCTAAAGAAGGTAAAGCCACCTATAAAACAGTTACTTTGTTCTTTGAGGTTCTATGTCACAGGTAGCCACTTACAAACAGTATCTGACACGGGCGGCATCAGTGTTAGCACTTGTAGCTGTATTATCTGAAGCCGTATTATATGAGAGTATCTGAAGCGATAGTAACTTTATTTAAAATTGTGTTTTTGTGCTCTATCATTAATTTGACGAGCTTGTCTTCCTCCTCTGTTGAAAAAATTTGCCCACGTTTCCTTTTTTCAGCCATTAACCCCTTAGATGCTCCACCATAGTATGAACGTGCCTGTTTTATCTGATATGTACCTAAATATATTAGAATTAAACCGCTTTCCTGAAAAAAAAGGGTCGTCACGTGAATTGCAAATTGCACTCAGATGACGTCAGTTAATGGCGCCGCCCGCTGAGTGACGACAGAGCTCGTATAAACAAAAAAACTTGTTGACGTACAGTACCAAGTAGCAATTGCCGTAGAGCGTGTTTTTGGTACTACAGTACCAAATAGCAATTTAGCGGTTATGTATTAAAATAATAAATCAATTACGAATAGTATTAACTTCAACAACTTTACAAACAAACTGAACGCGGTCGCGGCGTGTTATTTATTTGACAGTTCAGTTTGATATTTTGAAGCAATGGAATTCGGCTTCACAACCACGAATAACATATATTTTTATATATAAACCTATAAAATTCAAAAAATATTTTATATCGCGTATATATATTTTAACTTAGTAATATAAATCAATTTAATAATTAATTTTTTCAAAAAAAACATATCTTGAAAACACTTACGGTTTTTGCCAACACTACAAAATAGGGGTCACTTACTTAGGTGTCACTTAGGATGGTGAAAACGAATTTAGATAAGTAATATATTTAGGGGCTACCTACGTTAGGGGACTCTTAGTTAGGAGGTGATTTAAGTACAGTCGGTGAAAACGGGCATAAATCACACACATACATATAATCACGCCTTTATCCCTGGAGGGTTAGGCAGAGGTGAATTAACACCCACATTTCACCAATAATTGTATTCGGTCCCATGTAATAGGGGGTGAGCCTATTGCCATATTCCGAGCACTTTTGTTGACTTGAGCCATGCATCTGAGGCTGAGTCTGGGCTGTATATATCTGTCTGATGTTAAACTGCCCTATCCCTTAGTCGCCTTGTATAAGTCACACCAAGCTTATTTATCTGTATTTATCACATATAAAACTAATTTAACTTTAGTGCTTAGATCCTTAACTAAAGGTAATCTTCTCAAAAACTAATCTTGTAGTAACATTTATAAAAACACATATTAAACAAATAAACTAGGCTAACTGACTAACTATTGGTGAGATTTCGGTTTTTTAGTCTTTAAAATTTGTTTCTAAACAGAAAAATATTAATAAACTGAGTTTTTAGCTAAGGTATGTTTATTTATTTATTTATTTATTTATTCTTATAATTGCAAATACAGGTATATGGGTTGTTATGTTCGTACAATTAAGTAACACTATATTTAGCCTTGCGGCGTGCAATATTTTGTCAATAAAAAAAGAAGTTAAAGAATACAAAATTAATGCATGTCAATATGGGAGTCAATAAAAGGTATGTAGCACATGTCAAAAAAAAAAAAATCATAAATAACTTAAAATGTCAATAGGTATACTTGTCTATAACAGTTCATCACATAAATATTCCTTTACAGAATAATAGCACTTCTGCAACAATATTTTCTTAAGTGTATATTTAAAAAAAATATAATTAGCTTCCTCTAGAATTGACTTGGGTAAGTGGTTATATATTCTGGGAGCCATGCAGAAGATACTCTTGTTTAAATAAGCTGTGGAGTTGGAAGGAATACAGATTTTTAAATTATGTCTACAGCTTTTCAATTTTACGAACATATGAGCATTCCTCTTCACAAACAATACTGTTTCTAAAATATAAATACATGGCAGAGTCAGAATGTTTAGTTTAATAAAGGAGGGTCGACAGCTATCTATTGATTTTATATTAGAAATGGCCCTTACGCATTTCTTTTGCGCTTTAAATGCATATTCTACATCAGTAGCGTTGCCCCAGAAAATTATACCGTATCTTATGATTGAAGCAACATAACCATGGTAGGCGGTCAGGACTGTAGACGTACTTGATGTTTTCGAAAGTTTATAGAGAGCATAGGAGTACTGGTTTATTTTAGAACACAAACTTTCAATATGAATCTTCCAGTTCAAGTTCTCGTCAATATTTAGACCTAAAAATTTTGCTGCTGATACTTGTTTAATGTCCCTATTATTATACCGTATTTCCAAGTTCACTAGTTTATTAACTCTATTGCTGAATGTCATTATGCTAGTCTTGTCAATGTTTATTTTCAAATTATTTTGTGTTAGCCAACCTATACTAGTGCTCAAAGTTTCATGAATTTGGGGTTCAATCTCTTGTTTATTGTTTCCTTTAAATATAATAGTGCTATCATCAGCAAAGAGTACAGATTTATGGTGCAAGACCTTGGGAAAATCATTTATATATATAATAAACAAATGTCTTTGAAATGATTAGTCATTACACTAATTGATACATTTCCATTAAAAGTTTCCTCAAGACAAGAATTATTTTAGTTTCCTTAAGTATTACAATTTTAAAAAACAGAATATTATAACTTACCGGGTGTTTAGGGAACTCTTCAAGTCTTTCAGCTATTTCCTTTCCCTTCTTAGGTCTCATCAGAAGGTATATCTTTCCGGCATCAGGTATACATCGAAGTATTTTCTCAATTAGGCATAGTCCCACAAAACCAGTACCACCGGTGATAAAAAAGTTTTTACCGGTATAAAACTCCTTTACTTGAGATTCTTCAGACATTTTCAGTCAATTTTCACCAATTTTCACCAATTTTCGTTGTGAATTCTGTAATAAAATGAAAAACTAAGTAGTATGTACAAAAAAAATTGGAAATTCTTGAAAAGTTTTCGAAGACTTGGCAGACTTTGACATTTGTTTTCATAGGAAAACGGTGTTGCTATAGATTTAATATGAATTACCCAGCAATTTTGTCTTTTAGGATACTCAAACAAATGTCTAGAATAAATTATATACAAACAGATTATAATAATCTTGAGCGTTTAATTAAAATAACATACATAAAAATTACAGTATACATCTATTTGCAGTCATGGTAAAGTAATGCGTAGGTAAGGAATTTAATTAACGCTCCGTTAAGCTGTTATTTACCTCTTTGTTTAACACAATGGTGTTAAGATCACGATGACCTTGCAAGGTATCAATTATAAACGTAATTTAACATAATAATTCGATGTAAGCCAGTGGTTTCTGTATCCACAAAAGTTCACAAAACATATAAATAATATGGCACCCAAGGACCTGTTTATTACTTTGAACGATATAACAAAAAAAACTATGAATATATCTATTAGAGCAGATGTACGGAATTAATAATTTAGTCACGTAGTAACAAAAAGTAGGTTCTTTGAATAATTTTAATACGTGAAGAAATTACTCTACTGTTTTCGGCGAAGGACAAAGTACATACGTATGCACACACACAATAACAGCTCCTAAAGTCTTTCACACTTCATCCGTTATGTTGTCAAAAATTTATCATGCTCTTTTTCTTTCTTTTCCGTCCTGCTTTCTCCACCTATACGTATGATGGGCCCATGTAGAAGTCATATTCGTTACAAAAAATTGAGTTATCATAAATTTAACTACATTAAACGCATACATATAACTCAACGATTAAACGTTCATTACTATTACTTAGAGTTAATTCATATTTGCGCAGAGTCACAGCCACAGCGTATTGAAATGAAGATATAGATAGTATAAGTTAAAATAACATAATTTAGCTTTATGTCAACAACGTAATGCTTAAGTATATATCCCTCTTCTGAGATGATAAAAAGGAGAGAGATAGAAAGACAGCCTCTGGCAGTAAGATACAGAAAGCGCGGGTTCCTTCCCCACTTTGTGCAAATATTTGTATGCATATTTATATTTATATATGTATTTGCATTGATGGACTGGGATTAGCGTTAAGATGAAGAGAGATATAATAAATATGCCTTAATTAGCGCGTACTGATGTAACGCTATTTGTTGGGTTGACATTATAAAGTTTTCATTTTGAAGAATGTCTTTTCAATTCGCTACGACTGCGCACCAGTATTTGAATATATTGTAATAACATATATTCCTTTGTTTAAATAAAACTTACAAATTACTTTTTAAAATAAAACTTAAAATAATACAAGGACTAAGGTATCGGTAGTTAGGGTTTTTATAATACTCAGTGCAATAGTAATAATTTAAGAATATTCAGCCAAATAGTCAGTTATACATTGGACTATTTTATTTGAATTATTGACAGGCTGTAGAGCACCTATCTTACCTTAACCTAACTTTTATAAGCATTAGTTGTAACCCGGGGCGGGAGCGGCAGCGGGAGCGACGAAGGATCGCAAGCCAAGCTGCCCGCGTACGAAGGCAACTCGGGCGTCCGAGGTCGATGAACGACCTCCGCCCCCCATGAGCGCCGGCCTGGGGGTGACAGGTGGAGCCGCCTGTCACCCAGGCAGAAGCAGGCCGCGGCGGCGGCGCGCCTCCCCGTTTCCGGGGATGAGTTGAGGACTCTGTAGTCCCCACACCCGAGAAGAGGGCCAGATCGTGAGAGATGGCCCTGGGTCGGCCGGGGTGCGAGGGATATGCCTGTCAACCTCACCTTCGGCAACCAAAACGACCCACAGGCGGCGTGCGTTTTAGTCGGTTCGAGTCCGACATAACCTCTCTCACCGGCTCCGGTGGAGAGGTATCCGTGGGGATTTTGCACACGTAAAAAAAAAAGCATTAGCTGTAACAAAGTAATGCGTACAGTTTTAAGTATTTTATGATTGATTTGATGATTACTGGTCATTGGGATCGACATAAAGAGTGGACTTTGTACTATTACCTATTATAGTACGACCTTGTGATGCAAATAATTTTCATTACAGATAAGTACATGTTTTGTGTCGTGCAAAGGTACGATTTCACATCATTTTGTGCAGTTTGTTCAGCCTATACATTATATAACTTGAAAATATTTGTGTATAATACGTTAACTGGCGTTACCTGAGCATACTCAGAATGTTTTTATGACAAGTGGTTGTCGATGTTGACACAAACGACCAAGCATATCTCATATTTTAAATCTTGTCTCGTAATATAGCATCTAAGTATAGTAGAGAAAGTAGCTCTTTAGGTTATGAGTTCTTTATTTAGATAACTCGCTACTATCCACGGTTCCCCTAAGTCCTGGAAAATTGTGATCGAAAAATATCCTATCTTACTTCCGTAAAATCCGTTATATATTCAGAATAATATATTCAAAATAATAAATAAAAAGAAAAAAATTGTCTATTTTACAAATCCGTTTATAAAAACGGATTTGTAAAATAGACTATTTTTTTCTTCAGATTTAAGCTATATCTATGCCAAATTTGTTGTTTAGTAAGCGTGTAAAAGTAACATACAGACAAACCTAAAGTACTTATTGTCAGATTTATAATATTAAATAAATTATGAATATTTTAATAATATATTTAGGCTAACATTAGCTTGAGAAACAATACATTAGGTACATTACTTTACACATAGGCATAAAATTATTATTTCATTAAAATGTGGTGTTTTTATCTCTGTGGTATCCCCAAATTTTTCAAATTGAACGTCTTTTTTATCGTAGGGTAATTAATTTATAGATAGCAACATTTTGGTGAAACAGCGAATGAACGGGTGACGGCTGATTAAAAAAGATAAATTATAATTTATTCTGTATATTAGGTACCTACACCTATTTGCGGTAATTAAAAATATATAAACCGGTCAAGAGAGCGAGTCGGGTTCGCGCACTGAGGGTACCAAACAGAACTGAATTGAAGGACGAACTTTTGCAATCATACTTAAATGGCAATACCTATCTAGAAGTTTGATTTCCTTGCGATTTACACCAAATAGCAAGGAAACGGGTCCAAATTTCTTTCCAAATTTAAATAGCTGCTACATTTTCAATAAAAACTTTATTTTCGGCACACGCATTTTTTTCTTTTTTTTTTCTTTTATTATCTCTTGGTTGCCGGTTGGTTTTTTTTTCACAGCTATAAGAGGACCTGATTTTCATTTTAATTATACACCTTCACGCTTTCATGAGAAAATGATTCACTTGTGCTATAAAACCCTATATCCCTTGCATTTGGTTGGTATCTCTACATATTCCCAAGAAAAAGGTCTTCACAGACGCACAGACGGACACCGAAGTGATCCTACAAGTGTTCCTTTTTTTCACACATCCGTGTTCTGTGTTGTAACGGAGAAAGAATACAAGTATCACCACACCACTAACGGGAAAATACGCAGACGCTACCTATCACTGCGAGAGAAGGAAAACTCGAAATAAAACCCTGTACCAACCCGTCTGGCCAGCGTGGTAACACTGGTAACAGTAAGCCAAGACTATTGGCCAAAACCTATTTACAGCAATAGACTGCGATAGGCTACCTGATTTATTGATTTTTCCTATTGAGATGTGTAACCCTAAAAGTGTATTAAGCTTAAAATTATGGGTCCACAATGCGTAAAGTGTGCATTCAGTGATCTGTAACGCGACTTCGTCGTTAAAAGACCTCGGCAAGAAACTTTTTTTTTCTTTATCTTTTTGTGATCTTCTCAAAACAAGTTGTTAATAGTATACCTAATTAGTAATTAAGTTGTTTTTGCTTCAGCAGAGCACGTAATTAATTTCCTTTGACTGCAAAAATATCATGCATATTAATACTTAATCAAAATCATCAGTTTTAGATAGGGGTACTTTTTTTTTTTTAACGTGCGCAAAATCCCCACGGATACCTCCCCACCGGAGCCGGTGGAGGAGGTTATGTCGGACTCGAACCGACTAAAACGCACGCCGCCTGTGGGTCGCTTTGGTTGCCGAAGGTGAGGTTGACAGGCATATCCCTCGCACCCCGGCCGACCCAGGGCCATCTCTCACGATCTGGCCCTCTTCTCGGGTGTGGGGACTACAGAGTCCCCAACTCGTCCCCGGAAACGGGGAGGCGCGCTAGGCGCGCCACCACCGCGGCCTGCTTCTGCCAGGGTGACAGGCGGCTCCACCTGTCACCCCCAGGCCGGAGATAGGGGTACTTAATATACATCAATAATAGGTAACTTCTTTTAACGTTTGAGAGGTAGGAGACGACGGTATTCCCGTTTCAATTCGACAGTCGAAATGGAGAAGTATCGTAGGTACTAGAATTTGCTGCCGGATTTGTTGACATTTATTATCACTGCTCTTAAGTAATAACGTGATGATATTCGACATTCAATAGCTTTTCGGCAACTGACTGGATTTGACTGTCAACTGCCCTTTCTATAATGTAAAACTAGTATGAAATACAAAAGTATAATATCAAATTTAATTATTATTATTTTTTAAATTAATAAATAATAAATTAAAAACATGGGTAATGTTCACCACTTTTAAAATTCTTCATTTAACAAACTCAGTTGAATAATTTTTATTTTTGACTACTTAATATGTTTACACAACAGTTATCCTTTAAGGATTTTGATGTAAATACATATATATACCTATGATGAATGGTTTCCTCATTCCAGCGAGTATATTTCGTCGATAAACGAACTATTCAATACAATTTTTTTTTATCAATTCTAACCAGTAAGTTCCTGAGATTAACGCGTTCAAACAAACAAACTCTTCAGCTTTATAATATTAGTTTATAATACAATCACACCTCTTTGTTAGTGGGGTAGGCAGAGACCACCGTTTTCCACTTGCTTCGATCTTCCCTCAGTAAAATTCTCTATCTATACTAACAGTAGGCCAAAGCCTCCCAACATTGGGAGAGGCCTATGTCCAGCAGTGAATGCGATAGGCTTGATTTTTGATTGATTTAATAACTTTAATATTTAAAAAAAGAAACACTCTAAGTACATACATACATACATAAACTGACGCCTATATCCCCGAAGGGGTAGGCACAGGTGCAAACTTCTTGATATATCTTCGTGCTATATAAGTAAAATTAAGGGCATCAAAAATCCACAGCATAGTTGTTGACATAACATAAACTTACGCCTATATCCCCGAAGGGGTAGGCAGATGTGCTAGCACCCACATTTCGCCAGTTTATGTTTAGGTCTCAATGTAATAGGTGGCGAGCCTATTGCCGGGCACTTATAAACCTACGATAAATACACACATAACTTCGAAAAGCATTGAAAAGACATTGGTGTGTGCCATGGTAAAACCTGGGATCGAACCCGAAACCTCGTCTCAGCAGTCCATTACCCATATCACTAGGCTACCGCGGTTGTTCATTCTATGTATTTAAGTTCAATTATTATCTCAAATTAATTATCTGTATACCTGCGTTCATTCAAGATATCAAATCAAAAATCAAAATCATTTATTTCACAGAAGTAACAACTTAGATTAGGGTTAGTGCACATTAGTATAATTTTTTTTTATAAGTATATGCCGCTAAGAATTTCTAATAGGCTGTAATTTCGCTTTATAATACAAAAAAGTGAGGTCACGGTCTGTAATTTTTGCGATTTCAAATGTAATTAGCTATGTTTTATTGTCAGAATACGTTATAACAACTTATATTTTTACATTTACATTTATAGAAGGTAGGACACGGCGTTATTGCCGCCTAATTGAGCAGTCCGACTGGGGACGTTCCTCTGCCCTACAAAATACCGTGGCCATAATAACTTCGTGTTGTGTTCCCAGCGGTGAGTAGGATAGCCAGAGCTCACTGGAGAATTTGTGCTGTCAGTGGGAAGACTAAAGGCTTGTCGTGCTTTGTCTTCTACACTGACGGCATAAAAACTCTGTGCTTACAGGGTCGGCAGCGCGAGTGTAGATCCTCTGGTGTTACACACGTCCATAGGCCACGGTAACCACTTTCCATCAGGTGGGCCGTGTGCTTGTCTGCCACCTAAATGGTATAAATAAAACTAAATACAATCTTTTTAACATCAGACAGATATATACCTACAGCCCAGACTCAGCCTCAGATGCATGGCTTGAGTCAACAATAGTGCCCGGAAGACGGCAATAGACGTGCTCGTATGCCACTTTATCTAACAAAACAATACACTCTAGGGAAAAGTGGCATACGACCACGGCTATCCTAGATTTTTTCTCGTTTAATTCTTTTTAGAGCGCGCTTTTTCAATAGTCGGGTTTTTATTTTTATTTTATTTTTTATTTTTTAGATCACACCCGAGACGAGGGCCAGATCGTGAGAGATGGCCCTGGGTCGGCCGGGGTGCGAGGGATATGCCTGTCAACCTCACCTTCGGCAACCAAAACGACTCACAGGCGGCGTGCGTTTTAGTCGGTTCGAGTCCGACATAACCTCCTCCACCGGCTCCGGTGGGGACCTCCCCACCGGAGCCTATCCGGATACCTATCCGTGGGGATTTCGCGCAAGTAAAAAAAAAATAAAGTTGGGTTTTAGTTTTAAACTAAATTTTTTATTTATATTATTTTAGGGCAAGCAATAAGTATAACTTATACGTATTTGAAATGTGCTTATTAAGCCCTTTCAGTTGATACCAAACATATATTTATCTCAAATGTATTTTTTAACACAGTACTTCATGACCGCTAGAGGGCGTCTCATTAGATTCAGAGACACGTTATATAGCCTATAACCAGCGGACGACTAAGACGCTTTTAATGATACCTGATTTGTCCAGTTCGTAACCGCGGTAGCCTAGTGGTATGGGTAATGGACTGCTGAGACGAGGTCTCGGATTCCAGGTTTTATCATGGCACACCCCAATGACTTCCCGATGCTTTTCGAAGTTATTGGGACCTAAACATAAACTGGCGAAATGTGGGTGCTAGCACCTCTGCCTACCCCTTCGGGGATATAGGCGTGAGTTTATGTTATATTTATTATGGTAATAAGTGGTTGAGGAGCTACGAGGGAACAGATGAACCTATGTAAATATAGCTTGTCAGAAACCATAACCCTCCTTTTGCTTCCCCGTAGTCGGGTAAAAATAGAATCGTACGGAACCCTAACACGTGTTCAACTCACACTTGACACCTTATAACAATATTTGCATTGAACACGGAGACACAGGGACATCTAATGAACAAGTTCTTGCGTAATGTGTGTTTTCCTTTTATGTACAAGTTGTGTATGCTTGTGTACTGACAGTGCTCATGGCCGCCAAATATTTTATGTACTTCTTAGCTAATGTTGCTAGGGTTCAAAGTCTCACTATGACGTGTGTTTGTACTATGATTGATAGAAATAATAGTCATAATTAAACGTTTTTTTTATTATTACCGTAAACTGTGCGTTTTACAATAATATAATGAACTGTAAAAGTTTAACATTCTTATGACAAATAGTTTTAAAGATATTTGACTTTAAAAATTCAATTTGTCGAGTTGCCTGAAAACACTGCATACAAAATCGTGGCACGTGGTGACGTCACAGCGCACAGCGCGCTGTAGTGAAAATGTATGGAGTGCAAGAGAATATCGCATTTATCTCGGTCCACGTTGCGTTTACATGAATACAGTGCGTAATAATATTGATTTGAAGTTTAATAAGCAATCTAAAAAGTTGTAAATTTTGCTTTATTTCGATTGTTAATATTTTGACCCATTTTGGGAATTAAAAATAATGAAAAGTCATAGTTTCAGTTTAGTTAGGCAATATCTTAGTTCACTATGCATATTTTTAGCTAAAATACTAAGACATTAAGTAGTATTGGTACGAATTCGATGACTCGGGGAAACTATCCTATTATATAACGGCTCGGCACTTTTCGGGATTAAATCATGGTAGTTACTATTTCTGCCGACGTTTCGGATGCGTTGCAGCACCCGTGGTCACGACTTGACTAGCTTGCAAGCGTCGAGAGGTATGCGGGGAACATTTTTTGTGCGTCTACTTACTTTTTGTGCTATACTTTTATTATGATTATATTGTCTGCTTCATTTAATCAAAGGTGAGGTAGGACACGACGGTTTTTCCGTCCAATTGAGCAGTCCGTCTGGGGAAGTACCTCCGCCCTACAGAATTCCGTGGACATAATAACCTCGTGTTGTGTTCCCGGCGGTGAGTAGGGAAGCCAGTGCTCACTGGAGAATTTTTGTGCTGTCAGTGGGAAGACCAAAGGCTTGTCCTGCTTTATCTTCTGCACTGACGGCATAAAAACTCTCTGTGCTTAGAGGTGTAATAATTAAAATAATATGATGTTATTACAAAGTAAAAAAATTGGTTCGCAAGCGTCAGATGTAATAATAAAAAAATATGTGTCATATGACAATGAAAGAAGTAAGTGTGTAATCTCCTATTTAAAAGAAATATAAATAAAATTGGTTTGTAAGTACATTACCATAAAAGTTCGGGCGCCTTGGAGATACACATGCCTAAGATAATCAGCGGATACTGGAAACTTTTAATCTTCCGGAGGTGAGCTAAATGAAACCAAACTGTGAGGTTTAAGGTTTTATTGTCCACTCCAGTGTGCATTCAGAAATAGATGTAAGGATACATTCCTAATGTATAACTAACCTTAAATTTAAAATTAGATTTTTATAAGCTATGTCAATATTATCCTACGTCAATATGATTCTATGTCACCAATGCACTTTTAGGTTATTTTGAAGTTTAGATTTAAAATATAATTAAAGTAAGCTCACGGCATCCCTCGGCGAGTATATTGTAAACACAGCAGCGGGAAAGCTCGTAGCAGGCGAAGTTTTCAGTTTAAGCCCATGCGGTACATCCATGTTTGAGGTGAAAAGCCCAAACCCTCCATAAGGAAATGCAGTTGACCGAAGACAAAGAAACGCCGAAAAAGGTCCAAAGAAAAGAGAAAATGCAAAGACAAAGGCGGTTCCAATTTGGAAACCTGTAATAAAATTGCATGTCATTAGAACAAACTCCTATATGAACACGAGGTCCTAATTTTCTATAAATTTGTGCTACTTACCGCCTTAATTTGCTGGAACAATGCCAATAGCAAAAGAAATCATAATATTTTCAGATTAAGAGCTGAAACAATAGAATTTTAACAATTATTCCTCAAATTAGGAGCGTGGCGATTTCATCAAAGTGAATCTTATTAAAAAATGACAACTCACCAGAAATAAACTATAATTCCACAAGAGGATAGTTGTGAAGACACAAACTATTATCCTTTAGGCCAAAATACTCTCATTTTTATGAGATTTATTGAAATTAAGTTACGAAGCCATGAATATCGACCATCCAGCCTCAACGCTAGGAAGAAAGGTGCCTTGACAGGTATACGTCAAAATGTCATTCACTCCACGTTCCGAAACTTTTCGTTCAAAAATAGAATTAAAACCGGTGTGACGACGTTCGCAGAGCGCGTCGTTACATTACATCCCTCCCCAAAAAGAAAAAAAGAAAGAAGGAAACTTCCTTCTCTAATGAAAATTATGAGAATCCAGAACAAAATTCCAAAAAACCTCAAAAGACAAAATGTCTTGCAACATTTTTCAATAAACAAAAAAGGCAATGCGAAAGCATCTTGCATTGGGTATTGCAGAAATAATTATAAATTAAAGAATGGGAAAGCATTCCTAAAAATCAAAGAATGTGAAAACACTCGAAAAGTAAAGAACCAAACTCAGAAAAGAGTAAAAACTTATTTCAACACAAAAGTGAAAATAAATCCTTCAATAAAACAAATTAAACAATCCCTACTCAATTCCATTCCAGATATCGATTAGGCAACCAACGCCGTCGAATCTAATCCTTGATCTTAACCAGCCTTCTAGCATCAATACAAAAGTGCGGTTGAGCTCCTACGCCACCGACTCTATACCAGCTATTCCTGAAACAAAAATATGAAACTAACAAGATATCGGTTAAGCACCAACGCTGCCGAATCTGAAAGAAAATTGGTAAAAACAATGAAGTTTTCCCACTGTCGGTTAGGTTGAAAAGCCGCCGACTTCAAATTCATACTCCAACATCTAAAACGTCAAAACAAAATCACAACAAAAGTGTCGTAATAATATATTTATAAGCATTGTGATCGGCATAACACCACCAACTTTCCGAGCACAAGCAAAATATAAAGAAAATATGACAATTGTGACCAGTACAACACCACTGACTTTCTGAGCACAACCGCATAAGAAAAGTATGACATTTGCGACCGGCACAACACCACCGACATCCCGTGCGCAAAGCATAAAAAATGTAACAATGTGTATAAAAACACAATCGTACAAAAAGAGAAAAACGACAATTACGACCGGCTCAACACCACCAGCTTCCCGTGCGCAAAGCGTAAGGTGTGACTATGTGTATGAAACACAATAGCACAAAAAATTGTAAAGTCCAGTAAGACACAAGTTTCCCAAAAAATGGTATAACAAGGTGTGTAAAAAATGCATAAAATGCGTCCAATCCGAGAATCTTAATACTAAGAAAATAACCCAGAACTGTACAAAAATAAAGTTCAAGAAACTTAATTTTCCATTCCCTAAGTGAGTGGAAACAAGTCAAGTGAATTTAATGTAGAAAATGAATATTAAATTTCACTCCTATATTAGAGTAGAAACTAAATTCCTAAATTTGTACAAAATATACAATATTAAATATACAAGTGTATAAAAATATATACAGGAAAATAATCCTATACAACAAAGATAAATAAAAATTATAAGATCTTTTGATGTGGAACAATTTGTTAATATGGAGTAGAGTTACACAATAACAAGTCCTAAAATGACCTAAGTTATTTTTGAAGGAAACTAAAATTGAAATTAATAAATTGTTGTGAAGTTCCTAACATACATCTCCTTTCAACACCCCTCAACCTTTCAAACATCACCTCATAGTGGGGTCATACTTCAAACAAAGTACCAAAGACAAAGATAGACATTGTCAAAACAAGAATAATTTTAATATTTAATTATGTCTTTAATATGATAACGACCAGTATAGTTTTTATTAAGGTCTTTTAAAACATAAACATTAGAGGAAATTTTATCTTTTATTTCACACTTAACAAACTTAGGTGCTAACTTAGCCGAAAAGAATGCAGGAGCATTAGACTGCACAAAACTTCTCCTCCACACTATATCTCCCACCTCAAAAGAAATGACCTTCCTTCCTATATTATAATAACGCGCATTACGCTTATAAGCTTTAAGCAATGAAGCTTGAACTTTTATAAAAATATCACTAAGTGATTTAAGTGAAAAAGCAAATGAAGACCTATCAACAACATCAAGTTGATTGAGGTTATCAAAAGAATTACTAAAACGGTGCAATGAAGCATCAAAAATAAGTTCTCTACCGAACATGAGAAAATTAGGAGTGAAATCTGTAGCTAGATTCACACTACTATTTAAAGCTAATTGAACATGAGGCAAATATTTTGACCAAGTTCTATGATCATCTTTAACAAAACAAGAAATACATGTTTCGACTGTTTTGTTATATCTCTCTACAGGATTATTTTGAGGTGTATATAAAGTATTATAAAATATTTTACTAATATTATAACTTTTTAGAAAATCTACAAATTGCTTAGCTGTAAATTGGCTTCCACTTCATCATAAAGTTCTTTTTGTTTAGCAGGACTAAGGGGCCAATAACGTTGTTTAAAAGGTTCACCAGTAACATTAATTTTATGTTTAACTAAATGAGTAAGACCTAAGCCTCTCTTTTCATAAGAAATATTTTCAAAAAGTGAAATAATTTTATTTAACTCGTGTTTCTCAGAAGGAGAAAGTTCAGAAACAGAAGTAACTGCATTTACACAAGTAGGTAGTGGATTCATATTCAAAAGTAATATTATTCCATAAGTCTTTAGCAAGATTAAATTTCAACCAAAAGTCAAATCCCAAAATAATTGAAGGTTTAAAAGAAGGTATTATCAAAAAATCTACATTTTTAGTTAAGTTATCACAAGTGATAGGTAAAACCATAGTTCCAATAACATTGTGTGCAGAACCATCAGCAGTAACAGCGTTACCTTTATAAGGTTTAAATTTATAACCTAATTGCAAAAATGTTTGATGAATATTAGAACCGAGTACACAACTACAAGCTCCACTATCTAACAAACCTGAATAAAATTTATTATTAATATTAAAATTTAAATAAGGTCTAGTGTCTTTATGTTTAACAAACAAAACAGGAGCAGCCCTGATATTATTAAAGAAAACTTTCAAATAATCCAACCATTCATTAAATTCTTTCTTACAAGTGGCTTCATTCGGAGCATTGCTAAATTTTTTCAACATCGAGTCACCAGAGGTTTTATCAAAAACTAGGGCTCGATGGGACCTGATACGTTTTTTGACTGAACAGTATTTGAATTACAAACTTCGCAATTCTTCGTAGTGACGCCAAGCTTGTGACATTTAAAACAAATTACACCTGGAAATGTAGGGCAATTTTTATAAGAATGTCCAGAGGACTTACATTTTAAACAAGTTA
Organism: Eilema griseolum; assembly: GCA_963662185.1. NCBI lineage: Eukaryota > Metazoa > Arthropoda > Insecta > Lepidoptera > Erebidae > Eilema > Eilema griseolum. The sequence continues at coordinate 8,675,874 of OY759259.1, forward strand.
AATCATCTGATTTAACGGCACTAATTTGAGCAGAATATTTTTCTTTTTTAATACTTTTCTCACTCAAGTTCTTTCTTGACACAAAATTCTCTAATTCTCTGCTGAGGTTAATAAATTCGTCGATAGAAGAAATAGTTCTACCAAACACAAAAGGTGTGTAAATATTTAACATGTTATGTTTAATAATAGTTATGAGGGTAGCATCAAAAACAGGCATAGACAAACGGCTAGCCATATCCATTATGTCTGTAATAAAATCTGGTAATGACTCAGTTATCTTTTGTTTACGAGTACGGAGTTCATGTTCCAAATGATAATCAAATTCAATTCTATCAAAACGTTTCAACAACGCAGCCTTCAAATCCTGCCAAGAAGCAATACGAATACGAACACTACGAAACCATTTAAGCGCAGTGCCTGACAAAAGATCAGAGAATGAACTAACCAAAAAATATTCATTAAAATTTTTAAACAAGAAATATTCTTCCACTTGAGTAATAAATTCCCTAACGCACGATTTACCATCATACAAAAGCTTACTTCGTTTTAAATCAGGCAACTTAGTAACAGAAGGCAAGTTTTTCTTCAAATTATCATTCAATAAAACATTCATCATATTAAATGAAGATGCGGCTCTCAGACTATGATCACCAGCTCCTCGACTATTCGAAAATGGATCAACAACTTCAGACAAATCAGCCATGACATGAGGCATCTCATGAGTAGAAGTACCAACTGGAACATCATTAACAACATTCTCAAACAAAGGCGGGACCTGTATTTCCTTATCCATGTTTGATTTATAAAAGGATGTGAAAATCTAATAAAAAGTTGTATTAAATACACTATAAGTTTCTAATTAAAGTATCAATTAAAGTTTCTAATTAAAGTTAATTAAATTATGAATGAAGTTAATTGCATTGATAGCAAAACGCTAAACTCAAAAGTCAAACAAACTCATAGAATGGAATGTTATTGTTGCAAAAATTATTTAGGTCAAATGCCTATAAAGATAAAAATGCATTAGTGATTCACAAAATAAATTATTTATGTCTACTTAAGGTAAACAGCAAATATTCAAATATTACTATGTTTTCACACATGTGAATAAAGGTTAAGAACTAGTAATTATATAATATTACTAAGTGGAAAATCTTACCTGTAATAAACAAAAGCTATATAAGACAAAACAATTATAACAGTAACCATGTTATACAAATTGAAACATTCACCTGTAATTGAGAGATACAAACAATAGTACTAACTTGTAGTATGATTAGTTTTGCAAAGTAAACAATAACAAAGATTTACTGTAATACACAGTTATGTAACAGTAAAATACATGAAGAAAACACTGTTCTTAACATGATAAGGTAAAAAATAATGCAAAGGTGACAAGGAATAAAGATATATGCACACTGTCATGTCCCTGTTCGCGAGTGCCAATTGTAATAATTAAATAATATGATGTTATTACAAAGTAAAAAAATTGGTTCGCAAGCGTCAGATGTAAGTAATAATAAAAAAATATGTGTCATATGACAATGAAAGAAGTAAGTGTGTAATCTCCTATTTAAAAGAAATATAAATAAAATTGGTTTGTAAGTACATTACCATAAAAGTTCGGGCGCCTTGGAGATACACATGCCTAAGATAATCAGCGGATACTGGAAACTTTTAATCTTCCGGAGGTGAGCTAAATGAAACCAAACTGTGAGGTTTAAGGTTTTATTGTCCACTCCAGTGTGCATTCAGAAATAGATGTAAGGATACATTCCTAATGTATAACTAACCTTAAATTTAAAATTAGATTTTTATAAGCTATGTCAATATTATCCTACGTCAATATGATTCTATGTCACCAATGCACTTTTAGGTTATTTTGAAGTTTAGATTTAAAATATAATTAAAGTAAGCTCACGGCATCCCTCGGCGAGTATATGTAAACACAGCAGCGGGAAAGCTCGTAGCAGGCGAAGTTTTCAGTTTAAGCCCATGCGGTACATCCATGTTTGAGGTGAAAAGCCCAAACCCTCCATAAGGAAACGCCGAAAAAGGTCCAAAGAAAAGAGAAAATGCAAAGACAAAGGCGGTTCCAATTTGGAAACCTGTAATAAAATTGCATGTCATTAGAACAAACTCCTATATGAACACGAGGTCCTAATTTTCTATAAATTTGTGCTACTTACCGCCTTAATTTGCTGGAACAATGCCAATAGCAAAAGAAATCATAATATTTTCAGATTAAGAGCTGAAACAATAGAATTTTAACAATTATTCCTCAAATTAGGAGCGTGGCGATTTCATCAAAGTGAATCTTATTAAAAAATGACAACTCACCAGAAATAAACTATAATTCCACAAGAGGATAGTTGTGAAGACACAAACTATTATCCTTTAGGCCAAAATACTCTCATTTTTATGAGATTTATTGAAATTAAGTTACGAAGCCATGAATATCGACCATCCAGCCTCAACGCTAGGAAGAAAGGTGCCTTGACAGGTATACGTCAAAATGTCATTCACTCCACGTTCCGAAACTTTTCGTTCAAAAATAGAATTAAAACCGGTGTGACGACGTTCGCAGAGCGCGTCGTTACAGAGGGTCGTCGGCGCGAGCGTGGTATTGCCTCCCCTGGTATTGCACACGTCCATAGGCCACGGTAACCACTTTCGATTCGGTGGGCCATGTGCTTGTCTGCCTCCAAAGTGTTATAACAAAAAAAAATTACAATCAGTATTAGATCGAGCTTTACTAGCAAATACTTAAAATGATCTTAATACTTACTAATGATATCATACCAAACTGTATTTACCCCCGACGCAAAAACGAAGGGGTGGTATAAGTTTAACGTGTCTCTCTGTGTGTCTGTCTGTGGCATCTCTTGAACGGATGAACCGATTTGGATTTAGTTATTTTTTTGTTTGAAAGGTATATAAGTCGGGAGTGTTTTTAGCTATGTTTGAAAAAAATCGGTCGGAAATAGCCGCTGCGCCGCTACAAAATGACGAAGTAGGGTAACGTTGCGATCATTAGACCGGTTCTTGCTTTGACCAATAAGGTTTCAGGCGAAAGTTCGGTGGCTTAGCGGTCAGAGCGACAGCTGGTTCGAGTCCCGCCAGGACCGTTTAATTTTTTTTTATCTTAATCGATTTTGAGTATGTCTATTCTGGTCCGCGTGTTTTCGCGCTCCGGAGAGCACGTTAAGCCGACCGTCCCCCGGTTCCCATACGAACCCTGGCAGTCGTTACGGGTAATTAGAGTCCTAAAGAGTCAGTCTAGAGTCGAGTAGTCTAACTACAGAACTTCTATATCACCATTTGGTTGTGGAGGTCAGATGGCAGTCGCTTCACGGAAAACATCGAGGTTTAACCGCATCGCAGTTAGACTGAACTCCACGGTGAAGATTTCGGATGCGACCGGGACTACCTCAAAGGGGATGACATACATACATACAATCACGCCTTTATCCCCGGAGGGTTAGGCAGAGGTGAATTAACACCCACATTTTACCAATCATTACATTCGGTCCCACGTAATAGAGGGTGAACCTATTTCCGTCTTCTGGGCACTATTTGTTGACTCAAGCCATTCATCTGAGACTGAGTCTGAGCTGTATATATCTGTCTGATGTTAAACAGCCCTATCCCATAGTCGCCTTGTACGACACCGCATGGGAAGAGATGGGTGGTCCAAATTCTACTCTGCCAGGAACCAAGCGACTTAAAGGGGATGAAAGGCTATAATATATGTACAAGCTGGATAACGTTAAGTCTGTCCAGACAATTATTTCACCAATTTTCGTCAGGTTTTGCCCATCAGGGATTCGTACACTGAGACCTCTTGCTAAGTAGCTGCACTTTTTACCACTTCACCAGTAACAGTATTTAGATTCGGTGAGTATGGTAGCCAGAGCTCACTGGAGAGTTTTTGTGCTGTCAGTGAGAAGGCAAAAAGATTGTACTGCTTTGTCTTCTGCACTGAAGGCACAGAAACTCTCGGTTCTTTACAGGGTCGGCAGCACGTGTGTGACTCCCCTGGTGTTGCACACGTTCATTAGCCACAGTAACCACATTCCATAGGGTGGGACGTGTGCTTGTCTACCACCCGAGTGGTATAAAAAGAACACATTTATTTTGTAAATTTTTTTCAGGTTTTTGCCCGTCCAGGATTCGTAAACTGATACCTTTAGCACAACAGCCACGCTTTCTACCGCTGCGCTAGTACAGTAGATGCGGAAATGAGTTTCCATTACATTCATACATACATTCATATGGGAAAGCGTGTCAATCCATTTGTAAGTTATCAATCTTTAAAACTTTCACAATCTAAAATTTACTTATTAATTGTTTAAACTTTTTTTATAACGTATTGTATTGCGTAAATATGAATTACATATATCTGGTGATATCGTAATTTTACAATTCTTCTATAAATATATATTCTATATATTATATAATAGTATATATTCAACCAAATATTCTTTTCTTGCGGCTACGGCGATGTTGAATCATTTCAATTGTTTTTTTATACCACTTTGGTAGCAGACAACACCAGGTGCGTTACATTCGCGCTGCCCACCATAAAGAAACCTTCAGATGCTCGTCTTGAAAAACCCCATATTGTATGTGCTTGGGAAAACCGCAGCAGGGAGATCATTCCACAGCTTGAGTGTGGGGGGATGAAGTTTCTTCCATACCGCACAGTGCGCACTGTCTCAGGTCGCAATGTGGGAGGATGAATTACCTGCCTATGGAGAGCGGTGCGATAAATACATAATATAATATTATATTAAATAACATAAAAGAAAAAATATGTCTTTTCCTATATTTCACTTTTTTTTTACGTGCGAAAAATCCCCACGGATTCCCCCCGCCGGAACCGATGGGAGGTTATGTCAGACTCGAACCGACAATTTTTTTTTTAAAATTCTGACTTCATTTTAATTATGTATATATATGTAATGTGCGTTGTGTTTTGCAATAAATGTATTTTCTTTCTTTCTTCTTTCTTCTTCTAAAACACACGGCGCCTGAGGGTTTGTTGTCGGTTGCTGAAGGTAAGGTTGACCGGCATATTTTTTCACGCCTTCTCCCACCCAAACTCATGGCAGCGCAATTAAAGGAAATAGGCAACACAGCGGCTCGACACACTCCCAAAAGCTTGCTATTTGAGGTGGAGTCCACTAACATCTGTGGGCTCCATGCAAACCTCAACGCCGTCCACCAACACCTAGAGACGGCGAAACCTGCCATGTTTTTTCTAACGGAGACGCAAATACACCGCCCTGACGATACGACCTACTTGCTCTACCCTGGCTATGTTCTTGAGGAAAGTTTTCGTGCAAAAGCCGGGGTGTGCGTGTTTGTTAGGGCGGATGTTTGCTGTCGCCGTTTGCGCTGCCTAGAGGACCCATCCTTCTCCATCCTTTGGGTACACGTAGACCATGGCCCTACGAGTCAGATCTATGTGTGCCTCTACCGTTCCCATACAGGAGATGCTGAGACAACTCGACTCTTCGAATATCTGAGTCAGGCGGCAGATGATGCGCAGGAGCGATTTCCGAATGCCGAAATGGTGTTTTTGGGGGATTTTAACGCCCACCACGAGATCTGGTTGGGCTCCTCCAAAACAGACCATGCGGGAAGAGCCGCCCACGCGTTTGCTCTGGCGCACGGCCTGACCCAATTGGTGCACGAGGTCACTAGGATACCAAGAAGGTCGGGCCTAGCACCTTCTCTGCTAGACCTTCTGCTGACGAGTGATCCGGACCGGTACAGTGTATCGGTGCGAGCCGCTTTAGGCAACTCCGACCACTGTCTGGTCTGTTCCACGGTGCCCATTATAGCGCCCCCACGACCCGTGCAGGGGAAGCGGCGTCTCTGGCACTACTCGTCAGCGGACTGGGATGGACTTCGTGACTATTTTGCGTCCATCCCGTGGGTTGAGCGCTGCTTTGAAGGTAAGAACCCATCGGATTGTGCTACTGCTGTTGCCGGTGAGATCGGTCTGGGTATGGAATACTATATCTCATACACCGATGTCACCGGTGACCGCGGGGTGCGCCCTTGGTTCGGGCGCGAGTGTGCGGAAGCTGTTGAAAAAAAACAGTCTGCGTACCGCGCTTGGGTAAGGGCGCGCGCCACGCGCCATCCCAATCTGGGCCACTTCAAGGCGGCGTACAACAGAGCCACAAAGGTCTGCAGAAGAGCCTACGTCAGAGCGGATGCCCTGCGCATAGCGCGGCTTGGTCAAGAGCTAGTGATGCATCCCACGGGAAGCCGTGGCTACTGGCGACTGGCTAAAGCCGTGCAAGCCAACTTCTGTCAGCCTTCGCTGCCTCCGCTGCGTAACCCTGATGGATCCCTGGCCCATGAGCCGCAAGAGAAGGCAAATCTGCTGGCTAATCTCTTTGCGGCCAACTCCCGAATCGATGATTGTGGTACGCAGCCACCAACACTACCCGACAGTGACCACGCGATGCCTGATATCCATATCAGGCAACGCGATGTCCGTGCAGTGCTACAATCACTCGATGTCCGGAAAGCCAGTGGTCCGGATGGTATTCCAGCGGTAGTCTTGAAAAAATGTGCAGCGGAGTTGTCTCCAATGCTTACGCGCCTGTACCGGCTATCCTACAGTTCGGGTACAGTGCCTTTGCCTTGGAAAGAGGCGAATGTTCAGCCGATTCCCAAAAAGGGGGATCGCTCGGAGCCAGCCAACTATCGACCCATAGCCGTCACCTCAGTGCTGTGCAAAGTGTTCGAGCACATAATCAACAAACAGCTCATGCGGCACCTAGAGGATCACTCCTTAATTAATGACCGGCAATATGGCTTCAGACCGAAACGGTCAACGGGTGATCTTCTAGCATACGTTACCCATCTTTGGGGTGAGGCTATGGACAAGCACGGCGAGTCACTGGCAATTAGTCTTGACATCGCCAAAGCTTTCGATAGAGTCTGGCACAAATCGCTTCTTTCCAAGCTACCTGCCTTTGGTCTGCCTTCTAGGCTGTGCAACTGGGTTGCTAGCTTCCTGCAGGGGCGCCGTATTCGCGTCCTTTGTGACGGACGAGCTTCGGAGTTTCTGCAGGTTAATGCTGGCGTGCCCCAGGGGTCCGTCTTATCACCCACTCTCTTTCTTCTGCATATCAACGACATGCTGTCTACCGGCAATGTTCATTGTTATGCAGACGATAGCACTTTGCATGGGAGTTATCATGGACATCCTGCGGCCAAGCAGTCGGATATCGCGGAGAAAAGGCAGCTTCTTGTCACTGAGCTTGACGGGATCCTGAACCACATTTCTCAATGGGGCTCTGAGAACCTGGTTGAGTTCAATGCCAAGAAGACGCAGGCATGTGCGTTTACAGCAAAAGTATCTTCTTTCCTTCCCCTCCCCACTCTACAGAGCACGCCACTGCCACTGCAGGACAATCTCAATATCCTAGGTATGGATGTTCGCTGCAACCTGAATAACAAAAACTACATCGAGAGTATCATCAAAACAGCCTCAAGAAAACTCGGAGTCCTGAACAGAGTGAGACGGTTTTTTACGCCGGAGCAGCGGTGTCTTCTATACAAGACACAAATTCGCTCCTGTGTGGAGTACTGCTCGCATCTCTGGGATGGTTCAGCAAAGTACTTACTAGATGCTCTCGACAGGTTGCAGCGACGTGCGGTCCGCATCATTGGGAATCCCGAGATCACGAACACCCTAGAACCTTTGCAGCTGCGTAGAGATGTTGCGTCCATGGCTGTATTTTACCGTTTGTACCATGGGGAGTGTTCTGATGAGCTCTTCCAATTAGTCCCACCCTCCCCTTTCCTATACAGGACAACGCGTGCAGGTCTTAGATGTCATCCGCACACGGTGCAAAACATCCGATCAAGAACCAAGCGGTTCGGAGACTCTTTCCTCTGTCGCACCATTAAGGCCTGGAATTCATTACCAGCTCACGTGTTTCCTTCTTCCTACAGTCCCGGGTCCTTTAAGCGGGGCGTGAAAAAGCATATGATGAGGCCGTCAAGCTGAGTGTCACCATTGTCACACGGTATGTGTAAGTAATGGTGACCCTCTTTTCTGGGACTTTGCCTTCAGCTTACCATCAGGCAAGGCGAAGTCCAATTGACGTGTCCTATATAAAAAAAAAAAAAAAAAAAAAAAAAAAATATGCCTCACACCCTGGCTGACCCAGACCCTCTCGATCTGGCCCTCCTCGGGATTACACTAATTGCTTCAGAATTCTTGTGGTTATGGAGAAAGAATCTCATCCAAAGGGTTGTAGGCGACCAACGGAAAAAAACGCAGACGATATCCCTACGAGCGAAGGGAAACTCGAAATTAAACCCTGTACGAATCCGTCTGGTCAGCGTGGAAATAGTAGGCCAAAGCCTCCCAACATTGGGAAAGGCTATGTCCAGCAGTGGACTGGTAAATTGCTTCAAAAATTCGTTAATGCTATTTGCGTGTCTACAGTTACAAAACACTTGGAGGTTATGGAAATTCACACACACACACAAACTCACGCCTATATCCCCGAAGGGGTAGGCAGAGGTGCTAGCACCCACATTTCGCCAGTTTATGTTTAGGTCCCAATGTAATAGGTGGCGAGCCTATTGCCATTAACCGGGCACTTATAAACCTGCGATAAATACACACATAACTTCGAAAAGCATCGAAAAGTCATTGGTGTGTGCCATGGTGAAACCTGGGATCGAACCCGAGACCTCGTCTCAGCAGTCCATTACCCAAACCACTAGGCTACCGCGGTTCCGGTTATGGAAATTCACCGATAGGAAATTGCCTTCGAGGTTACAAAAGCAATATATTCATAACAAAGTTATTAACATAGATTCTAAACATAGATATTAATTATTTCACTTACGAAATCTCTCTGATTCGGCAAGTAAACGTTGTCTAAAAATAGAATAGAGTACTAAATATACTGACCAAAAATTCGCGGGCGTTGCGTAAAGTTTTATTATAAGTTCATTGGCCATAATTCGATGCTTGGAGCGTAAACAAGATATAAATATTTCCAATGATTATAGGCATATAATATAGTTTTAGATTAATATTGTGAATATATTATTTAGAAATAGCTTTCGTACATAATCACGGAATATTATTAAATAAATAATTTCAATAAAATTAATCAACAAATAAAATTAGTGTCTTTTTATTTCTTATACAACTTAGGTGGCAGACCAAGCACACGGCCCACCTGATGGAAAGTGGTTACCGTGGCCTATGAACGTGTGTAACACCAGTGGAGTCACATCCGTGCTGTCGACCCTGCAAGAACAGAGATTTTAAGTGCCTCCAGTGCAGAACACAAAATCAGGACAAGCCTTTAGTCTTCCCACGTATAGCACAAAAACTCTCCAGTGAGCTCTGGCTATCCTACTTACCGCCGGGAACACAACACGAGGTTATTATAGCCGTGGTATTCTGTAGGGTGGAGGTACTTCCCCAGTCGGACTGCTTAATTCGGACGGGAAAACCGTCGCGTTCTACCTCCTTTAAAACCTTCCGTCTGTTTACGAATTTCAAAATTAAAACTTTTCTGTGTATTATCATAGAATCTATAAAAGAAAGACAATTTATAGAAAGGAGACGGAAACGATTTGATACAATGTTGAGCTGTTATCATTATCTTGAGCCATTATCATTATTATTGTATTGATGAACAGTGTAATTCAGTAGACAAAAATATTTCGCAGGTAGGAAGGTACCTACGAATTCGCTTGTACCTTTGTTTTTTACGTTCGCAAATTCCCCACGGATACCCCCAAAGAAGCCGGTGGAAGTGGTTATGTCGGACTCGAACCGGCCAAAACGCACGACGCCTGTGGATCGCTTTGGTTGCCGAAGGTGAGGTTGACAGGCATATCCTTCGCACCCCGGCCGACCCAGGGTCATCTCTCACGATCTGGCCCTCTCCTCGGGTGTGGGGACTACAGAGTCCCCAACTCGTCCCCGGAAAGGGGGAGGCGCGCGAGGCGCACCGCTGCCGCGGCCTGCTTCTGCCTGGGTGACAGGTGGCTTCACCTGTCACCCCCAGGCCAATTTGCTAGTACCTGCTACACAGGCTAATAATAGTTTAAAACTTCATGATATGACATATATGACTTTTCTGTTAAATGCCGTATATATTCCGCCTTAGGGTAAAATAAAGTGGTTTTTTTTATGAAGGACACGTCAATTAGACTTTACGACGCCTGATGGTAAGCCGAGGGTAAAGTCTCAGGAAATAGAGTCACCATATACATATACCATGTGACAATGGTGACACTTAGCTTGACGGCCTCATCATATGCTTTTTCACGCCCCGCTTAAAGGACCCGGGACTGTAGGAGGAAGGAAACATGTGATCTGGTAATGAATTCCAGGATGCGACAAAGGAAAGATTCTTGGAAACGCTAGGTTCTTCATATCATCATTATAATATAAGATAATCTTTATTGTACACCAACACATTACACAGTACATGTACGGACAACATTATGAAAAATGTACAAATGGCGGCCTTATCGCTACGAGCTATCTCTTCCAGGCAACCTTTGGATGGAAATGTTATAATTGTCTTAACAATAATAACCCATGGGTAGTTATAAGTGTATCTCCCTCTTTACTACCATATATTCATCATCAGACTCATTATTAAAAAAATCATTTCATCGTGTGCTTTTCACGACCCGCTTATAGGACCCGGGACTGTAGGAAGAAGGAAAGGTTATTTTTAAGAAACATATGGTTAAAGAATAGCATGTCCACTATGCCATACTAAATCATTTTCGTGGGGTAAATTATACCTCTATAAATTCCAGGGGTACTCATTCTCTTCCCGTGGGGGTTGGTTTGTATTTAGGCCTATTTGAAAATCAAAAGATAAAATTATGACATAATAAGTCCTAAGTAGGTACTAAAAATGTTTAAGATTTAGATTGAGTTTTATACAAAAATCTAACAATAACATCAGGTATTTATATTATAGTAAAACCAATATTCTCATGAAGTAGCTAAAGTCTGTTTTATTTCACATCATAGACAATTTAATTTTTTTATTATTCCACTTAGGTAGCAGACAAGCACACTACCCACCTGATGGAAAGTGGTTACCGTGGCCTATGGACGTGTGTAACACCACAGAAGCCACACTCGCGCTGCCGATCCTGTAAGCACAGAGTTTCTGTGCCGTCATTGTAGAGGACAAAGCAGGTAAAGCCTTTAGTCATCCCACTGACAGTACAAATTCTTGAGTGAGCTCTGGCTACCCTACTCACCGCTGGGAACACAACACGAAGTTATTATAACTACTACTACAAATGTTATCTGTAGGGCGGAGGTACTTCCCCAGTCAGACTGCTCAATTGGGCGGAAATTCCACCGTGTCCTACCTCCTACAGAAATAATATGATTAGACAATATTGGAGGGACGGTGGTATATCTCAATAACATCGCGATGTCAGAAGTTACCTTAGCGTGGTAGGTACTTACCTACTTATTTTTGTAAATTTTTATGGGCTAAGCCACTTTATTTGTTGACTGTACTGTCGCCCTCAGAAGCTGCTGAACATTGTCAACATAAACACGATCTTTACTCATAAATAAATAAGTTAAATAGGTTTAGAACTAAACCCTGACTACGGAAAAATAACGCTTTAAAAAGTATTAAACAAGAAAATATTAAGGATAGCCGTGGTCGTATGTCACTTTTTCCTAAAATGTCATGTTTTGATTCGCCACCGGCTCTGGTGTGGGGAATTTTTGGTCGATAAAAAAGGTATGTTTGGTGGTATACCTTGGAATGTGTTAAGCTGATAGAAATGAACACCAATGGCGACGGTATTGTACCTATATGTAATTGATATGTCGTATACTCCATGCTAACCTCATCGCATTGCATAAATGAGTATTGCAAGTGATTTAACGTGACCGCCGGCTGTGGTATACTTTCCACTGACAAATCGCTAGGGTTGTCACAATATATCGTTCAACCGTGCAGAAATCTACACGGATATCATATTCCTCGGTAACTGGTGGAGGTTACTGTCGCAATCGAACCATTTAAAACTGCACGACATCTCGGGATTTCTTTTTTATAGGACACGCTAACTTGACTTCATCTCGCCTGATGGTAAGCTAAAGGCAAAGTCTCAGGAAAGAGGGTCACCATTACAGACACTAAGTGTTACAATGGTGTGGCACTCAGCTTAGCGGCCTTATCAGATGCTTGTTCACGCCCCGCTTACAGGGCCCGGCACTGTAGGAAGAAGGAAGGTTATAAATTTACCCAATAAGACATTACATATTACATAGTAGATGTTGCAGAGGTTCTCCACGTTCCCCTCAGAGAAAGATCGCGGGTTTGAATCCCGCCAGAACAGATCCACATTTTTTCTTATCTAAATCTATTAGATAGAGGATATTGTTATAAATATTATTAAAGTATGTTTGACAACCCTATACCGAGTGGAGAAACTCGCGTATTTTCGCTATAAATAACTATTATAATGTTATTATCCGCTTACCATTTTATTATACAGCTATGATATTTTGTGGTATGAAGTAAATAAGATTTTCTTTATGATTCAAATACGTATAATTATCAGCCATTTTGGCTATAATACTGCAAGAAAAAGCTCGTGGTTAGTGGTAATCGAGTACACATACACACACTCAGGATCGGTGGAAGAGGTTATGTCGGACTTGAACCGACGAAAATGCACGCCGCCTGTGGGTCGCTTTGGTTGCCGAAGGTGAGGTTGACAGGCATATCCCTCACACCCCGGCCGACCCAGGGCCATCTCTCACGATCTGGCCCTCTCCTCGAGTGTGTGGACTACAGAGTCCCCAACTCGACCCCGGAATCGGGGAGGCGCGTGAGGCGCGCTGCCGCTGCGGCCTGCTTCTGCCAGGGTGACAGGCGGCTTCACCTGTCACCCCCAGGCCTGCGCTCATGGGGGACGGAGATCGTTCATCGACCTCCGACACTCGAGTTGCCTTTGTACGCGGGCAGTTTGGCTTGCGATCCTTCGTCGCTCACGCTGCGGCTCCCGCCCCACCTCCTCCTTCACGAGCATTACTTGCTCGCAGAAGGAGGCGCCAGACCATCGCCGCGAGCAAGGTGGAGAGCGTGAGAACTCTCACTCCCAGGGCCGCCACCAGCTCCCGTCACGGCGTCTCCCACGCCGGACACTCGGTGTGCAGCCCCGAGACCTCGCTCGCGTCGCAGTGATACCTCCTACAGTATTACTTTCATCACAACGTATCAAATATCTAAACCAGAGCAAGCTATTTCCTCGGTAGTTTTCCGTCATTGGGTTGTAAGTATCTAGACGTTTATCTCAAGATATATTATTATCTATATTACATATTATATAAAAGAAAGTCGTGTTAGTTACACTATTTATAACTCAAGATCGGCTATACCGATTTGAATAAAAAAATAGTGGGGATGTAGCTTAGAACCAGGAGGAGGATTAAGATATTTTTCTTCCCGTTCGACCTTCATCCCGTTTGACCGCGTTCCCGTGCAACGTGACATAAAAACAATGAGAATACAAGCAACTATAAACTGTATAACAAAAACGCAGATGCGTTTTTGTTATACAGTTTGGAATAGTGTGCGTATTTTTATTACTTTAAAATTATAAATTTAACAAAAAACTACCTAGCTAACGTATAATCAGTGCATAAGTGCGTGAGAAATAACATGTATTGCTCGCGAATTAATGTAAAAACTCGCAAACTATCATTCCTAAAAAAATTTCAAAATACCAAATCAAAAGTGTTAAAGTACTGCGTTTGATGGTTATACGCCACAATAGTGCCTAAAACTACACTAAAGTGACCATTTTGTAATAGTGAAGTGATATAAAAACAAATCTTTATATTTTAAGATAAACAGACCGTTTTGAAAAATATTTCATTCAAATTTTACTAAATTTGAACTTTGTACCCGCCAAACCATAGCCAAAAAGATCATAATAAAGACAATAGTTTTATACCATAGACAATACGACACTGTTTTGACCGCTTTTATAATCCCGTAGTCGACTGCATTGACAACTGGTAGAAATCGTGTCGTGTCGCGTTGCGTCGTATAGGGTCTGCTGTTTATAAACAACAAAAGCGGCGAACTTATCGTGAACCTGACTAAGTTGACTTACAAAGCTGCAAAAAAAAGGTCATAGGAAATAATATTTAAATAGAAAGAATACTTTACAAAATGGATTTAGCTGACATAGAAAATGTTACTTTTCGACAACAAATATCACGAGTACTATCGTGCGACTCGCTATACGATGACGCTTCGCAAGATGCCATAGATTTAGATCAAAATTTGACGACTACAAGTTTGGATGAAAGTTCTAAGCGATTAATTACTACAACAGAAGAGATTGAAAAATTAAGGAAAGAATTAGAAGAAAAAGAAAAAATGTTGATTAGTGCACATGCCATAATCGACAAACTATCTCTTGAAAACTGTCAACTTCGTAAAGAATTGGCCGATGTGTCATACTCGAAGGACCCTTCGCAGTCTAGCTCAAACAAAACTAATAAAAATATAAAAACAGTAAAGCAGACATACGAATCTAAGAAAATAAGTAGTGAGTTTACGGGAGCGACTAATCCAAAACAAACTTTTAATGACCAGATAATTTCCTTGAACGATTCCACTAACGTAGTGGACAAAGGTACGAAACCAAAAATTTGTCTCCTAAGTAGCGAAACTTCAAACAGGATGTACAAATTAATGGAAGCTTCTACTCACTTAAGGAATTTTGACATATGCCATTTTCGAAAGCCAAAATCATCATTAGAAAACGTACTGGATAAAATAGAAGGCAAATTGCGTGACTTCACGAAATCAGATTACTGTATAATTAATATAGGCGAAGAAGATTTCAAGACAACGCAAAATTATATTGTTCTTGTTAGGTCTATTCGGAAAGCCTTATGCTCTCTAAAACATACCAACCTTATTATATGTTTACCGACTTATAAATTTAATAGTAATATTATGTATAATTGTAGAATAGATTCATTTAATGGCCTACTTTACATGGACAATGATGCACACAAATATTCTTACGTCTTAGACTCAAATCTTAATCTCTCATGCGACTACAGTATGTTTAGTTGGCGTACTGGACGTCTTAACTACAATGGTATGAAACGCATTATCTTGGATTTACAAGACCTTATATTAGATTTGAATAAATTAAATATCACTAACAAGGTACAACCTGAACAAAATAATTCCCAGTTTTTTCTCTAATACTCTCAGTATTCTGCACCAAAACGTGGCTGGACTTATAAATAAGTCAGATAGACTTGTAGTCAAGTTGGAACATCTTTACAATAATGGCACAATGATTGATGTTCTCTGTGTCACGGAACATTTTATAGAATTTGGACATGAGCATCTATTACACATACCAAACTTTTGTCCAGCCGCTTTCTTCTCTAGAAATAAAAAACGAGGTGGAGCATGTATACTTGTGAGAGCAGGAATCCAATATAAAGAACTACCTGACATAGCTAAGCTCTCAGTTTCGGGTGTTTTCGAGTGTTGTTGCGTGGAAATAATATCTCATCGTATTGTAATTGTCTGTATCTATAGAAACCCTTCAAGACACTATGCAATATTCTATGAGCAATTAGAAAAAGTTTTTGAAAGAATCAGTCCCTATTCAAAAAAGAATGTAATTTTATGCGGTGACTTCAATATTAACGTTTTGGAACGGAATAAAGAAACACTTGATTTTGAGAATTTTCTTTTGGGCTACAACCTTACATTAGCAATACACCAACCAACTAGATTACAAAGTCAGAGATGTATCGATAACTTTGCTCATAGTTACAATAAAGACTGCCAGACGAAAGTTGTCGATCTTGTGTTATCCGATCACACGTCTCAAATATTAACCGTTCCTATTGAAAAGACTTGTAAACTAAAATTTTGGAAAACAAAAATAAGAGTTATTTCCAATGAAAACTTAAATAAGTTTAAACATCATTTACAATGTTTATCATTCAAAGAAGTTTATGAAACAGACGATGTAAATCAAGCATATGATAGCTTCATGGAAGATTTTTCCTTACTGTATAAATTATGCTTTCCACAAAAAGCCATTACCATAAAAACTAATAAGAAATGTAAATGGATATCCCGAGGTATAAAAAAATGCAGTCAAAAACAGCGTCAATTACTATGGACCTTTAGACAAAATCCAAACAAACAAAATAAAATTGCTTTTAAAAATTACAGTACTCTTTATAGAAAAATAATTAGACTAACACAAAAAGCGCAAAATAACCATTTTATAAATACATCACAGAATAAATCTAAAGCTACTTGGCAAGTAATTAATAAATCGAAATTTTGTTTGCCTAAGGAAACAATTATGACAATTAAAAATAATGACTTATTACTAACTAATCCTGAAGACATTGCAAATGAATTTAATAACCATTTTATAGATGACATCGAAAGTAAATGTGACATTGAATTATGTAATACTCACAATTTTGAAAGTTTGACATTGCACTCATTTTTTATGCAACCTATTCTAGAAAGTGATGTTATAAGAGCTACATATGAACTCAAGAATACCAGTACAGTTGGTTTTGACGGTATATCGACCAAGGTAGTTAAATATATAATAAATATAGTAGCTCCCCCACTGGCGCACATATTTAACTTAAGTGTTGCAAATGGAGTATACCCTGAGAGTCTGAAATGTGTTATAATTAAACCCATTCATAAGAAGGAAGATAAAACTGAATTAAAAAACTATAGACCTATTGCAAAAATTTCAATTTTTTCAAAAATCTTTGAAAAATTAATTTATCATTTTATCACTAAGTATTTTAACAAGTATAATTTATTCTGCCACGAACAAAAGGGTTTCCGAAAAAATTGTACTATTAATATGGCAATTTTTGATTTTTTAACTCAGGTCATGGACTCTGTTGACAAACGCATACCTGTCTGTGCCATATACACGGACATGACAAAAGCCTTTGACTATGTTGACCATAACATTCTACTGAAAAAACTGCATGGATATGGAGTCCGAGGAAATGTTCTGAAACTCCTGGAATCCTACTTAAGTGGCAGAATTCAATATACAGAAATTTCTAGAATATGTCCAAAAAACAATCTAGAAATCTTACACCTCTCGGAACCACGAGTGGTTAAATATGGCGTGCCACAAGGCAGCGTTCTTGGACCGTTGTTATTTCTTATATACATAAATGATCTTCCAAAAACTACAGATAGTAACATGGTTCTTTTTGCTGATGATAGCACAGCGGTAGTAAGATGTGATGAACCTGATGAATATCAAAATAAGATAAATATATCTCTCTCTAATATTATCACTTGGCTGAACAAGAATAATTTACTAATAAATCTTAACAAGACTAAGGTAATGCATTTCCACCAAAGAAGTAGTATTCCGAATATAAATGTTACATTTGATAATTTTAAAATAGAGGAAACTACAAAAATCAAATTTTTAGGCGTAACAATTGATAACCAACTCACTTGGAAGCCGCAAGTAGAAGAGTTATGCAAGAGACTGAGCCAGGCCTCGTATGCACTTCTACAACTATCAAAGAAAGTGAGTCAAGATTCACTTCTAATGGCATATCACGGGCTAGTGGCATCCATCCTGAGATATGGCATTATATTCTGGGGGCATTCAACTAATATTGAATGTGTATTCAGAATGCAAAAAAGATGTATCAGGTCCATGTGGGGTTTGAGAATGACGGATAGCTGTGCACCTTACTTCAAAAACCACAAATTGCTTACTCTAACGGGACTGTATATATTGGAAACAGCAACATTTGTTAAAACCAATCCCAGACATTTTCAACTAGTATCGGAGGTTAGAAGGGGCCCACTACGCCGACAATATGTCGAAAAACTGTGCAATGTAAATTGTAAAACAGCCCTTATGGACAAAAGTATATTTGGTATGGCCCCAAAAATTTTTAATAAAATTCCTAAGGAAATAAAATCATTGCCTGTACTTAAGTTTAAAATCATGCTACAATCATTATTAATTGACAAATGCTACTATACACTAGATGGATTCCTAAATGACAATTCAATATAAACGATATTTTATTAATTATTGTTATTCTTTAATTTGTAATCATAATTTGACATTCTTTGACTATGTTGACTTTGATATTTTATTATTTTTTGTATGTATTTCTTTTATACTTTAATTTGTAATCGCAATTTGACATTTATTTACTTGACATTTTTTATTCCCAGAAATATTTGAATTGTTAAACAGTATTGCATGTTTGGTATTATTGTTTTATACTACAACGATATTATGACACTATGATAATTGGCCAAGTGTTGCTTGCACTAAATCTAATTTGTATGCCCAAGTGGCAAAACATAGTGAGCCTAATACCTCTTAAGATCTCTGTGTACCTATGTTTCACAAATAAAGACATTTCATTTCATTTCATTTCATTTCATTTCATTTCATTTCATTTCATTTCAATAACAAAACGCAAGTGACAGCTAAACGTAATTTTGTCTATGGGTAAGTTTTGTTTTTTTGGTTACTTCCTCTTTTCATCTAAGTATAAAACATGTATTTGACAAGTTGCAATATGTCACAGGCTACAGTGTGAACGCAAATGTGTTTTATACTTGCTTACAACTTGTCGGCTATACATACTATGTGAACGAAAAAGTATCTGAGATACATGTATTTAACAAGTATTATGTTTTGATTAGTCTTCTACAAGTCTTCAACATAACATAACATAAACTCACGCGTATATCCCCAAAGGGGTAGGCAGAGGGTACCCACATTTCGCCAGTTTATGTTTAGGTCGCAATGTAATAGGTGGCGAGCCTATTGCCATTAACCTGACACTTATAAACCTGCGATAAATACATACATAACTTAGAAAAGCATCGAAAGTCATTGGTGTGTGCCATGGTAAAAGCTGGGATCGAACCCGAGACCTGGTCTCAGCAGTCCGTTACCCATACCACTAGGCTACCGCGGCTATAAGTCTTCAACAAGTTTTAATAAACAAGTTTACAACTTGTTTCGTGGTGTAAAGTAAACGAGGGGTTATAGGGTGTTTTTTATATCACTTAAGTGGCAGACAAGCACATGGCCCACCCGATGGAAAGTGGTTACCGTGACCTATTAACGTGTGAAACACCAGGGGAGTTACACCCGTACTACCGACCCTGTAAGAACAGAGAGTTTCTGTACCGTCAGTGCAGAAGAAACAATCAGGACAAGCCTTTAGTCTTCCCACTGACAGCACAAAAACTCTCCAGTGAGCTGTGGCTACCCTATTCACCGCCGCGAACAAAACACGAGGTATTCTGTAAGGTGGAGGTACTTCCCCAGTCAAACTGCTCAATTGGGACGGGAATACAGCCTGTCCTACTTCCCGTAAAAGAGCAATGCTCTGGCTGCTGAGCCATCCACATTTTCCTACATATCCGTTTTCCGGCAACTGTGGGAGCTATTAATCAATTTGAACCTGATTAATTCCGGTACACGGATAGATTAGAGATTGGAAAAGAACACAACCAAGCGGTTCGGAGACTCTTTCCTTTGCCACACCACCAAGACCTGGAATTCGTTCCAGCACACGTGTTTCCTTCTTCCTACAGTCCCAGGGCCTTTAAACGGGGCGTGAAAAAGCATCTGATGAGGCCCCCAAGCTGAGTGCCACCATTGTAACTTAGTGTCTGTAATGGTGACAAGTTTGCCTGAGACTTTGCCTTTAGCTTACCATCAGGCGAGGTGAAGTCAAATTGGCGTGTCCCATTTAAAAAAAATAAGGCTATGTTGGGTCGATAACTGAAATCCACTCGGGCGGAGCCGCGGGCAACAGCTAATATGCAATTGTAAGCGGTCTTCAAGCTCAAAGTGCAAACTTGGGACAACTGGTAAACGGCTATGATGTTAATGATGCAACTTTTTCATAACATATTTCATATTTGTCAACAAAGCAAACAGAATGACATGTTACGTCTTCACTTTTAAGAAATTAAACGTTTTGTTTATGGAGGACGGCCATCTTGACGATAAATTTCATAATTGCCAATTGTATGAAACAATTAACAATAATTATGAAATATTACTTAATAATTCGGAGTCTGAGGTGTTAAAATTATATACCCCATTCGGTGCGGTACTAGCGACTTTTTATAAACAAATATACTTAAATAATAAACTAGAAACAGGTGTACCTATGAGGCGAGTGTGGACGGTACTGTCGGAAGGGGAAGACCTAGGCGCACATACCTGGACCAAATCGGGGAAGTTTTAGAAAAGGGGCAGGTCAGGAGTACTCTAAACCGACGAGCATGCATGAAGAATGTAATGAGAGTGAATGAAGCGAGAGTAGTATGTCAGGATCGTAGCAAATGGAGATCCGTGATCTCTGCCTACCGTGGAGACAGGCGTGATTTTATGTATGTATGTATGTATGTAATAAACTAGGTTAACCAACTGACTAACTAGTGGTTCAATTTCTGTTCTTAGTCTTTAAAATTAGTTTCTAAACAGAAAAATATTAATAAACTGAGCTTTTAAACAAAACATATTAATAAAACTAATACCTGACTACTGAAAAATCACGCTCTAAAAAGTATTTAACAAAACAATATCAAGGATAGCCGTGGTCGTATGCCACTTTTCCTTAGAATGTATTGTTTTGTTGGATTAAGTGGCATACAACACTTTTTTTAACTTAATTTATATTATTTTGGGGCAAGCAATAACTATGTGACAGTGGTGACACTCAGCTCGACGGCCTCATCAGATGCTTTTTCGCGCTTCGCTCAAAGGACCCATGACTGTAAGAAGAACACTTTTCGTGAAGTGACTGCCATGTTACCTCCACAATTCAAAGACGACATGTAAGCATTGCAGTTAGACAAATTGTTAAACTTTTTTAAATTACTACCCGAAACGACTGCTAGAGGCGTTAATATAGCAACTGGGACCGATGGCTTAAAGTGCTCTCCGAGTCACGACCAAACCAATGCAAATACCCATACATACATACAATCAAGCCTTTATCCCCGGAGGGTTAGGCAGAAGTGAATTAACACCGACATTTCACCAATCATTAAATTCAGTCCCATGTAATAGGCGGTGAGCTTATTACCGTCTTTCGGGAATTATTGTTAACTCAAACCTTGCAAACTGAGTCTGGGGTGTATATGTCTGTGTGATGTTAAACAGCCCTATCCCTTAGTCGCCTTGTACGACACCGCATGGGAAGAGATGGAGTGGTCCAAATTCTACTCTGCCGGTAACCACGCCGCACCTATATTCATGCATACAATGTAAGGAGGTAGGACACGGCGGTATTTCCGCCCAATTGAGCAGTCCGACTGGGGAAGTACCTCCGCCCTACAGAATACCGTGATTATAATAACTTAGTGTTGTGTTCCCAGCGGTGAGTAGGCTAGCCAGAGCTCACTGGAGAATTTGTGCTGTCAGTGTGATGACTAAAGGCTTATCCTGCTTTGTCCTCTACACTGACGGCACAGATACTCAGTGCTTACAGGGTCGGCAGCGCGAGTGTGGCTTCTCTGGTGTTACACCCGTCCATAGGCCATGGTAACCACTTCCCATCAGGTGGGCCGTGCGTTTGTCTGCCACCTAAGTGGTATAAACAAAAAATTGCACGGAGCGGTGATTGAACCCGTGTCGCCTGCGTAGGGTCGCGTTCAATACCACCACGCCACAGAGGCTGTCCTCATTTGTATACTTATACATATACATACATACATAAAATCACGCCTGTCTCCCATAGGGGTAGGCAGAGATCACGGATCTCCATTTGCTACGATCCTGACATACTACTCTCGCTTCATTCACTCTCATTATTTTGCTTGTATACTTATATCTTATTATTAATCTGTTCAGCTACTTCTGATGCGGACTTTACTCCTAGGTAAACCTTTAACAAAAACCAAGGTTATCTACCAATTTTTGTCACACGATGTTTGCTTAACAATTCAATAATTGACTGAGAATATACCAAAAGATTCTACTGAGAATTTAAGTGCCCAGTTAAGTTATTACTGATACTATAAGTACCCATAAAAATGTGCTTCACAGATACCTACAGGTATGTTATGTTATGTTATGTTATTTTTTATACCACTTAGGTGGCAGACAAGCACACGGCCCACGAATGATGGGAAGTGGTTACCGTGGCCTATGGACGCATGCAACACCAGGCGCGTTACATTCGCACTGCCGACCATTAAGAAACCTTCTGATGCCCCTCTTGAAGAACCCCATATTGTATGTACTTGGGAAAACCGCAGCCGAGAGGTCATTCCACAGCTTGAATGCGCGTGGGATGAAGTTTCTTTCATACCGCACAGTGCGCACCGTCTCAGGTCGCAATGTGTGAGGATGAATTCCCTGCCTACGACGATAGAATGTAGCTGTGGGTATAAACAATTCATCTGAGCACAAACCATTGTATAGGCGGTAGAGCACACACAGCGAGGCAAAGTCCTCCCTAAGGCTAAGAGGTTCCACACTACGGGATTGTCAACCAGTCTCAACGCCCATCTTTGCACCGAGTCGAAGGGGTCAAGCTGTTATGCAGGCGCTCCAGCAAATTTAGCTTATCTTAGGTGCCAGACAAGCACAGGCCCACCTTATGGAAAGTGTTTACCGTGGCCTATGGACGTGTGCAAAACCAAGAGAGACACACTCGCGCTGCGAACCCGGTAAGCACAGAGAGTTTCTGTGCCGTCAGTGTAAAATACAAAGCAGGACAAGCTTTTGGTCTTCCCACTGACAGCACCAAAACTTATTTAAACTATCATGGTCACTCGCATCAGTATCAAATATCAAAACATTCGGGATATTTACCTTTTTATGGTATTGTTTAGAGTTCTTCCGTGATCATGGTGCTTGCAACAGCACCGAAATATCGGAAACTCGAAACAATGCAACATGGTAAATATCCCGATTATTTTGATACTGATGCTTCACAGATTTCGTGGTTATTACCACAGCTGGTCAAACGGTGGTGGTCCGCGTGGTTCCCGGCAGAGTAGAATTTGGGCCACCCTATCTCTTCCCATGCGGTGTCGTACAAGGCGACTAAGGGATAGGGCTGTTTAACATCAGACAGATATACAGCCCAGACTCGGCCTCAGATGCATGGCTCAACTCAACAATAGTTCTTGGAATACGGCAATAGGCTCACTCACTGTTACGTGGGACCGAATACAATTATTGGTGAAATCTGGGTGTTAATTCACCTCTGCCTATGTATATATTTTAATTTAGATAACTTCCGTGTATATTATGTAAATATTGAATAAATAACAACTTTAAATAATGTATAATAACGAAGTAAACAAGATAATTACGGTCATACCTAAACACAGTTACGGTCCACTTATATGACTATATTTACCGAGTGGACCGCACCTGTAGCGGTACCAGGGGCACAGCGGTGCGAGAAGGCCGTACCGACCATAGATATCTAATTATATGTAGAGTTACTAGCTGACCTGCCCCAGCTTCGCTCGTGGCATATTTTAAAACCTCATGTATTTGAGTACGTATTTCTTCAATTTTGCAAAAATAATGTATGAGAATTTATGATCACTGCTCGGCTTTCTTAAATAGTAGCGTGATGTTATATAGCCTAAAACCTTTGTCGATAAACGGACTATTACACAAAGAAAATCAATTTGAGAAAAATCATAATTAAAGGAATTTATTAAAAAAATAAAAATCGCGATGGAAAAATAGGGGTTGATCGTAGAATCAAAGAGGAGAGGTAGAGGGTTAAAAATTAAGGGTTGTTTGTATTTTGTAATGATATATCATAAAAAAAATAAAAAATAAATATGAGAATTTAAAAAAATATGTTAGGGGTGGACAAACCCTCATCACTTAAGGGTATGAATAATAGATAGTAGCCGATTCTCAGACCTACTGAATATGCATCTAAAATTTCATAAAAAGCCAGTCAAGCGGTTTCGGAGGACTATGGTAACTAACACTTTGATACGAGAATTTTAAATATTAGATATTATTATGACACTTCGACCTACGTTTGATTTTAAATAAAAAAAAAAAGCTAGAACTCTCACGTGCATTGTAACAATGAATAAGTTGCAGTTTGATTAATGTGCCACGTTGTATGATACATGTGTGTATTGATGAGATTACCGTCCTCGGCCCTCCTAAGACCCTCACCTATCGGCTCTGGTCTCAATGGCGCCTCAGCGGAAATCACAGGTGACCGACTGGAGAAGTACCTCCGCCCTACAGAATACCGCGGTAATAATAACCTCGTGTTGTTTTCCCGGTGGTGAGTAGAGTAGCCAGAGCACTTATAGCCACTGGAGATTTTTTGTGTTGTCAGTGGGAAGATCAAAA
Organism: Eilema griseolum; assembly: GCA_963662185.1. NCBI lineage: Eukaryota > Metazoa > Arthropoda > Insecta > Lepidoptera > Erebidae > Eilema > Eilema griseolum. Next base: position 8,700,330 of record OY759259.1, read on the forward strand.
GCTTGTCCTGCTTTGTCTTCTGCACTGACGGCACAGAAAATCTCTATTCTTACAGGGTCAGCAGCACGAGTGCGATTCTTCTGGTGTTGCACACGTCCATAGGCCACTGTAATCACTTTTCATCAGGTGGGCCGTGTGCACCTAAGTGGTATAAAAAAATCTGTGTTTCTACAGAAAACACTCTTTCCACGGTGCGTAAGTGAGGAATGAACCTTGTTCGTCCGCAGATTTACACACCGTGTAAAGTCACCTTCATGATTCACGGTATGTAATTAAGTGGATTTTATTACCTTATTTTAATATTAATAATTACTTGCAATTCTAAATATAGACCCGTCATGTAGGTATGAGGATAAGTAGGTTATTGCGAGGTTAAGCAATATTAAACAGGTGACCATTCTTAAGACATTCAGACCATTTATTTATTTATTTAGTTAGATAGGTATATAGATATATTATTTAGTATGTCTCTTAGTTAAGTGCAAGTGTTTCTTTTCCCTTTCCCATATTTTTTCATATTTATGTAAAGTTGTTTAGTTTTAAGTCTCTATTATATTATTTCTGTAAGTTTCTCTTTATAATTTTTTGTATGCGGTGTTTACCTTTAAGTGATGTTTGCATTGTAATAAGTTAGTTTTAATTACTGTTATTGTATGCTTTAATGTAAAACATTGTTGGTAGACCTAATAAATAAATAAAAAAAAAAATTAAAAAAAAATCTACGCTGCGCAGAAGTCGTGAGTTCGATCCTTGCTCAGTGCAAATATTTGTATGCATAAATATCTAATACATACATAGCCTATCAAAATCATAACACTCCCTTGGCTTCGCCGTAGTCGAGTTTTTTTTTATACCACTTAGGTGGCAGACAAGCTCACGGCCCACCTGATGGAAAGTGGTTACCGTGGCCTATGGACGTGTGTAACACCAGAGAAGCCACGCTCACGCTGCCGACCCTGTAAACACAGAGTTTCTGTGCCGTCAGTGTAGAGGACAAAGCAGGACAAACCTTTAGTCATCCCACTGACAACACAAATTCTCCAGTGAGCTCTGGCTACCCTACTCACCGCTGGGAACACAATACGAAGTTATTATAACCGCGGTATTGTGTAGAGCGGAGGTACCTCCCCTCTCAATTGGGCGGAAATATCGCCGTGTCCTACATAATTACTTGCAATTCTAAAAATAGAACTGTCAAGCAAAAGAAGAAGTAGCGAAAGTAAGTAAAAGTAGAAGAAATAGCGAGGTTAAGCAATATTAAACAGGTGACCGTTCTTAACACATTCAGACCTCTCGAAGAGTACGTTAACCGTTTGAACCCGATCGCCATAGGAATTATAATAATCGTCACGCCTATATCCCCGAAGGTGTAGGCAGAGGTGCTCGCACCCACATTTCGCCAGTTTATATTTAGGTCCCAATGTAATAGGTGGCGAGCCTATTGCCATAAACCAGGCACTTATAAACCTGCCTTAAATACACACATAACTTCGAAAAGCATCGAAAAGTCATTGGTGTGTGCCATAGCAGAACCCGAGACCTCTTCTCAGCAGTCTATTACTCATACCACTAGGCTACCGCGGCTACTTCTATATGTACGGACAACATTATGAAAAATGTACAAATGGCGGCCTTATCGCTAGAAGCGATCTCTTCCAGGCAATATCCTTGTAGTTGGACCACTTTCAGTCTAACTTCGAAGTTTGACTTCATGACTTCAATATTTTCCGTAAATTTAAAAAACTACAGAACAGATTTCGATGCCCTTTGTTTTTTTAAAGACCTTGCTCAGACCTAAAACTTCAAGAAAGTTTGATCACAATCGGTTTAGTAGAACCAAAGATATGTATGTCTAAAAATCATGATAAAACAACATGAGCTAAATAGATGTTAGCAGTGTGACTCTCACACGCACAAGCTCCACCACAGTTTTGTCCACACAGGCCGGTTTGTACACTGAATAAGAATAAGAATAATTTATTTGTCTTTAAACATAGTAATATGGATCTTATAATATATGTTAAAGTATAGTTACTTACAGTATTTTTGGTTTTATAATGACATTAACAAGCACAATATTCTATCTACCTTGTTATTTTGTTGAGCCCTGCCTCTTAAACTAGGGCAACCTGTATCATAAGAGGCAGTGTTCGGCTTAATAAATATACGTAATACACATTAATATAATTATATGTATGTACATAATACAATAGATTGTTGACGGTGTCGTCTCATGTTTCATCATTTTATTTCCTATATTTAATCCCGTGCGTGTAATTGGTAAAAGATACAGTTAAAACAGGTAAAACTGTGGCGTAGCCTGTACGTGTGGTAGGCCTAATAATGTGTCCATAACAATATTGCACTTTGTACATACTTTCACTTAGCGACTTGTGAAATTTTGGGAAAAAAATATATTTTGTTAATGACGCCGGAGATCATTTATTGAAAGTATTAATTAAAATTTAGTACGCTTTAAATTTTAATTAGTAAATTAGTCGAAAGTTTAAGCGAAAATTGCACCCAGAAATACAAACTGCTTTTAATGGATGTTGGTTGCGCCGGTGGTAGAATCTGTATTTTCTGACGCGGAAACACACGCTTCCTGTACCCATCTCCCCTCCCGCACTACCTCTAAGTGAAAGATAGCAATAGTTTTCGCCCGCCAATTGTGAAAATAGACGCTTAGTCCCGCTTTGAACTAGCCAGCGCAATGGCGGCGGCGCTCGCGTCTCTCAGAAATGAATAGTATTTGTTGTATTTTAACCGCTTTCATAGACCTTTACCGATCGGATTGTGCCTCTCGTGTGTCCCTCAAGTGATTTAGGGATGTGGACAGCAGCTCCTGAGCCAGGAAGAGAAGATCGGTGCAACGGCCCAGCCAGCAAATGACAAAACGGCACGTGGTGTAGTAAAGGTTAGTGCATCCTCTCCTAATTTCTCGGGTTGCATTCAATGCCTAATCACATCCGCGGCAACCCGATCACCTGTCTTGTTTGTGTGTAAAGCGTCAATGGAACAGTTAACTTCATCCCCGCATAATACAGTCCACTAGCTCACGTGGCCAATCGCGCCAACATTCTTTGGTCCTGATCGAACCGGATCCTTAGCCGTAGTTCGTAGTTTGTTATTATTCTATTGGGAATAAACGCACCGCACCTGGATGCCTGGTTATTTTAGTAGAAAACCCCGCATCTAGGCATTTAGGCTTAGAATTTTGTTGTCCGTTCGCCGCTGGCTCGCATCGTACCTACCTAATACATACATAGGTTAGGTATCGTATCGACACTTAGTCGTAGTTTCGCAATTTTGTTATTATTCTATTGGGAATAAACGCACCGCGCCTAAATACCTAGTTATTTTAGTAGAAAACCCCGCATCTAGGCGTTTAGGTTAGATCTTAGGTATACTAGACACCCTAGTGCATAGGCACAGTGTAATACCTAACGCATTTGGCTTTGTTTTTATTTGTTTCAAGTTCTAAGTTGTCCGTTCGCCGCTGGCTCGCATCGTATTTACCTAATACGGTAGGTACACAGCTATACCTCGCTCGCATTCCTCTTATCGTATCAATCCTTGGTCGTAGTTTGGCATTTGTTATTATTCTATTGAGAATAAACGCACCGCACCTGAATGCCTAGTTATTTTAGTAGAAAACCCCGCATCTAGGCAGGCTAGGTTTAGATCTTAGGTATCCTAGACACCCTAGTGCATAGGCACAGTGTAATACCTAACGCATTTGGCTTTTGTTTTTATTTGTTTCAATCTCTAAGTTGTCCGTTCACCGCTAGCTCGCATCGTATTTACCTAATACGGTAGGTACACAGTTGTACCTCGCTCGCATTTCATTCAAATTCATACGAAAGTATTTTAATTTGAATAGATATTACGCAATACTTAATCCCTGAAATAATAGTTGAACCTAGACAGCGACCATCGCGTAGGTACGATCTTGTTGCTATGCGCGTTAGTTCAAGCTTGCACTGGCAGTTATAAGTACCTACCTACCTACGGATATCGCTCGCGCCGCGTCGCTGCTCTGTACCGCGAAGATTAAGTCATTTCATATTTGTTGTTTACCGCACTTTAGTTTGATATTTAATTGTAAACATGCCCCCAAAGGTTGGTAGTACCGATAGTAAAGTTCAACTGAAACTTTTATACGCTAAAAGAGAAATGATTTACTCTCGTGTACAATCGATTTGTGATAATGCACTTAAAACCTCTGATTTGGCTATTAGAGATTCGTTCTTGTGTTCTATAGAAAACTTGGATAGTCTGCGCACGGATTTCGAGTCTTTAGTACATGACATCAACGTTTTAGAGTTAAATTTAAATCCCGATTACTCAGTGAGTTATCAGGCCTTGTCGTCGTTTGACGATTTGTATTGTCGTATCAAACGCGTCGCTAGGGGTTTGGAGAAACCGTCTGACCGACCCAATCCCACTCGCGACCGACCTAAGTTGCCACCAATTCAAATACCCGAATTTGATGGTAACATTCGCAATTGGGGTTTATTTATAGATAGTTTTGAGAATACAATAGATAAGAACGTTTCGTTGACAGATCACGAAAAATTGCATTATCTTGTTGAAAAATTGACTGGTAAAGCTATAACCGTTTGCGCTGGAATTACGTTTAGTGCCGAAAATTATAATTTAATTTTAAATACTTTGAAAGCTAAGTATGAGGATAAAAGATCGGTAGCTAACGCATATTTAGATCAGATGTTTGATTTGAAATCCATTACGGCATGTAACGATCAAAACTTAGAGAAATTTCTAGATACTTTCGCATCATCTGTTCGCGCCGTAAAGAACCTAAAGATCGATGACCTCTGCGACTTCTTATTTTTGTATATGGGTTTAAAGAAATTAGATTCCGAAACCATTCGTTTATTTGAGTCGGATCATCGCGGCAATAAAATTCCTAAGTTCGAAGACTTAGAAAGTTTGATTCGCGAGCATATAAAAGTATTGCAACGCTCTTCATCAAAACATGAAGGCGCGAAGAAAGTTGTTAGTTCTGAACGCGGGATAGATGCCTCATCGAGGTCACTGAGGTCAACTCATACTTATGTTAATACCGCACCAGCACATGTACAATCACCTGTTTGCTCTTTGTGTAATACTCATCATTCGCAATTGTACAAGTGTCCTGGTTTCCTAAAATTGTCGCCTAGTGATCGTTATAAATTTGTTCGCGCTAATAATTTTTGTTTTAATTGTCTCGGTACTAAACACCGCGTTGTTTTATGTAATAGTAGAAATAGTTGTCGCAAATGTTCAGCGAGACACCACACTTTACTTCATTTTGAAAATAGTAATGCCGCATCCGATGGGAGCACGGTTGGTTCGTCGAGCGGTGGCACACGGCGGCCTGCGCCACAGCCGCAGCCCGCGCTCGCGCGCGCTCCGGCCGGCCCGGAGACCGCTGCGAATGACGTCACCTTGTGTTCGTTCTCCGCTAGTGCTGCACTCACTACTGTGTGTCTCGCGACCGCTCGCGTTGTTATTGTTGATGCATTAGGTAAACCGCACATTGTTCGAGCGCTATTAGATGGCGCTTCGCAAAGTAATTTTATTACTCAAGATTGTTGTCAACGTCTTGGTTTCAATGTTAATAAGCGTTCAACCCACTCAGTGGTGAAAGGTTTTGGGGGTTTACGGTCAGCTGTTCATGGCACCGTTAAAACAAGGTTTGGATCTCGTTTTAATAATAATATTTGGTTTGACATGGATTCGCTCGTTATAGACAAAAAAACTGAACAGTTGCCTACCGTCCCGGTTGACACGTCTTTATTAACGAAATTTAAAGACTTGCCTTTAGCAGATGAGACTTACGCTGTTCCTGGAGTCGTCGATATATTGATCGGCGCTTCGATTCTCCCGCACCTCCAGTTATCACGTAAGGTTCAAGGGGGACCGACGTACCCCGCTCCGCACGCACTGGAAACAGTTCTTGGTTTTGTTATAATTGGTTCCGCACCCGCTTCTATAGATAGTTTTAGTCACTCGACTGCTTCGTTCTGTTGCACCGTCGAGCCGCCACTGGAGTCTACCATCCGCAAGTTTTGGGAAATTGAAGAGGTCAATGTCCCGCCTATCCTAAGCCCTGATGACAAGATGGCTGAGGAGATTTGTTGTCGCACGACTACTCGTGATGAGCAGGGTCGTTATGTTGTCGCGCTCCCTTTCAAGGGAGATATTTCGCTCGGTGACTCCCGTGTATCCGCTGAAAAACGCTTTCTTTGTTTAGAACGAAAGTTGCAGGCGTCTCCAAAGTTGAAGCGGGCCTGTGATGAGGTTGTTAACGAATATTTAGATAAAGGTTGCATCTCACCTGCGCCTGCGGACACTGGCGGGACCCAGCCTTCGTACATTATCCCGCACCACGGAGTTATTAGAGAAGATAAGCTTACTACTAAACTCCGCGTAGTTTTGGATGGCAGTGCTAAGACTAGCACTTCCGTGTCGCTTAATGACATTTTGTATTGTGGTCAAAATCTTTAAGGTAATTTATTTGACATAATTGTAAATTTTCGCATTAATATTAGTAGAATTTAGCTTTTTCGGACTCAACAGTCGCTTTGTGTTGGGCCCACTCTTCGCCCCATCGTTGGGACACGTTCGTCGCTAATAGAGTGGCAAAAATTCAATCTGAATTAGCGCCACCTAATCTCTTTCACGTTGCTGGCACCGACAACCCAGCCGATTGTCTCTCTCGTGGATTGCTTCCTTCGCAAATTTTAGATCACCCGTTATGGTTTAGTGGACCGTCCTGGATTCATGCCGCGTTAGATAAGTGGCCAGTTAGTCAATACAATCCCACTACGGTTTCCGAACCACCCGAGGAGAAGAAGCACTCGCTTGTTGTGTCGGTCCCGCGTGAAGAGTCCCTTATTTTGTTGTTGGCTAATCGCGTCTCGTCTTGGTCGAGACTGTTGCGTTGTGTTGTTTATGTAGGCCGATTTTTGAGAATTTTATCTACGCGCGGTCATATAGAGTTGACCGGTGATTTAAGTACGCAAAATATTTGCCCGCAATAGATGTTAATGACGATAGAATGCACCTTCTAACTCGTCACGCTCTTTTAGATAAATTAGTCCAATCGTTTTGGAATCGTTGGAGAACCGATTGTTTGCGCACGCTGCAGTCGCGTCAAAAATGGAATACTCCATCTAACCCAATTACTGTAGGTACGGTGGTAGTCCTTATGACTGGGAATGCGCCTCCTTTACATTGGCCTCTAGGAGTAGTAGAGGAAGTTTTTCCCGATTCCCGCGCGATAACTCGTGTTGTACGGGTTAAAACCGCAACCGGATCGTATCTGCGCCCGGTTGTTCGCCTCTGCCCTCTGCCTAGCCAGCAGTAGGCACGAGTTCAAATCTAGGTTTATATTTTAGTTGTTATTTCCCAAACTTAGATTTAGATTAGACTTTAGATTTGTCCCGCATTTTTCGTTTCGAAGGTAACCCTTCAAGCCGGGGGGAATGGTTGCGCCGGTGGTAGAATCTGTATTTTCTGACGCGGAAACACACGCTTCCTGTACCCATCTCCCCTCCCGCACTACCTCTAAGTGAAAGATAGCAATAGTTTTCGCCCGCCAATTGTGAAAATAGACGCTTAGTCCCGCTTTGAACTAGCCAGCGCAATGGCGGCGGCGCTCGCGTCTCTCAGAAATGAATAGTATTTGTTGTATTTTAACCGCTTTCATAGACCTTTACCGATCGGATTGTGCCTCTCGTGTGTCCCTCAAGTGATTTAGGGACGTGGACAGCAGCTCCTGAGCCAGGAAGAGAAGATCGGTGCAACGGCCCAGCCAGCAAATGACAAAACGGCACGTGGCGTAGTAAAGGTTAGTGCATCCTCTCCTAATTTCTCGGGTTGCATTCAATGCCTAATCACATCCGCGGCAACCCGATCACCTGTCTTGTTTGTGTGTAAAGCGTCAATGGAACAGTTAACTTCATCCCCGCATAATACAGTCCACTAGCTCACGTGGCCAATCGCGCCAACAGATGTAAATGGTGATAAAGATATATATAAAGATAAAGAATCACGTTTGTTGTAGGCGAGCCCCACTTAAATATTTATTTTATACATACATATAATCACGCCTTTATCCCCGGAGGGTTAGGCAGAGGTGAATTATCACCCACATTTCACCAATAATTGTAAACGGTCCCACGTAATAGGGGGTGAGCCATTTGCCGTATTTCGGGCACTATTCTTGACTCGAGCTATGCATCTGAGGCTGAGTCTGGGCTGTATATATCTGTCCGATGTTAAACAGCCCTATCCCTTAGTCGCCTTGTACATGGGAAGAGATGGGGTGGTCCAAATTCTACTCTCCCGGGAACCACGGGAGAGTTTAAACTTACTGTTTTTATTATTTGATGTTATAACGGCAACAGGAATATTTACATAATTGGTTTTAAACCGACTTCAAGCGTCAGTAGCTTAGTGGTGAAAGAGTCGGCCCTACGATCGAGAGGTCCCGGATTCGAATCCTGGCCGTTACATTACCGCAACTTGAAACCACTCCTAATTTAGCTGGAGGGGTAAGAGTAAATATTAGTAATTTCGGTTCTGAAATAATTCTTAAAAAAAGTTAACGCATTTACCAAGGCTCTTTACTTTGAAATAAATCATAATAATTGTGGCAGCGGAAACAACGAAGTTCGCAAGCCAAGCTGCCTGTCCGGCCTGGGGGTGACAGGTGGAGCCGCCTGTCACCCTGGCAGAAGCAGGCCGCGGCGGTGGCGCGCCTGGCGCGCCTCCCCGTTTCCGGGGACGAGTTGGGGACTCTGTAGTCCCCACACCCGAGAAGAGGGCCAGATCGCGAGAGATGGCCCTGGGTCGGCCGGGGTGCGAGGGATATGCCTGTCAACCTCACCTTCGGCAACTAAAGCGACCCACAGGCGACATAACCTCCTTCGCCGGCTCCGGTGGGGAGGTATCCGTGGGGATTTTGCGCACTTAAAAAAAAAAAAGCCAAGCTGCCTGCGTACGAAGGCAACTCGGGTGACGGAGGTCGATGAATGACCTCCGCCCCCATTTCCGGGGACGAGTCGGGGACTCTGTGGTCCCCACACCCGAGGAGAGGGCCAGATCGAGAGAGATGGCCCTCAGTCGGCCGGGGTGCGAGGGATATGTCTGTTAACCTTACCTTCGGCAACTAAAATACGACCAACAGGCGGCGTGCGTTTTGGTCGGTTCGAGTCCGACATAACCTCTTCCACCGGTTCTGGTGGGAAGGGGGGGAAGGGTATCCGTAGGGATTTTGCGCACATAAAAAAAAGTCATAATAATTGATTCCGCCATCACTGTGAGAGAAAGAAAACCGTCTGGCCAGCGCGGAAACGGTAGGCCAAAGCCTCACAATTGATACTATACTTGTGGTGTTGGTACCGCCATAAATATATCACCGATGTTTATTGTTTTGTCCTTTTGGGCCACTTTGTGCTTCAAGAGTCACTCTGATTAGCAGAGAGGACAGTGTGGAAAGCGAAAGGGCAGGTTGCCAACTCGAAATTCTTTCATAACGGTGTTTTTCCGTGCCGTGCATATAGAGTGCACAGGGTTGGCAAAATATTACTACAATACATACATATAATCACGCCTGTATACCTGAAGGTTTAGGCAGAGGTGAATTAAATAAATAAATATTCTACAGCGTTATCTAGACTCATATCGACACTTATAGCGGTCGTGCGATGATAATGGTATTTTTTTGGTTAATTTTGTTTTAACCGCCATTGTAATTATTGGTAATTAAAACAATATTTTTAATTACCAATAATTACAATGACGTGTGTTTTTAGTTTTTTTTTTAAATAATTGTTAAAATAAAAGCACGTTTAATTTTTTTTTAAAGTAAAAATTATAATTTTCGATTGATGAGAAGATGAGAAAATATGCATCTAACAAAACATTAATGTAATTATTTAATAAGACTTTAGCCCACCGTGCTTTTTAGCCGACTGCGCCAGCGAGTTTACATGCGTATAAATGTATGTATGTATGTTTTGTATGCAGTTTTCTTTATTGCCCTCTACAAGCCTAATGGCTGGACGGATTTCGATGAGTCATCTCCCGAGTATCATAGGGTTTTTGGAGTCAAATGCGGGTTGACAAAAAATAATTTTCATTCTGATTTAACGAGTATGGTATTGAAATGAAGTGAATTTGAAGATTACAAAATATATATCATAAATACAAAGCTTATAATAAAATTGATTACTAAAAAATTAAAAACTGTTCAAAAGTTCGAAACAAGTTTGATAGCAGGCGGTACCCATTAATTTTCTATCGGTTTATGATTGGTAAATGGGTACCGTCTGCTGTCAAAATTGTTTCACTCTTTTAGACAGCAGTCGGGTTTTTTATTTTTATTTACCACTGAGGACAGAATATTATTCTCCTTTTTTTATAGGCATACAGCAACCGAAATGACTAATATTCCGTCTAACCCTTCCAGCTAAGCTTTATTGCTTGTGTTAGGAGCGGGTTCACATCGGAAGATTCGAAGCTATCAATCTTTTTCCTAGCCGCTAAGCTACCAACACGCGACGCTTTTTGAATGAATGTTTTACTACTCAAATTCATTTTTTTTTTTTTAAACAAATAATGAACTTAAAAAAAAAGGAAAACACTCTCTTGAACACATACACTTATGTATGAAAGTATAGCTATAACATATAAAAAGTACATACGAGAAATGTGTGTAAAACATAAATTGTCAGAATTTTTATTTCTTTTTAAACATTTTTCTTTCTTTGTTTCTAAAACAGCAATCTATATTATTCATGATACTTAGTTCATAAAATTATACTAAGTGTGTACAAATTACTTATTACAATTTTAATTGTATGTAAGATAAGAGTAAGTGTTATTTTTTTGAAATATTAGCATAATTTTTGAATAGTTCTACTAGAATACATTAAGCCTTTTATTTTTTTGCATTTACAAGTAGAATGTTTAAATGATTTACTCTTTTTTATGTTACACAACATAACATAAACTCACGCCTATATCCCCGAAGGGGTAGGCAGAGGTGCTAACCCACATTTCGCCAGTTTATGTTTAGGTCCCAATGTAATAGGTCGCGAGCCGATTGCCATTTTCCGGGCACTTATAAACCTGCGATAAATACACACATAACTTCGAACAGCATGAAAAAGTCATTGGTGTGTGCCATGGTAAAACCTGGGATCGAACTCGAGACCTCGTCCAGCAGTACGTTACTCATACCACTAGGCTACCGCGGTTTTATAAATAATAATAAAGGAGGTTATGTCGGACTCGAACCGACTAAAACGCACGCCGCCTGTGGGTCGTTTTGGTTGCCGAAGGTGAGGTTGACAGGCATATCCCTCGCACCCCGGCCGACCCAGGACCATCTCTCACGATCTGGCCCTCTTCTCGGGTGTGGGGACTACAGAGGCCCAACTCGTCCCCGGAAACGGGGATGCGCGCCAGGCGCGCCACCGCCGCGGCCTGCTTCTGCCAGGGTGACAGGCGGCTCCACCTGTCACCCCCAGGCCTGCGCTCAATTACATTGGGACCTTAACATAAACTCGCGAAATGTGGGCCTTAGCCACCCCTTCGGGGATATAGGCGTGAGTTTATGTTATGAGTTATGTATGGGAATGATTTATAATTACATTAAATAAAATATGCTATTATAATATACAATTACTTACAAATTTATATAAAACTATGCTAACTATACAATATATACAAAAATGGGATAGAGAAAAAGAGGGAGACTGTAATTTTAGGCATCGAAAAATTCCTCCCCATCGATCTCTACTGGTACCGTGCCCAAGAGGCTGGCGGCATTACCACGCTGAATGGCGATGCCAATTCTTTGAGCGAGGTAAAGGCCAGCCTGCACAGCACAGCACAGCTTTGGTGGAAACACCCACACATTTTCACAGCACAGCTAGACATCCTCGCACGACACATTTCCATCGCACATCTCTGGTGGAAACGCAGCCTTATGGTCACGGGAAGCGTCGATTAGTCGCTTCGCTATTTCTTTGAATAGCGCGCGCGCGCTTGGACCCTTGAGTTATGTTATGTAATTATTCTGCTCAGGATGAGTGACCATTTTACAAATTTTATAGGAATCGATATATTGGAAATTCATGAAGTTACTCGCTTTTGGCGGCATTGCCTAATGTGACATTTTTAGACCCGCTGACAACCCTAACTTAGAATAAAGTTTATTTTTATACACGGTTGCTCAACAACAGTTTAAGTAGGTACCTACAAAAGCATGACAAACAAACAAAAGTGATATTAAGCAACGTGCAATAATTACTTACGGGCTAACACCACAGATTACCTAATAGGTGGAACTGACGCGGCACTCATGCGCAGTGAAAACTGTTTGAAATGATAATAGTGCAATAAGTGAAATTTTGTTATGTATGTGATATAACGTCACTGGTGTTGCACACACCCAAACAACGCGGTAAGTACTCTCATCAGGGGGGTCATGTGGAAGTGTGACGCCCGAAACTTCTGGGCGGTGTACCCTGGCCAACGGAGACAGCAGTGTCACTCTCCCCGCCAAGGGAGAAGCTGGGTCACATGCTTGTCTGATACCTAAAGTTGATATAAAGATTTACTTGCTGGTGTCCGCTGCGACATATATGTTGGTTTAAAGGTAGACTTTCGAACTAAGCGTCACAGACGCAGCGTCACCAATGTCACGTCTGAAAACGTGACGTCATTGATGCCGTGTTTGTGTCGCTGAGCTCGAAAGTCGTTCCCTAGAATTTCATACATTTGTATGGAACATTTATCTGTCGCCGGCGTCACAGTCGCGGCGCCACTGTCGCTATTGACGCTCGCTTCGAAAGTCTACCTATTAGAAGCTATTTTATATGTTTATATCTCCTAGGTGACAGTTATTTTTCAAATTGATTAAGTAATTAAAATTTTGAATTGGTTCAGGTGGGATTCAAACCCGCGATCTTTCCATTACAGAGATAATGACCACTGAGCTATCGAATATTGCTAAATGTCATCCAAATCTTAGAATAGAATAGAATAGAATATTTTTGTTTGCTCATAAACATGGTAACATATGGTCTCACATATGTTTGTTTATTATATTCTTTATTGTACGTCACTTACAATATTCATGTTACAGAAATTGAGAAGACAAGAGCAGCAAAGGGCGGCCTTATCGCTTTTCACAATTTGTTCCAGGCAACCTTTGGATGGAAATGTATGTTGGTTAGAGTATTTGGGAGTTGTTGGCGTTTAATTAGATAGTTATATACTATACATACTTATGTAAGTTTATATAATAAATATACAAATATATGTATACATATAACTATATATATCCGTCTTGCTGCGACGGAGGGAGCCATCTGCCGATACTATAGGAAACGCTAATTTGGGAAAAGGCTCAGCGAATGAAGAACTAATTCTTTGATGTTCTTCTGAAGTTCGTAGTCGGTCTAACTACGAACTGTTCTTCTGAAGAACGATGACCATAATATACATACATACATTATAATCATGTCTGTATCCCCGTAGAGTTAGGCAGAGGTGAATTAACATCCACATTTCACCAATCATTAATTTCGGTTCCACGTAATAGGGGTTGAGCCTATTGACGTCTTCCAGGCACTATTGTTGACTCGAGCCATGCATTTGAAGCTGAGTCTGGGCCGTATATATCTGTCTGATGATAAACAGCCCTATCCGTTAGTCAACTTGTACTTCCCAAACGGTGTCGTTTGGGAAGAGATGGGGTGGTCCAAATTACCTTGATTGTAAAGAGTCTTTTGTTTATAGGATAAGTACCAAGTAACAAATGGTGATAAATAAAATTGATTTTTTGTTTTTCCATACAACAACAAACAAACATTTTTTTGGTATTTCTGTCATTTCTAGTACCATAAATGGTCTCATAGAGTCTTTTGATCCCGACATGAAATAAGATCGATTGACATCAATATTTCTTCTCTTGCTAGCTGTACCTACGATTTTACCAAAACATGTGAATGCAGTTCAGAATATCTTAAAATAACGTTTTGCTGTACTTAACTATAACTATAAGAATCATATTATATTATCTGTGCTGTAACGGTTAAGGTACCTGCCCTTATTAACCTTTCTAAAATATTGGTACTCTGAACAGCGTAAATACGTCTGTCAATAAAAAACTTAAAACTCAGCATGAATGAAAAGAATTCTTACTCACCGTTACGTACTCTTAAATGATCACGCAGTTATTTAAAAAAAAAACCCGCTAGTCGCAAGTCACTTGCATACAAGTGTGATCGCGAACGGCGCGCGAGAGACTAACCGGCTGTTTCTTTGCTCGCATCTTCGAAACAGCTTTTTGGGTTCCGCAGTCGTGATATTCGAAAGAACCTTTAGCGTCTTTAACTGCTGTAATATCTTCAACAAAAATTAGAAAGTTCGCGGATGTGTTTAGTAAAATGATTCCGTGAAATGGCAAACCGCGAAAATAGGACTGTCACTGTTATTTTTAAACTCGCGGTGTGAATTCATAATTATACAACTTTTCGTGATTAAATCATGGAACTTACTATTTCTGGCGACGTTTCGTATGCGTTACAGCAGTAATGGTGGGTAGGCGCTCAAAAAATGTTACCAGCATACCTCTCGACGCTCGCAAGCAAGGAATTCATCCCCACAAATTGCGACCTGAGACGGTGCGCACTGTACGGTATGAAAGAAACTTCATCCCACGCACACTCAAGCTGTGGAATGCTGCGGTTTTCCCAAGCGCCTACAATATGGGGTTCTTCAAGAGGGGCATCAGAAGGTTTCTTCATGGTCGGCAGCGCGAGTGTGACATCCCTGGTGTTGCATACGTCCATAGGCCACGGTAACCGCTTGCCATCAGGTGGGCCGTGTGCTTGTCTGCCAACTAAGTGGTATAAAAAAGAAACAAGTCAAGTAGTGACCACGGGTGCTGCAACGCATCCGGAACGTCGGCAGAAATAGTAAGTTCCATGGTTTAATCTCGAAAAGTCCCGAATCGTTGTACTGTTAACTGCAAGTCCGACAGAACCTCTCCCACCGGTCTCCGGCAGAGGTGCTAGCACCCACATTTCGCCAGATTATGTTTAGTTCCCAATGTAATAGGTGGTCCGGTTAATGGCAATAGACTCTATTGTCATTAACCGTGTACTTATAAACCTGCGATAAATACACACATAACTTCGAAAAGCATCGAAAAGTCATTGGTGTGTGCCATGGTAAAACCTGGGATCGAACCCGAGACCTAGTCTCAGCAGTCCATTACCCATACCACTAGGCTACCGCGGTTTTTAAAAATAAAAAATGCAATAATGTTTACGGGAATTAATGCGATCTTGGTGGTTCCCGTAAACATTATTGTGTATCATGGAACGCGAAAGTAAAGTTAGTTTAGTAAAACATAAATACACAAAATAGATTCGCGCATATGTCGCGTCGAACAACCCACTCCGTATCGTTCCCGGCGCAAAGGTGCCCCTGATGCTGGCCGCGTTGCCTGGCTGAATCGCAATAGCTAACCTTTGCCCCAGGAACGAGCCGGAGCGGGCGTCACCGCCTTGGTCGCGGATACGGCGGCCAATTCCCGCGATCATTCTCTTCGTCTCTGACTCCCAACTGCCCATAGACTCCACCAGTCGCACAAAATAATATTGTGGCGCCATTGCAGCGTATTTCACCGTTTGCGGCGTCCTCAGCCGCCGTGACTGGCGCGTTAGTAAAATATGATTATACAGAACCATTCACTATTCGTAACAAACTTTTTACACGTGTCATTATTATTTGTGTAAGCCTGTGTACTCGTACGAAGCAAGCGTCGACATCTTCCATTGTTTGCATAATAAATTGGTAGAAGTCTTTTTGTAAGACGTGCTAACTAAATAAAAGGCATATTGCTTTGATGGCAAGGTCATTTATTAATTTCTTATTATATTATTAGCTGACTCGCCGTGACTTCGTATGGGAAATTGTTGTAAAAACTGGGGGGGTTACCGTGAAATAATTGAAACTTTGAACTCGTAAGAAACACAAACGAAAGATGTAGCAATTAGCCGTGTAGGTGTAATCAACTTCAAACTGAAACAGGTGAATGACGTTGGAGGTTGCTCAACAACCTCTGTCCTCCATGAGCGCGGGCCTGAGGGTGACAGGTGGAGCCACATGTCATCCTAGCAGAAGCAGGATTAGTTATTACCTAGTTTATCTACTTATGTGTTACATATAACAAGTTAATATTTTTTTATACCACTTTGGTGGTAGACAAGCACACGGCCCACCCGATGGAAAGTGGTTACCGTGGCTTATGGACGTGTGCAACACCAAGGCAGTCACAATTGCGCTGCCAACCCTGTAAGCACTAGAGTTTCTGTGCCGTCAGTGTAAAAGACAAAGCAGGGCAAGCCTTTAGTTTTCCCACTGACAGCACAAAAACTCTCCAGTGAGCCTTGACTCCTCACCTTCGGGAACACAACACGAGGTTTTTATGCCGCGGTATTCTGTAGGGTGGAGGTATTTCTCCAGTCGGACTGCTCAATTGGACGGAAATACCGTCACCTTTGTAACAGGCGTAAATATATGTGTGTATAATGATGATGTAACTCATACAAAGACTGTTATTTGATAAAATTATGAAATCACTTGTGATAGAGGTTCGTTAAGAGCTTTTATTCGGTGAATGACTTACCTACCTATATTGAACTATTGATCTTTCATTTTCTTTAGATGTTACCCAATGTTACCTCACTTGAGTGGTGCAGTCAACGGCAGCTTAACACATTCTAATTTTATATCAGTATCAAAATAAACGGGATATTTACCATATTTCATTGTTTTGAGTTTAGTGTTTAGTGTTAGTGCAGATACGCGTAGTAAAAGAACTCGAAAGAGGGTAGATCGATATAATTACTCCTAGGGAAAAAACTATTTCTCTGTTCACCACCACTACTCCAGTTCCTCCGTGATCATGGTGCTTGCAACAGCGCCGAAATATCGGAAACTCAAAATAATTACACATGGTAAATATCCCGTTTATTATGATACTGATGTGAGTGACCATGATAGTTTAAATATCTAATTTTATATATAAAATATTTTTTTTTATACCACTTCTGTGGCAAACGGCTTACCAGATGTTCCCATCAGGTGGGCCCCTGATGGGAAGTGGTTACCGTGGCCTATGGACATATGCAAGCCAGGGGCGTTACCAGGGGCGTTACACTCGCGTTGCCGACCATGAAGAAACCTTCTGATGCCCCTCTTGAAGAACCCCATATTGTAGGCGCTGGGGAAAATCGCAGCAGCTTATACCTTTAAGCAAATGTACAACTGGAACCAACATATCCCTTGCCCCGAAACTTGGCCATAGCATTTCGTTATGTCGTTTCTACTATGACAGGCATACTGTCACCGCCTAGCTTGCGCTCATGAAGGATGAATGTCCATGAGCGATCTCTGACTTCTGAGTCACTTCTGCGCCTCACGTGCTCTGTGGTTCGCGAGATATGACACACACACATATATAATATCTCTCATTTTGTTATCTCGTATTTGTAATGTCCTTTTAATTACCTTCAATCTGATACCCTACTCGATAAAAAACGAAAAAAATATATATTGACAACATACATTCAAACATGATTCCTACAGAATACCGCGGCTATAATAACTTCGTGTTGTGTTCCCAGCGGTGAGTAGGGTAGCCAGAGCTCACTGGAGAATTTGTGCTGTCAGTGGGAAGACTAAAGGCTTGTCCTGCTTTGTCTTCTACTGACGGCACAGAAACTCTGTACTTACAGGGTTGGCAGCGCGACTGTGACTCCTCTGGTGTTACAGACGTCCATAGGGACCATAGGTCACGGTAACTACTTTCCATCAGGTGGGCCGTGTGCTTGTCTGCCAACTAAGTGGTATAAAAAAAAATCCGCTCTGTGCAAATATTGTATGCACGAATACGTATATTTGCATTGGTCTAGATGTTTCTATGTATAATATTTATGTTTGTATTTACAAAAAAAGTAACGAAGTTCCGCATCTAGATTCTAAATTCATGTTAGAATGCGTCTGCATTCTAGATTCCATAACACAAGCTAGTTGAGCTATGCTTACCATCGGATATTTTAGCATTAAAAATCCACCGTATAGTTTTTGTTGACATATTATGTACCCTATGACACTCGGAAGATGAATACCTTTCATTTGACACCCCACTGACAGCACAAAATCTCTCCAGTAAGCTCTGGCTACCCTACTCACCGCCGGCAACGCAACACAAAGTTATTATGGCCGCTGTATTCTGTAGGGCGGAGGTACTTCCCCAGTCGGACTGCTCAATTGGACGGAAATACCGTCGTGTCCTACCTCATAAAAATGAACGAATGATCATTCATGTGAAATAACAGGACATTATAATTATTAAATTATGAGCACATTATTATTATTTTATAGATATTAGTGGTCATAAAGTCCAAAATTTAATAACATCCTTACATTCACTCTACAAGGTGTCATTTTTTTTAGACTCTAACAGCATAGCAGTAATGTCCAAAATTATATGGCATCTTTTGCATTCTCAGTGGCAGAACAATGATTGATACTAGCAGATCGGAGTCCTACTAGTATAAAATAAAACTTCAGAGCTAAAACATCTACAATTTAATATTGTATCTTATGGAATACAAATTTGTGAATTCTTATAATAACTATAAACTACTTATATATTATTTCGACATAAAGGCAAATATATCCTACAGTCTAAATACAAGATATAACATTATTATATAAATAGTCATATAAGGGCTATTAGATTATATATTTATGTTTATATAAGGTTCGTACGCTGTACTAAAATTGTATAAGTTTTATAACAATTAATATTTTTAGTACATTTAAAAATATTATTTTTAATGTTTATAAATGAAAAATTTAAATAATAATAGTAATTATTATTTAGAATAATATATTGTTAATAAATCGATCTAAACATTCTAACCAGCAAAATCTAGACCCAAAGTAAGCGTAGCTTAACTCCCTTGTATTATTGGTTCTAGAGTGCGGAGAGTAATTTTTGGTTTGGATTACCGCAAATTGTTTAGTTAGGTTTTTCCTTAACTAATATTGCAAAATATATTTGCTTACTATTACGAGATCCTGGTATCAATTCCTGATAAGTATTTTTGCGTTGACGAAATGTGGAATTAAATAAATCTGTGCCTACTCCTCCAGGGATATATAGGCAAGAGTATAAAAAATAAAAAGAGAGGGGAAAAGAAATATCTCTTCTAAACACAATTCAATCAATTCCTACAGTGTAAGATAAACATAAATATATAATATATTTAAAATTACTTAGTACTTAATTTGCTAGAACTACAGACAATTATTTTACTTATAATAAAAAGAAAATCATGCGTTTGAAAAAATAATATTACGCACGTTTATACAATAATAATATAATTAATAAATCTTATAAATATTGGTAATAGTACTTGTGTATTTACTGGTTTGAATAAAATAAATAACATTGAATTTCTTTATAAAGTTTGTATAAAAATAATGATAATAATGGAATTATTAAACTCATTTTCACCATAAGTCTGGTCACTATTTGAACGTTTTTATAAATAAAAATCCTCATGAAGCCATAAGATAGAGGATTATTAGAATCAGAATAACAGTAAAAAGGAAATGATAACTGATACTAATACTATAATACTATAGTGATCAATTTATTCCGGTACGAAAAATCATAACAGCTTCGTTTCTGTGGAATGTTTGCGATAAGATACTATTAATATAAATTAAATATAATGACAATAGTTTCAAGTTAATTTATAATCATTATACACATTGTCCTTTATGACAGTTACAAAGTTTGAAATTTGCAGTAATAACCAACTTTTTGGTAGATTTTTTAAATAGATAGAAAATAAATTTAAAAGTTCAGGATGGGACTTGAAGCCACGACAGTCCATTTCTATGAGGACTCTGTCAACTGAGTCGACACGGATTATTGCTTGAAAGTTGATTTTATGTCAAAATTGATAAATAAATAAATTGTGATATTATTAGTAATATGGCAAGAAAATAACTAACCTATGTTAATTATATTAAGGCTAATTAACTAATTTACATATCTCTTCGTTTTTTTAAACTGCAGCGTTCAATTGATCTAAAAATGATCCAATCATATTATAATAAATAAAAATAATAATTATTTAATTCTTAAATGAAAATAATAGCGATTTTAACGCATAGGGAGATTCAATAATGTCGTATTATTATCCATATTTTAAATGTATGAATTATTTAAATTAACCCTATTTTTGGACATTGCCTTTACCAAAAAGAACGTACAATAATAAAATATACCTTTATTTAAATTAAATTATAATATTAAATAATAACATTATATTGTGATAGATTATTAAAGTTAATAAAATGACACTGAGGTTCTATTGATTGTATTTATTCTCGTGATAGTTTACTATCATTATTATTTACACGTGTAATATATTAACATCTATTTTTGCGACATTCAATCCGATGTTTTGTTACGTGTCATCATAAAATGAATACTTATGTCTAATTAAGTACTGGCATGGAATGTGTATGTAACATATCTACGTATACTGGGAATGCTTATCTTCAGAGAAACATCTACTTACCCCGGGATACCAGAAATGGGACACTATAATCATATATGTAAGTAAATCTCAAAGACGTAAGAGAGATAGTGTAATGCGAAAGGCGGATGATCAGGCACTCGATTGTGCTAAAGCGAAACCACTGTCAAACCTACTTTTTTTTTATACCACTTAGGTGGCAGACAAGCGCACGGCCCACCTGATGGAAAGTGGTTACCGTGGCCTATGGACGTGTGTAACACCAGAGAAGCCACACTCGCGCTGCCGACCCTGTAAGCACAGAGCTTCTGTGCTGTCAGTATAGAGGACAATGCAGGACAAACCTTTAGTCATCCCACTGACAGCACAAATTCTCCAGTGAGCTCTGGCTACCCTACTCACCGCCGGGAACACAACACGAAGTTATCATAATCGCGGTATTCTGTAAGGCGGAGGTACTTCCCCAGCCGGACTGCTCAATTGGGAGGAAATACCGCCGTGTCCTACCTCCTACCTACTATAGACACTGCAAAAAATGGCATTAAATTTTACACTTTATGTCTATACTTTTTAAGTTCAAAATTAAATGAAAAGAGTTTCATTACACTTTTTCATAAACATAACATAAACTCACGTCAATATCCCCGAAATTGTAAGTAGAGGTGCTAGCACCCACATTTCGCCAGTTTATGTTTGGGTCCCAGTGTAATAGGTGGCGAGCCTATTGCCATTAGCCGGGCACTTATAAACCTGCGACAAATACACACATAACTTCGAAAAGCATTGAAAAGTCATCGGTGTGTGCCATGGTAAAACCTGGGCTCGAACCCAAGTCCTCGTCTCAGCAGTCCATTACCCATACCACTAGGCTACCGCGGTACACTTTTTAATTCAATCTGCACAAAGACTTTTAATTTTAGAGTTTAAAAGCATTGCTTTTTTAGCAGTGTCCATGGTTTGACAGTGGTTTTGCTTTAGCCGAATCAAGGCCCAGGTACAATGCGCCAGATTGGTAAAGACCTATGCTCAATCACTGGTTACGATAGGCCAATTGATCAAGAGAGAGAGAGGACTCCTCCTCGTAACAAAGATTATCATTTGAATTGCATCTAAAATAGATGTAATCCTTTTGGTTAGGTACAAACCAAAATGTTTTATTTAAAAACTCACTTTTACACATTTTAGAAACTCATTTTAAATAATAAAAACCGTAATTGAAACACTAGTTAGCCTAGTTTATTTGTTTTATATGTGTTATAAGAAGTCGCTACAAGATACCACGTGGTGTTTACCTAACCGATTGGAACATAGATATGAATAAAAACTAGGACACTGAATACGAAAACTACTGGATACGGACGGTATTCGAGGCATACCTAAGATGGTTGTTTTATTGTCTTTAACCAACACTTCTGGTGTGTAGTCCTGAGATAGATGTCTGTGTTGCTCTCTTGACGAATCAAAAGCTATTAAAATAAATAAATCAATCAATTATGTATGTATGTATGGCTTCGTGAATCAAAAATTACAAAATATAATTTCATTACTGAGTATTGAACTTACATAATTTCAATAACAATACAAGTTATTTCATAGACACAATAATTACAATCTAAAAATAAAGCTGCAAAATACTAAAAATAATAGTAAAATAACATTTTTATTACATAAAAAAAAACTATTATGTACTTACTAAAATAATAATAGTAGCTACCACCATTTTCTAAAATTGTATAAAAATAACAAACAAAAGCAATTCCTCTAAATAATAATAATAATAGTCAAAATAGTTGAGCTCAGGCTAGAGATTCTTTTAAGATATTATTATTTCTATTTATGTACCTATTTAGTTCCCGGCAGTATAGAATTTGGACCACCCCATCTCTTGCCATGCGGTGTCGTACAAGGCGACTAAAGGATAGGACTGTTTAGCATCAGACAGATACACTCAAACTGTATCTGTCTGATGCTAAACAGTCTGGGCTGTAACTCAGCCTCAGATGCATGGTTTGAGTCAACAATTGTGCCCGGAAGACGGCAATAGGCTCACCCCCTATTACATAGGACAAAATCAATGCAAACCCTCCGGGGATGTAGGCGTGATTATATGTATGTATGTATGTATAAAATAAAGGACCATATCATTATTTCTTGATAGGTATTACTTATAACTCGTATCTTTGGATATAGATACGTGTTATATAAAATAGTAAATTACTGGATTGTATAATCTTAATAACTATGATATAACATCAAAGAACGTATTCGTCATTATTCTAGACCACAAAATTATAGAGTATTGATTGTAGAACCAAATATAATATTTTAATTTCTTTTCAATACTCACTCAAGTGATATTTTGTTTATAATCAAATAATCAAATGATATGTGCATTCTTTTGACTTAGTTATACATTGTGATGTATTGTGATGTGATTCACTAAAATATTATACAACTGGCAATTCCAATCATGTTTCATCTAATAAGCGTTAAAAGCTGTGTTAAAAATTGCTTTTATACATTCAAGCCTTGAGAATAGGCTATCTATATATATCAGTAATAATATATTTGAATAATAATTATTAATAATAGGACGGATAATTAAATAATTGCACTTACGGAATGTGTATTATTAAATCCGATTTTTAGTATTTATATATAAAGTACTTATTTATATATATGTTAATAGTGTTGT
Organism: Eilema griseolum; assembly: GCA_963662185.1. Taxonomy (NCBI): domain Eukaryota; kingdom Metazoa; phylum Arthropoda; class Insecta; order Lepidoptera; family Erebidae; genus Eilema; species Eilema griseolum. The sequence continues at coordinate 8,723,685 of OY759259.1, forward strand.
CGACCTTACTAATACATTATTAAATTTTACATCAAAATAATAATGTTGATTTTAAAAAATGGCTGTAATATAAATGAATAAATTATTATTATTATTATTTTCGCCTAATATTTTTGAATAATACTTTGGTAATATCTAGCATAGTTTACCGTTTGTAACGAAATATCACTGAACGCAATGATAGTTACACCAAAATGATATTAGTTAATACGTACGGCGATATGTACGTGTAAGTGATATTAATAATAAGACCCAATACTGTGAGTGTACGTAATTTTGATATTTAATTTTAAAATGAATTTATCCATACATTTTTCAAGTTTTAATAGCAGTTAATGGTTATTAGTAAGGTGACTATTATTATATAAATACATTGTAAGGTAATATAATAGTTATTATAATAATATTAATTGCGACAATCTCGATGTATACGTATATTGTATTCTATGAATGGTGTTTTAGGTTCCATGGCTGTGCAGATATCCTGTAACAAGAGAAATAAATTAATATTTAGTTTTTAAGCACTACTTCAAGTTTTCAATAACTTATTTCGTCTGAATCAAGCGAATATTTTTTTATACCATTTAGGTGGCAGACGAGCACACGGCCCACCTGATGGGAAGTGGTTACCTTGGCCTATGGGTGTATGCAACATTAGGGGCGTTGCACTAGCGCTGTAAGCACAGAGTTACTGTTCCCTCCGTATAGAAGACAAAGCAAGACAAGCCTTTAATCTTCCCACTGACAGTACAAATTCTCCAGTGAGCTCTGGCTATCCTACTTACCGTTGGCAACACAACACGAAGTTATTATGGTCGCGGTATTCTATAGGGCGGAGGTACTTCCCTAGTCGGATTGCTCAATTGGGCGGAAATATCGCCGTGTCCCTACCTCCTAACACAACAATATTTAAGCGAAACAACGTCCTCAGATGAGACCGAGACTAATACTAGGATGATGATGATACCTTCTTAAATGGCTTGAAGCTCGCTCGCACTCTGAACATCTTGTCGACGTTGCACTCGAGTGTCATCTTCACTGTGAACACGTTGTCGATGGAGGCAGCTTTAGACGGCTCGCGGTTAGGCTGGCAAGAGTTGCTCGCGTCAAAGTTGCACTGGTGGCAGAGTCGATACTCCTGGAGCTTTGTGGAGCTGTGGGAGAGAAATAATTTGCTAGAATATTGTTTAGGTACTGTGGTGTTATATTTGCGTGAGGAACTCTCACATCCGTGGCAGCCTTCATGTCCGTGACATCACAGATGAAATGCAAGAGAGCCGCCTTTTTTTTACGTGCGGAAAATCCCCACGTATACCCTCACCACCGGAGCCGGTGGGAGAGGTTATGTCGGACTCGAACCGACCAAAATGCACGACATCTGTGGGTCGTTTTTGGTTGCCAAAGGTGAGGTTAACATATATATCCCTCACCCCGGCACACCCAGGACCGTCTCTCTCGATCTAGCCCTCTCCTAAGAGAGCCACCTTCGTTAGTGTGGTCACGTCTTGCGGCAACCGCCAGGCTACGTGAGTAACAAATGCCTAACAATGGCGCCCCCGTCGGGTTCAGTTAGAAGGGGTAGGTCCAAGAAGTGTTGGCTTGATGTCGTGGCAAATGACACGTGTCTTATTACCATGGACGCCCAAGATAGTGTGAAATGGACGAGAAAGAGCCGGAAGGAGGACCCTGACTCAGAGGGCACCTTGGCCTCAGATACAGAAAATACGTCTCCATGTACATAATGACGATACAGTAAATAAATAATAATACATATTCTATAACACTCTTCACTCTGAATAGACGAAGGCAAACTAGTGGCGCCTTCTGGACCTACCTTTGCGAGATTAGTAGAGGTACTTACCTAAACGTGAGGTGTACTTGTTTGTGCGTGAGGCAGAGGGACAGAGGTACTTCATAGCTGTAGTTGGACACTTTGTCATCGCACACTTTGTCATTGAAGAGGGACGAGTTGAGGATGGGCTTGCCCACGGACTGGATGCCGACGCGGACGGAGTCACATGCTGAAATTTTATATTATATATAATGTTAGAATTATTGTTGTTGATGACGTAGATGATGAAATTATGATTTATCTGATTTAACTGTACGTTCAGTTACTAATATATTAGGTCTTTACCTATGAAATTGCCGAAGTTTTCTTACAAATTCATGAGTTCGTTATTCCTGTAATTTAATAGCTATTTCCATTATTTATATTTTGTTTGAAAGTTGATTGCAAGATTTTACAACTTTGTATTAAACTTTGTTTCTATTGGCCGCTTGATAAATTAAATTCGATCTTCAAAAACAGTAGTTCCTAAATGCTATCATTTCGATGATAAATTTTGTATTACTTTTTTTTTTTATACCACTTAGTTGGCAGACAAGCACACGGCCCACCTGATGGGAAGCGGTTTCCGTGGCCTATGGACGTATGCAACACTAGGGGTGTTACACTCGCGCTGCCGACCATGAAGAAAACTTCTGATGCCCCTCTTGAAGAACCCCATATAGTAGGCGCTTGGGATAACCGCAGCTTTTTTATAGCTGTCACTTTTCAAAAATCTAATAAAAGTGTTTGTTAGCTTAATGTTGTCTCATTCATACACAAAAATAATCACAAAATTTGTATTTGTCATTCCTAAAAAAATTGCAAAAATGTTAGTACTGAAAATTGGGTTTCCTCCAATTCCTTAAAAAAACGGCAATTTCATCTGTAACACCTATTATATTAAAAAAAATACTAGTAGGTAATTTTAGCAACTAATAAAAAAAATCTCACCGTCAATCTCTTGTTGTCCCTCCTCAGAACTCTTATCGTCCCTCTTATTTCTCTTTACTTCCCTCTTCATACGACTCCCATTCTCGGTCACATTAGACTTGTTATCCAAAAAATTATTCTCAGGCATATTATCGTCAATTTTGAAGGAGTCATTCTCATTCCTCAATGACTCGGAGTCAGTTCTCAGTGACTCGGTATGATTTTTCTCAGGGATGTTGACTGGGATGTTGGGGAGCTTGTCCCCTGTGTGTGTCTCTAAGGGGCCAGTGTATGTGTCGTTTAACTCCTTCTCCGGTTTTGAATGGTCATCCTGGGAGTCGTAGGTTTGGGGTGGGTCTATGCAGGGTGACTGTAAAAAAAGAATATACATTAAAAACGCGGTCAAGTGACAGTTGTAGGTTAAGTTACCTAGGCATAGGTGCTACTCCTATAGGAGGTAGGACACGGCGGTATTTCCGCCCAATTGAGCAGTCCGACTGGGGAAGTACTTCCGCCCTACAGAATACCGCGGTTATAATAACTTCGTGTTGTGTTCCCAGTGGTGAGTAGGGTAGCCAGAGCTCACTGGAGAATTTGTGCTGTCAGTGGGATGACTAAATCTACACTGACGACACAGATACTCTGTGCTTACAGGGTCGGCAGCGCGAGTGTGACTTTCCTAGTGTTACACACGTCCATAGGCCACGGTAACCACTTTCCATCCGGCGAGCTGTGTGTTTATCTGCCAACCAAGTGGTATAAAAAAACACTGAAATGTTTTTTTTATTGTCTAATCAACGAAGCAACTGGGACGATTTTGATTGGATTTTTTACTACTGATAGCTGATATTAGACTTAGGTCATTATTTAAATAATAATGTTAAAAAAATTAAACTTAGACTCTGTCTTCTTGAACAATGTCTCAGGCAGGGTTAGTATATAAATAAAATCTTATATCTAACCAAAAATCTCACCAAGACATGTTTGATCCACGCTGTTATCCTTGCTAAATCCTCCTTCATAGCCGCGTGCGCAATACAAATGAATAAAATATTGAATAAAACATAAAAGAAGACGAGAGCAAATCTTCTAAGTTTGTTAGTATGGATGGACGCCGATATTCTGTTAGGGAACTGTTCAAGTATTAAGTAAACACTAACGGAGGGGGGTGGGGCTTTACATTGCTTATTTTTGATGATATGGGGTGGGGGATCTAGATAATGATTACGTAAGCAGTAGTTATTTACATCAGTATCAGAATAAACGGGATATTTACCATGCTTCTAAAACTAGGTAAATATCCCGTTTATTCTGATACTGATGTAAGTGACCATGATAGTTTAAATACCTATAGTAGTTATTTACTTTTTCATACATAATATAGCATGCATGACCCATATGTGAAAAGAAATGGCATATGTAAGCATTGACTTTGCTTACTTTTGCTGACAAAAGGGAAGGGGGTTTAAATAATTGTAATAGATCTGGTTACATAATACTTGAACGGGCCCTAGAGTAAGGAGACGATCTAAAGGTTCCGGGTTCGATTCCTGGCCATTACACTACCGTCGTGAACCCACTCCTAACACAAACAATTTAGCTTAGCTGGAGGGGTTAGACGGAATATTAGTAATTTCAGTTGCTATACTGTGAATATTAAAACAAATTGTAAAAAAAATACAGTGACACCCACATAGCAAACACAGAGAGGAGGAGTCTCCATTTTTGGAGACACAGATTTTGAGCACTGAGACAAAGAGCCTCGATTCAGCTATTATTAACCGACTTCCAAAAAGGAGCTGGTTCTCAATTCGATTGTTTTTTTTTTTTTTCACTTTGAATTTACTAAAACTACTTAGTTTGGTTTCTAACAGATCATTAAATCTGTAAATTCAGTAATTTATCTCTTATCTTTATTAAGTTACATATACTCACACTTGTATTCCTCGAAAGGGAAGGCAAAAGTATATTAACACCTACATTTCGCCAGCTGTCATTTAATTTTAAACATTATTGTTATGGTTCTACAGTCTAAAATACAATGAATTTTTAGTCAGTTAAAAAGTATACTAAACATTTAAATTTGAACTTTAAAAAATAACACGAACACCTGTTCTGCGCAGCTTGAGTATTTTTTTAATTTCCCGGTAAATTGTCAAGAAGTTTGCCGTTCATTATATTCGACCGCCTCCTCTCTGTGTTTGCAACACAACAGTTTGCAAGACGGGACTAGAACCCGTGCCCAGTCCCTTACAGCTTGTAATATCATCTGCCAACTGACCTGACATTCCGGGTCGAGTTCGTTGTTGGTGTTCACCGCGTACGATGAGCATCCGCCTCCGACTACTTCCGACTTTCTGGAGATTGGACGCTCCGTTTGCATTAAAGTCGGTACTGTGTCTGTGGACAATTTAACTATTGAAAATGCAGTCATATTAAGATATTTTCTCTGGCTAAGAAAAGGCTACATAAAGTAGCCTTTTCGTAGATCCAAAAGTATATCACTCGCCTTTTACTTAAATGTTGGATCAGATTTGTAGCGCCAAAAATATTTATGAAATTGACATAATTACCTATCGCTCACTTGTTAATACAATTTGGTGATCGGCTCGAAAGACCACACAAGTTTTTAACAATAAAAAGCAATGTGTTCTAGAAAACAACATTTTGCGATCTTCCACACATGTATTAGTAAATTTTTAATCCAGTTTGAAGGACCCAAAATGGGTTCTAGAACAAGAAGAATGTTGAAGGTGTTACTTACTCATAAGTTTGCTAGCAACGAAGTTCCTGTGGGAGTGAGTGGTGGTGGAGAGAGTATGAGGGGGCTCTGTGGGGGCCGTGGTCACGTACTCCTGGGTAGTCTTGTGGCCTTTCTCTGGAACAGACCAATGTAATAGCAGTTATAGTAACAATAGTGCTATAAAAACTTTAAATTAGGTGTTTTTGAGCTCTAGCTGAGAATTTTTATATTTTTGCGTTTATTTATTTATCCGATTAAGATATAGAAAATATTGAAATGGCTCAGGCGGGATTCGAACCCGCGAATATTATTTATTTTATTACACTACAATAAAAGGGAGCGGAGCAGTAGTCATTAACGAAATACACACATCAACAAAGTCTAGGGAATAAGGACATTTCTAGTTTTTATTTAAAAACCCTTTCTTGTAATAGTGAGTGTTTTATATCAATAGAAGGGTATTTTTATACCGTTTTTAATTTTAATTTTAATAAAAACATTTTCATACCAAATTTTTTTTTTTTTAAGAAAGAATTGAATAGTGCCAATATTGAGTATTACAACCTTCTATGATTAGGCACAAAAATAACGAGGTAGTAAGAAATACAGTAATTAACCGTACTTTAAACGTTTTTAATAATCTGTAGGACCTCCTAAAGCATTAGCAACAGCTCGACAACGGCGTGGCATACTTAGTATGAGATTGTCAATCATCGTCTGTGGAATATGGCTCCATACACTGCGAAGGTGTAAAAAAAGTTGTTCTTCAGTGTTCAGATTTTCCAAAGAATCACTGAAAGCTCTTCTCCCAAGCAAATCCCAGGCATGCTCTATGGGATTGAGGTCGGCAGACTGAGCAGGCCATACCAACGTCGTCATATTGTGCTCGCTTAACGCATTGACCACTACCCTCGCGGTGTGTGACCGTGCATTATCTTGCATGAACATAAAATCTTGACCGAACTGCTGTCGATGAGGGATTACCATGGGGTGTATAACCTCCTGAATGTATTGGTTTGCATTTAAATTGCCCCGTATCCAAACGAGGTCGGTCCTTCCACCAAGGCGAATTCCAGCCCATACCATGATTGTTCCACCTTGGTAAGGATGAACTTCTTGCGGATTCTGGAGACGACTCCGACGTCCTGGAACTCGCCATATACGCACTCTTCTCGAATCAAGATGAAAACCGAAGCAAGATTCGTCGGAAAACAGAACCCGTGCCCATTGATGGTCGGTCCACTGTAAATGTGCGTTAGCCCACAATAAGCGACGACCTCGATTTCCACGTCGAAGAGCTGGAACCCTAAGCGGTCTGCGAGCATAAAGATTGGCTTCGTGTAGTCTTCTTCTGACAGTTTGATCGCTAATAACCACTTGATGCTGAGACTGGAGGCCTGCGACCAACTGACGAGCAGTAATCGTGGGTTGCCGCCTTGCGGAATTTTGCAAGAAACGATCTTGTCGCGGGGTAGTAACCCTATTTCGTCCCCTGTGACGTTCGCCAACATCCCCTCTAGACCTGTAGCGTGCCCATAATCTGCAAATTACGCTTGGTTGGGTGTTGACAGCATCCGCTACGTCGCGTTGAGTTCGTCCAGCTTGCAGCATACCAACAGCCCTTAACATCTCTTCGCGACTTAAATGACGACGTGACATGATGACTACAGTCACAAAAATGCACAAACCATACGTAAAAGACGTATTATTGATAATAAACGTTATTTACAATCAAAAAAAATAATTTTTATTTTGCCTCAGAGAAACTGCACAATCAAACACTTTTAAAAGTTTTCCCTCCATATTCGAAAATCATTACTTATTTAAATTTATTTTTAAATTTCGAACAACTCTGTAATCTACTTTATTCTATTTTTATTTATTTGCTGCCAGTTATTTGCAAAACAAGATTTACACGAAAAAAAATAATTGGGGTCATCTTGTTCCCTAGACTTTGTTGAGGTGTTTATTTGATCACATACCTTTAACAGGTTTTCTTGCTGACAATTGTTGCGATAATTTTGAGTTCTGAAACAAAGTTAAAATCAAAATAATACGTATATTTCCTTTTCTTTTGCAAACTCGGCAAGCTAAAATCTTGCGATTGCATGTCCTATTTAACAAACATCCTTTTTATCGAACGTCATTTTTTACAATTATTATTATTATTAATATAAAAATATTAAATAATGTAAAAATAAACCATTGTTAGTTTTAATGAGAAGATACCAGCAAGAAACTCAGAGAACTATATTAGAACTAGATCTTTCTTTTTTAAATTTGCTTCAGTTTACAATTTATTTTGTGCGAGCAAGCAAGAGACTTATGTTGACCACGCATTTACAATATCAAGATTTATAGATTAGACGTTCATATGTGTTCTTTACGTGCCTAAACTGCATAAATGAAATTGATTCTTTGATTTCGACCAGAGTAAACATGCCCCTGACGCTCTCTTAACGGCAATAAATCATAGTTGGCGATATCTGGTTGTTCATACATATTTGCCTACCCCTTCAGGGATTTACCGATGTGCATATTATGTATTCTTTCTTAAAAGTTGTCTACTATCTCCTCACCGGTATCTGATTGAAGTCCTTAACCTCCTTCGTCCGGTCGTACGGCTTGTGGAAGCCGTAGTAGTTCACGTTCTGAAGCCGACTGGCTTCCCGCATGGAAGTCAGCTCCTTGTGCTCTTGGAAGTAGAGAGCCGACATCACTATGAGGCTGAGGAGAGAAGATATACGGTAAGAAATGAAATGAAAAATGTAGAATTAAATTATGAGTGGGTTGATTAAGATAAGACAATGTGAAACGACTCAGATGAGACTCGAACCAGCGACCAGCCTCTAACAGGAGGAACGCTCTGACCACTGAGCTACTGAATCACAGCCAGTTTCTGCCTCATTTGCTGCGTTGAGGTCTCCAGTTATGCAGGTGTTGGGGCACAACTGGTACGACAATATATACATACATAAAATCACGTCTGTCTCCCATAGGGGTAGGCAGAGATCACGGATCTCTATTTGCTAAGATCCTGACATACTACTTATCGCTTCATTCACTCTCATTACATTCTTCATGTATGCTCGTCGGATAGGATACTCATGACCTGCCCCTTTTTTAAAATTTCACCTATTTGGTCCAGGTATGTGCGCCTAGGTCATCCCCTTCCGACGGTACCATCCACATTCGCCTCATACACCTGTTGCATGAGTCTTCTTTTTTTTTTAAACCACTTAGGTGGCAGACAAGCGCACGGCCCACCTGATGGAAAGTGGTTACCGCGACCTATGGAAGTGTGTAACACCAGAGAAGCAGAACATGACCGAACCATCTTAATATTCCTCTCTCAATTCTCATCACTACATGTTCTGTCACTCCACATCGCTCTCTTATCACGCTATTTCTCACTCTATGTCTCAAGGTCACCTCACACATATAGGTGGTCTATTATTTCCAGAAGTGTGCTGCAGTCACCCCTAATATGGTTACTATATAATACAAACTAATACCCCTAGTATGCTTACTAAACTAATAACTCTAAGTAGAGTCCCTCTATTGTTAGGAGGTAGGACACGGCGGCATTTCCACCTAATTGAACAGTCCGACTGGGGAAGTAACTCCGCTCTACAGAATACCGCGGCCATAATAACCTCGTGTTGTGTTCCCAGCGGTGAGCGGGGTAGCCAGAGCTCACTGGAGAATTTGTACTGTCAATGGGAAGATTAAAGGCTTGTCCTGCTTTGTCTTCTACACTGACGGCACAGAAAGTCTGTACTTACAGGGTTGGCAGCGCTACTGTGACTCCTCTGGTGTTACAAACGTCCATAGGCCACGGTAACCACTTTCCATCAGGTGGGCCGTGTGTTTGTCTGAAACCTAAGTGGTATAAAAAAAAAATATATACTTACCACACAGCCATAATGAATATCAATATGGTTATAACAATCTGTAGAAACTTGTTCGAAATTAGTTCACTACTCGAATCTCTATAGTCCTTTCTACAGCAGCCCAATTTAGTGTTGCCATATGAAAAAGACTCGTCACTCTTCAACCATAGACAAGTGTCTTTTTTCTTTGTCAGCGGACTATGGTTCTCTTCAGGGTAAGACTGCATATGAGACTCAGTATAAGTCGGATTTTCAATATTTTCCGACTTTTCAAGTTTGTTGGAATGATATCGGACTCCGCACGTCTTGTTTTGATTGTAATATTTTCCGTATTTCGAGAAACTGTTGGCATGGCAATTTTTGCACTGTTTCCTTGTGTGTTTTGGGGAATAATGACTTAGTTTGTGGCAACTCTCGTGTTTGCGTATGTTTCTTGCGATGTCTCGGATTTGGTCTATGGAAATGTTGCCAGTTTCGCTGTATAAGGACTTTGATGAGTTTGATATTGCTGAGTAGCGGGAATCTGAAACAAAAATTACTATAAATAAATCTTGTATAAATATATTGATTTGTTAAACTAAGCGGCACTCGACCACGCCTATCCTAGATATTTTCTTGTTTAATACTTTCTCAGTAGTCGAGTTTTAGTTTTAAACTTATTTTTTCTCCTCCACTCCAACTAGTCTGTTCTAGACTCAAGGAGAACGACGATGAGAACTCACCATTGCTGACTGAAGACCTGGAGCTGTCCCGTCTCTGCAGTATGCTGATCTTGTACAGTTTCTTGTTGATCCTCTCCAGCTGGTCTATTCTGGACTCCAGGTTTCCAGTCACTTTGGACAGTTCCTTCACTGCACCGATGCCTTCCATGTAAATACGATCCTGTAAAAGTTTGGTTCATTGAATTTATTGAGCTTTTTACCCGACTGCGCCAATGAGGATAATGTTTTAATGTGTTTTCACGCATATGTATATAGATTTCTTTGGTCCACTCTACAGGTCTAAGAGCTGGATGGATTTTGATGAGTGGGGTCTCAAATGAAAGGTATTCATCTCCCGAGTGTCATGGGGTACATAAAATGTCAGTAAAGTGCTGACGGCACAGAAACTCTGTACTTACAGGGTTGGCAGCGCGACTGTGACTCCTCTGGTGTTACAGACGTCCATAGGTCACGGTAACCACTTTCCATCAGGTGGGCCGTGTGCTTGTCTGCCAACTAAGTGGTATAAAAAAAAAAAAAAAAAACTATGCGGTGGATTTTTGAGAACTTTTTAAGGCTCCAACCACACGTAACGACTGACATAGATTTTCATGTGGCAACCAGGACCGGCAGCTTAACATGCTCTTCGAGACACGACCAGTTTCACCAATATTCATGCATACAAATATTTGCACTGAGCAGAAATCGACCCCCGCCTCCTGGCACGGAGACTCCTCTCTCCCTATCAACATCATCACTTACCAATAGGTGAGATAGTAGTGTCAAACGCGAGATAACTGTCTATCAAAAATTTGAGCTCTCTAGCTTGGTAGCTAGAAGGCTGAAATTTTTCAGCACAGTTCGTGAAATACAGCGTGGTAACAGACAGACGAACACACAGACAGATAGACAAACTGACAGACAAACGGATAAGCAGACAGACGGAAAGCGAAGATTCAGTAATAATTCCGTTTGAAAAGAAAGAAGATTATCCTTACCTTATTAACCACAAGGAACTTGTTGATAGTATCCCCATTGGGAAGTGTAACATCACCAGCCTCCTTCACCGCCTCTGGGAGTACCCTCCGGACCTCCTGTGCGATGATCCCCGTGTCTAGCGGAGGGGTGGGGCGGGACGGGTCGTAGCCCAGTAGCCCGGAGTGCTCCGCGAAAGAGGGGTCGTAATTGAACCTGGGGATGACATAGTGGTGTTAAGGATATATTCTACAATACGTTTGCCGCATGGTTTCCGGTAGAGTAGAATTAGGACCATCCCATCTCTTCCCATGCGGTGTCGTACAAGGCGACTAAGGGATAGGGCTGTTTAATGTCAGACAGATATATACAGCCTAGACTCAGCCTCAGATGCATGGCTCGAGTCAACAATAGTGCCCGGAATACGGCAATAGGCCCACCCCCTGTTACGTGGCACCGAATGGAATGAATGGTGAAATTTGGGTGTTAATTCACCTTGCTTAACCCTCCGGGGATAAGGAATTTAGTAATCTCAGTTAAGTAATTAATTTTAACTGCAGGACAATACCCAATTATGACTATAATTATGAACCAAATTTCATCAAAATCGGTTCAGTAGTTTAGGCGTTGGTGGCGCCAGTAGTAGTAAATTCAAATCGTCTCAATTGGTTGACGCTGAGCACACGCTCCCTATACCCATCTCCCTCCCGCACTACCTCTAAAGTGAGATAACAATAGTTTCGCCCCGCCAATGGTTGAAATAGACGCATCGTCACTTCGCATCGAACTAGAATAAACAATGGCGGCGGCACACGCGACTCTTAGAAATTAATAATGTTTGTTGGGTTTTAACCGCTTTCATAGACCTTTACCGATCGGATTGTGCCTCTCGTGTGTCCCTCAAGTGATTTAGTGATGTGGGCGGCAACTCCTGAGCCAGGAAGAGAAGACCGGTGCACCGGCTACGACAGCACGTGGCCCCGTAAAGGTTAGTGCATCCTCTCCTAATTTCTCGGGTTGCATTCAATGCCTAAACCACCTCCGCGGCAACCCGATCACCTATCTTGTTTGTTGTGTAAAGTGTCATATGAAACATGTTAACTTCAACCCCCCGCATAATACAGTCCACTAGCTCAGGTGGCATGAGAATCGCGCCACCAGGCGTCAAAGACAGATAGAGTAACTTTCGTATTGCTATGTATGTATGTATGTATGTATGAAGTATGGCTAATAGGAAATACAATACTGACTTGACGACCCTGATGCTCTGCACATTCCGTAGTTGCTGTGCAGTGTCCAGTTCTGCTATATTGTGTTTCGCGCGCAAGTCTGACGGGTGTAGAATGTGGCCCATCACTTTGAGGTTACCTGGGTAACAAAGCACCAATAAAATCTTTCGCGTTCCATGAGATGCAATAATGTTAAAACAGGTTTAGCCATGTGCTTGTTTGTCACCTAAGTGATATCTATAACGTTTACGGGAATTTACGCGATCATGGTATAGGTACATCGTCACAGGCTGACTGTCAGTCAGTCAGGCAAACCATGAACCTTCTAAAGCCCTTCTTGAAGAACCCCATATTGCAGTCGCTTGACAAAACCTGAGTAGCTATTACAATCTATACTAATATTATAAAGCTGCAGAGTTTGTTTGTTTGTTTGAACGCGCTAATCTCTGGAACTACTGGTCCGATTTGAATGATTATTTCAGTGTTGGGTAGTCAATTTATCGAGGAAGGCTATAGGCAATTTTTTTTTCTCATAAATAGGGATCCGTAATAAAATTGCTATTTTGTAACACAAGGTGTAAAATCGAAAACCTATTTTTGCATGCGCTGCAAAAACTATTGACAATAGAACAAAATGATGTACTACGGGTTTGTAGATCCCATTAAGACCTACAAATAAGTCCGCGAGAACATATATTTAGCTATCATGGTTTAATCACAATAACCGATTTTGTGTTCAAAATAATTATTAAATCGTCTGAAGAAAAAAAACTACCATAAATATGTATCGTAATATTAATCTTTATCGAAATTAGGCATTATGTTATCAAGAATATTTATGTAGAAGTAAAATACTTTTTGTTTCATCTCAATCGGATATTTCTTTTAAAAGTTATCACGTGTGTAAGATGTTAAGAGTTGGTTAGGTACCAACTCTTAATGAGTTATGGGCCATAGAGTTTTTTATCAACACAAAATGGAAATTATAGAAATAAAAATATATATAAAAAAGAATATATATCTATATAATCCTGCAGGTTCAGGCGTCAAAGAATTCCTCGCCGAAATCCTGTAATAATCTTTTTCGAATATATTTGTTGATGATTATACAGTGAAACCTGGTTAATTGGGATCTCAAGGGACCAAGACATATGTACCAATTATTGAGGGTTTTCAATAATCCAGTTTTCCAATTAAACAGGTGTAAATTAATAGTTGTCTCATTTACAGAGGTCCCCGCTTACAGAGGTCGAAATGTGCCGTTATTCCATTTTTAGAGGTGGAAATGTTAATAAAAATTGCTCTCGCCACAAACATTTTTGAATGTGATATCGTTTCTTTTCTTAAATCCCTCCAACCACCCATTACTGCCAGAAAAATTATCAATATGGAGCTTACTTGCAAATTCTTGAGCTTTCTCTTTGATCATTGGTCCGCTTATTGGAATGTTATTATTCCGTACCTGCCTTATCCATGTACAGAGACACTTTTCAACTTCAGGATACTCTGCAGCTCGTATTCGTTTGAGTTTTCCTTTTCCATGAATACATTGAGACCGAATTTTCTCTTTGTTGTTAATAATTCTACACAGGGTTGACTTTGGTATATTATTTTCCCTACACAGTTCATCACGCGACTTTCCACAATCATAATGTGATAGAAGTTTTAATTTTTCAGATACTGATAACGTTTTATATTTGCGTTTGGACATTTTGTACACGTTTATTCCCTTGTTTTTAGGTCAAAACATGAGATAGTACTGACAATCAAAGCATGCGCAAAAGACGACGAGAAATGTATGTAAACAAACACGTCAAAACGTGTTGAAACCTGATTAATTTGTCTCACTTATACAGGTAATTGAGCTACAGAGTCTCAATTATAGAGGTAAACATCGAAAAAGTCTTAGAATTCAAATCTTATTTAACCAGGTTCAAAAAGTCCCATTAACAGAGGTAATTTAATGAAAAAGAACCGGGACTTCGTTGCAACTCTCAATAATAGAGGTTTCTCGTTTATCCAGGTCCCACTTAACCAGGTTTCACTGTAATACAGTCTGTTAATGGGACTTTTTGAACCTGGTTAAATAAGATTTGAATTCTAAGACTTTTTCGATGTTTACCTCTATAATTGAGACTCTGTAGCTCAATTACCTGTATAAGTGAGACAAATTAATCAGGTTTCAACACGTTTTGACGTGTTTGTTTACATACATTTCTCGTCGTCTTTTGCGCATGCTTTGATTGTCAGTACTATCTCATGTTTTGACCTAAAAACAAGGGAATAAACGTGTACAAAATGTCCAAACGCAAATATAAAACGTTATCAGTATCTGAAAAATTAAAACTTCTATCACATTATGATTGTGGAAAGTCGCGTGATGAACTGTGTAGGGAAAATAATATACCAAAGTCAACCCTGTGTAGAATTATTAACAACAAAGAGAAAATTCGGTCTCAATGTATTCATGGAAAAGGAAAACTCAAACGAATACGAGCTGCAGAGTATCCTGAAGTTGAAAAGTGTCTCTGTACATGGATAAGGCAGGTACGGAATAATAACATTCCAATAAGCGGACCAATGATCAAAGAGAAAGCTCAAGAATTTGCAAGTAAGCTCCATATTGATAATTTTTCTGGCAGTAATGGGTGGTTGGAGGGATTTAAGAAAAGAAACGATATCACATTCAAAAATGTTTGTGGCGAGAGCAATTTTTATTAACATTTCCACCTCTAAAAATGGAATAACGGCACATTTCGACCTCTGTAAGCGGGGACCTCTGTAAATGAGACAACTATTAATTTAAACCTGTTTAATTGGAAAACTGGATTATTGAAAACCCTCAATAATTGGTACATATGTCTTGGTCCCTTGAGATCCCAATTAACCAGGTTTCACTGTATATAACAAATACATTTCTAAAATAACTCTGCTAAGGAATATTTATAATATCTGAAATGAAAACTGTTTAAATATTCAATAGTCCATTTATTGAGGGAGGCTATAATATAGGCAATATTTTATCTTGTTATTTCCAAGGAAACGAGAAAAACGCGGGTGTAACCGGGGGCCACGGCTAGTAGTAGTCTATAATAGTATAGTCTCTGGCGATTTTCCTTTCAGGGTTTGGCGGTCAGACGGCTGTTGGTATCGTAAAAGTCAATCAAACTCAATTGTGGAAAGGAGGAGTAGACGAGTGGATGGAAAGAACCTGATTGGCGACAACAGCTTGTGGTGCTTTTTATAAAGCGGGGAAATCCCCACGTGCACTCCCCCCCGCCCCGGCCGGAACGAGAGATGTTATGTCAAACTTGAACCGACTAAAACCGC
Organism: Eilema griseolum; assembly: GCA_963662185.1. Lineage (NCBI taxonomy): Eukaryota > Metazoa > Arthropoda > Insecta > Lepidoptera > Erebidae > Eilema > Eilema griseolum. The sequence continues at coordinate 8,739,317 of OY759259.1, forward strand.
ACACCGTCTGGGGTCATTCGTTCTCGAAGGTGAGATTGCCTCTGGCCGAGGCCTGAAGGATATCTCTCACACTTCAGTTGACCTACGGCCATCTATATGGCCCCCTCGAGTGTGGAACCACTGTGGCTCAATTTTACCCCCGGAAAATAGGGTGGCATCATCACGCCGCCGACTTTAGCTGCAAGCAGTTGCCAGAGGATAACCTACGGCCTGAGTGTATATATCCAGGTTAACTGGTCCAGCAGATACGAATCTTAAGATAAGATATTTTTTATTGTACACCAACACATTACACAGTACATGTACGGACAACATTATGAAAAATGTACAAATGGTGGCCTTATCGCTACAAGCGATCTCTTCTAGGCAACCTTTGGATCTTCTCCAACTCCTAACCTGAATATACCTTCAATAGCTTGTAGTACTCACCGTTGACAACGCAACATTCGTCTGGCCTGTCAGTATTAATACCGACTCTTCCACTGAAGTGAACGCTGTTCTCTGACACTCCTCGCTGCCACCAGCTTTCAGAGCAGTCCGATTCGAACTGACCAGGGTTCGATGCCTGTGAACAATAGTTTATGTGTTAGTGTAAGGAAGAGATGTTATTAAGCGCCATCTACATACACACATACATACTGTTACGTGCACGGGGTACAATTAAATGCCGTTTACTCAACGAAGAGATTTATTACCTCACCACAAACTAGATAATTTAATCACTAGTACACACAGTACTCTTCAACAGTTCCAGTCGCTCAGTAGTTCACAGTAGTCCACAGTCGTTGCTCAGGTCGCAGGTAGAATCTTCCTCAGTCGCTTAAGTGTTCGTTATCGATCTCAAAAACAGAGTGAATCGTGTCGCTATGCGAGCGTGTTTTTATACCTCTCGATTAGGAGGGTCGAATTATCTAGAAAGTTCGCGAGCGATAAATACCTATTCTTTGAAGTTCACCGCTGTCGCTGACCTTTCGACTCTTTCGAGTACATTCTCGATATTTACCTATTGTTTGTTTTTATTCAAAAGAGTAGGTACTCGTAGGTAGGTTGTGACTTTGTGTTGACGATTCTAGATTTTTCTATGCCAATCGGTAGAGTACCTCGTCACTAGCAATGCGTTTTTATTCCTTGAAGATTCGATTATTAGTTTTCGAGATATCGACGTTGGTCGTAACAATACATTAAAATCATGCCTGTTTCCCATAATGGCAGGCAGAGATCACGGATCTCCATTTGCTACGATCCTGACATACTACTCTCGCTTCATTCACTCCCATTACATTCTACATGCATGCTTGTCGGTTTAGGGTACTCCTGACCTGCCCCTTTTCTAAAACTTCCCCGATTTGGTACAGGTATGTGCGTCTAGGTCTTCCCCTTCCGACGGCACCATCCACACTCGCCTCATACACGTAGTGATAACAATTTGAATTGCTTCAGAATTACTGATGAATCAACTCTCATTCCTGCAGCTTCAACTTAGCTTGTCACCAGGTAAGTTATGTCAGGTAAAAAAAAAATATCAGTTCAGCCGGGATTTCCCTTACAGGGGGAATGGTCTAACTACCGAGCCACCGAACTTTGCCTGAATTCATCGCAAATCATCATCAATCATCATCAACAATAAATGATGAATGACGAATGACGAATGAGGAACGATGAACGATGAACGATGAACCATGAACCATGAACGCAGAATGATAAATGATGAATGATGAATGACGAATGATGAACGATGAACAATAAGTGATGAATGATGTATGACGAATGATGAACGAGAAGCGACGTTTGATGAACGATGAACGATGAATGGTGAATGACGTATCATGAATGACAAAATTAATGATAGTGTGATAGCTCCTTCAATCACCTCTAGCGAGGTGCAAGAGCGAGGGGGGCGGAGGCCTACCCGTACGATGATCCTGTCGCTTGCGTGCGCTGCCAGCAGTATCTGGGCATGTCCAGCGTGAGCCCTCAGAGCCACCACCAGTTGGAAGTGTCTCTGGTCAGGGTTGGGGCGTCCCTTCTTGCGCATATTGTTGTTGGTAGTTTCCGCGAAGTGCAGACGGCCGACCGTGACCTTGGCTCCTGTGCGGCCTACCTCCACCCTAGAAGAATGATAGCGTTATGATATGGCTACATAGATGTATATACATAAGTAAATAAATATTCTACAACATTCCACACAACGCTATCTAGACCCATGGTGAGCATAGCTTAAAATTTGTTATGAGATCTAGAATACGGATAAACATACTTAGATACTTTTTTTTGTAAATACATATGATCATCAAGATCTTTACATACATAGGTACATCTCCTGATTGACCGAGAAAACGAGAATACGGGTTGTAGAAGTCATATAGCAGTCACATAACATAACATAAACTCACGCCTATATCCCCGAAGGGGTAGGCAGAGGTGCTAGAACCCACATTTTGCCAGTTTATGTTTAGATCCCAATGTAATAGGTGGCGAGCCTATTGCCATTAACCGGCCACTTATAAACCTGCGATAAATACACACATAACTACGAAGTGCATCGACAAGTCATTGGTGTGTGCCATGCTAAAACCTCTGATCGAACCCAAGACCTCGTCTCAGCAGTCCATTACCCATACCGCTAGGCTACCGCGGTTATTTATTTTTATTTCCTTTATTATAGCAGTCACTTCACAGAAAATGGCAAAGTTCTTTCTTTTCATAATTGTATTGAAAATCAGACGCATTTTTAGGTATTCGTACCTCAAAAGAAAAAAAAAACGAAACCCTTATAGTCTAGTCTAGTCTGTCTGTCTGTCTGTCAAGAATACGTGAGGGTATCAAGTTGAAACTCATACCATATAGGTACTCAGCTCTATAACGTCTTGAAACTGTGCAAAAACAATCTTTTAAGTCAACTTATTCAAAATATATTACGGTTTAGGTAGCTTAAGTTACGGAACCCTCGGTGCACAAGTCCGACTCGCAATTGAACGGCTTTTTTGAAGTGAAAACTTCTTTAGCGGCGCTGTGTACTTTTTTTGGAATGGGTAAAAATTTCTAAACTCGCGTCAGGACACGTGACCTGATCGAAAATTCGTAAGACGGATGGAGAGAAGACAGGCGGCGCAGGGCGCTTGCGCGAATGTTCGTGTGTGTTAATGTTACAGCGTGCCGTAATATCAAAAATGCACAACGTTAATATTCAAGTTTTCACTTCTGCCGGCACTCCCGGAGTGCATTTTTAGTAAGACAAGTTCTCAGTCTACTTCTAAACGTGTCAAATCAAGAGCCAGGTAATGTATATACAGCCTAGAATATAGGTATATTATACATACTTAACTATTTTGCCGTGAGAATATAATTACAAGTTAATAAAACCAGTTACTCACGGTACAGGATGAAATGGTTTCTTTGTTCTATCTGATTGGCTTTGTTCAATTCTTACTTCTTGACTCGGGTCTTCAGCCTGCAACCACATTTAAATTCATAGATTTTAACTGTAACCTAATTTTTTAGTATAGTATTTTTTCTTATAGGTAGAAAATAGATTCTCGTACTAAAATGTGATCAAAATTCGGTTCCAATCGAACCTCGATCTCACAATTTAGGTCAGGCAATTAATTGTCATATGGAAATTAAAATATGGATTATTTATTAATATTAGCATTAAATTTATCGGGATATTTACCATGTTGCATTGTTCTGAGTTTCCGAAGCGTGAATTTTAGTCGGTTTGAGTTCGGGGAGGGGGTGGGGGGAGGGCATTTGTGGGAAGGGGGAATGGGGTTGTATCCCAGTATATAATTCTAGCCCTTCTCTAAAATTTCCTAAAACTTAACTTTACTGAAAGTTTGCCCACCACTGACCTACATCCTCCAGTTAGCTAAATTGCTTCTGTTAAGAGTGGGTTCACGTTGGTAGTGTCATGGTCAGGATTTGAACTCGTGACATTTGGATTGCAAGATCTATTCCTTAACCATTTAACTACCAACACTGTAAAACGATCTTGTCAAAGAAACTTACTTTTACACCATAAAAATGCAGACAGAAGCTGTTAATCTTCTTAAACCCTTCGCTGGTCTTCACGTACTGCGGCTCCCCTTGCATTTGGATCTGGCAGGTCACCTGGAAATGGTTCTTCTTCTGGCAGACGAACGCTTCGTCTATTTGTGAGTAGTTGAAGCCTTTGTCAGCGCCTACCACGTACGATGGTGGTGAGCTGGAAAGACCAGAGTATTTAGAAATGGATTTTGATCTTTTTGGGAAATTGTTTTCAAACTAAACATATAATCACGCCTTTATCCCCGAAGGGTTAGGCAGAGGTGAAATAAAACCCACATTTCACCAATGATTGAATTCGGTCCCACATAATTGGGGGTAAGTCTATTGCCGTCTTCCGGACACTACTGTTGACTCAAACTATGCATCTGAGGCTGGGTCTGGGCTGAATGTTTGATGTTAAACAGCCCTATCCCTTAGTCGCCTTGTACGACACCGCATGAGAAGAGATGGGGTGGTCCAAATTCTACTCTGCCGGGAACCACGCGGCCAAACAACTTAAGTGATAGTTTAACACGTGCCGTCATCATCATCTTTGCGTTAGTTACATCCGAAGTCTTCATCTTGGAATCTGAGGTTCGACTGCTGCTACTCTTGGAACTATACCACTTAGTTGGCAGACAAGCACACGGCCCACCTGATGGGAAGCGGTTACCGTGGCCTAAGGACGTATGCAACACCAGGGGTGTTACACTCGCGCTGTCGACCATGAAGAAACCTTCTGATGCCCCTCTTGAAGAACCCCATATTGTAGGCGCTTGGGAAAACCGCAGCAGGGAGTTCATTCCACAGCTTGAGTGTGCGTTGGATGAAGTTTCTTTCATACCGCACAGTGCGCACCGTCTCAGGTAGCAATGTGTTTTTAAAGAGAGTGATCGTCACTTGACTCCCTCTCAGAAGGAGAGCCTGTGCCACATTTCTACTATCGCTGTGGTTCAAGATTCAAGTACTGGGTCGAGCAAATATTTTATCATGGAGCTTTTTTTTTTTTTTTACGTGCGCAAAATCCCCACGGATACCTCCCCACCGGAGCCGGTGGAGGAGGTTATGTCGGACTCGAACCGACTAAAACGCACGCCGCCTGTGGGTCGCTTTGGTTGCCGAAGGTGAGGTTGACAGGCATATCCCTCGCTTATCACGGAGCTTGGTAAATGAGATGTGTAAGGCCCCTATTGTAGTATGTGTAATGTGTAGGTATAAGCATATTATGAAATGGAATGTGTATAGCGTGTAAAATTGGATGTATGTATTTTAAGTACAAACATATTTCAAAGTAGTAAATACACCACTTTTAAACTATGAGTTTCATGATAAACAATAATGTTTATGGGAATTAACGCGATCATGAGTAAATACATGACTTTGTTTTGCCTGACGTTTCGACCAGGCTGTTTACACTCACCGTGGTCACAGGCTGTCAACGGTTTTTCCCACTGCACTGAAAGGCTTTTTCTGTAAGCAAACTGTCCGTTGACAGTTTGACTACAGAATACACTTTTTTTTTTACGTGCGCAAAATCCCCACGGATACCTCCCCACCGGAGCCGGTGGAGGAGGTTATGTCGGACTCGAACCGATTAAAACGCACGCCGCCTGTGGGTCGTTTTGGTTGCCGAAGGTGAGGTTGACAGGCATATCCTTCGCACCCCGGCCGACCCAGGGTCATTTCTCACGATCTGGCCCTCTTCTCGGGTGTGGGGACTACAGAGTCCCCAACTCGTCCTCGAAAACGGGGAGGCGCGCCAGGCGCGCCACCGCCGCGGCCTGCTTCTGCCAGGGTCACAGGCGGCTCCACCTGTCACCCCCAGGTCGGGCTACAGAATACACTGTAAGTGTGGTACGTGACGGTACTTGACGAAAAATAATAATAACGAGAATGTGCGGGTAGATGAAGAACCTACTACCTCACGGACTCGTAGCCGGATGTGACCACGGCCGGTGTAACTTGGTCGAAACAAACATCTGAATATACCATGATTGCGTTAATTCCCGTAAACATTATTTTATGTATATTTTTTTTTATACCACTTAGTTGGCAGACAAGTACACGGCTCACCTGATGGAAAGTCGTTACCGTGGCCTATGGACGTTTGTAACACCAGAGGAGTCACACTCGCGCTGCCAACCCTGTAAGTACAGAGTTTCTGTGCCGTCAGTGTACAAGACAAAGCAGGACAAGCCTTTAGACTTCCCACTAACAGCACAAATTCTCCAGTGAGCTCTAGCTACCCTACTCACCGCTGGGAACACAACACGAAGTTATTTTAACCGCGGTATTCTGTAGGGCGGAGGTACTTCCCCAGTCGGACTCCTCAATTGGGCGGAAATACCGCCGTGTCCTACCTCCTACAAAATCATGTTATACCATGGAACGCTAAAGTTTAAAAGTAAATGGTGTATTTACTATTTTGAAATTTGTATGTACTTAAAATACATATTGCAACGCATATACATATTGCTATGCTATACATTTACAAAAGTATTGTAAATACTCCACTTGTAGCCTGCTGCTCCAGAGATACCAGTCCATCAAACGATTGTCTGGCAGAGCCCACAGTCCGCGATAAGACCGCCCATTGTACTATTGTGAACTTTATTGAAACTTTATTTGTGTTGATTACTGGTGTACAATAAAGTGATACTCATTTATACAACTGCTGATGGACAGCTGAAGCTTCGGAGCAAGCTATTCTCTCGTGGCTGATAGGTTAGAGGTCAGCCACGCCCATAAAGGCGGAGAGCGAACCCAGTGCTCCAAAGTTTGTTTTATACCACTTAGGTGGCAGACAAGCACACCACCTGATGGAAAGTGGTCACCGTGGCCTATGGGCGCGTGCAAAACCAAAAGAGTCACACTCGCGCTGCCAGCCCTGCAAGCATTGAGAATTTCTGTGCCGTCAGTTTAAAAACAACAAAGCAGGACAAGCTTTTGGTCTTCCCACTGACAGCACAAAAAACCCTCCAGTGAGCTCTGACTACCCTACTCACTATGGCCTACGCATTATGGCCGCGGTATTCTGTAGGGCGGAGGTACTTCCCCAGTCGGACTGCTCAATTGTATGGAAATACCGTCGTGTCCTACCTCCTACAAGTTTTGGATTGGATGTAGAGAAATATTTTGTGATACTCACAGTGGCTTGAGATTACAATCGTAGAGGCTGTGCCATAAGTTCTGCTGGAATGCTGAGAATCGGATGCATTGCATCGGCGCGTCGTCGCCAGCCTCGGAACCGTCTACTGAGGGGGGCGCCGGGCGGGGTATGTGTGAGCTTTCTGGAGATAGGGCAGCTGTGGACAAACATAATAAATTAAATTTTAAAGCATTTATTATGCTAACTATTCAACACGATTAAGATAGGAAAAATAATTGAATCTGTTCAGGCTGGGTTTGAACCCGCGATCTTTCCCTTACAGGGGGAGCCACCGAACCGAAATGGACTGCTGAGACGAGGTCTCGGGTTCGATCCCAGGTTTTACCATGGCACACACCAATGACTTTTCGATGCTTTTCGAAGTTATGTGTGTACTTATCGCAGGTTTATAAGTGCTCAGTTAATTGCAATAGGCTCGCCACCTATTACATTGGGACCTAAACATAAACTGGCGAAATGTGTGTGCTTGCACCTCTGCCTACCCCTTCGGGGATATAGGCATGAGTTAATGTTATGTTATGTTATGTTACGTTACGTTACGTTAGATGTTTTTCTATCTTAATTAATTCGAATAGTAAGCATACTAAATGCTTTAAAATTTCATTCAATAGTTTGGGCGGAGTCATCAAAACTCAATGTTTAAAAATGATTGTAATATCATTCATTGGTGCTGATAGTTCGTACGAGTACCGGTATCCGGTGGCTCCCACTGTCGCTGTAAGGCGGATATATAAAGGAAGATTTGGATGATTTCAGGTGAGGTTCGGTAGCTTAGTAGTCAGAGCATTTTTTTCCTATCTCACTCGATAATAATAATAATACTTTAATGAAATTTAAAACTCAAACTATTTGGTACTAAAATACACCAAAATAAATAAATAAATATATAGTATTGTCGTTACGACGGCAGTGTTATGTCCAGGATTCAAATCTGGCACCTATAGGTCATGAATTCATTATCAGCTCACGTGTTTCCTTCTTCCTACAGTACCGCGTAAATTAAGCGGAGCGTGAAAAAGCATCAGATGAGGCCGCCAAGCTGAGGGCCACCATTGTAACATTACTTAGTGTCTGTAACGGATGCCCTCTTTCCTGAGAGCATCAGGCGAGGTGAAGTCAAGTAGGCGTGTCCTAGATAAAAAAATAGGTAAGTCCTTAACCACTAAACTATTGTGAGTTTCTTTCTACCAGTACCAGACACACTTACCAGGTTCACACTTGACCTGCGAAGCGTCCTGCTCATGTTTCCGTTTCTTTGCATTTGGTTCCTGAAGACTAGTGTACACCGGAGTGAGAGTCTCATGACCCAGCGCCACCAACTGTGGTGTCATCAACCCCTGTTCTATCTCCGGCATGTCCACCCTCATCTGGTTATACCTGTGGAAAGAACAAGAAGAATTAGTCTCATCTTTCTCTGGTAACGTACTCTGTGTTAAGTAAGCCAAGATATTGGAAATAGGGGGATAGGCAAGAGGGAGAATTAGGAGTAGTTAATATAGTATAGAGAGTGGTAAGAGCACGTTGGTTCCGACGCTGACGAATCGGCAACCAAATCTGTTGAGATGATTTATAGGAGGTAGGACACGGCGGTATTTCCGCCCAATTGAGCAGTCCGACTGGGGAAGTACCTCCGCTTTACAGAATACCGCGGTTGTAATAACTTCGTGTTCTGTTCCTAGCGGTGAGAAGGTAGCCAGAGCTCACTGGAGAATTTATGCTGTCAGTGGGATGACTAATGGCTTGTCCTGCTTTGTCCTCTACACTGACGACACAGAAACTCTGTGCTTACAGGGTCGGCAGCGCGAGTGTGGCACCTCTGGTGTTACACACGTCCATAGGTCACGGTAACCACCTTCCATCAGGTGGGCCGTGCGCCTGTTTGCCACCTAAGTGGTATAAAAAAAAAGATACTTTGCATTCAGGTCAAAGTAACAAACATCGCCATAATCCATTACAGGGAATAGCAATACCTGCACAAGAATTGCTTTGGTGTAGGTAGGTAGAAGTTTCTGTAGACGACAAAATGTATGTACTTAACATAATATCACTCTTATCAAAAGACTGTCAAAAACCTTACCTATTCTGGTAAATATCTCCAAGAGCCAAGTCATTTCTGACTGCCCGTATCCCTAACTCCACAATACTTGGATCCTGGGGTAACACCACCACATCATTGAGGTTCGTCCTCAGAACCTCATGGTCTATGCTGTCCGTCTTCAACTCCTCGTAAATATAGTCTCCATTCTGCTGGAGGATCTCATGGGTGGGTATATGGTCAGGGACCAACATATAGTCCGCAGCCAGGACCGTTTGGGGTATTGCATGGGCTTGAGTTTCGGATGGACTGTAAGGGTTCTCGGAACCGGAGTCTGGTGGACTCTCTGGGAGTTGATGGCCCCTGAAACAAGGAATATTAGTTTATCATTTGGTTCCATTCAACATTCGTCACATAGGAACTCCCATTGTAAGTAACGGCAAACATCTTGAAGTTACATAACATAAACTCACGCCCATATGCCCGAAGGGATAGGCCGAGGTGCTAGCACCCACATTTCGCTAGTTTATGTTTAGGTCCCAATGTAATAGGTTGCGAGCCTATTGTCATTAACCGGGCACTTATAAACCTGCGATAAATACACACATAACTTCGAAAAGCATCGAAAAGTCATTGGTGTGTGCCATGGTAAACCTGGGATCGAACCCGAGACCTCGTCTCAGTAGTCCATTGCCCATACTACTTTTTTTTTTACGTGCGCAAAATCCCCACGGATACCTCCCCACCGGAGCCGGTGGAGGAGGTTATGTCGGACTCGAACCGACCAAAACGCACGCCGCCTGTGGGTCGTTTTGGTTGCCGAAGGTGAGGTTGACAGGCATATCTCTCGCACCCCGGCCGACCCAGGGCCATCTCTCACGATCTGGCCCTCTTCTCGGGTGTGGGGACTACAGAGGCCCCAACTCGTCCCGACGCAGCCTGCTTCTGCCAGGGTGACAGGCGGCTCCACCTGTCATCCCCAGGCCTGCGCTCATGGGGGGCGGAGGTCGTTCATCGACCGAGTTGCCTTCGTACGCAGGCAGCTTGGCTTGCGATCCTTTGTCGCTCCCGCCCCGCCTCCTCCTTCACGAGCATTACTTGCTCACAGAAGGAGGCGCCGGCCGTCCACGCATCCGCGCAGCGGACCATCGCCGCGAGCTAGGTGGAAAGCGTGAGAACCCTCACTCCCAGGGCCGCCACAAGCTCGCGCCTCGGCGTCTCCCACGCCGGACACTCGGTGAGCGTGTGCGACCCCGAGTCCTCGCTCGCGTCGCAGTGATGGCACTCGGACGTTGGCTCCTTCTCCATCCGACGCAGATATTTCCCGAAGCACCCGTGCTCGGTGATCATCTGCGTCAGACGGTACGAGAGGCTGCCATGTGGCCTCTCTAGCCACTCCTCCATGATGGGTTTTACGCCTGATGATGCGCCTGGTCGCCCAAGTCGTAGCTCCCATTCCGCCATCATTTCGAAATGGTGGCGGAAAAATGGTCCCGAATTTCTTCGGGCTCGGGATCGTGACCCCGCTCCCGCGCCGCCTTTCGGAACCGGTTTAGGGCCGAAAGGGATCTCGCTTCCAGGATCCATGGTGGCGATCCGGCGAGGAGACTCGCCGCGTTGAATGATATCGTGCGGTACCCCCTTATGGTGCGGCACGCCAACTTCTGCTGCGGACGCTGAAGCAGGGGTATATGCCGATCACTCAGGGTGTCCGCCCACACGGGACACCCGTACAGGGCCATGGACCGCACGACACCCGAGTAGAGTCTCCTGCAGGAGTCCTCCGGGCCCCTCAGGTTGGGTAGTAGCCGCGCCAGAGTGTTGGCTGTGCCCATCAATTTGGGACAAAGACTTTGGAAGTGCTTCACGAAGTCCCACCGGCCGTCGAGCACGAGCCCCAGATATTTCATCTGGGTCATGATGCCGATGAGAGTGCCTCCCACTGTGAGACTGGAACCAGGTGGTGGCGTGCGCCGAGGTCCATGAAAGAACATGGCTTCGGATTTATGCAGAGCGACCTCAAGGCCCAGCTGCCGGATCCGTTCCACGACTTGAGCAACCGCGGTCGTGGCCCTTAGGGTAGCTTCGCGGTATGTAGCCCCGCTCGCCGTCACTAGCGTGTCATCCGCATAGCACGTGACGGCGGCATTACCCATACTACTGGGCTACCGCGGTTACATCTTGGAGTAAGGTCAGAAAATTTGACGAACCGAAAGTATATTTTCAAGTTAATTCTACAAAAACATTCTACAATATTCTAAAACATTCTACACAACGTTATCTAGACCCATGGTAAGCATAGCTTAACTAGCTTGTGTTATGGAATCTAGAATGCGGATAAACATACTTAGATACTTTTTTTTGTATGTAAATATGTACATATTATACATAGAAACACCCAGACCAATGCAAATATTATATATTAATGCATACAAATATTTGCACTGAGCGGGAAACTTACCTGCGCCTCCTGTGTAACAGTCAAATGTTCTACTGCTACGCCACGGAGGCCTATTCTATAATCATCCGAGTGTCAATCCCAGTTGATTCCTAAGCTTGCATTTAAAAGTCAAGGGGTCTGCTCATCAGTCGATGAACGACCTCCGCGCCCCCCATGAACGCAGGCCTGGGGGTGACTGGTGGAGCCGCCTGTCACCCTTGCAGAAGCAGGCTGCGGCGGCGGCGCGTCTCGCGTGCCTCCCCGTTTCCGGGGACGAGTTGGGGACTCTGTAGTCCCCACACCCGAGAAGAAGGCCAGATCGTAAGACATGGCCCTGGGTCGGCCGGGGTGCGAGGGATATACCTGTCAACCTCACCTTCGGCAACCAAAAGCGACCCACAGGCGGCGTGCGTTTTGGTCGGTTCGAGTCCGACATAACCTCTTCCACCGGCTCCGGTGGGGGGGTATCCGCAGGGACTTTGCGCACGTAAAATAAAAAAAAACGGGTCTGCTCTCCTACTGCTTTCCATAATTTAGCTTTACGGCAGTGACTGTTATTTGCCCTCCCCACTCTGAAAGAAAAATCTGCGCAAGGACCCCATCAGTCATCTAGTAGGTGAAATTAGCTTTGGCTCTATAAACGCAATAAACTTCTTCAATTAAGTAATGGGACTGTTTTCACTGTCACTTTACTATACACTTTCTTTACTGTACAGACAGACGACATATACGAAGCCTGGTTGACAGCTTTGAGCTTAACCCTATTACGCTAACTGTAAAAGTAGTCAGAATGCACTCAGTAGAATTTGTGCTGTCAATGGGAAGACTAAAGACTTGTCCTGCTTTGTCTTCTACACTGACGGCACAGAAACTCTGTACCTACTTACAGGGTTGGCTGCGCGAGTGTGACTCATCTGGTGTTACAAACGTCCATAGGCCACGGTAACCACTTTCCATCAGGTGGGCCGTGTGCTTGTCTGCCACCTAAGTGGTATAAAAAAAAGTTTTGTGTGTACTATTAAAGGTAAGATGCCACCAGTGTGCTGAACTGTGCGGCACTACAATGCAGTGTGCGACACAATTTTTTATTCTGGACGACTCACTCAAGCAAACAATAACAAATTGTACACGATCATTCTAGAAATGTTCGCGTACATCTGTGTTGTAGGAGGTAGGACACGGCGGTATATCCGCCCGATTATGCAGTCCGACTGGGGAAGTACCTCCGCCCTACAGAATACCGCGGTTATAATAACTTCGTGTTGTGTTCCCAGCGGTGAGTAGGGTAGCCAGAGCTCACTGGAGAATTTGTGGCGTCAGTGGGAAGACTAAAGGCTTGTCCTGATTTGTCTTCTACTGACGGCACAGAAACTCTGTACTTACAGGGTTGGCAGCGCGACTGTGACTCCTCTGGTGTTACAGACGTCCATAGGCCACGGTAACTACTTTCCATCAGGTGGGCCGTGTGCTTGTCTGCCAACTAAGTGGTATAAAAAAAAAAAAATACTTTTGTGCGCGCACACGTACAGGCAGTGATCTCGCGTGGACGCGTACAAACTGAACATCCTTTTCAGTGTTCGTGCACAAGTATGCTGAAATGTGCGCTTACAAACATTACGTATAGCCTTACCTGTGGACCCAGAAACCAAATACGCTACCAGTTTAGTACGTGCACTGCTGGTGTGTTGCACAAAATGTTTGTACACATGTGCTGCACACTATTTGGTGGTTGTTTTTATACTTACCACACTTGGTTGGCAGACAAGCACGGCTATGGACGTGTGCAACACCAAGGATGTCACACTTATACCTTTACGGTTCTGCCAATCGCAGTAAACCAAACGTGAGTGAATATGCTTGCAGGGTTGGCAGCGCGAGTGTGACTCTCTTGGTTTGGTACGCGTCCATAGTCCACGGTGACCACTTTCTATCAGTTGGGCCGTGTGCTTGTCTGCCACCTAAGTGGTATAAAAAAAATGTTCTTACCCAGTCCGCCTCGGGTCGATGGCCTGCGCTGGATAGCATCCGTCAACCGAACTCATATACGCCTCGATGTCCAACTCCTCGATGAAGCCCGGACCTGGAGACCAAGAGACAAATTGTTGAATGAATCTGAAGATCAACGGGTACAACCGTTTTCCAGCAGTGGCAACGTGGCTGGTTGTGCCGCTTCTACAAGAGGAGACGCGTAAGAAGGAGAGATTTAAAACGTGCTAGCTTGGCGTCGTGAGTGTCGTAATGGTCGTCTCCTTGGCTGTATTTTACCGTCTCTACCATGGTGAGTATTCTGATGAGCTCTTCTAACTAATCCCACCCTCTCTTTTCCTACATAGGACAACATATGAAGGGCTTAGATGTCACCCTCACACTGTGCAGAATATACGAGCAAGAACCAAGCGGTTCGGAGACTCTTTTCTTTGCCGCACCACCAAGACCTGGTTTTCATTACAAGATCACGTGTTTCCTTCTTCCTACAGTCCCGGGTCCTTTAAGCGGGGCGTGAGTGCCATCTGATGAGGCCGCCAAGCTTAGTGCCACCATTGTAACAGTACTTAGTGTCTGTAATGGTAACCCTCTTTCCTGAGACTTTGCCTTTAGCTTACCATCAGGCGAGGAGAAGTCAAGTTGGCGTGTCACAGATAAAAAAAAATGGTCTCACTGCCATGGATACTTATGATCGATGACGATGCAAAAGGGCACAATGCTAAGATGCTGTTCATTCGAGCACTAATGCGTCTGCTATCCTACCTCTCCTTCCTTTGCGGATTGTTTTTTTTATGAATGTCCACCAGTCTAGTCCGTCTATTAACAAGTGTACCAGCTTGTAAATGGGGTTGGCTTAGACCCCGAAGAACTTGCTGAGGCTCAATACACACTCGTAAAACAATGTAAATCGAACTCAGCGGGCTTTTTATTGTTACAAGTTTTTTTCTGAATACAACTTACATCTAACGATGCGTAAGCATTTGATCTTCATCCCTGCTATTCAAGTTGAGGATAGGCACATCACGATATTTTAAGAACTTTTTTAATAATTGTCTGGTAGTTTTACAGAATTGTTACTACTGTTCTTCTATTGGTAAGCTTTGAACCATCGATAAAATTTCTAGGTGAAGGGTTATTAGGCTAAGTAACTATACACTACGAAGAAAAATAACAGGTCAGAATAACGCGACAAGACGATAAAACAGACCCTACCAAGGCACAACTAGTCAAAACTATAGGTGCAAATACATTAGAGAGGGTTAAATGCTCACTATTTTTCTTTCATCTTACATACATACATATAATCATGCCCTATCCCCGGAGGGTTAGGCAGAGGTAAATTAACACCCACATTTCACTAATAATTGAATTCGGTCCCACGTAATAGAGGGTGAACCTATTGCCGTCTTCAGGGCACTATTGTTGACTCAAGCCTTGTATTTGTGCCTGAATCTGAGCTGTATATATGTGTCTGATGTTAAACAGCCCTTATCCCTTAGTCTCCTTATACGACACCGCATGGGAGAAGATGGGGTGGTCCAAATTCTACTCTGCCGGGAACCACGTATGTACTATTTACTTTGTATATCTATTTATGTACTAAAGTTGTATATTTATTTTACTTTATTTGCACTTCTCTCTATATTTTTCTTTCTTTTTGTTTTTAATACACCTTGTTTCTAGTTTATTTGCTAACTACACCAAATCTTTTGCTTTTATTACATCACTGTCCATCCCAAGGTTGCCTGGAAGAAATCGCTTCTAGCGATAAACCCGCCCTTTGTACATTAAACTATATGCATGCTACCTACAAGTTCTACTGTAATCTATTGGTGTACAATAAAGAATTATCTATCTACCTATCTATAATCAAATAGTAGTTTCCAAGATACACTTGAACACACACACATTTATAAACACTTCATTTACAATAAAAACACACAAGAGACATATTTTTTGTTTGAACCCCTATAGGCGACTGAACAGCTACAATTGTAACGGACGACTGGGCCCAGGTATACCACCTCCGCGTTCTTTGGACAATGTGATCAACTCACGCGCAACTTTAATTTCTCTAATTTTAATCGGCAAGAATTTATGGCGGATATTGAGGGTGTTGTTTCCCAGTGGAGTGGAATAAGACCCATCGTAGAAGACGACTAAGGGATAGGGCTACCGACAGTAAACATACAGCCCATGATTGTGTGTTTGGCGGTAATGGGTTCATCTCCAATTACTTGAAACCGAAAATCATAGTTGGTGAAATGTGGGTGTTAATATATAGTTCTGCTTAGCCCTTCAGAAATTTACCTGTTCAAAAGTGATTACCGTGGCCAATGGACGTTTGCAAAGGAAGTCATACTCGTGCTGTCGACCTTGTAAGAACTGAGTTTCTGTGCCTTCAGTGTAGAAGACAAAACAAGACAAGCCTTTGGTCTTCCAACTGACAGCACAAAAACTCTCTATTGAGCTCTGGCTACTCAACTCACCGCCGGGAACACAACACGAGGTTATTATGGCCGCTTCTGTAGGGCGAAGTACTTCCTCAGTTGGACTGCTCAATTGTTATGAGAATATCGTCATGTTCTACCACCTTATAATGGCTTACAGAATAAACTGTCTTCAAATTACGAGAGCTACTACTAATTATTTAAAGAGCTAGTTATTCGTCTTACTTCGCAATTATAAAACACACAAACGCAATCTATAATCTTACAATTAAAACATTTCAGTAACAATAAATTAAAAAATAAACAGTTGTATTTTGCACGACGCGTGACTCGAACCGATAGTTAGCGCAATTGTTTACCATATTAGTAAATCGTACAGCCGTTAATCAATAAAGAATAAGCGAAGATACTTGTTAACGTTGAGTGGTTCTGTACGGTATAAATATTATAGTAATATCTCGAATCTGATCGATGATAAAAGACAATTATGAAAGTAGAACAGAAATGATATTGCGGGAGCAAGTGGATGTTAATGTCTCTGCTTACTCCGATAGGGCCGAGGTGTGACTGTATATTTGTACCCCTTAACATGAAAAACTATCGTACACGTAACGAGGGAACGAATGTCACCCTCACACTGTGCAGAATTTACGAGCAAGAACCAAGCGGATCGGAGAATAAATCCTGATAAAAAAAGTAGCGTGTCAAAAAAAGAGATGGCTCTGTGTCGGCCGGGGTGCGAGGGCCTCCGGCAATCTCACCTCCGGCAACTTAAGACCCTCAAACGGGGTTCGTTTTAGTCGGTTCGAGTCCGACATAACCTCTCCCACAGGCTCTGGTGGGTGTCAGGGGGGATTTTTCGCACGATATAAAAAAAAAGTTTAAACCTATTATCGTGGAAAGGAGACCTTTACTCAACCGAATCATGGCAGAATTCAGAATATACTGAATGCAACTGCACTGGCCCTGCAAAGTGCTGACCAGTAGATTTACATGACATGGCGGAGGGCACGGCATATAAGCAATTTCACATGCAGTGTAATATCCTAACAGAACTAACGTTTGGTCATGCCTCGTCTACCGGAAGACTTACGAGACCCTAAAACGTCCAACACAGATCCAAGTCACTGACACCGCAGTTACCATTATGAATGTGCAAGTGGATTAGTGAAAGGAGTGAGTTGAACGCCTCACTGGCATGCGTCTTGTGTTTACTAAACTGTGACGTCACATATTGCAATGCCATACGTACTGTAAACGTCATTATATATTACGATAATTTAGCAATATGTTTTGGTAATAAACTTGCGTCGCAATAAACAACCCTTAAATAGTAGAAAATAAGTTGTGTTAGTTAGCCCTATAACTTTGATATACCTAGTAATACATATTTTGATTTTCAATTCCTCGAAAACTCTCTTGTGAGCTCTGGCTACCACTCACCGCCGCGCCGGGAATACAACACGAGATTATTATGGCCGAGTTATTACGTAAGGCGTATTCTGTACTTCCCCAGACGGACTGCTCAATTGGACGGAAATACCGTCGTGTCCTACGTCCTATATTTAGTTTATATACTTATGTCTACTGATCCCCAACACCAGATGCCTGCGTCAGAGCCTTAATCTTGCAGTGAGGTTGGCTTACACTCCAAACATTTTAATGGACCCCATACTGACCCCATTCATGGGGTTCAGTTGCTGATATTGATCCGTGATTCGCTGAGAGAACTAATAAAAGAAATTTATATATTAAATGTTTACGACAATAATACTATTTTTTTAAATATAGGACGCGCCAATTTGTCTTTACCTCGCAAATAATAAACCCGAGTGCCAGATTTCATCAAGATTCGTTTAACCATTTCAATGCGATTAAGTAAATTTCATACATATATACTCTCGCATTTTAAACAAACTCTTCAGCTTGAAAAGTTATATAGGTATTTTAACTATCATGGTCACTCACATCACTCACATGAAACCTCAAAAGAGGGTAGATAGATATAAATACTCCTAGGAAAAAACTTTTTCTCTGTTCACGGCCACTACTCCAGTTCCTCCGTGATCATGGTGTTTGCAACAGCGCCGAAATATCGGAAACTCAAAACAATGAAACTTGGTAAATATCCCGTTTATTTTGATACTAATCGAAAAGTTATACTTTATACCTATTATAAAGATGAAGATTTTGTTTGTTTGAACGTGCTAATCTTAAGAACTACTGGTACAAATTGAAAAATATTTTTTTGTTAAACAGTCCGTGTATCGACGATGATTTTAG
Source organism: Eilema griseolum (assembly GCA_963662185.1). Lineage (NCBI taxonomy): Eukaryota > Metazoa > Arthropoda > Insecta > Lepidoptera > Erebidae > Eilema > Eilema griseolum. The sequence goes on from OY759259.1 coordinate 8,757,706, forward strand.
GTCATATCACGCTACTACTTAAGGGCGCGGAGCAGTGATCATAACTTTCAACAAATCCAGTAGTATCCTATATCCTATTTAAAAACGAAAGAAATAAATACATATAATCACGCTTTTATCCCTGGAGGGTTAAGCAGAGGCGAATTAACACCCACATTTCACCAATACTTGTAGTCAGTCCCACGTAATAGGAGATAAGCCTATTACCGTATTCCGGGCATCCCTTAGTCGCCTTGTACGACACCGCATGGGAAGAGATGTGGTGGCCCTAATTCTACTCTGCTGGAAACCAGACGGCAACTAAAGAAATATTGGCTCAAATAGGTGATATGAAGTTTCGAAATATGCGACATGCGAAGCTGGGCCGGGTCATCTAGTATTAAGTATAAGATGATGTCGTCATTGCGTCAAATTACAAGCTAAAACGAATCACTAACAAAAATGGCAACCTTGAACACTTTCCTAGAATTGTAGCTTATTTATAAATAATAATTTCGCGTCGAGTTGATAATTATAACTGCGACATTATTCCCTTGACACCAAATTGCTATCAGTCGGCCAGTTTAGTTCTCCGAGCTATATCATTTGTTACTACAAAGATTCTTATAGTAGTGTCAGAACGAATTTGATAGTCTCAAAAAATATAGATAGGCGCACCTCACGCGCCTTCTGCCAGGGTGACACGCGGCTCCACCCGTCACCCGTAGGCCTGCGCTCATGGGGAGTGGAGGTCATTCATCGACCTCCGACATCCGAGTTGCCTTCGTACGCGGCAACAGCGCCGCCGTCACGCTACAGAGACTGTCTTCGGACCGAAAGATTATGGTTGTCAAGAGTAAAATATGGACCACCCCATCTCTTCTCATGCGGTGTCGTACAAGGCGACTAAGGGATAGGGCTGTTTAATATCAGACAGATCTATACAGCACAGACTCAGCCTCAGATGCATGGCTTGAGTCAACAATAGTGCCCGGAAGACGGTAATAGGGTCACCGCCTATTGTGTGGGACCGAATTCAATGATTAGTGAAATGTGGGTGTTAATTCACCTTCGACTAACTCTCCGGGGATTAAGGCGTGATTTTATGTAATGTATGTCTAAAACCTAAATGTCTTAACAAACAGAGAACTTAGTGAGGTTCCCAGCTATGTTTTTGAGGTACGGAGCCCTAAAATTTCGCTGAATTTCTTGAGTTATCCCAAGACGGGGCCGTGTTACCAACCCAGCCCCTTATTCTGATTGACAAATTGATTCGTAACTACTCATGTTCGTAAAACCGATTGATTTAAGTTGGTCTAGTTTTACGCAAGTTCTCTGTTCTATATTTACCACTGTCTTCTCACGTTACGACCGTATTTGAAACTTGATGTCACTCAGAATAATGTCCCATACAAACATATACATATAATCATGCCTTTATCCCCGGAGGGATAGGCAGAGGTGTATAAACACCCACATTTCACCACTCATTGAATCCGGGCACTATTGTTGACTCAAACCATGCATCTGCAGCTGAGTCTGTCCTGTCTGTATGAAGCTCTATCCCTTAGTCGCCTTGTACGACACCGCATGGGAAGAGATGGGGTGGTCTAAATTCTACTCTGCCGGTAACCACGCGGCCATCTTTGTTTGTAATAATTTGCCCCAGTGCGGTTCATTTGCTAAACAATTTTCAAGTTTTTGTTAACTTTTCGGGTCTCTGATTTCGGGTCTGATGATAATGATGACATGATTAACCAATGTTTATTATGATACGAATGTCATTACTATTATTATTATTTAATAAATACGGAAGTACGTATAAATATTATGTTTATCACACTCTGGTACAAAGTCGTTATTCAGATAAGAAAAATAATATTTATTTTTAACACAATTGTGAGTTAACTGCTTATACTTTTGCAGTTTTGATGCAAAATCCTTTCTTTGTCTTAATCCGTGTGGTGAGGGAGAAAAAAGGAGGAGGTAGAACACGGCGGTATTTCCGCCCAATTGAGCAGTCCGACAGGGGAAGGAAACCTCCGCCCTACAGAATACCGCGGTTATAATAACTTCATGTTGTGTTCCCAGCGGTGAGTAGGGTAGCCAGAGCTCACTGGAGAATTTATGCTGTCAGTGGGATGACTAAAGGCTTGTCCTGCTTTGTCCTCTACACTGACGGCACAGAAACTCTGTGCTTACAGGATCGGCAGCGCGAGTGTGGCTTCTCTGGTGTTACACACGTCCATAGGCCACGGTAACCACTTTCCATCAGGTGGGTCGTGCGCTTGTCTGCCACTTAAGTGGTATAAAAAATAATACAGGTATCACCACCCCATCTTATCCGAAGGTAGTCGTAAGAGGCGACTGACGGAAAAATACGCAGACGATATTACTGTGAGAGAATTAAATTAACTTATAGCAGTCCACTGCTGGACTGCCTCTCCCAATGTTGCGAGGCTTTGGTCTACTATTTCCGCGCTGGCCAGCCAGGTTGGTACAGCGTTTCATTTCGAGTTTTCCTTCTCTCGCAGTGATATCATCTACGTATTTTCACGTTAGTCACCTCTTACGACACCCTTCGGATGAGATGGGGTAATGATACTTGTATTCTTTCTGCGTCACTACATATGATAATTAAAAAACAAAAACAAACAAGGTCATAAACAAATTGGAACAAAAACAATAGGAGATCAAACAACAAGATCGATATAGCCAGACAGTTATCAGTGCGAATACGCAGCATCCATGACCGTATTATCAGCTGTGAGTAGGGTTGCCAAGCGTCCGGATAAAGCTTCGGACATAGGCTTAGTAATTGCGTGTCTCTATGTATAATATGTATGTATTTACAAAAAAAAAGTATCTAAGCATGTTTATCCGCATTCTAGATCCCATAATACAAGCTAATTAAGCTATGCTTACCATGGGTCTAGATAGCGTTGTTGTAGAATGTCGTGGAATATTTATTTATTAGTCTTTTTACATTCCACAAATGACAGCACAGCATGTATTCCTTCAGTCTTCCTACAGTCCCGGGGCGGGGCGTGAAAAAGCATATGATGAGGCCGTCAAGCTGAGTGTCAACATTGTCACATGTTATGTGTAGTGTAAGTAATGGTGACCCTCTTTTCTGAGACTGCCTTCAGCTTACCATCAGGCAAGGCGAAGTCTAATTGACGTTTCCTATATTTAAAAAAAAATGCTTTTTAAAACTTATTTCAAAGGCCTCACGTTAGAATTTAAGAATTTTGATATTAATTATATAATGGTTCGGAACTTATCGCCATTAAAACAAGAATTTTTTTTGCCGACATTTCGGATGCGTTATAGCACCCGTGGTCACGACTTGACTGACTTGAGTTGATAATGTTTCTGTACAATTTCAATTAGAATTGAACAATATTTTGTAATAATCACAAAAGCTTTTGTCGCAGCCATTAATACTAAGACAAAATCTTCAGTAAGTCGTACCTATTAATACTGAAACACAAAATATAATAGCCAGTGTCCAGCCTTTTTTATCAAATATTCGACCAAAATGGCTGGTGTGTCCGGCTGTTAGGTTTGGCGACCTGGCAACCCTGAGGGGAGAATAGTTTCACCGCCTGTTCTGCTATGCTTAAATTTGAGATAAATGCTAATGTAAGTACAAAGTGCGTATATTGATAACGTTATACATAACGTTATGCACAGATTTATAACCCTGAGGGGGTAGGCAGAGATGTATCAATCGTTTCCAAGTAAAAGAGTTTTTTCATAGGACGCCTATATATATCTATTGTCAATAAATATTACGATCTATTATCGTGCTCCGATGTTGACGTAGGAGCGGATCGCATACTGGCGCTGCCTCCTTCTGCGAGCAAGAAGCTTGAGAAGGAGGAGGCGGAATGGGCCCGGGAGATATTCTGGACTCTCGCAGTTCGCCATATTTGCGAAAGGCACGCTGTGGAGGCGACTCAGATGTTGGAGGTCAATCCACGACCTCAGTCCTCCATGAGCACAGGCCTATGGGTGGTCACCAGCCGCCTGTCACCCTAGCAAAATGGGGACACCGTGGTACCCACTCCTGAGGGGGTCATCTCGACACTGGATATGTCCCTAGGTCAGCCGAGGTGCGAGGGATATATTTTACGCAATCTTACAGCCCGCAATCTGAAGACCCAAAAAGGCTTGAGATTTTAGTCGGTTTGAGTCCGACATTGCCCTTATATTATATAGCTACAAAACCACGTGGCCTACGAAATTCAAGCAATAATTTGCATAAAACGAGAAATCATAATATAAACAGGAAAAATATTTTTTTTTACTGTCAATAACATGTGTTCACTTAAGATATCTATTAACCTTGTATGTTGGCATTTGTTATCTATATATTTATATATTTAATTGAATTTAAATCTTCAGTGATAGTGATAATCAGACTGCGTGCGTTTAAGTCGGTTCGAGTCTTACATAACCACCCCCGACGGTCCCAAGGCGATCTATCCGTGGGTATTTTTTGCACGATTTGACAGTCTCTGTAGCGTAGTTGTTAAACGTTCGAGTGTTACGCCGGGGGCGTGGGTTCGCGTGCCGCTCAGTTTAAATATTTTTATTCATGCATGATCTACGTACATACATATAATTACACCTTTATCTCCGGAGGGTTAGGCATACGTAAATTAACACCCACATTCCACCAATCATTAAATTCAGTCCCACGTAATAGGGGGTTATTGCCGCTTACCGGGCACCATTTTTGACGCAAGCCATGCATCTGAGGCTGAGTCTGGGCTGTATACTGACTGATGTTAAACAGCCCTATCCCTTAGTCGCCTTGTACGACACCGCATGGGAAGAGATGGCGTGGTCTAAATTCTACACTGCCGGGAACCATGCCAATTTAATTTCACCTCGCCTAATGGTAAGCTAAAGGCCAAGTCTCAGGAAAGAGGGTCACCATTACAGACACTAAGTAATATTGGCTTTGGTCTGGGATTTTCTATGCATAATTTATCCGTCCGTTTATCCGTAATCTAGTACCCATAACACTACCCACACACGAGGAAGGCCAGATTGAGACAGATGACCCTAGGTCAGCCGGGGTACGTGGAATATGCATATTAGCCTCACTTCCGACAACCGGCAACATCTCATAGACGGCATACTGGGAATTAACCGTGGAGGTATGTCACAAAAAAGTCTATTTATTTATTTATACTTTACATAACATCTTTCTTTGTATATTTGTGTCATTGAATTATATACAAGTCGGTATATAAATTTATATAAAACTATGCTAACTATACAATATATACAAAAATGGAATAGAGAAAAAGAGGGTTTACATAACATAACATAAACTCACGCCTATATCCCCGAAGGGGTAGACAGAGGTGCTGGCACCCACATTTCGCCAGTTTATGTTTAGGTCCCAATGTAATAGGTGGCGAGCCTATTGCCATTAACCGGGCACTTATAAGCCTGCGATAAATACACACATAACTTCGAAAAGCATCGAAAAGTCATTCGCGTGTGCCAAGGTAAAACCTGGGATCCGACCGAGACGAGAGACGAGACGACAGTTGTTTGGGTAACGGACTGCTGAGACGAGGTCTCGGGTTCGATCCCAGGTTTTACCATGGCACACACCAATGACTTTTCGATGCTTTTCAAAGTTATGTGTGTATTTATCACAGGTGTATAAGTGTCCGGTTAATGGCAAAAGGCTCGCCACCTATTACATTGGAACCTAAACATAAACTGGCGAAATGTGGGTGCTAGCACCTCTGTCTACGTCTTCGGGGATATAGGCGTGAGTTTATATTATGTTACAATATGTATACCCCAGATAATAAGCACAAATAACACAAGCTGACAATTGGACCGATTTAAAAGACTGAGACTCTATTTTCTGTGGACTGGATGGTTTGAAGACACAATTGGATCTACCGAATATATTTTAAATCTATGCTAATTCATACATTCATAAAAAATAATATAAATAAAACAAAAGTTAAAATGCGTCGTGAAATTCCTCCGCATCGCATGCCTCTTGTGGTAGCGTTCCTAGAAGACTGGCAGCATTGCCACTTTGTATGGCAATGCTTATTCTTTGACCTAAGAAGAGGCCAGCCCTCTGTTCAAATTGGTAGTCTTCCAAATAAGTACTCTCCATCAACCTATGGTCCTAGTTGCTGTTGGTATGTAAACTAATCTTTTATCAGTATTCGATATGATGCCCACGGCCATTATCGCATCTAATAGAAATCCCCGTGACCGTGGGAAAATAATTACTACCTTCGTAATTTCAACAGTAAATCACCTACACCAATTGCCAGCCCACCTGTCTGCACCCCCATTACAAATAACCATTATGTTATTGTACAAATCACATGGTCGACTGCCCAGGCTAATGATATGCGCCTAACTAATTTGTGAAGTAAACTGCTTACACCCCTTGTGGAGGGTGAAAACTGGTGATCCGTGAAAATGCAACTGGTCGGTAACTGTAATTTTCGATTTGTTTTTTATGAATAATTTATATTTTGTGATTAGTCATGCAGTTTCGATTAATTTTCATAAGAAAAATAATAAAATTGTGAAAAATAAACAATTTTTTCCGTTGCTTGTCTTCGATGTCCTGGTCAGGTAAAATGTTAGTTTATTTACTTAAAGTTGTTACCAAGAAAAAGTGCTTTTATTTTTTTTATTTCATGCGGCAAAATCTGATCTCACCCACCACCGGAGCCGGAGGGTGAGATTATGACGGACTCGAACCGACTGTGGGTCGTTTTTGGTTGCCGAAGCTGAGGTTAACAGGCATATCCCTCGCATCCCGGCCTACCCAGGACCATCTTCTCTCGATCTGGCCTTCGGATGAGGGGACCCCAGAGTCCCCAACTCGTTTCCTCAAGGAAAAGTGCTAAGTAATTCAGCTCTGACAGGATACAACCCGCTAGAGAAAGATAAAGAAACGCTAGAGAAAGTGTTATTTTTCGCGTCTATAGATGGCGCTGTAATTGTGACAGTTTGTGAAGATTTTTATTGCTCAATCAAGGTCAAACGGTTGATTGAATCCGACCAAAATTTGGTACAGGCTACTTCTAAGCCCTGGATTACATTCCAGGAGTTGTGACAACGGATCAGAGAAGCCATGTGCATCATTATAATACTTAAGTCACAAACATATAAACACAATCAAACAAACCGACGCAAAACCGGCGCCAACTCATCGGAATGAATTTTTATCTGCGCATACGCATATATCGAGTTACCGAGTGTAATAATTAGATTGAGAGGACGCGATATCGAGAACTGCGTCGATACGTGTTATAACGGGAATTTTATGATTGTGTCGGGTTTTTTGAATGAAAGTATAATGGAATGTGAGATTTGGAATAAACAAATAATATATTCTGGATCACTTTACACACTGACATCATCATAATTGATCAAACGAACGAAGCGAGCGTCAGTCTCCATTTTGACAAGGTGGCCGATTTTGCTTCAGTTCGTGTTTTTGTTTGTCAGAGGATGCATTTCTTAATGGATGATGAGAATAACCGCGGTAGCCTAGTGGTATGGACTGCTGAGACGAGGACTCGGTTTCGATCCCAGGTTTTACCAGGGCACACACCAATGACTTTTCGATGCTTTTCGAAGTCATGTGCATATTTATCGCAGGTTTAAAGTGCCCGGTTAATGGCAATAGGCTCGCCACCTATTACATTGGGATTTAAACATAATCTGGCGAAATATGGGTGCTAGCGCCTCAGCCTACCCCTTCGGGGATATTTTTTTTTTATTATATTCTTTATTGTACGCCAATTACAATATTCATATTACAGAAATTGAGAAGACAAGAGTAGTACAAAGGGTGGCCTTATCGCTTTCCACAATTTCTTCCAGGCAACCTTTGGCGTGAGTTTATGTTATGTTATGTTCTTAACTGATTTTCACGAAACTTGTCACACATATTCTTTGATTAAAAACACAACTCAGGTCTAGCTGGAGCTGGAGGTATGAGGAAAAAAAGAGATAGTTTGGCGATTTTTGGCTGAAAGAAATGATTCCTCACAGCTTGTTGTGAAACAAATCATACGTCATAAAGGTGAATTTCGTCATAAAAGAATAGATAAGAAAAAGGGGGAGGTTTGCTGTAGCGTGTTTTCGGCCTCGTTATTAAGAACGGATCGTTCGATTTCCAGGGCTCTTTAACATAAGCAGACGTTTTAGGAGGAAGGATACGACGGTATTTCCGTCCAATTGAGCAGTCAGACTGGGGAATGCCTATAGAATGCCGCGGTCATAATAACCTCGTGTTGTGTTCCCGGCGGTGAGTAGGGTAGCCAGAGCTCACTGGAGAGTTTTGGTGCTGTCAGTGGGAAGACCAAAAGCCTGTCCTGTTTTCTCTTTTACACTGACGTCACAGAAACTCTCTGTGCTTACAGGGTTGGCAGCGTGAGTGTGATTTCCTTGGTTTTGCACACGTCCATAGGCCTCGGCAACCACTTTAAATCAGGTGAGCCGTGTGCTTGTCTGCCACCTAAGTTGTATAAAAAAACGGATCATTATTTTTTTCGTGAAACATCCAGGGCTGTTTAAAATAAGAATATTTATGCTTTTTTTATACCAGACCAGGGTATTAGAAAAATGAAGTAAAGAGTGCTGACGAGGTCTACTGTTCCCAGAACTAAGTCTCGGTCGCTTTCGAGTGCTTTTACACGAAGTCCGAGGTCTGTTTGAAGTTTGATTAAAATTTGGTTTGGTTTTTTCGGCTGTATCGAGTGTGAATGCCGTCTGACCTCTTTGCCTAAGTTATGGTTAGTGGCCAATCACTGACCGAGTTGTTCAGGTCGTTCATAGGCCTCCGTCTTGACCTAACGACTATTGACAGCCGGAACAGACTTTTAACGTGCCCTCTGAAGCACGGAAGCGGTCTCAGATGAAATTATCATTAACGTTCTAAAAAGGCCACACTGAGCGATTCTACTAAAACACGAGTAACTTCCAGTAGATTTCAATAGATTTCTATAAAATTCATTAAATGGTCACTCATATGACAGAGGGGGTGACAGGTGGAGCCGCCTGTCACCCTGGCAGAAGCAGGCCGCGGCAGTGGAGCGCCTTGCGCGCCTCCCCGTTTCCAGGGACGAGTTGGGGACTCTGTAGTCCCCACACCCGAGAAGAGAGCCAGATCGTGAGAGATGGCCCTGGGTCGGCCGGGGTGCGAGGGATATGCCTGTCAACCTCACCTTCGGCAACCAAAGCGACCCACAGGCGGCGTGCGTTTTAGTCGGTTCGAGTCCGACATAACCTCCTTCGCTGGCTCCATTGGAGAGGTATCCGTGGGGATTTTGCGCACGTAAAAAAAAAACTCATATGACAGAATCACAATAATTCATCAGATTCTAATTTCGTGTAAATATTGCCACAAGACAAAATATAAAGGAAGCTTTTTAGACCTGCTGGTCAATCATCAATCAATCAATCAATAAGCCCATCGCAGTCCACTGCCGGGCATAGGCCTCTCCCAATATTGAGAGACCCACTGTTTCTACGCTGGCCAGACGGGTTGGTACAGTATTTTATTTCGAGATTTCCTTCTCTCGCAGTGATAGGAGAAGGTGTAGGTACTAATACTTGTATCCTTGTATTCTTTCTCCGTCACCAGTTGTAGCTGACTGCGATAATATATTATTGTACGCGTAAATTACATTCATTTTATTCAAATAATTTACGTCATAACAGACGTGCAAATCACATGATCAGAGGATGATATTTCAGCTCAAAGTTCAACGAAATTCGGGGTAGTAATCTGGATCAGCGGACGATTGTGGTAATATGATCCAGGGCATTCGTAATTTTTAAGTCATTTACATCATAATTGGCATGCAAATCACAAGATTAGAGAATGAAAGTTCGGATCAAAGTTCAACGAAATCATAAATTGGGTATTGGGCTGATCCAGATTACTAACTATTCAAATTAGTTACTTTTTACTAATCGTCAAAACGTTAAGTTATAAGTAAACTTGTATGAAATAATTTATTGTGACATCTTAAATTTTATAGTCAAATTATTTACTATAACAAGTTGGGTGGATGATTAAAAATAAATAAAAAAATATAAAATAATAACCGACGCAATTATAACAGTTAAAATCAATCTTAATTTTGAGCTCAGTTTGCAATACATAAGAATTATATTATATTATATCTGTGATAATACTGTGCGTACGGAGAGAGAGAACTTTTAAAATCATAAAAAATCATTGCTCTAAAAACTTTTCGACTATGCTTAAATCCATTTTCGTTGCGTACATAGAACTTTGATGTGTGATAAAAAAATATGAACAAATGATTTCCGACAATTGTTTTTTTTATTACTTTCTAAGAAGGTTGCAACGTTTCAAAAAATAAAATATACAAAATTCAAATAATTCCGATTAGGTAGAAATGCAAAACTTTTAGTGTGCCCCATGTATACCCAATTGTTAAGTAGTTAAAATAAATCCGAGGGGATTTTTCGCACGATTTCGGTTCGAATATTCTTTAAAAAATATTGTTGGTGTTACTATATTTACGCATTAAAAGCTTACTGTGCCGTTAAGTCTTGCTGTATTTTGCTGTTTTCTAGGTTTAATTATGTGGATGACTACCCAGTCAGACTAGTGGAATGGATTTAAAATCTTACTATCCTGGTCACTCACATGAGTATTAAAATTATCGGGATATTTACCATATTGCATTGTTCTGAGATTCCGATATTTCCGTGCTGTTGCAAGCACCATGACCACGGAGGAACTTTAACACTATCTTGTTTTTTCGCAATTGATTCTACAACTGCAGATCTATTGACAGTATTTGCATGTTAGTTTAATATAGTATTACAAAGAACCTATTTACACGCGACAGTGGACATCGGAGCCAAACTATTAAAACCAGTTTGTCACTATTCAATTACCGTATGAAAGTGTTGCGATTGCGCTCTATTTGATGCGACATTCCGAAACGTTTGGCGTTATACTTCTAAAGCAGCAGCTCGACCTGGCCTGGTACGAGAAAAATATATATACTTAAGCCTTTTCTCTCCTGTGCAGATAAAGATAACACTCCTCACACACCTCCAGGAACTATCAGAAAACTTTTCAAGTGATGATGTATTGCTATCTGTCTATCATAGGTTGTTGGAGGTTTGGAGGATTGTCGAAGATATGTTTCTAGTACCCTGGCCGACCCAGGGTAGTCGCGTGTGTGGCCACCTACGGTTATAGGGATCACGGTATCCCCATCTAGCCCTTGGCTATGGGGAGCCGCGTATTGCGCCGCCGCCTCGGCCTGTATCTGCTAGGGTGATAGGTGACTCCATCCGTCACGCTCATGGAGGACTGAGGCCGTTCTGTGGCCTAATATATTAGACAATAACCCCATTGCTGCACCACCTACATGGTCTCAATGTGAATGCAAAACCATCTAGGGAAACATATACGAAAATTTCTCATCTATAATCCCCATTGAAATTCATATACATTTTTGTATTAAGCTGTCCATGCTCCCTTCAGGAGTGCTGACAGAAGTAAAATCTTGAAAAATACCAAATTAAAAAAATTGGTAAACCGCCATCTATCGGAAACTTCACTGTATACGCCAGTAGTTCTAAACCCTCTACTAGATGGCGCTATACTATGAAGTTTTAGCACCATCTCGTAGAGGATTTGAGAACTATAGACGTGTCAGAAATGGTAACGGTAACAATCTCGCGAGTTCAATGTTTTTTAAATTTCGAACGCATCTATTTCGCGGGCTCCTTCAGTTTTTTAAACTGTTTGTTTTAGTTTACGGAACTCTAATTTGAATTAACGTAAGTAGACCTATAAATATCTAAATTCGGACAACATGCGAGCATCTTAACGGATAAGATGCTTAAATAAATCGTGATTTCAACAAAAATAACAAAAAAAAAACTGGTATGACTACATTAAAGTTGTTATATAGCGACGCGCTCAACATTCCGGAAAAAAGGTGAATAAATTGTCACAAAAACAAACCAAATATCTTTCCTCATTTAGATTACATAACAACATTTATGAAGTTCCAGATTCTGCTCGTATCATTATCATCTATAAATCTGTGTGGAGATGGAGAAAGAATAAAAGTATCACCATCATAGCTCATCTAAAGGGTTGTAAGAGGCGACTAACAGAAAAATACGCAGACGATATCATTGCGAGAGAAGAAAAACTCGAAATAAAACCCTGTACCAACCCGTCTGGCCACTGTGGAAACAGTAAATAAATAAATAATATTCTACAACATTCTACACAACGCTATCTAGACCCATGGTAAGCATAGTTTAACTAGCTTGTGTAATGGAATCTAGAATACGGATAAACATACTTAAATACTTTTTTTTTGTAAATACATACATATTATACATAGAAACACTCAGACCAATGCAAATACCCATATTCATGCATACAAATATTTGCACTGAGCGGGGATCGAACCCGCGCCTCCTGCGCAGCACCACCACGCCACAGAGGCTGAGCCTGCAGACATTGGGACAGGCCTATGTCCAGCAGTGGACTACGATAGGCTACCTATCTATGCATTAATCCCGGTCACATTTGAGGCCTTCAACTCGAAATCCGGGATAGGTTTTTACCAGTTTGACTGTTAAGCGGCTGAACTTCGATAGCTTCTGTGAAGGTACAGCCATCTGATATCCACAACCCATTGGCGATATTGCAGCTATGCTGCTAGACTAGTTATTAAGCGTTATAGGGCTCCAATTACGTGATGGCTGCAGTAGATGTTTGTTGACAACCAGGACTGACGACGCCTCCTTCGTCTCCTTCACTTCCGCTCCGCCGTCACGAGCATTACTTGCTCGGCCATGTGACACCTCTATACTATCATAATCATTGTAATTGGTCGTGTCTGTATATTGAAGATACTTAAAAAGAAACCGCGGTAACCTAGTGGTATAGGTAACGGACTGCTGAGACGAGGTCTCGGGTTCGATCCCAGGTTTTATCATTGCACACACCAATGACTTTTCGAAGTTATGTGTGTATTTATCGCAGGTTTATAAGTGCCCGGTTAATGTCAATAGGCTCGCCACCTATTACATTAGGACCTAAACATAAACTGGCAAAATGTGGGTGTTAGCACCTCTGCCAACCCTTTCGGGGATATAGGCGTGAGTTTATGAAACAACTTGGGTTGTGGAAATAAAATCACTTTAGGCTAACGTTTCGGATACTTCTATTGTACGGCAGCCATTGTCGAGGGGGGACTTGGAGTGTAAGTTATATCAAAGTAGGTACCCGGTTGCTTAGCGGTTAAGGAGTCGGCCTAACGATCCAAAGGTCCCGGGTTTCAAATCCTGGGCCTGGGCATTATACTATCGACAATTTCACTTAGCTCCAATTGTACTTGCTCGCATGTTCGAATTTAGATATTTTGAGTTTTACTTACGTTAATTCAGATTAGAGTTATGATGTGAACATTTCTGTCAACTAAAATAGTGTGATAAATTGAAGGAGGCCGCCACTTCAATACTTATTGTCCAATCATGGTAAATAGGGTTATGTCCTATCTTTTATTATTATCGTAAACTGTACAAGTGAAACTTTCTTATGACAAATAGTTTTAAAGATATTTGATTTTAAAAATTCATTTCTCGAGCCGCCCAAAAACGCTCCATACAAAATCGTGGCACGTGGTAACGTCACAGCGCACTGGCGCGTAGTGAAAATGTACGGAGTGCAAGAGAATATCGCATTTATCTCAGTCTACGTTGCGTTTACACGTATACAGTGCGTAATATGATTGATTTGAAATTTAATAAGGAATCTAAAAAGTTGTAAATTTTGTTTTATTTCGATTCTTTATATTTTGACCTATTTTGGGAATTAATAATAATGAAAAGTCATAGTTTCAGTTTAGTTCGGCAATATCTTAGTTTACTAAGCATATTTTTAGATAAAATACTAAGACATTAAGCAGTATTGGTAAGAATTCGATGACTCAGGACACTACCCTATTGCCATTCGTTTTCCGGGGACGAGTTGGGGACTCTGTAGTCCCTACACACCCGACCCATGCCCAGATCGTGAGAGATGGCCCTGAGTCGGCCGGGGTGCGAGGGATATGCCTGTCAACCTCACCTTCGGCAACCAAAACGACCCACAGGCGGCGTGCGTTTTAGACGGGTCGAGTCCGACATAACCTCTCTCACCGGCTCCGGTGGAGAGGTATCCGTGGGGATTCTGCGCACGTAAAAAAAAAACTATTAAAGTGTAGTGTTTGTACACGAGTAGGTATACTCAATTTATTCAGATGAACACGCGTGTTATATTCCAAACATAAAATTGTTTATGAACATCGTATTACTGGCTCTGTCATAACAGTGTACAGTTTAAAAAATTTCAAATGTAAACTTGTGGCTCGAATCGATTGTAAAACAATGTAGAAACGACACCTAGTGTTGCCCCATCTCAACATTTTAAGGAAGGTCACGTTACTGAACGAAATATTTATAAGAAGACTGCTTATTTTTAAGTTTATGAATATGAAATTGATTTGTAACGGGAGCGTGGGGTATTATTGGTGAGGCAGTGAAGCGTTTGTGGCCATATGCGCTTACTCAAATTCAAAATTCAAATTTATTCTTTCTCAAATTAGTGCAACGTAATTACATCTTTTTGACGTCAAATTCTGCATAAAGCTAAGTTTAGCGCCGCTTCCTTGGTGCTAGTGGAGAAGAAACGGCGTAACAAACTCAACTGCGGCATTTTCGAGACGTCAGCTTATAAATAAAGATACATAGCTAGTTATTTCTTAAGACTAAATATGGACGAATGTATATTTTTGTCTCGTGTCAAGGTAAAAAAAAGTATATATTATTTAACCTAAGTTCACCACTGTTCGGTATACGATCAAGTTTTTAAGATACGTTTTTTTTATTGTGCGAAATATCCCCACGGATTCCCTTCTCGCCGGAGCTGGTGGGAGAGGTTATGTCGGACTTGAACGAACTAAAACGCACACCATCTGAGGGTCATAAGTTACCGGAGGTGAAGTTGCTGGAGGCGTATTCCTCACACCCCGGCCATCCCAGGGGCATCCTTTTCGAGCTGTTCCTTATTAGATGAGGACCATGAAGTTCCCATCTAGACCCCCGGGTATGGGAAGGTGCGCATCGCACACCGCCGCCTGCTTCTGGTGACAAGCGGCTTCACCCGTTCCCCCAGGCCCGCGCTCAACGGGGACGGAGGTAATACTGTGTGTTTTACAATACCTAGGTGTGATTACCATTTGGATGGGTGACCGCTTAGTGGTATTTCATCTAAGCGCTTTCGGAGGGAACGTTGAAAGTCGGTACTGGATGTCAATAGTCGTTATATCAAGATGGAAAATTAATATGGGCTAATTAAACAATTCTGTCAGTTCATTCAGTCATTCAGTCCGAGGTCAGACGGCAGTCACTCCCAATATGACCGAAAGTAGTTCATCTTTAGCAGTCGGTCGAGAAAGAATACCATCTCATCCGAAGAGTATCGTAAGAGGCGAATAACGAAAAAATACGCAAACGATATCACTGCGAGTGAAAGAAAACTGTACCAACCCTTTGGTCAGCGTGGAAACAGTGGGCCAAAGTCTGCCAACATTAGGAGAGACCTACATCCAGCAGTGATCGGCGATAGGCTTGATAGATTGAATTGACTGATCATAACATAACATACATTCACGCCTATATCCCCGATGGGGTAGGCGGAGGTGCTAGCACCCACATTTGTCTGTCTTGGAGACATGTGTTGACTGTTGGAACTTTTTTATACATACATACATAAACTCACGCCTATATCCCTAAAGGGGTAGGCAGAGGTGCTAGCACCCACATTTCGCCAGTTTATGTTTAGGTCCCTATGTTGAAAGGTGGTGAGCCTATTGCCATTAACCGGGCACTTGTAAACCTGCGATAAATACACACATAACTTCGAAAAGCATCTAAAAGTCATTGGTGTGTGCCCTGGTAAACCTGGGATCGAACCCGAGACCTCGTCTCAGCAGTTCATTACCCATACCACTAGGCTACCGCGGCGAGATATATAATATAGATTACTAAACCGGCTTTATAATTACTACTACTATATAATTAAAAAAATGTGGATGACAAAAAACGTTGGAATCTTGGAAATGAGCATTTTCTTCTTAGTTAAAGACAATTAGATTAAATAAAAATGTTTTATTTTTCTTTATAAAATAACTGAAAAGTTACCTCACACAATTACGATTCAACCTTGAGGTTTGTAAGTAATTTAAATTTAACTTAATTTGCTAGGCAAAGAATATGTATGTCGCAGATATGCTTCGAGACATAAAACTTGAACCTAAATCACGACTAGACGATGGCCCTGAGTCGGCCGGGGTGCGAGGGATATGCCTGTCAACCTCACCTTCGGCAACCAAAAACGACCCACAGGCGGCGTGCGTTTTAGTAGGTTCGAGTCCGACATAACCTCTTCCACCGGCTCCGGTGGGGACAGTCGTACAAAGCGACTTATGGATACGACTGTTTAACATCAGACAGATATATACAGCCCAGACTCAGCTTCAGATGCATTGCTTAAATCAACAATAGTGCATGCGATCATCTATGGCAGTAGTAATATATTTATTTATAATTATTATTTATTTATTTAAATTTATGTATAGTAATTCAGCGCGTTGCAACTATTGTGCAAGAGTAGGTCTGTAATCTATAACATTTCATATTTTATTGATAATATTATTTATGACATATATTTATCAATGAAATTACCATACTTAATAATATTCAGTGCAATATGAATATGTTTTAAGTAAATTAAAATTAGGATAGTAGCTTCTTGGAGCCCTAATCATCGGTAGCTATGCCGGTGTAGACAGTATAGGCAGCATCAAGTTCTTTGCAGCCAAGGTCCTGAGTGTTACATGTATTGTTGTAACATGGTATATACATGGTATATAAACCATTGTAACATGGTATATGTATGTAAAGATGACACTCTTAATTTCTTGTAATTGATTAGTTTAATTAATTGAATTCTTCTAATTGACGTGTTCTTTATGAGAAAAAAAAAATAGAAATATACGCCGTACTCGTAATAAAATACTGTGGGATGGGATTATTTGACTGACAGATACATCAACATCATCCTCCTGCCCTTATCCCAATTTTATTTGAGGTCGATAAGTTGCAGTCATCTTAACATTCACTCCCTTCTTAACCATATCATCATTCACACAGTCCACCCACCTCATTTTAGGCCTCCCTCTCCCCTTGTAGCCATCCACTTCCATAGTTAGTGCCTTCCTTACGATATTACTTTCATCCCTACGCATTACATGTCCGAACCAGGATCAATGATTTTCTCGTAGCTTTTCCGTGACTGGTGCTACTCTCAAACTTCCTCTAATATATTCATTCCTAATTTTATCTATTCTTGTCACACCAAACTTACATCTCAACATTCGCATCTCGGCTACATGCAACCGTCTTTCATCCGTCACCATTACAGGCCAGCTCTCCGATCCATACAGGACGGCAGGCCGGATCATGCTCTTATAAATTATTCCCTCAAATCGAAGGGGCATTCGCGAGTCAAATGTAGTTGCTGTAACCTGCCGCCATTTGATCCAACCAACGTTAATCCGGTGCCTTACTAATACATCAACGCAGAGTCTTAACCACTTGCAAACACCTAACAAACTTGAATTTCTAGTGGGTGATGCCTTTTATGGTGTTAGCACCTACAATAAAAGCGTGTAGCAGATTTTTTTTTTATTAGACCACTAGGGGGGTAAATAAGGCACGAATTGTTGTAGCTTATATACAAAAGTGGTTCATTTATGTGGTAACAAATAAAGCTCAATATTAAAGCTTCTTTTTATTTTGTGCAATTCGGTCATGATTATTTTTCTCAATATTTTCGGGTGTAGCTAGAATACGTGCCACTAGTCATCTGTACATATAACATACATACATATAATCACGCCTTTATCCCGGATGATTAGGCAGATGTGAATTAATACCCACATTGCACCAATCATTGAATTCGGACCCACGTATTAAGGTTTAGTCTATTGCCTTCTTAAGGGCTGTATTTGTACATACATATAAACTTATTTAAAAAGAAACCCTAAGATCTTACCTTGCCCTCTGCTCTGGACTCTAGTCGCGGTCCTAGAGTTCGATTCCTGACTGACTTCCTCCATGTGCCAAGTGTATTCCATCTTAGTGTAAGTCCGAACGCATTGTCAAAATAACTCACGTGGCGTCGAGAACAAACCCGATGTGACACATTGCGGGAAACGTCAAATTTGAAAATTGATTTTAGAACCTTTTGAATATCGAATTATTGTTCCTTTTTTTAAAAAACCGATATGATATTTTTTTATTTTTGAAAATAGATATGATATTCTTTTATTTTTGAAAATAGATATGATATTTTTTTATTCCGACAGTAGATATTCTTTTTTTTGTTGACTATTATTAATTTTCTTAAGGTTTTTCTTTCTTTCCGCAACGAAATTGTAAGTCAACACATCACGCGCGTGTGGAGTAGTTCTTATAGAATCGCGTTTTCACTTTTTAATCACATTTCACAGTGAAATTAGTATGGGCGACGAACCATCACTGCTGCAGAGGAATATAAATAGAAGAAAAATTGTTTTAAAAACACTTGCACTTATCGATTTTTTAGGGTATTATTTTTATTTTTATAAAAGTTCTTTGTCTAGTACGTCCGTCATTAGTTTAAACTTAGAAGGCACTGACAGTAAACATCATCACCGCGTTTCACCCCTTACGTATGAAAGAGACAGCAAATTTATAGAATATTGAGTGTAAAAGGGATAGATATGTTTGCCTTTTTACGGTTTCCATGAAAAACATTGGTGGTTTAGGGGGGGCAATGTTGGCCAATCGCGTGATTTTCCCTTTTATGAGTAAAGTTACGACAGGGGGTGAGTTGGTAATTTAAATATTAGGGGTGGGCGATTATTTACCACCCATTTAGTAAGTATAATATTTATATTTTTTAGGTGTAATCACGCAGGTGAAATCGTTAGGGGTAATTTTGAGGATCGTATTTTTTAAAAGGTAATATTTTTATTTATTTATTTATTCAGGCCCGCCAAACACGTTACAGCATTTTGAAAACTAAAATGATAATACTGGCTTATTACATATGAAATCTATTGTATGATACTATGGCGCAGGGTTTCCTCTAGGGATTGGGAAGTTAGATGGCTGCAGCTCCCGTAAAAACAAAGACAAGTTAAGTCTAGAGAAAGAGCAGGAGTTCTCGAGTTCCAAACCGTAATCTTTGGAGTTCAAATGGAATTCTCCACGAGTCTATATACAAACTTTCATGCGTCTGAACCAATTTTCGAAACATTTTTTCCAGTCTGCCGTACGGTAGACACCTCTTCCACGGCCTTCTCGAACGTAGCTAGCACATCTTCCGGCAATGAAAACTGTATACCTTTCAGCTGACTTTTTATTTTAGAGAATAAATGAAGTTGCACGGTACCAGACCAGGACTGTAAGGAGGGTGTCCCAAGTCTTTGACCGGTGTAGCGTCTAGTCCTAGTAGAGTCCTTCGTTTTGAGCACTGAGTGCGCGGGCGTGTTGTTATGGCGAAGCAGTACCCCGCGAAGCCCGGTGTTAGGTCGCTTGTTACTCATACACGTCGACCCACGGATACATTTACTGAAAATCCTCTAACACTGGAAAGAACAGGACAGACACAAAAGCCAGAGGTACAATCCATTGCAAGTAAAACTTCAGGCAGGCACTTTGTGGTATACAATTCGACGTTGACGCTGTTTTGATCTCGTAATGGAATAGAAATCAGATACCCCGTCAAAGGTGTGAGTTCGTTTTGAAACAGTTAAAACTGTCGATTGACAATTTGTTTCTGGATTGTATTAATAAATCCAGGATTCGTCACCTGCAAACGCGCCTAGATGAGCCTGCTTTAAATTTTTGAAGCAAATCATGCCTCATTCATACGGCATACCCGTATGGCCCTTATGAGCTGTGGTGAGGTTGTGTGGAGTCCCCGAACCATTTGTTTTTGTGTTGAATAGTACGTTTATCGACAAAGGTTTTAGGCTATCATCACGCTACTACTTAAGGAAGCGGAGCAGTGATCATAACTGTAAAGAAATTTGATAGATTTCTAGACATTATTTGAAAATTAAAAATTACGGGATTGAACGGATACATGATGTTTCAAAATATGCCAAGGGTGAAGCCGAACGAACATCTAAGGCAGTCGTTATGGGTAGCTGGAGGCATAAAAATAAAAATTCCAACAACTGGCTAACTCCAATGCTTCGATATCTTGGACCAAAGGGTTGGAAGTCAAGTGAGAGATTAAAAATTACGGGATACATGACGTTTCAAAATATGCCAAGGGTGAAGCCGGGTGGGTCAGCTAGTAGCAGTACAAACAGACAGAAGCATAGATAACGTGAGTACGTAGTCCTATGACCATATTCACCAGACCATATCACAGGTGCTCATTGATTAATGCAATATCGAATTGAACCGATTCGGATCCCAACGGTAGCCAATCGAGCGTTAAGAGCCTATATGGGGAAGGTATCAGGTGGTGGCAATGATGCGGAACAGCAGCTGTCTTGGAGACATGTGTTGACTGTTGGAACTTTTTTATACATACATACATAAACTCACGCCTATATCCCTGAAGGGGTAGGCAGAGGTGCTAGCACCCACATTTATAATAGGTGGCGTGCCTATTGCCATTAACCGGGCTCTTATAAACCTGCGATTAATACACACATAATATCGAAAAGCATCGAAAAGTCATTGGTGTGTGCCATGGTAAAACCTGGGATCAAACCCGAGACCTCGTCTCAGCAGTCCATTACCCATACCACTAGGCTGCCGCGGTTACGGTAACTTTTTTATATATTATTATTATTAACCTTTTGTAAGACTCTGAGACGCGGGTTCAATCCCCGCTCAGTGTAAATGTATGTATGGATAAATATGGGTGTTTGCATTGGTTTGGTATTGGTCGTAACCATGGAAACCACGTTAAGCCGTCGGTCCCAGTTACCATACGAACATCTAAGGCAGTCGTTACCGGGCGTCGGAGGTCGATGAACGACCTCCGCCCCCCATGAGCGCCGGCCTGGGGGTGACAGGTGGAGCCGCCTGTCACCCTAGCAGAAGCAGACCGCGGCGGCGGTGCGCCTGGCGCGCCTCCCCGTTTACCGGGAACGAGTTGGGGACTCTGTAGTCCCCACACACCCGAGAAGAGGGCCAGATCGTGAGAGATGGCCCTGGGTCGGCCGGGGTGCGAGGGATACGCCTGTCAACCTCACCTTCGGCAACCAAAGCGACCCACAGGCGGCGTGCGTTTTAGTCGGTTCGAGCCCGACATAACCTCCTCCACCGGCTCCGGCGGGGAGGTATCCGTGGGGATTTGCGCACGTAAAAAAAAAAAAGGCAGTCGTTACTGAACAGATCTGCTCAATAAACTCGACCGCCTTCTCAACAATTGCATTCGATTCATCTTTAACCTTACGAAATATGATCTCAGCTCATCGTTCGGAGTTAGGATGGTTGCCGATACGTCAGCGACGCAGCTTGAGGGCGGTGATGATGATACATAAAATTTTAGCCACTACTAATGTCCCCTCTTATTTATCATCTCATATTCAGCTACTTGGTTCTCATCACAACAGAAATCTGCGGTCAGCTGACATCCGTCTTCTCCACAGTCCTATCATAGTTCTAGCCTAATTCATTCTTCTTTCCTCGTGCAAGCAATTCTCGTCTGGAATGCGCTTCCTCTCGAAATCCGGATGACCACTAACCGTGCAAGGTTCAAGTACAAAGTACGTCAGCTCTACAGTAGCCCCTAGTCACAGTAATGTGTTAAACCTCAATGTTAGGTATAAATTATATAACTATAGGTAAGTTTATATTATATAAGTATATATTATACGAATATATATAAGTACCTAATATATTTAAATGTATGTGTATGAATTTCTTATGTATTATAGTGTGTATGTATTATTATTGAGATCATAGATAAAATGATAATAAATGGATTGTTATTATTTTGCCTGCACCTACCTCAATGTATCTCTGCATCACCCTAAGGTTGACTGTTAGATAATGCCTTTGGCATTAAGTCCGCCTTTGTACAAAATTACTGTGCATAAAGTTGAATAAATGAAATTAAATAAAAATTACAACAACTGGCTAACTCCAATGCTTCGATATCTTGGACCAAAGGGTTGGAAGTCAAGTGAGAGTCGCTTCAGGGAAAAGATCGAAGTTCAGCCAAATCGCAGTTTGACTGGAAAAAGTGGAGTTCAGAATCCGAGGTGAAAAGCATTGCACGCGACTGGGATGAAGAAGAAGATTATCAACATTTCTATAATCTTACAATTTTAGTTACTTCAAGACCTTTAAGGCAAGCCAACATCACTGCAGTACTTCTGCCGATTTCTGTCACTCAGCGCATTGCTCACAGCGTGGCTGCCGCGGGGAACGGGTTCGGAGAAGTCTGCCGGCCCGCAAAGCACGCAATACGCGGAGGTGACTTAGGCGTCAGAGGTCGCTTAACGACTTCCGTCCTCCATGAGCGTGACACAAGCAAGCCGAGGCGGTGGCGCAATGTACTCCTCCTCCTATCCAGGGCAAAATAGGGGTGTCGTGGTACCATAACCAAAGGGTTTAGATATGGCCCTGGGTCAGTCGTGGTGTGAGGGATATGAATGAATGTCAGCCCGCAGGATTTCCACCCTAAAAATACATCTGCTAATTTACAGATGAAATTCTGGTGCAATTTCCTCTCGAGGTTGTGAGGTTTTGTTTTTACACCACTTGGTTGGCAGACAAGCACACGGCCCACCTGATGGAAAGTGGTTACCGTGGCCTATAGACGTGTGCAACGCCAAGGGAGTCACACTCGCGCTGCCAACCCTGTAAACACAAGAATTTCTGTGCCGTCAGTGTAAAAGACATTCAGGACAAGCTTTTGGTCTTCCCACTGACAATACAAAATTTCTCCAGTGAGCTCTGGCTACCCTACTCACCGCCGGAAACACAACACGAGGACACACGGAAGACGCTCCTTGAAGCGAACACACGTCCCAAAAATAAAATAATTTGGTTTCTCATCGACGTAGACAAAGCCGCGAGTAACAGCTAGTACTAAATATTAATTAGTGTAATTTCGATATCAGTATCCTCGGAGGGTGTGTCTGTTACGCAATTATGAACGGATATGCGCATTAAACGGGGTCGTGCGACTGACCTGTTCTCATGACACCCCATCACACTAATTATCATCATGGAACTTGCTGTGTTGTGTATATCGCAGGGTAAGGACGGTATGCGGGTCTGGGGGTGACGGATGGAGCCGTCTGTCACCCTAGCAGAAGCAGACAGCGGCAGTGGTATGCTATGGACGAGATGGGGACTCCGTGGTCCCCACACCTGAAGAGGGCCGTCTCATAAGAGACGGTCTAGGGCCGGCCAGGGTACGAAAGATAATCTCTCAGATAATCTCACCACCGGCTCACACAGGTCCGATATAACCTCCCCTAGCGGCTCCAATGGTGGGGTATCCGTGGCGCACAGTAAAAAAAAAGAATAAAATGGTAAGGATGGTATGAGTGCAGATCTGAGAGTACCAGGTGGAGAAGCCTATTAGCTCTATCACTCTCGCTAAAGCAGGCCGTCGCGTTGGCGCATTCGCGAGTTCATTCCAAAGCCGGAGATGGTCCAGGGTCAGCCAGGATGCTATGATATTACAATTTGTCAGTTTGAGATTAGGCTGACCTTTTGTAATTAAAATTAAGTCTTGTTTCTCCACTAGTCCTGTTCTCGTGGAATTTGATTATCGCCACCACACATAGCCTACGTCTTCCCAAGAGTAATCTACCCATGATACCCATCAAAATAGGTTCAGTAATTTACGCATGAAAGCGTAACAGATCGACAGTTATATTTACAAGTTTCGCAATTTATCTCACGCAAGTCCCTTCCTGAATGTTGACTTTTTCCGGTTTAGAATAAAAACTTAGGATAATATTTTTTTCAAGCATTTAGTATGCCAACTATTTAAGTTGATTAAGATTGGAATTATTTTTAAATAACCGTCGCCGTAAGACGGTATATAGAAAGATTTTAATGATTTTAAGCAAGGTTCGGTCGCTCAGTGTCAGAGTATTCCCCCTGTAAGGGAATAAAAATAAAATAAAATAAATTTATTTCTCGCCATCAACCAAATTACAAAATGTAGTGTTTGCACAAGCTAAGCTATACAGAATCTGGTTGTGGATCGCTTGTGCCTGTTGTAGGTAATAGATTACATGTATTAATTGTCACCAGGATTAAACTTATAACACAATAAGTAAGTAATAAAGAGGTTGATCGCGGAAATTGGCCGCCGCATCCACGACCAAGGCGGTGACTTCCGATCCGGCTCGTTCCTGGGGCAAAGGTTGGCGATTCAGCAGGGCAACGCGACCAGCATCATGGGCATCTTTGCGCCGGTAACGTTTGTTTGACGCGACATGATCGCGAGTTTGTTTCGTGTATTTACGAGTATGTTTTAATTATTTTGTAGGTGATAAATAAATAGGTTATTAAGTACATTTAAAAAAATAAGTAAGTTGTTCTCAAAAAATAAATTACAGAATAATCGGTTTTGGTTCAAATTGTACAGACAAACATACATTAAACACGACTTTATCCCCGGAGGGTTAGGCAGAGATGAATTAACATCTACATTTTACCAATCATTGTATTCTATCCCACGTGATCGGGGGTGAGATTATTGCCGTCTTTCGGGCACTATTATTGACTCAAGCTATACATCTGAGGCTGAGTCTGGGTTGTATATATCTATCTGATGTTAAGCCCTATCCCTTAGTCGCCTTGTACGACACCGCATGGGAAGAGATGGGGTGGTCCAAATTCTACTCCGCCGGGAACCACGCGACTATTTTTTAAAATTTATTATTATTGATGAGCTATTGATTAAAATATATAAGGCATGCTATGTGTATGTGTGTGTTTATATGATTAATAATTAGAGATTCAGAAGCATGCCAATCAATTAATTCATCTGTGTCACAATATGTCTGACAGAGAAAGATCGCGGGTTCGTATCCCGCCAGAACTGATTTAATTTTTTCCTAACCTAATCGAAATCCTAAAAAAAACCGCGGTGGCCTAGTGGTATGAGTAATGGACTGCTGAGATGAGGTCTCGGGTTCGATCCCAGGTTTTACCATGGCACACATCAATGACTTTTCGATGCTTTTCGAAGTTATGTGTGTATTTATCGCAGGTTTATAAGTGCCCGGTTAATGGCAATAGGCTCGCCACCTCGCCACATTGGGACCTAAATATAAACTGGCGAAATGTGGGTGTTAGCACCTCTGCCTACCCCTTCGGGGATATAGGCGTGAGTTTCTAGTGCGTGTCCTTAAAAAAATATAGTTCGTTTTCTTTGCTTATTTTTCAGTACAAGATTGTTATTCTTATTTTCTTTGCATTAATATTTCATGTTTTGAAATGGTTACAATAGCGAAAACAAGTAATTTAGCTGACTGTCATAAAGACAGCGGTGAGCGGTTATTAGAAGATGATAAGCATCAGTCGTTTGTGGCGTCTACTATTGAAAAATAGATTGATTACTACACTAATATAATTCAACTAGCAGACGCGACTCAGCTTATCCCGTGGCAATATTTGAAATCTCGTTTTTGATTGCAACTATAACAGATATATCAAAATTGTAAAAGACATCCTTCATAGTGGGCGGGGTTTGGATGATTCTGTTCCCGGTGGAGGCATCCAAATCTAAACTTATATTTTAGTATTCATAAATCAGAGATGTATATTGTGTAAACATTTGTTTCTCTATGTGTGCACATATTATTTATGTTACGATCCAGATCTAAACATTGAATTTAGGATACGTATATGGTTGTGATGTGTTTTGTGCATTTAAATAAAAATAAAAAAAGTTTGAACTCATATATCTTTAGTTTCCAAATACTGTATAGGAGTCTGCCGGATTTGTTGACATTTTTTTTATACTACTTAGGTGACAGACAAACACACGGCCTACCTGTTGGAAAGTGGTTACAGTGGCCTATGGACGTGTGCAAAACCAAGGGAATCACACTCGCGCTGCCAACCCTGTAAGTATAGAGTTCCAGTGCCGTCGGTGTAAAAGACAAAGCAGGACAAGCTTTTGGTCTTCCCACTACTTACAGATTGCAGTTGCTTGACTGAAAATATTGTAGTTTAGCCATATCTTAGTTAGATTAGAAATCCGACCCCAAACGAGTTGGTAAAAGGCTCAGAAAATAATGATTATGGATATTTCTTAAGTTATAGTGCTAGGGTACTTAAGCTATCGTACCACATATTATAGCTTAGGTATTTGCGAGATAAAACTAAAAAAATTACGAAACTAATATCAATTTAAATTTAGATTTTCTATCAAAAACCATAGTAGACCCCTACTGACTCATAAAATTAGCTGCACTAATAGCCTGATGCGTATAACCATGTCACGATAGTCAACAAGATATGTAAATAAGCCTGACTTCATATAACGAGCGAAAACTCACACACACAGCTACACATGTCTGCATACAAGAATCTCGGTTCATTTCGGACGTCTCGCTCGTTTACAAATTCTAAGCGCTTTGAGAATGTATGTCTATGTGTGAGTGGGGGAATGTTTTTGTTTGTGTAAAGTAGATGTATTAAAGCTTTTTATTCTGCGATGAGAGGGTAACTAAGGTAACCGAGGACGTTTGTTCAATACGAGGGTTTGTTTTGCCCATGAAATGCCACCCTTTCGATTTTATTGTTAGCCTAGTTGGATCGTGTGGTTTCGCTTACAGAGGTCAAATGTTAAGGATTTGAGATTTTCTTTCATACATATATATAATCACGCCTTTATCACCGAAAGATTAGGCAGAGGTGAATTAACACTCACATTTCATTTTAACAATCATTGTATTTGGTTCCACGTAATAGGGTGTGGGCCTGTTGACGTATTCGGGCACTATTGTTGACTCGATTCATTTATCTGAGATTGAGTGTGAGCTGTATATCTCTGTCTAATGTTAAACAGCCCTATCCCTTAGTCGCCTAGTACGACACCGCATAGGAAGAGATGGGGTTTCCCAAATTCTACTCTGCCGGGAAGCACGCTACTTAGTAGCACTCGGGTTTTCTTGTAAGGTAATGAAATGAGTAGAGTAGCTAGAGTTGACTAGAGAGTTTTTGTGCTGTCAGTGGGAAAACCAAAAGCTTGTCCTGCATTGTCTTTAAAACTGACGTGCTTACAGGTTTGGCAGCGCGAGTACGACTCCCTTGGTGTTGCTCACGTCCATAGGTCACGACTCCATCAGGTAGGCCGTGTGTTTGTCTGCCACCTAAGTGGTATATAAAAAAAAGCATTTTCGAAAAGTTTCATCCCATATACTATAGACCCATGAGAACATGGTCCATGTAAAACAAATGTTCATTGCAGTAGCATTTCTGTATTATTCTTATAACTAGATTTACCACAAACCACTAAATCCTAAATATATCCGAAGAGGTTTATTTCTCCATAACTTCATATAGGTGTCAAATAATACCATAAAAGCATAAGGAAGCCCATATACCATCCATAAAAAACTTTAACTCCAAACGGTGAACTATAAAATTGAGGGTATTATGTGTTTTACCCCAGACTTGCTCTTTTGATGACAGCTTCGTGAACGTTCGAGTTAAATCGTTATATTTCAAGGCATCTGAACACCATAACAACATCGACCAAATATTTTTATAGCAACCTGTAGTTATAGAGGGGCGGAGCCATCCCCCTATACGGGTACAAGTGACCAATCACAAAGCGGAATTTAAATTGAGAACGCGTGCCGATGCGTCGCTACTTCACAACCGTCAAAAATTGACGTATCATATAAATAGGCTGAAGGTTATACAGGTTGATTTAAAAAATACAACCTGAAACTGAAGATTTTTGGACATATTGTTTAGAACTTTTAATTGTAAAACTTAAATAATTAATTAGAACTTTTAATTGTAAAACTTAAATAATTAATGTTTAACTATCATTTAATTTAGTTAAAATTGTTAAACTGAATTGAAAATATCACTGTAGACGCCATTTTATACTGAGTTTATTTATAGGTATTTGAACTATTATGGTCACTCACATTAATATTAAAGTTATCAGAACAATACAACATGGTAAATATCCTGATAACTTCAAATACTCCTTGAGATCAATTAATTTGGACCCGCGAATATAATAGGTCTGGTTGAAAACCAGCTATAGATAGCTGTTTTTGGCTAAGGCGTGAGGTACAAAACCTACACAAATAATAAATTGCATACATATTGAGAACTCACTTGTACATTTCCACTTTATTTTTAATAAATTTATTACACCTGACCGGTTTCGCCTTACGGCATCCTCAAAGGTTTACAATGATATTTAAGAACATTCCTTTATAAACATTGCGACACTCAAACATATTTCACATGTGGGTAGTTGTAAAATTATGTATGGCAGTATAATTTCTTTTTTCTCAAATTTTGGGGAAACAATATATGGTAGTAATAGATGGTCCTAAAGATATTTTAAATTTATGAATAATTACATTATGTAATTTTAGACTAGTACTCCTTTTTCATTGACGTTTTGTAAATATAATTTTAATACCTAGTCCATGTGTACCCAACCCGGTACGTGGTTTGATTAACAGGCTAAGAACAAACCAAATAGATCTAATAGTATAGCATTAATATTTTACGAAGCCAAAGACCATAATGAAATGGTTGTAATATTTTCGAATGTACTAAAGTTCAAGGTGACGCCGATGAAGGCTTCACGCTTACAAACAAATAAGCTAGGAATGTAACGTTTATGACACGTGTGTAGTCGGTAAAATCATTGCATACTACATTAAGTTTAGTTGACCTTGTTGGCATAGGTCAAATAATGCCTTCCTTCTGCGAGCATGTCATGCTCGCGAAGGGAGAGGCGGGGCGGGAACGGTAGCGGGAGCGGGAGCGGTAACGAGAGCGGTAGCGGGAGCGAAGCGACGTCACTGAAGATTGACCAATGACAACCTTTGTCAAGGATGTCGCAGCGCTGTGTGCTTAGATAATTACACAGCAGCCCGCGTACTGAGGCAACTCGAGTGTCACGATGAATGACCTCCGCCCCCATGAGCGTAGGCCTGGGGGTGCGGAGGCAGAAGCAGGCCGCGGTCCTACCTAATGAATGGAGTCACGTTGTGCCTTCAAGTACATTGCAGAAAAATGCGGAGAACCAGTTTCGCTGGTGTTTTTTTTTTATACCACTTGGTTGGCAGACAAGCATACGGCCCACCTGATGAAAAGTGGTTACAGTGGCCCATGGACGTGTGCAACGCCAAGGGAGTCACACTCGCTAGTCATATTATTATTGTTAGTGGGACTACCATCGATTTTTAAACATCCTGTATAAGTTAATGACATCACAATATGATAAATTTTCATTGTCATGTCCTGATATATTCACAAGGCACAGGGCAATATTAGGCACGAAACCGAATAAATTACTAGTTCATATTGCTGCATACATATTTTTGGAATTCTATTGGATAGCGAAGGACATTTTTGTTTACATATTAAATACCTAGGTAATTAGTAATATTTTTTATTAATTTATGTAGGTATTTTAACTGACTAGAAATTTTCTTTTTTCGTCGATCCATTTATATGCAATAAAACACATAATTATGTAAATACTGATAAGAAAAACCCAGATTGATATAAAATATATTCGAAGAAATTTTGATGCCATTAGAAGTTATTACTAGAATTTTCAATTTTTTTTATATCTACCACTTAGATGGCAGACAAGCACACGGCCTACCAGGCGGAAAGTGGTCCCCGTGGCCCTCATATTAGTTGAGAAGCTATAAGGGATCTGATGAATCTTCATACATACATAGCCTGTTGTTTGTTTTGTTGACGTTTTGTAAGTACTGATATAATGGTCTATACAGAATAAATGATTTTTGACTTTGACTTTGTCAATAGCATAACCCTCCTTTGGTTTTGCCGCAGTCGGGTCAGTAAAACTTATGTTTATCCACATTCTAGATCCCACAGCAACTAACTAGTTAAGCTAGTTTAATTATGCTTACTTTGGATGTAAATAGCGCTGTTGATTTCTTTTTTTAAGGTCGTTTTTATTTCTTATTTTTCATCACTACCACCTAGCAGAGAAGCACACAACTCACCTGATGGAAAGTGGTTATCGTAGCCTAACTTCTTGTCTCACCGCCGCGTGGTTTCCGGCAGAGAAGAATTTGGGCCATCCGATCTCCTCTCATGCGGTGTCGTACAAGGCAACTAAGGGATAGGGCTGTTTAACATCAGAAAGATATATACAGTCCAGACTCAGCCTCAGATGCATGGCTCGAGTCAACAATAGTGCCCAGGATTACGTGAGAATTTTAGAAATGTGGGTGTTAAGTCGACTCCCAAACTGAATTTCGAAAAATCCTACTACGACATGATTTTACTTCGACAACATGAAACTCCGATACGACTCAATTTCGACAATATCGACAGAAGAAACACGACGAAAGATTAAAAAATCATTTAAACAATAAGGAAACTATGGAAATCTTTGACTTTTTAGAAGGAATTGCATATATATTATGTACATTAAAAAGAAATAAGTCATTGGGGAGCTGTTTATTGAGATTTGTAATAATTTTTAGTAGACAAATTAGTCACTTTTTTATTGTTTTGATCAGTTTGTTTTGTTGTTTGAATTAAGAATTCGATAATATAACCATGATACGATTCACGTAGTTATGATTCAATAAAACTTATTTATATATTTTGTACAAGTTATTATTTATTAAATTTTTTATTGGTTTTAAAACGACTACTCTCACACTAGGATAAATTCCTGTGCCGCAGGAGGCTTTACAAACAGAAATGTCGGACTTCATTTAATTTACTCACCAAAAATGTATCAAATAACGGCCGCAAACTGAATTATAGCGATTCTGTATACCTACTATGCGATCACGTGTCATCATTTAAGCATTTTTGGAGTCCGGCTTCCGGTTACTCCTCCTCCTTTTTATTTGGCTTATACGGCTTTTCACGAAGCAACTGCCGTCTGAATCCATCCCCGAGAGCACATTGACCCTACGAACCCACAATACTCGGCGCAGTGTCAAGCGGTAAAGCGGCTGCTGAAATAATTTCGCAGTAATATCGTGTCTTAGATATGTCACGTCGATTTAAGATATTATCGAGCTACAATATTTCAGAGTAGGGTATGTCGAATTTGACTTATTTCGGACTAGCATTGTTGTCTAACAAGAACGTCGTCGAACTCACGTCGTTTCTTAATAAAGTCATGTCGAAGAAACGCTTTGTCGGAGTACAGTAGTGTCGGGATTAAGTTATTTCGATCGAGAATATTGTCGAAATTGAGTCGTATCGGAGTTTCATGTTGTCGAAGTAAAATCATGTCGTAGTAGGATTTGTCGAAATTCAGTTTGGGAGTCTGTTAAGTCACCTTTGCCTAACCCTCCACGAATAAAGGCGTGATTATATATATGTATGTAGGTATGTATGTCTCACCGAGAGTGCAGAATAATTGTTATTAGTACGTAATAAATGATATAGCAGTATTTTTTGTCGGCATTGGAATTGTTTAAAAAATTATATTAACCTTAGAACTGATATTTTTTAAAACTTCAATGAAGTTATAATTTTTTTATATTATGCATTCAGCTGATTGGCGTGACGAGGTCAAGCGGTAATTAAAAAACATAAACTTTTACGTTAAACCAAGGAATTGTTAAGTTATTTATAGAAATATTTGAAATCATGCAAAAAAAAAGGATTAATTAATACATAAAGTATTACGAATAATATTGTCGGAACGCACGGAAATAATATAGTTAACGCAAAATAAAACAATTTTTACCCGACTACGGCGATGTCAAGGGAGGGTTATGATTTTGACAAGGGGTCCTTCAAGTATTACGTAAGTACTTAAGGGGGAAGGGGAGTCTTTGCATTAATAGTAATAATAATAATTAATAGTAATAAATCTGCTTATGTAACATTTACGTGCGAAATATGTCCACGGACACCCCCCCCCCCCCCCCCATCACCACGGAGCCGGTGGGAGAGGTTATGTCGGACTCCAACCGACTAAAACGCACGACGTCTGTGGGTCGTTTTTGATTGCCAAAGGTGAGGTTGACAGGCATATCCCTCGCACCCCGACCTACCCAGGGCCATCTTTCTCGATCTAGCCTTCCTCGGTTGTAGGGACTATACAGTTCCCAACTCGTCCCCGGAAACGGGGAGACGAGCTAGGTGCGCCGCCGCCGCGGCCTGCTTCTGTAAGGGTGACAGGAGGCTCTACCCGTCATCCCTTGCTTACGTAATACTTCGAACGGCGGTTTTAATAGACCACGTAGGTGGAAGACAAGCACACGGTCCACCTGATGGAAAGTGGTCACCGTGGCCCATGGAAAACCAAGAGAGTCACACTCGCGCTGCCAACCGTGTTGATTTCACTGTAGTCAAGATATATGCCGCTAGCTATACCGACCTGCTTATTGCGATATATATAGCAAGTCTACAGTTTAAGTAGTTTAACCACAATTCGCAATACGAACCTCAGCAGCAAAAGGGCACGGCAGGTATTGAACTGACTATTGGGGAACGATTGCACAAATACACAATAGGTATGTATTTAACATTTAGCTTTTAGAATTAAAATTAGATACACTTCGCCGATAGCTTAGTGGTTAAAGAGTCGGCCTAATGATGGTCCCAAGTTCAAATCCTGGCTATTACATTACCGACGTGAAACCCACTCCTAGCACAAGCAATTTATACTAACAATAACAAACTACGGAGGTAGGACACGGCGGTATTCCCGCCCGATTGAACAGTCCGACTGGGGAAGTACCTCCGCCCTATTGAATACCGCGGTTATAATAACTTCGTGTTGTGTTCCCAGCGGTGAGTAGGGTAGCCAGAGCTCACTGGAGAATTTGTGCTGTCAGTGGGAAGACTAAAGGCTTGTCCTGATTTGTCTTCTGCTGACGGCACAGAAACTCTGTACTTACATGGTTGGCAGCGCGACTGTGACTCCTCTGGTGTTACAGACGTCCATAGGTCACGGTAACTACTTTCCATCAGGTGCTTGTCTTGTCTGCCAACTAAGTGGGCCGTTCGAAGTATTATGTAAGTTGCAGGTGATGACGGGTGGAAAATTAAGTTTAGTTGGAGGGGTTAAAGCGAATACTTATTATTAGTAATAGCGGTTGCTAATATTCTTTAAAAAATATCTATTACTAGCATTATGTCAGCGGCTATGCCCGCGTAGATCCGAAAGTAACTCTGTTTGTCTTTTAATAAACTTAGGTGGCAGACAAGCACACGGCCCAC
The DNA here is from genome assembly GCA_963662185.1 of Eilema griseolum. NCBI lineage: Eukaryota > Metazoa > Arthropoda > Insecta > Lepidoptera > Erebidae > Eilema > Eilema griseolum. The sequence goes on from OY759259.1 coordinate 8,791,249, forward strand.
CTGATGGAAAGTGGTTACCGTGACCTATGAACGTGTCTGTCTGTATGTTACGCTTTAACGCCTAAACAGCTCAATAGATTTTGACGAAATTTGGTATATGGGTAGATTAGACTTTGAGAAAGGACATAGGTTATGTTTTACGGGCAATAGTTAGTAATACATAAAACTGTTGTGTAAAAATAATATGTTGGCCTGTCACTGAAAGCCTTTGCTTCATAGCAAAGTCAACCTCATCTGCAAGTCATTACACAGGGACTGAGCCTATTGCTGTCAAGTGGGCTCTTTGTCATGGGCTGTATATTTACTGTCGTATGGAGAAAGTATCCTTTAGTCGCCTATTAAGGTTGTAGGTCTTCTTTCAACTTTCAACTATCCCGCGCGTATGCGCAGCGCACTAGTGACGTCACACACATGAAGCGGTCTGTTTCTGTCGTAGTAACGTTACACAAGCAAGTGATAACAGCGTATAACCGATATTTATAACGTGATGCTTGAACGCACCGTGTTAATGAAGCGAATCGTTTTTTTTTTTAAATCTAGTTGTTGCCTGTGGCTCTGTCTTCGTAGCATAGGGTGTGAACCCGGGATTTTCCGGTTCTTGTAAGCCCGAGATTTTTCGGATCTCGTAATCCAGGGATTTACCGGAATTTTTGACATTTACCCCAGTACTTATAGTGATAATGCCCGGGATTTTTCGGTGCTGTCAATTTGCATCTGGTGGGCCGTGTGCTTGTCTGCCAGCTAAGTTATATAAAAAAAAAGTCAGCCCACGATTTTTAAGTTCTTTACGTTAAGGCCCTCTGTGTCGTAGCGGTAGTGAACGCGACGGCTACGCAGGAGGCGCGGGTTCGATCCCCGCTCAGTGCAAATATTTGTTAACATGAATATGGGTATTTGCATTGGTCTGGGAGTTTCTATGTATAATATTTACAAAAAAAAGTATCTACCTAAGTATGTTTCTAGATCCGCATTCTAGATTCCATAACACAAGCTAGTTAAGCTATGCTTATCATAGGACTAGATAGCGTTGTGTGGAATAAGATATGTTGTTGTGGAATAAAAGTGTAAGAAAATTTTGAAAAGCCGGTCAAGTGCGAGTCGGACCCGCGCGCCGAGGATTCCGTAACTTAAGCTACATAAACTGTAATATATTTTAAATGCTTTGACTAAGAAGTTTGATTTTTGTACAGTTTCAAGACATTAAAGACCTGAGAATGTTGTATGGATTTCAACTTGATACCTCCACGCATTCCTGTGAAAAAGGTCTTGACAGACAGGCAGACGGGCAATCAAGAGATCCTATAAGGGATCCTTCCTAAGAAAGATGAATTTGTTAAAGTTGTTTTCTCCCATTATGGCGTGACCAAGGGACCCTTACCCCTGCTAAGATTTTCAGGGCCAAGGCACCCACATCTGCTAGCCGGTACAACCTTTGACGATTTGATTGACAAACGAGGCTTTAGCGCAAGCATTTTTCTGCGGTTAGGAGGTAAGACAGTCGCCCTCATAAAAGCGGAGAGTCCCATCAAATCAAAAATAGGAGAAGCAGTAAGTGGTCTCCGAAGATGTTTTTTTTTTTTTAATAATCATGATTCTATCGAAAATTGCGATCTGCGATTCGTGAAACGGGATATTCAAGGATGAAAGTCAAAACATACATACATATAATCACGCCTTTGCTCTGGAGGGTTATGTCCCGCGTAATACGGGGTGAGCCAATTGTCGTATTCCAGGCACTATTGTCGATTCGAGCCATTTATCTAAGACTGAGTCTGGGCTGTATATTTTATTTTTATACCACTTAAGTGACAGACAAACACACGGCCCACCTGATGAAAAATGGTTACCGTGGCCTATGGACGTGTGTAACACCAGAAGAGTAACACTCGCACTGCCGACCCTGTAAGCACAGTTTCTGTGCCGTCAGTGTAGAAGACAAAGCAGGGCAAACCTTTAGTCTTCGCACCGACAGCACAAACTCTCCAGTAAGCTCTGGCTACCCTACTCACCGCTGGGAACACAACACGAAGTTATTATGGCCGCGGTATTCCGTACTTCCCCAATCGGACTGCTCAATTGGATGGAAATGCCGCCGTGTCCTACATCCTATATATCTGTCTGATGTTAAACAGCCCTATCCCTTACACGCCTTGTACGACACCGCATGGGAAGAGATGTGGTATCCAAATTCTTCTCTGCCGGGAACCACGCACAAAATCAAAACAATTTATTTTGAATTCTATACAAGGTAAAATATTCTTATTAATTACATATATGAACACACCGTTAGTGTAGTATTTTGACGTCATTATAATATCACGTGGTGTATCTTGGAAGTGGATTTTCGTGTCTTGTAACTACTAGTTTTTGCACATTCTTGGAACTTCAACTTAAAGAATATTAATCTATTTTAATACTATAAGGAAAAAACAAATAGCAATAGTTATAAACCCTAAGTAGTAGGTATTCCCGGAGACTAGACCAACTCTCCAAACCACCACCTCCCCCCTGTCATTCCCTCCCCCCGCCATGCCCTGTCTCTCGGCTTCAGGGTGGCCGTCACGGCTAAAAAAAAAAAAAAAAAAAAAAAAAAAAAAAAAAAAAAAAGTTTGGTGTCTATTTGGGGGTTTTCGGCCATGCTGAGTCGATTGCGCTAATCCGTTTTCGCGTACGACGCACCGTTACAAAGTTACAGAAACGTAATCTGAGGTAATTGACGAACAATTGATAACGGCCGACCCTTGATAACGACCAGCCGTCGTCGCTCAATGTTATCTCGGGTCTGTTGTCTTTTTTGTCAATGTCTGCGTCATAGCCAATGATGACTAAACCTATGATGTAAACGGGTATGTATTTGATTTAAAAAAAAGTCCTTTCGCAATACTAATGTTCTTTATTATTTTCAAAACAATATTTGAATAACTTACTTAATATGATATCGTTATACAGCGTATTGTTAGTGAACAGGTGCTGGAAATCGGCTAATGACATACCGTAATGTTTATAGTATAAATACATTAAACAATATTCGCCACATACTGGAGTGTAATCGTTTTGGATTCGATTAGTGTTGTAATTCCATACTCTGCAATTTCGATCTAAAAACGTACGATGGAAACCTGTGGGTGCTCTACCATAGGAATCAAAGTACTGACCAACTCCATTCGCGTCTATGTGTATAGCAACCCAGTGAGAACCAGGCTTATTGTCGCTATCTAAGTTGCTTATGATATATGTAGGCATATCTACATGAATCGGCAAGCGATTTGCGGCATAAACATTACATTCACTTTTTGAATCCACTTGTCTCAAGTATCTCCGTATTTCTAATGTATTCATGATCGCGTTACGATGTTATCAGGCTCGTAGATTATAAGCAAATAATGAGATCAACAATAATTTAACATATTATAGGGTCTACAAAAACTTTTGTTTTAACTGTAACATGACGTACGAGCTCCCTTTGCTCGCTCCCGCGCATAATAATTTCACTCATAATGAACATTGACCAAATTGGTCTGGTCTATGACAGAGTATCTTAACATACACTGCATTTCGAACATTCACGGTAACATAATATATACAAACACATTGTTAATAAAACAAAGAAATACTTTGTATGAATATATTTTATTGAAAGGATCAATATACAATAATGCAGACTTATTTCTAAAACATATTTAATTCTAATACGCGCTTAATTCTAATACACACTTAATTTTAAAACATTTAAGTTTACTTAACTACTATAGTCAACAGAAATGTTACGGTTTTTATCGATTTCTATAACATTATCAAATTCTGCATAGACAATACAATTAATAGTTTGTGTTAAAGCCGTATCAAAGCGAACTTCTATTCTTACGCTACCATGTTTTATAAGGTTCCAGTGATTAGAAGCATTCGCTGATAAGTCAGGTGTTAAATCGAACGCTAGCAGACAAAACCCTTTGGAATATTGATCTCTAGATATCCCGTTGCCTTCATTAAGGAAATGTATACCTGTACCCGAGAACAACGTATGATAACTAGAAGTAAAAATATTATTCCCAAATGATGGTTGTAAAGCTTTTGAAGGTATTTGTTGTCCGTCTATGTATAAACAAAATGTACTAATATCAAAATTTTCAAAGTTAAATGGGTTTTTAGAGAGATTTCCATTGAATGCTGCATTATTCACAAAACCAACTATACACCGTTTAGGTACTTGACCAAGGAATATGTTATCAAGAGTTTTACCCTGAACACCTGATGGTATCGTTAAAACTTTAACTTCAGCTCGTGTGATAGGATATTTAGCTGTCGTAGATGATAACACTTTTTGATGTGCAAGTAACACAGTTGGATTAATTCGTGCTCTACGAACAATCAGGGTTGCATCTGTAATAGTAACTTTAAATTTAAGGTCGTCAGCAAACAATTAGAACGAGTCAGTCGCTATCTAAAACAAAAAAAAACAAAAATGTATGTGTCATCTAAAGTAATGACCACTCGTTATAAGCAAAATTTCTGTTATCTGGGAATATGACTAAGTAGGTAGGGATTTGTGGTTATCGAATACAACAAAAAAGTTCAGTTATCTGAGGTATTTAGCTTACAATTCAAACAAATTGGTTCGCTATCTGAAGGTAAATTATCTGAGGATATCATTACTACGTTTCTAAAAGCAACGAGATATGCGCTGTGTATAAAAGAGAGCCCTCTCTCTCACTAAACTCAGTTAAAACGTTGTAGTCAACAGTGGATAAGTTAGTACACTATAATAAAAAGACCAAAGTACAAGTTTGATAACTGAATATCATAGTATTCTTCATACATTACAGTGTGCTGTTCATACGTTGTGGTTACTATGGCTGTAAGTATTATCATATTTCAAATAGTGTTCTTAATTACATTTATACTTTTTTATTCGTGTGTCCATGTCAAATTTTTCAAAAAGATATTTTATATTGTTTCAGTTTCTAGATAATACATATAAACAGTTTTACTATCCAGGGGAAGAGGATGAGCGCAGTGACGAAGAAGGTACTCTGGAGTACAAAGTAAAGAACGCCATTCTACTAAAAAGGAAGAAAGACATAGAGGAATTCTTTGAGAAATCGAAGAAGAAGAAGAAGGCCTCCAAAAAGTCATCTACTGTTGGACGCTTATCAAACGGGGGTACAGCATATATCTCTACAAACAATGACGATGGAGATAATGCATCCCACCTCATAAAAATTGAAATTTACGATCTGAAGAAGACTAAAGAAATTGCACCGACGGAGCTATGGAAACATGCCGAGCTGCGTGTAAAATATTATACAGCAAACGATGGGGACAAGAATTTAAACAATGTACGTGATATCATATACGATATAACTAAACAGCTCGCTGCTACCGAAGATTGTGCTAAATACTTCATGAATAATTGAAGTAGTGAAGATACACAGAGACTTCTACCTTAATTTAGTTTTGATAGTGTATGAACTATTGTGTAGTACAATCTATCTAGTAAAACAGTGCGTATTCAAGAATCCTTGTGTTAAATATAAAGATTAATAGTGATACACCATGGATACATTAAACTGTGACTTATATAATTCGGAACTCGTGGTGCTTGCTGAGGAAGTGTCGTTAGATTTTATGTCATCTGAATTCAACCAGGAATTTCATATATCACAAACTGGAAAAGGAAAAAGAAAATCAGAATCTGTGATAACAACAGAAGAAGACTCAACTGCAAAAAGAATAAATCTTGAAGCACCATCCACATCATCAGTGTTTTTTCAAACTGTGAGTACAGAAAGTTATGATACAATTAAATGTTCACAGTGCAATGTGTCGATAAAAAAAAAAATTTTGAGTAACCATTTGAAAAGTAATACACATAAAAATAATTCTTTAAAGAATGATTCAGAGTTAAGAAATGTTAAAATAGTTGAAAGTGCTTTCGGAAATAGAGTTATTACGTATAGAATTAAATCTGATACCATTATTGACAACAATCCACAACCTTTTCAAACACCTGAATTATTTTTAAAAGAAATCAAAGATGTCGTATTTACTTTACTTGAACGATGTATCATAGATCTTTTTATTGTAAAAGTAAATTTTATCCTCAATGCAGACTTTATACAGCTAACTAAAAACTTACGTAACACATTCGACTTCCAAATAACTAATTACGTTTTCAGTCGTGGTGATGATAAAGATATAATTTTTTCTTTAATAACTTCTGAAATAAGTACTAAAATTTCAAATTTTGAAAAAAAAGATAGTGGTTGGAGTTTACTAAAAATAAATTACATGGATATGAATGTTAATAAATTTAACCCATTGCGGGGCTCCTTCTACATAGACCTACCATTAGACATAAAAGTTAAAAAAGCAGTAATAAATGTACAAAATAGGGATAACGAATGTTTTCGATGGGCAGTTTTATCAGCATTATATCCAGCTAAAACCCATGTTGACAGGGTAACATGTTATATTCCTTATAAAAATAAATTAAAATTTGGTAATATTTCATTTCCTGTAAAATTGAAAGACATTAATAAATTTGAAAAACTTAATGATATTAGTATAAATGTTTTTGGTTTAGATTACGATTCTAGAAAAAAGAAAAATATTGTGGTTGGCCCGTTATATTTTACAAAAGAAAAAAAAAACATCCATTTAAACTTATTATACATAACTCAGGCTAACAGAGGTCATTATTGTTATATAAAAAATATTTCAAGGTTAGTAGCTCAACAAATTTCATCAAGTAAATGTGCAGTTCATATTTGTGATGGTTGTTTGTTAAACTTTACATCGCATAATAATTTAAAACAACATCAAGAAAAAGATTGTTTCCACATTTCAACAAAACTACCATCGGAATCTAATAAAAAAAGTAATTGGTTTAATGAGTTAACACCTTCGAACCAAATATCATTTAACAATTATGAACGAAAATTAAGAGTACCCTTCGTAATATATACTGACTTTGAAGCTTTTTTGAATCCTATTAACGGATGTTCTAATAACCCAAATAATTCATCAACCGAAAACATCCAAAAACATGAAACGTATAGCTTTGGCTATTACATTAAATGTTCATATGATGATAGGCTTTCAAAGTATAGGTCACATACTGGTAAAGATTGTGCACTTATGTTTATGAAAATGATAAAAGATGATTTAGTTAATATCTGTAAAAAAAATACATTTGTTAAAAGTCCGTTACCATTAACGGAAGAAAATATTAATATGTCTAATCAAACTAAAGTCTGTTATATTTGTAATCATAGTTTAAATGAAAATTTTGAGATTTGTTATAATTGGTTTACTGGTTTATATGAAGGAGTTGGACATACACATTGTTCTAAAAAGTATAGAGTACCAAACTTCGTACCCATATTTCTACATAACTTGGGTAACTATGATTCGCATTTTATTGTTCATGGTCTCAATTTTGAAGATGGTAATATAGAAATCATTCCTGAGAATAAAGAAAAGTACATTTCTTTTTCAAAAATATTAAATATTAATAACCGTGTTATGAAATTAAGATTTCTTGATTCTTTTAAATTCATGTCTAGTAGTCTAGAAAAATTGGCTCAAAATTTATTATTGGAACAATTCAAAGAACTCAAATTAAATTTTCCATGTGAGGAAGACTTTCGGCGCTTAATACGTAAAGGTATTTATCCTTATGAATATATGACTTCATTCGAATGTTTAAACTTAACATGTCTGCCTACTCCTGACAAATTTTATAGTTCGTTAACTGATATGCATGTTACTGAAAATGATTACCAGCATGCTCAAGATGTATGGCATCATTTCCATTGTAAAAATATGAAAGAATACTCTGATTTATATTTAAAAACAGATGTTTTATTGTTGGCCGATATATTTGAAAATTTTAGAGATGTGTGTCTTAAAACATATGAATTAGACCCAGCCCATTATTATACAGCACCGGGTTTGAGTTGGGATGCCATGTTAGTACATACTAAAATAAATTTAGAGTTGTTAACTGATATAAACAAAATTACTTTTATTGCAAAAAATATTCGCGGTGGTATATCTCAATGTAGTAACAGACATGCTAAAGCAAATAATTCTTATATGTCAGAATATGATCCTTCTGTACCATCTTCTTTTCTAATGTATCTGGATGCAAATAACCTTTACGGTTGGGCTATGTCTCAATGTCTCCCTACTGGAAAATTTGAATGGGTTGATGTTAATACTAACTTTCATGTTCCTGACGATGCTGATTATGGTTTCATTTTGGAAGTGGACTTAGAATATCCAAAACATTTACACGACTTACATTCGGATCTGCCGTTATGTCCTGAAAATATATGTTATGGTGGTAGTAAAGACAAAAAATTGATTCCAAATTTAAATGATAAAAAGAACTATGTCATTCATTATAGGAATCTTAAACAATGTTTGAAAAGAGGACTTCGTTTGCTTAAAATTCACAAAATTCTTAAGTTCAATCAATCAGCGTGGTTAAAAGTTTATATAGATTTGAACACTCGCATGCGTTCATTGGCAACTTCAGATTTTGAAAAAGATTTCTTTAAATTAATGAATAACTCTGTTTTTGGTAAAACAATGGAAAATGTTTTAAAACGAGTAAATGTAAAATTAGTGAACCGTTGGACAAATTGTGGGAAAACTCAGGGAGCTGAAACTTTAATAGCAAGACCTGAATTTCATAGTTTATCTGTATTTTCAGAAGACTTAATCGCTGTACAATTAAACAAAACACAAGTTTTATACAACAAACCGATTTACCTTGGATTTTGTATTTTAGATATTTCAAAAACTTTAATGTATGACTTTCATTATGATTTTATGAAAGAAAAATATATGGAAAATATTAAACTATTATATACAGATACTGATAGTTTAGTATACCAGATATTTACCAATAATTTTTATCATGATATTAAAGAAAATTTAGAAAATTACTTTGATACATCCGATTATCCTCCTGACAATATATATGGTTTACCTCTAATAAATAAAAAGCGATTAGGATTTTTTAAAGACGAAAACAATGGCAAAATTCTTAAAGAGTTTGTAGGACTTCGAGCAAAAATGTATGCTATGGACGTACAAAATAAATTTATAGCTAAAGCAAAGGGTGTTAATAAATGTGTTACAAAAAAATTTACTTTAAATGATTATAAAAGCTGTTTGTTAGAAGAAAAAATACATTATAGTGAAATGTTAAGATTTAAGTCAATAAAACATACTATATACACACAAAAAGTTAATAAAATATCTCTTTCGCACAATGACACTAAACGATACATATTGGAAGACGCTATCAATACCCTAGCTTGGGGGCACTATAAAATTAAGAACATTTAACTTTTTATGTATGTTGTAAATATAAATAATAAATATTCTACAATCTACTGCCGCAACACGCTTGCTTCGTGCTTTAAGTGTAATACAAATATGTTTTTAATATTACTATAAATGTTTGTCCTTATAGGTCTCTCTATTATAAGATTGTGTAATAATTATATAAAATAAAATTTAACAAATTTGTTTATAATATTGTGCCATAAATTTTTATCATTATAAGTCTGTCTATTATAAGATTGTATAATAAATGTATAAAATATAGTAAATTTGTTTATATGATTGTGTTATAAATGTTTATCATTATAAGTCTGTTTAAGTAATAATTTTTTAAAATAAAATATATAAATGCTTATTTTCTTAACAAATTGTTTCATTCTTTGTCTAAATCGTAACTTACTTAGACGTTTTTCAAAATGATCCACTTCAATCATCCATTTACTGCGATAGTTGCTGGTCCAAGTGGATGTGGAAAGTCAGTCTTTGTAACAAATTTTATAAAATTTGTTAAAGATGTTTGTAACGCAAATTTTGATCAAATAACATGGTGTTTTGATGAAATGCAACCTTTATACAATATACGAAATGTTAATTACATCCAAGGCATACCAGATCTAACTATGTTTAGTGGAAAGGATCCTCAACTCCTAATAATTGATGACTTAATGAGAGAGTCTGATGGACGTATTGTTGATATATTCACAAAAGGAAGTCATCATAGAAATTTAAGTGTGTTTTACATATCACAAAATTTATTTCATCAGGGAAAAGGTCAACGAGACATATCTCTGAATTCAAGTTATATAATTTATTTTAAAAATCCAAGAGATAAAACACAAATACGATACTTGGCACGACAAGTATTTCCAGAAAATCCAAAATACTTGGAAGATTCTTACAAAGACGCAACTAACAATGCACATGGATATCTTATGATTGATTTAAAACAAGAAACAAATGACATGTGTCGTATTAAAACAAAGATATTTCCATGTGATGGATATTGCACTGTTTACATACCATCAAAAGGGTTTAAATATAGTAGAAATCAACAGATATCCATTAGTTACTAACAATGCATGGAAGCACAAAGACGCATAAAGGCCTATTAAGCGCTCTGATTACACTTAAACCAAAATATCAAAAAGCTCTTTTAAAAGCCTGCGATGAAGAAGAAATAAATTGTATTTGTGAATGTATTCATAACGTTTTACAAGGAAAAATAGAATTGAAAGAAAAAGAAAGATCAAAATTGAAAAAATACAAAAATATTCTACGAAAAATAGTACGGAAGGGATCACACAAAATTAGAAAACATTTAATAATACAAAAAGGTGGTGCATTTCTACCACTAATATTGGGTTCTGTTCTAAGTGCCTTGGTTAGTACACTTGTCTAAGAAAAATGGATAATGCTAAAAAAATGTTACTCATCGATCCATCTCTATTAGAAAAGTTAAAACAACCTAACGCGGTTGATACTCCATTATCTCGTTTAGACACAGATATGCAAAACATTTTAAATAGCGATATGGATGATCGAAAGAAGTGTATTTTATATTTACAAACTCTACAAAGATATTTAAACTTCACTAAAGAGGAGCGACAACCCTATGAAATACCAATAATAAATCAAGACTCGAAAAGATCGGTGAAGTATATTACTGATGATGAAGATAATATATCTACAGTCCATTCTAACACATCAGTAAAGGAAGTAAGTTTGCAAGAAACTAATGAAGGACCATACACATCTAATTACATTTTAAAACTTATACCAAAATCCTATATAAAAAAGGGGGAATCACTGTTGAACTTACTCTCTTTGAATAAATATAAGATTAACTGGGATGAGACAGGCACTGTGGTTATAGATGGTCAAAAAGTTCCTGAAAGTAATATTGTTGATTTGGTAAATGATTCATTGAGGACACTTAAAAATAGTGAACCTACTGGATGGCAAACATTCGCTACAGCTTTAAAGGAAATCAAAGTACCGCTTATATATATTGGTAACACAAAAAGATCTGAATATATTAAAAAGCTACAATCACAAGAGCATCCAGATTCAATCCCAGCAGATGAATTATTTTCTACACCAATAACTGAAAGTAAATTTCGTAAAAAGATAAAAAGAAAAATAGATTGGGAAAAATGGACCCCATATTAGAATTAAATAAGATTTATTATGATTCTTCACATCCTGCAGGGTACAGTAGCCTTAGCAAATTAACCAAAGCAATGAAAGGTAAATTGAAAAGAGATGATGTGAAGAACTGGTTAAAGTCACAAGAAACATATACATTACATAAACCTGTACAAAGAAACTTTTCAAGAAATAAATATATTTTATCTAATATTAACGAACTGTGGCAGGCTGACTTGAGTGATATGAGAACTTACTCAAATTATAATAATGGGTTCAACTATATTCTTTGTGTTATTGACGTGTTTAGTAAATATGCCTTTGCGAGACCAATGAAAAAGAAAAACTCTGAAACAATCAAAGCATGTTTCGAGAGTATATTCACGGAAGCTAAAGTTACACCTACACATATACAATCTGACAAAGGGACAGAATTCGTATCCAAAGACGTACGAAAATACTTTACTTCAAAAAATATTAATTATTATACTACTAATAATCCTGATATTAAAGCAAGCATTGTAGAAAGATTCCAGAGAACTCTAAAGATGAAAATGTGGCGGTATTTCACACATAAGAACACGCATAAATATATTGATGTTTTACAAGATTTGCTGTACTCGTATAATCATAGTTATCATTCTAGTATCAAAATGTGTCCATCTGAAGTTAATCGTGATAATATCATTACTGTATGGGAAAATTTATATTACAAGAAAGGAAAAGACAAACCTTCTAACATCGCTTTATCGAAGTTTCGCGTTGGTGAGTTTGTCAGAATAACGAAACATAAACATATTTTTCAAAAAGGTTACGAATCTAACTGGAGTGATGAAATATTCATAATATCTTCCGTAATTCACCGGTCTCCGTGGTTAGTATACACTCTTAAAGATCTAGAGGGCGAAGAGATAATAGGAACTTTCTATGAAAAAGAGTTGCAGAAAATCATCTTTGACCCCACTGCCAATTTTAAAGTAGATAAAATAATACGTTCTCGATATTCTGGTGTTAGAAAAGAAGTGTTAGTCAAGTGGAGAGGTTATCCAGACAAATTTAATAGCTGGGTCTTGGCTACTAATTTGAAAGAAATATGAACAAACAAAGCTTTTATCTAACTTTACTAAGTAATAGTTCCATGGAATACTTTCCAGATAACAAAACATCAATTTTTTCCACAAAATTACCGAAACCAATAATACTAGAAGGAGAATGGAAGGTTGGCGTTGTGGAATTCCAGTATCCATGCACCATGTTTACGGTTCAAGAACATGAAAATGTTATATACATTGCAAAATTAGCACAAATGCCTAATGAAAAAAAAGAATCTCTAATATATTACAAAATACACATTCCAGCAACGAATTATGACAATATTAATCACATTTTAAAGGCAATGAATAATATTCGAGAAAAAATAACATTTCGTTATGATGAGATATCAAAGTTTGTTGTGGTTAGTGTATCAGATGAAAATATAAAATCCATAACATTATCATCCAGATTAGCCCTTCAATTAGGTTTTGAACCAAATAGAAACTTAGTAGAAAAAAATATAGGAAAATGTCCGGCTAATTTACACTTAGGCTTACCATCGCAAATATTTGTTTATTGTGATATAGTTGAACCACAAATTGTTGGGGATGTGATGACTCCACTTCTAAGAATTATACCATTAGATCCCTCGAAATACATTTATGGTGCTAATAAAATGCATGTTTTTTCTCCACCCCATTATTTGCCTGTTATGCGTAGAGAATTTGATACCATTGAAATAGATATAAGATCAACCACTGGTCAAAAGATACCATTCCAATTCGGGACAGTGTGCATTAAACTTCACTTTCAAAAATTATAATGTATTCTCAACATGATAATATCTCATGTCCTTACCAACACTATTATTCCCATCAAGCTGGATCAGGTATAGGAGTGATCTATAGGGGAGCACCATATCAAAAAGGACATGGTATTGGAAGTTTTCTTGGGGGATTATTTCGATCTGTTTTTCCATTACTATCTAGTGGAGCTAAAGCAATTGGTAAAGAAGCCTTAAATGCTGGCGTTGGTCTGTTGTCGGATATGGTCAGTGCACGTCCTATGGAGGAATCAATTAAATCCCGACTCAAAGAGGTCGGTACCAATTTGAAACGCAGAGCTGATAAGAAAATAAATAGCATCAACATGTCTGGATCAGGATATATAACGAAACGAAAACGTCTTTCTACATTCATTCCTTCGATAACAGCGAGAGTGAAAGCCGCAAAAAAATTGAAAAGTGATCATATTAAAGATATATTTTCGAATTAACTATGTCTTTTTTACATAGTCAATCTTGTGAATGTGTTAAGTCTGAACTAGATTTATTTGCATTACCAACAACTCAAACTAGTATTGAAAGTGGAATATGGATACACTATAAGCCCATTTCGTCCCTTGCTGACGATGGACCTATTGAATTTCAAATACCCGGAGCAGGCGACGACTACGTTGATTTATCTCATACTTTACTTCAACTAAAAGCGAAAATATTAACCCAGGATAATACAAAACTTGCTACTAGTGCAGTAGTTGCTCCAGTTAACAATTGGTTACATTCGCTTTTTAGTCAACTCGATGTGTACTTAAACCAAAAACTTGTATCACCTCCAAATAATACATATGCTTATCGAGCTTACATAGAAACACTATTGAACTATGCACCTGCAGCTAAAAACTCGCATCTATCATGCAGTCTTTGGTATGAAGACGTAGCTGGGAAAATGGACGAGATGGATGATAAAAATGAGGGATTTACAAAGAGACAACAAATGGCTAGTGAAAGTAGAGAAATAGAAATGATTGGTCATCTTCATGGTGATATATTTAATCAAGAAAAATTTTTGATTAATGGTGTTGATATGTGTGTAAAATTAGTTCGCTCTAGGGAAAATTTTAATCTAATGGCTTCTTCGCATGACCTTAAATTTAAAGTTACTATTACAGATGCAACCCTGATTGTTCGTAGAGCACGAATTAATCCAACTGTGTTACTTGCACATCAAAAAGTGTTATCATCTACGACAGCTAAATATCCTATCACACGAGCTGAAGTTAAAGTTTTAACGATACCATCAGGTGTTCAGGGTAAAACTCTTGATAACATATTCCTTGGTCAAGTACCTAAACGGTGTATAGTTGGTTTTGTGAATAATGCAGCATTCAATGGAAATCTCTCTAAAAACCCATTTAACTTTGAAAATTTTGATATTAGTACATTTTGTTTATACATAGACGGACAACAAATACCTTCAAAAGCTTTACAACCATCATTTGGGAATAATATTTTTACTTCTAGTTATCATACGTTGTTCTCGGGTACAGGTATACATTTCCTTAATGAAGGCAACGGGATATCTAGAGATCAATATTCCAAAGGGTTTTGTCTGCTAGCGTTCGATTTAACACCTGACTTATCAGCGAATGCTTCTAATCACTGGAACCTTATAAAACATGGTAGCGTAAGAATAGAAGTTCGCTTTGATACGGCTTTAACACAAACTATTAATTGTATTGTCTATGCAGAATTTGATAATGTTATAGAAATCGATAAAAACCGTAACATTTCTGTTGACTATAGTAGTTAAGTAAACTTAAATGTTTTAAAATTAAGTGTGTATTAGAATTAAGCGCGTATTAGAATTAAATATGTTTTAGAAATAAGTCTGCATTATTGTATATTGATCCTTTCAATAAAATATATTCATACAAAGTATTTCTTTGTTTTATTAACAATGTGTTTGTATATATTATGTTACCGTGAATGTTCGAAATGCAGTGTATGTTAAGATACTCTGTCATAGACCAGACCAATTTGGTCAATGTTCATTATGAGTGAAATTATTATGCGCGGGAGCGAGCAAAGGGAGCTCGTACGTCATGTTACAGTTAAAACAAAAGTTTTTGTAGACCCTATAATATGTTAAATTATTGTTGATCTCATTATTTGCTTATAATCTACGAGCCTGATAACATCGTAACGCGATCATGAATACATTAGAAATACGGAGATACTTGAGACAAGTGGATTCAAAAAGTGAATGTAATGTTTATGCCGCAAATCGCTTGCCGATTCATGTAGATATGCCTACATATATCATAAGCAACTTAGATAGCGACAATAAGCCTGGTTCTCACTGGGTTGCTATACACATAGACGCGAATGGAGTTGGTCAGTACTTTGATTCCTATGGTAGAGCACCCACAGGTTTCCATCGTACGTTTTTAGATCGAAATTGCAGAGTATGGAATTACAACACTAATCGAATCCAAAACGATTACACTCCAGTATGTGGCGAATATTGTTTAATGTATTTATACTATAAACATTATGGTATGTCATTAGCCGATTTCCAGCACCTGTTCACTAACAATACGCTGTATAACGATATCATATTAAGTAAGTTATTCAAATATTGTTTTGAAAATAATAAAGAACATTAGTATTGCGAAAGGACTTTTTTTTAAATCAAATACATACCCGTTTACATCATAGGTTTAGTCATCATTGGCTATGACGCAGACATTGACAAAAAAGACAACAGACCCGAGATAACATTGAGCGACGACGGCTGGTCGTTATCAAGGGTCGGCCGTTATCAATTGTTCGTCAATTACCTCAGATTACGTTTCTGTAACTTTGTAACGGTGCGTCGTACGCGAAAACGGATTAGCGCAATCGACTCAGCATGGCCGAAAACCCCCAAATAGACACCAAACTTTTTTTTTTTTTTTTTTTTTTTTTTTTTTTTTTAGCCGTGACGGCCACCCTGAAGCCGAGAGACAGGGCATGGCGGGGGGAGGGAATGACAGGGGGGAGGTGGTGGTTTGGAGAGTTGGTCTAGTCTCCGGGAATACCTACTACTACCCTAAGCAAATGAATCTAATAATAATAATAATAGTTATAAGTGAAGCGACTGTCGTCTGACCTCCACAAGTATGGCGATATCGAAGTTCTTAGTTAGACTATTCGGACTTAGGGATCGACCCGTAACGACTACCATAGATGTTGGTCGCACGTAAAAAAAAAAACCATAGATGTTGGTTTGGCAACCGGGACCGATGGCTTAACATGCTCTCCAAGGCACGACCAGACTAATGCAAACAATATTCATGCATACAAATATTTGCACTGAGCGGGAATCGAATTCACGCCTCCTGCGTATGAGTCGTGTGCACTAACCTCCACGCCACAGAGGGTATCACATTTAAGTTGCAATTAAACTTGCAATTAACCAGACTGATGTCTGAAAGATCGAAGCAGGTTTTTTTTATACCACTGAGGTGGCAGAAAAGCACACGACCCACCTGATGGAAAGTGATTACCGTGGCCTATGGACGTGTGTAACACCAGTAAAGCCACACTCGCACTGCCGACCCTGTAAGCACAGCGTTTCTGCGCCGTCAGTGTAGAGGACAAAGCAGGGCTAGCCTTTAGTTATCCCACTGACAGCACAAATTCTCCAGTGAGCTCTGGCTACCCTACTAAGGCGGTAACCATTAAGTTTTCTTTCGGTTTATAATTGGCAACAGGGTACTAACAGCATGCTGTCAAACTTGTACCGATCTTTTAGACAGCAATCAGGGTTTATTTGTGTCTATATGTATGCATTATGTTTATGTATGTATGTATGTATGTATATTTGTATGTATGTACGTAGGTGTAATATGTATGCTGTGTATCTATGTTTATGTGTATATATATGTACCTGTTTAGGTACCCTTCTTTTATCTGAAATTTAATGTACACTTCTCATCCCCTTCTCACTTTAACTGCTTCTCGGCTACTCAAAGCTTTGCTGGTAGAGATCTCAGATTGAGTTAAGATCGCTCGTATTTCTTATATATATTTATTTTATGTATGACCTCTTTACTGTTTGTGTGCAATAAAGATTTAAGAGGTAAAACACGACGATATTCTTGTCTCAATTGAGCAGCTCGACTGGGGAAGTACCTCCGCCCTACCGAATAACGCGGCCATAACAACCTCGTGTTGTGTTCCCGGCGGTGAGTAGAGTAGCCAGAGCTCACTGGAAAGTTTTTGTGCTGTCAGTGGGTAAATCAATGCTTTTCCTGTGTTGTATTCTATATTGACGGTA
Organism: Eilema griseolum; assembly: GCA_963662185.1. Classification (NCBI taxonomy): domain Eukaryota; kingdom Metazoa; phylum Arthropoda; class Insecta; order Lepidoptera; family Erebidae; genus Eilema; species Eilema griseolum. The sequence continues at coordinate 8,808,888 of OY759259.1, forward strand.
CATAAACTATTCTTCGGCAGCACGAGTGTGACTTCCCTGGTGTGGTATACGTCCATAGGCTAAGTTGTCTGCCTTGTCTGCCACCTAAGTTGTATAAGAAAAGTCGGGTTTTTTTTATTAGAATTAATATTTGACTAAGTAACACTATTCACATAGCTGTTCGGGTTATGACCCCGTCATAACACTTTACAATATAAGTTACAAATTGTAATCAATCAATTAGCCCACCGCAGTCCCACTGCTGGACATAAGCCTCTCCCAATGTGCGCCATTTTCTCCGATCCTCCGCCTTCCGCATCCAGCCTGTCCCAGCCACCTTTTTCAGGTCGTCCGTCCATCTGGCTAGGGGGCGTCCTACCTTTCGTTTACCTTCTAGCGGTCTCCACTCTAGGACTCGTTTGCTCCAACGGCCATCGGTCCTTCTACAAACGTGGCCTATGTCGGTAAGTTACAAATTGACATTGTACATAACACTTCCTTTATTCAATCAGCATCGTTTACGGAATTAACCCATGTTATTGCAATTGGTCATGTTACATCAAAATCATGCTTTGTTGTTATAGTAATATAGTTTAAACAATGGGTAATTTTGCTATTTATTGAAACTAAATATTAACAAATATACTTGCATCGAATAGGGAAACATGTTGCATAGTTCGAGGCATATATCTTGACCACACGTAGCTAGAGAATCAAAGCCCTGGATTAGCGCGTGGATTGGTTCGATAAAATCTATACATACATACATACATACATATAATCACGCCTTTATCCCCGGAGGGTTAGGTAGAGGTGAATTATCACCCACATTTCACCAATATTTGCATTCGGTCCCACGTAATAGGGGGTGAGGCTATTGCCGTATTTCGGGCACTATTTTTGACTCGAGCCATGCATCTGAGGCTGAGTCTGGGCTGTATATATCTATCTGATGTTAAACAGCCCTATCCCATAGTCGCCTTGTACGACACCGCATGGGAAGAGATGGGGTGGTCCAAATTCTACTCTGCCGGGAACCACGCGGATACAATCTATGATTGGTGGAATACTAATTTTGATTTATTATTTTTCCCGGCGGTGAGTAGGGTAGCCAGAGCTCACTGGAGAGTTTTTGTGCTGTCAGTGGGATGACCAAAGGCTTGTCTTGCTTTGTCCTCTACACTGACGGCACAAAATCTCTGTTCTTACAGGGTCGGCAGCACTCGCCGAGGCGGGAGCTTGTGGCGGCCCTGGGAGTGAGGGTTCTCACGCTCTCCACCTTGCTCGCGGCGATGGTTCGCTGCGCGGATGCGTGGGCGGCCGGCGCCTCCTTCTGCGAGCAAGTAATGCTCGTGAAGGAGGAGGCGGGGCGGGAGCGGCAGGCGGCAGCGGGAGCGACGAAGGATCGCAAGACAAGCTGCCCGCGTACGAAGGCAACTCGGGCGTCGGAGGTCGATGAACGACCTCCGCCCCCCATGAGCGCCGGCCTGGGGGTGACAAGTGAAGCCGCCTGTCACCCTGGCAGAAGCAGGCCGCGGCGCTGGCGCGCGTGGCGCGCCTCCCCGTTTCCGGGGACGAGTTGGGGACTCTGTAGTCCCCACACCCGAGAAGAGGGCCAGATCGTGAGAGATGGCCCTGGGTCGGCCGGGGTGCGAGGGATATGCCTGTCAACCTCACCTTCGGAAACCAAAACGACCCACAGGCGGCGTGCGTTTTAGTCGGTTCGTGTCCGACATCCGAGGGGATTTTGCGCACGTAAAAAAAAAAAAAAAAAGGGTCGGCAGCATGGATGTGACTCCACTGGTGTCACACACGTTCATAGGTCATGGTAACCACTTTCCATCAGGTGGGCCGTGTGCTTGTCTGCCACCTAAGTTGTATAAAAAAAAAAACAAAAAAAAAATACTTTATTGTTCGCTAATTACAATATTCATGATACAGAAATTAAGAACACAATTGCACCCAGGCAACCTTTGAATGGAAATCTATGTTGATTGGAGTATTTGGAAGTTGTTGGCGTTTAATTATATTATATACTTATATCATACATACATATAATCAGCCTATTACCGTCATTTGGGCACTATTGTTGACTCAAGCCATGCATCTGTGGCTGAGTCTGGACTGTAGTTATATCTGATATTAAATAGCCCTATCCCCTCCCTCGCCTTGTACGACACCGCATGGGAAGAGATGGGGTGGTCCAAATTCTTCTCTACCGGGATGATATGGTTAAGAAGGTAGTGAATGTTGAGATGACTGCAACTAGAGATGAATGAGAAAAGAACGCATGTTGCGAGGACTCCACATAAACTTGGGATAAGGGCAGGAGGATGATGTTGATGAAGGGAAGGAAGAGGTAGACCAAGGGGAACGTTTATGACACAGATGAAGAAATCATGATCATCAAGATGATGAATACACTAGTCGTGTCGTATCAGGAGGTCAGTTTCGCGGAGGAGAGAGGAGTGGCAATTACTATACCGACACGAGCTCTTCAGTTTAGAGAGTGAGAGAACTTATGATTACAACTCGCCCAAAACCTTCGCTGAAATTAGTTAAAAAAAGCAGAACATAATATTCCGTCTTAGTCAGACAATATTATTATCATACAACTTAATCAGCTGGCATTAATAACGCGAGAACGAGACAGAGCTACATTTCTCAGTACTTAACAAAAATAATATACAATTGTTGTCACAATGCAGAAATGTCTGCAGAAGTGTAAGTATGAAATGCGTCTGAAAATGAGAAAAAGATAGCTTTTTTGCTTGCTGCCGACCCTGTAGGCATATTCTAATGCCCTTCTTGAAGAAACGAATATTGCAGTCGCTTGAAAAAACCACAGTAAACTGTTTAAGAACAAAAATTGTCTATCAGGTTTTTTTTTGGGTGGGTTGGGCTGTGTATTTGTTTGCCACTTAAGAGGTATAACAATAAGTTTTGTTTTTCTTGTTCTACGTAAATGATAATCCAGTCTTTTATTTTATATACATGGAATTCATTGTTATACAGTCTTACTTTAACTCAAGCGAAGCAAAAGTACAAATTCATTTTGTCATGCTTATATGACTTACAAAAACTACAAGTCCTATCGCATTCAGACATCTGGTTTTAACAATATGTAAATAACAATTGCAGTTATTTTTAGGAAAACTCGTACAATGATATACGTTTTACCCAAAATATCTTGTAAATATGTTTAATTTGGGTGTAGAGGTATATCAGTAATATGGGGAATCGGGAAAAACCCACATTTTCGAGGCTTAAGTCAACGTCATTGTAAGATGTTTTTTTATACAACTTAGGTGGCAGACAGGCACACGGTTACACCAGTGCTGCCGACCCTGTAAGAACAGAGATTTTCTGTGCCTTCATTGCAGAACACAAAATCAGGACAAGCCTTTGGTCTTCCCACTAACAGCACAAAAGCTCTCCAGTGAGCTCTGGCTACCATACTCACCGCCGGGAACACAACAGGAGGTTATTATAGCCATGGTATTCTGTAGGGTGGAGGAACTTCCCCACTTGGACTGCTCAATTGGGACGGAAATACCGTCGTGTCTTACCTCCTATAAATGGTACTACTGTTGATTGACAGACGTGGGTCTGGAACAGGGTTTACTCTCGGAGTTTAAGACGGCAGTAGCTCCCGTGAAAGTCAAGATAAACCGATCCATAAGAAAAGGAGGAATATTAAAAGATAAACCAATCAATAGATAAAGGGAGAGCGATTCCGAGCATCATTTGCCAATAGTCGGGTCAGGCCCCGTACCATAAACTCTTCAAAGAGGTCAATAATTGAGCAGCTGTCATACTATCAACTGCAAATGTAACTTTGTAATCCTATATGTTTACATGGGATAACAAAGTTATTTATGCATTTAGTAAACGACAGCCGTTCAATTATTGACCTGTTTTAAGACTTCATGATAAGCCCACAGGTAACCATAAAACCGATGAAATGGCTGATCAACCAAGGCCCTATGAGCCCTTTTGACAATCTCTTGAAACTCCTAAGTGTATGAGAGAAAAACTATAACATATAAAATTACTTGAAATGTATCAGTGTATAAAACATTAATTGTATCAAATGGAAGTTATTATTAAAAATTCTTTCTTTCTTTCTTTCTCTCTCTTTTTCTTTCTCTTTCTTTCTTTCCGTGGTTGGTTTAACGTAATCTATGATTGGTTAAATGGTGCACCTCGGCCATCGCTTCCTTGACAACTATCAAATGAGCTATAAAAACGCTTTTTACGAAGCAAGAGGCCTTTGACAAGATGTCTGCCAGTCACTATAGTACTATACAAAAAACTAGATTTTATTACTACTATTACCTACTTATAAAGGCTATAAAGATTTATTGTAACGATATAGAGTACTTAAGTCGTAAAAACATTGTTATGAAGTCAGTGGTCGAAATTCGACAATAATTTTCGACATTGAAACATATTACAATGACCTGAACATCGGAATACTCTTAGACAAATTATACAGTATTATTCAGATCTGACTAAAGCGTAGCTTGTATCGTAGGTTCTAGAATAGATACATTTACAGACATTTTTTTTGTAATATGCCTTACATTATTATAATATATCTACTCACGAAACGTCTCCTAAAACTAGGCAGAACAAGTTTAAGAACAATAATGAGGACAATAACGGGCCACTGCCCCCTCCACAAGTACCTATACACCAACGGTGATACGGACAGTCCCCTTTGCAGGGGGTGTTTTGCTGTCGAGGAAACAGCCGCCCACGTAATACTGGAATGCGAGGCAGTAGCCGGTGAAGCCCCCAGTAAGTTCCTGCGTTTCTGTGCGGAGCTAGACAGGCTGCTCTAGCCAGTACTCTATACGCACAATAGCCCATAAAAAGGAGCGGTAGTGTTCGACGAGTCGTCTCTTCACATACATTACTTGTTAAACTGCAATATAGGGAAGCGGCCCATTGAGAAGCCGCAATGAATTAAAACAATAAACAATATTATCAAATTCAAGTCTATTATCTGTTGTATGAGGTCGGCTAAGAACTTGTTAGTAAACGTCAATAAAACCCACGTATAGCAAACTTCAAATGAGTATAAATTATTAACTGTTGTTTACTCAAAAATAATAAAAATACAATAAAAAGTTTAAAAACTGAAACCCGACTACTGAAAAATCACGCTCTAATACCACAACACAACAAAAAAACAAGCCAATATCAAGAATAGCCGCGGTCGTATGCCACTTACTCTAACAAATCAATATATTCTAGGGAAAGTGTTACGACCATGGTTATCCTTGATATTAATAGTGTAAAACTCGCAGTGATATTTACCATGTTACATGTTAACATTGAAAATATCATGGCGAGTTTAACTCTATTTATGTGAATGACAATGTCAATCTCAAATCATATACTTGATATTGTCTTGTTTTTAGTCGGGTTCCGACTAAAAACAAGGCAATATCACATAGTTCTTTATGACCGCTTGAGGGCGTCATATTAGATTCAGTGATACGTCATATAGCCTAGTAAAAAGTTATTCCTTACTAGCTTCAATGAATAACAATGTAGGGTACTCGTGGACGGCCAGATCGAGAGAGATGGATCTGGGTTGGCCGGGATGCGAGGGATACGTCTGTTAACCTCACCTTCGTCAACCAATAACGACCCACAGGCGCCGTGTGTTTTAGTCAGTGCCGGCTCCGACAGGGGCGTATCCGTTGGGATATTTCGCACGTAAAAAAAGAGGTACTAAGACTTCTGCTGTTACCTGCTCAGTGGCAGTTCCCACGTACAAAGACAATGCGTTTAAAGGAGTTAGGCCGATCTATTGTGACGCCAGTGTACAGGTATATAGTGATTATACTTCATTTGGAACACCTGTGCGACTGTTTTTAACTACCTTATCGACGAAACTTAAAAACACATTCATACATTTTCTTAGGTAACTTTGTTTCTAGGTATTATTTTGGAGGGATCGTTTACAATGATTATTTCATTTTCTGTGCCTTTCTCCGACTCTTTATAGGGTCGATTTCCCAGTTTAAGTGTGATGTGGCTATGTTTCGATATTATACGAGAAGCGACTGCCATCTGACATCAAAGTTCTGTAATTAGTCTAGTCGGAGTATTGTGGGCTCTAACAACCCGTAACGACTGCCACAGATGTTCGTGCTCTCCGAGGCATGGAAATACCCAGACCAGACCAATGCAATTAAACATTTTCATGCATATAAAAATTAGCACTAAGCGGGCATTAGGAATAAAGTCATTATTTGCAGTGGCTGTAGTATGACAGAGGTTTTGCTTTAGTAGAATTGAGGGACAGAGGAGTTATACTCGCGCTGCCGACCCTTAAAAAACCTTCTAATGCCCTTCTTGAAGGACCTCATATTTTAGTCGCTTGGGAAAACTGCAGCAGGGAGTTCATTCCACAGCTTGAGCGTGTGTGGTATGAAGTTCCTTTCATAACGTACAGTGCTTTTTTTAATATACAGAACACGTCAATTAGACTTCGCCTTACCTGATGGTAAGCTGAAGGCAAAGTCTCATAAAAGAGGGTCACCATTACTTACACATACCATGTAACAATGGTGACACTCAGCTTTACGGCCTCATCATATGCTTTTTCACGCCCCGCTTAAAGGAAGGCGTTTATTATCACCACAGGTGATTGTTATGTTATAGTTATCGGCATATATATAAATACCCCAAACCGCTGTATATGTGTAACAAGCGTTTTATGGGTGCCTTTTCTTCTATAAACCTACTTAGGTGGCAGACATGCATACAGTCCACCTGATGGAAAGTGGTTACTGTGGCCTATAGACGTATGCAACACCAGGGGCATTATACGCATGCTGCCGACCCAGTAAGAATAGAGTTTCTGTGCTGTCAGTGAAGAAGACAAAACAGGACAAGCCTTTGGTGTTCCCATTGACAGCATAAAAATCTCCAATGAGCTCTGACTACCCTACTCACCGCCGAGAACACAACACGAGGTTATTATGACCGCGGTATTCTGTAGGGTCCTCTGGTTGAACTGCTCAACTGGACGGAAATACCATCGTGTCCTACCCTTCGGATGAGATAGGGTATTGACACTTGTATTCTTTTTATATATTACGAGTACTCAAGCCGTAGCGCGGTAGTTCAGCAATCAGAGCATTTCCCCGTAAGGGAACAGGCGTGGGTTCAAGTCCCGTCTGAGCATTAACTTTATCTATTCTAAATCATTCAATCTTCTTTCATCAATCCTTGGACAAGCGGATGAAATTAACATAACATAACATAAACTCCTCCTGAATGGGTAGGCAGAGGTGCTAGCATCTACATTTCGCCAGTTTATATTTAGGTCCCAATGTAATAGGTGGCGAGCCTATTGCTATTAACCGGACACTTATAAACCTTCATTGATGTGTGTCATAGTAAAACCTGGGATCGAACCCGAGATCTCGTCTCAGCAGTCCATTACCCCCCATATCACTAGGCTACCGCGTATGATAATTTCATCACCGACCAGGTTATACCAGCCGTGGTCACAGGCTGATGTGACCTATAACATGACCGCGTTAATTCCCCTAAACATTTTGTACATATATGTATATTGTATAGCCTCATGGTTTCCGGCAGAGTAGAATTTGGACCACCCCATATCTTCCCATGCGGTGTCGTACAAAGCGACTAAGGGATAAGACTGTTTAATATCAGACAGATATATACAGTCCAGACTCAGCCAGAGATGCATGGCTCGAGGCAACAATAGTGCCCGGAAAACGACAATAGACTCACCGCTCATTACGTGGGACCGAAAACAATGATGGTGAAATGTAGGTGTTAATTCCCTTGTGCCTAACCCTCCGGGGATAAAGGCGTGATTATATGTATGTACGTATGTATTATTGTATATCACGGAACGCGAAATTTTAAAAGTTAGTTTCATCCGCTTGTCCAAGGATTGATGAAAAACATTATTGTATAAGCGGATGAAATATTTATAACGGTGTATTTTGTAAGACATGATATTTCAATACATTATTGACAGCGACATGGTATGTATGTATGTATGTGTGTGTGTGTGTTGCTGACAGTGGAATAAACTGAACAGAACATGATAGATAAGTCGGTGTGGGTCCAAGTCATAATTTACAACCGATTTGTTAAATATTTTTCTGTAAAAAAAAGAGGTGTGCATTTTAAGTATAACTTTTTTATATCACTTAGGAGGTAGACAAGCTCACGGCTCATCTGATGGAAAGTGGTTTCCGTGGCCTATAATGTGGTTATGAAAGACAGAATATGATTAAAAGTAGAGCGTTTTGTTTGCTCCCAAAAGTACAGATCGATTTTGATGTTTTTTAGTATATTTTTTCTGTTGAGAAATTAAAAACCTCTGATAAAATAATCAATTATAAGGATCTGCAGGTCTAAAAAGGTCACTTTATTGGAATCGTATTAGGATAATATTTTGTCTTGCGGCAATCTGAATCTGCTTAGTACATGAATTATTGTGATTCGGCTCATATGAGTGACCATTTAACGAATTTTATAGGGATACTCAAACCCATTAGTTTTCGGTCTCAAGTGCCAGAGTGTAAGCTGGTAAAAAAGGTTAGGTAAAGGTATCCTAGAAAAGATATGCCAGAAACCCCAATCAGTCTAGACCACTAACATAGAGCTCCATGCGTAGTTTACTCAACTATAACAAAAAAGCATCTTGACAGCCTCCGTGGCGTGGCGGCAGTGAAAGCAACCGTTACACAGGAGGAGCGGGTCAGATCTCCGCTACTTGCAAATGTTTATATGCATGAATAGGGGTATTTGCATTGGTCTGTTCGTACCTCAGAGAGTACGTTAAGCCGTCGGTCCCCGGTTGCCATCAATCAATCAATCAATTAGCCCACAGTCCACTGCTGGATATAAACCTCTCCTAATGTATGCCATTTTATCCAGTTGCTATACGAACATCGGTGGCTTAGTGGTTAAGGAGTCGGCCTTACGATCGAGAGGTCTCGGGATCAAATCATGGCCATTCCACTACCGACGTGAACCCACTCCTAGCACAAGCAATTTAGCTTATTTGGAGGGGTTAGAGGGAATATTAGTAGGTAATTGCAGTTGCTAATATGCTTTAAAATTATAATATAAATAAATAAATAATAACATCTATTTATAGTCGTTACGGGTAGTTAGAGCCCTAAAATGTCCAACATCTGGTCTAGCTGCAATGCTCCGATATCGCCTTTGGGCTGTGGAGGTCAGATGGCAGTCGCTTCACGGAAAATATCGAAATTCAGCCAAATCCGCAGTGAGCTGGTAAAGCGGACCCCAGATACCGTGGTGAAAGCTTCAGATGCGACTGAGATTAACGCTAGAATGAAGATTTTTTTTTTATCAAGGACACGCTAACTTGACTTCACTTCAAAGTCTCAGGAAAGAGGGTCACCATTACAGACACTAAGTGTTACAATGGTGGCACTCAGCTTGGCGGCCTCATCAGATGCTTTTTCACGCCCCGCTTAAAGGCCCCGGGACTGTAGGAAGAAGGAAACACGTGTGTTGGTAATGAATTCCAGGTCTTGGTGGTGCGGCAAAGAAAAGAGTCTCCGAACAGCTTGGTTTTTGCTCGTATATTCTGCACAGTGTGAAGGTGACATCTAAGACCTGCACGTGTTATCCTATGTGATAAAAAAGCGTTCTATAAATCGCTCTCTCGTTCTTTCCTAACTTGTACCACACCCATACGAGCAATATAAACGACATAATGACTGAAGCCCCGGTCCATTGTACCCTCGTTAGGGCACAAATTCCTGGTACCTTACCGCCTTGACATCGTTCTCATCATCATCCAATTGTCGACAGTCTGGAAGGAGAGAATAGGAGACATCTTCGTCTCGGGAATCTTACAGAATAGATTTAACTGCGATCAAATTGATCAAATATTAAGGGTTATCGCGATTTACTAAATTAAGTTTATTGAATAAAACGTTGGGAGGCTCGTGGTTAGACTCACAAGGAGGTAGGACACGGGGGTATTTTCGCCCAATTGAGCAGTCCGACTGGGGAAGTACCTCCATCCTACAGAATACCGCGGTTATAATAAGTTCGTGTTGTGTTCCCAACGGTGAGTAGGTTAGCCAGAGCTCACTGGAGAATTTGTGCTGTCAGTGGGATGAATAAAGGCTTGTCCTGTGCTACACAGGCAAACTCTGTGCTTACAGGGTCGGCAGCGCGAGTGTGGCTTCCCTGGTGTTACACACGTCCTTTGGCCATGGTGACCACTTTCCATCAGGTGGGTCGTGCGCTTGGCTGCCACCTAAGTAGTATAAAAAAAACCGATACTAACCAGGTCTGTATTGGAATGGGTGACCATTGTTAACACAATAAGAGATTCCTTGGAGAGTAAGTTAAGCCGTCTGTTCCTGTGGTTGTAATTCAAAAATCTGTGGCATTAAGGGTAGTTAAAGCTACAAAATTCGAGGAGGTAGGACATGACGGTATTCCCGTTCAATTGACCTATGAACATTTGCAGCATCAAGGGAGTTACACCCGTGCTACCGACCCTGTAAGAATAGAGTTTCTGTGCCGTCAGTGCAGTTAAAACAATCAGGTCAAGCCTTTATTCTTCCCACTGACAGCACAAGAACTCTAGCCGTGGTATTCTGTAGGGAGGAGATACTTCCCCAGTCGGACTGCTCAATTGGGACAGGAATACCGTCGTGTTTCGGAAGCCGTGCAAGAGAAAGAGAGCAGATCTAAGACTCCAAAGTACATGCTTTGGATGAAATCAGTAATAACACTGGACCATGATGATACCTAGTATCTAGAAAAAGCATCTGATGAGGCCGCCAAGCTGAGTGCCACCATTGTAACACTTAGTGTCTGTAATGGTGACCCTCTTTCCTGAGACTTTGCCTTTAGCTTACCATCAGGCGAGGTGAAGTCAAGTTATATAAAAAAAAACCTACTCTCAGTACCTACCAAACGAAATACATACATACAGTCTAGCTTCTTTCCCAATGGGGTAGGTAGAGATCACATGTTTGCACTTGCTACGATTTTCGATTCTTCTACATTCATAATTATTGTTTTAATCGCGTACTCTTGACCACACGAAATAAGTCGTATTATTAAAACGTCCTATTATTTATTATTATGTAATATACTATTACAATCACAATGCCGAGTTAGGAGTGGAGTGAGTCATTGAATTCTGTTTATATTAGTGGTTGTATTATCAACTCTATGCAATGACTACTATCTATGACATACAAAGACCTGCGAATGTGTAGTTTCCGGCATATATTTTGACCTTAGAGTTCTCTCTAGGGTCAAAATATATGATCTATGAACGGTGGGTACTCCGCCGCAGTACCCCGTGTTATTTTTTTTTTATACTACTTAGGTGGCAGAGAAGCACATTTTTGAAAGTCTTTTTTTCATTCTTTTTTTTCATTTCATTATTTTAAAAGATACCCAACAAACGCGTACTGCTCATATACCTAGTACAGGACATTTTGTGACATGAGTGGGATCAAAATATTATGCCATACGGAATAAAATAAACCTATGCTATCGCGAAAGGTCATGAATCAAAAATTAATCTCCGAAATTACTAGAGAGCCGTGTGGTTCCTGGCAGAGTAGAATTTGGACCACCCCATCTCTTTCACTATTCACTCACTATTGTAACATGGTATATGTAATGGTGACCCTCTTTTCTGAGAGTTTTCCTTCAGCTTGCCATCAGGCGAGGCGAAGTCTATTCGACATGTCCTATTTAAAAAAAGGGTCCTAGAGTGGACACCGAGAGAAGACGAACGAAAGGCGGTACACTCGCCAGATAAGGACAGACGACCTGAAAAAGGTATCTGGTATTTTCTGGATGCGGAAGGCAGAGGATCGTGAACAATGTTGCACATTGGGAAAGGTCTACGTCCAGCAGTGTACTGCGAAAGGATAAATGATTGAAGAGTGGGTTCAAGTCGGTAGTTTAACGACCAGGGTTCGAATCTGGGACCTCTCAATCGTAAGGCCGATCCTTACCCCTAACCTACCGACGCATTACGTTACAGGTGAAGCTAAATAATAAGAGCGTGTGAAATAATGGCTATTATTCAATACCCATGATTTATTATATTATTTTAATGGCTTAAGTGTTTGAATCAAATATTGACACGTCTATTAGCATATTATGATCACTTATTGACTATTGAGGTGACCCATAGCCATACGTGTAAAGACTACGGCCATTAATTATTTATTAATTTATCATTGTTGACATGTTTTTGAATTGTTATGGTTGTGGTACTACTTTGTCGCATTGGGTTTGCCTGTAATGACTTAAGTATGTATGTAAGAAATAAATAAATAATAATGAAAAAAAAAAAATTATACCGCAGATAATGCTTGACAATTTAGGGTTAGGTACCAAACAAAAAATGAAAAATAATAATTTCGGGAGTTTAATACTTTCGTTAAGAGTCATAGAATATTACTTCTTTTTTATTCTGCTTGTCACTTCATGCATGCTTGTCAATTCTTGCCGTGGTTCTAAATTCAAAAAGTTCTGCCGCCATAGACAAGACGCAATTCTGTGGCCGGTGTATTGTACTGGGTGGCGCAAAAGTACTGGCACTAAAGAAAATACCTTTATTTTTTTTATATGACATTTTCTGTACTTCTGTTGTTGAAAATTGTGTAGTGAACAAATGTAAAATACACTGAAAATAAACATGGACCGTTTTACTCCCCAAGAACGTGGAATAATTGTGTCAATGTTCTTAGTGGACGCTTTTCCAGGCCGAGTTATCTCTCGTTTTGGCGATTTGCCTTGGCCTGCAAGATCACCCGATCTGACCAGTCCAGACTTCTTTCTTTGGGGTTTTTTGAAATCTCGGGTGTATGTGAACAAGCCACAGACTCTCGCAGCTCTAAAAGAAAACATTCGTCAAGAAATAACGAACATATCGCAGGAAGTGTCACGGCAAGTTATGCAAAATGTCATAAATAGGGCTCAAATGTGTATCAACTCTGGAGGTCACCATTTAAAAGACATCATCTTTAAATCCTAATGGTACGAAATTTAATGGTACAAATATACATTTAAAAAAACCTAAATCTAGTTTTCTAATTTAGAAAAAATGTTATAGCCGAACCAAATAGGGTCTTTACTTTTGCGCCACCCAGTAGAATATAATGATGAATTTATGGAATTATCATTTATTTTGACGTTTATGACAATCGTTGACGTAGGTCAACTTGATCAATCTTTTTTTTTATACCACCTGGTTGGCAACAAGCACACGGCCCACCTGATAGAAAGTGCTTACCGTGGCCTATGGACGTGTGCAACGCAAAGGGAGTCACACTCGCGCTGCTAACCCTGTAAACACAAGAGTTTCTGTGCCGTCAGCGTAAAATATAAAGCAGGACAAGCTTTTGGTCTTCCTACTGACAGTACAAAATTTCTCCAGTGAGCTCTGGCTACCCAACTCACCGCCGGAAACACAATACGAGGTTATTATGGTCGTGGTATTTTGTAGGGCGGAGGTACTTCCTCAGCTGGACTGCACAATTGGACGGAAATACCGACGTGTCCTACCTCCTCTATTCTAAAATCAACGACCACCTGAATCTAGTGGGGGGTGGACACACGAAAAAAAAATTACTGGCGTGGCGAACGTCTCCCTGGTAAAATTTCTTGAAAAACTTGACATTGGCGTCTCGCCATTAATAATTTTATAAACATTTACAATTTACTTGACATTGGCAAAATTGCAGCGCTTTGCTGAAGTGGCCATTAATACATTACAGTTAACTGTTTTAAAATCGTATTGCCACTTGTATAGAGGGTCTGGTAGTTTTTTATATAAAACACGTCAATTAGACTTCGCCTTGCCTGATGGTAAGCTGAAAGCAAAGTCTCAGAAAAGAGGGTCACCATTACTTACACATACCATGTAACAATGGTGACACTCAGCTTGACGGCCTCATCATATGATTTTTCACGCCCCGCTTATAGGACTCAGTTGATGTTCAGTTTTAAAAAAACCTGATGGGCATGCTTTGATTTCCTACATCAGAAGTTCCGGATTTGATTCCCGGTTAGTGTAAATATTTGTATTCATGAATATGTCTGTAAGCGCGTATTGTTCTGGGTTTTTCGATGTGAAATTATGTTATTTACATACGACAATATTATGTAGCATGGTTGTCGCATTCTAGAACTCATTTTAAAAATTATGCTAAATTTGAGTACCTACCTATATGTAGACTTCGTATCCTAAAATATGTATTAGACATTCATATTATATATCTACATGTCTGATTCATATAATAAATAAACGCCTGCATAATTATTTTTAAATGTAACTAATTTTATTTTCTGTGACGAATTATTTGTGTCAAGCTTAATTTAATCAAATAATCATACTTAATATGCTGATACACAGTCTTGTAGATTTCTAAATCAATTTTAAGAAAAGTGGAACAAAAGTACCAACTTACGATATCAAAAAGAAAAAAAAAACTTGCAATTCGACCTCAAAACAAAAATCCAAGACAATCTTGCTGCATTGAAGAACATTGTTTATGCAAATTTTACAAATACCATTGTATGGTCATAGACCTTTTACACACGTTTCGAATACCAATCAACTGACCCTTTTGCCGATAGAAAGCCATGGTAATACTTACTTAGAGGAGACAATCCAGTTATCACATCCATTTTTCTAACAAGTCACTAGCTAGAAAAGTATATTTCGATTTGAATGGATGTTTTAGTCTGTCACCCATCTCTTTAACACAATTTCACACATAGATATGATTTAATAAACGTATGTACACACATAATTGTCGTATATTGAACTACTGACAGTGATTGCACATTTTTTTTCCGTATTTGTAATAATTATGTTGCTATCAAAGCAGATTCATTCACCCGATGCTTGCAGGTCGAAATGACAATAACTCAACACTTTCAAGCGTCAATTACATCGATAAATCTTAATTTACACGTAATACACTATGAGAACTATTATTGATAAATATACGTATTGCATCTATAAAAATTTCACGGTAATATTCATTTAGACACCTTTGAAGCACGACACAAAAACATCGTGCACGTCACTTCACTGAACTAAAACAGGTTTTTGTTTTTTTTTTCTCTCTCAAGCAAGTTGTACCACGTGACAGTATTGACTTTTACCACGGAGTTCGGCGCTTCGCGGATAGATGGCGTCACGTGTCGAAGGAAATTAGAGGCAAATGTAATTAAATCGTGAAAATATTGCTTTATCACGTGCAATGAGTGAAACAAGCATGGCTTTTTATTGGCGTACTGAATATATTTCGATCAGAATGAATTTTCAATTTTTTTAATGTTGATTAGAAATATTCGTGATAAGAAACGACTTACAATAGGACTTAGCATCGGTACTGTGATTTAGTAAAACAACAATTTTAGCTTAGGTCAAGGATTAATTTATTATAAGTTTAGTGTTTAACTTTAAGAAACAATTCACCGAGATTTTTTTTATATCCAGAGTAATACATTCATATTCCAATCCAATCCTAGTTGCACGCAAAGCATGCAAAGGATTTGATTAATCTTAGTTTTTATAGGAGCGATTGTCGTCTGACCCCTTTCGCCTCAAGAAGTTCTTCGCAATCGAAGGCAAACTCATCTATACGGCTGTGCACCTGCTGGTTTGTGGACATAGCTCTAACGCAAACTTACCTCGTTGAACGCTTAGAGAGCAGTTGCTCCCGTAAAAACTAAATTGAATCAAATAATGGAGCTGTAGGAGAACGGACCCTGGGGTCCAAAATTTGGGTACCACCGTAGTGGTGCTTGGATGAATATTTCATCTACTGCAAAAGGTAAAATTTTGAAAATTACTGAAACACGTGTACCTAGTTACATTATGAATTTGAACTTCGTAGATCATAAATACATTCTATCAGCGCACCACTCGCCATAGACGGAATACATCCTCACACATTGCAACCGGAAAGGGTGCGGACTGTGCGGTATGAAAGAATGGATTCCCACATCCGAGGAGAGGGCCAGATCGTGAGAGATGTCTCTGGGTCGGCCGGGGTGCGAGGGATCATGTCAACCTCACCTTCGTCAACAAAAAACGCCCCACAGGCGGCGTGCGTTTTGGTCGGTTCGAGTCCGACATAACCTCTTCCACCGGCTCCGGCGGGGGTAAAAAAAGGTAGTGTGGAAACTTAGCCTTAGGAGGGACTTTGCCTCGCTGTGTGTGTTCTACCGCCTATAGGTACAATGGTTTGTGCTCAGATGAATTGTTTGACATAATGCCCACAGCTACATTCTATCATCGCACCTCTCGTCATAGGCAGGGAATTCATCCCCACACATTGCGAACTGAGACGGTGCGCACTGTGCGGTATGAAAGAAACTTCATCCCACGCACATTCAAGCTGTGGAATGACATCCCTGCTGCGGAATTCCCAAGCAGGTACAATATCTGGTTCTTTAAGAGGGGTATCAGAAGGTTTCTTCATGGTCGGCAGCGCGAATGTAACACCCCTGGTGTTGCATACGTCCATAGGCCACGGTAACCACTTCTCATCAGGTGCGCCGTGCGCTTGTCTGCCACCTAAGTGGTATGAAAAAAAAAAAGTAATGATAATGACGTCACTATCACTCACTATAGTCAGTTTTGTTTTAACCCGAATATGGTAATTTCTATAATTTAGTTGAAAGTAACTCTACCTGCCTGTCTGTATGTTAGCTAGTTAGTTAGCTAGCCCGAACATATTCAATTTTTTCTATATCTTGATTGATATGTGGCGGTCAACTAAACTATGTGTACTTTAGCATGGAGTTTGTGAAACATTAAGGTAGAGTAGAATTTGGACCACTCCATCTCTTCCCATGCGGTGTCGTACAAGGCGACTAAGGGATAGGGCTGTTTAACATCAGACAGATATATACAGCCCATACTCAGCCTCAGATGAATGGCTTGAGTCAACGATAGTGCCCGGAATACGGCAATAGGCTCAACCCCTATAACGTGGTACCGAATACAATGATTGGTGAAATTTACCTCTGCGTAACCCTTCGGAGAAAAAGGCGTGATTTATGAATGTGTATGTAAAGGTATTCGTGACGGAAAATCATGGTTACTATAGCAACGCCGTTGCCATAGAAACGTCTAGGGTAAACAAAAGTCCACACGTCAATTTTGATTCTGTTGCAGATTTCAGTGCTCTTACTCATGGGAAGTGTTTTATTATAAAAAATTACGGTAAGTACCATTATTATATGCGTATTATCACGCTTTTATAGCTACGGTGTAAGCAGAAACCTGTGCACACCTTTCACATGTATGTCTACAATATTCTTATATCGATTTCTTAATTGCGTTCTAAGTTTGTGATTTCGAGCCTGAGGTCTGCTTATTGCTTTTAAAGGTGGAGTGACTATCATCTGACCTCCAACCTTGAGAGGAAAGCCAGCAACAGACCTTCGTTAGTCAATCATTAGGTGAACCAGTAACACGTGCAGGGTTTAGACGTCACCCGTATAGGGTGTAGAATATACCATTAAGACCCCATCGGTTCAGTGACTCTTTTCTTTGTCGCACCATAAAGTGTTGGAAATCTTCACCAGCACAAGTGTTGCCTTCTTCCTACAGTCCCGGGTACTTTAAGCGGGGCATGAAAAAGCATCAGATGATGCCGTCAAGCTGAGTGTCATCATTTTCTGTGGTAGTTGACTTGAAAAAATTAGTCATTCATTCCAGGGCAACAGTTTACGCTTTTTTAACAAGCTCCCTAATGAAATTAGGGATTTACCTGTGTAAAAATATAAAAATATCGTTAAACGTAAATTGTGCCAGAAAGGCTATTATAAAATCCAAGAATACTTCGATGATAAACAAGCTTGGAAATGAGCTGTTCGCTCAACTATGCTACTCAAGTAAATTTTCGTATTTAGATTGAGTAGACTAAGTGTATGTTTGTAAATAGACCAAAAAAAAGAAATGCCCGCTGAGTTTATTGCCGGAGTCTTCTCAGGTTGGGGCCGCGTTTCCATTTACTAAATTAATTCCTTTTCCTTTTTGTTGACGTTTTGTAAGTGCCGATATAATGGTCTATACAGAATAAATGATTTTTGACTTTGACTTTGACTTTGTAGCATGGTATATCTATGTAATGGTGACCCTCTTTTCTGAGACTGGCTTTCAGTTTACCATCGTGTGAGGTGAAGTCTAATTGACGTGTGCTATGTAAAAAAAAACATAAATAATCTTGATAGGTTCCGTATAGTATGAATTATCAAACATCATTCAGATTTTAGTTGAAAATATTGACTTAAAAAATTATATCGTTGAGTTTATAGATTTCATATACATGGTTGTATCACAAAAGGGTGACAGTTACATTGAATAGTCAAAGAAAAAAGATCCCTAAAGACATCGAGAACACTTTACTAAATAGTAAAATTCCTGTAAACAATCATAGACGCATGTGTCTTTTAACCTTTCGAATGTTGGGTAACATACTCAAATATAGACTTCCGATTTACACAAGTGGTTTTAATTGCTTTTAAGTTTGAACGTCATTATGTAAAATATGTAATTTACGTCAGTCGTTCAGTATGTACAATCAGAAGACAGTCTCTAACATAAAGGTCAAGTGGAACCAAATCGGGTGAGAGAGTAGGTACCTATATATATAAGCAACACCCTGGATTTCAAAAAGCCAGCTTTAGTGGTAATTGGGACTAACGCTGGATGCTGATGATTCCTTCGATTTCGCTAATGGGTTGTGGATGTCAGATGGCGGTCACTTAAGAAAAAATATTGAAGTTGAACCGTGTTAACGTTCAACTAGAAAATGCGTATCCCTCTCTCTGAGGCGATAATTGCCCTACTAAGCCCTGCTAAACATCACATAGCAACATGTTGCATCTGTGCAACACTTTGCAGTGCTTGGTTTGTAAGGTACCCTATTGAATTAAAAAAAACCTATACAGTAAGTAATATATAATAATTGACGGTAATATTCTACAACATTCTACACAAGGCTATCTAGACCTTAGCATATCTAGCTTGTGTTATGTAATCTAGAATGCGGATAAACTTACTTAGATATTTTATTTTTTGTAAACACATACATATTACGTATACCCAGACCAATGCAAATATACATCCTCCGCCCTACAGAATACCACGGCTATAATAAATTCGTGTTGTGTTTCCAGCGGTGAGTAGGGTAGCCCGAGCTCACTGGAGAATTTGTGCTGTCAGTGGTAAGACTAGAGGCTTGTCCTGCTTTGTCTTCTACACTGACGGCACAGAAACTCTGTACTTACAGGGTTGGCAGCGCGACTGTGACTCCTATGGTGTTACAAACGTCCATAGGCCATGGTAACTACTTTCCATCAGGTGGGCCGTGTGCTTGTCTGCCACCTAAGTGGTATAAAAAAAAACATCTTCGTGAACAGAAATATTTGCACTGACCTGGAATCGGACCCTAATTTTATTATTATAATTTACTATTAAAATCATATTCATAAGAAGGAAACATAGGCTTAGTTTTTGATCGCGGCTCTGCCCACGTGGGTTTCTGATCGCGTTACCACATCCCATAGGGGCTTAAAATTCCAGACTAAAATCTATCCCTCTCTTTATCAAGTTGCAGCCAGGGCCTTGATTCAGCTATCACTGTTATAACAGTCGTCACTGCTAAAAAAATTAACTTTAGACTAAAGGCAGAAAAGTCCAAAATAAAAAAGTTTTTTGCAGAATGAACTAAAAAATATAATAAAAGTCTTTTCATTTAATTTGAACTTTATGGGAATAGAAATAAAGCTCTAAATTTAATGTCATTTCTTTTAGTGGCTGTCGTATGACAGTGCGTATGCTTTTGGAGAGTCGAGGGCCTGATCAATTCCACCGTTTGTACTTGATTGCGTAACCAAAATACAAACAAATTCACAAATTTTCATATTTATAATGTTATTGTTATTTTTTTTATACCACTTAGGTGGCAGACAAGCGCACGGCCCACCTGATGGAAAGTGGTTACCGTGGCCTATGGACGTGTGTAACACCAGAGAAGCCACACTCGCGCTGCCGACCCTGTAAGCTCAGAGTTTCTGTGCCGTCAGTGTAGATGACAAAGTAGGACAAGCCTTTAGTCATCCCACTGACAGCACAAATTCTCCAGTGAACTCTGGCTACCGTACCTACTCACCGCTGGGAACACAACATGAAGTTATTATAACCCCGCGGTATTCGGTAGGGCGGAGGTACTTCCCCGGTCGGGCTGCTCAATTGGGCGGAAATGCCGCTGTGTCCTACCTCCATATTAATAGGAATCTTCCTAAGTTCCTGTTAAATTCTTCCAGGGCAACTGTATGCCCTTTTTTAACAAGCTCCCTAATGAAATTAGGGATTTACCTGTGTATAAATTTAAAAATATAGTTAAAAGTAAATTGTGTTAGCAAGGCTATTATAAATTCAAGGATACTTGGATGATAAACAAGCTTGGAAATGAGCTGTTCGCTCAATTATGCTACTCAAGTAAATTTTTCTATTTAGATTAAGTAGACTAAGTGTATGTTTGTAAATAGACCTAAAAAAAAGAAATGCCCGCTGAGTTTCTTGCCGGAGTCTTCTCAGGTTGAGGCCGCGTTTCTAACCGGCGGTCCAAATACTAAACTGATGTTCATGTTCCTTTTTTGTTGACGTTTTGTAAGTGCCGATATAATGGTCTATATAGAATAAATGATTTTTGACTTTGACTTTTGACTTTTTTACAGGATAGAGAGTAGTCCAAGATGCCGGAACTAGTGGAGCAGATGTACTGCTCTCAGCAGATAGTCATCCCGCCCAAGTTCCCCTACATCCTCAAGAGATATTGTAAAGGTGAGATTTCTTGTGTTAGGAGTGGGTTCACGTCGCGTGTCGGTAGTGTAGTGCCAGGATTTGAACCCTGTACCTCTCGGTTGTAAGGTGGACTTCTTAACAACTGTTACATACATACATATAATCATGCCTTTATTCCCGGAGGGTTAGACAGAGGTGAATTAACACACACATTTCACCAATCATTGTATTCGGTCCCACGTAATAGGGGGTGAGCCTATTGCCGTTTTCCGGGCACTATTGTTTACTCGAGCCATGCATCTGAGGCTGAGTCTGGGCTGTATATATCTGTATGATGTTAAGCAGCCCTATCCCTTAGTCGCCTAATTGCATGAGTGACATAAACTGTATATTTGACATTATTATCGTTAAATTTAAATATTATTATTGTAAAACTTAATATTTCTACACCTGGTTATGGTAGAATATGTTTGAACAACTGTAATAACATAAAGACCTCAATGTACCATATTCTTAGAAATAAATAATTCATTCATTCATTCATTCATACATTTTCAAATTCCAGCTGCAATCAAAACCCAACCGTATGACCTTCTACGCTGGTCTTTTGAATACTTCATGGCCCTCGCAGAGCACAGACCGCCCCCCGTCAAATTGAGGCTGGAGTATCCCATATACAGCACTGAGGGGGGCCTGACTCGCGGATGCCTGAAGGTGATGGCTCAGCAGGTATGTAGTACTATTATTTGTTCTATGACAGCGCTATTGACACTCTTTGTTTTAAAATTCGCAATGGATACCTCTCCGCTGGAGCCGGTAGGAAAGGTAATATCGGACTCGAACCGACTAAAACGAACTAACAATATGGAATCCCTGTTACACTATTCACTCCAATGGAATATAATCGGTTCAGAGATCTTTCACGAGGAGTATGGCATACGAATCACACGGAATTAACCACCGCCAGTCCTATAATGCTCGACTGCAGTTCTTTGGGATGTCAGCCATAGTAGACGCATGTTGGATCTAAGGTCTAACATGTTTACACAAAATTATTGTTACGACAGACGTCGATATCTCGAAAATTAGTTATCGAATATTCAAGAATTAAAACGCATTGTTAGTGACGAGGTACTCTACCGATTGGCATAGAAAAATCTAGAATCGTCAACAAAAAGTCACAACCTACCTACGAGTACCTACTCTTTTGAATAAAAACAAACAATAGGTAATTATCGAGAATGAACTCGAAGATCAGCGACGTCGGCAAACTTCAAAAGAGTAGGTAGGTAGTTTTCGCTCGCGTATTTTCTAGATGATTCGACCCTCCTAATTGAGAGGTATAAAAACACGCTCGCATAGCGACACCTTTAATTCTGTCTTTGAGATCGATAACGAACACAGCGAGCGTAAACACGTAAAAAAAATACCAGCTCACGTGTTTTCTTCTTCCTACAGTCCCGAGTCCTTTAGGGGCGTCAAAAAGCGTTGTCACCATTATAACATGGTACAATATGTAATGGTGACCCTCTTTCCTGAGACTTTGCCTTCAACTTACTATCAGGAGAAGTGAAGTCTAATCGACGAGTCCTATGACAGAAAACACTTGATTAAACTCTTCTCATTGCAGTTATGTGGTGCACCCAGTCTCCCCCTGCCGGTGGTGAAGAGGGCCTGGCAAGGCTTCTGCTTAGACCCCAACGAACTGAAGAGAGTGTTCTGCCTCTGTCAGGTGTATCGCCGGGCTGATGTCGTCCCTTTTTTGCATTTCATTGCCGTGGCGGGAGGGTTGCTAACCAAGGTATTTGTGTATTATTCTCAAGTACATACATATAATCACGCCTTTATCCCCGAAGGGTTAGACAGAGGTGAATTAACACCCACATTTCACCAATCATTAAATTCGGTCCGACGTAATAGGGGGTGAGCCCATTGCCGTCTTCTGGGCACTATTGTTGACTCAAGCCATCCATCGGAGGCTGAGTCTGGGCTGTATATATCTGTCTGATGTTAAACAGTTATGATGCTAGCCGCGTGGTTTCCGGCAGAGTAGAATTTGAACTTCCCCATCTCTTCCCATGCGGTGTCGTACAAGGCGACTATGGGATAGGGCTGTTTAACATCAAACAGATATATAAAGCCCAGACTCCACCTCAAATGCATTGGTCAAGTCAACAATAGTGCCCGGAAAACTGCAATAGGCTCACCCCCTATTAAGTGGGACCGAATACAATGATTGGTGAAATGTGGGTGTTAATTCATCTCTGCCTAACCCTCCAGGGATAAAGGCGTGATTATGAATGAATGAATAATGAATGATGTTAAACAGTCCTATCCCTTAGTCGCCTTGTACGACACCGCATGAGAAGAGATGGGGAGGTTCAAATTCTACTCTCTGCCGGGAACCATTTTCAAGTATTTGTTAAAAATATTACGTACTCACATATTCACATCTGGAAGAATCCGGAAGTGTAGACAGTGGTGTATTAACACCCACATTTCGCTGAACAATATGATTTTCGGATAGAATTAGAAAAAAAAATCATTTATTATATGGTTACAATCTAACAAACACATTACAATACGATTTGATGATAGTTTAAGAACAGAGTTTGATGAAGTCTGGTTTGTTGTTGTTTGATAGGTATATTAGTCAGGAGTGTTCTTATCTATGTTTTAAAAATATCGGTCCAAGATGGCCGCGGCTATAAAATGACGGAGTACATAATTTTTTCTCAACTCCCTCAATATGGGTATCAAATTAAAGGGCTTGACTAGTAGAATACCATATGGTGGCGCGATTCTCATGCCACCTGAGCTAGTGGACTGTATTTTGCGGGGATGAAGTTAACATGTTTCATATGACACTTTACACAACAAACAAGATAGGTGATCGGGTTGCCGCGGAGGTGGTTTAGGCATTGAATGCAACCCGAGAAATTAGGAGAGGATGCACTAACCTTTACTACGCCACGTGCTGTTTTGTCATTTGCTGGCTGGGCCGTTGCACCGATCTTCTCTTCCTGGCTCAGGAGCTGCCGTCCACATCACTAAATCACTTGAGGGACACACGAGAGGCACAATCCGATCGGTAAGGGTCTATGAAAGCGGTTAAAATACAACAAATATTATTCATTTCTGAGAGACGCGCGCGCCGCCGGCATTGCGCTGGCTAGTTCAAAGCGGGACTAAGCGTCTATTTTCACAATTGGCGGGCGAAAACTATTGCTATCTTTCACTTAGAGGTAGTGCGGGAGGGGAGATGGGTATAGGAGGAGTGTGTTTCCGCGTCAGAAAATACAGATTCTACATCGGCGCAACCACCATACAATATGACAAATTTCAAATCCAAGATGACCCTCGCGGTTGGTGAATGCGACCCACAGGCGGCGTCCGTTTTAGTCGGTTCGAGTCCGACATAACCTCCTCCACCGGCTCCGGTGAGGAGGTATCCGAGGGGATTTTGCACACGTAAAAAAAAATCCAAGATGACCGCCACCACAAAATGGCGATTTACATTTATTTCACAACTCCCTCAATATGGGTATCAAATAAAAGAGCTTGACGAGTAGATTAATATAGATAATATTAACAATTAGTGTAAAATAAAAATTAAATTAAAAATTTAAAAAACCCCCGTCACAAAAAATAACCCCCAAAATGTCGAAAATAAGTTGTGTTAGTTAGTAAACTTTGATATACCTAATAATACATGTTTTGATTCAAGCATTGTCATAGTCGGGGGGAACCTTGGATCGTTTTGATAATATGACGTAGTGCTGACCAGTTAGAGTCCTAGAGTCCCCCGACATGACAAGGCTTGCATGAATTACTAGGTACCTATATCAAAGTTTTAGGGCTAACACAACTTATTTTCGACTTTTTGTGGGTTGTTTTTGTGACGGTGGTTTTAATTTTTAATTTAATTTTTCATCTAAGAGTGCGATTTGATTTGAATATTTCTTGTTGCCAGTGTCTAACCCATACGATGATACTCCTATGCGAGTCTCTCACTAAGGAACCTGATGGTGGCTCCGCAGCTATACCTGTCAAGGACTTCCTGACGATGTATAAATTTTTGGCTGCACTAGACGCAAGCAGCGATGTGAAGTACTACAACGGATATAAAGAAGGTAGTTCTTAGTATTACGTACGACCCATCCTCCTGTCTCCTTCTGCGTGCAAGTTATGCTCGTGAAGGAGGAAGCGGAGCTGGAGCAGCAGCAGGAGCGTTGGAGGATCGTAAGCCAAGCTGCTCGCGTACTGATGCAACTCGAGTGTCGGAGATGAATGACCTCCGCTCTCCATGACCCCCCATTGGGGTGACGGGTGGAACCGGCTGTCACCCTGGCAAAAGCAGGCCGCGGCGGCGGTTCGCCCTGCGTCTTTTCCCATTTCCAGGGACGAGTTGGGGTCTCTGTGGTCCCACACCCGAGGAGAGGGCCAGATCGAGAGAGATGGCCCTGGGTCAACCAGGGTGCGAGGGATATGCCTGTCAACCTCACCCTCAATAACCAACAATGGCCCACAGGCACCGTGCATTTTAGTCGGTTCGAGTCCGACATGACCTCTCCCACCAGCTCCAGCGGGGAGGTATCCGTGGGGATGTTTCGCGCGTAAAAAAGGGGGCGTTCATGTATTACGTAAGCAGATTTGTTACAATTATTTTATTTATTATATTCTTTATTGTACGCAAATTACAATATTCATATTACAGAAATTGAGAAGACAAGAGCTGTACGATTATCGCCCCCCTACTCCTTTTTTAGCATAAGTAAGCTAAACTCTTACCCTCCCCCCCTTCCTTACGTAAACTTTAGTACGTATATATATGCATATTTCCTTTCATGTTTGTTTTTTAGGATAATATAGAAGTAATGCATGCTGTGTGTGCATTATGTGGAAAAGTGATAAATAATATATGCTTTTTCGTTCTTTTCTTTCTTTCTTTCTAAATAACTACCAGCTTACATAATCTTTATCTTGAACTTTTAATTATTGTATTGTATAATTTGATTTAATTTAGTTTAATTTGATAATATATATACGCGCATCCGTGGGGATTTTGCGCTCGAAAAAAAGGCTGTCTCTATAACTTAATTACTAAAAAAATTAAGGTTAAACAAAAAAAAAGCTGGTGTGCCCCAGGGGTCCGTCTTATCACCCACTCTCTTTCTTCTGCATATCAACGACATGCTGTCTACCGGCAATGTTCATTGTTATGCAGACGATAGCACTTTACATGGGAGTTATCATGGACATCCTGCGGCCAAGCAGGCAGATATCGCAGAGAAAAGGCAGCTTCTTGTCATTGAGCTTGACGGGATCCTGAATCATATTTCTCAATGGGGCTCTGAGAACCTGGTTGAGTTCAATGCCAAGAAGACGCAGGCATGTGCGTTTACAGCAAAAGTATCTTCTTTCCTTCCCCTCCCCACTCTACAGAGCACGCCACTGCCACTGCAGGACAATCTCAATATCCTAGGTATGGATGTTCGCTGCAACCTGAATAACAAAAATTACATCGAAAGTATCATCAAAACAGCCTCACGAAAACTCGGAGTCCTGAACAGAGTGAGACGATTTTTCACGCCGGAGCAGCGGTGTCTTCTATACAAGACACAAATTCGCTCCTGTGTGGAATACTGCTCGCATCTCTGGGATGGTTCTGCAAAGTACTTACTAGATGCTCTCGACAGGTTGCAGCGACGTGCGGTCCGCATCATTGGGAATCCCGAGATCACGAACACCCTAGAACCTTTACAGCTGCGTAGAGATGTTGCGTCCATGGCTGTATTTTACCGTCTGTACCATGGGGAGTGTTCTGATGAGCTCTTCCAATTAGTCCCACCCTCCCCTTTCCTACACAGGACAACACGTGCAGGTCTTAGATGTCATCCGCACACGTTGCAAAACATCCGATCAAGAACCAAGCGGTTCGGAGACTCTTTCCTCTGTCGCACCATTAAGGCCTGGAATTCATTACCAGCTCACGTGTTTCCTTCTTCCTACAGTCCCGGGTCCTTTAAGCGGGGCGTGAAAAAGCATATGATGAGGCCGTCAAACTGAGTGTCACCAATGTCACACGGTATGTGTAAGTAATGGTGACCCTCTTTTCTGGGACTTTGCCTTCAGCTTACCATCAGGCAAGGCGAAGTCCAATTGACGTGTCCTATATAAAAAAAAAAAAACCCTATAAACAAGAAAATATCAAGGATAGCCGTGGTCGTATGCCACCTTTCCCTGGAGTGTTTTATTAGACTAAGTGGCATACGAGTATCCTTGATATTGTCTTGTTGAATATTTTTAGATACTTAATTTTTTAATTATATTAATTTGGGGCAACCAATAGGTATAATTATACATATTTGAAATGTGCTAATTAAGCCTTTTCAGTTGATACCAAACACGACATATTATATTAAATACTTTATGACCGCTAGAGGGCGCCACATTAGATTCAGTGACACGTTATATAGCCTATAACCAGCGGACGACTAAGATGCTTCTAACGATACCTCATTTGTCCAGTTCTAATAAGTGGTTGAGGAGCTATGAGGGAACAGATGAACCTACATACATAAATATCCTGTCAAAATGATAACCCTTCTTTTGCTTTGCCGTAGTCGGGTAAAACTTAATACTATTTATTCACTTATATTTTTAGGAGACACACCCCCCGAGGACAAGGCAGAAGAAGAATCTACTGGGTCTGGAGAAAGCGAGGAAAAAGACAGTGTATGTATTTTTTTAAGCTTTTTTTTTGTTTATTGACTAACTGTGGACCGTGACTCCGCCCGTGTTGAGTTTTGTTCCCGTTCTCGCGACCCTTTAGAATGTAGACCAGAGATAAATAGTTGTTTTAACATTATTCTAGACTATAATCTATAGATCCCTTTTTTAAACGTGTGGAAATCACTTCGGTTACCACCCCGCCGGACCCCATGGGGGTGGTTATGTCGGACTCGGACCGACTAAAACCGCACGGCAGCCCTAGGCCATCAGTTGCCGGGGGTGAGGTAGCTTTTGGGATATCCCTCGCGCACCCCTACTGACCCTGGGCCATTGAAGGCCCAATCTTTAGAGGCTTCAGAGCAGTCCGACTGGGGAAGTACCTGCACCCTACAGAATACCACGGCTATAATAACCTCGTGTTGTGTTCCCGGCGGTGATTAGGCTAGCCAGAGTTCAATGGAAAGTTTTGTGCTGTCAGTGGGAAGACCAAAGGCTTGTCTTGATTTTGTGTTAAGCACTAAAGGCACAGAAAATCTCTGTTCTTACAGTGTCGGCAGCACGGGTGTGACTCCACGGGTGTTACACACGTTCATAGGTCACGGTAACCACTTTCCATCCTGCCGTATACTTTACTACCATCTAAGTTGTATAAAAAAAAATATGTGCGTGGCAATGCGTGGAAGTATCGACCATTGGAATATTAGATGTTGTCAGTCCACCGCCAACCCTCGCGGCGCTATCTCGCTCACTCTCGTCTTATGCTCTCTTTCTTTACCTCGTCCCCCGCAATGCCACCCGCACCTATCGCGCGATTTACCGATCGCCGTCAATCTATAGCAGGATTGATCTATATCCTTACCCAGTTTCCTCTCCAACAGTCCCAAACATCAGACGAGGAGTTCTGGCTAGATGATTCAGATAATTTCAGACGGATTTCACTCATAGACACCAAAATGACAACAAGTGCTAATATCAGTACGAAAACTAATCAGCCATTAATTGGGAAGCTTGAAAGATCTGCTTCCGTTGAAAGAGCGAAGCAGTTGGAAAGAGAGAACTATATGAGTGACAGAAAAGGTTAACTTGTTTTATTAACTTCTTCCTACAGTCCCTAGTCTTGGAGGGCGTGAAAAAGCAACTGGATGACGCCTTCAAGCTGAGGGCCACCGTTGCAACATTAACGGTGTATTCAATGGTGACCCTCTCTCTTGGAACTATACCTTCAGTTTACTATTAGTTATGTACATGTAAAAAAAGCCGGTCGAGTGCGAGTCGGCCTCGAGCACCGAGGGTTCCGTAGCTTAAGCTATATAAACCGTAACATATTTTGAATGCGTTGATTTCTAAGTTAAACTTTTGCACAGTTTCAAGACGTTATAGAAATGAGTATGTGGTATGAATTTCTAATTGATACCTCCATGCATTCCTGAGAAAAATGTCTTGACAGACGGACAGACAGAGGGACAACGAAGTGATAAGGGTTATGCCCTGACATAAAATTATCAAAATCGAGGCCCTAGAATGTGTTAACTTACACTATTACATCTTAACCACAAGCCTCTCAAGGTAGCTAAACTCTTTCTAAAGAATTGTATTCACGGTTACTTGCAGGAAGGGTGTTGCCTAGTGACGAGATTGAAGTTAGTTTGATTTTATTTCTTATTGTAGCTTGTGATATAGCTAGAGTAATCTAGTTTTGCTATTATAAACTCATCCAGATTAATTGGAATTATATCTATCATTAGCGAAGTCTGTTCATTCTTCTAGTTTCTTTTTTCATTCATTATTCAATCAATCAATAGCCTTCGTTATTTTGCTTCATTTTAGCGTTAATCCTAGTCGCATCGGAAGCTTTCACTTCAGAGTCTGGGGTCCGCTTTATCAGTCTAACTGCGGATTTGACTGAACTTGGAAAATTTACGTGATGACTGTCATCTGACTTCCACAACCCAAAGGCGATGTCGAAGTATTGCAGTTGGACTTTTTAGGGTTCCTGCTTCCCGTAACGACTGCCATAGACGTTCATATGGCAACTGAGACCGACGGCTTAACGTGCTCTACGTGCACGACCAGACCAATGCAAATACCCATATTCATGCATAGGTACAAATATTTGAACTGAGCGGGGATCGAGCCCGCGCCTCCTGCAATGCGGCCACGTTCACTACCGCTACGCCACAGATGCTGCCTCTGAATTAATTCTAATTACTAAAACATAATACTAATCACTGTTGCCACTAATCCAACTATTGGCACTAATTATTCGTGTTGTGACGGAGAAAGAATACAAGTATCAACATTCCATCTCATCCGAAAGATAAGAGGCGACTAACGGAAAAATACGCAGACGATATCACTGCGAGAGAAGAAAATTTGAAATAAAACCCTGTACCAACCCGTCTGGCCAGCGTGGAAACAGTAGGCCAAAGCCTCCCAATATTGGGAGAGGACTATGTCCAGCAGTAGATTGCGATAGGCTTGATTGATTGAATCTAAATCATTAAAATCCCCATTGCAGTTCATTCATCATTAATTATTATCCTAATCCTAGCATTGTTCACAGGTGCATTTGAGGCTTTAGCGATGAAACCAGGGTTAACTACTTCTTCTTCTCTTTTGGTTAGGCTTATACGTTCTTTATGGAAGCAACTCTTCGTCTGGCCTCGCAACCTAAGAAAAAAGTTTGTGCCAGTCTCATCCATCAATGAACAAGGCACAAGCTTACAGATATGCAGCAACGTTTTTGATGAAGCCCTAAAACACTTAGAACTCACTGGAGAGTTTTTGTGCTGTCAGTGTCTTGATTTTGTGTTCTGCATTGACAGGACAGAAACTCTGTTCTTTCAGGTTTGGCAGCATGAGAGTGACTCCCCTAGTGTTACTTACACATGTTTATAGGCCACGGTAACCATTCTTCATCAGGTGAACCGTGTGCTTGACTACCACCTTAAATGGACAAAAAATTAAAAATCTTTACCCATTCAGTAGCTAGATCAACGCAGTAGTTGACCCAGGCGTTGATTTTCTATCCTAATGCAGAGTGTCCACTGGCAAGTACTTTTAGTAATTTCTTCGTTCTTCAAAGTTGTTTGTAACTTGCAAATAATTGCAATGGAAACAGTCCTCTGCAAGAATTTGTGGAAAATACTTGCCAATGGACACTCTGCATTAGGATAATCAACGTCTGGACCAACAATACATTCACGACGGTATTTCCGTCTAATTGAGCAGTCCGACTGGGGAAGTACCTCCACCCTTCAGAATACCGCGGCCATAATAACCTCGTGTTATGTTTCCGGCGGTGAGTAGGGTAGCCAGAGCTCACTGGAGAGTTTTTGTGCTGTCAGTGGGAAGACCAAAAACTTGACCTGCTTTGTCTTTTACGCTGACGGCACTGAAACTGTGCTTAAAGGGTTGGTAGCGTGAGTTTCACTCCCTTGGTTTTATGCACGTCTACAGGCCACGGTAATCACTTTACATCAGGTGAGACCATCAGGTGGGACGTGTGCTTATCTGCCACCTAAGTTTTATAAAAAAAATAGATGCTACTGAATGGGTAAAGAAATAATGTTTTTAGGTCTTCATCAAAAGCTTTGCGGCTCATCACTCTGCATAAGTATGTGTATATAAGGCTGATTTGGTTTACCAACCTTTTATTGGGATCATACACCCATCACAGCAATCCATAGCCAGTGTTTATTAAAAAAATGAAAATAATTAGATGTTACATCAATCAATTAACCAATTAGCCCACCGCAATCCACTGCTGGACATAGGCCTCTCCCAATGTGCGCCATTTTTTCCGATCCTCCGCCTTCCGCATCCAGTCTATCCCAGCCACCTTCTTCAGGTCGTCCGTTCATCTGGCTAGAGGGCGTCCTACCTTTCGTTTACCTTCTCGCGGTCTCCACTCTAGGACTCGTTTGCTCCAACGGCCATCGGTCCTTCGACAAACGTGACCAGCCCACTTCCACTTCAACTTGCTTATTCTGTGACCTATGTCTGTAACTTTAGATGTTAGATAAAATTATTTAATTTATTAATATCGGAATATTTTTTCAGAGGAGGTTGAAAAAACTCAGCGCTTTGCAAATGGAGAGATTGGAGGGAGGAGATGGTGAAGGTTAGTGACATTAAGAACATGATCAAAGCAAAACAGATTTCTTTTATGGCTTACGATGGATTCACTATGCTTGTACGCATGTCTGTCCTTGCATGATCAATAACAAGCCGCGAGTCATGTTTCGCATCAGCAGGCAAAATAGTGCGTGTTGCGCAACGTTGCCGTACTTGTTCAATGACATGTGTTCCCGGTCAAATGTTGCTTAGTGGATACAAGGCATCATCAATACTTTAACAAGCCACCCTGCTTCTTTATAAATGAGGTCTCAGTTAGAGTATATTCTCATGGTATGAGACTGATACCGTTTCTATTATTTTATATAACTTAGGTGGCAGAGTATAAGTCATACCTGGTGGAAAGTGGATACCGTGGCCAATATTTTTAATTTTTTCCAATACCACTTAGGTGGCAGACGAGCAGACGGCACACCTGATAGGAAGTGGTTAGCGTGGCTTATGGTCGTGTGCAACACCAGAGGCGTCACATTCGCGCTGCTGACCCTGAAGAAACCTCCTAATGCCCCTTTTGAAGAACCCCATACTTTAGGTGCATGGGAAAACCGCAGCAGGGAATTCATTCCACAGCTTGAGTGTGCGCGGGATGAAGTTTCTTTCATACTGCACAGTGCGTACCGTCTCAGGTTGCAATGTGTCGATCTTTATGAATTTGAATTATATCTCAACTATATTTCGCATATGATAAATATTATTCTCTTTACTTAATAGAATCAGAAATCAAAGAAGATGAGGACAAACCTGTGATAATTTGTGTTTTCGATGAAGATGATAATGAAGTTCAATATGAAATTTACGGTTATTATGCGTATATTAATATTGTTATAGAATTAAAATTATATATCTCTAAAGCTTTATGCTTGAAATCAAATAACATATGTAGAATAGCTCAGGAATGATCTGCTTGAAACTAAATATGTAGAATAGCTCAGGAATCATAAGACCCAAACTTAGAATAGGCTAGATAGAGCATGTTTTTTTAAAATTGTACAAAAAGCAGGATAATCATTTTCTGCGGCAGCACAATAAGCACCTCCTCATACATGGGGGCTAGATGGGGATATTAAGGTCCCCACACCCGAAGAGAGCCAGCTAGAAAGCGATGGCCCTGGATCGGTCGAGGTGCGAGAAATATATCTCCAACAATCTTTTTTTTTATACCACTCAGGTGGCAGACAAGCACACTGCCCACCTGATGGAAGTGGTTACCGTGGCCTATGGACGTTTGTAACACCAGAGGAGTCACAGTCGCGCTGCCAACCCTGTAAGTACAGAGTTTCTGTGCCGTCAGTGTAAAAGACAAAGCAGGACAAGCCTTTAGTCTTACCACTGACAGCACAAATTCTCCAGTGAGCTCTGGCTACCCTACTTACCGCTGGGAACACAACACAAAGTTATTATATCCGCGGTATTCTGTAGGGCGGAGGTACTTCCCCAGTCGGACTGCTCAATTGGGCGGAAATACCGCCGTGTCCTACCTCTTGTGTATCTCTAGGTAGTCTAGTGCCCATCCGTGGAGATGTTGTGCACTATTGAAAAAGGGCATTTATTATCTTGTTGTAATAGTAATACATAAATTATGTTATATGTAGAATTGGTATTGGTATTAGATTAGAAGTAACATACAAGTAACTAAGAGTATTGACTAAATAGTTCCATAATCTTTCGTAAATAGCGCTAAAACGAAGTAAGGTTTTAAATTTAATAATATCCCAGACTAATCTAGTCTAGGCAGTTTAGTATGGCAATTTTAATTAGAGTATTTATTATCACTTTTTCAATGTAGTTTATTAAATATTTTCTAGTCAGCATTATTGCAAAATGAAGGCTTGTGTAGGATCTGTTTTACGTAGACTTATGAATAGTTACAGAATTTTCTTTCCTTATAATAACAGGTACATGACTCATGATCTGGTTGGTTGTGAATTAATTGGTTTGTTTGTACACCAGAAGTCATAATACAATTGAAGATATCCTGACAAGTACATTAACTACTTCTTAGTTAGACCTTCTATTGAGTCAATAGCCCACGAACCCTTCAAGTCTTCTGTTATGTTCCTTAAGTTATATCCTTTTTTTATCCCAGTGTTCCAAAATCCAACAACTTAATTGTCCTTAACTCAGGCGAACCTGAACCCGTGAGGGATGAAGAAACAGAAGAAGCAACACCAGAAAATGAAGAGCCAGAAAAGGTGGAAGAGGAAGAACCTATGGTTGTGGAAGAGCAAGAGCCTGAATGGCAAAGAGTTGCGAATTTAATTGCTGAAGTAATTGTCATTGCATTTCTTATATAAATATAAAGATTTCGGCCGGGGTGCGAGGGATATACCTGTTACCTCACCTTCGGCAACCAAAAACGACCCGCAGGTGTCGTGCGTTTTGGTCGGTTCGAGTTCGACATAACCTCTCCCACCGGTTGCGGTGGGAGGGAGGGGGGGGGGGGGGATATCCCTGGGGATTTTGCGCACGTAAAAAACAAAGATTTATTAAGGCTAGATTAGCGACTGGGGTGTTACTTCGAACAGATGCAAGGTTGTAATATTCGAATCGAAACCTGTGACTGTTTTACTAACTTTGAGATGATCTACATACATATAATCACGCCTGTATCCCCAGAGAGCTATGCAGAGATGAATTAACACCCACATTTCACCAATAATTGTATTCGGTCCCACGTAATAGGGACTGAGCTTATTGCCGCATTCCTGGCACTATTGTTGACTATAGCCATGCATCTGAGACTGACTCTTGGCTGTATATATCTGTCTGATATTAAACAACCCCTATCCCTTAGTCGCCTTGTACGACGCATGGGAAGAAATGGAGTGGCCCAAATTCTACTCTGCCGGGAACCATGCGGCGCGAGATGATGTAAGCGTAATATATTTAACACACCGGGTCTACTTAAAGGTACTTATAAAGAATTAGGATAACCATTCAAAGTGGTCTAATAACTTTTATATTGTACCAGTTTGTCCTTTAATTCTTTATAGTAGTTTTTTTTTACGTGCGCAAAATCCCTACGGATACCTCCCCACCGGAGCCGGTGGAAGAGGTTATGTCGGACTCGAACCAACTAAAACGCACGCCGCCCGTGGTTCGTTTTGGTTGCCGAAGGTGAGGTTGACAGGCATATTCCTCGCACCCCGGCCGACCCAGGGCCATCTCTCACGATCTGGCCTTCTTCTCGGGTGTATGGGACGGGGAGGCGCGCCAGTCGCGCCACCGCCGCGGCCTGCTTCTGCCAGAGTGACAGGCGGCTTCACCTGCCACCCCCAGACCTGCGCTCATGGGGGGCGGAGGTCGTTCATCGACCTCTGACGCCCGAGTTGCCTTCGTACGCGAGCAGCTTGGCTTGCGATCCTTCGTCGCTCCATTCTTTATTGTGGTAGTAACTTCTGAGTAAACGTGTTTTATTTAAAATGTTGAACTATTAAAATGTCCATTTAAAATCCAGTCCTTTCCGATTATTTGTGTCCTAATCCTGTGTCCTATCCTTTTCTGTCAGGTGCAACAAACGAAACTAGAACGTATAGAGGACGTCACACGGACCCTGGACGAAATTAAAATGCTTGTGGATAGATTCAAGTCAGCGAACTATGATCTTGGTTAGATTTTGGTCTTGTTTTAATTATCATTTAGGAGATGATTACAAGCATTTTTTGATTTTAAAATCTGAAATATAATATGGAAGTCAACATGAAAATTTTACTATCGCGATGTAGGCTAATTTGTTGCGAAGTAGTTTGGCGTGCTTTCGCTAGGTGGCACTACGTAAATCTAGTGTTGGCATAGATTAACAAGTTATTTACACTTAATAAAATTTTGCTAAATTGCCTGTTCTATAGAAATGGGCTCAACCACATAAGTAGGTATTACTTTTTGGGTTTAAAACGAAATCTAGAATAAATTCCCGCCAGTAAAATTTGCTGACGATTGATTGTTTTGGTCCAGGAATGGTGGCTGGACGTCAAATGTCAACCACCAGTGGCGAGTTCATCGTACAAAGCATCGAGAAAGAAATCATGGAGTACATAAATGAGCAGATTGCTATACTGCCTGATCCTGATTTGAAGAAAAAGAAGGTAAGAAATGAAGATCATGAAGCTAATTTATATGTTTAGAACTCCACTAAGGCCCGTATTCCTGAACGGTATCCAGTCCTTAATCCTGTTTTATAACCCCTCATTTTCACTAAGAAACAAGTTGTAAACATATTTGATACAAAACTTGTAGAAGACTAGTTAAAATACAATACATTTGTTTTATACATGTATTCAGACTGTCTCAGACACTTTGACTTTCAGCGACTTGAGTGTTACTTCAAACAGATGTAAGGTTATAATATTGGAATCGAAATCTGTAATTGTTTTACTAACTTCGATGTACACATATAATCACGCCTTTATCTCCGGAGATTTATGCAGATGTGAATTACCACCCACATTTTACCAATCATTGAATTCGGTCCCACGTAATAGGGGGTGAGCCTATTGCCGTCTTCCGGGCACTATTGTTGACTCAAGCCATGCATCTGAGGCTGAGTCTGGGCTGTGTATATCTGTCTGGTGTTAAACCGCCCTATCCCTTAGTCGCCTTGTACGACACCGCATGGGAAGAGATGGGGTGGTCCAAATTCTACTCTGCTGGAAAACATGCGGCATGTGCGAAATGTAGGTATATATGTATAATACTTAAGGTATAAAAACTCCAACAGGCAAAACCAGAGGAAGTGGAAATGATCCATGACCTTGTGGAGACGTTCATTGACGAGAACATGCATATATTTGTGCCAGAAGTGGAGGAAGTCGAGGAAGAGGAGGAACCAGTACCGGAGGTATTTATTAATAGAAAAGAATAAAACTAAAATCAGTATCACAATAAACGGGATATTTACCATGTTTCATTCTTTTGAGTTTCCGATATTTCGGCGCTGTTGCAAGCACCATGATGACGGAGGAACTGAAGTAGTGGCGGTGAACAGAGAAAAAGTTTTTTCCTACGAGTAATTATATCGATCTACCCTCTTTCCCGTTTATTGTGATACTGATGTGTGTGAGTGACCATAATAGTTTAAAAACTAAAATCCTTAGTCTAACAAAACAATACATTGTAGGGAAAAGTGGCATACGACCAAGGCTATCCTTGATATTTTCTTGTTTAATCCTTTTTAGTTGTCGGGTTTTAGTTTGAAATTCATTTTTTTAGTTATATTATTTTGTGTCAAGCAATAGGTATAATTTACATATATTTGTGCTAATTAAGCCCTTTCAGTTGATACCAAACACGACATATTTATCTCAACTCTTTTTTTTTACGCAGTACTTTTTGACAGCTAGAGGGCGCCACATTAGATTCAATAACACATTATATAGCCTATAACCAGCGGACGACTAAGATGCTCCTAACGATACCTCTTTTTCCCAGTTCTAATTAGTAGTTGATGGAGCTATGAAGGAACAGATGAACCGACAGACATACATACATACATAACCTGTCAAAATCATAACCCCCCTTTTGTTCCGCCGTAGTGGGGAAAAGTAAGGAACTCTTAAGCAGCTAAATAAAGTTGTTTAGAAACAAGTTTATTTAGCTGCTTGAGAGGCTCGTGGCGAAATGGTAACCATTGACTATATATACCTACTGTAAAGTCACAGCCAACAAAATTCATTGCAAATAACCCCATGATAGACACATAAAAAAATTCCCAACACTGCTAGTTGTGCTATTGTTTACCTAAACAAAAGATAAAAATTCACGCATGTGACATGTGCATATGACTAACTGTCAAAAAACCAATAAAAGGATTGATGAACCAATGACACGAGTTCTTTATGCTAGCTACTAAGAAGTAGGACGAGTTTTTGGCGCCAACATAAAGAATGGCGCATCGCGGTATATTTTATTTTCCAAAATTGGTGTGAATTCGACATTTTATGTATAAAAATGGTGAATTTTCAGATATAATATCTTTGACGCAAGTGTGGAAAGTGGCAAATTACAGTAAATTGTGACTTTTCGTGTTGGTTCTATACCTCCCTAGGGAGTATCTAGTAAAGTCCCCACAACTTTACTGAGGACCGTAACTTGACAAACTTGACTTCGGCGTCTCGCCATTAATAAATCTACTTGTTAACATTGGCATACCTATCAATTACTTGCCAAAAACTAGAAAAAAAAAGAAGTAGGACAGAATGATTGGTTGATCGCTTAGAGACCTAAAAACACACTTAATGCAGCCAGGGAACCTACAATGTCACGTGGTAGAGATCACTATAGCAGAACTCGACTAAATAGATTATTAAAGTCCTCTATGTGGTGTTTCAATGCTGTGATATTTCTTCTTCCAGATAACAGTGGTGTACGCAGTCCCCGGCATCGGTCCCACAGTCAGCGAAGATATTGTCTATGATTTCAAAGAGTACATTAAGGAAATGAGCAAGATTCAGGCAGAAGTCGTTATGCCGAGGAATATAAGGCATTATCTTTGCCCACCTTTGGAGAAGTGAGTATTGCTTTGATTGCTGAGGTTTCTGAGGTTTGATCTCTGAGGTGGATGAGAGGTGAATGGATAGATACTGAACTAACTCCGATATCATAAACTGAATGATATTTACCAACAATCAGCTAATTAAATTCATCATTATGAGTTCTGATTGTATTTGAGGAATGCAGTAAATAAATAAATAAATAATCTACAACATTCTACACAACGCTATCTAGACCCATGGTAAGGCATAGCTTAACTAGCTTGTGTCATAGAATCTAGAATGCGGATAAACATAATTGATATTTTTTTTGTAAATACATACTTATTATACATAGAAACATCAGGTCAATGCAAATATACACATTCATGCATACAAATATTTGTACTGAGCGGGAATCGAACCCGTGCCTACTGCGTAGCAGTCGAACGTTCTACCGCTACGTCACAGAGATCGTCTCATATACAGAATGGAAACGTTAAGTATCCAGATGATTATTTCGATTATTTTCATTGTAAAAAACCCCATGAGTAAAATTACGTAAAAACATGATTCTATGGTACGGTAGGAGGTAGGACACGGCGGTATATCCGCCCGATTGAGCAGTCCGACTGGGGAAGTACCTCCGCCCTACAGAATACCGCGGTTATAATAACTTCGTGTTGTGTTCCCAGCGGTGAGTAGGGTAGCCAGAGCTCACTGGAGAATTTGTGCCGTCAGTGGGAAGACTAAAGGCTTGTGCTGATTTGTCTTCTACTGACGGCACAGAAACTCTGTACTTACAGGGTTGGCAGCGCGACTGTGACTCCTCTGGTGTTACAGACATCCATAGGCCACGGTAACTACTTTTCATCAGGTGGGCCGTGTGCTTGTCTGCCAACTAAGTGGTATAAAAAAAAAAAAAAAAAAAAAGAATACCGCGGCCATAATAACCTCGTGTTGTGTTCCCGGCGGTGAATAGGGTAGCCAGAGCTCACTGGAGAATTTGTGCTGTCAGTGGGAAGACTAAAGGCTTATTCTGCTTTGTATTCTACACTGACGGCACAGAAACTCTCTGTGCTTGCAGGGTCGACAGCGCGAGTGTGACTCCTCTGGTGTTGCACATGTCCAAAGGCCACGGTAAGCACTTTGTGTGAAAGTGGTTTAAAAAAATATCAAGGTACATTTAATGATGTCGCGTTTCACCAATGTTAAAACTTGCATCATTGGTTGATCACTTCTTTTATTGATTTTTTGTTTTGAAAATGTTTGTCGATATATTAATCAAGTAATAAATTTTGTTTGATATAGGTATTTGGAATACCAGTATCCGGATTTTGCACGGCCAGATGTCACAAACCTCAAAACCCAGCTGAAGAAAGAGGACACAGTTGCTTTTGGGGGCACAATAGCAGAATAATAGTCTATAATAAAAGTGATGTAATATCAACTTGCCCAATGTTATAGCCATCAAAATTTATAAAAAAGAAAGTCATTGAAACAGGAATTTGATAAAATATTTCTATTTTTTTTCTATTGTATGTTATCCTGGTGTTACACTTTTATATTTTTTGGATTACCTGCAGAAGAATATAATATTTTTTTAAATATAGGGGTTCTCGTTAATAATAGAGTAGGGAATAATTAGGAAAAATGTGAAAAATAAAGGGCTTCATCTCTTTCTCCTCAACAATGGAGGAAGTGCAGTAGAGACAACGGGAATACTAACTACGGAAATTTCTAGAAACCACACATGTTTCCTTATTCCTACAATCCCGGGTCCTTTAAGCGGGGCGTGAAAAAGCATCTGATGAGGCCGCCAAGTGTCACCATTGTAACATTACTTAGTGTCTGTAATGGTGACCCTCTTTCCTGAGACTTTGCCTTTAGCTTACCATCAGGTGAGGTAAAGTCAAGTTGCCGTGTCCTAGATTGAAAAAAATAATAATATGATGAGGCCGTCAAGGTGAGTGTCACCATTATCACATTATTTTTGTCTGTAATGGCGACACCTCTTTTCTGAGACTTTATCTTCAGCTTATTATCAGGCGTGGTGAAAGTATATTGACATGAAAAACTATGTTTTATTTGTTACCTACATACCTATACTCACGCCTTTTCTCTTTAGGGTAGGTTACAGCAGGCTACCATCTGTTTTTGTCCTTTCATACTTCATGAGTTTCCTCTACTATTACAATACCTACACCTTTCTAGTAAGCTCTCTGGTTTTCTCCTTCTGTTTCTGCATTTTCTTCATCTGAGCGTTAATTCCAGTCGCATCCAAAGCTTTCAACCTCGGAGTCTGGGGTCCGCTTTACCAATTTAAACGCAAATTTGGTTGAACTACGATATTTACTGTTATCATCATCCTCCTGCCCATAAGGGCAGATGAATGGGTTATCCCAAGATTATTTGGGGTCGGTGCAACATGTGTTCTTTTCCATTCATCTCTAGTTGCAGTCATTTCAACATTCACTCCCTTCTTAACCATATCATCGTTCACACAGTCCATCCACCCAATTTTAGGCCTCCTTCTCCCCTTGTAGCCATCCACTTCCATAGTTAGTGCCTTCCTTATGACATTACTTGCATCCCTACGCATTACATGCCCGAACCAGGACACGATCCTGCATACTGTTTTATTGCATATCAATTTAGCAAGATTTGACATTATTGAATGGAAATTGGTGCTGAACACAGAATTGTTGGTTCTGCTATATGTTATGTTATGATATTATGTTAGTGTAAATAGTACAGTTGTTATAATTCAATTTATTATTAATTTTTATAAAAGATCTCATGTTTAATTATTTATAATAATAAAATGAAATGGTTCCTATCGTGGTTTATTTATTTCAATGTGTTATTCGCGTAATCTTTCGTCGATAATATTGTTATTTATATATTGTAATATTGATATTTTACTCTTTATCTTTGGGCATGTAAACTTTTATAGTAGTTATAGCTCGCACTGTTGTTTCAAATTATCTTTGTGGTAGAAGAATTCTTCAATATTTATTATATCTTTGTAACTTGTTGTAACTAAAATAAAAAATATACTAAAAGTACTTAGTGTTTCTTTTCTGTACCACTGCGTCGAGTGTTGCTAAACTGTGGACACTATGCGTTAAGGCGTTGAAGAAACTCAGCATCAATTCCTCAATAAAAAAATAGATACTTATTTTTTTAAAGAATATTAGAACCGAAATTATTAATATTCCCTCCCTCCAGCTAAGCTAAATTGCTAGGAGTGGCTTCGTGTCAGTAGTGTAATGGCCAGGATTCGAAACCGTGCCCTCTCGATCGTAAGACCGACTCCTTAACCACTATTTTTCTTTTCATTTTTAATACACCTTGTACAGGCCCCTCTTCCCCACTGGGCACTATGGGCACGTGCCCAGGGCCCCGCGATCGAATGGGGCCCCCTAGTTCC
This sequence comes from Eilema griseolum, assembly GCA_963662185.1. Lineage (NCBI taxonomy): Eukaryota > Metazoa > Arthropoda > Insecta > Lepidoptera > Erebidae > Eilema > Eilema griseolum. The sequence goes on from OY759259.1 coordinate 8,850,505, forward strand.
TGCCAGATTACCAAATGATAACCGATATTTAGGTATTACCGAAAAACATTAATTTTGAAAAATCTGATGATAATGACTTACTACAATACCTACGCTTATTATATTAGCTTTAGTTTGCCGCATGCGGATAGCTATACCTTGTAAAACATAGCTTGAACTTTTTGACAGATGGGTCAGTGATGGGAAACAGAAAATATCTATTGGTGTAAAAAATGTGTTGGCTAAATATGTGGCTGTATGTATGTTTTAAACTATTCAAAATAAATAAATTCATTCGTCAATCAATTTTATTGCACTAGACATAAAAACATTGGGTAGGTACCATTGTTTTCAGTTTTTCTATTTAAATTTTACTTCGAAGCAATAAAAACCACTTAAGACTTTCGGAAAATGCTTGAGTCCTTAACAGGTACTCTTATCTTGTGTGTCTATTCTTATGATTATTATCAATTTTTAATATTATTAAAATAAGAAAATATTGTTCGTCGTTGCAAAGTTATATCGATTTCAGATTTGACATCCGTCAAAAAGAAAGATCAAACTAATAAATAAACAGGGTATAAGTACTCCACTCTCTCTCAAAAATGAGTTTTTCCGATATTAGTATATTTAGGTTAATTTAAATACCTATATGTAAGTATAAGAATACAATTAAAAGAAAAATTATTAAATTAAAAAAAGAAGAATTATTTGATGCGGTGTGGTTTATGTCTTTAAGAAACCTATTCGAACGTCATTCGTAATACCAAAGACAAAAAAGGGGACTTCCCGACTCCCGATCGTCGTTTGACTTGACGAACGGGAATTCACTTCAAGTATTTGTCTGCGATGTTGTGGCGTTTGTTTTGTTTGTAGTTGTTAGTTTGTTACTGACTGTGCTTGAGCTCTGACAAAAAAATAGTATTGTTTGATTAAATCGTCGTTTGTCTGTTTTGTGTTAGCGAATATTTTCGTTATAAAATTAATTAAATACTGAATTATAATATAAAATGTCGAAACGGTCATATCCTAGTGGATCTGAAAAAAGGAAAAAAGCTCTACATCAGAAAGAAGTAATTGAAAAGTTACCAAAATTAACATCATATTTTACTACTACTACTGGAGAAACTTCTGTAAGTAGCAATCAACTCATAAATGTTCCACATGATGACTCAGCTCAATTACAAATTGCGGGAATTTCTAAACCTTCATGTTCCAATTTTGAAAAAGAGATTGAATCAGAAAGCGACTATTCCTACGACGAAAGTGCAACGACTTCAGTAACTTCACTAAAACCGACAACTCCAACTGTGTCAATTGAACAGCAGTTTTCCAACACAGAAGAATTAATATCGCACGATCCCGCCGATTATTTTCACGAAAAGTTTGTTGAAATAAATCGCGAAATTTTAATTCGTAAGGGACCAGTATATTTTCAAAATAAAGATTCTGACTTTTCCGAGGCATCCAGAACCTACAAAGATGGTAATAAATTAGTGACGAGATATTTCAACAAAGCATTATTTATTCGCAAATTAAAGAACAATGAAAGCGTCGAAAGAAAATGGTTGCTGTATTCGCCTTCCAAATGCTCTGTATTTTGTTTTTCATGCTGCTTATTTAACCCAACTGATGTTAATCTTTGCTCTCGGAATGGATGTAATGATTGGAAGCATATTAATCACATAATTTTAACACATGAAAATAGCCCAGCGCATAAGCAATCTATGATGACTTATCTGGCACGAAGTAAAGCGGTTGGTAGAGTAGATATAGAGTTATTATCTCAACATCAAAAGGAAGTGGATTACTGGAGAAACGTACTTAAACGGATTGTAGCTGTTGTAAAAATTTTGGCATCGAGAGGGATTCCATTTCGCGGCGACAATAAAATCCTAGGATCTCCAAACAATGGAAATTATTTGGGTTGTGTGGAATTATTGAGTGAATTTGATCCATTTCTTGCAGATCACTTAAAAAAATTTGGGAATCCTGGAAAGGGTAACATTTCTTATTTATCAGCAAATATCTGTAATGAGTTTATTGAAGTAATGGGAAAACAGGTTCTAAAAAAAATTATAAATGAAGTTAAATCAGCAAAATATTTTTCCATAAGCGTTGACAGTACGCCCGATCTGTCTCATATTGTCCAGCTAACTTTCATCATTCGATACGTAAAAGACTGTGTTCCTGTTGAAACGTTTTTGAAATTTATACCTATTAAAGAGCATAAATCTAAGTATTTAGCGGAGACCATCTTAAATTTTTTAGAGATACATGATATTCCCATAAAAGATTGCAGAGGACAAAGCTACGACAATGCTTCAAATATGTCGGGAAAGTATAGTGGTCTACAAACAAGAATCAAGGAAAAATGTGAATTTGCCACCTTTATACCATGTGCAGGACATTCACTAAACTTGGTAGGTGTCCATGCTGCTGGGTGTGTACCGGAGGCATCACAGTTTTTTGAAATAGTTCAGAAAGTGTACAACTTTTTTTCGGGCTCTACCCACAGATGGAATATATTAACAGAACATTTAGGTTCAAAAAAAGTTGTTAAGAGTCTTTCACAAACCAGATGGTCAGCCCGAGCTGATGCAGTAAGTGCTTTGCATGGGGGTTATAAAAGAATATTAGAAGCTTTAATCACCATCGCAAACGATACTGAAAAGGCACGAGAAACAAGAGACGAAGCCCTTAGTCTGTCTAGAAAAATGGGAAATCTAGAATTTATTATACTGACGGAAATCTGGAGCACCATATTGGAAAGAATAGACAAAACAAGTAATTATCTTCAGAAAGAAACAATAACACTGGACGTTGCAACCAATTTGTTGACTTCACTTTATGATTTTATTACTAACCTCAGGGATAAATTTGATAACTTCGAATCATCTGCCAAAGAAAATAACCCAGAATCTGACTACAAAGATCTATCTCAAAGAACAAGACGTAGAAGCTCACGGCTGATTTTTTTTGATGGCTCTGCGCCATCAGTCCAATTGAATGGAAAAGAGCGATTCAATGTAGAAACCTTTCTCCCAATAATCGATACCTTGAGTGTTCATCTAAAACAGCGACAAAGTTCATATGAGACCGTCAGTCAACGTTTTAGTTTATTTTTTCACTTAAAAACTCTGAATTCCGAAGAGATACGACAAGGATGCAAAGAATTTTCTCAAATCTATCACGAAGATGTAAATGAAAAAGAGTTAGAAATAGAATGTCAACATTTAAAAGAATACTTAAAAAATGTTCAGAGTGAAAATGAAGCATCTAACAGTGTACAGGAAGTATATAATCTATTAAAGCAAAACAAAATTGAAGACACATTTCCTAACGTAGAAATTGCATTGAGAATATTTTTAAGTATGATGGTAACTAACTGCAGCGGAGAACGCTCCTTCTCCAAATTGAAACGAATAAAAAATGAATTAAGAAGTACAATGCTTCAAGAGAGATTAACTAGTTTGTCGCTGATGTCCATAGAATGTGATATTCTCAATACCATAGATTTTGAAGATGTGATTAACGATTTTGCTCATCTTAAATCTAGAAGGGTACCTTTGCAATCAACATAGAATTAATCTAAGGATTTTATGTTAAGCGAGTTACTTTTGTAGATTATTTTTTATATTTCCTATTTTTTTATAGTTAGTAACTAAATAAAAATAAATTTAGAACCTTGTTTGTCTTTCTTTATCTATTGTAACTAAATAGTGTTTTCTCAAGGTCCTAGGGGCCCCATGATCCTAATGTGCCCAGGGCCTCAAATAGTTTAAAGACGGCCCTGACCTTGTATCTAGTTTATTCTTTAACTTCAGATTATTATATTGTTTTTATCGCATTACTGTCCATCCCAAGGTTGCCTGAAAGAAATCGCTTCAGCGATAAGGCCGCCCATTGTATATTGAACTGTATACATGCTACCCACTTATCATACTGTAAATCTATATTGGTTTACAATCTAGAATTATCTATCTATCTTCTTTTTCTTCAAGTCAATGATTGTTTGAATGGCTCCTGAATAAAATCCAACCATCTGCTGTGCCATTCTCTAAGCTTACAGTGACAGCCTTTATATTGTCATTGGTCGAACTGGGTGACGTCACTAGAGTTCGACCATCACAATCTCGAACAAGGACAATTGCACAACAGGACCTCGTTATCAGTGGCTTTATTTAAATCATCTTTAGTGAAGGAGGTAGAATATAGGGTACACGGAAACAAGTGTACCATAGACCGTACGGGGGCTTCGCAGTTACAAGCGAGTGATGTAGTAATGTTGTAATAACAATCCAAATGTTTCAAACATTTTTTCGAGAATTTTCGAGGTATATGACAGCCATGAGTGAGAGTACTTCCAACAACATCATCTCGTTCTGCGAGAAGATAATGCGTATGAAAAAGTACCGGGGTCAACCTTCATGGGAGCAGACGATGCCCACGTCACTGATAGCTCGCACTGATGTGAAAAAACCATTATCACATAAAAAGAATATTGAAACTACAGAATACCGTTGCCATAATTACTTCATGTTGTGTTCCCAGCGGCGAGTAGGGTAGCCAGAGCTCACTGGAGAGTTTGTGCTGTCAGTGGGAAGACTAAATGCTTGCATTAACGGCACAGAAACTCTGTGCTTACAGGGTCGGCTGCGCAAGTGTGACTCCTCTGGAGTTACACACGTCCATAGGCCACGGTAACCACTTCAATCAGGTGGGCAGTGTGTTTGTCTGCCAAGTAAGTGGTACAAAAAAAATTGAAGAATCTCAAGATTTATATATCGAAAAGATGGTTATGAAAAAGATAGTGTTATGCGTAGTTGGTGTTTTGTTTTGTAGTTGTTCCCGAATTAGGCATTTTGCTTAAAGGTGGTTTTTTGCGTATTTTGCGTCTAAAGGTTATGGTGGTATCTCTTTAGCTCACGACTAATGCTCTTCCTTTCTCTGTCGTTACCTCATCCCCCTGCGGTGAAGCAGCCGCGGTCCACCAACAGCTTATGCAGTCTATAAGAGAGGAAGCAGGACAGGATGATGTCAAGGTGTTTCGAATGAAACATTGTGAACTTTACATTCGTTTTTATTACATTATGGAATAATAAATAAACCCCCCCATGTATATACCGCACTATCACCGAGACACGTTTCGCTGCCTTCGGACTATCGCCGTACCTTTCTAACTGGGCTAATGCATGTAGTGTGTTCTCGCTCTAACTAATAGATACAGCATGTTATTTTTAATAAAAAGCTAATTTTCTCATGTCGATTATTTACAATTGGATTTCTGAATTTATTTTGTTTTTAAATTTCAATGGCAAAATTTTAATGGAATGTTTGTTTAGATTCATCTAGTTATTGAGATCATTAGTCATTACATGTATTATTTCTGTGCTCACATTAATTCATTGAATACTTCTCATTTTCACAATTTTATTTGAATTGCAGTCAATCATATTATAATTTTCGTAAAACTTCTGGTCCTACTATTTCGAAATACAGACGACAATTGATTGACGGCTGTTGGAGCAAGAATACACGCTAAAAGTGGAGATCTTAACACAAGAGCCATCATCTTTCATAATAATTTTATACAAAATTTGTGAAATTTTGTTTGTGATTTTCTAGACCACTGTGTGCTCAAAAGCTTATGATTAGTCTAAAAGCTGGTATGACACGGAAAAAAGATTACTTTAGCATTATTAAAAATCATACGAATTTATACAGGATAAATAGCTTCTATTTAAAAAAAATTCTTTAACTTCAACTGTTCTATTATTATTTGTTTGCAGAGGCATACCCCAAGGTCTTAATAGTGGACCCATATCAATTACTGTTCAAGTCAATATCTGTTTCAATAATTCATGTATATCTCATGTTGTTTGTTTTTTACGTATTAATTTCATTACAATTTTAGTATTATTACTAGAAGTAGTTATTTTAAAATATTGAAACACATTGCCCAGCCAGATAGAACGCCGACGATCAATCATTGAGCATATTTCAACCGGCACAATATAATAAACTCCCCATCACGGTTTCACGGTCTTCTCGTAGCCAGGAACAGCTGGCGTCTAAGCAAAACAAATTTAAAGCATTATTATGCGATTTTCGAACGACACAATGTCATTATGATTTATTTTTCGATTCGGCGGGTAGTTGTATTATAATTTCAACATAACTGTACTAATAATTTTCTAGCAATACTCAAATCATTTTAATTATTAAGGTACATAAATCCACTTGATGGTTAAGTGGGCTATTAATCCTATGACATCCTCCCGCTTCAATCATCTCTCAGTAATTCTATTCATTTATAAGGACGCACCAGACAATTGTTTAGCTGAGGCAGATCTAATGTTATCCATCTTTTTAATCTTTTCTTTTTTTCGTGTTTGTGTATGATACATCTCTGCCTACTGCATTTTGAGTATCTTCATCGTTATACGTTTATGTGTAATTAGATGATTATTAATCTCAATTTTATAGACTTGTTAATTAGATACTTATTTCTAAACTGCGCGTTCGTTCGAAAACCGCTAAAACCTTACACCACTCCAAAACATGTCTACATTATTTAAGATACAGCGAAAAAATGAAAAATTATTCCCGCATATATATATTTGGATTTAACTTTGGGATAACTAAATTCTATATACACAATAATAACTCAGCACGAACAGTTTCACCGGAACTTTCTCGAACAATATCTATACCTTAATTAAATACAAAAAATTACTAAACATAAGTATACAAGCTTTTGAAAACAATAAACGTGACTCAAGTATTATCCATTTCAAAATGTACATATATATAAACAAATATTGCGTACGCGCTAAACTCTATCGAAGTTACACAACATCGTTGACCAGAAACATGTTCGGTGACTTCGACGAATCACTCCACCTATTCACTTCCCTTTTAGGAATCGATAAGTTTCAAATTTACACTAATAAAAACGTAAATTATTTCAACACTGGAAGAAATATGGAATCTTGAACGCAAAGTTGAAATTTGTTTAGAAATACTGGACTTAGAATGCTGGAGATTAATCCCATCTCATAGTTTTAGGAAGACATTTTCATTAAATATTTGCGGAAAATCTTTTAAAACTATTTTTATGAAATTCTACGGGTAGTCACTGAGAATGAAAAAATAGTAGATCACGCAGTAGGGATACGTTCTCTTGAATGAGATTGGAATAATCGTACATATATTATAGAATTGGAACAGCTTATAAACAAAGTACAGTAACAATATACACAAGAGATAAACACAGTTATAATTATGAATAAATTTTAAACAGAACCTACTCTTACCGCAGGCTTACTTCTAGCAAGGAATTCAATAAGATGTAAACAATACATAAGCAAAATTGTTATTAACAATATAAATCAATTTGAAATGAACGTTTCTGATCCATCAAATTCCAACTTTGTGCAGTCAATTCCGCTTACAAACGATCTCTGTGACTTAGGAGAAATTAGTGAGAGCCAAAGTGTCCTGCGTTAGACTTATACAATAAAAAATGCTAACACTTAAATAACATGTCGTATAAACTTAGGCATTACTTAACAAGTACAGCTTACACCGATTATTGTGGGACTAAGAAGACAGTATTTGGCGTTATTCTGAATGACATTCAAGTTTCAAACGCACTCGTAACGAGAGAAGACGGTAAATTTCAATTCGGTAATATAAAAGATAGAACTGGTGGAAAACTAAACTAACTTAATACGGCTATTACAAACGCGCGTAGTTACGAAATGGTTTGTCACTCAGAATAAGGGGCCTGGTAGACTTCGACAACCGAGTTATAAGTACGCATTGGAAAAGGGCGTTGTCCAAGAGGCCTGTCCTCTGAGGTATCCTAGCAAAGATACACGAACTGAAAAACAATTTATTATATAAAAATCAATAAATACCTACGTTAATTATCACTAAGGAAGCGTCATTTGGGAACGAATTTTTTAAACTTTATTTTTAAAAAATGATGCTTGCATTTATACTAGTTTAGAAGGACCCATGTCATATTTATTTCTTTTATTAATTAGTACTAAGGGGGCCCGCCCGCACTTCAAAGCAGGAAGCATGCAGCAAATTACCCTACATTTACGCAGCGAATGTTTCTTGACATCCATTTTCAAGAAGCGTTTTTATTGGCAATTTGCTGTGTGCTTGCTGCTTTGGTGTGTGCCGCCGTGACTGTTAAATATCTAACCATTTCATGATTATAGATTCCGGAACGGAATTATAAAAATCCTTCACTTGTCAAAAGGTTCTTATGCTGCTTACTAGACATCGTTTCATTCTGGATTAACTATTAATCCTGCTTACATAATTATTTTCTGCCATAGTTCAATCCACAATAAAAGTTTATGTAACTTTTATTGGTCACACGATATGATCATATCATCTAAATCAATAAAATCATGATCATAATGTTTGCTCATGCACTTGTTTTAATCAGAATATTTAAAATAATTAATAATAAGCACATAATCGTGTCATAAACGTGATATTATTATGACGTTAAAAACTAGGTTAGTAGAATAACAATATTATGATTTGGGAAACCCATTAATAGTTCTATAAATTGGAACTTGTGAATGTTTTTTTTTTCATTTCACATTGATCCATAGGCCTCGGTGAATTACCAACAATATCATTGACTGTTTATCAATGATTAATTCCCATTTGACTTAAAACATTACGTTCAAAATACAATGACATGGGAACTTCGAACATTTGTTAATTTGTTACGTATAAATAGACACTGTTGTCGATACACCATTATGTAAAAGCCATTCAAAATAGCATGTAAGGGAAGAATACGAAATTGAGCTTGGTTACAGCCACAAAAAGGAATATGAGCCAAATGATACCAATTCGAAAGCTTAAGAAGAATCAATATTCGATTGACCTCAATGCATATCGGCTCCTTCAGCATAATCACTAATATTATTAAATTTCAAAGGCTGATAGCGTACAGCTTTTGTTGGACATTGTCAAAATTGATGGTGAAAACCTGAATTTTCAGCTTTTAATACGCTTTTGACTTTTTTATTAATAAGAAAGTGAATTATGCTCCATTTATATGCATTGCACTAACTTTGTTTACATACCACGAATCAAACTCTACGCTCCTAGCCGCTATCAAATCACACGATTCTTTAATAATCATTATTATTAACTGTGACATCTTCTAATCAATCATTTTTGCAACAATACTATTATTCTTACAAAATTCTATTTTTAATGTGATTTTAATTATCTATAATAACCTCAAATTCAATAATATACAAGAGCTAGTCTATAATATTAATGTCATTAATGTATAAGATCTTGAAACAGTAATAGTATCTGTATATTATCGAATTGGTATCCCAAAATTCCTGAATCGCGCTTACACTATTCTTGATCATCATTTCTAAACTATCTCAACGAGAGACTGAAGTCAGTATCAAACAATGCATTAGTAGATGTCACAGTACATTTTATATAATATTTTAACTAGTTTTCGTTTTAAATTTTTAACAATTTCATCCCGGCTCTTTTATATTACATAGATGCTAGTAACAACTTGGGCGATTAATGACAATTCTATGTATTTAGCAAGTTTTTCAAGTAATATTCGACTGGCATTAGTAATTACTAAAATGTAATTAGCTTTTCAAACTAAATGCTTGTGACTAGTTAAAAAAATAAAACGTATAACGCAATTGTTGATATGGTAGATACTTTTGCAAAGAAAGCCGATGACAATAATGAAATAGGTAAACTCAATATTGAGATACATTTTTCTGGTGATTTCACATCAAAACTTTCAAGAAATTTGAATTCCGTCAGTTATTTGTGCTCATCAATTTTGTCGAAATCAACCACTTTTATAATGAAAAACATGAAAGTGTCAATGAATTTGATAGAATTATAGTAGATTGACAAAGATCAACCGAAGTAAAAGCGGATAAAATTTCTAGCATTCACTATAAATATTAATACAATCAAAATAACGAAGACTCAAGATATATTGGCACTATAACTGACATATTTTAGCATCACTTCGCACAAATAATTCCTTGTAGTACACGAATATTATATAATAATGTTGCTATTGTTATTATAACTAGGCGATAACAGATTTTGAACTCTTTAGATATTGAGCTGTTAAAGGTACAAAATTATTTGGAATCACTATTTCTTAACGATTTGTTACTAATAGCCTAGTGCTTGGGAAGTATTAGGTTGCACACTGTGTCGTAGAAAACTATCTACAGTAGCCAGGCTTTGATCAAGCACATCGGGAAGAAGTTAGACAGCCCAATAAAGATCGGCTTGCCTTAGTTTTGTAACGCGTCCTCTCTTTCGCACAATGTATGTCGAAAGCTTGATATCTCTACAGAGTAGTTAAAACCAAAGTTATAGTTTTTATTGTTTTATAAACACATACAGTTTCCACTGCTCAATGAAGGTATCAACGTGTTAGTCCTATGTGCGATAGAGAGAACAACTACAAAACCGAAGTAAATCCAATTTTATCCGAACTCTTGTTCATTTTTCCGATGTGCCAAAACAAAATCTGGGTATTGTAGGTTATTGTTCAACAACTTTAAATATACAAGGGATGTAATGAATTTCATCAAATCCAATTACTTAATACATTTCTTTTGAAAGAACACGGATGCAGTTCATTGTGTCTAATACTAGCCATTATAAGGATTTTTAATATTAATATTTTCCACAGCACAGTACAAACCCCGAAGCAGATATAACAGCCCCGTAAAAGCTTATTTAAAGAGAAAAATATATTACCTAAATTATTTGCCTGTGTACTTAAAAATCTATTGGTGTTAATGTTGAATTGGCGGGCGACGCCATCTTGTAATAAATGTCAAACAAATGTCAAACGTATGACATGTACGTTGTTTTTTTTTTTATCGTGGCGTGTTTGGAAGCTGGGAACGAATGGTTAACGAGTGTATTTCAGGCATGGTGTGCCATCAGGCTATAGCTAAAAGTCGGGCTGCCCTTGTTAACAGCTCTAGGACACGCCGCCAAATGTTGCGTAGCGTATTCGAGCGGGAAAATAGAAATCTCCATAGGAAGAATACGGTCGCCACTTGGGTTAGGATGTGGACTATGTGTAATCTGAAACAGATAAAACATATATGGTTAATTTTTTTGTTGAAATCATTCTTTAGGAGGAAAGTGATGTGCCTTCGACAAAGTTATAGTCAAAAATTATCATCACAATCTTTCATGCAGCCATGTCTAATTTGCCCACTGTGCCCGTGTAACTTGTACCAAAAAAATACATGTGAATTTGAGTAGTAGGGAGGAGGGGGTTTGCCAAAAGGACAAAACGTGATTAATGGACAGCCCCTGATTAAAAAGTGTAAAATACAATTATATTATTAAAGAATAAAAAACCCGACTGCTGTCTAAAAGATCGAAATAAGTTTATTCACTTCAGTCGAGTTTTTTAACAATATCTCTCTTCTCATAACAGTCGCTCGCTTCTCAATTTATCATTCACTGATGCAACCTTTAAACTTTATCTAATGTATTTATTCCTAATTCTATCCATTCAAGTCACTCCACATATCCTTGGTCTGCCTGCCAGTTTAGTCACAAGCAAAACTATATATTCTTTTATATCGTAGCCCATTTTTCTGGGTTGTCTCTTTCATTTTTCAATAAATATTGGACTATCCTGAAGATTCTGTTTTTATATTTCCAGGCGTTTTACGAAATTATTTAGAGGTTTTCATTGTAAAGATATACCTGTTGAGCATAGCCCGGGACTTGGGCAGTGTGTCTGGGCTCTCCTTGAAGAGGAACCTCCTGATACCGAGCACGTACGACTCGATGTAGGCGTCCCAGTCGATGTTCCTCACGTTGAAATCAAAAGTCCTGGGAACAAAGCCAATAGTATTATGTTGAATGGCCGAAATGACACTATAGGAAAAATATTTGGTCTTCGTCTTCTACGCATCAATGGGTAGGTCTGGCATAGGATAATGGAACAGAACTTGGCCACAGCATCAGCGTTCTCCGTTGCTCTACAGAGGTCATCGGCAGTGCAAGTGAAGGGGCACATCAAACAGGAAAGCAAACGCGACATGGACTGAGTTTGGGTCCCGCAGTCGCAGGTCTCTTGCGACCGGTCGGTAAAGCCCCATTTTACCATGTTTTAAAGCCAACTTGGGTCCGCAGGCGGTTTAAGGACCAAGTTGGCCACTGGAGTTGGAAATTTGGATATTTGATGAAGAAGAATTGAAGAAGAAGAAGATATTTGTAAGAAAAGTGTCATTGAAAAATATCTCCAATATACAATATTCGAATCTGGATTTTTTCTAGAAACACATTTAAGACTAAAAAGGCGTGTGAAACTTCATTTCGCCTAAATCTAAAGACATCCTAAGCTCACAGTGCCTAAATAATGTGTTTTTAGTTATGTATTACATGGTAACCCTTCCCTGCCTAGGTTTCCTCTGTCAAGTAATATTCAAGGTCTCTTAGGCACTAGAATATTTATCCGACACAATTGAAGGATCTTTCAGTCAGGTTGTTTATTGAAGCTGCGTGGTTTCCGGCAGAGTAGAATTTAGACCACCCCATCTCTTCCCATGCGGTGTCGTTCCCAATGCGACTAAGGGATAGGGCTGTTTAACATCAGACAGATATATACAGCCCAGACTCAGCCTCAGATGCGTGGCTCGAGTCAACAATACTGCCCGGAAGACGGCAAAAGGCTCAACCTTACGTTGGACCGAATTCAATGATTGGTGAAATGTGGGTGTTAATTCACCTCTGCCTAACCCTCCGGGGATAAAGGCGTGAATATATGTATGTATTTTTATTGAAGTCTAATGTGCCGTAGAGAAAAGGGTGATTGTCGTTTTATGCCTTTTTTCACACTTGTCATGTTCAGCGATCAAAGAGAGGCGACATTATACCTTATCGCTTATTAATAGATAATGTAATCCTTACTCAATACTATACTGGGCTAGTCCAAGTAACGAACCTGCGGTCCTCGGGCGAGAGCGAGGCGCAGAGTGCCTGCACGTTGTCATCGGCGAAGGCCCACTGGCGCGTCGTGAAGTACTCCAGGCACGCCGCCGCCTTCTCTAACTTATTCTGGACGCGGACCATCCTGGAGTAAGAGATGTTATTACCTTACAGTTATGTATATCTATACTATGATGTGCTGGGCAACTAGGACAGAGAAAGAGATGCTTAAACGGTTCGGACACTTGGACTAACAATAGAGATTTATGAAGTGAGGGCGAATAGGCAGCCCGGCAGGGGTTAATCTAGAAATACGTATATCAATCAGATCGAAGGCATTCTATCGTTGCATTTGACCGCATTCGGATCGGCCGTAAAGTAAGCCATACACGCTACGGTCTACCGGAAAGGTCCACCTGTGCAGGTATGCCTGCGCAGTTTAAGCGAACATTCGTAGCGTGTACACGTTCCGGTGTACTGGAGCGGTCTTCAGTTCTTTTTGGGATGGCATCGAATGAGGACCGTGATGGCATCTAATGACCGCAATGACGCGCTGGCATTGCTTTTATTTTGAAGATAAAAGACACAAAAACAGTGAAAAGGAAGCTATAAAAGTGGTGTAAGCATTGGTTATTGAAAAGGAGTCGAAAGTGTCACTTGAAAGAATTTATTTTCGAAATTGGGCTTCTCGAGCCGCCTGAAAACGCTCCATACAAAATCGTGGCACGTGGTGACGTCATAGCGCACTGGCGCGTAGTGAAAATGTATGGGGTGCAAGAGAATATCGCATTTATCTCAGTCTACGTTGCGTTTACACGTATACATTGCGTAATGAGATTGATTTGAAATTTAATAAGGAATCTAAAAAGTAATAAATTTGGCTTTCTTTCGATTGTTAATATTTTGACCTATTTTGGGTATTAAAAATAATGAAAGGTCATAGTTTCAGTTTAGTTAGGCAATATCTTAGTTTACTAAGCATATTTCTAGATAAAATACTAAGACATTAAGTAGTATTGGTAAGAATTCGATGACTTAAGAAAGTTGTTTTATGCTAGCTGCGATAGACGAACCAATTTCATTCTTATTAATTTTGACCTATCCTGTTTTCGGTGCATTTATAATTATTACACATTATTATTATGTATCGAAAATGCTAATAGCACGATAATTTAACGCACGCTCGTATTGGCATACCATACTAGACGCAGTTGCAGGAAATAAACTTTTTACGTGCGGAAACCTCCTCGAGCTTCACTTCACCAGCTGGAGGAAACCCTCACGGCGTTCCGTTACATCGGCCTACACGTCCGGGCACCTGGGGAGGGGGGAGGGTGGAGGGGGAGGGTGAGGCGCAGTACGTACATGGGCTTGCCCCCGCGCGCGGAGGCGGCGAGGTCCATGAGCGCGGCGGGCGCGCGGTGCTGCAGCAGCGACAGCGCGGCGTGCTTCACGCGGTTGCTGGTGATGTCGCCGCCCGGGTACCACACCACCTCGCCTGCGGGCACACAACGGCGGTAACTTCCATGAAAGAGTATTCAATCGATCAATTAGCCCAGCTCAGTCCACTGCTGGACGTAGACCTTTTTTTATACCATTTAGGTGGCAGACAAGCACACGGCCCATCTGATGGAAAGTGGTTACCGTGGCTGTGACGTTTGTAACACCAGAGGAGTCACAGTCGCGCTACCAACCCTGTAAGTACAGAGTTTCTGTGCCGTCAGTGTAGACGACAAAGCAGGACAAACCTTTAGTCTTCCCACTGACACTACGAATTCTCCGGTGAGCTCTGGCTACCCTACTCACCGCTGGGAATACAACACGAAGTTATTATTATAGCCACAATATTCTGTAGGGCAGAGGTACTTCCCCAGTCGGACTGCTCATACCGCCATGCCACTCCCAATGTGCGCCATTTTCTCCGAAACTTCGCCTTCCGCATCCAGTCTGTTCCAGCCACCTTTTTCAAGTCGTCCGTCCATCTGGCTAGGGGGTGTCCTACCTTTCGTTTACCTTGAAAAGTATTAGTTACTAGAAACAGTTATGAGAAGACCCATCCATGCGCACGAAATCACGCGGCGAAGTGTTGCCCTTCATCTGCCTTCAAATTACAATGAACTTTTTTCCCGTAGATAAGATTCAAAATGGTTTTTTTAGTATTTTGTCTAAAAAGTCGCTATCGTCCATTGTTCTTTCAGTAGGAATGCACGCTCATGACTCTCGATATCTTGGCTTTATTATTCCTGATTGCATCCGAGACTTGTACCTCAGGTGCAACAAGGAATTTTATATTTACACAGGTAGCGAATCCACATTAAAATTACTTTAATGTGTGTTGGAGAGAATTCTCTGAAAACCGAAGCAGTCTCTTTGTTTTTAACGTGCGGAGATCCCCTCGGATACCACCCCCGCCGGAGCCAGTGGGGGTGGTTACTATTGTGGACTCGAACCGACTAAAACCGCACGGCCACCTCAGGCCATTACCGAGTTGCCGAGGGCATATTGTAGTCTGTGACATATCCCTCGCGCATCCCGACTGATCCGGAGCCCTAGAACTAACTCTGTTTTTTCTGGAATTTCCGAAGAATTCCCTTACGATAGATTACAAAACTGTAGATACTCACTGAAGGGATGTTTCCGCATGTATTTAAAGCTGGTCTTGACGAAGCGCGACCACGTGATGGGGTTCTGTTGGCCGGTGCAGCAGTTGTACACCACGACGTCCTCGCCTCTGCGGAAGGAAACGCCGACTTTGATAAGACGTTTGACACTCTTGTACATGTTTCAAGTTTTGATACAAGGATGGTTTCTTTTTAAAATAGCATCGTATTTTTGGAGTGGAAGGCTACCATTTTAGAAATTAAAAACATGAATAATTTTCGGATAGTATCTACTGGTGATACAACTTTTGCTAGACCTTGGCTGGAAGGAACAAAACCTAAGAAGTATTGGACGTCCTAAAAGATAGTATGCGTCCCTGTAGTCTCCCTACAAGATATTTATTTATTTTTATTTTATTTTATTTAGTTGGTACAGATACAGACATCAGATCACTGTTGGTAATTATATAAAATATAGGTAGAACATATTAAACCTGAAGTCCACTTGCATCCGTACACAGCATTTTAGTTGACTTCAGTGCCAGTTTACTTAGTAACTACATATTTATCTAAAATTTAATGTATACAAAAAACAAAAACAAAAAAGGAAATAAAAGGGAATAAATGACCATGCTAAGTGGAGAGGAAAAGCTGGAGTTGGGCTACTTTTTTTGACGCTGACGCTGATGTAGTATCCAGCCAGAGCAAGCAATGATGTGGCTATATCGAAATCGAACAGATTAAAACCACACAATATTCCATCATAGGCATCTATTATGGGGAAACTCAGGTATAATACCATAAGGGAAGGAATTTCCTAGGTATCCCACAATTTGAGCCATGTACCTGATATTGCTCCCGATTGTACAACAGGCCTTGCCCACCTTCATTGCAAAATGCAGGATCAAGAAAAAGTACCAAAGGCAATAAATTTTTGCGACGTAAGTGGCGACTAACGAAAAAATACGCAGACGATATCACTGCGAGAGAAGGAAATCTCGAAATAAAACCCTGTACCAACCCGTCTGGCCAGCGTGGAAACAGTAGGCCAAAGCCTCCCAACATTGGGAGGGGACTATGTCCAGCAGTGAGCTGCAATAGGCTACTGTAAACCAATATAAGACGTACGAAGGTCAACTTACCGTCTCAAATGCGTTCTCCAGGCGCACACGATCATGAGGTTGATGACGGTGTCGACTGGCACCAGGTCGGCCACCTTGGTGCCAGTCCCCAGCATGGTGCGGAAGATGCCCTTGCCCACTGCCGCGATGATACCGTTTGGCCCGTTCCAGTTGTCTACCCAACCTTTCACTGGCTCTCGGAGAGATGAGAGCACTGGAAAAGAAAATATGCCAAAATTGGAGACATGTCTTTTTTTTATAACACACAAATTCTCCAGTGAGCTCTGGCTACCCTGGCTGTAACATGAGAAACGTGTTGGTGGAGGAAAAAAATAGGGTCACCCCATCTCTTTCCGGTTTGTTTATCGTGATACCATTAGTTAGTACCATTGAAAGTACTGCGGCAATTTTTACTTGCCGTAGTATCTTTAATGGTACTCTTACGGAAAATTTTATGTACTATGGTACTATCAATTGGTACATACCAATTATTACCATCGAATAAACCACTATGCTATTCTCATCGGACTGCAAACCTTTGAAAAAAGGTACCATCGATGTTATGGTACCACGGCAAATAAAAATTGCACCGACTTGCGTGACGTCATTAAGGAAGGTGTCATCTGAAAACCAGCGCTGCACATCCTTTAATGGTATGTACAGCATTTCATGCTGAGATGGCGACCTTTTTGGGCTCACACAAATATAATCTTAATTTAATTTAGTAATAAATGTATTTTAGTGTTAACGTAATATTGTGCGATTCATAATTATTATTTTTAAAGAATATTAGCAACCGCAACTAATAATATTCCCTCTAACCCCTCCAACTAAGCTAAATTGCATGTGGGAGGACTGGGTTCACGTCGATAGGGTAATGGCCAGGCTTTGAACCCGGGTGTTCGCGTACCTCGTATCGTAATTGCCACAGTACCACCTATGGTACTGTTTAATATTACCACCTTAAACAAACGTCGTAGAAGGCAGAATAGTTTCACATAAATAAAAAGCACGAAAGAGGGTAGATTGATATTTACTCCTAAAACTTTTCACACTTAACCGCCAGTACTCCAGTTCCACCGCGATCATGACGCTTGCAACAGCGCCTAAATATCGGAAATATCGGTAAATATCCCAATATCTCGTGACTGATATGTGAGTGACCATGATAGTTTAAATAACTAAATAGTTGCTTTAAGATCATCGGCCTCACAAGAATGTTGGAAGAAGGAAACACGTGTGCTGGCAAAGAATCCATAGATTTCGAGAAATTTTTAGATTTACATTAGAATCTCCTATTATATTTTTATTATTATTCATGACATTATGGAAATATTAATATTTTGCGGTTATTGTTGAAATGCATTATAATAATTTTGACATTATTTCACGTTGACATTCAAATCTCTTATTATACGATTATTATTGATGACATTATGATAATATTAATAGTTTTACTCTTTATTGTTGACGTTCATTAATAATTTAAAATTTACACAATTTTACATCGGAATTCAAATATCGTATTACATTAAATTAGACGAGTTAATAATATGTATAAAGGTTATTAATAATTATGAATTATGGTATAAATAAATCGATTTTGAATTAATGATACATGTACTTACTAACCATATTCTTAGTAAATAAACTAACCATATTTTAAATTTAATAATCTGTACACCGTGTTAAATGGTATGACATAGTGCACTGATATTAATGTTGAGATCTTTTGTAATACCTATGTTTCACAAATAATAAATAAATGAAATGAAATGAAATAGGTAAGAACTTAATCTTATATCATAAATTTCACTTTAATAAGCAAAAATAGCAATATATGTTCGTCACCTTTGCGGTCGAGACAATGGGTAGTTGGGGTACCGATGCCAAAAATCTAGTAAGCGAATTAGGGCGCAGGTTGAGGGACAAAACCGGTGACTCCCGCTCCGGCTCGTACCTGGGGCAACGGTTGGCCATAGCTATTCAACGGGGCAATGCCGCCAGCGTCATGGGCACCTTTGCACCCGGTACGATGAGGGGCGGGTTAATAGATTAGACTTGAATGGACTGTCATTTTGACTTTATAAAAATGTAGACATAATGTTATAATTGTATCCGCGGTAACCTAGTGGTATGGGTATTGGACTGCTGAGACGAGGTCTCGGGTTCGATCCCAGGTTTTACCATGGCACACACCAATGACTTTTCGATGCTTTTCGAAGTTATGTGTGTATTTATCGCAGGTTTATAAGTGCCCTGTTAATGGCAATAGGCTCGCCACCTATTACATTGGGACCTAAACATAAACTGGCGAAATTATGTGGGTGCTAGCACCTCTGCCTGCCCCTTCGGGGATATAGGCGTGAGTTTATGTTATGTATATGTATGTTCTTTAATAATACTAGATGTATTAATCCAACCAGCTTATTCACGGCATGAATAGGCGTTATAAGTTAAAAACTATGTCGCGTTGCTTATCGGCAGTTTTAGGCGTATGCAATCAAGTTATCACTTGATAAGACGGTTTAGCTTCGAGTTGCTGATAACATATTATATAATTATTGATAAACCGAAGCATAGTCTAACAGCCTGTCTCACCACTTTCCGATAATATATATATCTGATAAGGATTTGCTAACTTATACAGGTCCTAGATTCTGCGAATTTTATGTTAAAACCACTGTCATACCAAAGACACAATTAATTTAATTTTTATATCCCCGAAGGGGCAGGCAGAGATGCTAGCACCCACATTTCGAAAGTTTATGTTTAGGTCCCAATGTAATAGGTGGTGAGCCTATTGCCATTAGCCGGACACTTATAAACCGGCGATAAATACACACATAACTTCGAAAAGCATCGAAAAGTCATTGGTGTGTGCCATGGTAAAACCTGGAATCGAACCAGAGACCTCGTCTCAGCAGTCCATTACCCATACCACTCGGCTAGGATAGGAGTAATGTCTAAAATTTAATGGCACCTTGTAGAGCGAATGGAAAAATGTAATGACATACTACATAGACAGGTTGCCTTCCTTTTTTCTTCTTTTTTTAAATAGAACACGTCAATTAGACCTCGCCTTGCCTGATGGTAAGCTGCCGGCAAAGTCTCAGAAAAGAGGGTCACCATTGCTTACACACACCATGTGACAATGGTGACACTCAGCTTGACGGCCTCATCATATGCTTTTTCACGCCCCGCTTAAAGCCAGTTTAAACTGTATGCATGCTACGTAAGTTTTACTGTAATCTATTGGTGTACAATAAAGAATTATCTATCCATCTAGATCTAAGTGCCATGTAATGTTAGACTTTAAAGGCATAGCAGTAAAATCTAAAATATAATGGGACCTTGTACAATGAATGGAAAAATGTAATTGACTCTTCATTTCATTTTGAACTTTGAGGCAGCATACATAAAGTTTAAAATTTAATGGCACTCTTTGCAGTGTCCGTGTAATGACATTGGTTTACCTTTGAAATAAAATTAACAGAATCGAGGAGCAGGTCCACGATTCTGCTAAAACAAAACCACACACAGCGCAAAGAATGGCACTAAATTTTAAACTTTATTTCTAAAAGCTTAAAGTCCTAAATTTAATGAAAAGAGTATCAGTACACTTTTCATTTTCTCTGCAAAATGCTTCTTATGTTTGGACATTAGCCGAATGCTTTAAACTCTAAAATTAAATGGATTTCTGGCAGTGTATGTATGGGCAGTTGTTTTACTTTGGCAGAATCGAGACGCAGGTGTACAGAACTCTACCTATACCTTCGAGGTCAAGTTATCCTCACGTGTACTGTAAGTCGGCAAATCTGCTAAACAGCAGATGAGGTTAGGGCACAGGCTTTACTCTCGGATTTGGATGGTCAGGTGGCAGTCGCTCCTGGTTTCGTTTCCCAGAGGTTAGAAAGCCTTCGTGTAGGTGACCTTTATTAATATATTGTGACCCCAGCGAGTCCAGGAGAGTACATTAGGCCGCCATACGAACATCTGTGTCATTTGTTACCGGTTGTTAGAGCGTAAAAAGTCCGTTAATCAGGCTAGCGGGTTTTGGAGGTAAGTTAGCTGTGTGGATGCTATATATTTATATGGGATTACAAAGTTATTTATGCATTTAGTAAACTACATACATACATATGATCACGCCTCTATCCCCGAAGGGTTAGGTGGAAGTGATTTAACACCCACATTTCACCAATTATTAAATTCAGAGCCACGTAATCGGGAGTGAGCCTATAACTGTCATTCGGGTACTATTGTTGACTTAAGCCGTGCATCTGAGGCTGAATCTGGGCTGTGTATATCTGTCTGATGTTAAACAGCCCAATCCCTTAGTCGCCTTGTACGACACCGCATGGGAAGAGATCGGGTGGTCCAAATTCTACTCTGCCGGGAACCACGCTAGATAAATGACAGCCGTTCAATTTATTGAACTGTTTTAAGACTTCTTGGTAAGCCTACTATACACTTCAAAAGAACAACGATAATTATTATTTTAACGCAATAGTATTATAGGCGTTTCTTGCATTACCCACTGATCGAATTCACGGTAATTTTATCAATATCTGCGCCCTTGCTGATAGCGATATCAATGATTACAAACGTCTGTCTATCTCTCATAGAATAAGGACAAGGTATTAAATGCAGTTCCATGGTTTGTAGTACCATGTTCCGAATTATTGGGAACCCTGAGGTCACGAACAGACTCGAGCCTTTGCAAATGCGTAGAGATATTGCTTCCTTGGCTGTATTTTACCGTCTCTACCACGGTGAGTGTTCTGACGAGCTCTTCCAACTAATCCCACCATTTCCTTTCCTACATAGGACAACACGTGCAGGCCTTAGATGTCACCCTCACACTGTGCAGAATATACGAGCAAGAACCAAGCGGTTCGGAGACTCTTTTCTTTGCCGCACCACCAAGACCTGGAATTCATTACCAGCACACGTGTTTCCTTCTTCCTACAGTCTCGGGGCCTTTAATCGGGGCGTGAAAAAGCATCTGATGAGGCCGCCAAGCTGAGTGCCAACATTGTAACACTTAGTGTCTGTAACGGTGACCCTCTTTCCTGAGACTTTGCCTTTAGCTTACCATCAGGCGAGGTGAGGTCAAGTTGGCGTGTCCTATATAAAAAAAAACCGGCAATAGGATACTTTCCTATAATAACTTTTAAATTATCGCGTTCCATGATATACAATAATGTTAACGCGAGTTAACGCGATCATGGTGTAGGTTCACCATGCTCGCGTTAACTCGCGTCAGACCTTTGGTTTGCCTTTTTTAACGGGCAGCAATTCACTTGGATATCCCCCAGCGGGCCAGCGGGGTGGTTATGTCATGAGCCATCAGTTGCCGGAAGTGAGCACGGCCCACCTGATGGAAAGTGGTTACCGTGGCATATGGACGTGTGTAACACCAGAGAAGCCACACTCGCGCTGCCGACCCTGTAAGCACAGAGTTTCTGTGCCGTCAGTGTAGAGGACAAAGCAGGACAAGCCTTTAGTCATCAAATTGACAGCACAAAATTCTCCAGTGAGCTCTGGCATATCCCTCGCGCACTCCGTCTGACCCAGGGTTATCGAAGGCCTCATCGGGTGTGGGACTACGGCGTCCCCATCTTTCCTCAGAAAAGGGAGAGTGACGCAAATCACGCCGCCTGTCTCGGCCTGCTTCTGCTAGAGTGACAGGCGGCTTCAATTGTCACCCCCAGGCCTGCGCTCATGGAGGACGGAGGCCATTAAATGACCTCCGACGCCAGAGTCGCCTATGCGCATTGCGGGCTGTGCGCGACAGGACCTAAGTCTCCTCCAGCCCTGTTACCTTGCCTAGTCTAATGAGCGAGAGATATATCTGTCAGATGTTAAACAGTCCTATCCCTTAGTCGCCTTGTACGACACCGCAAGGGAAGATATGGGGTGGTCCAAATCCTCTGCCGAGAACCACGCGGATAAGAGACGGAGTTTTTTTTTTTACGTGCGCAAAATCCCCCCGGATACCTCCTCACCGGGAGCCGGTTATGTCGGACTCGAACCGACTAAAACGCACGCCGCCTGTGGGTCGCTTTGGTTGCCGAAGGTGAGGTTGACAGGCATATCCCTCGCACCCCGGCCGACCCAGGGCCATCTCTCACGATCTGGCCCTCTTCTCGGGTGTGGGGACTACAGAGTCCCCAACTCGTCCCCGGAAACGGGGAGGCGCACCAGGCGCACCACCGCCGCGGCCTGCTACTGCCAGGGTGACAGGCGGCTAAACCTGTCACCCTCCAGCCGGGGATAAGAGACGGAGTTGCCATACGGAAAAGAGGAAACCGCATAGAAATTATTTGATTCGTCATAATTATTAATCATTACTTCATCGAAAATGACTAAGTCATACCTACCTACTTCAAGTACACTGATAAGTATGATAGTTAATACTATCCGGATACTCGATTACTTTTTTGTATGTAGCCAATAATATCTTATCGCACAGTAATCAAATATCAGCCGATGACGTCACTGCTAACTCACACCTGTACAACCTTTATGGGGTAAGCAGAGGTGTGTCAACATTCTGTGTTACGCCAACTGTTTTCTTGACAATTGAATAGCTCGTGTTGGTTCCCGGTGGAATAGAATACTACTACTCCGGACGGTCTCTTCCCGGTCTCTTCCCTCGAATGTCTTGGAAGGGGACTAAAGGATAGTGCTGTTCTCCGTCCCATAGTAAATATATAGCAATACAGCCATGTTATGTGTGTATTTATCGCGGTTTATAATTGCCCAGTTAATGGCCATAGGCTCGCCACCTATTAAATTGGGACATAAACATAAACTGGCGAAATGTGGGTGCTAGCACTTCTGCCTACCTCTTCGGGGATATAGGCGTGAGTTTATGTTATGTTTTATTTTTTTACAGCCATTGTCCTTACGGACCAGACAATCATTTTACATACAAACATACATACATATAATCACGCCTTTATCGCTGGAGGGTTAGGCAGAGGTGAATTAACAATCACATTTCACCAATAATTGTATTAGGTCCCACGTAATAGGGGTGAGGCTATTGCCGTATTCAGGGCACTATTGTTGACTCGAGCCATGCATCCAAGGCTGAGTCTGGGCTGGTGTTAAACAGCCCTATCCCTTAGTCTCCTTGTACGACACCGCATGGGAATCATTTTCCAATGTTTTATTTATACATTATTTGATATTTTCATAATATTTCTTGACATAATTGTAAAATTTTGACATTCATATGTGCTCTTTATGTGCCTAAACTGGATAAATGAATGTCGGCAGCAGGGGTGTGACACCCCTGGTGTTGCACACGTTCAAAGTGGCACGGATCCCAAAACTGAGTGGTGTCAGTGGTGTGGTTTGGGCCTCATACACCTGTCAATACATTCAATCACAACATTCTCTGTACGTTTGTGTTTGTGTCACTCAAACAATACACTTTCAACAAACATACACACTTTCACATATATAATATTATTGTTATAGAATGTGAAAGTTTGTAAGTGTGTCTGTTTAGTTACTTTTGTCGTTACTCATAAATATATGCGAGTGTAACGCCCCTGGTGTTGCACACGCCCATAGGTCACGGTAACAACTTACCATCAGGTGGGTAGATAAAAAAATTATGGGTATTCCCCTCAGGCATAGACAAGACCCTGCTATCTACTTCTATCGTATTTGTTCCTCATTCTTGTAATACCATTGATTGATTTAGGTGAATCCCAAAACAATAGGCTATTTGATTATTTTTTAAATTGTAGAACACAAATCACTTTATTATGATAATACATACATACATATAATCACGCCTTTATCCCTGGAGGGTTAGACAGAGGTGAATTAACACCCAGATCTAGACTAGTGGATAGGGCTCTTTAATATCAGACAGACATATACAGCCTAGACTCAACCTCAGATGTATGACTTGAGCCAATAATAGTGCCCGGAAGACGGTATTAGGCTCACCCTTTATTACGTGGGACCGAATTCAATGATAGGTGAAATGTGGGTGTTAATTCACTTCTGCGTAACCCTCCGGGGATAAAAGCGTGTTTATATGTACGTATCAACAATTACTTATCACTGTTTTAAGGGTCCTGTACCTCAAAAAGAAACAACGGTACCCTTATTGGATTATCTCATAGTCTGTCTGTGTGTCCGTCTGCCTGTCAAGACCTTTTTCTCAAAAATGCGTGGGGTATTAAGTTGAGATACATACGAGTACTCAGGTCTATAATGTCTTGAAACTGTGCAAAAATCAAATTTCTAAGTCAACGTATTCAAAAATATATTACGGTTTATGCAGCTTAAGTTACGGAACTATATAAATACCGCAGTAGCCTAGTGGTATGGGTAATGGACTGCTGAGATGAGGTCTCGGATTCGATCCCAGGTTTTACATGGCACACACCAATGAATTACCGATGATTTTCAAAGTCTTGTGTGTATTTATCGCAAGTTTATAAGTGCCTGGTTAATGACAATACGCTCGCCACCTATTACATCGGGACTTAAACATAAACTCGCGAAATTTAGGTGCTAGCACCTCTGCCTACCCCTTCGGGGATATAGGCGTGAGTTCTGTAAAGTTATAGGTATAAAAATGGTTATAAAATAATTGCTGGCACTGTCCTTATTAAACTACAGTAAAAAACAGGCAGCTTTGAAGAAGCCACTCACCGATTGAAGGTCTTACGATGGAAACCGGAAGATTCCCACTTTCTTTAATGAGCATGTCCTCGGCTAGCGCTTTTGTGAACGTGTATGTGTTCGGCCGATCACCTGGAAACAGAGAAGATGAGATTACTACTCATGGAATATGAAATATATGGAACCGCCAATTGTGCAGTCCGACTGGGGAAGTATCTCCGCCCTACAGAATACCGCGGCCATAATAACCTCGTGTTGTTTTCCCGGCGGTGAGTAAGGAAGCTAGAGCTCACTGGAGAGTTTTTGTGCGGTCAGTGGGACAATCAAATGTTTGCCCTGCTTTGTCTTCTGCAATGGAATTCCCTAATCATACAGCGTAAGCAATCATTGTCATTGGTCAATCTTTATCAAGGCTGCGCAGCGCTGCGCTCGACGCTGTGTGCTTAGCGAAATTGCACAGCTGCACTGACGGCACAGAAACTCTCTGCTCTCACAAGGTTGGCAGCATGCATATGACTACCCTGGTGTTGCACACGCACATAGGCCACTGTAAACACTTTTCAAGTAGGCCGTGTGCTTATCTGCCTTGAAGTTTAAGAAAAAAAAAGGAAAAGAAACGCGTGACTGTAAATTAAGATAAAAAAAAAATTCTAGTCCAGGCGGAATTTCAACCCGCTATCTTTCTCTTAGCTGTAAGGGAAAGATCTGACCACTGAATTACTGAACCATCCAATTTTTTCTAATCATAAATCCGTCTTATTGTTGAATAGTTATCATAATGAATGAAATATTAAAGCATTTAGAATCCTAACTAATACTAACTAGATGAGTGTCGGTTGGATGAATGGCTTACAGTGAAAAACAAACAATAAAAGAGACACGGACTAGACTGAACTATACTCCAACACCATGAAGTGGACATATCAGCAAACTGCTGCTTATCCATAATTTAAATAATAATAATAATGTTGGCAGCGCGAGTGTGACTCCCTTGGTGTTGCACACGTCCATAGGCCACGGTAACCACTTTCCATCAGCAGCCACCGGCTATGTGCTTATCTGTCTACCAAGTGGTACTTGTAAAAAAAAATCTGGCCTGAACCGATTGAGATATAGAAAAAAATAATCTGTTCAGGCGAGATTTAATTTTTTCTAAAGTTAGTATTCTAAATGTTTCAAAAAATTTATTCAATCTGAGTGCGAGTGTGACACCCCTGGTGTTGCATACGTCCATAGGCCACGGTAACCGCTTCCCATCAGGTGGGCCGTGTGCTTGTCTGCCAACTGAGTGGTATAATAAAAAAATAAAAAAATGAACCACCACTCACCGACGAGGTCCGGCGTGATCCTGTCCACCAGCTCGTCTGGCAGCGTCTGCACCAGCGTCACCACGTGTTCAGGATGCGCGGGCGGAGAGTACACCTTCTCTTCAACACACTCCCGCTCGCAATTACAATACGCGGTAGAAACGTGGACCAGCGCCTGGAAAGTTACGAGATTCAGGGTGAATTTGGTACCTGGATGAACTGGATATGGTACTTTTTAGTGACGCAATACGATAATATGCAAAGCGAATTATCCATCACCCTTTGAGCTTTTTCACAACTCAGTTCAACAGCCATCCGTGGGAGCCTAGTGGAACCGCGGTAGCCTAGTGGTATGGGTAATGGACTGCTGAGACGAGGTCTCTGGTTCGATTCCAGGTTTTACCATGGCACACACCAATGACTTTTCGATGCTTTTCGAAGTTATGTGTGTATTTATCGCAGGTTTATAAGTGCCCGGTTCATGGCAATAGGCTCGCCACCTATTACATTGGGACCTATACATAAACTGGCGAAATGTGGGTGCAAGCACAATTCGGGGATATAGGCGTGAGTTAATATTATGTTATGTCAGTTCAACGGCTTTCAATATAACTAGGAAATGGCTGATCTTTTATAGTTTTCACGAAACAACCCACTGCCGATATCGTAGTCATGTTGGTACACCAGCTCCTCGATTCAGCTAAATCAAAACCACTGTCATACCAAGGATACAACTAAAAATCCATTTAATTTTAGACCTTAAAGCAATGCCGTTAAAGTCCAAAATTGAAAATCAGGGTGAATAAAAAAATTGTAATGTATTTTGGACTTTAACTGTATAGAAATAAATTCTAAAATTTAGTGCCATACTTTGTAGTGTCTGTGGTAAGTTCAGTTAAATAATTTAATACCCAATTATGAAAATAGAAGAAACGAAAGGTGTAGCCAGGATCGTAATAATTGAAAATACCTACCCCAATGGGAAAGAGGTGTGTCAAAGTCAAAGTAAAAAATAATTTAATCCGTGTATAGACCATTAAAAGACTTGATTAACGAATGGACCACACCGGTTCGAATCGCGGCCGTGACCTGAGAAGACTTCGGCAAGAAAGTCAGTGGGTTTTTTTTGGTCTACTTACATGGTGGTTGTATGTGTGTATGTATAACTGACCTCAAGACTGAGCATACGATGACAGAGCTGCACCAGCTGCTGCGTGCCCAGCATGTTGATGGTGACAGATAATTTCAGCTTCTCGTCAAACTTCACCGTCGCCGCCGAGTGGAACACCACTGATACCTGGTGGAACAAAATTTAACATCCATGCTAATACTATTACGCAACTGAAGAGTTTGTTTGGTTGTTTGGTTGAACGCGCTAAGCTCAGGAAATAGTGGTTCGAAATGAAAAAAATCTTTTGTATTGAAAAGCCCGTTTATCAATGAAGGTAAAGACTAAATATCATCACGATACTCCTCAAGGGAGCGGAGTAGTAATCATAAAAGTCAACGAATCCGGCAAATTCCCATACATAAAATACTGGCCTTTTATGGTGATACGGGGTTTCGAAGTATACCACAGGCGAAGCGGGGGGGGGGGGCTCCCCCAATTAAGTGGCTACCGTGGCCTATGGTGTAGTACCAGACGCGTTACACTCGTACTGCCGACTTTGAAGAAACCTTCTAAATGCCCTTCTTGAAGAACCCCACATTGCAGTGACTTGGAAAAACCACAGATCCACAGCTTGTGCGTGCGTAGGATTAACCGTTTCCGGTCGTATTGTGTGAGGTTGTATTGTTGAATTAACTGCCTATGGTGAGCGCTGCGATGATAGGATGTAGCTGCTGTGGGCATCATGTCGATCAATTTTTCTATAGGCGTTAAAAACACGTGTCTGGTCCAAGTATCTCTGCACTCTTCTAAAGCTCCTCGATCTAATAGCCGCGTGGATCCCGGCAGAGTAGAATTTAGGCCACCCCATTTCTTCCCATGCGGTGTCGTAAAAGGTGACTAAGGGATAGGACTGTTTAACATCAGACAGATATATACAGTCCAGACTCTGCTTCAAATGCATGGCTCGAGTCAACAATAGTGCCCGGAAAACGGCAATAGGCACACCCCGTATTACGTGGGACCGAATACAATGATAGGAGAAATGTGCGTGTTAATTCACCTCTGCCTAACCCTTTGGGGATAAAGGCATGATTTATGTATGTCCTCGATCTATTCGGTCACCAAGTCTTACCTTCTGACAAAGCATGGTTTGGTCTGCGATGCTGATGCCCAGCTCCGGCTCGGTGATATCACCCACTATGGGCACTATCTTGTTCAGCGCTTGAGGACTCTCTCTCCGTAGGGTTTCGAATAACTGGACAACAGAAAAAAAGCTTTTTTTAAGATAATGTTTTGGTTCATGCTAATACTTTTCCAGTGTAACTTCAGGTTTGATATTTAGTTTGCAACAGCGCCGAAATATCGGAAACTCAAAACAATGCAACATGATAAATATCCCGATTATTTTGATACTGATGTGAGTGACCATGATAGTTTAAATTCTTTAAATATATATGTTCGTAATAGTAAAATAATAGATTTTTAAAAATGCATTATATTGATTGAGTGTAACAGACAAGGTTGTGGAGTATGGTTTGTACCTAGGATTATCATTATAATGACATTGGATACGACGGTACATCAATTAAAGCAATGAACCTCGTGTCCGAGGTGACATCACACAATGATATACTGAACTTTTTTTTATAACACTAACCTAAGTGTTATAAAAAAAGTTCAGTAACAGACAAACAGACGGCCCACCTGATGGAAAATAGTTACCGTGGCCTATGGACGTGTCCAACACCAGGGGAGTCACTCTCGTGCTGCCCTGTAGCAGAGAGTTTCTATGCCGTCTGTGCAGAAGACAAAGCAGGACAAGCCTTTGGTCTTCATCATGGCACCACAAAACCTCTCTAATAAGCTCTAGCTACCCTACTCACCGCCGAGAATACAACACGAGGTTATTATGGTAGCGGTATTCTGAAGGACGGAGGTACTTCCTTAGTCAGACTGTTCTATTGGGATGGAAATACGGCCGTGTCACACCTCTTTTAAAAAAACTTTTATTTAGGTACGTAAATTAGTGGGTTCCCAGTGGAATACAGCCACCCTAGCTCTTCCCGCGGGTGTCGTGGGAAGCGACTAAGGGATATGACTGTACTCCATCCGACAGTCCGCTTGACGGTAATAGTCTCGCCCACTATTACGTGGGACCGAAAACTATAGTTGACGAAATTCGGGTGTTAATTCACCTCTGTCTATCCCTTCAGGCATTTTATAGGCGTGAATATGTTTATCTGTTTGTATGTATTTGTTAACGTGATCATAGTATCGCCGTAAACGCGGCATATCGGAATAAATTGTAGCCTATGTTACTTATGAAGAATGTGGCATTCCAATGATGAACAAATTTTTGAAATCGGTGCAGAAGTTTCTTAGTATAAAAGTAAGTGTAAAAGTATCTAAGTCTGTTTATCCGCATTCTTTTTTTTTTTTACGTGCACAAAATCCCCACGGATACCTCCCCACCGGAGCCGGTGGGAGAGGTTATGTCGGACTCGAACCGACTAAAACGCACGCCGCCTGTGGGTCGCTTTGGTTGCCGAAGGTGAGGTTGACAGGCATATCCCTCACACACCGGCCGACCCAGGGCCATCTCTCACGATCTGGCCCTCTCCTCAGGTGTGTGGGGGCTACAGAGTCCCCAACTCGTTCCCGGAAAACGGGGAGGCGCGCCAGGCGCGCCGCCGCTCGGCCTGCTTCTGCCAGGGTGACAGGCGGCTCCACCTGTCACCCTCAGGCCGGCGCTCATGGGGGCGGAGGTCGTTCATCGACCTTTGACGCCCGAGTTGCCTTCGTACGCGGGCAGCTTGGCTTGCGATCCTTCGTCGCTCCCGCTGCCGCTCCCGCCCCGCCTCCTCCTTCACGAGCATTACTTGCTCGCAGAAGGAGGCGCTGTTTATCCGCATTCTAGATTCCATGACACAAGCTAGTTAAGCTAAGCTTACCATCGGTCTAGATAGCGTTTTGTAGAATGTTGTAGAATATTCATTTATTATTGTATAGCGTTGTGAACATATAAAATCTAAAAAATTTAAAACATATTTTCGTATGATTATTTCACTGTGGCAGTTCATTATAGTGGTTATTTTATGTAACGTAAGCTGAAGGCAAACTATCCCCACTTAGGTGGCAGACAAGCACACGGCCCACCAGATGGAAAGTGGTTACCGTGGCCTATGGACGTGTGCAACATCAATTTTCGTTATTTTTCGAGAATAAAAAAATGGTCAAATAGCCTATTTGTTTTTGATTTGTAGACAGAAGTATAACCATAGTTCTTATTTTATATATTGGATTATTATATCAATTTACACAGCAGCAGATTCTCTTTCGTTCACTGCTATGCATTTACATAGCAGAGAACGTTTACCGGGTCAGTTAGGTCCTCACATATGAAATTGCTGAAATTTTCTTACAGATTCCTGAGTTCGTTATTCCTGTAATTTAATAGCTATTTCCATTATTTATATTTTGTTTGAAAGTTGATTTCAAGAATTTACAACTCTGTATTAAATTTGTTTTTATTGGCCGCTTGAAAAATTAAATTCGATCTTCAAAAACACTACTTCCTAAATGCTATCCATTTTGATGATAAATTTTGTATTACTTTTTTACAGCTGTCACTTTTCAAATATGTAATAAAATAGTTGCCATTCCTAAAAAAAATGCTAAAATGTTAGTACTGAAAATTGGGTTACCTATTTCTACGAAAAATAACGGCTTTTTCATATGTAATGACGATGTATTAGATTATTATATCCCCGAGCTACAGCCTCCGAACCCACAATTTACGGAGGTATTGGTGGCGGTACTGGTGGTAGAAACTTGGTGGCACAAATTTGTCTCAAGTTTCGACCGGGTAGGTACCACCGTGCACTATTGCGAAAAACCCTCCATAGCAATTCAATCTCGGTTGGATTGTGTTCAGGGGTCAGCATGTGCATAGCCGGGCAGAGGTGGTGGTTGTCGCAGCACTAGTGGGACCAGTGGGTCTTGGCGTAGTCTAGTGGGGATGGCGCGGGGCGATGCGCCGAACAGGGAGACCTGTAGAAACGGTGGTGCCGCTGGCCGCCCGCGGTATAGTACAGGGGCCCAACTGGGGTTAACCACCTTGGGAGGCTGCCTCACCAGGCCGCGCATAATCCCGATATGGTTCGTCGTGCCGGTTGGTGACCGGATTTGGGAGCCCGGCGACCATACTCGGGGGGGTACGGGGGCCCTTCCGTTCGGCGCGTCGGCTCTCGCCATGCCTCACATTCATAGATAAAACCAATATCCCGCGCTTTGTCACACGGTGCTGCGGCGGCAATCACTTCTTTTTTTCACGCCTTCTCCCACCCAAACTCATAGCAGCGCAATTTATAGAAAAAGGCAACACAGCGGCTCGTCACACTCCCAAAAGCTTGCTATTTGAGGTGGAGTCCACTAACATCTGTGGGCTCCATGCAAACCTCAACGCCGTCCACCAACACCTAGAGACGGCGAAACCTGCCATGTTTTTTCTAACGGAGACGCAAATACACCGCCCTGACGACACGACCTACTTGCTCTACCCTGGCTATGTTCTTGAGGAAAGTTTTCGTGCAAAAGCCGGGGTGTGCGTGTTTGTTAGGGCGGATGTTTGCTGTCGCCGTTTGCGCTGCCTAGAGGACCCATCCTTCTCCGTCCTTTGGGTACACGTAGACCATGGCCCTACGAGTCAGATCTATGTGTGCCTCTACCGTTCCCATACAGGAGATGCTGAGACAACTCGACTCTTTGAATATCTGAGTCAGGCGGCAGATGATGCGCAGGAGCGATTTCCGAATGCCGAAATGGTATTTTTGGGGGATTTTAACGCCCACCACGAGATCTGGTTGGGCTCCTCCAAAACAGACCATGCGGGAAGAGCCGCCCACGCATTTGCTCTGGCGCACGGCCTGACCCAATTGGTGCACGAGGTCACTAGGATACCAAGAAGGTCGGGCCAAGCACCTTCTCTGCTAGACCTTCTGCTGACGAGTGATCCGGACCGGTACAGTGTATCGGTGCGAGCCGCATTAGGCAACTCTGACCACTGCCTGGTCTGTTCCACGGTGCCTATTATGGCGCCCCCACGACCCGTGCAGGGGAAGCGGCGTCTCTGGCACTACTCGTCAGCGGACTGGGATGGACTTCGTGACTATTTTGCGTCCATCCCGTGGGTTGAGCGCTGCTTTGAAGGTAAGAACCCATCGGATTGTGCTACTGCTGTCGCCGGTGAGATCGGTCTGGGTATGGAATACTATATCTCATACACCGATGTCACCGGTGACCGCGGGGTGCGCCCTTGGTTCGGGCGCGAGTGCGCGGAAGCTGTTGAACAAAAACAGTCTGCGTACCGCGCTTGGGTAGGGGCGCGCGCCACGCGCCATCCCAATCTGGGCCACTTCAAGGCAGCGTACAACAGAGCCACAAAGGTCTGTAGAAGGGCCTATGTCAGAGCGGATGCCCTGCGCATAGCGCGGCTTGGTCAAGAGCTAGTGATGCATCCCACGGGAAGCCGTGGCTACTGGCGACTGGCTAAAGCCATGCAAGCCAACTTCTGTCAGCCTTCGCTGCCTCCACTGCGTAACCCTGATGGATCCCTGGCCCATGAGTCGCAAGAGAAGGCAAATCTGCTGGCTAATCTCTTTGCGGCCAACTCCCGAATCGATGATTGTGGTACGCAGCCACCAACACTACCCGACAGTGACCACGCGATGCCTGATATCCATATCAGGCAACGCGATGTCCGTGCAGTGCTGCAATCACTCGATGTCCGGAAAGCCAGTGGTCCGGATGGTATTCCAGCGGTAGTTTTGAAAAAATGTGCAGCGGAGTTGTCTCCAATGCTTACGCGCCTGTACCGGCTATCCTACAGTTCGGGTACAGTGCCTTTGCCTTGGAAAGAGGCGAATGTTCAGCCGATTCCCAAGAAGGGGGATCGCTCGGAGCCAGCCAACTATCGACCCATAGCCGTCACCTCAGTGCTGTGCAAAGTGTTTGAGCACATAATTAACAAACAGCTCATGCGGCACCTAGAGGATCACTCCTTAATTAATGACCGGCAATATGGCTTCAGACCGAAACGGTCAACGGGTGATCTTCTAGCATACGTTACCCATCTTTGGGGTGAGGCTATGGACAAGCACGGCGAGTCACTGGCAATTAGTCTTGACATCGCCAAAGCTTTCGATAGAGTCTGGCACAAATCGCTTCTTTCTAAGCTACCTGCCTTTGGTCTGCCTTCTAGGCTGTGCAACTGGGTTGCTAGCTTCCTGCAGGGGCGCCGTATTCGCGTCCTTTGTGACGGACGAGCTTCAGAGTTTCTGCAGGTTAATGCTGGCGTGCCCCAGGGGTCCGTCTTATCACCCACTCTCTTTCTTCTGCATATCAACGACATGCTGTCTACCGGCAATGTTCATTGTTATGCAGACGATAGCACTTTACATGGGAGTTATCATGGACATCCAGCGGCCAAGCAGTCAGATATCGCAGAGAAAAGGCAGCTTCTTGTCACTGAGCTTGACGGGGTCCTGAATCACATTTCTCAATGGGGCTCTGAGAACCTGGTTGAGTTCAATGCCAAGAAGACGCAGGCATGTGCGTTTACAGCAAAAGTATCTTCTTTCCTTCCCCTCCCCACTCTTCAGAGCACGCCACTGCCGCTGCAGGACAATCTCAATATCCTAGGTATGGATGTACGCTGCAACCTGAATAACAAAAACTACATCGAAAGCATCATCAAAACAGCCTCACGAAAACTCGGAGTCCTGAACAGAGTGAGACGATTTTTCACGCCGGAGCAGCGGTGTCTTCTATACAAGACACAAATTCGCTCCTGTGTGGAGTACTGCTCGCATCTCTGGGATGGTTCAGCAAAGTACTTACTAGATGCTCTCGACAGGTTGCAGCGACGTGCGATCCGCATCATTGGGAATCCCGAGATCACGAACACCCTAGAACCTTTACAGCTGCGTAGAGATGTTGCGTCCATGGCTGTATTTTACCGTCTGTACCATGGGGAGTGTTCTGATGAGCTCTTCCAATTAGTCCCACCCTCCCCTTTCCTACACAGGACAACGCGTGCAGGTCTTAGATGTCATCCGCACACGGTGCAAAACATCCGATCAAGAACCAAGCGGTTCGGAGACTCTTTCCTCTGTCGCACCATTAAGGCCTGGAATTCATTACCAGCTCACGTGTTTCCTTCTTCCTACAGTCCCGGGTCCTTTAAGCGGGGCGTGAAAAAGCATATGATAAGGCCGTCAAGCTGAGTGTCACCATTGTCACACGGTATGTGTAAGTAATGGTGACCCTCTTTTCTGGGATTTTGCCTTCAGCTTACCATCAGGCAAGGCGAAGTCCAATTGACGTGTCCTATATAAAAAAAAAAAAAAAAAAAAGGTATAACAATTTATTGCGGAAAACAAGTCCTTGAGAGTGCCGAGGTATCCCTCCAAAGACAAAGGCGTTACTTATAAACACGGCCTGAAGTATCTATAGAATATATTTAGATTTATTATATTGTATGCTTTATTGTACACTTGAGTCTTCACTACATAGTAGAAAACAAAATCGCTTCCCGCTGTTTTTAATAGAGAATGATACAAGAGAAAGGTTTGTATGTATAATACCCACCCACATACATTTTTTTTATAGGAAACTTTAATTAGATTCTCTCATTCTCGCCTGATGGTAAGCTGAAGGCGAAGTCTCACACAAGAAAGTCACCATTACATACATATACCATGTTACAATGGTGACACTCAGCTTGACGGCCTCATTATATGCTTTTTCACGCCCCGTTAATAGGACCCGGGACTGTAGGGAGAAGGCAACACGTGAGCTGGTAATGAATTCCTTAATTAATTTTGGCACAGAATATTTACGCGGGTGAAGCTACGGGGGAAAGCTAGTATTTAATTTAGCTGGCAATCTAAAAAGTTCGACTTCTATATCAAAAGTAACATAATGACCAAATTAATGTTGTATTGAAATAAAAATCGGTCAAGTGCGAGTCGTACTTGCACACTGAGGATTCAGTACAAACAGAATTGAGGTAATTAATAATAAATAAATTAAAATTGACTATTTATTAATCTGTGATTGAGGGACGAAATTTCGTTACATTGTTGACGTAGAAGTTAGATTTTTAACAGCTGTGAGAGGGTATAAACTTGACCAAATGGTATATATTTGAACTTCAATCCATCCACACACTCCCGAAAAAAAATTTCTTGACAACAGACATTTTTTTTTCTTTTGAGGTAGGTACGGAACCCTAGAAAGGACAGGTCAGAAGCGCTCGAAAACAGCAGGCTTGTAATAAAGGTTAAATGACACTAGAGTAAGCTCGTGAAGAGTGTAAGGGTAGAAGCAGATGGGTTGTTGTCTCTGCCTAACCGAGAGGGAAATAGGGGTGAGCAAAATATTTTTAGCGTGGTGGTAGCGAACGCGACAGCCTGCGGCTTCAATTCCCGCTCAGTGCAAATATTTGTATTGAACATGGTTATTTTATTGCTCTGTTCGTATCTTTGCGAGCATCTTAAACTTTTTATTAATGACAAGTAAAAACATGTACCATACCATAACCGTGGTAGCTTAGTGGTATGGGTAATGGACTGCTG
Source organism: Eilema griseolum (assembly GCA_963662185.1). Classification (NCBI taxonomy): domain Eukaryota; kingdom Metazoa; phylum Arthropoda; class Insecta; order Lepidoptera; family Erebidae; genus Eilema; species Eilema griseolum. Next base: position 8,886,928 of record OY759259.1, read on the forward strand.
AGACGAGGTCTCGGGTTCGATCCCAGGTTTTACCATGGCACACACCAATGACTTTTCGATGCTTTTCGAAATTATGTGTGTATTCATCGCAGGTTTATAAGTGCCCGGTTAATGGCAATAGGCTCACCACCTATTACATTGGGACCTAAACATAAACTGGCGAAATGTGGGTGCTAGCACCTATGCCTACCCCTTCGGGGATATAGGCGTGAGTTTATGATAATGATGATGAAAAACATGTTTAAAGCAGATGAATATCATAAAAATGTAGGGTCATCCTCACATAATATAAATTGTAAACAAAATCATATTTAATAAAAAAAAGAAAAGATAATCTCGTTCAAAAATAGTACTGGTGATTTTCTTGCTTGTATCTAAGAGGGTGGCAGTCGCTTCACGGAAAATATCGAAGATCAGCCGAACCCGCAGTTAGACTGGAAGAAGCGGACTTGGACTCTGAGGTGAAAGCTTCGGATACGACTGGAATTAAGCTAGGCTGATGAAGGAGATATGTAGCACATGAGTAGACTCATGTGTATGTAGGTACTTATGTAAAATGGCGACAAAACTGTCATGGTGGAAAATAGACGTACCGGTGACTGCGTGAGCTCGGTGAGGCGGGAGGCGACATCCTGGCCCCGTTTCGGCCGCATTAATAAGTAGATTTTCTTAATTTTTGGACAACTTCTCAACAGCTTTTCGACTAAAACCTGCGAAATAAAAAGGAATTATTTAATTCTTTACCAAATTTACCTTGATATTAAGTAATTCTATTTACTGTTGTGTGACGAAGCTTATCGGAAAGACAATATAAGTATTTTTTTCAGTTTTTGACATATTGTTGTGGAGGTCATATATAGCAATGCCTTCACAAAAAATATTGAAGTTCAACCACGTCGCAGATTGACAAAGAACTCAGACCCCAATTGATTTTGGATAAACGACAAAAGCTACAAAAATTATAAACTTTTGACATTACAAAAAATTACATATTTAGAATGATATTCACTGTCAGCAAGGGGTGAAATAGAGTTATATTTTTAAAGTTTACATTGAAGTTTGATCAAGTCGAAAAGGTAAATGTCAGCAGACCAAATGCTAATGTATCTAAAATTATGGTCCTCAATTTGATAGCTTCGACATCTGCATTATATGCGTGTGAGTAAATGTGTGTGAGTATGTGTGTGTTTGAGTGAAATGAGTGTGTGTGTGAGTTTGTGTGAGTGTGTGTGAGTGTATGTGAATGTGTGTGTGTGTGTGTGAGTGTGTGTGAGTGTATGTGAATGTGTGTGTGTGAGTGTGTGTGAGTGCATGTAAGTGAGTGAATATGTGCGTGTGTTTAACTCACCTTGCCCATAAATCCTGTGCCACCAGTAACAAAAACCGACTTATCAGCATAAAACTCAGCGACCGGCACGTACTCCTGGCTCCCGGGCGCGTAATGACCACCAGACAGGCAGGACGCCATCTTTGTTTCCTATATTCCTTGTTCAACTCACGCTCGGACACTCGGCAAATACATCAAGGTTTTGACGTGTCTTGTTGTAATCTGCATTAGTCAACAATCAGGTCGTAGTGTCAACATGGTTGTATGCTTATACCTGCGGACAAACAAACAGAAAATTGTATTAAATTATAAAAAAAATTGCTAAGTTGAGTTTTGGGTACTTTGAGATAACTTAAACTTTGAACTGTGAGACAACTGCCATGTGAAGGGCCGTATTCCAGAACGATCTGAGAGAGATTCTAGAATAGTTCTTAACTCATTTTGGCAGTTGGTTCACAATTGAGCGTTGTTCTAGAATACGAATAGTCTCCCCGTGACCATAGCTGCTGAGAAGCACCCGAAACGTCGAGATCAGTATCATTATAAAATTGTAGTTTTTTTTCTTTATATCACTTAGCTAGCAGACATGCACACGGCCCACCTGATGGAAAGTGGTTACCGTGGCCTATGGACGTTTGTAACACCAGAGGAGTCACAGTCGCGCTGCCGACCCTGTAAGTACTGAGTTTCTGTGCCGTCAATGTCGAGGATAAAGCAGAACAAGCCTTTAGTTTTCAGGCCTTTAGCCCACTGACAGCAAAAATTCTCCAGTGAGCTCTGGCTACCATACTCACCACTGGGAACACAACACGAAGTTATTGTAACCGCGGTATTCTGTAGGGCGGAGCCCCCAGTCGGACTGCTCAATTGGGCGGAAATACCGCCGTGTCCTACGTCCTTGAGTAGTTGTAGTTGGTAGTTTCTTTACATTAAATATTTAAAAAAACTTGGGCGATATAAAGTAAAACTTAGTTATATCAACGATACTAAACACAAAAATAGGTTTATTTTTTGGATTTCTTTTCTATTTATCTGTTTGTCAGACACGAACGCAAAACCTACTGAACGGATTTCGATGCGGTTTTTTTATTAGAAAGGTCTTGTATAAACTTAAAAAACATATTCTTTCGTTTTTATCGCAAACGATTAAGTAGAACCGGATATAATGACTAGAAGTCGCTATAACCGACATCCACAATTAATACCAACTCCAGTTTACTTTGACTTAAAGACTTTTACATAACATAACATAAACTCAGGCCTATATCCCCGAAGTGGTAGGCAGAGGTGCTAGCACCCGCATTTCGCCAGCTTATGTTTAGGTTCCAATGTACAGGGTTATATTATGAATTTAATAAGCGCCGAGCCTATTGCCGTCATTCGGGGACTTTGTCAGTGACTTTATATTTACTTTCAGATACGAAACATCCTTATCCTTTATCCGACACCCACGGGAAGTCATGGGGTCGTGGTGTTATTTTACAGTACCGGGAAGCAAAACAGTAAAACATTTGTTAGTAAAATTTGAGTTTGAAATACCAAAATTCCAGAGATATATGCGAACAGAGTAATAATTTAAAAGTAATAAGCGTTTAGGAAAGTTTCTGCATGGTTCCCGGCAGAGTAGAATTTGGGCCACCCCATCTCTTCCCATGCGGTGTCGTACAAGGCGACTAAGGGGACAAGTCCAGACTCAGCCTTAGATGCATGACTCGAGTCAACAATAGTGCCCGAAAGACGGTAATAGGATCACCCCCTATTACGTGGGACCGAGTTCAATGATTGGTGAAATATGGGTATTAATTCACCTCTGCCTGACCCTCCGGGAATAAAGGCGTGATTATATGTATGTATATAAGAAGGTTTAAGAAAAGCGTAGAAATACAAGCAGAATTAGGGCGAAAAGTGCCTTGTACGCCACAATTGCTACCAAGAGCTGTAGGTGCGAGATTGACAATCTATTAGAGTGCTTGATGCTGCAATCATTGCATGGCTCAAGCAAGTAGTATAGAAAGCAATTGTTGGATTAAAGACATGAGAGTAAAATAAAATATTACAGAAAAACTTTCGTTGATAAGATGCTATGATGGTCAATCCATAGACTGTATCATGATGCTGATGAATTAATTGAAATATATCTCCCTCCCTCCAAACATTGTGCTGTGTCCGACTGGGTCCATAATTATTTTTATTATTGCAGTCCACTGCTGGACCTAGGCCTCTCCCAATGTTGGCAGGCTTTGGCCTACTGTTTCCACGCTGGCCAAACGGGTTGTTACAGGGTTTTATTTCCAGTTTTCCTTCTCTCGCAGTGATATCGTCTGCGTATTTATCCGTTAGTCGTCTCTTACGACACTCTTCGGATGAGATGGAGTGGTGATGACTTGTATTCTTTCTCCGTCACCACACCGATGAAATGTAAGAAGACGGTAAAATGTTATTTATTCATTTATTTACTGAACAAATTAAATCAAATCCGGTAGATTTCGGTACATTATTTGAAAATTGATAGATTATGGCAATATTATGGCTTGAAGGGTTTCGAAGTATGTCATGGGCGAACCCATGGTGTGTTAGCTAGTGCAAGTATAAAAAATTATAAGAATAACATTCTATTTATAGGTTAGTTGTCAATATAGCCTGATATACTACTCACAGATTCATATAACTTACTTCCTACGTCTGTTGCCAACGGGATCAAAGGTATATTCATTGGATAGTGTTAAACCCATTATTTCAAATGACTTGCATTATATATTTTCATCCAATATAAAGAGATATATCTTATAATCAATATTCTGTACAAAAGCAAAGAATCTTACCGAAAATTCATATAAAAAATGGTCCACTTTTCTTGAAATAACTAAATGTCAATCCACAGAATTAAACTGCTGAGTAACACATAAAGGATTGTAGCCTCATTTTGAGAAATATATTTGACTCTTAGCAATAATCGTTCCACATATACAATAGTAATATAAACAAAACTTATATAGATATTAAGCTTTTATTTTATCAGCGAGAAATATAGTCATAATTTACGCCATCATTTTGACGTTTAGTCAGACATTTATTGTTTTTTTTTCTTATCCACGATTTAACCAGTATTGTTGAAAAGGGCGAATTACAATGTAAGTAATTTTAATAAAGATGACTTTGGCTTGGTTGAAAACTGGGCAAGCACGACTTGAATTCATAATTACTATCGTGGGAGTGGAATCCAGTGATTAAGATACTGAAACCTAAAAACAGTGCCGTTCACAAATAACATAGTAAGCGCGATGGTCGCCATTTATTCGATATTCACTATAAAAGTAATGGAGGGTAGACGCACAAAAAATGTTCCCCGCATACCTCTCGACGCTCGGCACCCAGTCAAGTCGTGACCACAGGTGCTGAAACGCATCCGAAACGTCGGCAAAAAAGTGACATGATTTAATCGCCAAAAGTCCCGAATCGTTATATAAATATGAACAAATACGATTTGTATCTCGCGTTGTGAGTGCCGTTCCAAATTTACAGTCAAATTTATATTGAGAAATATATATACTCTATTCCTGTACCAAATATTCGTCAAATCAGTGCAGCCCTTTAAGAGTGGTTGAGTAATCTCGAGATGATATTCTACGCCAGGGTTCCATCCAAAAATTTGTATGGCACCGATTGGCTGCGATGCGCCTCTCTCCACGTTACGAGAATAAGATGGGGACACCGTGGTTCTCACACCCGAGGTGGTCATATCAAAAATGGCGCTGGACCAGCCAGAGTGCGAAGGATATGTCATAGACGATCTTACACCCCAATGTCTGAAGCAGCAGTTTTAGTCGGTTCTTCGCGATCCCAGGGGATATTTTTCTTTGGTGGTGAGATTGCATTATAATAATATGTGCAGCGAAGATTTTTCAATACCACTTTGGTGGCAGGCTAACCCACAACCCACGTGATGGAAAGTGGTTACGTTGGTCTATGGATGTGTGCATGCGTGTCACACTAATGCTGCCGACCCTGAAAGAACCTTGTGATTCTTGTGAACCTTCTTGAAAAGCCCCATATTGTATTCGCTTAGAAGATTTTAGTGAGGCCTCGGTTAATCAGGTATGACTAAATATATCAAAGGAATCTTATCATTCTGTAGTGGTTTTACAACCTGTGATTATTTATCTATAAAATATTTGTGTTAGATAAGACTGCGAGTGCAACTTTATTAGCTGGAAGTATGTATTTTGTTACGTTATTATACACTACTGACCTGTTTAGAAACGGGAAATACATTTATATTTTGTCAATCAATTAATAAATCAATAAGCCCATCGCAGTCCACTGCTAGGCCTCTTCCAATGTTAGGACGCTTTGGCCTCCTATTTCCACGCTGCCCAGACGGGTTGGAAGGGTTTTATTTCGAGGTTTCCTCCTCTCGCAGTGCTATCGTCTGCGTATTTTCTGTTAGTCGCCTCTTACGACACCCTTCGGATGAGAGGGAGTGGTGAAACTTGTATTCTCTATCATCACTTAAGCTTATATTTTTTGTCGTCAAATGTTGGTACTCTAAATGGTATATCTGCTGCCAAATATGGTAGATCTGCCGCTAAGTATATCAACTATTGTCCGCAGAATACGACACCGCGCGCCCCGTCACTTACCTATAGATACGCGGCGGTTTTGCGGAAACCTCGACATCGCTCGAGACAATATTTAAGTGGCAGATCTATTATTTTGCTTACTTCCAGTTATATCCGAAACTTTTTTTCGGAGTCTTACTGCGGATTTGGTTGTTCTTCGATATTTTCCGTGAAGCGACTGCCATCTGACCATTGGTTATATCGAAGTATTGCAGTTATACCATTTGCTGAACCTTTTTAGGGTTGCAATTACCCGTAACGACTGCCGAAGATGTTCGTATGCATAATATTTTGCTGACAAACCCTTTAATTTTAAGCTTAAATCACACCGTTTTCAAATTAGCAGGTCCTTTATTTATCATGTCAGTGGGACCTTGGATCCCTCCGATAATATGATGGAGTGCTTTACCAGTTAGGATCCTCCAAAATGACAACGCTTGAATCAAAATGTTACTAGGTACATTAAAGTTTGGTGGGGTATCAGTGCGGAAAAAAAGGTACATCAAAGTTAAAAGGCTAACCAACATAATTCATTTAAAATTTTTAGGGAAAGTGGCTCCTGGGGAAGTACCTCCACCCTACAGAATACCACGGCTATAATAACTTCGTGTTGTGTTCCCAGTGGTGATTAGGGTAGCCAGAGCTCACTGGAGAGATTTTGTGCTGTCAGTGGGAAGACCACAGGCTTGTCCTGATGTTTATGTTCTGCACTGAGGGCACATAAAATCTCCGTTCTTACAGGGTCGGCAGCACGGATGTGACTCCACTGTTGTTACACACGTTCATAGGTCACGGTAACCACTTTCCATCAGGTGGACCGTGTGCTTGTTTGCCACCTAAGTTGAATTAAAAAAAAATTGTGACGGGGGTTTTTAAAATTTTGAATCTTTTCTTAAATTAGGTACATTTATTATTTCCTCCAAAATAAATTTTATAGCTCCGTCAAGAGTATAATTTTTAAAGACTTATCAGTGAGTGATAGCAGTATCGTATGACAGACATATTTATATAATGATTACCAGTTGGAAATAATCTGGCCACGATTTCGTACATAATCAATCATAATGATAATGTAAGGTGTGCCGGTATTGGGCTGGCCCAGTTATAAATAGGCATATACCTAACATCCATATCACTATACTTGTGGTAGGAGGTAGGACACGGCGGTATTCCCGCCGTGCCTAGGGTAGCCAGAGCTCACTGGAGAATTTGTGCTGTCAGTGGGATGACTAAAGGCTTATCCAGCTTTGTCCTCTACACTGACGGCACAGAAACTCTGTGCGTACAGGGTCGGTAGCGCGAGTACAGAGGCAGTGCTTCTCTGGTATTACACACGTCCACAGGATACGGTAACCACTTTCCATTAGGTGGGCTGTGCGCTTGTCTGCCACCTAAGTGGTATAAAAAAATACAAATATCACCATCCCATCACATCCGAAGAGGATGGGAAGAGATGGAGTGGTCCAAATTCTACTCTACCGGCAACACCCGGCAATCGGGTCGAAATCTGTGATGAAAATGATGATAACTATATTAAAAAAAAAAAGAAAGAAAAAAAGAAAAATATTTTATTCAAACCCCACACAGCGGGCACCCCACCAAATGCAAACAGGTAGGCAATACAACAATTAGCAGGTACATCAAATCAAACACACACAACAGTGAGTTTATTAAAATTAAACTACGGGTGCAACACTCCACACTATGCGAACCCAAATAGGGCCCCATCTCAGCACTGAATGCTGCGCACACCCTTCGTTGGGTATACACAGCGCTGATTTTCAGATGGGGCCACTAGGCAGCGCTATTGTGTAACTATGAGCAAATATACGCAATATCTGATGTATAATTAAATATACATAAACAGTACTATCATGGTGTATTACTATAATTTTGATTACGCAACGAAATTGCAACTGCAATTAAAAAGTTAACAGTCTGTTTCTCAAATTGCAGAATACCCTCTTTACCTGAGAGATTATCTATATCCATGCTAACAATTATAAGTGCGAAAGTAACTTTGTCTGTCTGTATGTTACGCTTTCACAACTAACCCGCTGAATCGATTTTGTTGATATTTGATATAGGGCGTAGATTAGACCTTGAGAAAGAACATAGGCTTTTTTTTATATAGAACACGTCAATTAGACTTTACCTTGCCTGATGGTAAGCTGAAGGCAAAGTCTCAGAAAAGAGGGTCACCATTACTTACACATACCATGTGACAATGGTGACACTCAGCTTGACGGCCTCATCATATGCTTTGTCACGCCCCGCTTAAAAGATCCGGGACTGTAGGAAGAAGGAATCACGTGAACTGGTAATAAATTCCAGGTCTTAATGGTGCGACAGAGGAAAGAGTCACCGAAACGCTTGGTTCTTGATCGGATATTAAATATTTCCGATCAAAATCGGCTATATTTTGTCTGCTGGCCAGTGTGCGAGGGACATGTCTCAGATACTGTCAACTCCGGCATCCTGAGGCCTTTATAGTCGGCGTGCGTTTTAGTCGTTTCAAGTTCGACATAACCTCCCCCACCGGGGGTGGGGGTATCCGTGAGAATATTGCGCACATTAAAAATAAAGAGGCACTTTGTCACGGGCTGTATGTTTACTTTTGAATGGAGAACAGTCCTTAGTCAGCTTCTACGATAGGTACCCACGGGAAGAGATGGGTTGGCCCTATTCCCGATGAGAACCATCACAGGATTAAAAAGAGACGTTCGTAACGAAAACTATTCTTTAATAATAATGGTATTTACAATTGACACTAGTAATTAATTTAACAACTGCCATTGCCAGTAGGTCAAAATACTTATTTCCTGTTAATAATTGAAACCGTTTAACACTAATACGAAATGGATAATATCTTAACAAACGTTAACTTTTATCAGTTGAATGAGAAAACTAGGATATATTACAGTTTAGGGACACTGAGTGTGGTATGTGACGATACAGTTAGCATTATATTGATTTTGACGAAAAGACCACTCAAAATACATTTTTTTAAGGTTTAAGGTTTAAAGAATTTATTCTCAAAAAGACATACACAGTCACTTACATGAGAACATAACAATAAATAAGTACTTAAATAGGTCACCGACACGACAAGAGAGGGGTACTCATTTGGCGGTTCCGAGATCAAAAGTATGTTTGCCTAATCACGCTTCAATTCAGTATGTAGGCTGACAGTTGAGACTTAAAATCGCGAAACGAGCTTACATTTTTTATTTCAGACGGAAGACCATTATATATTTGTGCTCCTTCATAGGTAATACTCTTTTTTTGCGTAATTTGCACGTTTTGACTGCGTTTACTTGTCATTGATTTCTTCATAAAACATATTGGTGTGGATGGCTTTTAAAGTTTGTTACAACATTCCACACAAAAGAAAAGATAGCGTCTTTTTTTTATACCACTTAGGTGGCAGACAAGCACACGGCCCACCTAACTGAAAGTGGTTACAGTGGCTTATGGACGTTTGTAACACCAGAGGAGCCACACTCGCGCTGCCGACCTTGTAAGCACAGAATTTCTGTGCCGTCAGTGTAGAAGACAAAGCAGGACAAGCTTTTAGTCTTCCCACTGACAGTACGTTTCTCCAGTGAGCTCTGGCTACCGTACTCACCGCTGGGAACACAACACGAAGTTATTATGGCCGCGGTATTCTGTATCTAAACCCATGGTAAGCATAGCTTAACTAGCTTGTGTCATGGAATCTAGAATGCGGATAAAAATGTGGCATGGCAGTTAGAATGTTCGACTGCTACGCAGGAGGTGCGGGTTCGTTTCCCTGTTCAGTGCAAATATTTATATGCGTGGATATCTGTATTTACATTGGTCTCTGTGTTTCTATGCATGATATGTATGTATTTACAAAAAAGAATCGTAAGTATTTTTATCCATATTCTAGATTCCATAACACAAGCTAGTTAAAATATGCTTACCATGGGTCTAGATAGCGTTGTGTAGAATGTTGTGGAATATTTATTAATAATATAGTTGTGAAAAATGTCTGTCTAGGCAGGTCGAAATATCCATAACATCACGCCGTTCACCAATCAATATGGCCAAGGTCGGACATGGCCCCCTAGTCACCCGACCCACCCTCACAGGGCTTATGAACTAGAATGATGCCTAATATTAGGAGATTTTACAAGGTGGCTTCGGAAAAAGGATGAAATATTAAAAAAAAAAGGTAAAGTCTTCATTACCTGATTGCGTACCGGAAGTGACGAGTTATGGGTTCAACCTGTGTGTATAGTGTGTGGCTTTTGATTTGTGTACGAAAAGAAGTACGGCATCTTATAGCGGATTGATAACAGAAAAATAAAATTAAAGAGTAGTTAAAACTCTTAGGAAAGAGGGTCACCATTACAGACACCAGCATTATTCCAATCGCGACACTCAGCTTGACGGCTTCATCAGATGCTTTTTCACGCCCCGCTTAAAGAATCTGGGACTGTAGGAAGATGGAAACACGTGGGCTGGTGAATAATTGGGTATTTGACAACGAATACAAAAAAAAATGAAATGTATTTGATATTATTTATACGTAAATAACAACCATACAAAATGTATTTTACAAAAAGGTGTTTTTAAATATATTATTATATAAAATAAAATTGAGATTTTTATCTGTATTTCACATGAGACAAAAAGAAAAAATCTATTGACAAGTTGCGTGACGTAACTATAAAAATTTTACTTAGCGTAACGGAAACTAGGTATTATTTAATGACGTCACATATGTTTAACGGCAGAATATCACGTGACCGACCGTTTTTTGCGCTTCTTTATGCTAACAAAGTGAAAACGTGTTTTTGTTCTAATGAATAAGGTTTCACGGGACGACGATGAATTGCAACAGGAATTAAATAAATTTCTACATCTTATAAGACTATTTCTATTTTTTTTGTGACATCGACTTTCGATCTAAGGGGTTAGTCAATTATCCTACGGGACTCCAAAACCGATATGAAACCCGAAACCGTGACGTAATCTCACGTTTTACCCACTATGTTATAGAAGAATGTTTGTCCGCGTTACGCAATCGCGGACTGTGCCAATAACCAGACAGTTGGCTGGGATTCTGGACACAATATGCAACTTTTTTTGTACCTAACGTAATTGAGTTTTATCTAAAGGTGGATTTAGATTAGACCAAACGAACATAGAGCTATAACCAGAACCTGAGCATTATTTCTTTATATTTTACATAACATACATTTTCATAAAATAAACTCACGCCTATATCCCCGAATGGGTAGGAAGGGGTAGCAACCACATTTCGCCATTCATGTTCCTTTTTTGTTGACGTTTTGTAAGGGCCGATATAATGGTCTATACAGAATAAATGATTTTTGACTTTGACTTTGACGAATGTCAATGGGATATCGGCGCAGTGCGAGCGATAACGTGTGCAGTGAGGCTAATACGGTCATCCTGTGCCAATATGCCTGTTTCTACTAGGGCAAAGGTCATTAGGCCTTTTAGGTTTTTCCTACGAAAAACCTAAGTCATTCGGTAATCCCGTCTTAATTATCAATAACTAAGTTTGTTTATAATCTAAATTGATGGTTAATCTTATCAAACGACATGCCTTTAGTTTTAAGATATTATTTCTGATTCCGATAACAATTTTATTGGTGTGGCCTACCAAAATCCTGGGCTCAGGCTAACCTAGTTTTCTTATCAAGGTTGGAAGGTCAGGTGACAGTCGCTCTCAGAAAAACCAACATACCAGAATCAAAAACAAAAAGAGAATAGGCTCTAAAGTGCATAGATTGGACGGAGCTGTAAATTTTTATGGACTAGTGTAAAACAATATCAATGACTAGGTTCTTCGTTTTTATGTAATTAAAAAACGTATTTAAGTACCTATAATACATAGTTTAACTATGCTTACTTTGGGTCTAGATATCCTAGATGTCCCAAAATTCTAGACCTAGAGACATTATAAACAATTGTAATTAAGCTTATAGAGAATTCACCATTCAGAGAATTGGGTATTTAACAATTAATTGAATATAATAAAAAAGTATTGAATATAATAGCTTACCTAGACGTAAATAATAACTATATAAAATGTATTACACAAAAATATGAATTTTAAACATTTTACAATTTCCAAAATTAAATTGAGATTTTTTATCTATATTTCATATCAGACAAAACGCAGAAAATCAGTTGACAGTTCGCGTGACGTAACTATAAAAAAATTACTTAGCGTAACGGAAATTGATTTTTTGAACGAAAGTTTTCATTCAAAGAATCAATTTCATTTATTCAGTTTAGGCATACAAAGAGCACATATGAACATCAACATTTTACAATTATGTCAAAACGATAAGATAAAAATATTAAACAATGTATAAATAAACCATTGGAAAATGATTCTTTCGCTGGTTCGGTAAGTTAGTTCTACTAAGAATCAAATCAAATCAAAGATAGAGACCAAAGAGAAGATACCAGCAAGAAACTCATAGAACTATATTAGAACTAGATTATCTTTTTTTTTAAATATGGTTTTGTTTACAATTTTTGTTGTGCGAGCAAGCAAGAGACTTATGTTGACCACGCATTTTTATCATCAAGATACTCATGTACTTTATAATAATATATGAACAAAGGTTTATTTATAATAATATAATAAACCTTTCAAGATTTTTTTATTTCTATTTTAAATAAATTTAGAGGCATGTCAACCAAATCCTTAGGAATTATATTAAATATTTTTGTACAACTGCCTACGAACGAATCCCCAGTTAATATGGTTTTACGAGAAAATTATGAATTGCAACAGGTATTAAATATTTTTTTACATCTTTTAAGATAGGTAAATTTGTCAAATACCCAATTATGCTGTTAAGCTACCTAGGTGCGCTTGACTTTTGGATGGGTGACCACTTAGTGGTATTTATCCCGAGCGCTTCCGTGCTTCGGATCTTACGTTAAAAGTCAGTCCCGATTATCTATAGTCGTTAGGCCAAGAAGGGCTCAGTTCTACATTGGCGCAGATCGCACCTCTGTCAGTAGTTGGATATTATAACCACTGACAGCTGGTAGGCCAGACGGCAGTCGCTAACCCAAGAACGAGGAATGTAGCCCTTGGTACCAGGAGAACAGAAAACAAGATATTGATAAATTCAGGCGCTTGAATAGACAGAATATAGCTTTTATGCGTCACGTATGAAGGCCTATTTCAAGTATTGTGTTGTATAAACAGCAATATATGGCACTCACAATACTCGTACCATAGCCTTATTCAACCTGCGACCTACTAAACTTTTGTGATTTCCATTACGCCATAGGTTTTAGTATTCTAACTATTTATAACCGACTGCAATGTAAAAATTCCATCAGTTATCGAATTTAGAACCATATGTTATATTCATATATTTTAATCTTACCCCAGTGCGGTGGGGAAAGATTGAAGAAAGATTGTCAAATAATATGATCTGAAAATATCATAATAAAGTAAGTAGTTACCTGTTTCTTGTGAATATAATAACTATATAATGACATACAGCTTGAGAACATCTGACCTTTAGTATGAATTTTATAATGGGGTAACATAAAAAATTTTATATGTTCATTTTACCCCCGTTAATTTTTATGGGTTAAGTCTTAAAGTATGAATAAATAATCTAAACTACGAACGATATCTATATTTAGGTGTCATGACATTTCTAAGAATTAAAAATAATAACTAGAAATTCTTACAAAACACTCGTACATACCTTTTTATGAAAGTTACTGATCATGGGGTTAGATTGAAAAACTCAAATGTTGTGCTAAAATATCAAGTCGCCTAAATTGGCTTACTGTGCACAACCCCTCCCTCCTACCGACAAACGTTGACTAAGTTGAGGGACGTAAGGAGATGACAGACATAGAAAATGTCACGTGCACCGCAAAAACAATGCTGAAATAGATGTTGTGTGCGATTATTTGTCTTACCACGTTTTTGCACATGCCCCCACTCACCCCATATAAATTGTAAATTAGAAATGTTTGTTCGCGATAGACGCAAAAACTACTAAACAGATTTTGATGAGTATTTTTTGTTAGAAATGTCTTGATCAGACTTAAATTTTGACGTTTGTTTGATTGCAATCGGTTGAGTAGAACCGCAGATAAGAGATCCATGCGAGCAGAGCCGCGAACGGAAGGCTAGTATATTATAAATGTTAGGTATGGGTGTATGTATGTTTATCCCGGAATTAGGTTGCCATGGAAAACGGGAACAATATTCTATGCGGGCGAACCCGCAGGCATAAGTTAGTAATATAAGAGTAAAAACAAACAAACTGCACCTATTGAGCACTAGAACCACATTTCTCCACAAGAGCTTTTATGCAATGGCACCAAAATTATATAATAAAATCCCAAAACATATTAGGACATGCTCATATTTTAGTGAATACAAGCGTAGCTTATTTAACTTTCTAGTTGACAAAACTTATTACTCAATTAATGAATTTTTAAATGATAACATTTGACATCTGCTATTTTGATTTGTATACCATATTTCCATAATATTATATTTTGACATTTGATTGGATTGCACATTTTTGGCGACTATGGACTTAGCACATTGCATCTCAATTTTCACTGACATTGCTTATTTTAATTTTATTTTAATTATGTAACTTTATTAACTAATAATGTATTATTTCGTATGCCTTTAGGCGAAACATGGAAGAGCATTATATTTTTTATTGTAACACCTTTTTTACCTATGTTTGACGAATTAAATTGATTATTGATTATTATTATTATTATTGTAAATACTTTTTAATGAAATTTTAAAGCATTTTGTATGCTAACTACTGAAATTGATTAAGATATAGAAAAAAATTGGTTCAGGTGGGATTAACACACGCGATCTTTCCCTTACTGTCGTCGCCGTAAAACGGATATATGTTTAGAAGAATTTGGATGGTTTCGGGCGATGGATCTGAGGTTTAGTGGTTCAAAGCGTTCCTGTAAGGGAAAGATTGCGGGTTGAAATCCCGCCTGAACCGGTTCAATTTTTTCTATATCTTAATCGAAATACGATAGTCTACAACAAAAATACAATTTTTACATTTTTGTCTTTGAGCTTTGTAACTAAGACTTCTTATTTTACTGTGACAAGGACGCCATTCTTTCGACAATTCGGTACAGGCCCTCTAGACATGTGGTAATTCATTGGCCAGAATGATGAAGGTATGGGTATTGACGTTTACATGGTCGACTGTCAAATACGTCAAATTTCATACACTTGCAGTTCTATTGTACAACACGCCGGGCAACTTATGAGAAGACACACTACTTATTTCTCCCGGTAGGTGGCGCATTATCGCTGGTGTTCTATTACTGTCAAATTTCATACAAATTGTTGGTAAATAAAAGAAAAAGGTCGTCTGTAGAATAAAAACAGACGCTGTGTAGTGCATTTCAGTGTAAAAAGAAAGGTCCTCATCGTTTTCCTACTGATAAGAAAAGACGGAAGCTATAGATTAAAGCCAAAACTGGATGCCAAATTAGTCTGCTAGAATATGTAGCGACCATTTCAAACCTGATGATTTTCATGTAGGGAAGCATTTCTCTTCTTCAACTCTTCTTTAAAATTCGCCACTGTCATGCAGGAGCACATTTTTATTGATAAATTTTGTTATATAATTTCAATGCAAATGTCAACCACAAGATTGAGAAGCACCTCTGACAGTCTGATGTAAGAAACATAACATAACATAAACTCACGCCCATATCCCCGATTGGGTAGGCAGAGGTGCTAGCACCCACATTTCGCCAGTTTATGTTTAGGTCCCAATGTAATAGGTGGCGAGCCTATTGCCACTAACCGGGTACTTATAAACCTGCGATAAATACACACATGACTTCGAAAAGCATCGAAAAGTCATTGGTGTGTGCCATGGTAAAACCTGGGATCGAACCCGAGACCTCGTTTCAGCAGTCCATTACCCATACCACTAGGCTACCGCGGTTTTAATATGTAAGAAACATAGGATTATAGACTCTAAGACAAGCACTAGAGAAGGTGACGCCATCTGAGATTTGTTTTGCCTGTACCTCCCCATTGCCAATACTTGTCTATGGGGTAAGGACAGCATTCTTTCGACAATTTAGAGCAGGACAGACATATTTGGTTCGTATTGGAACGTGGTCGACAATGAGCGACGCGTGACCGTACGATCTATTCTGTCGCCCTGTCATTGACCTTGTGGTGAAAGTGCTCCTGCGCCGGTACACTCGTGCACAACACTGATTTGTTTTGTTCGATTTGTTTTATTAATTTATTTTTGTTGATTGATTTGTATTTGTGAGTATTATTCAGAATATGCAGAGGTGTATTAACATCCACATGTCGCCTTAGGTAGCCTTACTCATACTACTAATTCTTTGTAACACGCTTTTCTTAGATATGCCTGTATATTTGCACTGAGCGGGGATCGAACCCGAGCCTCCTGCGTAGCAGTCGAACATTCTACCGCTACGCCACAGAGGCGTCGAATATATTAATAATAAAACAAAAAGTCTAAAACAATAAAATGGATGAAAAAAATTCTTAATAATTTAAATCAAAACAGATTTAAATTATTAATATGAATGTGAGAAGTAAATCTAAAATAACAAAATGCAATCTCAATAACAATTGGATTGGATTTCATAATAAATCAAAAACAACTAGTGAATTAAAATTAAGTTTAAAACTAAAACCCGACTACTGAAAAATCACGCTTTAAAAAGTATTAAACAAGAAAAAATCAAGGATAGCCGTGGTCGTATGCCACTTTTTCATAGAATGTATTGTTTTGTTAGACCAAGTAACATACATACATACATAGGCCACGGTAACCACTTCCGATCAAGCGGGCCGCGTGTTTGTCTGCCACCTAAATGGTACAAAAAATACAGTAGTATTGGATACTAAAAATAGTGGGCCTGTTTAAATCCCGTCACTCTTATGAGTCTTACGGCAAGTCTCGTAAGAGTGACGGGATATATACAGAACCAAGGATTGATGGGTTTGGGCCCCAAAGGTGTAAACAGCACTCCAGGCGCAAGTAACAAAGAATATATTAACATTTACTCAATATTAATAAGTGTGTCTATCCACAGATAAAATAATAAAGTAAAGTAATAAACTAAAGTAGTCTAACATAACTGCATGGTTCGTTAATTTCAGATAAGACAAAGATTATTTAATAAAACAGATTGTATACACCGTTTAAACTGTCCCTCGTACAAATGGCAATTCGTTGGCCGGTATATTGTAGAATAGAATGACAAGTGTATATTTATACTTTTGTTTTTCATCTTTATTTAAAATATTTCAATATTTTTTATAATTTTTTTGAAAAATATTCAGAACTAAGATAACTAGGAATATGTTTAGTTAATGCTGATGGCGACAGCACTTATACATTTGTATAACGTTTTGATATACGAAAATAAAACAAAGTTTCAGAAAACATTTAAAAAAAAATCTTGGGAACACAAAACTTGGGCATCCTGTTACGCAAAATGTGGGTACTAATGTTAAAAGACTTTATTCAAATGTTATGGACAAACCAAAGTCGGTTAACTTTATTAAAGCAATAAACGTTTAGAACCAAATAGACTTTTTATGTGGTTTTCTTTTATAACAACGATTATTTTAATCTAATGTAAAAAGAAAAAAGTTTGCGTTGTAAGTCCCGAAAGCCATTGGAGTAAAAGATTCCTAGAGTGGAGACTGCGAGAAGGCAAGTGCAAGGTGGGACTCCCCCTAGCCAAATGAACTGACAACCTGATAATGATGGCTGGCACAGACTGGACATGGAAAATGGAGATCGGAAGTAATTCTCCCGTTCCCGTGCTTTGGAAGGGGCTAATTGATTGATTAATCATTTTAAATATTTTTGTGGATTGGCCGTTCAGCAAATAGGTCCTAGAAAGGAGAATGCGAAAAGTCGCGTCGACGATTGAATATTTTTCGATGATTTTTTTTATACCACTTAGTTGGGAGACTAGCACACAGCCCACCTGATGGACAGATGACAGATGGATGTGTGCAACACCAGGGGCTCACACTCGCGCCGCAAACGAGTCCTATATTGGCGATAGGAGACCGCGAATCTGCGCACGATTTTTGTCCTTGAAAGGTAGATAGATATCATTATTTTCAAAATAGAAGGTATTTATTTAAAGTTTTCAATAAACAGTAATACTTACATGCCATCGATAACTTCTTCAAAAATAACCTAAAATCAATAAGAAAAAAAAATGTACACTTCACATTCACCTGCATTACTATTTATGTTTCTCTGCTACTCAAAGGTTTGCTGGGAGCGAACTCATTTTGAGTTAAGCTCGCCTTTATACATTTTCTTTGAAATGGTTTTATTTATGATCTGTATACTGTGTATAGATAAACCTTCCAATAAATCCCTAAAATACTTTCACTATGTAACAACTTTGTCACCGCCTGTACTTGTCCTCCATAGCGACTAACCGACTAAGCTATTTGGACGAACGACATACTGTATTGATACTCTATGCTTGAATTTGAAAAGTATTTACACATAGACAAGTCTTTTGTTTATGGAACTTAAAAATAGTTATTTATAAAAACATCGTATTGTTTGTGTAATTTAAATTCTTTTCTTTTCTTTAGTTAAAAAATATGTTAAATATAAACATAATTGTTTGAATCCATAATATGTTTTTTTCATTTGTTTTTGGCGTCTTGCAGAGCATTTAGGCATTATCAATTATTATATTAATATCATTGTTAGAATAATTGTTGATGATGACATAAAAGTCCCTACATTTATAGGAGGTAGGACACGGCGGTATTTCCGCCCAATTGAGCAGTCCGACTGGGGAAGTACCTCCGCCCTACGGAATACCGCAGTTATAATAACTTCGTGTTGTGTTTCCAGCGGTGAGTAGGGTAGCCAGAGCTCACTGGAGAATTTGTGCTGTCAGTGGGATGACTAAAGGCTTGTCCTGCTTTGTCTTCTACACTGACGGCACAGGGACTCTGCACTTACAGGGTCGGCAGCGCATGTGGCTTCTCTGGTGTTACACACGTCCATAGACCACGGTAACCACTTTTCATCAGGTGGGCCGTGTGCTTGTGTGCCACCTAAGTGGTTTAAAAAATCAGATTTATTACATTATTTATTTATTCATTTATAATGTTAATGCAGAATTTATGCAGATACAAATTATTATTATGCGTAATTATTATCAGAACAAGTAAAAGTATGCCACGACAGATTAAGACATACAGTTTTAGGTGAATTATTTGTGTACCACTTTATTGTAAATAAAAAAAGTCTATTTATTGCTTAACTAAGTGACGCATTTTTTTTTATTATGTTACTTTATTGTACGCCAATCACAATATTCATGATTATAGAAGTTATATGAAGAAATAGCAATACCTACTGTAGCAGTGCAATCGGCAGCCATATTGCTTCACGTAATTTCTGCCCGTTAATCTTTAGATTCTAATAAAACAAATGAAATCTGGATAACTATGAACGAAAACTGAAATATGCCGCAATGGAACCACAATATTATTTTGTGCCCATTACGATGGAGTCTGTGGGTAGTTGGGGGTCGGAGGCGAAGGGCTTTATTGCTGAAATTGGTTGCCGTATACACGAACAAGGCGGTGACTCCCGCTCCGGATCATCTCTGGGGCAAAGGATGGCCATCGCGATTAAGTGAGGCAACGCCGCCGGTGTCATGGACACCTTTGCGCCGGGAACTATACGGTGCGCGTTATTTGCCGTGACATTATATGATAAAATCTGTGATTACAAATAATGATGTGACATTTGTATGTTTTTATAATATGTTGAATAAATTATACTATGCTTCTGCCCATTTTAGAGTATGTGAATGCACGGGGACTTAACCAAGAGCTTTTAGGCTAAGTCATATCTAAAACAAGTAAAATAAAAATGAATAGAGGAGGACCCTAAATTGAAGTTTTTTTTTAATTACGATACATCAATATCACTTCACCTTGCCTGATGGTAAGGTAGGAAGTCTCAGGATAGAAGAGATGATTACAAACACAAAGAATGTTACAATGGCAGCCCTTAGTCTTACCGAATCATCAGACGCTTTTTCATGCCCCACTTAGAAAAAAGGGAGTAAGTAGGTGTTCTGGGATCAGAACTCGCTACCTCGCTGACAAGTTCAACGCGGCATATCCATTACGCCACTGTTATGCTTATCCAGGTCATGGTCTATCGGTGTGTCTAATTTCAGCCGAATCTATTCAGTTGTTTTTGCGCGATTGAGTAACAAATAAACAAACGAATTTATAAACTTTCACATTGATGCTGTTATAAAATTGTAACTTAGTTTTGTCAGTGGATTTAGATTAAAAGATACTTGAGTTAAATTAACGATTTTAAACTAAAAAAAAAATGCTAGTTCTTTCTCTGCATTGGCCTCACAAACTAGGTAATTACTGGGCGGATTTTGATGCGATTTTATTTATTAGAAAGGTCTTAGTCCAACTTAAATACGGTGTGTGTTAGATTGTAATAGGTTGAATAAAACCGGAGATATATCAAAAGGCGCAGAATCCCTAAAATCGTAACAAACTACCTCCATGTGGGCGAAACACACAGCATACCATAACATAACATAAATTCACGCCTATATCCTCGAAGCGGTAGACAGAGATGCTAGCACCCACATTTCTCCAGTTTATGTTTAGGTCTCAATGTAATAGGTGGCGAGCCTATTGCCATTAACCAAGCACTTATAAACCTGCGATAAATATACACATAACTTCGAAAAGCATCGAAAAGTCATTGGTGTGTGCCATGGTGAAACCAGGGATCGAACCCGAGACCTCGTCTCAGCAGTCTATTACGCATACCACTAGGCTACCGCGGTACACCATCATATAAATATTTGCACGTAACGGGAAACCAGAAAACCAGAACTGTGATGGATCACATCCATTGCAGTGTATGCTGAGTATCCAAACCTTTTTGGGAATACAGCGTACATGTTAAGTATAAACATATAATGACTAACCTAAATCATTTAAATGAAAAATGTGCTTATGTCGGCGTTTTGCCACTCTTACTCTTGCCACGTTTTATGACACGTCTCACAATTTATGTCAAGTATGTCATGTATATGTCACAGTAAACTGTCAGGATTGGCAGAGAGGCGAATATGCTAGGTTTCTGATCTATGGTCAGGAAACAAAAAAAAAAAACATTATTTTTATTTATTTGTAAGCATTGTTGTACCTAAGTATTCCGCTGTGTGTTAATATGTATAAAACATTTAGATAATCTTCTGAGAAATGGTCAGTATCATTCGATAATATCTTAATGTAGTAATGTTACTTCATCGAATTTTCGAAGGTACACTTCTGTACTTAATATAAATAGTGATAATATTTCTTAATTATCGTGTATCGGTATAATCCGTGCGTTATAGCTTATTAATTAACTTTAATCCAGTCCTTAGAATCTTGACAACGTGATCAAGTACTTGCCATAGTCTGTTTCTAACCGTAATGTTATTTGAACCGAACCGAGCCCTCGTATGGTTACGTACTTTTTCTACCGATACTGTATTCAATTTTGTAGTTACTATTACAGCCATGTTCAAATATCTATGATCGATTTCGAAAAGAAAACAACGGATTCTATTCTGCTCAACTATTGTAGCACAAAATTGAACTCGTAGACTTTTTAGATCAGACTTGTAATTGATTAAAAACATCACTTAAACATAAAATATACATTTAACTATTACTAAATCTGTTATAAACATAATAATGAAATGAAAAATAATTCTTTCTTCTTATTTTGAATCAAGGTAAATATTTGCTTGAATAAGTTAAATCAATATACATATTACCTCTAAAATGTGCGCTGTGTTTTCAAAATAAACATATTTTCTTTTTCTTTCTTTTCAGCAACCTCTGACGTTGCAGTCGAAAGCTCTACCACCAGCCACTAATTCCACTTTTCATTCAACAATCATTACTAATATTATATCTCCTACATACAAGATGATTCTTAACAAACACTTTGATTGCGTATAATAAAAATTTGCAACATATCTTTTTGATTGCGTACTCGTGTTTAAAGGTAAGCCGATGGGAACTGTGTTATATAAACTATTGACCAGGTCAAGTACTCACGTACGTTTATGGGCCTAGATAATCGGCCACATTACCGTACACTGTTTATAACTATAGATACGGTCACTTTTGCGCCGGGAACGATGCGGAGTGGGTTGTTTGACGCGACATGATCGCGGGTAGTTTCGTGTATTTATGTTTTAATTATTTTGAAGGTTAATAAATAAAAACTATAGAAATAATTTCTATAATGCCTAGAAGAATTATAAAGCAATAAGACCACCCTTTGTACTGCTTTTTTTTTATACCACTTAGTTGGCAGACAAGCACACGGCCCACCTGATGGAAAGTGGTTACCGTGACCTATGGACGTCTGTAACACCAGAGCAGTCACAATCGCGCTGCCAACCCTGTAAGTACAGAGTTTCTGTGTCGTCAGTAGAAGACAAAGCAGGACAAGCCTTTAGTCTTCCCACTGGCAGCACAAATTCTCCAGTGAGCTCTGGCTACCCTACTCACCGCTGCGAACACAACACGAAGTTATTATAGCCGCGGTATTCTGTAGGGCTCTTGTCTTCTCAATTTCTGTATCATGAATATTGTAATTGGCGTACAATAAAGTATATAATAAATAAATAAATAAACTATAGTTAACGACATATATTTGGACCTTAGTCCACAACAGTATCAGAATAAACGGGATATTTACCATCCGTCATATCATACCTCCGTGAGCATGGTGCTTGCAACAGCACCGAAATATCGGAAACTCAAAATAATGAAACATGGTAAATATCCCGTTTATTCTGATACTGATGTCAGTGACCATGATAGTTTAAATACTTAGTCCACTATTCACGAGAGCAAGGTTTTATATAATCTATAATTGGTGTCCCTGGGTCGGCCAGGGTGCGAGGGATATGCATGTCCACAGACGCCGTGCGTTTTAGTAGGTTCGAGTGCGACATAACCTCTTCTACCGGCTCTATCGGGGGAAGCCGTCAAGCTGTCACCATTGTAGCATGGTATATGTATGTAATGGTGACCCTCTTTTCTGAGACTTTGGCTTCAGCTTACCATCAGGTGACCCAAAGTATAAAGGACGTGTCCTATATATAAAAGAACAATCTTTGCGCGCCAGGACCTCGTTTGTCTCGCCAGTTAGATTCAAGATATGTGTCCTAATACATATGTATACATATGAAATTAATGGATGAGTGTGTAAAAATTCTATTAAAACACGTGACAACACTGTAACAACGGTGCCCGAAATACGGCAATAGGTTCACCCCTTATTACGTGGGACCGAATACAATTATTGGTGAAATGTAGGTGATAATTCACCTCTGCCTAACCCTCCGGGTATAAATGGCGTGATTATATGTACGTATGTATGTACACATATTTTGTAACCTTTTTTGTCACAATACATTTCGTGAACATTATATAAGGCAGTTCAATTGTTTTTACGTCCAGTTTTCAGTTTGTCAGCCGCGTGGCTCTCCACAGTGTAGAATTTGGACCACCCCATCTCTTCCAATGCGATGTCGTACAAGACGACTAGGGGATAGGGCCGTTTAACATCAGACAGATATATACAGTCCAGACTCCGCCTCAAATGCATGGTTTGAGTCAACAATAGTGCCCGGAAAACGGCAATAAGCTCACCGGATACACTGGAACCGAATACAATGATGATGAAATGTGAGTATTAATTCACCTCTGCCTAATACTCCATGGATAAAGGCGTGATTATATGTATGTATTAACGTCAGTTTTTGACGGTCAAGCTGGCCGGTGCGTGCTGGTTAGCTATCCAATTAAGACTTAGGCATTTAATACAGACACTTCTGTAAAATCTCTGCTACAACATGATCGTGATTTGAAGAGTATTAGTAACCCAAATTACTAATACTTATTCCTGTTTCCTGTTCTCGTGTTAACCCTTCTAGCTAAGCTAAATTTCTCATGTTAGGAGTGGGTTCAAGTCGGTAAAGTAATGGTCAGGAACTCTCGATCGTAAGACTGACTCCTTAATCAATATATATAATACTAGCACCGTGCCGCGGTTTCACCCGCATAAATCCTGATCCCATGGGAATATCGGGATAAAAAGTAGCCTATGTTACGAAGAATGTAGCTTTCTAATGAAAAAAGAATTATTAAAATCAGCCAGTACTTTTTGAGTTTATTCGTTACATACAAAAATACAAATCTTTCCTCTTTATAATTATTAAGTATAGAAATATATTGTATAGATAATCTACCGATTCTGTATGCCTATAAAGATCAGTGTCACAAACATAATTATCTGAATGGTGAATTCTCTAAAAACCTAATTCTCTGAATGCTTAATTCTTTATAGAAGAGAGTTTTTGTGTTCTTAGTGGGAAGAGCAAAGGCTTGTCCTGCTTTTTCATCTACACTACCTGCCCAGAAGTTTTCTGTCCTTACAGGGTCAGTAGCGCGAGTGTGACTCCTCTGATGTTGCACACGTGCATAGGCAACGGTAACCACTTTCCATCAGGTGGCCCACCTAGTGGAAAGTGCTGATATGCTTGTCTTCCACCTAACTGGTTACAAAAAGAAATATTTGTCAAATTTTTAACATGTTTGAATGAAATTTTAAAGCATTTAGTATGCTTACTAAGCTAACGCTGTAAGATGGACAAATAAGAATATTTGCTGATAATAAGTTCGACGGCTCAGTGGTCAGAGCATTCCCGCTGTAAGGGAATGATCGAGGGTTCGATTCCCACCTGATTTGATTAACAAAAATCCTATCTTAACCGATTTGAAATTTTCATCAATTGGAATTATTCTTATGAATTATCTAACTTTACAAATTCTGAGGCTCAACTAGCCGGGAGCGACTTTTAACAAGCGATCCAAAGCATGGAACTACTCAGATGTTATTCCAGCGTTCACTCAAGGACCAAGTTGCATGTTATAGTACAATTAATTCCCGTGCGTCATCGCCGCTTTCACCATGCACTATACCGGTTAGGAAACATTACAAAGGTGAGATGGTTTCAATAACACAACGCTATAACCGTCATGGAGATCTTAACATGATAGTTTTTATACTATGCTAGCTTATATAACGTTATATACAAGCTGTTGGCATACTTATATAACATCTGACATACTCGAGTAAGGCTGTGTGACGTTTCAAAATACTGTGGGTCAACTGGCCAGTTATTTGTAATAGAGAAAGACATATAACATATAGGTGTCGGTTGTGTTGTTGCAAATAGTTGGATAAGGCTCTTGTCTTACTAGCAGCGGAATAGCGATGAAACGATCAAATAGCGATTATTTATAAACCATCGGACACTGAAACCATTCAGCGGAATACCCAAAGTGCAACCATGTAACACTCAATAAGTGAGTGTTACATGGTTGCACGTTTTTTTAATACTCACTTATACACTTTTATTTCCTGTCCATCCTAAGGTTGCCTGAAAGAAATCACTTTTAGTGATAAGGCCGCCCATTGTGCATTTAACTGTAACTTTTACTATGTACAATTATCTTTAATAATATTGGTGTGCAATAAAAAAAATATCTATCTATCTATCATTCCGACGACATGCTATCAACACACTAGTGAAGTGAAAGATTTGAGGTGCAGGAGATTTTTCTTTTTTTTTTATTTAACTATCGGAATACATATTTAACAAAAAAAACAGACTTAATGTGCCTCTAAAGCTACTGGAGCTTGTGTGCGACACATGCGATTCTCTCTTCAGTAAAAAGATATAGAGCATGTGCGGAAAGAAAAGCATAATTAATTAATCGCGGACTGTTCCAACAGCCAGTCATACTCTCTCTTTGTATTATTTTTGTCCCAATGATAAGAGCTGTCAAAGATTATTTAATGAGCGATTCTCGGTTGTACATCACAAAAACTCGCCAAGGGAGTTGTTGTACTCGCTGAGCGAGCAGGCATTTTTGGAATGTATCATCTCGACTGTCCCGAGCGAGTGGTGCGAGTAATCACTTAATACTCTCGTACACTCGCTTATAGTTTAGCAATAAAACTATTAGATTTGATAATATAATCTAGTCACACATACAGAACGCTTTTTAGATCTTTGAGTGTGATATTGTTAAATTAATCACGGAAGTACAGACTCGCGTCATTGGACGATTAGACTTTTTATTTGTTTGTTTGTTCTTTAAAGTGCATCTGTAAATATAATAATATAAATAAAATAAATTTTGTATTTTTTCTGTTTTTTAAACCGCGGTAGCCTAGTGGTATAGGTAATGGACTGCTGAGACGAGGTCTCGGGTTCGATCCCAAGTTTTAGCATGGCACACACCAATGACTTTTCGATGCTCTTCGAAGTTATGTGTGTATTTATCGCGTGAAACCAAGCGGACAGCAATCGCAGTTTTGTTATCGCAGGTTTATAAGTGCCAGGTTAATGGCAATGGGCTCGCCACCAATTACATTGGGACCTAAACATAAACTGACGAAATGAGGGTGCTAGCACCTCTGCCTACCCCTTCGGGGATATAGGCGTGATGTGATGTTATGTTTTTAAAGTGATCTTTAAATCGCACCGCGATAAGATAACAATCTCACATGTATGTACCTATCCATCGTATGTATCCTATGTTTGGTGTGCAATAAAGAGTATTTATTATTATTATTATTATAAAGTGCACGTATTCGAACTTTCTGAAAATTGTACTTCATTTTGGTATAATAGCGAGTATATAACTCGCTATTATACCCGCAACTCACTGCCTCGTTTAGTAGGTAGCTAGCTTTACTCGCTCTTCGCCACCAACGAGACCGGTGCCTAAAACCATAGATACCTAAGTCTAGAGATATGCTAATGGCCTCAACATAACATATTCGAATCACAGTGTCATACACTCGATTTCAAACAAACCGTTTGACACAATTTTAAGACATTACATTACTATCTGTCCGCTTGGTTACACGCGAGAATTTTACATTAGATAAATTATTGTTACTGCTCTTGCCTCAATTACGCTTTATGACATCAGCTTTTTTTATATAGGACGCGATAATTTATCAGCTATCTGCTAGTGAAAGTATCATCAAAAACGCCTATGCTATTTCAAAGAATAAGTGAATTAAACAGATGGAAAGACAGGCAGACACAAAAAAAAAAATAGATTTTGTATCAGTTCCGTCAAACATTCCTCATTGTCTAAGTCATTTCCCAACTTATTATATAATTCAAATATTGTTGAAATAAAACTATTTAACGAATACTTTTTAAATAAATAAATAATCAATAAATATTCCACAAATAAAATTCTACACAACGCTATCGAGACCCATGGTAAGCATAGCCTAACTAGCTTGTGTTATGAAATTTAGAATGCGGATAAACATTGACACTTTTTTTTGGTAATACATACAAATCATACATAGAAACACCCAGATAAACATCAATGCATATTTTAATTTACATATTCATGCATACACATATCTTCACTGAGCGGGAATCGAACCGCGCCTCCTGCGTGACAGTCAAACGTTCTACCGCTACGCCACAGAAACCGTCAAAGAGGATTCTATCGCGATTTATTGAGTTATATTGACCGAGCTAGCAAAGATATTTGACTAAAACATCAAGGACACGATCCCTCACAATTTATTGTGAAAAACATCATGTATAGTAAAAGTGAATTTTATTATAAAAATAGATGAGAAAAGAATTAAACTACTGGTTCAAACTTAATTTTAATACATACATACATATAATAACGGCTTTATCCCTGAAGGGTTAGGCAGAGGTGAACTAGCGCCCACATTTCACCAGTAATTGTATTCGGACCCACGAAATAGGGGGCGATCCTATTGCCGTATTCCGGGCGCTATTGTTGACTCGAGCCGTGCATCTGGGGCGGAGTCTGGGCTGTATATATCTGTCTGATGTTAAACAGCCCTATCCCTTAGTCGCCTTATACGACACCGCATGGGAAGAGATGGGGTGGCCCTAAAATTCTACTCTGCCGGAAACCACGCGGCATATAATGTTAATAAAAACCACTATTTTAATGTGGCTATTAATTCATCTCTGGTATGATTATATGAATGTATGTATGTATGTATTTTAATATAACGAACAGACATACTTAAGTGATATTTATCTGTATAAATACAATCACGCGATTACATGGCAATGCAAACATACAAAGAAAATATATTTGACTTGTACCTTAGTAATGAGAAAAGTTACACCTATTGAATAATTTGGTACTTTCGTCAGAAATACGTAATCGTTTTACACTTGTAATTTTTTATACCACTTAGGTGGCCGATAAAGGCATGGTCCATCTTATGGAAAGTGATTACCCTGGCCTATAGACTTGTGCAACACCAGTGGCGCTACCACTGAGGATATAATATGATCATCATTCCCTTCTCCATGGGCGTCACACTCGTGCTACTGACCCTGCAAGAACGGAGAGTTTCTGTGCCGTCAGTGCAGAAGACACAATCAGGACAAGCCTTTGGTCTTCCCACTGACAGCACAAAAACTCTCCAATGAACTCTGGCTACTCTACTCACCGCCGGGAACACAACACGAGGTTATTATATTTTGTAGGGCGGAGGGACTTCCCTAGTCGGACTGCTCAATTGTGACGGGAATACCGTCGTGCCCTATCTACTTATTTATTTTGTGATGTTTGTGTGATATCCAGCGTTTCATTTCTTTTCAAAATTATTATTATAATGACTCATCTTTTCTTCCATGTCTTGGTTGTACCCGAGGTTTACGCTTCAGAGCCCAGGGTCCGCTTTTTCTTCCTTTATTTGTACTGTCTATTAGACTCGATCCACCTAAGGGTAAGCTAAGGAGGTAACGGGCATGAGGGAATATAAATATATCAACCATAAACAACAAATCTACATACAAACAGTTTCTCTATGCCTTTCTAAGTTCATAGCGAACATCAAACAAATAATGTCATACAACTGTTAAGACTGCTATACACATTGGCCCGGTAACTTAGTGGTTAAGGAGTCGGCCTTACGGTCGAGAGGTCCCGAGTTCGAATCCTGGTCATTACACAACTGACGTGAACCCACTCTAGCACAAGCAATTTAGCTTAGTTGGGATGGGTTAGCGGGAATATTAGTAATTTTGGTTGCTAATATTCTTTAGGTTGTTCTCAGCATTTCTGAATCGTAGCTAGGTATTTGGGCAAACTAGCCAACTAATGGGGTATACATTATATACAAGTCGCCTATTAAACGCTGTAGAAGCGAGTGAAGTGAACTTGTACTATGGCTAGGAAGCGAAGCTACTTCTAATAAGGATATTATTTTGAACTTTGTCTCCGTTTAGTAAAGTACAAATTAGATAAGATCAAATCTTATGATCACTGACGGTATCCGAGCGAGTTCCTGACAACTCCAGTTTTCGATGTTATATTTAATTCGTACAATACACAATCAAGATAAAGTTCAACAACTTTCTTGTTTGTTATTTTGTTGAGCACGCATTAATTAGGTTAGTAATAGTTCTCTGCGAGTATATAGCATATAAAGTATTCTAACACAAGAGGTACACGCAGAGAAGAATGTTGCTCGTCAGTCATTTTGCTTATGTGCGTAAGGGAGGTGAGACGCGTCATTTAAGCTTACGCAAGCTTTACTTACCAGTGGCGAAGAGTCCCTATAAACCGATTCCTACTAGCTTGCTCTGTAAAGGGAAATTGTGGTAGAGATGTTAAAATTTATACTATTATCTTTCTATAAAAGGTATTCCCTTTTCCACCGGCTTCTCTTATAAAAAAAAATATCTTTCGCCACTGCTACTTTCGTTTACGTTCACCCGATGTGTACAGCTGTCTTTACAGTTAGTTCGATTGGAGTGAATCACTCTATACGTCAGAGCACTTTCTATCGCGCGTACATATTCATAACGGTACCTACTAAACAATCAGTCAAGTGTATCGCGATGTCATTATATGTAATAAGATACTGTAGAGCTGTTTACAAGACTAAGGATGAACTGGATATGTTGATTTGGGCTAAGGGCTTGTACAATATCAAAGTGTGGACCCTATTACGAAAACATATGAGCACGACCTCAATTTTTACCCGACTGCGCCAGAGACGGTAATGTTTTACGAGTGTATGTATGTCGGTATATAGTTTTCTTTGTTTCCCTCTACAGGCCTAATGGCTGGACGGATTTCGATGATGGATTACAAAAATTAATAACTGCGTGGTTCCCGGCAGAGTAGAATCTGGACCACCCCATCTCTTCCCATGCGGTGTCGTACAAGGCGACTAAGGGATAGGGCTGTTTATCATCAGATAGATATACTCAGCTCAGACTCAGGCACATATACAAGGCTCGAGTCAACACTAGTGCCCGGAAGACGGCAATAGGCTCACCCCCTATTACATGGGGCCGAAAACAATGATTTTTTTTATACCACTTAGGTGGCAGACAAGCACACGGCCCACCTGATGGGAAGTGGTTACCGTGGCCTACGTGCGTATGCAACACCAGGGGTAACTGTACGTTGTGTACTTTAGAGATTAACGGAGAAACAGACAAATAAGTAAAAGTAACTCTATTTATACTGATGTAACGATTACAAGGTGCTAATTCCGTCATTCTACATACAGACAGCAATAAAATATACTGAACTAAACAGTAACAAACATAAAACAATTTTTGTATTGTATTATTATGTAACTTAATAATAATGATAAGTGTACACGCGGTTAACAAACTTCAAATTTTGATTTAGATATTATTCAATGAAATGTTTATCATAGCTAAAATGTTTTGCAAATTGTATCCTGCCAAGCTACTTTTAACGTTTACTGTACACGATAACTTTCAATGTATTCCAAGAAAGTCAAACTTTCCCTGGGAGTGTTGCATGATACGTCATGGTGCGTCATGTTCGCTGTTTTTGTGGGTCAATGCTCTTTTCCTGCGGCTGTCCTACTACAAAACTGCAGACTTATGTCTTTTGCGTCTCTTTGACCTACCGATGTCCGATACGTATAAATATTTGTACCGAACTGCAGTGAAACCAAAGGAGGGTTATGATTTTGAGAGGCTATGCATGTACGTTTGAATGTACTACATACGAATGTTCATATGTTCATAGGAGGTAGGACACGGCGGTAATTCCGCCCAATTGAACAGTTCGGCTGGGGAAGTACCTCCGCCCTACAGAATAACTTCGTGTTGTGTTCCCAGCGGTGAGTAGGGTAGCCCGAGCTCACTGGATAATTTGTGCTGTCAGTGGGATGACTAAAGGCTTGTCCTGCTTTGTCCTCTACACTGGCGGCACAGAGACTCTGTGCTTACACGGTTGGCAGCGCGAGTGTGGCTTCTCTGGTGTTACACACGTCCATAGGCCACGGTAATCACTTTCCATCAGGTGGGCCGTGTGCTGGTCTCCCTTCCCTCATAGCTCCTCAACTGCGTATTGGAACTGGCCAAATGAGGTATCGTGAGAAGCATCTTAGTCGTCCGTTGGTTATAGGCTATATAAAGTGTCACTGAATCTAATGTCCGCCTAGAGGTGCACGCACTGTGTTAATAAAATAAATTAGAAATGAAAGCCTCGGATGCAACCAAGGACAATGTACTAATGATGACTATTTAAGCGTATTATTGTAGCGGTAGAATGTTCGACTGCTACGCAGGAGACGCGGGTTCGATTCCCGCTCAGTGTATATACTTGTATGTATAAATACGGATATTTGCATTGGTTTGGGTGTTACTATGCATGATATATTTACAAAACGAAGCATCTAAGTATGTTTATCCGCATTCTAGATTTCATAACAAAAGCTAGTTAAGCGTTAAGCTATGCTTAACATGGGTCTAGATAGCGTAGTGTGGAATGTAATTGTAAGATTGCCCTGTTGGTTCCCGTGGAGTAAAATAGGGCCAAACCATCTCTTCCTGTGGTAAGTAGACGACTAAGGGACAGTGTTCTCCATCCGACAGTTTATATGCAACTCATGGTAAAGTGCCCGCTTAATTGGAATAAGCTCGCCCCCTTTCACGTGGGCCCAAAAATCATTTTTTTTTTTTTTTAATACCACTAAGTTGGCAGACAAGCACACGGCCCACCTGATGGGAAGCGGTTACCGTGGCCTATGGACGTATGCAACACCAGGGGTGTCACACTCGTGCTGCCGACCATGAAGAAACCTTCTGATGCCCCTCTTGAAGAACCCCATATTGTAGGCGCTTGGGAAAACCGCAGCAGGGAGGTCATTCCACAGCTTGAGTGTGCGTGGGATGAAGTTTCTTTCATACCGCACAGTGCGCAACGGCTCAGGTCGCAATGTGTGGCTATTAATATAATACAAGTAAAAGTTCAAACTCTAAAAAAACATGGAGCCTTTTTGGCACACAAAGCTAATAACAACACATGTCTCACTCGCTAACTATAAGTATATTTTTAGAGAACCATTGTAATTTTGTTATTGTAATCTAACAATGGCATTATTAAAAATATTCAATAATAATGTCTATTATTAAAAAACGATATGATATACAATTACGCCAGATATTCAGTCATATTTCAGTTTTTATAAATGACAAATTACTTTTTTTCTCATTTCATTTTACTAATGGTTTCTTAAAAAATGTTCACCACCTCTTCCCATGCGATATAGCCGCACGGTTCCCGGTGGAGTAGAATTTGGACCACCCCATCTCTTCCCATGTGGTGTCGTTCAAGGCGAATAAAGGCTGTTTAACATCAGACAGATATATACAGTCCTGACTCAGCATCAGACGCATGCCTCGAGTCAACAATAGTGCCCGGAATACGGCAATAGGTTCACCCTCTATGACGTGGGACAGAACACATGATTGGGAAAATGTGGGTTTTAATTCCAGAGGTGGATTGAAACTAACCCAACTCTCCGAGGGTAAAGAAGTGATTATGTATGTAAAAAAATGTTCAGGGGTCTCTCATGTGGCTCAGAGACTTTAGAAGTCGAAATTCACCTCATCTGGTAGCATAATAGGTACTAATTCTTAAACAGACTTTTCTATCAAGTCTAGTCCATAGTGAAGAGGTGATGAGTAGGGTAGCCAAAGCTCATTGGAAAGGTTTTGTGCTGTCAGTGGGAAGACCAAAGGCTTGTCCTGATTGTGTCTTCTGTACTGACGGCACAGAAACTCTCTGTTCTTACAGGGTCGGCAGCACGGGTGTGATTCCCCTGGTGTTGCACACGTTCATAGGTCGCGGTAACCACTTTGCATCCGGTAGGCCGTCTGCTTGTCTGCAACCTAAGTTACATAAAAAAAACTTCGATATTGCCAATGTATTTTAGATGTCATGCAAGCGTTTCATGGGAAAGATCGGGGTTCAGCCGTTATTCAGTTAGTTCGTAGTGTTTAATCCATTTGGGGATAGACAGGCGTGTAAGATATTTGACATCATCTGGTATTCGGCTGTTGTACTGAATATTTTAACCCTTGTCGGACTTATTTCTTTTTTATAATATTTATCGCCGCATGGTTCCCAACAGAGTAGAATTTAGACCACCCCATCTCTTCCCATGCGGTGTCGTACAAGGCTACTTAGGGATAGGACTGTTTAACATCAGTGGTATCGCGTGGGCCAACTTGCGCGAGTGGACTGTATTGCGGAGAAGCAGATAACTGTTCTATTGACACTTTACACACAAAACAAGACAGGTGGCCGGGCTGCCGCGGATTCGATCCAGGCAGTGAATGCAGCCCGAGAAATTAGGAGAGGATGCACTAACCTTCACGACCCACGTGTTTTTCATCGCAGCCGGTACACGGATCTTCTCTTCCTTGCTCAGGAGCTGCCGTCAGCGTCACTAGATCCCTTGAGGAACACACGAGAGGCACCATCCGATCGGTAAAGGTCTATGAGGCGGTTAAAATACTACAAATATTATTCATTTCTGAGAGACGCGCTCGCGATCCGTCCCTACGCTGGCTAGTTCAAAGCGGGAGTGAGTGTCTATATCACAAAATGGCGGATGGACGAACTACACTATGGTTAGTGCGGGCGGGGAGATGGGTATAGAAAGGGTGTGTTTCCACGTCAAGAAATACAGCTTCTACATCGGCGCAACCATTCCCCCCGGCTTGAAGGGTTACCTTCGAAACGACAAATGCGAAACAAATCTAAAGTCTAATCTAAATCTAGGTTTGGGGAATAACAACTAAAATATAAACCTAGATTGGAACTCGTGCCTACTGCTGGCTAGGCAGAGGGCAGAGGCGAACAACCGGGCGCAGATACGATCCGGTTGCAGTTTTAACCCGTACAACACGAGTTACCCCGCGGGAATCGGGAAAAACTTCCTCTACTACTCCTCGGTGCGGGATAATGTACGAAGGCTGAGTCCCGCCAGTGTCCGCAGGCGCAGGTGAGATGTAACCTTTATCTAAATATTCGTTAACAACCTCATCATAGGCCCGCTTCGACTTTGGGGACGCCTGCATCTTTCGTTCCAAACAAAGACGTTTTTCAGCGGATACACGGGAGCCACCGAGCGAAAACTTGCGGATGGTAGACTCCAGTGGCGGCTCGACGGTGCAACAGAACGAAGCAGTCGAGTGACTAAAACTATCTATAGAAGCGGGTGCGGAACCAATTATAACAAAACCCAGAACTGTTTCCAGGGCGTGTGGAGCGGGGTACGTCGGTCCCCCTTGAACCTTACGTGATAGCTGGAGGTGCGGGAGAATCGAAGCGCCGATCAATATATCGACGACTCCAGGAACAGCGTAAGTCTCATCTGCTAAAGGCAAATCTTTAAATTTCGTTAATAAAGACGTGTCAACCGGGACGGTAGGCAACTGTTCAGCTATTCTATCTATAACGAGCGAATCCATGTCAAACCAAATATTATTATTAAAACGAGATCTAAACCTTGTTTTAACGGTGCCACGAACAGCTGACCGTAAGCTTCCAAAACCCTTCACCACTGAGCGGGTTGAACGCTTATCAACATTGAAACCAAGACGCCGACAACAATCTTGAGTAATAAAATTACTTTGCGAAGCGCCATCTAACAGCGCTCGAACAATGCGCGGCTTACCTAATGCATCAACAATAACAACGCGAGCGGTCGCAAGACACACAGTAGTGAGTGCAGCACTAGCGGAGAACGAACACAAGGTGACGTCATCCGCGGCGGTCACCGGGCGGGCCGGAGCGCGCGCGAGCGCGGGCTGCGGCTGCGGCGCAGGCCGCCGTGTGTCACCGCTCGACGAGCCAACCGTGCTCACATTGGATGCGGCATTACTATTCTCAAAATGAAGCAAAGTGTGGTGTCTCGCTTGACATTTGCGACAACTATTTCTACTATTACATAAAACAACGCGGTGTTTAGTACCGAGACAATTAAAACAAAAATTATTAGCGCGAACAAATTTATAACGATCACTAGGCGACAACTTTAGAAAACCAGGACACCTGTACAGTTGCGAATGATGAGTACTACACAAAGAGCAAACAGGTGATTGTACATGTGCTGGTGCGGTACTAACATAAGTATGAGTTGACCTCAGTGACTTCGATGACGCATCTACTTTGCGTGCAGAATCGGCAACTATCTTCGCGCCTTCATGTTTCGATGAAGAGCGTTGCAATACCTTTATATGCTCGCGAACAAAACTTTCCAAGTCTTCGAACTTAGGAATCCTATTGCCGCGATGATCCGACTCAAACAAACGAATGGTTTCGGAATCTAATTTCCTTAAACCCATATACAAAAATACGAAGTCGCAGAGGTCATCGACCTTTAGGTTCTTTACGGCGCGAACAGCTGACGCGAAAGTATCTAGAAATTTCTCTAAGTTTTGATCGTTACATGCCGTAATAGATTTCAAATCAAACATCTGATCTAAATAGGCGTTAGCTACCGATCTTTTATCCTCATACCTAGCTTTCAAAGTATTTAAAATTAAATTATAATTCTCGGCACTAAACGTAATTCCAGCGCAAACGGTTATAGCTTTACCAGTCAATTTTTCAACGAGATAATGCAATTTTTCGTGATCTGTCAACGAATCGTTCTTATCTATTGTATTCTCAAAACTATCTATAAATCGACACCAATTGCGAATGTTACCATCAAATTCGGGTATTTGAATTGGTGGCAACTTAGGTCGGTCGCGAGTGGGGTTGGGTCGGTCAGACGGCTTCTCCAAACTCCTCGCGACGCGCTTGATACGACAATACAAATCGTCAAACGACGACAAGGCTTGATAACTCACTGAGTAATCGGGATCCAAATTCAACTCTAAAACGTTGATGTCATGCACTAAGGTTTCGAAATCCGCGCGTAGACTATCTAAGTTTTCTATAGAACACAAGAACGAATCTCTGATGACCAAATCAGAGGTTTTAAGTGCACTATCATAAATCGATTGTACGCGAGAGTAAATCATTTCTTTTTTAGCGTATAAAAGTTTCAATTGAACCTTACCGGTCTTATCAACCTTTGGGGACATGTTTACAATTAAATCTCAAACTAAAGTGCGGTAAACAATAAGTATGAAATGACTTAATCCTAGCGGTACAGAGCAGCGAGGCGGCGCGAACGTTAACTACGTAGGTAGGTAGGTGCTTACAACTGTGAATGCACGCTTGAACAAACGCGCATAGCAACAAGGTCGTACCTACGCGATGGTCGCTGTCTAGATTCAACTATTATTTCCGAGATTAAGTATTGCGTAATATCTATTCAAATTAAAATACTTTCGTATGAATTGGGATGAGATGCGAGCGAGGTAGGCACAGCCACGTGTCTACCCACGCAGGTACTAGGCAAATACGACGTGAGCCGAGAACAACGTAATTGAAAAAAACAAAACAAAGCCAAATGCGTTAGGTATTACACTGTGCCTATGCACTAGGGTGTCTGAGTATACCTAAGATCTAAGCCTAAATGTCTGGATGCGGGGTTTTCTACTAAAATAACCAGGCACTTAGGTGCGATGCGAAAATTGCGAACTACGATTAAGTGTTGATATGATACCTAACCTATTTATGTATTAGGTAGGTACAATGCGAGCCAGCGGCGAACGGACTACAAATTCTAAGCCTAAGTGTCTGGATGCGGGGTTTTCTACTAAAATAACCAGGCACTTAGGTGCGGTGCGCTCATTCCCATTAGAATAATAACAAAATACGAACTACGGCTAAGAATCCGGCTCGATCCGGACCAAAAATGGTATCGCGTGGGCCAACTTGCGCGAGTGGACTGTATTGCGGAGAAGCAGATAACTGTTCTATTGACACTTTACACACAAAACAAGACAGGTGGCCGGGCTGCCGCGGATTCGATCCAGGCAGTGAATGCAGCCCGAGAAATTAGGAGAGGATGCACTAACCTTCACGACCCACGTGTTTTTCATCGCAGCCGGTACACGGATCTTCTCTTCCTTGCTCAGGAGCTGCCGTCAGCGTCACTAGATCCCTTGAGGAACACACGAGAGGCACCATCCGATCGGTAAAGGTCTATGAGGCGGTTAAAATACTACAAATATTATTCATTTCTGAGAGACGCGCTCGCGATCCGTCCCTACGCTGGCTAGTTCAAAGCGGGAGTGAGTGTCTATATCACAAAATGGCGGATGGACGAACTACACTATGGTTAGTGCGGGCGGGGAGATGGGTATAGAAAGGGTGTGTTTCCACGTCAAGAAATACAGCTTCTACATCGGCGCAACCAATCAGACAGATATATACAGCCCAGACTCAGCTTCAAATGCATAGCCTGAGTCAACAATAGTGCCTGGAAGACGGCAATAGGCTCACCACCTATTACGTGGGACTGAATTCAATGATTGGGGAAATGTGGGTGTTAACTAACCCTCCAGGGATAAAGGCGTGATTATATGTATGTTTAATGTTTATATATGAAACTTGCCTTGGCCTTGGCCGCCTGGGACCTCGCACTCATGAACAACCATAAAATTGACATTTATAATACTTTGACATCTATTATTCAATGGCTTGAAATGAATAGTCTATTAATCAATTTGGAAAAAACTAAAATCATAAACTTTAGCCAACGCCCTAAGCCGTTTAACGGTAATATCACATTTAACGGCAAAACCATTCAGGATGTACCAACAACCAGGTTTCTTGGCTTAGACATAGATCAAAGGCTGGACTGGAAAGTACATGTTGAAAAACTCTGCAAAAGAACCTCTAAATGTGCATATGCGTTACATAAACTGTCAACCACAGTAAATACAAAAGCTTTGGTGACCGCCTACCATGGACTAGCTGCGTCTATCCTACGGCACGGTATAATCTTTTGGGGAAATTCCACAGATTTTGATGCAATATTTAAGGTTCAAAAGAGGTGCATTAGGTCAATGTTTCGATTAAAAACAACCGATAGCTGCAAACCGTACTACAAAAAATATAGCATTTTAACTTTGCCATGCATGTACATTTTTGAGGTTGCGGTGTTTGTCAAGACTAATCCCGATTTATTTCCACGACTCCAGGATTCCGTTGCGCGAAATAGACGTGATAACACTCGACTTCGGCTCCACAAAGCACAAACTGCACTTATGCGCAGAAGTATCTTTTGCATGGCGCCAATTATATTTAATAAGCTGCCTAAGAACTGTAAGGAACTTACCACTAGTTCATTCAAAAAAGAAATTAAAGGCCTACTCCTGCAAAAGGCATATTATAGCATAACAGACTTCCTGGCAGATAGTATTCACTAACTAGCATTAAATAGTAAATACTGCTATTATATAAATTATAGTAAAATACTTATTAGGTAGGCCTAATATTCTGACATTGTTGACTGTATTTTGACAACTAACTTAATATATACTTGCCATTGTTTGTTGCATTGTAGTACATTTTCTATTGTATTTTAATCTATTTGACATGATTATTGATAAGATATTGACATTTTTACTGTATTTCTGATTTGACATTACATTACATAATGATTTGAACTGTTAGTGAAAATTGAAAGCAATTAATGCGCATCTTATGACTAAGCGTCTCCTCACGCATATATTTGTACGCCGCTATATGGGGCAAAACATGACTGGACTATATATTATATACTATTACTGACCTATTGCATGCTTTTGTATGTACACACATGTTTTGAACAAATAAAACAATTCTATTCTATTCTCGTGGACCCGTTTTACCCCCTTAGGGGTGAAATTTTTGTAAAATCCGTTTTCAGCGGATGTCCACCCAATAAGGAACCTACCTGCCAAATTTCAGGTTTGTAAGTGTTATTGTTTCTGAGATTTCGTGATTTATCAGTGAGTGGTATTTCGCTTTTTACCCGCCTGCACCAACGAGGGTAATGTGTTACGTGCGTTTGTATGTATATATGTATACCTCTACACGCCTTACGGCTGGACGAATTTCGATGATTGGGGTCTCAAATGAAAGGTATTCATCTCCCTAGTACCAAACGGTACATAAAATGTTAACAAAAACTATACGGTGGATTTTTGGAGCTAAAGTGAGAGTTGTCAATTTTTATTTTCATTTAAATTTATCGAGTATTTTATCTGTGTGGTGACGGAAGAAAGAATACAAGTATCACCATCCCATCTCATCCGAAGGGTGTCGTAAGAGGCGACTAACGGCAAAATACGCAGACGATATCACTG
Organism: Eilema griseolum; assembly: GCA_963662185.1. Taxonomy (NCBI): domain Eukaryota; kingdom Metazoa; phylum Arthropoda; class Insecta; order Lepidoptera; family Erebidae; genus Eilema; species Eilema griseolum. The sequence continues at coordinate 8,926,654 of OY759259.1, forward strand.
CGAGAGAAGGGAAACTCAAAATAAAACCCTGTACCAACCCGTCCGGCCAGCGTGGAAACAGTACGCCAAAGCCTCCCAACACTGGGAGAGGCCTAGTCCAGCAGTGGACTACGATGGGCTAGTTGTTTGTTTGTTTGCTTTATCGAGTAGGATATCAAAATGAATGGAATTTGAAAGACATTACAAAAATATATACATGTCATGTCACAAGCAGACAGCAGTCGGGTTATTTATTTTTTAATAATTATTTTTTAACCGAGTTCTAGAAAGGAGGAGGTTCTCCATTCGGATGTTTATTTTTTTTTAATGTTTGTATACGCATAGCTTTTTTGGGCGGAATTTGTTTATAGGTATACCTATATAGTTTCATTAATATGTATTGTTCCTAAAGATTATGTATGTATGTATGAATGTATTTTACCTGATGGAAAGTGGTTACCGTCGCCTATGGACGTGTGTAACACCACAGAAGATACACTCGCGCTGCCGATCCTGTAAGCACAGAGTCTCTGTGCCGTCAGTGTAGTGGACAAAGCAGGACAAGCCTTTAGTCATCCCACTGACAGCACAAATTCTCCAGTGAGCTTTGGCTACCCTACTCACCGCTGGGAACACAACACGAAGTTATTATAACCGCGGTATTCTGTAGGGCAGAGGTACTTCCCCAGTCGGACTGCTCAATTGGGCGGAAATACCGCCGTGACCTGCCTCCTTAGAAAAGTACGTATGTATGTATGCATGTATGCATTCACAATAAAGATATTATTTTTTTATACAACTTAAGGGCAGACAAGCACACGGCCTACCTGATGGAAAGTGGTTACCGTGGCCTATGGACGTGTGTAACACCAGAGAAGCCACACTCGCGCTGCCGACCCTGTAAGCACAGAGTCTCTGTGCCGTCAGTGTAGTGGACAAAGCAGGACAAGCCTTTAGTCATCTCACTGACAGCACAAATTCTCCAGTGAGCTCTGGCTACCCTACTCACCGCTGGGAACACAACACGAAGTTATTATAACCGCGGTATTCTGTAGGGCAGAGGTACTTCCCCAGTCGGACTGCTCAATTGGGCGGAAATACCACCGTGACCTGCCTCCTTAGAAAAGTACGTACTTATGTATGTATGCATGTATGCATTCACAATACAGATTTTTTTTTTAAACAACTTAGGGGCAGACAAGCACACGGCCCACCTGATGGAAAGTGGTTACAATGACCTATGAACGTGTGTAACATCAGTGGAGTTACATCCGTGCTGCCGACCCTGTAAGAACAGAGATTTTGTGCCGTCAGTGTAGAGGACAAAGCAGGACAAGCCTTTGGTCATCCAACTGACAGCACAAAAACTCTCCAGTGAACTCTGGCTACCCTACTCACTTATTTTTTACACTTCGTTTGGTTACGTACTTATTTAAAGATAAACGATCTTAATGTATATTTTTAAACAAACACCAATAAACTACTGCCTAAATTAACTCGGCCTATTATGTACGTGGGACCGAAAATTATATGTAGATGTGAATACACCTCTGCCTACCCCTTCGGAGATTTACAGGCATTTACTGATTAGACTTCGGTCCTTTATTATATTATATTTTAATCTGGTTATTAGTCGCATGAAAAGAGGTGGGGTGGCACAAATTCTAATCTGCCGAGAGTCACGCGGCGAAAAAAAAATCATGCTATATCCCCTTACAGGGTAAACAACAACAGGGTAAACTTACGGGGTGAACGGGCACTAACCCCATATTCTAATAAACCGGATTACTTGCCGGCTTACTTCAAAACATAATATAATATACCTTCTGCTTTAAAAAAAAGTATTAACCAAAATTACTAAGAAGTAACATTCCCTCTTATCCATCCAGCGAAATTGCTTGTGTTAAGAGTGGGTTCAAATCGGTAGTGTCGGCCAGGATTCGAACCCGGGGCCTTTCGGTCGTAAGGCCGACTCCTTATCCACTAAGCTACCGACGCTTTAGACGGCTTTCGTCACGATGACGTTATAATCATCATCATCATCTAAACGTCATTGTTTCTTCACGGCAGTGTAAACAAGATAAACTAGATTTCGACTCAAGTCATAAGCTTATGAATACAAATAGTTTTCGTAATTCCATTGCAGTAGTTTTGTGTAATATTCTGACAAACATACAATTATGCTACTTATTTTTATTCATCATCATCTTAGTTCAAGGTTGTGTTAGAGGCTTTCACTTCGAATCCCGGGGTTCACTGAGGTACTACTTCTCCCCTGAGGGGGCTATCTTGAAGCCAGAGATGGTCCTGGTCATATATTTTGGACAAAAATTTTCTAGGCATCTGAAAACCCAAGGAGTTAGGACACGACGGTATTTCCGTAAGTACAATTGAGCAGTCCGACTGGGGAAGTACCTTCGCCCTACAGAACACCGCGGCCTTAATAACCTCGTGTTGTGTTCCCGGTGGTGAGTAGAGTAGCCAGAGCTCACTGGAGAGTTTTTGTGCTGTCAGTGCGAAGACCAAAGGCTTTGTCCAAACGTGAATTCGGTCCCACGTAATAGGGACTGAGCCTATTGCCGTTTTTCTGGCACTATTATTGACTCGAGGCATGCATCTGAGGCTGAGTCTGGTATTAAACAGCCCTATCCCTTAGTCGCCTTGTACGTCACCGCATGGGAAGAGATGGGGTGGTACAAATTCTACTCTGCTGGGAACCACGCGGCTTGATTCCTACCAAGGCCTAAACACCGCGGTATGAAATTATGTATATTTTTATTTACAGGACCCATCAATTAGACTTCCCCTCGCCTGTTCTTTTTATTAAACAATTTCTTTTAAATTAGAAAAACAAGTTTGGTGAATGTAGAGTAAAATAAATATTTGACCTGAGCGACAATCGAACACAAGTGCCGCGTCAATTTTTAATTTTCCGGAAATAATGGTCGTTACCATATCTCTGTATGCCCCTTAGCAGACATACAGTCGTAAATATACGCGTGTTGACTTTGTATAGGTACTATTATAAAATAAAAGAATGTTTGACCGAGTCTTACATAAAGACTATTGCAAAGAAATTATGAAACGGCTCTCAACTTTATGATTAAATTTTTAAAACCGGTTTATATTGTATCACATACGAACTTTGTTGCACACTGTAAATGTATATACAGAATACCAACTTGGCATAATTACCGAAAAAGAATGCTTATTCGCAGGTGCGTGCCCACGTCTTCATACATTCTATAAGGGCTGTTTAACATCAGACAGATATATACAGCTCAGACTCAGTGTCAGATGCATGGCTTGAGCCAAAATAGTGCCCTGAAGACGGCAATACGCTCAACCCCTATTACGTGGGACCGAATTAAATGATTGGTGAAATGTGAGTGGTAATTCACCTTTGCCCAACCCTCCGGGTATAAAAGCGTGATTATATGTATGTCATTATTGTAAAGTGGTCGGGTTTGTACATTGAAGATATCAAAAAATTAAATATACTGAACACAGAAATAGGTTTATTAAAATTCTTATCTGGCCCTCGATTCACAATGTTAGACTTTACCGCAATACAGTTAAAGTTCAAATTTAAATGAAAAGAGTTTCATGAGGTACTCTGTTTCATTCACTCTGCAAAAAACCCTTTAATTTTGAACATTAATGGCATTGTTTTAAAGACTAAAATTAAATGAATTTATTAGCGGTGTCTGTGGACAGTAGAATCGAAGGAATTTGTCTGTTTGTCCGTGATAAACGCTAAAACAACTGAACAGTCTTACGCTCTCTTGTTTGGAATATCTTGTTAGACGTAAAATCTTACCTAAATTTGATCACATGCGGGTAAGTAGGATCGAAGATATGGCCAAAAACAGGATTCCTAAATCCACGCGGCCGGGCCGTGTACCTCGGGATACATATTATCAGGTTTACGTTCTATGATTACACCGCTCGGCACAGGCAATCATCGTCACACGTTGCAACCGGAAACGGCACTCACAGCGCGGTATGAAAGGAACTTCATTCCGCGCATGCTCAAGCTATGGAATAAACTCTCTGCTGTGTGAGCGCCGAGTTGCATATTTTTTTATTTCTGCAAAACAATTATGTACATTGACAGATTATACAGAGCCCCATAAAGCCGTGTAATCGGTTTGTCTGCGGGATCCAGTCTCCGTACATTTAATAAATAAATAATAATAAAAAAAAAATTCTACAACATTCGACACATCGCTATCGAGACCCATGGTAAGCATAGCTTAACTAGCTTGTGTTATGGAATCCAGAATGCGTATAAAAATACTTAGATATTTTTTTTTGTAATTGCATACATATTATACATAGAAACACCCAGATCAATGCAAATATACATACATGTTCATGGATACAAATATTTGCACTGAGCGGGAATCTAACCCGCAGCCTTTACATAGCAGTCGAATGTACGGCCACAGTGGCTGTCAAAAGATTTAACTGGTTGTACTACGTACAATTTGCACGCAAACATAGATAAATCTACTGATACTAGATATTTTAGCTTGTTGTATCAAATTGGTCTTCTGTTACTATTATTTTATTGCGGTTACATAATATACACCGGTCAGACACATTAGCGTATAATTTCGGTAATTTATTGGGAAAGGAAACGGCCGAAGTATATATTGAGTGTATGAAGAAAACCCGAAATTTACGAGGTCCGAATTTACTTTTACGTAAGCCGGTACACCTGGTGAACAGTGAATGAGGTTCAAGGGTAATATTTCCTCTCTGGATTAAGGGGTCAGACGGCGGAAATAATAGAAATGAAGAATGAGAGAGCAGTGCTCGTGGTCAGGTGAACTTACTGATCGATCAGTGAATCAAGTTATCTAAGCGTGGTTGCTATTTAGATGGGTGACCGCTGTGGAATGGTTTATGCAATATTTAGATGGAGCACTTCTGTGCTTTGGAGGGCTCGTTACAAGTCTAACCCGGCTGTCAATAGTCGTTAAGTCAAGATGGAGGTCTATATGGGCGACCTGAATAACTCTGTCGATGATAAGCCACATTTTCTTTTTACGTGCGAAAAATCGCCACGGATACCCCCCACCGGAGCCGGTGGAAGAAGTTATGTCGGACTCGAACCGACCAAAACGCACGACGCCTGTGAGTCGTTTTTGGTTTCCGAAGGTGAGGTTGACAGGCATATCCCTCGCACCCCGGCCGATCCAGAGCCATCTCTCACGATCTGGCACTCTCCTCGGGTGTGGGGAACACAGAGTCCCCAACTCGTCCCCGGAAACGTGGAGGCGCGCCAGGCGCGCCGCGGCCGCGTCCTGCTTCTGTCAGGGTGACAGGCGGCTCCACCAGTTACCCCCAGGCCTTCGCTCATGGGGGCGATGATTAGCCACTAACCATTACTCAGGCTGCGAGGTCAAACCGGGCGCCTCCAATATAGCCAAAAAATCGGCTGTTTTCTCGTGGTCCCAGAATTTTGTTGCATTAATGGGACCACGAGGGAGTACTATTTGTCTTAGTGCCATTTCTATGTTCAGTACCGTGAAAAATCCAAAACCAGGTCCCGAAGTGACTAACGCTAGGATGATGAGACTGATTATGGATGAATAGGTTCCACTGAGCAGCTGGAACGGGATCAATATTATACGCGTGCGCAGTTATGAGCAACGGCCTGTTTAATTATATTCATAGTTCACAAACAGCAAACACACAAAAAATAGCGATTCAGAGCAAAAAACGTTTTTGTTCTAAATTAGCTGTACCTTGTTTCGTAAGTCTTAGGAAAATACAGATATAGATGTGCTCAGTTAACGAAAATAAAACTCTAATTACTGGTAATTAGGTGCATATTTCGTTGAATGTATGTTTTCAGTGTTTACGCGAGTAGATTTATTATGATTTTAATGTTGGCAGGTGACTTGAGATGTGAAATAATATTAGGTTTAATTTAGTTACAAAAAAGATATTTTATGGTAAATTATTCTCATTCTAAGTAATCTATACAGAAACTAAAACTATTATTATATAGCTATTACAATACACTAAAATAAAAATTACATACATAGTGCGTCATGAAATTCCTCCGCATCCTCACCGACCGGTAACGTACCCAGAAGGCTGGCAGCATTGCCACGTTGAATGGCAATGCTTATCCTCTGTGCAAGATAATAACCAGCCTTCTGGTCACGCGTAGCGTCGATCAGCTGCTTTGCCAAGTCTTTATATAGAGACCGAGCACTTGGACCCCATGTCCCTAACGTTTCAACCCCAAACGGCTCAAAAACATAATCACCTGTCAGGTTACAGTATTTGCGCCGTTTGAGGTTTTCCGAAAATAATATTAACATTTTGACATAAGTAGTGTGAATGGGTTATTAAGTAGATGGTTATATACATATATACGTATATATGTCGTTATTTAAATATATATATGTAGATGGATATATTAAAGTATGTATATGTATATAGATAATATGTATAACACGAGTATATAGATAGAAATAAACAACCTAGGTAAATCTCCTGCTTGCTCGCACAACATGAATTGTAAACAAATCAATCAATCAAGCCAAACGCAGTACACTCCTGGACACAGGCCTCTTTCAATGGTGGGAGGCTTTGGCGTACTGTTTCCACGCTGGCCAGACGGGTTGGTGCAGGGTTTTATTTCGATCTTTCCTTCTCTCGCAGTGATATCGTCTGCGTATTTTTCCGTTAGTCGCCTCTTACGACACCCTTCGGATGAGATGGAGTGGTGATACTTGTATTATTTCTCCGTCACCACACGAATAAAACCAGCTGAAGAATCATTTTCCAATGGCTTATTTACACATTATTTAATATTTTAATAATATTTCTTCACATATTAGTAAAATTTTGACTATCATATACATATGTGCTCTCTAAGTGCCTAAACTGAATAAATGAAACATTTCAAATTTCGAATTCTCAAAACGTGTCCTATATAAAAAAATGTTGCCATAGCATTCCCTGTAAGGTAACGGTCGCAGGTTCAACTCCCGCCTGAGTCATTTGCCTTTTCTAGTCTAAGTCGATTTAAATAGTACAACCGTACCTACAACTCTTAATTACCTACTTTAAATTTCATTGAAGTAAATAAAGTGCAGATGTTCTCTAATTCTCAGAAATTCGTCGGTGACCATTAAAAATCTAGATCATTTTTTTTTTTTCAACTTAAGTGGTAGACAAGCACAAGGTCCACCTGATGGAAAGTGGTTACCGTGACCTATGGGCGTGTGCAACATCAGAAGAGTCACACCCGTGACTCTGTAAGAACAGATAGTTTCTGTGCCATCAGTGCAGAAGACACAATCAAGACAAGCCTCTGGTCTTTTTACTGCCGTCAGTGTAGAAGACAAGGAGAGGGCCAGATTGAGAGAGATGGCCCGGGAGAGATGGGTCGGCCGGCCTTCGGCCTTCGGCAACCAAAAAAACGACACACAGGCGGCGTGAGTTTTGGTCGGTTAGAGTCCGACATAACCTCTTCCACCGGCTCCGGTGGGCGGCTCTTGAAGACAAAGTAGTACATGCCTTCGGTCTTTCTACTGCCAGCACAAAAACTCTTCAGTGAGCTCTGGCTACCCTACTCACCGCCGGGAACACAACACGAGGTTGTTATGGTCACGGTATTCTGTAAGACGGAGGTACTTCTGCAATCGGACTACTCAATTCAGACAGGAATACCGTCGTACTTTACTTTAATATAAGCTAATAATATACCGCCGCGTGGCTTCCGGCAGAGTAGAATTAGGGCCACCCTATCTCTTCTCATGCGGTGTCGCACAAGGCGACTAAGGGATAGGGTTGTTTAACACCAGATAGATATATACAGCCCAGACTCAGCGTCAGATGCGGGGCTCGAGTCAAGTATAGTGTCCGATATACGGCAATAGGCTCACCACCTATTACGTGGGACCGAATACAGTTATTGGTGAAATGTGGGTGTTAATTCGCCTCTGCCTGACCCTTCAGGGATGAAGGCGTGATTTTATGTATGTAATTAAAATTCTCAAATCAACTCTAATAGTTAACAGCCTGATCTGTATTGAACCTAAAGGCGGATAAACACGACACAGTCTTTTTCCGCCTTCACGATAATTCTATTCTCGGATATTATATCGAGTTATCTGTAATCATTGCGAGGTGATATCACTAACACCATTGTATCACGTCTAATAGCTGCAATAGGCCTGTCAGTGAATATAGATTGATCACAATGCGACGTCACACGCCCGTTGACGAAAACTGGGTCATATCCACAGGTAGTTAAGGTACAAGTTGCTGATATAAAAAATATTGTCAAGCGTTACGGGTGTGAATCTGATTTAGTCATATTATGGGTTCTAGAATATTCCCAGAAACTATTTAGAGAGTATTTTTCATACCTCTTCTTATTCCAGCGTCAATTTCATTTTTTTTTTCTACACTACTTAAGTGGCAGACGGGCACGCGACCCACCTGATGGAAAGTGGTTATCATATCCTATGGTCCTTTTTTTCATTGCACTCCTTCTTACATTTAGCTCCTTAGGTCTACTCTCCTTCTATTTCTTTCTTTGGATTTACGGGAGGGATTCATCTGAGCTTACAATCTCCTCTAGAACCACTTTTCTACTTCTATCTCTCTTATCGATTCTCACTTATTCTAGTTCTCTCTAATCCGTTGCGTGATAAGACTACAGCAAGCCACACTAACTAAAGTAAGCAGATTTAAATTCTTCTATCATCGCACCGCTTGCCATAGGCAGGGAATTCATCCCCACACTTCTTCATATCTCCCGCACCCATCTGGCCTAGGGCCGTCTCAGAAAACGGCCCTATTCGAGTGATTTGGTACACCTTTTTGCCGGACAATAATTTAATTTAAATGAATAAAACAGTTCAATTTGCTCTTTATCGCCCTTGGTATTATTGTCAGTGGGAAGACCATAAGCTTGCCCTGATTTGTCTTTCACACTGACGGCACAGAAACTCTGTGCTTACAGGGTTGGTAACGCGAGTACGAGTCCCTTGGTGTTGCACACGTAACCACGGTAACCACTTTCCATCAGGTGGGCCGTGTGCTTATCTGTCAACCAAGTGGTACAAAAAAAAGATCATTTTGAAACTTTGTAGTCAAATTCGTTTTGATGACTGACTGTGTACAATGCTGAGGTTCAAATGTTTTGCCTCAAGCGACAAATTGAAGAAAGTGTTCATAGACTATGTCAAAGTACTCGCCTCAATGCGTTTTCTAATGTTATTTCCATGTTAAGTACTAGTTCTCTGCTATGAATCGGTAAATATATTATAACAATATATTTTCGAAAATCTTACATATATATTCCTTCATTAATTTTGCCTGCACCTACCTCAATGCATCTCTACATCACCCTAAGGTAGACTGTCAGATAATGCCTTTGGCATTAAGTCCGCCTTTGTACAATACAGTGTGCATAAATTGTTTAAATAAATAAAAAAACCTTTCAAATGTGCGTGGAATACAGTCATTGGATCGCCCCCTATTAGATGGGACCGAATACTACTATGAAATGTGGGTATTAATTCATCTTTGCCTAATTCTCCGAGAATAAAGGCGTGATTATAAAGATATGTATGTACCTATTTGATCAAAAATCTTATGTAAGTTTGGTGTATCTCCAGCAACGTCAAGTAGCAAGGTCATCCAAGTATCAAAAAACTAATGATGGCTAGTTGATTGTTAATTGATTGGAAGTCAACTTCAGAAAATCACTCCAAGAAAACTATAAACGCTTCTAGAATAAGCTTTCTAAAGAAATTAGGGATCTGCCTCTTAATAAACTTAAAAGTCTAATCAAAACTAAACTTTATCAAAGCTATTATAAGATTCAAAAATATTTAGACGACAATCAAACTCAGGAACGAACTATTTACTCCAAAATGACACTCAAATACATCATAGTAAGTAGACTAAGTCAACTGTAAATAGACCAAAAAACCCGCTGAGTTTCTTGCCGGATTCTTCTTAGAATTCCGGTAGTCTATTTCTCGCAGTCTTCTTGAGTTCTTGAAATAGTCCGATTTTTTCCATTGTAATGAATAATCGTTTCAAATTCTTACACAATGATAGGAATTTCGAGTCTATTTGTTTATATTATTATAATGTAACACTTGCCAGGGTAAATAATAGTTTAATAAATTTTTTGACCGAAACGATTGACCGATAAATTAAAAAATAACCACCGCAAAAAGCTATTAGAATCAAAATATTCAAAGTTTTTTTCGTAAATACTAAATAGTAAATATTATGCGATAATAAAAATTTCAAAATTTTTGAACGCTCCACTTTTCTTATTTAATGTTTTATATTTATTCTTATTATAATTTTATATTGTTATCGGCCAGACACAAATGTATTTAAGATTAACTTAATGTTTTGTCATTGTACATTTTTACCATTATTTTTTTGACAGTAAATAAAGTTACCCGAACATATTCCATACCTATTTTTTTTATAAATTACATAACTAGAATACCCACCACAAAATTTCAAAAATCGAACACACTTTTCAAGTCAAACTAAGAACGAAGTCCTCACACCAAATTCACTAATATTATATTAGTAAATTATTATTATTCGTTTGAATTATATAACAGTATTATATTTTTATCACTGCACTGCACGATATTTTCGACACTAGCACCGTTCTGTGGATTCGTTCGCGAGTCAACGCACGTCGTGGCCGGACCGCTGCGCTATGACAACTGAAAGCGCGCGGAAAAACCACGGTTTTTTAAACATTATAGATCTGTGTGCACGCACAGTGCGTAAGCCATACGGCCTAAAAATCATAGTTAACCTTATAAAGTTACCGTTAGGATATTAAGTAATTATATTTGTATTTTTTTTTAAATTACTTTACTGATATAGTTACTACTTGGCCTACTTGATAGCAAACGGTTACCGTGGTTTATGACCGCTTACAACATCATGGATGACACTCGCGTGGGAGCAGCAGCGGAAGCGACGAAGGATCCAAGACAAGCTGCCCGCTTACGAAGGCAACTTGGGCGTCAGAGGTCGATGAATGACCTCCGCCCCCCATGAGTGCAGGCCTGGGGGTGGCGGTTCGAGTCTGACATAACCTCTTCCGCACACGTAAAAAAATAAATGTCACTCGCGTTTATTCTACAGATATACACAGACTTTCACACGCTTGCAATATACAGATAGATATATATGTTTAGTTTAAAAAAATATATGACAAGATTGGTAAGGCAGGCAAAGAACTAAAAAAAAACTGAAATAAACCGAACTCAACGATGTTGAGTGCTAACGATAATAGAGTTCTGGGAAAGCTACGTTTTTTTTTTATTATCGCTGCCTATTTTGTTTTTAAAGTTTCATTAGTTCGGCCTTCGGATAGGAAATTAGATCACCTACAACGGAACTGCATTTATATACAATTAAGTAGAACAGAATAAAATCAATCAATTAGCTTATCGCAGTCCACTGGTGGACATAGGCCTCTCCAAATGTTGGGAGGCTCTGGCTTACAGTTTCCGCAGACAGGTTAGTACAGGGATTTATTTTGAGTTTTCCTTCTTTCGTTTTTATGTCACTTAGGTGGTAGACTAGCACGCGGCCCACCTGATGGAAAGTAGTTACCATGGCCGGTGGACATGTACAGCACTGTGTGACTACTCTAGTCACACTTACGCTGCTAATCCTGTAAGCATAGAGAGCTTCAGTGACGTCAGTGTAGAAGAGAAAGCAGGACAAGCTTTGACACTTCTTCCCACTGACAGCACAAAATCTCTCCAGTGAGCTGAACACAACGGGAATGACAGGTGTTTTGACATATTTTCGACACTAGCCAGGAGGTAGGATACGAAAGTATTGCTACCCAATTGAGCAGTCCGACTGGGGAAGTACCTCCGCCCTACAGAATACCGCGGCCATAATAACTTCGTGTTGTGTTCCCAGCGGTGAGTAAGGTAGCCAGAGCTCACTGGATAATTTGTGCTGTCAGTGGGACGACTAAAGGCTTATTCTGCTTTGTCTTCTACACTGACAGCACAGAGACTCTCTCGTTCAAGTCCCATTCCAAATTTAAATTCCTTTCTTGCTCAATATCCATAATAGACACAATTTTTGTTCCAAGCAGTTTGTCTGGAAGACCATGACAAGGAATGCGTCATTGGCATAATCAATTTTTATTGACGAAATTAATCCCTCCACCTCTCTTGGATAATATACATAACATAACATAAACTCACGCCTGTATCCCCAAAGGGGTATGTAGAGGTGCTAGCACCCACATTTCGCTAGTTTATGTTTAGGTCCCAATATAATAGGTGGCAAGCCTATTGCCATTAACCGGGCACTTATAAACCTGCGATAAATACACACATAACTTCGAAATGCATCGAAAAGTCATTGGTGTGTGCCATGGTAAAACCTGAGATCGAACCCGAGGCATCGTCCCAGCAGTCAATTACCCATACCATTAGGCTACCGCGGTATTTTTTATTGACGAACCTAATCCCTTCACCTCTCTTAGACAATATAGGTAAACTAAAATTACTCAGTTATACGTTATATAACTACAAATTTAATCTAGATTTTTGTGCATTTGCGTGGTGTGACTAGGTTTTGAAGTTATGTGCATTAGATTAATTTAAAATTTACCTGGTTCGTTAAATCGTGCCACCCTATTTTCTTTTTTTTATTTAATTAGCTATAATTTTGTACCCGCTTGACGACAATATGCTCGCCTTTACGTGTGACCGAAAATCCTATTTAATGGAATATGGGTGTTAATACACGTCTGCCTACCCCTTTGGGGATTAACAGGCGAGAGTAAAGGTATGTGTTTGTTACATTTTTGTATCTCCACGTCAAAGGAAACCAAACGCACGCAGGACTGATCCGAATTAACTCTTTTATGTAGGTAGTATATTACTGTCTGGTACAATTTAAATAGGTACCTATGGTACAATAATACTTGCTAGAAGAAAACTCAATTTTGAGTTAAGCAAAACGCTTTTTAATTTTGAACTTTAATAGCATTTCTTCAAAGTATAAATTTAAATGATTTTTTTAGCAGTATCTGTGGTATAACAATGATTTTGCTTTCGTAGAATCGAGGCCGAAACGCCTGAGTACGGGGATATAAAACAGTTTAGAATAATAATTGCCGCGTGGTTCCCGACAGAGTAGAATTAGGGCCATCCCCATGCGGTGTCGTACAAGGCGACTAAGGGATAGGGCTGTTTAACATCAGACAGATATATGCAGCTCAGACTCAGCCTCAGATGCATGGCTCGAGTCAACAATAATGCCCGGAAGACGGCAATAAGCTCACCCCCTATTACGTGGGACCAAATACAATTATTGGTGAAAAGTGGGTGTTAATTCACCTCTGCCTAACCCACCAGGGATAAAGGTGTGATTATATGTATGTATGTAGAATAACACATATAAACTGCATCTTAACTTAGTAAAGGTTACTATGGACAGCAGGAATGAGATCTAAATTCAAGTGCGGCGGAGACGCGGGCCTCGCCCAGAAGTACAATATGTTATGTAGAAGGGTCTTTATGGGCCCGCTCATTATTAGGGCCTGCTGTACGGATGTCCTCAATTGATACTATTGCTAGTAGATATATGTTAATGCTTAGGTATGTACAGTCTGAAAAATACTTCTGTAGGTTATTATTTAGACTCGGTTTAAGTCCCTAGAATATGGGGTTTTCAAGAGGGGCATCAGAAGGTTTCTTCGTGGACAGCAGCGCGAGTGTGACACCCCTGGTGTTGCATACGTCCATAGGCCACGGTAACTACTTTCCGTCAAGTGGACCGTGTGCTTGTCTGCCACCTAAGTGGTATAAAAAAAAGGCATAATATAAGGGGAGAGAAGAAGTTGATCAGACAGAGTATAAGTTTGAATGAAGCTAGAAGGAGATTCTAATGGTGCTCCCATACTGCTATTAACCAATGTAGTATTGTAAACGAGGTAGGACACGGCAGTATTTCCGCCCAATTGGGCAGTCCGACTGGGGAAGTACCTCCGCCCTACAGAATACCGCGACCATAATAACTTCGTGTTGTGTTCCCAGCGGTGAGTACGGTAGCCCGAGCTCACTGGCGAGTTTGTGCTGTCAGTGGGAAGACTAAAGGCTTGCCCTGCTTTGTCTTCTACACTGACGGCATAGAAGCTCTGTGCTTACGGGGTCCGCAGCGCGAGTGTGACTCCTCTGGTGTTATACATCCATAGACCACGGTAACCTTTCAAGTGGGCCGTGTGCTTATCTGCCACCTAAGTGGAATAAAAAAAAACATTCACAAACGTTGGTAAACATTGTTTTTAAAACATTTGGGCTCTCCGTGTCCCTCTGAAGCCTTCCGTAGCAGAGGGAACAGTTGAGAGCAGACAAGAGGTGGGCTGGTTCTCGGTGCTCTCTTTCCGGTGTAGGATGGGGGGGGGGGGGGGGGGGGGGTCATTTCAAAACTGTAGATGACCCAGGGAGTAACTTATTCAATAAACTTACACATTAACACAAAATCTATGATGAAATTGATGATTGAATTGATGAACAATTGAGTGAAGTATCTAAAGTATTTTGATGAGTGAACGTATTGTTCAATTGTACTGTTGTTCTTTTTTTTGTAAATTAGTAATTTTAATTGTGGAAATTACGTAAGTAATCGAATTGACTTCGATCGACAAAAGTAATCATCTCAGCCTTTTGTCCCAACACAGTTCGAAGGATCGCAAGCCAAGCTTCCCGCGTACGAAGGCAACTCGGGCGTCAGAGGTCGATGAACGATCTCCGCCCCCCATGAGCGCAGGCCTGGGGGTGACAGGTGAAGCCGCCTGTCACCCTGGCAGAAGCAGGCCGCGCGGGGGCGCGCCTCGCATGCCTCCCCGTTTCCGGGGACGAGTTGGGGACTCTGTAGTCCCCGAGAAGAGGGCCAGATCGTGCGAGATGGCCCTGGGTTGGCCGGAGTGCGAGGGATATGCCTGTCAACCTCACCTTCGGCAACCAAAACGACCCACAGGCGGCGTGCGTTTTAGTCGGTTCGACTCCGACATAACCTCTTCCACCGGCTCCGGTGGAGAGGTATCCGTGGGGATTTTGCGCACGTAATAAAAAAAATAAAATAAAATTGATGATTGAATTGATGAGCAATTGAGTGAAGTATCTAAAGTGTTTTGAAGAGTGAACGTATTGTTCAATTGTACTGTTGTTCTTTTTTTGTGAATGAGTAATTTTAATTGTGGAAATTACGTAAGTAATCAAATTGAATTCGATCGACAAAAGTAATCATCTCAGCCTTTTGTCCCAACACAGTTGGGGTCAGCTTTCTAGTCTAACTGTGAAGCGCCATCTGACCTCCACGCCCAGTTGGCGATGAAAAGTTCTATAATTAGAGTAGTAAAACTTTTTTAAACCTACCCGTAACGACTGCCATAGATGTACCAGGATCGACGGCTTAATGTGCTCTCCGGGGCACGACCAGATCAATGCAAATACCCATATTCATGCATACAAGTATTTGCACAGAGCGGGGATCGAACCCGCACGTCCTGGCTAACGGCCACGTTCACTACCGCCACGCCACAGAGGTATTCCGACTAGAGTCATGAAAGATAAATACATACATATATTGACGCCTGTTAATACCCAAACTGTAATTTTCACTCCCTCGTAATTGCCTTCAAATGGGCACTTTTTCATGGGGTACCTATATGTTTTTTTATGTACCACTTAGGTGGCAGACAAGCACACGGCCCACCTGATGGAAAATGGTTACCGTGGCCTATCGGCTTGGGTAACACCAGAGGAGCCATACTCGCGCTACCGACCCTGTAAGCATAGACTTTCTGTGCCGTCAGTGTAGAAGACAAAGCAGGACAAGCCTTTAGTCTTCCCACCGACAGCTCAAATTCTCCAGTAAGCTCTGGCTACCCTACTCACCGCTGGGAACACAACACGAAGTTATTATGTCCGCGGTATTCTGTAGGGCGGAGGTACTTCCCCAGTCGGACTGCTCAATTGGGCGGAAATACGATCAAGTAAGCAGTAGTTATTTACTTTTTCACACATATTATAGCATGCATTATCCATACACACACACACACATACATTACACTAGGAAATAAATAAGTTTGAATTCGAATATATGTAGGTTTTCGTAATCATGGGGGGGGGGGGGGGACTGGGTAAGAGATTTGCTGTTCGCTCAACTATGCTACTCAAGTAAATTTTTGTCATTAGTTTAAGTAGACTAAGTGTACGTTTGTATGGCGGAGGAGGCAGTTGCCCGGGGTGAGGTGACGTTGGCGGTGTCCTTGGACATCTCCAACGCGTTCAACACCTTGCCCTGGAGTTGCATCAGGGAGGCACTCGTGTACCACGGTGTGCCTCTCTACCTCCGCCGCATAGTCGGGGCGTACCTGACGGAGAGAGCCGTCATCTACCCAAGTGCGACCGGTGTCGGTCGGCGTGAGATGTCGTGCGGTGTTCCACAGGGATCGGTTCTCGGGCCGCTACTGTGGAACATTGGATACGACTGGGTGCTTCGCGGTGAGCTTGCGGACGGCGCCGCCGTCACGTGCTATGCGGACGACACGCTAGTGACGGCGAGCGGGGCTACACACCGCGAAGCGATCCTGAGGGCCACGACCGCGGTTGCTCAAGTCGTGGAACGGATCCGGCGGCTGGGCCTTGAGGTGGCTTTGCATAAATCCGAGGCCATGTTCTTTCATGGACCTCGGCGCACGCCACCACCAGGTTCCAGTCTCACAGTGGGAGGCACTCTCATCGGCATCAAGCCCCAGATGAAATATCTGGGGCTCGTGCTCGACGGCCGGTGGGACTTCGGGAAGCACTTCCGAAGTCTGGGCCCCAAATTGGCGGGCACAGCCAACGCTCTGGCGCGGCTACTGCCCAACCTGAGGGGCCCGGATGACTCCTGCAGGAGACTCTACGCGGGTGTCGTGCGGTCCATGGCCCTGTACGGGTGTCCCGTGTGGGCGGACACCCTGAGTGATCGGCACATGCTCCTGCTGCAGCGTCCGCAGCGGAAGTTGGCGTGCCGCATCATAAGGGGGTACCGCACGATATCCTTCAACGCGGCGAGTCTCCTCGCCGGATCCCCACCATGGATCCTGGAAGCGAGATGCCTTTCGGCGCTATACCGGTTCCGAAGGGCGGCGCGGGAGCGGGGTCACGATCCCGAGCCCGAAGAAATTCGGGCCGTGAGATCCCGGCTCCACAGGGAAATGGTGGCGGAATGGGAGAGACGACTTGGGCAACCAAGCGCAGGGCACGCCGTAGTAACGGCGGTAAGACCCATCATGGGGGAGTGGCTAGAGAGGCCACACGGCAGCCTCTCGTACCGTCTGACGCAGATGATCACCGAGCACGGATGCTTCGGAAAGTATCTGCGTCGGATGCAGAAAGAGCCAACGTCCGAGTGCCATCACTGCGACGCGAGCGAGGACTCAGGTCCGCACACGCTCACCGAGTGTCCGGCGTGGGAGACGCCGAGGCGGGAGCTTGTGGCGGCCCTGGGAGTGAGGGTTCTCACGCTCTCCACCTTGCTCGCGGCGATGGTTCGCTGCGCGGATGCGTGGGCGGCCGGCGCCTCCTTCTGCGAGCAAGTAATGCTCGTGAAGGAGGAGGCGGGGCGGGAGCGGCAGCGGGAGCGACGAAGGATCGCAAGACAAGCTGCCCGCGCACGAAGGCAACTCGGGCGTCGGAGGTCGATGAATGACCTCCGCCCCCCATGAGCGCCGGCCTGGGGGTGACAGGTGAAGCCGCCTGTCACCCTGGCAGAAGCAGGCCGCGGCGGTGACGCGCGTGGCGCGCCTCCCCGTTTCCGGGGACGAGTTGGGGACTCTGTAGTCCCCACACCCGAGAGGAGGGCCAGATCGTGAGAGATGGCCCTGGGTCGGCCGGGGTGCGAGGGATATGCCTGTCAACCTCACCTTCGGCAACCGAAACGACCCACAGACGGCGTGCGTTTTGGTCGGTTCGAGTCCGACATAACCTCCTTCACCGGCTCCGGTGGGGAGGTATCCGTGGGGATTTTGCGCACGTAAAAAAAAAAAAAAAAAAAGTGTACGTTTGTAAATAGACCAAAAAAAAGAGAAATGCCCGCAGAGTTTCTTGCCGGAGTCTTTTCAAGTCGGGGCCGCGTTTAGAACCGGTGGTCCATTTAATAAACTGATATTCATGTTCCTTTTGTTGTTGAAGTTTTGTAAGTGCCGATATAATGGTCTATACAGAATTATTCATTTTGACTTTAACTTTGCTTACTTTTGCTTCCTTTTGGTTAAATTAATTGTTATAAATCCCCCTCAAGATAGAGTAGCTCTAATCTAGTCCACCGGAAATCAACACAGCGATGTAGAAAGCAATAAGTATATTTTCAATTGCAGTTTGCCTGATTGAAGACAGCCGTGAGAATGTGGAAAACCTTGAGGGATCCGGGTACATAGTTAGTTGGATGTCTCTGAGATGCCATTCAAAATAATCACTATTGTTAAAATACTTTGCTTATTAAACATTTTTTTGCAAATGTTATAATAAAATCTTGTAAAAGTAGGGCCAAGTCTGTAATACTCTGCTCAATTGTCTCTCGCCACTGGCAAGGGTAAAATGTGTTTTAATAAGACAATCGAATATGTTGTTTGTATGGTGTACTCGAGGTCACATCCAACCAATCTTCTGGGATCAAACCAACCTCACTTACAAGTCAGTTTACTTACTGATGGATGATCGAGATTTTGTCACAGGTTACAGGTTTCCCTGTATTAGGGGTTTAGACAGTTGTTTTCGAAAACCAAACTGAAAGAGAGAGAGAGTGAGAGAGCAGATTTCGGGTTCCAAAGTATGAGCTTTGTAAGATGCCGGGTTTGATGCTTGGATGAAGAAAAATATGCTCGCAAAGCAGTCAGTTTTAGCAAAAAAATATAAAAAGCAGGTTTACTAAATTAAATCAAATCCAACTTATCCTACCCTACCATTCCTAGTTATCCTACTAATATTTAAAATGTGAAAATTTTGATGGTTAGATGATTAGACGTTCAGGTTGGTTATTTATTCAATCAAGCTCAAACAGCTATTGATCTGGCTGCAATTTTACACATACATACATATAATCATGCCTTTATCCCCAGAGGGTTAGGCAGATGTGAATTAACACCCACATTTCACCATTCATTAAATTAGGTCCCACGCTGAGCCTGTTGAAAGAAAGAAATGACAGAAAGGAAGAAAGAAATATTTATTTGGTGCAAAGTGGGCACAGAGATAACAATAACCAACAATATAAAAAATATAAAAAAATAAAAATTGCCGTCTTCTGGGCACTATTGTTGACACAAGCCATGCATCTAAGGCTGTGTCTGGTCTGAATATGTCTGCCTGATGTTAAACAGCCCTATCCCTTAGTCGCTTTGTATCACACCGTTTGTGAAGTGATGGGCAAGTCTAAATTCTACTCGGTTGGGACCACGAACAATTTGGCACAGGCAAAAGTTTACGGGAACTTGATAAAAAATTCCACACTGGTGAAACGGATACAAAAAATCTCATGTTCTTTTGGTGTTTTCGTGCGAAAAATATAATTAAACCTTCGTCCGATTTTTTAAGTAATTTATTGAAGCATTAAAAATTTGGCGCGTCAGTTAGCGAATTATAAAACGCTACAAAAGTTCGCATAACTTGGCGGGTCCGCTACGGTACACTCGGTAATAACAATTGCGCCACAGGCCACATGACTCAATATAAGAATCATTCGATTCAACTTATTGCATTTCAATACTGGGAAAGATTAGATTATTTGCATAAATGTTATATAAACGATATTATTGTCCCATGAGAACCAAAACCAACCAAGGTAGCCGGCAAACTTCTTGAACAAACGTTAAAATTTGCCCCGAGATCGATAGTGATGGCCCTGGGTCGGCCGGGGTACAAGGCCTGTTAACCTCAACTCAACTTATAAGATAGCTACACTATTGCATTGGGTAATGCCTGTAATGACAGTTGTAATGAGAAATAAATAAATTAAAAAAAAAAAAACTTTGGCAACCAACAAAAGACCCACAGGCGTCGTACATTTGAGTTGGTTCGAGTCCAACATAACCTCTTCCACCGGCTCCGGCGAGGGGGTGTCCGTGGGGATTTTCCGCACTATGCTAGCTACCCACCATTTAGGTAATACCAACCGAATATAGAACTAAGCATATAAGAGGTGCAAGGAACTTCATCCCACGCACGCTCAAGATGTGGCATGAACTTTCTACTGCAGTTTTTCCAAGCAACTACAATGTGGGGGTTCTTCAACTAGGATATTAGGTTTTTACAGAATCGGCAGAGCGAGTGTGACGTTTCTGTTTTATGAAGAGGTAGGACACGGTGGTATTTCCGTCCCATAGAGCAGTTCAACTGATGAAGTACCTCCGCCCTACAGAATACCGCGGTTATAAAAACTTCATGCTGTGTTCCCAGCGGCGAGTAGGGTAGCCAGAGCTCACTGGAGAATTTGTGCTGTCAGTGGCATGACTAAAGGCTTGTGTTTTAGTACTGTTAGTGGGAAGACCGAAGGCTTGTCCTGACTGTGTGTTCTGCACTGACGGCACAGAAAATTTCAGTTCTTACAGGGTCGGCAGCACGGGTGTAACTTGTGTTACAAAAGTCAAAGTCAAAAATCATTTATTCTGCATAGACCATTAAATCGGCACTTACAAAACGTCAATATAAAAAATATGGAAAACTAGCAAATGGACCACCGGTTCGAAACGCGGCCCCGATCTGAGAAGACCTCGGCAAGAAAGTCAGCGGGCATTTTTTTTGGTCTATATTACTACTTTCCATCTAGTGGGCCGTGTGCTTGTCTGCCACCTAAGTTGTGTATAAAAAAAGCAGGCTAATCTTTTCACCTTTTTTTACTTTTGTCTCACCGTTCTTTACTAAATAGACCGTATGTCAAACTCGAAAATTCGTCTATAGCAATAAAAAAAGAATTACTTTTAAAAATAGAAGCTTTACGACAAAAACCGCATCTGGTTGTATTCGTCATAAAATTGACAATCAAAGTATTTTACAAGCATCGTATCTATCATTTCTTCAAGTTATTATAAGTAATTTTTTTTATACCACTTAAGTGGTAGACAAGCACACAGGTATTCCCGTCCGAATTGAGCAGTCCGTCTGGGGAAGTACCTCCACCCTATAGAATACCACGGCTATAATAACCTGTGGTGAGTGGGGTAGCCAGAGTTCACTGGAAAGTTTTTGTGCTGTCAGTGGGAAGACCAAAGGTTTGTACTGATTTTATGTTCTGCACTGAGGGCACATAAAATCTCTGTTCTTACAGGATCGGCAGCACGAGTGTGTCTCCACTGGTGTTACACACGTTCATAGGTCACGGTAACCACTTTCCATCAGGTGGGCCGTGTGCCCTAGTCGGACTGCTCAATTGGGCGGAAATACCGCCGTGTCCTACCTATATGACAATATATTTTTACTTTATATTAGCAGTTCAACTGATAATATAAAGTCACCATCCCTATTGGTCTTCTGATTCTACCAAATCTTACAGAATAGTTTTGTGGACGGTACACACCAAAAATTTATGTCAGTCGGTCGATGCCCCGCGGTACATATTTCTTTATTAACAAATTGGAGATGGCGAGCCGCGCATAGATTTGATTCAACATATGGACCACTTCCTCGAAGCTACGATTGGCCTAATGTATTTATAGGTCGTGTACTATGAACAGAGTGGTGACGGTAAAAGAATACAAGTCCTCGTTCCATCCGAAGAGTGCTGTAAGAGGTGATTCAAGATTCAAGATTAAAGATTCATTTATTTTAAAGATTAAAAAAAGGAAAAATTGCCCATTGGATGGATGTCTTTGCGTGTCTTATTTAAATTAAAAAAATAAAACTTTATATTTTTTTATACAACTTAAGTGGCAGACAAGCACACGGCCCACCTGATAGAAAGTGGTTACCGTGACCTATGAACGTGTGCAACACCAGGGGAGTCACAAGGAGTCACACCTGTGCTACCGACCAAGAACGGAGAGTTTATGTGTCGTCAGTGCAGAAGACACAATCAGGACAAGCAAGGGTTTCCCACTGACAGCACAAAAACTGCTATTCCGCGGCCGTGGTATTCTGTAGGGCGGAGGTACTTCCCCGGTTGGACTGTTCAAATGGGACGGAAATACCGTCGTGTCCTAACTCCGTCTTTTTTCGTCCGGCTAGCGGTTATACCAGTCATTTCGGTTAATAGTACTGTTTAAAAAGTTATGTGTGTATTTATCGCAAGTTTATAAGTGCCCGGTTAGTATCAATAGGCTCGCCACCTATTACATTGGGACCTAAACATAAACTGGCGAAAGGTGGGTGCTAGCACAAGGGTTGCCAGATGCCCGGTTTTGGACCGAGCAGTCCGGTTTGCTAAAAACTTTTCCAGTTAAGAAAATCTGTGTAAACCGGACAAATTACGGTCCGGTTTTACTGAAAACTAAGTCACGAAAAATAATGCAGTATGTGTGTAACATCCCGATATCAATTGCTTTTGTCTAAAAAATTTTTAGCGTCATATTGAATGTCTGGACAGATGAAAGAAATCGCCTTGCAGTAAATACTGTGAAGAGCCAGCTATGCATTTCTTTTTATATAAATGCAAGTTGCACCGAGTTTAAAGATGCGGTCTCCGGGAATAAGGCTTTACTAAAAGCAGTGCCATCGAGTGCGAAATATGTAAAACTTTAAATGTTTTACATGTTTAGTACTCTTTAGCATTAGCATATGTAGCATTAGGTAAGTGATTTGAGCAGTGCGATGTCATTTATACATAATAACAAAAAATCTCGTCCGGTTTTTTTTTGCTATACATCTGGCAACCCTAGCTAGCATCTCTGTCTACACCTTCGGGGATACACCTAGGCGTGAGTTTATGTTGTGATAACAAAATTATTGGTTAACTAACAATAAAAATCCGACTGCTGTCTAAAAGATCGAAACATGTTTAATATCAGACAGTACCGATTTATTAATCATAAAGTGAAAGAAAATTCAGTATCAAAATAAACGGGATATTTACCATGTTTCATTGTTTTGAGTTTCCGATAGATCCAAGAGATACAGTTCCTCCGTAATCATGGTGCTTGCAACAGCGCCGAAATATCGGAAACTCAAAACAATGAAATATGGTAAATATCCCGTTTATTTTGATACTGATGTAAGTGACCATGATAGTTTAAATACCTATATTGAAAGAAGATTAATATCAAACTTGTTTCGGTCCTTTAGACAGCAGTCAAGTTTTTATTTTTAGGTAGTAACAATATTTTTTTCGTCTTAATCTGTCCAGCCATTAGGACTGTAGAGAGGAACAAAAGAAAACAACATATAAATACACACATACCCTCGTAACATATTACCCTCTCTGGTGCAGTCGGGTAAAAACGATATATTGTATACAGTATCACATTCAAACACATATATTCACAAGAATAATGTATGTGTTCTATATAAGAGCTTGAGGTATCTGGAACCATTTACAAAACTGGGACAAGGTGATGCCCGCAGTAGTATTGTCAATATACAAGTGCTTTGAGCCATGATATCATTCACAAGTCCCGCGGTACAAACATCTGCTTGCGATCTTGTGGTTTAGGATTCGATTATCAAGAGCGAAAGATATAGTGCCTGGCAAATATCTTGACCTCAAGCCGGGAGAGAAGCGCCTAAACTAAGGCTCACTGGAGAATTTGTGCTGTCAGTGGGATGACTAAAGGCTTGTCCTGCTGTGTCCTCTACACTGACGGCATAGAGACTCTGTGCTTACAGGGTCGGCAGCGCGAGTTTGGCTTCTCTGGTGTTACACACGTACATAGGCCACGGTAACCACTTTTCATCAGGTGGGCCGTACGCTTGTCTGCCACTAAAGTGTTATAAAAAATGAAAGAAAAAAAAAGGCTAGGTTAAAATGCCATCTGCACTTCGTATCCAGTACTAACATTTGCTAACAACTATTTATATTATAAACATTACATGTTAGTGCAAAAAAATTAGGCCTCACATAATTATAATTTATAGTGAGTTTTTTATACTTCGGTGGTATAAAAGCACACGACTGGACAGAGCAGAGTGGACAAAGCAGGACAAGTCTATGGTTTTCCCACTGACAGCACAAATACTCTCCAGTGAGCTCTGGTTACCCTACTCACCGCCGGGAACACAACACGAGGTTATTATATCCGCGGTATTCTGTAGGGCGAAGGTACTAACCCAGTTAGACTGCTCCTACTTCCATCAAACCTCTGCTGAGTGAACTAAGAGGCTTGTTTTTGGAGCACCAAGAAGATCTTCGTAGCTCAAGCTAGTTCCACCAACTGATTAACGGAGGGGGCTCTGTCGAAGGGGTTTCCTAGGGACCTTCGAAGAAGGTAGGACATGACGGTATTCCCGTCTCAATGGAGCAGTCCGACTGGGGAAGTATCTCCACCCTACAGAATACTTCGACTGTAATAATCTCGTGTTGTGTTCCCCGCAGTGAGTAGTTAAATCAGCGCTCACTGGAGTTTTTGTGCTATCAGTGGGAAGACCAAAGACTTGTCCTGATTGTGTCTTCTGCACTGAGCGCACAGAAACTCTCTGTTCTTACAGGGTCGCCAGCATGCGTGTGACTCCCCTGGTGGTGCACACGTTCATAGGTCACAGTAATCACTTTCCATCAAGTGGGCCACGGGCTTGTCTGCCAGCTAAGTAGTATAAAAAAAATTGTACAAAAAAAATACTGATTTGACTTCATAACAGATAACCAGAGTATCAATGGTCTAACTGTGAGGGATGCTAAGTAATTCGGATACGGTATGAAATGGGAAGTAAATGCCAGGAAACAAGTTCATCTCTAAGAATGTTTTGCAAGTGTCGATAAGATAAAACATGTCATTACCACTGAGTGTCTGCTAGCCACACTAAAACATTCTATTTATGGCATTATAACTTACAAGGCAGTGCAAAAAAAACTACGACAGTCAGAATTATAATTTAAAAATAGGTAACTGTTTTCCATCTCGTTGCGTCTGTGGAGTTGGGCTAGCAAAATAAGCAACTCACGTTAAAGAAAAGAAAGTTTATTCACATACCGACACAGTAGAAAGATAGGTACAGTTCGTTAGAATTAAGAGTAGACAGAAAAGACAGAAAAGAAGGCGAATTGAGCGATAGATGACAGATAGCACTAGGATAGAAAATAATACTTAAATTTAGGCAATCACGACCAATTACGAAGCGATACAATTCAAGGCGCGGCGGACATGCATACAGCGTCGGTGCATCGATACGACTGGGCTGCGGTCAGCGCGGCGACGCGAGCGCCGCGCGCTGGACCAAAGCCCGCGCCTATACAATAACATTAGGTACCTACATCTAAACATTCTCAACAGATATTACTTGAATATAATCAAATAGTTGGATACCTATGTTTAATATACATATATAGATATGTCTATACCGTATACTATTGTAGCTATGTAATATGTCTAGGTTCAACATACAACGAAAATCACAACAGAGGTTGGGGTGTCAGAGGGCAGTCGCTCTCGATAAGGTCGGATGCGACTGCGATTAACATAAGGATGATGTTAATGTAGTGTGAGCCTACATCACTCCCCCCCAGAGACCGTCACTACGGGCGATAGTAGTCAGGAAAACGAACTCTGCGGCCGGAACGGGTAGTTCTGGTATGCGATTCAGCTGGGACTTCCTGAATAGGTTCAGGGTGAAAGTTGGCAGTAGGTGTGGGAGTGGTTAACGGTACGTTGTTAGGGGTAGGATCAACAAGTATATAAGCCGGTTTGAGGCGGTCTATGGATACCGTGACACTTTTGCCCTTAACCAAAATCTTAAACGTTTTATCCCCACGCTCAAGCACTTCATATGGGCCGGAGTAAGGAGGTTGCAAAGCACCTCGTAATGCATCCACCCTTAGAAATACATGGCCAACAGTACTTAAATCCTTATAAATAAAGATTTTATCTTTGTTGTGGCGAGAAGCCGGAGAGGGACAGAGCTTTCGAGTGAAATGGCGTAGGCGAGTCGTAAAGTCCGATAAATCGGTGGAGTCTGGTGCAGTTGCTTGGAAAAATTCACCAGGAAGACGCAGAGGCTCGCCATACACCAGCTCGGCCGATGAAGCATTTAGGTCCTCTTTGTAGGAAGCTCTAATTCCTAATAATATTAAAGGTAAGGTATCAACCCAGTTGTCATCTGCGTGACACATCACTGCTGCCTTCAGCTGCCTGTGGAAGCGCTCCACTAAACCGTTGCACGCTGGCCTATATGCGGTTGTTCGGCGGTGTTTGAATCCTATCACTTTTCCAAGATACTGGAAAAGTGAGGATTCGAACTGCCGACCGCGGTCAGTGACAATATCCGTGGGACACCCATATCTGGATATCCAGGACATTAGTGCCTTACCAACGGTTTCCGCTGTTATGTCCACCATTGGCGTGACTTCGGGCCAGCGGGTAAAGCGGTCCACGACTGTCAGGCAATACCGGAAGCCTTGTGAATATGGGAGTGGACCTATGATGTCCACGTGAATAAAAGAGAACCTGGCATGCGGCAGATCGAACGTACCCAAAGGAGCAGATACGTGACGAGTAATCTTCGAGCGTTGACAAGCCAAGCAATTCCGAGACCACTCTCGACAGTCTTTACGCATGCCAGGCCAGACGAACCTCTCTGCCACCAACTTTGTGGTTGCCGAAGCACCTGGATGGCTAAGACTGTGAAGGCTGTCGAACAGTGATTTTCTCAACGATTGGGTTACAAAAGGACGAGGCTGTGATGTGCTGACGTCACAATACAGTTCCCTCGTACTACCGGGAATTTTGAGCTTTCTCAGTCGAAGTGAAAATTCATCACCTAAAAATTGGAGAAGCTCAGAATCATGGGCCTGAGACTCGGCCAAAAGATCCAGGTCAATTGGCATCTGCAATTCCTCGATTCGCGACAGCGTATCGGCTACGACGTTGTCTTTGCCAGATATGTGGCGAATGTCGGTAGTGAATTGCGAAATGAAGTCTAAGTGGCGATACTGACGGGGCGAACACTTAGCCTTTCGTTCACGGAAGGCAAAAGTAATCGGCTTATGGTCAGTGAATATAATAAAATGTCTAGCCTCAAGCATGAAACGAAAGTATTTAACGCTTTCGTAAATCGCTAACAGTTCGCGATCGTAAGGCGAGTATTTTTGTTGGCAGGGTGTAAGTTTGCGCGAGAAAAATGCAAGTGGCTGCCAATTACCATCCTTGAGTTGTTGCAAAGCTGCACCCATAGCAGTGTCAGACGCATCGGTTACTAGCGCCAATTTGGCATTGCAGTCAGGGTGTGCGAGCAATGCAGCATTAGCGAGGCTTTGCTTGCACTTATTAAAAGCGAGGAGGACCTCACCAGTTATGTCAACGGGTTGAGAAGCCTTAACCGAACCAGCCAGTAAAGCATTAAGAGGGGCTTGGATAAGGGCTGCATTGGGCAGGAAACGTCTATAAAAATTTACCATGCCCAAGAAACGCCTCAGTTGTCTGATTGTTTTTGGGGCAGGGAAATCAGTGATGGCATCCACTTTAGAATTAAGAGGTTTGGTGCCAGCTTCCGAAACGTGGTAGCCGAGAAATGTTACCTCACTGGCTCCGAAGACACATTTCGCTGTATTGATGAGCACGCCATACTCGTTCATGCGCTCAAACAGCTGCTGGAGGTGATTTTCGTGTTCGAGATCATTTTTAGAGAAGCAAAGAATATCGTCGCAGTATGGGTATACGAAATCCAGTCCTCTGGTCATCTCGTCCACGAACCTCTGGAACGTAGAACCAGCATTTCGGAGTCCGAACCCCATGAAGGGTAGCTCCCACAAACCAAAGGGTGTGTTGATCGCCGTCTTCTGGATGTCGTCCTCGAAGACAGGAATCTGATTATAGGCCTTCACCAGGTCTATAGTGCTAAACACCTTACAGCCAGATATAGCATGAGCAAAATCATGAATATGTCGAATGGGATAACGGTCTGGGATGGTCCGGGCGTTAAGCATCCGGTAATCACCACAAGGTCGCCAGCCGTTATCCTTTTTCGGAGCTAGGTGTAAGGGGGAAGCCCAGGGGCTTTCCGAAGGACGCGCGGTGCCGTTACGTAGCATAAGTTCGAATTCCTTTTTAGCTATCAGTAGTTTGTCCGGAGCGAGCCTGCGGGGAGTACAATGCACGGGTGGGCCGGGCGTGGTACGAATATGATGCACAGTCTTGTCCTTCGGAGTCCACGGAGCACCTGACGGGCGAGTAATATCAGGGTACTTACCCAGTAAAATATGATACCTCGTATCACCCGTTGCGACCTTCACCGAACATACATCCTTTGTAACAATAGAAGCACTAGAAAATAAAGAAGTAGTGTTATCAATAAGGCGTTTATGACGGACATCAACAATTAGGTTGTAAAAACTAAGAAAGTCTACGCCAATTATAGCTTTAGTTACATTAGCTACAGTAAAACGCCACTGAAAATCGCGTCTTAAACCTAAATTTAAATTAATATCTATGCTACCGAAAGTGTCTATAATGGTTCCATTAGCAGCACATAACTGGAACTCACTTTTTGTACGTCGGTCACGAAGCGCGGACTGAGGAAACACACACAGGTCACTTCCAGTGTCCACTAGAAATTTAGTGTTCGTGTTGCGGTCCGTGACGAAGAGGCGACCTGAAGATGTCGGGCAGTCGTCAGCCGCCATTAGCGACTGCCTGTGTCTTTTCCCGACTTACCGTAGTCACACGGAGTTAGACAGTGTTGTGCTTTCAGCCCAAACCTGACGTGGTACCAACAAATAGGATGCTTGTTGTAATTCTCAGCTGATCTGGACCGGGAACGGGCGGGCGATCGCCCGCGCTGGGGCTTGAACCGGTCGCGAGGTCGAGCATACCTACGCGACTGCTCATCAATCTTAACGGCGAGACACTCCACCAACTTCCTCAGTTCTGCAATCTCGTTCGATGAACTACTACTCGCTGGGGCCGCTGACGTAGACGCTACCGCAGGTGACGCGGTTAAGTCGTAGATGCGGTCGGCTAGGTCAGCCAACTGCTCCAGGGAGTGCGTGGGCTGAGACGCCAGTACTGTTTGCACGCCAATAGGGAGCTGGTTGCTCCAGATCTGCTTCACGATATCTTCGGCGGCAGATGAGCCAGCCAGGTCTTGCAGGTGTCGCAAAAATTGTGAAGGCTTACGGTCACCCAGTTTTTCTTGCGTCAAAAGTTGCTTGACCTTCATCTCGTGTGAAGCGGAGAGACGTCGCAGAAGTTCTAGCTTGATCTTCTCATAACGGTTCACCGCAGGAGGGTTCAGTATAATATCCTTTACCGTCTTGGCGTGATATATGCTAAGGTTGGTCGCAACAGTACTGAACTTTAGGGAGTCATCGGTGATACCAAGTGTATTGAATTGGCTTTCTAAAAGCGCAAACCACAGTTCCGGATCTTCCAATGAAAATTTTGCCACCTTAATAGTAAGTTTCCGTGCGTCGGATGACGTGTCGTGATGGCTGCAATAGTAACGCATTTTACGCGTCTTTCGCGTAGTAACATTTTTATCCGTAGTAGAACCGGCGGTTTTTGCGGAATCACTGCTATCGTCACTCATTTTATTATTATTGTTCAAAACCGGGGTCACCAGTGTGGAGTTGGGCTAGCAAAATAAGCAACTCACGTTAAAGAAAAGAAAGTTTATTCACATACCGACACAGTAGAAAGATAGGTACAGTTCGTTAGAATTAAGAGTAGACAGAAAAGACAGAAAAGAAGGCGAATTGAGCGATAGATGACAGATAGCACTAGGATAGAAAATAATACTTAAATTTAGGCAATCATGACCAATTACGAAGCGATACAATTCAAGGCGCGGCGGACATGCATACAGCGTCGGTGCATCGATACGACTGGGCTGCGGTCAGCGCGGCGACGCGAGCGCCGCGCGCTGGACCAAAGCCCGCGCCTATACAATAACATTAGGTACCTACATCTAAACATTCTCAACAGATATTACTTGAATATAATCAAATAGTTGGATACCTATGTTTAATATACATATATAGATATGTCTATACCGTATACTATTGTAGCTATGTAATATGTCTAGGTTCAACATACAACGAAAATCACAACAGAGGTTGGGGTGTCAGAGGGCAGTCGCTCTCGATAAGGTCGGATGCGACTGCGATTAACATAAGGATGATGTTAATGTAGTGTGAGCCTACACGTCCTTCGCGGTATTTTACCATCTGTACCATGATGAATGTACTGATGAGATCTTCCAAATAGTCCCACCCTCCCTTTTTCACCACACCTACACAATGATAACACGTGCACAGAATATCCGTTTAAGAACCAAGCGGTACGGAGACTCTTTCCTTTGTCGCACCACTAAGGCCTGGAATTCATTACCAGCTCGCGTGTTTCCTTCTTCCTACAGTTCAGGGTCCTTTAAGCGGGGCGTGAAGTAAATAATGAGGCCGTCAAGCTGAGTGTCACCATTATCACTTGGTGTACGTAAGTAATGGTGATCCTCTTTTCTGAGACTTTGTCTTCTGTTTACTATCAAGCGAGGCGAAGTCTAATTAACGACTATATATTATTTATAAATACATACATACTATCCGCAACAACGTGAACTTGAATGAACTTGATACTCTGGATCAGGATGAAATCTGGTAAAGAGTTGCGGTAACGGGATAAAGGTAATTTAAAATATAATTTTCCATGTCTGATTTTAGCTTATAGGAGTCCACTACTGAATACAGGCGTCTCTCAATATTAGGAGGCTTCTGTCTACTGTTTCTACACTTTCCAGACTGGTTGGTACAGGGTTTTAGTTCTAGTTTTACATTCATAAATACATATATTAGGCACAGATGAATTAACACCCACAATTCACCAATCATTGTATTCGGCCCCACATAATATAGGGTGAGCTTATTGCTGTATTCCGGCCACTATTGTTGACTTGCCATACATCTGAGGCTGAGTCTGGACTATGCACAAAACAGACAAACAGCACTATGCTTTAGTCGCCTTGTACGACACCACATGGGAAGAGTTGGGGTGGCCTAAATTCTACTCGGCCGGGAACCACGCAGTTGTTTCGAGATTTCCTTGTTATAATAAAAATAATATTACTTTCTATGCTGTTCGTATAACTCGGGCCAACAGTGTACAGTCTAATGCCTTTAATACGATGACATAATTCTCGCTGGTCGTGCCACACACCGCTGTATTCTTGTTGAATTAAATCATCGTTGTACTGAACTGGAACGGCTTCACGCTTTACATTTGTAAAGGGGTGGGTAGAAGGAGTATAGTTTTACACAATTGCTGCAAATAGGAGTGTAATGTTTTTATTATTTAAGTATGTATGTGGGTTTGTTTATTACACTGTAGCTTTTAAATGCCTGAATGGTTAATTTTAGTAGTGTGAGCTATGGTTAGAATCATAACATCTCGAGAGACATTCGGGATAGTATTTGACAGGGCAGCAGACACACCAATAGTAGAGTGTTGAACACTCGACAGTTAAATCAAAGGTCATGGGTTTGATATGTATGCATGAATATATAATAAACACAAGTATATTAATTTGTCTACCTTCTGTATACCTACTCACATAATTAAATATTGACATTAATGTACACAAGACTTTGCCTCTCATTGGCTTGCAATTCCTCTGTGCGCTCCCGGGTTTGATGGAAGATAACTCAATATTGAGTTAAGTTCGCCTTTGTACATAATATTTCACTTACTTATATGCCTTGAAAGTATACACTAAAGAATAAATAAATATTTTTGCTTTACTCTGGGACTATATATTAAGCTATTTTTATCGCCGCTATATAGAATAACTAAAAATATTTCCATGTTAGTCATTAGGCAAATAAATGTAATTGTTTTGTTTAATATTCTGTTTATATAGGACCTGTTGACAGCAATGGCTCACATTGCCGTCAACAGGGAACGTTTCTAGATTCAGTCAGAATACGCAAATGAAGTTACGGGACCAATTAAGACTCTTTCCTTTACCGTACCATTAAGACCTGGAATACCTAACCACCTCACGTGTTTCTTCCTTCCTATAGTCCCGAGTCCATTAAGCGGGGCCGATGAGGCCGTCAAACTGTGTGCCACCATTGTAACCTCCTACGTGAGTGTAATGGTGACCCACTTTCCTAAAACTTTGCCTTTAGCTTACATTCAAAGAGGTGAAGTCAAATTGGCGTGTCCTATAATATAAAATATAGGGAAGTCGGGGTGGAATGGACATATAGCAGGCACGATCTTCGAATCTGTGTCACTGTGACTCCAAATTCCTGTCACAATAACCTTTTTAGGGTTATGATTTTGACAGGCTATGTATGTAGGTTCATCTGTTCCCTCATAGCTCCTCAACCACTAATTAGAACTGGACAAATAAGATATCGTTAGAAGCGTCTTAGTCGTCCGCTGGTTATAGGCTATATAACGTGTCACTGAATCTAACGTGGCGCCCTCTAGCGGTCATAAAGTACTATGATAAAAAATAAATTTGAGATAAATATGTCGTATTTGATATCAACTGAACTGAACTGCTTAATTAGCACATTTCTAATATGGCAATAGGGGCTCGCCTATTACGTGAGACCGAATACAATGATTTGTGAAATGTGGGTGTTAATTCATCTGTACCTAACCCTCCAGGGAAAACGGCGTGATTATATCTATGTTTATATATCTCATTGTTCCGTACATTTAGTCTAGTGGTATACATAACATAACATAAACTCACGCCTAAATCCCCGAAGGGGTAGGCAGAGGTGCTAGCACCCACATTTCGCCAGTTTATGTTTAGGTCCCAATGTAATAGGTGGCGAGCCTATTGCGATAAATACACACATAGCTTTGAAAAGCATCGAAAAGTCATTGGTGTGTGCCATGGTAAAACCTGGGATCGAACCCGAGACCTCATCTCAGCAGTCCATTACCCATACCACTAGGCTACCGCGGTTGTGTATACATAAAAGTTATTATCTCTACGCAATTTTGACACGCACTTGACCGGCTTTTTATTATTTTAATATGGCGTTATCACATATACATTATATGAATTAAACACGTGACTTTATTTCTGTATTGAGTGATGACTAATATAGTTAGTGGCTAAGGAGTTGAGTTGGCGTTACGATTGAGGGGTACGGGATTGCAATCTTGACCATTATGCACTCTAAAATGTACCACCTAAGTTATACCACTTAGGTGGCAGACAAGCGCACGGCTCACCTGATGGAAAGTGGTTACCGTGGCCTATGGATGTGTGTAACACCAGAGAAGCCACACTCGCGCTGCCGACCCTGTAAGCACAGAGTTTCTGTGCAGTCAGTGTAGAGGACAAAGCAGGACCAACCTTTAGTCATCCCACTGACAGCACGAATTCTCCAGTGATCTCTGGCTACCCTACTCACCGCCGGGAACACAACACGAAGTTATTATAGCCGCGGTATTCTGTAGGCCGGAGGTACTTCCCCAGTCGGACTGCTCAATTGGGCGGAAAAACCGCCGTGTCCTATCTCCTATTCTTTAAGATATAAGTTGATATTCTTTAAGAAATTCGTCGGTCCCGGTTGCCATACGATGTCTATGGGAGTCGTTACGGGTAGTTAGAGCCATCAAAAGTTCAACTAGTCTAACTACAGAACTGCAATATCAGTAATTGGTTGTAGAGGTCAGGTGGCAGACGTTTCTTAGGCAATATCAAAGTACAGCCGCATTTCAGTTAGACTAGAAAGCTGATCACAACTGAGTTGGAAAAAAGCCTAGAAAATGATGATTCTTACATAAATAAAGATCACAAATCGACTCCTAAAAAGGGTAAATATTTCGTAGATTCCATCTATACTAATATTATAAAGAGGAAAGATTTGTATTTTTGTATGTAACGAATAAACTCAAAAAGTACTGAACCGATTTTAATAATTATTTTTTATTAGAAAGCTACATTCTTCGTGAGTAACATAGGCTACTTTTTTTCCCGATATTCCCATGGGATCAGGATTTATGCGGCTGAAACCGCGACGCAGTGCTAGTACATTATAATATTACAAGTATTACAACCCGGTGTCAAAAAAGTAAGGTGTCAAAATCAATTACCTAACTTATTTATTTTGTTTCTGTTACTCAACCTTATTCAAGATTCATTCCCGCGTCATACAGGAATCGTGACAGAATTTTTATTTCATTTTTTTTTTCTTTTATTGGAACATTTTAAACATTTCTGGGAAGTTAACAATAAATAATTCGGTAGGCAAAAGAACTTAAACAGCGTGTCTAGTAACCTATACGACATAGAATTCTATATACGTAAAATTAAGAATGACATAACGGTGACAGTGACAGATAATTTAAAAGAGGCATGGCAAAGGCGTGCCACATTACCCCACCGTACCTAACAGACATAAAAAATTACCTGCCAAAAGTAAATCGATTGCAGAAATTCAGTGTTAATAAAGATAATAAGATTATTGATCACCATGTCGAGTAACAGGCTTAACCTTACAACATTCTTATAGATAACTAGATCTATGTAATACTTGTCAAAAAGCCTATGAAATGTGAAAAAAATTATCGCAAAAATTTGTCCAGACAGTCAAAGGGCGCATGCTTAAAATCCATTCAGGAACGATGAGAAACAAGGACGGATATATAAGATAAAACGTGATAGGAATAGGATAACTATAATTTTGGGAAAACCTCTTTGGTTACCGAATGTTACATTATTACTCATAAAGTTATGTCATTCTAGAAATCCATTTTTAAATTGACAATTAGGGCATGATGACAGTAACATATTTGATGGAATTCCATTTATAAAAATTCAAATTTTAAAAATTATATTTCGAACGTGTTAATAGTCATTTGTTATTTTTTTACTTCTTTTCTTTGACATTTAAGAACGCCTACAGCGTTATTAGATTCAGCCACTGCTGTTACTAACTGCATTAGACAGATTTTAGGTCATACTAACTAACGCTAACCGGTGTAAAATAGATCTGTGTGTGTGACTTACATGTGTTTCGAAGACCGTGGACCGATGGAAAGCACTTAGATCTATTCATTTGTTAGAAAATTTAACTATATAACATGCTAAACTGCAGAAACTTGGTCACAAAATCAGCACAGACAGGTTATGTGAAGTAACACCAGCTATTTTTACACTATGAACGACAGCGGAAACTTAAATTTAGTATGTTTTTAACGTTTAACGCGAACTGCTATTAAAAATGTGCGGTGAATAGTTTAGTGGGAAAAAAATCAATTGTAGGCGAACCGTGGGGTAGCCATTTTGTATCTGGCCGGGTGAGCAGGCCCGGCTTCCCGCGCATGCGTGCTAGGCCACCCAAATACTGGCTATGATAGACTTGTATTGTATGGGAAGTTTAAACACCCTTGGACTACATTTTGACATTGGCGGCTTCATTTAAAAAATGTAAGCTCAAATGTATATTTTTTTGATATCAAATTCAAATTCTGAATGTGTTTTTTTTGAGTCCTATTTTCAAAAATTTCATCAATTCTTTGAGAAAGTTTCAGCTCATATTATGTTCTTTGTTTTTATTAAAATAATTAATTTTGGTGGATTAAACAAATAATTAACGTTCTAAGTATATGACGTAGCTTTATAATTAAGTGTATTCAAGCAAATTACGGGGTAGGCAGAGATACCAGGCTTGTATTGGACACTAGTGCCAATGTAAGTCGCGGTGAAAATAGGAAGTTTTGTCGTAACTTTTCTTTGTAATTCACACTGCTAGTCACAGATGGCGTTATACAACGAATTTTTTTGATGATTTCCGTAGAAGACATTTTCTCTGAAGCTAATTGAAGTTATACTTTTTCATATTACTTTTAGCTGCGTAGTGCACGTCATAAACTTCCTGGGCCTCGATTCTGTTAAAGCAAAACCACAGTCATAACACCGATATTGCTAAAAATCCATTCAATTTTAGCCTTTAAGCCACTGCATTTAAAGTCCAAAATAAAAGATTTTGTAGAGTGAATGAAAAGATGCAATGAACTCTTTCATTGAATTCTGGACATTAAAAGTGTGCGATCTCGTACTAAAATACCTAAATCACTTAGGCAAGCAGGAATCAAACACAATCTTGATTTGAGTAATTTTATTGAAATCTTTCTAGCATGAATGTGACGTTATGTCAGACTCCCACCGACTAAAACCGATTTGCATTTTAAGTTTTCAGTCAGATATGAGACTGATTGAGAGATGTGAGATTGCCAAAGACAGGTCCCTGGCAACCCCAGATAACCTAGAACCTTTTCCGGTTTTGAAATGCCCCCTTCAGATATGAAGTCCGACTGGGGAAGTACCTCCCCCCTACAGAATACGGCTATAATAACCTCGTGTTGAATTCCCGGCGGTGAGTAGAGTATCCAAAGCTCACTGGAGAGTTTTTGTGCTGTCAGAGGGCAGATCAAAGGCTTCTCCTGATTTTGTGTTCTGCACTAAAGGCACAGAAAATCTCTGTTCTTACAGGATCGACAGCACGGGTGTGATTCCCCTGGTGTTACACACGTTCATAGGTCACGGTAACCACTTTCCATTAGGTGGGTCGTGTGCTTGTCTGCCACCACGTTGACCCCGTCCCACTCTCCGAAAGGGGGCACTCCGCGCTGCCACCTGCTTCTACCCCCACACGCATTTTATACTTACGGGATCTTTCAGGATATAATTCAGTCTCTCCTGTACAGTTTTGCCATTCTTCGATCTTATTAACAAGTATATTTTCTTAATTTTACACGCCCTGGAAGTAAACCAAAAGCTTACTTATTATTAGGAGTAAGTATAAAATTCCCGCGTGGTTCCCGGCAGAGTAGAATTTGGACCACCCCATCTCTTCCCATGCGGTTTCGTACAAGGCGACTAAGGGATATGGCTGTTTAACATCAGACAGATATATACAGCCCAGACTCAGCCTCAGATGCATGCCTCGAGTCAACAATAGTGCCTGGAATACGGCAATAGGCTCACCCCGTATTACGTGGGACCGAATTCAATGATTGGTGAAATGTGGGTGTTAATTCACCTCTGCCTAACCCTCGGGGGATAAATGATTATATATGTTTTGAAATGTATTTTGTCGTTAAAGACAGTTATTAAAGCTTACAGGGTCGGCAGCGCGTGTGTGACTCCCTTGGTGTTGCATTCGTCCATAGGCCACGGTAACCACTTTCCATCAGGTAGGCCGTGTTCTTGTCTGCCACCTACGTAGTATAAAAAAATAAAAAAGTTTTCAACGTATGTCTATCCCATATAATGATTAAGTAATTTATTATTTTATTTTACAAAAGTATTGCCGCTTCGATTAAGATAGAAAAAAATTAATCGGTCCAGGCGGGTCTCGAACCCGCAAATATCCCCCAAATTCAATCGATTTGAATATAACTATCATGACTAACGCATGACATTTATTTAAAAGCACTTTATACCGAAATGTGATACCGAGATGTACAGCAAATAACGTTTTTTTTTTATACAACTTAGGTGACAGATTAATAAAAATATGTGTATGTGTGTAAACTAGGCTAATTAACTGACTAAATAGTGGTTTGATTTCAGTTTGTAGCCTTTAAAATGAGTTCCAAAAATTAATAAAAATATTTATGAACTTTTTAATTTTCTTTAAAATAAAACAAACTAAAAAGATACATCAAGATTATTTATGTTTACTTAAGTACCTAACCGAAATACCTAGACCAATTCATATTAATGCATACAGAGCGGGAATCGAAACCGCACCCCATGTGTACCGGTCGAATGGTCTACCGCTACGCCAAAGAGAATTACAGGATGATAATGATGACGATACTCTTCAAAGTAACAAATACCCACACAGTGACTCGGTAATACAACACAAAAACGGTTCGTAATTTATCCAGGTGTCATTAGGTTAATTTTAAACGTATTGTTCAATGTTATGTGATTAGAATAATTGGATATTTTTATTTTTAAACTTTCGCGGTGTGAATAATTCATAATTATACGAGGTATCGGGACCTCTCGCGAATTATATCTAAGAACTTACTATTTCTGCCGACGTTTCGGATGCGTTGCAGCACCCGTGGTCACGACACACCACACTCACTATGTCAGTTTTTAACGGCACTGTGTTTTTTGGTTTTAGTATCTTAATCACTGGATTCCACGTTCCGGATAGCTTGAATCCATCTTCCCTATTGAAATTTTTATATTTTTTGATTTCAATGGCTTCACGCACAATACGTGAATAGTAGTGGCGATCAGTGGAGAGGACTTTTTTGATGAAGCTCAATCCAGTGATTGGTACCCGACTCAAGATGTTCTGCTACTGCCGATTTGTTGAACTGACGGTTTTTCACAGCTGGTCTGGCCTATGTAGGAACTACCGCAGCTGCAATCCACTTTATAAACACCCGGTGTTTATAAAGTGGATTGCAGCTGCGGTAGTTCCTACATCGCGTATGACGTCCTTCGATGTTCGCACGTATTTCGCTACTTTGGCGAACGGTTTAAAAATCGTTTTGATGGAAAACTTCCGTAAGCAAGATCCGATTTTGTCCGTTACATCTTTCACATACGGCATGTATGCCGGTTGGCGGTCAACGCCCGGCAACATCTTCCTCGGTGCACGTCACGGCTTTCTAGCACTCGTACCATACCCGTTCACCTCAAGAACCTCCTGAACATGATCTAACTCCTGCTGTAGGTGCTCAGGGTCACACAGGTCATTAACTCGCTTGATGAGCGTCGAACTTACGGATTTTAAGTGAAGTGGGTGATGATGCGAGGAGGCGTGCAGATGTGTGAGTGGGTTTGCGATACACAGTGTGGGCCAAGGAGCCATCAGTTCTTACCATCAACTTTATGTCTAAAAAAGACAATGTACTTTTGTTCTCAATCTCATACATAAACTGTGTCTTCACATGTAATGAGTTGAGATACTCAGTAAAGCGAACCACCTGCTCACTGTTGCCTTTTTTTTTTTTTTTTTACGTGCTCAAAATCCCCACGGATACCTCCCCACCGGAGCCGGTGGAGGAGGTTATGTCGGACACGAACCGACTAAAACGCACGCCGCCTGTGGGTCGTTTTGGTTGCCGAAGGTGAGGTTGACAGGCATATCCCTCGCACCCCGGCCGACCCAGGGCCATCTCTCACGATCTGGCCCTCTTCTCGGGTGTGGGGACTACAGAGTCCCCAACTCGTCCCCGGAAACGGGGAGGCGCGCCACGCGCGCCACCGCCGCGGCCTGCTTCTGCCAGGGTGACAGGCGGCTTCACCTGTCACCCCCAGGCCGGGCTCACTGTTGCCTTTGAATATACAAAAAGCAATGTTACCGTCGAAGAGCGAGAGGCTTTGATTGCGTTGCGGAATGATGAAGATGTACTGGTACTTAAAGCTGACAAGGGGAATGCCACCGTAGTAATGGAAACAACTGATTACGAAGTAAAAATACAAGACTTACTTGAAGACACACAGACTTATAAGAGTGTTTAATATGATCCCACTTCGAGAGTAACACGTAAAATACGTAATTTGATCAAGGAGCACGAAGAGGACTTCACAAAGGATGAGTTCGAAAAATTACACCGACCTAAGATCACACAACCACCAAAATTGTACGGCTTGCCCAAAGTGCATACACCCAATGTGCCACTCCGACCCATCGTAAGTCAAATTGACTCGCCAACCTACGACCTAGCGAAACACATTGCTAAAGCACTGCAGCCATTAGTGGGAAAAACACCATCTTTTGTGAAAGATTCTCGCCATTTTGTGGACATAATCAAAGACGTTAGGTTGGAACCAGATGAGCTTCTGGTAAGTTTTGACGTGGAGTCGTTATTTACTAATGTTCCATTACAAGACTGTCTGCAGATTATTGGAACTAAATTGAAGGATAATGGTCTGCCGGATAGTTATACGACACTGCTACAGAGTTGCCTCGAAGGGAACTACTTCCTTTACCATGGTCAAAATTACCTCCAGATAAACGGCGTCGCCATGGGCACCAGTCGTGGCTAATATTTGGATGGAAAATATTGAGGAAATGGTGTTTCAGAACGCCCACGCCCAGATTAGGCTATGGAAAAGGTACGTAGATGATATATTTTGTTTATTCAAAGGCAACAGTGAGCAGGTGGTTCGCTTTACCGAGTGTGTGTGTGTGTGTGTGTGAGTGCGGCGGTTCTTATTTTATCGTTTTTATTTATTTTTAATCATCCATCCAACCTATAAACGATTTATCTATTAAATATTATGACGTCACAATAATTTCCCAATTTCATTTCACAATTTCCCAAGCGTCTACAATATGGGGTTCTTCAAGAGGGGCATCAGAAGGTTTCTTCATGGTCGGCAACGCGATTGTGACACCCCTGGTATTGCATACGCCCATAGGCCACGGTAACCGCTTCCTATCAGGTGGGCCGTGTGCTTGTCTGCCAACTGAGTGGTATAAAAAAAAAGAAAATTTCGTACAAATTTCCTTGTAACTTACCGATTTGACATTTAGTAAAAAGTAACTAATTTGACTATGGCACAGCTGTTTTAAGATTGCGTTTATGACACATGTCAATTCGTTATGACTAGTGATGTGCAATAAAAAACGTTGTTTATTGCGTTCATCAAATTCAAACACAAAGAATTATATTTCAAAAACAAAGTAAATAAAATATATTCTGTGGAAAAGAAAGTCAAGAGTTTAACGTCCCTAGTGTTGCATACGTTCATAGACCATGGTAACCATTTTCCTTCAGGTGAGCCGTGTGCTTGTTTGCCACCTGAGTGATATAACAAAAGATTTATTTATTTAAAAAAAATGTGTAATAGATCAAAATTTAATCCGACTTCAAACCACTTGAGAAGTTGCTATCGCCGGGAAGAATCCGGGCCGTGAGATCCCAAAACTCTACCAGGACATGGTAAAAGCTACGACTTAGGCAAACGAAGCGCGCGGCAGCGGGAGCGACGAAGGATCGCAAGCCAAGCTGCCCGCGTACGAAGGCAACTCGGGCGTCGGAGGTCGGTGAACGACCTCCGCCCCCCTTGAGCGCCGGCCTGGGGGTGACAGGTGGAGCCGCCTGTCACCCTGGCAGAAGCAGGCCGCGGCGGTGGCGCGACTGGCGCGCCTCCCCGTTTCCGGGGACGAGTTGGAGACTCTGTAGTCCCCACACCCGAGAAGTGGGCCAGATCGTGAGAGATGGCCCTGGGTCGGCCGGGGTGCGAGGGATATGCCTGTCAACCTCACCTTCGTCAACCAAAGCGACCCACAGGCGGCGTGCGTTTTAGTCGGTTCGAGTCCAACATAACCTCCTCCACCAGCTCCGGTGGGGAGGTATCCGTGGGGATATTGCGCACGTAAAAAAAAAGGCAAACGAAGCGCAGTACATAGTTAAAAATATATTTGAGATAGATAAAAATGCCGTGTTTGGTATCAAATGAAAGCACCTAATTAACACATTCGAAATATTCATAAATTATTTATTTATTTATTTATTTAATTTAGTAGGACAGCCATTGGTTAATACATACAAAAACTTTGTCACTCGATATAACACATTATTCCCTGCATGATGTTTAACCTTTTAAGGCAGCCACAGCATTCACAATATTATCACTGATCACTGACACATTAAATTAATTGTCAACTCTTATATAAAATAAATATCAGTAAATTAAAAATAAGTCAATAAATTAAATATACATCAAAACAAAAACAAAAACAAAACATTATTTTTTATATAAAT
Organism: Eilema griseolum; assembly: GCA_963662185.1. Taxonomy (NCBI): domain Eukaryota; kingdom Metazoa; phylum Arthropoda; class Insecta; order Lepidoptera; family Erebidae; genus Eilema; species Eilema griseolum. The sequence goes on from OY759259.1 coordinate 8,968,526, forward strand.
CAAGTCAAAATCAAATTAAAATCAGATTAAAGCAAACAATAAGTTATAATTAGAAACACAGATTAAATAATAATTAAAATTAATTTATGAATAAAATAAAAGCTTTGTAATGAAATTAAAATTAAATTGTGAAGTAAAATCAAATTATGACTTAAGATTAAATTATGAGTTAAAATTATTATCTATTGCTTGCCCCAAAATAATTTAAATAAAGAAATAAGTTTACTAAATAACTGAAACCCGACTACTGAAAGAACTAGTTTTTGTACTGTTAAAACCAGTATTTATGGCTACGTCACTACAAAAACAAACCGTTAAATTTAAATTTAGATTTAATTTAAATAATGCCCGTGGTACATATATTTTGTATTTATTAGAATTTATTAGTTAAAATTGACATTTCAATACAAACTATGTTTAGAAATAAATAAATTGAATTGAATTGAATTGAAAATTTAAATCCCGTACCACCTTTTGAGCCCGCAATTTGTGACAGGTAGAGCCGTCCGCGGCACGGTGTGCGCTACCCCTCTCCCCCCTTTTCTGGGGATAGGTGGGGACGCCGTAGGCCCACACCCGAGATGGCTTTCTATGGCCCCGGGACAGTCGGGCGGGGTGCGCCAGCGATGACAAAGGCTACCTGGCAACTGATGGCCTGACGCGGTCATGTGGGTTTGGTCGGTTCGAGTCCGACATAACAATCCTCACAAGGTCCGGCGGGGTGGTATCCGAAGGGACTTCCGCACGTTTAAAAAAAAGTATTTTTTGTGATATGTCCGCACCCTGCTTACCTGAATAATTTTGCAATGGTAGATCGGTAGATCTTACCTGAATAATTTTGCAATGGTAGATCGGTAGATCTGACCTGAATAATTTTGCAATGGTAGATCGGTAGATCTTACCTGAATAATTTTTCAATGAGTTGTTTCCCTATAAATCCGGATCCACCTGGCAGGAACACCGTAGCGTCTTTGTAAAACAGCTGAACTGGGAAATCTCCGCGGTCAATCACATCGTTCATTGGTTTTTGATAGCCCAAATATTTCAACTCTATTTCTTCAGCTGGGTCCATGTTGGATTTTAAGCTTTCATAGCACTTCAAGAGCACTTAGGTGTCAGACAAGCACACGGCCCACCTGATGGAAAGTGGTTACCGTGGCCTATGGACGTGTGTAACACCAAAGAAGTCAGACTCGCACTGCCGACTCTATAAGCACAGAGCCTCTGTACCTTCAGTGCAGAAGACAAAGCCGGGTAAGCCTTTAGTCTTCCCACCGACAGCACGAACTCTCCAGTGAGCTCTGGCTACCCTACTCACCGCTGGGTACACAACACGAAGTTATTATGGCCGCGGTATACTGTAGGGCGGAGGTACTTCCCCAGTCGGACTGCTCAATTGGGCGGAAAAACCGCCGTGTCTTACATTCTACTTTGTTATTTTCGTCGTAATATTGGTAATATTGAAGGATGTGATATAGTTCAACTTGCTTTTATACATATAGGTATATGTATCACTAGCTACCCGCCCCGGCTTCGTCTGTAGCATATTTTAAAACTTCATATCGCCTCTTTCAGCCCGTATTTATTTAGTCTACAATAATTTATTATATTAACGGATTTGTTAAAATTTGTGATCACTGCTCCGCTCCCTTAAGTAGTGGCGTCATGATAAATAACGCCTAAAACCTTTGTCGATAAACGGATTATTCAATACAAAAATAATTTTTCAATTTTATGTTGTGTTCCCGGCGGTGAGTATGGTAGCCAGAGCTCACTGGAGAGTTTTTGTGCTGTCAGTGGGAAGACCAAAAGCTTCTCCTACTTTGTCTTTTACACAGACGGCGCAAAAACTCTGCGCTCACAGCAGCGCGAGTGCGATTCCCTTGGTGTTACACACGACTATAGGCCACAGTAACCACTTTCCATCAGGTGGGCCGTGTGCTTGTCTGTCAACCAAGTGGTATAAAAAGAAAATTTAAATGTTTAAATTGAATGACATTAATTGAAAATTTGTATGCCCATTGGGTGGAATATGGAATGCTCACATGACTTTCAAATCTGTAAAACTTGCTGTACTTACCTGTATTCGCAAATAAAATTATGACTATGTTTAATTCGAAGCCGGTCGGTCCCGGGATTAGCGCGTTCAAACAAACAAACAAACTCTTCAGCGTTATAATATTCATATAGGTATAGATATATTGAATGTAAATAATTATTTAAATGGTCCAAAAATAACTTACGCACTTGCCTACGCAAAGGTGCGTAAAAACAAACAATTAGACTGAATTATTCAATCAGTAATGTGTAGTGTAGATTTAAAGTTGAATGAACGGGAATCGAACAAATCATTTAGCGTATGACTTGTACGATTCCCGTTTAGTGTAAATATTTGTGGGCATGTATTAATACGTATTTTTTTATTTTGAACCCTTTCTATAAAGAAATAATCGCTGGTTTGGGGTCGTCGAAGATTGCATGTTCTCATGCCAATAAGGTCTCCAGACCAATGCAAATATACATATTTATGCATACAAATATTTGTATTGAGCGGGAATAGAACCCGAGCCTAACGTTCCACCGCTATGCCACAGAGCTAAAACCCGCACCCGTCACTTAGTCAAGTCGCGACCACGGGTGCTGCAACGTCTTCGAACGTCGAGAGGTATCCATAATTTAATTCGCGAGAACTCCCGATACCTTGCATAATAAAATTATGAATTCATACCGCGATAGTTTAAAAATAACGATCCCAATTGAGTCGGTAAAATGCTCAGACGATGATAATAATGAAAAATAAAATAGAGTTTTCTATTTCCTAATCATATATTTATTACATACTAGCTTATATATTTATGTTATCGCGACAAAACATAGCCTATGTCCTTTCCCAAGATCTAATCTACCCCTGTACCAAATTTCAGCAAAATCGGTTCAGTGGTTTAGGCGTGAAAGCGTAACAGACAGACAGACAGACAGACAGAGAGACAGAGTTACTTTCACATTTATAATATTAGTAAGGATTTCACAATAGTAAAACTAAAACTAAACACACTCCACAATAAAAACGCATATAGAGGTAATACAATATAGTTGACCACTCTGAAAATTAGCTGTTTTTTGTACCCAAACTTGGTGTTGTTTAAACCATCTTTAATTACATACTTTCGTATACCAATACCCCACATTCGTATGTACTCAGAGAAGTCCACAGTGCCTAAATCACAATTATATATAGCTCTGTCTGCGTCTGTCATTCTGTTTCGCATTGCGACGAGGTTGTCATTGCGAAATTGCCATTCGTTCGATGTAAAGTACTCGTAGATTAGACCCATTTGATCCATTTTCTTGTAGATGCCCACGAATCTGGAATTAAGATGAATAGTTAAATATTCTAGGACATGAGAGAACGGTATTCAGATCAGAAGAGAAGAGGAGCATCAGAAGGTTTCTTCATGGTCGGCAGCGCGAGTGTGACACCCCTGGTTTTGCATACGTCCATAGGCCACGGTAACCGCTTCCCATCAGGTGGGCCGTGTGCTTGTCTGCCAACTAAGTGGTATAAAAAAAAGCAACGCTCTGGTCACTAAGCCACAGAACCTTCGCCCGAAACACACATAGTTTGTACACATTATACATAGGAACAAACACCTAGTATAGTATAAATATATATTGAAACATACAAATATGTGCATTAATTGGAATCGAATCCACGACCACGTAGCCGTTTAACGTACTACCGATACGCTGGAAAGACCATCAATTACTTCACTGATATATTTTTATAGACATTAGGTTAGACATTACAGTTGAAGGTCATATGCGCGCGGTTTTAGTCGGTTCGAGTCCGACATAAATCCGCAGGGGAGGGGGCAGATACCCGTGTGGATTTCCACTCTATAAAAAAAGGATCACATTGCATAAGTGGTTCCAAGGAACGGCCCTACAGTAAGGAATTTGCGTAAAAAAGCGACCTGGTTGGAGGAATATCACACCACTTGCCGTCATGTGGACCCGTGTACTTGACTGACACCTAAAAGGGCGCAAGAAATAAATCCATACTAATAAAATTAATGCGAAAAATGCTAAAATAACTCTGTCTGTTTGTATGTTACGCTTTCACGCCTAAACCGCTGAACCTATTTTGCTGAAATTTGGTATAGGGGTAGATTAGACCTTGAGAAAGGGCATAGGCTATGTTTTGGCGCGGGCAACATGTAGTATTAGCTAGTACTTAGTTTCGGCGTGAAAACGTAACTTACAGACAGAGTTATTTTTGCATTTATAATATTAGTACCTATGGATAAATGATTCGGTACACTTACGATTTGACTTCCTTCGGCCGTTTACCCGTTATAGCGCAGATAGCATCCAGCAAATACACCGGTATGTAATGGAACAGCCACGCCAGGGTCCAGTACAGCAGGCCGCCGCACTCCACCACGGCGCACAGGTATATTGCCTTATCGGTTGCGAGTGTTACTCCGTCTCGCATCACATCACCCACCAAACCTGAAAACATACGTATTATATACATAAACAAATTGCGGGGTCGTGTTGCACAGATCTTTATTTTTATACCACTTAGGTGGCTGACAAGCACACGGCCCACCTGATGGAAAGTGGTTACCGTGGCCTATGGGCGTGTGTAACACCAGAGAAGCAACACTCGCGCTGCCGAACCTGTAAGCACAGAGTCTCTGTGCCGTCAGTGTAGAGGACAAAGCAAGACAAGACTTTAGTCTTCCCAATGACAGCACAAATTCTCCAGTGATCTCTGGCTACCGTACTCACCGCTGGGAACACAACACGAAGTTATTATAACCGCGGTATTCTGTAGGGCTGAGGTACTTCCTCAGTCAGGCTGCTCAATTGGGCGGGAATACCGCTGTGTCCTACCTCCTTAAAAAGTCTGCTTCTGCTGGGGTAACTCATCTGCTCGTCTGCTTGGGAGGTTTCAGAAGGGAACGTGGACCGCCTCCGAATAGCCCTCTACAGAGCCGTTTCGACCTCCTCGTCTGCACTGCGTGAGAGAGCTACTGCTGTCTCCACACCTCACTTTATATAGATGACTTAACCAAAAGCTTAGGTTACACTAGCCCAGGATGTGATTAAATGACATTATGTAAACATAATTGTGAACACTCTGCTGGCTTAGATGCCATTAAGTGAGCTGTTAGCACATATAAATATGAACACACGGGTATCTTAAATTACTACACACATTGGAACAACACACACAAACTACTTCGATTAAGAGTAGTTTTAGTTGCATCAATTTTAAGCGCGCTTGCGGTTTCTGATTTGTTCTGTATTCTGAGTAGGTACAGTCATAATAATTTTATGAAAAAACCCACTGGTAGCTATAAAATGGTCCTTATCAGTGACGGCGTAGATGGGTATCTCTGCATCCCCTTGCTTCCTTCTCTCCTCAGCATCCCACCCAGCTCCGATTATAGCATTATTGACGTAGTCCACGGGTGTTTCGGCGAGGCTGACAGATTTTTTTACTCGTAGTACGTGCATTGCGCCCATAATTATTGCAAGTATAAGCTGAAAATATAAAGAAATAAAGGTTTTGATCGGAAAACATCAAAGTCAATCAATTTTACATAACATAATGGTTGCGCCGATGTGGAAACTGTATTTTTTGACATGGAAACACACTCCTTTTAGATCCGTCTCCCCCTCCGCACTAACCATAGAGTAGGGCTAGCTGTAGCTTCCGTCCGCCATTGTGTGAGATGTGGACGGTCATTCCCGCTTTGAACTAGCGAGCGTAGGGACGGATCGCGAGCGCGTCTCTCAGAAATGAATAATATTTGTTGTATTTTAACCGCCTCATAGACCTTTACCGATCGGATGGTGCCTCTCGTGTGTTCCTCAAGGGATCTAGTGACGCTGACGGCAGCTCCTGAGCAAGGAAGAGAAGATCCGTGTACCGGCTGCGATGAAAAACACGTGGGTCGTGAAGGTTAGTGCATCCTCTCCTAATTTCTCGGGCTGCATTCACTGCCTGGATTGAATCCGCGGCAGCCCGGCCACCTGTCTTTTGTGTGTAAAGTGTCAATAGAACAGTTATCTGCTTCCTCGCAATACAGTCCACTCGCGCACGTTGGCCCACGCGCCACCATTTTTTGGTCCGGATCGAGCCGGATTCTTAGCCGTAGTTCGTATTTTGTTATTATTCTAATGGGAATGAGCGCACCGCACCTAAGTGCCTGGTTATTTTAGTAGAAAACCCCGCATCCAGACACTTAGGCTTAGAATTTGTTGTCCGTTCGCCGCTGGCTCGCATTGTACCTACCTAATACATAAATGGGTTAGGTATCATATCAACACTTAATCGTAGTTCGCAATTTTCGCATCGCACCTAAGTGCCTGGTTATTTTAGTAGAAAACCCCGCATCCAGACATTTAGGCTTAGATCTTAGGTATACTCAGACACCCTAGTGCATAGGCACAGTGTAATACCTAACGCATTTGGCTTTGTTTTGTTTTTTTCAATTACGTTGTTCTCGGCTCACGTCGTATTTGCCTAGTACCTGCGTGGGTAGACACGTGGCTGTGCCTACCTCGCTCGCATCTCATCCCAATTCATACGAAAGTATTTTAATTTGAATAGATGTTACGCAATACTTAATCTCGGAAATAATAGTTGAATCTAGACAGCGACCATCGCGTAGGTACGACCTTGTTGCTATGCGCGTTTGTTCAAGCGTGCATTCACAGTTGTAAGCACCTACCTACCTACATAGTTAACGCTCGCGCCGCCTCGCTGCTCTGTACCGCTAGGATTAAGTCATTTCATATTTATTGTTTACCGCACTTTAGTTTGAGATTTAATTGTAAACATGTCCCCAAAGGTTGATAAGACCGGTAAGGTTCAATTGAAACTTTTATACGCTAAAAAAGAAATGATTTACTCTCGCGTACAATCGATTTATGATAGTGCACTTAAAACCTCTGATTTAGTCATCAGAGATTCGTTCTTGTGTTCTATAGAAAACTTAGATAGTCTACGCGCGGATTTCGAAACCTTAGTGCATGACATCAACGTTTTAGAGTTGAATTTGGATCCCGATTACTCAGTGAGTTATCAAGCCTTGTCGTCGTTTGACGATTTGTATTGTCGTATCAAGCGCGTCGCGAGGAGTTTGGAGAAGCCGTCTGACCGACCCAACCCCACTCGCGACCGACCTAAGTTGCCACCAATTCAAATACCCGAATTTGATGGTAACATTCGCAATTGGTGTCGATTTATAGATAGTTTTGAGAATACAATAGATAAGAACGATTCGTTGACAGATCACGAAAAATTGCATTATCTTGTTGAAAAATTGACTGGTAAAGCTATAACCGTTTGCGCTGGAATTACGTTTAGTGCCGGGAATTATAATTTAATTTTAAATACTTTGAAAGCTAAGTATGAGGATAAAAGATCGGTAGCTAACGCCTATTTGGATCAGATGTTTGATTTGAAATCTATTACGGCATGTAACGATCAAAACTTAGAGAAATTTCTAGACACTTTCGCGTCAGCTGTTCGCGCTGTAAAGAACCTAAAGATTGATGACCTCTGCGACTTCGTATTTTTGTATATGGGTTTAAGGAAATTAGATTCCGAAACCATTCGTTTGTTTGAGTCGGATCATCGCGGCAATAAAATTCCTAAGTTCGAAGACTTAGAAGGTTTTGTTCGCGAGCATATAAAAATATTACAACGCTCTTCATCGAAACATGAAGGCGCGAAGACAGTTGTTAGTCCCGCGCGCAAAATAGATGCGTCATCGAGGTCACTGAGGTCAACCCATACTTATGTTAATACCGCACCAGCACGTGTACAATCACCTGTTTGCTCTTTGTGTAGTACTCATCACTCGCAACTGTACAAGTGTCCTGGTTTCCTAAAATTGTCGCCTAGTGATCGTTATAAATTTGTTCGCGCTAATAATCTTTGTTTTAATTGTCTCGGTACTAAACACCGCGTGGGTTTATGTAATAGTGGAAATGGTTGTCGCAAATGTCAAGCGAGACACCACACTTTGCTTCATTTTGAAAATAGTAATGCCGCATCCAAGGTGAGCACAGTTGGTTCGTCGAGCGGTGACGCGCGGCAGCCTGCGCCGCAGCCGCAGCCCGAGCTCGCACGCGCTCCGGCCTGCCCGGGGACCGCTACGAATGACGTCACCTTGTGTTCGTTCTCCGCTAGTGCTGCCCTCACTACGGTTTGTCTTGCGACCGCTCGCGTGGTTATTGTTGATGCATTAGGTAAACCGCACATTGTTCGAGCGCTATTAGATGGCGCTTCGCAAAGTAATTTTATTACTCAAGATTGTTGTCAACGTCTTGGTTTCAATGTTGATAGGCGTTCAACCTACTCAGTGGTGACGGGTTTTGGAGGTTTACGGTCAGCTGTTCATGGCACAGTTAAAACGAGGTTTGGATCTCGTTTTAATAATAAAATTTGGTTTGACATGGATTCGTTCGTTACGGATAAAATAACTGAACAGTTGCCTACCGTCCCAGTTGACACGTCTTTATTAACGAAATTTAAAGACTTACCTTTAGCTGATGAGACTTACGCTGTTCCTGGAGTCGTCGATATATTGATCGGCGCTTCAATTCTCCCGCACCTCCAGTTATCACGTAAGGTTCAAGGGGGTCCGACGTACCCCGCTCCGCACGCCCTGGAAACAGTTCTGGGTTTTGTTATAATTGGTTCTGCACCCGCTTCTATGGATAGTTTTAGTCACTCGACTGCCTCGTTCTGTTGCACCGTCGAGCCGCCACTGGAGTCTACCATCCGCAAGTTTTGGGAGATTGAGGAGGTCAATGTCCCACCAATCCTAAGCCCTGATGACAAGATGGCTGAGGAGATTTATTGTCGCACGACTACTCGCGATGAGCAGGGTCGTTATGTTGTCGCGCTCCCTTTCAAGGGAGATATTTTTTCGCTCGGCGACTCCCGTGCATCCGCTGAAAGACGCTTTCTTTGTTTAGAACGAAAGATGCAGGCGTCTCCAAAGTTAAAGCAAGCCTATGATGAGGTTGTCAACGAATATTTAGATAAAGGTTACATCTCACCTGCGCCTGCGGACACTGACGAGACCCAGCCTTCGTACGTTATCCCGCACCACGGAGTTATTAGAGAAGATAAGCTTACTACTAAACTCCGCGTAGTTTTAGATGGCAGTGCTAAGACTAGCACTTCCGTGTCGCTTAATGACATTTTGTATTGTGGTCAAAATCTTCAAGGTAATTTATTTGACATAATTGTAAATTTTCGCTTATTCGCTGTTGCACTCTCTGCAGATATTCGACAAATGTTTTTGTGCCTTGAAGTGCGCAAACCCGATCGTAGGTTTCAACGATTTTTGTATAGATTTTCACCGCAAGAACCTTTAATGGTTTACGAGTTTAATCGTGTTTGCTTCGGGCTTAAATCTAGCCCTTTTCACGCACTTCGCACCGTCAAGCAGTTGGCCGCTGACGAGGGCGATGCATTTCCTAAAGCGAGAGCCACCATTGAGACTGGCTTATACATGGACGACTTCGTGTATAGTGTAGATAGCGAGGCCGAGGCTGTCGAGACGGCCGCTCAAGTTATAAGTCTCATGAAGGCGGGTCAATTTGATCTCGTGAAATGGACGAGCAACTCGCAAACAGCGTTAGAGTCGATTCCACCGTCACACCGATTGTCTTCGGTTAAGGAGTTCGATGAAAGTGATACGCACAAGGTGCTTGGTTTAAGCTGGTCGCCCGCATCTGATACGTTTAGTTTGAAAAGTAGTTCGACCCCGCAAACTTGTACTAAACGCATTATCCTGTCGTGTGTGGCACGGATATGGGACGTAATGGGATTCGTAGCTCCTGTCGTTCTGTACGCCAAACTACTTATAAAAGAGCTTTGGCTTTCGAATTGTGATTGGGACGACACCGCGCCCGACAACATTGCTAAGTTGTGGGCTCGCTTTAGAAAAGAACTCTCTGTGCTTGACCAAGTACAAATTCCGCGTCACGTAGGTATATCGCAACATAGTGTTGTTACGGTAGTAGGCTTCGCGGACGCTAGTGAGAGGGCGTATGGAGGAGTAGTCTATTTTCATGTCTCGAATGTAGGTAAGGTTTCAATTAGCCTTATAAGCGCGAAATCGAAGGTCTCTCCCCGTAAGGTCGTCTCTCTGGCACGCCTCGAGCTATGCGCTTTACTATTGTTGGTTAGATTGATCACCTCTATCGCCAATGCTTGTAGTAGTCGCATTAATATTAATAGAATTTTAGCTTTTTCGGACTCAACAGTCGCTTTGTGTTGGGCCCACTCTTCGCCCCATCGTTGGGACACCTTCGTCGCTAATAGAGTGGCAAAAATTCAATCGGAATTAGCGCCAAAAAATCTCTTTCACGTTGCTGGCACCGACAACCCAGCCGATTGTCTCTCTCGTGGACTGCTTCCTTCGCAAATATTAGATCACCCGTTATGGTTTAGTGGACCGTCCTGGATTCATGCCGCGTTAGATAAGTGGCCAGTTAGTCAATTCAATCCCACTACGGTTTCCGAACCACCCGAGGAAAAGAAGCACTCGCTTGTGGTGTCGGTCCCGCGTGAAGAGTCCCTGGTTTTGTTGTTGGCTAATCGCGTCTCGTCTTGGTCGAGACTGTTGCGTTGTGTTGTTTATGTAGGCCGATTTTTGAGAATTTTATCTACACGCGGTCATATAACCGCCGCTGATTTAGATAAGGCTGAATTGATCATACTTCGCGAATTGCAGAAGTGTTATTTTGCTTCTGAATTTAAAAATTTAGAATTTAACAAACCTTGTAGTCGTTCTTTCCGACACTTGAAACCATTTTTGGAAGATGGACTCATTCGAGTAGGTGGTCGTTTGAGAAATTCAGGTTTAGGATTTGAACAAAGGCACCCAGTAATTCTCCCGCGTAAGGACCACGTATTAGATTTGTTAGTAGATTATCATCACAAGGTGAATTGTCACGCTGGTCCCGATTTGTTAATGTCTATTTTGAGACAGAAATACTGGATAATTTCCGCTCGTAATTTGATTCGCGCTAGAGTACACAGATGTGTACCTTGTTTTAAACTCCGCCCGCGTTTTATCGCGCCTGAAATGGCCGATCATCGCTCTTGTCGTGTTGTTCAATCCGCAAAACCTTTCGTACACACCGGCACAGACTTTGCTGGGCCTTTCAAGGTCACCATTGCTCGTGGTCGTGGCATTCGCTCCACGAAAGCTTATGTTTGTTTGTTCATTTGCATGACAACTCGCGCGGTTCATATAGAGTTGACCGGTGATTTAAGTACGCCAAATTTTATGTCCGCTTTTAAACGTTTTTTGTCGCGTCGGGGTCCGGTTAAGCGCATGTATTCGGACAACGGTACAAACTATGTAGGGGCCCGACGTAGTATTTCGGAATTGCACACATTCTTACGGTCTAAGTACTACCAAAGTGAATTCGCTCACATCTTAGCCGAAAATCGCATTGAATGGTACTTTAACACGCCTGCAGCTAGTCATTTTGGTGGTAATTGGGAAGCGAATATTAAAAGCCTTAAGTCGCATCTGTTTCGCGTCATAGGCGAACAGATTCTCTCGTTCGAGGAGTTGAGTACCGTACTCGCGCAAGTAGAGGCGGTGATGAACACGCGTCCGCTGTGTCGGACTCTATCTATCGATCCGTCAGAGCCGTTAGCGCTGACGCCAGCTCACTTCTTAAATATGACTCCTTTAAAATATTTGCCCGCAATAGATGTTGATGACGATAGAATACACCTCCTAACTCGTCACGCTCTTTTAGATAAGATGGTCCAATCGTTTTGGAATCGTTGGAGAACCGATTATTTACACACGCTGCAGTCACGTCAAAAATGGAATACTCCATCCAACCCAATTACTGTAGGTACGGTGGTAGTCCTTATGACTGAGAATGCGCCTCCTTTACATTGGCCTCTAGGAGTAGTAGAGGAAATTTTTCCCGATGCCCGCGGGATAACTCGTGTTGTACGGGTTAAAACTGCAACCGGATCGTATCTGCGCCCGGTTGTTCGCCTCTGCCCTCTGCCTAGCCAGCAGTAGGCACGAGTTCCAATCTATGTTTATATTTTAGTTGTTATTTCGCAAACCTAGATTTAGATTAGACATTAGTTTTGTTCCACATTTTTCGTTTCGAAGGTAACCCTTCAAGCCGGGGGGAATGGTTGCGCCGATGTGGAAACTGTATTTTTTGACATGGAAACACACTCCTTTTAGATCCGTCTCCCCCTCCGCACTAACCATAGAGTAGGGCTAGCTGTAGCTTCCGTCCGCCATTGTGTGAGATGTGGACGGTCATTCCCGCTTTGAACTAGCGAGCGTAGGGACGGATCGCGAGCGCGTCTCTCAGAAATGAATAATATTTGTTGTATTTTAACCGCCTCATAGACCTTTACCGATCGGATGGTGCCTCTCGTGTGTTCCTCAAGGGATCTAGTGACGCTGACGGCAGCTCCTGAGCAAGGAAGAGAAGATCCGTGTACCGGCTGCGATGAAAAACACGTGGGTCGTGAAGGTTAGTGCATCCTCTCCTAATTTCTCGGGCTGCATTCACTGCCTGGATTGAATCCGCGGCAGCCCGGCCACCTGTCTTTTGTGTGTAAAGTGTCAATAGAACAGTTATCTGCTTCCTCGCAATACAGTCCACTCGCGCACGTTGGCCCACGCGCCACCACATAACATAACATACATAAACTCATGCCTATACCCCCGAAGGGGTAGGCAGAGGTGCTAGCACCTACATTTCACCAGTTCATGTTTTGGTCTCAATGTGATAGGTGGCGAGCCTATTGTCATTAACCGGGCACTTATAAACCTGCGATAAATACACACATAACTTCGAAAAGCATCGAAAAGCCATTGGTGTGTGCCATGGTAAAACCTGGGATCGCACCCGAGACCTCGTCTCAGCAGTCCCTTACCCATACCACTAGGCTACCGCGGTTTTTTTATTCAGATTAGGCGTTTGAGCACGTTTCAAAAGGTTGATTTGTTTTCATGTTCGCGGAGTGAGTTCACAGAGGTCATGATGACTCAATCATTATTAAGTAGTTCAAATTACTCGTATTAGTTTCCTTCTACCATTGGGCATATCCTGTAATGATGGTTGTAATGTTAATAAATAAATAATAAAAAATAGGGTACCTAGTTAATTCAGATGATAATTTTATTTAATTTATTTCTTTATTTTTTTTATTTTTATATTTATTTAACACTACCTTGCAAATAAGGGTTATATAAGAATCCTACCAAGATTTTCGGGGCTCATAGTTCAACCGAAAGTAATCGCTCCAATAAAAGGTTGAATTTATAAAATTATGATACGGAAAGGCCCGGCCCCCGGACTCCGAAGGGAAGCTTGGTAGGTATATGTAAACTAAGAAATTAATGTAAAACAATTGTAAATACTCACCCCACTTGGGCCAGAAATAGCGGTGGGGATGTCCAACCAGCCAGGCGTCGGCTCATAGTATGAGGCAATTACTGGAAATGAAAATAATAATAATAATAATGTTTATTTCTCACCAAACCGTTTACATAAGAAATCTCAAATAAAATACAGTAGAACGTGATTAATAAATTAGTACAAGGATCAATCAGAATTATGGCGGGCTGGTACCTGAACTAGGAGAATCCTGTGTCTCTGGCTATCAACCCTCCACCCCTGGCCAGAATCTAATATAATTTATAAATAAGGATGTGTGAAAGTACGTGTGTGTGTGTGTGTGTGTGTGTGTGTGTGTGTGTGTGTGTGTGTGTATGTGTTATGTATACATATGTTCGTGGATGTGTACGTATGTGTATCCATAAATCTCTAGCCTGCCCATCAGCAGGACATGTTGTAGGACGTAGGATACGACGGTATTCTTGTCCCAATAGAGCAATCCGACTGGGGAAGTACCTCCACCCTACAGAATACCGCGGCAATAATAACCTCGTGTTGTGTTCCCGACGGAACACAACACAAGGTATTAGGAACTGGAGAGTTTTTGTGCTATCAGTGGGAAGACTAAAGGCTTGATCTTCTGCACTGACGGCACAGAAACTCTGTTCTTACAGGGTCGGTAGCACGGGTGTGACTTCCCTGGTGTTGCACACGGTGTGCCACCTGACAATCAGAATATAAGTTAGGTCACAACCTAAGTTGTTTAAAAAAAGACTTCTTCACCTCAGTGCCAATCCAAACTTACACTTTCAAGAATGGGCTCCGGTCTATCACTCTCAGGCCACTAGGCCTTTCCCAATGTGCACCATATCACCCTATCCTCCACCTTTCTCATCCAAACTATCCCAGGCACTTCTTACAGGCCGTGCGTTCAACTTGCTAGGGTGTATTCCACCTTCCATTTGCCTTCTCACGGTATCTACTCTAAGAATCGTTTGCCCCAACTTCCATCGGTCCCTGAACAAATATGGTCAGCCCACTGTCAAGTCAGCTTGCTTTTTCTGCCAGCTATACCGATAACGTTAGTTCTTTGTCGGATGATTTGTTATCCTTCAAAGAGACTCCAAGGATAGCCCGTTGCGCAACTTTTAGATCATGGTATTTCCGTCCAATTGAGCAGTAGTGCCATAATACCTTCGTGTTGTGTTCCCAGCGGTGAGTAGGGTAGCCAGAGCTCACTGGAGAATTTGTGCTGTCAGTGGGAAGACTAAAGGCTTGTCCTGCTTTGTCTTCTACATTGACGGCACAGAAACTCTATGCTTACAGGGTCGGCAGCGCGAGTGTGGATCCTCTGGTGTTACAAACGTCCATAGGCCACGGTAACCACTTTCCATCAGGTGGGCCGTGTGCTTGTCTGCCACTTAGTGGGATAAAAAAATAACCATACTGTCAGTATTCACTATACTTACTACATTATTGTTTTGCAGTAGGTACCTACCTATAGGAGGTCTAATTATGCACACAGGCAGGTCTTTGGCAGTCGTCCTGATCAATTCTTCTGCTACTAATTTCGAAAACGTGTAAGTATTCGGCCAGTCGTCGATTAAACTGTAACAAAAGAATTTTTTTAACTAAAGCACACACAATTTGGATCCTGCAGAGGAATCAGACTAATTCTAGTATATTCTGCGCAGATAACGGACAAAGACTGATACTTCCTTCACTACTACTTATACTTCCTTCGAAATAGATTCCTTACAACTGTATCGAATATTGTACATAAGGTATAAAAATTAACGTGTACAAAATGTCCCCCGGACATCCGTTAATGACCTAACATGTCCGGGCTAGGCACAGTGAACTTTTAAGTCCGCGTTGAGCCCTCGAGAGTAGATGCAAGTCGAATTAAAGGATCCATGCCTTTAATTTGACTAGATCCAGTACATTCTTTTTTATCAAACGTTTCCTCATTTTTAAACCTCATATTTATTATAACAAAACAACGCAGTCTCAGTATAACTTGCTTCTATATTCCGAACAATAAATGTTCGAAAACTAATATTTAAGTATCAAATGGGAAACCCCGCCTTGAGAAGACCCCGGCAATAAAATCAGTTGTCTTTTTCTTTGATCTATTTACAAACATGTTTACTAAATCTAACTAAAACTAGATTTAAGATCTACTTACCGTTCAGTAATTCCAGTCAATCTTTTGTCTTCCATTTCTTCTGCCAGAGATATCAGCACGTCGGGCTTCACGGGGCACGAGTAGAACTTTTCAAACACCTCCGTGTTGATGCGTTCCTTGGTCGCGCACGAATATGCGGTTGACACGTATATCAGACTCCTGTGTGTTGACACGTGTAAGTACTTTGTTATATTGTGGTAGGTATGGTTTAGGTACCGACTATACATCTTTTCTTGTAGCAGTACATATTACTTACTTTAGTTTAGAACAGTCCCTGGCTAAAGCGATGACCTCCCTGGTGCCACGAACGTTAGTTATTGTGGCTTCACGGAGAGGGCCGTTGAACTTCACCGTAGCTGCTGCGTGAAAGATTGTGTCAACCTGAAGAGTTTACTGTCATAAAATAACTTATCATAATAATAAGCAGTCCGACTGGGGAAGTACCTCCGCCTTACAGAATACCGCGGCTATAATAACTTCGTGTTGTGTTCCCAGCGGTGAGTAGGGTAGCCAGAGCTCACTGGAGAATTTGTGCTGTCAGTGGGAAGACTACAGGCTTGTCCTGCTTTTTCTTCTACCTTGACGGCACAGAAACTCTGTATTTACAGGGTTGGCAGCATGGCAATGGGTTGGCTACATCTGTAGAAAGACCAATGGACGCTGAAGTAAACGAGTCTTAGAGTGGAGACCGTGATAAGGCAAACGGAAGTTAGGACACCTCCTTGCAAGGTGAACTGACTGATGGCGAGGCCTATTTTCAGCAGTGGACTGCAAAAGGCTAATTAATATTGATGCATTCAACATATTTACCTCTTGTGTAAGCATGTTCCAGTCGTCATCACTGAGTCCAAGTCCGATATTTGATACGTCCCCTTCCACTGGAATGATCCTGTCTGCGAAGTGAGGCTTCTTGTTCCGTACCAGATCGTATACCTGAGGAGTAGATACTTAAAGTTGAGGATACAGGTGCATTAACGTATAGAAGCCTGTTAGTATGGTTTGCTGCTCCACAGAGGCGGCGGAAACTATGGGTGAACTGAGTGACAGTCCACGGCTATGGTTATCAAACGGTGCTTAGAGCTCCCCTCGATACCCCTCCGCCGGAGCCGGTGGGAGAGGTTATGTCAGTCTCAAACCGACTAAAGCGCACGGCGTCTGTTGGTCGTTTTTGGTTGTCGAAGGTGAGGTTGACAGGCATATCCCTCGTACCACGGCCGCCCCAGGACCATCTCTCTCGATCTCACTTTCCTGCTTCTACCAGGGTGACAGGCGGCTCCACCCGTCACCCTCAGGCCTGCGCTCATGGGGGGTGGCGGTCGTTCATCGAAATAAGCTTTTTAATGTAGAATTTTACTGTCTGTTACAATTTCAATACCAGTGGTACAATATAAACGACTAGTCTGCTAAATGGTACCGTTGGCAGACCTCCGCAAATAAATACATTTTACCTTACCTAACGTCGAGTCAAGACATTGTTCTCTTGTCATATAATAATCACGACATTAAACTTTGTCAAACATGTATTTTACTTTTTTTTATACTACTTAGGTGGCAGTCAAGCTCACGTGATGGAAAGGGGTAACAGTGGCCTACGGAGCCACACTCGCGCTGCCGACCCTGTAAGCACAGAGTTTCTGTGCCGTCAGTGTAGAGGACAAAGCAAGACAAGCCTTTAGTCATCCCACTGTCTCAGCTCTGGCTACCCTACTCACCGCTGGGAACACAACACGAAGTTATTATAACCGCGGTATTCTGTAGGGCGGAGGTACTTCCTCAGTCGGACTGCTCAATTGGGCGGAAATACCGCCGTGTCCTACCTCCGCAAACTGCCTCCTCCTCTTTATAAGACCTTTTATAAACTGAATACTTACTCGTATCCAAATCCAAGTCATAAGTGGTCCAATGTAACCGACTCTCCCATAAAGCGTCGGTAGCTCAGTGATTAAGGAGTCAGACTTACGATCGAGAGGTCCCGGGAGCGGATCCTGGCCATTACACTATCGACGTGAACCCACTCCTAGCACACGCAATTTAGCTTAGTTAGAGGGACTGGAAGAAAAAACATCCAATCCCTACATTCGTCATTATATGCCCAGGAATTGCTACTTGTCTAAAAGGGCATGAGTTATAGAGACAATTCCACTCACCGGATCGCTAAGTATTAACTTTAATCGTTCATATATTGTCTTCCCCTTCTTCGCCCTCATCAATAAATACATCTTCTTTATTGCACATGATCTGAAATCGAAAGTTTAACATTTTCAACAAGGTATCTATACGAAGAACATCTTACTGTTGCGATTTTCGAGGCACAAGCTAACCTGCTGTGCAATCTTCTAAGCTTTCAGCATTGCTGCGTCAGCCTTGATAGAGATTGTCATTGTTAGGGCTGGGTGACGTCACTGGAGTCGCCCAACGATAATTTCTTTCAAGGGTGTCGCAGCGCCGTGCTCGACGCTGTGTGCTTGCAGAATTGAACTACAGATCCCAAGGAACAACCACAATTCAACCTGCGATTGCATAACGACACGGTCCCTAAGTCTTTGCGGTCTGCAAGTCTCTTACAACCGAATGCACTTGCTGATCGACCGACGAGGCTTTAGAAGAAATTCTTGAGATTGGTTGATGCAAACGCTTTTGAGAGTTGCCACCGGAGAAGTGCTAGGTTGCTGAGAGATGCAAGAATTTGTAAGGGGCTCGTTTCTAATGCGAGTGATGTTTTGGAAGGTGAGGTGTTGCAAGCGGAGCTGAATTCTTCCTTTAAAACCTCGACCTTTAAAAGAGCTTAAGTAGAGGAAGCAAATTGTATTGGTTATTAACAAACACATGCCTCGCTACGCATCATTGTATATCTCTAGTGGAATGAAAATTTAGCATTTTTAGGTTACAGAGAAGCCCACGGCCCACCTGATGGGTAGTGGTTACCGTGGCCTATGGACGTATGCAACACCAGGGGTGTTACACTCGCGCTGCCGACCATGAACTACCTTCTGATGCCCCTCTTGAAGAACCCCATATTGTAGGTGCTTGGGAAAACCGCAGCAGGGAGGTCATTGCACAGCTTAAGCACACTTAAGCTGTGGATGAAGTTTCTTTCATTCTAAATTCTTTAAACTAATTGTCTTGCGAACTAGGTAATAATAATAAATACTCTTTATTGCACACCAAACATAGGATACATACGATGGATACATACAAGTTAGATAGTTGTACAATGGGCGATCTTATCGCGGTCTGCGGTCACTTCCAGACAACCAGTGTATGGACTATACTGCCAGTAATCAGGGTTGTTTACGGTGTGCACTAAATTATAATTACTTAATATTTGTATCTAGTAGAACAGAAGTGAAGAAGAATAAGAGATTATATTATTTCATGAAATAAATACTTACTTATATATACTACATAAATACATAAAATATATAACATATATTAACATTCATAAACCATATAGGTATTTAAACTATCATGGTACTGACATCAGTATCAGAATAAACGGGATATTTACCATGTTTCATTATTTTGAGTTTCCGAAACCGAATCGGAAACTCAAAATAATGAAACATGGTAAATATCCCGTTTATTTTGATACTGATACATAAACCATAGCTACATTATATATATACCCATTTTAAATATATATTACATAAATATACTACATACAAATAGACACTAATTACATAATATACAGCTACTAGAAGTAAAAAAGAAATAACATACATACATACATAAACTCACGCCTATATCCCCGAAGGGGTAGGCATCGGTGCTAGCACCCACATTTCGCCAGTTTATGTTTAGTTCCCAATGTAAAAGGTGGCGAGCCTATTGCCACTTATAAACCTGCGATAAATACAAACATAACTTCGAAAAGCATCGAAAAGTCATTGGTGTGTGCCATGGTAAACCTGGGATCGAACCCGAGACCTCGTCTCAGCAGTCCAATACCCATACCACTAGGTTACCGCGGTCCTTTTTACATTAAAAGTGGAAGTTCTTTAAGTTAAAAAAAAAACATTAAAACGTAAACCCTGGTCTGTCCTGATTGATTATATAACTTCAGCTCAAATCACCAATAGGGGTGGTAGGTATACCTACGGCACTCTACCACGTAAGGTTTTTTTTTATATACCACTTAGGTGGCAGACAAGCACACGGCCCACCTAATGGAAAGTGGTTACTGTGGCCTATGGACGTTTGTAACACCAGAGGAGTCACAGTCGCGCTGCCAACCCTCACCGCTGGGAACACAACACGAAGTTATTATAGCCGTGGTATTCTGTAGGGCGGAGGTATTTCCCCAGTCGGACTGCTCAATTGTGTCCTACCTCCTAGTTACGTGCTTTTAATAAAAATAATAATATTTATTTATATGCATAAAATGTGGTAAGTAGATCGGTGACAAACAATTTATGAGCATAAGACACATTTTGGCAACCATCGTGACATGCAAACATTAGATAGGTAGGTACAACTAATTTTATGTTTAAATTGTATTGAATTCTAACAATAAATTATAAAATAGAATATATTGTTAAATTAAAACTGATACATACACATGCACGATTATAAATTTGTGTTCCTTGTATTATTTCTTTTGAATGTGCGCAAAATCCCTCGTCCCTTCCTGCGGAGCCGGCGAAGGTGAGGTGAGGGCATAGGACTCGAACCGAATAATAATCCCCAAATTAGATGAGTACAAGTTTAGTAAGTATCTAAATTAACTGCAGATGCTAATATTGTTACCGATGTCACGCATAGGATACAGGTAGCCTGGATGCGATGGAGAGCTTTCACTGGCGT
Source organism: Eilema griseolum (assembly GCA_963662185.1). Lineage (NCBI taxonomy): Eukaryota > Metazoa > Arthropoda > Insecta > Lepidoptera > Erebidae > Eilema > Eilema griseolum. The sequence goes on from OY759259.1 coordinate 8,988,951, forward strand.
CCTTTATGATGCAAGAATGTCTGTCAGAACTAAAGAACATGTCTATAAAACAGCTGTTAGACCTGCGATGCTGTATGGAGGCGAATGCTGAGCGATGCAAAACATCGCCAGAGACTGCACATCAAAAAATAAAGATGCTAAGATGTTCCGGCGGTGTAACAAAATTCGACAAAGTATGAAACGAGTACATCAGAGGAGTTTCAAAGTCACAATAAGCTTCGGGAGTTACAATAAGAGGAGGGAAGAGGAAGAGAAAGATAAAGTTATAATGAGTTACGGGAAAGTCGCCTGAGATGGTAGACGCATTAAGCGACGAGAATCCGACCATTCTATGAACCGAGCACTAGCTATACCCGAACAAGACCGCGACTGCGGCCAAGGTGACCACTCACCACATGGCTCTTTACTGTGACCCGGGACTAGAAGACTCTTCATATTGACAACCGGAAATCCCAGGATAGATTATCCTGGCGCCAAGTAACGAGGAGAGACGACCCCAAATAATAGGAAGTAAAAGAAAAGAATTTGAATTTCAATTAAAGCAAAGTATGTATTTTGCCCAGCTCTGACCCCGGGTATGGAGAGGCCTGCCGCAGTTAACATATCTACTTTATAAGTACAATCACTATTAGAATGTCTCGAAGGCCCGCCCTACCTGAAAAGCTTTTCAATGAGTTGTTTGCCGATAAATCCGGAGCCCCCAGTCAAAAATACGGTAGCGTCGTTATAAAACAGCTGAACGGGGGAGTCTCCGCGGTCTATTACATCGTTCATTGGCTTCTGGTACGACAGGATCTTCAACTCGATGGCTGCAGCAGGATCCATCGTGCCCCACTTTTTAATTACTAATTTAACTTTAAATAGTTACAGCGTGAACTTTTTATACTTATTAAAATTGAACAATGATTGCAGGTATTAATATAGACAATGTAGTCTATTTATAAATAAATGACAATTACTTTTTCAAGTGAATTGAATCTACTTAACTATAAGGATAGGCTACACAGTGCGAGTAGTTGTAGTGACAGTTGACAGCTACTGAGTCTGTGTACTCGCATACTTTTTTTTATACCACTCAGGTGGCAGACAAGCATAACGGCCCACCTTTTCTTTTTTTACGTGCGCAAAATCCCCACGTATACCCCCCCACCGGAGCCGGTGGAAGAGGTTATGTCGGACTCGAACCGACCAAAATGCACGCCGCCTGTGGGTTGCTTTTGGTTGCTGAAGGTGAGGTTGACAGGCATATCCCTCCAATCACGGCCGACCCAAATCCATCTCTTACGATCTGGCCCTCATCTCGAGTGTGGGGACTACAGAGTCCCCAACTCGTCCCTGGAAACGGGGAGGCGCGCGAGGCGCACCGCCTCCGCCGCGGCCTGCTTCTGCCAGGGTGACAGGCTGCTCCACCTGTCACCCCCAGGCCTGAGCATAACGGCCCACCTGTTGGAAAGTAGTTACGGAGAACTATGAACAACAAAATTAAACGAAAAAAGGGCTATTACACTTTTCATTTACTCTACAAGAAGCCATACGAGTAAGAACCAAGCGGTTCGGAGACTCTTTTCTTTGCCGCACCACCAAGACCTAGAATTCATTACCAGCACACGTGTTTCCTTCTTCCTACAGTCCCGGGTCCTTTAAGCGGGGCGTGAAAAAGCATCTGATGAGGCCGCCAAGTTGAGTGCCACCATTGTAACATTACTTAGTGTCTGTAATGGTGACTCTCTTTCCTGAGACTTTGCCTTTAGCTTACCATCAGGCGAGGTGAAGTCAAGTTGGCGTGTCCCAGAAAAAAAAGACTTTTAACTTATGATGGTGAGGTCTAAATTTAAAAGTCACTTTTTGCACTGTCTGTGGCATGACAGTGGCTTTGAAATGACATATAATTAGCGGATTTGGGTGCGAGGATATTGTTCGCGAGCGCCTATCATTTTTACCATAACACAGTGCAGGCTGCGCTAATTACTGCATGAATTAGATTTATGAAATTTACATGTTCATAGGCAGTAATAAAAGCACAGTAAGACCGATCAAGTCGTTTTCAATTGCTCTTCATCAAACCTAAATCTTACATCTATACAGATATGTCTCAGATACCTCATACACATACACCTACACCTCCGGCAACCTGCGGCCCACACAAACGGCGTGCGTTTTACCCTCCCCCACTGGCGTCGGCGGGGGTGTCCGTGGTGTTGTGATTTTGCGCACATTACAAATAAAATGGCCTGCATGTGTGTATTTTATAAACAATTCTTATGCGAGGGTTTTTGCGCTGTGAATAGTAAGTAACCTAAACTAACATAAATTATTTTGTTATTTAAATTCAATTTCAAATATATTTATTGTGAAAATGGGTTACAATGTGATGTTAATAATGATATAAAGTTACATTAACTTCGTAAAATATACAAGACTAGCTGTTGCCCGCGGCTCCGGCCTCGTGTACTTCCTGTAAACATTATTTTCGTACGGAAATACCCTTGGATACCAACCCCGTCGGTCTAAGGTTACCGGGGTATAACATTTTCTAAAGGTTTTATCCCGCGCTCCCGCGCGACTGCGACAGTTCCTCTGTTCAACAGAATACCGCGGCCATAATAACCTCGTGTTGTGTTCCCGGCGGTGAGTAGGGTAGCCAGAGGTCTCCGGAGATTTTTTGTGCTTTCCATCAGGTGGCCCTATGCTTGTCTGCCAGCTAAGTGGTATAAAAAAACTATTGACTTCAAGAGTCAGCATATGTTTACCTACATTTAATCGGTGAACCCGCTACCCCTGACTTAGCAGTGAGACACTAGGTACTACTATTATTATCAAATGACATTATGTAATATTTTAAGTTTATTAAGTCTTTTTATTTATTTATAGATACACTAGCTTTTGCCCGCGGCTCCGCCCGCGTAGATGTCGGTTATCGCAACAAAACATAGCCTATGTCCTTTCCCAAGATCTAATCTACCCCTGTACCAAATTTCAGCAAAATCGGTTCAGTGGTTTAGGCGTGAAAGCGTAACAGACAGACAGACAGACAGACAGAGTTACTTTCACATTTATAATATTAGTAAGGATAAATAGGTAATACTTTATTGTGCCCCAAAACATTTACACCTGAGACAAGTAGGTAGCATGTAAATACAGTTTAATGTACAATAGGCAGTATCGCTGAAAGCTATTTCTTCCAGGCAACCTTGGGATGGACAGTAATGTGACAAGACAAAAGATATGTGATGTAGTTATCATATATTTATTATTATAATTACGACAGAATCTTTTTAATTATATTTCAATATGTTTTATTCTATTATAAATGTTTAATGTTTATTTTTATGTATGTGGACAATAGTTGTGTGAATAAATACCTAAATGAATTTAAAAACTACGTTTCAGAGTTCGTGTTTAAAACAAGTAGACGTAAACATTTTTCCTAATTACTATACAAAAACATTCTGGTTCACTTGTCAGTTTGAATTATTCATGAGACATTCGATGCACGTACATACTATTGATTAATTAATTCCGGAAAAGATATACGTCATTAATATGCCATTTAAATACACAGTAGGTACGATAATAAAGTCACCGGTAGGTATATATATTATCTTGACACCACAAAATACGCTCTATATGCGCAGTTGTCGTTTTTTGGGTGTCTTGAGGATAGCACGCGGTGCTACGGCATCGGAGGAGCTCAATTTTACCCATCATAGATTATATATTATATAATCTATGATGGGTAAAATTGAGCTCCTCCGATGCCGATAATCTATGATGGGTAAAATTGAGCTCCTCCGATGCCGTAGCACCGCGTATATTATACGAGGGATATGCCTATCAACCTCACCTTCGATAAACAACAACCCACAGGTGCCGTGCGTTAGTCGGTTCGCATCAACATAACTTCTCCCACCAGCTCCGATGGGGGGTATCCGTGGGGATTTGTCGCACTTAAAAAAAACAACAATAGGTGCGCGCCATAGACAGACTCGTCCGCACAACTTGCGGTTAAGCTATATATATATATATATAGTCAATTAGCCCACCGCAGTCCATTGCTGGACATAGGCCTTTCCCAATGTGCGCCATTTTGCGTGGCGACGGAGCCACTAGCGACGCTATCTGAAAACCAGCACTTCGCATACCCTGGTGTGCGGGGCATTAATGCTGTGATGGTGGCCCATTTAGGTGCGCACAATGTGCAGTGAGTGTATTCTTGTTGTGTTGCCTTATTGTGTTTATATATTTGTCTGACTCTCTGTACGTTGTGTGTTCTTAAATAAATACTTTTTCTTTCTTTCTTTCCATTTTCTCCGATTCTCCGCCTTCCGCATCCAGTCTATCCCAGCCACCTTTTTCAGGTCGTCCGTCCGTCTGGCTAGGGGGCGTCGTCCTACCTTTCGTTTACTCGACATATGTATTCGTGTATATTTGTGTATAAAAATATAAAATTGTTATCATATAAAATTATTATTTGTGAACCAACCTGGGAAAACCTCTCACCACAACACTTCGTGCACCTACCTTTGATATAAATATCTCTGCATCACTGGTGGACTGGTAGAAAATGCCTGTGGCATTAAGTCCGCCTTTGTACCTACAATCTTTGTGTATTTGTGCAAAAAGATTAAATAAATAAAAATTAATATTAAATAAATTAAAATGATACGAAGGCTGAGAGGTATAGCCAAACATTGCGAATTAACTGCAAAACTGCGGTTTTTAAAGGTCACATTGAGCGATTCTGCTTAAAACTAGTAGATATCAGTAGTAGGGATTAGCGGGGACTGGACCAACTCTCCAAACCACCTCCTCCCCCCTGTCATTCCCTCCCCCCGCCATGCCCTGTCTCTCGGCTTCAGGGTGGCCGTCACCCTACAAAAAAAAAAAAAAAGAAATGTTTGGTGTCTATTCGGGGGTTTTCGGCGATGCCGAGTCGATTGCGCTAATCCGTTTTCGCGTACGACGCACCGTTACAAAGTTACAGAAACGTAATCTGAGGTAATTGACGAACAATTGATAACGGCCGACCCTTGATAACGACCAGCCGTCGTCGCTCAATGTTATCTCGGGTCTGTTGTCTTTTTTGTCAATGTCTGCGTCATAGCCAATGATGACTAAACCTATGATGTAAACGGGTATGTATTTGATTTAAAAAAAAGTCCTTTCGCAATACTAATATTCTTTATTATTTTCAAAACAATATTTGAATAACTTACTTAACATGATATCGTTATACAGCGTATTGTTAGTGAACAGGTGCTGGAAATCGGCTAATGACATACCATAATGTTTATAGTATAAATACATTAAACAATATTCGCCACATACTGGAGTGTAATCGTTTTGGATTCGATTAGTGTTGTAATTCCATACTCTGCAATTTCGATCTAAAAACGTACGATGGAAACCTGTGGGTGCTCTACCATAGGAATCAAAGTACTGACCAACTCCATTCGCGTCTATGTGTATAGCAACCCAGTGAGAACCAGGCTTATTGTCGCTATCTAAGTTGCTTATGATATATGTAGACATATCTACATGAATCGGCAAGCGATTTGCGGCATAAACATTACATTCACTTTTTGAATCCACTTGTCTCAAGTATCTCCGTATTTCTAATGTATTCATGATCGCGTTACGATGTTATCAGGCTCGTAGATTATAAGCAAATAATGAGATCAACAATAATTTAACATATTATAGGGTCTACAAAAACTTTTGTTTTAACTGTAACATGACGTACGAGCTCCCTTTGCTCGCTCCCGCGCATAATAATTTCACTCATAATGAACATTGACCAAATTGGTCTGGTCTATGATAACAATCATCGGTGGATGGCCGAAATCATGAAAAGGATAAATAACGGTACTAACAAGCAGCAGAGTATCTTAACATACACTGCATTTCGAACATTCACGGTAACATAATATATACAAACACATTGTTAATAAAACAAAGAAATACTTTGTATGAATATATTTTATTGAAAGGATCAATATACAATAATGCAGACTTGTTTCTAAAACATATTTAATTCTAATACGCGCTTAATTCTAATACACACTTAATTTTAAAACATTTAAGTTTACTTAACTACTATAGTCAACAGAAATGTTACGGTTTTTATCGATTTCTATAACATTATCAAATTCTGCATAGACAATACAATTAATAGTTTGTGTTAAAGCCGTATCAAAGCGAACTTCTATTCTTACGCTACCATGTTTTATAAGGTTCCAGTGATTAGAAGCATTCGCTGATAAGTCAGGTGTTAAATCGAACGCTAGCAGACAAAACCCTTTGGAATATTGATCTCTAGATATCCCGTTGCCTTCATTAAGGAAATGTATACCTGTACCCGAGAACAACGTATGATAACTAGAAGTAAAAATATTATTCCCAAATGATGGTTGTAAAGCTTTTGAAGGTATTTGTTGTCCGTCTATGTATAAACAAAATGTACTAATATCAAAATTTTCAAAGTTAAATGGGTTTTTAGAGAGATTTCCATTGAATGCTGCATTATTCACAAAACCAACTATACACCGTTTAGGTACTTGACCAAGGAATATGTTATCAAGAGTTTTACCCTGAACACCTGATGGTATCGTTAAAACTTTAACTTCAGCTCGTGTGATAGGATATTTAGCTGTCGTAGATGATAACACTTTTTGATGTGCAAGTAACACAGTTGGATTAATTCGTGCTCTACGAACAATCAGGGTTGCATCTGTAATAGTAACTTTAAATTTAAGGTCGTCAGCAAACAATTAGAACGAGTCAGTCGCTATCTAAAACAAAAAAAAACAAAAATGTATGTGTCATCTAAAGTAATGACCACTCGTTAAGCAAAATCTCTGTTATCTGGGAATATGACTAAGTAGGTAGGGATTTGTGGTTATCGAATACAACAAAAAAGTTCAGTTATCTGAGGTATTTAGCTTACAATTCAAACAAATTGGTTCGCTATCTGAAGGTAAATTATCTGAGGATATCATTACTACGTTTCTAAAAGCAACGAGATATGGGCTGTGTATAAAAGAGAGTCCTCTCTCTCACTAAACTCAGTTAAAACGTTGTCGTCAACAGTGGATAAGTTAGTACACTATAATAAAAAGACCAAAGTACAAGTTTGATAACTGAATATCATAGTATTCTTCATACATTACAGTGTGCTGTTCATACGTTGTGGTTACTATGGCTGTAAGTATTATCATATTTCAAATAGTGTTCTTAATTACATTTATACTTTTTTATTCGTGTGTCCATGTCCAATTTTTCAAAAAGATATTTTATATTGTTTCAGTTTCTAGATAATACATATAAACAGTTTTACTATCCAGGGGAAGAGGATGAGCGCAGTGACGAAGAAGGTACTCTGGAGTACAAAGTAAAGAACGCCATTCTACTAAAAAGGAAGAAAGACATAGAGGAATTCTTTGAGAAATCGAAGAAGAAGAAGAAGGCCTCCAAAAAGTCATCTACTGTTGGACGCTTATCAAACGGGGGTACAGCATATATCTCTACAAACAATGACGATGGAGATAATGCATCCCACCTCATAAAAAATGAAATTTACGATCTGAAGAAGACTAAAGAAATTGCACCGACGGAGCTATGGAAACATGCCGAGCTGCGTGTAAAATATTATACAGTAAACGATGGGGACAAGAATCTAAACAATGTACGTGATATCATATACGATATCACTAAACAGCTCGCTGCTACCGAAGATTGTGCTAAATGCTTCATGAATAATTGAAGTAGTGAAGATACACACAGACTTCTACCTTAATTTAGTTTTGATAGTGTATGAACTATTGTGTAGTACAATCTATCTAGTAAAACAGTGCGTATTCAAGAATCCTTGTGTTAAATATAAAGATTAATAGTGATACACCATGGATACATTAAACTGTGATTTATATAATTCGGAACTCGTGGTGCTTGCTGAGGAAGTGTCGTTAGATTTTATGTCATCTGAATTCAACCAGGAATTTCAAATATCACAAACTGGAAAAGGAAAAAGAAAATCAGAATCTGTGACAACAACAGAAGAAGACTCAACTGCAAAAAGAATACATCTTGAAGCACTATCCACATCATCAGTGTTTCTTCAAACTGTGAGTACAGAAAGTTATGATACAATTAAATGTTCACAGTGCAAAGTGTCGATAAAAAAAAAATTTTTGAATAACCATTTGAAAAGTAATACACGTAAAAATAATTCTTTAAAGAATGATTCAGAGTTAAGAAATGTTAAAATAGTTGAAAGTGCTTTCGGAAATAGAGTTATTACGTATAGAATTAAATCTGATATCATTATTGACAACAATCCACAACCTTTTCAAACACCTGAATTATTTTTAAAAGAAATCAAAGATGTCGTATTTACTTTACTTGAACGATGTATCATAGATCTTTTTATTGTAAAAGTAAATTTTATCCTCAATGCAGACTTTATACAGCAAACTAAAAACTTACGTAACACGTTCGACTTCCAAATAACTAATTACGTTTTCAGTCGTGGTGATGATAAAGATATGATTTTTTCTTTAATAACTTCTGAAATAAGTACTAAAATTTCTAATTTTGAAAAAAAAGATAGTGGTTGGAGTTTACTAAAAATAAATTACATGGATATGAATGTTAATAAATTTAACCCATTGCGGGGCTCTTTCTACATAGACCTACCATTAGACATAAAAGTTAAAAAAGCAGTAATAAATGTACAAAATAGGGATAACGAATGTTTTCGATGGGCAGTTTTATCAGCATTATATCCAGCTAAAACCCATGTTGACAGGGTAACATGTTATATTCCTTATAAAAATAAATTAAAATTTGGTAAGATTTCTTTTCCTGTAAAATTGAAAGACATTAATAAATTTGAAAAACTTAATGATATTAGTATAAATGTTTTTGGTTTAGATTACGATTCTAGAAAAAAGAAAAATATTGTGGTTGGCCCGTTATATTTTACAAAAGAAAAAAAAAACATCCATTTAAACTTATTATACATAACTCAGGCTAACAGAGGTCATTATTGTTATATAAAAAATATTTCAAGGTTAGTAGCTCAACAAATTTCATCAAGTAAATGTGCAGTTCATATTTGTGATGGTTGTTTGTTAAACTTTACATCGCATAATAATTTAAAACAACATCAAGAAAAAGATTGTTTTCACATTTCAACAAAACTACCATCGGAATCTAATAAAAAAAGTAATTGGTTTAATGAGTTAACACCTTCGAACCAAATATCATTTAACAATTATGAACGAAAATTAAGAGTACCCTTCGTAATATACGCTGACTTTGAAGCTTTTTTGAATCCTATTAACGGATGTTCTAATAACCCAAATAATTCATCAACCGAAAACATCCAAAAACATGAAACGTATAGCTTTGGCTATTACATTAAATGTTCATATGATGATAGGCTTTCAAAGTATAGGTCACATACTGGTAAAGATTGTGCACTTATGTTTATGAAAATGATAAAAGATGATTTAGTTAATATCTGTAAAAAAAATACATTTGTTAAAAGTCCGTTACCATTAACGGAAGAAAATATTAATATGTCTAATCAAACTAAAGTCTGTTATATTTGTAATCACAGTTTAAATGAAAATTTTGAGATTTGTTATAATTGGTTTACTGGTTTATATGAAGGAGTTGGACATACACATTGTTCTAAAAAGTATAGAGTACCAAACTTCGTACCCATATTTCTACATAACTTGGGTAACTATGATTCGCATTTTATTGTTCATGGTCTCAATTTTGAAGATGGTAATATAGAAATCATTCCTGAGAATAAAGAAAAGTACATTTCTTTTTCAAAAATATTAAATATTAATAACCGTGTTATGAAATTAAGATTTCTTGATTCTTTTAAATTCATGTCTAGTAGTCTAGAAAAATTGGCTCAAAATTTATTATTGGAACAATTCAAAGAACTCAAATTAAATTTTCCATGTGAGGAAGACTTTCGGCGCTTAATACGTAAAGGTATTTATCCTTATGAATACATGACTTCATTCGAATGTTTAAACTTAACATGACTGCCTACTCCTGACAAATTTTATAGTTCGTTAACTGATATGCATGTTACTGAAAATGATTACCAGCATGCTCAAGATGTTTGGAATCATTTCCATTGTAAAAATATGAAAGAATACTCTGATTTATATTTAAAAACAGATGTTTTATTGTTGGCCGATATATTTGAAAATTTTAGAGATGTGTGTCTTAAAACATATGAATTAGACCCAGCCCATTATTATACAGCACCGGGTTTGAGTTGGGATGCCATGTTAGTACATACTAAAATAAATTTAGAGTTGTTAACTGATATAAACAAAATTACTTTTATTGCAAAAAATATTCGCGGTGGTATATCTCAATGTAGTAACAGACATGCTAAAGCAAATAATTCTTATATGTCAGAATATGATCCTTCTGTACCATCTTCTTTTCTAATGTATCTGGATGCAAATAACCTTTACGGTTGGGCTATGTCTCAATGTCTCCCTACTGGAAAATTTGAATGGGTTGATGTTAATACTAACTTTCATGTTCCTGACGATGCTGATTATGGTTTCATTTTGGAAGTGGACTTAGAATATCCAAAACATTTACACGACTTACATTCGGATCTGCCGTTATGTCCTGAAAATATATGTTATGGTGGTAGTAAAGACAAAAAATTTATTCCAAATTTAAATGATAAAAAGAACTATGTCATTCATTATAGGAATCTTAAACAATGTTTGAAAAGAGGACTTCGTTTGCTTAAAATTCACAAAATTCTTAAGTTCAACCAATCAGCGTGGTTAAAAGTTTATATAGATTTGAACACTCGCATGCGTTCATTGGCAACTTCAGATTTTGAAAAAGATTTCTTTAAATTAATGAATAACTCTGTTTTTGGTAAAACAATGGAAAATGTTTTAAAACGAGTAAATGTAAAATTAGTGAACCATTGGACAAATTGTGGGAAAACTCAGAGAGCTGAAACTTTAATAGCAAGACCTGAACTTCATAGTTTATCTGTATTTTCAGAAGACTTAATCGCTGTACAATTAAACAAAACACAAGTTTTATACAACAAACCGATTTACCTTGGATTTTGTATTTTAGATATTTCAAAAACTTTAATGTATGACTTTCATTATGATTTTATGAAAGAAAAATATATGGAAAATATTAAACTATTATATACAGATACTGATAGTTTAGTATACCAGATATTTACCAATAATTTTTATCATGATATTAAAGAAAATTTAGAAAATTACTTTGATACATCCGATTATCCTCCTGACAATATATATGGATTACCTCTAATAAATAAAAAGCGATTAGGATTTTTTAAAGACGAAAACAATGGCAAAATTCTTAAAGAGTTTGTAGGACTTCGAGCAAAAATGTATGCTATGGACGTACAAAATAAATTTATAGCTAAAGCAAAGGGTGTTAATAAATGTGTTACAAAAAAATTTACTTTAAATGATTATAAAAGCTGTTTGTTAGAAGAAAAAATACATTATAGTGAAATGTTAAGATTTAAGTCAATAAAACATACCATACACACAAAAAGTTAATAAAATATCTCTTTCGCACAATGACACTAAACGATACATATTGGAAGACGCTATCAATACCCTAGCTTGGGGGCACTATAAAATTAAGAACATTTAATTTTTTATGTATGTTGTAAATATAAATAATAAATATTCTACAACCTACTGCCGCAACACGGCTTGCTTCATGCTTTAATTGTAATATAAATATGTTTTTAAGATTGCTATAAATGTTTGTCCTTATAGGTCTCTCTATTATAAGATTGTGTAATAATTATATAAAATAAAATTTAACAAATTTGTTTATAATATTGTGCCATAAATTTTTATCATTATAAGTCTGTCTATTATAAGATTGTATAATAAATGTATAAAATATAGTAAATTTGTTTATATGATTGTGTTATAAATGTTTATCTTTATAAGTCTGTTTAAGTAATAATTTTATTAAATAAAATATATAAATGCTTATTTTCTTAACAAATTGTTTCATTCTTTGTCTATATCCTAACTTACTTAGACGTTTTTCAAAATGATCCACTTCAATCATCCATTTACTGCGATAGTTGCTGGTCCAAGTGGATGTGGAAAGTCAGTCTTTGTAACAAATTTTATAAAATTTGTTAAAGATGTTTGTAACACAAATTTTGATCATTTAACATGGTGTTTTGATGAAATGCAACCTTTATACAATATACGAAATGTTAATTACATCCAAGGCATACCAGATCTAACTATGTTTAGTGGAAAGGATCCTCAACTCCTAATAATTGATGACTTAATGAGAGAGTCTGATGGGCGTATTGTTGATATATTCACAAAAGGAAGTCATCATAGAAATTTAAGTGTGTTTTACATATCACAAAATTTATTTCATCAGGGAAAAGGTCAACGAGACATATCTCTGAATTCAAGTTATATAATTTATTTTAAAAATCCAAGAGATAAAACACAAATACGATACTTGGCACGACAAGTATTTCCAGAAAATCCAAAATACTTTGAAGATTCTTACAAAGACGCAACCAACAATGCACATGGATATCTTATGATTGATTTAAAACAAGAAACAAATGACATGTGTCGTATTAAAACAAAGATATTTCCATGTGATGGATATTGCACTGTTTACATACCATCAAAAGGGTTTAAATATAGTAGAAATCAACAGATATCCATTAGTTACTAACAATGCATGGAAGCACAAAGACGCATAAAGGCCTATTAAGCGCTCTGATTACACTTAAACCAAAATATCAAAAAGCTCTTTTAAAAGCCTGCGATGAAGAAGAAATAAATTGTATTTGTGAATGTATTCATAACGTTTTACAAGGAAAAATAGAATTGAAAGAAAAAGAAAGATCAAAATTGAAAAAATACAAAAATATTCTACGAAAAATAGTACGGAAGGGATCACACAAAATTAGAAAACATTTAATAATACAAAAAGGTGGTGCATTTCTACCACTAATATTGGGTTCTGTTCTAAGTGCCTTGGTTAGTACACTTGTCTAAGAAAAATGGATAATGCTAAAAAAATGTTACTCATCGATCCATCTCTATTAGAAAAGTTAAAACAACCTAACGCGGTTGATACTCCATTATCTCGTTTAGACACAGATATGCAAAACATTTTAAATAGCGATATGGATGATCGAAAGAAGTGTATTTTATATTTACAAACTCTACAAAGATATTTAAACTTCACTAAAGAGGAGCGACAACCCTATGAAATACCAATAATAAATCAAGACTCGAAAAGATCGGTGAAGTATATTACTGATGATGAAGATAATATATCTACAGTCCATTCTAACACATCAGTAAAGGAAGTAAGTTTGCAAGAAACTAATGAAGGACCATACACATCTAATTACATTTTAAAACTTATACCAAAATCCTATATAAAAAAGGGAGAATCACTGTTGAACTTACTCTCTTTGAATAAATATAAGATTAATTGGGATGAGACAGGCACTGTGGTTATAGATGGTCAAAAAGTTCCTGAAAGTAATATTGTTGATTTGGTAAATGATTCATTGAGGACACTTAAAAATAGTGAACCTACTGGATGGCAAAAATTCGCTACAGCTTTAAAGGAAATCAAAGTACCGCTTATATATATTGGTAACACAAAAAGATCTGAATATATTAAAAAGCTACAATCACAAGAGCATCAAGATTCAATCCCAGCAGATGAATTATTTTCTACACCAATAACTGAAAGTAAATTTCGTAAAAAGATAAAAAGAAAAATTGATTGGGAAAAATGGACCCCATATTAGAATTAAATAAGATTTATTATGATTCTTCACATCCTGCAGGGTACAGTAGCCTTAGCAAATTAACCAAAGCAATGAAAGGTAAATTGAAAAGAGATGATGTGAAGAACTGGTTAAAGTCACAAGAAACATATACATTACATAAACCTGTACAAAGAAACTTTTCAAGAAATAAATATATTTTATCTAATATTAACGAACTGTGGCAGGCTGACTTGAGTGATATGAGAACTTACTCAAATTATAATCATGGGTTCAACTATATTCTTTGTGTTATTGACGTGTTTAGTAAATATGCTTTTGCGAGACCAATGAAAAAGAAAAACTCTGAAACAATCAAAGCATGTTTCGAGAGTATATTCATGGAAGCTAAAGTTACACCTACACATATACAATCTGACAAAGGGACAGAATTCGTATCCAAAGACGTACGAAAATACTTTACTTCAAAAAATATTAATTATTATACTACTAATAATCCTGATATTAAAGCAAGCATTGTAGAAAGATTCCAGAGAACTCCAAAGATGAAAATGTGGCGGTATTTCACACATAAGAACACGTATAAATATATTGATGTTTTACAAGATTTGCTGTACTCGTATAATCATAGTTATCATTCTAGTATCAAAATGTGTCCATCTGAAGTTAATCGTGATAATATCATTACTGTATGGGAAAATTTATATTACAAGAAAGGAAAAGACAAACCTTCTAACATCGCTTTATCGAAGTTTCGCGTTGGTGAGTTTGTCAGAATAACGAAACATAAATATATTTTTCAAAAAGGTTATGAATCTAACTGGAGTGATGAAATATTCATAATATCTTCCGTAATTCGCCGGTCTCCGTGGTTAGTATACACTCTTAAAGACCTAGAGGGCGAAGAGATAATAGGAACTTTCTATGAAAAAGAGTTACAGAAAATCATCTTTGACCCCACTGCCAATTTTAAAGTACACTCGAGAGCAATGAATCCGGGTCACTTAAAGAATCCTAAAAATCTCGGAAACTAAAAATGCTAGGTTAATGCAATAAATTGTATTTAATAGACAATGTAATACTCCTTAAATGAAGGTATTAAAACTTCTTAGTTATTGTAAAGTTATATCATAAAAAAATCAAATTTGAAAAAGGGCCACTTTCGAAGATGGAACTACGAAATTACAGCATTTGGTGTTGCTTTTGTTTGTAATCTGTCATTTATGTGGGTACATAAACCATGTTGATAGTGCTCTATATTCATTAATCAAGCTGAAATTATGTCGCTTACGCCTGAAGAATGCACCAGAATACTTACAATGCTGGAAACCGGCCGGAGTCAGCGCGATACAGCCAGGACTGTCGGTGTGTCGCTGTCAACAGTACAAAGAGTTCTCCGACGTTACGAAGAAACTGGTTCTAACCTACGCAGACCAGGAACGGGCAGAACCAGGTGTACCACAGCACGAGAAGACCGATACTTGGTGAACACCATGCTTCGAAATCGCTTTCTCACAGGAACTGAACTCACCAATCAGTTTCGACGCCTCGGAGGAAGTAACCCAAGTGCATGGACAGTAAGACGTCGGCTTGCTGAATCTAACTTAAAACCCCTTAGACCTGCAAACGGCCCTAAACTGGAGCGTGGGCATCGTATTTCGAGACTAAGTTATGCCCAGAGCCACGTAAATTGGAGTATTGAAGATTGGTCAAAAGTTATGTTCTCCGACGAATCAAAATTTATGCTCTACAAGCACGATGGAAGACACAGAGTGTATCGAAGACCAGGGGAAAGATTCAAGCAAGCATGCATCGAAGAAAAAGTAGCCTACGGTGGTGGGTCTGTACTTGTGTGGGCCGGAATTTCTTCTGAAAGTCGCACAGAGCTGGTGATCATAGAAAACGGCTCTTTAACTAGCGTAAGATATGTGGAAGAAATCCTCAATGATCACGTTGGTCCATTTATGGTCAATTTAGGTGAGGATGCTATATTTATGCATGACAATGCCAGACCTCATACAGGTAGGATTGTGAATGACTACCTTCAAGAGATGAACATTACTCGTATGGAGTGGCCAGCGCGCAGCCCGGATATCAACCCGATCGAGCATGCTTGGGACGAGCTAGGCAGATGCGTAAAACAACGAAACCCTCCCCCAATCACGCTTCGTGAGCTCAAAATTGCTCTCACAGAGGAATGGGAGAATATTCCCCAAAATCGTATAAGGAACTTGGTGTACAGCATGCCAAACCGCGTAAACGCAGTAATGGAAGCACGAGGAGGCAATACGAAGTATTAAAATTCAAGAAAATCGTAATAAAGTTCAAAAATTTCATGTTTCCTATTTTTGTTTTAAGGAGAGATCAGCAGTTTTTTCTTTATGTAATTTTGTGTTAATAAAATGTATGGTGACTCATATTTTTTTTACTTTCATTTAAGGAGTATTACATTGTCTATTAAATACAATTTATTGCATTAACCTATCATTTTTAGTTTCCGAGATTTTTAACATTCTTTAAGTGACCCGGATTCATTGCTCTCGAGTGTAGATAAAATAATACGTTCTCGATATTCTGGTGTTAGAAAAGAAGTGTTAGTCAAGTGGAGAGGTTATCCAGACAAATTTAATAGCTGGGTCTTGGCTACTAATTTGAAAGAAATATGAACAAACAAAGCTTTTATCTAACTTTACTAAGTAATAGTTCCATGGAATACTTTCCAGATAACAAAACATCAATTTTTTCCACAAAATTACCGAAACCAATAATACTAGAAGGAGAATGGAAGGTTGGCGTTGTGGAGTTCCAGTATCCATGCACCATGTTTACGGTTCAAGAACATGAAAATGTTATATACATTGCAAAATTAGCACAAATGCCTAATGAAAAAAAAGAATCTCTAATATATTACAAAATACACATTCCAGCAACGAATTATGACAATATTAATCACATTTTAAAGGCAATGAATAATATTCGAGAAAAAATAACATTTCGTTATGATGAGATATCAAAGTTTGTTGTGGTTAGTGTATCAGATGAAAATATAAAATCCATAACATTATCATCCAGATTAGCCCTTCAATTAGGTTTTGAACCAAATAGAAACTTAGTAGAAAAAAATATAGGAAAATGTCCAGCTAATTTACACTTAGGCTTACCATCGCAGATATTTGTTTATTGTGATATAGTTGAACCACAAATTGTTGGGGATGTGATGACCCCACTTCTGCGAATTATACCATTAGATCCCTCGAAATACATTTATGGTGCTAATAAAATGCATGTTTTTTCTCCACCCCATTATTTGCCTGTTATGCGTAGAGAATTCGATACCATTGAAATAGATATAAGATCAACCACTGGTCAAAAGATACCATTCCAATTCGGGACAGTGTGCATTAAACTTCACTTTCAAAAATTATAATGTATTCTCAACATGATAATATCTCATGTCCTTACCAACACTATTATTCCCATCAAGCTGGATCAGGTATAGGAGTGATCTATAGGGGAGCACCATATCAAAAAGGACATGGTATTGGAAGTTTTCTTGGGGGATT
Organism: Eilema griseolum; assembly: GCA_963662185.1. Lineage (NCBI taxonomy): Eukaryota > Metazoa > Arthropoda > Insecta > Lepidoptera > Erebidae > Eilema > Eilema griseolum. The sequence goes on from OY759259.1 coordinate 9,006,366, forward strand.
ATTTCGATCTGTTTTTCCATTACTATCTAGTGGAGCTAAAGCAATTGGTAAAGAAGCCTTAAATGCTGGCGTTGGTCTGTTGTCGGATATGGTCAGTGCACGTCCTATGGAGGAATCAATTAAATCCCGACTCAAAGAGGTCGGTACCAATTTGAAACGCAGAGCTGATAAGAAAATAAATAGCATCAACATGTCTGGATCAGGATATATAACGAAACGGAAACGTCTTTCTACATTCATTCCTTCGATAACCGCGAGAGATATTAAAGATATATTTTCGAATTAACTATGTCTTTTTTACATAGTCAATCTTGTGAATGTGTTAAGTCTGAACTAGATTTATTTGCATTACCAACAACTCAAACTAGTATTGAAAGTGGAATATGGATACACTATAAGCCCATTTCGTCCCTTGCTGACGATGGACCTATTGAATTTCAAATACCCGGAGCAGGCGACGACTACGTTGATTTATCTCATACTTTACTTCAACTAAAAGCGAAAATATTAACCCAGGATAATACAAAACTTGCTACTAGTGCAGTAGTTGCTCCAGTTAACAATTGGTTACATTCGCTTTTTAGTCAACTCGATGTGTACTTAAACCAAAAACTTGTATCACCTCCAAATAATACATATGCTTATCGAGCTTACATAGAAACACTATTGAACTATGCACCTGCAGCTAAAAACTCGCATCTATCATGCAGTCTTTGGTATGAAGACATAGCTGGGAAAATGGACGAGATGGATGATAAAAATGAGGGATTTACAAAGAGACAACAAATGGCTAGTGAAAGTAGAGAAATAGAAATGATTGGTCATCTTCATGGTGATATATTTAATCAAGAAAAATTTTTGATTAATGGTGTTGATATGTGTGTAAAATTAGTTCGCTCCAGGGAAAATTTTAATCTAATGGCTTCTTCGCATGACCTTAAATTTAAAGTTACTATTACAGATGCAACCCTGATTGTTCGTAGAGCACGAATTAATCCAACTGTGTTACTTGCACATCAAAAAGTGTTATCATCTACGACAGCTAAATATCCTATCACACGAGCTGAAGTTAAAGTTTTAACGATACCATCAGGTGTTCAGGGTAAAACTCTTGATAACATATTCCTTGGTCAAGTACCTAAACGGTGTATAGTTGGTTTTGTGAATAATGCAGCATTCAATGGAAATCTCTCTAAAAACCCATTTAACTTTGAAAATTTTGATATTAGTACATTTTGTTTATACATAGACGGACAACAAATACCTTCAAAAGCTTTACAACCATCATTTGGGAATAATATTTTTACTTCTAGTTATCATACGTTGTTCTCGGGTACAGGTATACATTTCCTTAATGAAGGCAACGGGATATCTAGAGATCAATATTCCAAAGGGTTTTGTCTGCTAGCGTTCGATTTAACACCTGACTTATCAGCGAATGCTTCTAATCACTGGAACCTTATAAAACATGGTAGCGTAAGAATAGAAGTTCGCTTTGATACGGCTTTAACACAAACTATTAATTGTATTGTCTATGCAGAAATTGATAATGTTATAGAAATCGATAAAAACCGTAACATTTCTGTTGACTATAGTAGTTAAGTAAACTTAAATGTTTTAAAATTAAGTGTGTATTAGAATTAAGCGCGTATTAGAATTAAATATGTTTTAGAAACAAGTCTGCATTATTGTATATTGATCCTTTCAATAAAATATATTCATACAAAGTATTTCTTTGTTTTATTAACAATGTGTTTGTATATATTATGTTACCGTGAATGTTCGAAATGCAGTGTATGTTAAGATACTCTGCTGCTTGTTAGTACCGTTATTTATCCTTTTCATGATTTCGGCCATCCACCGATGATTGTTATCATAGACCAGACCAATTTGGTCAATGTTCATTATGAGTGAAATTACGATTACACTCCAGTATGTGGCGAATATTGTTTAATGTATTTATACTATAAACATTATGGTATGTCATTAGCCGATTTCCAGCACCTGTTCACTAACAATACGCTGTATAACGATATCATGTTAAGTAAGTTATTCAAATATTGTTTTGAAAATAATAAAGAACATTAGTATTGCGAAAGGACTTTTTTTTAAATCAAATACATACCCGTTTACATCATAGGTTTAGTCATCATTGGCTATGACGCAGACATTGACAAAAAAGACAACAGACCCGAGATAACATTGAGCGACGACGGCTGGTCGTTATCAAGGGTCGGCCGTTATCAATTGTTCGTCAATTACCTCAGATTACGTTTCTGTAACTTTGTAACGGTGCGTCGTACGCGAAAACGGATTAGCGCAATCGACTCGGCATCGCCGAAAACCCCCGAATAGACACCAAACTTTTTTTTTTTTTTTTAGGGGTGACGGCCACCCTGAAGCCGAGAGACAGGGCATGGCGGGGGGAGGGAATGACAGGGGGGAGGAGGTGGTTTGGAGAGTTGGTCCAGTCCCCGCTAATCCCTACTACTGATATCTACTAGTTTTAAGCAGAATCGCTCAATGTGACATTTAAAACCGCAGTTTTGCAGTTAATTCGCAATGTTTGGCTATACCTCTCAGCCTTCGTATCATTTTAATTTATTTAATATTAATTTTTATTTATTTAATCTTTTTGCACAAATACACAAAGATTGTAGGTACAAAGGCGGACTTAATGCCACAGGCATTTTCTACCAGTCCACCAGTGATGCAGAGATATTTATATCAAAGGTAGGTGCACGAAGTGTTGTGGTGAGAGGTTTTCCCAGGTTGGTTCACAAATAATAATTTTATATGATAACAATTTTATATTTTTATACACAAATATACACGAATACATATGTCGAGTAAACGAAAGGTAGGACGACGCCCCCTAGCCAGACGGACGGACGACCTGAAAAAGGTGGCTGGGATAGACTGGATGCGGAAGGCGGAGGATCGGAGAAAATGGAAAGAAAGAAAGAAAAAGTATTTATTTAAGAACACACAACGTACAGAGAGTCAGACAAATATATAAACACAATAAGGCAACACAACAAGAATACACTCACTGCACATTGTGCGCACCTAAATGGGCCACCATCACAGCATGAATGCCCCGCACACCAGGGTATGCGAAGTGCTGGTTTTCAGATAGCGTCGCTAGTGGCTCCGCCGCCACGCAAAATGGCGCATATTGGGAAAGGCCTATGTCCAGCAATGGACTGCGGTGGGCTAATTGACTATATATATATATATATAGCTTAACCGCAAGTTGTGCGGACGAGTCTGTCTATGGCGCGCACCTATTGTTGTTTTTTTTAAGTGCGACAAATCCCCACGGATACCCCCCATCGGAGCTGGTGGGAGAAGTTATGTTGATGCGAACCGACTAACGCACGGCACCTGTGGGTTGTTGTTTATCGAAGGTGAGGTTGACAGGCATATCCCTCGTATAATATACGCGGTGCTACGGCATCGGAGGAGCTCAATTTTACCCATCATAGATTATCGGCATCGGAGGAGCTCAATTTTACCCATCATAGATTATATAATATATAATCTATGATGGGTAAAATTGAGCTCCTCCGATGCCGTAGCACCGCGTGCTATCCTCAAGACACCCAAAAAACGACAACTGCGCATATAGAGCGTATTTTGTGGTGTCAAGATAATATATATACCTACCGGTGACTTTATTATCGTACCTACTGTGTATTTAAATGGCATATTAATGACGTATATCTTTTCCGGAATTAATTAATCAATAGTATGTACGTGCATCGAATGTCTCATGAATAATTCAAACTGACAAGTGAACCAGAATGTTTTTGTATAGTAATTAGGAAAAATGTTTACGTCTACTTGTTTTAAACACGAACTCTGAAACGTAGTTTTTAAATTCATTTAGGTATTTATTCACACAACTATTGTCCACATACATAAAAATAAACATTAAACATTTATAATAGAATAATACATATTGAAATATAATTAAAAAGATTCTGTCGTAATTATAATAATAAATATATGATAACTACATCGTATATCTTTTGTCTTGTCACATTACTGTCCATCCCAAGGTTGCCTGGAAGAAATCGCTTTCAGCGATACTGCCTATTGTACATTAAACTGTATTTACATGCTACCTACTTGTCTCAGGTGTAAATGTATTGGGGCACAATAAAGTAATATCTATTTATCTATCTATAAATAAATAAAAAGACTTAATAAAACTTAAAATATTACATAATGTCATTTGATAATAATGGTAGTACCTAGTGTCTCACTGCTAAGTCAGGGGTAGCGGGTTCACCGATTAGATGTAGGTAAACATATGCTGACTCTTGAAGTCAATAGTTTTTTTATACCACTTAGCTGGCAGACAAGCATACGGCCACCTGATGGAAAGCAAAAAAAATCTCCAGAGACCTATGGCTACCCTACTCACCGCCGGGAACACAACACGAGGTTATTATGGCCGCGGTATTCTGTTGAACAGAGGAACTGTCGCAGTCGCGCGGGAGCGCGGGATAAAAGCTTTAGAAAATGTTATACCCCGGTAACCTTAGACCGACGGGGTTGGTATCCAAGGGTATTTCCGTACGAAAATAATGTTTACAGGAAATACACGAGGCCGGAGCCGCGGGCAACAGCTAGTCTTGTATATTTTACGAAGTTAATGTAACTTTATATCATTATTAACATCACATTGTAACCCATTTTCACAATAAATATATTTGAATTTGAATTTAAATAACAAAATAATTTATGTTAGTTTAGGTTACCTACTATTCACAGCGCAAAAACCCTCGCATAAGAATTGTTTATAAAATATTTCGATTATAAAGTATATACTACTGTATATATATTGATCTCTAGATATCCCGTTGCCTTCATTAAGGAAATGTATACCTATACCCGAGAACAACGTATGATAACTAGAAGTAAAAATATTATTCCCAAATGATGGTTGTAAAGCTTTTGAAGGTATTTGTTGTCCGTCTATGTATAAACAAAATGTACTAATATCAAAATTTTCAAAGTTAAATGGGTTTTTAGAGAGATTTCCATTGAATGCTGCATTATTCACAAAACCAACTATACACCGTTTAGGTACTTGACCAAGGAATATGTTATCAAGAGTTTTACCCTGAACACCTGATGGTATCGTTAAAACTTTAACTTCAGCTCGTGTGATAGGATATTTAGCTGTCGTAGATGATAACACTTTTTGATGTGCAAGTAACACAGTTGGATTAATTCGTGCTCTACGAACAATCAGGGTTGCATCTGTAATAGTAACTTTAAATTTAAGGTCGTCAGCAAACAATTAGAACGAGTCAGTCGCTATCAAAAACAAATAAAACAAAAATGTATGTGTCATCTAAAGTAATGACCACTCGTTATAAGCAAAATTTCTGTTATCTGGGAATATGACTAAGTAGGTAGGGATTTGTGGTTATCGAATACAACAAAAAAGTTCAGTTATCTGAGATATTTAGCTTACAATTCAAACAAATTGGTTCGCTATTTGAAGGTAAATTATCTGAGGATATCATTACTACGTCTCTAAAAGCAACGAGATATGGGCTGTGTATAAAAGAGAGTCCTCTCTCTCACTAAACTCAGTTAAAACGTTGTCGTCAACAGTGGATAAGTTAGTACACTATAATAAAAAGACCAAAGTACAAGTTTGATAACTGAATATCATAGTATTCTTCATACATTACAGTGTGCTGTTCATACGTTGTGGTTACTATGGCTGTAAGTATTATCATATTTCAAATAGTGTTCTTAATTACATTTATACTTTTTTATTCGTGTGTCCATGTCCAATTTTTCAAAAAGATATTTTATATTGTTTCAGTTTCTAGATAATACATATAAACAGTTTTACTATCCAGGGGAAGAGGATGAGCGCAGTGACGAAGAAGGTACTCTGGAGTACAAAGTAAAGAACGCCATTCTACTAAAAAGGAAGAAAGACATAGAGGAATTCTTTGAGAAATCGAAGAAGAAGAAGAAGGCCTCCAAAAAGTCATCTACTGTTGGACGCTTATCAAACGGGGGTACAGCATATATCTCTACAAACAATGACGATGGAGATAATGCATCCCACCTCATAAAAAATGAAATTTACGATCTGAAGAAGACTAAAGAAATTGCACCGACGGAGCTATGGAAACATGCCGAGCTGCGTGTAAAATATTATACAGTAAACGATGGGGACAAGAATCTAAACAATGTACGTGATATCATATACGATATCACTAAACAGCTCGCTGCTACCGAAGATTGTGCTAAATGCTTCATGAATAATTGAAGTAGTGAAGATACACACAGACTTCTACCTTAATTTAGTTTTGATAGTGTATGAACTATTGTGTAGTACAATCTATCTAGTAAAACAGTGCGTATTCAAGAATCCTTGTGTTAAATATAAAGATTAATAGTGATACACCATGGATACATTAAACTGTGATTTATATAATTCGGAACTCATGGTGCTTGCTGAGGAAGTGTCGTTAGATTTTATGTCATCTGAATTCAACCAGGAATTTCATATATCACAAACTGGAAAAGGAAAAAGAAAATCAGAATCTGTGACAACAACAGAAGAAGACTCAACTGCAAAAAGAATACATCTTGAAGCACCATCCACATCATCAGTGTTTTTTCAAACTGTGAGTACAGAAAGTTATGATACAATTAAATGTTCACAGTGCAAAGTGTCGATAAAAAAAAAAAATTTGAATTTTAATTCTTTAAAGAATGATTCAGAGTTAAGAAATGTTAAAATAGTTGAAAGTGCTTTCGGAAATAGAGTTATTACGTATAGAATTAAATCTGATATCATTATTGACAACAATCCACAACCTTTTCAAACACCTGAATTATTTTTAAAAGAAATCAAAGATGTCGTATTTACTTCACTTGAACGATGTATCATAGATCTTTTTATTGTAAAAGTAAATTTTATCCTCAATGCAGACTTTATACAGCAAACTAAAAACTTACGTAACACGTTCGACTTCCAAATAACTAATTACGTTTTCAGTCGTGGTGATGATAAAGATATGATTTTTTCTTTAATAACTTCTGAAATAAGTACTAAAATTTCTAATTTTGAAAAAAAAGATAGTGGTTGGAGTTTACTAAAAATAAATTACATGGATATGAATGTTAATAAATTTAACCCATTGCGGGGCTCTTTCTACATAGACCTACCATTAGACATAAAAGTTAAAAAAGCAGTAATAAATGTACAAAATAGGGATAACGAATGTTTTCGATGGGCAGTTTTATCAGCATTATATCCAGCTAAAACCCATGTTGACAGGGTAACATGTTATATTCCTTATAAAAATAAATTAAAATTTGGTAATATTTCTTTTCCTGTAAAATTGAAAGACATTAATACATTTGAAAAACTTAATGATATTAGTATAAATGTTTTTGGTTTAGATTACGATTCTAGAAAAAAGAAAAATATTGTGGTTGGCCCGTTATATTTTACAAAAGAAAAAAAAAACATCCATTTAAACTTATTATACATAACTCAGGCTAACAGAGGTCATTATTGTTATATAAAAAATATTTCAAGGTTAGTAGCTCAACAAATTTCATCAAGTAAATGTGCAGTTCATATTTGTGATGGTTGTTTGTTAAACTTTACATCGCATAATAATTTAAAACAACATCAAGAAAAAGATTGTTTCCACATTTCAACAAAACTACCATCGGAATCTAATAAAAAAAGTAATTGGTTTAATGAGTTAACACCTTCGAACCAAATATCATTTAACAATTATGAACGAAAATTAAGAGTAGGTACCCTTCGTAATATACGCTGACTTTGAAGCTTTTTTGAATCCTATTAACGGATGTTCTAATAACCCAAATAATTCATCAACCGAAAACATCCAAAAACATGAAACGTATAGCTTTGGCTATTACATTAAATGTTCATATGATGATAGGCTTTCAAAGTATAGGTCACATACTGGTAAAGATTGTGCACTTATGTTTATGAAAATGATAAAAGATGATTTAGTTAATATCTGTAAAAAAAATACATTTGTTAAAAGTCCGTTACCATTAACGGAAGAAAATATTAATATGTCTAATCAAACTAAAGTCTGTTATATTTGTAATCACAGTTTAAATGAAAATTTTGAGATTTGTTATAATTGGTTTACTGGTTTATATGAAGGAGTTGGACATACACATTGTTCTAAAAAGTATAGAGTACCAAACTTCGTACCCATATTTCTACATAACTTGGGTAACTATGATTCGCATTTTATTGTTCATGGTCTCAATTTTGAAGATGGTAATATAGAAATCATTCCTGAGAATAAAGAAAAGTACATTTCTTTTTCAAAAATATTAAATATTAATAACCGTGTTATGAAATTAAGATTTCTTGATTCTTTTAAATTCATGTCTAGTAGTCTAGAAAAATTGGCTCAAAATTTATTATTGGAACAATTCAAAGAACTCAAATTAAATTTTCCATGTGAGGAAGACTTTCGGCGCTTAATACGTAAAGGTATTTATCCTTATGAATACATGACTTCATTCGAATGTTTAAACTTAACATGACTGCCTACTCCTGACAAATTTTATAGTTCGTTAACTGATATGCATGTTACTGAAAATGATTACCAGCATGCTCAAGATGTTTGGAATCATTTCCATTGTAAAAATATGAAAGAATACTCTGATTTATATTTAAAAACAGATGTTTTATTGTTGGCCGATATATTTGAAAATTTTAGAGATGTGTGTCTTAAAACATATGAATTAGACCCAGCCCATTATTATACAGCACCGGGTTTGAGTTGGGATGCCATGTTAGTACATACTAAAATAAATTTAGAGTTGTTAACTGATATAAACAAAATTACTTTTATTGCAAAAAATATTCGCGGTGGTATATCTCAATGTAGTAACAGACATGCTAAAGCAAATAATTCTTATATGTCAGAATATGATCCTTCTGTACCATCTTCTTCTCTAATGTATCTGGATGCAAATAACCTTTACGGTTGGGCTATGTCTCATCTCAATGTCTCCCTACTGGAAAATTTGAATGGGTTGATGTTAATACTAACTTTCATGTTCCTGACGATGCTGATTATGGTTTCATTTTGGAAGTGGACTTAGAATATCCAAAACATTTACACGACTTACATTCGGATCTGCCGTTATGTCCTGAAAATTTATGTTATGGTGGTAGTAAAGACAAAAAATTGATTCCAAATTTAAATGATAAAAAGAACTATGTCATTCATTATAGGAATCTTAAACAATGTTTGAAAAGAGGACTTCGTTTGCTTAAAATTCACAAAATTCTTAAGTTCAATCAATCAGCGTGGTTAAAAGTTTATATAGATTTGAACACTCGCATGCGTTCATTGGCAACTTCAGATTTTGAAAAAGATTTCTTTAAATTAATGAATAACTCTGTTTTTGGTAAAACAATGGAAAATGTTTTAAAACGAGTAAATGTAAAATTAGTGAACCATTGGACAAATTGTGGGAAAACTCAGGGAGCTGAAACTTTAATAGCAAGACCTGAATTTCATAGTTTATCTGTATTTTCAGAAGACTTAATCGCTGTACAATTAAACAAAACACAAGTTTTATACAACAAACCGATTTACCTTGGATTTTGTATTTTAGATATTTCAAAAACTTTAATGTATGACTTTCATTATGATTTTATGAAAGAAAAATATATGGAAAATATTAAACTATTATATACAGATACTGATAGTTTAGTATACCAGATATTTATTTACCAATAATTTTTATCATGATATTAAAGAAAATTTAGAAAATTACTTTGATACATCCGATTATCCTCCTGACAATATATATGGATTACCTCTAATAAATAAAAAGCGATTAGGATTTTTTAAAGACGAAAACAATGGCAAAATTCTTAAAGAGTTTGTAGGACTTCGAGCAAAAATGTATGCTATGGACGTACAAAATAAATTTATAGCTAAAGCAAAGGGTGTTAATAAATGTGTTACAAAAAAATTTACTTTAAATGATTATAAAAGCTGTTTGTTAGAAGAAAAAATACATTATAGTGAAATGTTAAGATTTAAGTCAATAAAACATACCATACACCCAAAAAGTTAATAAAATATCTCTTTCGCACAATGACACTAAACGATACATATTGGAAGACGCTATCAATACCCTAGCTTGGGGGCACTATAAAATTAAGAACATTTAATTTTTTATGTATGTTGTAAATATAAATAATAAATATTCTACAACCTACTGCCGCAACACGGCTTGCTTCATGCTTTAATTGTAATATAAATATGTTTTTAAGATTGCTATAAATGTTTGTCCTTATAGGTCTCTCTATTATAAGATTGTGTAATAATTATATAAAATAAAATTTAACAAATTTGTTTATACTATTGTGCCATAAATTTTTATCATTATAAGTCTGTCTATTATAAGATTATATAATAAATGTATAAAATATAGTAAATTTGTTTATATGATTGTGTTATAAATGTTTATCATTATAAGTCTGTTTAAGTAATAATTTTATTAAATAAAATATATAAATGCTTATTTTCTTAACAAATTGTTTCATTCTTTGTCTATATCCTAACTTACTTAGACGTTTTTCAAAATGATCCACTTCAATCATCCATTTACTGCGATAGTTGCTGGTCCAAGTGGATGTGGAAAGTCAGTCTTTGTAACAAATTTTATAAAATTTGTTAAAGATGTTTGTAACACAAATTTTGATCATTTAACATGGTGTTTTGATGAAATGCAACCTTTATACAATATACGAAATGTTAATTACATCCAAGGCATACCAGATCTAACTATGTTTAGTGGAAAGGATCCTCAACTCCTAATAATTGATGACTTAATGAGAGAGTCTGATGGGCGTATTGTTGATATATTCACAAAAGGAAGTCATCATAGAAATTTAAGTGTGTTTTACATATCACAAAATTTATTTCATCAGGGAAAAGGTCAACGAGACATATCTCTGAATTCAAGTTATATAATTTATTTTAAAAATCCAAGAGATAAAACACAAATACGATACTTGGCACGACAAGTATTTCCAGAAAATCCAAAATACTTGGAAGATTCTTACAAAGACGCAACTAACAATGCACATGGATATCTTATGATTGATTTAAAACAAGAAACAAATGACATGTGTCGTATTAAAACAAAGATATTTCCATGTGATGGATATTGCACTGTTTACATACCATCAAAAGGGTTTAAATATAGTAGAAATCAACAGATATCCATTAGTTACTAACAATGCATGGAAGCACAAAGACGCATAAAGGCCTATTAAGCGCTCTGATTACACTTAAACCAAAATATCAAAAAGCTCTTTTAAAAGCCTGCGATGAAGAAGAAATAAATTGTATTTGTGAATGTATTCATAACGTTTTACAAGGAAAAATAGAATTGAAAGAAAAAGAAAGATCAAAATTGAAAAAATACAAAAATATTCTACGAAAAATAGTACGGAAGGGATCACACAAAATTAGAAAACATTTAATAATACAAAAAGGTGGTGCATTTCTACCACTAATATTGGGTTCTGTTCTAAGTGCCTTGGTTAGTACACTTGTCTAAGAAAAATGGATAATGCTAAAAAAATGTTACTCATCGATCCATCTCTATTAGAAAAGTTAAAACAACCTAACGCGGTTGATACTCCATTATCTCGTTTAGACACAGATATGCAAAACATTTTAAATAGCGATATGGATGATCGAAAGAAGTGTATTTTATATTTACAAACTCTACAAAGATATTTAAACTTCACTAAAGAGGAGCGACAACCCTATGAAATATCAATAATAAATCAAGACTCGAAAAGATCGGTGAAGTATATTACTGATGATGAAGATAATATATCTACAGTCCATTCTAACACATCAGTAAAGGAAGTAAGTTTGCAAGAAACTAATGAAGGACCATACACATCTAATTACATTTTAAAACTTATACCAAAATCCTATATAAAAAAGGGGGAATCACTGTTGAACTTACTCTCTTTGAATAAATATAAGATTAATTGGGATGAGACAGGCACTGTGGTTATAGATGGTCAAAAAGTTCCTGAAAGTAATATTGTTGATTTGGTAAATGATTCATTGAGGACACTTAAAAATAGTGAACCTACTGGATGGCAAAAATTCGCTACAGCTTTAAAGGAAATCAAAGTACCGCTTATATATATTGGTAACACAAAAAGATCTGAATATATTAAAAAGCTACAATCACAAGAGCATCAAGATTCAATCCCAGCAGATGAATTATTTTCTACACCAATAACTGAAAGTAAATTTCGTAAAAAGATAAAAAGAAAAATTGATTGGGAAAAATGGACCCCATATTAGAATTAAATAAGATTTATTATGATTCTTCACATCCTGCAGGGTACAGTAGCCTTAGCAAATTAACCAAAGCAATGAAAGGTAAATTGAAAAGAGATGATGTGAAGAACTGGTTAAAGTCACAAGAAACATATACATTACATAAACCTGTACAAAGAAACTTTTCAAGAAATAAATATATTTTATCTAATATTAACGAACTGTGGCAGGCTGACTTGAGTGATATGAGAACTTACTCAAATTATAATCATGGGTTCAACTATATTCTTTGTGTTATTGACGTGTTTAGTAAATATGCTTTTGCGAGACCAATGAAAAAGAAAAACTCTGAAACAATCAAAGCATGTTTCGAGAGTATATTCATGGAAGCTAAAGTTACACCTACACATATACAATCTGACAAAGGGACAGAATTCGTATCCAAAGACGTACGAAAATACTTTACTTCAAAAAATATTAATTATTATACTACTAATAATCCTGATATTAAAGCAAGCATTGTAGAAAGATTCCAGAGAACTCTAAAGATGAAAATGTGGCGGTATTTCACACATAAGAACACGTATATATTGATGTTTTACAAGATTTGCTGTACTCGTATAATCATAGTTATCATTCTAGTATCAAAATGTGTCCTTCTGAAGTTAATCGTGATAATATCATTACTGTATGGGAAAATTTATATTACAAGAAAGGAAAAGACAAACCTTCTAACATCGCTTTATCGAAGTTTCGCGTTGGTGAGTTTGTCAGAATAACGAAACATAAACATATTTTTCAAAAAGGTTATGAATCTAACTGGAGTGATGAAATATTCATAATATCTTCCGTAATTCGCCGGTCTCCGTGGTTAGTATACACTCTTAAAGACCTAGAGGGCGAAGAGATAATAGGAACTTTCTATGAAAAAGAGTTACAGAAAATCATCTTTGACCCCACTGCCAATTTTAAAATAGATAAAATAATACGTTCTCGATATTCTGGTGTTAGAAAAGAAGTGTTAGTCAAGTGGAGAGGTTATCCAGACAAATTTAATAGCTGGGTCTTGGCTACTAATTTGAAAGAAATATGAACAAACAAAGCTTTTATCTAACTTTACTAAGTAATAGTTCCATGGAATACTTTCCAGATAACAAAACATCAATTTTTTCCACAAAATTACCGAAACCAATAATACTAGAAGGAGAATGGAAGGTTGGCGTAGTGGAGTTCCAGTATCCATGCACCATGTTTACGGTTCAAGAACATGAAAATGTTATATACATTGCAAAATTAGCACAAATGCCTAATGAAAATAAAGAATCTCTAATATATTACAAAATACACATTCCAGCAACGAATTATGACAATATTAATCACATTTTAAAGGCAATGAATAATATTCGAGAAAAAATAACATTTCTTTATGATGAGATATCAAAGTTTGTTGTGGTTAGTGTATCAGATGAAAATATAAAATCCATAACATTATCATCCAGATTAGCCCTTCAATTAGGTTTTGAACCAAATAGAAACTTAGTAGAAAAAAATATAGGAAAATGTCCGGCTAATTTACACTTAGGCTTACCATCGCAGATATTTGTTTATTGTGATATAGTTGAACCACAAATTGTTGGGGATGTGATGACCCCACTTCTGCGAATTATACCATTAGATCCCTCGAAATACATTTATGGTGCTAATAAAATGCATGTTTTTTCTCCACCCCATTATTTGCCTGTTATGCGTAGAGAATTCGATACCATTGAAATAGATATAAGATCAACCACTGGTCAAAAGATACCATTCCAATTCGGGACAGTGTGCATTAAACTTCACTTTCAAAAATTATAATGTATTCTCAACATGATAATATCTCATGTCCTTACCAACACTATTATTCCCATCAAGCTGGATCAGGTATAGGAGTGATCTATAGGGGAGCACCATATCAAAAAGGACATGGTATTGGAAGTTTTCTTGGGGGATTATTTCGATCTGTTTTTCCATTACTATCTAGTGGAGCTAAAGCAATTGGTAAAGAAGCCTTAAATGCTGGCGTTGGTCTGTTGTCGGATATGGTCAGTGCACGTCCTATGGAGGAATCAATTAAATCCCGACTCAAAGAGGTCGGTACCAATTTGAAACGCAGAGCTGATAAGAAAATAAATAGCATCAACATGTCTGGATCAGGATATATAACGAAACGGAAACGTCTTTCTACATTCATTCCTTCGATAACCGCGAGAGTGAAAGCCGCAAAAAAATTGAAAAGTGATCATATTAAAGATATATTTTCGAATTAACTATGTCTTTTTTACATAGTAAATCTTGTGAATGTGTTAAATCTGAACTAGATTTATTTGCATTACCAACAACTCAAACTAGTATTGAAAGTGGAATATGGATACACTATAAGCCCATTTCGTCCATTGCTGACGATGGACCTATTGAATTTCAAATACCCGGAGCAGGCGACGACTACGTTGATTTATCTCATACTTTACTTCAACTAAAAGCGAAAATATTAACCCAGGATAATACAAAACTTGCTACTAGTGCAGTAGTTGCTCCAGTTAACAATTGGTTACATTCGCTTTTTAGTCAACTCGATGTGTACTTAAACCAAAAACTTGTATCACCTCCAAATAATACATATGCTTATCGAGCTTACATAGAAACACTATTGAACTATGCACCTGCAGCTAAAAACTCGCATCTATCATGCAGTCTTTGGTATGAAGACATAGCTGGGAAAATGGGCGAGATGGATGATAAAAATGAGGGATTTACAAAGAGACAACAAATGGCTAGTGAAAGTAGAGAAATAGAAATGATTGGTCATCTTCATGGTGATATATTTAATCAAGAAAAATTTTTGATTAATGGTGTTGATATGTGTGTAAAATTAGTTCGCTCCAGGGAAAATTTTAATCTAATGGCTTCTTCGCATGACCTTAAATTTAAAGTTACTATTACAGATGCAACCCTGATTGTTCGTAGAGCACGAATTAATCCAACTGTGTTACTTGCACATCAAAAAGTGTTATCATCTACGACAGCTAAATATCCTATCACACGAGCTGAAGTTAAAGTTTTAACGATACCATCAGGTGTTCAGGGTAAAACTCTTGATAACATATTCCTTGGTCAAGTACCTAAACGGTGTATAGTTGGTTTTGTGAATAATGCAGCATTCAATGGAAATCTCTCTAAAAACCCATTTAACTTTGAAAATTTTGATATTAGTACATTTTGTTTATACATAGACGGACAACAAATACCTTCAAAAGCTTTACAACCATCATTTGGGAATAATATTTTTACTTCTAGTTATCATACGTTGTTCTCGGGTACAGGTATACATTTCCTTAATGAAGGCAACGGGATATCTAGAGATCAATATTCCAAAGGGTTTTGTCTGCTAGCGTTCGATTTAACACCTGACTTAACAGCGAATGCTTCTAATCACTGGAACCTTATAAAACATGGTAGCGTAAGAATAGAAGTTCGCTTTGATACGGCTTTAACACAAACTATTAATTGTATTGTCTATGCAGAATTTGATAATGTTATAGAAATCGATAAAAACCGTAACATTTCTGTTGACTATAGTAGTTAAGTAAACTTAAATGTTTTAAAATTAAGTGTGTATTAGAATTAAGCGCGTATTAGAATTAAATATGTTTTAGAAATAAGTCTGCATTATTGTATATTGATCCTTTCAATAAAATATATTCATACAAAGTACACACATCAACAAAGTCTAGGGAACAAGGACATTTCTAGTTTTTATTTAAAAACCCTTTCTTGTAATGGTGAGTGTTTTATATCAATAGAAGGGTATTTTTATACCGTTTTTAATTTTAATTTTAATATAAACATTCTCATATCAAAATTTTTTTTTTTTAAGTAAGAATTGAATACTGCCAATATTGAGTATTACAACCTTCTATGATTAGGCACAAAAATAACGAGGTAGTAAGAAATACAGTAATTAACCGTACTTTAAACGTTTTTAATAATCTGTAGGACCTCCTAAAGCATTAGCAACAGCTCGACAACGGCGTGGCATACTTAGTATGAGATTGTCAATCATCGTCTGTGGAATATGGCTCCATACACTGCGAAGGTGTAAAAAAAGTTGTTCTTCAGTGTTCAGATTTTCCAAAGAATCACTGAAAGCTCTTCTCCCAAGCAAATCCCAGGCATGCTCTATGGGATTGAGGTCGGCATACTGAGCAGGCCATTCCAACGTCGTAATATTGTGCTCGCTTAACGCATTGACCACTACCCTCGCGGTGTGTGACCGTGCATTATCTTGCATGAACATAAAATCTTGACCGAACTGCTGTCGATGAGGGATTACCATGGGGTGTATAACCTCCTGAATGTATTGGTTTGCATTCAAATTGCCCCGTATCCAAACGAGGTCGGTCCTTCCACCAAGGCGAATTCCAGCCCATAACATGATTGTTCCACCTTGGTAAGGATGAACTTCTTGCGGATTCTGGAGACGACTCCGACGTCCAGCAACTCGCCATATACGCACTCTTCTCGAATCAGGATGAAAACCGAAGCGAGATTCGTTGGAAAACAGAACCCGTGCCCATTGATGGTCGGTCCACTGTAAATGTGCGTTAGTCCACAATAAGCGACGATCTCGATTTCCACGTCGAAGAGCTGGAACCCTAAGCGGTCTGCGAGCATGAAGATTGGCATCGTGTAATCTTCTCCTGACAGTTTGATCGCTAATAACCACTCGATGCTGAGACTGGAGGCCTGCGACCAACTGACGAGCAGTAATCGTGGGTTGCCGCCTTGCGGAAATTTGCGAGAAACGATCTTGTCACGGGGTAGTAACCCTATTTCGTCCCCTGTGACGTTCGGCAACATCCTCTGTAGACCTGTAGCGTGCCCATAATCTGCAAATTACGCTTGGTTGGGTTTTGACAGCATCCGCTACGGCGCGTTGAGTTTGTCCAGCTTGCAGCATACCAACAGCCCTTAACATCTCTTCGCGACTTAAATGACGACGTGACATGATGACTACAGTCTCAAAAATGCACAAACCATACGTAAAAGACGTATTATTGATAATAAACGTTATTTACAATCAAAGAAAATAATTTTTATTTTGCCTCAGAGAAACTGCACAATCAAACACTTTTAAAAGTTTTCCCTTCATATTCGAAAATCATTACTTATTTAAATTTATTTTTAAATTTCGAACAACTCTGTAATCTACTTTATTCTATTTTTATTTATTTGCTGCCAGTTATTTGCAAAACAAGATTTACACGAAAAAAAAAATGGGGTCATCTTGTTCCCTAGACTTTGTTGAGGTGTTTATTTCTTTGTTTTATTAACAATGTGTTTGTATATATTATGTTACCGTGAATGTTCGAAATGCAGTGTATGTTAAGATACTCTGCTGCTTGTTAGTACCGTTATTTATCCTTTTCATGATTTCGGCCATCCACCGATGATTTTTATCATAGACCAGACCAATTTGGTCAATGTTCATTATGAGTGAAATTATTATGCGCGGGAGCGAGCAAAGGGAGCTCGTACGTCATGTTACAGTTAAAACAAAAGTTTTTGTAGACCCTATAATATGTTAAATTATTGTTGATCTCATTATTTGCTTATAATCTACGAGCCTGATAACATCGTAACGCGATCATGAATACATTAGAAATACGGAGATACTTGAGACAAGTGGATTCAAAAAGTGAATGTAATGTTTATGCCGCAAATCGCTTGCCCATTCATGTAGATATGCCTACACATATCATAAGCAACTTAGATAGCGACAATAAGCCTGGTTCTCACTGGGTTGCTATACACATAGACGCGAATGGAATTGGTCAGTACTTTGATTCCTATGGTAGAGCACCCACAGGTTTCCATCGTACGTTTTTAGATCGAAATTGCAGAGTATGGAATTACAACACTAATCGAATCCAAAACGATTACACT
This sequence comes from Eilema griseolum, assembly GCA_963662185.1. Lineage (NCBI taxonomy): Eukaryota > Metazoa > Arthropoda > Insecta > Lepidoptera > Erebidae > Eilema > Eilema griseolum. The sequence goes on from OY759259.1 coordinate 9,024,728, forward strand.
CCAGTATGTGGCGAATATTGTTTAATGTATTTATACTATAAACATTATGGTATGTCATTAGCCGATTTCCAGCACCTATTCACTAACAATACGCTGTATAACGATATCATGTTAAGTGAGTTATTCAAATATTGTTTTGAAAATAATAAAGAACATTAGTATTGCGAAAGGACTTTTTTTTAAATCAAATACATACCCGTTTACATCATAGGTTTAGTCATCATTGGCTATGACGCAGACATTGACAAAAAAGACAACAGACCCGAGATAACATTGAGCGACGACGGCTGGTCGTTATCAAGGGTCGGCCGTTATCAATTGTTCGTCAATTACCTCAGATTACGTTTCTGTAACTTTGTAACGGTGCGTCGTACGCGAAAACGGATTAGCGCAATCGACTCGGCATCGCCGAAAACCCCCGAATAGACACCAAACTTTTTTTTTTTTTTTTTTAGGGGTGACGGCCACCCTGAAGCCGAGAGACAGGGCATGGCGGGGGGAGGGAATGACAGGGGGGAGGAGGTGGTTTGGAGAGTTGGTCCAGTCCCCGCTAATCCCTACTACTGATATCTACTAGTTTTAAGCAGAATCGCTCAATGTGACATTTAAAACCGCAGTTTTGCAGTTAATTCGCAATGTTTGGCTATACCTCTCAGCCTTCGTATCATTTTAATTTATTTAATATTCATTTTTATTTATTTAATCTTTTTGCACAAATACACAAAGATTGTAGGTACAAAGGCGGACTTAATGGCATTAAGTCCGCCTTTGTATGTAGTGTATGTTAAGATACTCTGCTGCTTGTTAGTACCGTTATTTATCCTTTTCATGATTTCGGCCATCCACCGATGATTGTTATCATAGACCAGACCAATTTGGTCAATGTTCATTATGAGTGAAATTACGATTACACTCCAGTATGTGGCGAATATTGTTTAATGTATTTATACTATAAACATTATGGTATGTCATTAGCCGATTTCCAGCACCTGTTCACTAACAATACGCTGTATAACGATATCATGTTAAGTAAGTTATTCAAATATTGTTTTGAAAATAATAAAGAACATTAGTATTGCGAAAGGACTTTTTTTTAAATCAAATACATACCCGTTTACATCATAGGTTTAGTCATCATTGGCTATGACGCAGACATTGACAAAAAAGACAACAGACCCGAGATAACATTGAGCGACGACGGCTGGTCGTTATCAAGGGTCGGCCGTTATCAATTGTTCGTCAATTACCTCAGATTACGTTTCTGTAACTTTGTAACGGTGCGTCGTACGCGAAAACGGATTAGCGCAATCGACTCGGCATCGCCGAAAACCCCCGAATAGACACCAAACTTTTTTTTTTTTTTTTTAGGGGTGACGGCCACCCTGAAGCCGAGAGACAGGGCATGGCGGGGGGAGGGAATGACAGGGGGGAGGAGGTGGTTTGGAGAGTTGGTCCAGTCCCCGCTAATCCCTACTACTGATATCTACTAGTTTTAAGCAGAATCGCTCAATGTGACATTTAAAACCGCAGTTTTGCAGTTAATTCGCAATGTTTGGCTATACCTCTCAGCCTTCGTATCATTTTAATTTATTTAATATTAATTTTTATTTATTTAATCTTTTTGCACAAATACACAAAGATTGTAGGTACAAAGGCGGACTTAATGCCACAGGCATTTTCTACCAGTCCACCAGTGATGCAGAGATATTTATATCAAAGGTAGGTGCACGAAGTGTTGTGGTGAGAGGTTTTCCCAGGTTGGTTCACAAATAATAATTTTATATGATAACAATTTTATATTTTTATACACAAATATACACGAATACATATGTCGAGTAAACGAAAGGTAGGACGACGCCCCCTAGCCAGACGGACGGACGACCTGAAAAAGGTGGCTGGGATAGACTGGATGCGGAAGGCGGAGGATCGGAAAAAATGGAAAGAAAGAAAGAAAAAGTATTTATTTAAGAACACACAACGTACAGAGAGTCAGACAAATATATAAACACAATAAGGCAACACAACAAGAATACACTCACTGCACATTGTGCGCACCTAAATGGGCCACCATCACAGCATGAATGCCCCGCACACCAGGGTATGCGAAGTGCTGGTTTTCAGATAGCGTCGCTAGTGGCTCCGCCGCCACGCAAAATGGCGCACATTGGGAAAGGCCTATGTCCAGCAATGGACTGCGGTGGGCTAATTGACTATATATATATATATATATAGCTTAACCGCAAGTTGTGCGGACGAGTCTGTCTATGGCGCGCACCTATTGTTGTTTTTTTTAAGTGCGACAAATCCCCACGGATACCCCCCATCGGAGCTGGTGGGAGAAGTTATGTTGATGCGAACCGACTAACGCACGGCACCTGTGGGTTGTTGTTTATCGAAGGTGAGGTTGACAGGCATATCCCTCGTATAATATACGCGGTGCTACGGCATCGGAGGAGCTCAATTTTACCCATCATAGATTATCGGCATCGGAGGAGCTCAATTTTACCCATCATAGATTATATAATATATAATCTATGATGGGTAAAATTGAGCTCCTCCGATGCCGTAGCACCGCGTGCTATCCTCAAGACACCCAAAAAACGACAACTGCGCATATAGAGCGTATTTTGTGGTGTCAAGATAATATACACTGACGGACTCATAAACTGCATCAAAGTTCAGGTTTTTTTTTTTTTTTTTTTTTTTTTTTATATACGACACGCCAACTTGACCTCACCTCGCCTGATGGTAAGCTAAAGGCAAAGTCTCAGGAAAGAGGGTCACCATTACAGACACTAAGTGCTACAATGGTGGCACTCAGCTTGGCGGCCTCATCAGATGCTTTTTCACGCCCCGCTTAAAGGCCCCGGGACTGTAGGAAGAAGGAAACACGTGTGCTGGTAATGAATTCCAGGTCTTGGTGGTGCGGCAAAGAAAAGAGTCTCCGAACCGCTTGGTTCTTGCTCGTATATTCTGCACAGTGTGAGGGTGACATCTAAGGCCTGCACGTGTTGTCCTATGTAGGAAAGGAGATGGTGGGATTAGTTGGAAGAGCTCGTCAGAACACTCACCGTGGTAGAGACGGTAAAATACAGCCAAGGAAGCAATATCTCTACGCATCTGCAAAGGCTCGAGGGTGTTCGTGACCTCAGGGTTCCCAATAATTCGGACCGCGCGTCGCTGCAACCTGTCGAGAGCATCTAGTAGGTATTTCGCGGAGCCATCCCAGAGATGCGAGCAGTATTCCACGCAGGAGCGAATTTGTGTCTTATAGAGAAGACACCGCTGCTCCGGCGTGAAAAAACGTCTCACTTTGTTTAGGAGTCCGAGTTTCCGCGAGGCTGTTTTGATGATGCTCTCGATGTAATTTCTGTTATTCAGTTTGCAGCGAATATCCATGCCTAGGATATAGAGATTGTCCTGCAGTGGAAGTGGCGTGCTCTGAAGAGTGGGAAGGGGAAGGAAAGAAGATACCTTTGCTGTGAACGCACAAGCCTGCGTCTTCTTGGCATTGAACTCGACCATGTTCTCGGAGCCCCATTGAGAAATGTGATTCAAGATCCGGTCCAGCTCAGTGACAAGAAGCTGTCTTTTTTCCACGATACACGGTTTACTCTAAAAGGATTTTTTATAATAAGTATGCAAACTTTTTAGATTAAATTATATAAATATGGAAAGACTGGCTCTTAATCTTAAAAAAAAATTAAATTTAAAAATAGAACTGCAGTAAAACAAATGAATATAGCCGGGAAAGAAAATTTACTTGTAGTATCAGATTTGCGTGTTATTTATAGCAAAGTTTTAAATTGATTCTCATTGATTTTTTTTGTTTTGTCAAATTATTGTTACCAGCATAATTGTTGGGTTAGTTTTTTAACACATCGAGAGTTTTTGAACCATAATATGGATACTTCGTCCGAACAAGCGGCACAAATTGTAGCATTGGTGCGGGAGGGCTTGGATCAACGAACGATTGGTAGAAATTTAAATTTAAACCAGTCTACGGTTTCTAGAATATACAGAAGGTTTGTAGAGACAGGTTCTTACAGGAGGAGACGTGGTACAGGCAGAACTCGAGCAACCACAGGTCGTGATGACCGATTTATTGTTATAACTTCCCTGCGAAATCGTTTCCTCACGTCAGTTAACATCAAAACCGAGCTTAATGAAGTGCGTGGAGTAAACGTGTGTGCACGAACAATAAGAAGAAGGTTAAAGGAAGCGGATATCACCCCTTTTAGACCAGCAAATGGTCCAAAGTTGTCTACAGCTCACAGACAAGCTCGCTTAAGATTTGCGCGTCATCACCTGAATTGGACAGAAGAGCAGTGGGCCTCTGTATTGTTCACGGACGAGTGTAGGACATGTTTATATGGTGCAGATGGTCGCAGAAGAGTCTATCGTCGACGTGGGGAGCGATATGCTCAAAGTTGCATTGAGGAGCGTGTTCCTTTTGGAGGCGGTTCATGTATGGTCTGGGGTGGCATATCGATGAACGGGCGAACCGAACTTGTGTTCATAGACATGGTCCGTCAAAACGGTAATAGAGGGGGTTTGACAGCACATCGCTACATAACAGAGATATTAGAAGATCACGTGGTGCCTTACATGGGATTCATAGGCGAAAATTTTACTTTAATGCAGGATAATGCCCGGCCGCATGCAGCTGCACAAGTTCAACATTATTGCGAAGAGGTTGGGATACGTACAATGAATTGGCCAGCACGCAGCCCGGATCTTAATCCCATCGAGCATGTTTGGGACAATTTAAAAAGAGCTGTATATGCGAGAAACCCTTCGCCCACGACAGTGGCAGCACTAAGAACAGCACTTTCAGAAGAATGGGACAATATTCCGCAAGATCTTTTAAAAACCCTTATAAAATCTATGCGGAACCGATTAGAATCCGTAATAAGGGCACGTGGGGGTAATACACCTTATTAAAACACAAATAAACCCTTGCATAAAGTTTGTGTCTATTGTTAAAACCAATTTTTTAATTAAACCAATTTTTCTTAAATTTCTGTTTTTTCTTCAATAAAAGTCTTAAGGTCCTTTCCAGTACATAAACTTAAACTTAAAGATATGACCCTACGCTGTTTTAAAGTTCACGAACCAGTCTAGAGGTTTCAATTTAAATCTGCATAGAAAGTATGCATACTTGGTTAAAATATTTATTTCAAAGTCGTCTATTACTTTGATGCAGTTTATGAGTCCGTCAGTGTATATACCTACCGGTGACTTTATTATCGTACCTACTGTGTATTTAAATGGCATATTAATGACGTATATCTTTTCCGGAATTAATTAATCAATAGTATGTACGTGCATCGAATGTCTCATGAATAATTCAAACTGACAAGTGAACCAGAATGTTTTTGTATAGTAATTAGGAAAAATGTTTACGTCTACTTGTTTTAAACACGAACTCTGAAACGTAGTTTTTAAATTCATTTAGGTATTTATTCACACAACTATTGTCCACATACATAAAAATAAACATTAAACATTTATAATAGAATAATACATATTGAAATATAATTAAAAAGATTCTGTCGTAATTATAATAATAAATATATGATAACTACATCGTATATCTTTTGTCTTGTCACATTACTGTCCATCCCAAGGTTGCCTGGAAGAAATCGCTTTCAGCGATACTGCCTATTGTACATTAAACTGTATTTACATGCTACCTACTTGTCTCAGGTGTAAATGTATTGGGGAATGACAGGGGGGAGGAGGTGGTTTGGAGAGTTGGTCCAGTCCCCGCTAATCCCTACTACTGATATCTTTATGAATTTCCAGGATATCTTATCTAATAGATTCCCAAAAAATATTTAAATGGTCACTCATTTTCTTATACCCAGACTTTTTTAAATGAAATAACTCTCGATCAACATCCAGTTTGAATAGGAATAAATAACAAAAATACTACACGCATAGACAACCTCTTAGCATAAATTAAATTTCATCAGGCAATATCGATGGATAAGAGGTATGGTTACCACAGGGTATTACTCACCGGCACTCATTGTCCCTCGTTTATTGTGGCTGAGTAGGCCTGCAGCGGACTTATCACCTAAGTATAAAACATGTAGGTACCTATTTGCCAAGTTGTAGGACAACATGTGCAGGTCTTAGATGTCACCCGCACACGGTGCAGAACATCCAATCAAGAACCAAGCGGTTCGGTGACTCTTTCCTCTGTCGCACCATTAAGGCTTGGAATTCATTACCAGCTCACGTTTTTCCCTCTTCCTACAGTCCCGGGTCCTTTAAGCGGGGCGTGAAAAAGCATATGATGAGGCCGTCAAGCTGAGTGTCACCATTGTCACATAGTAGGTACCTATATGTAAGTAATGGTTACCCTTTCCTGAGACTTTGCCTTCAGCTTACCATCAGGCAAGGCGAAGTCTAATTGACGTGTTCTAAATAAAAAAATAAAAGTTGCAATATGTCACAGGCTACAGTGTGAACGCAAATGTGTTTTATACTTGTTTACATTACCTACAACTTGTTGGCTATACATCCTATGTGACCGAATCTGAGATACCTACATGTATAAAACAAGGATTGTGTTTTGATTAGTCTTCAACAAATTTTGTATCAAACCAGTTTACAACTTTTTTCCTGGTGTAAACGAGGGGTTAAATGTTAAAAGGTGTTGTAGGTGCATTGACGTCAATACGAAGAAAGGCGCATCGTGGTATTATTTTATTTTTCTGTGTGTGAATTTGAGTTTTTATGTGTAAAAATGGTATTTTTATACATAACGTCTTTGACAACGCCGTTTGACACATCGCTTATCATTGCAGCGACGTCTAGTATCGCAAAAAAGAATCCAAACACACGTCTTAATCGACCACCTGATTCTCGTGGGGGGTGGACACACGGAAACAAATTTACTGGCGTGGCTAATGTGGCTCTGGTAAAACTTCTTGAAAAACTTGACATTGGCGTCTCGCCATTAATAATTTTATAAACTACTACGGGGCATTGGCGGAATTGATGCTAAAAGCACAGAGCCATTAATTGAGAATTGAATTGATTGACTAGTACCGTACTCATTTGGAGGACAAGGTTAAGTTGGCATCAAAGAAACTTATGTGTTCAACAGGGCGAAACAGCACTTCACTGGGAGGCAGAGACTCCTTATTTATAAAGCACAGGTCCGGCACCACGTGGAGTACTGCTGTCACCTTTTTGCTGGAGCGACTGCATGCCAGCTTGACCCCTTCGACTCGGTGGAAAGACGGGCGTTGAGGCTGGTCGATAATCCCATACTTGCAGGTGATGTGGAACCTCTTCACTTTAGGAGAGGCTTTGATTCGCTGTGTGTGTTCTACCGCCTATACAACGGTTTGTGCTCAGATGAATTGTTAGCCATGATGCCCACAGCTACATTCTATCTTCGCATCGCTCGCCGTAGGCAGGGAATTCATCCCCACACATTGCAACCTGAGACGGTACGCACTGTGCGATATGAAAGAAACTTTCTCCCACGCACACTCAAGCTGTGGAATGAACTCCCTGCTGCGGCAGAATATGTGATCCGACACTATGTGTATAATTTGAACATCATTTTTTGTACCATATTCTACAAATAAAGAACTTTGACTTTGCGGTTTTCCCAAGCACCTACAATATGGGATTCTTCAAAAGGGGCATTAGGTTTCTTCAGGGTCGGCAGCCCGAGTGCGCCGCTCCTGGAGTTGCACACGTCCATAGGCCACGGTAACCACTTCCCATCAGGTAGGGCGTGCTTGTCTGCCACCGAAGTGGTATAAAAAAAAGTAAAGTCCCCACAACTTCACTGAGCATACATATACATAGCATAGGTCCCAAGTAATATGGGGTGAGCCTATTGCCGCCTTCCTGGTACTATTTTTGACTCAAGCCATGCATGTGAAGCTGAGTCTAGGCTGTATATATCTGTCTGATGTTAAACAGCCCTATTCCTTAGTCGCCGTACGACACCGCATGGGAAGAGATGGGGTGGTCACTGAGCAATCATCTCATTAATCGTCATCATTTCCATCATCAACGATCATTCTAAAGACAGCAACTTGTAAAACTTGACATTGGCGTCTTGCCATCAATAATTTTAAAGACATTTACTTGACATTGGCAAAATTGCGGCGATTCGCTGCAGAAAAGAATCATCTAAAGAAAAGTTGTTGTATTATTGGAGGTGTGACAAACAAGAAAGAAATCCCGATTGTCACACGGGTGTGACAACCTGGTGTAGGTATGTGACCACGAGTCCGGCAACTAAATAGCATATGATGAGGCCGTCAAGCTGAGTATCACCATTGTAACATGGTCGTGACCCTCTTTTCTGTGACTGTCTTCAGTTTACCATCAGGCGAGGCTAAGTCTAATCGATGTGTCCTATATAACTAAAATCATTCTTATCAATTTGTCAAATCCAGTGCCGGCAAACATCTTGAACAAAATGCGGACGGACCAATAGACAGATTGATCAAGCAATGTCACGAGTACGCCATTGGTACATTGTCAGGATGTTTGCCTGCCCTACTTCAGTTTTGCTATTCAATAAAATAAGTAAAAACACAAAAACATAAACTTTATTTGTACAAAATACCTTAAGCTATTATATACAATATCACTTGACTTAATAGCAATACGTATCTATAGATACACCTTGGTTTGGACACCATAGGACACTGATTCTGAATTGTAAACCATTGTCATACCACAGACGATACAATAAGCTATTTGATTATTTTTTATTATCGAAAAATGACCACTCTATTATAATATAAAGAACTGACTTAAGTGAAATATTCTTACAACAAATAGTTTTAAAGATATTTGATTTTGAAATTTGATTTTTGCTCGTGCTTGCGAGTGACGTCACACGCCAGTCAAGAGTAGTGCAAATGTATATGGAGTGCAAGAAAATGTTGCATTTATCTCGGTCAACGTTGCATTTATCTCGGTCAACGTTGCGTTTACTGATATATAGTTCATAATAAAAGTAATTTATAATTTAATGAAGAATCTTAAAAGTTCTTATTTATTACTAAATTTGATTGTTTATATTTTGACTCACTTTGGGAATGAAAAATAATAAAAAGTCATAGTTGCAGTTCAGTTTTTGCAAAGCATATTTTATTATAAACTAACATATTAAGCAGTATTGGGAAGACGACCTTGTCAAATAGCCTATTTTAGACTTTACAGGTATGCCGTTAGAATCTAAAGTTTTTTATATCCTTATTGTTTATTTACACGACACAAAATGTATATTCGTCAACTTTTAACCTTAAGGAGATTAAAAAAAAAACCGCAGTGGAGTTTGTTGCGCCGTTTCTTCTCCACAAGCGCCTAGGAAGCGGTGGAAAACTTAGCTTAAGTAGAATTGTTATTGACGGTAACAATTAAACAATTTTATTGTTCAATATTGAAAATAAATGACTGATTTTGAATGACAATGGATAAACTTTTTTTTAAATTTAATTTTCCGTCAGTGTAAAAGACAAAGCAGGACAAGTTTTTGGTCTTCCCACTGGCAGCACAAAAACTCTCCAGTGAGCTCTGGTTACCCTATTCACCGACGGGAACACAACTCGAGGTTATTATGGCCGCGGTATTCTGAAGTGAGGTACTTCCCCAGTCGGACTGCTCAATTGGACGAAAATACCGTCGTCTCCTACCTCCTTATTACTGGACTAACGTTCTAACGTTGGAAACGCGCGAATGGAACTTCTTAAGTTCTGTGGTTCAACTGCAATAAAAAGACGATACTGGCAACATTACATATTGCGACAGTCGCGCCCCGTTTAAGGGACTTATTTTGTGGCGCGTACTCCATTTTTAATGGCTCATTATCGAAACGTCCATTTCGCTAAATATGTCGTCCCTATAGCAAAATTATTAGTAGCGAAATATATTTATTTCAATAGTTGTAATGAAATGTTAAAACATTGTGCGAAAAGTGCATTGTGCAAAAAGTACATTTTGCGGTAGGGATATTGTGCGAAATGGACATAATGCGAAAGAGATATTTTGCGACAAATACACATTTTGCGAAGTTAATTAAATTGCCTTCCAGCCCTCCTTTGCTTGGTGTTAGTAAACTTAATTGTGAAGAAAACACCATGAATATGTTCTTATAAGAAATCTTATGAATCTTCACACTACTTTTTAGATTTTATATTTTCATTTAGGATTTATTGGAATAACCTAATAAAATTTCATTACCTATTTTCCTGTTTCAACCGATATTTGTATTTTACAATTTTTGTGGAACCGCTCCACAGGCCTAACACATACTTAAAAAGCCGTTCACCTAACAATTCCATCATCAGATCTTGAATAAATTTACAAGAGACTATGAATACAGTGTGTATAGTGAAGGTTCTTATTTAAATTTAAATACACAGGTATATTAATTAATTTCTACACGAATTATGTTTGTTGAAAAATAAATGAATCGAATTGAATTTATTTTTTTTGCAAAAACAAATAAAGTCCTAAATCACTAATATTCCTTCTAAACCTGGCGAGTTACCAGGAAATATTAGTAAGTAGCTAAGATAAATTGCTTGTGTTAGGAGTGGATTCTCTTGTTGGGACCTTGGACCCCCCTCACCCTCCCACTCTTTCACCGTCTTTTTTTAAAATCCCCACGTATATCCCCACCCCAGAGCCGGAGAGGTGGGAGAGGTTATGTCGGACTCGAACCGATTAAGGTCGTTTTTGGTTGCCGAAAGTGAAGTTGACAGGCACCTCGGCCGAGTCAGGGCTCGACGCTATCGATCTGGTTCTTTCCTCGGGCACTCTTTCGGCGCCTCAACGCCTGTTGTCGTCAATCAACGTAATAATATCATTGATTACAAACATATCGAGAAAACTTCGATAATATAACCGAGTCGTTTAATTAGATTTTGGATGTAGCTATAAACCTATCGTTTTCATGATTTATATTATATTTGACAAGTTGCAATATGTCACAGACTACAAGTAGGTAAGCATATCTTCCGGGGACGAGTTGGGGACTCTGTAGTCCCACACCTGAGAAGAGGGCCAGATCGTGAGAGATGGCCCTGGGTCAGCCGGGGTGCGAGGGATATGCCTGTCAACCTCACCTTCGGCAACCAAAACGACCCACAGGCGGCGTGCGTTTTAGTCGGTTCGAGTCCGACATAACCTCCTCCACCGGCTCCGGTGGGGAGGTATCCGTGGGGATTTTGCGCACTTAAAAAATAAATTAAAAAGTAGGTAAGCATATGTGTTTTAAGCTAACTCGTTGGTTGTTATTTACAACCAACAAGTTGTATACATATGTGAACGAAACAGTCTGAGACGGTCACAAATAATATATATAAAAGCAAAATACCACTCACTGATTAATAACACCTACAGATTCGAAATTTGGCAGGTAGGTTCGCTATGGGGTGTAATATCAGCTGAGAACGGATTTTATGAAACTCACCCCTGAGGGGGTCGTCGGCGTCCGCTATTACATGTATAAAACAAGTGATTGTAATTTTGACAAGTCTTGTACAAGTTTTGTGTCAAACAAGTTTACAACTTCGATTCTGCTAAAGCGAAACCACTGTCATAACACGAACACTGCTAAAAATCCATAAAATTTTAGACTCTAAAGCAATACCGTAAAGTCCAATATTAAAAAATTGTTTGCAGAGTGAATGAAAACAAACTCTTTTCATTTTATTTTGACCTTTAAAGCTATAGAAATAAAGTATAAAATTGAATGCCAGTTCTTACAGTTTCAGTGGTATGATAGTAATTTTGCTGTAGTAGAAGCGAAGGTCTGTGAAATCTTGGTGAAAACAAGGTTTACATCGAACTGCATCCTGATTTAATTATCACCCTTGCGCGCCGCCACGCCCGCTTTAAATTTTGATTCCGTCCCCGTAACCCATTTGAAGTTATTTCCGGGGTAAAAAATTAAGACTGTAATCCCGGAAAAAGTGAACATACAAGACTGGTCGCAAGGTGTTTTTTTGGCAGTCTGCCAAAAAAAAACACCTTGCGACCAGTCTTGTACACACGGACCAACTGATGGGAAGTGGTTCCCATGGCCTATGAACGCATGCAAAACCAGGGGTGTTACACTCGGGCTGCCGACCATTGGTGGTACAAGTTTCAAGATCCGTCTTGAGTGGCCACTTTCATTGATCTAAATCTATACCAAAGAAATTCTTCAAATGCCGTAGACCTTTATTCTTGACCAGGAACGAACTTGTATTCTGGATTAGTTGACTCGTGTACTTCTTTGACTAGCTCTGCCAACTCGCCGGCGTCGTAACCCAGGAGTTGTCTTAGGTCACACACGAATTTGTAGACGAATCTAGAAACAAAATTATAGAATTAAGAAACCACACGAGCTAGTTTATAAATGATTACGTTCGTGACAACGGTCTCACTACCACGGATACTTAAAATCGTGTAAATTGGAGAAGATACAGCAAGAAGTGAATGTCCGTCGGGACACAATGCTAACCCTTCGTTTACACCACGAAACAAGTTGTAAACTTGTCTGTAAAAACTTGTCGAGGACTATTTAAAACACAATACTAGTTTTGTACATGAATCTCAGATACTTTTTCGTTCACATAGTATGTATAGCCAACAAGTTGTTAACAAGTATAAAACACATTTGCGTTCACACTAGCCAGCGACATATTGCAACTTGTCCGGCAATACATGTTTTAATACTTAGGTGTAAACCAGGGGTAAGATGATGATGCAGGGTCAGTAGATAGAGTGGAGATGTCACTCACGGAAAGAAATCTCTTCTCATGAGTGTCACTACGAATGAGGGCTATTGCAGAGTGAATAAGGGCTCTTACACATAAACTTGATACGATGTCATGTCGTGTCACAACGCGGCAATGTTTCACGAATCAAGATGTCAGATCTTATGTATGTATCGCGAAAATCTACGACAAGCTATGTAAAAATAAATACAATTTCGTAACGGGCCACAGCTCGACCGTACAACGAAGTTATGTATCCCATCAATGTGGTCCTCAGAGCCGGATTCGAACCAGCAACCTGTAAATAATGGATATAGTCTGTGAATAGCTCTTGCCCGACACCTTGGCGATCATGTCCCCGTCGTAGTAGTAGCGCAGTGCCCGCGACACTTGGCGCAGTGCGACCCACCTCTTGCCCGACACCTTGGCGATCATGTCCCCGTCGTAGTAGTAGCGCAGTGCCCGCGACACTTGGCGCAGTGCGACCCACCTCTTGCCCGACACCTTGGCGATCATGTCCCCGTCGTAGTAGTAGCGCAGTGCCCGCGACACTTGGCGCAGTGCGACCCACCTCTTGCCCGACACCTTGGCGATCATGTCCCCGTCGTAGTAGTAGCGCAGTGCCCGCGACACTTGGCGCAGTGCGACCCACCTCTTGCCCGACACCTTGGCGATCATGTCCCCGTCGTAGTAGTAGCGCAGTGCCCGCGACACTTGGCGCAGTGCGACCCACCTCTTGCCCGACACCTTGGCGATCATGTCCCCGTCGTAGTAGTAGCGCAGTGCCCGCGACACTTGGCGCAGTGCGACCCACCTCTTGCCCGACACCTTGGCGATCATGTCCCCGTCGTAGTAGTAGCGCAGTGCCCGCGACACTTGGCGCAGTGCGACCCACCTCTTGCCCGACACCTTGGCGATCATGTCCCCGTCGTAGTAGTAGCGCAGTGCCCGCGACACTTGGCGCAGTGCGACCCACCTCTTGCCCGACACCTTGGCGATCATGTCCCCGTCGTAGTAGTAGCGCAGTGCCCGCGACACTTGGCGCAGTGCGACCCACCTCTTGCCCGACACCTTGGCGATCATGTCCCCGTCGTAGTAGTAGCGCAGTGCCCGCGACACTTGGCGCAGTGCGACCCACCTCTTGCCCGACACCTTGGCGATCATGTCCCCGTCGTAGTAGTAGCGCAGTGCCCGCGACACTTGGCGCAGTGCGACCCACCTCTTGCCCGACACCTTGGCGATCATGTCCCCGTCGTAGTAGTAGCGCAGTGCCCGCGACACTTGGCGCAGTGCGACCCACCTCTTGCCCGACACCTTGGCGATCATGTCCCCGTCGTAGTAGTAGCGCAGTGCCCGCGACACTTGGCGCAGTGCGACCCACCTCTTGCCCGACACCTTGGCGATCATGTCCCCGTCGTAGTAGTAGCGCAGTGCCCGCGACACTTGGCGCAGTGCGACCCACCTCTTGCCCGACACCTTGGCGATCATGTCCCCGTCGTAGTAGTAGCGCAGTGCCCGCGACACTTGGCGCAGTGCGACCCACCTCTTGCCCGACACCTTGGCGATCATGTCCCCGTCGTAGTAGTAGCGCAGTGCCCGCGACAGCTTCTCGTAGTTCATGGCGGGCTTGTGCTTGCGCGCGCCCCACAGCCGCGCCACCCGCTCCGGCTCCAGCAGCTTGAACTCGCCCTCCGTGCCTGCCGGCCGCGTCTTCATTACTGCATTAGCCTTCTCTAGGTCGCGTTGGCAACATTCTCCGAAATGTACGTCATTTACATCAGTAAATAACGTACATTTCGGAGAATGTTGTACAAACGAAAACTTGTACTAACGGATCACCGTTTGTACAAGTTTTCCAGACCGCTCTATTAATATTATTCCCAACTTGACATTTTGTGAATGGGATATTGTGCGAAAGGGATACTGTGCGAAAGAGACATTGTGCGAAAGAGAAAATGTGCAAAAAGGTCATTGTGCGAAAGAGCGATTATTCGAAAGGGACATTATGCGAAAGAGGCATTGTGCGAAAACGGACATTGTGCGAAACGGCTATTATTCGACAGGGAAATTATGTGAAAGAGGTACTGTGCAAAAAGGAACATTGTGAGGAACAGCGGTTATGCGAAAGGGACATTATGCGAACGAGACATTGTGAGAATGGGACATTATAGGAAAGGGACATTGTGCAAAAGGGCGAATATGCGAAAAAGACATTACGCGAAAGAAATATTGCGTGATAGGCGTAAATATATTAGAAACATACCATGCCATCGTATTATATGGAAGTACTCTGCGCTGGTGAGCAACTCCAACAGGAACTGCCAGAGTTGGATCTGTCCATTGTTGCCGTTGCGTGACGTCACGTATGACGTCATCTCCTCATCGTTTGGTGCCCTCACTACTATCTGCAAGAGATACAAATGGTGAATATGCTATATATATTAATAAAAGAAATGTTTGGATGTTTATTTTTCAATTACACTCAAACTGTTAAACAGATCTGGCTATAATTCAGTATAGGACAGATGGATTAGTCAGGGATAAGAAATAAGCTATTTGTTGTCTCAGAAATAACTTATAAAAAGAAGATAAAGTCATAATTCTTGAAGTAAGAACAGACAGACTGTTGTGTGGATGGGAAGATAAAGAAAGATAGTGAAAAATGGGAAGATGGTGATGAAGAAAATTACGTACCTGTTTTGGTTTCTTCTTAATTGCTGACTGTAATATTTCTAGAGGATCCTTAGAAGGTTGATTACCATCAGTTTGGACTACAGCTGGAATAAAACAATACTTCAATTAATTTTAGTTACAGCAACACCTCTATAAACAATTGCAACAAATTTGTTATCAGTGGGTAACAAATTAGAGTATAACCCGTCTGGTCAGGCTGGAAACAGTAAGCCAAAACCTCCCAGCACTGGGAGAGGATGGTGAGTGTTCTGATTTTCCAACTAATCCCACCATCTCCTTTCCTACATAGGACAACACGTGCAGGCCTTAGATGTCACCCTCACACTGTGCAGAATATACGAGCAAGAACCAAGCGGTTCGGAAACACTTTTCTTTGCCGCACCACCAAGACCGGGAATTCATTACGAGCTCACATGTTTCCTTCTTCCTACAGTCCCGGGGGTTTTAAGCGGGGCGTGAAAAAGCATCTGATGAGGCCACCAAGCTGAGTGCCGCCATTGTAACATTACTTAGTGTCTGTAATGGTGACCCTCTTTGCTGAGACTCTGCCTTTAGCTTACCATCAGGTGAGGTGAAATCAAGTTGGCGTGTCATTTAATTTTATCCTGCAATTGGGCCAGAAGACGGCACGTGATACTTCGTTCGGGCTAAATTATGCTGTTATTCGAACCGAATCGTGCGGGCCCGAAGTTTCAGAGGCACGTTTCACGGTAGCACTGCAGATTCAACAGAGTTTGTCATCGGTAATTTAATTTTTCATAATAACCACTTGTAGATGTTTTTTTCTACGTACACAGTAATACTAAATCGATAGGAACTTACCGATAAATTTACACTTCCGCAGCAGCTCAAAGTGGGTCCAGAATAAATCTCCAGGGTCTGAAGGGACTTTCTCTCTGAATCGAACAGAAGAAAAGGAATAAAAATAGATAGCTTTTAAATAATACATATAATTTTATCGAATAACATAGAATAAATGGTCCTCTTTCTCTCTGTCTCTAATGTGAAAGAAAAGTTATGCGAAATGGATAGTAGAAAGTAGAAAGGAACGTTATGAGAGAGGAACGTTTTGCGAAAGGATCATTGTGCGAAAAGGACATTTTGCGAAAGGATCATTGTGCGAAAAGGACATTTTGCGAACAGAATATTGTGCGAAAAGAACATTTTGCAACCTATTATAGACCTTCAACGAAATTAAACGTTTTACAAATGAGTCATAATTAGGTAGTTATATAAAAAATAAACAAAATCTTTTAACCGACTTAAAAAAAGAGGAGATACCTGGGCTGCTACTTATGTATGCGGAATAGAAAAAATAAATGAATATGGCTCAATATGCTTTTATTGTTTTTCAAAGTATTCTCCACTATGATCGATGCACTTTTGCATTCGATAAAACCAATTTTTAAAACACTTTTTCCACTCTGATTGAGCTATCTCCAAAACGTGCTGTTTGAACGCGTCTACGGCATCTTCACGGGTCGAAAATCGTTGACCACGTAATTTATTCTTTACATTTGGGAATAAACAGAAATCATTGGGAGCCAAATCAGGGCTGTACGGTGGATGACCCATTAATTCTATTTTTTGACCATCCAAAAATGTAGTTGTTTCCTGAGATGTATGACAGCTGGCATTGTCATGGTGAAATATGATTCTGCGTCGCTGGTTGTTTTTGCGTATTTCTTCAAATACTTCTGGCAAACAAATGGTCGTGTACCACTCCGAATTAACCGTTCTGCGATTCTCCATTGGTATTGTAGCCACATGGCCATTAATACCAATAAAGCAGGCCACCATTTGCTTTACAGTGCCTTTTGCACGAGCCACTTTCGTAGGGTTTGGCTCATTTTGAAACACCCAAACTGTTGATTGTTGTTTAGTTTCGGGATCGTACGCGTAGATCCAGGATTCGTCACCTGTGTAGATATTATAAACAGATTTTGAGTCGCCTCTGTTGAATTTTTTCAAGGTTTTCTTGCACCATTCGACGCGAGCATCCTTTTGATCCTCAGTTAACGCGAACAAATTTTTTTTACAGACAAATGTTCATGTAATATCCTATGAATGCTCGTCATACATATGCCCAGAATGGCCTCTATCTCGCGATACGTAACATGGCGGTCTTGCATTATTAGTTTTAGCACAGCTTCAATATTTTGTGGCACAACCACCGATTTCGGGCGACCTTCTTTAACTTCGTCCGTGAGCTTACTCCGTCCGCGATTAAGCTCACTAAACCAGTGATACACAGTCGTTTTTGATGGAGCTTCACCACCAAAAGTCGAAGTTAATTGATCTACGCACTGTTGTTGCGTTAAACCACGTCGAAAATCGTAATAAATCATAGCACGAATATTTTCACGAGTTCCATTTTTTCAGCGATATGACATTTTAAACCCAACAAAAACAAAACACTAACGTATATAAGAAAAAAAATATTAGCGGCCAGTATTTAAAAAAAGAACGAATATGTGCATGGAGGTCAGACATTGCGTTTAAAATTATTGGAATCCCAGATTCCGCATACATAAGTAGCAGCCTATGTATATTTGACTGAACTAGAACTCATTGATAAATATGTCCCTCGATTACTCCTTCATTCATAAACTGACTTTGTATATAAATGTAGTTTATTTTATACCACTTAGGTGACCGACAAGCACACGGCCCACCTGATGGAAAAGATGGTTACCGTGGCTTATGGACGTTTGTAACAAAAGAGAAGCCACACTCGCGCTGCCAACCCTGTAAGTACAGAGTTTCTGTGCCGTCAGTGTAGAAGACAAAGCAGGACAAGCCTTTAGTCGTCCCACTGACAGCACAAATTCTGCAGTGAGCTCTGGCTACTCACCACTGCGAACACAACACGAAGTTATTATAACCGCGGTATTCTGTAGGGCGGAGGTACTTCCCCACTCGGACTGCTCAATTGGGTGGAAATACCGCCGTGTCCTAGCTCCTATCAAAAATAAGGTAGTTATTATTATATACTCACTTAAATTCAACGTTAGTGATAGCGCAAAGCTCGGCCCCGCTAATATTCCAGTCGGACAGCTTGACCCCGGTGATGTTGAACTGACGGACTGCCCATTGGATCCACAGCTTTACGTGTCGCACCGTCCTGTGTGCATACAAAGTACATCCATTATGCTCCATTTATTTGCAAGACAAGCCTTTAGTCATCCCACTGACAGCACAAATTCTTGAGCTCTGGCTACCCTACTCACCGCTGGGAACATAACACGAAGTTATTATAACCGCGGTATACTGTAGGGCGGAGGTACTTCCCCAGTCGGACTGGTCAATTGGGCGGAAATACCGCCGTGTCCTACCTCCTATAAAATAATGTGGAGTGATAGGAGATGTAGTGATGACAATTGAGAGAATGAATGAAAGAAGACTAACGAAACAGGAGTATGAAGCGAGTGTGGATGGTACCGTCGGAAGGGGAAGACCTAGGCGCACATACCTGGACCAAATCGGGGTAGTTCTAGAAAAGGGGCAGGTTCGGAGTACCCTAAACGGACAAGCATGCATGAAGAATGTAATGAGAGTGAATGAAGCGAGAGTAGTATGTCAGGATCGTAGCAAATGCAGATTCGTGATCTCAGTCTACCCCTATGGGAAACAGGCGGGATTTTATGTAGGTATGTATGTATGTTAAACTGTCGCCAAAATTATAGGGTTTGTCAGCAAAATAGTACCCGCAGGAGACTTAGGACTTAGGACAGGCGGAGCTGACTGGCACTCTAGCAGAAGCAGAGCGAGCAAAACGGCAGTGTGGAGCGCGCTACGCCTTTTCCTAGAGAAAGATAGAGATACCGTAGTCCCACAGCCAGGGGGGAGGGGTATGTGTTAATGTTTCCAGAGGCCGTGGGTCGGCCGCGCCCACTCACCAGTGCGCGGGGTCGTCGGGCACGCGGCTGCGGTGCTCGCCGTTGAAGCTGGCGTCCACGACCCACTTGACGGCGGCGGCGTGCGGCTGCAGCGCGCTCTCCTCCACCATCTGCTCCGGCATGCTCATGCTCGCCTCGTCCAGCTCCAGGACTGCCGGAACAACGTTCAAAATGAGGAAAACCATTTTTTCTTCAAGCCACGGGTGGCTTATATGAATAGAAAGAAAGAAAAATATCTTATTTAAATTCATCCTACTAAGTACAAATAGATAGGTAAGTATAACAGTTATAATTAGTAGGTATCTTAAATTAAACTACGGGTGCAACACTCCACACTATGTGAACCCAAATAGGGCCCCATCTCAGCACTGAATGCTGCGCACACCCTTCGTTGGGTATGCACAGCGCTGGTTTTCAGATGGGGCCGCTAGGCGGCGCTGACGCCACGCACCATTTTATAGGTACAGTACATTTTTTAACTACGTATTATTCTAGAGTCGAGTCGAGTCGGAAGGAGTTTTGAATGCGCTTGCAAAAACAAAACTCCCACGAACGGAACGAGCGTAAAGGACTTACTACGCACGTTTAAGTCGCTTTCGCTGTTGATTGGTAGGCACACAGGTGGGTAGGTAGGTACAATATATATACATTTGTTCATTATTATTCAGTTCTTTTCTTTTCTATTATATATTTGCATTGATCTGGGTATTTCCGAGCCTCAGAGAGCACGTTAATCAAAATCAGAGAGATCATGTTAAAAGTAGTAGTAGTAGCTTAACTACAGCACAAGCACTTCGAAACCAACGTTTGGTGGTGGAGGTCAGATGGCAGTCGCTTAACGGAAAATATCGAAGCTCAGCCGCATCACAATTAGACTGGAAAGCCGACGAAAACTGAGTTGCGTGTATCCAACTAATCCTACCCTCTCCTTTCCTACATAGGACAACACGTGCAGGGCTTAGATGTCACCCTCCCTGTGCAGAATATACGAGCAAGAACCAATCGGTTCGGAGACACTTTTCTTTGTCGCTCCACCAAGACCTGGAATTCATTACCAGCTCACGTGTTTCCTTCTTCCTACAGTCCCGGATCCTTTAAGCGGGGCGTAAAAAGCATCTGATGAGGCCACCAAGCTGAGTGCCACCATTGTAACATTGCTTAGTGTCTGTAATGGTGACCCTCTTACCTGAGACTTTGCCTTTAGCTTACCATCAGGCGATGTCCTAGATTTAAAAAAGAGTTGGGGACAGGCTCAGAGAATAATGACTATGATGGGATATACCTATTTATAAATTTTATATTCAGCAGAGGTAACACCCTATCCCTCACTACAAGCACAGTAATTGTGAGTACAACTTACAGTTCTCATCTGCCTGGTTGGGTAGCTGGACCAGTTCCTCATCCGGCTTCAACACATCCAGGATATTGATCTTCCTCTCAGCGGCTCTGATCTGTATGTTCACTTGCACCACTCCCTCCCCTCTTATACACTGCTCGACTAGAGTTTTGTGGTTTTCCAGCTGAAACGATACAAGTAAATATGTTTATAGGAATTTTTTGTTGTTCTTGGCTTACCAATGTTCGGCAGTGGGACCGAAGGAGGATCGCAAGCTAAGCTGCCTGCGTACTGAGTCAACTCGAGCGTCAGAGGTCTATGAATAACCTCCTTCCCCCATAAGCTTGCGCTGGACGTGACGGGTGGAGCCGCCTGTCACCCTGGCAGAAGCAGGACGCGGCGGTGACGCACTTAGCGCGCCACCCCGTTTCCGGGGACGAGTTGGGGCCTTTGTGGACGCCACACCCGAGGTAGGCTACATTCTATCATCGCACCTCTCGCCATAGGCAGGGAATTCATCCTCACACATTGCGACCTGAGACGGTGCGCACTGTGCGGTATGAAAGAAACTTCATCCCGCACACTCAAGCTGTGGAATGGCCTCCCTGCTGCGGTTTTCCCAAGCGCCTACAATATGGGGTTCTTCAAGAGGGGCATCAGAAGGTTGTGTTGTGTGTGGTGTTACATACGTCCATAGGCCACGGTAACCGCTTCCCATCAGGTGGGCCGTGTGCTTGTCTGCCAACTTAGTGGTATAAAAAAAAAAATGCATATTCGTGCATACAAATATTTGCACTGAGCGGGAATAGAACCCGCGCCTCCTGCGTAGCAGTCGAACGTTCTACCGTTACGGGGTAGGGCGTGAAACACAAGATGTAATGTTGTTATGTATCCGATCACAAATCGATTATATAATACTAGCTTTTGCCCGCGGCTCCGCCCGCGTAGATGTCGGTTATCGCGACAAAACATAGCCTATGTCCTTTCCCAAGATCTAATCTACCCCTGTACCAAATTTCAGCAAAATCGGTTCAGTGGTTTAACGCCTAAACCACTGAACCGAAAGCGTAACAGACAGACAGACAGACAGACAGACAGACAGACAGAGTTACTTTCACATTTATAATATTAGTAAGGATGATGATTATTATGTATGCATTGATATTTTGTTATTTATTTTATTTAAAAATGTTCACAATCGAATATAACATAAACATATAAAACATAAACTCACGCCTATATCCCCAAAGGGGTAGGCAGAGGTGCTAGCACCCACATTTCGCCAGTTTATGTTTAGGTCCCAATGTAATAGGTGGCGAGCCTATTGCCATTAACCGGGCACTTATAAACCTGCGATAAATACACAAATAACTTCGACAAGTATCGAAAAGTCATTGGTGTGTGCCATGGTAAAATCTGGGATCGAGCCCGAGACCTCGTCTCAGCAGTCCATTACCCATACCACTGGGCTACCGCGGTTTCGAATATTACAATGAATTTCACCATGGGATCACTTAGTCTACTTAATCTAAATACAAAAATTTACTTCAGTAGCATAGTTGAGCGAACAGCTCATTTCCAAGCTTGTTTATCATCCAAGTATCATCATAGTATGTTCACATAGTTTATATATGGTATGGTAAAATGTGGTATGGTTAGTATGTTCCATTCCAGTATAATAATAATAATAATAAAATCATTTATTTCGAACAAAGAAGTCCATATCTTGTTAGTAACATTGTTCTTACAAATAATGTTAGTAAAATTGGCATCTTTGTTTGCAGTTCGTAATATTATCAAATTTCAAAAATGACAAAGTAGGAGTAGGAGTAGGTAATTGATATAATGTCAAAATTGCAATTTAATTAAAATAATATAATAATGTATGATTGTTAACTAAACTTATTCACTAAAATTATTCATGGCACAAACCTAATGTCACCGTAAGATGTTGTGCAATTAATAATTTAATTGTTTTGTGATGTTTGCTTCGCATCAAGTTAATTTCTAATTATTATTGATAAGATGATTACGAGTATGAAACTCATTAGCTTATAATTAGTAAAAAGGTGAATTGTAATTTGCTTTATGCCTCTTTATGCATTGGACTGTTTGCATTTATAGAAGTTTATTTTTGGTTAGTTAATACCATTATCTTCTTTACTTAATTAGTTTTAGGTTTTTTGATAATAAAACTAAGACGTAAAACACGATATTCGTTTCATATACACCCATTTAGGAGGTAGGACACGGCGGTATTTCCGCCCAATTGAGCAGTCCGACTGGGGAAGTACCTCCGCCCAACAGAATACCGCGGCTATAATAACTTCGTGTTGTGTTCCCAGTGGTGAGTATGGTAGCCAGAGCTCACTGGAGAATTTGTGCTGTCAGTGGGAAGACTAAAGGCTTGTCCTGCTTCATTTTCTATACTGACGGCACAGAAACTCTGTACTTATAGGGTTGGCAGCGCGACTGTGACTCCTCTGGTGTTACAAACGTCCATAGGTCACGGTAACCATTTTCCATCAGGTGGGCCGTGTGCTTGTCTGCCACATTAGTGGTATAAAAAAAAAAATATATAACTAAAAATAACAGTAATATTTGAATAGTACGATTAGTGTATTTGTAAAATTTGAATAGCAAAATTAAGTGAATATTGCATAACCAACTTAGGAGCTATAAAAATTATTGCAGCTTTTACCATTTTGGCATTCTGCAGCCAGAAGGTGTAATCTGTCAAATCTGCTCCAAGTCTTCTTTCCAGCATTGATCGGAGACGGGATAATCTTGTTCTGATATCCATTAATTGAACGATCACTTCCTCTGCAACACATAAACAATATAAAAGTGGTAAAATATTGGTACTTGGATGTAACAACACTTTTTTTAACATCTGAGCTATTTATGCTTAATGGAGAGTGGAAGGTAGTCATCATCATCATCCTCCTGCCCTTATCCTAAGATTATTTGGAGTCGGCGCAACATATGTTCTTTTTTAATTCATCTCTAGTTGCAGTCATCTCAACATTCATTCCCTTCTTAACGATATCATCATTCACACAGTCCACCCACCTCATTTTAGGTCTCCCTCTCACCTTGTAGCCATCCACTTCCATACTTAGTGCCTTGCCCTGCCGACATTACTTTCATCCCTACGCATTACATGCCCGAACCAGGACAAACGATTTCCTCGTAGCTTTTCTGTGATTGGAAGGTATTATTATTTAAAATTAGAAAAAAACAGCATCCAGGTTGCTTGAATCAAATTCAAAGTTGAATTTAAATCATTTATAAGGGCAATACTCTTAAGATTAAAAACATAAAACATAACTCACGCCTATATCCCCGGAGGGGTAGGCAGACGTGCTAGCACCCACTTTTCGCCAGTTTATGTTTAGGTCTCAATGTAATAGGTGGCGAGCCTATTGCCATTAACCGGGTAATTATAAACCTGCGATAAATACACACATGACTTCGAAAATAATCGATGAGTCATTGGTGTGTGCCATGGTGATCGAAAACGAGACCTCGTCAGAGCAGTCCATTACCCATACCACTAGGCTAACTGCTTAGCCTGGGCATATTCAAAATCTTCTCTTACAGATTCATTTTGTGGTTATACTAAACCACCTACTGAAATTATTACAAACTTACTGATACAATGTATAAAGTTACAGTATGTATACCCTTAACCATGCGTCAATGAAGACTCGCCTTTTCTGAAAGCACTAATACACATGAGAGACCCTCCTTTTTAAGTTAGTTTCAAATGTAAACAGATACTCACCGCTGCTTTCCGTACTCTGCATAGTGTCATCCTCATCAGCTGCATCTGAGAATACTGCTAACGGAGTCTGCAATATTTCACCACCCGCGTTTATCAGACCTGACAATTAATGGCAATATGATAGTATTTGATATTATAATAGGTGATCACCTAGCCTGGTCGGAGGATTTGTGTTTGATGAACATCATACCTCGTTCCTCCACAGACGCAACTAACGGAAATATACGCAGACGATATCACTGCGAGAGAAGGAAAACTCAAAATAAAACCCTGTACAAACCCGTCTGGTCAATGTAGAAACAGTAGACCAAAGCCTCCCAATATTGGGAAAACCTATGTCCAGCAGTATACTACGATGGGCTACTATTAGTCTACCTCTGTGGTGTGGTCGTAGACAATTTGTTATTTTTACTATGTATACTGCAGTGGCAAAGGATGTAAATTTTCAAAAGGGAAGCTGATAGAAATATCCTCTTATAGAAGAACCATAGAAAGTAATTGTGTAAAACTCAGGGGGATATTTACCATGATAATTATTTTTGTTAAGTAATCAATGTTTCAGCGCTGTTACAAGCGCCATGATCACACAGTGTACTTATAGCCTTGTTATGTAACAGTGCCGAAATGAAATATTGGTTGCTCAACACAGTAATAAGCACGGTAAATATCTTGTTAAGTTTTACACTATCATTGTGAGTGACTATGTCAATCTCAAATCATAAAATTCATCATGAATGTGTTTGGTGAAAGGTGTTACGTTAACAAATTGTTGGCAGACCTAAATAAATAAATAAACCATAGCAATTTTACATGAATAAGTTTTGACTCAAACATCCCTCGCTGCCCAGTTACATAGCATGGGTAGCCAGTTTTTTTTTTATCTAGGACACACCAACTTGACTTCACCTCGCCTGATGGTAAGCTAAAGGCAAAGTCTCAGGAAAGAGGGTCACCATTACAGACACTAAGTAATGTTACAATGGCGGCACTCAGCTTGGCAGCTTCATCAGATGCTTTTTAACACCCTGCTTAAAGGACCCGGGACTGTAGGAAGAAGGAAACATTTTTATTTTTTTAGATAGAAAAGTGTCTCCGAACCGATTGGTTCTTGCTCGTATATTCTGCACAGTGTGAGGGTGACATCTAAGCCCTGCACGTGTTGTCCTATGTAGAAAAGGAGAGGGTGGGATTAGTTGGAAGAGCTCATCAGAACACTCACCATGGTAGAGACTACTATTACTAGACTGAAGAGACATGGCATCCCAAAACTTGCAATTAGATTTGCCGACACTAAAAATAGTGATGGATCACTGGATACATCTCTCCAATCAAATACTAAGTCAGATTAGATCAGACATCAAATTGGATTATTGTTTTAACAGATTGCAAAGAAGCGAGCTTGATAAAGAAAAAAAAAGATTCAAACATCTTGACAATGGCTTCTCTTTGCAGAGCAAGCTGGCAGAATTCATGGTATAGCGACTCTTCGCCACTGGCTGGCTGAAATATATGGCTCCCAACATAATAATTTTGAAGCATCTAGTAATCTAACTATCTAAATCAATAAAGATAGGAAAAATTGAATTAGCATAGGCGGGGTTCAAACCTGTGATCTTTCTCATATGGGGGAATACTCTGACCACTGAGCCACTGCACCACACCTGAAGCCATCCAAATATATATTCGTCTATATACCCAATTTCTTAAGGGAAAACCGCAGGTATAAATCCCACCTGAACCGATTAAATTTTTCCTATCTTATTGGAATAATATTCTTGTTTAATATTTATGAAGGTAGAATAATATTATATACGTGAAGTTACAGTTAGAAGACATACCCAACTAAGAGTCGTGCAACAAGTAAGAAACACAAAAATAAATGACTTGTTTTACCCTAAAAACTTCTAATTTACTGTTCTTATCTTACTCTCTGACAAATGTAACAAACATTTATAATTATAGAACAATATATTAAAAGATTTTCCCATAGTAACTAATTGACATTAATTATTAAACCCTGAAATGAAGTGAACACTATTCACTAAATAAATTGTCTACTACACAAGACAGGAAATCATTGAAATCAATTCGATATAAATAACCTTCACTATGTAACAGATATGCAGATTGTATTATATCTTAAGATATACCTTACCTAGGTCTGATTCAGTAACGTATTGCGGTATTATTGATAATAGATCAGAATTCTCCACAGTGTTTTCGTCAAAACCATTTTCGCGTTGCTCCATCTTGATAGTTCGCACATTTAGAAGCTCGTTCAAGTCTGACACCTCCATTTTTAAGTTATATTAGTACACTCACTCAGTAAATAACACTTATTATGTAGCTGAACATAAAAAACTATCTATTTGATGATAAAATTACAAAAGTTTTGGCGAGATATGATTTGAAATTTTTAGGAAAAGGAAATCATTGAGACAGAGCCCACTTCCGCGTGCGCCAAAATACAATGCCATAGACAATTTGTCGGTTTTTGACAATACATTTGACAATTCTTTTAAAAATTCTAAAATATCTATGGCAGACTACTTTTAACATTTTGGAAGGTTTTGATCGTCGATGTTTTTAAATCATTTTTATAAAAATGTAATGTATACCGTGCTTAATTACTTCAATTAAATATAAATTTATTTGTTCATTCTGTTTAAAAAATTTGAATTTTGTTTCCACTAAGTGAACAGGCTGATGCCAAATTTAATTAAAAAAAAAAAAACAATTGACTATCGAAATCGTAAATAAAAAAACAATGTAAAAGCGGGAAACTGAACTGAAATTGCCGAAAAAGCAAAAGTATGTAATTCGTTAAATATACATATTTTAAGTGAATTATTAGACGAATATCTATTTATTAATTTTTTTACTTCAATAAAAATTGAACCTCGTCAATAAATACCTCTGAAAGCTGCAAGATTTACCTATTGTAGAATTAATGCGGTAAAACACTTTGATATTTTTATTTTTTTAGGAGACTATTCAATGAAACAAAAGTTATATAGGTGATTTCAACATTTATTTCAGATCCACGTGTATTCGGGTTACTTGAATGGCAGCTGATGAGCAAATTTGCAGAAGGGTCCAGATCCAGGTGATCGAGAACGTCGACGAAGGACGCAGTACATATTCATCGCTACATGACAACAGAGAAGGTAAGTGCCTAAAATATGGGGACTTTGTGGTTCCGACACCCGAAGAGGGCCGTTGCAGTGGGCCGACCAGGGTGTGAGGGATATGTCTCAGAAGATCTTACCTCCGGCGACCTGCAGCCCACACCGTCGACGTGCGTTTTAGTCGGTTCAAGTCCGACATAACATGTGGCGTATATCTTAACATTAATCATATCACAATGTACTTAACATTATTTGAAATTTTAATTATAATATTAATTAAGTAGGTACTTAGGTAGGACCTAATGATTTTACACCTGACAGACGATAGCAGATATAGCAGAATGATAGATAGGGTTGAGAGGGCAAATATTATAAAGGAAAAATTAAATGAAAAAAATATTAAACATGTACATAATTGAAGCGATTCTTTTTGGAAGAAATTGGATTTTTGTAAACATATACCAATTCAATAAGGATGTTTGCTTAGCCGTGAGTAGGTACGTGTCGCCATTCTGCGCCGGTACACCTACGTTATAATATTAAGCTACCTACATTTATTTCTTTTATATAGGACACGTCAATTGGACTTATATTTTACTTTGTGATTTCTAGTAATTATTATATTTCATATTGTTGTATTTATTAGTGTAGGTACATACCTATTTAGTTTCTTATTGAAAAATAACTCGTTGCATTTACTACAAACCTCAGTGGTTTCTAAATGCACTGTAAATAATTATGTATATATGATGTTTTTAAGGTGATAAATAAATAAATAAATAATACCTAATATAAACGAATGATGATGGGAGTAGAATGTAACCGGCCTTCCCACTTGGATGATGCTGATATAGTTTTGTTCATTGTGTGATATTATAATAAGAATTTGAATACAGTACTACTATCTACTTATGTACCTAAAAAATAACAATACCTACTTACTTGTAAGTAGGTACCTACTATTTATACTACAGAATGAAACCGCGATAGCCTAGTGTTAATTAATGGACTGCTGAGACGAGGTCTCGGGTTCGATCCCAGGTTTTACCATGGCACACACCAATGACTATTCGATGCTTTTCGAAGTTATGTGTGTATTTATCGTAGGTTTATAAGTGCCCGGTTAATGGCAATAGGCTCGCCACCTATTTACATTGGGACCTAAACATAAACTGGCGAAATGTGGGTGCTTAGCACCTCTGCCTACCCCTTCGGGGATATAGGCGTGTTTTTATGAATTTATGTTATGAATGAAATTTTTAAAGCATTTATTACATTATGTTAACTTTTTAAATCGATTAAGATAGAAAATATTGAATCGGTTCAGGCGGGATTCGAACCCGTGACCTATCCCTTATATAGGGAGCGCTCTGACCACTGAGGAACCGAACCTTCACCAACCATTCAAATTTTTCTATACATTTTTTTTTCAAATATAATAATAATAATAATCTTCGTAATTCGTAATAATGTCGATAGATGGCTCACAACCGTTAATCGATTTACTATTTATATTTTTGATCGATGATTGGCACTTCGTGGAACTTGTGCGAAATTAACATTGCACCTGGCTCGAAAACAACCCTCCTCTCGCATCCCCGCAGGAGGCCCCGCTCTCGTCCTCCGAGAACAGCGACATCCGCAACACTGTGACCGTAGTACGTTTGCCTTAGTTTGAGTTTCGTAATTTATTTGCTATCGGATTTTATTTGACATTTTTTATTGTTACGCTTGGAAATTCAGATGCCATGTTAATGCGCAAGAGTTATACATACAACGATATCTAACATATAAAATTGTCGTGTCTCGGTGTTTGTAGTTAAACTCCTCCGAAACGGCTTGACCGATTCTCATGAAATTTTGTGTGCATATTGGATAGGTTTGAGAATCAGGCTTTTTTTATATCACTTAGATGGCAGACAAGTGCACAACCCACCTAATGGAAAGTGGTCATCGTGGCCTATGGACGTGTGTAACACCAAAGAAGCTACACTCGCGGTGCCGAACCTGTGAGCACAGAGTTTCTGTGCCGTCAGTGAAGAGGACAAGCCTTTAGTCATCCCACTGACTTCACACATTCTCCAGTGAGTTCTGGTCTGGTTACCCTACTCACCGCTGGGAACACAACACGAAGTTATTTTAGGCGTGGTATTCTGTAGGGTGGAGGTACTTCTCCAGTCGTGTCCTACCTCTACTAAGACCCGAGACGGCATGCACTTTTCGTCGATCCGAGTCTGATATAACCAGTCCTGATGGCTGACGGTGGTGGTTTCCGAAGGTACTTACGCATGAAAAAAAGTTGGAACGCAATTCGAATTACACACGAGCGGAACCACGCGCAACATTTAGTATTTAACACTTGTAGGTTTTTCATAATATTTTATTATTGAACTTAAGCAGTTTGTGACTAAACAATTTTTATCATCGAAAATATAGTAATCTGGGGCGTCAACGTTTCATTTCTGTAACATAGTTGTTAATGTATGCGTATGACTGCTAGTGGGTGAGAGGGAGAAGGTAGGTAGGAGGACAGTGTCCCTTGATAGGTCTTACCGCCGCTGCTGTCACGACGGCGGTGGTAAGACCCATCATCCTGTCCCCTACAGAATAGGATCTGCTTCTATCTTTATACACTTCTTCACAGTACATCAGGGTATGATGCAAGTGCACAGTACATCATGCAAGGTTTGGCTCTGGTAAATTGTGTCACGAATCACAATTGACGTTTGAAAATTGAACGTTTTCTTGATTTTGACGTCGGACCGGACCCTAGCTGCAGTTAGTGTGCATAAGGACTTTCTGAGAATTCTGTATTTTCTGAGATTTTGTAGCGCCTCTTCCAATCGCTTTGAGCATACGGTGTCTGAAAATAAGATTCTTATTTAATTTATTTGCTAATAATATTAAGATAATTTGTATTAGCTTGACGGCAATAGGCAAACTCCCTATCGCTTGGGACCAAGTGTACATAGATCTTACAATTAATATTTCAGTACTAGTAAAACTTAGCGTCTTTTCCAGGCATTGCGACATTTAGGTCACATTTTTTTTTATTGAGGTATTTAGGTACCTACTTATATTATTGTTTTCTAGATATGACGAACCAAATAAAAATAAGAAATTGATCGTAAATTTTTTTTATACCACTTAGTTGGCAGATAAGCACACGGCCCACCGATGGGAAGCGGTTACCGTGGCCTTTGGACGTATGCAACACACGCGCTGCCGACCATGAAGAAACCTTCTGATGCCTCATTAAGGCCTGGAATTCTTTACCAGCTCACGTGTTTCCTTCTTCCTACAGGCCCGGGTCGTTTAAGCAGGGCGTGAAAAAGCATATGATGAGGCCGTCAAGCTGAGTGTCACCATTGTCACACGGTATGTGTAAGTAATGGTGACACTCTTTTCTGAGACTTTGTCGTCAGCTTACAATCAGGCAAGGCGATGTCTAATTGACGTGTTCTATATTAAAAAAAATGCTCCTCTTGAAGAACCTCATAGTATAGGCGCTTGGGAAAACCACAGCAGGCCACCTCTGCCTACCCTTTCGTGGGAATGGGTTCACGTTGGTAGTCAAAACCTGGCGTTACACTAATGACAAGATCCCACTCTTAACACAAGTAATTTAGCTTAGCTGGACACCCCTTCTAGACAGTGACATTTTGTTGGCCGGCGCGCAGCGTATCGTAGAATAGAATCACGAATGTATGGAATTTGACGTTTATGACATTTTTTTAAACCACTTAGGTGGCAGACAAGCGCACGGCCCACCTGATGGAAAGTGGTTACCGTGGCCTATGGACGTGTGTAACACCAGAGAAGCCACACTCGCGCTTCCGACCCTGTAAGCACAGTTTCTGTGCCGTTAGTGCATCAACATGCGTTAAAGACAGCGATGTGGTAGTCGACTTCAAAAAAATTGTAATTTATTCCAGGCCAACTTTATACGCTTATCGTACCCTATTGAAATTAGGGATTTACCTGTGGATAAATTAAAAAATGTGATAAAAAGTAAATTATGTCAGAAAGGTTATTATAAAAACCAAGAATACTTCGATGATAAACAAGCTTGAAAATGAGCTATTCGCTCAACTATGCTACTCAAGTAAATTTTTGTATTTCGACTAAGTAATAGGTGGGCCCCGAAGGGGTAGGCAGAGGTGGTAGCATCCATATTTCGCCAGTTTATGTTTAGGACCCAATGTAATAGGTGGCGAGCTTATTGCCATTAACCGGGCACTTATAAACCTGCGATAAATACACACATAACTTCGAAAAGCATTGAAAAGTTATTGGTGTGTGGCATGGTAAAACCTGGGATCGAACCCGAGACTTCTTCTCAGCAGCCCATTACACATACCACTAGGCTACCGCGGTTAATGGCAATAGGCTCGCCACCTATTACATTGGGTCCTAAACATAAACTGGCGAATTGTGGGTGCTAGCACCTCTGTCTACCCCTTCGGGGAATATAGGCGTCAGCTTATATTATATGTATATATTATTATTGGTTTACTAATGTTTGGCAAAAAACGTTCCCCACAGTGTCACATGGTCACACAGTGTCAAATTTTCATTTGGCAAAAAAATATTTAGCAAAACAACTTTTCGTAATTTTACAGTTAGCAATACTATTTTTGGCTATTTATTGTTTAAGAAATAATTACATGGCAATATTTCATTTTACCAAGTATTACTTAGTCAAATATGGTTTAGCATAACATATCCACAAATAATTTACGGGTAAGAACTTCTATAATAATTATATTGCTTTTATACAAATCATTTATAATTTATTTCATTAATTTCAAATTTATTTAAAATTTAATTCATTTATAAATTATCTCATTCATTACACACGGACATTTAATTGTAATATTTATTTTGTTCATAATGCCTATCAAATTTATTAATTTTTGACACGTCTATATTTTTGTTTGATAAGGACTGGACAATGTCAAAATGAATAATTCAATTTTAATTTTTTTATTTTATTTTACCCTAGGTACACATTTAAATATTTCCGCGCCTCACGGCAGAATGTGCTGTACCAAAACAACATTTTAACACCTGTAATGTAACCATGTTCTATGGAAATAAAGTTTGAGTTTGAGAGTACAATTCCGGCGCTGCCGGCCGCTGCCGCGGCACGCTCGCTTCGCTCGCTAGGCTCGCTTTGCTCGCTCGGCTCGTGCTCTATTGGGGCCACAGTTCTAACCTAACCTAACCCACTTTTCTGGCAGTTCCGATTTAGCCTACGTGACATAAATGAAATGAATGTATTTTACATTATTATAATTACGAACGAACTTACTTTTGGAATATTTTTTTTTTCAAATTCAAATTCAAATTAAAAAGTTGCCAAATGAATATTTGACGAAATTATTAAAATGCGAAATATAAATTTGCTAAAGATTCTTTTGGGAAATGAAACTATGCGATAAGTTTTTTGGGAAGTGAAATTTGACGAAACATATTTTACCAAACGGCAGGATCCCATTATTATTATATTAGACTAATTATATTTTTGTAAATAGACCAAAAAATATCCTATACATTTGTAATTCTATTCTAAGAAACGCGCGCCAACGAATTGCAACTAGTCTAGGGGGCAGGAGGGCCGATGAATGACCTCCGCCCCCCATGAGCGCAGGCCTGGGGGTGACGGGTGGACCCGTCTATCACCCTGGCAGAAGTAGGTCGCGGCCGGGGTGTGAGGGATAACCTTTCTCTCCGGCTTTGGGGATATCCGTGGGGATTTTTCGCACGTAAAGGAGGGGGGGGGGGGGGGGGCAGGAGGGCGTGTATTTTCAGTTGAATAAAATGATTATAATCAACTTACAATTTCAACATACGGTGACTCGTCGACCATACAACTATGACAGTCTTCTGACATTTTTAGATTTTCGTACATCTCTTGATCCAAGTTCGCCTGAAAATGAATGTTTTTATATATTTGGGCCATGGCGTCTAAGGCCATCCATTAGTAATAAAGTTATCGGGATATTTACCATGTTGTATTTTCTGAGCCGCCATATCAGAACAACGCCCAAATATGGGAGACTCAGAACAATACAACATCCTTTAATATTAATGTGAGTCACCATGTTAGTTTAAATACCTTTAAGGACATCCAGCCCATGAAAAAGAGCCCGTTTAGGGCAATAAAGTCCCCTTTTATGTGGTGGCAAAAATTATAATTGGTGAAATGTGGGTATTAATACACATCTGTTAGCCTTTCAAGGAATTTACAGGCGTGGATGTATAAGTGTATGTATTTTTTTATTTATGTAGGTAAACAAACGGCAACACATTATAATATTTACTTAAACTAGCATAGTTAAGTCGTTGCTTTTTCTTTCTTCTTCTTTCTTTCGTTGCCCGCGACTCCGCCTTCGTGGATGTCTGCCCTATACCACAGAATAGGTAATAGTTATAAATATACCACGTAGTATATCCGACCAAACATAGCCTATGTCCTTTCCCAAGGTGTTTTTTTTTTTTTTATACCACTTAGTTGGCAGACAAGCACACGGCCCACCTGATGGAAAGTGGTTACCGTGACCTATGGACGTCTGTAATACCAGAGGAGTCACAGTCGCGCTGCCAACCCTGTAAGTACAGAGTTTCTGTGCCGTCAGCAGAAGACAAAGCAGGACAAGCCTTTAGTCTTCCCACTGACAGCACAAATTCTCCAGCGAGCTCTGGCTACCCTACTCACCGCTGGGAACACAACACGAAGTTATTATAACCGCGGTATTCTGTCTAATCCATCTCTGTGCCAAATTTCATCAAAATTGGTTCGGTAGTTTACACATGATATCGTGACAGACAGACAGTTATTTTCTCGTTTACAATAATTAGTATGGATGAATAGGTACAAACCAATTCAGCATACGGCGGCTCATTCCCAATGGGTCTTCGGAATTCTTTCGACGTTGGCATCAGATTTAACTCGGCGTATG
Source organism: Eilema griseolum (assembly GCA_963662185.1). Classification (NCBI taxonomy): domain Eukaryota; kingdom Metazoa; phylum Arthropoda; class Insecta; order Lepidoptera; family Erebidae; genus Eilema; species Eilema griseolum. The sequence goes on from OY759259.1 coordinate 9,059,292, forward strand.
TCACTTGACCTGTTGTTACCTGAAAATACACAGTTGCAATGTAAGCCAAAAAAGTAAGGAGGCAAGTATATCGAATAAGATAATTTGAACTTTACTACTGTATTTTATTTTTCAACGAAATATTCAAGTCAGCGTTGTCAACGTAAAACTTTGGTCTTTCTACTGACAACGCCTACGGTCTCTCTTAGGACTCACGCACACGCTGCTCGACCCCTGGCAGCGTGATGTACCTTTAGAGACCTTTAGAGATCTTTAGGACTAAGCCAATTTCAATCAACTTACTTTTGTATATAATATATTAATAATATAATATATTTAATTATTAAAAATCCGCTAGATGGCGCTATCTAGTCAACACATATAAAAAAGTGCTCCGCAAAATTTATTTAATTTTATTAATTCGCAACAACAAAACTAAGTTTTCACGGGATTAATTAGTGTATTATACTCGTAGATCATTGCTCTGGTGGAAGTGTTATCTAACCGTTGACTACAGTTATTTTTGTACAACACAGTGAATTAAAGTGTAACTTCGGCAGTGAAATAAAAGCCTCATAACTAAAGTGATCAGTCATAGCTTTTACCCATGAACGTAATTAGCATTTTAATTATATAGCCTCAAGCAAACTATAAGTATTAACTATAAAGTGTAATAAGGTAATCCTCGATATTAGTGTTCAACAACACTGGAATGCGAGAAAAAAAATCCTAAAGCATAAGTCATTTCTAACCGAACAGTGCATTCAAATAATTAAATAGTACAAAAGTGATCACAAATTTCGCAGTTGTTGAGAAGTAGTACCGTGGTCTAGACGCTTACAGTGCCGACTTTACTTTCGAACACAAGGTGGAGTGTTCGAAACCAGTTTGAATAGAAATTTGTCTTTTTGGATTGTCTTATTTGATTTTCTAAAGTATATTAACGACTACACAAGCCATAGACTTGGGACTGTATGAATTAGACTTATCCGAAAATATTAACTTCGTCTATAGAACGACATCTAGTGATAATAACTCGAACGGCAATCGATAAGTGAAAGATGCCTTTGAAAGCAAAAATAGTGGTACACAAAAGCCACAAGATGTCGCCACTTGTAGTCTGTCAGGCATGTAAAAGGCAAAGAATCCGAAAAGACACTGTGACATGTATAGTGTGCAAAAACCACTATGACTATGATTGCATCGGCGCGGCAGTAGGCGCAAAACATACAAAAAACATGAACATAAGTGCTTGGAGTGTGGCGAATGTAAACAAAAATCGAAGGAACGAAACACACCTGTTACTGATCAGTCATTTGTAACTCTGAGGAAGAAACAAAGCTCACTATGTCACAAAGAACTCTCCCCGGTACGCTCAACTAGCTGCCCGGCAGATGCAGGGAGCTCTCCTACTGATTCGGCTATCCATCAGGAGGACCTTCTAGCCTCGACCTTGAACATTACTACTACTACATTAAACGATACTGTAGGCATAACTGATCAGCCCTTATCAAGAAGTATGGACTGCAATGCGACTGATCTACTGACACTACAGGAATTGCAGGATATGCAAGACTCCTTGCAAACACTACAATTGGAACTAAGCAGCACGCAGAATGAGCTTGAAATCATTATTCTCGAAAACAATGACCTTCGAACAAAATAGAAAATTGAGAAAGGACAACAACACATTAAATAAATCTGCTAACCGACACAGTATGCAAAACACCAATGAGGAAGGGTAAATATTCCCTACAGCGGATAGAAGTAAGTGCTTTATGCACACCATCCCGGCGCTCGCAACCGACAGTGACAGACACCAATGGAATGGTCGCATTGATGCAGGATACAATCGTGGACTTGGAACACCAATTGAAAGAAGCGAGAATGGAAATAGATGTTCTCGGCGAAAAAATCTGTACGCTGCAACAGTTGATCCAGGAAACTCGTAGGGAAAATGTTATCTTATCTCAAAGGAATTCTGCTGCAAAAGAAGAAACCAATAGCTTTCATATATCGAACGAATCAAAAACTGTGCATTTTGACTAATTTAAACTTCTATGGTTCGCGGAATATAATTGATAATACTTTCGGGTGCCATTTTGATTATTGTAGGTATGTACTTGCGAACTGTACTGTAAAACATCTATTAAGTAACATTGACGGTAAGTTGCGAGGCTTCGGTATGAATGACTACTGCATTATTATGCTGAGTGGCAACGAATTTAAATATGCAGACAGCATGGATTTAGTAATCACTATAAGGGAATCCTTAAAACATATAAATTACACAAATATTATAATATGTACTCCAACATACATTTGCGGGGCCCCTATATATAATTATAAAATTGAATTGTTTAATAGCCAGCTGATTCAGGAGCTGTCCAGCTCTGCTTATGCGTATTACTTTGATACCAACAGCTACCTCTCCTTTGACATGTTCTCGATCAGTTCAGGTCTAATAAACAGAAATGGCATGAGAACTGTTTATAAGGCAATCATGGATATCATATACAAAGACATATGTACATATATATGCCCCCTTTCGTACCGCAACTGGAAGTAAGCAAACTTTTCCCATTTTTCTCTTGAATAGTAATGACACTAGGCAAAAACCTATCAAAAAAATAAATAGTATTAAGACGAAAAAACCCAGAAATAAAATACACGTTATGAAAAGTCTAATGTACTATCAGAACGTAAGGGGTTTACGTACTAAGACCACCATTTTCTACAAAAATATGCTTTGTTATTCCTATGACATTGTAACTCTCACTGAAACATTCCTTAATGGTTCGGTAAATGACGCTGAATTGTTTCCACCAAACTATACTGTACTGCGGAAGAACAGACGCGGTGACACTGGATATGGTGGTTTATTGCTGGCTGTTAAAGATTGCTATACAGTAAAAAGGATAACTGATATAGACGGATTAACTGATGACAAGGAAGTGTTATTTGCGTTAATATCAAAGAAAAATGTTAACTTGTGTTTATGTATTGTGTACCTGCCGCCTAGTTGTAAGGCTGAGCAGTATTTGGATGTACTATCATGTATAGAGAACGCCATTAGTGCCTACAGTGCTCATAGGTGTAGTGTAGTGCAGTTCGTGGTAGTGGGTGATTTTAATCTTAATTCCTGTTCCAAAAAAACTGTGTCGCAATTTGAAATATTTTTGGAATTCTGTAGGCTGCGACCTTGTAGGGATATTTACAACAATATTAAGGATCCTTCAGGACCATTAAGTTGAATTCCTAATATCATATCACATTCCTAAATACATCTTAGACCTGGTTCTAACCACTGACGATCCTAAAAATGTCAACATAGTATCCGATATCGAGCCTCTTGTAAAATTAGATACCGGTGCAGAACACCCTGCCCTGGCAATATGTGTATCTGACTGTGTTTAAAACTAATTTAGTAATCAATCCCCCTCCTCTACCGGTGTGCGACAGCTCGAAGTACTCTGGCCCCGAGTGGAACTTTCGCACAGCGAATTTTTATGGGCTATATGCTGAAATTACATGTTTAGATTGGAACGGCCTTTTTATGCAGGCTGACATTAATGTAACTGTAGATACCCTATACAAAAAGTTATACGGTGCAATCAGTAACCACGTCCCTCAAAAAAGTATCCCGCACAGTCAACAATATAAATATCCAACATGGTTTACTGGAGAGATAATACATTATATAAAATTTAGGCAAAATGGATTGGAATTCAATTGGGAGCTATTTAAATATTATAGAACTAAAGTTAAGGCTCTTATTAATAGTGCGTATCAAAGTTATTTAAATATACGATATTTCCAGGCCAGAAAATAACTAATGATCCTTCTAAATGTTGGGAATATGTTAGGAACAAAAAGAAGAACAGACAGCTGAGCAAGGAGTACACGTATAAAGGTAGAACAGTTCAGGGACAAGAAGCTACTGACTCCTTTGCAAGTAGTGATGGACGGGACTCGAGTTTTTTAAGTCCAAATTTAGGGACTAGACTCTATTTTTGGAGACTGAACTCATAAAAGAGAGCTCAAGCCTTTTTATCACTGAAAAGACTTGCGAGTCCTCACAATTTGACTCGAGAACTTGAGTCTTTTAACCATAATATATTTAAAAAGACTTTTAAGGCTCGAGTTCATTGCTAGTTCCGAAGTCTTTTTAAAAAAAGTGAGTTCTATTTCTATTGATATAAATTTTTAGAAGAAAACCACGATGCTTAACACATAGACGCCTGTATAGTTTTGTTTCCAAGTCGATTTCTTTTCTTGTTTATTAAATTTCCCGATGCAGAAAATGCTTGCTCGCTGGGCACGCTAGTTGCCGGAATACATATTACATGGTAGGCCATTTTCGATAGTACCGGCAAATTTAATTCTTGGTGTTTCCACCATGCCAGTACATCAATATGTTCGGGTCCCATTGGCATTAACAAGTATTTTTCCAATTCATTACTTGGTCTTATTATCTGTTGGTATAGTGAAGAAAGAAAATTTCTCTACGGTTCTATTACTGTAGCAGGCTGTACTTCATCACTAGAGCTTGCTAGACAATTTTCACTGAAGAAGTTCTTCATAATTTGAAGTGTAAGTGTGTCACCCATTTTAGTGTAATAATCAATTTTTAACGAAGATCTATAATCACTGCGAATTTGGAATAATTTGTACGTAACAGGGGCTTATATTGTTTTAATTTAGAAAACATCGCATTTGCACAATCGTGAAGGAGTTCATCTTCAAATCGTTCTGTGATTTTATACAATAATCGTCGGTTATTGGAACAAGGTAAATTAAACTGGGGTATTTTGATTTTGACAATAAGAGAGTAGCGTCATAGAAAGGTCTAAGAAATTCAACTATCTTTTTAACAGTGTCCTAATTTTCTATGAAGTACTTATTAAAATGCTTAATGCTTTTGCAAAGTTCGTCTAAAACTGCTCTTTGATCATAAGCTCGTCCCAGCATTAAAAGCATTAAATGTAGAATTCCATCTTATGTGCATTTGTTTGATTAAACTTAATCTTTTCTTTTTGTAACAATTCACAATTTTCAAAACTACTCACACACAATAATATATATACCTACACACGTTTACAAAATAAAACGCTTCTCGTAATCAAGGAGGATTCTCAATTACGAACTGGACCAATTGCGAATTGGACCAATAGCGAACTGGACCAATTGCGAACTGGACCTATTGAGACAGTTGGACATTTTGCGAATTGGACTAAAGGCAATAATTTACAAAAAAAATAAGAGGACTCGATTCTTTTCGATAATCCTAAATTCTCCAATATGACTTCAGTTTTTTAGAAGAGCTTGAGTCCCATAATAAAAACTCAGTTCAATGAGTCGAGTCTTTTTGCATTAGGACTCAACAAAAGAACTCAAGACTCAGAACTCAGGACTCATTTTAGTCGGAGTCTTGCGAGCTCTGTCAAAATGAGTCCAGTCCCGAAATTAGGACTTAAAGAACTCGAGTCCCGTCCATCACTATTTGCAAGCTACTTCAGTTCTGTTTTTCACAAAAACATTCCGCAATTAAACTCACAGATGGCGGATCATAATGCGCATGGTCACCAGATTAGCATCCCACAAATCAATGGGGCTGACCTCAGAATTGCAGCACGGCGTCTCAAATCAGCATCGGTGCATGGACCGGACAACATACCTCCTTTCATCGTTAAGGATTGTCTATCGGTCCTCGAGGAACCACTACTGTACTTACATAATCTTGCCCTACAGCAGTGTTCCTATCCTGGTGGTTTGAAAGTTTCGCGTGTTACGCCGGTTCCCAAAAATGGGACATCAATAGGTGTTAGTAATTATAGACCTATAGCAATATTGTCAGTGTTCGGTAAATTATTCGAGGCTGTCCTCAATAGACGTATCACATCTCAAGTCTGTACTCTTTTGAATGACTCGCAGCACGTTTTCCGTCCAGCACTCTCCACCTTAACCAATCATATAAACTTTGTAGATTATTTAAAAACAAACGTAACGTCAGGCTGTCAAGTAGATGCGGGCATACTTTGATTTGGAAAAGGCGTTTGATCACGTAGATAATGATATACTCCTAAGTAAGCTTTCATCGATTGGATTCGATAAGCAGCTTATGAGATTTATTGCTGATTATCTCAAAGACAGAAGACAGTATGTTAGACTGGGAAACCATAGATCACAGGACTATTATACGAGGTCAGGGGTCAGTCAGGGAAGTACTCTTGGACCAACTCTGTTTCTTCTCATGATAAATGATCTACCTAGTGTCCTCTCCCGATCGAAATGTCTTATGTTTGCTGACGATTTGAAGTTGTTCGCATCAGTCAGGAGCATTAATGATATTGATGAAGTTGCAGAGTGGAGTGCAACTAATAAACTCACATTAAACATCTCGAAGTGCAAATTGATTACCTTCACGCGGTCCCGTTCACCAATAGTGATGCCGTATACGTTGGGTGGAAAGCAGCTTGAGCGTGTTACGACAATACGAGATCTCGGCTTAACGTTTGATTCAAAGTTAAACTTCCATGAGCACATAAATGAAACGTGTAAGGCAGCCAATAGATCACTGGGGTTCATACTTAGGACCGCATCCTAATTTAATGACGTTCATTTAGTAAAGCTCCTATACTACGCGTATGTGAGAAGTAAATTGGAATACAATGTTTTGTATAGTATGGAGCCCGTATGAAGTGACCCGTATGCTCTAATGATTGAAAGAATACATCGCAGGTTCGCCCGGTATCTTTACAAGCGCTCACACGGATATTATCCTTATCTATATCCCTCCATGTTTGTCATAGGTATGGTAGGTTTGGTAACCCTCGAGCTGAGGCGAAATTTCATACACGTAGTACACTACTACCTGGTACTGAACAATAAGGTAGATAATCCGTCAGTCATGGAATGTATACATTTCTATGTGCCAGATAATTATATGCGTGCCACTGGACGTCGTCGGCATTGCCTTCTCGCAAAGCCACCGACATGGCGTTTGGCTCAGGCTGCCACTTGCCCCACCTCAAGGGCGATAGATTTAATTAATGGTTTGCTACAAGCGAATCCAGATATAGATTTATTTTCTGACAACATATACCTGTCTAGCCATAAATATTGTTACGAAGAAAAAACATTTTTTTTTATTGCAAATAATATTTATTACTTTTACAGTGTGTTAGTTTAATACATAAATATAAAACAATTTAAAATATAAAAAGCTTATTCGAAGTGGTCTCCATTGGCTGCAACACAGTCCTTTAAACGTTGAGGCCAGTTATCAATAGAAGCACGCACTCTTTCCATGGGAAAATTCTTCACTGCCAATCGTATGGATTGTTTTAGGGACTCCAAATTATCATGGCGTTTAGAGCAAGCCATACTCTCTAAAAATGACCATAAATCATATTCCAGCGGATTAAGATCGGGACTAGACGACGGCCAGTCTTCAGCTCTGATGAAGTCCGAAACGTTCACTTCCAACTAAGACTGCGTGGACCGAGCTTTATGACCCGGCGCTGAGTCTTGTTGGAAGGACCATACCTACTTGGTTATTGAACATGGTGTTGTTAAGGGGTTTAACTACCTTCTCAAGAATTGTATCTTGATACACTTGTGCCGATGTTTTGATACCTCAGTCACTCCTTCATAGCTAACACCCCACCAAACCATCACTGAAGTCGGATAATGCCCACGTTGCACTCTGTCGACTAATTGGGAAGCTTCCTTAGAGCTTTGAGCATAAATACGGTCATTTTGTTTGTTATGTTACGACGGCCGTCGATATCTCGACAACTAATAATCGAATCTTCAAGAAATAAAAACGCATTGTTAGTGACGAGGTACTCTACCGAATGGCATAGAAAAATCTAGAATCGTCAACACAAAGTCACAACCTACCTACGAGTACCTACACACTCTTTTGAATAAAAACAAACAATAGGTAAATATCGAGAATGTACTCGAAGGTCAGTGACGGCGGCAAGATCAAAGAATAGGTATTTATCGCTCGCGAACTTTCTAGATAATTCGATCCTCCTAATTGAGAGGTATAAAAACATGCTCGCATAGCGACACGATTCATTCTGTCTTTGAGACCGAAAGCGAACACAGCGAACTTAAGCGACTAAAGAAGATTCTACCTGCGACCTGAGCAACGACTGTGGACTACTGTGAACTAGGTACTGAGCGACTGGAACTGTTGAAGTGTACTGTGTGTACTAGTGATTAAATTGTCTAGTTTGTGGTGAGCTAATAAATCTCTTCGTTGAGTAAACGGCATTTAATTGTACCCCGTGCACGTAACAGTTAAAATGTTGCTCAATTGTAAAGATTTTCTCATCCGTAAACAAAATTTTTCTGTGACCTCCCTTTGCGTACCGCTTCAGTAGTTGCTTCGATTTTACCACCCTATTCTTTTTTAAATTATCAGTTAAAAAATGACCAGTGCGTCTCTTATAGGCTGCAAGTCCTAAATCATCTGCTCTGGCGCGGCTACTGCCCAACCTGAGGGGCCCGGAGGACTCCTGCAGGAGACTCTACGCGGGTGTCGTGCGGTCCATGGCCCTGTACTGGTGTCCCGTGTGGGCGGACACCCTGAGTAATCGGCACATGCCTCTGCTGCAGCGTCCGCAGCAGAAGTTGGCGTGCCGCATCATAAGGGGGTACCGCACGATATCTTTCAACGCGGCGAGTCTCCTCGCTGGATCGCCACCATGGATCCTGGAAGCGAGATGCCTTGCGGCGCTATACCGGTTCCGAAAGGCGGCGCGGGAGTGGGGTCACGATCCCGAGCCCGAAGAAATTCGGGCCGTGAGATCCCGGCTCCACAGGGAAATGGTGGCGGAATGGGAGATACGACTTGGGCGACCAGGCGCAGGGCACGCCGTAGTAGCGGCGGTAAGACCCATCATGGGGGAGTGGCTAGAGAGGCCACACGGCAGCCTCTCGTACCGTCTGACGCTGATGATCACCGAGCACGGATGCTTCGGAAAGTATCTGCGTCGGATGCAGAAAGAGCCAACGTCCGAGTGCCATCACTGCGACGCGAGCGAGGACTCAGGTCCGCACACGCTCACCGAGCGTCCGGCGTGGGAGACGCCGAGGCGGGAGCTTGTGGCGGCCCTGGGAGTGAGGGTTCTCACGCTCTCCACCTTGCTTCGCGGCGATGGTTCGCTGCGCGGATGCGTGGGCGGCCGGCGCCTCCTTCTGCGAGCAAGTAATGCTCGTGAAGGAGGAGGCGGGGCGGGAGCGGCAGCGGGAGCGACGAAGGATCGCAAGACAAGCTGCCCGCGTACGAAGGCAACTCGGGCGTCTGAGGTCGATGAACGACCTCCGCCCCCCATGAGCGCCGGTCTGGGGGTGACAGGTGGAGCTGCCTGTCACCCTGGCAGAAGCAGGCCGCGGCGGTGGCGCGCGGGGCGCGCCTCCCCTTCTCCGGGGACGAGTTGGGGACTCTGTAGTCCCCACACCCTAGAAGAGGGCCAGATCGTGAGAGATGGCCCTGGGTCGGCCGGGGTGCGAGGGATATGCCTGTCAACCTCACTTTCGGCAACCAAAGCGACCCAAAGGCGGCGTGAATTTTAGTCGGTTCGAGTCCGACATAACCTCCTCCACCGGCTCCGGTGGGGAGGTATCCGTGGGGATTTTGCGCATGTAAAAAAAAAACTCCCGAGATAAAATCTTTTGCTTTCGGACAGGATTTCTTCGAATTCTTTCCCTTACTGCTTTGACCACCTTTTTCGTACGAACACTACGTGGACGGCCAGATCTTTTTCTGTCACAAACAGAGGAGGTCTCATTGTACCTATTAATAGCCCGGTACACAAACATTTGACTAATACCAAGCGTATGGAGAGTTTTAAAAATTGGAGATAGTTTTTTTGTTTTATTGGAGAGTTTTTTACATTCGGCTCCATACCAACTTTGTGTAATGCAATCACAGCGATTCGGTTTTCTTTATCACCCCACTCCATTTTAATATAGCAAAATATTGTACAATGTATTGGCGCCAAAATTAGAAAACACAATGAACAATCGTATAAAAATGACAGATTCCAAATTCAAATGTAATATCTTTCTTATTTTAATTGTAACAGTATTTATGGCCAGACTAAGTATGTAATGGCAAAAAACGTCGTATCATTTTTTTTCGTAGGGTGTTTTTTCTCTGGTACAATTAATATTAGTATTGCAATTTATTAGTTATTTTAATATTGACTCCTCTAATTAGTTGACTTTTGATTATTTAGATTACTTAATGATTGTTTTAGATTATTATTGATTAATGTTCATTGGAAATATTATTTGAATGTTTTTATTGCTTGATTATATATTGTAATGAATAGCTCATTATTTTCAAATTGATTACTGTAATTATTTGTAATATTAACTATTCTAATGATTTGTTATTTTAATATTTGTATTTGACAATTGAATTGCATGGTATTAGTTAAATATTAATTACATACATACATACATAAAATCACGCCTGTCTCCCATAGGGGTAGGCAGAGATCACGGATCTCCATTTGCTACGATCCTGACATACTACTCTCGCTTCATTCACTCTCATTACATTCTTCATGCATACTCGTCGGCTTAGAGTACTCCTGACCTGCCCCTTTTCTAGAACTTCCCCGATTTGGTCCAGGTATGTGCGCCTAGGTCTTCCCCTTCCGACAGTACCATCCACACTCGCCTCATACACCTGTTTCGTTAGTCTTCTTTCATTCATTCTCTCAACATGACCAAACCATCTCAACATTCCTCTCTCAATTCTTATCACTACATCTTCTATCACTCCACATCGTTCTCTTATCACGCTATTTCTCACTCTATCTTTCAAGGTCAAGCCACACATACTTCGCAACGCACGCATTTCTACTGCATTCACTCTACTCTGATGCTTTTTCTGCCACACCCAACTTTCACTACCATACATAAGAGTCGGCACCAATACTCCTCCATGTACAGCCAGTCGTGCCTTTTCGGACACTTTCCGGCTGCTCATAAAGTTGTGTAGTGCCCCATTCACTCTATTTCCAGCCATCACTCTCCTTTCAACATCTTCTTCATGCTTTCCATCTCTCGTTTCGTGTTCCCAAAGATATGAACTCATTCACTTGTTCCACTTTTTCTCCATCTATACAAATCCTACATTTTGTCACGCATTCATCTCTTTCAAAAACCATAACTTTTGTCTTACTAACATTCACTTTCATTCCTTTCCTCTCAAAAGCTTCATGCATAGTTGTTACCATCTCCTGCAACTCATCTGCGAATGACGCCAGTAAAACCTGATCATCAGCATAAAGAAGACATTTGACGAGTAAATTCTTCATTCTTAAACCACATTCTTTATCTTTCAAATCTTGCAAACAACTGTCCATGAATAAGTTAAACAGCCATGGTGACGCTACACATCCCTGTCTAACCCCCTTTTGGATACTAAACCATTCAGTGTATGACCCATGTATCCTCATGCAAGCTCTGGGGTCCTCATAGAGAGACTTCACAGCTCGAATAAGTCACCCCATACATAGACAGTACCGACCAAAGTTCATTCCTCACCACTTTGTCATAGGCCTTTTCCAAATCCACAAATGCGCAATAGACCTTTTGACTCTTGGCCAAAAATTTTTCGGCTATGCTTCGCAATGAAAAGACCTAATCCGTACATCCCTTTCTAAAACCCGCTTGTGCATCCCATATTTTCTCATCGGTTTCTTTCATAACTCTCTCAATCAACACTTTCGCATACAGTTAATATTAATTAGTGTAACATTATAAGCGCTTTGGTGCTATTTCACTGTAAGCTTGTATTGTCTGTGGAAATAAATAAATAAATCAATCAATCAATTAGCCTGCCGAGGTCCACTGCGGAACTAAGGCCTCTCCCAATGTGCGCCATTTTTATTGTGGCGTCTGTTCATTGGGAGGGTTTAGCCTACTATTACCGAGCGGGTTGGCAAAGGGTTTGTTCTCGAGTTTTCCTTCTGAGGTCGTTTCGACCTCGGCAGAATATGGGCCACGAGCCGCAACTCCCCCTCTATATTTCGGTAGGAGTTGCCGCTTCTGTTGCTCAGGGTGCACCGCGTGGAGGTTTTCTAGCCCGCCCATCCATCTCTCAATAAATTCAATACGTCTCATTCTCAAGAAAGGTTCACGTCAGCCTGGCAGCCGGTTGTAAAGCTGAGCCCAAACTTTCCTATAAGCTGGTACATCTGCTGATTAATGGACAAGAGTCTCGTGTAGGCTTTCCTCTAGAGTTAAGAGGTCAGATCAGTCAGAATGCAACGAAATAATGGAATAGGGATGATGACAAGATCACCCGATTCTACCCAATACTGCTTGATTTCTTAGCTTTTGCTGAAAATTATTGCCTTGCAAAATAAAATATTGCTAAATAAACTGAAACTATGACTTTTTATTATTTTTAGTTCCCAAAGTTGGTCAAAATGTATACAATCTAATTTAATCATTTATAATAAAAATTATAAAGGATTCAATTAGATTAGATAGATTTCATATTAAATATCAAATGACTTTTATTATGAACTACATATGTGTAACCGCAACGCAGACCGAGATAAATGCGATATTCTCTTGCATGTAGAGCAATTTGCGCATTTTTACCTGTATATAAATTTAAAAATATTGTTAAAGTAAATTGTGCCACTAAGGCTATTATAAAATCCAAGAATACTTGGATGATAAACAAGCTTGGAAATGAGCTGTTCACTCAACTATGCTACTGAAGAAAATTTTTGTATTTAGATTAAGTAGACTAAGTGTGTGTTTGTAAATAGACCAAAAAAAAAATGCCCGCTGAGTTTCTTGCTCTTCTTTTGTATGAGGAAAACTTACATTTCTGTCTTCTTTTGCTTCTGAAGATGGTCGTGGTCTTATGCTACGGCAATTTTTGAAGCTCCATAAAATTATAATGATCATTATTAATGACACAAATACGGCACCTCCTATATAGTAGCAGTATTCATAATGTGTGGAATGCAATTGAGTTATTGATTGATTGATTGATTCGTAATCTGAAATTTTTAAAAAGTAGTATGAGTATAACCTTAATTTAAGTACTACTATAGACACAGCATTTCTAAAAAATGTATCGCAATGAGTATTGTCTAAGCATAGACTATATATAAACTATTCCTAGAAGCAATAAGAGTCATTTCAACGTGGCGTTAAAAAATGTTATACCTAAGTTGAAATATACATACATCCCCTGACATCCACATTTTGGCTAATCTTAAAAACAATGGCAATCCGGAAATGTCGACAGGAGTGAAACTCTTTACTCCTGTCGGAAAAAATCAAAAATCTGTCTCAGAACCATAAAAATTAATACCTTTTTAATAATAGAGAAAAAGAGCGAGAAAAATACAATGCAAAATTGTCTCCTACATTAATTTGTAGGCTCACACTACATTAACATCATCCTTATGTTAATCGCAGTCGCATCCGACCTTATCGAGAGCGACTGCCCTCTGACACCCCAACCTCTGTTGTGATTTTTGTTGTATATTGAACCTAGACATGTTACATAGCTGCACTACTATACGGTATAGACATATTTATGTGTGTATATTAACCATAGGTATCTATTTGATTATATTCAAGTAATATCTGTTGAGAATGTTTAGATGTAGGTACCTAATGTTATTGTATAGGCGCGGGCTTTGGTCCAGCGCGCGGCGCTCGCGTCGCCGCGCTGACCGCAGCCCAGTCGTATCGATGCACCGACGCTGTATGCATGTCCGCCGCGCCTTGAATTGTATCGCTTCGTAATTGGTCGTGATTGCCTAAATTTAAGTATTATTTTCTATCCTAGTGCTATCTGTCATCTATCGCTCAATTCGCCTTCTTTTCTGTCTTTTCTGTCTACTCTTAACTCTAACGAACTGTACCTATCTTTCTATTGTGTCGGTATGTGAATAAACTTTCTTTTTCTTTAACGTGAGTTGCTTATTTCGATAGCCCAACTCCACACTGGTGACCCCGGTTTTGAACAATAATAATAAAATGAGTGACGATAGCAGTGATTCCGCAAAAACCGCCGGTTCTACTACGGATAAAAATGTTACTACGCGAAAGACGCGTAAAATGCGTTACTATTGCAGCCATCACGACACGTCATCCGACGCACGGAAACTTACTATTAAGGTGGCAAAATTTTCATTGGAAGATCCGGAACTGTGGTTTGCGCTTTTAGAAAGCCAATTCAATACACTTGGTATCACCGATGACTCCCTAAAGTTCAGTACTGTTGCGACCAACCTTAGCATATATCACGCCAAGACGGTAAAGGATATTATACTGAACCCTCCTGCGGTGAACCGTTATGAGAAGATCAAGCTAGAACTTCTGCGACGTCTCTCCGCTTCACACGAGATGAAGGTCAAGCAACTTTTGACGCAAGAAAAACTGGGTGACCGTAAGCCTTCACAATTTTTGCGACACCTGCAAGACCTGGCTGGCTCATCTGCCGCCGAAGATATCGTGAAGCAGATCTGGAGCAACCAGCTCCCTATTGGCGTGCAAACAGTACTGGCGTCTCAGCCCACGCACTCCCTGGAGCAGTTGGCTGACCTAGCCGACCGCATCTACGACTTAACCGCGTCACCTGCGGTAGCGTCTACGTCAGCGGCCCCAGCGAGTAGTAGTTCATCGAACGAGATCGCAGAACTGAGGAAGTTGGTGGAGTGTCTCGCCGTTAAGATTGATGAGCAGTCGCGTAGGTATGCTCGACCTCGCGACCGGTTCAAGCCCCAGCGCGGGCGATCGCCCGCCCGTTCCCGGTCCAGATCAGCTGAGAATTACAACAAGCATCCTATTTATTGGTACCACGTCAGGTTTGGGCCGAAAGCACAACACTGTCTAACTCCGTGTGACTACGGTAAGTCGGGAAAAGACACAGGCAGTCGCTAATGGCGGCTGACGACTGCCCGACATCTTCAGGTCGCCTCTTCGTCACGGACCGCAACACGAACACTAAATTTTTAGTGGACACTGGAAGTGATCTGTGTGTGTTTCCTCAGTCCGCGCTTCGTGACCGACGTACAAAAAGTGAGTTCCAGTTATGTGCTGCTAATGGGACCATTATAGACACTTTCGGTAGCATAGATATTAATTTAAATTTAGGTTTAAGACGCGATTTTCAGTGGCGTTTTACTGTAGCTAATGTAACTAAAGCTATAATTGGCGTAGACTTTCTTAGTTTTTACAACCTAATTGTTGATGTCCGTTATAAACGCCTTATTGATAACACTACTTCTTTATTTTCTAGTGCTTCAATTGTTACAAAGGATGTATGTTCGGTGAAGGTCGCAACGGGTGATACGAGGTATCATATTTTACTGGGTAAGTACCCTGATATTACTCGCCCGTCAGGTGCTCCGTGGACTCCGAAGCACAAGACTGTGCATCATATTCGTACCACGCCCGGCCCACCCGTGCATTGTACTCCCCGCAGGCTCGCTCCGAACAAACTACTGATAGCTAAAAAGGAATTCGAACTTATGCTACGTAACGGCACCGCGCGTCCTTCGGAAAGCCCCTGGGCTTCCCCCTTACACCTAGCTCCGAAAATGGATAACGGCTGGCGACCTTGTGGTGATTACCGGATGCTTAATGCCCGGACCATCCCAGACCGTTATCCCATTCGACATATTCATGATTTTGCTCATGCTATATCTGGCTGTAAGGTGTTTAGCACTATAGACCTGGTGAAGGCCTATAATCAGATTCCTGTCTTCGAGGACGACATCCAGAAGACGGCGATCAACACACCCTTTGGTTTGTGGGAGCTACCCTTCATGGGGTTCGGACTCCGAAATGCTGGTTCTACGTTCCAGAGATTCGTGGACGAGATGACCAGAGGACTGGATTTCGTATACCCATACTGCGACGATATTCTTTGCTTCTCTAAAAATGATCTCGAACACGAAAATCACCTCCAGCAGCTGTTTGAGCGCATGAACGAGTATGGCGTGCTCATCAATACAGCGAAATGTGTCTTCGGAGCCAGTGAGGTAACATTTCTCGGCTACCACGTTTCGGAAGCTGGCACCAAACCTCTTAATTCTAAAGTGGATGCCATCACTGATTTCCCTGCCCCAAAAACAATCAGACAACTGAGGCGTTTCTTGGGCATGGTAAATTTTTATAGACGTTTCCTGCCCAATGCAGCCCTTATCCAAGCCCCTCTTAATGCTTTACTGGCTGGTTCGGTTAAGGCTTCTCAACCCGTTGACATAACTGGTGAGGTCCTCCTCGCTTTTAATAAGTGCAAGCAAAGCCTCGCTAATGCTGCATTGCTCGCACACCCTGACTGCAATGCCAAATTGGCGCTAGTAACCGATGCGTCTGACACTGCTATGGGTGCAGCTTTGCAACAACTCAAGGATGGTAATTGGCAGCCACTTGCATTTTTCTCGCGCAAACTTACACCCTGCCAACAAAAATACTCGCCTTACGATCGCGAACTGTTAGCGATTTACGAAAGCGTTAAATACTTTCGTTTCATGCTTGAGGCTAGACATTTTATTATCCCTCAGGAGTGGTAGGTCTTATTCCCTGAATGTACACTCGATTTACTTCGTCTTATTCTCGGAAGGTCTACTTCCTTGAACGTCTACATCCCGGAAGGTCTACTTCTTGGAAAGTTTACTTCCCAGAACGTCTACTTCCTGGAAAGTCTACATCCCGGAAAGTCTACTTCCTTCGGTGTGGTTAACCTTAAATTGCTAATAGACTTAAGCATTCACATAAAATGCAAATAATTTAACTCATTTAAAAACTAATTTGATATATTAAAGAAATAACACATTTAATGTAAATAACCGGTAAAATAAAGTAAGTACAAGATAATATCTATATAAGTCTATATAATGAGCTCCTACATGAGCATAGCCATGAGATAGATATTTTCAGCCTTAGTTTCTCAACATACAAGAATGCTGTTAAAAAGGTTATAGCCAAGCTATAAATTTGTTGTTGCTTTGTTACAGGGATTAATTACTATGTCTAATTTTTTAACCATGATATCTTGTAATTGTCCTATTGTTTTGTTTTGTTTGTTATTTTTGGTATTTAATTATTATTTTTATTATTATACTTAATGCACGCTTTTTAATTGTACCATGCTGAGTACACATGTTTTGGAACTCAATCTGGAACCGAACCTTCAAATGATATTTTGTAAAATTTTGATTGTTTTCTGTTTTGTGTGCCATATAAATAAATGGTTCGGTATAATAATGTCAAATAAATTAAAAATGTTCAAAAAATAATGTCCAGAAATAATTCTATAGCACTTAACAGTAAGAAGTATGACCACACTTTCCTGAGAGGGGTTGACTATCTTTTGTATTTTCTAGGAGTAGACATTCAGGGAGTAGACATTCAAGGAGTAGACATTCAGGGAAGTAGACGTTTCGTGAAGTAGCCAATACAGGAATAGACGTTCCGAAATAAAGTCAAAAAATACACAGTGTACGTTCAGGGAATAAGACCCACCGCTCCTGAGGGTTTATTATATTCACTGACCATAAGCCGATTACTTTTGCCTTCCGTGAACGAAAGGCTAAGTGTTCGCCTCGTCAGTATCGCCACTTAGACTTCATTTCGCAATTCACTACCGACATTCGCCACATATCTGGCAAAGACAACGTCGTAGCCGATACGCTGTCGCGAATCGAGGAATTGCAGATGCCAATTGACCTGGATCTTTTGGCCGAGTCTCAGGCCCATGATTCTGAGCTTCTCCAATTTTTAGGTGATGAATTTTCACTTCGACTGAGAAAGCTCAAAATTCCCGGTAGTACGAGGGAACTGTATTGTGACGTCAGCACATCACAACCTCGTCCTTTTGTAACCCAATCGTTGAGAACATCACTGTTCGACAGCCTTCACAGTCTTAGCCATCCAGGCGCTTCGGCAACCACAAAGTTGGTGGCAGAGAGGTTCGTCTGGCCTGGCATGCGTAAAGACTGTCGAGAGTGGTCTCGGAATTGCTTGGCTTGTCAACGCTCGAAGATTACTCGTCACGTATCTGCTCCTTTGGGTACGTTCGATCTGCCGCACGCCAGATTCTCTTTTATTCACGTGGACATCATAGGTCCACTCCCATATTCACAAGGCTTCCGGTATTGCCTGACAGTCGTGGACCGTTTTACCCGCTGGCCCGAAGTCACGCCAATGGTGGACATAACAGCGGAAACCGTTGGTAAGGCACTAATGTCCTGGATATCCAGACATGGGTGTCCCACGGATATTGTCACTGACCGCGGTCGGCAGTTCGAATCCTCACTTTTCCAGTACCTTGGAAAAGTGATAGGATTCAAACACCGCCGAACAACCGCATATAGGCCAGCGTGCAACGGTCTAGTGGAGCGCTTCCACAGGCAGCTGAAGGCAGCAGTGATGTGTCACGCAGATGACAACTGGGTTGATACCTTACCTTTAGTATTATTAGGAATTAGAGCTTCCTACAAAGAGGACCTAAATGCTTCATTGGCCGAGCTGGTGTATGGCGAGCCTCTGCGTCTTCCTGGTGAATTTTTCCAAGCAACTGCACCAGACTCCACCGATTTATCGGACTTTACGACTCGCCTACGCCATTTCACTCGAAAGCTCTGTCCCTCTCCGGCTTCTCGCCACAACAAAGATAAAATCTTTATTTATAAGGATTTAAGTACTGTTGGCCATGTATTTCTAAGGGTGGATGCATTACGAGGTGCTTTGCAACCTCCTTACTCCGGCCCATATGAAGTGCTTGAGCGTGGGGATAAAACGTTTAAGATTTTGGTTAAGGGCAAAAGTGTCACGGTATCCATAGACCGCCTCAAACCGGCTTATATACTTGTTGATCCTACCCCTAACAACGTACCGTTAACCACTCCCACACCTACTGCCAACTTTCACCCTGAACCTACTCAGGAAGTCCCAGCTGAATCGCATACCAGAACTACCCGTTCCGGCCGCAGAGTTCGTTTTCCTGACTACTATCGCCCGTAGTGACGGTCTCTGGGGGGGAGTGATGTAGGCTCACACTACATTAACATCATCCTTATGTTAATCGCAGTCGCATCCGACCTTATCGAGAGCGACTGCCCTCTGACACCCCAACCTCTGTTGTGATTTTTGTTGTATATTGAACCTAGACATGTTACATAGCTGCACTACTATACGGTATAGACATATTTATGTGTGTATATTAACCATAGGTATCTATTTGATTATATTCAAGTAATATCTGTTGAGAATGTTTAGATGTAGGTACCTAATGTTATTGTATAGGCGCGGGCTTTGGTCCAGCGCGCGGCGCTCGCGTCGCCGCGCTGACCGCAGCCCAGTCGTATCGATGCACCGACGCTGTATGCATGTCCGCCGCGCCTTGAATTGTATCGCTTCGTAATTGGTCGTGATTGCCTAAATTTAAGTATTATTTTCTATCCTAGTGCTATCTGTCATCTATCGCTCAATTCGCCTTCTTTTCTGTCTTTTCTGTCTACTCTTAACTCTAACGAACTGTACCTATCTTTCTATTGTGTCGGTATGTGAATAAACTTTCTTTTTCTTTAACGTGAGTTGCTTATTTCGATAGCCCAACTCCACAAATTCATACTTTTGTATTACTTTTGTTGATTTACATGCCAGTTCTGTACGTTCCGTCTATGTTATTATTTAAGTCTGAGACTAGTCTAAGTCTGAAACTTACCAGTACTGGAACTTTCCACGTCAGGTTTATAAGTGGGCCTTAAAGAGATAGGGCCTGAGTCGTCCAAATCCGCCGCTTTTGGTTTATTATATACGAGCATACGTTTTTCCTCAACATATCTTGTAATTTTAGACTCTTTTCTTTTGAGTTTGAAAAACATGCAAGCTAATATAGAACTGTTGTGGCTTTGAGTAAAAATATATTTGTCTTTCTTCTGTAATACTTCTACTATTTTGTCTCCATTTATTAATATTATATCTGGGAATAGAAATATATAAGAGATTATATTTGATAAGTTCAACTACTAAGCAGGAGGTACGGGTTGGACTCCAGCTCAGTGTAAATATTTGTATGCATGAATATGTATGTTTGCATTGGTATTGGTCTGGGTGTCTCTATATATGATATGTATATATTTACAAAAAAAAGTGTCTAAGTATGTTTATCCACATTCTAGATTTCATAACACAAGCTAATTGAGTTATTTTTACCATGGGTCTAGATAGCGTTGTGTAGAATGTTATGGAATATTCATATAGTATAGTTGTAAGAGCATTGTCGCATTGGTTTTATTACTGTAAAGGCGATGTACCTAAATAAATAATTAAAAACAATGAGGCCGTATTCGCTTTTGTTCTACTCTAAATATGTATGTCTGTGTGTATGTCAGTTGCGGTCTAGAGGGTGCATTTCTTAACCGATTTTTACCAAAGACACACATTAGCTTTGATGTAAAACAACTTTCCTCGAGAATTTTTTTCTGATAGGAGGGATTTTAAGGATTTTTGGTTGAAACAACATTGTTGTAAAAAAAGATCATGCATCGTAATGATGAACTTCGTTATAAAATAATAGATGACAATAAGGAGGGAAGTTTGCTGTAGCGTTTTTTTAAAGAACGAAATTGTCTTTATTTCTTGATGAAACATCCAGGGCTTTTCAAAATAAGAAGATACGCATAGATAGCATTCTGTAGAATGTCCTAGCTATATATAATATTTGAACTGGTTGAACATTCGCCTCTTTCCAAGGCAAAGGCACTGTACCCGAGCTGTAGGACAGCCGGTACAGCCAATGCAGACAATTGCAGCATTGCATTGCAGACAACTCCGCTGCACATTTTTGCAAAACCACCGCTGGAATACCATCCGGACCACTGGCTTGCCGGACATCGAGTGATTCATATTCATTTATTACTTGCAAATATGGGTTACATAAGATGTTATATAGATTAAATAGTGTCACCATATTTCACCTTAATAGGCATGCAATTCTTATAATACAACAAGTCTAATAATTATAATCATTAATTGATACAGGCTAATATAAAATAAATAATTTATAATTGCAGCACTGCACGGACATCGCGTTGCCTGATATGGATATCAGGCATTGCGTGGTCACTGTCGGTGGCTGCATACCACAATCATCGATTCGGGAGTTGGCCGCAAAGAGATTAACTAGCAGATGGGCCAGGGATACATCAGGGTTACGCAGCGGAGGCAGCGAAGGTTGGCAGACGTTGGCTTGCATGGCTTTAGTCAGTCGCCAGTAGCCACGGCTGCCCGTGGGATGCATCACTAGCTCTTGATCAAGCCGCGCTATGCGCAGGTCATCCGCTCTGACGTAGGCCCTTTTACAGACCTTTGTGGCTCTGTTGTATGCCGCCTTGAAGTGGCCCAGATTGGGGTGGTGCGTGGCGCGCGCCCTTACCCAAGCGTGGTATGCAGACTGTTTTTGTTCAACAACTTCCGCGCACAATCGCGCCCGAACCAAGGGCGCACCCCGCGGACACCGGTGATATCAGTATATGAGATATGGTATTCCAAACCCGGACTGATCTCACCGGTGACAGCAGTAGCACAATCCGATGGGTTCTTACCTTCAAAGCAACGCTTAATCCACGGTATGGACGCAAAATAGTCACGAAGTCCATCCCAGTCCGCTGACGAGTAGTGCCAGAGACGTCGCTTCCCCTGCACGAGTGTTTGGGGCGCTATAATAGGCACCGTGGAACAGACCAGGCAGTGGTCGGAGTTGCCTAAAGTGGCTGGCACCGACACACTGTACTGGTCCGGGTTACTCGTCAGCAGAAGGTCTAGCAGAGAGGGTGCTAAGCCCAACCTTCTTGGTATCCTAGTGACCTCATGCACCAATTGGGTCAGCCCGTGAGCCAGAGCAAATGTGTGGG
Organism: Eilema griseolum; assembly: GCA_963662185.1. Lineage (NCBI taxonomy): Eukaryota > Metazoa > Arthropoda > Insecta > Lepidoptera > Erebidae > Eilema > Eilema griseolum. The sequence goes on from OY759259.1 coordinate 9,081,203, forward strand.
CGGCTCTTCCCGCATGGTCTGTTTTGGCGGAGCCCAACCAGATCTCGTGGTGGGCGTTAAAATCCCCCAAAAATACCATTTCGGCGTTCGGAAATCGCTCCTGCGCATCATCTGCCGCCTGACTCAGATATTCAAAGCGTCAAGTTGTCTTGGTATCTCCTGTATGGGAACGGTAGAGGCACACATAGATCTGACTCATAGGTCCATGGTCTACGTGTACCCATAGGATAGAGAAGGATGGGTCCTCTAGGCAGCGCAAACAGCGACAGCAAACATCCGCCCTAACATACACGCACACCCCGGCTTTTGCACGAAAACTTTCCTCAAGAACATAGCCAGTGTAGAGTAAGTAGGTCGTGTCGTCAGGGCGGTATATTTGTGTCTCCGTTAGAAAAAACATGGCAGGTTTCGCCGTCTCTAGGTGTTGGTGGACGGCGTTGAGGTTTGCATGGAGCCCACAGATGTTAGTGGGCTCCACCTCAAATAGCAAGCTTAAAAGATTCTCTATATACCGAGTCTATGTACTGTCCCCAGGTCTAATTTGTCTAACTTATATACAATCATGTCACTTTCTCAGTAGCTCTGCACACACACATGTTTCCACTTATTTATATATTTATTTATTTTCACATAATTAGTGTAAAACATAACCTCAAATCACACGAAGAAAAGAGTAATAGAAAAAACGATAAATCACTATCATAAAAATTTACAATAACGCCATCTAGTAGCGAGTAGCGCAACAAGTGATACAAACTCTTGCGCAAACTGTATACTCCTAATAGCAATAGAGGGCACTAGTTGGTAGTAAATAATGGATGAAGTACTAAGAATGTTAAAAAATATTCAAGATGAGCTAGCAAAACAGAAACAAGATATGAAAGAAATGGAACAGAATATCAAAGAATCTATAAACAATAACGTGGACAAAAAATTTAGCCATATTGAGGCAAAAACAAATCAGCTAGAAAAAACGATTGAACAACAGCAGAGCAAAATAGAATATTTAGATAATCAACTAAGAAGAAGAAATATAATATTTTTTGGTATTGAGGAGAAAGAAAGGGGCTATGAAAGTTTACTATCTATAGTTATGGAAATATTAAACTTAAGAATGGAAATACCTTGCCAAAAATGGGAAATAGAAAACGTATTGAGAATGGGGAAACAAAACGCAGGTAAATTGAGACCGGTGGTGATTACAGTAACAACAATTATCAGAAAAATTGAAATTATAAAAATGAAAAAATCACTTAATGATGCTGGCACATACCTCAAAGAAGATTTCCCTCCTAGTGTGCTACAAAAGAGAAAAGAATTACAGGAAAAACTTCAACAAGAGCGCGAGGCAGGAAAAAAGGTAACAAACCGAAACCAGAGTCAGAGGTGATATTACTTGGGAACTTACCAGTACTCACGAAATCATTAACGTGATAAAGAAAATGAAAAGTAAGAGCACTTGTGGTTTCGACGGGTTACCTATAACAATATTTAAAGACAACATAGATATCTTAGCTGAACCGCTTAAAGTTTTTTATAATAGTTGCATGACCGATAGTATCTTTCCGGACCAACTGAAAATAGCCAAAGTCATTCCTATCCACCAAAAGGGTTCTACAAAAGACCCTAAAATGTATAGAACTATTTCCTTGTTGCCTACCTTGTCGAAGATTTTTGAAAAATTAATAGTCTAGACTCATAACACATTTGAATCGAAACAAAGTCTTAAATCTTAGACAATTTGGGTTTCAAACTGGCGTAGGCACGCAAAATGCGGTTGAAACTCTAGTGAGAAATGTTAGACGCGGACTAAACTCTAGGAAAAAGGTAGCCGGCCTCTTCCTGGACTTAAGCTCTGCCTTTGATACAATTAACCACAATCTACTATTATGTAAGTTAGAACATTATGGTGTGAGAGGCAAAGCTTTACAACTTCTCACATCATATTTTAATAATAGAAGAATGTTCGTTGAAGTAAAACAAGTCATGAATGGACAAAATGACAATGACAATAAGCAAAATATGACGAGTAATAAAACTTGTGAAAAGGTTTTTAGATCTAAGTTTGAGAGTAACAGCATAGGAGTTCCTCAAGGATCAATACTTAGTCCAATATTTTTTATAGTATTTATGAATGACCTGATAAAACATATAGAAAAAAGCTTAGAAGGATAAACGGCTAGTAGTCTTTGCAGATGACACAAACACCGTCATATCGTCATATCGTCCGGTGTTGGGGAGGCAGTTATGAGTATAACTTAAATAAGGCTTTTGTATAGCAAAAAAGGGCAATCCGCACCATAGTCTGTATTCGCCAGCAAGAATCATGTAGGGAATATTTCAGAGATCTAAATATCCTCACTGTGCCATCGTTGTATGTGCTTGTGCTAATGAAATACTTTGTTAAATGTGTACATGAGTTCGAAACAAAAGAGGAAAGAAAATTTAGGGAAAGTACTAGAAGGAAAGACTTCCAAACTAATTATATTCCACACCTTGACATTGTCAGACATGGCACTAGACACATGTCAGTAAAAATCTTCAATAAGCATCCCGATGACTTAAAATTGTTATTATACAAACGGGATTTTATTACCAAATTAAGGCAGTTTTTGCTAGAAGGCTGTTATTATTCTTTAGATGACATTATGAACTGTACCTAATTGACTTGAATTATAATGTATATGCTGTTTATGTAGATAGGTAGGTATATAAGATAATATTGATACTATGATATTTAACTTTATTTTCACATTGACATTTATGATTGATATTGATAATGGTTTTTTTGTTAAATTTTTGCATGACATGCCTCATTAATTATTATTCTTCCTACAATTTAATACAATGTAATTCAAAATTCAACACAATGTAAAAGTTGTTATGAATAAATAAATAAAAAAAATATATATTGCGTTACGATAAAATTGTTACATTAAAAACAAACCAACCCTCAACACCTACAGAAAGATACACAAATAAACGATTAATGTCCATTTCACCAGAAGATACGGGTAAAGAAACTGGAAAACCAAATAGCATAGAGGACCGAGACAATATCCTAAGAAAAATAAGCCACAAAGCATCACTGGTTTTTTGCGCCCATCTCAGTTGAATGTAAGTAGCCGAATGCCTCCAAGTAAGGATTCAGATAGCAGCCCAAAAAACTAACCAGCTCCTGCACGCCCTCTCTTTCTTCTTCTTCTTCAAGCCGGCTGGTCACCGTAGAGGAGTCGGACCACTGCCCCCTAAACCTCAAACAAAAGAGGAAAAGAAATATAGTAGCGAACCATGATAGTTTTGTTTCACCAATAAACAAAACTCTAAGTAAAAAACAGTCACTAGATCTCTTTGTTGCAAGTATCAATGTAGGAACTTTATTAGCAGACAGCAGACTAGTGGAATTAGAATATGCTATTAAACCAGTAAAATGGGATATAATAGGCTTATGTGAAACTAAAAGACCAACAGAAATAATAGAAGAATATACTGATTTCATCTTATATCATACAGCTGGAACAAATGGACAAAATGGAGTTGGATTTCTAATAAAAAAAAACATCTTAAAAACAACATCCTGAGTTTGAAAAGCTTCTCAGACCGAGTTGCAACACTTGAAATACAAGCTTCCGAGAATTCTATCTGGTCAATTATACAATGTTATGCCCCCACAGAAACAGACAACTACACGGCAGAAGATTTAGACACTATCTACCAAACCATAGGATATGCATTGGACTTTGTTCATAAAAGTAATATTATCGTACTTGGGGACTTTAATGCAAAAATAGGTGAAGCCCACACTAACGACGAATCCCACACGGACAGAGATTAGTTGAATTCGCCTTAGAAAAAGACTGATGTATCATAAATTGTATATTTCAATGTAAACCCCATAAGAAATGGAAATGGCACTCTCCCAACAAGGAAATATTTAATGAGATTGATTACATTCTAACAAAGAAACCGAGATATGTCAACAATTTTCAAATAATTAAGAAATTAAACTTTCAGACTGATCATAGGATGACACGATGTAAATTATCTCTAGATTATAAACCCCCTAGAAAGAAAATAAAATCAGTGCCATGGCTGAGAAACCTGCCAACTGTTTCAGAAGTAACCGCTAGGGAGTGGGAGAGTAAATTCTTGGAAGCAGTTAATTCATCTACAGAAGTGCAATACCAATACGATAAACTCGAGACTGAATTGAAAAGGTTTATGAACCAAAAAGAATAATATTAATGAGGAAACCAAATCTCTTCTTGAGTATAGGAAAGAGCTATACAGTAAAAGAACAACAAAAGAAATAAGATTCGAAATAACAGAAATAAGTAAAAAAATCAACAGGAGTATCGCACGACAGAGAAAAATAACAAGGCAGGGTACCTTCGAAAAGTTTATAAACAAAGCGAGAGCCCTACGGATGGCCTACAAAGAGCTAAGTAATAAATCTGTGTGGACCGAAAGAGTGAAAAGCAAACAGGGAGAGATTCAGTCAAGGCGTCCCGATATTATAAAGGAAGCCACACTTTTCTACAAGACTCTCTACACTGAGGTATCTGAATTCTCGAACACATAAATGTACGAATATAATGTACTGACCCCAAATATAAAACCACCAAGCTTTTTAAAGTCAGAAATTGAACATGCCATAAAATCTCAAAAAAAATGACTAGGCACCAGGGAGCGACAACATCACGAATGAAATGTTAAAATCATTATCTTCATCATTGTACAAACCTCTCCAAGTACTTTTCAATAACATCCTGGAAACAGAAGCCACCCCTGATCAGTGGTCACAGTCAACAATTATACTACTGCACAAAAAAGGAGATCGGAGTGACCTAAACAACTATAGACCAATAAGTCTATGTCTAATCTGTATAAAATTTTCTCCAAAATAATCTTACATCAATCATTTTAGATGAAAATCAACCACGCGAAGAGGCGGGTTTTCGGAAGACATACTCTACTATGGACCACATACAAGTTATAACCCAATTAATAGAAAAAAAAAGAACAGATACATTTGGGGCAGTGCCGCTAAGACACTACTTCTAGGTCTGGAAAGAGCACAAAGAGCGGTGCTCAAAGTAATGTATAAAAAACCCTTTAGATACCCCACAGACAAATTATATAAAGAATGCCAACTTCTAACGGTTCGTCAGCTCTTTGTGCTCAAGTCCATCATGAGAAGACATCGAAGTGTTCCACCCCCGGAGCCAGGCAGACGTAGCATAAAGTCCGTGTGCACACGCGCTCCATGGAAGACAGCCTTTGCCAGAAAACAATTCAACAGCATAAGCACCAAATTATACAACGACACGCATAAGAAACTCAACATCGCAGGCCTAAATGTGTATCAACTTAAATCCACCCTTACAGACTGGCTTCTAAAAATGGACTACAACAACACGGAAGATTTACTTACATATGTCCCGTAACCAAATCCTACTCACAAATATATATACTCTCTCTCACACACACACAAACACACACACACAAGAAGATCAAAAAACTCCTAGTCATCAAAGAACTGGTCCTCTTACCTGTTAAAACCTAAACCTATATATATATATATGTAGCGACAACGTTGACGTGCACATAGTACAATTGTAACCTAAGTGACATTACACAACTGAACGCTGCCACCCAGAGCACAAGCAGCAGCTTAGTTTGGGGGACAGAGTCCGTACCTATAGACCTACTTACATTTACTTGTGTACTAATTTTAAGCTACATGTGAACTGTAAATTTTTGTGACAATAAACTTATTATTATTATTATTATTTTATATATGTGCTTCATAGACTATAAGAAAGCTTTTGACTCTCTACACTTTCAAGCTATATGGTCATCATTAGAACAACAAGGTGTCAACCCAACTTACATAAATATTGTATCTAATATTTACTACAAATGTAGCGCTAAGATCAGACTAGAACGAGCCGGTCCAGAATTTCCTGTGCAGAAAGGAGTAAGACAGGGAGATCCGATTTCTCCAAACATATTTTCAGCGGTACTCGAATATGTTTTCAGAGGTCTGGATTGGGAAATGAACGGTCTAATTATAGACGGAGAGATGCTAAGTCATCTACGCTTTGCAGACGATATTGTAGTATTTGCAGAAAGTGCCACACAACTAGAGACCATGGTAAACGAGTTGGTAGTAGTGAGCCAAAAGGTACAGTCCCGGGTCCTTTAAGCGGGGCGTGAAAAAGCATATGATGAGGCCGTCAAGCTGAGTGTCACCATTGTCACACGGTATGTGTAAGTAATGGTGACCCTCTTTTCTGGGACTTTGCCTTCAGCTTACCATCAGGCAAGGCGAAGTCCAATTGACGTGTCCTATATAAAAAAAAATGCATCAAAAACGAAGATTCTAACCAATGGAGAGCCAATAGAGATAAATATAGGAATAGAAAAAATAGAGTATGTGAGCGAATACATATATTTGGGACAGTTGATCTCATTCGAAGATAGCACAAGAAAAGAAATTCAGCGAAGGATTACGTTAGCATGGAAAATGCACTGGGAAGAGTATACGAAGTTGCAGTATTGCCATGCTTAACATACGGCTGCCAGACATGGTCTCTAAAAATCACGGAAGAGGAAAGAATTGCTGTCTGTCAACGTAGGATGGAAAGAAGTATGTTAGGGATAAAACTTTCAGACAGGGTTAGCAACAGCAGTATAAGAAACAGAACAAAACTAACAGACGCACGGAAGAGAACCAGAGTGCTTAAGTGGTGCTGGGCAGGACACATATGTCGAATGAACAGTAATCGCTGGACTAAACGCCTAACAGAATGGTTACCGAGAGACAGAAGGAGAAAAAAAGGTAGACCGTATAAAAGATGGAGAGACATAGCTAACAAGATATCGTGATTGACTGTATTAAAGGCATTGGAAAAGTCCACCAAGACAAGCACTGTCACCTTAGTAGCCTCCATGACAGTCCTAATATCACCCGTTACTTTTAGAAAAGCAGTAGTAGTGCTATGATCAGGTCTGAAACCCGACTGTAGTGGGCTTAACAGGCTGTTCTGATAAATAAACGAAGATAGTTGTTTTTGTACACAGGCCTCGAACACTTTAGACATAAAAGGGAGAATAGAAATAAGGCGGAAGTGATTGGGAAGAGTAGAATTGGATACTTTAGGTAAAGGGATCACGTAGGCTTTACGCCAAAGGGAGGGGCACATTCTAAAGTAGAGACAAAAGTTAATTATATGAGAGATAGCAGGAAGCAGGTGGTCGATTATTGTTACTATCATACGACGACTAATTTTATCATAGCCAACTGCATTAGATCTAATCGATAGCAGATATCATCGGCTGCAACTGGAGAAAACTTGAAAGTGTCTATATCAGGACTAATAAGGCCAGCGACGTAATTTAAGTCTTGAAATTTGGTTTGGTGATCAATAGGAGTAGTAGAGGAAAAATGTTGATTCAGATCATCCAAACCACCTGTCAACTGATATTCCGCATGTTGTTTGCCAATACCCAAATCACCAAGAAACCTCCATATATTAGCAGGTGATGACTAACTAATATTATCGTGAATATGTCGGCGTTTAGCGTTGCGTATCATCTGGTTGCAGCGATTCCTTGCTGCCTTAAAGCGATTCCAGTTCTCATCAATGCAGATTTTCCGGAATTTCTGAAAGGCCTGATCCCTACGCCCCATTGCCACTCGAACCTCCAGCGTCATCCAAGGTGCTGGTGGACGTTTAAGTTTTACTCCACGGACAGGCGCATGCACATCATAGAGATTAAGCACAACATCGTTGAACACTGTAACTTTCTCATCGACAGTGGTTGCAGCCTTAAATGCATCCCAGTTTAACAATGAAGCATCCCGGTGTAACTTTTCCATGTTCATGCGTCCAAAACTACGCATAAGCACTACCTTAGGCCGAGGTTTGGGAGGTTTTATGTTATAGGAGATGTAAATAAGGTCATGGTGATAAAAGCCTGGTGCAGGCATTTGGCCGTGCCTATAAACATGAGCAGTGGATTAGTTTAATATAAGGTCAAGCCAGGTGTCCTCGACCAGGGTGTTGTGATGAGTAGCTTGTAAAGGCAAAATATGGAGGCTAGCTGAATCGACAGTGTGACGAAGTTTACGCGCCTCTAATGACTGGCAGTTTAATAGATTCATCTTAATATCACCCATGATGATGTGATGCATATAAGGTGACCCTAAAGAGTCCAGAACTGTTTCCAGACTGGAGAAGTAGTTGATAGAAGGAGGACAGTAAACAACTCCAAGAACCAGTTTGGTTCCACTGACATTAACTTCGAGAAATAGAAATTCAGCATCAGTACTGTAGTCTGGACACGAGGAGGCCAGAATTTTACAGGCTAGATAACTACGGAGGTAGATGGCAACACCGCCACCTCCTTTATTAATACGGTCATTACGTATAAGAATGAAACCAGGAAGAGAGTACGAAGTGGATGGTAAATTCAGGTTTGAGCATACTCTCAGAGATCAGGATGGCATGGACGTTAGGGTTGGTAAAAGCTGCCACCAGCTCACTATAGTGACTAGGTACGCTCTGTGCATTTATATGACACACATTCAAAAGGTTCTTAGATTTATTTTCAAAAGTCCTACGCAGGCGGTCACTCAGAGTTTCAGGTATGGAGCTGTAGCTGGTATCACTGTCTAAATCAGACTAATCGTTGGCAGAATTATAGGCAGTGATAACATGAATAACTACAATATAAAATAAGTATGAAGAATAATAAATATTATTAAATAAATATAATAACTATGTATGCTATATCTCTACGAAAAACTATGCAGCGTTGTATCTCTGCACCACCCGCCAGCTAACAACACATTGTATACAAACAAACAATAACAAAAAACAAGTAACAGGCAATGTCGCTCGTGTAACAAAAATATTAAAATGTGTAAAATTTAAGACGTGCTCTGGAACGCAACCCGTCGAAATACCACTTTATTGTCACTTGTCTGTCTGTCACAATACTCACATTTTGACAGCGGGTTGTCAACGTGCAGATTTTTTTTTGTTAATTTAAAAATAAGAGAGGTATAATTAATAAAAACACGGAAGGTAGTATAAAGAGTACAGTAATACAAAGTGAGGTATTAGTTAACAAATAAGTTAATGATAACTAAGTTGCATACCTGAGTGCTAATTCGACGGATTACGTTACGAGATGAACTAGAATTGATGAATGTTACACTTTGCGTGAGACGTTCTTGTTTCCGTTGGATGAAGCAACACCGGGAGGCCTAGGATACACCTTGGCCAGAGACTGCAACTCTTCAACGGCCGTGATCTTATGCCTCTTGCTATCTGTTGTTTTGATCACAATAACGCCGTCCTGCGTCCAGCAAGCCCGAGTACATACAAAGTGCAGCTTTGCCCTAGTGAACACTGCCTGCCTGGCCCGAGTTAGGAATTCTCTAATGGAGATGGGCGAGGCTTTTAAAGCGGTTTTGGCTCTCCATACGGCTGACCTTATCATTAAACTGGAAAAGCGCACCAGGACTGGACGATGATGTTCCCCACTAACTGCTCCAAGCCTGTGACACGTCGTAATTGTTGATGGTGTGCAGTCTTTGAGGCCCAGCTTTCCTTGGATGATGCCTAGGATGACTCCCCTGCAGTCTTCGCTTGGTGATGGCTTTACGCCGGTGCCTTGTCTCCATGGTATCAATGGCCCTGGAGCATTCGGAGATTTGCTTGCGAAGTAATCCCAGCATACCAAACATCAGCTCCCTGAAGGTCCTGAACTCCTCAGCCACCTTAGCCACCGTATCTTTCGCCGTATTTCCACATTGCAGCTGTGCCTCCAACTCCTCCATTCGTGAAGCACTCCTCCAAGGATTTCTGTGCTGCCTCAATATTGCTCAGTTGAGACTTGGTGTAGTGCGTGCTGGCAGGTGGTGTATTTGAAGAATTTTTGTGGGTCGTTTTTGATTGCCGAAGGTGAGGTTGACAGGCATATCCCTCGCACCCCGGCCGATCCAGGGCTATCTCTCACGATCTGGCCCTCTCCTCGGGTGTGGGGACTACAGAGTCCCCAACTCGCCCCGGAAACGGAGAGGCGCGCGAACCGCGCTGCCGCCACAGCCTGCTTCTGCCAGGGTGATAGGTGGCTCCACCAGTCACCCCCATGCCTGCGCTCATGGAGGGCGGAGGTCGTTCATCGACCTCCAACGAGTTGCCTTCGTACGCGGGCAGCTTGGCTTGTGATCCTTCGTCGCTCTCGCTGCCGCTCCCGCCCCGCCTCCTCCTTCACGAATATTACTTGCTCGCAGAAGGAGGCGCCGCTGCCAACCCTGTACGCACTGAGAGTTACCCTACTCAATGCTGGTAACACAACACAAGATTATTATTGGCGCGGTATTCTATAGGGCGGAGGTACTTTCCCAGTCGGACTGCTCAATTGAACGGAAATACCATCGTGTCTTACCTCCTAAACAAAAGTATATATTTATTTATAATACATATACTCACAATAATTTCGTAATGTATAGTCTTGATATTTATTGCAATTATATTCAACTTCAGTTTCCTCGTTATAGGGCTTAATAAGTACATTAGAAAGTGTACTGGTTCCAGCTGAAACATACAATAGAAATTTCGGGAAAAATCATACATACATGCATATACTCACGCCTGTAAATATAAATGTAGGCAGATGTGTATTAACTAAAACCCTTATTTTGTCAACTATGATCTATTGCCGTCAAGCGGGCACTTAGTTATGGGTTGTATGTTTACTGTCCGATGGAGAACAGCCCTATCCCTTAGTCACCTTCTACAACATCCAGAGGAAGAGATCCCCCTATTCTACTCCATCGGGAACCAAAACAGCCATATACTTCAAGCCTTTTGTTCATTTAACCACGTGCACCCCTCGAGCACCCAATGTACTTTGTATATAACAATTCATATAAAAAAATACAACCTTGTTTTCTTTTTCTAACCGACTATATAACCCGACCTCTATCCCCATCCCAACCACTATTCTGCAATGCCGCCCTCATGCAAGACGTGCGGGGGCGCGGATCACACCCGAAAGAGTTCTAAAAAATGTAAAGAATACTTGGCGAGAAAACGAAACTTGGGAGTCAGGAGTCGAGTTGGATGTGTACACTGATAAAAGAGGGCTCGTGTCTACGCTCAGACCTTTACTGGAACCCGAAAAGAAACTAAAGCTGCTATCCGAGATGAAGGTGGCTCCCGAATACATTCCATCGATACATTCCATCCAAAAGGAAAGGAAAGGGGAAAGGAAAGGGTCCCTACGCCGAGGCCTACAAAACCGTGTTCGGTGCGAGAAAATACGACGAACGCCTGCGCTCGTTCACCGTCCAAGAAATGGCTAAACAGTACGTTACCGATCTTCACAACAACATAGAGACACACGCCTACGCTCGCTTGGCTCGTTATTTTGGAGTGAAGCGCAACGACCCCGCACTTTTCGGGGCGTTTTACAAGAAACAACCGCCCGAGGACGAAGAGATGAAACGCGTCTGTTCTATAATAAACGTGGACACGCTCAAGGGACCCAAGTGGTGGTCGACCGTTCCCAAATGGTTAAAGATTCAGGAGAAACTACAAGATTTTTGACTGTTCCCCCAACCCCCGCACGGTCTGAAACACATCACCTACACTACGAGGGGTTGGCACGAGCTGATACGCAGGGTGGACCCCGCTTCGATCACCAGTATGTGGCCTCGTATACAGCATCATCTACAGGAAGTATGGAGCCCGTGGTTGAATGTGGACGTGAAAAAATTTGGATGTTCCCTACAAACGGACGGCGTGAGCGTGAGCCTCTCCATGAATAGAGCGATTGATAAGGGGGCGGTACCGCCCTCCCCTAAGCGCAAGAAACGTTCCTACAACCGCGTCATAGCCGTCGATCCCGGGTCCTGTCCCCCCGTGGCGGCGGTAGACTCTACAACGAACCGGTTTCGTCGCATCGCCTGAAAATATGTACGCTCTCATATGCTAGAGTGGAAACGCGAGCGCGTACGCACCAAGGTGTGTGCTCCCAGCGAACGAGCGGAGCGATTGGCGCGGGAAAAGCTACCCTGTCCCGTCTCTTCGAAGAACACCTCCCACGTGATAGAGTATACCGTCTTTCGAATGACTTGGTTCGACACTCGCCAAGAGCCCTGCGAACGACACGGCAAGCTGACTCGCCTCCGTCTGGACAAGTACATACATACGGCTATATGCAAGGAACGCATTATCAAGGAGGTCTTTGACGTGGACGGTGGAGTGGAGAAGAAGTTGATACTATATGGAGCCGGGAGCAAATTCAGCGTCGCTCAGCGGTCGCAAGTTCAAGCACGATTCGTTGATCAAGTGATTGAAGAGTAAACGGAATACGTACGTCGAGGTCGTGGACGAATAGTACACCTAGCAGGCGTGCTCGTCGTGCAACTCGAAGACGGGGGCGTTTCACAATGTGTCCATGAACAATAAACTGCGCTGGGGCGTTTGCCCAAACTGTCACAGCGAGTTTGATCGGGACGCCAACGCCGCCAGGAACATCCTGATCAACCATACTAGGTCTGCCATCTGCAGGCCAGGACACTTCACAAACGGGGCGTCGTAGCCTCCGAAAAAAATGTAACCCAGACGCAATAAGGTCGAGATTGCCGCTCGATCTAATTGTTGATTGGGCTCTAGAAGGTTAAACGCACTTGCAACTGTACTTACAACTTGTTGGTTTCAATATTATATCATTGATCCGATAGCGTGTTTTTGAATTGTTTTCGAAACATGTCAAAGTGGAGCTATTATCAAATTCTTCCAACTTTGATAACTGAATATTATATTTTGTTCCGTTAAGAATAGGGTAAGCAATTTTCTGATTATCTGTAACAAACAAACAAAAATATACTACATACTAAGCTGTTGACGATGGTATTATGGTCTTCCAGTCTAGCGACATATCCAAATTTGAAATGTTAAGGGGCCATCTACGAAATTTTGTCGATTTCGCCGTCTTATATGATTTTCGACAGGTGGTTTATAGTAAAAGCATGTCAAAATTATACATGTCAGTAATTTCATGTTAAACATAATAAATAATCACCTTCATGCAACATAATAACATTAAATTAGTCAATATTTACCTATATAATAAGAATATACGTAGCTCCTGAATGGATGAACCGATTTAGATTTAGTTTTTTTGTTTGAAAGGTATATTAGTCGGGAGGGTCCTTAGCTATGTTTAAAAAAAATCGGTCCAAGATGGCCGCCGCTTCAAAATGACGGAGTACATATTTTTTCTCAACTCCCTCAAATGGAAATTAAATGAAAGGGCATGACGAGTAGATCAATTTAAAAATTGTAAAATTAAATTAAATTAAAAAGTTAAAAAGCCCTCGTCACAAAAAACAACCCCCAAAAAAGTCGAAAATAAGTTTTGTTAGTTAGTCCTATAACTCTGATATACCTAGTACTACATATTTGATTTCAAGCGTTGTCATTGGCGGGAGGGGACCGTTCCGATAATATGACGTGGTGCTACCAGTTAGGGTCCCCCGACATGACAATGCTTGCATCAAAATATGTATTACTAGGTATATCAAAGTTATAGGGCTAACTAACACAACTTATTTTCGACCTTTGGGGGTTGTTTTTTGTGACGGGGGTTCTTTAAATTTTTAATTTAATTATTACATAATTTTGATTAATCTATCTCAAACCCGCGCCTGTTATATGATTTTTTTCTGGAAGAGGTTTAGAAGATGACCAATTTTCTTATTATATTGACGTCTAAACAGTTTGAAAAAATTACAACGTATTATTTTTAAACTTTCGCGTTGTGAATTCATACTTTTTTTTTTTTACGTGCGCAAAATCCTCACGGATACCTCCCCACCGGAGCCGGTGGAGGAGGTTATGTCGGACTCGAACCGACTAAAACGCACGCCGCCTGAGGGTCGTTTTGGTTGCCGAAGGTGAGGTTGACAGGCATATCCCTGGTTACCCAACCCGCACCCCGGTGTGAATTCATACTAGGTATCGGGACTTCTCGCGAATTATATCTTGGAACTTACTATCCGAAACGTCGCACACTGGTCCCAAATTAAAAAAAAGTGGACATTGATAGTAGACCGCTGATATTTTTTTATATTGTTGATGCAGTGATAACAGATAAGGCAAAAAAATATTATTGTCCTACTTCAAATACTATTCTGTAAAAAAAATATTTCTTTTTTTTTGTATGGGAGTAATTACATTTTTTTTTTATACCACTTAGTTGGCAGACAAGCACACGGCCCACCTGATGGGAAGCGGTTACCGTGGCCTATGGACGTATGCAACACCAGGGGTGTCACACTCGCGCTGCCGACCATGAAGAAACCTTCTGATGCCCCTCTTGAAGAACCCCATATTGTAGGCGCTTGGGAAAACCGCAGCAGGGAGGTCATTCCACAGCTTGAGTGTGCGTGGGATGAAGTTTCTTTCATACCGCACAGTGCGCACCGTCTCAGGTCGCAATGTGTGGGGATGAATTCCCTGCCTATGGCGAGAGGTGCGATGATAGAATGTAGCTACGGGCATCATGTCAAACAATTCATCTGAGCACAAACCATTGTATAGGCGGTAGAACACACACAGTGAGGCAAAATCCCTCCTAAGGCTAAGAGGTTCCACTCTACCTGTGAGTATGGGATTGTCAACCAGCCTCAATGCCCGTCTTTGCAACGAGTCGAAGGGGTCAAGTTGGTATGCAGGTGCTCCAGCAAAAAGGTGACAGCAGTACTCCATGTGAGGCCGGACCTGTGCTTTATAAAGAAGGAGTTGCTGCCCCGCAGTGAAGTACTGCTTCGCCCTGTTGAGCACTCCAAGTTTTCTTGATGCCAACTTAACCTTGTCCTGCAAATGACTTCGGTATTGGACGTCACTGGAGATATCGACACCAAGGATCCCGATACTCGGGGAGATGGTAAGCGGTGTGCCCAGGAATTGCGACGCTACAATGAATGGGGTTTTCTTAGCGGTGAATACACATACTAGTGTCTTAGTGGGGTTGAATTGGACTAGGTTTAGTCGTCCCCAATCGGACACTCCAGAGAGAGTAGTCTCGATTTCAGACACAAGTTGTTCGCGACTCTTCTTCACCTCGGACTGAGGGATATATGCACGGCCCGTGTAACACGTGTCCCCGGTACTGTCGTCCGCATAACAATGAATGGAGCCATCAGACAGCATGTCATTGATATGCAGCAGAAACAGCATCGGAGACAACACGGAGCCTTGTGGGACACCAGCGTTTATGTTCATGCGGTCCGAGCAGCTGCCGTCGACGACGGCTTGGATGCTTCTGTTGGACAAAAAGCTGGAGATCCATTCGCACAATCCCTCGGGGAGTCCATAATATGGCAACTTCGCAAGAAGACCTTTGTGCCAGACCCGATCGAAGGCCTTCGCTATATCGAGGCTGACCGCTAGTGCCTCACCGCGACTCTCGATGGCTTGCGCCCACCGGTTTGTGAGATACACAAGAAGGTCACCGGTAGAGCGACAGTGGCGAAAACCGTACTGTCGGTCGCTCAGTAGATCGTTTCCTTCAAGGTACCTCAGGAGCGCGCGCCTCCCCGTTTCCGGGGACGAGTTGGGGACTCTGTAGTCCCCACACCCGAGAAGAGGGCCAGATCGTGAGAGATGGCCCTGGGTCGGCCGGGGTGCGAGGGATATGCCTGTCAACCTCACCTTCGGCAACCAAAGCGACCCACAGGCGGCGTGCGTTTTAGTCGGTTCAAGTCCGACATAACCTCCTTCGCCGGCTCCGGTGGGGAGGTATCCGTGGGGATTTTGCGCACGTAAAAAAAAAAAAAAAAGGTACCTCAGGAGCTGTGTATTAATAACACGCTCCATAACCTTCGAGAGAAGGGAGGTTATAGCGATAGGCCTGTAATTGGTCGGATCTGTCCTGTCCTGTTATTCAATTTCTCAAAAACTTTAAGCGACTTCGAGATGGCAATCACATATGTTAGAAAACTAATATTTCTGAGTATTTGGCTAGAAGAAACTTATTGCTTATCTCTGCGTACTTTAGAGATAATAGTGACAGAAAATAACATTTTTTTTTAATTTTAGTTATTTGCTTTTTTTCATCATAGCCTTACTGTAGCACATATAATGTAGGCTAAATGTTAAATAAATAAAAAGAGACTTCTCTGTAAAAGAGGTAGGCAAACAAATTGTAGCCGAGTACATTTTGAACATCCAAAATAGAATTTAAACATAATAACAAAAATGAATAGAATTATTGCAATAGGTCCGCTGGCCAGCAAAATGGAGCTTCGACGCGAGTTTGCCGGGATAACAAGATGGCCGCCTCTCATGACGTAATACGGTCACGAATCGCGCGCGTACACCTCAGTGTACAACTAAATCTGGTTGCGATAAGACGTGCCCTTATTTTTTCTGTATGCTTGAACAAATGCTTGTTGTTTGTTTATTTTGTTATAGTTGTATTTTGAATCTTTGGATTTTAAAATCAAATAGTTGTTGTTTGTCTTTCTTTCGGCGAATTTGTTTTCGTCATTTTTGTTTTAAAATCAAAGTCACTTTGTCTTTGATATCTTTGTTTCTAATTTGTTTTAAATTTTCCTTAAAGTTATAATATGTCCGCATTTGTCACCAACTTAGACTTATACGTTGTTCTTAATTAAAGGTGGTATTAAAAATGTCAAATTTTTATTTAATGCCCTTATTCAACGTATTGGTGTTGAAATGTCTTCCCGAAGATTTGAGTAATATTAAATTATTCTGTCGTAATTTTTCAAGTAATATCTCAAAATGTGGTCTGCTTCCAGTAGAGCACAAAAAAACCTTTCTTAACAAAAATTCAGACTGATTATCCCAAATAGTTTGGCCAAAATGTCAAAATATCGATTTAAGCAGCATTTTTAAAGTTTCCGAGGAAGTAATTCCAAATTTCGAAACGCTAGTGGATACTCATCAATTAAGTTGTGGCACAAGTAAAAAACCGTTTGTTAATATGTCTGATAAACAGAAGAAAAGGCGTTCTCTAACACTTCTAGATCACACAGAGGAGGAATTAGTTTATGCTTTATGTGCCAAATTGAAAGTGTCGAAAAAAACAAAATTAGCAGCTGTATTAAACGAACTCAGCCAAAATAAGGAAAAATGTGAGATGGTACATGATGTACTATTCCCAAAAAAAACTGACAAATCGTGTTTACCAGATAATAAAACGTTAGCGCTTTACACCTCAACATATTTGTCAAAATGGCAATATCGAAATTTAAGGACTATTCTTGCTTCAGAGAAAATGTGTAGTCTTCCATCCTATCAAAAGCTCCTGGAAGCCAAAAAAACTTGTTATCCTCCAGAGGCAGACATAACTGTAACAGAATCTGATGCCAAAATAAGACTTTAATCGCTTCTAGATTTGACAACTAATAGGATATTAAAAACAATTCAGCACAACTTTGCCGTCAAAAAATCGCTAAAACTAATAAGTAAGTGGGGTTTTGACGGGTCATCTTCTCAAAGTAATTATAAACAAAAGTCACACTCCGACACTAAAATTGACGATTCTTCAGTTTTCATGATTAGTTTGGTTCCGCTTCGTTTGGAAGAAGAGAGTGGTACTATCTTGTGGCAAAATCCTGCGCCCTCTTGAACAAACTACTGTCGTCCAATTGGTTTTATGTTTGCAAAAGAGACAAATGAATTGATAAAGAAGGAAAGTGCATTCTTAGAGGAAGAAATCCGTAATCTTGTGCCCACAATTGTTGATAATTTTGATATTATCCATGTTTTGTACATGACTATGATTGATGGGAAAATTTCTTCTGTGGTTTCCAATACTTCTTCTGCAGCTGTTTGTAATATTTGCAATACCCCACCTAGCAAAATGAATGACTTGGACTTTGTATCCAAAAGACCCATCAGTGAAGATATGTTTAAATATGGTCTATCTTCGCTTCATACCTATGTGGATAAGATCCATGGAATGCATTTTACACATTTCGTACAACTTAGACTTCAAAAAGTGGGCTGCACGAAAAGAAGATAAATTGTTAAAAGAAATTAAAAAGAATTTGACACAAGAAGAATTCTGGGAAAGAACTGGTTTGTTAATTGACATAGTAAAACAGGGATTTGGTACAACCAATGACGGTAACACGGCAAAACGGTTTTTTCTAAATTATGAAGTATCTGCTGAAATAACGAGTATCCACCCTGATTTAATCAAGAGATTTGCAGTCATTTTAACAATCAATTTCATCTGGCCACCTTATTAATATCAACTTGTTTAGGGAATATTGTAAAGAAACAGCAATGCTGTATGTAAACTTATATCCATGGTATTACATGCCTTCAAGTGTCCATAAATTGTTGATACACGGTGCTGATATTTGTGAAAATTTCTCCTTTATTCCGATAGGTATGCTTTCCGAAGAAGCTTCCGAAGCGAGGAATAAAGATTTCTGGAATGTTAGAATGGCACATACAAGAAAAATCGGTAGAGTTCATACTAATTTAGACATTATTCACAGCTTTCTAATTAGCTCAGATCCTTACATCAGCCATATCAAACCAAAGTTTGCTCGTTTACATAAACATTTGTTCCCAGAGGCTAGTGCTTTGATCTTGAACAATGAATTGCTTTCGTTGGAAAACGAGGAAATAGAGATTTCTCAAGTGAATATAGATCCAAATATTAATCTTTCAGCATAATGTTTTTTCAGAATCGTTTGTGAACATATTCAACTTTAGGTTTGCAGCTTTATTTATCTTCATTTTGGTTGTGTTTTTTAGGTCATAGCTTTTCAGTTTTTAGTGAACCCCTATAACCTCTTTTACAGAGAGTCTTGTTTTATTTATTTGACATTTCGCATACATTATATGGGCTCATGACGTAATTCGTGAGCGTATTACGTCATGAGAGACGGCCATCTTGTTATCCCGGCAAACTCGCGTCGAAGCTCCATTTTGCTGGTCAGCGGACCTATTGCAATAATTCTATTCATTTTTATTATCATGTTTTTCTATTTTGAATGTTCAAAATGTGCTCGGCTACAATTTGTTTGCCTACCTCTTTTACAGAAAAGTTTCCTTTTATTTATTTAACATTTAGCCTACATTATATGTGCTACAGTAAGGCTATGATGAAAAAAAGCGAACAATATTTTTTTTTTTTTTTTCTGTCACTATTATCTCGAAAGTACGCAGAGATAAGCAATAAGTTTCTTCTAGCCAAATACTCAGAAATATTAGTTTTCTAACATATGTGATTGCTATCTCGACATCGCTTAAGGTTTTTGATAAATTGAATAAAATGTAATTACTCCCATACAAAAAAAAAAGAAATATTTTTTTTACAGAAAAGTATCTGAAGTAGGACAATAATATTTTTTTGCCTTGTCTGTTATCACTGTATCAACAATAAAAAAAATATCAGCGGTCTACTATCAATGTCCACTTTTTTTTTAATTTGGGACCAGTGTGCGTCGGCAGAAATAGTAAGTTCCAAGATATAATTCGCGAGAAGTCCCGATACCTAGTATAATTACAACGTATTGTTCTGAAAACGATCTAACATATTATGTTTGTTTTACTTTTCATTACATCAATGCTAAATATTTAACTTAAAAATTATTTAAAATAGACATATTTAGAAAAAATGAGCAATGAACTGCACCTATTAATGGCTATATAGAGCTCTCATTCATAGAAATACAGCCATATTACATGAACCTCAGATCCTATTCTATTTTAGCAAAAATACTGTTACAATATAGAACAAAGGCCAATCTCCCTACATAAGATCTTTCGATAAGATTTATTGCGTTTAATTTTTAAACAGAATTGTAATTGTCTGTTCACAATTACAATTCTCTTTAAAAATGAAACGCGATAAATCTATCTATCTATTGTATCAATGTCATTTATAAAGGAATCTAAAAATAAATATATACAACTATTTTGATGTCTACACCCTTTAGGTCTGAAGCAGGTCGTCCCATTCGCAACTCGTCCAAATAGCAACTTGCCCCATTCGTAACTGGTCCCATTCGCAGCTAGTCCCGTTCGCATCTCGTCCCATTCGCAACTGGTCCTATCTACTACCTACTACTATCTACCTGCCAAATTCCTATTATCAATTAATTTATTACCATCAGAAATTTAGGTACATAAAATATTCTATTATAATATACAATTACTTACAAATTAATATGAAACTATGCTAACTATACAATATATACAAAAATGGAATTAAGTTTGTAGGTGTAATAGTTTCGGAGATTTCATGATTAATCAATGAGTGTTATTTCTCCTTTATATATTAGAAGAAGAAAAAGATAATGGATCTATTAAAAAGTAATTTATAACTTACTAATGCTGAAGTTATGGCTCCAACCGATTTGTGAGCTTTTACTTGAAACATTATTACTACAGTTGAAAGTTTTGTCGTTACCAACATATAGCGGAAAAGACAAATGTTGTGTTGGTTTGATTGGTTGGTTGGTGGTTGGCGTACTTTGAGGTGGTGGAGTTACTGAATCTGAAATAGAAAATAAATGTTTACCCGACTACGGCGAAGCAAAAGGAGGGTTATGATTTTGACAGCCTATGTATGTATGTATGTAGGTTCATCTGTTCCCTCATAGCTCCTTAATCACTTATTAGAACTGAATAATTGAGATATAGTTAGAAGCGTCATAGTTGTCCGCTGGTTATAGGCTATGCAGTGGGATAAATAATATTTGACCAAAAAATTATTGACAAATGGTCATATTGACAAACAACGTTTCACCAAATGTTCATTTGGCAAATGAGACATTTGACGAAAGTAGCATCTTACAAAAACTCACTTGGCAAATGATCCATTAACAAACAATATTCTTGCCAAATGTATTAAATATTAAAATGTCAATTGACCTTTTTTCATTTAACCAAATAATATGTTTCGCAAATTGAACATTTATCCAAATTTCATTTAACAAAATGTTATTTCATAAAAGAACTTCTTTTTTCAAACAAACATAACTAGTATCTGATTACCACCTGGGCTAATATAGGTTTTCTGGGTGGTTTAAACAAAAATAATCACGAAGTCTAAGGCGGGAGCTTATTACCTTCTATCCTAACCTATCGGAGTCGGGGTGTTAACCATAATGACGTTTTTTATATATATTAAACGTTATATCAAACAACGTTAAACTAATCTATTTTCCAAATAATGTGTATTAAATTGATCCATACAATATCATTATTAGATTTAATAATAAACGAAACACTTGTCACTTAATACATTATATCAAACGTTTTTAGACCAATAGTAGTTTTATCAGATAACTCAGTTGCTAAATGTTCATTGTGTAAAATTATTATTTATTAAATACATATTTATGCGTTGATCATTTGGAAAAGTGAGTCATTTGTAAAATGAAAAGTAGTAAAATGATCAGTCAGCGAAATCATTGTTTTACCAAACGTTTGTCAAGCGTAATTTTGCCAAATGACTTTTGGTCAAACAGCAGGACCCCTAAGTAGTGTGTCACTGAATCTATTGTGGCACCCTCTAGCGGTCATAAATTAGTTGTGTTGGGTATACATATAAATGAAAGGGCTTAATTAGCACATTTTATATATGTATAAATGATATCTATTGCTTGCCCATTATATATATATATATATATATATATATATATATATATATATATATATATATATATATATATATATATATATATATATGATATTGGGCTGGTTGACAATCCCATACTCACAGGTAGTGTGGAACCTCTTAGCCTTAGGAGGGATTTTGCCTTACTGTGTGTGTTCTACCGCCTATACAATGGTTTGTGCTCAGATGAATTGTTTGACATGATGCCCGTAGCTACATTCTATCATCGCACCTCTCGCCATAGGCAGGGAATTCATCCTCACACATTGCGACCTGAGACGGTGCGCACTGTGCGGTATGAAAGAAACTTCATCCCACGCACACTCAAGCTGTGGAATGACCTCCCTGCTGCGGTTTTACCAAGCGCCTACAATATGGGGTTCTTCAAGAGGGGCATCAGAAGGTTTCTTCATGGTCGGCAGCGCGAGTGTGACACCCCTGGTGTTGCATACGTCCATAGGCCACGGTAACCGCTTCCCATCAGGTGGGCCGTGTGCTTGTCTGCCAACTAAGTGGTACAAAAAAATAATAATAATAAATAAGTTTAAAACTAAAACCCGGCTACTGAAAAATTAGTCTATAAAAAGAATTAAACAAGAAAATATCAAGGAAAGCCGTGGTCGTATGCCACTTAAACTAACAAAACAATACACAAGGTAAAAATACATGGTATTTTTTATATGTGTGTTTTATATGTAGAGGAAATTCACAATTTTTTTTTAACATATGTTGTGTTCACTGATAATGCTACTTAATCTTTCTGTTCGTGAAGAGCTATAAATGTAGTCTATAGCCACAAAGGAATATAAATATTGTACACAACCACCAATAAGAAACCTCTTTTGACCCGCCTACGACAAAGCCAAAGGAGGGTTATGATTTTGACAAGCTATGTATATATCTGTTACCTCATAGTTACACAACTACTAGTTAGAACTGAACAAAATGAGGTATCGTCCCGCGGTTATAGGTTATATGACGTATCACTGAATCTACTCCTCCACTTTTCCCTACAATCAATTTATAAAATGTAGAAACTTTGACAACACTCTAAATGGGCCAAAATATGAGGACGTAATCAGAGTGCTACAGTGCGTTACTGCCTTTAATAAGGAATTCTATTGATTAAGTTATTCAATAATATATTATTATTGATAAAATAATAATATAAATTACTAAGTAGCTATATTTTTTAGGTACTTAGTGTATGCGCCATTTTTTAAAGCCAAAGGTAGGTAGGTATATATTAATAATACATCATTGACTAGAATGTATTGATTTGTTAGAGTAAAGTGGAATACAACCAGGGCTATCCTTGATATTTTCTTATTCAATACTTTCAGAGCGTGATTTTTCAGTAGTTGGGTTAGTTTTTTAATTTAATTATTGCGCAGCTAGACTACATTGTTAATGTATTTACCGGTCAGTATACATAAACTGATAAGCCCATTACTAACATACCCACATACCTGGTTTAGTAAAAAAGGCACGACACGCAAAACCTTGTACAATCAACACGATTAAAATACAAATTTTGAAAAACATTGGTCAAATAGTACATTCACATTTTATAAGCTCATAATTATGATTTTATTTGCTTTTGATATCGGACACTCATGAATTGATATTTTCTAACCACTTTTTAACAGATTCTATCGCTAACCACTAGCTTCACAATATTAACGAGTTCGTGATTTATAAATATTATATTGTTATGATAGAACCTACTGCTACCGTCGTAGTGTTGACAATGTAACCGCAGATTCATTATGTCGGAAAGTCGATGAACATAACCACAATTAGGTCAAATGGCAGTTGCTCGACGGAAAATTTTGAATTTCTTCCGTTTCAAAGTTTGGATAGAGCATTTCCCTTGTAAGGGAAAGATCGTGGATTCGAATCCCGCCTTAACCGATTCATTTTTTTATACCACTTAGGTGGCAGACAAGCACACGACTTACCTGATGGGAAGTGGTAACCGTGGCCTATGGGCGTTTGCAACACCAGGCGTCACACTCGCACTGCCGTAATCGATTTTATCAGCTGTTCAATTAATGATCATACTGTGGTTCCCTGCAGAGTAGAATTTCGACCACCCCATCTCTTCCCATGCGGTGTCGTACAAGGCGACTAAGGGATAGGGCTGTTTAACATCAGACCGGCAGATTTAACATCAGACTCAGGCACAGATTCAAGGCTCGAGTCAACAATAGTGCCCGGAAGACGGCAATAGTCTCATCCCTATTACGTGTGGCAGAAAACAATGATTGGTGAAATGTGGGTGTTAAAAATGAGCAAAATGAAATTATGGGTGATGATACCTCTGTTAACATAACTGAAAATCACCAATTACACACAGTTAGAAGATGAGAAATATTGGTAGATATTTACACGCTCACACCTATTTGCCTCCGAGGTAGGCAGAGACACAACAGTCCGCCATACATAGGTACTTCACGAGCTTCCTCCTCTACTGTCATATATGCTCTAATGCAAGCTTGCCAGTTTCGAGTAGTGAGGGCTGTACAGTGCGAGAATGCGGACTGTAGTAGGGACGATGCGAGGAACAAACGAGTGCGGAAGAGGGTAGACCGATATGGTCTGCCCAATAACAACTAGCTCAGCGGTCCGCAGTACACTGTGATCATGGCGAAAAAAAAAACAATAAAATGGTAAATATCCAGGCGAGTTTTACACTATTAACCTAAAAAAGACCTCAACATGTACATATGTATATTATGCATGACAAAAGTTACGCGATACGAATGTATTGGTTTGTTTGTATCGGTTAGTCATTGCCACAGAACAGATAGGTAGGTAGTCATTATTTCTTTGTTTTCCTTATTTGCTGTCGATACTTTTGCTCACTAATAAACATATTTTCAAACTAGGTACTACTACGGTAATATTCCTTTCCTCCTTCGGCTAATTCTGGCCGAGATGGGCGCGGGCCTGTAGATAGCCGTTCGAGTGCTTTCCATGTGTCCCTCTGGCCAATAGAGTGCTGGCCAAATAGTGTAATTTATTTCATTTTATTTCATTCTTTATTGTGCACACACACAGTACAGAGATCATAAATAAAACATATCAAAGAAGATGTACAAAGGTGAGCTTAACTCAAAATGAGTTCTCTCCCAGCAAACCTTTGAGTAGCAGACAAGCATATTATAATGAAGGGGGATGTTTTTTTAATTTTTTTATTTAACTATCAGAATACATATATAACAAAAAATAGACTTAATGTGCCTCTAAAGCTACTGGAGCTTGTGTGCGACACATGCGATTCTCTCTTCAGTATAAAACATTACAATCTTACAAACAAAAAAGGAGAAACCATAATCGTCGTAAACAAAACGATACAATGAAAGTTTACAATGAAGCAGTCAAAGTCGTATCTACAATTCCGCTAAAAGATAAGACTTGAGCTTATATTTAATGTTCCTCACATTAATTTTCTCTCGCATGAGGGTAGGCAAAGAATTGATAAGACGCGGTACAAGGAATGTACTCGTCCGCTCGCCGTAGCAATTCCTCGCCCCCACAATAGCCAGTTTTTTTTGTGCGACTCGTCGTGTATATACAGGATGCTCCACTTTGTTCTGTAAATTTTTATTAAAGAATTGTTCTTTTAGAATATTAAGTTTTACTTTTTCGTGTATTGGAAGGCTGTGTGTGAAGTGTACATTACAAAAAAAAAAGATAAACAAAGAAATTAATATAAAAAAGATAATATAAATGTTATAAAATAATGCCTGTCAATTTTATATTAAAAATAAAAATAATAACATTACAAAGGGGGATGTCCAATTATGGCCATACTAAATTACCGAGTGCCCAAAAATATGCTATATAGCAAAAAAACCGCCGTTATTTTTAATTACGTATCAAGATATTCGTATATCAGTATAACTTAGGAGCAATGTTCTAAAATAGTAAAGTACCGTCATGATTTCCTGTTTACTTTTTGCAAAGCATAATGGCATGGACGTAATGTTACCCGATTCTAAAATCAGTAATAAACTACATATCGATTATTATTATAATATATTTTTATTTAGCATTATTGATTATAAATCGATAAACAAAATAGGAAAATGAAAATGATTTTAGTATTGAGTACCATTTTTAATCATTTGATTAACTGGGAAAAGTAGTTGACATCGATTATTTTATTTTATCAGTTGCAATATCCCGTGAGGCAGTAAAAATTAGAAAAGTACATTGGGTGTGAACAATTCATTTTTTGCATAATGATTTGGATTTTGCACTATGAATTAAAAAATCAATAAATAAAATAAGAAATAAAAAAAAAATATAACTGCAAAAAGTTGTACACAATAAAAATGCAAAATATTATTCATGAATCGATTAATTATGTGTGTGATATCGATTTGCCAAATGTTTTATTTCATTTATGTTGCAACATCGACATGTAAGTTAGAAAATAAACTGTCAGAAGATTTTCAAACTTCGTATTTTTAATATTATTCTCTTTCGCTTTTGAAAATCTTTTATTAACGAATAAGCATCATAAATGGACCACGACGATACGGCTTAAATTAACGGCTAATTTGGAGTATTTCGGCACGACATAATCTGCTTTGAACGTGAACTCGCATCTGCATACTCTAATAATAACCCAGGCTCCAGTTCTTCACAATCTTCTGGAGCTACAGTGCCAAGAGGGCATTTACGGTGCATTAATTGTGGTTTAAACATTAACCGGCTTCGTAGACATGTTTCGGAAATAGCAGAAGTTCGACATCTCTTACAGCGACAGCGGCAACAGGTAGGCGTTTATGTTCATGTTTTATTGTATTTGAGCCTCAGTCTAAAAGAAATGTGATCTCAATTGGTAAGTAACTAATGACATATTTCTTTTTTTATTTCAGATACAGGTATCAAGCGACAGCCAGTTGACCGCCGCATGGAATCATATACGTCATCCAATCAGTCATGATATACCTATAATTGGTCATGGGCATGTATGCATCAGCTGTGACAGATCAGCACTCTCTCGTGTCTGAGACTCCACTCGTTAACCGGATAAGAGATGCTGTAACCCATCATATCCGTCCACTTGAGGTAACACTATATTACAATTTCTATGGTGGTTTTTCACCTCCTTTTGGTTTAAATTAAATGGTTTTTATGTCTGCAAATGCCCTCCGATATCCCAACCTTAAGATGAAAGCCCACACTAGAGTCTCAACCATCAATCCTACTGGCTTAGACTGGCTGGCCTCATACACCCACACACTTCATACTGATGTTACAACTACACACATCAACAAAGTCTAGGGAACAAGGACATTTCTAGTTTTTATTTAAAAACCCTTTCTTGTAATAGTGAGTGTTTTATATCAATAGAAGGGTATGTTTATACCGTTTTTAATTTTAATTTTAATAAAAACATTTTCATACCAAATTTTATTTTTTTAAGAAAGAATTGAATAGTGCCAATATTGAGTATTACAACCTTCTATGATTAGACACAAAAATAACGAGGTAGTAAGAAATATAGTAATTAACCGTACTTTAAACGTTTTTAATAATCTGTAGGACCTCCTAAAGCATTAGCAACAGCTCGACAACGGCGTGGCATACTTAGTATGAGATTGTCAATCATCGTCTGTGGAATATGGCTCCATACACTGCGAAGGTGTAAAAAAAGTTGTTCTTCAGTGTTCAGATTTTCCAAAGAATCACTGAAAGCTCTTCTCCCAAGCAAATCCCAGGCATGCTCTATGGGATTGAGGTCGGCAGACTGAGCAGGCCATTCCAACGTCGTAATATTGTGCTCGCTTAACGCATTAACCACTACCCTCGCGGTGTGTGACCGTGCATTATCTTGCATGAACATAAAATCTTGACCGAACTGCTGTCGATGAGGGATTACCATGGGGTGTATAACCTCCTGAATGTATTGGTTTGCATTCAAATTGCCCCGTATCCAAACGAGGTCGGTCCTTCCACCAAGGCGAATTCCAGCCCATACCATGATTGTTCCACCTTGGTAAGGATGAACTTCTTGCAGATTCTGGAGACGACTCCGACGTCCAGGAACTCGCCATATACGCACTCTTCTCGAATCAGGATGAAAACCGAAGCAAGATTCGTCGGAAAACAGAACCCGTGCCCATTGATGGTCGGTCCACTGTTAATGTGCGTTAGCACACAATAAGCGACGACCTCGATTTCCACGTTGAAGAGCTGGAACCCTAAGCGGTCTGCGAGCATAAAGATTGGCTTCGTGTAGTCTTGTTCTGACAGTTTGATCGCTAATAACCACTTGATGCTGAGACTGGAGGCCTGCGACCAACTGACGAGCAGTAATCGTGGGTTGCCGCCTTGCGGAATTTTGCAAGAAACCATCTTGTCGCGGGGTAGTAACCCTATTTTCATCCCCTGTGACGTTCGGCAACATCCCCTGTAGACCTGTAGCGTGCCCATAATCTGCAAATTACGCTTGGTTGGGTGTTGACAGCATCCGCTACGTCGCGTTGAGTTCGTCCAGCTTGCAGCATACCAACAGCCCTTAACATCTCTTCGCGACTTAAATGACGACGTGACATGATGACTACAGTCACAAAAATGCACAAACCATACGCAAAAGACGTATTATTGATAATAAACGTTATTTACAATAAAAAATAATAATTTTTATTTTGCCTCAGAGAAACTGCACAATCAAACACTTTTAAAAGTTTTCCCTCCATATTCGAAAATCATTACTTATTTAAATTTATTTTTAAATTTCGTACAACTCTGTAATCTACTTTATTCTATTTTTATTTATTTGCTGCCAGTTATTTGCAAAACAAGATTTACACGAAAAAAAATAATTGGGGTCATCTTGTTCCCTAGACTTTGTTGAGGTGTTTATATTCTAAATTGCCAAAAGCATATTAAACCACAACTTAACCTTTGCTTATTGTTATAGCTCCCACCAACGGCTCACCTTAGTCTCGATTGCTGGCGAAGGACTGACCAAGCAACATCAGATTATACTGAGAGATCTCAGTAAGTGTGCCGGTGCAATCAGAATATTCCCATATTCCTCTACAAGAAAGACCTGCAGATGGTGTTACCACTAATGGTATTTTGCTACCTAATTATTCAAGAGCAGCAATAATACAAAATCAATGTTTTGTACCCAGTTGTCATGAATCTAATCGGCTCTCTGTTCCAACTGCGTTGTGAGTAGATTTGTTTTGCAACTGTAATTATTACATACCACCAAATTGTAGGATTTGCCAGTCATATACGAACCAACAACTGGGACTTAATCTTGGAGCAAGGTACTCCAATAAGAATATTCAGCGCTGAACAAATTGAAGATGCATTATGGAAGGTTTACGCTTTGGTCCTAACTGCTTATTAATTAGAGCAAGAATTGCATGTAAGCAGTAAAATATATTTTGTTTACATATTAGTAAGTGGTAATGAGACTGGTCATACTGCTATCCAACAGTATCATTGCAACTGCATTGTTGGCCGTCGAACAGTGGGAAGCTGTGCATGACTGTTAAATGGTATTTAGGGTGGGCACAGCATAATGTTAATATATCTCCCCTGCAGGATGTTTAGATGATATTTTAATTATCTATGAATAATTAATATATTAATTTTTATTTTCTTTTTTTTTCTTTATATTTCTCTTTTTATTCTCATTTTCTATGCTATAGCATAGAAATAGTCATAAAGAGAACTTAAATATCATATTTGGTACCATCAATACAACAATATGTAGTTGAGTATGTAGTTTGAGTTTTAAAATCATGTTCAGCAGCTGTTAAAATCGATTGTATACGTGTTTTTCTGTGAAATAAAAATTGATTTATTTTCTAAATTCGAAGTTTTATTTAAAATATTACAATTGTATTTTAATGGTGGTATGGTATACTACCATTTGCATACACTTTTTGCTGTGGGCACCACATGGCCAAAGTGTCTATGGAAAGTGGTCATCCCCCTTTACATATAATATACGCGCGAAAAACATAACCCTTCTTGGCGGTCGGCTAAAAATGAAAATGTGTAGTTTTAGAATTTAGACAAACGATCGGATTGCGGGATTGATTTTTTTTATTTCTATTAATCATTAATGAGCGGTAGGATGACGTGTCGTCTCTTCGAATACAAACTTCAATATTCTATATTGAAGTTTGCCAACTTTAACTTTAAACAGCATCATTGAGAAGTCACAATCAATAAAAACAATATACAAAGTTATCAAATTCAAGTATAGGTTGACAAGTCGGGGACTCTATGGTCGCCACACCCGAGGAGAGGGCCAGATCGAGAGAGATGGCCCTGGGTCGGCCGGGGTGCCTGTTAACCTCACCTTCGGCAACCAAAAACGACCCACAGGCGGGGTGTGTTTTGGTCGGTTCAAGTCCGACATAAACTCTTCCACCGGCTGCGGTGGCAGAGGGGGGGGGGGGGGGGCTATCCGTAGGCAATCATCCGGCGGCTAATATTGTCAGGGCCCACAGCACTTGATTTGATGGATAGTATAACAACCGGAGAAAATTCAAAAGACTCAACGTTTGGATGTTGTAAGTTTCTCGGGTAGTCTATTGTACGACTCTTGTTATGGTGAAAAGTGGTGAAATCTCTATTTATGTCATCCACATCTATAGTCGACGGGAACACAGAGCATCGCTGTTTGCCTATACTCAGCGTCCCTAAGAACTTCCAGATATTAGCAGGGGCAGATGAAGCAATGTTATTGAAGATATAACGGCGTTTGGCATTACGTATCATTAAGTTACACCGATTCCTAGCAGCTTTAAAGAACACCCACAATTCATCTCGCTTGTCCTTACGGTACCTGGAAAATGCACGATCCCTATGACGCATTGCCATTTGAACCTCCTGTGTTATCCACGGCGCGGGGGCGTTTCATTTTAACTCTCCTGTATGGAGCGTGAGAGTCGTATAGGCTGGAGACTACGTTGTTAAAGATGCGAACTTTTTCATCTCCTGACGTGATCTCACAAACGCAGTCCCAGTTTAACGCTGACGCGTCATTGCGTAATTGCTCAACGTCCATGCGTCCAAAATTACGCAAAAGCAAGGTGCGAGGTCGGAGTTTCAGTTAAAATTAAAAAATTAAAAAATATTTTATTGTGTCAATAAACATGGTTTACATAGATGGTATTTGAAGACTCCTTTTAAGCAAGAAGTGCCTGTGTTAGGAGCCTCCGCTCCTCCATTTCATAGGTTGTAACTATTAACACAATACAATGTTAAGCTAATCAATAAAGTTACAAAGTTTTAATTTTTCTTATTTCTTTGCTTACAATTTTCTTAAATTTATTTTATTTATAATATTCCGTGTACATAGGAATATGAGCAGGTATGTGTGAGCGTGAGCGTGTGCGTGTGCGTGTGTGTGTGTGTGTGTGTGTGTGTGTGTGTGTGTGTGTGTGTGTGTGTGTGTGTGTGTGTTTGTGTGTGTGTGTGTGTGTGTGTGTGAGTGTGTGTGTGTGTACGCGTGTGCCTGTATGTGTGTATGCGTGTTCGTGTGTGAGCGTGCATATGTGTATCTAAATAGTAGGCTGTAAAAGTGTTTCCGTATCTTCATATGTCAGTAGCTTTATCCATTTCATTATACTCTGTTTACATTCATAGTACTTTTTTGAATAAATATGAAGCTCTTTGTTTATTGCATTATACAATTGAGCCGATCTCTTGTTAAACTGTATAGAAGCAAAGGTAGTTCTAGTTTTAGGCACTTGGACCACTTTATATGATCTTCTTTTAGAGTTATTCATGTTTGAGTCGTAAATTAAAGTCTTATGTTTTTTCATTATTGTCTGGGATATATATAATTTTCGGACAGAGAGCTCATCACTGATTTGATAAAGTTTATCAGTAGGGAATCTCTTTATTTTAAAATACATTATTTTTAATAAAGCTCGTTGCGCTCTTTCCACTTTTATAATTTTTGTCTTTGCCGCTCCTCCCCATACAGGAATGCAATAGACCAGAACCGATTGCACAAGGGCTAAATATATTTGTGATAAAACATTTTTTGATGAGTTACCATTGTCACTTTTAATTCGCGGCAACACATGTCTTAAAGTCTTAAAAATCCAACTTAGCTTACGTACTCTAGCCGTCATTTGTTCCAGGTGAGGATACCAAGTTAATCTTTGGTCAATTACTATGCCTAGATATTTAATTTCTGTGACTTTATCGATACTTGGGCAGTTACAATTTCTACCGTTTGCATCGTTACAGGGTTTTAGGGTGTTAGATAAAAACAAGAGATCATATCGAGAAAATCCGCACGCCGAGTGTTGACCGTATCGAGACGAGAGATAAGTTGGATATCAGTATTACGTCCAAACATATATCCTCAGCTCCCACATTATGGTGAGTAGCTTGAGGCAGGAGGTGTAAATTGACGGACTGGACAACATCAAGCATCTTACGGCAACGCGACGTTTGGGTACGATTATAGCTAAGCGTCGATGAGTCGCTTCGCCATTTCTGTGAATAGACTCCACGGACCCTTTTTGTGTCGTTTCGACTCCAAACGACTCAAAAATATAATTACCAGTTAAATTGATATAATTACGCCGTTTTCGCCATATATTTCCTTTATTTTGATACCCTACTCGAAAAGTATGAGTGAAAATATTTTTTGTCAACATACATTTTGGCCATACCTATAGACCTATAGACTACCCGAGAAACTTACAACGTCCAAACGTTGAGTCTTTTGAATTTTCTCCGGTTGTTATACTATCCATCAAATCAAGTGCTGTGGGCCCTGACAATATTAGCCGCCGGATGATTACTACCATCCTGGACCACCTTCTGCCAGTAATCACCCATATCATAAATTATTCCCTAGACTCTGGGCAGTTCCCATCCATTTGGCGTAAAGCCTTTGTTATACCCCTTCCTAAGATCTCAAATCCATCCCTTCCTAATCATTTTCGATCTATTAGTATTCTTCCGTTCCTTTCCAAGGTGCTCGAGGCCTGTGTGCACGAACAGCTGTCAACTTTTATGTACAGCAATAACTTGTTGAATCCTATGCCGTCAGGTTTCAGGCCTGGACATAGTACTGTTTACAGCTCTTTTGAAAGTAACCGAGGATATCAGGGTAGGTATGGAAAATACCAAGCTCACAGAACTGGCATTGATTGATTTCTCTTATGCTTTTAATACGGTCAGTCATGATCTTCTTTTAAACACCTTATCACACTTGATGATCTCATCGGATGCACTGGATTAATTCTCTACTGCTAATCAATATATATTAACCAATAGGTGACAGGCTATAATTATAGGGAGCCAACGCCAACGAGAACTGGTGGATGCGGTATTTCTCCCGGCTATCACACTCAATGGCAGTCAAAGACCTTGATTTGACTATTGACTCTACCCTGAGCTGGAGAGACCAAGTATCCCACGTGTGTCAGAGAATTACTGGTTCGCTTCGTGCATTTTATCGTCTAAGGAACCTTCTACCTACCTACACCAAAGCAATGCTTGTGCAGGCATTGCTATTCCTTATAATTGATTATGGCGACGATTGCTACTTAGACCTGTACGCAGAGTATCTTAACAGATTTGACCGTCTTCTAAACAACTATATCAGATTCGTCTTCAACCTCCGCAAGTACTCGTATGACCATGTATCTGCTTGTTGGTCGCAACTAAATTGGTTGCCGATTCGTCAGTGTCGGAACCAATGTGCTCTTACCACTCTCTATACTATATTAACTTCTCCTAATTCTCCCTCGTACCTATCTCCCTATTTTCAATATCTTGGCTCCAACCATGACAGAAACTTGCGTTCAACAAACAGCCTCGTCTTGCGCTGTCCTACTCATCGATCCGATTTCATCCACTTTTCCTTTCCTGTGCAATCTATATTTCTTTGGAACGAGTTACCTCTCGGGATCAGGGGGGCCACAAGCCGTCACAAATTTAAATTGGGAGTTCGGAAGGTCATGCTGGATAAATTGTAAGAAACCTCATTGTAATTATATTTATCAATCTGTGGTTGGATATTATTATGTGTATGTATATTTTATTTATATATTTATGTATATATGTATGTATTAATATATATTTTACATAGTTACCTTTCATAATGCACCTACCTTGTTATTCTCTGCCTGTGGCATTAAGTCCGCCTTTGTACATTTGTGCATGAAGTTTAAAATAAATAAATATAATCACGCCTTTAGCCCGGAGGGTAAGGCAGAGGTGAATTAATACCAGTCATAATATTCGGTCTCATGTAATAGGGGGTGAGCCTATTGCCGTTTTCCGGGCACTATTGCTTACTAGAGCCATGCATCTGAGCTGGAGTCTAGGCTGTTTAATATCTGTCTTATGGTAAACAACCCTATCCCTTAGTCCCCTTGTCAATAGAATAGAGGCATTTTGGGATCCCATGATAAAATTTTCAAAGGAGATATCGGTGCAAATAAATCTTACTTCGATAGAGTTTCTCAAACACCATGCGACTCATTGGGTAGCCGGCAAAAATCAGGCTATAAGGACCCCTCGTCAATGATGGTTTTTTTTTCACGTACGAAGAATCCCCACGGATACCTCCTCGAACCGACTAAAACGCACGCCGCCTGTGGGTCGTTTTGGTTGCCAAAGGTGAGGTTGACAGGCATATCCCTCGCACCCCGGCCGACTCCGGGCCATCTCTCACGATTGGTCCTCTCCTCGGGTGTGTGGGGACTACAGAGTCCCCAACTCGTCCCCGGAAACGGGGAGGCGCACCAGGCGTACCACCACCGCGGCCTGCTTCTGCCAGGGTGACAGGCGGCTCCACCTGTCACCCCCAGGCCTGCGCCCATGGGGGGCGGAATTATGGGATCTAAGCGTTAGTAATCGGAAAAATAAATGAGCCACTTACCACAGGAACCGTGCCAGTCTACTTCTATGTTTTTAATCTCCCAAGCTGCACCTAAAATGTCACAGTTCAATAATTTTATGGGCACAAGAATAATGGTGTACCAAAACAAAAACCTTATTAGGGCGTTTTTTTTTTACGTGCACAAAATCCCAACGGATACACGGATACCTCCCCACCGGAGCCGGTGGAGGAGGTTATGTCGGACTCGAACCGACTAAAAGAGATTGACAGGCATATCCCTCGCACCCCGGCTGACCCAGGGCCATCTCTAACGATCTGGCCCTCTTCTCGGGTGTGGGGACTACAGAGTCCCCAACTCGTCCCCGGAAACGGGGAGGCGCACCAGGTGCGCCACCGCCGCGGCCTGCTTCTGCCAGGGTGACAGGCGGCTCCACCTGTCACCCCCAGGCCGGCGCTCATGGAGAGCGGAGGTCGTTCATCAACCTCCGACGTCCTAGTTGCCTTCGTACGCGGGCAGCTTGTCTTGCGATCCTTCGTCGCTCCCGCTGCCACTCCCGCCCCGCCTCCTCCTTCACGAGCATTACTTGCTCGCAGAAGGAAGCGCCGGCCGCCCACGCATCCGCGCAGCGGACCATCGCCGCGAGCAAGGTGGAGAGCGTGAGAACCCTCACTCCCAGGGCCACCACAAGCTCCTGCCTCGGCGTCTCCCACGCCGGACACTCGGTGAGCGTGTGCGGACCTGAGTCCTCGCTCGCGTCGCAGTGATGGCACTCGGACGTTGGCTCTTTCTCCATCCGACGCAGATACTTACCTTATTAGGGCGTTACAGATAGCGTCAAAATGAGAAAAATGGAAAATAATTATTAACAGCGTCAGACCTACGGGTCTAAAAGGGCCACATTTAGCGATTCCGCAAAAAACGAGTAACTTTATGAATTGCCAGTAGATCTCTATCGATTTCTTTAAAATTCGTAAAATGGTCACTTATCGAGAGCAGAATTACAACTATTCGTTTACCAAGCCGATTCTAATTTCGTGTAAATGTCGCCGCATGCCAAAAATAAGGATCGTGTTGTTACGAGTTGTTTTCTGTACTGTTTTTACAAACTAAGTATGTAAATATGTGTTATTAAAACAATAAAACGATAAAATATCAATTATCCACCATAGAATTATCGGAAATAAAATTATAAGAACGAAATCAAAGTATAAGTGCTGCCATTATCTGTTAGCGTCAGCAGGCTTGGCATTAGTATTATGTTATCTGTGATGTACTCTCGTGCTTAACATTGAATTACAGGAATTACTCTTTTTTCGCTAGATGGTGCTGTAGCCCAGCTCATAAAATAATGGTTTAAGTTAAGTAATAATGGTTAATTTGTGGACAATACATAATACAAAACGTTATTTTATTCTTTTTTCTTAATATTATTGCGTATTTATTAAGAATTAAGCAAAAGGAATTGAAGTTGTTGCTGCTTTCGAATTTACTCACTGACATCAAAGCAATTCATAGTTTGTGAACCATTTTACGGTTTCCATACAAAACTGTCCATCATTTTTAGTAAAAATGTTTTTATACCACTTAGTTGGCAGACAAGCACACGGCCCACCTGATGGAAAGTGACCTATGGACGTCTGTAACACCAGAGGAGTCACAGTCGCGCTTTCAACCCTGTAAGTACAGAGTTTCTGTGCCGTCAGTAGAAGACAAAGCAGGACAAGCCTTTAGTCTTCCCACTGACAGCACAAATTCTCCAGTGAGCTCTGGCTACCCTACTCACCGCTGGGAACACAACACGAAGTTATTATAGCCACGGTATTCTGTAGGGCGGAGGTACTACCCCAGTCGGACTGCTCAATCTGGCGGGAATATCGCCGTGTCCTACCTACCATCAATAATTTCAGATAATTTTTGTTTACGGAGGAAACGGAACGTTGCGATTGAATGGTATCATAATGAACGAACAATTGTTTGAGTAATCTGTGGTTGTATTTAAGCCAAGAATTAAATTATGGTACTAAGTAGTCTACGGATTATTCAGCTTTTGTAATAAGGAGGAGTTTTCGGGTTTAAACCAGATTTAATTCAGTTTTTTGTAGTAAGACCGTTATAGTTTAGATCTGTTAGTTTAACTCTGTTGTCAATAATAGCTTGGTCTCGATAACGGTATGTGGAAACTTCAATAACACTGCTTAGTGTTAGTTAGTTATTAGCACTGCCTTCATTACCGTCAAATAACGCGTTATTTTAATAACAACCATTACTAGATAAATAAAATAGGTATTATACGTATTATTATAAAAATTAAGAAAGTTATTTTTCAAGTCAGTGTGCATTTATAATATTATGCATTAACATAATTCCTGCAAATAGTTACATTGGCAAACTGACGGACGAGGCTCAGGCGCTGCAGGTTTTCCTCTTTGGGACTGGGATTCGGAACTTTTATGGAGTGACTTCCGGCCTCATAAAAGTCAACATGAGGCAAAACTCCATTTTACTATAGTATAACCGCGCCCTAGACAAGCGCGGCGTGGCAGGGGACGAGGAATAGAAAGAGAAAGAAAGCGCATGAGTCGAGAGCGAGCGAGATAGCGCTGTGAGCGTAGGCGGTCGATTGGTCAACACTCCCCCTGTTACACCGCGCACATACCCAAGGCGCTGTGTACAGCGGGTACAATCAGTCTAATCTAAAGCTTAGGATGCAACCGGAATGTGAGCTTGTGAATTGCATAATACTTACGTTTCGCATGTTCACTTAATTTTATGATCTCTTTGACTGCGCACGGTCCTTTCTTCGTAAACAGAGCAACTTTTAACTCTTTACATTTATCCGATAACGGTAATATATCTATCTCCATATTATTAGAAGAAAGTTTTCCACTCCCGATGACTTTCGCTGAAAATAACTTTAAATTATACTATTACCGCTATCCGTGTGACGACGGAGAAAAAATACAAGTTTCACCACTCCATCTCAGCTGAAGGGTGTCGTACGAGGCGACTAAATGGGAGTGAGAAATCTCACGCTCGCCAATGGAGGCGCGGGGCGGATGCGGCAGCGGGAGCTAAAAAGGATCGCAAGCCTAGCTACCCGCGTACGGAGGCTACTCGAGCATCGAAAGTGACCACCGCCCCCCTTGAGCGCAGGTCTGGGAGCGACGGGTGGCGCCGCCTGTCACCATAGCATATAAAACCCTATACCAACCCGTCTGGCCTGTGTGGAAACAGTAGACCAAAGCGTCCCAACATTGGTAGAGGCCTAGTCCAGCAAGTGGACTGCAATGGACTAGTTCAAACTATGCCTAGGTGGTTGAAAAAAGTGGTGTTTGTATAGATCAGATTGATCTTGACAAATCAAATACTCAAAATGATCTTAATGCCTTGGTATTCCCGCTTCCTGTTGACTGATTGTTCTGATATTTTGTGCACACCTTTAGTTCGGACGACAATACAATTTAATTCAATAAAACTGTTTGAATTGATCATAATGTCAATATCCATCTGATTCTGAATGTGTGAATGAATGAATGAATGAATATTACTTAATTGTATACCGGTAATCAATACAAAATAAATTTCAACAAAGTTCACTGCTAAAGGGCAGTCTTATCGCGGACTGCGCCCTCTACCAGACAAACTTTTGCTTTTAGCTTTGGTATAATGTACATAGTAGACAATTAAACAAATAATATCGAATTATTTTACTTGGGTCATATTGTTTTGGTTCCGCCCAGATGCACAATATAAATCGATCCAACACTATCGGGGCGGTACACTAATGAATACTTTCAGTACCAATGTTTCCTTTTATGTTCAGTTGTGTAACTGAATGCGTAAAATGAAAAATTAGAGACGAAAATAATAAATAATAACCGGACTTGAAACTAAAAAATGGTGAAATGACAGTTATTACATTCTTAAACAAAATTACTTATTACCAGCTTCTTATATATAGGAATCTAATTAATAATGATAGTTAATTATTGTGTTGATTTATGCTTACATATAGTACCCTAGCAAAAAACTATCGTATAGTAAACGCTAACCATTACGAGAGTAAGGACCAATTGAGTGACTGACACCTAGTAATGTTCACCTATCCTTTAACTATTGATTTTTGTATGTTATAAATAAATCAATGGTAATTTCAAACTAGACTAAAGTAATTACAAAAAGTAATATTTATAATGTTGTATATTTACCTATTACATTGGTTCTATTAATGTTGATTTAATCTTAAAATAATGTCATTGATCTCATATGAACGAATAAACATATTTAAATATATAAAGACAGTACTTATTTCAATAAGCGTTCCCAAATATTGAGAAGTAGCCTCATTGAGAAGTGGCCATAATGAGAAGTAGTCCATTAGCGAGTCGGTTGCCATAATGAGAATTAGCCCTAATGCGCCTTAACCAGACGGACAACGAAGTGATCCTATAAGGGTACCAATTTTTCCTTTTGGGGTACGGAACCCTATAAAAATAATCCATCTGATATCAGCTTAACATCGCTCTTCATAATCTTTTTTAACGACTGGATGTACCTACTACTACCCACTACTTACCAATCCAATATTGTAGTTCAAACATACTTACAAGTTTCTCCGTAAGTATAAAAATCAACTGCTACTTGAGGTATATTTTTGAACTTGATTGTAATGTTGCCAATGATTTTAGCAAATTCTGACCGTGTTACGACAATAGGAAGCTGTTGATCTGTAAATCAAATAAAAAGCTTTTTTACCCATGAAGGAACGGAAACGGTTTATGCGTTGGGGAAGAGGGGAGGGGTTATGCACTGATGCCGTTTTCATTTATGAGGTCGCGTTTGATATTCGTCCGTGTTCTTATATAGGTGTTCCCCTTGTAAAAATAATTATTATTTCTGTACGGTGAACACTCACCGTACAGAACGGCGCGCTATAGCAAACATCGTTTGTGCAAATATATTTAACCATTTTAGGGTCCGGGGTTTTTAAATTTTTAATTTAATGTTCTTGTTATACCTATCAAATTTTCCCGCCTTAGTCCTGCCGGACACGCTGTCACTCGCACTCGTTCACTCACTGCGCCAATGTCGACAAATGAGTGTCCGTAATTGCTTTCACGCTCGAAATTACTGTCTCGGCCACTTTTTTTTTTTTTTTACGTGCGCAAAATCCCCACGGATACCTCCCCACCGGAGCCGGAGGGAGAGGTTATGTCAGACTCGAACCGACTAAAACACAAGCCGCCTGCGGGTCGCTTTGGTTG
Organism: Eilema griseolum; assembly: GCA_963662185.1. Classification (NCBI taxonomy): domain Eukaryota; kingdom Metazoa; phylum Arthropoda; class Insecta; order Lepidoptera; family Erebidae; genus Eilema; species Eilema griseolum. The sequence goes on from OY759259.1 coordinate 9,121,029, forward strand.
CCGAAGGTGAGGTTGACAGGCATATCCCTCGCACCCCGGCCGGCCCAGGGCCATCTCTGACGATCTGGCCCTCTTCTCGGGTGTGTGGGGACTACAGAGTCCCCAACTCGTTCCCGGTAAACGGGGTGGCCCGTCAGGCGCGCCGCCGCCGCGTCCTGCTTCTGCCAGGGTGACAGGCGGCTCCACCTGTCACCCCCAGGCCGGCGCTCATGGGGGGCGGGGGTCGTTCATCGACCTCCGACGCCCGAGTTGCCTTCGTACGCGGGCAGCTTGGCTTGCGATCTGTCGTCGCTCCCGCTGCCGCTCCCGCCCCGCCTCCTCCTTCACGAGCATTACTTGCTCGCAGAAGGAGGCGCCGGCCGTGTCTCGGCCACTTAGGCGAAACGTGTACACGCTCATGTACGAGTACATGTCTGGGTCGACACGTCAGAGCAAATGCGGAGTCCGGTACTGTACTTACTGCCACTCGCAAGCGGCTCGTGAAGATCAATGCGAGTGTGGTTAAATTTGACGAGACTTATGTTCTTATGTCTTATGAATGCTCGCCTTTTGGCTGTGGGGGAGTGGGAATTCGGTGGTTGGCTTCTGGCCCTGCCGTCGCCTAACATTGGTACCATGTTGGACGATAACACCTTCTGTCGCTGCTTGTCTTCGTTTAGGTGCTCCTTGCGTTTCTCCGCATTGATGTCGCTGTGGAGAAGTTGGTAGCCTAGGACATCATGGTCTGTCCTGCAGCAGGAGCGCAGGACGGCTGTCGTGCACGAGTATTTCAATGACATAATCCGTCGGACTCTTGTCACCGCTAGCGTTCCAGCCATATTGGAACCTACTGGCTTGGCGCGCGACGATGGCAAGAGGCCAGATGGGATGTCATTGGAGCCTTGCGCCTTCACATCTTCCAGGGACTGCAAACTGCGCCTGCGCTGCTGCTGCGTTGGCAGAGACCCTCAAACGGCGCAAGTATAGTAATATATAATAATAATATATAATTACATATTTAAGCCGTTTGGGGTCGAAACGATCTGCGATCATGGGGTCCAAGTGCTCGTCTTTTGTTAAACTAACGGGTGAAGAACCCGTTAGTTGGATGCCTTCCATCACTTCCATCTATATTATTCTCTTAGACTGAGTCTCCTTTATCACTGTATCATAAGTTTACGTCACTTTTTGCATATTATATGTATGCAATAAAGAATATGAAATAGAAGAATAGTTTAAATACCTGACATGTTTCTAACAACCAACAAAAGTAACACACAAAAATATATAATATCTCGTAACTGGTGCATTGTGTATTAGATTTATATGGGATAATAACAGCCATTAAATATTAAATAACTTCGTTCCTTAATTTTATCTTGTTTAAGACCTGCTGACTACATTTAGCGCAATAAATAATTTTGGCATTGAATAATGCCACTACACTGTACTTGTTATTTATTCAAGTCATATTATAACTTTGAAACGATATTACTCTGACATTTACCCTATTACATCACCTACATTTGAAATAAGGTAAATTTTATTGAAAAACTATGACGAAGTTTGAAACCTGATATAGTGCTATTTTAGTATTTATGCCTCACTACACTCGTTTTGCAGGACAGTCGTCGAAAAGGTTAGAATGTTAGAGGCATAAACCTCAGATTATGGTTCATCTACTTCATCCCGGTGTTAATCCCTGTAGCTTTCACCTCGGAATTTGGGGTTCCTTCTTCAAGTCTAACAGCGCGTTTGGCTAATCTTTGATATTTTCTGTAAAGCGATTGCCATCTGACCTTCTCAACCCATTAGCGATATCGAAGTGTTTGCAAACAAGTTATTGGATTTTAAGGGCTCCAACCACAGATTAATCGTCAGCTTGTACGTCCGGGATGATATTTGCTGCCGCTGGCCGTCTCCATGGCCTTGAGGACAGGGACCTGTCAACTCTATGGGTACGTATAGATCACGGTGACCACACTCGTATATATGCGTGCCTTTACAGGTCTCATAGCGGAGACCTGGGCACGGCTCAACTGTTTGAGCACCTCAGCGGTCGGCGGACAGGGTAGATTTACAGTAGGACAAGTAGGTAGCATGTATATAGTTCAATGTACTATAATCATAGAGTTGATTGGCACTTTGGTTGTTACGACGTGTAGCCGAACAACAAACAGTTTTGATTTTTGATCCTTTTGAAAAGACTCGGGTTGTATAGTTACTGGCATATATCTTGACCCTAGTCACATTGCAAAATATTCGCAGTACGCGTTTTTTGGATGTCCTTTGAGGATAACACGGTGTGCTACTGTGGAGGAACTCAAAGCTACCAATAATAGATTATATCAAACTCCTCGTTTCTCTCGCGACTTGGGGTCATATACCTTTACAAAAATTACAAAAATAACTGATATATGGGTATCACACGAGCACCATTGCTGCTGAGAAGCAACCGACCCGTAAGGTTCAGTTTACATTATAATAAATAAATCACGATGAATTCCGTTTAAAATAATTTTATTTCCATAAAGGTTTCAAGTTAAGTTGATATTCTATATATTGAAATATCTTAAACTAATATAAATCTTAAAATAATAATTACAGTTTTTGCTAATATTATTTCTGAACAGTCGACATAGCTCCTCCTGGCCTCACAGATACATTGTTCTACTTCTGCTCGATATATATTCCTTTTGCATTTTATTGCACAGTAATCACCAGGCTACATGTGGATAATAATTGGTGCATAGTTATCGGAAAACTTCATGAAAAACGTCAACATGAACTAACTGTCCGAACAAAAATTAATAACAGTAAATTTATCAACCAATAACGCTAGCACTTAGAGGGGTTCATCTTAAAAGCAAAGTTCGTAAAATGACAGCGTCTCGCAAATTACCAACTTCACGGAATGCTAAATGTCCACCGGCAGTATTTGTTGTTATACAGGCGATAGCATCTTACATGGACATGCTGCAGCCAAACAGTCAGATATTGCAGAAAAAAGGCAGCTGAGCCTGACCAGATTGTGAATCAAATTTCCTAATGGGACTCTGAGAACCTGGTCGAGTTCAATGCCAAAAAGACGCAGGCATGTACGTTTACAGCAAAAGTTTCCTTGCCCTTCCCACTCTTCAGAGCACGCCACTGCCACTCCAGGACAATCTCATTATCCTAGGTGTGAATATTCGTTGCAACCTGAATAACAAAAACTAACTCGGAGTCCTGAAAAGATTGATTGATTTGATTTTTCACACCGGAGTAAGTCTTCTGTGAGAGACACAAATTCGCTCCTGGGTGGAATACTGCCCGCTTCTCTGGGATGACTCAACAAATTACTTACTGGATGCTCTCGACAGGTTGTAGTGACGTGCGGTACGCATCCTGGGGAATTCTGTGGTTACGAACACCCTAGAGCCTTTGCGGATGCGTACAGATATTGCGTCCTTGCCAGTATTTTCCCGTCTGTACCATGGTGAATGTTCTGATGAACTCTTCCAATTAGACCCTTTCCTACACAGGACAACACGTGCAGAGCTTAGATGTCACCCGCACACGGTGCAGAATATCCGAACAAGAACCAAGATTTCATTCGGAGAGTCTTTCCTTTGTCGCACCATTAACGCCTGGAATTCATTACTAGCTCACGTGTTTCCTTCTTCCTACAGTCCCGGGTCCTTTAAGCGGGGCGTGAAAAAGCATATGATGAGTCCATCAAGCTGAGTGTCACCATTGTCACATGATATATGTTAGTAATACCTTCCTCTTGTTTGAGACTTTGCCTTCATCTTATCATCTGGCGAGGCAAAGTCTTATTGACGTGTCCTATATAAAAAAAGAACGCTCAAAACGACGGAATGCCACCTTCGCAGAATGGTTGGCGCGCCTCCGTCATCGCGCCGCTGCATTCACCAAAGAGACTTAAAAAACCTTGTTTCAAAGTTTGCCGATAACTATACAATGGGGCGCCTCATACCACCAGAATTAGAAAAGTTTATTATTATGGAGAGATAATTAATCGATAATAAAAAATCTAGTCAAATAGCCTATTGGTCCAAATGCGAAGGTGGTACGGGATAGCTAGATTGCAGTCATGTGTTTACATCTAAGATAATTATTTTCTATGCGGCTGGCAATATGTTGGCTCAACATATTCAGAATTTTTACTGTTAACATAACGAGAATGAGGAAAAGTATTGTCGTAAGCGTTTTGTTTGCTATTTTTTCTAGCATTCTTAGGTAAAACTTGGGAGTAGAGTGCCTTTGCGGTAGTATATTGAGGATCTTCATAATTAGTGTACAAGGAATTATCCGCGGAAGGGACATTCAATTCGGCGTACGCAGGCTCTGGATTACCTCGACCCACTTTTGGTGGTCTTTGACTTTTTGGTAGAGGAGTTGCGTAAGGATCGTCTGGTTGGCTTATAGGTTCCGCATATATTGGGGTATCATGTCTTTTGTCTACTGGAATGTGGTAGTTCTGCTCTTCAGTGTGCGACCACTGTGGGGGGTAAGCGGGTATTGCTTCGTTGTGTGTCTGATCTTCAAAGTTTTCATAATTGTTCCCGGTTTCTCTCTGCAAATACGTCATTATATTTTACCAGTCAGTTATAAAATAAAATGTTCTTAAATCTCGTTAGTTTAGAAAATTGTGGCCCCAAATTTTCACATATACAGGGTGGAAACGATTGTCATTTTGAAAAAAAAAAAGAAAATATATATATATATATATATATATATATATATAGATTTAAAAAAACGTTGCAAAATAATGTTCCAATACCATAGTCCAATGTTTGTAACCTAATATAGAATATATTATATACCTTTTGGTTTCGTTTTTTCATCTTGTATACAGTTATGAACACGCAGACCAGAATGACGCACGTCAACACACCAATGACTGCCAATGCCCATAGCGGGAAATTACCTGAACAAAATGCATATTAATTATTAGTTCATTGGTGTGCTGCATAAGGTATGATTGTGTATGTGAGACGCTGCTACCTGCGCTAATTCCGACTGAGGTGGAAGTGACCCTGTAGAGGTCTGTTCAGAGTCTCTGACTCTTTGACTACCAAATAGCCCAGTCGAACGTAAGAAAGATGCGGGTTGGTTCTCTAAACGCAAGCGTGGACAAGACAGGACGACCGCCTGTCATCCTATAGACCCCTCCCCCCTCCCCTCCTCCCAGGATTCGAAGGGGAAATAAGGCTTCACACACCCGAGGGGGTCATATTATAACCATAGATGGACCAAGATCAGCCAGGTTGCCAGGGAATACACCACGTTATTTAAGAACCGCGGTGGCGTGCGGGTTTGACGTCAGGCAGGCGGCCGGTCAGTAAAAAGATATAGCCAAATCTTTGCAATAACATGAATGTTATGAGTAATAGTGAGTGCAACAGGACTATGGCGTAACCCCGAGGCGACGCGCAGGGGCAGCACCCGGTCCCTGTGAGAAATGGACAAGGGTTGTTGCACCAACACGGGCGGGTGCAACGTAAGAAGCTAGTCCAGGAAGCAAGCAAAGAGTGTCTTAGGTTCGCGAAGCGATCCTGAGGGCCACGACCGCGGTTGCTCAAGTCGTGGAACGGATCCGGCGGCTGGGCCTTGAGGTGGCTTTGCATAAATCCGAGGCCATGTTCTTTCATGGACCTCGGCGCACGCCACCACCTGGTTCCAGTCTCACAGTGGGAGGCACTCTCATCGGCATCAAGCCCCAGATGAAATATCTGGGGCTCGTGCTCGACGGCCGGTGGGACTTCGGGAAGCACTTCCGAAGTCTGGGCCCCAAATTGGTGGGCACAGCCAACGCTCTGGCGCGGCTACTGCCCAACCTGAGGGGCCCGGAGGACTCCTGCAGGAGACTCTACGCGGGTGTCGTGCGGTCCATGGCCCTGTACGGGTGTCCCGTGTGGGCGGACACCCTGAGTGATCGGCACATGCTCCTGCTGCAGCGTCCGCAGCAGAAGTTGGCGTGCCGCATCATAAGGGGGTACCGCACGATATCATTCAACGCGGCGAGTCTCCTCGCCGGATCGCCACCATGGATCCTGGAAGCGAGATGCCTTTCGGCGCTATACCGGTTCCGAAAGGCGGCGCGGGAGCGGGGTCACGATCCCGAGCCCGAAGAAATTCGGGCCGTGAGATCCCGGCTCCACAGGGAAATGGTGGCGGAATGGGAGATACGACTTGGGCGACCAGGCGCAGGGCACGCCGTAGTAACGGCGGTAAGACCCATCATGGGGGAGTGGCTAGAGAGGCCACACGGCAGCCTCTCGTACCGTCTGACGCAGATGATCACCGAGCACGGATGCTTCGGAAAGTATCTGCGTCGGATGCAGAAAGAGCCAACGTCCGAGTGCCATCACTGCGACGCGAGCGAGGACTCAGGTCCGCACACGCTCACCGAGTGTCCGGCGTGGGAGACGCCGAGGCGGGAGCTTGTGGCGGCCCTGGGAGTGAGGGTTCTCACGCTCTCCACCTTGCTCGCGGCGATGGTTCGCTGCGCGGATGCGTGGGTGGCCGGCGCCTCCTTCTGCGAGCAAGTAATGCTCGTGAAGGAGGAGGCGGGGCGGGAGCGGCAGCGGGAGCGACGAAGGATCGCAAGACAAGCTGCCCGCGTACGAAGGCAACTCGGGCGTCGGAGGTCGATGAACGACCTCCGCCCCCCATGAGCGCCGGCCTGGGGGTGACAGGTGAAGCCGCCTGTCACCTTGGCAGAAACAGGCCGCGGCGGCGGCGCGCGTGGCGCGCCTCACCGTTTCCGGGGACGAGTTGGGGACTCTGTAGTCCCCACACCCGAGAAGAGGGCCAGATCGTGAGAGATGGCCCTGGGTCGGCCGGGGTGCGAGGGATATGCCTGTCAACCTCACCTTCGGCAACCAAAACGACCCACAGGCGGCGTGCGCTTTAGTCGGTTCGAGTCCGACATAACCTCCTCCACCGGCTCCGGTGGGGAGGTATACGAGGGGATTTTGCGCACGTAAAAAAAAAAAAAAAAGTGTCTTAGGTTTGGAAATTGGAATATTGGTTCAATGACTGGAAGAGGAAGACAGCTAGCTGATGTTTTTGAAAAGGCGACGAATTAGAGTAGCGTCTTTACAGAAAACTAAGTGGAAGGGAGCAAAAGCCAGAGAGATTGGAGAGAGTTATAAGTTATATTTTAGTGGAGGAGATGGGAAAACAAATGGTGTAGGAATTGTGCTAGATAATGGATTGAAGAAATCCGTGATGGATGTAAAACGACTAAGTGATGGATAATAGCTGTTAAAATTATACTTGAGAACCGAATAATTAATGTGATTAGTGTGTATGCACCCCAAATAGGGCAGAAGGACGAATTAAAAAGTTTTGGAAGGAATTTGATGCCTTGATGATGGATATTCCGGATAGTGAAGAGGTATATGTCGGAGGTGATTTAACGTCGGAGAAAAAGTGAATTATGAAAGGATTCATGGAGGTTGGGCACATGGGAGTCGAAACAAAGACGGGGAAGCTTTACTGCAAGCTGCCTTTGCTTTTGACTTAGCTAGTGTGAACACGTGGTTCAAAAAGAAAAAGGAACATCTCATCACCTATAAAAGTGGCACCCACGCGACTCAAATATACTTTTTCTTGACTAGGAGGGATAAACTTAGCAGTGTAAAAAACTGTAAAGTAGTGCCAGGGGAAGACCTAGTGACCCAACACCGATTGCTACTAATGCAAATTAAAATCAAAATTGAGCCAAAAAATAACAAGCGAAGGCCCCCACGTAGGACCAGATGGCGTAAGAAAATAAGGAGTATCTAAGTAGATTTAAGAAAGAAGTGGTTGATAAGATGATAGATATGAAATGGATGGAAGATAAAACAGTAAATGATTGTTGGGAAGAAATGGTGCATTGCATAAGGGCAAAAGCAAAATCTATCTTTGGTGAAACAAAAGGCAAGGGTGTGATAGAAAGGGATACATGGTGGTGGAATGATGAGGTCCAAAAGATGCTGAAAGAAAAGAAAAAGGCGTTCAAAGAGTGGCAAAAAGTTGCCGTTGAAAATGTAAGTATAAGAGAAGAAAAAAAGATGATTTACAAAAGTTGTAAAAATAGAGCAAAGGCAGTAGCAATATCCAAGGCAAGCGCACAAGATAAAATATACATTCGGCTTGATGAACCGGGCGGCCCAAAGGAACTCTTTCGAATGGCAAAGATGAGAGAAGAACGAACGAAAGATATTAAACATGTTAAATGTATAGAAGACGAACGAGGACAGATTTTGTTGCAAGAGGATGACGTAAAAAAACGATGGAAGACATATTTTGAAAAACTATTGAATGAAGAAAATGTATGGAATAGAGTGTTGGAAGATAGGTCTGGGAATATTGGTTTGGTAAAAGAGTTCGGTGTGGATGAAGTAAGAAGAGCGGTAAAAAGTATGAAAATTGGGAGAAGATGGATGTCGGTGGCTGACTTTATTCTTCAATAAGTTGTTGCAGGAAGTGGTGATCCCTAGCGAATGGTGCAGTAGTGAACTAGTGCCCATTTTCAAAAACAAAGATGATGTACAGGACTGCAATAGCTATCGAGGAATAAATCTCATGTCACATAGTATGAAAGTATGGGAGAAAGTAATAGAGAAACGCTTGCGAGAGGAGAGTGAGATCACCCAAAACCAGTTCGGTTTTATGCCAGGGCGGGGTTCCACAGATGCCGTATTCGCATTACGCCAACTATGTGAAAAATTTAGACATACCCATAAAAACCTGTACATGGTGTTTGTGGACCTCGAAAAGGCGTACGATAAAGTACAACGAAAGGTCTTGTGCTGGGCCCTGAAGGAGAAAGGTGTGCGAGTGAAGTATGTAGAGTTAATCCGTACTATGTACCGGCAATCTCATACGCATGTCCGGTCGGCCGCGGGTAACACCGATGAGTTTAGTGTGGCTGTTGGCTTACACCAAGGGTCGGCTTTAAGCCCGTACTCTTCCTGTTAGTAATGGATGTTCTGACATCTGATATACAGGGTGAGGCACCCAGGTGTATGCTTTTTGCCGACGACATTGTCCTTGTTGGTGAGGATGGAACCGATGTTCAGAGTAGATTGGTAAAGTGGCAACAAAGGCTAGAGAATGTTAGCCTGAAAATTAGTAGAATCAAAACAGAATACATGTTCTGCGATTTCGGCGGTCTCTCTAGTCCCACAGTCATAGCGCTTGATGGTGCTCCTATACCAATCTGCTCCGATTTTAGGGATGAAAGTAATGTCGTAAGGAAGGCACTAGCTATGGAAGTAGATGGCTACAAGGAGAGAGGGAGGCCTAAAATGAGGTGGATGGACTGTGTGAAAGATGACATGGTTAAGAAGGGAGTGAATGTTGAAATGACTACAGCTAGAGATGAATGGAAAAACAACACATATTGCGCCGACCCCAAATAATCTTGGGATAAGGGAAGGAGGATGATGGTGGCGTCCAATGACCGATGGGGGCGGTATAGACCTTAGTTGACTAGACTAAACAATTTGTTGATGTTTTAATTGGTCAGAAGTTAGTTAACTCTAAATAATAAGATGTCATGTTACGCACATTTACCTTCTAACTAAGTGTATATAATTTTCCATTTGGATAAAAGAAAGCTTAATACGCCAAACTGTTAGCATTCGATAAAAACCGAACTTACTTTTAGCTGGTGTTCCTGGAGTTTCTGAAAGATAACAAACCTATTTAATATTGGTAAGGGTGCTTACATAGAGAAGCAGGTGTCTGCGAACTAGTGCGATCGGCGATTGTTTAAACATGCAACAAATTTAGTAGTGTGTGTGTATTTGAGTATGCATCATGGACAATCTTATTGATTTCTGATCCTTATTACTATATCACATTGCAACCCATTTTCACAAAAAATGTATTTGACTATGCTATATGTATATATACAATATTCTTTTTAAAATCTATACGTACTAGTGTATATATCAAAATTATAGAGCTGAAATATTTGTTTGTATGGTTGGTTGGATGCACTTATCTCAGTACAAGAACAGTATCTTTATAATTATAATTTCTATATTTAAAGCAACATAAGCTTTTAATTGAAAAAATATTTTTGTGTTAAATAATCCGTTCATCGAGGAAGCTTATAGGCTACATAGCATCGTGGTAAACGAACTATGTAATAGATTTTTTCTATTATTTTTCAATAATTTATTATATAAGAAAAAAGGAGTGCAGGGTGCCGACCTAAATCCCTCGAGGCCAAGCCTCCTGATTGGCCGACGTCGTCCTGATGCAAGCTCTCCTTTTGGCATTAGACCCCATATTGTAGACCCCAGATATACCTGCATAAGTAAAATTTTAGGTGGATCCTGAGATCTGAAGTGTCCACCTACGACTTTACTGATGCGATGGCCTCGGATAAAAACAGAACAGAAACACAACTCTATTATGAAAATGGGGCCACCCTCTCCTTTCCTACATAAGACAACACGTGCAGGCCTTAGATGTCACCCTCACACTATGCAGAATATACGAGGAAGAACGAAGCGGTTCAAAGACTGTTTCCTTTGCCGCACCACCAAGACCTGGAATTCATTACCAGCTCACGTGTTTCCTTCTTCCTACAGTCCCGGGTCCTTTAAGCGGGGCGTGAAAAAGCATATGATAAGGCCGTCAAGCTGAGTGTCACCATTGTCACACGGTATGTGTAAGTAATGGTGACCCTCTTTTCTGGGATTTTGCCTTCAGCTTACCATCAGGCAAGGCGAAGTCCAATTGACGTGTCCTATATATAAAAAAAAAAAAAAAAAAAAAAAACCTAACCGAGACTCTTTTCTCCTGTGGAGTCAAGTTTTGGACCGACAAAATTTAATCACTTTATACAAGATCTAAGAAGAAAAAGGTCAAAATATTTCGCAGAATAACCAAATTGAAGTGGCAGTGGGGTGGCCAAATCTACTGAAGAACCGATGAGACTCCTAGAGAGGAGACCGCAAATCGATAAATTGGAGGTGGGACGCCCTTCATCCAGAAGGACTGACGACCTGCAAAAGGTAGCAGGGATAGACTGGAGGAGGAATGCGAAGGATTGAGTCTATCGCATATATCAATTAGTCTATCGCAGTTCACTGCTGGACATAGGTCTCTCCCAATATCTACCATTACTCCCAATCCTCCGCCGTCCGCATCTAGTCCATCCCAGCCACCTATTTCAGGTAGTCAGTCAATCTGACTGAGGAGCGTCCCACGTTCCGTTTGCTTTTTCTCTCCACTTTAGGACTTGTTTGCTAAAACGGCCATCGGTCCTTTGACAAATGTAACCAGCCTACTGCCAGTTTAGCATGCCTATTCCGCAAAGTATTTCGCTAACTTTAGCTCTTTATCAGATGACCTCAGTGCAAACATCATCCTTCAAAAATACTCTTAGCATAGCTCGTTCTATAGCCCGCTACGTTTAGGCAAGGTATATTGTGAGAGGACTACAATTTGCCAATTTACTAATGAATAATAAGACCTGAATAGTGAATAGAATTGCGTACCGTTATTCTGACTGGAATGGTGGCTCTTCGTTTCACCTGAAAAATTCCAGCATAAATAAATTCCGAACCGAGAATTTTGGAAACCTTGCTGAATTGAAGTACTGATGTAATGGAACTACTTGTTTGACTAGTAATGTGTTCATGTGAGTCACATACTAATCACGAGCGTCGACGTTTTAAGAGAAAGCGAGGCTTTATAATAATGCGTTTTTTTTTTCGGATATGAGCGGGACTTTCGCAAAGGTGTTGATGATAACTTAGTTTTAAATAAAATTTTAATAGATTATGATGCATAATTCTGTGGCTTAAATTAAGTAAAGAAAATAGATTAAGGGGGTTTAATATTGTACAGATGCACAGAACTCGTTGGCGGCAAAGCATACATTAAATGATAAAAAATTAAATGAAAGTTGATTTTACTGCTTTTTTGTTTTGTATCTGTTAAGCACAGTAAATGTAAATACATATTTTGCGTACCGGCATTTACGCGTATACTGGGCGTCTGAAACTGCACTGCCTTTTCTGCAACAATATCAGTACAAATCAATTTTTGGGCGATTTCTAAAATGGACATTCACAATTCGACTGCAATTTATTACTCAGTATTGCTCATGTAAAAGTGTTTAAAAAAATGGAAAAATTGTTGTAGTTCCCGCAAAATGGCAGTGGCAATATCTTACCTTTAAAAAAATCTTAGAATTTATATTATTATGCCTGAGTTACGTCTTATGTCATTTCCTATCTATCAGTAAAAGTTCCGTCAAAATTTGGCCTGCCTTTCAGTTAGAGGTAATTAAGTCAAACAGACAGAAAAACTTCTTTCCTTTCCATAATTTAAGGCAAATCTTGTTGCGGACTAATATACACTTGTGGACACATTTATTGGCCCACATTGCATTTTCAGTTTTATATAGTCCTAGCTAAAAATTTATATTAGGTCGAGCAAAAAGTTCTTACGCAATTTTGAAAGTGCCTGACTCTCATAATTTTATTCAATAGTCTTTTTTTGGATTTCAAACACAGAATTTAAAGAAACAAAAGACAATTTGGAGCCTGTTCGTTGATATCAAACAATCGAATAGTAAAAAAAGTTGATTATATTGGTTTACTTGGATTTAATTCTTGAAAGTGTGATTTTCCTCATTGGTTTTGCAACAAACATTACTTATTCTTAACATTAAGATGAGGTAGGATAACAGTAGGATGAGGTTCTATCAATAATCTATGCATGCTTCGCCTGTAGTCGCCGCCCAAGCTGTGGCACTTATCCAGGCCGGATACATCCAAAGAAATGTGAGTGCTCAACTTAATTTAAATCGATTTGCGTTCCGAAATGTTTATCCGATGTACCTAGAGACTGGCGGCTTTGTTCGTTGCCAAGGAAGATTACGATCTCGGATCACAACTGAAAGGCAGGATCTATTCATCGTGACGACCAGCTTGAGAAATCGTCACCTTACCTCCATTGAGATATAAAACCAACATCGCGACTCCCACGGAGTATCTGTGAGCGCTCGAACTGTTTTGTTGTTGGTTAAAAGAACGCGATGTGGTACCACACAAACCAGCTAATGGCCTCAAACTAACGTGAGCCCACCGAACAGCGCGTCTTCTTTTCGCGCGCATTCATTTAAATTGGACTCAGCAGCATTGGAGCCGTGTACTCTTTTCTGTTGAGTCTAAAATTGCGTTACATGGCAATGATGCAATGAAGATGGTCTACCGACGTAAGGGAGAGCGTTTTGCACAATGCTGCTTTCAAGAGAGGGTTGCTTATGGCGGTGGCTCATGGACTGTCTGGGGCGGTATATCCGCGAGCGGCAAAACTCAACTTGAGGTTGTTACGGGACCACGGCTGCAATATATTAAATACTGAAAGATACATTCGTGAGTGCTTAGAACCTCACGTGATGCCATACATGGACTATGTGGCCCCAAATTTCCTTTTTTATGCATGATAATTAGAGCCCATATGGCCGGCATCGTCAGGGAATGTCTTCGGGATAGGAACATCACAGTTATGGACTGGCCAGCCAGAAGCCCAGACATGAACTCGATTAAGTACATGAGAGACGAGCTAAATAAATGTGTTAGGGCTCGTCAGCCAGTTGCACAGACGATGCTGAAGTTGAAAACTGCCATAGAAGAGAAATGTGAGATGATCCCTCCAAATTTCATAGAACGGTTGATAAACTCTATGCGTAATCGTATGAGAGCTGTCATAGATGCCCATGGAGGCAACACGCGTTATTAAATTAAACCTTTATTTGATTAAACATGTTTTTAATCAAAAATCAACTGCCTTCATCAAGGAGCATACCCGACTTGTTAGGCGTAGCTCCATGTCGTGTGGTATTATGAATTCAAATTTAAAACAATACGATCGAAAAACATGGCAAAATGTATCAGGTTTAAAACTGCATCAATAGTTTTTTTTCAATCTAGCAATCATATTTAGATAGGGGCCATCGAAACCTAAACTCTAAGTTGGGCCAATAGATCATAGATCATAGAGGGGTCACAAGTGTATTATTACTGAGACCAAAATAAATATGGAAGAAACCAGTCTATCTCCGCCAACCAAGTCACGCTTTCAAAGACTCGGAAAGAGGGTCACCATTATTATTATTTACTTTATTTTAATATTCAACATATAAATTATATTTTTAAACACATATAAAAAACATCTATTTAAAAATATAAAAAATAGTGCTTCACCGGTATCAGGTACAGGGACCAAGCTACCGGTGGTTAGGGCTCCAGAGAAAGAAACTTCCGCACGATGCGCGCCGTATCAAGAAGCACAGCCTTCTGCATCTGGCCCTTGACCCAACCATCTAACCCGAGCCTCTTTAGGTGTTGGTCGAGGCTCTTTGCTATTAGTCCATTGACTGACACGACTATCAGAACAATGATTGCTGAGTCAACATTCCACATGTCGACAACCTCGTGGGCCAAGTCCAAGTACTTAACCTGTTTATCTTTCTCGGCTTTCACGAGATTCTCGTCATGAGGAATGGTGATATCAACAATCAATGCTCGGCGTTCGGATCGGTCTATCACCACAATGTCAGGCTTGTTGGCTACAAGAAAGAATATTAGCAACTGCTATTACTAATATTCCCTCTAACCCCTCCAACTAAGCTAAATTGCTTGTGCTAGGAGTGGGTTCACGTCGGTAGTGTAACGGCCAGGATTCGATCCCGGGACCTCTCGATCGTAAGGCCGACTCCTTAACCACTGAGCCACCGACATTACAGACATGTAGTATGTTACAATTGAGCTGGTAACGAATTGGTGCGGCAAAGGAAGTCTACGAACCACATGGTTCTTGCTCGTATATTCTGCACCGTGTGCAGGTAATATCTAATTATACCTTTTTTCCTGTCTAGGGAAGTAGGGGGTGGGATTCGTTGGAAGAGCTCATCAGAACACTCACTAAGGCAGAGACGGTAAAATACACCCAAGGAAGCCAAATCAAAGCAAATGCTCGGGGGTGTACGTGACCTCTGGGTTCCCAATAATGCGCACTGTACGTCGCTGCAACCTGTTGAGAGCATCAAGTAGGTACTTCGCAGAGTCATCCCAAAGATGCGAGCAGTATTTCACGTCGGAGCGAATTTGTGTCTTGTAGAGGAGACACCGCTGCTCCCGCGTGATAAAACATCTCACTCTGTTCAGCATTCGAGGCTGTTTTGATAATATGTACTATTGATGTTGTTTTTGTTATTCATTTGCAGTGAACATCCATACCGAGGATATTGAGGTTATCCTGCAATGGCAGTGATGTGTTCTGAAGAGTGGGAAGGGGAAGGGACTTAGGTGGCAGACAAGCACACGGCTCACCTGATGGAAAGTGTGTAAAACCAGAGGAGTCACATGATAAACTTTTGGTCTTACCACTGACTGCACAAAAACTCTCCAGTGAGCTCTGACTACCCTATTCATCGCCAGGAACACAATACGACGTATCATGGGCGCGGTATTCTGTACGGTGGAGTTACTTCCCTAGTCGGAATGCTCAAATGAGACGGAAATACCGCCGTGTTTTACCTCCGTCCACTGAAGTGCAAATTTTTTGAAACAATAGACTATTTACCTATTTATTTACTTCTCGAAAATTTACCACTTTATAATAATACTAGCGACCCGCACCGGCTTCGCACGGGTGCAATGCTGATACTAAATACACTACAGAAAAACTGTGAACGTTGTATATAAAAACATGGCACGGCTTCGTACTGGTATAAAATAACCTATGTCACTCACTTAAAAAAATATTAAAATCGATCCAGTAGTCGTAGGGTTCACAATGTAAGCGGAAAAATGTAATTATTTACGACATCACATTAGAAACCTCAAAAATAACAATATTTCTCCACTATTTAATGGATGTTATTATACATATAAACCTTCCTCTTCAATTACTCTATCTATTAAAAAAACCGCATCAAAATCTGTTGCGTAGTTTTAAAGATTTAAGCATAAGGGATATAGTGACAGAGAAAACGAATTTGTTTTATACTATGTAGTGATAATGAACTCCTGAAGTGCGATATAATTAGTTCGATAAATAGTTTGAAAGATATTTAATTTGGGAAATTCAATTTCTCGCGCTGCACTGTTAACCGGAAGCGCTCCATACCACAGATAACATAATACTAAAGTCCATACTAAATCAAACTTGAGAGTGACATCACACGCCAATTACGCGCAGTGTAAATGTGTTGAGTGCAAGAGATTATCGCATTTATCTTTGAGTATAAAATAAATATTGAAAAGTCAGTTCTAGTTTAGTTGCCGTACCTCAACCGACAAAAACATACTCAAATAAACTTAAAAAATGTATACGGAATTGCAATTCCTTATGTAATCTAAGGCATATTGATCACTCAAATAATAAAGGTAAGGCCACTTGGGCTTGTAAAGGGTTTTTGATTGTACAATTGATTGACAATAGTGCTACGATTGCATCTGGACAGGACATTGCAGACATATTTAATAACTATTTTATTGACATTGTTAAAAATAATTTTACATCGCCTGACAATCGACATTGTAATTACATATAATATTAAGACCGTTGACGATAGCATATTTCTAGAACCTACCCTTTCAATTGATAATTTTAGTATAATTAAAGCTTTAAGTAATTCTAAGTCGTCAGGATTCGATAATATCAGTTCTATCCTTTTGAAATAAATCTCACAACATATAGCAGCTCCCTTGGCGTATATTATAAATTTATTCCTGGAGCACGGATGTTTTCCGGAGAGACTCAGATTGTCTATTATAAAACCTCTACATAAAAAAGGCTCAAAAATGGATAAAATCAATTACCGACCCATTTCATTGTCTTCAACATTATCCAAAGTCTTTGAAAATATTATGTACAAAAGAATGGAGAGATTTCTAGACAGGTTCGAGGTATTAGCTGGGACAGTTTGGGTTTAGAAAAAACAAGCCGTGTTCAATGGCAGCATACCATTTAGTTAAATCTATAGTATGTAACATTAATGCTAAAATACTAACTACAGAGTTGTTCCTAGACTTAAGCAAGGCGTTTGATTTTGTTCATCATCCCACTTTAAAGGTCAAACTGGTCAGTCAGTCAATTAGCCCACCGCAGTCGACTACTAGACATAGGCCTCTCCTAATGTGCGCCATTTCCTCCGATCCTCAGCCTTCCGCATCCAGTCTGTCCCAGCCACCTTTTTCAGGTCGTCCGTTCATCTGGCTAGGGGGCGTCCTACCGTTCGTTTATCTTCTCGCGGTCTCCACTTTAGGACTCGTTTGCTTCTACGGCCATCGGTCCTTCGACAAACGTGGCCAGCCCACTGCTACTTCAACTTGCTTATTCTGCGACCTATGTCGGTAACTTTAGTTCTCTGTCGGATAACCTCGTCCCGAATTCTATCCTTCAGATAAACTCCAAGCATAACTCGCTCCATAGCCCGCTGCGCGACTTTTAAGCTATGGACCAGCCCCACTGTAAGTGTCCACGTTTCGGCACCGTAAGTCATAACAGATAGAACGCACTGTTCAAATACCTTTGTTTTGAGGTATTGCGGTAGGGGTGAAGAGAAGACTCTTACACCGAAGCCGACGCGTCGAGAAGTTCCACCTAGGCTATGCAGCATCTCGCCCAGTTGTTCCATCGATTCCGCTACTATGACGATGTCGCCGTTAAACCGAAGATGTGAGATGTACTCACTGTTAATGTTTATACCTCGCCCAGTCCAACCCAGAGTCGTGAAGACGTTCTCCAGTGCGTTGGAGAATAGCTTAGGGGATATAACATCCCCCTGTCTCACTTCACCTCGTGGTCGGAGGCTAATAGGTTTTGTCTTCTGGTCTTGGAGTTGGACGGACATTGTGGCAGTGCCATACAAGCATCTTAGCACCTCGATATATCGCCAATCGACACGACACCGCTGCATGGCATCCAGAACTGCCTAGGTTTCGATGGAGTCTAAGGCTTTATCGTAGTCCACAAACGCCATACACTGCGGCTGATTGTATTCTTGAGCCTTTTCTACAATCTACCGAACAGTATGGATGTGGTCCACAGTGCTATTCGAAACCCGGCTTGCTCAGGTGGTTGGAACTCGACGAGCTTACCTGCAAGACGATTTGTGACGACTCTCAAGAACAGCTTGTAGACATGACTCAGGAGTGAGATGGGCCTGTAGTTCCTCTGTAGGTTCTTATCTCCTTTTTTGAAGAACAGTATCACCGCACTCCCGCTCCATACCCTAGGTGTTAGACCTTGTAGGATGACGGAAATAAAGAGGCTTGCTAGCTCTTTCAGGATTGGAGCCCCGCCTGCTTTCAGGAGCTCAGTAGTAATTCCGTCATCACCTGGGCACCTGATGTTCTTCAGTTGTCGCTCCCAACTTGCATTGCTCGATTTCGGGTATCCCCTCGGTGTAATGGCGCGTGAATGGGGCTCTGTGGTCTTCATCACGGTGTCCCGTCGGTTTACTCCATAGAATAGAATTTCTCGATCTCATCGAGTATCTCGAACTATGAGGCAGTCATTTTACCATCCGCAGTTTTAAGTTTCGTCAGATGGGCCTCCCCAACTGCTGAGCGAACACTTCCGACCCCCTATTTTGCTCAATCGCCTCCTGGACGTTGTGTGTGTTGAGGCGACAGAGGTAGCGTCTAATCAGCTTTTTAATTAGTTGGTTTAAGGTTCTTTCATCTGACGAAGACGACGGTATGGATGACTGCTAACGTCTCTTTCTCATTAGTTCGAGAGTCTCAGGAGCTGTCTGTTTGTTTTGTGTGTTTGCGTTGCCCGGGAAAGAACTTTCGAGACACTTCCTGCAATGTTTTGACCACAGTGTCGGTTATCTCGTAAGTGCCGTTTGTGGTTTCCAGCGTAGCGAAACCATTTTGAAGTTCCAATTGGAACTATTCGGACCCTAGACCAACTTCGAGTGGCGTAGGTCGGAGAATTTGTGTTGCATTACACAAATGGTTGGTGGATGAGACTTTTTAAACAGTGGAAGACTTTTTAAAGAAATATGCATGTCATTCGTGCCACTGCAGAAATGCGCTGTAACGGCTGCGCCATTATTGTAAGGAGATATTGCTTTGTATACCTAATAATCTGTGTTTGCATGCCAACTTTATGGCGTGCAAACACAGATTATTTAAGATCACAGATTATTTTAACTTTAACTTTATATTTTTTATTTCCATCTTTTGTTGTAACACATTAGAAGCAATATAGGTATTTAAACTATCATGGTCACTGACATCAGTATCAGAATAAACGGGATATTTACCAAAATTTCAATCGTGAGGATGGGTTTCAACTGCCGAACGTCTGGCATCCAGTGGTCCGTCTTTGCAAAAAGAACCGGGAACAAGCTAAAACAAAATCGCGAGTGGATACAGTGAGCATCGTATGTCGTGAACGTGATCGAGATCGGGTTCGAGTTTGTAGTGAGAGTGAAACCAATAGTAGTGCAGATACGCGTAGTAAAAGAACTCGAAAGAGGGTAGATCGATATAATTACTCCTAGAAGAAAAAACTTTTTCTTTGTTCACCGCCAATACTCCAGTTCCTCCGTGATCATGGTGCTTGCAACAGCGCCGAAATATCGGAAACTCAAAATAATGAAACATGGTAAATATCCCGTTTATTCTGATACTGATGTCAGTGACCATGATAGTTTAAATACCTATATTGTGCACCGGTACGGGCCGGATAGTATAAAACTTGTAAAACATCTAGA
Source organism: Eilema griseolum (assembly GCA_963662185.1). Classification (NCBI taxonomy): domain Eukaryota; kingdom Metazoa; phylum Arthropoda; class Insecta; order Lepidoptera; family Erebidae; genus Eilema; species Eilema griseolum. Next base: position 9,140,773 of record OY759259.1, read on the forward strand.
ACGCGCGCGGAAAAAGAGTATAAGTTTAAGTGAGTCATTATCCTTTTTGGTGAAGTGTCGGGATGCGGACATTATTCCCGTATGTGTACGATTAAAACCTCGCAAGGATATACACGGTTCCGAAAATATCTTACGCTACGCGAGTGTAAAACTGCTTCGCAAAATGATTGGTAACACTAGTGTTGTCGCGTGAGGATTTTGATAAGTGTGACCGGATTACCTATCTACAGGCACAACGTACGAGGGAAAATAGCGTTTTGAAACAGTCACGTAAGTTTGAGTCACTTTTACGCAAACAGAAACCTAGTGTCCCCTACCACGATAGGTCACGGACGGTTGTCAATCTCTCTGAGAAAGTACTGACCGAAGCAGCACTCAGCTCGTTGGAGAAAGGGTTGAACTTTGCCCCTACACCTAAGCGTATTCCGTACGAAAAAGTTATAGGTACGATTGAGGAGGTTGTTCGACGGAATAGAATACCAGCTGATGACGCTGAGGTACTTAGACAAGAGGTTTCTCTCACTCTGCGTCGAGCAAAGATCCCACAATCCAACATGACTGCCGATGAACGTTGTGCACTTCGCGACCTACGAGACGATGACAGGATACTAGTCTTGAGGGCCGACAAGGGAAACGCCACGGTAGTTATGAACGTCACGGAATACGACGACAAAATGCGGCACTTGTTGAGTGACGAAAAAACGTATAAGAAGGTCAACTACAACCCGACTGCAAGGACCAACCGAAGCACGGTTCGAATGATCAAGGAACATCAAAAGGTAATCGGTGAAGAGGTAGTGGCACACCTGCTGCGACACAGGAACTTCCAGCCCCCCAAACTATATGGTCTGCCTAAGATACACAAGCCAAACACTCCCTTGCGGCCCATAGTGAGTCAGATTGACTCGCCGACCTATGAACTGGCCAAACATGTGGCGAATATCTTGCAGCCATTGGTGGGTAGGACCTTGTCGTACGTGAAGGACTCGAGACACTTCGTTCAGATTTTGCGTCAAACTTCGGTCAATGATCAAGAAGTGATGGTGAGCTTCGACGTGGAGTCCCTATTCACAAATGTTCCCATCACAGACTGCTTGGAGATCATAAGACGAAAAATCGCAGAGAACGGAGTCGCTAAAGAATATGCCGACCTTGTGCAACATTGTGTGACCACAAACTACTTCGTATACAGAAATGAGTACTACCTACAGATAGATGGAGTAGCGATGGGCAGTCCGGTGGCTCCAGTTGTGGCAAACTTGTGGATGGAACATTTCGAAGCCATAGCCATACCCACCGCCCCAAGCATCAAAATCTGGAAACGGTATGTTGATGACATTTTTTGTATACTGGAGGGGAGTGAGAATGTTGTACAACAATACGTGGCCCAGTTCAACAACATCCATGGAAAAATGAGCTTTACGTACGAAATGGAAAAGGAAAGAACCCTTGCCTTCCTTGACGTGAGGATCGGTGTTCGTGAGGATGGGTCGTGTAGCCACTCCGTGTACAGGAAACCCACTCACACTGACCGCTACCTGCATGCCGACTCACATCATCATCCGCGCCATCTGAATTCGGTAGTGACGTCGCTTACTGACCGCGCATATAGTTTATGTGACGAGGAACATTTACAAGAAGAATTGAAGCACATAAGCGGCGTTCTACAAAAGAATGGATACAATGGACGGATAAGACCACCAAGACTCACCACAAATAAACCCCGGAACTATAAGGTGGAAAGACAGCCAGCCTTTTTACCCTACATCAAAGGAGTGACAGATAAGATCGCTAACATCCTGAAGAAGGTATCTGTCAAAACTATTTTCACTCCTTTTAAAAAGCTGTCGCAATGCCTGCGCTCACCCAAAGATGGCTCCCCATTGGACAGACCGGGAGTGTACAAGATTGACTGTAGCTGTGGCAGTTCTTATATAGGACAAACAAAAAGAACGGTTACATGCCGAATCAAGGAACACATCAGGGCAGTCAAAAACAATGAACCGCATAAATCTGCAATCGCTCAACATTTATTGGAGTCCGGTACGAACCACTGGATCGAGCTACATAACCCTCAGATGCTTTCGACAGAACGCCACTATATACCAAGACTGGTAAGGGAAGCAATTGAAATAAAAAAGTATAAAAATTTCAATCGTGAGGATGGGTTTCAACTGCCGAACGTCTGGCATCCAGTGGTCCGTCTTTGCAAAAACAACCGGGAACAAGCTAAAACAAAATCGCGAGTGGATACAGTGAGCATCGTATGTCGTGAACGTGATCGAGATCGGGTTCGAGTTTGTAGTGAGAGTGAAACCAATAGTAGTGCAGATACGCGTAGTAAAAGAACTCGAAAGAGGGTAGATCGATATAATTACTCCTAGAAGAAAAAACTTTTTCTTTGTTCACCGCCAATACTCCAGTTCCTCCGTGATCACGGTGCTTGCAACAGCGCCGAAATATCGGAAACTCAAAATAATGAAACATGGTAAATATCCCGTTTATTCTGATACTGACATTAGAAGCAAATAAATAAATGAATTGAATTGAATTATACTTTAACCTGAAGCTAACAACTAAAGGATTACAGTATACAGTGGAGATTAGTGGAGGTTTTGCAAACTGAACTAAATTTATTGTGACGAGGTGGAGGAGAGCGATCAACGCTATCCATTCTTCGGAATTGATTATAATCTCGCTCTTCGGGGCTTGAAATTCCTAATCTCGCTCTTTGGGCTTGAGATTTGTATTGCAATACACAAAATATTTAATAGATCCGGATCACATATCACAAATCATATATGATATCTTCGACATTAAAGGCCTTCCATATATTTAGGAATGACCGAACGAGATTGTGGTGGGGTAGTATCTATTTACGTCATAGCATTCCTTATAGGATTGTGGATTTATCACCACAACCACCACCATCTAACGCAGGTTATTTCTAGAAGTAGAACTCTTCCATACCAAACTAAATTACTTGGTGTCTATTATTGTCCTTCGTCTAAAATAAACTTTATCCTTTCTTTTGAAAAACTCTTAGAACGCCTTTGTCCTCTTTACAATCAAACCATCATAATGGGAGACTTCAATACTTGTTTACTCAAACATGACTCCCGTTCTTCAACTTTCCTCAACACTAATCAGTCTTGTTATCTGCCTGTTCTACCTGTTCCCCTGTTCTACATCATGTTCCTGATCGAAATCCGTCTCTTCTTGATCTTATGCTCGTTTCTTCAACTAATTTAGTTGCTAAGCACTTCGCCCTCCTAAACAGAAACCTAAAATCTTTATGATGCATAATTTTAGTGGCATAAGTATCAATCAGCTTCGCGAGGATGCTGACAATATAGATTGGAGTTCTCTTAAATGTACGGAGTCAGTTGATGACAAAGTAAACATACTCAGCAACAAGTTGATCGAGTTATACGATAAACATCCACCAGTACGTGATATAAAAGTAAAGCACTTGCCTGCGCCGTGGCTTACTGCTGATATTAAGGCGATGTTATCTAAAAAGGCGGCAGCCAAAACTAGATATAAAACACGGTCTACTTCAAGTAATCGTAAAGAATATGAAGCAATACGAAATCTCTGCGGTAAGATGTATAGGAAAGCACAACACTAACACATCCATAACTCGGTCGAGCACGGAGACCCAGCTAAAATTTGGAAATTCTTCAGAACACTGGGAGTTACCATCTCTAATAAAATTGACATTGACTTACTGAATCAACATTTCTCAACTTCGTCTAAGTATGATCGGACTAACAACGACAATACCTTGCAATATCTTTCATCACTTCCAACACCTGACTACTCCCCATTCATTTTTGATCTAGTATCTGATTGTGGTGTTAAAGAGTGTATAATGTCGATAAACTCCAGTGCTGTTGGTAATGCCTGCATAAGTCGAAACATGGTTCTGCCAATTCTAGAATAAATTCTCGCTATAATTTGACACAAGTATGCGAGTGGAGTAAACAATATGGGCTTGAAGTAAAGCCATCTAAGACTCAGGTTATTATTGTGGGCAGCCCCGGGATGATAAACCGAATAGACTGGTCGCAATTGTCAGACGTAGTTTTTAAAGGTGTAAAAATTGAAATAAGTAAGCATGTGAAGAGTCTTGGGATACAGATAGATAGGACACTATCCTGGGGCCCACAAATACGAGAAATAAGCCGCAAGTTGTATGCGTCAGCGGGTTCCATGCGTAAACTACGTAACTTCCTACCAACAGCCACTAAACTTGCGCTTGCAGAATCGCTTCTTCTTCCACTACTTGACTATGCCGATGTCAGCTATATTGATCTCACTGAGAAGCAACTTGATAAGCGTGAGCGCCTTCAAAATTTCTGTATTAGATTCATATTCGATCTTCGCAAATATGATCACGTATCGCAGTTTCGCAACTTACTCAAGTGGCTCCATTTCCATGCTTTGTAGTATTCTCTTCAATCCCCGTACTCCCACCTACTTAAAAGAACGCTTTGTGTTCTCAATGACACACATTCAAGATCCTTGAGGTCGTAAGTAACATTGCAATTGTCCACGTCCTCTCAAACCACAACCTTTTTTGACAAGTCCTTCACAGTCCAGGCTGTGCGGTTGTGGAATGCGCCTCGGAATATTAGACGTGCACAATCTCTGGCCATATTAAAAAAAATGATAAAAGAACACTATCTGTGTTCTTTGTTACTCGCTGCGTTGTGTATGAATATATTGAATACTTATATGTGTATGTCTAATATATGTGTATGTATGTTTGAGTTTAGGTTATGTGTAAGTATTCAATATTATGGAAATGGAATGTATGTGTGTATTTAAGTATATGTAAAATATTATTAAATTATATATAATGTATTTGTTTGTGTATATGTTGTATATATATATGTATATGTAAAGTCCCCGCCACGAGAAGCTATAAATTAAGTACATTACGTAACTTCTACTAGGTTGGAGAGTTAATTACCGACAATATTATGATTTAACCAAATACAATTGACTTAAATTATTATATGGGTAATACGAAACTAGCGACCAATTCCAATTAGTTGAATAATATTTTAACGATATAAAGCGCTGTCGTTCAAAGATTTATGGTACAGGAATATGTCCGACTCCGTGATCACAAACATTTGGTCCGTCATTTTGAAGTTAACATGTCATGTGCAACGCGTTCATTCGTGTTCCGAACGCGCTTGAGGTTAGTTTGTTTGCAGATTGCTCTTTTTTGCATTAAATTCGTAATTGTTATTGTTAATTATTCCATTATTAAGTATATTAGTTATTAACATTACGTGTAGGTAATGGAACTAGGAACATCTAAAGAGATTAATTCGCCAAGCAAAAAACGTCAAAAGGTATGTATTATCTCATTTAGTTTTTGTTATAAATATTTTGTATTATGTTATTCTTGGACTCCTATGCATTTTAGTAAGTAGTTATTTGTATTGACGCCATTGGTCTAGTGACTAGCTAGTGAATTTATCTACAACACTGGATGTCACGGATTCGATCCTCTCACACTTGACAATTGTTTGTATTTGTCTTGAGTATAGTAGTAGTTAGGTATTTCACATGTTTAATACCTATTTATGTATTTACAAAAAAGTAATTAAAGGCTTTGTTTGGGAATAGGTGGCGATTTGTAAACAAATGTCCAAATATTACATATTTATTTGTTATATATTATATTTTTACAGGTTACGAGCTTTACGGTTAATGAGAAAATATGATCATCAATGTATGTGAAACAAACTTGGCCGCCTGATCAATATTCATATAAGACAGAAATAACTAAAAAAACAGCAGGTATACTTGGAATTGGAATAGCCTCTGTGTATAATATATTGAAACAATACAAATCCGACTAGGGAATAACGACACCAGGCAAAACTAAAGTGAGACCTAAAATTCATCAAAAGGTCGATGACTTTGACAAAAGTGCAATTAAAAAAAATGTTCAGTTTTTTTGTAAAAGTTGAATTACCTACTATTAAAAAAGTTCTGCAAGCAATGAATGATGAAGATGATATAGTAATATGGCGGCGAAAATACTTGAAGAAAATATTCTACATGGATGAGATATGGGTAAATGCAAGTTAGTATTTAACAATAATTGCCTGATTTGATAAATGTTGATATAATTGAGTTGATAATATTTTTTATTGTGTTCACAGAGCATACTGTTGGCAAAACATGGGTAGACAAAGAAGTCACAAGCAGGAAGCAGGCTTTCCTAGAAGGACTTAGTACTGGTGCCTCTAACCCAACATCAAAAGGTGGACGATTAATTATCGCGCACATAGGCATTTAGGCAATGAACATTGCTTTGTAGAGGGATGAGAAAATATAGTCGAATGCAAAAAGACAGGAGATTACCACGAGTCAATGGACGCTACACATTTTGAACAATGGTTTGAAAATGTATTGCCTAAACATGGAGAAAATGCAGTGGTGGTAATGGACAATGCACCATATCATTCGAGGCGTCTCGATAAAACTCCCATTAACGCCTGGAGAAAAGCAGATATACAAAGCTGGCTTCGATTAAAAAAAAATATCTTTCGATGAAAATTAAATTAAGGCCAAATTGCTTCTAAAAGTCAAAAAGATTAAAGTTAATTTTAAAAGATATGCAGTTCATGAGCTCGCAAAAAAATATTAAGTGGAAGTCCTAAGGCTGCCACCAATTATCGTTGCGAGCTTAATCCTATTGAACTTGTTTGGGCCGATATTAAAGGATATGTAACTCGCAAAACTACAAATTTTAAATTTGAAGAGGTAAAGTCGTTACTCCGACAAGGATTGCAGCAAATTACAGTCGATAAATGGAAGCGTTGTGTGGAGCACGTAATCAAGGAAGAAGATAATTTTTATGATAATATTGATGAAAGGATAGACAGCATGTTGGACAGCTTTGTCAATATGTTTTTTTTTATACCACTTAGTTGGCGGACTATCACACGGCCCACCTGATGGGAAGCGGTTACCGTGGCCTATGGACGTATGCAACACCAGGGGTGTCACAATCGCGCTGCCGACCATGAAGAAACCTTCTGAGGCCCTTATTGTAGGCACTTGGGAAACCGCAGCAGGGAGGTCATTTCACAGCTTGAGTGTGCGTGGGATGAAGTTTCTTTCATACCGCACAGTGCGCACCATCTCGGGTCGCAATGTGTGAGGATGAATTCCCTGCCTATGGCGAGAGGTGCGATGATAGAATGTAGCTATGGACATCATGTCAAACAATTCATCTGAGCACAAACCATTGTATAGGCAGTAGAACACACACAGTGAGGCAAAATCCCTCCTAAGGCTAAGAGGTTCCACACTACCTGTGAGTATGGGATTGTCAACCAGCCTCAATGCCCGTCTTTGCACTGAGTCGAAGGGATCAAGCTGGTATGCAGGTGCTCCAGCAAAAGGTGACAGCAGTACTCCATGTGAGGCCGGACCTGTGCTTTATAAAGAAGGAGTTGCTGCCCCGCAGTGAAGTACTGCTTCGCCCTGTTGAGCACTCCAAGTTTTCTTGATGCCAACTTAACCTTGTCCTGCAAATGACTTCGGTATTGGATGTCGCTGGAGATATTGACACCAAGGATCCCGATACTCCGATCGAGGAGATGGTAAGCGGTGTGCCCAGGAATTGCGGCGTTACAATGAATGGGGTTTTCTTAGCGGTGAATACACATACTTGTGTCTTAGTGGGGTTGAATTGGACTAGGTTTAGTCGTCCCCAATCGGATACTCCAGAGAGAGTAGTCTCGATTTCAGACACAAGTTGTTCGCGACTCTTCTCCACCTCGGACTGAGGGACATTTGCACGGCCCGTGTAACACGTGTCTCCGGGTCTTCCGCATAACAATAAATGGAGCCATCAGACAGCATGTCATTGATATGCAGCAGAAACAGCGCCGGAGACAACACGGAGCCTTGTGGGACACCAGCGTTTATGTTCATGCGGTCCGAGCAGCTGCCGTCGACGACGGCTTGGATGCTTCTGTTGGACAAAAAGCTGGAGATCCATTCGCACAGTCCCTCGGGGAGTCCATAATATGGCAACTTCGCAAGAAGACCTTTGTGCCAGACCCGATCGAAGGCCTTAGCTATATCGAGGCTGACCGCTAGTGCCTCACCCCGACACTCGATGGCCTGCGCCCACCGGTTTGTGAGATACACAAGAAGGTCACCGGCAGAGCGATGGTGGCGAAAGCCGTACTGTCGATTGCTCAGTAGATCGGTTCCGTAAAGGTATCTTAGGAGCTGTGTATTATTAATAACACGCTCCATTACCTTCGAGAGAAGGGAGGTGATAGCGATAGGTCTGTAATTGGTCGGATCTGTCCTTTCACCTTTCTTAGGCACAGGGTGCACGAATGCGGTCTTCCACGAGGTCGAGACCCGCCTTGCAGAGTATGAGAGTGCGAAAAGACGTGTAAGTACAGGGCACAGTGTTTAAGCATCGCCGGTATAGGTAAGGTAAGTAAGTGATTCTGAAGAATCAAAGAATCAAAGAATCAATTTCATTTATTCAATTTAGGCACACAAAGAGCACATTATGAATGTCAACATTTTACAATTATGTATGTCAAGAAATAATATAAAAATATTAAGTAAATAATGTAAAAATAAACCATTGGAAAATGATTATTTCGCTGGTTCGGTAGATTAGTTCTACTCAAAAGATACTCAGCGAACTACATTAGAACTAGATTATTTTTCTTTTTTAAATTTGCTTTAGTTTACAATTTATTTTGTGCGAGCAAGCAAGAGACTTATGTTGACCACGCATTAACATCATTGAGGTACTCATCCACTTTATAGTAACCTTTACTCATTAAAGTTTTTTTCACTTCTTTTTTAAATTTATTTATTGGCATATTAATCAAGTCTTGAGGAATTTTATTAAATATTTTTATGCAGCTGCCTACAAATGAATCACCAACCTTGTGAAGCCTAAGTTTTTGTACAACTAGTTTATCTTTATTTCTCGTATTAAAATTGTGTACATCAGATAGTTTTACATGTAAGATATTTTCATAAATGTATTGAGAAGCAACTGTTAAAATATTAATTTCTTTGAAAACTTCTTTGAGCGAGTCACGGAGTCTGAGGCTATAGATCGGTCGTAGCTCGTTTCTGTAGTACAAATACGGAATACGGAATACTTGGAATCATCTGAAAACGATGAATAGACAGATGTCTAGCTTAATCTTTATAATAAAGTTTCTAATTTTATAAGTTTTTGTTTTTTAGTCATTAAGTCACACTGTAAAAAAAGCTTCTTCTCGTTACCAACTAATTCTCTCACCTGCCAATTCCCTCCATTCCTTACGGAAACAGAATTCTAACGAAAAGAATAGCCTTTTAGTAGCATAATATTGTGTGAATTACGCCAATAAAAGGGTTTAAAATCATAGTAACTACCTACCAAAGATATATATTCGTGATCAAAAAAAAATTGTTCAATATTATTAACGGTACAGTCGGTACAAAGGTATAATTTATATTAAAAAAAAATATTTCATCCAAAACGTTGCGAATCCCGGAACATTTGTTTACATAATTTATAGCTTGTCGTGGCGGGGACTTTAGTTTATGACTATACTAATAACTACCCATGGATTATTATTGTTAAGACAATAATTAAAACATCTCCTTCTAAAGGTTGCCTGGAAGAGATCGCTTGTAGCGATAAGGCCGCCATTTGTACATTTTTCACAATGTTGTCCGTACATGTACTGTGTAATGTGTTGGTGTACAATAAAGATTATCTTATCATATCTTGTATAAAAATATACAGCTGAAAATATGCCACATAAAGTTCAAACTATCGAATACCTATATTGAATCTAATATATTTTATTTGAACAGAAAATAAATTCACGGTCTTGTCATCATACTATTCCGAATATTTAGAACTAAGGTAAGATAGGATAACGATTTAAAATATAGTTTCAAAATTATTGAAGTATTGAATGATAGATATTGGGACGGGTTTTAAAGATTAAGTAAATAGACGATCACAGCTGTAGGTACCGTAGGATTACTCCTGTAGTTACCGTTACACTCTGTCTGATTTCTTTAATAAGGCTTTTAGCTTCCTTGACCCAATTCCCCAGAGTATCCACCGCTATTGGCAAGAACTTAAGCCGGCGTACTTAAGACTCTTCCTTGAGCTGGCGGCCGACGGTGAACGGTGCGACTAAGGTGGCTGGCGGCTACCGTGCTGACACACGTTGCGTCCCAAAGTAGACACTTACCGCCTTTCTTCCAGGGCACCAAAGTCAGTCCGTCTGGCCTCTTACCGTCCGACCTGCTCAGACCGGCTCAAGCACACAGGGGACGTTTGAGGATGCAAGGGCCCTGCAGATGATATCGTTTAGAGCATGGTGTCGTGGAAACCTTGGGAGGTGCACCGCAGGCAACTCATAGCGTGATGGCCATTTGCTTCCACTGTGGAACCGCAGGTGCATATGTGGGGTTCACGTACCTTACAGCCCAGGCGGAAAGCCACCGCCACACGCAGAGAGTTGTCGTCAAGCAGGTGCCTAGGTGAGAGGACGGTAACGCCTGTAACCACACTTTAGATTCCGGCTATGACACAGCCCGCAGTCTAGCTTTATCGGCCCCTGTTACCCCCTCTAATAATTGAACTTGGAGTCGCTGCACCCCCACATCATTCTACGCCGGCTGAAGATGCATTGGTTCAAGGATAGACGCGCTCGCATTGAGGGCCGACCAAGCTAAAACAGATACGACACAAAAGGTATGATCCCCCCGTCACCATTAGGAATCAAAAAATTAGTAAGATAAACTGGTACCGAAGTGCTATAAAATCTCTGTTGTTATCCGCACTATAAAAGCTTGATATGCTTTCCCTTTACATACGTGTTTCCTTCTTCCTACAACAGGTGAGAATGGCTTGGACCGAGGGTTTCGGTGGGGATACGTATGTAATATGTGGACACCTTGACCCTCAAAAACTCATGAGGAGATTATTTTTATTGGTAGGCTCACGTTTAAATTAACTCATAATTACGCTACTGACGTGAACCCACTCTTAACATTAGCAATGGCATTTAGCTGGCGGGGTTAGGAGAAATACTAGTGATTTCAGTTACTACACAGCCGCCATCAGAAGTTACTGAACACTAACAAAGTTAAAATCGAACTTTACATTAAAAAAATATATATTTATTCATCTTCAGATAACTTTCACCTTTCTGCCGAACTCGGAACGACCGGAGAGAAGGAAAACTCGAGAAAAACACTATTTGAAAACCCATGTGGCCAGCGTAGCAATAATAGGCTAAAACCCTCCGAAATGGACAAACGCCAAATAATTTTGTTCAATGTATGTTTATTATTTAAGTAAAGTTTTAGAGCTAAGATGGTTGGTAACAGCGGTCTCCATAGCCCAGATTGCACCATCCTGGGCAATGGAAACCGCAGTGCCTCTGCCGCCTACAGCAAATACCGCCCGCGGAGGCAGAGCTTAGCAGATGTGTTAAAATTACAATATCAACCTCCTTAGTATTTGTTTACTGCATATCTATGATAGGCATTCGAATTTTAGACATTTGTTAATACATAGATATAAAAGTGCACATAGGAGAGCAGGTAAGGGGCGGGATAATTGCCGAGCGCAGGCCTGAGGTAATTTACAGGACGGCTGCATGTTCCCCAGTTCATTATTCCAGGTTTTACTGTGGAGACCTTGCCGGCCCACACCCAATGATCTCAAATCGAGGTGTAAGACCCCGATTTGAGATCCGAGAAGGCGTGTGGTTTTATCGGTCTGAATCCGACATAACCACCCCGATGATCGATGGTAGTGGAATCCAATTGCCGCACGACAAATAAATAGAAGAAACTTGTATGGACTGACGACCTGAAAAAGGTGGCTGGGGCTGGCTAGATACGGAAGGCGGAGGATCGGACGAAGTGCACCATTAGGAGAGACGCATGCATGTCCAACAACGGACTGCAGTGGGCTAATTGATTGATTGATTGAACTTGTTATGTTTTAATAGCGATGGCGACAATACTTTTAGTCCTACTTTTCGTTTACTTCTGTAACGTTGTCGTGCATGTCTGTAGAATAAATATATATTCTTTCCCAAAAACACTTACCAGTTGTAGTGCTAGTAGTTGTTGTGATCACTCTCTCATGAAACAGCACAGTTATGTTTTTATAATATGAAGTAATCGAATTTGGTTGATTGTAGTTATTCTCAGTCACAAAGCATTCAAATAACGTATTATTGTGTGCAGACGTCAATGTTGTACTATTCACGGTCTTGCTTACTGAAAATAAATAAAAGATAAGGAAATCAAATCAAAATCGAATTTTATTTGCATAAAAACATGATTTACATAAGTTATAAAGTTCACAAAATTGAACATGCACGTTTTACTAGCGCGCAAATATCATTTCCTATTAACAGTATCAACGCCTTTGTTCAAGAAATTCGTCAATGCTATAGAAGCTATGCTCATTTTGTTCAATTCTTTTTTAAAATTTCTAGTGCGAGTTTGAGATACATTGGTATTTTATTGAAAATTCGTACACACGTAGCAATACAATATTTAATATTTGATGGCCTTCAGGATATCACTCAATACAAGCCTATAGGGATCTTTCCGGCTACGTAAGCTACATATTTTGCTACTTTAAATAGATCATATTGCTGCCACACAAACCGACATATCTCGTAAATATACAACGATGTTAACGGTAACAGAGTAATGCCCGGTTTCTGAAGTTACCATTTAACATTCCAACAGCTATCGATTCAATAAAAATAAGCTTAAGATAAACTTCAGTTAACTGTCATTGCGTTTTTGAGTGCATAAACGACTCTACAACTATCGAACCACTAGGTAGTTCGTATTCTCACCACTAGATGGTAATAGGTAAAAAATCCATTCTAGACGTATTACTTAAATTTCTAAAGGTAATTTATTTGGAAATAAACATTTTGTCTTCATAACCTAGTGTCGGAGATTATTTGTATCGATAAAATTATAAATCAATGGTGACGCCGCGTGTCGTCCTCAAATCTGATAGTGCAAATATATATAATGACACCTTTATCCCTGGAGGGTTTAGCAGAGGTGAATTAACACCCACATTTCACCACTCATTGAAGTCCCACGTGATAGGGGGTGAGCCTACTACCATCTTCGGGGCACTATTGTTGACTCGAGCCATGCTGGGGCAGAGTCTAGGCTGTATATATCTGTCTGATGGTAACCAGCCCTAAACCTTAGCCGCCTGTTACGACACCGCATGGGAGAATATGGTCCAAATTCTACTTTGCCGGGAACCACGCGGCATAGCCTGTCCAATAAAGTGACACATAAGAGTACATGCAATAAAAAAGAAGAAGAGTACATTTGATATGTCACAGGAACTAGCGGTATCTAGATTTAAATTCCATATCCGAAAACATTTCAAATTAAATCAAATCAAATAATTTATTTGCATAACGGATTTCTTATACTTCGAATGTTTCTAGGTACCTATAGAAATATTTGAAATGATTTCTAGCATATCCAAGTCAGATTCTGAAGAACTGCTCATCTCCAAATTCATTCTTAAAATACCTACTACTAAGGTAGAAAATAAACAGAAAGAAGTACCTACTCTTGTATTAATTAGAATTAAAACCTATTTTATGAAACAGTCATGGAATCGATGAACGGCCGGTATTGATCAATTAAGTTGAACGTAAGTTATACTTAGTTTATCTTACAATGCGGTGTGCAGAAACGCACTTTCGCCAGTTATCAAACCAATATCGCTATCGAATAGATAAACTACGGTTACGACTCGCCCACCATGCCTAAATGAATTTTTGCAAAATAATCCAAATGGGGACTTATTTCATGATACGAGTAAGCTAAGTGTCATTGGTACGAGTGACACAAAATATTGGTGCAATTTATAGCACCTACTTGTATGCCTAAAATTATAATTAATGTCTAACTAATTCATCCATGCCATGCACCGAAAATAGAAATGCTGGTAGACTTACGTCAGTAATTTTGCGAACGTCGAGCCCTCCTAGACGCACTGACATGGATGCCTGAAGCCAGACTCGGTCTTTCATATCCACACTTAGAATTTTGCAGTGTATTTGGAATCACACTATCCATTTTAACTATTAAAAATTTTAAAAACCCGCGTCACAAAAAACAACCCCCAAAAAGTAAAATATATGTTATGTTAGTTAGCCCTGTAACTTTGATATACCTAGTAATACATATTAGTTTCATGGTTGTGCTCCTCGCAGTCACATGCACGCATATTGTTATCAAACCCTTACTTCTATAGCTAACTGGTTTGCACCTAGGACGGGAACATATCGATAAAAGTTATCGATAAGGATAGGTTCTTAAATCGTTCGAACTCGTTGGGTAAACGCCTTCTTGAGGGCCCAGTGTACGTCAATGAATGAAAGATTCCAAACCAGGGGAACTTCATCAACCGGAGGGAGTTAAACCACCAATAGATTCAAGACACTCCCTAATGAACAAACAGAAGCAAATGCATCTACAAGATATCATACAGCAACTTCCTTTGCAAAAAAAGTAATATTCCACCTATCGTTCTGGTGATTCAACCAATATGGACCCGTGAGCATATCAAAACCATAATTATGGCATACAACAAAAAAATTTCATTTCCAATACAAATCCAACAATAAAGTTGCAGTTATCTGCTATACACCTGAGAGTCTTTAAGCTATCAAGGAGGGGTTACGCGCTAAAGGTTTTCCATACCTTCTCACGTAAAGATGAGAAAATGTATAAGGCAGTCTGTTAATTTTTGGTCTTCCGGAATACGTCGAAGATTCACTTCTGACTGAATTAGCTGCACTAATAAAAGCTGCTCGTCCCCTTAAGCCAGAAATAAAAAAACAACAAGTGTGATGTAACCCTGGAATCAAGTTGCTGCCCTCAAACCTAAAAACAAACCTACAAGAACTACTCTCCAAGAAATAAACCAATATCAAGCTACAACTGATATGATAGTGATCCTAATGACAATTCAAACCATTAAGAATCAATTCACCGGGTGTAATACTATGATGGATAAAGTTATACTTATCTTGACTCATTTGGGACAATATGTTTAATTCACAGAGCCTACGCATACTCTACTGGAATGCTGACGGCATTTGCACATAACTTTCTGAGCTACTGAAACTGGTAAGTGAGCAGTCGATAGACATAATTGCTTTATCTGAGACAAGAATATCTCCACATCTTAATTTCGTCACACCTGGTTTCACTTGTTATCGTAGAGATAAGAAATCCAATGGTATTGGACAGGGAGTTGCTATTTTGATTAGAAACGATATAACTCACTTTCCTTGATCTTCCCATGAATAAAAATCTTGAATGCGTTGGTATTCAAATTTCGACCTGTAAGCGCAATATTTCATTTATATCTGCTTATCAATCACCTAACCTACCCTTATTACGTCATGACTTTGATGCAATTCTGAATATGAGTCCTAAGGCTTTAATCATGGGTGACCTAAATACAAATGGATGATATTGGCACTGTCCGATGTCTAATCCACACAGTGATGAACTTTTTGACCACATGGTGAATGGAGAATTCGATGTCGTTGCACCACACGATTTTACTCTACTTCATTACCGTTGCTCACCCATCCCATCAACACCTGATACCGCAAGCATTGCAACTTTTATCTTCAAACCACTGGCCTGTATATTTCACTCTAAGTGGTTCATTCGACAGACACAGCAAAACAATATTTACCTACTCCATTGCTGCTTGGCGGGGTTTCCGGGTCAGTTTTGATAAGAATATTATTCTTTCAGTTGGGACCATCCATACAGTCCATGAAATAGACTCCGCTATAGAAATATTGACTGATGCAATATTCAGTATCAGAATAAACGGGATATAATATCCCGTTTATTCTGATACTGATGTCAGTGACCATGATAGTTTAAATACCTATATGATGCAATATTGACTGCGTGAAATATTAATATTCCCAAAATCACTCCATTGAATTCTTATAAACTACCTAGACGTTTAAAGAGCTTAGTTAAAATTAAAAATAATCTAAAACGAATAGCCGTAAAGGAATCTCGTGGATCATGGCCTCCGTCGACAACTTTACGCTCAAGTTAATCGAAAACAACTGGAAATAAAAGACAGTATAAAGTCATTTAACGACAATAATAATAATAATAATAAATATTCCACGACATTCTACACAACGCTATCTAGACCCATGGTAAGCATAGCTTAACTAGCTTGTGTTATGGGATCTAGAATGCGGATAAACATACTTAGATACTTTTTTTTTGTAAATACATACATATTATACATAGAAACACCCAGACCAATGCAAATATACATATTCATGCATACAAATATTTGCACTGAGCGGGAATCGAACCCGCGCCCCCTGCATAGCAGTCGAATGCTCTACCGCTACGCCACAGAGGTCGACAATAGATGGAACAATAAACTAGCTCAAATTGATAACCCCTCATCGGACCTGTGACGTATTGTAAAATCAGCAAATTATACACCTAATACCATTCCTCCTGAAAAAACACAGGATGCACAGTTTACAAATTGTGTTCTCGAAAAGTGCGAAACTCTTTCAGACTCTTTCTCCGAAAACATGCATCTTACTCATAGCTGGACCACTGATTCGGAAACTAACCTTTCGGTCTCCATGTCAATGACCTTTTTGCAAACCTAAAAATCTGAAAACATTCCTTCTCTTACCAGACCTAATGAAGTACGTAAAAAATTAGCTCATTTAAAACATGGCAAAGCTCTTGGTATCGACGAAATACAAAATAAACTTTTAAAAAACCTGTCCCAAAAAGCATTATTCTATCTGGTGGCGCGATTTGGCCACGTGCGCTAGTGGACTGTATTGCGGGAAGTAGCTAACTGTTCCATTGACGCTTTACACACAAAAGACAGGTGATCGGGTTGCCGCGGGCGTGATCCAGGCAATGAATGCAACCCGAGAAATTAGGAGAGGATGCACTAACCTTCACGACACACGTGTTTCATCGCAGCCGGTACACGGATCTTCTCTTCCTTGCTCAGGAGCTGCCGTCAGCATCACTAGATCACTTGAGGAACACACGAGAGGCACAATCCGATCGGTATAAGTCTATGAAGCGGAAATGTAACAAATATTAATCATTTTTGAGAGACGCGAGCGCGGTCCGTCCTTACGCTGGCTAGTTCAAAGCGAGACTGAGTGTCTATATCACAAATGGCGGACGGAAGCTATCTAGTACTATTCTATGGTTAGTGCGGGAGGGGAGACGGGTATAGAAAGAGTGTGTTTCCGCGTCAAGAAATACAGCTTCTACATCGGCGCAACCATTCCCCCCGGCTTGAAGGGTTACCTTCGAAACGACAAATGCGAAACAAATCTAAAGTCTAATCTAAATCTAGGTTTGGGAAATAACAACTAAAATATAAACCTAGATTGGAGCTCGTGCCTACCGCTGGCTAGGCAGAGGGCAGAGGCGAACAAACAACACAACGCAACAGTCTCGACCAAGACGAGACGCGATTAGCCAACAACAAAATAAGGGTCTCTTCACGTGGGACCGATACAACAAGCGAGTGCTTCTTCTCCTCGGGTGGTTCGGAAACCGTAGTGGGATTGAATTGACTAACTGGCCACCCATCTAACGCGGCATGAATCCAGGACGGTCCACCAAACCACAACGGGTGATCCAAAATTTGCGAAGGAAGCAATCCACGAGAGAGACAATCGGCTGGGTTGTCGGTGCCAGCAACGTGAAAGAGATTATGTGGCGCTAATTCAGATTGAAGTTTTGCCACTCTATTAGCGACGAATGTGTCCCAACGATGGGGCGAAGAGTGGGCCCAACACAAAGCGACTGTTGAGTCCTAAAAGCTAAAATTCTACTAATATTAATGCGAAAATTTACAATTATGTCAAATAAATTACCTTAAAGATTCCGACCACAATACAAAATGTCATTAAGCGACACGGAAGTGCTAGTCTAGGCACTGCCATCCAAAACTACGCGGAGTTTTAGTAGTAAGCTTATCTTCTCTAATAACTCCGCGGTGCGGGATAATGTACGAAGGCTGGGTCCCGCCAGTGTCCGCAGGCGCAGGTGAGATGTAACCTTTATCTAAATATTCGTTAACAACCTCATCATAGGCCCGCTTCGACTTTGGGGACGCCTGCATCTTTCGTTCCAAACAAAGAAAGCGTTTTTCAGCGGATACACGGGAGCCACCGAGCGAAAACTTGCGGATGGTAGACTCCAGTGGCGGCTCGACGGTGCAACAGAACGAAGCAGTCGAGTGACTAAAACTATCTATAGAAGCGGGTGCGGAACCAATTATAACAAAACCAAGAACTGTTTCCAGTGCGTGCGGAGTGGGGTACGTCGGTCCCCCTTGAACCTTACGTGATAACTGGAGGTGCGGGAGAATCGAAGCGCCGATCAATATATCGACGACTCCAGGAACAGCGTAAGTCTCATCTGCTAAAGGCAAGTCTTTAAATTTCGTTAATAAAGACGTGTCAACCGGGACGGTAGGCAACTGTTCAGCTATTCTATCTATAACGAGCGAATCCATGTCAAACCAAATATTATTATTAAAACGAGATCTAAACCTTGTTTTAACGGTGCCACGAACAGCTGACTGTAAGCTTCCAAAACCCTTCACCACTGAGCGGGTTGAACGCTTATCAACATTGAAACCAAGACGCCGACAACAATCTTGAGTAATGAAATTACTTTGCGAAGCGCCATCTAACAGCGCTCGAACAATGCGCGGCTTACCTAATGCATCAACAATAACAACGCGAGCGGTCGCAAGACACACAGTAGTGAGTGCAGCACTAGCGGAGAACGAACACAAGGTGACGTCATCCGCGGCGGTCACCGGGCGGGCCGGAGCGCGCGCGAGCGCGGGCTGCGGCTGCGGCGCAGGCTGCCGTGTGTCACCGCTCGACGAGCCAACCGTGCTCACATTGGATGCGGCATTACTATTCTCAAAATGAAGCAAAGTGTGGTGTCTCGCTTGACATTTGCGACAACTATTTCTACTATTACATAAAACAACGCGGTGTTTAGTACCGAGACAATTAAAACAAAAATTATTAGCGCGAACAAATTTATAACGATCACTAGGCGACAATTTTAGAAAACCAGGACACCTGTACAGTTGCGAATGATGAGTACTACACAAAGAGCAAACAGGTGATTGTACATGTGCTGGTGCGGTACTAACATAAGTATGAGTTGACCTCAGTGACTTCGATGACGCATCTACTTTGCGTGCAGAATCAACAACTATCTTCGCGCCTTCATGTTTCGATGAAGAGCGTTGCAATACTTTTATATGCTCGCGAACAAAACTTTCCAAGTCTTCGAACTTAGGAATTTTATTGCCGCGATGATCCGACTCAAACAAACGAATGGTTTCGGAATCTAATTTCCTTAAACCCATATACAAAAATACGAAGTCGCAGAGGTCATCGATCTTTAGGTTCTTTACGGCGCGAACAGCTGACGCGAAAGTATCTAGAAATTTCTCTAAGTTTTGATCGTTACATGCCGTAATAGATTTCAAATCAAACATCTGATCTAAATAGGCGTTAGCTACCGATCTTTTATCCTCATACCTAGCTTTCAAAGTATTTAAAATTAAATTATAATTCTCGGCACTAAACGTAATTCCAGCGCAAACGGTTATAGCTTTACCAGTCAATTTTTCAACGAGATAATGCAATTTTTCGTGATCTGTCAACGAATCGTTCTTATCTATTGTATTCTCAAAACTATCTATAAATAGACACCAATTGCGAATGTTACCATCAAATTCGGGTATTTGAATTGGTGGCAACTTAGGTCGGTCGCGAGTGGGGTTGGGTAGGTCAGCCGGTTTCTCCAAACTCCTAGCGACGCGTTTGATACGACAATACAAATCGTCAAACGACGACAAGGCTTGATAACTCACTGAGTAATCGGGATTCAAATTCAACTCTAAAACGTTGATGTCATGTACTAAGGTTTCGAAATCCGCGCGTAGACTATCTAAGTTTTCTATAGAACACAAGAACGAATCTCTGATGACCAAATCAGAGGTTTTAAGTGCATTATCATAAATCGATTGTACGCGAGAGTAAATCATTTCTTTTTTAGCGTATAAAAGTTTCAATTGAACCTTACCGGTCTTATCAACCTTTGGGGACATGTTTACAATTAAATCTCAAACTAAAGTGCGGTAAACAACAAATATGAAATGACTTAATCTTAGCGGTACAGAGCAGCGAGGCGGCGCGAGCGATACTCGGCAGGTAGGTAGGTAATTACAACTGTGAATGCACGCTTGAACAAACGCGCATAGCAACAAGGTCGTACCTACGCGATGGTCGCTGTCTAGGTTCAACTATTATTTCAGAGATTAAGTATTGCGTAATATCTATTCAAATTAAAATACTTTCGTATGAATTGGAATGAGGTACAACCACGTGTCTACCCACGCAGGTACCAGGCAAATACGACGTAATTGAAAAAACAAAACAAAGCCAAATGCGTTAGGTATTACACTGTGCCTATGCACTAGGGTGTCTAGTATACCTAAGATCTAAGCCTAAACGCCTAGATGCGGGGTTTTCTACTAAAATAACTAGGTATTTAGGCGCGGTGCGAAAATTGCGAACTACGATTAAGTGTTGATACGCTACCTAACCTATTTATGTATTAGGTAGGTACAATGCGAGCCAGCGGCGAACGGACAACAAATTCTAAGCCTAAATGTCTGGATGCGGGGTTTTCTACTAAAATAACCAGGCACTTAGGTGCGGTGCGCTTATTCCCATTAGAATAATAACAAAATACGAACTACGGCTAAGGATCCGGCTCGATCCGGACCAAAAAATGGTGGCGCGATTTGGCCACGTGCGCTAGTGGACTGTATTGCGGGAAGTAGCTAACTGTTCCATTGACGCTTTACACACAAAAGACAGGTGATCGGGTTGCCGCGGGCGTGATCCAGGCAATGAATGCAACCCGAGAAATTAGGAGAGGATGCACTAACCTTCACGACACACGTGTTTCATCGCAGCCGGTACACGGATCTTCTCTTCCTTGCTCAGGAGCTGCCGTCAGCATCACTAGATCACTTGAGGAACACACGAGAGGCACAATCCGATCGGTATAAGTCTATGAAGCGGAAATGTAACAAATATTAATCATTTTTGAGAGACGCGAGCGCGGTCCGTCCTTACGCTGGCTAGTTCAAAGCGAGACTGAGTGTCTATATCACAAATGGCGGACGGAAGCTATCTAGTACTATTCTATGGTTAGTGCGGGAGGGGAGACGGGTATAGAAAGAGTGTGTTTCCGCGTCAAGAAATACAGCTTCTACATCGGCGCAACCACTATCTGAGCAAAATTCTCAATGGTTGTCTTCAAATAAATTATTTTCCTTCGAAATGGAAACACGCTAAAGTCATTGCTATTAAAAAAACCAGGCAAAGATGGAACTAATCCTTCCAGTTATGGACCCATAAGTCTTTTGCCTTGCCTTGCCAAGTTATTTGACGCATTAATATTGCACCGTTTAGCTAAAGTCACCGAACAAATACTAATGCCCGAACAGTTTGGTTTTTGGCATGCACATTCTACAACTCAATATCTAGCTAGATTGGCCGAACATATTTCACATAACTCAAACCTCGGTAAATCTACTGATCTAGTAATGCTAGATGTCGAAAAGCTTTTGATGGTGTTTGGCATCAAGGCCTTCTTCACAACCTTGTGATCGATAAAGTATACTTTCATCTTGTAATGTTGATCAAAAACTACTTATCAGAAAGATCTTACTCAGTATATTTTTTTCTTTTATAGACAGTACATTTTCTAAACCCAAAACTGTTGTTGCTGGAGTCCCACAAGAATTTAACTTAGTCTCATATCTTTTTAGTCTATCTATACCACCTCATACTCATCTACCAATCTACGCCGATGATACCGCTGCATTTGAGACAGATAAAGATCCAGACATAGTTATTGCTCGTTTACAGCTGGCCATAGAACTTCTGAGTCTATATTTTAAAAAATGGAAGTTAAAACTGAATTCCAACAAAACTGAGGGAATATTTTTCATAAGAAAGCGCTCAATGCCAATAAAACTCATAAAACAAGGTGATTGTAATGTTTCCTGGAATACATCAGTTAAATATTTGGGTGTTCATCTTGACACCAAATTGAATTGGAATATAAATACTAATGTTCTGTGTGATAAAGGAATAGAAGCTTTAAATTCTTTGAAACCCGTTCTAAACCGTAAGTCGAAACTCAGTCCCAGGATAAAACTATTTGCCTCAAATATGGGGCTCCGGCTTGGTGTAGTATCACGGATCCTAATTACAACAAATTGCAAATTGTTCAAAATAAAGCCATGAAAATGGCGTATAATAGTCCTTTTAGGACAAATCTTAAAAAACTCGAGCATTTAATATCCTTTTATTAAATATTTTATTCTAAAGATATCACGTAAATTTTACATGTACAAGAACCCTTTACATAGTAACATTCTTGTCTCCGACATTGGAAAAAGTCATGCAGCATCACTTTTTTTTTTATACCACTTAGGTGGCAGACAAGCACACGGTCCACCTGATGGAAAGTGGTTACCGTGGCCTAGAGTCACAGTCGCGCTGCCAACCCTGTAAATATAGAGTTTCTGTGCCATCAGTAGAAGACAAAGCAGGACAAGCCTTTAGTCTTCCACTGACAACACAAATTCTCCAGTGAGCTCTGGCTACCCTACTCACCGCTGGGAACACAACATGAAGTTATTATAGCCGCGGTATTCTGTACCTTATTCTAAAACATATAATCGATACCGTTTACCACATCACTGTTTCCTTAATGAACCATATACCTAGCGAATGCTCACTTACCTGCAGACCAGTCCTCATCCATTCATGACGACTGATAACTATTATATTTGTTTTGTAACCTACCCACAAAATCTAAATTATAAATTGTAGCATAATTAGTTGTATTACAAATATTATTCTTTAAATAAATGCAATAACCTAGTCATTTTAGTCAGTACCTTATTGTAATTAAAGTTTGTCAGCTCGCTAAGTTGGCTGACGTGAGTGTCATAGAAATTGGTAAGTAAATTTTGTTTTGTGTTGAAAATTAATGTTTATAAAATGTTTAAAGTTTCATGTCAGAAGTTCATAAAGGCGCACATTCACATAACAGCTGTGATTAACCTAAGTAACAATTGGAATAAGATCAATTGTTTACTACCTTTGTCATATTTTAGTATAAATAAAGACATTTTAAAATCAAAATCAATTTAAATTTCTATTTTACACTTTTTAAATTAATCTACTCGTAATGCTCTTTGATTTGATACCCATATTGAGGGAGTTGTGAAATAAAATGTAATTCAATATTTTGTGGTGGCGGCCATCTTGGACTTGAAATTTGTCATATGGTATGGTATTCTACTAGTCAAGCCTTTTCACTTGATGCCCATATTGAGGGAGTTGAGAAAAAATATGAACTCCGTCATTTTGTAGCGGTGGCCATCTTGGACTGATTTTTTTCAAACATAGTAAGAACACTCCCGACTAATATACCTTTAAAAAAACTAAATCCAAATCGGTTCATGCGTTCAGGAGCTACGATGCCACGGACACACACACACAGACACGTCAAACTTATAATCAATCAATCAATCAGCCCACTGCAGTCCACTGCTGGACATAGGCCTCTCCCAATGTGCGCCATTTTCTCCGATCCTCCGCCTTCCGCATCCAGTCTGTCCCAGCCACCTTTTTCAGGTCGTCAGTCCATCTGGCTAGGGGGCGTCCTACCTTTCGTTTACCTTCTCGCGGTCTCCACTCTAGGACTCGTTTGCTCCAACGGCTATCGGTCCTTCGGCAAACGTGGCCAGCCCACTGCCACTTTAACTTGCTTATTCTGTGGCCTATGTCGGTAACTTTGGTTTTCTGTCGGGTAACCTCGTTCCGAATTTTATCCTTCAGAGAAACTCCAAGCATAGCTCACTCCATAGCCCGCTGCGCGACTTTTAAGCTATGGACCAGCCCCACTGTAAGTGTCCACGTTTCGGCACCGTAAGTCATATCAGGTAGGACGCACTGTTCAAAGACCTTTGTTTTGAGGCATTGCGGTAGGGGTGAAGAGAAAACTCGACGTAGTTTGCGAAATGCTGCCCAACCCAGTTGGATCCTTCTGGCTAGTTCTTTCTCGAAGTTGTTTTTACCGAGCTGGATAACCTGCCCCAGGTAGATATATTTTTGAACAACTTCGAGTGTCGCCCCTTCGATGGCAATCGGTCTCGGTGCAACATGTTCGTTGAACATAATTTTGGTTTTATCCAAGTTTACACCGAGGCCGACGCGTCGAGAAGCTCCATCTAGGCTATGCAGCATTTCGCCCAGTTGTTCCAACGATTCCGCTACTAAGACGATGTCGTCGGCGAACCGAAGATGTGAGATGTACTCACCGTTAATGTTTATACCCCGTTTATACCCCCGTCCAGTCCAATCCAGAATTTTGAAGACGTCCTCCAACGCGTTGGTGAATAGTTTGGGGGATATAACATCTCCCTGTCTCACTCCACGTTGGAGGCTAATAGGTTTCATCTTCTGGTCTTGGAGCTGGACGGACATTGTGGCAGTGTCATACAAGCATCTCAGCACCTCGATGTATCGACAATCGACACGACACCGCTGCAGGGCATCCAGAACTGCCCAGGTTTCGATGGAGTCGAAGGCTTTTTCGTAGTCCACAAACGCCATACACAGCGGCTGATTGTATTCTTGGGCCTTTTCTACAATCTGCCGAACAGTATGGATGTGGTCCACGGTGCTATAACCGGTATGGATGACTTCTCACGTCTCTTTCTCATAAGTTCGAGAGTCTCAGGAGAGAGCTTGGACTCTCGCTGTTTGCGTTTCCCGGGAAAGAACTTTCGAGACACTTCCTGTAATGTTTTGACCACTGTGTCGGTTTTCTTGTCAATGCCGTTTGTGGTTTCCAGTGTTGCGAAACGATTTTGAAGTTCCAATTGGAACTTTTCTGACCCTAGAGTGACTTGGAGTGGCGTAGGTCGGAGAGTAGATCCTATCATTCGAAATCTTTCAGCCTTGATGTTGATATTTAGAGAGCCTCGGACAAGTCTGTGATCGCTTCCGGTTTTAAACTTGTTGATCACAGAGACGTCTGTAAATATGTGCTTACTGTCCGTTATCAAAAAGTCTATCTCTTTTCTTATCACAGCGTCCCGACGTTGCCAAGTCCACTTCCCGTGGGGTTTTTTCTTAAAGAAACTATTCATTAAGAAGAGCCCCTGCGCCTAGAGGAAGTTGACTAGCATTTGTCCCCTGTGATTTCTGCACCCCACTCCATAAGGTCCGATTTTCGTCTCACCGCGTTCTTGTATTCCCACTTTAGCATTGAAGTCCCCCATAACAACGTTGTAAGTGGCCTTGGCGGTGTGATTCATTGCCTTAGCAATATCTTCATATACGGCCTCGGCACTTTCGTCGGGGTGAAGCGAGGTCGGCGCATATACCTGTATCACCTTCAGCGAACGACTGTTCGTGATTTTTACGATAAGGTACGCTACCCTGCTCGACACACTACCGATTTCAAAAACGCTGCTAATGAGGTCCTTTTTTACCAGAAAACCGACACCTCCCTGGGAGAGCTGTTCACCTTCTCTGAAGTAGAACAGGTCGCCTGACTCAGTGGTTGTCGTGTCCTCCCCCTGTCTTCGGATCTCGGACAACCCTAATATATGCCAATTTATGCGACCTAGTTCTACCTCTAGTTCCGCGAGGTGCCTGTCCAGACGAAGTGTACTGCAATTGTACGTTGCCAGTAGTAGTCGCCGGTTTCGGTAGCCTCCTGTAGCCCGGAGATTCTTCGCACCCCCCGTCCCGCCGTTACCCGAACCGCTACCTTGGCTGGGAATAGCGGGACCGCCGGGAACTGGGGGCCTTTTGTTGTGGCGTCTATTCATTTGGGAGGGTTTAGCCTACCATATAAACTTATAACACCCGTCGTTATTGCATCGCGGATTAAAAAGAGTCGATAAAGATTCTACGTGTGATATGTTTTAAAGCGTATACGTATTTATTTGATATGCTCTCAACTTTGGTCTTCCAACTCATATGCTGGTCCAACATTATTCCTAGAAATTTAGTCTCCTTCACTTCATTTTTTTTTGGAATATTCAAATCAAAATTATAATTTGCATTGTAACATTGGTTAAACTGCACGTATACTACATTTGTTTAAATTAAATTTTAAATTATTTATATTTAACTATTCGATTAGCATGTCAATAGTATTCATAATTCATAATTCATAATTCATTTATTACTGTAAAATAGTACAACATTCTCCTTAGGTGAGAATTATTTATTTCGTCTTTTGATTGCATTTCCTTTTTATGTTACAATAATCGAGATGTCATCAGCATATAAGATGCGTTTGTGACTGAAGATACTGGTGATGTCTTTGATATAATATTAGAAACAGTATAGGACCAAGTACACTCCCCTGAGGAACGCCACATACGTTGTATCGCGAATCAGATGAATAGTCCACCATATTACAGTTTGTCTCAATTTTTGTGGTTACCGTATTCCAATAGCATCAAGTTTATGTATCAATATGTCGTGGGAAACACAGTCAAAGGCCTTAGCTATGTCAAAAAATAAACCCGTAGACAAATTATTATCATTTATATTAGTCAGCGTTAAGTTTATCAAAGAATATATTGATAGAGTCGTAAATTTTTATTCTTGAAATCCGTGCTGCTCGATGCCTATTAATTGAACAATAACTCACTACAATAACTCATTAACCTCTTATACATTTTTTTATACATTCATTTCTCAAAAGCTTTAGAAAGAATTGATATTAACGTGATTGGGCGATAGTTATTGATGTCAGATCTTTCTCCTTTCTTAAAAATTTACTTAATAATAAGACATCTTTAAAGCTTCAGGAAATACTCCAGGTGAGAAGGATTGGTTTATTAGATGTGTCAAGACGGCCCCTATTTCATCTACAGACGCTTTCATTATTTTGGTGCTAATTTCATCGTAGCCTACCGATTTGGTATTTTTAATACCATTATTTCCTTTTTACTTCGCTTTCAGTCATTGACATAAGATATATTTAATTTCTTATATAGCTTGCGTATGTCTTTTATTTGAATGGGTTTTGTTCTAACCTTTTTCTGGCTATTGATAATATCCTATTCCCCCCGGACCGCCCTACGGTGTAGACGTGCCAAAAACCGCGCTTAATTATATCAGTAGTATTTTAAATTAAATTTAAAACCTAATGAATTCACAAAGGTAATAGGATCATATAAATAGTGAAGAGGCCAGATTCAATCAAACCACAAGAAAACGGCGACCTCCGCGGTACTCATATTGTCCTGGTACCATTGCAACGACTCGGAAAACAAAGAGGTATGATTCACACCCCTTTTTATCGTTGGAGACAAATCAGCGCCTGCGCAGCTATAGCCATTAAAGAATTAAACTAATCGCCCCGCCCCCTCACCTATAATAGGTCTACCAAACTCCACCCCCAACTATGGGTCAACGTACCTGAGTGAGAACAATAGATAAATAGTTAAATAACGATATATATCTTACTATAAATATATACATCTTATAACCTGATTCTACTACGCATACTCATAATCGCCTAGTACCCGTTGCTGCTGTTGAAATAATACAGTACAGTAAGAAGAATCAAAACACATATTAAGACAAACAGTTTTTTTTTCGGAATGCTTATTTATCTTAAGTACGTAGCTTGCTTGAACAGCAGCGAGTCCTGATTAATATCGCCAAAACTACATACAGAATATTTTACCAATCGTTGATTGGAGACTGCTTCTAGTATTTGTGGGTTTGATGTAGCAAACTGTTGCCTACTGTGTTAGTGGTCCAACGCTGTATTAGACACACATACCTCCCAAACCGCATTACAATCTTATGTAAACTTATTAAAGTGTGCACGCACTACAAAACTACCAATATTTACCTAAAATTTGCCAATAGCCGCAACATTCGTGTACTGTCTATACAGTGTACAGTCGTGTACAGTATATATTTTCCTGGTAATTGATCAAAATGCAAGAACTTAACAGATCATTGTCTGACACCGACATTACAGTACATACAGCACCAAACACTCCTACTTCTTATGTATACCAGCATGCTGAACGCGAAAAAAGAGATCCGGAATGTGACAGCGATGATTTCACAGCCTTCAAAGAGGAAATAAAGAACATGATCTCAACCATGTTGAATAAGCAGCAGGATGAGTTTAAAAAGTTTCATCCGACCCTAACGGATATACAAGCAACAAATATTAATATAGAAAAGGCGATGACTGCTCTGTCAGCGCAAAATGACGATCTTAAGTAACAAATAGAACAGCTAGAAGCACGGGTGAAAAGAGACAGCGATTACATAGTAATTTTGGAGGACAGATTTGAAGATATACAGAGAGAGAGCCGCAAGTCCAACATCGAGCTGAAAAACGTACCAAAGGTAGCTAAAGAATCAAAAGATGACCTCCTTAACATGTCTATGAAGCTCTCGGAGGCAGTGGGTTGTAAGATTGAGAAGAAAGACTTCAGATATATATATCGAGTACATAACAAACGGAACAACACTAAGACCAGCACCGTAATCATTGAACTCGGCTGTCATTCTAAAATCTGAATTCCTTCATAAATCCAAGGAATATAACAGGAAACATAAAGAAAAAATATGTGCAAAGAATCTTGACTTTAAAAGCGATGAATATACCCCAGTGTACGTATCGGAACTATTAACTGCTAAGGGATCAAGATTGTTTTTTCTTGCTCGCGACTTAGCTAAGTCCAGAGAGTACAAATTTTGCTGGACATCGTTCGGCAAAATCTTTGTTAAGAAAGGCGATGATTCACCTACTGTAATTATAAAAAGTGAAGCTCAAGTAAATAACCTAATGCAACTGAAATGACTAGAAGAAAGATCTATCCTTTTTCTATGTATCTTCTTTTATAGTATACCAAATAGCCTCAGTCAAAACCTTGAGATATTTAATCATTTAGTATGTGAGGTTGTATATGGAAAGTGCGCACACATACAGTATTTACTGGGAATAAGACTATACTCTAAACTGATAACGACAACTACTCAACGTTCACGCATACACTCACATACAAAATACATACACAAGCAGCACTCAAACTTGAATAGCCTAATATTAATGTACTGCATAATATTATATTATAACTACTATGGATAAAACCCTACAAACTGTAAATAATATTGATGAGACAGTGACTGTCGAGGTTCACGAATGCTCCTCAGATGATTTCACAAAACTTGTTCGGGTGAAATCCACAGATCTTACAATCGTGTCACAAAATATTGTGAGTGTATACAATGAAAAACTACCTGACCTTCTCCTAAACCTGCAGAGTCTAAAAATTGAGGTAGATCTTATTGC
This sequence comes from Eilema griseolum, assembly GCA_963662185.1. Lineage (NCBI taxonomy): Eukaryota > Metazoa > Arthropoda > Insecta > Lepidoptera > Erebidae > Eilema > Eilema griseolum. Next base: position 9,170,389 of record OY759259.1, read on the forward strand.
TTTAAGTGAATGCAGTGTACGAGTCATATATCGTACATGGCACGCGCGCATCATTCACATCAGCACTTTTCTGTCGCGAAAACATACAATTTATGTAAGGCGACAGAAAAGTGCTGATGTGAATGATGCGCGCGTGCCATGTACGATATATGACTCGTACATGTATGTTAGTATGTCTGCGCTGCTGAATGTGGCGCACACAAAACTTTGTTACTTGAAATGATAAGTCACTGATAGATAGAATGAGATGCGTTTATTGCTCACTTAACTATTCTGTAACTAATGCTAAAACGGATTGATGAGTACCGCTTATTATGAACTGTGAATGCGTACTGTCGCGAAAATATACAATTTATGTAAGGCGACAGAAAAGTGCTGATGTGAATGATGCGCGCGTGCCATGTACGATATATGACTCGTACATGCAGAGTAAACAATAACAAACCAGTACCTCAAATTCAACATTACTCATCTTATCAGTCTACAAATCACCTTAACTCAGCGGACGGAGTGGTCATTTACATCAAAAATTTATACAAAACTAAAGTAAAAGAAGTTATATTAACACACGCTTCCTCTAATCTTCAAATAACTATACACCCTGACCTTGTAGTACTTGCTATTTACCGCTCTCCTTCAAACTTAAAGGCAGACCGATTTATTAATTCCCTCAATCAACATCTAACTTCTATCGAATCTTACAAAAACATTGTAATTACTGGTGATATAAATATAAATTTGATATACTACGATAACGAAAAGCCTGATGAAGGCACAAATAGACTAGGTTATTTAAATATGTTGGCCACGCATGGTCTACTTCCAGCTCACACACACAGCCAACTAGGAAGAAAAGATGCCTGGACCACTTCATATTAAAACTTAACACATTAAATAATAAAACTACCATTGCTATTATCAAAACAACCATTACTGACCATTTAACTATATTTCTAAAATTATCACCACAAACGATTACACAGAAAAAGACCTTTATAAAAACCACACTTAATATAGAAAACTCACTCGAGTGTTTGAGAGAAAAAGAATTTCTAAACTTAATAAATATAAACGATCCTAACATTCTTGCTGATCGCATGATAAGTATACTGCAATCAACCATTGCAGCCAATACCATTACTAAAACGATTCCTACAAAATACAAAATTATAAAACCATGGATGACGTATGGGTTACTTCGCTGCATCCGAAATCGTAATGACATGCAAAAAAAGCTTAAAAGATCCGTTCAACGAAATATTATCAATAACATATAAAAGATACCGTAACTACTGTAACTATCTCATAAAAAAGCAAAAACGAAAACATGATAAAGACCTGCTAGCGAAAATGCATAAACAGCCTAAAAAGTTATGGAATACTATAAATAACATTACCCAGCGTAAACAAAAAAAAGTCGCTAATACTGAACTACTAGATTTAAAAGCTACCCCAGAGGAATCGGTTGACATAGTAAATAAGTATTTTTCAAATATAGGCACGGATCTGGCCAACTCAATTGTTTCCAAAACCACTACAGACAGTAATTTAAACTGCGATATTCATAAGCACATACCGCTGTCCTCCTTTGGACTCTTGAACACAGATCATTACGAGGTACATAACATACTGATGAGCCTTAAGACTGACAGTGCTACTGGCTGGGACAATATCCCAGTGCGATTTCTAAAGGCTACCAGTTGTTTTGTTGTTCCAGTCCTATCCCATCTGGCGAACTTGTGCTTTGAGCAATCGATTTTTCCCGCTGCATTGAAAACCGCGCTAATCACACCTGTGTTCAAGGATGGGGACAGAACTGACGTATCGAATTATAGGCCCATATCAGTCCTAACATCTATGTCTAAAATTATAGAGACATTGATAAACTCGCGACTGATGAATTATCTAAACAAATATAATTTATTATCGCCTTACCAGTTTGGATTCAGACAAGGCAGGTCGACCGAGAATGCAGTGATGGCGCTTACCTCTACTATAACTAATATAGTAGACAGAGGAGAAAAGTGCATCGCAGTGTTCCTCGATCTTAAAAAAGCCTTCGATACCGTGTCTGTTCCCATCCTTCTGAACAAGTTAGAGCATTATGGCATTCGAGGTGCTCCTCTTGACTTGGTCAGGGATTATCTGACGGGTAGACAGCAAAAAGTTAAGATCTCTGACGTCATTAGATCTGAAGAGACGGTGACCTATGGTGTGGGTCAAGGCAGCGTTCTTGGCTCAACTTTGTTCCTTTTATACATAAACAGCCTCCCTAATATAAAAATAACAGGAGCTCATATCTACTCATACGCAGATGAACTGAAATGAAATTCAACAAAATGCAGAGGCTGGCCTTTCTAAAATTGCGGCTTGGCTTGACCTAAATCTGCTAAGTCTGAATACTTCCAAGACTAAATTTATCTGCTATACCAAGTATGATAGTTCTCAGCCGTCAAACTTTAACATTACCATACACAAATGCCAACGTGTTTCTGATTCACAGTGTTCCTGTACTAAAATAGAAAAAGTTAGTTATATTAAATATCTTGGTGTAATGATCGACCAGCGCCTATCCTGGTACAATCACACAGAACTAGTGATGACAAGAGTTAGAAAATTGATATGGACGTTCAAATCCTTACGACACATAACATCAAGAGTTTTATTACAGTAAATATACATTTCACTTGCACAATCGGTGATAACATACTGTTTGCCAGCATGGGGAGGAGCCTCTAAAACCAAGTTTCTGGAATTAGAAAGAGCACAAAGGTCACTGCTTAAGGTTATGTTTTTAGGCCTTTTAGGATTCCAACAGTAAACCTTTATTCAAGTACATCCCTACTATCCATCAGGAAACTTTATGTGCTACAAATAATCTTGAAAAAACATAAGTCACTGACCTTTGACCCAAAGAGGCAAACAACCAGAAGAAAAAACTTTGTAGCCCCTACAGTTATGGTCAAGTCCACTTTTGCTGATCGGCAATACGCGAGGCAATCTACTCGTTTGTATAATATGATTAGTAAAGAAGCAGAAATATACCCCCTAACACTACGCGATTGTAAAGATGCCGTGGTGGATTGGCTTAAGTCCAAGTCTTAGGATGACTTAGAAGATATGGTGCAGGCAATCAACCTATAGCACTCTTCTATACCTCCTCCTCCTTAACAATATCACACAGTACCAATTAGTCGCAGTGAACCTTGCCTTACATAGATAACCATCAGCGCCACAGTATCACATACAAATACACACACACACACATTCAAGTACACACTCAGACACACACACACACTCATACACACACACACACTTTCTAAAACTGCGCACTTTCGTATTATTTATGTTTTATTTTTCTCTATCATATTAAATGTGCATGTTTTTGATAGAAGTAGGTTAATCAACTCTAAATTCAAAGATATATACCTAATAATAAAACAGAAAATAGAAGTTAAACCTTGCCTTTGTAAAACCAAAACGAGGAAAGACTATACTGGAGGATCGGAATTTCCAAACACAAGCATTTAAATAGCTTATATGGAAATTCTTGCCGAAATTACTTGTTCAAAAATTGTGAAATGAAATAAATATTTTTATTATTTTATTTATTATCAATGAATTTATTATTGAAAGCGTATGACATCTCTGCTGGATCTGTTAAAGTTTTATTGCCCATTTTAATGGTGTCAATGTTATCCTTACGTTAAGTGTTAAGTACTTCATTTTTGATAACTCTCCATGTTGCGATACATTTATTGTCATGTTTATTTATAAATGTCATGTTTTTGATCTTCTCTGGAGAGTTTAATGCATTGCTAGCAAGATTTTTAAACATCCGATCAAAATAGTAAGGAAACGTGCCTCTTGTCGTTTTGTGTAATTGCATATTGCTTGCCATGTTTCCTCACCTCGCTAAAGCTTAAAATATATTTTTGTTCATAGGATGTAATTAATCGATTTACAAATATCCGAAACATCATAATAAAAATCATTACTGCAACATTACACATTTTCTCAGTTCGTGTACAGGCTACGTATTTTTTTTGTATCACTTAGGTGGCAGACAAGCCGTCGACCCCAGTTGCTATACGTAATGGTGGTATATCACATGTCTATCTGGACATCCGCTATAACGTTAGGGTAAAATTCCACGAAAATAGTGTGCAGCACATTTGCTTACAAACATTTTGTGCAATACTCCAGCAGTGCATGTATGTACTAAGCTGGTAGCGCGTTTGACTTCCGTCTCCACTGGTATGGCTGTGATATGTTCCTCCTTTTATAAGTGCAGATTTCAGCATATTTGTGCATGAACACGTTCACTGAGCAAAATATTCAGTTTGTACGCGTTGTCTACGCGAGTGCGTGCACAAAAGTATACGGATGTGCGCAAGCGTTTCTAGAATGATCGCGCATAATTTGTTATTGTTTGCTTGAGTGAGTCCATCAGAATAAACATTGTAGTAGTTGTACAGCGTACCCAGGGTTGGGAAAGTGGGGCAGTTTTAAAACCCACGATGACACACCCCCACCGGATCTAATTTGACTTTTGCCCCATCCCTTAAAGAATACTGGGTACGCCCATGACACTGTGCATTGCGGTGCCGATGCCGCACAGTTAAGCACACTGGTGAAATTTCATCTTTATGAATGAGGACCACTGTTTATTTCGGTCAGGAGACGCTAATTTCGCTGTTTATTTTTTGATATTATATATTTAATGAATTTTTAAATCAAATAGCGTGTAGGTGTAGGTACAGGGCCATTAACAAAAATGACGGCATTTTGATTGTGTGTAACATAATATTAAAAAGCAATAGTATACTAACTTTTTCAATCTATATTGAATTTGTTACCGGCATTGTGTATTTCCGGTAGTCTATACAATGCCTAAACAATCAATATAATACCGAGACAACACAACGCATGCAAAGTTATCAAAAAAAAAATGGTAGTTGAAAAAAACAATCACGAAGGCTAATGCGGCAGCCTTCAACCCGTGACATCGCAGATAAAATACTGAAAAGAGAGCTGCCTTCGCTGGTACGGCCACCACCAGGCTACGTGGATAACAAATGCCTAAAAATGGCGCGCCTGCCGGGTTCCAGTAGAAGAGGCTGGCCCAGTCGTGGAGAGTGTTCTTACAGGGTCGGCAGCACGGATGTGACTCCACTGGTGTTACACACGTTCTTAGGTCATGGTAACCACTTTCCATCAGGTGGGCCGTGTGCTTGTCTGCCACCTAAGTTGTATAAAAATAAAAAAAAGTGACATGCGTGTGAATGGTCTCACTACCATGGACGCCGGAAGGCGGACCCTGAGCTCTGGGGGCACCTTGGTCTGTGTTGCAATCAGGAAAATGCATCTCCGTGTAGGTAGATGATGCTGATAATTAATATTTAAAAATCTAAACGTCTGTAGTTACCTTTTTCATCCAATACATACTCTACAAGTGGTATTGCTTCACTAACTATTTTTAAAAAAGTACAGTTGGGTAAAATTATATCGCCTATATTATATTCGTAGTAGATCCAAGAGTGACGTCCTTTTGAGCCTCTAGAATCATATAACTCCATTACAACATTATTCACTGGTAAGTCCACAGTAACTCTGGCGGTTTCTGCGAAAATAAAATTATTAACATTATAATATTGTTCACGTTGAATTTAGCAGGGCCTATACGGTTTATTGAATTATCCTTGAGTAATATCTCTAGTCTAGTCTACAGAAAGCATGGTTCATCGGTAGCACGTCTTCGTTCGTAAAAACATGCCAGAAGCGAATTAGTCTTTACTGATATTTGCCATAATTCCATAGGGGGGGTTATAAAAATGAATGACATTTAAAAATTCTGTGAGGAATATGATCATCGAATCTCACTCGTTTCCGTTTGTTTACCATCAGCCAAATATTTCTATGTAGCTAATCCAGTATGCATCTATTATATTAAATCATATCTTCTGCACATTCACAAACAGTAGCAAATTGATAACTTACCTTGAAACTTGGCTGACCATGGTGTTATATTAACTGGAACATCTCTTACACTTTTGTGACAAACGCATTCTAACGGAGACAATTTTTTCGAACCTGAAATTATAATATCTCATTGATATTATATTTTAACATAAACCAATGACACTGATAGATTGTAGTATCAGTGTCATTGGCTTATGTCAAGGCATCTTAGCATATCATTATGTACAACATGAGCAAAGCCGGTATACAGTTAAACACTGCAACAATCGTAAAATTGTTGCCTTGTGGAGACGCAGGCGTATAAAATAGCCGTCGGCTCTCGGTGCGGGTTGAAAACTATGTCGTTTAATATATATGTGGCGATTCCACATGTACTCAGCGCCATTTAACGACAGCAAGCAGAACTATTACGTAACTACGAATCCTAAATCGCGTAACTGAAGTTCTCGTGCTGGGACAACATGTTTACATCAACCCAACGACAATCGGGCCGAGGCCCGCCAGGCGTGATCACCTTGCCTGCTCGGAGGATCCTCCCTTTGTGTTGGAGGAACATATCACCTCGTTCTTCCACATATATATTAAACGAATTCGAACGAACTATTTCTTTTAATATATATTTTAAACGAAATACTTCTCTAATATATTATTCACCAACAGTAATTGCTTGGGCGGGAGCGGCAGTGGGCGTGACGAAGGATTGCAAGCCAAGCTGCCCGCGTACGAAGGCAACTCGGGCGTCAGAAGTCGATGAACGACCTCCGACCCTCATGAGCGCAGGCGTAGGGGTGACAGATGGAGCCGCCTGTCGCCCTGGCAGAAGCAGGCCACGGCGGCGGCGCACCTTGCGCGCCTTTCCGTGTCTATGGACAAGGTGGGGGGGGGGGGGGGACTCTGTATTCCCCACACCCGAGAAGAGAGCCAGATCGTAAGAGATGGCCCTGGGTCGGCCGGGGTGCGAGGGATATGCCTGTCAACCTCATCTTTGGCAACCAAAGCGACCCACAGGCGGCGTGCGTTTTAGTCAGTTCGAGTCCGACATAACCTCTTCCACCGGCTCCGGTGGCGGGGTAGCCGCGGGGATTTTGCGCACATAAAAAAAAGCAGTAATTGCTTGTGCGCGGTGAACTTCTAAGACTTCTAATACTTTGATGATCAGAGTGTGACTGGTATGTACAAGAGATGGCGCGCACGGCATGTAATTGTCCTGTGACCGGTCCACCCATATACTTATATGTACAGCCAGTGTCAGAACGTTCTTCGCAAAATGAACAAAGTCTCAAAACAATCTTAATACCAAGGTACTAAGAGCTAGCCCAACTATTTTACTAGTTAGTAGCCTCGTCCAGACGCAAGTGATACTCGCGCGGTACTGCCAGATGGGTAGCTCGCAAGCCGTTCGCCAATTCTGCCGATGAACTCAAACTTAGCCCTAGCCGTTGCTTTTTTACTGGACCTCGAGGCAGCATTAAACTTCCGCTTCACTTCAGCAACATTAGGATCCTTGTTGGCAAGCGTCGTGGTCTAAGTCTTGTATGCAGATTGCTTGCGTTCTCTAGCTTCTCTGCAGGGCCTATTAAACCACGGGCGTTTGCTCGCTCCTGATACGATCCAGCGGTTGAGAACATAGCATTCCATGCCCGCTAGGATCGCTTCAGCCACTGCTTTTGCACAGGAGCTTGGATCATCTGAAATGAAGCAAAGCTGTCTCCACGGGTACGACGCAAAGAATTCTCGCAGTCTGTCCCAGTCTGCCGACTTGTAGTGCCAGACATGCCGCCATTGAGGTGGCCGCGGAGGTTCAGGCCGCGTGAGAGTCACTTGCGCCCGGACGAGGCTGTGGTCCGAAGTTCCAAGTGGTGCTTCCACAGTTACAGAGTATTCGTCTGGGCGCGTAGTCAGCAGAAGGTCCAGTATAGAGCTTCTGTGGGTCTCTACTTCTGGTGTTCTAGTAATAGAATGCACCAGTTGAGAGTTACATGGTGGTAGAGATTTGACGGCACAAATTTGTCACAAATTTCGACCGGGTTGGTACCACCGTGCAATATTGCGAAAAACCCTTCATAGTAATTCAATTTCGGTTGGATTGCGTTCAGGGATCAGCAAATGCATAGCCGGGTAGGGGTGATGGTGGTCGCAGCACTAGTGGGACCAGTGGGTCTTGGCGTAGTCTAGTGAGGATGGTGCGGGGCGACGCGCCGGTCAGGGAGACCCGTAGAAACGCTGGCCGCCCGCGGTATAGTACAGAGGCCCAACTGGGACTAACCACCCTGGAAGGCTGCCTCACCAGACCGCGCATAATCCCGGTATGGCTCGTCGTGCCGGTTGGTGACCGGAAGTGGGGGCCAGGCGACCATATTCGGGGGGGTACGGGGGCCCTTCCGTACGGCGTGTCGGCTCACGCCATGCCTCATAATCATAGACAAAACCAATATCCCGCACTTTGTCACGCGGTGCTGCGACGACAATCACCTCTTTTTTTTCACGCCCTTTTCTCCTTTTCATCATGGCAGCGCATTTAAGAGTATTGGGCAACACAGCGGCTCTACAGACTCCCACAAGCTCGCTATTTGAGGTGGAGTCCACTAACATCTGTGGACTCCATGCGAACCTCAACGCCGTCCACCAACACCTTGAGACGGCGAAACCAGATATGCTCTTTCTCACGGAGACACAAATAGGCCGCCCTGATGACACGACCTACTTGCTTTACCCCGGCTATGTTATCGAAGAAAATTTCCGTGCAAAAGCCGGGGTGTGCGTGTTTGTTAGGGCGGATGTTTGTTGTCGCCGTTTGCGCTGCCTTGAGGACCCATCCTTTTCAACCCTATGGGTACACGTAGACCATGGCTCTACGAGTCAGATCTATGTGTGCCTCTACCGTTCCCATACAGGAGATGCTGAGACAACTCGACTCTTTGAATATCTGAGTCAGGCGGCAGATGATGCGCAGGAACGGTTTCCGAACGCCGAAGTGGTATTTTTGGGGGACTTTAACGCCCACCACGAAACCTGGTTGGGCTCCTCCAAAACAGACCATGCGGGAAGAGCCGTCCATGCATTTGCTCTGGCGCATGGCCTGACCCAATTGGTACACGAGGTCACTAGAATACCAAGAAGGTCGGGCCTAGCACCCTCTCTGCTAGACCTTCTGCTGACGAGTCACCCAGACCTGTACAGTGTATCGGTACAAGCCGCTTTAGGCAATTCCGACCACTGTCTGGTCTGCTCCAAGGTGCCAATTATAGCGCCTTCACGACCCGTGCAGGGGAAGCGGCGTCTCTGGCACTACTCGTCAGCAGATTGGGATGGGCTGCGCAACTATTTTGCGTCCATCCCGTGGGTTGAACGCTGCTTTGAAGGTAAGAAACCCTCGGATTGTGCTACTGCTGTTGCCGGTGAGATCGGTCTGGGTATGGAATACTATATTCCGTACACTGATGTCACCGGTGCCCGAGGAGTGCGCCCTTGGTTCGGGCGCGAGTGTGCGAGGGCTGTTGATCAAAAACAGTCCGCGTATCGCGCTTGGGTAAGGGCGCGTGCCACGCACGATCCCAATGTGAGCCACTTCAAGGCGGCGTACAACAGAGCCACAAAGGTCTGCAAGAGGGCTTACGTCAAAGCGGATGCCCTGCGCATTGCGCGGCTTGGTCAAGAGCTAGTGGCACATCCCACGGGCAGCCGTGGATACTGGCGACTGGCCAAAGCCGTGCAGTCCAACTTCTGTCAGCCTTCGCTGCCACCGCTGCGCTACCCTGATGGATCCCTGGCCCATGGACCGCAAGAGAAAGCCAATATGCTAGTAAATCTCTTTGCGGCCAATTCCCGAGTCGATGATTGCGGTATACAGCCGCCGACACTACCCAATGGTGACCACGTAATGCCTGAAATACGTATCAGGCAATGCGATGTTCGTGCGGTGCTTCAATCACTCGATGTCCGGAAAGCCAGTGGCCCGGATGGTATTCCAGCGGTGGTCTTACAAAAATGTGCAGCGGAGTTGTCTCCGATGCTTACGCGGCTGTACCGACTGTCCTACAGCTCGGGTACAGTGCCTTCGGCTTGGAAAGAGGCGAATGTACAGCCGATCCCCAAGAAGGGGGATCGCTCAGAGCCAGCCAACTATCGACCCATAGCCGTCACCTCAGTGCTGTGCAAGGTCTTCGAGCACATCATTAACAAACAGCTCATGCGTCACCTAGAGGATCACTCCTTAATTAATGACCGGCAATATGGCTTCAGGCCGAAACGGTCAACGGGTGATCTTCTAGCATACGTTGCCCATCTTTGGGGTGAGGCTATGGACAAGCACGGCGAGTCACTGGCAATTAGTCTTGATATCGCCAAAGCTTTCGATAGAGTCTGGCACAAATCGCTTCTCTCCAAGCTACCAGCCTTTGGTCTGCCTCCTAGACTGTGCAATTGGATTGCTAGTTTCCTGCAGGAGCGCCGTATCCGCGTCCTCTGTGATGGACGGGCTTCGGAGTTCTTGCAAATAAATGCTGGCGTACCGCAGGGGTCTGTATTATCTCCCACTCTCTTTCTTCTGCATATCAACGACATGCTGTCCACCGGCAGCATACATTGCTATGCAGACGATAGCACCTTACACGGGAGTTATCACGGACAACCTGCGGCCAAACAGTCTGATATCGTGGAAAAAAGACAGCTTCTTGTCACTGAACTGGACCGGATCTTGAATCACATTTCTCAATGGGGCTCCGAGAACATGGTCGAGTTCAATGCCAAGAAGACGCAGGCTTGTGCGTTCACAGCAAAGGTATCTTCTTTCCTTCCCCTTCCCACTCTTCAGAGCACGCCACTTCCACTGCAGGACAATCTCTATATCCTAGGCATGGATATTCGCTGCAAACTGAATAACAGAAATTACATCGAGAGCATCATCAAAACAGCCTCGCGGAAACTCGGACTCCTAAACAAAGTGAGACGTTTTTTCACGCCGGAGCAGCGGTGTCTTCTCTATAAGACACAAATTCGCTCCTGCGTGGAATACTGCTCGCATCTCTGGGATGGCTCCGCGAAATACCTACTAGATGCTCTCGACAGGTTGCAGCGACGCGCGGTCCGAATTATTGGGAACCCTGAGGTCACGAACACCCTCGAGCCTTTGCAGATGCGTAGAGATATTGCTTCCTTGGCTGTATTTTACCGTCTCTACCACGGTGAGTGTTCTGACGAGCTCTTCCAACTAATCCCACCATCTCCTTTCCTACATAGGACAACACGTGCAGGCCTTAGATGTCACCCTCACACTGTGCAGAATATACGAGCAAGAACCAAGCGGTTCGGAGACTCTTTTCTTTGCCGCACCACCAAGACCTGGAATTCATTACCAGCACACGTGTTTCCTTCTTCCTACAGTCCCGGGGCCTTTAAGCGGGGCGTGAAAAAGCATCTGATGAGGCCGCCAAGCTGAGTGCCACCATTGTAGCACTTAGTGTCTGTAATGGTGACCCTCTTTCCTGAGACTTTGCCTTTAGCTTACCATCAGGCGAGGTGAGGTCAAGTTGGCGTGTCCTATATAAAAAAAAAAAAAAAAAAAAAAAAGAGAGAACCCGTAGGTCAGTGCGAAGTCATGAGCAGCCCTTCCCGCAAAATCAGTTCTGGGAGACCCCAGCCACTCTACGTGGTGAGCGTTAAAGTCTCCCAAGAATACTAAGTCTGCGGTGGGGTACTGCTCAATTACCCTGTCCGCTGACCGCTGCAGGTGCTCAAACAGTTGAGCCGTGCCCAAGTCACCGCTATGAGACCTGTAGAAGCAAGCATAGACACGGGTGTGGCCTCCGTGATCCATACGTACCCAAAGAGTGGACAGGTCCCTGTTTTCCAGGCCATTAAGACGGCGACAGCAAATATCATCCCGCACGTACAAGCACACCCCAGCGCGACTCAAGAAATTGTGCTCGAGTTTGTACCCGGTGGTGGACCTCGTTAAGGTTAGAGTGGAGGCCCCTGATATTACACATATCCACTTGCAATGTGGATGATAATGCCGCTGTGGTAACACGTATTCTTTTTTTCCGGGTCATAAATAAGTTAGGGGGGGGGGACCAGGAATTTTACACATGCAGCTGGTTCAGCCTCCCCAGGTTCGGGAACCGTACAGCCTGCGGGCGGCCAGCGTTCAACCGTTTCACCGGGTTTCCCTGACCGCCGCGCCATCATTTAACGCCCGCACAAGTAAGCGGTGTCAGCTTAAGCCTTTGGTCTTCCCACTGACAACACAAAATCTCCCCAGTGAGCTCTGGCTACCCTACTCACCGTCGTCGGGAACACAACACAAGGTTGTTATAGCCGCGGTATTCTGTAGGGTGAAGGTGCTTACCCAGTCGGACTGCTCAATTGGGGCGGGAGATACCGTCGTATCCTATCTCCTATTAAATTATATTTATTAAATTAAATTATATATAACAACACATACCTTCCATACAATCTTTTTGGTCAAGTCCATGTTTCGTGTCTCTCTTATCTGTATCACAAACTATGTCTACAACTTCATTCTCTAAGAAAAGGTATTCGAATACTAAATCTTTAGGTTGCCTTGATACCGATCCGTTTATTATTATGTATTCATATTCTGGAATCACAACAAAAAGGGTAGTTATAATATACACAAACATGAAAAAGACATAGCGTAGGCACGTAAAGCCCCGACACACAAACACGACGGGGTGTTATAAGTTTGACGTGTTTTTTTTTTTTTTTTTTTTTACGTTCGCAAAATCCCCACGGATACCTCCCCACCGGAGCCGGTGGAGGAGGTTATGTCGGACTCGAACCGACTAAAACGCACGCCGCCTGTGGGTCGTTTTGGTTGCCGAAGGTGAGGTTGACAGGCATATCCCTCGCACCCCGGCCGACCCAGGGCCATCTCTCACGATCTGGCCCTCGTCTCGGGTGTGGGGACTACAGAGTCCCCAACTCGACCCCGGAAACGGGGAGGCGCGCTAGGCGCGCCACCGCCGCGGCCTGCTTCTGCCAGGGTAACAGGCGGCTCCACCTGTCACCCCCAGGCCGGCGCTCATGGGGGGCGGAGGTCGTTCATCGACCTCCGACGCCCGAGTTGCCTTCGTACGCGAGCAGCTTGGCTTGCGATCCTTCGTCGCTCCCGCTGCCGCTCCCGCCCCGCCTCCTCCTTCACGAGCATTACTTGCTCGCAGAAGGAGGCACCGGCCGCCCACGCATCCGTGCAACGGACCATCGCCGCGAGCAAGGTGGGGAGCGTGAGAACTCTAACTCCCAGCGCCGCCACAAGCTCCCGCCTCGGCGTCTCCCACGCCGGACACTCGGTGAGCGTGTGCGGACCTGAGTCCTCGCTCGCGTCGCAGTGATGGCACTCGGACGTTGGCTCTTTCTCCATCCGACGCAGATACTTTCCGAAGCATCCGTGCTCGGTGATGATCTGCGTCAGACGGTACGAGAGGCTGCCGTGTGGCCTCTCTAGCCACTCCCCCATGATGGGTCTTACCGCCGCTACTACGGCGCGCCCTGCGCCTGGTCGCCCAAGTCGTAGCTCCCATTCCGCCACCATTTCCCTGTGGAGCCGGGATCTCACGGCCCGAATTTCTTCGGGCTCGGGATCGTGACCCCGCTCCCGCGCCGCCTTTCGGAACTGGTATAGCGCCGAAAGGGATCTCGCTTCCAGGATCCATGGTGGCGATCCGGCGAGGAGACTCGCCGCGTTAAGTTTGACGTGTTTGTGCGTCTGTGTGTTTTTTTATGAAATGTGGTATTAGTCGGGAGTATTTTTAGCTATGTATGAAAAAAAATCGAGATGGCCGCCGCCAGAAAATAGCGGTTATATTTTTTCACAACTCTGTCAATATGGGTATCAAAAAGGAAAGGGTTTGACTAGTAGATCAATGTAAAAAGTGTTCACCCCGTCACAAAAACTTCTGACAAAAAGTTAAAAATAAATTGTGTTGGTTAACCTTTTAACTGTGATATACCTAAGAGTTCTCATGTCGGGGCCCTTGGGTCGCTCCGATAATAATTAAAATAAAAATCATTTATTTCGGACCAGGGTCCATAGCGTGTTAGTAACAATAATCTTAATACTAGTGTTAGTAACAATATAGTACTATTAATAGGTACCTAACAAATATAATTGGTAGTTTGAGACCGCTACAATACTAGGACACTGTCTACATTGCGTGCAATCGTACCCAGCGCCCCAGCATCGGACTGTCCCACCTATCGCACAATACGCCCACGATACTGTGTGAGCTCGCCCGTATTCTCCGCAAGAGGGATGCACTACGTTTGCGGATGATGGCATGGAAGCCATCGACACTCGCCTCCGCAAACATCCCCGACGCACTACAAAAACGTGGCAGCCCAATCAGCATCCTGAATGCATTGTTATACTGTACCCGCAGGGCGTTGTATGCCCCCCGCGTATATGCGACCCACAGACTGCACGTGTAAAATGTCTGGCAATACGCCCTAAATAGGGTAACTTTTACATCCTTGGTACATCGTGCAAATCTGCGGATCAGCATATTGCACCGGACAGCCAACGCCCTGCGTTCTCTTTCTATGTCTAGATTGTCATTTAGATCATCGGTGACCCAGTGACCCAGATATTTAAATTGTGTTACTCTGGTTAAGGGAGTATCACCAATAGTGACTTGAGGCACGTGAGAGTAATGTTTGGTGCCGGCCTTGAAAACAAGAAGCTCACTCTTTTTGGCGTTATATCTGAGCCCATGAGCCACCGCATAATCTTCACACAACTTTAGAAGCCGCCTGAGACCACTGATCGATGGACTCAGCAACACCATATCGTCAGCATAGCTTATGTTATTTATAGCCACTCCGTCAATATGGCAACCGATTTTAGTGTTGCTGAGTTCAACGATCAGCCGATTAATATACAGGTTGAACAGACGCGGTGACGTAATTCCCCCCTGTCTCATCCCGCATTGCAACCTGTATACATCTGATAACGCTCCCGCCCATTTAACATTATTAGTCTGATTTTTGTACCAGTATTTAAGCAACGAAATTACTGAACCGTCAACGGTACTTTCCTGACGAAGCTTTTCCCAGAGTGTGTCATACGACACCAGGTCAAACGCTTTGGAGAGGTCAAGGAAGCAAGCGTTAACTGGGGTCTTCCTTTCTGAGTAGTACTGAACAGTCTGCTTGAGACACATAATGGCGGTCTCTGTTGATAGGCCAGGCCTGAAGCCAAATTGAGCATCGTGAAGTGGAATCCGACTCGCCATGTGTGTATCAATCAGACAGTCCAGCACTTTAGCTGTAATGGTAGCTAACGAAATCGGACGATAGTTAGCCTGGTCCGCCGGGTCGCCTGTTTTGTTCTTTTTAATTGGCACTACTGTCGTTTTCATAAGATCACCAGACAAGTACGAGTGACTCATGCACAGCGTATAAAACATAGATAGGACCCTCGGCAAGTGTACCCCGGCATATCGCAGATGCTCAACACTAGGGTGATCATGTCCTGGAGACCGTCCTCGAACCATACCTTTAATCAATTCAGCAATGTCTCTAGCAGAAAAAGTTATGTCAAGCCTTCCAGGAATGTCCCCCGTGTCAAACCCCGACGACACGGCTGTCACGGCTGGCTCCAAAGGTAAATTAACATTGAAGTGTTTCATAAACAGATTTGCTATATCTGTGGGGTCACATAGTCCCGCTATACTCACTGGGAGACTCTGCTTGGGATTCAATTTATTTGTATTTTTCCAAAATTTTCCAAAATCTTTTATTTCATGATTTTTCGCAATAATATCTAATTTAATTTGTTGTTGATTTTTGCGACACCATTTTAATTTTGTTTTAAAGGTATTACGTGTTTCACACATTTTATCGTAAGTATACCCCATGGATGGCCTACCATACAAATTCCACATTTGAAACGCAAGCCGAGCCTCGCAGTGAGCACTCCGTACATGTTTATTCCATCCTATCAATGATTTATACCTTCGGTTCCTAACTAAAGCACTATGCTCGGCAGACTCCGTGAGTATACAAATTATATCTCTGTACATTTTATCCAACATGAGTCTATGTTGTGGATCCCTACACATTGTATCTGAACAATTACAGAACTCAGACGGAAAATCAATTTCTCGTAAGCGAGAATGACACAATTCCTCATATAATTTTATCTGTTGGCAATCTCGGTCTCCCCATATCACATTGTTTCGATCCCCCCAATTTTTTACAACGTTAGATGCAATTAATTTGAGATTGCACTCAATTAACAAAGGTAAATGGTCAGACCAATAGCAGTCGTACAATATTTTCGCGCTAATGATCGTACGCCGTGCAGCCTCTGTGACTACGCAGTGGTCGAGCCAACGTTTGGACCCCCACGCCTCACTTACATACGTATACGAATCACGCGGTAGAAGTTCTATATCCGCGCACCACCAACGCTGTTCTTCACAAAAATTCAACAATTCGGAGTAGAATAGTTCATTTTTATGAGCATTATAATCTCCTAACATGTATACACACTGAATATCACTATTATTATCTATAATTGCACAAATTTCGCTTAAACAGTCTGTGAACTCAGTTAGGTTTTCATTAGAGTCGGTCGGCATGTAAACCGAGAATATAAGAATGTCGCGTTCTAAAAGTCGCACCTTTATCGCTGTAAGCCGTACGCTATTACACTGGACAACACTTGCCGACGGTAATAATTTTTTCCTCCAGAGCAGGGCCACACCTCCGTAAGGTCTACCGCGAAGTATACCAGTCGAAGTATCGACGGCCGAGGTTCCCGTATACGCAAAATCATCGTGAATGTTACCCAGTATATCCAAGTCATGTGGCAGTAACCATGTCTCTTGCAAGGCGATTATGTCAGCTGATACACACAGCCGCCTAATACAACCAACCGACGATGTAAGACCCTTGCAATTGAAACTAAGTAACTTAACAGACTTATCCATTATTACTTGTTATATGGTTAGTACTCTGTGCCTCAACGGTGTCTTTAATATTTTTTCTAAAATGTATGAACCGGCGATATGTAACACCATCTGGCCAAAACTCTTCATTCATAAAAATACTTTCTTTTTGTTTGGGAATAAAGATCTTGAAGCTGTCGTAATCTTTAGTCAGTTTCATACTAATTTTTTTCCACCCTTAAATGGAGATCCGTTTTTTCTCTTATGTATGTAATTATGTCTTCCTTAGACACTTTTTTATCCACATTAGAGATAAACATAGGTATCTGGATATCCGCAGCCTTAAACTTCCCTTCTGGTTGCACCACAGCCTTTCCTTTAATTCCGCGAAATCTCTTCTTTTTTTCTACTAGAATCCATCCCTCATTTTTATTAGCCGGTGTCTTTTTTCAGCTCTTAAAATATTAGCAAAAGTCATATGCTTGTGAATATGTGCTACATTCGAGGCGCCCGTGTGTCCGCTTCCCGCTGCTTGTTCCGATGTTATACGTACATTTTTGTAGACTGGTATATGGTGAATCTTCACGCTATCATGCGCGCTTGCAGTGTTTACAAGTGCGCAGCCGCTTTTTGAATTTATACCACTGGTTGATGTTTTCTGTCTACCCTCGACTAGTGTAGAATTCATTAACGGACTATTTGGAACTGATAAAATGGAATCACAGCAGCTAGATTTATTGTCCTCCGAAATCACACCCGCACCTCTTTTAATGTTAACCGTGTTTACATAATTTTCACTCTCAATGGCGCGCACTTTAAGAATTTCAAATTCACTTTTTAAGCAATCTAATTGTTGTACAGTTGCATATAGGTCCTTGATTTGATTTATTTCGTTCTGCATTCTTAGTAAGAATTTGAGCAGTCTCGTGACGTCAACATGGTCAAACAGTACCGGTGGCAGCTTTTGGAGGTCCTTTGCAACGAAAATCGGAATTAATTCTGGATCCGTTTCTTTTAACAAACATACTATGTCGTCTATGTCTCTTATTGCCTTTTTGTCTCGTTTCCTCTTAATATTTCTCTTCTTTGTAGGCACAGAATCAAATAACAGACTTTTTGCCTGCATTATATCCTCCTCCGTAAAAGCGGTCACACAAATTCTGCTGAGGCTTTCTTCATCCATCACGTCTATTTTGTTGCACACAAAAGCAAGAATTTCGTTAATTACTATGTTACAGTTAGAACATTTTAGCACTCGCGTTGATACCGCCATTTTTCTAAGCACCGTCTAATTAGTCTGCAATCGCGTATAGGCGCGTCCGATAGCTATGAGCGCGCAAGCGAGACTGGTCATTATATATAAAATTGCCGTTTTTAAGAAATTGGAGGAAACTCAAGTTTATGTACTAACATTTTTATGATTTTTATTATGATTTTTTTGATTTTTTTGTGTATGATTGAGACAACAATAAGCTAACCAACACTTTAATTACGTTTTTGAAAAGTGACAGCTGTAAAAAAGTAATACGAAATTTTTCATCAAAATAGCATTTAGGAAATACTGTTTTTGAAGATCGAATTTAATTTATCAAGCGGCCAGTAAAAACAAAATTTAATACAGAATTGTAAAATCTTGAAATCAACTTTCAAACAACATATAAATAATGGATATAACTATTAAATTACAGGAATAACGAACTCATGAATTTGTAAGATAATTTCGGCAATTTCATAGGTAAAGCCCTAATATGACGTAGTGCTTTACCAGTTAGGGTCCCCCGACATGATAACGCTTGAATCAAATATTACTAGGAATACACATACAATTGTGATTTTTCATATCTTTAAGCGGGCCGTGAAAAAGTTCTCAAGGCTGGGGGCCTTGAGAACTTTTTATGGGACATTGTTGGTGTTTATAATAGCGGTCCTCTTTCTATAAGCTTTGCCTTCCAGGCGAGGTAACTTTTTATTGACGTGTCCTTTTATATATTTATATATAACAGTCCAAAATTATTATTTTTAAAAGTCTACCTTTCTAATCATGAAAAGCGTTGATCATTCTCCTCGAAATGTCCCAGGAAATATAATACATGGACCCCATGACCGTACTTCAAGCTAAACAATTATAGACAAGTACCCAGTTTGTACCAACAGGGGCACGACGTAGAAGTTACTATGTACCTAGTTCCTGCCGGCTAGGGGCACTTACTGCACTTGCACTTCTGCCTAGATCACCCAATACAAAAGAGGGGCTCGACATGATACTTACTGTCAATTTGAGAAGGACCTAGCAGAAGAAACTTTACTTGAACGGTTGTATAGTCCTCCGACCCTATGAAGGTGCAGACCATTATTGTATTGTTGTGTTCTCGTCCTAGAGTGGTGCGAAACCCGTAACCCTGTGAACTTGGTACCAGCATGTGGGTCTTAAACATATCTGTAAATGGAATGATAAAAATTTACCAGTTTCTGATTTATTCCTTTGTTTTCACCTAATTACCTACCTATCTGTATGCCAAATATGAACTTTCTAGGTCATCTGGAGCCGAGTTAGAATTTTGATCTATAGGTCAGTCAGCCATAAAAATGGCAAACTTCAAAAGAGTAGGCAGTTATCGCTCGCGTATTTTCTAGATGATTCGACCCTCCTAATTGAGAGGTATAAAAATACGCTCGCATAGCGACACCATGCATTCTGTCCTTGAGTTCGATAACGAACACAGCGAGCTTAAGCGACCGAAGAAGATTCTACCTGCGACCTGAGCAACGACTGTGGACTACTGTGAACTACTGAGCGACTGGAACTGTTGAAGTACTGTGTGTACTAGTAATTTAATTGTCTAGTTTGTGGCGAGCTAATAAATCTCTTCGTTGAGTCAACGGCATTAATTGTACCCCGTGCACGTAACAGTATTCTGGGCACTATTGTTGACTCAAGCCATGCATCTGAGGATGAGTCTGGGCTGTATGTATATATTTGTCTGATATTAAAGCGCCCTATTCCTTAGTCGCCTAAGACAACACCTCATGGGATGAGATGAGGTGGCCTAAATTCTACTCTGCCGGGAATAAATGTCAAATAGTTTTTAATTATACGGGAGTCAAAAGTGGCTCCAAATGGTTCGTGTAATATTACACACGATGCTGCTCACCAGTTCTGCTACTCGAACTTGGCTTGACACCTTCCGCGTTTCTAGGTACAATGCTGTTACGTACATTACATACATGTTATGTAAATAGGCACACTAGTCGCAGTCGACCTCGTATAACATATGCTCAGCAGGGTATCGGCAGGAGGGATAGGGTAGACCTGAGACGGGATAGTTGACGTGTCGTGGACACACACGCATTATCACAGAGTATACGGGTGAATTCTTCAAGCGTAAATTTTACGCGGCGTAGCTTAAAATCATACTTTAAAGTTAACGTATTATATTGATTATTCTTTTGAAAAAAAGATACCATTTTCTCTATATGCACGTATACTAGCTGTTGCTAGCTATTGTCCGCTTTAAGTTCGGAAATGCTAGAACCCAAGTTATTTTTAGGTTATTTATTATGAAGAAAATCTTGTTCGAGTGAATGTCTAATATACTTACTACCGAAAATTACAAATTAGACAAGTTTCTTCTATGTCTATGGGCTAGGTAAGCGCTGCGTAAGGCTTTTGAAAAATTCAACTTTTTGATCACTAATACTTAATAATCATGTATCCACATTTAGTAATGTTATCCCAACTCCATAAAACATACATCAAAAGCGTCTTGAAAATTGCTTTAGGAAAACCTAGAGCTTTACAGAAAGAAGTTCTTTTACGCTGGAGTATTGGTCCTCTCCTTTACCGAGACAATGGCTGACTGTACCGGTTTTATGTTAAAATTACCGTGCACAAGCACATCATTGTTCGTTGCTTACACATAGACGGCGGGCAAGAGAGTAAAATGCGGCATTAACTGGGATGGGGCCCGGCACTCACAGGGTACTTGCGACTGGTCATCACAGCCCCATTTTGTCACATTTTCCATGCAGGGATAATTCCAAATTGGCCACTGAAGTCCACGCTACACTGCGGTGTCCACGCAGTAGATTTCTTGTGGTTTCGGTTTCACATTTGCTTTTGTATTAATAGGAGCAGCAGTATCTTTTGTATAATACATTAATTGACTCCTCGTGGCATAATGTTCTCACCTCTGGGATGGCTCTGTGCAGTACTTATTAGATGCAATCGAGAAGATTGAAGCGTCACGCGTTGGTAGGATAATTACATTTTAAAATCTCTGCAGTTGCCGTTTCGGCTGTATTTAACCATTTTCACTGTACCACGGCGAGTAAAAGAACTCATTACGACTCATTCGAATGGTCTGTCCGTCATCCTTCCTATTTTGAACGATAAATGCTGGACTGCGATCAAATACGGGAGAAATAATACCGCCTCGAACCAAGTGGTTCGGAACTTCATTTGTTTATCGCACGCTAAAGAACAATATTACTGAACCCACACACGTGTTCCCTTCTTCTTATGATCCCGGGTTCTTTGACACCCCACTTAAAAAGGCAAGGCCTTCAAAGTTGGAGTAGCTAGGTATTTCATGATAGACAACATCTAGATTGGTAGCTTTATGGTTAGGTACATGGTGCGCTGCATTGATTTGTGAGGTGGTAATGAAGACAAAAGAGGCGCCGGAAAGTTTACAGGAGAAGACCACTACTCTCCCATCTCACAAAATTTGCAACGTAAGTCAGAGAACCTGTGACAATCGCCTTCCTCCATGAGCGCGGATTAGATGGCAATGAGATGGGCTACCCGTCGCCCAAGCCAAAAAGGGCTATGGTGACTATGACTATGGTGCGACGTGTTACACACGCAAGGTTTCGGTTCGATTCCGCAATAGCCACGACTGTACCGGTTGTATGTTAAATTTACTGTCCACAGGCACATCATTGTTCAAGTTCAAGTTTAAATATAAATTTGAACGACCGAGTGTGGTTTCAGGCGATCTCGGGGAAGATGAACTGGACATCTCGGGGGCCTCGGCGTTCGCAAAATTTCAGATATAAGTAAGCTGGCGTTTTTGAATTCGGTATGTGGCACTGAAGAATTAGTCAGGAAAATTTTATCTACTTCACTAATTAATTCGGATATGCCAGGTACGGCCGAAGCTGTAAATGCTTGAAAAAGGCCTTACCCAAATGCCGCCATGCCGGCCAACCCATCTTCCCGAAGGCAATGGGATGAGCCGTTCTATATGGTGTTAGAAAATATTTACTCAGTACTGCTACCAGTGCTGCGGAGCGTGTTCGCCTATTGCCTGTGGGAGAGTGGAAATCTGATATATGTAAGACTCCAGACACTATCTTCGCCCAACATTGGTCCGAACTACCATATTTTTTTTTTTTTTTTATATATAGGACACGCCAACTTGACCTCACCTCGCCTGATGGTAAACTAAAGGCAAAGTCTCAAGAAAGAGGGTCATCATTACAGACACTAAGTGCTACAATGGTGGCACTCAGCTTGGCGGCCTCATCAGATGCTTTTTCACGCCCCGCGTAAAGGCCCCGGGACTGTAGGAAGAAGGAAACACGTGTGCTGGTAATGAATTCCAGGTCTTGGTGGTGCGGCAAAGAAAAGAGTCTCCGAACCGCTTGGTTCTTGCTCGTATATTCTGCACAGTGTGAGGGTGACATCTAAGGCCTGCACGTGTTGTCCTATGTAGGAAAGGAGATGGTGGGATTAGTTAGAAGAGCTCGTCAGAACACTCACCGTGGTAGAGACGGTAAAATACAGCCAAGGAAGCAATATGTCTACGCATCTGCAAAGGCTCGAGGGTGTTCGTGACCTCAGGGTTCTCAATAATTCGGACCGCGTGTCGCTGCAACCTGTCGAGAGCATCTAGTAGGTATTTCGCGGAGCCATCCCAGAGATGCGAGCAGTATATTGCGATTTGCCTACGTTTAGGTGCACCTTGTGTTTCTCCGCATTGGTATCTGTGTGGAGAAGAAGTCGATAGCCTTGGACATTTCGGATTATCTTGCAGCAGGAACTCAAGCAGCATGTCCCGACATGCCAATATTAACGACATCATCCGTCGGGCTCTTGTCACCGCCGGCGTGCCAGCTATACTTGAACTTGTTGGCTTGGCACGCGATGATGGTAAGAGACCGTGTAACATTTATAAGTTTTGTGATTTATTTAGAGTGAAGTTAAGTGAAATTAGTTAAAATAATTGAGATAAAATGTATGAGTCTAAATACCTGGCTAGCGGGTGAGACAGAGATAAATAAAAATTTATTGAAATTGATAACAATTGTAATTGATTATTGAGAAAGTCGTTACATCTACAGTGGGTCGTAGGACGTATGTAGGAACAGTAAGAACTGCCGTAGGAACAGTAAGAACAGCCCGTAGAGAAGTGTAGGAGACAGGCACTTAGCTTGCTGTCCCCCTGACACGTGCTGCGCCGACCTTCACCGCCGCGTGACTCGTTCAGCGTCTCTTAATCCTCGTGTGTACCCACGGGGTGCAAGATCTGCACAGTATTGGAGCCGACGGTGAAAGGGCTGATCTTAGGCCCGCGAGGGTTCATAAGGATCACCCTCGGGGGAAGTGAATAATACGTCTGTTCCGCTTCCAATACTGAAGAACACCGAAAGATTCCCTGCGGCTACATATTTTAGTGACTGTTATCTTAATAAGGATATTGATCGGCCATTACTTAGATCTCTAAAGTTGGTAGATGCATACAACCGGAGACAATCAGTGAATTTGCCTAGACCAACAGATAAAAAATTTAGATAAAAATTAGATATTTTTAGTCGATATGGATATCACTCGACTAAAAATTCTATAATAAAATAAAATTACAATACGACGATTTGCATCGTTACAACCGAACGGAATATCGTTGATTCTTTAAAGATGAGTAGGTCTTTGGTGTGGGATGCAACTTGCGTCGACACCCTGGTGCCTTCGCATCTTCCAAGTACGATGGACTCCGCATGCGCTGCTGCTGCATCAGCAGATACTCTCAAACGGGGCAAATAAACAAATTTTTCGAACCATTTGGAGTCGAAACATTGGGTCCATGGGTCCAAGCGCGCTCACGCGATTAAAAGAAATAGCAAACGACTTCGACTGCGAATCGACGCTTCTCGCGACTATAGGCTTCTATCTCGCTCAAAGAATTAGCATCGCTATGTAGCGTGGTAATGCCGCCATCCTTTTGTGTACGGAACCAGTAGAGATCGATAGGGAGGAATTTTTCGATGCCTAAACTTGCAGTCTCCCTCTTTTTCTCTATTTCGTATTTGTATACTTTGTATAGTTTTGTATAAATATTATAAGTAATTGCATATATGTATGTTTTCTTTTTTCTTTTTTTAGTAGAGAGAAGAAGTTCTTTTTTTAGAAGAGATTTCTTTTAGTAGAGATAGAGGTTACGAAGAAGTAGAAAGGAGAGTAGCTATCACCTGGAAGAAATACTGGGCTCGCAAAGAGATATTTAAATCACAGCTCCCGCTACCTATGAAGAAAATAGTTATGGATTCGGAAATTCTACCTTGCCTCACGTACGGCTGCGAAACCTGGACATTCGATCTAAAAACCAGAAACAGAATTCAGACTACTCAAAGACGAATGGAACGAAGTTGCCTAGGTTTGAAAATAAGGGACAAAGTGAGAAACGCAGATATCCGAATGAAAACAAAAATTTCAGATGCACTTACTTTCTCCCTCCAAAGAAAATGGAAATGGGCAGGACACGTGGCTAGGTACACTGACCACAGATGGTCAAAAGAGGTCGTAAAATGGTCAGGACCGCAAGGCACTAGAGCGAGAGGCCGACCCTATGCCAGATGGGCAGACGAAATAGTGAAAGTGGCAGGTCGAGGATGGATTGAAACAGCACAAGATAGAAAAGAATGGAATTCCTTGGAGGAGGCTTTTACCCGAACGGGGTCCATACAAACAGAATAGATAGCAATATTATTTTTATTATTATTATATATTATTACAATGACATTATTTTAATTATCATTATTCCATTTACATCACACTTTTTCAATTTATTGTCTAAAAACATTTGTTTCTTTTAATATTGCCAATTTAATGCATGAATTATGTAATTATAATATGTTTGCATGGAATTAAATAAAGCTTATTATTATTATTATTATTATTATTATTATATATGTATGTACATATATATATTTTTTAATATTTTTCCTTTACATTATAATAGCATGTACTACTGTGTACTGAAACCAATGAAAAGCTAATTCGTATAAAGGAAAACCTCAAAAAAGAAGATCAAGTTCTCAAACGTTGTAGCCTAGGTAGTGAAAAATTTAAGGCCTCTTTTCCATTACTGAAATTGTTTGATGACGTGTGAAGTTTGACGACTTCTCGGGCTGGTGGGATTACCTTCCCTATCTTCCTTGTAATTATAAAAATATTGAGTTAAGATCGATGTTGTTCAAGTGTACTCCTGTCACACAACTTAGTTTAATTACGATTTTATGTGTTTACCTATGAATAAAGAGGGTTCAAACAAATCACATGATAAAATTAAATCACATGATTAAGATACTTATAAATTAATATAGGATAAACTATAAATATTAACAATAATGTAATACGCTGTTTTGTTCAGGCATATGAATAAATATAATACATATGATAATGTGTGTAATTTTTAATATCTAATTTATATAGTGTATCTAATTTTGGTAAATAAATAATGGAAAATTTAGTGAATAAATCAGGGAGCTTCATCTGCCAACAAACTGTTATACAGTTTGGTAGAAGAAAAAATATTGTAACAGTGCTTGTTTTCCGTAAATATATTTTATTTCATTAAAAAAAAAAAATGTAAGTCCGCCGCTGACCTACTGAGCTATAATCACCATGGAGTTTATTCACGAAATAGATGCTTATATATATATTATATGTCAGCAAAATACATTCAGCCTCATTCCTTATTGTAATGGTGTGATGATATTAATAATTATGCAAGATTTAGGAGTTTTTTTATCAAATCGGTTTGTTCATTATTCTATTGGATTTTTTGATTTTTATGTTTGGAGAAAGATGTGAATTTTGTTGAGATTTAGTGAACCGAAGATTCTGCAGTACGCAAACTGGCCTGACTTTGCTGAGATGCAGTAGCTCTTGCCTCTCGAAGTTCGTCAGATTCCTATGATCAAAATGAACTATTCCTTTAAGCGTTTGTACTAATTTTATTGGTTTGATATATTTACAGAACAAAATTGTTTGGCGTGATTGACTATTATTGAAGTAACTTTTTCATTATGAACCGATTTTAATAAAACGCACACTAAAGTTAAGTGAAGCCTACCAAAATCGATTAGCGAAAACCACAATCAAATCGGTTCAGCGCCGATTCTGAGATTAACGTGCACAAACGCACAGACATACAGATGAATAGACAAAAAATTCAACAAACGTTTTGGCTTTGCTTTCTATTACGTTTATAAAGACCCCCAATCAAAGTTTTTCTTGTATCCTTTCCATGTACAGAAATCGATCGGTTACAGATTTATTATGTTTAGGTTAGATTAGATTAGAATTTTGTTTCATGAGTGTATAAAAAATGTATTGCCGTCTCTATTCTAAGTTTGGTGTAGCGTCCACAACCGGTTTTCTCTGGAATAACCACAGTTTAATCAAAAATTCATTAGTTTACTAAGTTTACCTAATGTTATTTCGATTCAGCATTATTTTTACTATCTTCAGTAATTTAATTTGTATTATTTAGTGCTATAATTTATCTGAAATGAAATTTATAAGATGCGTCCGGGGCATATGTAAAATTTTAGTGTGATTTATAAAAACATCAAAGTAGTAGTATTGAAAATACCTATGAGGATAATATACATCATTCGGAACATTCAGTTAAGTGCTCGCCGGCACCAGTGCCATTTACCCCCAGTTCCGCCAAACACGCAGCTTCTGACAACAATCTTGCAATTTTTGTGTTGATGATTTAAAACGGTTTATTCTCATTGTATGTTTTAATATCTAAGTATATAGTGAATTGGTTCGGTATGTATACTAAATTTTAGTCATATGACCACTATATTCTAAATAATACTTTTTTGACGTGATACTAATTGTGATGGAGCAATTTAGTTTAATTTAATGGAGTTTTACTAATCTTCAAAATTTTATAGATAAACCAAAATTGTTTTTCATAGTCTTAGATTATAACTTAGTCTGACGGGGAGCTAGGTCGGGAAACTCTAGGTGGTGTAATCTGGTCAACGGAGATGGCGCTGCCTCTCTCCCTAGGCGAAAAAGATGTAGTTGGCTATGGTCAACCGTGAGCCAGGCAGATTGCCTTATTTTCTCTCAGATTTAGAGTTAGTAAATTCTCTACCCATTCAGCAGACCGGGGAAACCACTTGATGCTGCAGCAGAGACAGTCGGTGTGGCGGCGCATCGTGCGCTCACTTCGATGCCTGCTTCTACCGGGTCGAAAGTTGATCTCACCCTTCACCACCGGATCGGAGAAATAACTTGCCTCCTTTTCACTGTCATCATCATTCGGTTTTTCATCTTGTGCTTTGTCACAGATATGAAAGCAATCTTTACGCGTGACTCCGCCGCAGTTTTTCCACCTGGGTGACACGCAACGCCCGTTTATATCGCTCCAGCAGCGACCAAGCTTTGCCATCGTGTAAAAAGTACTGAGTACTTCGTGACATTAAGCTTCTGATCACCACCGTTCTCAAATGCCTTTATCCACAACCTCACATGCTACACCAACCTGCCCCTGTCCGAGACCACCAGTGATATTAACTTCATACATACATGAGTACAATAGCGGCCCGAACCCGTGGAATCGGAATCGCGTTACATGTCCCGGATGGTTTAAACCTCTGGAACCCTTTTGGACCGCAATACCCACCAGCTCAACGCGCCAGAAATATAGTCGAAGGCTTCTTGCATGTCCAGAAGTGCCCACAGAGAGGCGTATTTTTCTTCCAATATTTCCCGGAACAATCCTAACGGGTAAACGGATCCATAATCCCGTAATCATGTCGAATCTTATATTGACACTCCGAGACTAGCTTTTATAGAGCACCATGGTGCGAACCCTGTGGTAGCTATTCTAAATATATATTATAGTATTCTAAATATAATATAGTATTCTAAATAGTACTTTTTTGACGTGATACTAAAATTGTGATGGAGCAATTTAGTTTAATTTGATGGAGTTTTACTAATCTTCAGAATGTAATAGTTAAACCAAAATTGTTTTTCATAGTCTTAGATTATAACTTAGTCTGACGGGGAGCTAGGTCGGGAAACTCTAGGTGGTGTAATCTGGTCAACGGAGATGGCAATGCCTCTCTCCCTAGGCGAAAAAGATGTAGTTGGCTATGGTCAACCGTGAGCCAGGCAGATTGCCTTATTTTCTCTCAGATTTAGAGTTAGTAAATTCTCTACCCATTCAGCAGACGGGAAGCCACTTGATGCTGCAGCAGAGACAGTCGGTGTGGCGGCGTATCGTGCGCTCACGCGCACCCTTCACCACCGGATCGGAGAAATAACTTGCCTCCTTTTCACTGTCATCATCATTCGGTTTTTCATCTTGTGCTTTGTCACAGATATGAAAGCAATCTTTACACGTGACTCCGCCGCAGTTTTTCCACCTGGGTGACACGCAACGCCCGTTTATATCGCTCCAGCAGCGACCAAGCTTTGCCATCTAATCATTTACCGACATCTAATGTTCATGAATACATTTACCATCAACGATTCATACGATACAATATTTCACAAACTTTAATTAATGTTCCGGTGGTCTGGCGGTTTAGTGCACCGCTTTCGAACAGATGAGGTTGGGGTTTCAAATCACAGTTTTCTAGTACTGTTTTTGTAAATTGTGTTACAAGTTGTATCCCGTTTACATTGAAACAAAATACTTAACGTAGCCGCGTAGTTTAACTGAATCACAAAATGAACTTCTTGGAAAATATTACGTTCAGACAGCGAAGCACTCGAACGAAATCGGACTCGATGGAAGATAGTGAGGCGGCAGTAAATCTACAAATAAATGACACTGTCTCTAGTATGCCAGAAATGTCCGATGATGAGGTAGATGAAATTAGGCAACTACACGAACAAATTGCGAAATTGAAGATAGAATTACAGAGTGCTCACTCCGTAATCGAGAACCTGACATTGGAAAATGATAGACTCACAAATTTGAATAAAGATTTAAATACAGCAACAAATATTGAGAGAAATACGAACAAGAACCCAAGTACAGATATAATAAAGGACAATAAACATACCCAGACAGAAATATTGTACCAAAATATAGAAAATAAAGATACATTCACAATACATAGTTCAAATACGACACAGAAAGTACAGATGAAGGCAGAAAAAACTAAAATTTGTATAATAAGTGCGGATAACAAACGTAATGTACTGCAAATAGCAAAAAATACGTTTATGAATTCAGAGCTCTGCCATTACATCACGCCCCATGGCCATATTCGAAATTTATTAAGAAATATTCAGGGAAAGTTATTGGACTTTACTTTTAAGGATTACTGTATTATACTACTGGGTGAAGAGGACTTCAAGGTGTCAGATTGTTATTTGGATGTTGTGCTGCACATTGGAAACATACTACAAGAGATCAGACATACTAACATAATTATTTGTTCACCGACGTATAAATACGGTTACTACTATAATCTATACAACTCTAGAGTAGAAATGTTCAGCAACCTTCTGTATCTAGATATAATGACACATGAACACGCGTACCTTTTGGACAGTAACAAGAATCTTGTTTGCGACTACACTATGTTTATGAGACGTAATGGCGTAATAAATAATTTTGGACTGAAGACCATATTTGACGACTTATTTGAGAAGATCTCTGACATAAAATCATACAATATATCAAGCTCCGTGTGCAAGAAAGTAGATACTAATAATGATCTTTTTCATGACTAACCACATATATGTATTGCATCAGAATATAGCCGGACTAGTTGGAAAATCGAACGCTCTTACGATAAAGTTAAATGAATTATTAGAAGAAGGAAAACATGTAGATATTATCTGTATTACTGAACACTTTATGATGCAAGGAGATGAACGTCATCTATACGTGCCTAATTACAGCATGGCTGCTCACTATAGCAGGGAGAATGTTAGAAGAGGCGGTTCATGTATTTTAGTAAGAAACGGACATGAATGGAAAGAATTACCAAAAATATCGAAAATGGCACTGTCCTCAACATTTGAATGTTGCGCGGTGGAACTTGTGAAGCATAATATTTTATTTCTGTGTATTTATAGAACGCCGAACGCTAAAAATCTTGTCGAGTTTTTACAAAATTGGATTCTGTATTAAAATATATAACTGCAAAAAAATACAAAAATATTATAATTGCCGGAGATTTTAATGTAGACACTTTAAAGTCTAACATTCAATCAAGGGAGTTTGAATGCATTCTACTTAACTCCAATCTGAAGTTAGCAATAAACCAAATTACAAGAATTGCCAGTCAAACGTGTATTGATAATTTTGCGCATGATTTTGTTAAGTCTTGTAAATCGGAAGTCTTGGATTTTGGTCTTTCCGACCATACTGCACAGCTACTAAAATGTCCTGTGAGTAAACTTTGTGCTATCGAAAAATATTGTACACTTAAGCGTAACTATAACCAAATAAATATTAGAAAATTTAAGGATTGCATTTGCAATTTAAGCTTTTCAGAAATTTATCAACTTGAGGACCCTAATATGGCCTATAACTTATTTGTAGAAACGTTTATGCTCTTTTATAATCTATACTTTCCCAAGAGTAAAGTGATTGTTAATTTGATAAAGAAACCAAAGTGGGTTTCTAAAGGAGTTAAAATCTGTAGTAAGAAAAAACGACAACTTCTATGGTTACAAAGATTAAAACCAGATATTACTAACAAAACACGATACAAAACCTATGCAAAGTTATTTAAAAAAATTGTATTACTAACGCAACGTTCACAAAATAATTACAAAATCAAAACCTCCAATAATAAATCTAAAACAACTTGGCAAATAATTAATCGGTCAAAATTTAATACACCAAAAAATTACATTAATAAAATAAAAATTAATAATACGGTAATTACAAATCCAAAACATATTGCAAATGAATTCAATAATTACTTTATTGATAAAATACAGCCTAATTCTATACCAGGCAATACACAAGAAACGACTTCATTAATATTAAATAGAAAAAAAATCAATGTTCATGGGTCCTTGTTTACCCCAAGATATACTTAGAATTATCTTGACTCTAAAAAATACCAATAGTGTTGGATATGATGGTATTGCTACTAAAGTTTTAAAGGCTGTAGCCAGTGAAATTTGCGGTCACTTAAGCTACATTTTTAATTTGTGTATTTATCATGGGGTGTTTCCAGACGCCCTTAAAATATCCATAATTAAGCCACTATTTAAGAAAGAGGATAGGGAAGTAATGGAGTACTATAGACCATCATTGATACCAATTACTTCCAAGATATTCGAAAAATATATACATAAAGAATTATATAATTATCTGGAAAAAAATAACATACTGTGCGATGAACGAAAAGGATTTCGTGAAAAGAAAACTATAAATTTGGCAATTTACGAATTTTTATATGACGTTATGTTGAACGTTGATAAAAGAACACCTGTATGCGCGATCTACTGTGATATGACGCAAGCATTTGACTACGTTAAACATGACATCCTTCTAAAAAAGCTTGAAGCGTATGGTGTTAGGGGTAATGTTTTGGATATAATGAAATCTTATCTTAACAATAGAAAGCAATATACGGAAGTTGCTCGGATAAATACAATGACTAAACGCGAGGAAATACATCTGTCAGAACAGAGAAATATAGTATACGGCGTTCCTCAGGGCAGTGTACTTGGACCATTGCTCTTTACACTTTATATTAATGACTTACCGAAATCTACCCGACATAATATGACATTGTTTGCCGATGATAGTACATTGACAATTTCTAATGATAATAACGACATAACTAAATATAAAATTGACATACACGGTCCATTGACATCTATAATACAATGGTTGGACATTAATAATTTAAAAATTAACTTAAAGAAAACTAAAATCATGCATTTTAACCAACGGGTAACATCAAATGGAATAGATATAGAATGTCAAAATAATTTAATTGAAAATGTTAGTACGACAAAGTTTCTTGGGCTAACAATTGATAATAGGATTAACTGGAGGTCGCACATAGAGCAGCTTTCTAAAAGAGTTTCTAGTTCTGCCTATGCTTTACATAAGCTGTCCAGTATTATTAATGAAGATGCCCTAATAATAGCCTATCATGGTTTAGCTGCACCTCTGTTACGATACGGAGTTATTTTCTGGGGAAACGCAACAGAGAAAGAACTTGTGTTTAAGGCTCAAAAGAGATGCATCAGGTCAATGTTCAAATTAAAAACTACAGATAGCTGCAAAACGTACTTCCAGAAATACAACATTTTAACACTGCCAAGCATATATATTTTAGAGGTTGCAATATTTGTGAAAAGTAACCCTCATTTATTTCCGACCTTAGAGGCAACAGTTACGCGAAACAGGCGGGACAATAGCAGGCTCCGCTTGCACAGAGCGAAGACGGCACTCATGCGCAAGAGCATCGTTTGTATGGCGCCTATAATATATAATAAATTGCCTAGAGATTGGAGGGAGTTGAATTGCAACCAACTCAAAACAGTTCTAAAAAAAGTGTTACTGCAAAAAGCATATTACAATGTTACAGAATACTTGAATGATGATTTTGAATGAATAATGATCTGATTTTATTTAATTATTGAATTTGTGGATGATCGAAGCACTGTGACTTGATATTATATTAAATAGTTGCTTTATTATGTTATTATTATTATATTATTTAATTTGATAAAACTACATCTGTGACATATTTATTATTCTAATATTAGCATGACGACTATGTAAATGACTAGAAACAATGTTGACCTTCACCTATAATTTCATTTGTTGATAATTTTTTTAAACTGGTATAATGCCAATTATAATGTAATACGAGTAGCTTTAATAATCATTTATTCAATTAGTTATATTCTAAAATTTTATAATTCATATTCATATTGTACGTCTTATCAGACATGCCACAGTGATACCTACTTATTTATGTAATTAATAACATCTTCTACTACCTGTGACAAACAATAAATGCATTTGATTTGATTTGATTTGATTTGATTTGAGCTACCACAATCCTGCATTCTTAGCCGTTAAAGTCAGGAATGATAATACTCAGCCCCCATTGACAGCGGGCACCATCGCATTCCAGGCTTTCTCAAAGAGGATTTTTTTCACCCTAAGTTCCCTACGGACTTTTTCGTTTACTACCAAGTGTCCCTGCCACACTTGCGTCCACCCTTAGACATACCGAGCACTACCTTCACCGAATGTCGTGGAATATTTATTTATTTAATTAAGACAAAAAATAAATCCTTGTTTTAAAGCCATTGATTGTTTTCTACTGTACATTGACTGTACGTTGTTTTGCTATTTAAAATGGAGGTTAGTCGTAGAAGGGTGAAAGTTAAGGATTATAATAATACTACTCTAGCATATTATGTATCTAAATATGTATTTCTACATTTTCTACCTAAGCATAGAAAGTGATTGCCCACCTAAAAACCTATATAAAAAAATATCTAGAAATATCAAAAATCACTAAAGTTAGGTAATAAATGACAGATGTTAAAGTTCACCCATACAACAATTATGTTCATCAATTTTCTTACTACTACGTGACCGTGCGTGTGCCTAAGACCATGCAAAGTGAAGGAGCAAAAATCTTGGTGCAACCTGTATTCTGCGGTTTCTACGGACTGCGAGTGAGCTGAAGTGAGAGTTTCTGAGAATTCATAACTCACTCCACCCTTCCTTCTTTTTAATTTGAGGTATGGATTGGTTATGGATTATATCGGAGGTAGGACACGGCGGTATTACCGCCCGATTGAGCAGTCCGACTGGGGTAGTACCTCCGCCCTACAGAATACCGCGGTTATAATAACTTCGTGTTGTGTTCCCAGCGGTGAGTAGGGTAGCCAGAGCTCACTGGAGAATTTGTGCTGTCAGTGGGAAGACTAAAGGCTTGTTCTGCTTTGTCTTCTGCTGACGGCACAGAAATTCTGTACTTACAGGGTTGGCAGCGCGACTGTGACTCCTCTCGTGTTACAGACGTCCATAGGTCACGGTAACCACTTTCCATCAGGTGGGCCGTGTGCTTGTCTGCCAACTAAGTGGTATAAAAAAATAATAAAATGGACACCTAAATAACTTACCGTTTAATTGCGCAGCGAAGTCATAGTGCAATATAATATTGTGTAGTTTACTTGTAATTCTATCATTCGTCGGAACACACAACACATTTACCCTATCGCCTTCTTCATATCTGTACTCCGCGACATGATCGTACAATTTATCTGCGAGTGCTGTTCTGGTAGTCGATACGATCATGTTATTCACGAGTATGTTTTGAGGCGTTTCTGAAAAAGAAAACACGTTAAGTCATCATCATCATCTCAGTATGTATGTGTATATGTATGTGTGTGAATAATATAAAATGAATTTATTACATCTCGGGTCACAAGTCAGAACACTAGCTCAGTATCGTAAAATTTTTATTGCTCTTAGGAATGGCTGCACCATGCGCCTACAAAGGAGCGAATGTGAACTTGGTTAATGACCTATAATTACGGGCACATTCGTATCTTTGCAATAGGGAGACTTACTTGGTAACAACATCTTATGTCAACATACCCACAATTTGTATAACTATTTTAATTTGAAGAATTCATGTGGTTTATCATATATATTTTTAAGTAATTCAAAATTATTAATACCCACAATTTAACTAAATGTATTTAAGATGGATTTAGCGTAAATGTTAGAAAAGTACATACATACAATCACGCCTTTATCCCTGGAGGGTTAGGCAGAGGGACCGAATACAATTATTGGTGAAATGTGGGTGTTAATTCACACCCACATTTCACCAATAATTGTATTCGGTCCCACCTAATAGGGGGTGGGCCTATTGCCGTATTCCGGGCACTATTGTTGACTCGAGCCATGCATGTGAGACAGAGTCTGGGCTGTATATATCTGTCTGATGTTAAACAGCCCTATCCCTTAGTCGCCTTGTATGACACCGCATAGAAAGAGATGAGGTGGCCCTAATTCGACTCTGCCGGAAACCACGCGGCAAGATTAGAAAAGTATTTAAAAAAAATTATCTGTTTCGAATCCTCATAGGTAGATACCTACTTTAAATTATAGTTGTAAGCCCGAATCGAATGTCGGTTACGGTTGTCCAGACAACCCCGTAAGGGTTTTTTTGTCAACCATGAACATCAAAATACCTTATTGGCCTTGTTTGTGAATACTAATAAATAAAATAAAAAAAGTTGCAACCGATATCTTTTTATTTTTTTTTTTCAAATTGATAATGCCGAATGTCAAAAGTTCGTAATACAGAAGCATTCTGGCACTACAGAGGCGGCGGGACGCGTGATAATGGCGCGGTTTCGATGGTAACTTTATCCCGTTTATTAACGTGACAATTGACGATCAGGCCAAATAATTCGCGTAGTTGTTTGAAAATTAGTGTAATTATTCCCTAAGGTGCCCAGATGAACATCTAAAAGTCCCCGAGGGTATGACACGAGCCGGCGGTGGCGGAGGGGGAAATGGTCCCTTTTTTCTATTTTTGACTTTGGCTTTAACATTTTTCACCATAAAAAACTGAATCAATCGGTTTAGCGGTCGGGAATTACAATCGATTCGTTTGACCTCTCGTATTTATTAAAATATTGCTCCAACAGCAAAAATGACGAGTCATAATTTTTAGTAAATTTAATGTGCTTAAATAATGTAGAAGTAAGTAAAGATATATTATTAATAGTTTTCAAAATACAAGCAAAAGATTGAAAAAAGGGACCTTTACCTCCTTCCCCCACCGCCGGCTCGTGTCCCATCCTCGGGGACTTTTAGTATGTTCATCTGAGAGCAAATTCTTCCTATCCTATGTCATATTTTTAACTACTCCATTTCGTCTGCTATCTTCCCATGCTCTTAGAAAAGTGCACAGATTATTCCTTTACCCAAAAAATCTAAGCCGTGTTCCTTCTCTGACTATCGTCCCATACCTATCCTTTCTTTTCTTTCCAAAGCCTTAGAGCGTCTGATTCACTCACAACTCAGCTCTTCTCTTGATAAAAATGCGCTACTAAACCCCATGCAATCCGGCTGCCGTCCTATACAGCACTTCGACAGCATTGGTTAATATTACATAAGACTAGGTATGGATAGTGGAAATCTTACGCTTTTATCCTTACTTGATTTTAGCAACGCTTTTAATACCGTAGATTTCGACATCCTGCTTGGTATACTCGGCTCTATTAACATATTTCCAACGGCTATTGGGTGGTTTCGTAGTTACCTGTTCGGTCGCCAGCAACGTATTCGTGTAGACGAATTTTTCTCTTCCTGGTGTAATACGACCGCTGGTGTACCGCAGGGTGGCGTTCTCTCTCCGTTACTTTTCGCAATTTTTATAAATACAATCTCCGAAAAATTACTGTCATCCTACCACATTTATGCTGATGATCTTCAAATTTACACCGAAGCTCCACTAAATAACTTTTCAGATGCATGTACTGTTTCAACGAGAACTTGGATCGGATATGCGAATGGAGCAAGAACCATGGACTCACCCTAAATTCATCCAAGACACAATTAATTGTTATCAGTAGTCCCAGGTTGACTTCAAAATTAGATTGGACCCAACTTCCACAGATAACTATGGGTGGAGCCGTCGTGTCGGTTAGTGACAATGTCAAGAACTTGGGTATCTACATGGATAATTCATTTTCTTGGAATATCCAGTTGCAGGAAACCAGTCGAAAACTTTTCGCCTCAGCGGGTGCCCTACGGAGGCTCCGAAACTTCCTTTCAATTGCCACTAAAACTGCTCTCGCACAATCGCTTCTTCTTCCTGTACTCGATTACGCCGATGTCAGCTATCCCGATCTCACAGAGGAGCAACTAGATAAACTTGAGCGACTTCAACATTTTTGCATAAGATTCATATTTGGTCTACGCAAGTATGATCACGTTTCAGATTTTCGTAAACAACTCAAGTGGCTCCCAATTCGGCTTCGCAGGAATGCCCATATTTTAACATTGCCATATAATGTATTATTTAATCCCACCACTCCCTCCTACGTCAAAGAACGATTCCAGTTCCTTCATGACACACATAGGAGATGACACACGTAGGAGATGACTGAGATCATCTGTGAATTTGAAGCTGAGAATGCCAATGCTTGATGCCACCGACTTCGTTGACAAGTCATTCACAGTCAAGGCAGTGCGCTTGTGGAATGCGTTGCCATTAAACATCAGACGGGCAAGAACCCTTAACATCTTTAAAGGAATGGTAAAGAACCACTACTTATCGTCGTGTACACTGTGATAGCTCGCAAATTTTCCTTTATCTGTGCTTTTCTCTGTCTTTTTTTTTGTTTTAGTACACCTTTTATTTAGTTTTATATAATAACTACACCATATATCTTTTGTCTTGTCACATTACTGTCCATCCCAAGGTTGCCTGGAAGAAATCGCTTCAGCGATAAGGCCGCCCATTGTACATTAAACTGTATATGCATGTTACCTACTTGTCTCAGTTGTAAATGTATTGGTGTAAAATACAGTATTATATATCTATCTATCTATTCTGAATAGCTGTACCAACTTGCAAAACTAAACCAATTATTTGGCCAAACTTCGTTTATCTACTTACTTTTTAGTCTGATGTGTAGCTGTACGAAACAATGTACTTCTGCGCATTGACTATTGCTGTCAAGGAGGCACGTTCTTTGTGGTGCGATAGCAGAGTTTTTGAAAGCTTGGATCGTACATTCCCAAATTCCAGCCATATTAGCTTTCACGTTCTGAAGCTGTTGAATAAACTTTATTTATTGTGTGAACTTTTTTCCAATTTAAATTTAGGAAAACTAGCTGACCTTTTAAACATTTATTGTCGCTTTTGAAAAATGGGTGAAAATTGATGGTAAGTATAAAATGTATTTTTCAAAGCCAAATAATACGTAATATTATTAAATTATAATAGTAATATTGATGTGGCCACGTTTCACGGTTACCGCTATACGTGAGTGGCACAATGTCTGGCAATGTCGCCCCTGCCGGGTTCGGTAGCTTGAATTGAATAGAATATAATAGAATAGAATAGAATAGAATAAACTTTATTTCTGAATATAGTAGTTGTTATATAACGTGATAAACTGAAACAAATTAAATGTCTAGTTTATGGGAAATTTAAATTAGATTATTATCAAATATTTAACATACTAAAAAAATAACAAATACAAATACATGTTACTAACAAATCATATTGTATTTAAATTATTTCTTCATTTTAATCATGTTTAAAATTAAAAATTATCATACATAAATATATCCATATTAATGTGAAAATCAATCAATCAATTTTACCCATCGCAGTCCACTGCTGAACATAGGTCTCTCCCAATGTTGGGAGGCTTAAATTTATTTTATTTATTAATTTTCAACCATTTTTAATAACAACAAAAAATGTTTATGAGCTAAAGCTAATCTCATAAAAAAAATTTAGTAGGTACAGTTTTCCTAAATTTAAATATCAAAAATCAAGTCAAATTAAAATATTGTCAATATGTAACGTTTTTATTCATTCAAATCAAGTGCGCAAAATCCTCTCGGATCCTCCTCACCGGAGCCGGTGGAAGAGGTTATGTCGGACTCGAACCGACTAAAACAAACGCCGCCTGTGTGTCGTTTTGGTTGCTGAAGATGAGGTTGACAGGCATATCCCTCGCACCCTGGCCGACTCAGGGCCATCTCTCACGATTTGGCCCTCTCCTCGGGTGTGTGAGGACTACAGAGTCCCCAACTCGTTCCCGGAAAACGGGGAGGCGCGCCGCGGCCTGCTTCTGCCAGGGTGACAGGCGGCTCCACCAGTCACCCCCAGGCCTGCGCTCATGAGGGCGGAGGTCGTTCATCGACCTCCGACGCCCGAGTTGCCTTCGTACGCGGGCAGCTTGGCTTGCGATCCTTCGTCGCTCCAGCTGCCTCTCCCACCCCACCTCCTCCTTCACGAGCATTACTTGCTCGCAGAAGGAGGCGCCGGCCGCCCACGCATCCGCGCTGCGGACCATCGCCGCGAGCTAGGTGGAGAGCCTGAGAACCCTCACTCCCTGGGCCGCCACAAGCTTCCGTCTCGGCGTCTCCCACGCCGGACACTCGGTGAGCGTGTGCGGCCCTGAGTCCTCGCGCGCATCGCAGTGATGGCACTCGGACGTTGGCTCTTTCTCCATCCGACGCAGATACTTCCCGAAGCACCCGTGCTCGGTGATCAACTGCGTCAGACGGTACGGAGTGGCTATAGACGGTACGAGAGGCTGCCGTGTAGCCACACGGCAGCCTCTCGTACCGTCTCTAGCCACTCCCCCATGATGGGTCTTACCGCCGCTACTACGGCGCGTCCTGCGCCTGGTCGCCCAAACGCCGCAGCCTCACGGGCCTCAGCCCTGGAGGATGTGGAGGCGTCGCCGAGTCCCTCCATCTCGGTGGCGCCCGCGCTTCGTACTGACGGCTCCACGTCCAGGAACGTGATGGAGGCCCTGGAAAGACTGGCCGGGGCCCGCTCTGGGCCTCAAACGCCAGAGGAGGACCAGGTCCGGTTGACTGCGACGCGCCTCGTTGAGCAGTACGAGCTGCTCAGAGCGGAGCTCGCCGAGTCCCGGAACGAGCGAGCTCAACTTGGCAGGAGGCAAGTTGAGCTCCTTAACAGCGTGGAGCGAACGGCGGCCTAGGTAGGGCTCTGGAGAGCTGGGCCGCTAATCACGGTATAGTTCTCCAGAATCGCGGGGCCGAAGCCACGTTCGGGGCCGCGCAGCGCAGTTTGATCATCGACCTTTCGTTCGCAGGCGCTTCGCTGTCGCACCGTGTGCTTGGCGCGCCTCCCCGTTTTCCGGGGACGAGTTGGGGACACTGTAGTCCCCACACACCCGAGGAGAGGGCCAGATCGTGAGAGATGGCCCTGGGTCGGCCGGGATGCGAGGTATATGCCTGTCAACCTCACCTTCGGCAACCAAAACGACCCACAGGCGGCGTGCGTTTTGGTCGGTTCGAGTCCGACATAACCTCTTCCACCGGCTCCGGTGGGGAGGTAT
The DNA here is from genome assembly GCA_963662185.1 of Eilema griseolum. Taxonomy (NCBI): domain Eukaryota; kingdom Metazoa; phylum Arthropoda; class Insecta; order Lepidoptera; family Erebidae; genus Eilema; species Eilema griseolum. Next base: position 9,210,619 of record OY759259.1, read on the forward strand.
CGGTGGGGATTTTGCGCTCGTAAAAAAAAGTATAACTTAAGTCTTTAAATGCATTTGGTGTGTTATTATAGATTTTAGGGGCTAACTAAACTTGCAACTGGGTGTACCCCAAGAAGTACTGGCATGACGTGGAAGGTGTGTCACACACGCCAATCGTCTTATTACAAGGAATGCTGAACACCATGCGTGCATGCTGAAGACGAAGTGGAAGCGGGAGAAGCAAAGGAAGGCGGACTCCGTACTCCGAGTAGAAGGTGTAGGATGCGACCCAATCATTATAATGATAACTTACTAGCATTATTTGATTAAACGGGTCTTCAGAAGGTTCGACTATTGTATAATTCAAATAATGTGCCGCAGAACATCTGGAAATAATAAATAAGAAATATAATTAGATACATTGGTTGTTCCAGAAATTGTTAGTGAAATGGAAAATAGTTACGATTGTGAAAAAAAAAATTATAGTTTTTTTTTAATTGTTCTCTCGTACCCCAAAACATTCGGATGAGCCAGTATTTTTAAATGTTTACTGGTGGCGCATGGGCCAACGTGCGCGAGTGGACTGTATTGCGGCGAAGCAGATAACTGTTCTATTGACACTTTACACACAAAACAAGACAGGTGGCCGGGCTGCCGCGGATTCGATCCAGGCAGTGAATGCAGCCCGAGAAATTAGGAGAGGATGCACTAACCTTCACGACCCACGTGTTTTTCATCGCAGCCGGTACACGGATCTTCTCTTCCTTGCTCAGGAGCTGCCGTCAGCGTCACTAGATCCCTTGAGGAACACACGAGAGGCACCATCCGATCGGTAAAGGTCTATTAGGCGGTTAAAATACAACAAATATTATTCATTTCTGAGAGACGCGCGCGCGCGATCGCCTTTACGCTGGCTAGTTCAAAGCGAGACTGGCCGACCACATCTCACACAATGGCGGACGGAAGCCATATCTATGATTAGTGCGGGAGAGGAGACGGGTATAAAAGGAGTGGGTTTCCGTGTCAAAAATACAGTTTCCACTTCGGCGCAACCATTCCCCCCGGCTTGAAGGGTTACCTTCGAAACGACAAATGCGAAACAAATCTAAAGTCTAATCTAAATCTAGGTTTGGGAAATAACAACTAAAATATAAACCTAGATTGGAGCTCGTGCCTACTGCTGGCTAGGCAGCGGGCAGAGGCGAACAAACAACACAACGCAACAGTCTCGACCAAGACGAGACGCGATTAGCCAACAACAAAATAAGGGTCTCTTCACGTGGGACCGATACAACAAGCGAGTGCTTCTTCTCCTCGGGTGGTTCGGAAACCGTAGTGGGATTGAATTGACTAACTGGCCACCCATCTAACGCGGCATGAATCCAGGACGGTCCACCAAACCACAACGGGTGATCCAAAATTTGCGAAGGAAGCAATCCACGAGAGAGACAATCGGCTGGGTTGTCGGTGCCAGCAACGTGAAAGAGATTATGTGGCGCCAATTCAGATTGAATTTTGCCACTCTATTAGCGACGAATGTGTCCCAACGATGGGGCGAAGAGTGGGCCCAACACAAAGCAACTGTTGAGTCCTAAAAGCTAAAATTCTACTGATATTAATGCGAAAATTTACAATTATGTCAAATAAATTACCTTAAAGATTCCGACCACAATACAAAATGTCATTAAGCGACACGGAAGTGCTAGTCTTAGCACTGCCATCCAAAACTACGCGGAGTTTTAGTAGTAAGCTTATCTTCTCTAATAACTCCGCGGTGCGGGATAATGTACGAAGGCTGGGTCCCGCCAGTGTCCGTAGGCGCAGGTGAGATGTAACCCCTATCCAAATACTCATTAACAACCTCATCATAGGCCCGCTTCGACTTTGGGGACGCCTGCATCTTTCGTTCCAAACAAAGACGTTTTTCAGCGGATACACGGGAGCCACCGAGCGAAAACTTGCGGATGGTAGACTCCAGTGGCGGCTCGACGGTGCAACAGAACGAAGCAGTCGAGTGACTAAAACTATCTATAGAAGCGGGTGCGGAACCAATTATAACAAAACCCAGAACTGTTTCCAGGGCGTGCGGAGCGGGGTACGTCGGTCCCCCTTGAACCTTACGTGATAGCTGGAGGTGCGGGAGAATCGAAGCGCCGATCAATATATCGACGACTCCAGGAACAGCGTAAGTCTCATCTGCTAAAGGCAAATCTTTAAATTTCGTTAATAAAGACGTGTCAACCGGGACGGTAGGCAACTGTTCAGCTATTCTATCTATAACGAGCGAATCCATGTCAAACCAAATATTATTATTAAAACGAGATCTAAACCTTGTTTTAACGGTGCCACGAACAGCTGACTGTAAGCTTCCAAAACCCTTCACCACTGAGCGGGTTGAACGCTTATCAACATTGAAACCAAGACGCCGACAACAATCTTGAGTAATAAAATTACTTTGCGAAGCGCCATCTAACAGCGCTCGAACAATGCGCGGCTTACCTAATGCATCAACAATAACAACGCGAGCGGTCGCAAGACACACAGTAGTGAGTGCAGCACTAGCGGAGAACGAACACAAGGTGACGTCATCCGCGGCGGTCACCGGGCGGGCTGGAGCGCGCGCGAGCGCGGGCTGCGGCTGCGGCGCAGGCTGCCGTGTGTCACCGCTCGACGAGCCAACCGTGCTCACATTGGATGCGGCATTACTATTCTCAAAATGAAGCAAAGTGTGGTGTCTCGCTTGACATTTGCGACAACTATTTCTACTATTACATAAAACAACGCGGTGTTTAGTACCGAGACAATTAAAACAAAAATTATTAGCGCGAACAAATTTATAACGATCACTAGGCGACAATTTTAGAAAACCAGGACACCTGTACAGTTGCGAATGATGAGTGCTACACAAAGAGCAAACAGGTGACTGTACACGTGCTGGTGCGGTACTAACATAAGTATGAGTTGACCTCAGTGACTTCGATGACGCATCTACTTTGCGTGCAGAATCAACAACTGTCTTCGCGCCTTCATGTTTCGATGAAGAGCGTTGCAATACCTTTATATGCTCGCGAACAAAACTTTCTAAGTCTTCGAACTTAGGAATTTTACTGCCGCGATGATCCGACTCAAACAAACGAATGGTTTCGGAATCTAATTTCTTTAAACCCATATACAAAAATACGAAGTCGCAGAGGTCATCGACCTTTAGGTTCTTTACGGCGCGAACAGCTGACGCGAAAGTATCTAGAAATTTCTCTAAGTTTTGATCGTTACATGCCGTAATAGATTTCAAATCAAACATCTGATCTAAATAGGCGTTAGCTACCGATCTTTTATCCTCATACCTAGCTTTCAAAGTATTTAAAATTAAATTATAATTCTCGGCACTAAACGTAATTCCAGCGCAAACGGTTATAGCTTTACCAGTCAATTTTTCAACGAGATAATGCAATTTTTCGTGATCTGTCAACGAATCGTTCTTATCTATTGTATTCTCAAAACTATCTATAAATCGACACCAATTGCGAATGTTACCATCAAACTCGGGTATTTGAATTGGTGGCAACTTAGGTCGGTCGCGAGTGGGGTTGGGTCGGTCAGACGGCTTCTCCAAACTCCTCGCGACGCGCTTGATACGACAATACAAATCGTCAAACGACGACAAGGCTTGATAACTCACTGAGTAATCGGGATCCAAATTCAACTCTAAAACGTTGATGTCATGCACTAAGGTTTCGAAATCCGCGCGTAGACTATCTAAGTTTTCTATAGAACACAAGAACGAATCTCTGATGACCAAATCAGAGGTTTTAAGTGCACTATCATAAATCGATTGTACGCGAGAGTAAATCATTTCTTTTTTAGCGTATAAAAGTTTCAATTGAACCTTACCGGTCTTATCAACCTTTGGGGACATGTTTACAATTAAATATGAAATGACTTAATCCTAGCGGTACAGAGCAGCGAGGCGGCGCGAGCGTTAACTATGTAGGTAGGTAGGTGCTTACAACTGTGAATGCACGCTTGAACAAACGCGCATAGCAACAAGGTCGCACCTGCGCGATGGTCGCTGTCTAGATTCAACTATTATTTCCGAGATTAAGTATTGCGTAATATCTATTCAAATTAAAATACTTTCGTATGAATTGGGATGAGATGCGAGCGAGGTAGGCACAGCCACGTGTCTACCCACGCAGGTACTAGGCAAATACGACGTGAGCCGAGAACAACGTAATTGAAAAAAACAAAACAAAGCCAAATGCGTTAGGTATTACACTGTGCCTATGCACTAGGGTGTCTGAGTATACCTAAGATCTAAGCCTAAATGTCTGGATGCGGGGTTTTCTACTAAAATAACCAGGCACTTAGGTGCGATGCGAAAATTGTGAACTACGATTAAGTGTTGATATGATACCTAACCTATTTATGTATTAGGTAGGTACAATGCGAGCCAGCGGCGAACGGACAACAAATTCTAAGCCTAAGTGTCTGGATGCGGGGTTTTCTACTAAAATAACCAGGCACTTAGGTGCGGTGCGCTCATTCCCATTAGAATAATAACAAAATACGAACTACGGCTAAGAATCCGGCTCGATCCGGACCAAAAATGGTGGCGCATGGGCCAACGTGCGCGAGTGGACTGTATTGCGGCGAAGCAGATAACTGTTCTATTGACACTTTACACACAAAACAAGACAGGTGGCCGGGCTGCCGCGGATTCGATCCAGGCAGTGAATGCAGCCCGAGAAATTAGGAGAGGATGCACTAACCTTCACGACCCACGTGTTTTTCATCGCAGCCGGTACACGGATCTTCTCTTCCTTGCTCAGGAGCTGCCGTCAGCGTCACTAGATCCCTTGAGGAACACACGAGAGGCACCATCCGATCGGTAAAGGTCTATTAGGCGGTTAAAATACAACAAATATTATTCATTTCTGAGAGACGCGCGCGCGCGATCGCCTTTACGCTGGCTAGTTCAAAGCGAGACTGGCCGACCACATCTCACACAATGGCGGACGGAAGCCATATCTATGATTAGTGCGGGAGAGGAGACGGGTATAAAAGGAGTGGGTTTCCGTGTCAAAAATACAGTTTCCACTTCGGCGCAACCATTTACTATTTAAAACATCGAGTAATACCGGTTCCCCCCAAAAACAACGAAAGCAGAACTAAGAATTTTATTTGAATTTTAAAATTTATTTATTTTCATTTAAATTTTAGTGAGGTTCTTACATTTTGCTTGATACTTCTTGTACTATACGAAGCAGTTTTTTACCATGCGAAATAAAAAATGCCATAACTTAAAACTGGGCTGTATGGCATTGGAGTAATCCGGGTAATACGAATCGATACGAGTACCTATTTGTAAGATAACGATGATTGATTTGGAAGAATCGATGTACCGAATTGAGGTAGGACACGGCGGTATTTCCGCCCAATTGAGCAGTCCGACTGGGGAAGTACCTCCGCCCTACAGAATACCGCGGTTATAATAACTTCGTGTTGTGTTCACAGCGGTGAGTAGGGCAGCCAGAGCTCACTGGAGAATTTGTGCTCTCAGTGGGATGACTATACTCTGTCCATTCGTTTATTTTCTTTTTGACAGCTTACGCATATGAATTACTGTTTTTATTATCGGAATAATGTACATACTAGAGTAATGTCGTACTTTATTGACGGGTAACGCCCATTTAGTGAAGTGCCCTGTGCATAACAAACAGACACAGACTATAAAACAGCGTCTTGAAATAAGATAAATCGATCAATTGTCTTCAAATCGATTATTTGTAAATTGATTTATTTTATTTTCGACAGCTGCCTTAGATTGTAAGTATGCACGTGTTAGTGAAATTTAATTTTAAAACGCATAGTTAATAACGTCTACGTCAAGTTTAAATCAAGAGTCATGAACAAATATACTTGGAAAATCACATATATTTATTTAACAAACTAGCTAGGTTATTCGGTATACAAATTAAACAAGTAAATTTAATAATATTATTTATTACACTGATTCATCAGACTCTTCTTCATAAGTTACACTAGACTAGTCAGTTGAGTCCTCTGTTACGCGAATAATCAATTCTTGTTCTATTATATTGTCAATTGCAACATCTCGATCCCAATCAGATATTATTATTTTTCTTGTTCTCTCCACGACACTGACCCAGTTTTCAGGAGTCACATCACCACACGCACTATTTAATAATTGCATCATTTTATTCGCTGTAAACGGCGGCGTTGTGTTGTTTCTTGCTGCCTTCCCTTTGATTTGTGCCCATATTAATTCGATGGCATTGTACTGACAGTGATACGGTGGGATTCTAATAACAGTATGTCCATATTCAGCTGCCATTTCATCGACGACGTATCTTTTAGGTTGACGTTTCGTATTTAAAATTCTTATTAGTTCTGCTTTCAATAATGAACTAGTCACATCCTCGCCATTATCACGAAGCCAGTTAATAATCTCGTCTTTGGTATTAGATTGCGTTGGCTTTTTATTTATTTGCCGTGAATGATAGGGCGCGTTATCCATAAATATAATTGAAGGTTCTTCTATTAATGTTACATAACATTTCCCTGAACCAATTTTCATATACTTCTGAATTCATCCCTTCATGATAGTCGCCAGATTTTTTGGATTTGAAAGTGAGTAGAGCATCTGATACAAATCCTTTTGCACTGCCTGCGTGGCAAATTATCAGGCATTCACCCTTGCCTATAGGTACAGCCGAAGTAGATGCTGCAGTGTCGTCAGTCCACGATTTCGATATGGTAGAAAGAAAGAAAGAAAGAAAGAAAGAAAGAAAGAAAGAAAGAAAGAAAGAAAGAAAGAAAGTCTCGTCGGTGAAAACCACATTCGACCAGTATTCGATTTGTTTAGCTTTTCCTAGGAAGTCACATCGAGCCAGCGCTATGTCGTGGCGTTCCAATAAGATTTTACTCTTACCAGACTTTTTGAAATAAAATCCAATTTGTCTCAGCACTTTAGCTAGCGACGATTTTTGGCCACGGAACAAACCACTATTCCTCAGTGAAATTACCATTCTTAGAGTCGGAATTTCTTTACGTTGGTAGTACTCGTATATATGACGACGAATAGCATCGGCGTCGAAATCGTCAATGTTTGTAACTTTACAGGGCTGGCGTTTTTTCTTGGGTGTAGAAAGCATATTATGCTGCATACCACTGCTGCCGTAGGCTTCTTTGGCAATTTTTGTAACTGTTGGAACACTGATTCCTAAGGCGGCAGCTACACGGTTTCGAACCTGCGATATTGGTAGTAACGGTGCACCATTACGACGTTCCTTCAAAGTATTCTTGAAGGCGTCTCACAAACTCCCTCGATTGTCCTTTTAACACAGTTCCTTTCAGTAGTATATTATTGGGAACTCTACCCCACATCGTTCGGCCAGGCCTCACTCTGTGAGGTATCGTTCCCAATAATATACTACTTTTACAACAGATGAATCGGTAAATAATATACTATTTACAACATTAACACATTATTATTTACAACAGATGAAACGAACGCGATGGCATGCAACGCATCAGTCTGTTTAACGCTTTTATGGGTTTCCGTTCAATGATCTACGTTTTTCGATTAACGCTTCCCGTGCAAACGTGAAACAGACTCAGGCCTAACACTCAAATAATCTAATCATTGATTTTATGGGATCGAACCATAATAATTAACCAAACAGACTCATACACAACAAAGTAAACCTCATGAGGTTTTTATCAAATTGTACTTAATCAATGATCAACGCTTTATGGAATCGAACCACAATAATTAACGCAACAGACTCATCTCATATGCCTAGGCCTCACTCTGTGAGGTATCGTTCCCAATAATATACAGATGCACGAAATGATTGTCACTGCAGATGAACTGAATCAATTCAACGTTTCATACCCATCGGTTGATCTAGTTTAAATGGTAATGTCGTGAAAGCGCTCTCTCATTCAACGTTCAACTCTAAACACATACTGATCATGAAATTTGCTAAACAGGCGCAATCCTTGCATCTAAACACAATCTGCGATGATTTGCCAAAGTTTCATGTTCGTCATAGCAAGTTATTACCCAACGTAATACGATGCATTATTTGCGGACCGTCAAATTGTGGTAAAACGAATTTACTTGTAGGTCTTCTAATACATGAAAATGGATTGAAGTTTCAAAACGTCTATGTTTATTCAAAAACTTTACATCAGCCTAAGTATATCTTTTTGGAAAAAGTTTTGCAACGGATTCCAAGTATTTCACTTCAGAAATATACGGGAAATGAGGATGTATTGAGTGTACAAGATGCAAAACCTAACTCTGTTATTATATTTGACGACGTTGCTTGTGAAAATCAAAACAACATGCGAGATTATTTTGCCATGGGTCGACATAAATATATTGACTGTTTTTATCTGAACCAAACATATAGTAAAATTCCTAAACAGTTGGTTAGAGATAATGCAAATTTAATAGTACTGTTTAAACAAGATGACATTAATTTAAAACATGTTTATGAAGAGCATGTAAATTCAGATATCACATGGCTTGAGTTTCGTGAAATGTGTTCAAAGATATGGAGTGAGCCTTTTAATTACGTAGTAATTAATAAGGAATGCTCTAAAAACAATGGATGTTATAGAAAGAAATTTGATACTTTTGTTGAATTTGATTAAGAACTTAAGACCGTATTTAAGACCGTACGTCGTTGCGATGTCATTATTCTTTACAGTCCTTAACCGATAACAGACCCTTGTATCATTATGGATAAATCATTAAAAAGACAAATTGTCATAGCTGCAGAAGCTGTAAAGAAAAAAGTTCGTAACGTGAGGAATATGGAGATTGACAATAAGCAAGCTCTGGAAACAGTTTTTAAGCCCGTGACGGAATCGTTTACCTTATTAACCAACACTAGCAAGCAATCACCTCTTTCTAGTAGTGCTGTAAATGATGAAACTGACGTACCGTTTTTGAATCAAACATTGCAGAAAAAAGAATCGCTGACAGCTGATGCTGTAGGCTATAGTGATGAATCTAATATTGATAGTGATACTTCATACCAATCATTGGTCGATAACAAACAAGACCATGATACGTCATCTTGGTCGCTATCTTCAGAGGTGTAGACTGAGGTACCCTTTGGTGTTCGAAGAGATCGAGGCAAATTAATGCTTGGTTCTGCTACCATAACCTTCGGCAATGAATACATAACTGTAGGTGAAAATAAATACAATAGTACGCCTGGTTTAAGACAATTGTTACTAAACAAGGACATCGATTTAAGTTTGGTTACAGACAGCGACATGCAGCAATACAAGTCGATGTTACTTATAACAAATGCACATCGTCGGGATTTTGATCCAAATAAACCAATCAAAAGTAATAAAGGACAAAAATATATGCAAGTTATTAAACCTCTTTTCACACTAGCGAGTTCGAGTTCCATTCAGTCCACGGGAAAAGGTTTACCTATGACTAAACTTTGGAAAAATGATGTAGATTTCATATATTGGAACGATCCAAACGAACTGGTGGATAGGTTAAAGTTATTATACGCATCTCGAGATGCTGGTAACACTGGTTTGGATAATGAAATTATATCTATAATTGAAGAGTTACGTGAAAGTAGGGTTATTAATAAATAATAATATATGTTATCAGTACTCTGCTTTTCATTTTACTTTATACCTTTCAATATATTACACCTTAACCATAAATGTAGACAAATTCGGACATCATATTCATAAAAGAATGCGTTTATCGGAATTAATTGAATTCAATAATAATGCATTACTAAAATCAGAAAGCGGTGAATTTGATTTGAAGACAGTAAGGCTAAGAGGAATCAGATCTCCAGTAGAAGCTGATGATGCAGTAAATAAGGAATACATAGATCAAGTAACAAGGAAAATTATACAGGATTTGAAAGAAGATTTTCATAAAATTATGGATCAAGAATCAAAGAATCAAAGAATCAATTTCATTTATTCAGTTTAGGCACACAAAGAGCACATATGAACGTCAAAATTATACAATTGAGTATGTCAAGAAATAATATTAAAATATTAAATAATGTACAAATAAACCATTGGAAAATGATTCTTTCGCTGGTTCGGTAGGTTAGTTCTACTGAGAAGATACCAGCAAGAAACTCAGCGAACTATATTAGAACTAGATTATTTTTCTTTTTTTTTTTTAAATTTGCTTTAGATTACAATTTATTTTGTGCGAGCAAGCAAGAGACTTATGTTGACCACGCATTGATATCATTAAGATACTCATCCACTTTATAATAACCTTTACTCATTAAAGTTTTTTTCACTTCTAATTTAAATTTATTTATCGGCATATTAATCAAATCCTGAGGAATTTTATTAAATATTTTTATGCTGTTTCCTACAAATGAATCACCAACCTTGTGAAGCCTAAGTTTAGGCACAACTAGTTTATTCTTGCCTCTCGTATTAAAATTGTGTACATCAGATAGTTTTTCGAAAATATTTACGTTTTTTCGTACATATATGATATTATCATAAATGTATTGAGAAGCAACTGTTAAAATATTAATTTCTTTGAAAACTTCTTTTAGCGAGTCACGGGGTCTGAGGCTATAGATCGCTCGTATCGCTCGTTTCTGTAGTACAAATATAGTCTCAATATCGGCAGCCGAGCTCCACAGCAGCAGACCGTATGACATAACGCTATGGAAGTAACTAAAATAAACTAATCGTGCAGTTTTCTCATCAGTCAGTGACCTTATCTTTCTAACCGCATAGGCAGCTGAGCTAAGTTTTCCTGCCAAGGCTTTGATATGAGAGCCCCATTGCAGTTTACTATCTAAAGTTATTCCAAGAAAAACTGTGGTATTGATTATTTGGACAGATTCATTATTCATTTTAATATTAATATCTGTCTGTCTTACATTAGGCATAGTAAACTTTACACATTTAGTTTTCTTCGCATTGAGCAGCAAGTTGTTACTTGTAAACCAATGCAATATTTCAGAAAGGGCATTATTTACTTCGTCAAGTACTATTTTATGTCTATCAGTCTTAAACATTAATGATGTATCATCAGCAAATAATACAATTTCACAAAAATTTGTAGCGAAATAAGGAAGATCATTAACATAAATCAAGAATAGAAGGGGTCCTAATATCGAGCCCTGGGGTACTCCCATAACTAATGGGGCACCAGAAGAGTTAGTGCCATTAACGTTAACTTTTTGAATTCTGTCAGTGAGGTAAGACGTAAGTAATCTAAGTGAGCCGCTTGAAACACCATAATATTCTAATTTTAGTAACAACGTCTCATGATCAACACAATCAAAAGCTTTTGATAGATCACAAAAAATACCAATGGCATCCTGCTTCTTTTCCCATGCATCAAATATATGTTTTACAAGTGCAACTCCTGCATCTGTCGTGTTTCTACCTTTAGTGAAACCAAACTGTTTATCATGAAGTAAATTATTTTCTGTAAAATGTGAAAGCAGTTGATTAAATATTATTTTTTCAAAAATTTTACTTAGAGCTGGAAGTATGGAGATGGGTCTAAAATTTGAAGGATCACTTTTGTCCCCTGCTTTAAATAACGGAATGATTTTACTGTACTTCATAAGATTAGGAAATTGGTTTTCATCTATACATTTATTGAAAATGAATGCCAGGTAAGGCGCGATAGCGGCATTATTGATTGTATTATATTGATTGAAATGCCCCAAAGATCCTCAGTCTTTTTTACATTTAGTTGCTTAAAAGTTTTAAGTATAGTTATAAAGTCAATATACTGAAAATCAAAGTTAATACCACATTTATCAACACTAGATTTAAGAAGAGAAGCAGCTATATTTTTTGAAGAATTTAATCGGTTTGTAGTGGTAATTGGAATGTTTGTGAAAAAAGATTCAAATGCATTAGCCACAGCAGCATCAGTATTAATGTGTTTACCATCTATTTCTAACTCGAAGGAACGATCACGTGACTTTGTCTTACAGGTTTCTTTGTTAATAACATTCCATGTTGCCTTAATTTTATTATCTGATTTTTCTATTTTAGCCCGAATATAATTAGATTTGGCTATTGAACAGACTTTCTTAAACAGTTTCGAGTATTTTTTAATATGTTCGATTACTTGTGGCTCATTTGTACATGCCTTTGTCTCATATAATTCATACAATGTTTTTCTACTTTTAAAGATTCCAGGTGTAGCCCAATCACTAAATTTAATTTTGAATGGATTAGTGTTTATAGTTTTTTTTGTGAAAATGTTATTAAATTCGTAATTGATTATTTCGAACAAATCTTTGTAAAGAACATCCGGGTTTTCATCATTATTTAATTCCAAAAGTGGTATTTTGTTGTTAATATTTTCTTTAAATTTCTCTAATTGATAAGTTGTGATTGGTCTACATACAATATTTTTTGGTAAAGAAACATGGTGGTGCTCAAATCTAGCTAACTGACCTGTATGATCTGACTTTATAAAATTAATTAAAGATTTCTCATTTACCTTGTTATCAGAAAAAATATTATCCAAGCAGGTAGCTGTTGTGGATGTGATGCGAGTTGGTTCACAAAACAGATTTTGTAAATTAAAAGATTTGAAAAGATTGAGGAACCTTAACGCGTTCTGGGAGTTTTCGAGAATATCAATATTAAAATCGCCACATACAACTACCGTCTTCTTACATTTACATACTTTTTTTAAGGTTTCTTCCATAATAGACTCAAAAAGGTGGTAATCTCCAGAAGGAGGTCTATAGACGCTAATAACAATATGTTGCTCAAGCTCTGCACATGATAGTTCAATATTTCGCTCACTCGAGAGTGCTACTATATCTTTTCTCTCTTTGGATTTTAATTTGTCATTAATTAAAATGAGTGACGCACCTCTTATAGCAGAAACTCTAGTAAACGAACTAATGATTTTATAATTATCAATGTTAACTAATAATTCATGTTTTTTTAGCCAGTGTTCAGTCAAACAAAGTATATGAATATGCATTTCATTTAAAAACAATTCTAGTTCTAACTCTTTGCCAGAAAAACCTTGAATATTTTGATGAATAATATTCAGGTACATAGACTTTTCCTTTGTCCCTAAGATTAAGTTGCTAGAGATCTCCCCTATTGTCCTAGAATTATATTTAAATGATTGTCACACTTTTTTGGAACAGATTCCAAGGTCGCAAGACAAACATTGTCATTTTTCTGCTCAAAAGGAGCAGCTTGGGTAGCCAAGTTCTTGGCTGAACAAGTAATATAATATGATAGCAAAGATGCTATCTGTCTCTTAAAATAAATATTCAAATAGAATTTATCTTTTATCAATAATAATTTATTTTCTAAATATACATTTATGTCAACTAAATGGAATTTATTTTGGTTATGAAATGCCATTGTATGTAGAGTTTGATTAAGCTTATGTCTAAGATTATTTTCTGCCTGTGACAAGCTACGGCTATAAGGAAGTGTGAATAATATTATATTTTTAACATTTAGTGACTTCAGTGATTCAAAACAATTTATAACTGCATTTCTGTCTGCATTTCCCCTGTCTCCCACTAAAATGATAAGCGTATTATTGCTGTTTAAACTATAATTCTTAATTTTTTTAATTATGTTACAATAAGTTAATCCCGGCGTACAATAGTTAGTAACCTTATGTTCTAAATATGAACTTAATAATTGGCCCATTGATTTCCCCAATTCATCACAATACATCACTATTTCAGGTTTTACATTACTTTTTACAATGAAGGAACCACTTGTTTTCTCATTTAAATCAACTAAAGGGGTAATGTGTGAAGTCAGCGAGGACTTACGGACTGGCTCAGGACTGAGTAAATTGATGTTCGATGTTAATGTGGAATTTGGATTCATCAGATCCTTCATAGCCAGAACATACTCCTGATACTCACCTCTCACACCACTGTACCTGTCAGTCATTATGTCCAGTGATTTTTTTAAGTTATTAATTTCAGTTTCTAACTTTAAGATATTATTATTATGTTCTGAAATGTTATTTTCAATTAACAATGAATACATATCAAGCTCATCACCTAGTTGCCTTCTTTCTTTAATATACTTGACTTTTTTGTACATACATTTTTGTCTTTTGATAAGTTTTTGCGTTTTTTTTATGTATTTATTAATTTTTACATATTTCTTAAGTTTGTTTCTACTGCACTTAACTAAGCCCATCTTGGGATAGGAGGTATAAGATGTTAATGTATCATCCTTTGTAAGGTCAATAGTAATTGTGGGTTGTAAGTTAGGTTCAGTAGAAACAAGGCTGGGCACACTTCCGACTAACTCCTCAAACAAGTTATGGGTATGGGAAGCAATGGTGTCCCGTTTTTCGGTCTCCAGGTGGGTAATGTGGTGATGGGCTTCCTGCAGTTCCTGCTCCAAGACCGACAGGCGCTTAAGGCCCTGTTCATACTCATCGCTGCACTCCCTAAACCCACTCACAATGTTGTGCAATCTGTCCCGCTCATCTAACACTAACCTATGCTCTGTGTGCAGCTCAGCCATCTGCTTTTTTATCAAGTCGTATTTATTTAAGCTATCCAGTAGTTCCTTTTCATTGTCATCTCTTTCTCTGTGCAACTGCTCAACCAACGTTTTGGATGCATCCAATTCTTTCAATGTTAGGTCTAGTTTTCTCAATATATTATCTAGTTTAGCCTCATCACGGCGTGCTGAAGACATGCTACGGGTGACTGGCATTATGATCTAATAGATATAAAGAAGAATAATTGGAATAAATACCAAAAGGCAGTTTGATCAATGTGTACCCTACATAACAAATATGTAACCTCAAAACGAAAATGGAAATACGCTGCAAATAATTAATACGATAGAAATTAGTTATTGGTAGTTATTATCTGTATAAAAATCACTATTAAAATTCTAACCAAAGAGATGACAAAGTTATTTTTAATAATATTTTTTTAATTTTGCGGTGTCATTGACATTTACCCGGTAAGCAAAATCAGCTGGACGCAATTTTCACTAATTAATTGCACTTTTACACACACTTATTTACCTAAATACACTTTTATACTTATTAGATGTTGTTTTGTGATGAATTGTAACCCTAATTATTGATAAAATTAATTATAAATTCTAGATATATATATAGATAGATACACTGCATACCCAAATAGACATAGATGTTCAAAACACTGTTGAAATTATCTTAAAAGCGGTGATATCTGATGCTTTCACTCATTTAGAAAACAAGTTTTACACTAAGGAGGATATAAATAAATTACTAGTGCTTAAAAAGTCTTCATAATGTCGAAATTACAAATTGTTAATGAAATACACAGGCCTGCGCGAAAAAATTTTGCCAGGCGTTCTGTAATTTTAAAGGGAATAGATGACTTATGGCAGGCTGACCTCATAGATATGCAGGCTTTGAAAAAAGTTAATGGCGGACATAATTATATTTTAACAGTGATTGATTGCTTTTCCAAGTTTGCTTGGGCAGAACCACTAAAAACAAAAAATAAACTTGACGTCACTCGCGCCTTTCAAAACATACTTACTCTAAGCAAACGCGTGCCAGTTAATTTGCAAACGGATTCTGGTAAGGAGTTTTATAACACAACTTTTCAAACGTTTATAAAGAAGTATAATATTAATCATTACTCATCATTTTCAACAAAGAAAGCATCAATTGTTGAACGACTGATAAAAACTATCAAAAGTATGTTATATAAATGTTTCAGTCTAAATGGAAACTATAAGTGGTATGGTTCGGTATTGAAAGATATATTAAATACATATAATAACACAAAACATCGTACTATTCAATGCAAACCTATAGAAGTACATAAATACAATGAGTTAATAATAAGAGCCAATATACAAAATTCCCATAAACGACCATCTGTTCGGTGCAGACCTAAGTTCAAAGTAGGTGATAAAATTCGCGTCAGTAAATACAAACATATTTTCAAAAAAGGATACACCCCTAACTGGTCAACGGAATTATTTACCATAAAAAAGGTTAATGAAACTTTACCAATAACGTATCATATAGAAGATCAGCGAAAACAAAAGATATTAGGAAGCTTTTATGAACAAGAGCTTAAAAAATCGTACCACCATTGATTGAAAAGGTTTTAAAAAGGAAATAAACTTTTTGTAAAGTGACTGGGTTTAAGCAATGAAGAAAACAGCTGGATCGACAAAGCTGCAATAGTTAATTGATATATTAATCAATCCTTATAAGCATTCACTTTGTTATATTTATTTCATTTAATTTTGAGGAATGCAAGGCGGTGGACTAGTTAACAGTGTAATTAATAATTTACCATTTGAACTTCATTTGCCTGGTTACAACTATTGTGGACCTGGTACAAAACTTCAGAAACGATTACTTCGAGGTGATCGAGGTGTTAATAAGTTAGACGAAGCTTGTATGCATCACGACATTGCTTACCAAAATCACGCAGATTTATCCAATCGTCATAAAGCCGATTTGCAGCTTTTAAACATGGCCAAACAAAGGCTTACCTCAAAAGACGCTGGCAAGGGTGAAAAACTTAGCTCATGGTTAGTGAGCAAAGTGATGAAAGCGAAACTAAAGTCCGGTGCAGGGATTAAAACGTTTAATACTTTTGTATCGAAAATAAGATCAAAAATTAAAAAACTGAAATCTAAGGACAGCAAGACTCTCATCAATGCAGCTTACTTAGCGGCACGAAAATTATTTCCATGCGTAGCGAATATTCGAGTACCTCGAGTTATACCTATACCGAAGACTGGCGGTTTTCTACCTTTGATTCCAATATTTGCTGGTTTATCAGCGTTAGGCTCCTTAGCCGGTGGTGCCGCAGGCATTGCAAAAACAGTTAACGATTATAAAGCGGTACAAAAAAAATTACAAGAAAATGAACGTCACAATAAGACTATGGAGGCTTTAGCATTGGGCAGGGGCTTGTACATAAAGCCTCATAAAAATGGTAAAGGGTTATTTATAAAATCATCAAAAAACTGAATAAGCTACCTAATCGACCTTTAACTAATTTAGACATTCAAAAATATGCTCGTGACATACCTCACTTTAGAGGTGTATATATGAAGGATCAGTTACCAAGAACACCAAAACAGATGGAATGTGCTATAGTCAACTTGGACGACTCAAAAAATGAAGGTACGCATTGGGTAGCATATGTTAAAGTAAATAATTATTGTGAATACTTTGATAGTTTTGGTGACTTGAAACCGCCATTAGAATTAATACAGTATTTTAAAAACTGTAATATTTCCTATAACTATACAAGATATCAGAAATTCAATACTGTAAATTGTGGACACCTATGTTTAAAATATCTGTGGAACTTTTGGAATAATAAAATTATATATAATTAGTCTTTCTTTTATTTTATTCATTCTCAAGATGTCTCTCACTTTGTCGATAACTGGCAACTCCTCAGATTTATCCACCTACTATCCCAACTCACTACAGTTAGATGGACAGTATGAGTGTGCTTTATTGCATTTCTCAACGTTCAATTCTATTCCGAACATTGATAAAACGAATAATAAGATATATTATGACACAGATGAAGTTATAGAAATACCAGAAGGTTCCTATGAATTGCAAGATATCAGCGACTATTTAAAGTCCAAAATAAAAAATGCTTCAATCAAACTACTGTGTAACAATAATACTTTAAAAACGTCTATACACTGTACAAAATCTATAAACTTTACTAAAGAAGACACACTTCGAAGTTTATTGGGTTTTAATAAGCAGATTTTAGAAGGTAATAAATGGCATGTCTCCGAGTTTCCAGTGAACATTTTACCCACGACCGTTATCAGGGTTGAATGTGATATTGTGAGTGGTTCATATATAAACGGAATACCTAGTCATATAATACATGAATTTGCACTCAACGTTCCTCCTGGATACAGAATTATAGAAATTCCTACAAACTCGATATACTTTCCTTTTATTATTATCTTATTCCCCTTTCAAAACAATATAAGCTGTATACATATACGGTTATTAGATATAAATAATCATTTGATAAATCTCCGTGGTGAAGAAGTGCAGCTGTATTTACACCTAAGAAGAAAAAAATGATTGATTATAATAAATATGCACCTCAACCAATAAAAAGTTACAGTTCAACGCATGCTCTCAAGCCTCTAAGAACTATCTGGAAAAAGAAAATAAAATTGACTAAAGAAAATAAAGCATTCCTTAAAGCGATCGGTTTACTAAAATGAATATCTTAGATATTGTATCCACACCAAGCTATGATAATACTGTTGAAGGAATCGAGTACCATTCTTATAAACCATACGTTACAAGTTTCAACAGGAATGACGAGATACGTATACCCATCAACCAACAAGATTTGTACGTACTACCGTTAGCCAGCACCTTATATTTGGAAGGAACTATCGTAGTAAGAAAAAATGATTTAAAAGAAAGAGCCAGTAGTGTTTATTTTACGAACAATGCTCTACTTTACCTGTTTCAAGATATTAGGTATGAGCTCAATGGAGTGGAAATTGATAAAATTAAAAATGCTGGTATAACAACTACGATGAAGTCATTAATTTCAATGAATGAGTGTGAATCGAAAATGTCTAATGCCTGGAGCTGGAATATCGATGGCATAAAAAATATTAATGATGGCCGATTTTCTGCATCTATACCGCTTTGTAACATCCTCGGTTTTGCAGAAGACTTTAAAAAAGTTGTAATTAATAGTAAACATGAGTTAATATTGCTAAGGAGTAACACTAACTTAAACGCAGTGCGACTTAACACTGGTGAAATTGTTGAAGAAGTTCTCATCAATAAAATCATATGGCGTGTACCACATGTTAAGGTATCAGACAGGGAAAAATTAAGTATGTTAAAACTATTAGAAAAAGACAGGCCTCTCCAAATGATATTCAGGAACTGGGATTTATATGAATATCCTGCGTTACCTAAAACTACAAAACATACATGGTCAATAAAAACTTCGTCTCAAATAGAAAAACCGCGCTTTGTTATCATGGGTCTACAAACAAACAGAAAAAATAATGCAAGTGCTGATATGTCTCAGTTCGATCACTGTCATATTCGTGATGTTAAAGTGTATCTCAATTCCATGTACTTCCCATATGAAAATTTGAATGTAAACTTTAAAAATAATATAATTGCTTTATTATATGAACAATACACTAGATTTCAGCAGTCGTATTATGGACGTCGCTCGGAGCCGTTGTTAAGCGAAAAACAATTTAAGGACTTAGCACCGCTTTTTGTCATTGACTGTTCTAGACAAGCTGATAATCTGAAAACAGGTCCCGTCGTTGATGTAAGGGTTGAAATCGAGAGTGATTTCGACATACCAGATCAAACTTCTGCATACTGTCTTATACTGAATGATTGCATAATTGAGTATAAACCTCTAAGCAGTACTGTCAGAAAAATATTATGAACCCGAATACTATGATAGTGGACGTTCAAGGATTTAAAGGCCTTTACAATAACTTTATAGTTAAGGAGTTAGCTTTAGCCACTCGTGATTATACCCAAACGTTCTTAGTAAAACCTCCATACTTATTTAAATATTTAACTTGTGAAGAAAAGAAAGAAGTTACATGGTTGGAAAAAAACAGAGGGATTTACTGGAATGAGGGTTTTATAGATTATAGAGAATTCCATCGTGTTATTATTCCGTATCTAGAAAATAAGGACATTATTGTGAAAGGCTTAGAGAAAGTTAAATGGATTAAAAACCTTTGCAAGAATTGTATAGTGACAGAACTAGATCAAGAGAAGTGTGAAAAATGATTGTGTTGCATGCAAAATATTCAAAAAGTGAAACTAATTTTAATTGTAATAACCATTTTAAGCAATGTGCACTTAAAAATGTTTTATGTATAAAAAGATATTTGGAGGAGAAAAATGCTTTATAGGTTAAAAGTTTCAATAAATAAACATTTTTTATATAAAAAGATTTATATTATTGTTTTTTTTTACACAACCCTAAATTTATTTTAAAACTATTTTATATAGGTACATTAAATAAAGAACAAAACATGATGAATAATTAAAATATAACACAGCTCATATTACATTTATTATTATTCAGTATATTTTATTGTATTTATTATCAAGGAATAATAATAAATATATAAATATTGTAGATTCTACACAGGGCTTCTATACCTAAAATAAGCATACCTATTAACTAACATTTTTAAATTAAAGATCAAACACTATAAATTAAGCTTAACTATCTTAAAATCATAACCCTAACAACTATGTTATAAGTATATCCCTAAATATTTACAAAATAATAATAATAACTAGCTTAATTATTTAAGTAGGTACCAACTAATAAAGTCATAGATCACTGTCTATTAATGTTTTTGAAATTTTTTTTACCAAACACTCTGTTTCGTCCATTACAGAATCCAACGCGTCTTTCATAATATATTGCGCACTTATTATAACATTATCACTATCACTATCACTGTCACTGTTCTGAGTGTTATTGCATAGGTCAATGACCGATATTTTAATCAATTTAATCCCTCGCCTATGAGCCTTGCTCATGACGAAGGACTGATTGATTTGTTTTTTCTTGGCGTCCCTTCGACGCTTTGAGCGGTTCTTAGCACTGCTTTTAGCGGCTGCTGCTTGTTGCTCTGTTGCTGCTTGTCGTAGCATCTCGTTGTAGTCCTCGTTAGGATCTTGTGCGTATTGGCTGAAGATAATATGATCGGGCTCCGAAAACTGAAACAATTTTACCGATATTATCAAAACTGTTGTATTTTATCATATGTACATAATGTGTATGTGGTAAGTACAAAAAATATATCTTAAAATAGAATAATGATATTACTAAAAATGGTGTAGAGATATTTATTATTTACTTACCGCTGACATGATGTATGATGCACTAAGATTTTTGTTTGAAGATTAAAATAAATTTAACGACTTGCTCTGATAAAACAAATACTAATTAAGTTATTACTTTTCAGTGTTGTATGTATTTATACGAAATTCATTTAGGTCATGCTTAGCTAGCACTTACACAGACACACATACCCACTGAATTGCATCACTTACCTTTACGTAAATGATGTATTAAATTGCTATTTAGATGTGTTTCTCCGTAGTTCTTATAAAAATGACAATAATAGGAAATATGAGGAAATAAGGGTAAACATAACCAACAACTGTGATGATTGTGCTCTCATATAATATAGTTTAAATTTTATTATGAAATAAAACAAAACAAATTGGTAACATAAATATTTATTATTTTCATAAAATTTATTTGAACAAATCAGCATTAGCTCTGTTCAGATAGGTACATATACTATTATTACATAATAAATGTTTATAACAGTACATTTTTAACTCTTTTTAGTATAAACTTGACATAAGTAAGTTTCAACTATCAAAATATCCTAATCGTTAGTAATGGCGTCACGTTGACATTGTGTTTAGTGTATACACAGGATAAATCAAATACATTCATTTTTAAGTATCTGAGCTGATATACGAACAGTAACTACTAGATACTACATAATAATAAAATCAATATAGATTTGAAGTTACATACTTTCGATTGCAAAGTGTAAATTATTTACCACTAGACCATCGTTCGGTATTATAACTGCAGTGGCAGCATTCGGTTACATAGGTATCAATATCATGCAAATACATCATTTATATTACGTAATACTTCATATTAAGCTGTTGTTTTGTCATTGAAAGGTACGACAGAGGTGAATAACCTGAATTTCAATAATTATCTTTACATTTAACCATGCGTAATCTGAAGTAAACCAGTTGTATATTATATCCCTTAGCTTATCTACGGCCACACCCAACCTGCTATACTCTACCCGATTATTAACAAATAAAGTCGCTCCCGGAGAAGCCGAATTCTACAAACTCATAATAGGGTTATTATAACAAGCAAAAGAACTTTGAATACAACAAAAATAACGCTATGGAGATTATGTTGTCACGTGGTTAATGCATTTAGTGTATACATAGGATGAATCAAATACATTCATTTTTAAGTATCTGAGCTGATCTACGAACAGTAACTACTAGATACTACATAATAATAAAATCAATATAGATTTGACGTTACAGTGTATAAGTAATATAATACAGTGTATAAGTGTATAATTAATCTAAATTTACTACAGGACTATGCAATATTTTAGGACTCGTTCCTACTAACATGAGAGAGTCACACCAACGTTACTACGTTTATAGCAAAAGTTGTGTGTTTTGTGTGATGGAGGGCTGCTATTTTAATTAATTATTTTTAAAAATACATGAATGACCCCAGGCTCTAGTTGATATTTTATCTACAGAGAGTGAACGCTTGTCATCATTATTGGACAAGGCTATTTTGTCAACACTCTGAGTAAAAATTTCGTGCTTGATCGATTTAAATATAATGTTTTTTTTACGAATAACAATATCTTTAAATAAAACATCTTTATACTCGTTCATACTAATCCCTCTGACTAAACAAGATTTCACGCCTTTTGCCTTTTTGATAACTTTATCGGGAGTTCTTAAACAATAAAGTTTAGATCTCAAACCCACAAACTCACAAATGTATTGACCTCCCATTTCATCCTTAAACAGACCAGGAACTTTTTTGTTCTTTATTGGAATATTGTATTGTAAAATTATTATATATTATATATTATATATTGTAAAAATTCATATTTTAAATCTTGATAAAAGTCATTAGTGTAGATTTTATAGATAAAAGAATCTGTATCTGTATAACACAACTTCACTTGATCTTTGTAAAAAGGTTTCACGGTGTTGTAATGAAAATCGTACATATGAGACTTAGAAAGTTCTAATACAGTGAAACCAATATAAATAGGTTTATTTAAAATAATTTGATCGGCTTTCATTTGTATTGCAACTAAATTTTCAGTCAGAATAGATGCGCTATGGTAATATGGGCTAGCTACAAGTCTCTCAGCGGATATATATTTTTTTGTACGATTAAAATTATCAGACCATCTATTAACTAAATGAACATCTACTCGATTCTCAGTATTTTCTAGTGTCTTACCAAAGACGCTGTTGTTTAATAGCTTAAAAAAGTCTTGTTCAAAAGAACTTTTTGCCTTTTGTCTTAATTGTGTATTCAAATCTATATATTGTTTCAAATATGGACTTTGTCTGAAAGTTATAACTCTATGTATTTTGCGTAATACTAAACCATGATCTAAACATTTTTTTAAATGAATATAATGAATGACGTATCCATACTTGTTATATAAATTAGCTACTAGTTTTTTTGTTTTACCTCCCGGAGGTAGACATTTCTCGGGACAAAAAGGTAAATCGTTATGGAGAGAGTGCAAATGATTAGGATAAAAGAGATCAACTTCTAATATGAAACCCCATTCAGCGTCATCCTCAATGTCTCTAATATGTAAATTATCTATTTCATTTTGGCTTAAAAATCGAAAACTAGAATAAGGTAAATACTGACACATGCTGTACCCATAAAGATTATTACAGTCTAGATATACTATAAAGCACTCAGGTTTCGAAGAATCATAATCTTGCATATATTTATGATTGGCTTTTGCATATCGATGGGAACACATACACAAACCGCCTCGTATACCATTTTGAATCATACGAATAATAGATAAATCTGATATGAGCTCTAACTGAACATTTGTTTTAAGCAACATTGCGTCGAATGACAAACTAGGAGCAGTAACGTAAAACGCGGGGTCCAGACTATAATGTTGTTTAGAAGTTTTTCGAAAATTTTGAAATATATCCGTTAATAATAGTACATCAGTTTTCAGATACAGGTCTGTATATTCGCCTAAATTGTTAATATTGAATTCTTTCCAAACAGTTTGAGCGTGAAAATAATCTTCATCGCTGATGTCATCATTGGTCAATGAGTTATGAAAACAAGATTTAGGTGGTAACGATTTTTCCTCATAAAATTTCCAATCCGACATATAATCATACGGATATACTCCTTTTCTTGTAAGTAAACTGAATTGTCTTTCATCAGGATATTGATAGCGGAGATTTATAAAATCTTCTACTCTCATTGTTTTAGCGAGTTTGTCTAAACTTGTTCCTAAAAAGTTAAAGGAGTCCAAAAATCTTAATTGTATATACTCATTTTTTGAAATAGGAATAAATTTTGTAAAAGTAATATATTTTTCCTTAGTTTTAGCTATTATTTTAATTTGACCGGTGGTGGCGCATGGCCGTGCGGTAATGGACTGTATTGCGGGGATGTAGCTAACTGTTCTATTGACGCTTTACACACAAAACAAGACAGGTGGCCGGGCTGCCGCGGATTCGATCCAGGCAGTGAATGCAGCCCGAGAAATTAGGAGAGGATGCACTAACCTTCACGACACACGTGTTTTCATCGCAGCCGGTACACGGATCTTCTCTTCCTTGCTCAGGAGCTGCCGTCAGCATCACTAGATCGCTTGAGGAACACACGAGAGGCACAATCCGATCGGTAAAGGTCTATGAAGCGGTAAAAATGTAACAAATATTATACATTTCTGAGAGACGCGAGCGCGGTCCGTCCGTCTTTACGCTGGCTAGTTCAAAGCGAGACTGAGTGTCTATATTTCACAAATGGCGGACGGAAGCCATATCTATGATTAGTGCGGGAGAGGAGACGGGTATAAAAGGAGTGTGTTTCCGTGTCAAAAATACAGTTTCCACTTCGGCGCAACCATTCCCCCCGGCTTGAAGGGTTACCTTCGAAACGACAAATGCGAAACAAATCTAAAGTCTAATCTAAATCTAGGTTTGGGAAATAACAACTAAAATATAAACCTAGATTGGAGCTCGTGCCTACTGCTGGCTAGGCAGCGGGCAGAGGCGAACAAACAACACAACGCAACAGTCTCGACCAAGACGAGACGCGATTAGCCAACAACAAAATAAGGGTCTCTTCACGTGGGACCGATACAACAAGCGAGTGCTTCTTCTCCTCGGGTGGTTCGGAAACCGTAGTGGGATTGAATTGACTAACTGGCCACCCATCTAACGCGGCATGAATCCAGGACGGTCCACCAAACCACAACGGGTGATCCAAAATTTGCGAAGGAAGCAATCCACGAGAGAGACAATCGGCTGGGTTGTCGGTGCCAGCAACGTGAAAGAGATTATGTGGCGCCAATTCAGATTGAATTTTGCCACTCTATTAGCGACGAATGTGTCCCAACGATGGGGCGAAGAGTGGGCCCAACACAAAGCGACTGTTGAGTCCTAAAAGCTAAAATTCTACTAATATTAATGCGAAAATTTACAATTATGTCAAATAAATTACCTTAAAGATTCCGACCACAATACAAAATGTCATTAAGCGACACGGAAGTGCTAGTCTTAGCACTGCCATCCAAAACTACGCGGAGTTTTAGTAGTAAGCTTATCTTCTCTAATAACTCCGCGGTGCGGGATAATGTACGAAGGCTGGGTCCCGCCAGTGTCCGCAGGCGCAGGTGAGATGTAACCTTTATCTAAATATTCGTTAACAACCTCATCATAGGCCCGCTTCGACTTTGGGGACGCCTGCATCTTTCGTTCCAAACAAAGAAAGCGTTTTTCAGCGGATACACGGGAGCCACCGAGCGAAAACTTGCGGATGGTAGACTCCAGTGGCGGCTCGACGGTGCAACAGAACGAAGCAGTCGAGTGACTAAAACTATCCATAGAAGCGGGTGCGGAACCAATTATAACAAAACCAAGAACTGTTTCCAGTGCGTGCGGAGCGGGGTACGTCGGTCCCCCTTGAACCTTACGTGATAACTGGAGGTGCGGGAGAATCGAAGCGCCGATCAATATATCGACGACTCCAGGAACAGCGCAAGTCTCATCTGCTAAAGGCAAGTCTTTAAATTTCGTTAATAAAGACGTGTCAACCGGGACGGTAGGCAACTGTTCAGCTATTCTATCTATAACGAGCGAATCCATGTCAAACCAAATATTATTATTAAAACGAGATCTAAACCTTGTTTTAACGGTGCCACGAACAGCTGACTGTAAGCTTCCAAAACCCTTCACCACTGAGCGGGTTGAACGCTTATCAACATTGAAACCAAGACGCCGACAACAATCTTGAGTAATAAAATTACTTTGCGAAGCGCCATCTAACAGCGCTCGAACAATGCGCGGCTTACCTAATGCATCAACAATAACAACGCGAGCGGTCGCAAGACACACAGTAGTGAGTGCAGCACTAGCGGAGAACGAACACAAGGTGACGTCATCAGCGGCGGTCACCGGGCGGGCCGGAGCGCGCGCGAGCGCGGGCTGCGGCTGCGGCGCAGGCTGCCGTGTGTCACCGCTCGACGAGCCAACCGTGCTCACATTGGATGCGGCATTACTATTCTCAAAATGAAGCAAAGTGTGGTGTCTCGCTTGACATTTGCGACAACTATTTCTACTATTACATAAAACAACGCGGTGTTTAGTACCGAGACAATTAAAACAAAAATTATTAGCGCGAACAAATTTATAACGATCACTAGGCGACAATTTTAGGAAACCAGGACACTTGTACAGTTGCGAATGATGAGTACTACACAAAGAGCAAACAGATGATTGTACACGTGCTGGTGCGGTATTAACATAAGTATGGGTTGACCTCGGTGACCTCGATGAGGCATCTATTTTGCGTTCAGAAGTAACAACCTTCTTCGCGCCTTCATGTTTCGATGAAGAGCGTTGCAATACCTTTATATGCTCGCGAACAAAACTTTCTAAGTCTTCGAACTTAGGAATTTTACTGCCGCGATGATCCGACTCAAACAAACGAATGGTTTCGGAATCTAATTTCTTTAAACCCATATACAAAAATACGAAGTCGCAGAGGTCATCGATCTTCAAGTTCTTTACGGCGCGAACAGCTGACGCGAAAGTATCTAGAAATTTCTCTAAGTTTTGATCGTTACATGCCGTAATAGATTTCAAATCAGACATCTGATCTAAATAGGCGTTAGCTACCGATCTTTTATCCTCATACTTAGCTTTCAAAGTATTTAAAATTAAATTATAATTCCCGGCACTAAACGTAATTCCAGCGCAAGCGGTTATAGCTTTACCAGTCAATTTTTCAACGAGATAATGCAATTTTTCGTGATCTGTCAACGAATCGTTCTTATCTATCGTATTCTCAAAACTATCTATAAATAGACACCAATTGCGAATGTTACCATCAAATTCGGGTATTTGAATTGGTGGCAACTTAGGTCGGTCGCGAGTGGGGTTGGGTAGGTCAGCCGGTTTCTCCAAACTCCTAGCGACGCGTTTGATACGACAATACAAATCGTCAAACGACGACAAGGCTTGATAACTCACTGAGTAATCGGGATCCAAATTCAACTCTAAAACATTGATGTCATGTACTAAGGTTTCGAAATCCGCGCGTAGACTATCTAAGTTTTCTATAGAACACAAGAACGAATCTCTGATGACCAAATCAGAGGTTTTAAGTGCATTATCATAGATCGATTGTACGCGAGAGTAAATCATTTCTTTTTTAGCGTATAAAAGTTTCAATTGAACCTTACCGGTCTTATCAACCTTTGGGGACATGTTTACAATTAAATCTCAAACTAAAGTGCGGTAAATAACAAATATGAAATGACTTAATCTTAGCGGTACAGAGCAGCGAGGCGGCGGGTAGGTATTTACAACTGTGAATGCACGCTTGAACAAACGCGCATAGCAACAAGGTCGTACCTACGCGATGGTCGCTGTCTAGGTTCAACTATTATTTCAGAGATTAAGTATTGCGTAATATCTATTCAAATTAAAATACTTTCGTATGAATTGGAATGAGATGCGAGCGAGGTAGGTACAACCACGTGTCTACCCACGCAGGTATTAGGCAAATACGACGCGAGCCGAGAACAACGTAATTGAAAAAAACAAAACAAAGCCAAATGCGTTAGGTATTACACTGTGCCTATGCACTAGGGTGTCTAGTATACCTAAGATCTAAGCCTAAATGTCTGGATGCGGGGTTTTCTACTAAAATAACCAGGCACTTAGGTGCGGTGCGAAAATTGCAAACTACGACTGAGTGTTGATACGCTACCTAACCTATTTATGTATTAGGTAGGTACAATGCGAGCCAGCGGCGAACGGACAACAAATTCTAAGCCTAAATGTCTGGATGCGGGGTTTTCTACTAAAATAACCAGGCACTTAGGTGCGGTGCGCTCATTCCCATTAGAATAATAACAAAATACGAACTACGGCTAAGAATCCGGCTCGAAGGACCAAAAATGGTGGCGCATGGCCGTGCGGTAATGGACTGTATTGCGGGGATGTAGCTAACTGTTCCATTGACGCTTTACACACAAGAGACAGGTGGCCGGGCTGCCGCGGATTCGATCCAGGCAGTGAATGCAGCCCGAGAAATTAGGAGAGGATGCACTAACCTTCACGACACACGTGTTTTCATCGCAGCCGGTACACGGATCCTCTCTTCCTTGCTCAGGAGCTGCCGTCCACATCACTAGATCACTTGAGGGAACACACGAGAGGCACAATCCGATCGGTAAAGGTCTATGAAGCGGTAAAAATGTAACAAATATTATACATTTCTGAGAGACGCGAGCGCGGTCCGTCCGTCTTTACGCTGGCTAGTTCAAAGCGAGACTGAGTGTCTATATTTCACAAATGGCGGACGGAAGCCATATCTATGATTAGTGCGGGAGAGGAGACGGGTATAAAAGGAGTGTGTTTCCGTGTCAAAAATACAGTTTCCACTTCGGCGCAACCAACCGGGAATTTCTCCTAATTTTTTAATAAATAAATGGCAATCGTATCCAGACAAATTATGAAAAAATATGGGAATAAACTTAGGTATTTTATATT
Source organism: Eilema griseolum (assembly GCA_963662185.1). Lineage (NCBI taxonomy): Eukaryota > Metazoa > Arthropoda > Insecta > Lepidoptera > Erebidae > Eilema > Eilema griseolum. The sequence goes on from OY759259.1 coordinate 9,239,525, forward strand.
GCAGATTACAAATTGAATGAGCTGCGCCGCGATATTTTCCTGAAATATGACAGTGGTCTCTAACCTTATTATTCCATAACATATTTCCACATATGTGACATATTGTCGCATGTTTAAAATCTAACGCATCTTTATCTGTAAATATCATAGTTTCAGATTTAGTAAGAATTTTATGAATTGCGGTCACATCCTTTATTAAGAAATCGATAAATTTAGAAACACAATTTTGACCCCGGTAACTTCTATAGCCTTCTACTGTAGTAGAAAATGCTGACACTATATTATATGCGAATGCTACTGGAACGTGTCGTTGTAAACATGATGTTTTAGCACTTTCTAATTTCTCGCCGGAAATCGGGTTGACTAATGTTTCAAAATCTGCATATATCACAAAGGGAATATCTTGTTTTCTCTCGTAATTTTTAAATTTTAAGACAGAACCTTCATCCGGCAGAACTGTAACCACCCCTCCACACAGATGATTTTCGAATTCAATTAAAGTTCTAAAAAATAATAAGCATGTTTCACAGAAGTATAGTTTTCCATGGTGTTTAGTCAATTGTTTTCGAACTAAACGCGGTAAATCTTTGATAAGACAAAAATGAGAATGCGTGCTGTTTTCTAAAAATAAAAGATGAACGCTTTTTGATTTTCTATTCCTTGTAGTATACAAAGGACCAATTATTGTTTCGTTATTTCTTAACCCATAAACAAATATATTTAAGGATGGGTTATTTTTCTCAAATATAGCTATATCGGATAACGCAATTGGAAATGATAAATCTTTTATATTCAAAACATTTCGAAAATGAGGATATGATGTAACTCTTTCAGAATGTTTCCTGGCAGGATACAATGCCGCGACTATGCTCCATAAAAAACAATAATTATCTTTGTTCATAATATTTAGACATGCTTTTTTATTTGCTATATTTTTTGGTAACGAGATAAATCTAGAACCACCCAAAGGTTGGTATTTATTAATGTTTATTTCTATATGAGAATTAGACAAAAATGCCCAGCCACTGTCTTTTTCTTGAAAACCTTCAATTTTGTTTTTGAGAAACTCCACAGCTGTCTTATAAATCAAATCAAAATCATGGTGCAAATGTATGATATAGTTTTTTGTAGCAAATGATTTCAACTCCTGTTGATCACTTTTGTATATAACAAAAAAAGAAAACTGTTCAAAATTGATCTTGATCGATGTGTGTTTTTTTAACGTTTGATCTATTAAATTTTTAACTTGATCTCTAATGGCATAAAGAAAAATATCTGGGAAATTATGTATTTGTCCGTTAGTTGCGATGATCCGATAGCTTACGATTCGCTCTTTAAAAGAAGACTTAATCATCTGAACGTTATCAGTCATCGTGATCGCGCTATTATTTTTATGAGCATTACTTCGTAAATGCCCAGCCCATTGACGATTAGCTACGAACAATTTACAATCCGTACAGTGAGGCATTTTGAAGTACCTAAGTATATTGTATAAGATCGAGAGTAAATTTAGATTAAAAGTATCTACTTACAAACAGCCTCCAGCTGCGTGGCTCAAGTCAACAATAATTCTTAGAATAAGTGTTTTTTTTTTTTTTTTTTTTTTAAATTAAAAATTCTTTATTTATAAAATCCTAGTTTATACATTGTTGGGGCTTCCCAGTAAGTAGTCATGGACACTTGTGTTGGGAATGCCTCGCTCTTCCTGCGTAACATATTCTTGGATTTATTAAAAGTGATAGCTTAATCTAGACAGATGTGGAGTTAGTATGTGAATACTACTTTATATGTGTATTTACTTATCTATTGTTATTGATATTTATATATGTATATATGCTTATTATATGTATGTATGTGTAGGTTGGTGTGTGTGTGCGTATGCGTATGCATATGCGTGAGTGTGTGAATAAGTGTTAGTGTGTATGTGTGTGTGTGTGTGTGTGTGTGTGTGTGTGTGTGTGTGTGTGTGTGTGTGTATGTGTGTATACGTGCAAATGTGTATTTACAAATAGAGGGATTAGCCATCTTACCTAAGTAATTCTTGTTAAAAGTTCTTCAACTTTTTCATAAGTAAGCGTGTTCAGCCATTTTGAAATGGAGACCTTGCAATCATGAAGTAACATGGGGTATAACTGAAGAATTTTATTTATCTTATTATATAAGTATGGGGCTTGGGCAACATACTGTCGTTGTGCAAACGCTGTACGCGTGGGGCAAGTGGTGGCTACCAGATAATTTCGTCTCTTCCTTAAAACATTATGGTCGTAAGGTAGGTGTTTGTGGTAGTTTAAAATTATGCACTGAATATATAGTTTACGAACTGATAGTAGATTGCTAATAGTGTACAATTCAGTAGTGGGAAACCTGTATGGTTTGGAGTGCATAACTTTGATTAAAGATCTTTGAGCCCTTTCAAGCTCCAAAAAGTTAGTTTTATTTGCCCCTCCCCATACTGAGATGCAGTATATTATCACTGATTGTACCATAGCTACATAAATATTTTTTAGTACGTCTATACTCATCAATTGTCTTAATGATTTAAAAATCCAATTAAGTTTCCTAATTCTGCTCATGGTTAGTTCTAGGTGTGCGTGCCAGGTCAATTTCTGGTCTATTATAATCCCTAGATATTTTACACTATCAACCTTTTGGATGAGTGGACATGTACAGTTTGTGGAGCTTGTAAGTTGGTGATTGTGTAGTGAAATACTGAAACCAGGACTTGGTTGGGAGTTTAGGTAAGGGCCGAAACAGATGTAATTTGTTTTGAGGATGTTAAGGGTTAGGAGGTTATTGTTTAGCCATTCTGAAACCTTCACCAGTCCATCTTCGGCTAATTTTCTTGCCTCATCCCAGGTTTTACCAGAGAACACAATTGCCGTGTCATCAGCATAGGAGACTATCCTTCCTCCAACGCCACGAAGATTACATAGCTCATTTATATACACCAGAAATAACGTTGGACCAAGGACACTCCCCTGTGGGACACCAAAAATTACTTGCTCTTCTTCACTGGAATAACCATCAATTTTAACTGTCTGTTTTCTATTAGAGAGGTAGCTAGAGAACAAGGACAGGGGTATGTCGCGTATACCAAGCGATTCCAGCCTGTCCACAAGGATAGGTACAGAGACGGTGTCAAATGCCTTTTTGAGGTCTAAAAAGACTGTCAAGCATTTAAAACCCTTATCAGTCTCCCCAGTAATTAATGAGGTGAGTTCTATTATGGCATCTTGAGTGGAGCGGCCCACTCTAAATCCATATTGCCGTTCGGAAAGAATTTTGTAATTGTTTAAGAAGTTAATTAATCTGGAATTCAGTAACTTCTCAATTATTTTGGAAATAGAGGGTAAAACAGAAATAGGTCGGAAATTATTAATATCGTCTCTGTTTCCACCCTTATGGACAGGAGTAATTATGGATCGCTTAAGTACGTCAGGAATGATTCCAGTCTGGAAACACAAATTAGCTAAATTACAAATTAATGGTACCAAAAAGTTTTTTGATGACTTCAAAAAGTAGGTAGAAATACCGTCCCAACCCGGTGCGCTGTTGGAGTCTAAATTTAGCAGAATGGATTCAACTTCTTGAGGACAGGTTTCAAGTAGGACAAATGAAGTCAATTGTGAGTGGGGATGTACAATACCGGAGGAGGGACTTAGGGATTTTATATTTTCAGCAAGAGTTTGACCTATTTTAACAAAGTATTTATTAATATGGTTTACAGATAGTTGGGGACTTGGTTGTATATGAAGTAGGTCAGTGTTTGGGGTCTTGGGTGGCTTATACTGGGTAACTTCATTGACAGTGGACCAAAGTTTTTTAGGATGTTTAATATATTTAGTAATTTTATTTTTCAGGTAAGTCCTTTTTACTTTTTTTATTAAATTACAACAAAAGTTTCTATAACGTTTATAAGTGATAGCTAATATATGATTTTGTGGGTCTAATTTTAGTTTCCTTTGCATATTATTGCGTAAAAGTATACATTTTAAGATCCCCGAACTAATCCAAGGCTTAATTGCTCTTTTACATTTAAAAGTTGGACAGGTTATGGTGTTTTTAATTATAGCGGCTCTTATCATTTCTATAAGTGCAGTCGCATAAATATTTGGATCTTTGTAAATATTAAAGTGGGAGACATCTGTGGAGATCAGACTAGTAAGTGCATTACCATAGTTTGTCACATTCTTATGTCTAGAGTATGTAGTATGTTTGTATTTATTAGTAACAAATATAGCGACCAAGTTATGGTCCGTCACAGTGGTGTCTAACACTGCAACATAGGCGGAGATTGAATTTCTATCTTGTCTTATCAGCACGTGATCCAGGCAACTGTCACTTCTGGTAGGTAGTGAATGGGCAGACATAACTCCGTGTAGGGAAGTAACACTTAAATAACTTAGTCTGTTGCTTCTTTCGTATGAGTTTTCTTTAGGGGATATTATAAGGTCGATGTTTATGTCGCCAAGGATTAGTAAGTTTTTGTATGTTTTAATAGTTTCAAGGTAAGAATCTAGCGAGTGAATGAAATTAGTGGCATTATGGTGAGATGGAGAACGGTAAATACCTAATATTAAATAGTTATTGATTTCTATTTGTAGTCCCGTGGCGTCAGTGAGGTTAAGTTCTTTAATTTTAGCGGTTAGGTTATTTTTTATGTATACTATAACTCCGTCGTTTTGGTTGAGAAGTTTGTTTGTTTGATATGATGTATAATTAGAAATTTGTGGGATATTTTTCAAATGGTTTAGCCTGCATTCGGTTAAAATAAGTACGTCTACTTCGATAAATAATTGGGACAGAGTTATTTGAAGGTCATCGATATTTTTATAAATACTACGGATATTTTGTGTTATAATAGAAAGATTAAAAATCAAGTGGCATAATTTCATTTTTAGGTCCTGAATATTACATTTAAATGATTCTATTGGTTTAATCTCGTCAATTTCTAGTAGGCTATTAAAACTATCCATTAGTATGTGGGTAAAGATAATTCAAGTTATAACAAGGTTGTAATATTTGTATAAATGGCTGTAGTTGTTTTCTTTGTATTTGCTTAACGTACGTTAGTACACTAGTGATTTTAATGAATGGTATAAGGTTGATTTCAATGAGTGGGAGGTTAGATAAGCGTAGTAGTGTATGAATGAGTGTATTATGTGTGAAATTGTGTGTGAAGTTGTAATATTGTGATGAATATACGGGTGTAGGGTAATTAAATCTAATTGGTACAAAAACTGAGAGAAGATATAAAACTAACTTAAGTACTTGTAGACTAATCATAAGTATTTGCACTTTAAGATATTTGCATATAAATATGGGTATGTTGTAAAATATGGGAATGTTGTAATACTGTGACGGATATAAGAGTGGATTGTACTTAAGTGTAATTAATACTAAAAGTGAACTAACATATAAAATTAACATAAGTACACATTTACAAAAAATAATTATTTGCACTTTAAAATAGTTAAATAGTCATTTTTCATTCATTAGTTGCTGTACTTGGGCTTCATGTTGGATATGAATCACTTTTGAGTTGTCGTCTTTTCTAACTAGCACTTTGCCATGGGAAGTCCAGCAGTATTTAACCTTATTTGATCGTTTAAGGTCCCGAGCCAGAAAGAACAGGCGTGAGCCCTTTATAGTGAGCTGTTCAGATATATAAATTGGCGTATCTTCTAAAATAGTTATGCCTAGGTGTTTTGCCTGTAATCTAGATTTGTACAAAGTGTTGAAATTTTTAACTTTTTCTAGAAATTCAGTTCTGAGAATAGTTGAATGTAGTTCAACAATAATTGTAGGTTTTTTTTCCTCCTCGTTTCTGGCTCTTAATCGGAAAATATCACGTATATCTCGATCGTTCATATCAACTTTTATAGTTTTTGACAGGTAAGTGATATAGTTAATTAGATCATTTCTGGATTCCTGAACCTTTTTTGGTACGTTTTTTATTTCTAAACTTGATTTTAGGGAGTTTCTCTGCAAGATTTCTAATTTGTCCTCGAGAATGTGAATATATTCACGATCTTTCTTTACTTGCTGTTCAAGAAGTGTTATTTTATTGCGAAATTCTTCGTTTTGCGCGGTTAATAAAGACAGAGTGGTTTCGATTTTGCAGTTTGATTCCTTAATTTCCTGAAAATCTTGTTTTTGAGAACTAATCAGCGCCGAAAACATATCTTTCATTTCCTCTTTGAGCATAGTAAATTGAGAAGGTGGCGATACTTCGGGTTTTGATCGTTTGGAACGATGCGAAACATAATTAGGGGTTACAGGAATGTTTTCTCCGGTTTCATTCGGCTTGTATAATTGTGGGTCAGAGTTATGAAGCTCTCCCGGCAAAGGCAAATTTCTCATAGTCGTAGTATTTGTTGGATTAGGTGATTGAGGAGGCGGTGTACGTTGAAGAGACATTTGTTTATAGTTTATTGTGAGTAGCGTAGGCCTATTTGAGTCGATTACCGTCGGCGGTATAAAGTGAGTACTCAAGTAAGCGGAGATTTCTGACTATAGTAAAAATTAGTGGGTGCGTAGAAGTAATTAGTCGTCTCGTTTACGCTGAGTATGTCGGTCTCACTCTGAAAGTGGGTGGAGTTTTGATTCCCCCGGTAGTCTCACTTACGCAGTGCGTCTCGCTTCCGAGTGGGGAGGTTTCTTCTGTGGGTAGATGCAATGACCGGCGCGGGCGCAGGCTAGTTGTCTCACAATTCTGGCTATTCTGGTCTTCTTCACACTATCCGGGCGGCATCAAATGTTGTTTGCTTACACAGTGGATCTCGTTTGCTGGTAGCCTGGTACACTGAGTTTATATTTTAACTGACTTAATTTAAAATAAGTATTTTAAACAATTTGCGCGGAACAATTAAGCACGTCCGTATCGAACGGAGTCCGGGGGGGAAGAGGAATGTGTAATACACAAATCTTACAATTATAAAATAATATATAATGGTAAACAGATACACGCCGGTTACTTTGAACGTTTGAAGTAGATACTTGTTTCGGATTGTTGCGGATCTAAAAAAGAAAAAAAAAATTATATCACATCCTAGTTATTATTTAATTTCACATTATACTAAATCATTTTTAAAATATGGTAGAATAAAATATATAAGAAAAAAAAAATAACCTACCCAGACGTTTGGTGATATCTTCAGTAAGTGCCCTTGTATCAGATCTCTTGTATTTGCTTTGGACCTTGATGCGGATCCTAAAAAAAAAAAAATATCATAAATAAATGTTCCCAAACAATTTACTCAGCACTATACATAATTTTTATTACATGAATAAAAATAAAATACTAATTAACTTTAGAAATCAAATAATGACTTAAAACATAAAATACCTGGAAATGTATACTTTAGATGTGCGCAGATAATCTTCACAGATCTATTACTAGCGTTTGCTATTTAATAAAAGCATCGACACTTCCTTTGCAGCTTAGTGTAATAACACTCCTAAAAATCGAAAAAAAAATATGTTGTATGTATCCATAATATAGAAATATAAAAAAATATTTTAGATTAAAAAATGTGAAAAATTACCTGTATATGTTTTAATTTCCAATCAAATGGAGTATTTTTTAAACTCACACAATACGTTAATTTAATAGTCAATTTTTTTTTTTTAAGAAAAAATATGTAATTTAATATTAAATTTGTTTCTCGTGTGAAACCTAGTGCTTATTCTGTGTAAATGAATACATGTAATTTGAATAATTATTTTGCCTTAAATTTTTCACATTAATCAATTCATCAATTTTCGATATCATCAATTTTCGATAGGGTTGATATGCATTCGCATTATGGTACTTAATGTAATTATCAATGTATGCAAATTACGTGTTACTAGTGTGTCAGCCCTAAGTATTTATGAAGCATTAACAAAATTGCACGCTTCCGATTATGCTGACTTAGGGCACGTGCAAATCAATGAGCGCGTTTCAATTAATATAATACTTACAAAAAGAAATGTCAGTTTATCGTTATTTGCTAATTTTGTAAGGTTATTTATAATATATCCGCATAATACTCGTAATACGGTATATAATTTACTTGGTTTTGTCAACATTTTATACATCACTCAGAAGTAATCAGCGTCGGTATAACAGTAACAGTACCTACCTACTTACCTAGTGAGAAACAGTCTCCGAGACTTTCGTCTAAAATGTGAGTATTAAACAAATTTATTTATTACTATTTTCTATGATTTGTTTCTTTGTTTTGGTTTGTGTGTGGGTGTACCTATTTTAGATAGCTATCCATCGAGCTCGGTCCGTACGACAGCGACTTGAATCGATAGCAACTTCTCGGTGAAGTTAAAATCAGCGTATGTACGTAAAGCAGCGATTTACGTATAAACGTTGACTTTAAACATTGCCCACGAATTACTATCGAATCAAATCGCTGTCGCAGTGGACCGAGCTTTAGATAGCTTCCTTCCATACACATGCTCCTGCTATCGTTATTGCTCTCGGAAGCGATCATGATTTCCTCCGGTATGGGCATGCAGCACATTACTTTGTTTTGCCATCGTAGTGTAGTAATTAGTTTCATGGCGATGCCGCTACTTACGGAGGGGCTCAAGCATAGGTATCGCTCTACGAGAAGGCTTACTACACCCTCCTAGTACTGGACTGGCGTATTGTAGAATAGATTGATAAATGTACGGAATTGACTTGACGTGTATTTTTGACATTTATGACAGTCGTCAACGCTTGTCAATTCCATACATTGATCAAAGTATTCTAAAATATGCTACAAAATTTATTGTCGCTTGTCTAGAGGAGCTTATCTAACAGTCTTGTTTTATTTAAATGTTTCAGGTCTGACTCAGAATTTGACCATCCGCTTCACAGCTCAACTACTAATACATTAAAGAGTAGCAAGAAACGCAAACAAGCTACAAAAAAACCTTCGGCTACTAAGAGGTAATTGACTTGGTTTTTAACTAAATAATTTTGTGTATTATCTTAGCATTGCACCGTTGTTAACTTTTGTGAGAGCGACTGTCGGTTGACGATGTACTCTCAACTTCGAGAAGGGGTCCTGCATCACAGCCCCGATTGTCAATCAACAGGTGTATCGACTAGCAGATGAGGTTGACTTGGTCAGGAGTACTTATATTAGGTATAGGCACAGGTATATCTTAATATTATAACATGTTGATGACGGACGACCGTCTATATGACGTCGTCAAAAATGTGATTTAACAATCCTCAAGGTAATTAAATATTTATTGTTTCAGAAGTAATACCCCAAAGACTTCCGATGTGTTCGGAGTCAGTCGTCGGACGGCAGACTCTGATTCAGCATCATCAACATCAGCGGTGCTGTCTTACTTCGTGAACAGAGTGGCCAACGGGACGGAGCGGCGAACAGCAAACACCGTTGGTCACTATCATGTGGACTTAAAAGTTTACGCCACCAGCGACGTCGGCACAACGGAGCCGACGGAACTTTGGAAGAAAGCGCTGGTGCGCATCAAGTTCCAGACCGACGACGACAGCACGCAGTGGCGTAAGCTTCAAAACTTGGTGGAGTCCCTTGACGAGGTGTTTGAAGGGTCTCCACCTAGGTTTAGCTCATAAGTAAAAAAATAAATAAATATCGTATATTTCAGTAATCGTGTTGTTTTTATTTTCATTTTTTCTGTATCGTGTCGTGTTGTGACACTGTATCGCTGAATATTATGGTTCGATCCCATTAGCGGTGAACAGTGATTTTATTTGATGATAATTTACTTTGGATATGAGATGAGTCTGTTGCGTTAATTATTGTGGTTCGATTCCATAAAGCGTTGATCATTGATTAAGTACAATTTGATAAAATCCTCATGAGGATTACTTTGTTGTGTATGAGTCTGTTTGGTTAATTATTATGGTTCGATCCCATAAAATCAATGAAAACTATTTGAGTGTTAGGTCTGAGTCTGTTTCACGTTTGCACGGGAAGCGTTAATCAAAAAACGTAGATCGTTGAACGGAAACCCATAAAAGCGTTAAACAGACTGATGCGTTGCATGCCATCGCGTTCGTTTCATCTGTTTTTTTTTTTTTTTTTTTTTTTATACCACTAAGTTGGCAGACAAGCACACGGCCCACCTGATGGGAAGCGGTTACCGTGGCCTATGGACGTATGCAACACCAGGGGTGTCACACTCGTGCTGCCGACCATGAAGAAACCTTCTGATGCCCCTCTTGAAGAACCCCATATTGTAGGCGCTTGGGAAAACCGCAGCAGGGAGGTCATTCCACAGCTTGATGTTGTAAATAATAATGTGTTAATGTTGTAAATAGTATATTATTTACCGATTCATCTGTTGGAAAAGTAGTATATTATTGGGAACGATACCTCACAGAGTGAGGCCTGGCCGAACGATGTGGGGTAGAGTTCCCAATAATATACTACTCCTTTCGGCATATTGAGAACTTAAGTATGCTCAACTGAAGAATTTACGTATCGATAAGGAGGAATATAAATACTCAACTCAACTTATGATATTGTAAAAGAATACACAATGAACCGAAAAACAGTGACACAAGAGTCGCATGGCAAGTAACAACAATATGGCGTCGCCGGGTTAGTGACGCAATGTGTTATGATATTGCTAGTGATAACCTGTTTATAATGCGCTTATAGCTTATATTTTTATATATATAAATAGTATAATTTTATTAATTTATTATTTATTTATTTCTAATCTAATTTTTAAAAACCTGATAAATGCTAGTTAATATTTATATTAAATTATGTCGATGTATTAAATCGATTGAAAGTTGTTCTTAAATAAAATCGATAATTATTTTGAATGGAATCGGTAAAGTGCGAGGGCGTCACTAATTTCGAACTGTCTCAAACTGTCAAAAAGAAAATAAACGAATGGACAGAGTATAATGGCTTGTCCTGCTTTGTCCTCTACACTGACGGTACAGAAACTCTGTGCTTACAGGGTCGGCAGCGCGAGTGTGGCTCCTCTGGTGTTACACACGTCCATAGGCCTCGGTAACCACTTTCCAACAGGTGGGCCGTGCGCCTGTCTGCCACCTAAGTGGTATAAAAAAAATACCCCTCTATCAGTCGTTTCACCGAAAACAAACCAATAAAAGTTTAAAAAAATCGGGGATTTTACAAAGTGCTATATCTTAAGCTTGCCTTGATAAATATTTTATAAACAGTATACTCGTAAGTACTTACCGAAAGAATATGACGTATGTGTTTGTTTTGCGACCTAAGAATACGGTTTGCAACCGCAATGATCCGTCTTCTTGGACCGTAACATAGGAGGGGTTCTCTCTGGTTTTATCGCATGCCATAGTGTTGTTAGGGAACGATATGGTGAAGGTCGTATTAACAGTATCTGGAACAATTTAGGTAAGAAAAACATCATGTAGGGTGAGTGGAGGCAAGGGTGAACGAGACTTGAACTTGAATAGGGTTGTGTCCTATTTTTTTTATTAACCGAACCTGTACATTTTACAATAATATAATAAACACTAAACGTATAACTTTCTTATGACAATTAGTTTAAAAGATATTTGATTTCAGAAATTCAATTTTTTAAGCCGCCCGAAAACGCCCTAGATACAAAATCGTGTCACGTGGTGACGTCACAGCGCACTGTCGCGTAGTGAAAATGTGTGGAGTGCGAGAGAATATCGCTTTTATCTCAGTCTGCGTTGCGTTTACGCGTATACAGTGCTTAAAAAGATTGATTTGAAATTTAATAAGGAATCTTATAAGTTGCAAATTTTGATTTATTTCGATTTGCAATATTTTCGATGAGCTATTTTGGGAATTAAAAATAATGAAAAATCATAGTTTCAGTTTAGTTAGGCAATTTCTTAGTTTACTATGCATATATTTAGATAAAATACTAAAACATTAAATAGTGTTGGTAAAAATTCGATAACTCAGGAAACTGCCCTATTCGAACCCTTGTAGAACAATGAGTGTGGTGACGGAGAAGGAATACCCGCCTTCCCGGAAGGGTGTCGTAAGAGGCGACTAACGGCAAAATACGCAGACGATATCACTGCGAGAGAAGGAAAACTCGAAATAAAACCCTGTACTAACCCGTCTGGCCAGCGTGGAAACATTAAGCCAAAGCCTCCCAACATCGGGAGAGGCCGAAGTCCAGCAGTGGACGGCGATAGGTTTATTTATTGATTGACAAGTTAAAATGTTAATGTTGTAAGTGAAGAGCAAAGTTATGTCTATGGTATAACTGCCTCTAAAAATCATACTAAGATGTTGTTATGACATAAAAAACGCAGAGCAATGATAGTTAAGTAACGGGGTTAGGCCGACAAACATAGTTTAAAAAATCGTTGTAATGAATGTTAGACGGTCATGATGGCCATTACGCCATAGGATTTAGTACTCTAACTATTTATAACCGACTGCAATGTCAAAATTCCATCAGTCTTATGAATCTCATCATGATAATCTGGAAATATCATAATAAAGTAAGTAGTTACCTTTTGATTATAATAATATCTAAAATTTGACATTGGAATAATTACATACAAAATATTTAAAACATAAATACACAAAACAACACAAGGCAAAGGTGCCCATGATGCTGGCCACGTTGCCCCGTTGAATCGCAATAGCCAACCTTTGCCCCAGGGACGAGCCGGATCGGAAGTCACCGTCTTGGTCGTGGATGCGGCGGCCAATTTACGCGATCAACCTCTTCGTGTTCGACCCCCAACTGCCCATAGTCTCCACCGCAATGGGCACAAAATGATATTGTGGCTTCATTCGTCCTTTTCTTGCTCGCGGCGTCCTCAGCCGCCGCCGCCGGGGCATTGATGGTGCGACCAAGTTGCGTGGCCACGACTGCGCTGACGCATGTGGCGTCCCATAGCAAGCACCTGCCGTTTTTCCACGGCACCAAAGTGAGACCATCAGGTCGCTTCCCGTCTAATCTGTAGAGACCCCGGGGCTCCAGCATGCATGGTACATTCGCTGATATGAGAGCCCTACGGACTATGTTGTTGAGGGCATAGTGACGCGGTAACCTGCCTGTGCAGAGACGACAACTCAGTGCATGATGGCCGTCCTCCACTGTGGAGCCGCAGATGCATCTGTGTGATTCACACACTTTGCGGCCCAGGCGGAGCGCCACTGCCACCTGCAGAGAGTCGTCGTCTAATAAGGTGCCCAGATACGGTGACGGCAGTGCGTGCAACCATACCCCCGATTCAGGCTGCGTCACAGCCCTGAGCCTCGCCAAATCTACACCCGCTGCGCTATCCAGCATATCCCTTACCGTCCTATCAGCACCGATCTCATCCCACACTCGCTGCACGCGTGGAGTTACTGGACTCAGATTGCCCGGATTGAGGACCAACCATGCTGACTGCGCCTCGCACGCATGAGGTATGTCTACTCGATCACCACTTGACGCGAGCATGATAGCGACCAAGTCTGCACCCCATGAGCTGACGCTAGGTAGGCCGGCAGGCCAATGTCCATTACCCATTTCTTGTGTAAATATAAATTATATCATCACATACAGTTTGAGAACATCTGACCTTTAGTATGAATTTTGTAATGCGAAAACATTGAAACTTTTATATTTTCATGTTACCACCGTTGAATCTGTGGTCCCCACACCCGAGGGCAGGGGCAGATCGAGAGAGATGGCCCTGGGTCAGCCTGGGTGCGAGGGATATCCCTATCAACCTCACCTTTGGCAATCAAAAACGACCTACAGGCGTCGTGCGCTTTAGTCGGTTCGAGTCAAACAATCAATTTCATTTATTTAGTTTAGGCACACAAAGAGCACATAATATGAACGTCAAAATTTCACAATTATGTTAAGAAATTATATTAAATATTGTAAAAATAAACTATATCCGACATAAGTTCTCCCACCGTCTCAGGTGGTGGGAGTTTACGCGCAGACTTTTCGCACGTAAAAAAAGAACAAAAAGACTATTAGACTAGGTTGACTGACATTTTAGAGCTCCAAGGAGTTAGCTTACCTACTCGTTACAGATGCCACAGATTCTCGCATGGCACCTAGAACCACAATCTAACTGTATTAACAAAGTTCGGTAAGGTTCCATGGGTTTTTTTTATTTAGGACACGTCAATATCTCGTCGCTTGATGTTAAGGTGAAGACAAAGACTCAGTAAAAAGGGTCATTATTACAGTCATCAACAATATTACTTCATCAGCTTGATGGCCTCATTAGATGCTTTTTCACGCCCTGCTTGAAGGACCCGGGACTGCAGGAATAAGGAAATCTTTTGGCAGTAGTTGGAGTCGCGTCATAACCGTCGCGTAATAATTCTTTGGCGTTCGTGGTACCTTGCCATAGAAAAGAACTTTCGAGCACAGGGCGTGGTGTTCTGCCGCTTTAGCGGTCAAGTGCCACACGATCATATTTAGATACACACACTTACGTACTTAGTGCAAAGCAGAGAAGATACAGTACCTACTTGGCTATCTTAAAAAGTTGTAACTTATAAAAAACAAAGTTGAAAATAGTATGCATACCTACATAACCTAAGCTATTTATTTCTATAAATACACTTCAAATCACCTGTGTTTTGCGGCGGTCTGGAACCTGCACCCACACTTATCATACAACACAACATCACAATGGATCTGACAGACATTTTCACGGTTTTAATAACTGATTTGGAACAAGAACTATTCGTGAGTTAAGTATGACTGCATTACTCGCCTGTGAGTGACAGCTAGTTCACATTTGTAGAAATAACCATAACAGGAATTATGTGACGATTTATCCTCTAAACGTCACTATGGATAAGTGTATTTATTTATAGACCATTTTAGTTATTTGCTATATATCTATCTCTATCTAAGGTTAAAAAAATAATTATAAAATAAATTATTAAGCGGCGCAAATAAACCAATCTTATCGAAGTCTATAAAATTGTACCGTTTGCAATCGAACCGTTGGGCTCATGCATGGAGTCGTAGCGCCCACAATCTCTGCAGGGAGATTGCGAAGCGTATTGTCGACACTTCTCGTGACCAGAAAGAAGGCTGGCCTTTTAAGGTCATAGAATAAGCATTTCCATACAACGTGGTAATGTTGCCAGTTTTCTGGGAACGCTATCACAAGAGGCATGCGATGCCGAGAAATCCACGACGCATTTTGATTATTTTTAGCTCTTATTTTATCCCCTTATGGGCGAACAAATGGATGCTAAATAAGATAAGTACAATTATGATGATGTCGTCTATGTATGTCATCAAGAGAAGGCGGTACAATCAATTGGCCTAGCCAATGGCCATCTACCCAATCTTTTTTATAAAATGTTGGGTAAGCCGTTCTTGCTATCGCGGCCACAATAATGACAATACCGGTCATCACTTGAGTCTGTGCTTGTGTATACAATCTATGCCTGTTTCATATTTTATTTAGTTAAAATATTTTTTCCTGCAATGTTATCACATTAACGTACCGATAAATAAAATATGTTTGTTTATCCTTATTGTGTGAATATGGTGGTAACATTTTCAGATGATTCGGTTCATCAAAACCGGTTCTGCAGTTTAGGCGTTAAAGCGTAATATACAGACAGACATACTGACAGAATTGTTTTACATTAGCGGAACCTCTCCACTAACACTTAAACTTTATGGTATTCATTTCGCGGCGAGCAGAAAAAGAATGAAATACGCCGCAATGGAGCCACAATATCATTTTGTGCCCATTGCGGTGGAGACTATGGGCAGTTGGGGGTCGGAGGCGAAGGGCTTAATCGCTGAGATAGGCTGCCGTATCCGCGAACAAGGCAGTGACTCCCGCTCCGGCTCGTTTCTGGGGCAGAGGATAGCCATCGCGATTCAGCGAGGCAACAATATTTGAATTTTAACCTAATTAATATTAATAACTTCTTACATGATGAAAAAAAAACAAATAAATTATGAATTAATCTTTATATTAAAAAATATCATTGAATACATTTTTTTTATTGAAAGTAAAAAATGGAATAAAGGGTACAAAAACTACAATTTATAATTTTAATCATCTTTGAACATCTGTCCCGACTGGCTATAAATAGAAAGGTCCGTAGTATATAATAGGGGCCCGTATAATTCCCAGGTATAATTTTCGACGTAGTGGAAGAATTTTAAAATTTACAGATTTTGAAGAGGCACTAAATTATTTTCTATTTAAAACGTCATGAATGAATATAATTATATTATGATTTAAGTTATTCTCTTAATTATTTTTTAATTTTAGTAAACGGTTATCAGTATTATTGAATAGATATAGAATTAATGCATGAAGAAAATGATAAAATATAATATTATAGTTAATAAAAATTGACAAATATTTATAATCATTGATTTATCGATAGTTCATCAACTATATATGGCGCGTTTTCGACCGGAGGCACCGGTTGACCTGAAGTGATGCTGTGACCGCGCGCTCTCCGCCCTCTATCTCGAAAACGGTTCACCGTATAAAAATTTTTTTTTAGCAATAATTGTAGAGAATTTTGTATTCTACAATATTGATATTAAATACATTTAGCAAAAAACCAAACCAAACATATAGGAAATGAGATATTTCCAACAAAAGCGCACAAAACCGATTTTTGTGACCTTTGACCTTGATATTTAATAGTTGCTTACACCCTACCATAGGTAGGTTTTGAGACAACTTTTAGGGTGTCAATATACTTAGTCTGGCCATAAATACTGTTACAATTAAAATAAGAAAGATATTACATTTGAATTTGGAATCTGTCATTTTTATACGATTGTTCATTGTGTTTTCTAATTTTGGCGCCAATACATTGTACACTATTTTGCTATATTAAAATGGAGTGGGGTGATAAAGAAAACCGAATCGTTGTGATTGCATTACACAAAGTTGGTATGGAGCCGAATGTAATTTTTAAAACTCTCCATACGCTTGGTATTAGTCAAATGTTTGTGTACCGGGCTATTAATAGGTACAATGAGACCTCCTCTGTTTGTGACAGAAAACGATCTGGCCGTCCACGTAGTGTTCGTACGAAAAAGGTGGTCAAAGCAGTAAGGGAAAGAATTCGAAGAAATCCTGTCCGAAAGCAAAAGATTTTATCTCGGGAGATGAAGATAGCACCCAGAACCATGTCGCGCATTTTAAAAGATGACTTAGGACTTGCAGCCTATAAGAGACGCACTGGTCATTTTTTAACTGATAATTTAAAAAAGAATAGGGTGGTAAAATCGAAGCAACTACTGAAGCGGTACGCAAAGGGAGGTCACAGAAAAATTTTGTTTACGGATGAGAAAATCTTTACAATTGAGCAACATTTTAACAAACAATATGACCGTATTTATGCTCAAAGCTCTAAGGAAGCTTCCCAATTAGTCGACAGAGTGCAACGTGGGTATTATCCGACTTCAGTGATGGTTTGGTGGGGTGTTAGCTATGAAGGAGTGACTGAGCCATATTTTTGTGAAAAAGGTATCAAAACATCGGCACAAGTGTATCAAGATACCATTCTTGAGAAGGTAGTTAAACCCCTTAACAACACCATGTTCAATAACCAAGTATGGTCCTTCCAACAAGACTCAGCGCCGGGTCATAAAGCTCGGTCCACGCAGTCTTGGTTGGAAGTGAACGTTTCGGACTTCATCAGAGCTGAAGACTGGCCGTCGTCTAGTCCCGATCTTAATCCGCTGGATTATGATTTATGGTCAGTTTTAGAGAGTATGGCTTGCTCTAAACGCCATGATAATTTGGAGTCCCTAAAACAATCCATACGATTGGCAGTGAAGAATTTTCCCATGGAAAGAGTGCGTGCTTCTATTGATAACTGGCCTCAACGTTTAAAGGACTGTGTTGCAGCCAATGGAGACCACTACGAATAAGCTTTTTATATTTTAAATTGTTTTATATTTATGTATTAAACTAACACACTGTAAAAGTAATAAATATTATTTGCAATAAAAAAAAATGTTTTTTCTTCGTAACAATATTTATGGCTAGACTAGGTACAAGTATTTACAGACTTACAGCTGGGTATCTCGAATTCCGAGGTTCTTGCCTAATTTAAGATTAAATGACTGGACCACCATCCCAAGGTTGCCTGGAAGAAATCGCTTCAGCGATAAGGCCGCCCATTGTACATTAAACGGTATATACATGTTACCTACTTGTCTCAGTTGTAAATGTATTGGTGTACAATAAAGTATTATCTATTTATCTATCTATCTATCAGTACTTATAAATTTTTACATTAAGTAATCATCATCATAATAGTGTTGCGTCCGAGGTCTTCACCTCGGAGCCCAGGGTCCGTCTGTAGGTTATTCCTCCTCCTCGTAGTACAGCCTAGAGCATGGTAGATAAACACTTGTGCCTAATTGATATACCACCAACCTAGAAATAAAAAGTTGCGTGGTTCCCGGCAGACTATAATTTGGAATAAATTTGGGCGTTAAACGACTTAAGTGCTCACCCACAGACTTAAATAATGTGATTTTAACCTCTTTGCTACAGCGAGCAAACCAACGGGCCAGCATGTTACACCTCACTGCCAACGCCCTGCGTTCCCTATCTATGTTTACATGATCTCTGAGATCCTCGGTAATATAGTTCGATACTCTAGTGCATCAGGGATGTTTACTGAAGCCAGGGTTGACTGTTTCTATGCAACAATCAGGAAGAGGTGGTGCGCCGGGTGCGGGCCAGCCCCAACAGTGTCCTGAGCATTATTGCAAGCAGGTTAGACTGCATATTTATAAATCGGTGTTGCAGGGTTTCCTCTTAAGTGATAACCTTGTAGCACTTTATGTTTATTGTTTATTGTAAATTTATTTTTATTTATCATTTAAATTTTATTATAATTATATTATACATAGCCATGTAAGAAATTGTTACTAACCCAATGAGCCAAAGATGATTTAATAAAGAAATGTTATTTTATTATTATTATTATTATAGTGACCAAGATATTTGAAGACACTCACTCTCTTCAATGTATGCCATATAAAGTTATGGGTGGGACACACAACTTTTTCACAGGGTTTTCACATGTTTGACATCTGATAGGTAAATACAGCCCAGACTCAGCCTCAGATGCATGGCTCAAGTCAGCAATAGTGGCCAGAATACGGCGCACGCTCACCGAGTGTCCGGCGTGGAAGGTGCCGAGACGGGAAGTCAGTGACCTCCGCCCCCCATGAGCACAGGCCTGGGGGTGACCGAGGATGAGTTGGGGACTCTGTGGTCCCCACACCCGAGGAGAGGGCCAGATCGGGAGAGATGGCTCTGGGTCGGCCGAGGTGCGAGGGATATGCCTATCAACCTCACCTACGGCAACCAAAACGAGCCACAGGCGTCGTGCGTTTTAGTCGGTTCGAGTACGACATAGCCTCTCCCGCTGGCTACGATGGGGGGAGGGGGGGGGGTTTAAACGTAGGGTTAACAGTATAAACATGATTTATTGTTTGTAATGAATTTTGGAGCCGAAAGTTTTTTTTTGTATCACTAAGGTGCCAGACAAGCACACGGCCCACCTGATGGGAAGTGGTTACCGTGGCCTATGGACGTATGCAACACCAGGAGTATTATACTCACGCTGCCGACCACGAAGAAACCTTCTGATGCCCCTCTTGAAGAACCCCATATTGTAGGTGCTTGGGAAAACCGCAGCAGGGAGGTAATTTCACAGTTTGAGTGTGCGTGGAAGGAAGTTTCTTTCAGAAATTACTAATATTCCCCTCTAACCCCCCAGCTAAGCTAAATGGCTTGTGTTAAAACTGTTAGAAGTGGGTTCACGTGGGTAGTGTAATGTGAGACCGACTCCTTAACCACAAAGATAAGTTGCTTTCCACAGACCCTTTGTCTTATATCTAACTAAAATCATGGATATTATAACTTGTATTAACCAACAATACATTATTGTCACAATAATTAATCTATACGAATATTATAAAGAGGACAGATTTGCTTGTTTGTAATCGATAACCTCTGAAACTAATGAATTTAATAATTCTGTCACCAGGCTATTTTAATTTGCTGTCTGCGGTCTGCATTAACACTAGACACAGGTCGCGCTGTTCCAATGTATTTTCAATTGGAATTTACAAAAACAACACCTCCTTCTATAATCCTATCGTTAGGATGTGCCGCACATATAACAAACTGAATCGGGCTGAGGACGTGGATATATTCAATGGTAGATTCTCCCAGTACAAGAAGGCCATATCAAATTTAGTGGGTGTACAATGACTATTGCCTATGACATTCGAGCAGCATTTTTATTTATACTTGTGTTTTTATGGTTTTTTTTTAAGTATTCAGTATGTATCTTTGAATAAGTTTTTAGTTGTATATTTTGTACGAGCATGGCGAGTATGTAGATGTATTTTCATGTTGTGTATGCTATATTTGGAATACTGTCTAGATCTTATAATTTATTTGATTGTATCCAAATGTTTTACCTTTGAGAAATAAATAAATAGTACCTATGCCTTTAGGTGGAACATGGAAGAGCAGTGCCTGGATGTAGCTTAATATAGAGTTTAATTAGGAGCCTGTGACACACATTATTATAGAAAGATTTCAGCCCCCTAGCAAAAAGTAGGTACAAAGTAGGTTTAACACACCGCATATGGGAGCTTTGTGAGAGAGCCACGCAAATAATCTATTAAGATAGGAAAAAACTGAATCAGTTCATGCGGAATTCGAACCCGCAATCTTTATTTTACAGGGGTAATGCTCTGACAACTGAGCTATCGAACCTCGCCCGAAGTCATCCAAATTTTCCTAAATATATCCGTCTTACAGCGACGGACAAAAAGTGTCCATAATCAATAATATAATCGATACATAATCAATTTTATTTCTTTTAACAAAGGTGTTAGGGTTAAACAATATGCTCTTCCATGTTCCACACCTAAAGACATACGAAAATAATAATTGTACATTTTTAAATAGTTACATAATACATAATATGTATATCAATTATATATTATATTAAACTAAAATAGAATGTATTAGAAAATTTGTTAAAGTGAAATGAAATTATGAATGTCAGTGAATGATTAGGATTGAAATTAAAGTAGGGACAAGATAATAGGTCACTTTTGACAGATGTCAGTTTTATATTCATAGCGAGGTGACCTGCTTAAAAACATCGATTAAATTAATGAATCGAATGAATCGATACAGACTTGAAACATTTATTATTTTTTCTTTCATAAATTAAAGGAGCAAAATAAGACAAGTACCTACGTAATTTAACAAAAAAATTGCTTTTATTCACTTGAACTATCGGAACTGCTATCTTCATCACTGCTGTCAGCACTCAGAGATATTATTAATTCATTTTCAATAATATTGTCTATTCTCACATCTCGTTCAAAATCTTGTAAAATTATTTTCTTTGTCTTCTCCACGACTTTTCGCCAGTCTTCTGTAGTGACTTCTGCACATGCAGTTTGTAGCAGAGTCATCATTTTAGCAGTACTGAAGCGTGGTTCAGTATTGTTCCGCGCTGCATGACCCTTTATTTGTGCCCAAATAAGCTCGATGGCGTTATACTGGCAGTGGTAGGGAGGCAATCGAATAACTTCGTGTCCATGCTCTAGGGCTAGTTCATCGATTACATAGCGGAGCTTGGACGGCTTAGTTGCTTTTACCAGATTTAACAACTCAACTTTTAATAAAGTTGGACTTGCCTCCACACCATTTCTTACCAGCCACGAGACAATTTCTTGCTTTTTATTTGCTTGAGTTGGTGGTTTATCAACTTGTACAGAATGATACGGAGCATTGTCCATTAAAATTTTCGATGGGTTTTCTAAGCTGACTAGCAGCTTCTCAAACCACTTTTTAAAAACATCAAAGTTCATTTCCTCATGGTAATCTGTTGTAGTTTTAGAGGCGAATGCGAGGAGGCAGTCTGGAATAAAACCTTGAGAAGCTGATCCCGCGTGACATATAATAAGTCGGGCTCCTTTTCCCGATGGAACTTTTGAGGTGGAGGCCGCTGTATCATCGGTCCATGTCCGCGCAACCGTATGGTTCGCATTCAACCATGTTTCGTCAATAAACACGACATTGTCCCAATCCGTAATTTTATTTACCTGACGTAAGAATGTTATTCTCTTCAAAATAATATCGTAGCGTTCTAGCAGGATTTTCCGCTTGTCGGATTTTTTAAATCTAAAGCCAATCGATTTCAAAACCTTTGATAGAGACGATTTGCCTCCAAAAAATAAGCCTGCGCCTTTTAACGAACTCAATAGCTTTTCCCGTGTAGGATATTCTTTTCTCGAGTAATATCCATAAATGTGGTTGCGAATTGCAGCAGCATCAAAATTATCAACGTCAACAATTTTCTTGTCCCTCTTTCGTTTTTTCGGTGTACGTAAAGTATTATCTTCTGAGCCTGATGGTCCGTATTTCTCTTTCAGAATTTGAGTTACTGTCTTCTTCCCTATTCCCAATGCTTCGGCAACGCGTTCTCTCGGTGGTTTCAATGGTAAAAGAGGCCCATCGTTAACTGATTCACGTCCAAAATAATTGTACAATTTCAGCACTAGTTCGCGAGATTGACTGTTTAGAGTTTTCCCCCGTTTCGACATAGTAAGACTGTAATGTTTTTCTTGTTTAATAATCGTTAAGCAATCGGAGTCCAATTTATAGCCAGGTAAACGTAGTCAGTAAGATCAGTTCAATGAAAAAGCCGGATCAGAAGAAAATAACAGAGAGCACACCAAAAACGCACAGTCACTTCGCACAACAACAAAAGACTGCGTCATCATCATGTTATGGCGACATGACATGCGTCATCGACAGGCACTGGTGTTGCCAGCAACATCCACCTAAATTGCACCCAACATCAATGACCTTTCTATTTAGTTATTTTTTTGTATTTTTATAGTTAGTTAAAAGAATAATAAATATGTATAATTAGGTTTTATTATAATCACAACGTGGTTATAAATTTATGGTGATTTTTCTTCACAAGTAATCATTGCATTCGATTCAACTTACAATCCTATCAGCTTTCGATTTTTAGAGTAACATCCCTAGTGTTTAAAAAGAAAAAGGGTTGACTGACTGACTTTAGATCAGAAATTGTTTATTATGTTTAGAATGGTTTATTAGTGAAAGCAAATCGTAAAATTACTCGTATCGGTCATTATTACAATAAATATGTAAACGTAATTGAAAAAAGTTAAGCAATTGTGCAGTTCTTATTTTATGCCCGCCGTTACAAGGTTACGTTGTTGAATTTTGATGAAATGTCAAAAGTGACCTATTATCTTGTCCCTACTTTAGTGTTGAAATTACATTACGTCAGAGGCTGTCATTTTAAAATTCATCGGAAACTACATGGCACTGCCATCTTTTTTTGATTAAATCATATTTATCGAGTTAAATAACGTGAGTTAAGTTTAATATTTAATTTAAATATGCAAATATGCAGTGCGAATGTTATCTCCAATGAACACTACGATTTAAAACATTAAGTGATAAAAGTGTACATACCGAAAGTGACTGTTTTAAATACTACAAAATTTTACAAAATCAGTGACGAGAGTGACTACATAGTGCAATATCCACACGCATTAGATAAGTTCCGAGTCCAGGCAAGACTATTTAAATAAACTAGACTCAAATTTTTAAACTATCGCGGTGTGAATTCTTAATTATACATAATTCATAATTATACAACAGTAACTTCCATGATTTAATTCGCGAGAAGTCCCGATACCTTCTATAATTATAGTAGACTCAATTTCATTAAACCTGTATACGTTAGTGAAAATTTTTATTTGAATTTTGACACTGCAAAAGCACTGTGTGTGATAATAGCAGTATTTCGCTGCACTGTGACATCTAGCGGTGAATAGTGGAACTAAGGGAATTAAATTATAAGAAGTATAAAATATCACAACAAATTACACTCTCAGGATTTTGATCAGATTGGTTACTTTCATTACAAATAAATTATGGGAATGAAGAATATCAACCCTATGGCGAACTAATGATATCTCATAATAAATTAGACAAAGTGACATCTGTATCAGAATAAACGGGATATTTACCATGTTTCATTATTTTGAGTTTCCGATATTTCGGCGCTGTTGCAAGCACCATGATCACGGAGGAACTGGACTTGTTGAGTGACGAAAAAACGTATAAGAAGGTCAACTACAACCCGACTGCAAGGACCAACCGAAGCACGGTTCGAATGATCAAGGAACATCAACAGGTAATCGGTGAAGAGGTAGTGGCACACCTGCTGCGACCCAGGAACCTCCAGCCCCCCAAACTATATGGTCTGCCTAAGATACACAAGCCAAACACTCCCTTGCGGCCCATAGTGAGTCAGATTGACTCGCCGACCTATGAACTGGCCAAACATGTGGCGAATATCTTGCAGCCATTGGTGGGTAGGACCATGTCGTACGTGAAGGACTCGAGACACTTCGTTCAGATTTTGCGTCAAACTTCGGTCAATGATCAAGAAGTGATGGTGAGCTTCGACGTGGAGTCCCTATTCACAAATGTTCCCATCACAGACTGCTTGGAGATCATAAGACGAAAAATCGCAGAGAACGGAGTCGCTAAAGAATATGCCGACCTTGTGCAACATTGTGTGACCACAAACTACTTCGTATACAGAAATGAGTACTACCTACAGATAGATGGAGTAGCGATGGGCAGTCCGGTGGCTCCAGTTGTGGCAAACTTGTGGATGGAACATTTCGAAGCCATAGCCATACCCACCGCCCCAAGCATCAAAATCTGGAAACGGTATGTTGATGACATTTTTTGTATACTGGAGGGGAGTGAGAATGTTGTACAACAATACGTGGCCCAGTTCAACAACATCCATGGAAAAATGAGCTTTACGTACGAAATGGAAAAGGAAAGAACCCTTGCCTTCCTTGACGTGAGGATCGGTGTTCGTGAGGATGGGTCGTGTAGCCACTCCGTGTACAGGAAACCCACTCACACTGACCGCTACCTGCATGCCGACTCACATCATCATCCGCGCCATCTGAATTCGGTAGTGACGTCGCTTACTGACCGCGCATATAGTTTATGTGACGAGGAACATTTACAAGAAGAATTGAAGCACATAAGCGGCGTTCTACAAAAGAATGGATACAATGGACGGATAAGACCACCAAGACTCACCACAAATAAACCCCGGAACTATAAGGTGGAAAGACAGCCAGCCTTTTTACCCTACATCAAAGGAGTGACAGATAAGATCGCTAACATCCTGAAGAAGGTATCTGTCAAAACTATTTTCACTCCTTTTAAAAAGCTGTCGCAATGCCTGCGCTCACCCAAAGATGGCTCCCCATTGGACAGACCGGGAGTGTACAAGATTGACTGTAGCTGTGGCAGTTCTTATATAGGACAAACAAAAAGAACGGTTACATGCCGAATCAAGGAACACATCAGGGCAGTCAAAAACAATGAACCGCATAAATCTGCAATCGCTCAACATTTATTGGAGTCCGGTACGAACCACTGGATCGAGCTACATAACCCTCAGATGCTTTCGACAGAACGCCACTATATACCAAGACTGGTAAGGGAAGCAATTGAAATAAAAAAGTATAAAAATTTCAATCGTGAGGATGGGTTTCAACTGCCGAACGTCTGGCATCCAGTGGTCCGTCTTTGCAAAAACAACCGGGAACAAGCTAAAACAAAATCGCGAGTGGATACAGTGAGCATCGTATGTCGTGAACGTGATCGAGATCGGGTTCGAGTTTGTAGTGAGAGTGAAACCAATAGTAGTGCAGATACGCGTAGTAAAAGAACTCGAAAGAGGGTAGATCGATATAATTACTCCTAGAAGAAAAAACTTTTTCTTTGTTCACCGCCACTACTCCAGTTCCTCCGTGATCATGGTGCTTGCAACAGCGCCGAAATATCGGAAACTCAAAATAATGAAACATGGTAAATATCCCGTTTATTCTGATACTGATGTCAGTGACCATGATAGTTTAAATACCTATAATATGACATCTATCGATTAATATCGTAACTTTGTTTTCTTTTTTTTTATTTAACTATCGGAATACATATTTAACAAAAAAATAGACTTAATGTGCCTCTAAAGCTACTGGAGCTTGTGTGCGACACATGCGATTCTCTATTCAGTATAAAACATTACAATCTTATAAATAAAAAAAGGAGAAACCATAATCGTCGTAAACAAAACACCTAAACAGTTTACAATTAAGCAGTCAAAGCAGTACCCACAATTCCGCTAAAAGATAAGACTTGAGCTTATATTTAATGTTCCTCACATTAATTTTCTCTCGCATGAGGGTAGGCAAAGAATTGATAAGACGCGGTACAAGGAATGTACTCGTCCGCTCGCCGTAGCAATTCCTCGCCCCCACAATAGCCAGGTTTTTTTGTGCGACTCGTCGTGTATATACAGGATGCTCCACTTTGTTCTGTAAATTTTTATTAAAGAATTGTTCTTTTAGAATATTAAGTTTTACTTTTTCGTGTATTGGAAGGTTTTTACAGAGTTTAAAGAGTTTGCGATCCTCAGTGCATTGGTTTCTAAACTTAGGTGGCACAATTAATTTTAATATTCTGAGCTGCAGATTATAGATCGAGTCGAGGTAAGTTTTGTAGGTTCTACCATAGCTTGTTAGGCCATAGTTAATGACGCCGTCAATAAATGCATTGTATAGCAGAAGTCGAGTTTTAAAGGGCATGCGATTTTTTATAATATGCATTTTAGCCAGCATCGCACGTAGTTTGTCACAGACACGACTGATGTGAGGTCCCCAGTTAAATTTACTGTCGATTACCAGACCCAGATAAGTATGAGTGTCCACCTGTTCAATATTAGAGCACGACGTGGTATCACAGTTCGCTAAGTGATTATTACTGCAATTATGTAGGCAAATATGGGAATGAGCTACTAACTCATAAAAATGATAAATTGCTAAATCATAAAATTGCCAACAGATGCCACTGGCTGTTATTTGATCTTAGTACATAATATAAAATGTTATTATAATATTATAATTCGATATGGAAATGCAGAATATTACGACCCATCGAGGAAAAAAGCAAATAAAAGTTTAGATGGGAAATAGAAAATAGAAAGTTTAGCTTCAACTCTTCACATGTCAACCGCATCTGAGTCAGACTACCTGGGAACAAGTTATCCAGACCTCTCTACAGGAAAATTCCATGAAGATGTTGAACTATTTAAGGAAGAGATTATGTAATTAAAAAAACAAGTAGAAAATGCTCACTCTGACATAGACATATTGGACACGAAAAATGGTATTTTTTTTACGTTTTGGTTGCCGAAGGTGAGGTTGACAGGCATATCCCTCGCACCTCGGCCGACCCAGGCCCATCTCTCACGATCTGCCCTCTGCTCGGGTGTGGGGACCACAGAATCCCTAACTCGTCCCCGGAAACGGGTAGGCGCGCCAGGACTGCTTCTGCCAGGGTGACAGGCAGCTCCACCAGCTACCCCTAGGCCTGCGCTCGTGGAGGGCGGAGGTCGTTCATCGACCTCTGACGCCCGAGTTGCCTTCGTACGCGGGCAGCTTGGCTTGCGATCCTTAGTCGCTTCCGCTGCTGCTCCCGCCCCGCCTCCTCCTTCACGAGCATTACTTGCTCGCAGGAGGCGCCGGCCGCCCACGCATACACATAAACTCTCACTCCTAGGGCTGCCACCAGCTCCCATCTCGGCGTCTCCCACGCCGGACACTCGGTGAGCGTGTGTGGCCCTGAGTCCTCGCTCGCGTCGTAGTGATGGCACTCGGACGTTGGCTCTTTCTTCATCCGACGCAGATACTTTCCGAAGCACCCGTGTTCAGTGATCACCTGCGTCAGACGGTACGAGAGGCTACCGTGTGGCCTCTCTAGCCACTCCCCCATGATGGGTCTTACCACCGCTACTACGGCGCGCCCTGCGCTTGGTCGCCCAAGTCGTAGCTCCCATTCCGAAAATGGTATTACTTGAGAAACAGGTCACGGAACAGAACCAACAACTTACACGTCTTCAGGAAGTTGTCACTGGCCTCACGAGTTCTTCCGAAAGCACAGTAAAAGCTAGATCCCTGGAGAAACCTAAAGAACGTCAGAGGTCACAACAAAAACCTCTGTCAAATAGGCATTCTCAAAAAGGCATTGAAAAAAGTGGATCAAAATCACGAATTCTGTGAAATGACAATAGACACCTATAATAATCATGGACCATCTATCAAGGAATCTACAGCAATCCATACAACAAACACTCGACCTAATATATTGATAGCTGGAGATAAGCAGGTGTCGGGGTTAGCTTCAATACTCGTCTCTTCTAGAATTAATACCGAATATGGAAAGTATAGTATATCGTCTACCATTAAAGTTCATTAAACCACATGCGGATACCAAAATAATATTTAAACCTTGTCAGCAGATACCGTATTCAAAGGAAAACTATTTGGTAATTTGTACTGGAGAATGTAATCCAAAGTCAAAGTTCTTTATTTGTAGAATATGGTACAAAAAATGATGTTTAAATCATACACATAGTGTCGGATCACATATTCTGCCGGTTCTGGCGAACAAAATTTTACATATTTTTAAGTTTAATTAAGTTACTAGGTAGGTACATATGTTATCATGTCAGTTTATAGTAATACATCATTCAAATTTGTGAGTTCAGATACAAAATTTAATGTATGTTAATATTAAATATATATTTCATAAATTTAAATTATAAATTAAAGAAGAAAAAAAAATGTAATAGCACATAAACATTACTAATTATCAAATACAACAATCCACACAATATGTCAGTTATATCAACATTCAAATTAAAATACACAATTTATAAAGTTAAATAACTCAAATAAATGTCTATAGGCTACGCTTGTATTCACTAATATTTGAGCATGTCCTAATATGTTTTGGGATTTTATTATATTTTCCTTGAGATATTTTTATTAATATATACAAGGAAAAAAATGATACAATTATAATATTGTCTACACTTTTGTAAAGTCAAAGTGACAGTCTAATCTATTAACTCGCCCCCCATCGTACCTGGTGCAAAGGTGCCCATGACGCTGGCGGCATTGCCCCGTTGAATGGCTATGGCCAACCGTTGCCCCAGGTACGAGCCGGAGCGGGAGTCACCGATTTTGTCCCTCAACCTGCGCCCTAATTCGCTCACCAGATTCTTGGCATCGGTACCCTAACTACCCATTGTCTCGACCGCAAAGGGAGCGAACATATAATGTCAATTAATAAGTATTAAAAAATGTCAATAAAAGTAAGTCAAATCAAATTATAATGTTATCAATGTTCAATGTTCATTCATTAATAGTCTCTTCAGCAAAGCGCTGTAATTTTGCCAATGTCAAGTAAATTGTAAATGTTCATAAAATTATTAATGGCGAGACGCCAATGTCAAGTTTTTCAAAAAATTTCACCAGAGCCACGTTAGCCACGCCAGTGAATTTGTTGCCGTGTGTCCACCCTCCACGAGATTCAGGTGGTCGATCAGGACGTGTGGTTGGATTTTAGAGGGAACTTTTCTATAATGTTATCAATCAATAATAATAATGTTGTCAAATAAATTCTTATGTCACAAGTTGTCATTTAAGAAATCTGAAACTTTATAGTATGCTCTCTGTGGTAAGAACTTTTTCAAAGCTATTTTAAATGCGTTGTCACTCATCTCCTTCCAATCCATAGGCAATTTATTTAATATTATAGGCGCCATACATATAATACTTTTGCGCATAAGGGCCGTCTTCGCCTTGTGCAAACGAAGCCTGCTATTGTCCCGCCTGTTTCGCGGAGCCGCTGCTTCCAAGGTCGGAAACAGATGAGGATTACATTTCACAAAACATTGCTACTTCAAAAATATACATGCTTGGTTTTGTTAAGATTCTATATTCCTGGAATAAGGTAACGTACGAACTAATAGGCTTATTAAAGTTATTTCATAAAATTAATGTAATTATACTAAATGTAATTAGAAATAAATCATTAAATGAATGTATGTTAAATGATACCTTAAAAAATTTTTGTAATCATTTTGAAAATTGTATATTCTTAAATATTCATCTTAAGGAGGTAGGACGCGACGGTGTTGCCGTCCTAATTGAGCAGTCCGACTGGGGAAGTACCTCCACCCTACAGAATACCACGGCTATAATAACCAGAGCTCACTGGAGAGTTTTTGTGCTGTCAGTGGGAAGACTTGTCCTGATTTTGTGTTCTGCACTGAGGGCATATAAAATCTCTGTTCTTACAGGGTCGGCAGCACAGATGTGACTCCACTGGTGTTACACACGTTCATAGGTCACGGTAACCACTTTCCATCAGGTGGGCCGCGTGCTTGTCTGCTATCTAAGTTGGTTGGATTACGGTACGGTCATTACGGAGCGGTATCTATTTAATACTGAAAAAAAGCGTGCACGGCGCTGTTATATTAACAAATTTATCAAAATTATAGGTATTTAAACTATCATGGTCACTGACATCAGTATCAGAATAAATGGGAACAAGCAAGACAGAAAAAACAACCGGGAACAAGCTAAAACAAAATCGCGAGTGGATACAGTGAGCATCGTATGTCGTGAACGTGATCGAGATCGGGTTCGAGTTTGTAGTGAGAGTGAAACCTGGTGAGGGTAGATCGATATAATTACTCCTAGAAGAAAAAACTTTTTCTTTGTTCACCGCCACTACTCCAGTTCCTCCGTGATCATGGTGCTTGCAACGGCGCCGAAATATCGGAAACTCAAAATAATGAAACATGGTAAATATCCCGTTTATTCTGATACTGTTATCAAAATTATATATAAAAATTCATTATTTTATATTTCTAAGCTACAATGATTTTACTTTGTATCTTTTTCCTTCCCCTCCCCACTCTTCAGAGCACGCTATTGCCACTGCAGGACAATCTCAATGTCCTAGGTATGGATGTTCGCTGCAACCTGAATAACAAAAATTACGTCGAAAGTATCATCAAAACAGCCTCGCGTAAACTCGGAGTCCTGAACAGAGTGAGACGATTTTTCACGCCGGAGTCTTCTATACAAGACACAAATTCGCTCCTGTGTGGAATATTGCACGTATCTCTGGGATGGTTCAGCAAAGTACTTACTAGATGCTCTCGACAGGTTGCAGCGACGTGCGGTCCGCATCATTGGGAATCCCGAGGTCACCAACACCCTAGAACCTTTACAGATGCGTAGAGATGTTGCGTCCATGGCAGTATTTTACCGTCTGTGCCATGGTGAGTGCTCTGATGAGGTCTTCAAATTAGTCCTACCCTCCCCTTTTCTACACAGGACAACACGTGCAGGTCTTACGCACACGGTGCAGAACATCCGATCAAGAACTAAGCGGTTTGGTGACTCTTTCCTCAGTCACACCATTAAGGCCTCGAATGCATTACTAGCTCACGTATTTCCTTCTTCCTACAGTCCCGGGTCCTTTAAGCGGGACGTGAAAAAGCATATGATGAGGCTGTCAAGCTGAGTGTCATCATTGTCACATGGTATGTGTAAGTAATGGTGACCCCCTTTTCTGAGACTTTGCCATCAGCTTACCATCAGACAAGGCGAAGTCTTATTGACTGTGTAAAAAAAAAAACTTTGATTAGACAATAACTTTTATATTAACCCATTCTTGTTTATTAAGAATTTTCTACACGTGGTATAATAATTTGATGCACATATGTGACCAGCTAGGATATTTTATTAGTCACTAAATTCTTATTCTTGGAAGTGGAGACCCTGTGGTAATTAATACACGGTACGATATAGAAAGCAGAATTATGAATCCCAAATGAACTTCAGCTATTACAAGGTTTTGAACCTGCATCACTATGAATGGCGCATTCTAATCCAGCACCATTAGCCACCACACTACGGTACCTACTATATACAAAATCAGTTGAAATTTGTGACTACCTTTGTCTTGTGTATGCGCTTATATCGTTAAGTTTTCTCACGTTCTTTGATTTGTTGAAGAAAGTCGTATTACTTGTTTGTAATTTTAGTACACTTTTTCACATTTTTATCATTCATTTATTATATTCTTTATTGTACGCCAATTAAAATTATTCATATTACAGAAATTGAGAAGACAAGAGCAGTACCAAGGGCGGCCTTATAGAATCCGCTAGATGGCGCTATCTAGTCAACACATATAAAAAAGTGCTCCGCAAAATTTATTTTATTTTATTAATTCGCAACAACAAAACTAAGTTTTCACGGGATTAATTAGTGTATTATAGATCATTGCTCTGGTGGAAGTGTTATCTAACCGTTGACTACAGTTATTTTTGAACAACACAGTGAATTAAAGTGTAACTTCGGCAGTGAAATAAAAGCCTCAAAACTAAAGTGATCAGGCATAGCTTCTACCCATGAACGCAATTAGCATTTTAATTATATAGCCTCAAGCAAACTATAAGTATTAACTATAAAGTGCAATAAAATAATAAATAAGAACGACATCTAGTGATAATAACTCGAACGGCAATCGATAAGTGAAAGATGCCTTTGAAAGCAAAAATAGTGGTACATAAAAGCAACAAGATGTCGCCACTTGTAGTCTGTCGGGCATGTAAAAGGCAAAGAATCCGAAAAGACACTGTGACATGTACAGTGTGCAAAAACCACTATGACTATGATTGCATCGGCGCGGCAGTAGGCGCAAAACATGCAAAATACATGAACATAAGTGCTTGGACGTGTGGCGAATGTAAACAAAAATCGAAGGAACGAAACACACCTGTTACTGATCAGTCATTTGTAACTCTGAGGAAGAAACAAAGCTCACTATGTCACAAAGAACTCTCCCCGGTACGCTCAACTAGCTGCCCGGCAGATGCAGGGGGCTCTCCTACTGATTCGGATATCCATCAGGAGGACCTTCTAGCCTCGACATTGAACATTACTACTACTACATTAAACGATACTGTAGGCATAACTGATCAGCCCTTATCAAGAAGTATGGACTGCAATGCGACTGATCTACTGACACTACAGGAATTGCAGGATATGCAAGAATCCTTACAAACACTACAATTGGAACTAAGCAGCACGCAGAATGAGCTTGAAACCATTATTCTCGAAAACAATGACCTTCGCGAACAAAATATAAAATTGAGAAAGGACAACAACACATTAAAAAATCTGCTAACCGAAACAGTATGCAAAACACCAATGAGAAAGGGTAAATATTCCCTACAGCGGATAGAAGTAAGTGCTTTATGCACACCATCCCGGCGCTCGCAATCGGCAGTGACAGACGCCAGTGGAATGGTCGCATTGATGCAGGATACCATCGTGGACTTGGAACACCAATTGAAAGAAGCGAGAATGGAAATAGATGTTCTCGGCGAAAAAATCTGCACGCTGCAACAGTTGAACCAGGCAACTCGTAGGGAAAATGTTATCTTATATCAAAGCAATTCTGCTGCAAAAGAAGAAACCACTAGCTTTCATATATCGAACGAATCAAAAAATAAACTGTGCATTTTGACTAATTTAAACTTCTATGGTTCGCGGAATATAATTGATAATACTTTCGGGTGCCATTTTGATTGTTGTAGGTATGTACTTGCGAACTGTACTGTAAAACATCTATTAAGTAACATTGACGGTAAGTTGCGAGGCTTCGGTATGAATGACTACTGCATTATTATGCTGAGTGGCAACGAAATTAAATATGCAGACAGCAAGGATTTAGTAATCACTATAAGGGAATCCTTAAAACATATAAATTACACAAATATTATAATATGTACTCCAACATACATTTGCGGGGCCCCTATATATAATTATAAAATTGAATTGTTTAATAGCCAGCTGATTCAGGAGCTGTCCAGCTCTGCTTATGCGTATTACTTTGATACCAACAGCTACCTCTCCTTTGACATGTTCTCGATCAGTTCAGGTCTAATAAACAGAAATGGCATGAGAACTGTTTATAAGGCAATCATGGATAACATATACAAAGACATATGTATATATGCCCCCTTTCGTACCGCAACTAGAAGTAAGCAAAACCTTTCCCATTTTTTTCTTGAATAGTAATGAAACTAGGCAAAAACCTATCAAGAAAATAAATAGTATTAAGAAAAAAAAACCCAGAAATAAAATACACGTTATGAAAAGTCTAATGTACTATCAGAACGTAAGGGGTTTACGTACTAAGACCACCATTTTCTACAAAAATATGCTTTGTAATTCCTATGACATTGTAACTCTCACTGAAACATTCCTTAATGGTTCGGTAAATGACGTTGAATTGTTTCCGCCAAACTATACTGTACTGCGGAAGGACAGGCGCGGTGACACTGGATATGGTGGTTTATTGCTGGCTGTTAAAGATTGCTATACAGTAAAAAGGATAACTGATATAGACGGATTAACTGATGACAAGGAAGTGTTATTTGCGTTAATATCAAAGAAAAATGTTAACTTGTGTTTATGTATTGTGTACCTGCCGCCTAGTTGTAAGGCTGAGCAGTATTTGGATGTACTATCATGTATAGAGAACGCCATTAGTGCCTACAGTGCTCATAGGTTCGTGGTAGTGGGTGATTTTAATCTTAATTCCTGTTCCAAAAAAACTGTGTCGCAATTTGAAATGTTTTTGGAATTCTGTAGGCTGCGGCCTTGTAGGGATATTTACAACAATATTAAGGATAAATACATCCTAGACCTGGTTCTAACCACTGACGATCCTAAAAATGTCAACATAGTATCCGATATCGAGCCTCTTGTAAAATTAGATACCGGTGCAGAACACCCTGCTCTGGAAATATATTTGACTGTGTTTAAAACTAATTTAGTAATCAATCCCCCTTCTCTACCGGTGCGCGACAGCTCGAAGTACACTGGCCCCGAGTGGAACTTTCGCAGAGAGGATTTTTATGGGCTATATGCTGAAATTACATGTTTAGATTGGAACGACCTTTTTATGCAGACTGACATTAATGTAGCTGTAGATACCCTATACAAAAAGTTATACGGTGCAATCAGTAACCACGTCCCTCAAAAAAGTATCCCGCACAGTCAACAATATATATATCCAACATGGTTTACTGGAGAGATAATACATTATATAAAATTAAAGCATTATAATCTAATAAAATTTAGGCAAAATGGATTGGAATTCAATTGGGAGCTATATAAATATTATAGAACTAAAGTCAAGGCTCTTATTAATAGTGCGTATCAAAGTTATTTAAATATCGTAGGCCAGAAAATAACTAATGATCCTTCTAAATTTTGGGAATATGTTAGGAACAAAAAGAAGAACAGACAGCTGAGCAAGGAGTACACGTATAAAGGTAGAACAGTTCAGGGACAAGAAGCTACTGACTCCTTTGCAAGCTACTTCAGTTCTGTTTTTCACAAAAATATTCCGCAATTAAACCCACAGATGGCGGATCATAATGCGCATGGTCACCAGATTAGCATCCCACAAATCAATGGGGCTGACCTCAGAATTGCAGCACGGCGTCTCAAATCAGCATCGGCGCATGGACCGGACAACATACCTCCTTTCATCGTTAAGGATTGTCTATCGGTCCTCGAGGAACCACTACTGTACTTATATAATCTTGCCCTACAGCAGTGTTCCTATCCTAGTGGTTGGAAAGTTTCGCGTGTTACGCCGGTTCCCAAAAATGGGACATCAATAGATGTTAGTAATTATAGACCTATAGCAATATTGTCAGTATTCGGTAAATTATTCGAGGCTGTCCTCAATAGACGTATCACATGTCAAGTGCGTACTCTTTTGAATGACTCGCAGCACGGTTTCCGTCCAGCGCGCTCCACCTTAACCAATCATATAAACTTTGTAGATTATTTAAAAACAAACGTAACGTCAGGCTGTCAAGTAGATGCGGCATACTTTGATTTCGAAAAGGCGTTTGATCGCGTAGATAATGATATCCTCCTAAGTAAGCTTTCATCAATAGGATTCGATAATCAGCTAATGAGATTTATTGCTGATTATCTCAAAGACAGAAGACAGTATATTAGACTGGGAAACCATAGATCACAGGACTATTATACGAGGTCAGGGGTCAGTCAGGGAAGTACTCTTGGGCCAACTCTGTTTCTTCTCATGATTAATGATCTACCTAGTGTCCTCTCCCGATCGAAATGTCTTATGTTTGCTGACGATTTGAAGTTGTTCACATCAGTCGGGAGCATTGATGATTGCGGGGCCCTACAGCGGGATATTGATGCAGTTGCAGAGTGGAGTGCAACTAATAAACTATCATTAAACATCTCGAAGTGCAAATTGATTACCTTCACGCGGTCCCGTTCACCAATAGTGATGTCGTATACGTTGTGTGGAAAGCAGCTTGAGCGTGTTACGACAATACGAGATCTCGGCTTAACGTTTGATTCAAAGTTAAACTTCCATGAGCACATAAATGAAACGTGTAAGGCAGCCAATAGATCACTGGGGTTCATACTTAGGACAGCATCCCAATTTAATGACGTTCATTTAGTAAAGCTCCTATACTACGCGTATGTGAGAAGTAAATTGGAATACAATGTCATTGTATGGAGCCCGTATGAAGTGACTTATGCTCTAATGATTGAAAGAATACAGCGCAGGTTCGCCCGGTATCTTTACAGGCGCTCACACGGATATTATCCTTTTCTATATCCCTCCATGTTTGTCATAGGTATGGTAGGTTTGGTAACCCTCGAGCTGAGGCGAAATTTCATACACGTAGTGCACTACTACCTGGTACTGAACAATAAGGTAGATAATCCATCAGTCATGGAATGTATACATTTCTATGTGCCAGATAATTATATGCGTGCCACTGGACGTCGTCAGCATTGCCTTCTCGCAAAGCCACCGACATGGCGTTTGGCTCAGGCTGCCACTTGCCCCACCTCAAGGGCGATAGATTTAATTAATGGTTTGCTACAAGCGAATCCAGATATAGATTTATTTTTTGACAACATATATCTAATGGCAAAAAACGTCTTATCATTTTTTAATGCACCTTCGTAAGGTGTTTTTTCTCTGGTACAATTAATATTAGTATTGCAATTTATTAGTTATTTTAATATTGACTCTTCTAATTAGT
This sequence comes from Eilema griseolum, assembly GCA_963662185.1. Taxonomy (NCBI): domain Eukaryota; kingdom Metazoa; phylum Arthropoda; class Insecta; order Lepidoptera; family Erebidae; genus Eilema; species Eilema griseolum. Next base: position 9,276,631 of record OY759259.1, read on the forward strand.
TGACTTTTGATTATTTAGATTACTTAATGATTGTTTTAGATTATTATTGATTAATGTTCATTGGGAATATTATTTGAATGTTTTTATTGCTTGATTATATATTGTAATGAATAGCTTATTATTTTCAAATTGATTACTGTAATTATTTGTAATTCTAATATTAACTATTCTAATTGTTTGTTATTTTAATATTTGTATTTGACAATTGAATTGCATGGTATTAGTTAAATATTAATTAGTATAACATTATAAGCGCTTTGGTGCTATTTCACTGTAAGCTTGTATTGTCTGTGGAAATAAATAAATAAATAAATAAATAAATAAATACTTTACACAATTTCTTCCAGGCAACCTTTGGATGAAAATGTATGTTAGTTGGAGTATTTGGGAGTTGTTGACGTTTAATAACAAACAATTTAAAAATTTATAAGTAGGTATATTATAATAGATATACTTAAAATATTTAAGAATTATATAAATACAATATACTACCATGGAATGGAATGCTTTGGCATCTTTAGGACTAGTCTCCCTCGATGATCTTAAACATTTTTCATGCGTAATGGAAAGGAACTGAAAGCGATCTTTTAAGTAGAAAGGTTTCAATACTTGTGGATTAAACAAGATGTTGTATAGCAGGATGATGTGAGTTCCGGCGCAATCTAATGGGTAACGACTGTAGCTGCGAACGGAACTGTGATACATGATGGAACTTGCGCAGACCATATATAAATCGTATACAGACATTCTGTAGACGTTCTAGTCTGTCAAGCTGGTTTTCGGTCAGATCCAAGTAGCTGACATCAACATAATCAAAAATAGGGAGGAGCAAGGAGCTTGCTACTTCACTGGGAATCGTTTATTTAAATATGTTCGCGTTTCATAGGGATATATCGTTATTTTACTATTTACACAGTTTTTTAGAAGTATAAAACTTCTGTAAAGAAAGAAATGATAAAGAAAATATTTTTATTTAACTTAGCTTAAACAAATATGGACAGTAGCCAAGTAGAATATGTTCACGCGCGAGACACGTGTGCAACCGGCAAACGGCGCGGCGAGAGGTGCAGGCGGCACGGATCGGAGCCTCGTCACTTGACCACCGAGCGGCGCGCACGACACGACCCTCCCAGTACATCCATACCGAGTTGATGTGTTTTTATTACGTTTATAAACAAATATAAAATACTAGCTGTCCCGGCAAACGTCGTTTTGCCATATAATGTTAAGGGTGGACAACCCTTAACATTTAGGGGGATGAAAAATAGATGTTGGCCGATTCTCAGACCTTCTCAATATGCTCACAAAATTTCATGAGAATCGGTCAAGCCGTTTCGGAGGAGTTCAAGTTCGAACACCGTGACACGAGAATTTCATATATAAGATTTACAGTCCACTGTTCATTATTTTCACCCGAAGTACATTATAACCCGAAGCCCCAACAGAATAATGACCGCCTGTCAGCCTAATGCTGTCCGCATTGTGTTCAGGCGGACAGCGCTGGTTTACAGAGACGGCCGGACATTACCATCATGATACACAATAAAAAAGCATTACAAAAAATTTAAATAAAATAATATGTAGGAAAAAAGAACTGGCAACAATTTGACACTGTAGGACGCTTCCGCTAGCGAAATGTCATCAATGTCAAGTCAACACCGGCGCGAGCGAATGTGGCTATGCCACGCACGCCTGCATCGCCGTCGACCGTATTACTGACACATCATTTCCGTACATAGTAACTAAATCGCAATACGGTACCATGTGCCATATTATAATAGCACGCTATGTCGAGATACCCATCGGGCAGTGTAGCAAATGCAATGTCGATTAAACTTTGAGATTTGTGAGCGTCATTACAAGAATAAATAAAAAACAGCGTACAAGTCAGCACACAATATTTAAGTTCACAGTAAACTCCAATGTCACTATATTATATGTTGAGAGAGTATCTACTGAATAAAAACTATTCCACTCTCTTTTATTAAAATAATTAAATATTTTGTAGCACTTTTTCAGATGTATAGACTAGACAGCGCCATCCTACTGTTTGAGAGTACGCATACTGTCTTCTGCTCGAGGAGCTAAGCCATATACGTAGTCGTACTGGAAATTAACGTTTTCAAGGATTGGACCTTTCTCGAGTTTGTTCTCCGTAGGTGTGACCTGAAAATTAAAAGCATAAATATCATATGAATGTAATCTAGATATTGAAATATCCATATTTCCATAATGCAATACTCGATGCGAACTCTGGCTCTCTGTTACGCTTTCACATCTAAACTGCAGAACCGATCTTAATGAAATTTCGTGCACGTAGACCTTTTATTATAAAAAAGAAGGTAAAGGGGTTCAAAAAGGAGATGAAAGCTTCTGTGAATTCTCGTCATATTTAAGATAACCTGATAAAATTTGGTACATAGACAGATTATAGTATGTTGCAGCAGTCCAGACTGCCATCCGTTGCATAAAGAACTAGAAAGCTGACGGACCCGATGAAGTTCCCATCGAGGCTTGGAAGGCAATCGGTACCCGTGGTGTGAGCATCCTCGTAAATCTTTATAACCGCATACTCCTCACCGATAAGAACCCGGGTCAGTGGAAGCTGAGTATCATAACGCCAGTCTTCAAAGGCAAGGGATCGGTGCAAGAGTGTGGTTACCGCGGTATAAAGATAATGTCTCACACCAAGAAGCTCTTCTTACTTGACGTTAATCCCAGTGGCCTCCGAAGCTTTCACCTCAGAGGCTGAGTTCGCTTTACTAGTCTACCTACGGATTAGGCTAAACTTCAATATTTTCCGTGAAGCGACTGCCATTTGACCTCCACAACCCAAGGACGATATCGAAGCATTGCAGCTAGAATAGTTGTTGGACATTTAACGACTGCCATAAATGTTGGTATGGCAACCGGGACCGAAAGCTTAACGTGCTCTCCAAGACACGACCAGACCAATGCAAATGCTTATATAATGGGTACAAATATTTGCACTGAGCGGGGATTGAATCCGCACCACCTATATAGCAGCCGCGTTGACTACCGCCACGCCACAGAGGCTGTCAAACCATGAAGCTCTTTGAGAGGATAATCAGCTCCTGAATCTGACAAATGAAGTGTCAGTAGGTTTCGTTTGTACCGGGCTTGGGACCATAGATCCATCGTTCGCCTTAAGGATCATCGCGAAGAGATACAGAGCGAAGAAGACGCTTAAACATGCGGAAGGCCTTCGACTGTGTTCCTCGCACAATGATCTGGTGGGCATTGCGGTCCAAGGGACTTCCAGAGGCATGTAATGACACCATCCACGACATGTACCACGAATTCGGTTCCGTGACTCGTACCGCTGTTGGCAACACGAAAACTTTCCCCATCACCGTCGTGCTACATCAAGGATCCTTCCTTAGACCTTGTTTATTCTGCGTAATACTAGACGCTTTGTCATCCGATTGTGGAAGAAAAAGAGAATAACGGTCTGAAGCAGCTAGACATGGCGAAGACAGAATACTTGGTGTTCAGCGAAAAGATCAAACACACGATGATCTGTTCGAGCGCACGAACCACGCTCAGCTACGTGAGCCAAGTGGCGGACAATGACTGGCGGCAAATGCGATTCTAAAATGCCATTATAGACCTGCCCCTTCAACTGGGCAGGTCTATAAGACGATCACTAAGCCTGTCCTTTTACACATTTGCAGGCGAAACTGTAAGCAATAGCTAATACATAATTAATTATTTGGCAATACAACTTTTGTCTGTGGCTTTTGATTTGTGACTTTGTGGCTTCCGGCATAGAATAGGACCACTCCATCTCTTCTCGTGGATGTCGTAAGAGGTGACTAAAGGAACACCAAAAGACGGGTAGCGGCGTCCTTTGTGATATATCCTTACTTAATACCGCGGTCGCCAACCCGTTTGCCAAGCGTGGTGAGTATGGCAAAACCTTTATATAGACACTTAGAAGAAAACCAGGTCCCGAGTAACGGCGGGGCAGGGGGTGCGAAGAATCCCCCGCAGTGATTCGGCTACCACCTCAATCGGAAACTGGCCTTGGTAACGCACAACGTTGGCACGATGAGGACTAACGAGAAGCTGCTCGAGGTGGAAGAAGAAATAAGCAGGTTGTACTGGGACATTGCGGGGTTGTCCGAAGTAGGGTCTCTTCGCGATTAACTCTTTCTTCAAAAAGCCACCCCAAAGAAAGTGAACCTGGCTAAGCTCCGCTAACATGGCATATGAGATTGGCTACATCTTGACGACAAAGAGGCAAATATTCAATGATGTCTCTGTGATCAACCGTGTGAAAACTTGAAGACGGAGAATTGCGGCCTGGCAACGACTACGGTAGAGGTATTTAGGGAGGTCTAATTTTTTTATGGGCAGCTATATACATTTGCTAAACAGCCGGCTGCCATGGTTAAAGATCCAAGAGTCAAGCTTACCCGACATAATACCGAAGACATCCCAGATATCAGCCTGTACGAAATTAGGACCTCAAACAGACAAAACAAAACGCCACTATATTGGTCCGAGTACAGAAACAGAGCACGAAGCCCATCCCACTGAAAAGGGGCGTTAGACAGGGAGACGTTATCTCTCCGAAACTTTTTACCGCAGCCTTGGAAGATGTCTTCAAGCTACTGAACAAGAAAGGACGTGGCATCAACATAAACGGCGAGTATATCACTCACCTTCGGTTTGCCGATGATATTTTCACTATGGCAGAATCGCTGGGAGCTTTAAACACTACATGCTAACATGCTCCAAGACCTCAATGGAGTAGCCGAACAGGTGGGCCTTAAGATGAATATGGACAAGACAAAGGTTATGTCAAATGTCCATGATGCGCCTCTACCCGTGCATGTTGGGGACTCAGTCTTAGAAGCTGTTGACGAGTACGTCTAAGTGGTTCAACTGATCCGGGTAGGAAATTCCAGCTTCGAGGACGAGGTACATCGACGAATCCGACTCGGCTGGCAGCGTTCGGGAAGCTACGAGATGTATTCTCGTCCGACATACCTCAGTACCTGAAGACAAAAGTCCTTAACCAATGTGTGTTATTAGTGATGACTTACGGATCTGAAACGTGGTCCCTCACTATAGTCCCTCTCTCGTACATCTCCTAAAAAGCTCTAAGTCGCTCTACGAGCTATGGAGAGGGCTATGCTTGGTATTTCCCTAAGGGATCGCGTCAAAAATGATGATATCCGTAGGAGAACAAACGTAACCCAGCGGATTATCTCGTTGAAATGGGCGGGACACATAACGCGCAGAACAGATAATCGATGGAGCAAAAAGTTCTGTAATGGCGACCGCGTACGGGCAAATGTAGCGTGAGATGTCCAACGGCCTGGTGGAAGGACGACCTCATCGAGGTCGCCGGGAAGCGCTGGATGCGGGCTGCTTTAGATCGGTCATTCTGGAAGTCTATGGGAGAGGCCTATGTTTAGCAGTGGAGTGTGTGTGGCTGATAATATATAATGATGATGAGGACAACTTTTGCCAGGTGAGCTATTAATATTACAGAATCTGAATTTTGTGAGTGTATCACCGTCGTTCATATCAGTACTTACTGAATTCTCTTGAGACATTATCTCGAGCGGCTGGTTCCCGTCAGTCTGAAACAAGAGGATATTTTAGGCATAAAATTATTTGTTAGCGTGGTCACTGTTTGGAGGGCAGTTTCATTATTTACAGTAAAATATATCTGAAATCCGAAAATGTATATGAGTCTTTTGGCATGCTGCATATTTAAATACCACCTGAGGGTGTTGTACCAAAGAGGGAACTGATGATCAGGAGCAGTTTATTAACTGCGTTAGATGCAGTAAAACATACCACTTTCTTTGTCTGTCAATCCCAGAAATACCCAGTGAGTCCGATGCTTACGGTAAATGGAAGTGTCCAGGGTGCATTCCCAAAACAGCGAGAAAGGACTCCCCCTCACTACGAAATGCTTCTACTACAAGAGGAAGTAAGCGACCAGCTCTCAATTCTCCACCTAAATTAGCTGCGGTCACTGCTGAAGACGTACGATCCATAGTGCAGGATGTAATAAAGACTGAGTTTGCTGTAATGCTACAGAATATTAATAAAACTATTGTTAATATCATAAATAAGGAATTGGAACCAATAAAAAATGATGTTCAAGAGTTAAAAGAGTCGTTAAATTTTCATACTAGTGAATTTGAGAATTTTCAGTCTGAACACGTATCTGGAATGAACAGTTTGAAAGACTTAAAAAATGAAAATTCACAATTAAAGAACACCGTTTCTGAGTTACATCAAAGGCTGAATTATATGGAGCAGCAGGCTAGGTCAAGTAACCTTGAGATACAGTGCCTACCAGAAAATAAAATGGAAAACTTACTCACGGCGGTCAAACAATTGGGTTTTCTCAATTCACAATTGGTGAATTGGGTGGTGGGGAGTGTGTTAGAGGACAGTGATATACTGCACTGCACTCGAATAGCCAAACTCAACAATGCAAATGGCCGTCCCAGGTCCATCGTGGTACAGTTTTCATCCCCGAGAACTCGTGATCGAGTGCTGGCCGCTGTTATTGAATATAATAGAAAGAACCCAAAAAGTAAACTGAATAATGCAGATTTAGGACTCGCTAGTAATAAAACTCCAGTTTACGTCATCGAGCATCTATCCCCTACCAATAAAGCTCTTCATGCGGCTACAAGGCTAAAAGCCAAGGAGAAAGGCTATAAATTTGTTTGGATAAGGAGCGGGAGGATTTTCGTAAGGAGAAACGAACATGCCGATCATATCTTAGTTAAAAGTTTGGAATCTTTGAATAAGTTAGTGTAAAGATTAATTATGGTATGAATTTTGCATGTATTTTTCTTGCATTCTTTATTTAAAATTCAACCACTTACAAGTTTACTATCAAAATTGTGGTGGTTTAAGAACCAAAACCCACACAGTGTGTCGTAATGTATCTTGTTGTAATTATGATGTGGTTATTATCTCAGAGACATGGCTTAATAGTTCTGTACATAGTAATGAACTATTTGATGATAGATATGTAGTTTATAGAAAGGACAGGGAGACCTCTACAATAGCAAATTACATAGAGCGTGATAAGGAGGGGGGAGGTGTTCTTATTGCAATTAAGAGTAAATTTAAATCAAAACGCTTGAAAATCTGGGAAAGTATTTGTGAGGATCTCTGGGTACTGATAGATGTTCCTGGATCGCGCTCTGTTTGTCAAGTGGTTTTTTGCGCAGTATACTTACCTCCTCCTGTACCTAGCCACGTTCTTGAATGTTATATGGACCATTGTAACGCGGCCTTTGAAAATTTTACAGATTCACTTGTGTGTATTGTGGGAGATTTTAATTTAAGTAGTATTAACTGGAAATTGGTAAGAACCTCATCTACTGATCTTGTATTATGTAGCAAATGTGAAAAAATTATAGATTTTATAAATGTCAACAGACTGAATCAATGTAGTGAAATTACCAACTCATTTGTACGTAATTTAGACCTTGTACTTTCCACAAATGCCTTAACTAGTGTAAGCGAATCGATCAACCCAATAAGTAAAGTTAGTGACCTACACCCCCCTCTAGATATTCACGTTCCTCTGAATATTGAAGCAAGTCTTCCTTATAGTAAGACCAAAGCTAGACCTAGTTTTCACCGAGGAAATTACCAATCGGCAAAAGTTGCACTACAGGAAGCTAATTGGGACGAATTATTTAGGGGAGCGGATAACGTTAATGAGATGTTAGATGTTTTCTATGAAACTCTGAATACAGTCATCAAACAGTTTATTCCGTTGCGCAGCCATAGTAATACTAAATTTCCTCCGTGGTTTAACAATAAATTAATTAAGATGTTATGTGAAAAAAACAAAATTAGGATCCGTTATAAAAAGTACAAAAATCCACGAGATGCAATATACTTAAAAGACCTTGCAAAACAGTGTGACAGTTTCTCCACAGAGTGCTATAATAAATATATTACCTTTCTTGAAGAAGAACTTAGAAACAATCCCAAACTTTTTGGACTCATGTTAAGGCTAAAAGAGGAGGATCGAGCTCATATCCATTTGCTATGACTAATGGATCGAAAACCACCTCAAATGGTACAGAAGTATGTAATCTCTTTGCTGATTACTTTTCCTCTGTCTATGGTGTTGACAATAATTCCCATCATAGTTGTAATTCTGAATACTTGCAGTCATTGACAAACTATAGTACATGTTTAAATAAGCCAGACCTGGATAGTAAAATTGTTCTTAAAAAGCTAAAGAGTCTGGATATCACAAAAGGTGCTGGTCCGGATGGCATACCACCATTATTTATTGTTGCCTGTTCTGGCGAGTTGGCACAACCGCTCTCACAGATTTTCCGTAAATCATTGGATTCCGGAGAATTTCCCTTGAAATGGAAAGTGGTAAAGGTGGTACCTATTCATAAATCTGATTGCAATGCAACTGTGTCTAATTATAGACCTATATCAATCTTATCTACTTTTTCTAAAGTATTTGAGTCATTAATATACCCTCATATTCGAAACCATTTAAAATTATACTTAAGTGAAAATCAGCATGGGTTTGTTGAAGGTATGTCAACAGAGTCCAACTTAGTTCCTTTTACCGAATTATTAATTAGAGCTGTAGATGCTGGCCACGAAGCTGACGTGATTTATACCGACTTTAGCAAAGCATTCGATAAGGTTTCCCACAGCATTTTAAAATACAAGTTACGCGCGTATGGTATTTCTGGGACTCTGCTTACTTGGTTAAGTTCATATCTTCATGAGAGGTACTTTTTTGTCGTGGTTAATGGCTTTGAGTCAGGATTACAAAGGATTACTTCAGGTGTCCCACAAGGCTCGCATTTAGGACCCGTGCTATTTAACTACTTCATCAACGATATCTCGACCGTTTTCCAACACTCTGATACTTTCATGTTTGCAGATGACCTAAAGTTTGTAAGGGTAGTTAGATCTGAGGAAGACTCAAAACTTTTACTTTTAATTTTTACAAGTGACATTGATAGACTTTTTCGGTGGTGCACCAATAATAAAATGCAGCTCAATTCTAAAAAATGTTATCATATCAAATTTTCTCGAAAAATGAATTCAACAACATATGACTATTACATTGAACATGAAAAAATAAACAAAGTGGATCATATTCGTGATTTAGGCGTATTGTACGATAAAAAAAATACTTTTATACCTCATATGAATCATGTAATAAAAAAATCTGCGAGAATGTTGGGCTTTGTATTAAGAAACTGCAAAGTTTTTAGAAATAATAAAATCAAAACAATACTTTTCAACAGCCTTGTTAGAAGTATATTGGAATACTGTAGTACTGTCTGGCGCCCTCACTATGCTACACACACGTTGCGCATAGAACGCATACAGAAACGGTTTGTTTGGCATCTTGCATTCTCAAATGGCTTGGCTAAGAAGATACGTTCATACAAAGGTCGTCTTAAGTACTTTCACATGAATTCCCTGGCAAGTCGTAGACTTTTAAACGATGGACTGTTTGCATGCAAAATTTTCGGGTCAAAAATAGATTGTCCCCAGCTTCTTGGTTTTATCAAGCTGCGTGTTCCGGCCAGGCTCCCGCGCTACTCGATTACACCACTTGTACCACCACTTAGAAGGACTGTTCTAGGTGCCAATTCCCCATGTTCGAGAATGTGTAAGGTTATTAACAACAATAGTGGTCAAATTGATCTTCACTTTGACTCTGTGGCAAAGGTTAAATCTATCCTCTTAGGCTTACCCGATTTTGAGTGAATTATTAAATTCAGCTGTTTAAAAAACATAGATTTCTCTTTCTGTCTAATTAAACAGATTATTTTATTATTAACAATTGATATTTATAGTAATATAGTGTAGTGTAAGGGTAACTTACTGTATATAGAACATGTAATTTGATACATGCGGTGTTTACCTATAATTAATTGTAACATTATTTTTTGTATTTTTTAATGTATTTGGTGTAAGTTGTTATGTTAACAATTGTTGGTAGACCTAAATAAATAAATTAAAAAAATATATCTAATATGAACTATGATTTGATTTTTCTATAAATATTCATATTTCCATATGCGTGTAAGTATAAGTTTTTTTTAATTTATTTATTTAATTAAATTAAATACAAAACATTCCTCATAAAAATGCCACATAAACTCATTAGAGCTTTTCCGTGCATTAGTGCCATCAATGTTCAAACAGATTACAATAATAACAGTTTTTTATACACAAGCGAGAAATTGTAAGAACTTAGGAGGTAGAATACAAAAATGAATGAACGCGTCGACGGCGGCCACACCGCGCCGCACCATCCTGCGTCGCTGTGCCTTGGTGATATTATGCATTACTATACCTATCAAATTCCATCTTGTCAAACAGACTTGTGCAGTCACGGAGAATTGCTTAACGATGGTGATGTCCCTATTGGCCACGAATCCGCTACGTACGTTATTATTGGAACTAGGGATTGCAATTACCGTAGATTTTTGAATACCGGTTAAAAACGGTATTATACTTTTTTTGTCGGTAGTGCCGGTAAAACTTGTAATGGGTATGTATTTTTTGCTTTGATAATAAAGTAGAGTATGACATGGTAGTGAACGTGTTAAGTTAGAGTCTGATAGTTACTTGATACCTAACTCGTTTAAACGTTAAAATTTATGCATCGCAAATGTTAAATGGCGAAAATGAACGATACGCAAATGTTGCCATGTGGATCAATCAATTAGCCTATTGCAGTCCACTAATGGATATCTTCTCCTAATATGCCCCATATCTGCTGATCCTCTGCCTTCCACTCCCAGTCTGTCCCAGGCACCTTTTTCACGTCGTCAGTCCATCTAGCTACGGGCGTCCTACCTTCCGTTTGCATCCTCGCGGGTTCCAGTGTCTCTGTGTCTCTAATGCTCGTTTAATTCAACGGCCATCAGTCCTTCGACAGATGTAGCCAGCCCACAGCTACTTCAGCTTGCTTATTCTGTGAGTTATGTTGATAAATTTAGTTTTCTTTTGGATGAACTCGTTTTGAATTCTATTTTCCAAGCAAAAGTACGACGACTGCACGACTTTTAGGTCATAGACTAACCCCACTGCACCGTAAGTCGTAACAAGTAGGACGCACAGGTTGAAGGCCTTTGTTTTCAGTCATTGTGAGAAGAAGACTCGATGTACGTTGAGCTTAAAAGTGACATTGAATGAACTTTATTTAACAAAGTACATTAGATTGATGAAGTTTATATCACGTGGTCCACGGTATGTAAATTGCTAACACGAAATTATCAGGAGTTCTCAACATGCCCCCGGGCGTTGAAAGTTGTGCTTTCAACCATACTCCGATGCCGTTGAGATAGGTAATGGATATATCTTGTTGAATGATCTTCGGATGACTCTACTAGATGTTCTGATGTCAGCTACCCTGACAATCCCGTCATATCCTGAATGAACACCAACTACTCTTCCCAATCTCCACTTTAGATGTGGAAGATTCTCCTCCTTTATGACTAACAAGGAATCCAGTTTTAGTCCGTCTTTACTAGAAAGCCACTTAGTACGTTGCTGCAACTCTGCAACCGTACTCCTTGCTCCATCTCTGCCAAAAATGCTGCAGAGCTGCCCAATCCGTTGGTAGCGAGACAGATGAGTAGCAGGATGGTCTTCATAATTGTCCTGTGGTAATGCTGTGAGTGGTCGACCAACAAGAAAATGACCTGGTGTCAGCGGGGTGCAGTCAGCAGGGTCCGATGACAGCGGTGTTAGTGGACGCGAATTTAATATCACCTCGATTTGAACTAAAGTGGTGTATAACTGTTCAAAAGGTAAATTACAATTGCCCATCACTCGCTGTAAATGATATTTAGCAGACTTGACGCCCACCTCCCAGAGATCACTGAAATGAGGGCTATACGCGGGGATAAAATTGAAATTAATTCCATCGTTGGCCATGTTTGCACTAAGAGAACTATTAGTAGACTTTAAAAATTTTGACAGTTCGTTACCAACAAATGAGGTACCGTTAGGTATCGGAGTAGATGTTACTGGGTTTTCCCCTGCGAGCAATAAATCTGTTCAAAGCTAAAAGATATGTGTGGCGAGTCAAGTCACCCACAAGCTCCAGATGAACAGCCTTTGTGGTGAAACAAATAAAAATGGCAATGTACACCTTTACGAGTCTACATCCGCGACCCTGGCGACTAGCGCACATAATAGGGCCGGCATAATCAACGCCTGTACTCTCAAATGGATAACCTCCTGATAGAAGACGCTGACTGAACTGGCAAGTTACCCATCAATGGAGCAACGACCTTGCCCTTCATGCGATTGCACAGAATGCATTTATGATAGCAGGCCTTAGCTAAGTTACGACCTCCTATAGGCCAATAGGTTTCTCTAATTGACGCTAATAATTGTTGAGGACCTGCGTGCATTAACTTCTTATGCTCGAAATTAAATAGTAACTGGGTTAAATGATGATTGGACTGTATATATACTGGTAGCGCAATTCTCGCCACGTGAGCTAGTGGACTGTATTTCGCGGGGGGTGAAGTTAACCGTTCCATTGACGCTTTACACAACAAACAAGACAGGTGATCGGGTTGCCGCGGATGTGATCTAGGCAATGAATGCAACCCGAGAAATTAGGAGAGGATGCACTAACCTTCACGACACCACGTGTTTTCATCGCAGCCGGTGCACGGATCTTCTCTTCCTGGCTCAGGAGCTGCCGCCCACATCACTAAATCACTTGAGGGACACACGAGAGGCACAATCCGATCGGTAACGGTCCATGAAAGCGGTTAAAATCCAACAAACATTATTAATCTCTAAGAGTCGCGCGCGCGGCGGCCATTGTTTCCAGTTCAATAGTGCGAAGAGAATATGCGTCTATTTGACAATTGAGCCGCGCGGAAACTATTGCTATCTTTCACTTAGAGGTAGTGCGGGAGGGAGATGGGTATAGGGAGCGTGTGTTCAGCGCCAACCAATTAAGACGATTCGAGTATGCAACTACTGGCGCCACCATTCCCCCCGGCTTGAAGGGTTACCTTCAAAACGAAAAATGCGGAACAAATCTAAAGTCTAATCTAAATCTAGGTTTGGGAAATAACAACTAAAATATAAACCTAGGTTTGAACTCGTGCCTACTGCTGGCTAGGCAGAGGGCAGAGGCGAACAACCGGGCGCAGATACGATCCGGTTGCAGTTTTAACCCGTACAACACGAGTTATCCCGCGGGAATCGGGAAAAACTTCCTCTACTACTCCTAGAGGCCAATGTAAAGGAGGCGCATTCTCAGTCGTAAGGACTACCACCGTACCTACAGTAATTGGGTTGGATGGAGTATTCCATTTTTGACGTGACTGCAGCGTGTGCAAATAATCGGTTCTCCAACGATTCCAAAACGATTGGACTAATTTATCTAAAAGAGCGTGACGAGTTAGAAGGTGCATTCTATCGTCATCAACATCTATTGCGGGCAAATATTTTAGAGGAGTCGTATTTAAGAAGTGAGCTGGCGTCAACGCTAATGGCTCTGACGGATCGCTAGATAGAGTCCGACACAGCGGACGCGTGTTCATCACCGCCTCTACTTGAGCGAGTACGGTACTCAACTCCTCGAACGAGAGAATCTGTTCGCCTATGACGCGAAACAGATGCGACTTAAGGCTTTTAATATTCGCTTCCCAATTACCACCAAAATGACTAGCTGCAGGCGTGTTAAAGTACCATTCAATGCGATTTTCGGCTAAGATGTGAGCGAATTCACTTTGGTAGTACTTAGACCGTAAGAATGTGTGCAATTCCGAAATACTACGTCGGGCCCCTACATAGTTTGTACCGTTGTCCGAATACATGCGCTTAACCGGACCACGACGCGACAAAAAACGTTTAAAAGCGGACATAAAATTTTGCGTACTTAAATCACCGGTCAACTCTATATGAACCGCGCGAGTTGTCATACAAATGAACAAACAAACATAAGCTTTCGTGGAGCGAATGCCACGACCACGAGCAATGGTGACTTTGAAAGGCCCAGCAAAGTCTGTGCCGGTGTGTACGAAAGGTTTTGCGGATTGAACAACACGACAAGAGCGATGATCGGCCATTTCAGGCGCGATAAAACGCGGGCGGAGTTTAAAACAAGGTACACATCTGTGTACTCTAGCGCGAATCAAATTACGAGCGGAAATTATCCAGTATTTCTGTCTCAAAATAGACATTAACAAATCGGGACCAGCGTGACAATTCACCTTATGATGATAATCTACTAACAAATCTAATACGTGGTCCTTACGCGGGAGAACTACTGGATGCCTTTGTTCAAATCCTAAACTTGAATTTCTCAAACGACCACCTACTCGAATGAGTCCATCTTCCAAAAATGGTTTCAAGTGTCGGAAAGAACGACTACAAGGTTTGTTAAATTCCAAATTTTTAAATTCAGAAGCAAAATAACATTTCTGCAACTCGCGAAGTATGACCAATTCAGCTTTATCTAAATCAGCGGCGGCTATATGACCGCGCGTAGATAAAATTCTCAAAAATCGGCCTACATAAACAACACAACGCAACAGCCTCGACCAAGACGAGACGCGATTAGCCAACAACAAAATAAGGGACTCTTCACGCGGGACCGATACAACAAGCGAGTGCTTCTTCTCCTCGGGTGGTTCGGAAACCGTAGTGGGATTGAATTGACTAACTGGCCACTTATCTAACGCGGCATGAATCCAGGACGGTCCACTAAACCACAACGGGTGATCCAAAATTTGCGAAGGAAGCAATCCACGAGAGAGACAATCGGCTGGGTTGTCGGTGCCAGCAACGTGAAAGAGATTTTGTGGCGCTAATTCCGATTGAATTTTTGCCACTCTATTAGCGACGAATGTGTCCCAACGATGGGGCGAAGAGTGGGCCCAACACAAAGCGACTGTTGAGTCTGAAAAAGCTAAAATTCTACTAATATTAATGCGACTACTACAAGCATTGGCGATAGAGGTGATCAATCTAACTAACAATTGTAAAGCGCATAGCTCGAGGCGTGCCAGAGAGACGACCTTACGGGGAGAGACCTTTGATTTCGCGCTTATAAGGCTAATTGAAACCTTACCTACATTCGAGACATGAAAATAGACTACTCCTCCATACGCCTTCTCACTAGCGTCCGCGAAGCCTACTACCGTAACAACACTATGTTGCGATATACCTACATGACGCGGAATTTGTATTTGGTCAAGCACAGAAAGTTCTTTTCTAAAGCGAGCCCACAACTTAGCAATGTTGTCGGGCGCGGTGTCGTCCCAATCACAATTGGAAAGCCAAAGCTCTTTTATAAGTAGTTTGGCGTACAAAACGACAGGAGCTACGAATCCCATTACGTCCCATATCCGTGCCACACACGACAGGATAATGCGCTTAGTACAAGTTTGCGGGGTCGAACTAATTTTCAAACTAAACGTATCAGATGCGGGCGACCAGCTTAAACCAAGCACCTTGTGCGTATCACTTTCATCGAATTCCTTAACCGAAGACAATCGGTGCGACGGTGGAATCGACTCTAACGCAGTTTGCGAGTTGCTCGTCCATTTCACGAGATCAAATTGACCAGCCTTCATGAGACTTATAACTTGAGCGGCCGTCTCGACAGCCTCTGCCTCGCTATCTACACTATACACGAAGTCATCCATGTATAAGCCAGTCTCAATGGTGGCTCTCGCTTTCGGAAATGCATCGCCCTCGTCAGCGGCCAACTGCTTGACGGTGCGAAGTGCGTGAAAAGGGCTAGATTTAAGCCCGAAGCAAACACGATTAAATTCGTAAACCATTAAAGGTTCTTGCGGTGAAAATCTATACAAAAACCGTTGAAACCTACGATCGGATTTGCGCACTTCAAGGCACAAAAACATTTGTCGAATATCTGCAGAGAGTGCAACAGCGAATAAGCGAAAATTTACTGAGATGGGTACAGGAAGCTGTGTTTCCGCGTCAATGACTTGAACTATTACTATAGCGAAAAATATAAATTCTACCATCGGCGCAACCATATACTATATAAAATAGGGTGCCGCTTATTATACGAAAAATCTGATTTGTCGAGACGTTCTCCGACACGCATTACGTTATTATTATCTAAAAACACATTAAATTTAAATAGAATGCTCTTTTTTGGTAAACCTTGTTTATTTAAAAGGAGTTTATGCTATGGAAAGAATTCCAGCTGACTGTAGTAAACTAATACGTTTAATGCTTGCCTTAATTCGTCACTTGATAATGATTTATTACAGGGATCTCCTCGACATAACTTAATGAACTTTATAACATAAGCCATTGACCGTAAAAGGCGTGAATAATTGGAAATAATTAATACCATCTGCTTATGCTGGTATCAAAATCACTTCCAGTATGCTAGGACAACCGCAAGCCGTTGGATATTCTGACGCTTCTCGAACTTGAAGAGTTTCGACCATTAGCTAAAACTGACCATGGACTAGTAAAACCACTGGTAATCATGACGGTTGATGGAGGACCAGATGAAAATCCGCGCTATCAAAAAGTCATAGGGTTTGCTATACAACACTTTGAGTGACATGTTTTTAGCTACCAATGCTCCTGGAAGAAGTGCGTATAACAGAGTAGAGCGCACAATGGCTCCTCTTAGTCGGCAACTGCCAGGTTTAATATTGCCTTATGACCATTTTGGGTCTCATTTGGATGAACGTGGCGTTACAATTGATGAAAATTTAGAAATATCTAATTTCAAATTTGCAGGAAATGTTTAGCTGAAGTATGGAGTTCAATGGAAATTGATGGCTATAATGTTACTGCAAAATATGTTGGGGCAGGTGAACTACATCTTCCTGATTTTCCTGACATTAAATGGTATTCAGAAAATGTGCGTGAAAGCCAATACTTGCTTCAAATTGTAAAATATAGAAATACAGAATGCTGTCGTCCAAGAAGTGGCCCATTTAGATTACTAGACAACCCATTTCTTCCACCACCTGTAAAAGTAAAACAAACAGTTGATGACTTGGTTTTGGAAGAAGGAGGGTAATTTCTTAACCTTCCAGTAAATTTAGCTCTACACTTAAGTGCTTCACTCAAAGATTTCCTGCAAATGCCCTACGATTATTTTGGTCCGACGGTAAAATCGAGGCTATCAAGTTGAACATGCAAAACGTGTGGTATATATCATGCTTCCGTCCAGTCACTAAATCGTCACATCCATAAAAAAGTAAACACGCACACTGATAGGAAAGTTAGACCTGTAAGAGTCGCTGCTCGTCGTGCTAATGAACTGATGTGCATTATTCATAATTTAGAGCACCATGATGATGAATGGCTTGATCAGAACGACGTACACATTCGAAAATCGGATGAAAATGAGCAGACTCACAATACTGAGCTGCAATCCAAGCAATCCAATGTCATCGAAAACTTAGAATCATGGATTCGGGTTTCATGGACTGAAGACTGTTAATTTGAATTTAATGTGTGTACCAAAAATTAAATAAGTTTATTATGTTTGTAAGATTATAATATTTTTGTCCCTTACTCTATGTTGAATACCGTATCAATAAAATCTAATCTCTAACCTAAATCTATTTTCTTATTTTTAAAATTATTACTATTATAATATTTTAAAAAGCCATACAGTAATTGAAAAGGTTTACGTAAGCATGGGGGAGGGGGTAAGAGCTTTGCTTACTTTTGCTGACAAGGCGGATGAGGGGGGTAAATAATTGTAATAAATCTGCTTACTTAATACTTGAATGGTCCCTATAAACCGATTTTGATTTAGTTTTTCTTGTTCGAAAGGTGAATTAGTCGGGAGTGCTCTTAGCTATTTTTAATGAAAATCGATCCCAGATAGTAGCCGCAACAAAATGGCGAATTACATATTTTTCACAAATCCCACGTAATGGGTAAGCGGCAGGATTCGCTCCGAGTTCACAATCGATCAAGTCTCGAATACAATCAGGAAAATACGACTCCATGATGATGATGATGATGATGACCGACATTTGTAATCTTACGATGATCATCAATCACCATGTTATCACCACCAACAGTGGCGTGTAACCACTTTGACAAGTAATAACAGTGTATACGAACTGTGAAAGTTTGTACGTTGACTGTACTTTCAAGTATGTTATATAATTAAATGAACTAAGTAGCCACTCAGCACGACTGAGAAACATACTTGTTTCAAAATATGCGAAACAATTTATACTTCTCACTTTCTCATTTTAGGTAGATAATTATTTACGACGATTATTTTATAACGCGAAGATGTCAAGTGCACGTGTACACACATAAACACTGGTAACTACTGAACTCACAAGACCGACTACAATATTGTTTAGTCATGTCGCGACACCCGCGTGCTCCCGAACGCGCGCAAGCTCTCGCTACGCTTGCAGCCCGGGGCTGTCGCGCGATGTAGTCACTTATCTCAGTAGTTTGGGCGAGTGACGGATGCCTGCCTAAGGGAGAATATTTAACATACCTTTCGGTTTCGTTTTTTCATCTTGTATACAATGGTGAACGCCGTGACCACACACATCAACGCACCAAGCACTCCCACCGCCCATAGCGGGAAGTTATCTAAACAAAATGCATATTAATTTTATTATTAATACATAAGTGCGCTGCATATGGTACGATTGTGAATGAATGTGTGTGCGTGTGCGTGTGCGTGTGCGTGTGCGTGTGCATGTGCGTGTGCGTGTGCGTGTGCGTGTGCGTGTGCGTGTGCGTGTGCGTGTGCGTGTGCGTGTGCGTGTGCGTGTGCGTGTGCGTGTGCGTGTGCGTGTGCGTGTGCGTGTGTGTGTGTGAGAGAGAGAGTGTCTGTGTGTGTGTGTGTGTGAGAGAGAGTGTCTGTGTGTGTGTGTCTGTGTGTGTATGTGTGTGTGTGTGTGTGTGTGTATGTGTGTGTGTGTGTGTGTTTTTTTTTTTTTTTCGAACCTTCAAGCGGTGCACTCTGGGTAGTGGGGACGGCAGTGTTTCTCATAACAGGGAGAGACGCTGAAAAAAGAAGAAAGAAAGAAAGAAAATTTATTCATTGACGTTTTGGTACTTAAAAAACAATAGCTTATTCATTATATATGTGTTCATAATATATGTACGCCTTTGACTAGCAAATGGCACAGTGGAAAGTGAGTGAGATGCGGGTTGGTTCTCTAAACACAAGCGTGGAGATGACAGGAGGACCGCCTATGGGGTCTGAACCGACATTTTCTTCATTAATGTCATTCTGTTCTTTGTTTTTTTTTATTATTTATTTATTATATACTCCATTAATTCATTACTAAAGTCTATATAACAAGGGATCAGTACAATAGGCGGCCTTGTCGCTTTAAGCGATCTCTGCCAGGCAACCTTGGGATGGTGATAAAAGTTGCAGGAATGAGTGGTAGATGTTTGGCGTACTTTTACAATAGAAATAGTAATTACATAGGTATATTATATTTAATATACACAAAAATATAATATACATAAATATAATACATATACAATATATTTCAGACAATAACTTAATATAGTAAGCATGGTATATAAGAGCATTTTCACAGTGACAAATAGTGCTCTCTCACCAAAGTTTTGAATTTATTTAAATTCTGAGCTTTTCTTATGTGTACTGGTAGCTTATTCCACAGACGGATTACCGTAACTGTGAAGGATTTGTCGTAAAATGTAGTTTTATGTGACGGCATCCTTAACTTTAAGTTTTCTGATGACCTTAGATGTCTCAAATGAGTATCATGTAGGAACTCAAAACGTCTCTTAAGGTAAGAAGGAGTTGTAGGTCTGAACAATATATGATGTACAGCTAAGAAAGAATGTGAGCATTCCGGCAAAGTCGAATGGGTAGCCACTTAAGCTCTGTTCGAAACTGCGAAACATGATTAATCAATCAATTAGCCCACTGCAGTTCACTGCTGGACATAGGCCTCTCCCAATGTGCGCCATTTTCTCCGATCCTCCGCCTGCTGCATCCAGTCTGTCCCAGCCACCTTTTTCAAGTCGTCCGTCCATCTGGCTAGGGGGCGTCTTACCTTTCGTTTACCTTCTCGTGGTCTCCACTCTAGAACTCGTTTGCTCCAACGGCCATCGGTTCTTCGGCAAACGTGGCCAGCCCACTACCACTTCAACTTGCTAATTCTGTGGCCTATGTCGGTAACTTTAGTTCTCTGTCGGATAACCTCGTTCCGAATTCTATCCTTCAGAGAAACGCCAAGCATAGCTCGCTCCATAGCCCGCTGCGTGACTTTTCAAGCTATGGACCAGCCCCACTGTAAGTGTCCACGTTTCGGCACCGTAAGCCATAACAGGTAGGACGCACTGTTCAAAGACCTTTGTTTTGAGGCATTGCGGTAGGGGTGAAGAGAAGACTCTAGGTAGTTTGCGAAATGCTGCCCAACCCAGTCGGATCCTTCTGGCTAGTTCTTTCTCGAAGTTGTTTTTACCTAGCTGGATAACCTGCCCCAGGTAAATATATTTTTATATATTTTCAGGCGTACTCGTTTCGTTGGCTTAAGAAACAACAGGTCTCTCCCTCATTAGAATCCACAGTGTTCGCTATACAAGACCAAGCAATAATAACCAAACAAATAGAACGGGATATCCTAAAAAAGGTCTGTCGATGGTAGGTGCAGGCTATGTTTGACCAAAGACGAGACGACACATTGTCTCGGGTTGTAAAAAGCTAGCTGGCACTTACTATACGGCAAGACATAACAATGTTTTTAAGTACGTCTGGTGGGCATTAGCTAAGAAACACAAATTTGAAATAGCAGATCTTTGGTGGAAAGAAGTTTTAACTCAGTCGCAAATAAAAGAAAACGACACTGCGAAATTAATATGGGAGGTACCTGTTCAGACAGATGTTACCATAATACACAATAGACCGGATATAATATACATTAACAAGATCGAAAATAAAACCTACTTAATAGATAAATGATCAAAAGAAATAGAGAAACTTAGCTACTAGCTAACTTATCACGCACATAAAGTAGAAATCATCCGTTTATGGAATACACATACAGAAACCATACCCATAGTAATAGGCACGACAGGAGTAGTAGCAAAAAGTGTACACAGATACATAGATAAATTAAATGCTAACATTAATATTCATATATTACAAAAACAAGCAGCCATTAACACTTCTACAATAACAAGTAAAGTTCTAGGGGACACAGTATTTGTAAATTCAGGGGAGTCCGAACCTCTTTTTCCCTGAGAGTCTCAGGGCGGAAGTTAGGAAAATACCAAGTAAATATTTATCAAACATAGTGAAGGTGACAGTAATAGAGAACATAAATACGTAAATGCAATATTAACCGGCCTTTGGAAATAACTTATTTCTTCTTCGAAGCAACCCTCTTGGCTTTTGCAGTCGTGTTCACTACTGGATTGGCCTTTTCCATATCTCGAGATCCTATGCAGCTCACCGAGACTAACTATGCGGTGCCGTACTCCATCGGGTGCGACAATCTGGATGAAGCCCTCCTTAGTCCAACATTGGGATATGCCGAATTTTTGACGAGCAGACATAAAGGTTTGATAGCGCTCTTTAGTCAAAAATTCTGATATTGTTACACCCGTGCCCTTGAACTTAGCTTTGTCACACCACAGTTCGTCCCGGATCACTGTGCTTCTAAACTTGACCGCAATGGGTCTCGGTTTGTGTTCCGCTGATGGGCGCCCCATTCTATGACAACGTCGAATGTCTCCAACTGCCTCTTCAGCAGTTTCC
Source organism: Eilema griseolum (assembly GCA_963662185.1). Taxonomy (NCBI): domain Eukaryota; kingdom Metazoa; phylum Arthropoda; class Insecta; order Lepidoptera; family Erebidae; genus Eilema; species Eilema griseolum. The sequence continues at coordinate 9,298,406 of OY759259.1, forward strand.
TCCTTTTGCTCCTCGGGCACACCATGCAGCAATAACATTGTCCTCCGAGTTCACATCTCCATGGTATCCACAGTTCTTACTAGTAGCTCAATTTGTTTTTGTAGATTACAAATAGCCGCTGTGATTAAGGTTTTAAACGAGGCATATTCAATATGCAAGCAAGCAAAGCCGAAAGTGGCCATGCGTTTGAGGTACTACTAATAGACTCTTGGAGGGCTACAGACATGGCTTCTGATTGGTGTAATACCGTCAATATGAAGTGGAAAGAAGAGATAACACTACACTGGCAGGTACTGGTTATTATTAATTATGTGTAGGCATATATTTTGCAAAAACTGTAAAATGTGTGTGTTAAATTTGTTTTCCTGTTAATACATGGTTGGATGACCTGAAAAAGGTGGCTGGGGCAGACTGGATGCGGAGGGCAGAGGATCGGACGAAATGGCGCACATTGGGAGAGGCCTATGTCCAGCAGCGGACGGCAGTGGGCTAATTGATTGATTAATTGAACTTGTTGTGTTAATAGCGATGGCGACAATACTTTTTTTTTTTTTTTATATAGGACACGCCAACTTGACCTCACCTCGCCTGATGGTAAGCTAAAGGCAAAGTCTCAGGAAAGAGGGTCACCATTACGGACACTAAGTGCTACAATGGTGGCACTCAGCTTGGCGGCCTCATCAGATGCTTTTTCACGCCCCGCTTAAAGGCCCCGGGACTGTAGGAAGAAGGAATTTATTCCTACTTTTCGTGTACTTCTGTAACGTTGTCGTGCATGTCTGTAGAATAAATATATATTCTTTCCCAAAAACACTTACCAGTTGTAGTTCTAGTAGTTGTTGTGATCACTCTCTCGTGAAACAGCACATTTATGTTTTTATAATATGTAGTAATCGAATTTGGTTGATTGTAGTTATTCTCAGTCACAAAGCATTCAAATAACGTATTATTGTGTGCAGACGTCAATGTTATACTATTCACGGTCTTGCTTACTGAAAATAAATAGAAGATATGTGTTAAACGTTGAAGAGCTCGTGTCTGAGTGCTAAACGAGTAGGTTATTTTTTTTTACAGATAAGTCATAGGTGACCATTCTTAACCCATTGAGACCTCTCCGCGCCTGCCACGGTATGCCATCGATCCTAGTTGCTATACATAATAGTGTAATATCACATGGCTATTTGTATTTGCGTATTTGACATATTAGGTTGGGGAAAAAGTCTTTTCTCATTGTAGTATGTATGAACTTGTAATAAAATCTCTTTGGCTGAACTATTTGCATCTGGCTGGTTTTGGTGTCATTAAAGGTTAAAACTTTAAAGAACATAATTCCAAATTCAACTTAGGAAAATGTGTGATTTTCATTTGCTATTCGTACTGTCAAGGTGAGTGAATCTAATGAAGAAATTCAATACATTTTAACATTATATTACAAAAAAGGTAAAAATGCAACGCACACCGCGAAAAAAAATTGCGATGTTTATGGATCTGGCGCAGTGTCTGTGAGAGTAGTACAAATTTGGTTTAAGCGTTTTCATTCCAGAAATTTTGACGTCAAAGATGCACGTCGCTCTGGTCGCCCTATTACGGATAAAATGGATGCCATTTTTGAAAAAGTGGTGCAAGATCGGCATATCAGTAGTTACGACGGAGCTTAAGAACTGGGAACAAAACAATTTTGGCGCATTTGAAAAAAACTGGATACACAAGAAAGCTCGATATTTGGGTACCTCGTGACCTCACTGAAAGAAACCTAATGCACCGTGTACTCATTTTTGATTCTTTATTACGACGTAAAGAAACTGAACCATTTTTGAAGACGCTGATAACTGGTGATGAAAAGTCGATCACGTACGTACGTAAGGTGATGTTGTGTGTGTGGTGGGGTTGGAAGGGCATTATTCATTATGAGCTGTTACCGCCAGGCAGGACCATCGATTCTGAACTCTACTGCGAACAACTGATGATGGTTGCGCCGATAGTAGAATTTGTATTTTTCCGCTCAAATAGTAGTAATTCAAATCATCTCTCAATTGATTGACACTGAACACACGCTTCCTGTACCCATCTCCCTCCCGCACTACCTCTAAAGTGAGATAGCAATAGTTTTCGCCCCGCCAATGGTTGAAATGGCCGCATCTTGACTTCCGTTTTGAACTAGAATCAGCAATGGCGGCGGCGCGCACGACTCTCAGAAATGAATAATATTTGTTGGATTTTAACCGCTTTCATAGACCTTTACTGATCGGATTGTGCCTCTCGTGTCCCTCAAGTGATTTAGTGATGTGGGCAGCAGCTCCTGAGCCAGGAAGAGAAGACCGGTGCACCGGCTCCGACAGCACGTGGCGTCATAAAGGTTAGTGCATCCTCTCCTAATTTCTTGGGTTGCATTCACTGCCTAAACCACCTCCGCGGCAACCCGATCATCTATCTTGTTTGTTGTGTAAAGTGTCATATGAAACAATTAGCTTCACCCCCGCATAATACAGTCCACTAGCTCAGGTGGCATGAGAATCGCGCCACCATTCTTTTTGGTCCTTATCGTACCGGATCCTTAGTTGTAGCTCGCATTTTGTTATTTATTCCATTGGGAATAAACGCACCGCACCTAAATACCTAGTTATTTTAGTAGAAAACCCCGCATCTAGGCTTTAGGTTTAGATCTTAGGTATCCTAGACACCCTAGTGCATAGGCACAGTGTAATACCTAACGCATTTGGCTTTTGTTTTTATTTGTTTCAATTTCTAAGTTGTCCGTTCGCCGCTAGCTCGCATCGTATTTACCTAATACCTACGTGGGTAGGTACGCGGTTATACCTCGCTCGCATTTCATTCAAATTCATACGAAAGTATTTTAATTTGAATAGATATTACGCAATACTTAATCCCTGAAATAATAGTTGAACCTAGACAGCGATCTAGCTCGCGTAGGTACGATCTGGTTGTTGTTATGCGTGTTTTGTTCAAGCTTGCACTCGCAGTTATAAGTACCTACCTACCTACGGAATATCGTTCGCGCCGCGTCGCTGTTCTATACCGCTGAGATTAAGTTAGTTCATTTGTTGTTTACCGCACTTTAGTTTGATATTTAGTTGTAAAAATGTCCCCAAAGGTTGGTAGTACCGATAGTAAAGTTCAATTGAAACTTTTATACGCTAAAAGAGAAATGAGTTTACTCTCGCGTACAATCGATTTGTGATAATGCGCGTAAAACCTCTGATTTGGCTATTAGAGATTCGTTCTTATGTTCTATAGAAAACTTAGATAGTTTACGCGCGGATTTCGAATCCTTAGTACATGACATCAACGTTTTAGAGTTAAATTTAAATCCCGATTACTCAGTGAGTTATCAGGCCTTGTCGTCGTTTGACGATTTGTATTGTCGTATCAAGCGCGTCGCTAGGAGTTTGGAGAAACCGTCTGACCGACCCAATCCCACTCGCGACCGACCTAAGTTGCCACCAATTCAAATTCCCGAATTTGATGGTAACATCCGCAATTGGTGTTTATTTATAGATAGTTTTGAGAATACAATAGATAAGAACGTTTCGTTGACAGATCACGAAAAATTGCATTATCTCGTTGAAAAATTAACTGGTAAAGCTATAACCGTTTGCGCTGGAATTACGTTTAGTGCCGGAAATTATAATTTAATTTTAAATACTTTGAAAGCTAAGTATGAGGATAAAAGATCGGTAGCTAACGCATATTTGGATCAGATGTTTGATTTGAAAGCCATTACGGCATGTAACGATCAAAACTTAGAGAAGTTTCTAGATACTTTCGCATCATCTGTTCGCGCCGTAAAGAACCTAAAGATCGAAGACCTCTGCGACTTCTTATTTTTGTATATGGGTTTAAAGAAATTAGATTCCGAAACCATTCGTTTATTTGAGTCGGATCATCGCGGCAATAAAATTCCTAAGTTCGAAGACTTAGAAAGTTTTGTTTGCGTGCATATAAAAACATTGCAACGCTCTTCATCGAAACATGAAGGCGCGAAGAAAGTTGTTAGTTCCGAACGTAAAGTGGATGCGTCATCGAGGTCACTGAGGTCAACTCATACTTATGTTAATACCGCACCAGCACGTGTACAATCACCTGTTTGCTCTTTGTGTAATACTCATCATTCGCAATTGTACAAGTGTCCGGGTTTCCTAAAATTGTCGCCTAATGATCGTTATAAGTTTGTTCGCGCTAATAATTTTTGTTTTAATTGTCTCGGTACTAAACACCGCGTTGTTTTATGTAATAGTAGAAATAGTTGTCTCAAATGTCCAGCGAGACACCACACTTTACTTCATTTTGAAAATAGTAACGCCGCATCCATTGTGAACACAGTTGGTTCGTCGAGCGGTGGCACACCGTCGCATAGCGCGCCACAGCCGCAGCCCGCGCTCGCGCGCGGTCCTGCCCGCCCGGGGACCGCTGCGAATGACATCACCTTGTGTCCGTTGTCCGCTAGTGCTGCGCTCACTACTGTTGTTCTCGCGACTGCTCGCGTTATTATTATTGATGCATTAGGTAAACCGCACATTGTTCGAGCGCTATTAGATGGCGCTTCGCAAAGTAATTTTATTACTCAAGATTGTTGTCAACGTCTTGGTTTCAATGTTAATCAACCCGCTCAGTGGTGAAGGGTTTTGGAGGTTTACAGGCAGCTATTCATGGCACCGTTAAAACAAGGTTTGGATCTCGTTTTAATAATAATATTTGGTTTGACATGGATTCGCTCGTTACAGATAAAAATAACTGAACAGTTGCCTACCGTCCCGGTTGACACGTCTTTATTAACGAAATTTAAAGACTTGCCTTTAGCTGATGAGACTTACGCTGTTCCTGGAGTCGTCGATATATTGATCGGCGCTTCGATTCTCCCGCACCTCCAGTTATCACGTAAGGTTCAAGGGGGACCGACGTACCCCGCTCCGCACGCACTGGAAACAGTTCTTGGTTTTGTTATAATTGGTTCCGCACCCGCTTCTATAGATAGTTTTAGTCACTCGACTGCTTCGTTCTGTTGCACCGTCGAGCCGCCACTGGATTCTACCATCCGCAAGTTTTGGGAAATTGAAGAGATCAATGTCCCACCTATCCTAAGCCCTGATGACAAGATGGCTGAGGAGATTTATTGTCGCACGACTACTCGTGATGAGCAGGGTCGTTATGTTGTCGTGCTCCCTTTCAAGGGAGATATTTTTTCGCTCGGTGAATTACGTGTATCCGCTGAAAAACGCTTTCTTTGTTTAGAACGAAAGATGCAGGCGTCTCCAAAGTTAAATCAAGCCTATGATGAGGTTGTTAACGAATATTTAGATAAAGGTTACATCTCACCTGCGCCTGCGGACACTGACGAGACCCAGCCTTCGTACATTATCCCGCACCACGGAGTTATTAGAGAAGATAAGCTTACTACTAAACTCCGCGTAGTTTTGGATGGCAGTGCTAAGACTAGCACTTCCGTGTCGCTTAATGACATTTTGTATTGTGGTCAAAAACTTCAAGGTAATTTATTTGACATAATTGTAAATTTTCGCTTATTCGCTGTTGCACTCTCTGCAGATATTCGACAAATGTTTTTGTGCCGTGAAGTGCGCAAATCCGATCGTAGGTTTCAACGATTTTTGTATAGATTTTCACCGCAAGAACCTTTAATGGTTTACGAATTTAATCGTGTTTGCTTCGAGCTTAAATCTAGCCCTTTTCACGCACTTCGCACCGTCAAGCAGTTGGCCGCTGACGAGGGCGATGCATTTCCGAAAGCGAGAGCCACCATTGAGACTGGCTTATACATGGATGACTTCGTGTATAGTGTAGATAGCGAGGCAGAGGCTGTCGAGACGGCCGCTCAAGTTATAAGTCTCATGAAGGCTGGTCAATTTGATCTCGTGAAATGGACGAGCAACTCGCAAACTGCGTTAGAGTCGATTCCACCGTCGCACCGATTGTCTTCGGTTAAGGAATTCGATGAAAGTGATACGCACAAGGTGCTTGGTTTAAGCTGGTCGCCTGCATCTGATATGTTTAGTTTGAAAATTAGTTCGACCCCACAAACTTGTACTAAACGCATTATCCTGTCGTGTGTGGCACGGATATGGGACGTAATGGGATTCGTAGCTCCTGTCGTTTTGTACGCCAAGCTACTTATAAAGGAGCTTTGGCTTTCCAATTGTGATTGGGACGACACCGCGCCCGACAACATTGCTAAGTTGTGGGCTCGCTTTAGAAAAGAACTTTCTGTGCTTGACCAAATACAAATTCCGCGTCATGTAGGTATATCGCAACATAGTGTTGTCACGGTAGTAGGCTTCGCGGACGCTAGTGAGAAGGCGTATGGAGGAGTAGTTTATTTTCATGTCTCGAATGCAGGTAAGGTTTCAATTAGCCTTATAAGCGCGAAATCAAAGGTCTCTCTCTCCCCGTAAGGTCGTCTCTCTGGCGCGCCTCGAGCTATGCGCTTTACTATTGTTAGTTAGATTGATAACCTCTATCGTCAATGCTTGTAGTAGTCGCATTAATATTAGTAGAATTTTAGCTTTTTCGGACTCAACAGTCGCTTTGTGTTGGGCCCACTTTTCGCCCCATCGTTGGGACACATTCGTCGCTAATAGAGTGGCAAAAATTCAATCGGAATTAGCGCCACAAAATCTCTTTCACGTTGCTGGCACCGACAACCCAGCCGATTGTCTCTCTCGTGGATTGCTTCCTTCGCAAATTTTAGATCACCCATTATGGTTTAGTGGACCGTCCTGGATTCATGCCGCGTTAGATAAGTGGCCAATTAGTCAATTCAAACCCACTACGGTTTCCGAACCACCCGAGGAGAAGAAGCACTCGCTTGTTGTATTAGTCCCGCGTGAAGAGTCCCTTATTTTGTTGTTGGCTAATCGCGTCTCGTCTTGGTCGAGACTGTTGCGTTGTGTTGTTTATGTAGGCCGATTTTTGAGAATTTTATCTACGCGCGGTCATATAACCGCCGCTGATTTAGATAAAGCTGAATTGGTCATACTTCGCGAGTTGCAGAAATTTTATTTTGCTTCTGAATTTAAAAATTTAGAATTTAACAAACCTTGTAGTCGTTCTTTCCGACACTTGAAACCATTTTTGGAAGATGGACTCATTCGAGTAGGTGGTCGTTTGAGAAATTCAAGTTTAGGATTTGAACAAAGGCATCCAGTAGTTCTCCCGCGTAAGGACCACGTATTAGATTTGTTAGTAGATTATCATCATAAGGTGAATTGTCACGCTGGTCCCGATTTGTTAATGTCTATTTTGAGACAGAAATACTGGATAATTTCCGCTCGTAATATGATTTGCGCTAGAGTACACAGATGTGTACCTTGTTTTAAACTCCGCCCGCGTTTTATCGCGCCTGAAATGGCCGATCATCGCTCTTGTCGTGTTGTTCAATCCGCAAAACCTTTCGTACACACCGGCACAGACTTTGCTGGGCCTTTCAAAGTTACTATTGCTCGTGGTCGTGGCAATCGCTCCACGAAAGCTTATGTTTGTTTGTTCATTTGTATGACAACTCGCGCGGTTCATATAGAGTTGACCGGTGATTTAAGTACGCAAAATTTTATGTCCGCTTTTAAACGTTTTTTGTCGTGGTCCGGTTAAGCGCATGTATTCGGACAACGGTACAAACTATGTAGGGGCCCGACGTAGTATTTCGGAATTGCACGCATTCTTACGGTCTAAGTACTACCAAAGTGAATTCGCTCACATCTTAGCCGAAAATCGCATTGAATGGTACTTTAACACGCCTGCAGCTAGTCATTTTGGTGGTAATTGGGAAGCGAATATTAAAAGCCTTAAGTCGCATCTGTTTCGCGTCATAGGCGAACAGATTCTCTCGTTCGAGGAGTTGAGTACCGTACTCGCTCAAGTAGAGGCGGTGATGAACACGCGTCCGCTGTGTCGGACTCTATCTAGCGATCCGTCAGAGCGTTAACGCCAGCTCACTTCTTAAATACGACTCCTCTAAAATATTTGCCCGCAATAGATGTTGATGACGATGGAATGCACCTTCTAACTCGTCACGCTCTTTTGGATAGATTGGTCCAATCGTTTTGGAATCGTTGGAGAACCGATTATTTGCACACGCTGCAGTCGCATCAAAAATGGAATACTCCATCCAACCCAATTACTGTAGGTACGGTGGTAGTCCTTATGACTGAGAATGCGCCTCCTTTACATTGGCCTCTAGGGGTAGTAGAGGAAGTTTTTCCCGATTCCCGCGGGATAACTCGTGTTGTACGGGTTAAAACCGCAACCGGATCGTATCTGCGCCCGGTTGTTCGCCTCTGCCCTCTGCCTAACCAGCAGTAGGCACGAGTTCAAACCTAGTTTTATATTTTAGTTGTTATCTCCCAAACCTAGATTTAGATTAGACTTTAGATTTGTTCCGCATTTTTCGTTTTGAAGGTAACCCTTCAAGCCGGGGGGAATGGTTGCGCCGATAGTAGAATTTGTATTTTTCCGCTCAAATAGTAGTAATTCAAATCATCTCTCAATGGATTGACACTGAACACACGCTTCCTGTACCCATCTCCCTCCCGCACTACCTCTAAAGTGAGATAGCAATAGTTTTCGCCCCGCCAATGGTTGAAATGGCCGCATCTTGACTTCCGTTTTGAACTAGAATCAGCAATGGCGGCGGCACGCGCGACTCTCAGAAATGAATAGTATTTGTTGGATTTTAACCGCTTTCATAGACTTTTACTGATCGGATTGTGCCTCTCGTGTCCCTCAAGTGATTTAGTGATGTGGGCAGCAGCTCCTGAGCCAGGAAGAGAAGACCGGTGCACCGGCTCCGACAGCACGTGGCGTCATAAAGGTTAGTGCATCCTCTCCTAATTTCTTGGGTTGCATTCACTGCCTAAACCACCTCCGCGGCAACCCGATCATCTATCTTGTTTGTTGTGTAAAGTGTCATATGAAACATTTAGCTTCACCCCCCGCAAATACAGTCCACTAGCTCAGGTGGCATGAGAATCGCGCCACCAGATGAGATTAAAGCAAGAAGTTGAGAGAAAGCGGCCGGAATTATTATCATATTAAGTATGATCAAGACTTTTCAATCAAATAATTGTTTCAAAATTCGTTCAGTTATTGTTGGATTCATCGCGAATTTAAAAATAAAATTAATAGGTATAACATAACCCAAGCATAATGCCGCGTGATTCCCGGCAGAGTGAGAGTACAACCACCAGATCTCACTCCAAACCAAGGACTAGTGCCCCCGGTAAAGCTTGCAGAAGTCCAGACAGCCATCCGTCGCATGAAGAACCGGTAAGCTGTCGGACCCGACGAAGTCCCCATCCTCACAAAACTTTATAACCACATAGTCCTCAGCGGTAAGATCCCGAGCCAGAAGAGGCTGAGTATCATAACGCTAGTCTTCGAAGGCAAGGGATCGGTGCAGGAGTGTGGTGGTTACCGCGGTATAAAGATAATGTCTCACACCAATCCGTACGTCCTAAGGATTGTCGTGGAGAGATACAGAGCGAAGATGCGGCTATTTTTACACATGCAGAAGGTCTTCGACTGTGTTCCTCGCGCAATATTCTGGCGGGCATTGTGGTCCAAGGGAGTACTAAAAACCTATATTGACACCATCCGAGACACGTACTACGAATCCGGTTCCGTGGTTCGGACCGCTGTTGAAGACACGAAAACATTCCTTATCACTGTTGGGGTACACAAAGGATCCATCCTTAGTCCTTATTTGTTCTGTGTGGTACTAAACGGTTTGTCGGACAGCATCAGAAGCACACATGAGCAACCTCTATGGTTGCCCATGTATGCCATGGTTGCCTATGCTGATGACATTGCGCTGATGGACGTAGATAAGAAAAGATAGGTGCGACGCGTTAAAGCGTGGAAGAAGGAAGCGCTTGAGAATGACGGTCAGCAGCTAAATGTGGCGAAGACAGAATACGTGGCGTTACACACCTGTCCGCATAGGCAATGATCTGGTCGAGCGCATGGACCAGGTTAAGTACCTGGGATCTGTACTTCATGTGATTTGTGACATTGACTACGATGTAAAGGCACGTATTGGCGGGAATCGACTGGTGTCATATGCGATCCTAAAATACCAGTCAGGTCTAAAGGGGCAGATCTATAAGAAGATCATTAGGCCTGTCCTTTTACATGGCTGTGAGGCGTGGCCGCTCCTGGAGCGACAAGCATGAGTTGCGTGGTACGGATATGAAAATGCTGCGATGGATGCCGCATCCAAAGCAGCCTTAATGTCCGTCACATCGCAAATAAAATACAAGAGAGCTGCCTTCGTTGGTGCGGCCGCGTCTTGCGGCAACCACCAAGCTACGTGTATAATAAATGCCTAACAATGGTGCCCCTGCCGGGTCCCAATAGGCAGACCCAAGAAGTCTTGGCCAAACGTCGTGGAGAGTGACATGCGTGCGAATGGTCTCACTAACATGGCATAACACGCCCAAAATTGTGCGAAGTGGAGGAGGAAGAGCCGAAAGGCAGAACCTGAGCTTCGGAGATACAATCCGGTAAATGCGTCTCCGTATAGGTAGATGATACTGATAGTTAATATTTAAAAATCTAAATGTCTGCAGTTACCTTTTCCATTCAATACATACTCTACAACTGGTATTGCCATAGGAACTTGTAAAAAAGCACAGTTGGGTAAAATTATATCGCCTATATTAAATTCGTAGTATATCCAAGAGTGACGTCCTTTTGGGCCTCTAGAATCATATAACTCCATCACAATATTATTCACTGGTAAGTCCACAGTGACTCTGGCGATTTCTGAAAAAATAAAATTATTAACATTATAATATTGTTCACGTTGAATTTAGCAGGGCCTATACGGTTTATTGAATTATCCTTGAGTCATATAATTGTCTACAGAAAGCATGGTTCATCGGTAGCACGTCTTCGTTCGTAAGAACATGCCAGAAGCGAATTAGTCTTTACTGATATTTGCCATAATTCCAATTTATTTGGTGTTTATGGAGTTGAACACCAACATGCCTCTGTGGCTTGGTGATAGTGAATGCGACGGCTCGGATTTGGAAGCTCAATGAACAGTCGCACTAACTAGCTAGCTTGCGGTCATGATCATCGAATCTCACTCGTTTCCGTTTGTATACCTTCAGCCACATATTTCTATGTAGCTAATCCAGTATGCATCTATTATATTAAATCATATCTTCTGCACATTCAAAAACAGTAGCAAATTGATAACTTACCTTGAAACTTGGCTGACCATGGTGTTATTCTAACTGGAACTTCTCTTACACTTTTGTGACAAACGCATTGTAACGGAGACAATTTCTTCGAACCTGAAATTATAATATCAATTAACCAGATAGTAGGGTAGCCAGAGCTCACTGGAGAATTTGTGCTGTCAGTGGGATGACTAAAGGCTTATCCTGCTTTGTCCTCTTCACTGATGGCACAGTGACTCGGTGCTTACAGGGTCGGCAGCGCGAGTGTGGTTTCTTTGGTATAATACACGTTCATAGGCCTCGGTAACCACTTTCCGTCAGGTGGGCCGTGCGCTTGTCTGCCACCTAAGTGGTATAAAAGTCTTCGCACCCCGGCCGACCCAGCGCCATCTCTCATGATCTGGCCCTCTCCTCGGGTGTGGGGACTACAGAGTCCCCAACTCGTCTCCGGAAATGGGGCGTCACGCGAGGTACGCCACCGCCGCGGCCTGCTTCTGCCAGGGTGACAGGCGGCTTCACCAGTCACCCCCAGACTTGCGCACATAGGGGGCGGAGGTCGTTCATCGACCTCTGACGCCCGAGTTGCCGTCTTACGAGGGCAGCTTGGCTTGCGATCCTTCGTCGCTCCCACTGCCGCTCCCGCCCCGCCTCCTCCTTCACGAGCATTACTTGCTCGCAGAAGGAGGCGCCGGCCGCCCACGTATCCGCGCAGCGGACCATCGCCGAAACAGTGTAACCTTGTTAATTACCGGAAATACAATTACCGTATTATCAAATCAACTTCCATTTATCTCTACTTCGGATTGCTGTGCACTGCGACGAGAGCTCAGACTCACATGATCTCTAGTGTGGGGCGTAGCGGCACACACACATACTACAACTAACCCCACAGGAGGAAAACCAAGGCATTAAGATCTTTTTGACTACTTTGTACGTCAAGATCGATCTGATGCTGACTATACCCGCAAGTTTACTAAGATTTGCCCAGCTAAACTCTTGGATTGATACCCGCCACAACACAATGATTTACCTAGCGGATAAATTAAATTATATATAACAACACATACCTTCCATACAATCTTTTGGGCCAAATCCATGTCTCGTGTCTCTCTTATCCGTATCACAAACTATGTCTACAACTTCATTCTTAAAGAAAAGGTATTCGAATACTAAATCTTTAGGTTGCCTTGATACCGATCCGTTTATTATTATGTATTCATAATCTGGAATCACAACAAAAAGGGTAATTATAACAAATACAAACATGAAAAAGACATAGCATAGGCACGTAAAGCCCCGACACACAAACACGACGGGTGTTGTAAGTTTGACGGGTTTGTGCGTCTGTGTGTTTTTTTTATGAAATGTGGTATTAGTCGGGAGTATTATTAGCTACGTTTGAAAAAATCGCGATGGCCGCCGCCAGAAAATAACGGTTATTTATTTTATTTTTTTCATTATTTATTTAGTACATGGAAATCTTACAGCATAAAAACATGAATAGCGTTGGACTAGGTCATAGAAAGCCAATAATTTCACAACTCTGTCAATATGGGTACCAAAAAGGAAAGGGTTTGACTAGTAGATCAATTTAAAAAGTGTTCACCCCGTCACAAAAAGTTAAAAATAAATTGTGTTGGTTAACCTTTTAACTGTGATAGAGTAGGATATATATATATATATAGATAGTGTGATAGTGTAAGAGTTCTCATGTCAGGGGCCTTGGGTCGCTCCGATAATAATTGGTCATTATATATAAAATTGCCGTTTTTAAGAAATTGGAGGAAACTTAAGTTTATGTACTAAAAATTTATGATTTTTCTGATTTTTTTGTGTATGATTGAGACAACAATAAGCTAACCAACACTTTAATTACGTTTTTGAAAAGTGACAGCTGTAAAAAAGTAATACGAAATTTTTCATCCAAATAGCATTTAGGAAATACTGTTTTTGAAGATCGAATTTAATTTATCAAGCGGCCAGTAAAAACAAAATTTAATACAGAATTGTAAAATCTTGAAATCAACTTTCAAACAACATATAAATAATGGATATAGCTATTAAATTACAGGAATAACGAACTCATGAATTTGTAAGATAATTTCGGCAATTTCATAGGTAAAGCCCTAATATGACGTAGTGCTTTACCAGTTAGGGTCCCCCGACATGACAACGCTTGAATCAAATATTACTAGGAATACACATACAATTGTGATTTTTCATATCTTTAAGCGGGCCGTGAAAAGTTCTGAAGGCCCCCAATGGGACATTGTTGGTGTTTATAATAGCGGCCCTCTTTATATAAGCTTTGCCTTCCAGGCGAGGTAACTTTTTATTGACGTGTCCTTAAAGTCAACCTTTCTAATCATGAAAAACGTTGATCATTCTCCTCGAAATATCCCAGGAAATATAATACATGGACCCCATGACCGTACTTCAAGCTAAACAATTATAGACAAGTACCCAGTTTGTACCAACAGGGGCACGACGTAGAAGTTACTATGTACCTAGTTCCTGCCGGCTAGGGGCACTTACTGCACTTGCACTTACTGCCTAGATCACCCAATACAAAAGAGGGGCTTGATATGATACTTACTGTCAATTTGAGAAGCATCTAGCAGAAGAAACTTTACTTGAACGGTTGTATTGTCCTCCGACCCTATGAAGGTGCAGACCATTATTGTATTGTTGTGTTCTCGTCCTAGAGTGGTGCGAAACCCGTAACCCTGTGAACTTGGTACCAGCATGTGGGTCTTAAACATATCTGTAAATGGAATGGTAAAAATTTACCAGTTTCTGATTTATTCCTTTGTTTTCACCTAACTGTATGCCAAACATGAACTTTCTAGGTCATCTGGAGCCGAGTTAGAATTTTGATCTATAGGTCAGTCAGCGATAAAAATAGCAAACTTCAAAAAAGTAGGCAGGTATCGCTCGCGTATTTTCTAGATGATTCGACCCTCCTAATTGAGAGGTATAAAAACACGCTCGCATAGCGACACCATTCATTCTGTCTTTGAGTTCGATAGCGAACACAGCGAGCTTAAGCGACCGAAGAAGATTCTACCTGCGACCTGAGCAACGACGTGGACTACTGTGAACTACTGAGCGACTGGAACTGTTGAAGAGTACTGTGTGTACTAGTAATTTAATTGTCTAGTTTGTAGCGAGCTAATAAATCTCTTCGTTGAGTCAACGGCATTTAATTGTACCCCGTGCACGTAACAGTATTCTGGGCACTATTGTTGACTCAAGCCATGCATCTGAGGATGAGTCTGGGCTGTATATATTTGTCCGATATTAAAGCGCCCTATCCCTTAGTCGCCTTGTACAACACCTCATGGGATGAGATGAGGTGGCCTAAATTCTACTCTGTTATAAATGTCAAATAGTTTTTAATTATACGGGAGTCAAAAGTGGCTCCAAATGGTTCGTGTAATATTACACACGATGCTGCTCACCAGTTCTGCTACTCGAACTTGGCTTGACACCTTCCGCGTTTCTAGGTACAATGCTGTTACGTACATTACAAACATGTTATGTAAATAGGCACACAAATCGCAGTCGACCTCGAATAACATATGCTCAGCAGGGTATCGGCAGGAGGGATAGGGTAGACCTGAGACGGGATAGTTGACGTGTCGTGGACACACACGCATTATCACAGAGTATACGGGTGAATTCTTCAAGCGTAAATTTTACGCGGCGTAGCTTAAAATCATACTTTAAAGTTAACGTATTATAGTAAACATTCTAATTCTCATTCTCATTCAAATGGTATCTTTTGTAAAAAAGAACTGTACTGAACCAATTTTAATAATTCTTTTTTCATTAGAAAGCATTCTTCGCGAGTAACAGGCTACTTTTTATCCCGATATTCCCATGGGATCAGGATTTACGCGGGTGAAACCGCGGCGGGGTGCTAGTACTTAATAATCATGTATCCACATTTAGTCATATTCTCCCAACTCTTTTTTTTATACCACTTAGGTGGCAGACTAGCACACGGCCTACCTGATGGAAAGTGGTTACAGTGGCCTATGGGCATTTGTAACACCAGAGGAGTCACAGTCGCGCTGCCAACCCTATAAATATAGAGTTTCTGTTCCGTCAGTGTAGGAGACAAAGCAGGACAAGCGTTTAAACTTCTTACTAACAGCACAAATTCTCCAGCGAGTTCTGGCTACCCTACTCACCGCTGGGAACACAACACAAAGTTATTAAAGACGCGGTATTATGCAGGGCAGAGGTACTTCCCCAGTCGGACTGCTCAATCGGTCGGAAATACCGCCGTGTCCTACTCATACATCAAAAGCCTCCTGAAAATTGCTTTAGGAAATCTAGAGCTCTGCAGAAAGAAATTCGTTTACGCTGAAGCATTGGTCCTCTCCTTTACCGAGTCAATGGCTGACTGTACCGGTTTTATGTTAAATTTACCTCCACAGGCACATCATTGTTCGTTGCTTACACATAGGCGTCGGGCAAGAGAGTAAATGCGACATTAACTGGGATGGGGATTTTCCATGCAGCGATATTTCCAAGTTGGCCACTGAAATTGGTGTCCACGCAGTAATTTTCGAGTGGTTTCGATTTCACATTTACTTTCTTTTGTATTAATAGGAGCAGCAGTATCTTTTGTATAATACATTAATTGACTCCTCGTGGCATACTGTTCTCACCTCTGGGATGGCTCTGTGCAGTACTTATTAGATGCAATCGAGAAGATTAAAGCGGCACGCGTTGGTAGGATAATTACATTTTAGAATCTCTGCAGTTGCCGTTTCGGCTGTATTTAACCATTTCCACCGCACTACGGCGAGTAAAAGAACTCATTACGACTCTTTCGAATGGTCGAATGGTATAGTCGTGCCTTTTCAGGCACTTTCCAGCTGCTCATAAAGTTGTGTAGTGCCCAATTCATTTTATTTCCAGCTGTTACTCTCCTTTCAACATCTCCTTCTGGTTTTCAGCTCTCGTAAACAATGTTTCCAAATATATGAAGTCATTCATTTGTTCCACTCTTTCTCCATCTATACAAATCCTACACTCTGTCACGCATTCATCTTTATCAAAAACTATAACTTTTGTCTTACTAACAATCACTTTCATTCCTTTCCTCTCAAAAGCTCCGTGCATCTCCTGCAACTCATCTGCCGATGACGCAAGTAAAACCTGATCATAAGCATACAGCAGACATTTGACGAGAAATTTATTTATTCTTACACCACATTCTTTATCTTTCAAATCTTGCAAACAACTGTCCATGAATAAGTATATGGTGACGCTACACATCCCTGTCTTTCCCCTTTTGGATGCTAAACCATTCAGTGTATGACCCATGTATCCTCACGCAAGCTCTGGAGTCCCCATAGAGAGACTTCAGAGCTCGAATAAGGTTGCTGCTTACCCCATACATAGACAGTACCGACCAAAGTTCATTCCTCACCACATTGTCATAGGACTTTCCCAAATCCACGAATGCGCAATAGACCTTTTGACTCTTGGCCAAAAATTTCTCGGGTATGCTTCGCAAGGAAAAGACCTGATCTGTACATCCCATTCCCTTTCTTGAAACCCGCTCGTGCATTCCATATTTTCTCATCGGTTTCTTTCATAACTAAGGAGGTAACATATGGAGGTAGGACACGGCGGTATTTCCGCCTGATTGAGCAGTCCGACTGGGGTAGTACCTCCGCCATACAGAATACCGCGGCTATAATAACTTCGTGTTGTGTTCCCAGCGGTGAGTAGGGTAGCCAGAGCTCACTGGAGAATTTGTGCTGTCAGTGGGAAGACTAAAGGCTTGTCCTGCTTTATCTTCTACTGACGGCACAGAAACTCTGTACTTACAGGAGTGGCAGCACGACTGTGACTCCTCTGGTGTTACAGACGTCCATAGGTCACGGTAACCACTTTCCATCAGGTGGGCCGTGTGCTTGTCTGCCAACTAAGTGGTATAAAATAATAATAATAATAATAACTCTCTCAATCATCACTTTCGCACACAGTTTGTCGACTATGCTGAGTAGGCTAATGTCCCTGTAGTTTTTGCAGTCCTGATACGTCCCTTACCTTTGTAAAGTGGAACTATAACGGCCTTACACCAATCATTGGGTGCACGACTGTCAATGGACTTCCAAAAGTACTTTATGTTCGTCTGGAAATCCGCAGATAACCTTTCATCAAACACGTCTTTTTGTTCATCTTTCTTTCTGGCAATCACTCCTTTCACTAGCCCTTTCTAGTCCTTTCACTAGTCTATATTTATCTTATGCTTAACGTAGCGTAACTTTCTGCAGTCTCTCATTAGCTCTGACTGAAAGCCAGTCTAGCCACGCTTTCCTCTTCTCACATACCAACTTTTGCACTTCTTTATCCCACCATGCATGCTTCACCTTTTGCACTTTACTTATCTTACTTACCACATACTTGGGAGTCCACACTCACAAACTCATCTTTAAATACCTTCCATAACTCCTGAATCTCACAAATACTATCAATGTCATGAAACCTTTCAGTCAATTTGCTTTCATACTCCTGTCTTACTTTATCTTCTTGCAAATTTTCTACTTTTATTCTTTCTAGAACACTTACGGACTCACGCAGTCAATGTCGCCATCCCTTAAGGAGATCACTTATACCGTACATAACCAAAAAGTGGTCTGCATAGATGCCTACACCGCGATAAGCTCTAATGTTTGGAATAATTTTCCTCGATCTTTCATCCACTATTATCAAATCAATCATACTTTGCCTGACATTCTTCGCCTCTCTTGTATCCATATGAATCCTTTTGTGTTCAAACATAGTGTTTGACACACAAAGGTTCCATTCCAAACATACTTCAAGCAAACCTTTACCATTTTCATTCAATTTTTCATCTCCGTTCTTGCCAAGAACCCTTTCAAATCCATCTCGTTTCAGTCCCACCCATTTATTAAAATCACCTAACATTATTATTCTTTCATTATCCTTACATTCTCTCAATACATCTCTTACACTCTCCCAAAACTCCTCTCTTTATTAATTTATTTAAACTTTGCGTACAAATAAAAGAAGATTGTACAAAGGCGGACTTAATGCCGCAGGCATTTTCTACCAGTCAACCTTAGGGTAATGCTGAGATATTTATATCAAAGGTAGGTTCACGTAGTGTTGTGGTGAGATCGCATTCCAGGCTTTCATAAAGAGGATTTTCTTTACCCTAAGTTCCCTACGGACTGTTTCGTTTACTACCAAGTGTCCCTGCCACACCTGCGTCCACCCTTAGACATACCGAGCACTACCTTCCCCACTTCAGAATAACTACCTGAATGTCGTGGTATATTTATTTATTTAATTAAGACAAAAAATAAATCCTTGTTGGCTTTGGCTTTAACCATTGATTGTTTTCTACTGCCAACCCGAAAAACGTTGTTTTGCTATACAACAAAAATGGAGGTTAGTCGTAGAAGTGTGAAAATTAAGCATTATAATAATAATACTCTAGCATATTATGCATCTAAGCATAGTAAGAGATTGCCTAAATATCTAGAAATATCAAAAATCACCAAAGTTAGGTAATAAATCACAGATGTTTAAGTTCACCCATACAATTATGTTTACCAATTTTCTTACGCAAAGTGAAGGTGCAAAAATCTGAAGTCAAACCCCGAGCTCCGAGGCGACGGCTGCCGGGCACAACATCTTTTCAGGTAAGGCACTCGCAACCAGTAAGTTTGCATGCCATAGTTGATAGTGGAGAAAGCTTGTGAAGTGTAGGTATAAGGACAGAAGCTAACTTCAGTATTAAAAAGGTACCTACTGCGTAAACACAAACAGGGCAATTCTGCGGTGATGCAACCTGTTTTCTGCGGTTTGTACGGACTGTAGCTGAAGTGAGAGTTTCTGAGGATTCATAACTCACTTCACCCTTCCTTCTATGGGCACCTAAATAACTTACCGTTTAATTGCACAGCAAAGTCATACTGCAATGTAATATTGTGTAGGTTACTTGTAATTCTATCATTCGTCGGAACACACAACACATTTACCCTATCGCCTTCTTCATATCTGTACTCCGCGACATGATCGTACAATTTATCTGCGAGTGCTGTTCTGGTAGTCGATACGATCATGTTATTCACGAGTATGTTTTGAGGCGTTTCTGAAAAAGAAAACACGTTAACTTATCATCATCATCTCAGTTGTATTCTCGGTTGCAACCGAGATCTTTTTAGTTTCTTATTTCAAATTGATTTTGCACAATGTCAAAGTTCGTAATGCAGAATCATTCTGGCACTAAAGAGGCGGCGGTACTCGTGATAATGGCGCGGTTTTGGTGGTAATTTTATTAAATAATATTGATGATCAGGCCAAATAATTCGCGTAGTTTGGTGTAATTATTCCCTAAGGTGCCCACATGAAGATCTAAAAGTCCCCGAGGGTATGACACGACCCGGTGGTGGGGGAGAGGGGAATGGTTCCTTTTTTCTATTTTTGACTTTGGCTTTTTACATTTTTCACCATAAAATACTGAATCAAACTGTCGAGCGGTCTCTCTCTGGCCTAACTGAGTTTTGATTCATTTGACCTCTCGTAGGTACTTCTGAAAGTATTGCTCCAACAGCAAAAAAGTCAAATCATAATTTTTAGTAAATTTAATGTGCATAAATAATGTAGAAGTAAGTAAAGATATATTATTAATAGTTTTAATACAAGCAAAACACTGAAAAAAGGGACATTTACCTCCCTCCCCCACCGCCTCGTGTCCCATCCTCGGAGACTTTTAGTATGTTCATCTGAGTACTATACTGAATAGCTGTACCAACTTGCAAAACTAAACCAATTATTTGGCCAAACTTCGTTTATCTTCCCACTCTACTTACTTCTTAGTCTGATGTGTAGCTTTACGAAACAATGCACTTCTGCGCATTGTCTATTGCTGTTATCGCGGCACGTTCTTTGTGGTGCGATAGCAGAGTTTTTGAAAGCTTGGATCGTACATTTCCAAATTCCAGCCATATTAGCGTCCACGTTTTGAACCTGTTGCATAAACATTATTTATTGCGTGAAATTTTGAAGTAATTAATATTCTAACTGTGCCAATACTTGAGCATAAAGGGGAAAGTGTTCAGGATGGGATTTAAACCTGTGACCAAGTCCTTTTCTAGTGAATATTCTGATGAACTGAGCTACTGTAACATGTTGTACATAGCCGATACTATTATCTTCATAGCACGGAGGACACAATATGTATAGACTACATATGAGCTAAGGACATCGTGCGGTGGAGCCATCTACCAAAAATTTAAATCGTCCCGGATGAAATTTATTCCAATTTTAATTTTGGAAAACTAGCTGGCCTCATAAATGTTTTTTGTCGCTATTAAAAATGAGTGAAAATTGATGGTATTAAACGTATTTTTCAAAGCCAAATAATACGTAATACTTATTATTAAATTATAATAGCAATATTGATAAGGCTACGTTTTGCGGTAACCGCTATACGTGGGTGGCACAATGTCTGGCAATGTCGCCCCTGCCGGGTTCGGTAGCTTGAATTGAATATAATAGAATAAACTTTATTTGTGAATAAGTATAATAAGAACAATAATAATAAAATATTTATACCAGACCATAGTCCATAATTAAAAAAGAAATACACACACTGAACAAACACATCAAGATACGTGTGCTCGGATCAAGTCTTTCACTATAGCCGAGTGATGCTTATCTGCAATGGCCTTCAGGATACCGTTAGTGCTACCCCGTATTCTACTTAAGCTGGAAGCGAGTCTTTTTCGCATGATGGCATGAAAGCCGTCGACTCCAGCATCGGCAAACATGCCAGATGCACTACACGAGCGGGGTAGGCCCAATAACACCCTGAACCCACCAACTGAACACCCCAACCCCGCTGCGTATAGCTGAACCACAGGCTGCACGTGTAGAAGGTCTGACAGTATGCTTTGAACAAGGTAATTTTGACTGCATCACTACATCGTGCAAACTTGCGAGTCATCATATTGCTTTTGAACGCCAACGCCCTACGCTCCCTCTCAATATCAACTTGGTCTTCAAGGCCCTCGGTAATGTAGTGCCCCAAGTATTTAAATTTGTACACCCGTTTTAGCTCCGTACCATTCAGCTTAATTGCGGGCACAGTTAACGTACATTTACCGGAGGCCCTGAAGACCATGTATTCACTCTTTACACAGTTATAGATAAGTCCCATTCTTTGGCTGTGCGATATACAAATGGCAAGCAGCCGTCTCATTGCGCTTACAGTTGGGGTCAGCAGCACCATGTCATCCGCATAACTGAAGTTGTTCATAATTCATATAGTAGTTCATTTAGTGGTTGTTATATAACGTGATAAACAGAAACAAATTATATGTCTAGTTTATGGAAAATTTAAATTAGATTATTATCAAATACTTAACATACAAAAGAAATAACAAATACAAATGCATGTTACTAACAAATCATATTGTATTTAAATTATTTCTTCATAGTCATCATGTCAAATATTAAATATTATCATACATAAAAATATCCATATTTATGTCAAAATCAATTAATCAATTTTACCCATCGCAGTCCACTGCTGAACATAGGTCTCGCCCAATGTTGGGAGGCTTAAATTTATTTTATTTATCAATTTTTAGCCATTTTTAATAACAATAAAAAAATGTTTCTGAGAGTTCTCTAGTTTTCCTAAATTTAAATATCAAACATCAAGTCAAATTAAAATATTGTCAATATGCAACGTTCTTATTCATTCAAATCAACCGTTTAAAAATATAAAACATCTATGTCAAACATCATATTATAAGCTATCATATTATAAGCTATCATTTAAAATCCCATCAATGTCACAATAGCATTTTGAAATCAGTATGTTCTTTAATTCCCTCCTAAACATAGTATAATTTAAGTCTTTAAATGCATTTGGTGTGTTATTATAGATTTTAGCGGCTAACTAAACTTGCAACTGGGTTTACCCCAAGAAGTGCTGGCATGACGTTGTGGAAGGTGACACAAGCGCCTATGGTCTTATTACAAGGAATGCAAAAGACGGGCAGCGGGAGCGACGAAGGATCGCAAGCCAAGCTGCCCGCGTACGAAGGCATGAGCGCAGGCTTGGGGGTGACTGGTGAAGCCGCCTGTCACCCTGGCAGAAGCAGGCCGCGGCCGCGTTTTCCCCGTTTTCCGAGGATGAGTTGGGAACTCTGTAGTCCCCACACACCCGAGGAGAGGGCCAGATCGTGAGAGATGGCCCTAGGTCGGCCGGGGTGCGAGGGATATGACTATCAACCTTATCAACCTCACCTTCGGCAACCAAAACGACCCACAGGCGGCGTGCGTTTCAGTCGGTTCGAGTCCGACATAATCTCTCCCACCGGCTTCGGTGGGGAGGTATCCGTGGGGATTTTGCGCACGTAAAAAAAAAAAGGAATGCAAAAGACGAAGTGGAGGCGGGAGGAGCAAAGGAAGGCGGACTCCGTACTCCGAGTAGAAGGTGTAGGATCACAATCATTATAATGACGACTTACTAGCATTATTTGTTTAAACGAGTCTTCAGAACGTCCGACTATTGTATAATTCAAATAATGTGCCGCAGAACATCTGGAAATAATAAATAAGAAATATAGTTAGATACATTGGTTGTTCCAGAAATTGTTAGTGAAATGGAAAATAGTTACGATTGTGAATAAAAAAAAAAAAATTATAGTTTTTAATTAATTGTCCGCTCGTACCCAACTGCTAGATACTTATTGTACGCATTATCTTCGTCCACGAAGCATTTTTTTGCCATGCGAAATAAAAAATGCCATAACTTAAAACTGGGCTGTATGGCTGATGGAGTAATCCGGGTAATACGAATCGATACGAGTACCTATTTGTAAGATAACGATGATTGATTTGGAAGAATCGATGTACCGAATTGAGGTAGGACACGGCGGTATTTCCGCCCAATTGAGCAGTCCGACTGGGGAAGTACCTCCGCCCTACAGAATACCGCGGTTATAATAACTTTGTGTTGTGTTCACAGCGGCGAGTAGGGCAGCCAGAGCTCACTGGAGAATTTGTGCTGTGAGTGGGATGACTAATGGCTTGTCCTGCTTTGTCCTCTACACTGACGGTACAGAAACTCTGTGCTTACAGGGTCGGCAACGCGAGTGTGACTCCTCTGGTTTTACACACGTCCATAGGCCACGGTAACCACTTTCCAACAGGTGGGCCGTGCGCCTGTCTGCCACCTAAGTGGTATAAAAAAATATCCCTCTATCAGTCGTTTCACCGAAAACAAACCAATAAAAGTTTTAAAAAATCGGGGATTTTACAAAGTGCTATATCTTAAGCTTGCCTTGCTAAATATTTTATAAACAGTATACTCGTAAGTACTTACCGAAAGAATATGACGAATGTGTTTGTTTTGCGACCTAAGAATACGGTTTGCAACCGCAATGATTCGTCTTCTTGGACCGTAACATAGGAGGGGCTCTCTCTGGTTTCATCGCATGCCATAGTGTTGTTAGGGAACGATATAGTGAAGGTCGTATTAACAGTATCTGGAACAATTTAGGTAAGAAAACATCATGTAGGGTGAGTGGAGGCAAGGGTGAACGAGACTTGAACTTGAATAGGGTTGTGTCCAATTTTTTTTATTAACCGAACCTGTACATTTTACAATAATATAATGAACACTAAACGTATAACTTTCTTATGACAAATAGTTTAAAAGATATTTGATTTCAAAAATTCAATTTCTCAAGCCGCCCGAAAACGCCCTATACAAAATCGTGCCACGTGGTGACGTCACAGCGCACTGTCGCGTAGTGAAAATGTAAGGAGTGCAAGAGAATATCGCTTTTATCTCAGTCTACGTTGCGTTTACGCGTAAACAGTGCTTAAAAAGACTGATTTGAAATTTAATAAGGAATCTAAAAAGTTGCAAATTTTGCTTTATTTCGATTTTTTATATTTTGAGCTATTTTGGGAATTAAAAATAATGAAAAATCATAGTTTCAGTTTAGTTAGGCAATTTCTTAGTTTACTATGCATATATTTAGATAAAATACTAAGACATTAAATAGTGTTGGTAAAAATTCGATAACTCAGGAAACTGCCCTACTCGAACCCTTGTAGAACAATAAGTGTGGTGACGGAGAAGGAATACCCGCCTCCCCGGAAGGGTGTCGTAAGAGGCGACTAACGGCAAAATGCGCAGACGATATCACTGCGAGAGAAGGAAAACTCGAAATAAAACCCTGTACTAACCCGTCTGGCCAGCGTGGACACATTAAGCCAAAGCCTCCCAACATTGGGAGCCTTATTCTCAAAATATTATATTGGCAAAATATTATATTCGCAAATGATCGTAAAATATTATGTTCTCAAAACATTACATATTGGACAGTCACATTCAAAGTTATTGTTTTTTAAAGAATTAGAATGCTAGTAACTCCTTAATCCCTCCTGGTAAGATAACAAATTGCTTGTGTTAAGAGTGAGTTCACGTCGGTAGCGTACTAGCGTAGTATATTTATGATAAAATACTAAACAGGTTTGTACTTGAATAAATAAACTCTTTGTTATAGTTACTCTCTATTAGAATAAATTATGAACAAATTAAAGCTATTGTCAAGTCATTGATTCAAACTGACATTTTAAACCAAATTATATTGCAATTATTCATTTAAATTTATAAAAAATGTCTGAATATAAAGAGGTCGAATTTATTACAAGCCAAAAAGGAAAGCCAGTTTTACTGTATAAGTATAACTTTTTTTTGAAGAACCAAAATGGTACAACTAATTGGCGATGTTGCAACCAAAGGGAGTGCAAGACTTCGATTACATTGTCTTCAAATAAGAAAGTCCTCCAAAGATTAGACAGCCTAAACACAGTTGCAGCGTTGATTTTGAAAGAAATGTACTTGATAAAGCTATGGACAAATGCAAAAAAAAAGGTGTGTGAGAATTTCGGACCAATACCTAAAGTTTTTGAAGAGCACTTCTTGGGACAGAATTTGTTTGAAAATAGAGAACATTTGATACCAACATTTTCATCAAAAAAGGATACACTTTATAGGGTGAGGAATAAATTCTTAAATGTTAGAACATCAAAGTATTTAAAGTCAAGTAATGTGAAATTGCCTCACTATATAGTACAAGATTTCTTTTTATATGATGACCATGATACTGAGGCAGATGATAGAATCATACTATTTTCTACGTTACCCGCTCAAAAGATACGCGAATTATTCCAAACAATTGATATTATATATGGGGATGGAACATTCAAGTTGACCCCGTCGCCATTTTATCAATTATATACTCTGCATATAGATATTGCACGAGACAATAACACTATCAATTTTGTACCTATCATCTATGGCTTATTACCAAATAAGAATACAAATACTTACAAAAGATTCTTTTCTGTGCTTAAAAACCAATTTAAAATGAATATAACTTCATACAAATGTGATTACGAAGTTGCGGTCATACAAGCTATACGAGAAATATATCCAGATATAAAAATAAAAGGCTGCTATTACCATTTTTTGAACGCAGTATTTAGAATGAGTAAGAAATTAAATTTTAACGAAACTCATCTAGATCGCAAAATCACATATATGTGCCCAAGTTTGGCTTTATTACCACCTGTTTTAATCCCAGAAGCATATCTCGCTATACATGAAATGGCACCAGAGACGGAAGCTTCAACCAAATTTCTGGATTATTTTCATAACCAGTGGATGCAAACTATTACCACAGACATATTTAGCTGTTATGGCGAAAAGAACCGTACTACGAACGCAGTAGAAGGGTGGCACAGAAGAATTAACTCGCGAATCCCATCAAAACCTACAATTTTCCAGTTTTTAGCGGCATTAAAAGCAGAAGCTCACATTCAAAATAAAAGATTATTAAGAAGTGCTTTCCACTGTACTGATAAAAAAAGATCATTGCGGTAGATTGAATGGGATAAAAAAAATTGTGACATAATATCAGATTGCTTATCTAACAAAACCTCACTAGTAGAATGCCTAAATATGTTAATTTCGTTAAATCACCGTCCTTAAGTGCTTAAAAAAAACTGTTATTCATTCCTTCCTTATTTCTCTTCATAAGTTCAAACCGTCTTCAAAGTTTATATTGAATCACATTCAAATGTGTTTTTTTTTTTAGATAATAATGGTACCTACGTACTTACATACTAATTAAATAATTATTGCATTATAGATAGTGATGTGATGACATTGAATATTATACATATAAAACAATATAGGTAGTACAATTTTATTTCTCACTGTGTTTGACTGTACTTGTAATATTTTGAGAACATAATATTTTGCGAATGTAATCATTTGCGAATATAATATTTTGCTAATATAATATTTTGCTAATATAATATTTTGCT
The DNA here is from genome assembly GCA_963662185.1 of Eilema griseolum. Classification (NCBI taxonomy): domain Eukaryota; kingdom Metazoa; phylum Arthropoda; class Insecta; order Lepidoptera; family Erebidae; genus Eilema; species Eilema griseolum. Next base: position 9,325,033 of record OY759259.1, read on the forward strand.
AATATAATATTTTGAGAATAAGGGCAATGGGAGAGGCCTAAGTCTAGCAGTGGACTGCGATAGGCTTATTTATTGATTGACAAGTTAAAAATGTTAATGTTGTAAGTGAAGGAAGAGCAAAGTTATGTCTATGGTATAACTGCCTGTAAAAATCATACTAAGATGTTGTTATGACATAAAAAATGCAGGGCAATGATCGTTAAGTAACGGGGTTAGACCGACAAACATAGTTTAAAAAATCGTTGTAATGAATGTTAGAGGGTCATGATGGCCATTACGCCATAAGTTTTAGTACTCTCACTATTTATAACCGACTGCAATGTCAAAATTCCATCAGTCTTATGAATCTCATCATGATAATCTGGATAAATCATAATAAAGTAAGTAGTTACCTTTTGATTGTAATAATATCTAAAATTTGACATTGGAATAATTACATACATAATAATTAAAACATGAATACACAAAACAAATTCGCGATTATGTCGCGTCAAACAACCCACTCCGCATCGTCCCCGGCGCAAAGGTGCCCATGATGCTGGCCACGTTGCCCCGCTGAATCGCAATAGCCAACCTTCGCCCCAGGAACGAGCCGGATCGGAAGTCACCGCTTTGGTCGTGGATGCGGCGGCCAATTTCCGCGATCAACATCTTCGTGTCCGACCCCCAACTGCCCATAGTCTCCACCGCAATGGGCACAAAATGATATTGTGGCTCCATTGCAGCGTATTTCGTCCGTTTTTTTGCTCGCGGCGTCCTCAGCCGCCGCCGCCCGCCGGGACATTGATAATGAGCCCAAGATGCGGGGCCGCGACTGTGCTGACGCATGTGGCGTCCCACACCAAGCACCTGCCGTTTTTCCATGGCACCAAAGTGAGACCATCAGGTCGCTTCTCGTCTACTCTGCAGAGACCAGGGGGCTCCAGCACGCATGGTACATGAGAGCCCTTCGTCCTATGTCGTTGAGGACATGGTGACGCGGGAACCTGTCTGTGCAGCGACGACAGCTCAGTGCCAGCCTCCACGGTGGAGCCGCAGATGCATCTGTGTGATTCACACACCTTGTAGCCCAGGCGGAGCGCCACTGCCACCCGCAGAGAGTCGTCGTCTAATAAGGTGCCAGGTGCGGTGACGGTAGTGCGTACAACCATACCACCGATTCTGGCCGCGTCACAGCCCTGAGCCTCGCCAAATCTACACCCGCTGCGCTATCCAGCATATCCCTTACCTTCCTATCAGCACCGATCTCATCCCACTCTCGCTGCACGCATGGAGTTACTGGACTCAGTTTGCCCGGATTGAGGACCAACCATGCTGACTGCGCCTCTCACGCATTTTTTTGTTATTTTTTTATATAGGACACGTCAATTGGACTTCGCCTTGCCTGATGGTAAGCTGAAGGCAAAGTCCCAGAAAAGAGGGTCACCATTACTTACACATACCGTGTGACAATGGTGACACTCAGCTTGACGGCCTCATCATATGCTTTTTCACGCCCCGCTTAAAGGACCCAGGACTGTAGGAAGAAGGAAACACGTGAGCTGGTAATGAATTCCAGGCCTTAATGGTGCGACAGAGGAAAGAGTTTCCGAACCGCTTGGTTCTTGATCGGATATTTTGCATCGTGTGCGGATGACATCTAAGACCTGCACGTGTTGTCCTGTGTAGGAAAGGGGAGGGTGGGACTAATTGGAAGAGCTCATCAGAACACTCCCCATGGTAGAGACGGTAAAATACAGCCATGGACGCAACATCTCTACACAGCTCTAGAACCTTTACGTTCTAGGGTGTTCGTGATCTCGGAATTCCCAATGATGCGGACCGCACGTCGCTGCAACCTGTCGAGAGCATCTAGTAAGTACTTTGCTGAACCATCCCAGAGATGCGAGCAGTATTCCACACAGGAGCGAATTTGTGTCTTGTATAGAAGACACCGCTGCTCCGGCGTGAAAAATCGTCTCACTCTGTTCAGGACTCCGAGTTTTCGTGAGGCTGTTTTGATGATACTTTCGATGTAATTTTTGTTATTCAGGTTGCAGCGAACATCCATACCCAGGATATTGAGATTGTCCTGCAGTGGCAGTGGCGTGCTCTGAAGAGTGGGGAGGGGAAGGAAAGAACTGTAATTTGTCAAATGTTATTTTTTTTTTTTTTTTTACACGTTCTGTCAATGTAGACGTACAAATATGAGTATTCGTGAACTTCATGTATGAGCACGAGAAATATAATATTCTATAATGATCCTTTAATAATTATATAATTTTTGGTTATTTGACAATTATAGGTTACTCAATTCGTAACAAGATTAAATTTATCATTATTTGTCAATAAAGAATATAATTAATTCGTTTAATGTCAGCATAAAGAAATATATTAGTCAGAGAGATATTATTACAAATCAGAAACAGATTGATGTCAAAATCTTATAATTATTTAAGTATGTCAAAGTGCTGTATGTCAATTAAGTGTTAATAAAAACAAAATTTAATCAATATACGTCCTGATCATTAATATAATCTCTTATTGTATAGTAGCACTTTCGAATTAGTAGCGTTTTTATTTTATGCTTAAACATATCTGTATTCATGTCTTTGTAGCTATTTGGAATTTTGTTGAATATTTTTGGTGCCATACACAATATACTGTTCCCCATGAGTGCTGTTCTAGCGCCACGCATGCACAATCTATACTCGTCACGACGACTGCGGATGACGTTGTCGGATAGTCGGGGAAATAGATGTGGATTACGTTTGACAAATAACACTGTTTCATAAATATACAGTGATGGTAAGGTTAGGATGTTGTATTTAATAAAATATGGTCTACAACTATCGGTCACCCTTAGTCCAAACATAGCTCTAATGCACCGCTTTTGCTGTTTGAAAATTTGATCTTTAAGGGTTGAATTACCCCAAAAAATTATGCCATACCTAAGTAGCGATGCAACTGAACCGTGGTAAGCTGTTAACAACGCCGATGTACTTACAGTGGGAGAAAGTTTATAGAGTGCATACGAACGACTACTAATCTTTTTACACAATTGTTCTATATGAGCCTTCCAATTAAGCTTACTGTCGATAGTTATACCCAGAAACTTAGTAGTATCGACTTGATGTAGTTCATTTCCTTCATATCTAACATTAATTTGATTTGTTTGGGGTTGTCGCTGACTAAAATGCATTATGTGGGTTACGTAAGTGGGAAAGAAGATACTTTTGCTGTAAACGCACATGCCTGCGTCTTCTTGGCATTGAACTCAACCAGGTTCTCAGAGCCCCATTGAGAAATGTGATTCAGGATCCCGTCAAGCTCAGTGACAAGAAGCTGCCTATTCTCTGCGATATCTGACTGCTTGGCCGCAGGATGTCCATGATAACTCCCATGTAAAGTGCTATCGTCTGCATAACAATGAACATTGCCGGTAGACAGCATGTCTTTGATATGCAGAAGAAAGAGAGTGGGTGATAAGACGGACCCCTGGGGCACGCCAGCATTTACCTGCAGAAACTCCGAAGCTCGTCCGTCACAAAGGACGCGAATACGGCACCCCTGCAGGAAGCTAGCAACCCAGTTGCACAGCCTAGAAGGCAGACCAAAGGCAGGTAGCTTGGAAAGAAGCGATTTGTGCCAGACTCTATCGACAGCTTTGGCGATGTCAAGACTAATTGCCAGTGACTCGCCGTGCTTGTCCATAGCCTCACCCCAAAGATGGGTAACGTATGCTAGAAGATCACCCGTTGACCGTTTCGGTCTGAAGCCATATTGCCGGTCATTAATTAAGGAGTGATCCTCTAGGTGCCGCATGAGCTGTTTGTTAATTATGTGCTCGAACACTTTGCACAGCACTGAGGTGACGGCTATGGGTCGATAGTTGGCTGGCTCCGAGCGATCCCCCTTCTTGGGAATCGGCTGAACATTCGCCTCTTTCCAAGGCAAAGGCACTGTACCCGAACTGTAGGATAGCCGGTACAGGCGCGTAAGCATTGGAGGCAACTCCGCTGCACATTTTTTCAAAACTACCGCTGGAATACCATCCGGACCACTGGCTTTCCGGACATCGAGTGATTGCAGCCACTGCACGGACATCGCGTTGCCTGATATGGATATCAGGCATCGCGTGGTCACTGTCGGGTAGTGTTGATGGCTGCGTACCACAATCATCGATTGGGGAGTTGGCCGCAAAGAGATTAGCCAGCAGATTTGCCTTCTCTTGCGGCTCATGGGCCAGGGATCCATCAGGGTTACGCAGCGGAGGCAGCGAAGGCTGACAGAAGTTGGCTTGCACGGCTTTAGCCAGTCGCCAGTAGCCACGGCTTCCCGTGGGATGCATCACTAGCTCTTGACCAAGACGCGCTATGCGCAGGGCATCCGCTCTGACGTAGGCCCTTCTACAGACTTTTGTGGCTCTGTTGTACGCCGCCTTGAAGTGGCCCAGATTGGGATGGCGCGCGGCGCGCGTCCTTACCCAAGCGCGGTACGCATACTGTTTTTATTCAACAGCTTCCGCGCACTCGCGCCCGAACCAACGGCGCACCCCGCGGTCACCGGTGATATCGGTGTATGAGATATAGTATTCCATACCCAGACCGATCTCACCGGCGACAGCAGTAGCACAATCCGATGGGTTCTTACCTTCAAAGCAGCGCTCAACCCACGGGATGGACGCAAAATAGTCACGAAGTCCATCCCAGTCCGCTGACGAGTAGTGCCAGAGACGCCGCTTCCCCTGCATGGGTCGTGGGGGCGCTATAATAGGCACCGTGGAACAGACCAGGCAGTGGTCGGAGTTGCCTAAAGCGGCTCGCACCGATACACTGTACCGGTCCGGATCACTCGTCAGCAGAAGGTCTAGCAGAGAAGGTGCTAGGCCCGACATTCTTGGTATCCTAGTGACCTCGTGCACCAATTGGGTCAGGCCGTGCGCCAGAGCAAATGCGAGGGCGGCTCTTCCCGCATGGTCTGTTTTGGAGGAGCCCAACCAGATCTCGTGGTGGGCGTTAAAATCCCCCAAAAATACCATTTCGGTATTCGGAAATCGCTCCTGCGCATCATCTGCCGCCTGACTCAGATATTCAAAGAGTCGAGTTGTCTCAGCATCTCCTGTATGGGAACGGTAGAGGCACACATAGATCTGACTCGTAGGGCCATGGTCTACGTGTACCTAAAGGATGGAGAAGGATGGGTCCTCTAGGCAGCGCAAACGGCGACAGCAAACATCCGCCCTAACAAACACGCACACCCCGGCTTTTGCACGAAAACTTTCCTCAAGAACATAGCCAGGGTAGAGCAAGTAGGTCGTGTCGTCAGGGCGCTGTATTTGCGTCTCCGTTAGAAAAAACATGGCAGGTTTCGCCGTCTCTAGGTGTTGGTGGACGGCGTTGAGGTTTGCATGGAGCCCACAGATGTTAGTGGACTCCACCTCAAATAGCAAGCTTTTGGGAGTGTGACGAGCCGCTGTGTTGCCTATTTCTCTAAATTGCGCTGCCATGAGTTTGGGTGGGAGAAGGCGTGAAAAAAGAGGTGATTGCCGCCGCAGCACCGTGTGACAAAGCGCGGGATATTGGTTTTATCTATGAATGTGAGGCATGGTGAGAGCCGACGCGCCGAACAGAAGGGCCCCCGTACCCCCCCAAGTATGGTCGCCGGGCTCCCAAATCCGGTCACCAACCGGCACGACGAACCATATCGGGATTATGCGCGGCCTGGTGAGGCAGCCTCCCAAGGTGGTTAACCCCAGTTGGGCCCCTGTACTATACCGCGGGCGGCCAGCGGCACCACCGTTTCTACAGGTCTCCCTGTTAGGCGCATCGCCCCGCGCCATCCCCACTAGATTACGCCAAGACCCACTGGTCCCACTAGTGCTGCGACAACCACCACCTATGCCCGGCTATGCACTTGCTGACCCCTGAACACAATCCAACCGAGATTGAATTGCTATGGAGGGTTTTTCGCAATAGTGCACGGTGGTACCTACCCGGTCGAAACTTGAGACAAATTTGTGCCACCAAGTTTCTACCACCTTGAAATTTGAATGAAATTTAAATGATAATTTGTAATTTAGAATTCTTTTTACACATAATATTGTATGCCACTATGGCTGAACATAGCTGATCAAATTATGTAATAGACCATCTCTGTACCTACCTGCATGCGGTATGTCTACTCGATCGCCACTTGACGAGAGCATGATAACGACCAAGTCTGCACCCCATGACCTGACGCTAGGTAGGCCGGCAGGTCAACGTCCATTACCTATTTCTTGTGTACAAAATAATTATGTCATCACATACAGTTTGAGAACATCTGACCTTTAGTATGAATTTTGTAATGCGAAAACATTGAAACTTTTATATGTTCATGTTACTACCGTTTGTGATGGGTTAATACGGAAAGTAAGAATAAATTCTAAACTATGAACGATAGCTATAGCTAAGAGCAATGACATTTCTTAGAATTAAAAGTAATAACTATGAATTATTCTAATAAAACATTCTTAACTACTTGTTTATGAAAGTTAGATTGAAAAACTCAAATATTGTGCAAAAATATCGTCTCGCCTAAATTGGCTTACTGTGCACAACCCCTCCCTCCTACAGACGAACGATGACTGAAGTGGGGGACGTAAGGACATGGCGGACATAGCAATGTCTCGTGCACCGCAAGAACCATGCTGAAACATGTTGTGTGCGATCGTTTGTCTTACACCATTTTTGCCCCCACCTTCCTTGCGGCGATGGTTCGCTACGCGGATTCGTGGGCGGCCGGCGCCTCTTTCTGTATGTTATGCTCGTGAAGGAGGAGGCGAGGTGGGAGCGAAGGAGGATCACAATCCAAGCTGTCCGCGTACTGAGGGAACTCGAGCATCAAAGGTCGATGAATATATAATATATTTAATTGTAATGAAATAATATAATTGTAATGAAATTTAAATGATAATTTGTAATTTAGAATTCTTTTTACACATAATATTGTTTGCCACTATGGCTGAACATAGCTGATCAAATTATGTAATAGACCATCTCTGTACCTACCTATGTTTCACAATAAAGATATTTTGAATTTGAATTTGAATAAATTAGCGCAGGCCTGGGGACGGGAGGAGTCACCTGGCACCCTGGCAGAAGCAGGCCGCGGGGGCGGTGCGCCTTGCGCGCTGCTCTGTTTCCGAGGACGTGTTGAATCTGTGGGCCCCACACCCGAGGGGAGGGTCAGATCGAGAGAGATGGCCCTGGGTCAGCCTGGGTGCGAGGGATATCCCTATCAACCTCACCTTTGGCAATCAAAAACGACCTACAGGCGTCGTGCGCTTTAGTCGGTTCGAGTCAAACAATCAAGTTCATTTATTTAGTTTAGGCACACAAAGAGCACATAATATGAACGTCAAAATTTCACGATTATGTCAAGAAATAATATTAAATATTGTAAAAATACAGGAGGTAAGACACGGCGGTATTTCCGCCCAATTGAGCAGTCCGACTGGGGAAGGACCTCCGCCCTACAGAATACCGCGGTTATAATAACTTCGTGTTGTGTTCCCAGCGGTGAGTAGGGTAGCCAGAGCTCACTGGAGAGTTGTTGTGCTGTCAGTGGGACGACCAAAGGCTTGTCCTGCTTTGTCCTCTACACTAACGGCACAAAATCTCTGTTCTTACAGGGTTGGCAGCACGGATGTGACTCCACTGGTGTTACACACGTTCATAGGTCATGGTAACCACTTTCCATCAGGTGGGCCGTGTGCTTGTCTGCCACCTAAGTTGTATAAAAAAAATATCCGAGATAAGCTCTCCCACCGTCTCCGGTGGTGGGAGTTTCCGCGCAGACTTTTCGCACGTAAAAAAAAAGAAAAAAAAGACTATTAGACTAGGTTGACTGACATTTTAGAGCTCCAAGGAGTTAGGTTACCTACTCGTAACAGATGCCACAGATTCTCGTATTGCACCTAGAACCGCAATCTTACTGTATTAACTAAGTTCGGGAAGGTTCCATGGGATTTTTTTTAAATTTAGGACACGTCACTATCTCCTCGCCTGATGTTAAGCTGAAGACAAAGACTCGGGAAAGAGGGTCATTATTACAGTCATCAACAATATTACTTCATCAGCTTGATGGCCCCATTAGATGCTTTTTCACGCCCTGCTTGAAGGACCCGGGACTGCAGAAATAAGGAAATCTTTTGGCAGTAGATGGAGTCGCGTAATAATTCTTTGACGTTCGTGGTACCTTGCCATAGAAAAGAACTTTCGAGCACAGGGCGTGGTGTTCTGTCGCTTTAGCGGTCAAGTGCCACACGATCACATTTAGATACACAGACTTACGTACTTAGTGCAAAGCAGAGAAGATACAGTACCTACTTGGCTACAATAAAAAGTTGTAACTTATAAAAAAAAATTATACCACCTAGGTGGCAGACAAGCACACGGCCCTCCTGATGAGAAGTGGTTACCGTGACCTATGGACGTATGCAACACCAGGGGTGTTACAGTCGCGCTGCCTATTAAAACCTTCTGATGCCTCTCTTGAAGAACCCCATATTGTAGGTGCTTGGGAAAATTCTGAATTGAAAACCGCAGCAGGGAGGTCATTCCACAGCTTTATGTTCATGCGGTCCGAGCAACTGCCTTCGACGACAGTGGATGCTTCTGTTGGACAAAAACCTGGCGATCCATTTGCACAGTCCCTCGGGACGTCCATAATACGGCAACTTTGTAAGAAGACCTTTGTGCCAAACCCGATCGAAAACCCTTGCTATATCGAGGCTGACCGCTAGTGCCTCACCCCGATTCTCGATGACTTGTACCCACAGGTTTGTGAGATACACAAGAAGGTCACCGGTAGAGCGACAGTGGCGAAAGTTAAAAATAATAATATGTATACATACATTTACTTATTTTCATAAATACACTTCAAATCACCTGTGTTTTGCGGCGGTCTGGAACCTGCACCCACACTTATCATACAACACAACATCACAATGGATCTAGCAGACATTTTCACAGCTTTAATAACTGAGTTGGAACAAGAACTATTCGTGAGTTATGTGTGATTGCATTAGGTACCTAATTATCTGTTCGCCTTTTATATATATACCGGTACGCTCTCGTCGTGGCGTACGGCGGAGGAGGGAGCGCTGCGCTGCGATTTATCCTCTAAACGTCACTATGAATAAGTGTATTTATTTATAGACCATTTTAGCCATCTCTTAGTTTTAGGTATCTATCTAAGGTTGAAAAAAATAACCGCCAAGCAGAGTGCCACCATTGTAACACGCTACGTGTCTATAACGGTGACCCTCTATCCCGAGACTTTGCCTTCAGCTTACCATCACGCGAGGTGAAGTCAAATTGATATGCCCTAAATATAATAAAAATTAAAGAGTCGGCAGTAGATGGTTTATATTGTAAACTAAGAGGAGGTTTTTTGGAATTTCACTAAAAATGGGGTAAAATATGTGATGAATGTTTTTCGAAATAACTACTTCTAATTAATATGTTATTTTCAGAAATTCACTCATTAGAGGGCAAGTAAAGGATGTACAAATAGGGAAGGAAAGTGCTGTACTTTGGAGTAAGTGTGAAATTCAATATTCATCCATGTACTAATACAGGTTTATAGGATTTTAATTTGAAATAAATATATCGTGTTTGGTTTCATGTAAAAGGGATTAATTAGCACATTACAAATATGTATAACTTCATGTTGTGTCCCCAGCGGTAAGTAGGGTTTTTTTTTTACGTGCGCAAAATCTCCACGGATACCTCCCCACCGGAACCGGTGGAGGAGATTATGTCGGACTCGAACCGACTAAAACGCACGCCGCCTGTAGGTCGCTTTGGTTGCCGAAGGTGAGGTTGACAGGCATATCCCTCGCACCCCGGCCAACCCAGGGCCATCTCTCACGATCCAGCCCTCTCCTCGGGTGTGTGGGGACTACAGAGTCCCCACCTCGTTCCCGGAAAATGGAGAGGCGCGCCAAGCGCCGCCGCCGCGGCCAGCTTCTGCCAGGGTGACTGGCGGCTCCACCTGTCACCCCCAGGCCGGCGCTCATGGGGGGCGAAGGTCGTTCATCGACCTCCGACGCCCGAGTTACCTTCGTACGTGGGCAGCTTGTCTTGCGATCTTTCGTCGCTCCCGCTGCCGCTCCCGCCCCGCCTCCTCCTTCACGAGCATTACTTGCTCGCAGAAGGAGGCGCCGGCCGCCCACGCATCCGCGCAGTGGACCATCGCCGCGAGCAAGGTGGAGAGCGTGAGAACTCTCACTCCCAGGGCCGTCACAAGCTTCCGTCTCGGCGTCTCCTACGCCGGACACTCGGTGAGTGTGTGCAGCCCTGAGTCCTCGCTGCTCTTTCTCCATCTGACGCAGATACTTCCCGAAGCACCCGTGCTCGGTGATCATCTGCGTTAGACTGTACGAGAGGCTGCCGTGTGGCCTCTCTAGCCACTCCCCCATGATGGGCCTTACCGCCGCTACTACGGCGCGCCCTGCGCCTGGTCGCCGTAGCCATTCCGGGCGGTGAGTAGGGTAGCGAGAGCTTACTGGAGAAATTGTACTGTCAGTGGGATGACTAAAGGCTTGTCCTGCTTTGTACTCTACACTGACGGCACAGAAACTTTGTGCTTACAGGGTTGGCAGCGCTACTGTGACTCCTCAGGTGTTACACACGTCCATACGCCACGGTAACCACTTTCGATCAGGTGGGCCGTACGCTTGTCTGCCACCTAAGTGGTACTTTTAAATAAATGATATGTCATAATTTCACTAAGATATTAAGCGGTATTGGGAAGAATCGGACGACCTTCTCAAATAGCTTTTTGTCATCCTCACAACCGAATGGTTGGTGCCGGGGTCGGACCCGAACGAACTACAAACACTCACCGCGCGCTTTCTCGGGTCCCAATTACTGTCAAAATTGGATCAGTATCAGACAAACGATTTTTATACCTATCTTGGGTATCCACTAAAACTAGCCTAATATAAGACAGACAGATATTAATAACACTATTAACGGCACTAACTCTTCTGGTGCCCCATTAGTTATGGGAGTACCCCAGGGCTCGATATTAGGACCCCTTTTTGATATATGTTAATGATCTTCCTTATTTCCCTACAAACTTATGTGAAATTGTATTATTTGCTGATGACACATCATTAATTTTTAAGACTGATAGACATAAAGTAGTACTTGACGAAGTAAATAATGCCCTTTCTGAAATATTGCATTGGTTTAGAAGTAACAACTTGCTGCTCAATGCGAAGAAAACTAAATGTGTAAAGTAACAGATATTAACATTAAAATGAATAATGAATCTGTCCAAATAGTCAATACCACAGTTTTTCTTGGACTAACTCTAGATAGTAAACTGCAATGGGGTTCTCATATCACAGCCTTGGCAGGAATATTTAGCTCAGCTGCCTATGCGGTTAGAAAGATAAGGTCACTGACTGATGAGGAAACTGCACTATTAGTTTATTTTAGTTACTTCCATAGCGTTATGTCATACGGTCTGCTGCTGTGGGGCTCAGCTGCCGATATTGAGACTATATTTGTACTACAGAAACGAGCGATACGAGCGATCTATAGCATCAGACCCCGTGACTCGCTGAAAGAAGTTTTCAAAGAAATTAATATTCTACAGTTTCATTTTTCTTTTTTTATACCACTTAGGCAGACAAGCACACGGCCCACTCCTGCGCATCATCTGCCGCCTGACTCAGATATTCAAAGAGTCGAGTTGTCTCAGCATCTCCTGTATGGGAACGGTAGAGGCACACATAGATCTGACTCGTAGGGCCATGTTCTACGTGTACCTAAAGGATGGAGAAGGATGGGTCCTCTAGGTAGCGCAAACGGCGACAGCAAACATCCGCCCTAACAAACACGCACACCCCGGCTTTTGCACTAAAACTTTCCTCAAGAACATAGCTAGGGTAGAGCAAGTAGGTCGTGTCGTCAGGGCGGTGTATTTGCGTCTCCGTTAGAAAAAACATGGCAGGTTTCGCCGTCTCTAGGTGTTGGTGGACGGCGTTGAGGTTTGTATGGAGCCCACAGATGTTAGTGGACTCCACCTCAAATAGCAAGCTTTTGGGAGTGTGACGAGCCGCTGTGTTGCCTATTTGTCTAAATTGCGCTGCCATGAGACGAGACGAACGATGACTGAAGTGGGGGACGTAAAGACATGGCGGATATAGCAATGTCTCGTGCACCGCAAGAACCATGCTGAAAAATGTTGTGTGCGATCGTTTGTCTTACACCATTTTTGCCCCCACCTTCCTTGCGGCGATGGTTCGCTACGCGGATTCGTGGGCGACTGGCGCCTCTTTCTGTAAGCAAGTTATGCTCGTGAAGGAGGCGGGGTGGGTGCGAAGAAGGATCACAATCCAAGCTGTCCGCGTACTAAGGGAACTCGAGCATCAGAGGTCGATGAATAAATTAGCGCAGGCCTGGGGAACGGGAGGAGTCACATGGCACCCTGGCCCCCTCAGAAGCAAGCCGCGGGGGCGGTGCGCCTTGCGCGCTGCTCTGTTTCCGATGACGTGTTGAAGCTGTGGTCCCCACACCCGAGGGGAGGGTCAGATCGAGGGAGATGGCCCTTGGTCAGCCTGGGTGCGAGGGATATCCCTATCAACCTCACCTTTGGCAATCAAAAACGACCTACAGGCGTCGTGCGCTTTAGTCTGTTCGAGTCAAACAATCTATTTCATTTATTTAGTTTAGGCACACAAAGAGCACATAATATGAACGTCAAAATTTCACAATTATGTTAAGAGATAATATTAAATATTGTAAAAATACAAGAGGTAGGACACGACGGTATTTCCGCCTAATTGAGCAGTCCGACTGGGGAAGGACCTCCGCCCTACAGAATACCGCGGTTATAATAACTTTGTCCTCTGCACTGACGGCACAAAATCTCTGTTCTTACAGGGTTGGCAGCACGGATGTGACTCCACTGGTGTTACACACGTTCATAGGTCATGGTAACCACTTTTGTGGGCCCTGTGCTTGTCTGCCACCTAAGCTGTAGCATCCACAATACGGCAACTTCGTAAGAAGACTTTTGTGCCAGACCCGATCGAAAGCCCTTGCTATATCGAGGCTGACCGCTAGTGCCTCACCCCGATTCTCGATGACTTGTACCCACAGGTTTGTGAGATACACAAGAAGGTCACCGGTAGAGCGACAGTGGCGAAAGTTGAAAATAATAATATGTATACAAATACATAGATTTACTTATTTTCATAAATACACTTCAAATCACCTGTGTTTTGCGGCGGTCTGGAACCTGCACCCACACTTATCATACAACACAACATCACAATGGATCTAGCAGACATTTTCACGGCTTTAATAACTGAGTTGGAACAAGAACTATTCGAGTTATGTGTGATTGCATTAGGTACCTAATTATCTGTTCGCCTTTTATATACATATATACCGGAACGCTCTCGTCGTGGCGTACGGCGGAGGAGGGAGCGCTGCGCTGCGATTTATCCTCTAAACGTCACTATGAATAAGTGTATTTATTTATAGACCATTTTAGCTATCTCTTAGTTTTAGGTATCTATCTAAGGTTGAAAAAAATAACCGCCAAGCAGAGTGCCACCATTGTAACACGCTACGTGTCTATAACGGTGACCCTCTATCCCGAGACTTTGCCTTCAGCTTACCATCACGCGAGGTGAAGTCAAATTGATATCCCTAAATATAATAAAAATTAAAGAGTCGGCAGTAGATGGTTTATATTGTAAACTAAGAGGAGTTTTTGGAATTTCACTAAAAATGGGGTAAAATATGTGATGAATGTTGTTCGAAATAACTACTTCTAATTAATATGTTATTTTCAGAAATTCACTCATTAGAGGGCAAGTAAAGGATGTACAAATAGGGAAGGAAAGTGCTGTACTTTGGAGTAAGTGTGAAATTCAATATTCATCCATGTACTAATACAGGTTTATAGGATTTTAATTTGAAATAAATATATCGTGTTTGGTTTCATGTAAAAGGGATTAATTAGCACATTACAAATATGTATAACTTCATGTTGTGGTCCCAGCGGTAAGTAGGGTTTTTTTTTACGTGCGCAAAATCTCCACGGATACCTCCCCACAGGAACCGGTAGAGGAGGTTATGTCGGACTCGAACCGACTAAAACGCACGCCGCCTGTGGGTCGCTTTGGTTGCCGAAGGTGAGGTTGACAGGTATATCCCTCGCACCCCGGCCAACCCAGGGCCATCTCTCATGATCTAGCCCTCTCCTCGGATGTGTGGGGACTACAGAGTCCCCACCTCGTTCCCGGAAAATGGGGAGGCGCGCCAAGCGCCGCCGCCGCGGCCAGCTTCTGCCAGGGTGACTGGCGGCTCCACCTGTCACCCCCAGGCCGGCGCTCATGGGGGGCGAAGGTCGTTCATCGACCTCCGACGCCCGAGTTACCTTCGTACGTGGGCAGCTTGTCTTGCGATCTTTCGTCGCTCCCGCTGCCGCTCCCGCCCCGCCTCCTCCTTCACGAGCATTACTTGCTCGCAGAAGGAGGCGCCGGCCGCCCACGCATCCGCGCAGCGGACCATCGCCGCGAGCAAGGTGGAGAGCGTGAGAACTCTCACTCCCAGGGCCGTCACAAGCTTCCGTCTCGGCGTCTCCTACGCCGGACACTCGGTGAGTGTGTGCAGCCCTGAGTCCTCGCTGCTCTTTCTCCATCTGACGCAGATACTTCCCGAAGCACCCGTGCTCGGTGATCATCTGCGTTAGACTGTACGAGAGGCTGCCGTGTGGCCTCTCTAGCCACTCCCCCATGATGGGCCTTACCGCCGCTACTACGGCGCGCCCTGCGCCTGGTCGCCGTAGCTCCCATTCCGGGCGGTGAGTAGGGTAGCGAGAGCTTATTGGAGAAATTGTACTGTCAGTGGGATGACTAAAGGCTTGTCCTGCTTTGTACTCTACACTGACGGCACAGAAACTTTGTGCTTACAGGGTTGGCAGCGCTACTGTGACTCCTCTGGTGTTACACACGTCCATAGGCCACGGTAACCACTTTCGATCAGGTGGGCCGTACGCTTGTCTGCCACCTAAGTGGTACTTTTAAATAAATGATATGTCATAATTTCACTAAGATATTAAGCGGTATTGGGAAGAATCGGACGACCTTCTCAAATAGCTTTTTGTCATCCTCACAACCGAATGGTTGGTGCCGGGGTCGGAACCGAACGAACTACAAACACTCACCGCGCGCTTTCTCGGGTCCCAATTACTGTCAAAATCGGCCTAACCACTTCAGATCAATCGAATCGAATTAAAGATCGAGATCAGTATTAGACAGACGATTTTTATACCTATCGTGGGTATCCACTAAAACTAGCCTAATATAAGACAGACAGATATTAATAACACTATTAATGGCACTAACTCTTCTGGTGCCCCATTAGTTATGCGAGTACCCCAGGGCTCGATATTAGGACCCCTTCTATTTTTGATATATGTTAATGATCTTCCTTATTTCGCTACAAACTTATGTGAAATTGTATTATTTGCTGATGACACATCATTAATTTTTAAGACTGATAGACATAAAGTAGTACTTGACGAAGTAAATAATGCCCTTTCTGAAATATTGCATTGGTTTACAAGTAACAACTTGCTGCTCAATGCGAAGAAAACTAAATGTGTAAAGTTTACTATGCCCAATGTAAGACAGACAGATATTAATATCAAAATGAATAATGAATCTGTCCAAATAGTCAATACCACAGTTTTTCTTGGAATAACTCTAGATAGTAAACTGCAATGGGGTTCTCATATCACAGCCTTGGCAGGAATATTTAGCTCAGCTGCCTATGCGGTTAGAAAGATAAGGTCACTGACTGATGAGGAAACTGCACGATTAGTTTATTTTAGTAACTTCCATAGCGTTATGTCATACGGTCCGCTGCTGTGGGGCTCAGCTGCCGATATTGAGACTATATTTGTACTACAGAAACGAGCGATACGAGCGATCTATAGCATCAGACCCCGTGACTCGCTAAAAGAAGTTTTCAAAGAAATTAATATTTTAACAGTTGCTTCTCCATTTTTCTTTTTTATACCACTTAGTTGGCAGACAAGCACACGGCCCACCTGATCGAAAGCGGTTACCGTGGCCCTGTGTGAATAGAGAGTAGGGACTAAGGATCCTACCGAGATTTTTTGGATCCAAGTCAGAGCACCTGCGGGCCAGTGTACCTATCTGTTGAGGGATGAGAGTCTGACACAGGCTCCCGTAAAAGTCAAAATGACGATTTATAACAATTTTTGTTACATAATACTACAACTGACTGCTGAGACGTAGTCTCGGGTTTGATCCCAGGTTTTACCATGGCACACACCAAAGACTTTTCGATGTTTTTTGAAGTTATGTGTGAATTTATCGCAGGTTTATAAGTGCCCGGTTAATGACAATAGGCTCGCCACCTTTTTTTTTTTTACGTGCGCAAAATCCCCACGTATACCTCTCCACCGGAGCCGGTGAGAGAGGTTATGTCGGACTCGAACCGACTAAAACGCACGCCGCCTGTGGGTCGTTTTCGTTGCCGAAGGTGAGGTTGACAGGCATATCCCTCTCACCCCGGTCGACACAGGGCCATCTCTCACGATCTGGCCCTCTTCTCGGTTGTGGGGACCACAGAGTCCCCAACTCGTCCCCGGAAACGGAGAGGCGCGCCAGACACGCCACCGCCGCGGCCTGCTTCTGCCAGGGGGGGGCTCGCCACCTATTACATTGGGACCTAAACGTAAACTGGCGAAATGTGGGTGCTAGCACCTCTGCCTACCCCTTCGGGGACATAGGCGTGAGTTTATGTTATGTTATATTTTTAATTTTACTTAGTAGGTAAGTACCGATTTATTTATGTAATTGATTAATTATATCACAATTGTTATTTTGACATGTCAAACAGGACATTTTATTTGTGTAGCTTACCATCAGGCAAGGCGAAGTCTAATTGACGTGTCATATGTAAAAAAATAAAAAAATATATATGTACACCTACCTGCCTACTAAGATAGTTATATGGTCATCACAAATCACCAATGATTAGCCATCACGGTGTGACAGGTCACGAGTGAGTATCAAAGGTTACCAGCACTATTCGTGAAACCCGCTCAGAATTTAGTCAGGACAAACCTATTTTAGAACATGTTATTACAATTTTACGACACTGCCATCTAGTGGTTACGACACGAACTATTATAAAACCTTTTCACCTTAAACTTGAGGAACGAACGTGCAGTGCTTTGAACAAAATAGAATCAGTAAATATCACAGAGGGCGCTAGAAGCTACTTTTTAAGAACGAGAACAATTTGATCACTCACGCTTAGATTGTATGCCCTATGGGGCTAGACAGAGGTGTATAAATAAATCCCCACACGATTCTGACGACGTGGGTTTTAGGGGGTATAGGGCCTCGCCAAAATACTGATTGATTAAAAGACAAGACTGGTACAGACTGTTGCCTTTGCCTACACTAGAGAGGGAAAAGGGCATGTAGTCACGTCAGCTTTTCAACGTCAAGATATTATAATATTAGTGATCTGTGGTCAGTGTGGTCACTACATGTAGGTACTGTACAGGCGCGGTTCGTTTTTTGGGCGTCTTTTAAGAATTTCAGAGGATGCTACGGTGGCAGAGGAGTTCATTTCAATCAAATATTAGGTATATACTTAGATTATTGATATGCTTATACCAAACCAATCCGCGCGCGCCAAGGTTTCGTTTCTCTCGGCACTTGGGGTCAAAATATACGTCTCCAACTATAAGGAGGTAGGACACGGCGGTATTTCCGCCCAATTGAGCAGTCTGACTGGGGAAGTACCTACGCCCTACAGAATACCGCTGTTATAATAACTTTGTGCTGTGTTCCCAGCGGTGAGTAGTGTAGCCAGAGGTCACTTCGTGCTGTAATTGGAATGACTAAGGGCTTGTCCTTCTTTGTCCTCTACACTGACGGCACAGACACTCTGTGCTTACAGGGTCGGCAGGGCGAGTGTGGCTTCTCTGGTGTTACACACGCCCATAGGCCACGTAAACCACTTTCTATCAGGTGGCTTGTCTGCCACCTAAGTGGTATAAAAAAAAAACGTAGGGATATATTTATTGTAATATTTTATAAAGAATATTAGTAGAAATCTGAAATTACCTACTATTGTTCCCGTTCACCTTTCTAGCCCAGCTCATTTTGCTTGTTTTAGGAGTGAATTCATGTCTGTAGAGTAATGATCAACCAGGATTCGTATCTAGGACCTCTCGATCGCAAGGACGACATCTTAATCATTTATCTACCGACGCGCTGTTGTTTCAAAGTAGCTGATTTTGTGTCACTTATCTAGCACTAACCAGCTGACGCTGACTTAGCACGTGATACTCCAGATAGAAGAATATTGTAGCTTCTACCATTTGATATAGGTACTTACATTTAGAGTGCCAATACGCAGTTATGATGTAATTAAAAAATAAATGGTACACGCGGTAGCCTAGTGGTATGGGTAAAGGACTGCTGAGACGAAGTCTCGGGTTCGATCCCAGGTTTAACCATGGCACACACCTATGACTTTTCGATGTTTTTCGAAGTTATGTGTGTATTTATCGCAGGTTTATAAGTGTCAGGTTAATGGCAATAGGCTCGCCACCTATTACATTGGGACCTAAACATAAACTGCCGAAATGTAGGTGCTAGCACCTCTGCCTACCCCTTCGGGGATATAGGTGTGAGTTTATGGTTATGTTTAATGTTTAAAAAATAAATACGAAAAATGAGAATATTTATATTTTGTATATATGTATGTATATTTATTTATTTAATATGTATATTTTATCTACATAAAAAGATATGGAAATATTTAGTCTTTACACGTATGATACACAGTTATAGCTTCAGTGACAATTATCACAATATTTAATTAGTTTGTTTCTTAATTACGAACATTCAAAAACCTAAACCTCAGAATAAATAAAGTACTACGCAGGTACCTAAACATTGAGATTAAAAAAAAGAATTAGAAATCATAGGTGTATATCATAGTGTATAATCAATAGATGGCGAGCCTATTGCCATAAGGCTAGGTATTCCAGCAGAGGCCGCGCTTTTGAATTCTTTAAAACCATCGGAATCATAAAAGCGTTTTAAATTTTCAAAAAAAGATATATAGTAGTGAAGGATCTAGTCTTTTTTTTTTACGTGCGCAAAATCCCCACGGACACCTCCCCACCGGAGCCGGTGGGAGAGGTCATGTCGGACTCGAACCGACTAAAACGCACGCCGCCTGTGGGTCGTTTTGGTTGCCGAAGGTGAGGTTGACAGGCATATCCCTCGCACCCCGGCCGACCCAGGGCCATCTCTCACGATATGGCCCTCTCCTCGGGTGTGTGGGGACTACAGAGTTCCCAACTCCGCCGCGGCCTGCTTCTGCCAGGGTGACAGGCGGCTCCACCTGTCACACCCAGGCCGGCGCTCATGGGGGGCGGAGGTCGTTCATCAACCTCCGACGCCCGAGTTGCCTTCGTACGCGGGCAGATTGGCTTGCGATCCTTCGTCGCTCCCGCTGCCGCTCCCGCCCCGCATCCTCCTTCACGAGCATTACTTGCTCGCAGAAGGAGGCGCCGGCCGCCCACGCGTCCGCGCAGCGGACCATCGCCGCGAGCAAGGTGGAGAGCGTGAGAACTCTCACTCCCAGGGCCGCCACAAGCTCCCGTCTCGGCGTCTCCCACGCCGGACACTCGGTGAGCGTGTGCGGCCCCGAGTTCTCGCTCGCGTCGCAGTGATGGCACTCGGACATTGGCTCTTTCTCCATCCGACGCAGATAGTTTCCGAAGCACCCGTGCTCGGTGATCATCTGCGTCAGACGGTACGAGAGGCTGCCGTGTGGCCTCTCTAGCCACTCCCCCATAAGGATCTAGTCTAGTCATATTCGCATTCGGTTACCAGATCTAATGAACTTCTCTCGATAGGAAAAAATCCCAAAGTTACCCCTTTCCATAATGTTTTTTCAATATTATGACTAAACTACTGATATAGGTATTTAAACTATCATGGTCACTCACATCAGTATCACAATAAACGGGATATTTACCATGTTTCAATATCGGAAACTCAAAACAATGAAACATGGTAAATATCCCGTTTATTGTGATAAATTACTGATGTTTTCTATTAATTTTTTGTACTCAACTAAAGCCGCTACATATTTATAGACATTTTCGGAGAGTTTGACCATTAACCTGGCACTTATAAACCTGCGATAAATACACACATAACGTCGAAAAGCATCGAAAAGTCATTGGTGTGTGCCATGGTAAAACCTGGGATCGAACCTGAGACCTTGTTTCAGCAGTCCGTTATCCATACCACGAGGCTACCGCGGTTATAATGATCATAAGGCTAGCCTTTACCTCGCTCAAAGAATTGCCATCGCCATTCAGCGTGGTAATGCCGCCAGTCTCTTGGGCACGGTACCAGTAGAGATCGATGGGGAGGAATTTTTCGATGCCTAAAATTACAGTCTCCCTCTTTTTCTCTATCCCATTTTTGTATAAATTGTATAGTTAGCATAGTTTTATATAAATTTGTAAGTAATTGTATATTATAATAGCATATTTTATTTAATGTAATCAACATGATCAGATATATTATTGTTACTTAATTTTAAATTCGATATTGAAATTGGTATTTAAATTTTATAATATTATGTAAATAAATTTAATATTGACAGATTGAGTAAAAAAATAATTATAAAACCTATTTTTGAATTTGCATACCTGTTATTTATTATTTTATTTTAATCATCAAGGACATAGCATACATATTAATGACTATTACTGACATTAATGTCAATGTTAATACCTATCGATTTTTAATTTATATTTATCATTTATTATTTAAATTATTTATAACTAACATAGCCATGTAAGAAATTGTTACTAACCCAATGAATCAAAGTTGCTTTTTTAAAGATTTTTTATTATTTATTTATTACATACATACATAAACTGACGCCTATATCCCCGAGGGGGTGGGCAGAAGTGCTAGCACCCACATTTCAACAGTTTATGTTTAGGTCTCAGTGTTATAGGTGGCGAGCCAATTGCCATTAACCGGGCACTTATAAACCTGCGATAAATACACACATAACTTCGAAAAGCATCTAAAGTCATTGGTGTGTGCCATGGTAAAACCTGGGATCGAACTTGAGACCTTGTCTCAGCATTCCATTACCCATACCACCAGGCTACCGCGGTTGTCCGCGGTTGTATATTTATTATCTATAGTATTCAAGAAAAAAATAGAAGTGAAACAAAGTGACTACTATTTTCTTTTCTCCTTTGTTGGCAGACAAGCACACGGCCCACCTGATGGAAAGTGGTTACCGTGGCCTATGGACGTGTGTAACACCAAGGGAGTCACACTCGCGCTGCCAAACCTGTATGCACAAGAGTTTCTGTGCCGTCAGTGTAAAAGACAAAGCAGGACAAGCTTTTGGTCTTCCCACTGACAGTACAAAAACTCTCCAGTGAGCTCTGGAACTCACTGCCGGGAACACAACACGAGGTTATTATGGCCGCGGCATTCTGTAGGGTGGAGGTACTTCCCCAGTCGGACTGCTCAATTGGACGGACATACCGTCGTCCTCAATACCTCAATACTATTAAACATACTGACTTCAATTTACAAAACAAGGCATTTTGATCATCAAAGCACAACTTCTTCCCATGAAAGAAGATCAAAGGCAACCATTCATTCCACTTAAACAGGTCCATTATTAAACTTCATAACTCTCTGTTATCTTAAACTTCATGACACAAAGGAATCAGTCATGTGATTATCGTTGCTTTTAATAACAAACGTCATGTGCAAAAGCACAATTTTCAAATATTTAAAAGCGTTCAAAAGTATTATAAAAGAATTTCAGGTAAAAAATATGTTTTTTATTAACGGATTTACGAGTCCATAACATGATTTTGAGCCCCGCTAAGATCACAGAGTACTTTATTAAATATGAGAATTAAGATCTTCAGAACCAAAGCTAATCTTATATACACCACTGACCTTATAGCATTGATAGAGTCAGAAGCATGTTTCTTCGCTGATGATGGCAAGTTCTTCGGCAATCCTCTGATCCTGTCCGGGCAGCTGCAATCTGACTTGAATAGGTTGCAAGAGTGGACTATAGAGTGAATTGCCTGATTAAATGCTGATAAATGTACAGTTCTACGTCTGGTAATCCTAACTCACAATACACCATAGGACCCACATCAATTGCTACTTGTGACTACACAAAGGGACCTAGGAGTAACAGTGACTAATGACCTAAAATGGGCGGATCACATACACAATATAGTGAAAAAGGCGAACTCCCTCCTATACGTCATACGCAGGTCTTTTCAGTATCTGTCACCAGATGTCTTCATTAAAATGTATAAAACTTACATAAGACCGCTTTTGGAATATGGTTACCAAATATGGAACCCATACTTTATTAAAGACATTGACTTGCTGGAAAGTGTACAAAGAAAAGCAACAAAAATACCTTATGGCTTCCGGCGGAAAACATATGAGGAACGGCTAAGACTATTGAAACTGCCAGCACTCAAAGATAGAAGAACAAGGGGTGATCTCATCGAGTGCTATAAAATCTTAACCAATAAATATAACCTACCTAGCATTGGTGATGTATTTGTGCGGCAGCAAAAAACTTATTCATCCCGTGGTCACAGCCTCACTCTCACACGCTCACATGCACATACCTTGACAGCTTACCACTCACTAAACAACCGCATTGTGCAACTGTGGAACAAATTGCCCGAGGAAGTGGTGTCAGCTGCTACGCTAACGACCTTTAAGTGTCTCTTGGATGAATGGCTTACAGTAGGTACAAAACAAACAATAAAAGAGATATGGACTGGACTGAACTGTACTCCAACACCATGAAGTGGACATATCAGCAAACATGCTGCTCGTCCATAATTTAAATAATAATAATAACCTCTCTATAAGTTATACCTGTTGATTTCCTCTCAATTCCCCTCTTTCCTCTGAAGGTAATAAGGTTAGAGAGGTCAGTAGCAATCGCTCCCATAAGACAAACCAAAAGGAATCCTAGTATTCATAGCCATAAGTACACAAGACAACAAACAATGGAGGTGAGCGTAGGTAGACCTACTGAAGTCCCAGGAAGACCAAGCCCTAGTCTATCTCTGTACCAAATTTCATGAAAATCGGTTCAGTGGTTTAGGCGTGAAGGCTTTAATAGGTAGGATAGATAGGATATGGATTTCAATAGGTTAGATAGGTATATACAAGGTAATAAAATCACCTATGTCCTTATTTACAATTGTACAAACTTATAATCATCAAGATAAGACTATTTTCACAAATAACATAAGTATAGATAAGCATACACTACCTACATAAAATATTTTACCCGAAATCACAAATCATATTGCAGAAAAGAGACAAGAATATTATTTTTAATAACTCGCACAGACAAAAAGCACATTATCATTGAACATAACGTCCGAATACTTAGGACTTCTGTATTCCGTCGTCTTATACGATCGAATAGTGTTGAAATTACTAAACGCGATATGCAATAGTTTTACTTGTGACCTAGGGATAAAGTTTAATTTTGTTTGCGGGCGTTTGACGGCTGATGTCGCCGCCATTTTCCACAATGGCCGTCAGAAACGCGACATCTATGCAGAGTTTAGTGTCATCGCGAGCGTGCGTACCTTGGGTCGTGCGTGTTTTTACCGCCGCTGTATTGTTTGCAACCATTGTATAAAGAAATATGACACGAAACACTTCTCGACGCTAAAATAATTCATAGTATCAAGTGTATAGTGTTAAAAATAATGATGTATTATAAACGGTGCTGTGTTGCATTTTAATGGGTCGTTACGTAGTAAAATAATGAATATAACACGCCGCCGCAGTCTTCTGTTTGAATTGTCGTAAGCCTTGTTGTGAGATCGATTTTTAGGTGTTATTAATGAAATTACGGAGGTGCTCGCGAGTGATATTGTTACATAAAGAACCCGATTTAAAGGACTCCCGTTACTGTGGTGTTCTATCGAGTCCAAGTCGTAGAGCGCTTATAATCGATATAAGTTAATAAAAAATGCATATTTACCCCATGGTTTCATAGGATCGGGTCAATACGGTGCCGGTTTCAACGGAGGTATACGAATGTTGTTTATTCGCTTTCCAAATGTGGTATTGTTGATGACTGCAGTGCTTTCCTTGATCATCTTGAAGTGATGGTGATTAGGACATACTCACTGTTTCGTTCATTCAAGTTTTCTTCACAACAAGGTTGGTAAACAAAACAATTTTGATGATAAAATCAGATTATTTATGTATTTCAATCAAGTTTGTAATGCAATTTTTTATCTAAACATAGTTTTTTGACAGTGCCATCTTAAATTAATTTTAGGTTTTAAAATATGTATAATAGGCATGTTGTGTTATTCTTGACATCATCTTACATCGTAATGATTTAAATTATATAAAAAAACAAGAGGTAACAATAAATAGCTACTCGCGTTACATACACGATCTTTTCATTTGTTTTTACTTTTTTAATTTAAAACAAAGCAATCAGTCATTTTATAGGACTGTCAAAATTTGGATGCCAGTAACCTTTGCCATCTTAAAAAAAAATGTTTTACATTTTATTAACACCTAAAACACTGTTTTATCAATGGTTGAAAATTTGTAGGGAGTCCTGAGCCAATCTAACAAGAAAAAAAATTGTATGGTTTTGTTTTATGAATATTAAATATATTTGGTTTGGTAATATTGATATATAATGCATTTTGATTCATTTAAATAGTTGCATACTTTAAAAAATATCACTTAATGATTTATGTACATTAATTTAGCAGTTTGATATTAATAAAAGCTATTAAAACCCCCTATCTAGTATTCATACAGGTTATGACTTCCACTTACCAATGTATGTTTTGTTCTTATGTTGGTACTTAGTCAGTATATATATATATAAGTATGTACTACAACTGTCAGATGATAACATGCTTTTTTTTACTCCTGAATAGCAAAGATTGACAACCTCTTTCACATAGCAGTAGAATATTCCACTGCTATACCAGAGTTCTTGGGTTCATATCCTGCTCATTTTAATATTGGTTTTGGTGTTTCAATGGATACTATTATATTTAGTACAAAGAAAAATTACTTAAATATCTTTATTTGTCTGTTTCTGTATTCTAGACCTCATAAAATAGGCCTTTTAACACTTAGAACGTTGAATGATTTGTATAGTGTTGTAGAATATTTATTGTTGTATAGTAAAGAAGAAAGAAAGGGGTATTTACTATCAGTCATTGAATGAAGTTGCACACATCCATAGGTCACAGTCTCACAATTACCACTTTCTATTAGGGGTACTTGTCTGCTACCTAAGTGGTATAAAAAAAAAACTAAAAAAAGAAGTATATATTCTGTGGCACAATTTTATTCTAGATGACCCAAGGATTCGGTGAAATGTCTAAAATTAAAACTACCAATGACATTGTCAAATGTAAATGTTTTATTGACAATCAAAGACAATAGCATGATTTGAATATATAATATATATATGTATATATTGTAAGAGAGTGGCAGTCTCATTTCATTCACTGAATTGTTAGTTTGTCTATATCTGTAATGTTATCATATCATTGGTTATCTATAATTGGAAAAAACATAGTATTACAAAAGATCTTAACATTAAATACATAACATAACATGAACTCACGCCTATATCTCCGAAGAGGTAGGCAGAGGAGGAGACCCACATTTCACCAGTTTATGTTTAGATCCCAATGTAAAATGTGACGAGCCTATTGCCATTAACCAGGCATTTCATATTTTCTTTCTTTCTTTCTTTCTTCTTTCTTTATAAACCTGCAATAAATACACACATAACTTCGAAAAGCATCGAAAAGTCATTGGTGTGTGCCACGGTAAAAACCTGAAATTGAAACTGTGACCTCGTTTCAGCAGTCCATTAAATATCCGTGCACTATGTTCAACTATTTAACATGGTGTACAAATTAATTTAAAATGTGGTTAGTTTACTTACTAAGTATATGGTTAGTAGGTACATGTATCATTAATTCAATATTTATTTATTTATATCATAATTCATAATTATTCATAACCTTTATACATATTGTTAACTCCTCTAATATATGTCTTAGGTTTTTTTTTTTTTATAGAGAACACGTCAATTAGACTTCGCCTTGCCTGATGGTAAGCTGAAGGCAAAGTCTCAGAAAAGGGGGTCACCATCATATGCTTTTTCATGCCCTGCTTAAAGGACCCGGGACTGTAGGAATGTTGATGTACGTACAACTATCCTAAATAATTGATCAAACAACTACAGAACTTCGATATTGCCAATGGATTGTGGACATCTGATGGCAGTTGGTTAACTAAAAAACAGAAGTTGAA
Source organism: Eilema griseolum (assembly GCA_963662185.1). Lineage (NCBI taxonomy): Eukaryota > Metazoa > Arthropoda > Insecta > Lepidoptera > Erebidae > Eilema > Eilema griseolum. The sequence goes on from OY759259.1 coordinate 9,351,509, forward strand.
ATATTGAAGAAGGAAAAAGTGGATCCCGAACTCCGAGATATAAGTTTTGGATGTGACCGGTATTAACGCTAGGATTAAGTGCAGATAGTTATTGGCTGTATCTATGGCTTGTTCCTGGTTAAGTTATTGTCTTTTGTGATAGCTTTATTGTTCTATACAACCAATCTACAGGATCGTAGCAAATGGAGATCCGTGATCTCTGCCTACCCCTATGGGAGACAGGCGTGATTTTATGTATGTATGTATGTATGTACAACCAATCTAGTAGTGGATGCCAGAGAAAAAAAAAATCATAGCAATTTTGTATGAAATTGGGCTGTTCTAAATTTCACATTCCATATAACAGATATTGAGTTATGGAGACAGAATTTAATTTCATTTGTCGCCATCATGGCCATCCCTTTGTACAACAAGCTGGCAGGAATTCTGGCAATAAGAGTCCCCTCACCATTGACACAGGGTAATCAAGTTAGGACTCCCCCAATGTGCGCCATAGCACTAATCCTCCACCTAAATGTCCAGCAGTGGACTGCTATGGGTTAAATTGATTGATTGAATCAAGTAAAATGAAAGGTTGTGGAGTAGAAACAGTATATACTGTCAAATGTGTGGGTGATAGATTGAGCAGCCTGTCACCCTAACAGAAGCAAGCCGCGGCGGCGGTGCGCGATGCGTGCCTTCCTATACCTGGGGACGAGATGGGGACTCCGTGGTCCTCACATCCAAAGAGGGCCGTCTCATAAGATAATCTCACCTCCGGCAACCTGCGACCTCCAGCCAGCGTGTGTTTTAGACGGTTCAAGTCAGGATTACCCAATATTTCAAAGGTCTAGTGTTATCCTTTATATCCGTGCAGTCTGTGGGCAGATTATTCGCAGAAATCGTACAGTGTCCTTCGTATTCAATATAATAACGCGTTCAGAGTGCTGATGGGGCTGTCCCGTTACTGTAGCGCGTCAGGGATATTTGCCGAGGCTCGTGTAGATTGCTTTTACGCTACTATGAGAAAGCGATGTGCTTCCCTGGTGCGTCGGGTGCGGGCCAGCTCCAACAGTATTCTGAGCTGTATAGCGAGCAGACTTGACTGTTTGTATGTGGGTCGCTGCTGCAAGCTTTCCACCTAGGTGGTGGGCGGGTGGTGGTGATTCGCATGCAGACTGTCAATTTGTTATTAGGATAAGATATTACAATATTAAAACTAACATAGGAGTAAGAAAAATTGTTACTAACACACTGAGTCTTGGTCACTTTAAATAAATGAATATAATAATATATATATCTATCATGTAAATAAGTTGCTGTTCGACATGTATGTTGTACTGTTTTTTTTTTTTATACCACTTAGTTGGCAGACAAGCACACGGCCCACCTGATGGAAAGTAGTTACCGTGGCCTATGGACGTCTGTAACACCAGAGGAGTCACAGTCGCGCTGCCAACCCTGTAAGTACAGAGTTCTGTGCCGTCAGTAGAAGACAAATCAGGACAAGCCTTTAGTCTTCCCACTGACGGCACAAACGGCAAAAACACTGTATGTAGTTTTCGATATTTTCTGTGAAGCGACTGCCACATGACCTCCACAATCCAAACACATTGAAGTTTTGCAGCTCGAGCAGTAGTTGGAATTTATTTAAGGCCCTAACTACCCGTAACGACTGCCATAGACGATTGTATGGCAACCGACCGGGACGGACAGTTTAACGTGCGCTCCGAGGCACGAACAGACCAATGCAAATACCTATATTCATGCATACAAATATTTGCACTGAGCGGCAATCGAACTCGCGCCCCATGCGTAGTATTGCGTTCACTAACGCCACGCTACAGAGGCTGTACGCCTTCTAATATTAATAAACCGAGAGACAAGAGTCCATGTAATGCTAAACTACTGTAGTACTCAAACCTGTTTGGCTAGAAACAGGAACCAGTGTAACACTGTACGTTTTAAAGACTAGATATCTACAAGCTCTTGACCACAAGTCAAAACTAAGGTATTAAGAGCAAATCTAACTGTTTTGCTTGCCATTCAGCTGGGAAAATTATTTATTTTATAAATAAGCAGTACCAATGTACCAATTTTCAATGTCCAATATATGTTATGTTTTTGTATGTGTATAAATCTATACATCTATATAACATAACATAAACTCACACCTATACCGAAAGGGTAGGCAGAGGTGCTAGCTTACCCACATTTCGTCAGTTTATGATTAGGTCCAAATATAATAGGAAGCGAGCCTATTGCCATTAACCGGACACTTATAAACCTGCGATAAATACACACATAACTTCGTCATTGGTGTGTGCCATAGTAAAATCTAAATAGGTATATAAATAAAATTGGAGTGGCTGTTTCTAAAATTGAAATAACCGCTTTTTACTACATCTATACATATATGGTACATACGCCAAAATAACATTTTTTATAGTTTTTGTCTGTCTGTTTACTCCGGCGATTTTAACGGGACTTTCACTGTCGGATACCTGATGTAACAAGGTATAACATGGGTTATCCCAGGATTTTTTTCCCACGGGAATCGGGAAGTATAAAACATTTTCACTCAGGCGTTCGGTAGTCTTAAATAAAATAAAACTGAATCCTTACAGGGTCACTTTGTTGTCTGTCTGTCTAGCTGGCTATTTTTTTATACCACTTAGGTGGCAGACAATCACACGGCCCACCTGATGGGAAGTGGTTACCGTGGCCTATGGACTCGTGCAATACCAGGAGCGTCACACTCGCGCTGCCGACCCTTAAAAACCCTTAAAGACCTTTATCTTTATCCTTATCTTGGCTATCAAGACCTTTATCTCACAAATGCGTGGAGGCATGAAGTTGAAATTCATACTATATACTCAGATCTATAACGACTTGAATCTATAAAAAACAAACTTCTAATAAGAACTCATTCAAAGTATATTACTGTTAATATAGATTAAGCTACGGAACCCTTGGTGCGCGAGTCCGTAGCTTAATCTATATACAACGCATCCGAAACGTCGGCAGAAATAGTAAGTTCCATGATTTAATTCGCGAGAAGTCCTGATACCTTGTATAATTATGAATTCACACCGCGAAAGTTTAAAAATAACATTAGTGGATTATTTATTTATTAATTGCAATTAAACAAGCCTATGATCTTAAGTCTGACCAAGACCTTTCTAACATAAAATTTCATCAAAATTCGTTTAGTAGTTTTTGCCCCTAATCGCGAACATACAGACAAGAATTCCAAAATAAATAATATATCTTCTTGTTAAGTATCGTTAATATAACAACCCCAAGTATATCTTTTTTAAATTTCTAATGTAGTATTGTTTGTATAGTTACTAGGCTCGCGTTTAACCAGTTTCTCGCCTATTGGTAAGTGCCGATTTGATCGATGGTGGAGTTGTATAGTACATAGATAGATAGATAGAATATGAGAGGCGTAGATAGATATATAGAAAACGAGAAAGAGAGTGAGAAGAGGAAAATATACAATCTTTTGTTTTGAGCACCTTTTATTTCGCCATTGTGGTAGGCGTTCTATGACTCTAGTAACAGTACAGAAATACGGGCCCTTACGACTTTCTAGTTTTGGACCCTATAAAAAAAATACCCGTTCGACCTCATTGTTTGGACCTTCTTCAAACGCTCCGCGAAGCCTGTGAAGCACCCAGTAAGCTTTTGCATTTCTGGGCGGAGCTAGGCTGCTCTAGCCAGTACTCTGCACGCACAATGGCCCAAAAGGAGGCTAAAGTGCGGACAAAGGAGCTCCGTTCCATTCCATTCCACCTTCTTTAAAACAAAATTTCAGATCTAAAATATGAAATCTTCTAAACATGGACAGCTTGCACTTTTTTTTGGTACCTCTTGGATAAAAGGCCCTGTCTACACCTTTGTACCTTATTGGATAGCAGATTCGGTACACAACAATGGTTGTATGCCACTTTTTGATTTAATTGTAAGATGGCTGAGGTATATCGCTGGGGCTGCCCATCTCGACCATAATGCTCGACTTTTTTTTATACAACTTAGGTGGCAGGCAAGCACACGGCTCACCTGATGGAAAGTGGTTACCATGACCTATGAACGTGTGTAACACCAGTGGAGTCACATCCGTGCTGCTGACCCTGTAAGAACTGAGATTTTGAGCCGTCAGTGTAGAGGACAAAGCAGGACAAGCCTTTGGTCATCACACTGACAGCACATCGACTTCTTATATTGCTAGAATTATGACATACCTAGTCGGAATGGCACACAGATATACTAACATATCCGTGAATGCATTAGGCGGGTATTCCGTTTCAGCAGCCCAAATCCGTCCTATCCGAACGCATTAGCTCCTGTATCTAGTTACCCGCATCCCCTGATACCACAAATCCGTTGCCGTTCGATATTCGAATTTCAAATTTGATGAAATTCAAACTTCGAATGGTACCGATTTTTATTTTTAAATCTGTTTCTAATTTCGAATTTAGAATTCGAGAACGTTCATTACTATATGCTTCTCTGCTACTCAAAGATTTGCTGGGAGAGAACTCATTTTGAGTTAAGCTCGCCTTTGTACATTTTTTATTTATGATCTCTATACTGTGTGTGTGCAATAAAGAATAAAAATAAATAAAAATACACGTTTTAAAAAAAGGACTGTTCTCCATATACTTCTGCTTACCCCGCAAGGATTTATATGAGTGAGTATATGTACTGTTTAAGCATTAAGTAACGCCACGTTTGAGAATTTGACTAAATAGAAAAACTTAAAAAAAGCTCACATATCATCTGTGAAAGCAATAAAACAAACCTACTTATTAATCTCCAGAATCACTTCAGGGAGTTTTTTATGTTTTGAAATCATCATTTATAGGAGGTAGGACCGTAGGATAATAATTTCTTACCATTGAGCCACCGGACTTCGTCTGAAGCCATCCAATTTTTCCTTTAATTTTCCGGCTGCAAGACGAATATATATTATACAGGTTTTTTTTAAATCGATTTGAATAATTGGCAATTTGCTTTTGAAATTTCATTCAATTGTTTTATTTTAACATACACACTTATTTTAAAACTAGCTGACCCACCCCAGCTTCGCCCGGGGTATATTTTGAAGCTTCATATCCCTTTGAGCCCGTATGTTTTAGTCTTCAAAATATGTATGAAAAATTGCCTGATTTGTTAACATTTATTATCAATGCTCCGCTCCCTTAAGTAGTAGCGTGATGATATATAGCCTAAAACCTTCCTCGATAAATGGACTACCCAACACTGAAAGAATCATTCAAATCGGACCAGTAGTTCTAGAGATTAGCGCGTTCAAACAAACAAACTCTGCAGCTTTATAATATTAGTATAGATTTGAAAAGAACGGAGGAACCACAATTTGATATATCAGTTGTAATTAATCCGTCTATATTTGCTTTATCCGCACGCATAACGCAAATATTTGGGTGAGTAAAAATCTTAGAACTCGTCCAGTTAGGTCAAGCCTTGTCCAGTGACACTCTTGTCACGACAACACAATTCACAAGTTACTTAATTTTTTAAATTCTATACGGCCCGTACCACTTGTTTGAGAAATTGCAACAATTTAAATGTGACACCTTGGACTGAAAGATTTTTTTCTAGGCGAATTGAATGCTTTTTTTAAACATATTTAAGCCGTCAAATTGACTTCATCCCGCCCAATGGTAATGCAGTCCAAAGAATGGTGGCTGACATTACATACCCTGTCCCCAGAATGGTAGTCTCTACCGGGAAGATCTCGATATCCATCTATAATAGTTCGAACTCGAAACCTCTCAGTCGCAAGTCCGACACCTTAACTATGAGGCTACATTAAAATGCTAATGTGTTTGGTTACCGCTCCTAACACCCAATTTGAATGATAAAGAGAACACAGTACACCACGTGGTAAATCGCTACATATTTGGGCCAGTGTGGTGTTTAGGAGGTAGATATATACCATAGATATTTAATTTTAAAGACATGCCAAATTATACAAACTAGCTGTTACCCGCAGCTCCGTCCGCGTGGACCTCGGAGTCCGTTCGGTGACCAACTACTCCTTGCCTGCTCTCCACTGTGTCCTCTTAGTCAGAGGGGCATATGGGAAGCCTCCGGGCAGCACTACACAGAACCGCTCCTGTTGCTGCCGGGATTTCCCGTAGGAGGTAGCGTCTACCCTAGGATAGAGGCTCTGCCGCTGCCTCTATCGCCCAGGGCGCATCGTATGCGGGGCAAGAGCGGAAGCGGAAGCGGAAGCGAAGAGGGATGATAAGGCAAGCTGCCCGTATACTAAGCGACAGAGGTCGCTGAATGACCTCCGCCCCCTATGAACGCAAGCCTGGGCGTGACGGGTGGAGCCGCCTATCAGCCTAGCGGAAGCCGCATCGCGAGAGCGGCGATCGTTGTGCACCCCCGTTGCCGGGGACGAGTTGGGGACTCTGTGGCTCCCATACCCGAGGAGGACCAGATCAAGAAAGAGGCCGGGGTGCGAGGAATATGCCTGTCAACCTCACCTTCCGCAACCAAAAACGACTACAGGAGTCGTGCATTTTAGTCGGTTGGAGTACAACATAACCCGGGGGGGGGGGGAATGTATTTGTGGGGACTTTTCACACGTAAAAAAAAGAAAAAAGGGCGCATCGCATGGAGGACCACGCATTCTAATTCCGTTTCTGCTGTATCTTCTCTTTAACTGACCATCCCTGGCTCAGCCACGGGTATCTACCGGATTTATTGGCATTTAGGTATAATTTTGTAATATTTTTTGAATAGATTAGGAATGAATATATTAGAGGAAGTTTGAGAGTAGCACCAATCACAGAAAAGCTACGAGGAAATCGTTTGACCTGGTTCGGGCATGTAATGCGTAGGGATGAAAGAAATGTCGTAAGGAAGGCACTAACTATGGAAAAGAACACATGTTGCGCCGACCCCAAATAATCTTGAGATAAGGGCAGGAGGATGATGATGATGATTTTTTGAATAGAACGTCCGATTTCAATAATTCAAAAGTAATCGACAAATATTTAAAAAGGCAGTCATTTACGTGGCAAGTTCTTGACACCTCTTCCCAAAAAGCATTTTCCTTGACCATAAGTCCCACCCTCCCCTTTCCTACAGGTGCAGGTCTTAGATGTCACCCGCACACGGTGCAGAACATCCGATCAAGAACCATGTGGTTCGGTGACTCTTTCCTCTGTCCCACCATTAAGGCCTGGAATTCATTACCAGCTCACGTGTTTCCTTCTTCCTACAGTCCCGGGGCCTTTAAGCGGGGCGTGAAAAAGCATATGATGAGGCCGTCAAGCTGAGTGTCACCATAATCATTGTCACATGGTATGTGTAAGTAATGGTGACCCTCTTTTCTGAGACTTTGCCTTCAGCTTACCATCAGGCAAGGCGAAGTCGAATTGACGTGTTCTATATATAAAAAAAATTTGGTTGTATGCTTTGGTGTGCCTCCTCACGCGTGTGAACAGATTTCATCTATCCAATATTTGTGCTCTGTGGCGCCCGCTGCGGCCACCGAAAACCACATACACTGAAAATGTTAATAAGTTCGGTTAGTTTCTTTTGATCCCTGACCCCTGTCCCAGGGCAGTCCACTCTTGCATTTAAATTTTGACCCCTATAACTTGTATTAAATTCATTAGTTTTTGCCAGACGATGTTTTATTTTGAAGGACTATTTAAATAAAATATAGTAAATATTTTTGTATATTTTGAGTTATACTACACAATATACAACCTAGCTGCGTGGTTCCCGGCAGAGTAGAATTTAACCATCCCCATCTCTTCCCAGGCGACTAAGGGATAGGACGGTTTAACATCAGACAGATATATATCTACAGTCCAGATTCAGCCTTAGGCGCATGGCAACAATAGTGCCCGATAGACGACAATAGAAATAAAGAAATGTGGGTGTGAATTCACCTCTGCCTAACCCTCCGAGGATAAAGGCGTGATCATATATATGTATACAAGCTGATTATAGCTGCTGATAGCTGCTGATAGTCGTATCGGACTGAAACTTAAAAGACTATAAAAATCAGCCGGTGTAAGCAGAGGTATGACTCTATACCTAGTTTGTACTATGAAGAAAGAGAATATGGGCCTCGATGGACCACGTACTGCCGTGCGCACTGTGCCCCTACACCTGCACAATTGCGCACTTGAATGAAGCGACGGAATGTGTTCGGCAACATTGAACAATGTCGCCGAGTTTTGTGCTGGGTGCATTTTTTTTCTTTTTTTTTTTAATTGTTGCCATTGACACGAAGAAGAAGAACTATAGAATAGACTTAAACTAATGGTTTGGATCTATAGTACAAATTCTATAAGGAGGTAGGACCCGACGGTATTTCCATCCAATTGAACAGTCCAGATTAATATGCCAATAAATAAATTTGAATTAGAAGTGAAAAAAACTTTAATGAGTAAAGGTTACTATAAAGTGGATGAGTATCTTAATGATGTTAATGCGTGGTCAACATAGTCTCTTACTTGCTCGCACAAAATAAATTGTAAACTAAAGCAAATTTAATAAAAGAAAAATAATCTAGTTCTAATATAGTTCGCTGAGTTTCTTGCTGGTATCTTCTCAGTAGAATTAACCTACCGAACCAGCAAAAGAATCATTTTCCAATGGTTTATTTGTACATTATTTAATATTTTTAAATTATTTCTTGACATACATAATTGTAAAATTTTGACGTTCATATGTGCTCTTTGTGTGCCTAAACTGAATAGGTAACTGAAATTGATTCTTTGATTCTTTGAGTCCGACTGGCAAAGTACCTCCGCCCTACAGAATACCGCGGCCATAATAATTTCGTGTTCTGTTCCAGCTTTGAATAGGGTAGCCAGAGCTCACTGGAGAGTTTTTGTGTTGTCAGTAGGAAGACCAAAGGCTGCTTTCTGTAGGACTTCTTCCTTCCCCAGTCAGACTGCTCAATTGGAAGGAAATACCGCCGTGTCCTACGACATGTTACGATAAGATTACGATAGTTTTACGTGCTAGGGGTACAGTGCATATCAATATAAATAAATAAATCATGAATATTCCACACATTCTACACAACGCTTTCTAGACCCATGGTAAGCATAGCTTCGATGAACGACCTCCGCCCCGCGCCGGCCTGGGGGTGACAGGTGGAGCCGCCTGTCACCCTGGCAGAAGCAGGCCGCGGCGGTGGCGCGACTGGCGCGCCTCCCCGTTCCGGGGTCGAGTTGGGGACTCTAGTCCCCACACCCGAGAAGAGGGCCAGATCGTGAGAGATGGCCCTGGGTCGGCCGGGGTGCGAGGGATATGCCTGTCAACCTCACCTTCGGCAACCAAAACGACCCACAGGCGGCGTGCGTTTTAGTCGGTTCGAGTTCGATATAACCTCCTCCACCGGCTCCGGTGGGGACGTATCCGTGGGGATTTTGCGCACGAAAAAAAAAAATAAAAAAAAATAAAGCAGCTTAACTAGCTTGTGTTATGGAATCTAGAATGCGGATAAACAAACTTATATACTTTTTTTTTTGTAAATACATACATATAATACATAGAAACACCCAGACCAATGCAAATATACGTATTCATGCATACAAATATTTGCACTGAGCGGGAATCGAACCCGTGCCCACTGAATAGCCGTCGAATGCTCTACCGCTACGCCACGGAGGTCGTCAACATACTCACTTAATGTACCTATCGATACAAAATTATCATATTGACCTGTTAACCTATATCACATCATTGGCTTTCACACGCCACGCTCTCGATAACAAAATAATTGTTATTTGCTATTTAATGACATATTGTCATATCAGGACAGTTGTATGTCAAGGGTTCTAAGTTATTTATTAGTACTAACTGTTGTCCGTGACTCCGTTGGCGTTTCTTTTTATGGCAAACGTCAATTAGTCTTCGCCTTGCCTGATGGTAAGCTGAAGGCGAAGTCTCAGAAAAGACCGTCATTACTACTTACACATACCATGTTACAATGGTGGCACTCAGCTTGACGGCCTCTTCATATGCTTTTTCACGCCCCGCTTAAAGGACCCGGGACTGTAGGAACAAGGAAACAGGAATTCTGATCCCGTTCATGATGCTGAACTTCCCTGATAGCGTGATGCTATTATAGTCTATGACATCCACAAGTGATGAAGGGGGCAGATTTTTAAAAGGGATGTCAGTTTAATAAATAGCTTTTCAGTTTGTTATGTACCCTCCAACTCATAGGGAAGGTGATGGTAAGCTGAAGGCAAAATGACACTCAGCTTGATGGCTTCATCATATAATTTTTCACGCCCCGCTGAAAAGACACGGGGCTGTAGGAAGAAGGAAATTTAGGTCTAAGATATATGTCCTGAGCAAAACTAAAGTATTTGATTTGAATGCGTTTGTATCAAAAAATAGCTATATACACGTTGTCTGTCTGTCACGGTGTTCAGCTGGTAATAAATAGCGAGCGAGTGCGTGCGTCAAATGGCGTATAAAACGTTATGGGGTTTCTTTACGGGATTATTTATGGGTGTCGTATTGTTGTACAATATGGAGTCGCTGTACATCTACGAGTAGATGCTTCAGGCATTGTTATTTTATAAACTGATTTTGCGTTATGGCGATACTGTGCAAAGATGACGGGAATAAGCTCCCTATTACGTGGGACCAAAAATTATAGTTGGCGAAATATCGATGTCAATATCTACACCTCTGACTACTTCTTCGGGAATTTACAGGCGTGAATGTATGTAGAGGCTCTCGAGGCCAAGACAACCTCATCTGTATACTGGAATAGGTGCTGATTAATAAAGGCTCTGTTTTTTGTTACTAGGCAGGTACCTTTTTTTAAAGTGTGGAAATACCTTTCGGATACCACCTCGCCAGACCCGGTGGGGGTGGTTATGTCAGACTCGGACCGACTAAAACCGCACGGCCGCCTTGGGCCATTAGTTGCCGGGAGTGAGGTAGCCTTTGGCATATCCTTCGCGCACCTCGACTGAACCGGGGAAGGCAGGTACCCTCGAGAAAAACATTCGCACACCTATTCAAATTATGCTAATTATTGCCAGGAAGTACAATTGATGAACTCAAATCTCCTCAAACACACGCACACCCATTGTCAGCAATGGCGTATCTAGACAAAAAAGTTAATGGATAGGTACTTATCAAAATGCAATAATTCGATTTAATAACATGTAAGAAAAAATCGCGTGGTTTCCGGCAGAGTCGAATTTACCCCATCTCTTCCCATGCGGTGTTGTGGACTAAGGGATAGGGCAATTTAACATCAGACAGATATATAACAACTGGACAATAGTGCACGGAATACGGCAATAGGCTCAACTTCTATTACGTGGGACAGAATACAATGATTGGTGAAATATTGGTGTGAATTCACCTCTGCCTAACCCTTAAAAGCGTGATTGTATTTAATGTATGTATGTTAGAAAAATTACCGTTCATAGAATTGCTGCTATTATATCCACAATTCGCCAATTGTGATTTTCGGTTTCAAGAAGTAGGAGGTGGGCCTATTGCCGTCAAGCGGGCATCAAGCACTCATGGACTGTTTAGTGTCGGATAAACAACAGCCGTATCCCGTAGTTGTCTTCTACGACGCTCACATGAAGAGATGGGGTAGCCCTATTCGACTCCACCAGGAATCAACATGGTTTTACCATATAAAACTTGTCTAGATTCAACGAATCCTTTTCCGACAATACCTGTTTATATAAATACAGTGAGACCCCACCAAGTTCTTAGGGGCAAGTCAACCTGAAGCAAGCTGGAACTTTACGAGGAGGTAGGACACGACGGTATTTCCGTCCAATTGAGCAGTCCGACTGGGGAACTACCTCCGCCCTATAGAATATCGCGGCCATAGTAACCTTGTGTTTCCAGCGGTAAGTAGGGTAGCCAGAGCTCACTAGAGAGTTTTGTGCTGTCAGTAGGAAGATCTAAAGTTCTAAAGCTTGTCCTACTTCGTCTTTTACACTGACGGCACAGAAACTCTCTGTGCTTACAGGGTTGGCAGCACGAGTGTGACTCCCTTGGTTTTACACACGTCCATAGGCCACGGTAACCACTTTCCATCAGTTCTGCCGTGTACTTGTCTAAGTGGAATAAAAAAAACTTGACTCTCAGGCAACATTCGCTCAATTTTGACACGACTGGCAATTGCTATGAGGATGTTGATGGGTTGTATGTAGTTGTGAACATGGCACAATAGTCGCAGTGGCACTAATAAGCAAGTCTGGAACGGTTCTAGCCGTTTTATGTCTGTTTTATGCCCGGTACGCAAGACCGCGTAAACTTTTATAGCCTGGGCCGTCGTTGGCAATTTTATGAAAACATCATGAAAATTTACTTTGATGTATGCTATCTATAAGCACTTCTATCTCCTAATACTAAATATATATTCATGTACTATCTGTACCTGCTGTGACTTCGTCTGCGTGGTTCGATTTGGGTTTCAATTAATTTCAAGGAACCCTAATAATTTGCTGAATTAAAAATAGTACAATTTATGCCTTATAACATCAACTATGTATGAAAATGTAGGTATGAAAGAAACTTCATCCCACGCACACTCAAGCTGTGGAATGACCTCTCTGCTGCGGTTTTCCCAAGCGCCTACAATATGGGGTTCTTCAAGAGGGGCATCAGAAGGTTTCTTCATGGTCGGCAGCGCGAGTGTGACACCCCTGGTGTTGCATACGTCCATAGTCCACGGAAACCGCTTCCCATCAGGTAGGCCGTGTGCTTGTCTGCCAACTAAGTGGTATAAAAAAAAACTGTTTTCATTAAAAATGACGTCAAAATTGGCCAAGCCGTTTCGGCAATTACCTGGGACAATTAGGAAGACAAATGTACCCGACTACCGAAAAATCACGCTATAAAAGTATTAAATTAAGGATAGCCGTAGTCGTATGCCACTTTTCTCTAGAATGTATTGTTTTGTTAGTCCAAGTGGCATACGACCACGGCTATCTTTGATATTTTCTTGTTTAATACTTTTAGAGCGTGATTTTTCAGTAGTCGGATTTAAGTTTGAAACTTTGTTTTTTAATTATTTTGGGCATGCAATAGATTAATATATACATAATTGAAATGTATTAATTAAGCCCTTTCAGATGATACCAAACACGATATATTAATTTCAAATTTATTTTTTATCACAGTACTTACTTTATGATCGCTAGAGGGCGCAACATTAGATTCAGTGACACGTTATATAGCCTATAACCAGCGGACGACTAAGATGCTTCTAACGATACCTCATTTGTCCAGTTCTAATAAGTAGTTGAGGAGCTATGAGTTAACAGATGAACCTACAGACATACACATACGTAGCCTGTCAAATTCATAACCCTTTTTTTATACCACTTAAGTGGCAGACAAGCACACGGCCCACCTGATGGGAATTGTTACCATGGCCTGTACACTCGCGCTACCGACCCTGAATAAACCTTCTAATGCCCCTCTTGAAGAACCCCATATTGTAGACGCTTTGGAAATTCGCAGCAGGAAGTTCATTCCACAGCTTGAGTGTGCGTGGGATGAAGTTTCATTCATACCGCTCAATGTACACCGTCTCGAGTCGCAATGTGTGAGGATGAATTCCCTGCCTACGGCGAGCAGTGCGATGATAGAATGTAGCTGTGGGCATCATGTCAAACAATTCATCCGAGCACAAAATCCTTTTGATTACACAACAATAGAGTCACATCCGTATTGCCAACCCTGTAAGAACAGAGATTTTATGTGCCCTCAGTGCAGAACACAAAATCAGGAAAAGGTCTTCCCACTGACATCACAAAAACTCTCCAGTGAGCTCTGGCTACCCTACTCACCACCGGGAACACAACACGAGTTTATTATGGCCGTGGTATTCTGTAGGGTGGAGGTACTTCCCCAGTCGGACTGCTCAATTCGGACGGGAATACCGTTGTGTCCTACCTCCTACATGATTTGCCGTAGTCGGTTAAAAAAACGATATGCAAGTGAACTCTGCTTATAACCGATGTATCCTGATATATTTCTGTGGACTTACTTAGACTACACCGTTTAGTTAATATATAATATATATTACTGTAGTCAACTGTCAAATCATACAAAATTTGTGTACACAATTGAAATTTTAATATAAGTTGAAAGGAAGAATCTGCGCCGTTCGCGAGCGTTTATTGCCGCCATTTTGTTAACGCCTCTCGTAAAGGCATATTAAATCTATAAAACGATCATAATGACGCGATCGATACACGCAACGACCCAGATTTTCGTCCTGCAAGCATCGTCTATACTTTACTTAATATTATAAGGGGGAAAGAGTTGTTTGTTTGTACTGAATAGGCTCCTAAACTACTGGACCGATTTTAAAAATTAATAGAAATCCAAATTATCGTCAGTGTATCATCACATTGCTATCCGAAGGAGCAGCACTCAAAAATGTCAATAAATCCGGTTGATACCCAATAGGTAGTTATTTTAAATAAAATTAAAAAATAGAAAGAATATATTTAAAAACAACGCACAAAACAAAACAAAATAAATAAAAAGCATTTAGTTTATATGCGGTAACGGACATGAGAGCTTTCATTTACCATCATACGAGGTGAAGTCAAATTAACGTATCCTATATAAAAAAGGGTTCAGTACTCCAAGGAAAAAATTGGACCTTATGTCGGACTCGAACCGACTAAAACGCACGCCGGCTGCGGGTCGCTTTGGTTGCCGAAGGTGAGGTTGACAGGCATATCCCTCGCACCCCGGCCGACCCAGGGCCATCTCTCACGATCTGGCCCTCTTCTCTCGGGTGTGTGGGGACTACAGAGTCCCCAACTCGTTCCCGGTAAACGGGATGCTTCTGCTAGGGTGACAGGCGGCTCCACCTGTCACCCCCAGGCCGGCGCTCATGGGGGCGGAGGTCGTTCACGGACCTCCGACGCCCGAGTTGCCTTCGTACGCGTGCAGCTTGGCTTGTGATCCGTCGTCGCTCCCGCTGCCGCTCCCGCCCCGCCTCCTCCTTCACGAGCATTACTTGCTCGTAGAAGAAGGCGCCGGCCGCCCACGCATCCGCGCAGCGGACCATCGCCGCGAGCAAGGTGGAGAGCGTGAGAACCCTCACTGCCAGGGCCGCCACAAGCTCCCGCCTCGGCGTCTCCCACGCCGGACACTCGGTGAGCGTGTGCGGACCTGAGTCCTCACTCGCGTCGCAGTGATGGCACTCGGACGTTGGCTCTTTCTCCATCCGACGCAGATACTTGCCGAAGCATCTGTGCTCGGTGATCATCTGCGTCAGACGGTACGAGAGGCTGCCGTGTGGCCTCTCTAGCCACTCCCCCATGATGGGTCTTACCGCCGCTACTACGGTGCGCCCTGCGCCTGGTCGCCCAAGTCGTAGCTCCCATTCCGCCACCATTTCCCTGTTGAGCCGGGATCTCACGGCCCGAATTTCTTCGGGCTCGGGATCGTGACCCCGCTCCCGCGCCCGCGCCGCCTTTTGGAACCGGTATAGCGCCGAAAGGGATCTCGCTTCCAGGATCCATGGTGGCGATCCGGCGAGGAGACTCGCTGCGTTGAAGGATATCGTGCGGTACCCCCTTATGATGCGGCACGCCAACTTCTGCTGCGGACGCTGCAGCAGGGGCATGGGTCACCGACAGGCTGTATCTAATGAACCGTGTAGCTAGACACCTGAAATTTTCACAGATTATGAATTTCTGTTGCTGCTATAACATCAAATGCTAAAAACTTTCTAATTTTTTTTTAAATAACGTTATTGTAACAATTGAGACAATTGAAATTTGTAGAGATTTTGTTTAAACCACTTAGGAGGCAGACGGTCCACCTGATAGGAAGTGGTTACTGTGGCCTATGGACGTGTGCTACACCAGGAGCGTTACACACGCGCTGCCGACCCTGAAGAAACTTTCTAATGCCCCTCTTGAAGAACCCCATATACTATAACATAAAATGCTAAAAACATTCTAAAACTAAATTTAAAAAAAATAACGTTAATATTATAATAATTGTACGGAACCCTACAAGCGCTAGTCTTAACTTGCACTCGACGAAGGATGTGCCTGGCGCGCCTCCCCGTTTCCGGGGACGAGTTGAGGACTCTGTAGTCCACACACCCGAGAAGAGGGCAAGATCGTGAGAGATGGCCCTGGGTCGGCCGGGGTGCGAGTGATATGCCTGCCAACCTCACCTTCGGCAACCAAAACGACCCACAGTCGGCGTGCGTTTTAGTCGGTTCGAGTCTTGTTTGGTTGGTGGAGGTTGACTGGTAGAAAATGCCTGTGGCATTAAGTCCGCCTTTGTACATTCTGTCTGTTTGTGCAAAAAGCTTAAATAAATAAAAAAATAAAATAAAAAACCTCCTCCACCGGCTCCGGTGGGGAGGTATCCGTGGAGATTTTTTTGCGCACGTAAAACTTGCACTTAGTAAGTTTTTAAAAACATTATTGATCTGTGGTCACATAACCCCGTACATGCTCTAGCAAATTATTGTTCGGAAAAAGAGTCAGCAGCGCGAGTGTGACGCCCCTGGTGTTGCATACGTCCATAGGCCACGGTAACCACTTCCCATCAGGTGGGCCGTCTGCCACCTGAGTGGTAAAAAAACAAGACGAAAGTGTCGTTTCATATAATGTTGACAACAATCTCCGAGACCATTATTGATTTTCGTATGTATAGTATATCACATAAATGTCAAAAGGAGAAAATTTTTAAATGGCACTTGTGAAATTGCTTTCGATTTAATGAACGACCATTGGTTGTAATGAGTGCAATGTTGCCATAATCAATCAATAATAACCCAATACACAATGAATTGCAGGGTTGCCTGAACGAAAATATAATTATTGTTTATAGGGATTTTGGCTATAAAGTGTATAGCTTAGTGTTTTACTACTACTAGTGGTACAGTTGAGAGGACCCGGATTCGAATCCTGGCCACTTCAAACACAAGTAATTTAACTTAGCTGAAGGGATTAGGGGGTGCGGTCGCTACGCAGGAGGCGCGGGTTCGATTCCCGCTCAGTGCAAATATTTCTATGCATGAATATGGGTATTTGCGTTGGTCTGTTGCGGAAGAGCACGTTCAGTCGTCTGTCCTGGTTTCTGAACATCTATGGCAGTCGTTGCGGGTAATTGGAGTCCCAAAAAGCCCAATAACTGGTCTAACTGCAATGCTTCGAAGTCGCCTTTGGGTTGTGGAGGTCATATAGCAGTCGCTCCACAGAAAATATCGTAATTCAGCCAAATCTGCAGTTAGACTGGTTAAGCGGACCCCAGACTCCGAGGTGAAACCTTCAAATGCCACTGGGATTAACGTTAAAATGAAGAAATTAAGAACAGGTTCAGAGAGCTGTGTAGTATGGTTCCATAGCATTCTTAGCACTAAGCACAATGAAATTCCAAGTTATTCGTATACAAAGCACCTCTTCCTTTCGAAGTGCGCTCAAAAACTCCAGAAAGAGTAACCTTATACTTTTCCAGCTATCCACTAGTGTGAAACGCAAAGTAAAAAACGTAATAGGAAGTTTAAACTGAGTGTATGAACTAAACGGCGTTCACTAGAGCTGAGGAGAATAGAGAGGTGACACGGTGTAAAGGGGTCGCCACTCGAGAGCGCTGCACTCGAGGGCCCTTCAAATTATACAGGTGAACGCGTAGGGATGCGACACGTCGGTGTCGATATGCTTTGTGATTATATGAGTAAATTAGAGTGGAATAAAAGCGCCGCGTGGTTCCCAACAGTAGAATTTGGAAAAAAAATTTATACCACTTAGGTGGCAGATAAACACACGGCCCACCTGATGGAAAGTGGTCACCGTGGCCTATGGATGAGTGCGAAACATAGAGTCACACTCCCGCTACCAACAAAGAGCAAGCTACCAGCAAGCATTGAGAGTTTCTGTGCCATCAGTGTAAAAGACAAAGCTGCAGGACAAGCTTTTGGTCTTCCAACTGACAGCACATAAACTCTTCAGTGAGCGCTGGCTTCCCTACTCACTGCCGGGAGCACAACAGGAAGATTATGGCCGCGGTATTCTGTGGGGCGGAGGAAGGATAGGAGGGAGGATGATTATAAGTATTGGACACCACCAAGATATTCGGAGCCCATATCAACTTCTCCGAGCCAGTACACCTAAACCACCGGTTTCGGTATCAATCAATCAATGAGTCCATCGCGGTCCACTGTTGAACATAGGCCTCTCCCAATCCAATTGGGAGGCTTACTGTTTCCGCGCTGGCCAGACGGGTTGGTACAGAGTTCTATTTCGAGTTTTCCTTCTTTCGCAGTGATACCGTCTGCGTATTTTTCCACTAGTTGTCTCTTACGACACCAATCGGATAAGATGTGGGCGGTGATACTTGTATTCTTTCTCCGCCACTACACTGATATTTCAGTAAAAATATTTTAACATAACATAACATAAACTCACGCCTATATCCCCGTAGGTAGGCAGAGGTGCTAGCACCCACATCTCTCCAGTTTATGTTTAGGTCCTAATGTAATGGGTGGCGAACCTATTGCCATTAGCCGAGCACTTATAAACTTGCGATAAATACATAAATAACATCGAAAAGCATCGATAAGTCATTAGTGTGTGCCATGGTAAAACCTGGGATCAAACCCGAGACCTCATCTCAGCAGTCCATACCACTAGGCTATATATAATATTTTATTTATCGATAACATTTTATACTTAAAATGCACATCCCTACCGACACTTGAGTATCGTTGAGCGGTAGCAAGATTTTTCTGCTTACGTCGCTTAAAAAAAAAGGAAAAGGTCACGGGGTTGGCCTTGTTTCGTGTACCACCCCAGAGGGGTGGGAATTTATAATTTTTGCTCGCCACCCCTTTCGGCCTGTATCAAAACGGATTTGCGGACTGTTTTTATGTAATGATTGTAAATACTAATCCTACTAATAATAAGTCCAACAGCCCCTGCAACGAAGCGGTATGTCTAGTAAGTACCTACATTGATTTGGGTATTATTGTGCCTAAGAGAGTACGTTAAGCCGTAGCTCCATGTCTACATACGAACATCTATAGCTGTCGTTACGGGTAGTATGAGCCCTAAAAGGCCCGACAACTTGTCTAACTGCAATATTTTGATATCGCCAATGCGTTGTTGAGGTTTCACGAAAATTATCAATACTAAGCCACTTACTTTTTTTTATTTTTTTTTATACCACTTAGTTGGCAGACAAGCACACGGCCCACCTGATGGAAAGTAGTTACCGTGGCCTATGGACGTCTGTAACACCAGAGGAGTCACAGTCGCGCTGCCAACCCTGTAAGTACAGAGTTTCTGTGCCGTCAGTAGAAGACAAAGCAGGACAAGCCTTTAGTCTTCCCACTGACAGCACAAATTCTCCAGTGAGCTCTGGCTACCCTACTCACCGCTGGGAACACAACAGGAAGTTATTATAGCCGCGGTATTCTGTAGGGCGTAGGTACTTCCCCAGTCGGATTGCTCAATCGGGCGGAAATACCGCCGTGTCCTACCTCCTTAAAATTGAAAATCCACGTAATTTTAGACAATCGTTACGATTTGAGATCGATTTAAAAAATAAGCATAATAGCGAGATTGAAACAGCCAATAATCTCTAATGGATCGCACTAATACTCAAATCTGAATCTTTCATTGCGTAGACACAATCCACACACAAAAGTTATAACACCAACATTGGTTCAAATGTTCCACAAACGGATTACGGCGGGAAAAAATTGTCGCCACTTCAAAAGTTTCCTAGTCCAATGTTTTGACACTTTACACAAAAAACGCGTCCAAAGTTACACTGACGCAGCTGCTGATAGCTACAAAAATAAAACAAACATTTTTTTTGTTTGTCGCCGCGACTGTTTGATCCTGTTTGTGTAATTCGAGAACTAAAAGGGGTTTTGGCACATTTACTATTTATACGTGGTGTTTTTGAGGTCTCAGCAGGGTCTTTTAGGGAACAATGCAACTACACCAGCAAAACAGTATATCGGATTAACTAACGAGGCTGAAGCTGGGTTTCCTCTCGGGGTTGACGGGGAAAACGGCATGGCAGTCTGAAGGCATGAACAATGGCTTGTCATTCTCAAATATATACTGTCCTATTAGCGGATTTTTTCAAATTACTAGTACGAGCTAAACTTCTGTTAACTGTGGGTACCGCGTCGGTACTGTAATATCTGTATCGAACCGGGAACCTTTCCATCGTAAGTCCGATCCCTCTTAACCACAGACAGAGACTTTACGCTATTTATAGCTACTTAAATATAATTTCAACTCCACCGCAACATGAAAGCTGCGCGGACGCCGTTTGTCAGCAAAATGATTAATGTCGACGCCATGTTTTTTTCCCGCCTTTTTAAGTTGGCGGCCCCTTTCATCTTAAGTGTGGAAGTTCTTGTTTGATTGTGAGAATTGGACGCACTTTATCATTAGCTTGATAATTGCGGGTTGTGAGCAATTTTAAGTGAAATAAATAAAAGGATAGGAGTAAATTAGGGAGGGGTCATGGTGAAGTGGTTTTTGAAGCGATTAAAGCTACAAATGAGTGGGGATAGCTTTTTTTATACTACTGAGGTGGAAGACAAGCGCTCGGCCCACCTGATGGTAAGTGGATACCGTGGCCTATGGACGTGTGTAACACCAGGGAAGCCACACTCGCGCTGCCGACCTTGTTAGCACAGAGTTTCTGTGCCGTCAGTGTAGAGGACAAAGCAGGACAAGCCTTTGGTCATCCCACTGTAAGCACAAATTCTCCAGTGAGCTCTGGCTACCGGCTGGGAACACAACACGAAGTTATTATAACCGCGGTATTCTGTAGGGCGGAGGTACTTCCCCAGTCGGACTGCTCAATTGGGCGGAAATACCGCCGTGTCCTATCTCCGTAAAAATGCTGTGTAGAATGGAGCAATAGCAGCCGAAGCCTGATTGACGGTCCAAGCTCCAGCATAGGCTGTGATTGTGATTCACCTCCGCAGTCGATGGATCACCTCCTGTCGTGCCCGCTGTGCTCCTACACCTGCACAATTGCCGACCTGAATAAAGCAACAGAAGGTTTGCCATTTTCAATTGCTGCTACTGACACCAAGTAGAAGATGGCGCCACCATATACACCCCATCTTCACCCTAGCGTTAATCCCAGTCGCATTCGAAGCTGGTTGGTTGGAGGCTGGTTGACAATCCCATACTCACAGGTAGTGTGGAACCTCTTAGCCTTAGGAGGGATTTTGCCTCACTGAGTGTGTTCTACCGCCTATACAATGGTTTGTGCTCAGATGAATTGTTTGACATGATGCCCGTAGCTACATTCTATCATCGCACCTCTCGCCATAGGCAGGGAATTCATCCTCACACACTGCGACCTGAGACGGTGCGCACTGTGCGGTATGAAAGAAACTTCATCCCACGCACACTCAAGCTGTGGAATGACCTCCCTGCTGCGGGTTTCCCAATCGCCTACAATATGGGGTTCTTCAAGAGGGGCATCAGAAGGTTTCTTCATGGTCGGCAGCGCGAGTGTGACACTCCTGGTGTTGCATACGTCCATAGGCCACGGTAACCGCTTCCCATCAGGTGGGCCGTGTGCTTGTCTGCCAACTAAGTCGTATAAAAAAAAAACCGTATCGACTGCCATAGATGTTCAGATAACAACCAGGACCGACGGTTTAATGGGCTCTCCAAGGCACGGAAAGTACCAATGTAAATAGACGTACAAATCGAATAGGATATTGACAAAAATTAGTCGGTTCAGGCGAGATTGGAACCCGCGATCTGTCCCTTACAGGCGGAACGGTGACCACAGAAAGGTTCTGTGGCTTAATGGTCAGAGCGCGAAACTTATTCTATATAATAATATATTCTATAACATTCTACACTACGCTATCTACACCCATGATAAGCATAGTTTAACTAGCTTGTGTTATGGAATCTAGAATACGGATAAACATACTTAAATAATAAATAAAATAAAATAAAAATTGTTTATTGTCAAGCTACAGGGGCTCAGTGTGTTAGTAAAATTGCTTAAAAAACTATGTTAGTAACAACAGGATTAAAATTAGGTAAATATTTTAAAGAGAGTACCTACCACAGGCAGATCCATCAGGATGCCGATAAAACATGCAGCTTGATGAACCTACCAATGATTGCATCATACTTTTATTTTTTTTGTAAATACATACATATTATACATAGAAACACCCAGACCAATGCAAATACCCATATTCATGCATACAAATATTTGCACTGAGCGGGGATCGAACCCGCGCTTCTTGCGTAGCAGTCGCGTGCACTACCACCACGCCACAGAGGCTGTCATAGTTATATGTATATGAATAGTTAGCATACTAAATACTTTAAAATTTCATTCAATAGTAATAGACGTATTCATGTATACAAATATTTACACTGAGCGGGAATCGAACTCGCGCCCACTGCATACTGACTTCGTTCACTCCCCATTTCCGGAGACAAGTTGGGAACTCTGTGGTCCCCACACCTGAGGAGAGGGCCCGATCGAGAGTGATGGCCCTGGGTCGGCTGGGGTGCGAAGGATATGCCAGTTAACCTCACTTTCGGCAACCAAGAACGACCCCTACAGGCGGCGTGCGTTTTGGTCGGTTCGAGTCCGACATAACCTCTTCCACCAGCTCCGGTGTGGGGGGTATCCGTGGGGATTTAGCACACGTAAAAAAAAACCGCCACACCACTCACATACTTCGAAACCGCATATTAATCCTAATATGGGAAATCAAAGAATGCTGTAAGCAAAGACGAGGCGGGTCAGCTAGTTATTTAACATTGGTATTAATAATCTTTATCAATATACCCTTAGCTATATTGGACCCCTACTAACAACAATATCTCAGCTAATAGAGGCCATCAATCAATCACATAAATTAAAATAACGCATTGATGTCAATTGCATCATTGACAATCCGGCCGGGGGCTTGATTGGACTACAATCAACTGGGCTTGATGTTACTGCGCTACTGTATACGAATGGCCGAACTTCTACAGTACAGCCAAGGACTTCTATGTCATACTCATACTATTACAAAATTCAAAACTCAAAATTCATTTATTTGCAAATATGAGGTCCAACATGATGTTACAAAGAGTAATACAGTTCAGCACATCTACCATTCAATGGCATGCAATGAATGAAATGCATGCGGTTTTTTTTTATACAACTATGGTGGCAGACACGCACACGGCCCACTTGATGGAATGTGGTTACCGTGGCCTATGAACGTGTGTAACACTAGTGGAGTTACATCCGTGCTGCCGACTCTGTGAGAACAGAGATTTTAAGTGCCTTCAGTGCAGAACACAAAATATACCGCGGTTATAATAACTTCTGTTGTGTTCTCAGCGGTGAGTAGGGTAGCCAGAGCTCACTGGAGAATTTGTGCTGTCAGTGGGATGACTAAAGGCTTGTCCTGCTTTGTCCTCTACACTGACGGCTAAGAAACTCTGTGCTTACAGGGTCGGCAACGCGAGTGTGGCTTCTCTGGTGTTACACACGTCCATAGGCCACGGTAACCACTTTCCATCAGGTGGGCTATGCGCTTGTCTACCACCTAAGTGGTATAAAAAAAAGTTACGCTACGTAAAATTTTTAGTTGCGTCACGTGAATGACGGTTCACGATTTTTTTCGTTTTGCCTCATGTAAAATACAAATAAAAAATGTCAATTTGATTTTGGAGAAATAAAATATTAAACATTCATCTTTTTTGTGAAATGCATTTTGTATATTTATTATTTATGTATAAGCTACCATATCCAATACATTTCATATTTTTTTATAATAGTTGACAAATACCCAATTCTGTGAACTAGAGGATTGCGCCACCGTCCCTTCAATATTACAACCCTACAAAAACACATAGAGGAAACTCAAT
Source organism: Eilema griseolum (assembly GCA_963662185.1). Lineage (NCBI taxonomy): Eukaryota > Metazoa > Arthropoda > Insecta > Lepidoptera > Erebidae > Eilema > Eilema griseolum. Next base: position 9,375,415 of record OY759259.1, read on the forward strand.
TACTAAAACTTTCAATAACACCCATGTTTTTTGAAATACCATTTTTAGACGGCGTTTACTTGAAACATCTTTGTTATAGAACATAACTCAAACTCCAAACCCGCCCCGGGGTAACCCGCGGACATGTCCATACTATAACGAACAAGTAAACTAAGTAATGACATTTATTTAAAAAAATCTTTCTACCCTCAAGCTGTGTACACTACACGCTCCTTGGTCCTTCGAGCAGAACGGTATTAGGTACTTGTTGTTTTTAATTATTGGCCGTGTTTTGTGTGTAGGTTATATTTAGGTCAGGTTTTTAAAATACAATTTTCTATTTTCATGCTAGTTTGTAATGTCTGTCTTGTTACTAAAAGACGTCGCTAACTTAGTGGTTGAGAAGTCGGAATTACGATCGAGAGATGCTGGGTTCGAATCGTGGCCATTACCGACGAGCAGTGGGGGTTAAGGCTTTAATTACGTACTTGTAGTAATATAACAAGGGTTTTTACCCGACTGCGCCAACGAGGGTAATATGTTGTGCGTGTGTACTTAGGTACATGTATGTATGTAGTTTTCTTTGTTCTCCTCTACAGGCCTAACGGCTGAACAGATTTCGATGAATGGGATCTCAAATGAAAGGTCCAATGAATCTCCTAAGTGTCATAGAGTATATAAAATGTCAACAAAAAAACTATACGGTGGATTTTTGGTACTGAAATGCAGGTTTAATTTTTTTTTTTCATTTAATGTTATCGAGTAAGGTATCAAAATGACGGGATTTTAAAGGAGATTAGAAAAATATGTATACATGTCAAAAAGTACAAAATAAAATTAATAACTGAAAAGTATAAAACCCGACTGCTGTCCAAAAGATCAAAACATGTTTGATTGCAGGCGTGGGTACCGCCTGCAATCACTGTTTGCCAATTATAAACCGTAAGAAAATGAATGGGTACCGCCTGCCATCACGCTGCCTGTTTCGATCTTTTAGACAGTACAGTCGGGTTTTTATTTTTCAATAATTAATTTTTTATCGCCCAGCTCTACAAATAGCTTTTGAACAAAAGCTGTAAAATTTAATTTTCATTATGGCAATTAACAAGAAAATTAAACGGCCCGGGGAGATGCGTGAATAGGAGTGAAAAAAAAAACTGCCAAGCAAGAACGTGCCAGGGTTTTGGGGGTTCCGCTGAAATTCATATTAAAAATAACATATTTTTATGTTTTTCTTTTAAACAACTTAGTTGGCAGACGATACAGCCCACCTGGTGGAAAGCGGTAACCGTGACCTATGGCCGTGTGCAACTCCAGAGAGTGTAAGAATAGAGAGTAGGAACTAACGATCCTAACAAGTTTTTTTTGGATCCAAGTCAGAGCACCTGCGGGCCAGTGTACCTGTTGAGGGATGAGAGTCTGATACAGGCTCCCGTAAAAGTCAAAATGTCGATTTATAAATTTTTTTGTTACATAATACTGCAATACCTAACTTTTGTACCTACCTTTGTATCGTTTTGTGCCAATAAATTTAATTACAAAAATGCTACCGGGCACTTGCTCAAATTCCACAGGTACATATGTAGGTACTTCCCCAATAAAAATACGACAGCATGTAATCGAACCCAAAACCTAAAGATTACAGCAAACACGAGTTCTGAAGTTTTCAAAATGAAAAATTCTTTAGGCGCATTGAGTAGGTACGCACTTTTTGGGTGAACAAAAATAATGGAACCCGCGTCATCGTCACCGAGTGCTCGGGTCGTCACGTCACGACGATACAATTCACAAATTAATTTTTCACTTCTTTCGGCAGTCCCCAAAGACTGCCCCGCATGTTCTTTTCTTCAAATTTCTCTGTGGAACCCTACGCATAGATAATTACACAGATTCACTAAAGCCGAACTAACCTTATTAACTTCTGGTTTGATTGTACTTAAACCACGTCCTGTGATCTTTCGCGCGTTTTCGATATAAAAAATAAACTTTTGAGCCGAAAAAAGTAAGGCAGTACACTCACTACGAGCGGAGCGGTGAGCGAATCGCAACAATTCGTGTACCAGGGGGCTACTAAACGCATTTTAAAGCGATTTTTTTTATTATAGAGGTCTGGCCCAGACTAAACATGCACCGTATATTGTAATTGTTTTATTAGAACCAGAAAGCCAATACTCCCAATAATAAGGTGTTAATAATTCCGTTTGTTACCCATGATTCATGATCCAATCGCTGAGTTCTACTGGTTGGTTCAAGAGCAATTTTTTATGCCCGTAGTTCTATCGATTGGACAATTTTTTTTATACCACTTAGGTGGCAGACAAGCGCACGGCCCACCTGATGGAAAAAGGTTACCGTGGCCTATGGACGTGTGTAACACCAAAGAAGCTACACTCGCGCTGCTGACCCTGTAAGCACAGTTTCTGTGCCATCAGTGTAGAAGACAAAGCAGGACAAGCCTTTAGTCTTCCTACTGACAGCACAAACTCTCCAGTGAGCTCTGGCTATCATACTCACCGCTGGAAACCACACAAAGTTATTATGGCCGCGGTATTCTGTAAGATGGAGATACTTCCCCAATTTGACAGAAATACTATGTCAACGTTCTTGGAGAATTGTCCTTCAGATGTATAGATAGATCAAAACTATAAACTGATATCTATGCGACCTCACCTAGTATTTAAAAAGTATCCAATCGACTATTCTTCATACTTCAGTTGTAATTTTATCGGTATTGATCCGCACGTTTTCGTACCTCTGTGCGGCTATTTCTGACGCTGACCAATAATATCTACACGATGGGTTCGCCTATTTATGCCGTTATGCGTTTGGAACATTTATTATGCATTGGAGCTAGCCGACCGGGTACGATATGTGACTTATGTTTACTATTCAGACATTTTAGCTAATGCGTCATAGAATGCGATGTTTGGAAACTCATATTTTGCTCAATATATACAATCAACTCGTGCTTTTTTTGTCAGGACAGGCAGAGAGCAAAGCAATTACTTCTAAACTGCTGCAGATTGTGCCTAATCTGCAGCATCAGCTGAACTGCGGCCTTTTAAACACACACTCCATACTGACACATGGTATTAATGAAGTAGACTATACTAGGAAACCGAAAGTAGATAAAGTATAGTTGTTTATTCTATTTTTTTTGTATACATGTTCTATTATGGCATTTATGGCATTAACATTTTTTTTGTGTGTGTGTGTGTGTGTGTTTAATAAATGTATTTTCTTTCTTTCTTTCTTTCTAAACATTACACATTTCATGAGCTTCTTCTACCGTAATCATTAATGTTAATCAACCAGTCAATCAAACCTATTGCAGTCCCCAGCTGGACATAGGCCACCCTCAATGTTGGGAGGCTCGCCGTAAGACGGATATATGTATAGAAGAATTTGGATGGTTTCGGGTGAAGGTTCTGTGGAAAGATTGCGGGTTCGAATCCCACCTGAACCGTTCCAATTTTTTGTATTTCTTAATCGGCTTTAGCCTACTGTTTCCACGCTGGCCAGACGGGTTGGTACAGAGTTTTATTTCAAGTTTTCATTCTCTCGTAGTGATATCGTCTGCTTATTTTCCGTAAAGTCGTCTCTTACGACACCCTTCGGATGAGATGGGGTGCTGATACTTGTATTCCTTTCTGTCACTACACGGATCATTAATGATTTTTGCTCAATAAGTAAATGTTCAAATGAGATTGAACGAATGAATGAATGTATGTATGGTTTAATCTAACGAGGTTATGAAGCCTCACCAAGAGCTTTGAGGCCAAACCTACCTACACCTGGTAATTGACGGACGAGGTTCTAGTGCTGGCCTTCCTGTCGGTGTTGGGCTGTTAGACGGCAGGAGCAACTGCCTAATAGTCTGCATAAATATAGAAATATATTTTTATTTAAACTATCGTGGTCACTGACATCAGTATCAGAATAAACGGGATATTTACCATGTTTCATTATTTTGAGTTGCCGATATTTCGGCGCTGTTGCAAGCACCATGATCACGGAGGAACTGGAGTAGTGGCGGTGAACAGAGAAAAAGTTTTTTCCTGCGAGTAATTATATCGATCGTCCCTCTTTCGAGTTCTTTTACTACGCGTTTCTGCACTACTATTGGTTTCACTCTCACTACAAACTCGAACCCGATCTCGATCACGTTCACGACATACGATGCTCACTGTATCCACTCGCGATTTTGTTTTAGCTTGTTCCCGATTGTTTTTGCAAAGAGTTGGCAAAAACAATCGGGAGTTGAAACCCATCCTCACGATTGAAATTTTTATACTTTTTTATTTCAATTGCTTCCCTAACCAGTCTTGGTATATAGTGGCGTTCTGTCGAGAGCATCTGAGGGTTATGTAGCTCGATCCAGTGGTTCGTACCGGACTCCAATAAATGTTGAGCGATTGCAGATTTATGCGGTTCATTGTTTTTGACTGCCCTAATGTGTTCCTTGATTCGGCATGTAACCGTTCTTTTTGTTTGTCCTATATAAGAACTGCCACAGCTACAGTCAATCTTGTACACTCCCGGTCTGTCCAGTGGGGAGCCATCTTTGGGTTAGCGCAGGCATTGCGACAGCTTTTTAAAAGGAGTGAAAATATTTTTGACAGATACTTCGGAAACTCAAAATAATGAAACATGGTAAATATCCCGTTTATTCTGATACTGAAGTCTGCATAAAAGTCGTAATAACCGAATTGAAAGCTTCGGATATTTCATCCACTTAATCTTAACACTTAGCACTTAATCTGTTTAATTCGCCTTTTTATGGATTTCTAATACTTTGTAACATGAAGTCAAGAAAATTGCACGGAAAATTTAAATATTTCACAGAATTTATTGACTTCAGTATCCATTTTACACTTACAGACCTAAAAATTTTAATTCGACATAAGAAATAACGTCGCAATGCGCTCCGCCGATCTGAGTCCTCTGCCTAATATTCGTTTGAAAAAATTAAAACCGAAAGTAAAATAAAAGTTAAGGTTGAACTCATAACCTTTCGATCGAGAGCTATCTCTTTCATTTTTGAAACAAGTTCGCGTTTCATATAATTACGCGATTACTCATTCGAATAACTTGATTTGGTTTCCCATTTCGAAGTCAGTAACAGATATACATAAGGTATATAGAAAGAGGTATACGGAGACATCAGTCTTTAATTTATCTTCTTTCAGTTTATTTATTTATTTATTAGTAATTAGCAATATAAGCTTTGATCTACACCAAAGCGCTTATATGCTATAAATTATATTAGGCATTATTCTTACAGTTCGTTAAATAATTAGTTAAACAATAATTTAATTAAAAAAGTCGTATACAAAAACAGTTTATGATTGGTAAATGGATATCACCTGCGTCCACTTCACAATTCTATAATAGTATAGTCGAATGTGGCTCACAAGACTGTATAGATAGATATTAACTCATATTTCGTTTTTATCAGATTTCAATGTTGAAACTAAAAGAACACAGAACATCCCTCTCACTGTGAGCGAATGCACAAAAACACTAATCTCCCAACAAAACACAGTGCAAGCAGGATTATAATGTATGTTTCCATCTCCGGCTCAGAACAAAAATACAACAGGACTGAGTGCAGTAATTACTGCATTAACCGACCCTTAGGGCATAGGCGAGGAGCTCGCGGCGCGAATCTGCTTCGAAATGAGTCATTCATATTGATATATTCGTAATTTTATCTAAAATCATTTCGATGAGGTATTCAACTAAACGGAATCAATCTTGATGTTTCTTTTTAATATTTTTTATTTATAATCTCAGTTTATTGATTTTATTCGGTTTAGAAACTTATTTTAAACTAAAACTACTCTAAAAACCGGAATTGAATGACTAGTCAGTGAGTTGGTCAGACTAGTTTATTTGTTCAATTTGTGTTTTATAAGTCAAAAAACAAGGTTTCTTTTATTATACATACAATTTATAACAATTGTGACTGCTTTTGGTTTATTGTTTCAAACAGTTTGTCTATAAACTCATTTAAGTCTCTGTTATAAGAACATAAATGGTTTATTTATACATGTATTGGTATATACTGATACTCTAAACCGACGAGCATGCGTGAAGAATGTGATGAGAGTGAATGAAGGGAGAGTAGTATGTCAGGATCGTAGCAAATTGAGATCCGTGATCTCTGCCTACCCCTATGGGAAACAGGCGTGATTTTATGCAGGCATGTATGTATATAATGATAATTATTGACATAGTTACCTTTAGTTAAGTACTTCACCGAATGTAGTATAGATTACAATGATATCTGTTAAATTTTATCTGGTCTTATTGACCAAATATATAATCAAATACGAGTATGTACTGACTAAGTAAAATGTAGTTTTTGGATTGGATGTGTTCTCTGTTATTCGATTAGATTTTTTGCATTTCTTACAATTTCTGTACATTTTGGTGACGCAACTAGATAATAGATAGGTAACTCCTTTGCACAGACGTGAATATCGTCGTTGTAGAAGCTAGTTACCAATATTGTATTCCAAACTATAATCTATCCCTTTACCAAATTGCAGCCAGAACCGTTCAGCCGATAGGGCGTTATCAAATAACAAACAATTTCTTAAAAGTTTTCTATTTATAATATTAAATAGGATCGTAGGATCTATCAATCAATCAATTAGCCCACCACAAACCACTGCTGGACATAGACCTCTCCCAATGTGCGCCATTTTTTCCGATCCTCTGCCTTCCGCATCATAAGATCAACTATTTTATATTTGACAATACTTGTAAGACTATTGGATAACACATTGCGACGAAGCCTTTCGATAAATAAATTATTATAATATTAAAAACTGTTTCAAACTTCGTATTTTAGAATAGAATGATGAGTGTATGGAATTAAATCGCATTTTGTAGTTTACAACACGTTGACGACTGCCATAGATGTCAAAATAAGTGTCATTCCCAAATATTCCTCATTCAGGATGGTTTAGTAGTTAGGAGGTAGGACACGGCGGTATTTCCGCCCAATTGAGTAGTCCGACTGTGGAAGTAACTCCGCCCTACAGAATACCGCGGCTATAATAACTTCGTATTGTATTCCCAGCGGTGAGTAGGGTAGCCAGAGCTCATTGGAGAATTTGTGCTGTCAGTGGGAAGACTAAAGGCTTTTCCTGCGTTGTCTTCTACACTGACGGCACAGAAACTCTGTACTTACAGGGTTGGCAGCGTGACTGTGACTCCTCTGGTGTTACAAACGTCCATATGCCACGGTAACCACTTTCCATCAGGTGGGCTGTGTGCTTGTCTGCCACCTAAGTGCTATAAAAAAAAAAATACAAGTGGGTGCAAAAACAGTTACAAAATTCTTACCATAATATAGTGAAAATAATTAAATTCAAATCTAAACTCATCCAACATTATCATATAAATAAATATAAGTATATAAATTCTGTACATATCGTGACTAAACAATCGCCCCCAGCTCCCTGTCTACTTGTCATTAGCACAGTGCCCGTTGAGCGTGTAATCCTACACTGCTCTGCTCCCTAATGCACGTCAACATGTTACAGACAAAAGTATTATAATACGTGGAACACCTGAGGGGGCGAGTTGATGGACGGCTTGAGATCTTCTTGATCTAGTAAATTAAATGTTGTATTGCGGGGATGTCCCGTCTGCCCTTGTGATGCTGTCCAACCCGAGACAAAGGACAGAGTATTGTTGTAATAGTATTATATTAAAAGGTTTGCGTCTAGAGTTAATAAGCTGTATAATATAATACATTGACGTCTTAAGATTTAGTTTACGATGTGTGTTATAATATCTATACACATATATACCTACCAAAAGTATTATCTAATCTATTGAATGAAACCGCGGTAGCCTAGTGGTATGGGTAATGGGCTGCTGAGACGAGGTCTCGGGTTCGATCCCAGGCCTATGGACGTGTCAACAGTCACACACGTGCTGTTGACCTGTAAGAATAGAGAGTAGGGACTAATAAACCTAACAAGTTTTTTTTGGATCCAAGTAAGAGCATCTGCGGGCCAGTGTACCTGTTGAGGAATGAAAGTCTGATACAGGCTCCCGTAAAAGTCAAAATGTACCTAACTGCTGAGACGAGGTCTCGGGTTCGATCCTAGGTTTTACCATGGCACACACCAATGACTTTTCGATGCTTTTCGAAGTTATGTGTGTATTTATCGCAGTTTTATAAGTGCCCGGTTAATGGCAATAGGCTCGCCACCTATTACATTGGGACCTAAAAATAAACTAGCGAAATGTAGGTGCTAGCACCTCTGCCTGCCCCTTCGGGGATATAGATGTGAGGTTATGTTATGTCTATTGAATGAAATTTTAAAGCATTTAGCATGCTGAGCCACTGACTCTTGCCTGTAAGAACAGAGAAACCTGTAAGAAGAAACAATCAGGACAAGTCTTAGATCTTTCCACTAAAAGCACAAAAACTCTCCAGTTAACTCTGGCTACCCTACTCGCCGCCGCGCCGGGAACACAACACGAGGTTATTATAGCCGTGGTAATCTGTAGGGTGGAGTTACTACTAAGATGGTAAAATAGACGACGAACGATTAAGATATGGTATGGATATGATATGGTTGGCAGCGCGAGTGTAACACCCCTGGTGTTGCATACGTCCATAGGCCACGGTAACCACTTCCCATCAGGTGGGCCGTGTGCTTGTCTGCCACCTAAGTGGTATAAAAAAAAGATAAGATAACTTTAATTCTTTAAATATGACAAAATTACTACTACTATTACAAAATTGTATTGTACCACAACATTACGAGTAGATACTGTATGCGTCGCATAGACATTATCCCCACCCACGTGTTGGGAATTATGGGAAGTAGGGAAATCGCCCCTGCCGCACACAAGCAGCAGCCGTAGGACCTATAGCGTACAATGTGAGCAGCAGTGAGAAATTCTGGAGCCCCAAAGTAAACGAGCCTGTTATAGGGGACCAATGGGGTTATATGGAAAGTTCGTCATTTTCGACATTGATAATCGACATTAACACGGGTAATGCCGCGGGCAAAATGTTATGGGAAATGTTTATGGTTTTTGGTCGCACTCCAAAACGGCTCTACCGATTTTAGATATTTATTTCTATTTGGTAGTTTTGTAGTTATGAGTACCTATTACCTACTGAAAAAGAAACTTTAATGAATAAAGTAGATGAATACCACGCATTTATATCATCAAGATAAATAATGTAAATGCGTGGTCAACATAAGTCTCTTGCTTGCTCGCACAAAATAAGTTGTAAACTGAAGCAAATTTAAAAAAGGAAGATAATCTAGTTCTAATGTAGTTCTCTGAGTTTCTTGCTGGTATCTTCTCAGTAGAACTAACCTACCGAACCAGCGAAAGAATCATTTTCCAATGATTTATTTTTACATTATTTAATATTTTTATATTATTTCTTGACGTTCATACGTGCTCTTTATGTGCTTAAACTGATTAAATGAAATTGATTCTTTGATTCTTCTTTGATTCTTCTTTGATACTACTTACCTCTAGTCCCACTTTGTACTTATAATTATAAACTATATAATAACGAATACTTTTATTTCTTTGTTACAGAAACAAACTCGAGGTCCCGCGAATGAGTTCAAAACAATCATCCAAATCAATTTCGCCTAGGACTCGACACGTAACATCGTTTAGTTCGACAGTATTATGTGAGGATAAGTGCGCGGTGTAGTGTCTAGCTAGTCGCCATCTTGTGTTACCATGGCCGCCATTTTGAATATGTTCAGAGTGAAAATGGGTGTTGTGATCGCGAGGATCTGTTTACTGCTGATGTTGGCCGTATATTCTTCTTATGGTGAGTGTTTTAATTTTCTACTTACTATTGCAGTACTTTTTTTTAATGTGAGCAAAATCTCCAAGGACCGGGCCGGTGAGGGAGGTTATGTCGGACTTGAACCGACTAAAACGCACGTATACTGTGTGCCGACTCGCACTCTGGCCGGCCCAGAACCGTCTCTTGTGAGACGGCCCTCTTCGGGTGTGGGGACCACGAAGTCCCCATCAAATCCCCGGGAATGGAGAGGCGAGCATCGGCCGCCACCGCCGCGGCCTCCTTCTGTAAGGGTGACAGGCGGCTCCACCCGTCACCCCAAGGCCCGCGCTCAATGGAGACGGAGTTCATTTTGCGACTCTCGAGTCGGTTTGAGAGTCTCATTCGCTCCCGCTCCGCACTATTGCAATACTTCCGTCTTTATACTTTCTTCTTTAGTAGGAGACAATCCAGCAATAGGTATGTGGACTGGACTTTTCGGATGACACCGGGTCTAACGTTGAGATGATGAAGAGGAGAGGTTATTACAAAAGAAACCCACTGGGTTTCTTGCCGGAGTCTTCTCAGGTCGGGGCTGCGTTTCAAAATATTTTTGTTTTCTAACTTTTAACTCTCGCGTTCCATAATGAACAGTGACGTTAATGGGAATACCTATAGGTACCATGATTGCGATAACAACATTGTAAACCGTTTAATTTTGACGTCAATACAGAATAAATGATTTATAACTTTGACTTCGGACACAATCCAAGAAATTTGATAACTTTTTAACCTATTCAAAAGAAATCGTTTTAATTGGTTAAGAGGTGCCTAGTCTTGACCTTAATTATCGTTTATTAGTTATTTTTAACTAGAAGAAGTAATCGGACCAACAGTTCCTCGGATAAATCCAGGAAAAACGCTAATATGCTGATTATGAGTTGAGACCTTAACTAAATGCTGCGTGATAAAGTCTGTCTGTCGTTCAGAGTGGTGTCAAAGGGCACTCCTTAACGTCACTCTGAACAACATACTAAATAATAATAATAACAAGTTTATTGGAAAAATAAAAAAATTAAAAAGAAATAAAAAAAATTGGTGAAATATTATTTTAAAATAAATGGGATTAGGAAACCCCTTGTAGGTAAAATATAATACTTGTGTTAGGTGCCTCCGTTGTGCTTTAAATGCTGATGTCTCGTCTTTGTCGTCCGCCCCCCTCCCCTCCCCCCCTCCACTCACTTCGGCATTTTCTTGGGTCTACACCTAACAATGCAATGAATGTACATATCTAATATTAGATCCACCATAACGGTTTTTAATACAATGCTTCGCAAAATGAATCACTCCTTCGCCCTAATCATTTTAAAAATATCTAAAAAAAATACCTACACGTAGGTATTAAAAAGCAATTTAATCTAACACTCCGGACTCGTCTCATTATAATACGAGTAAAAAATGACCACACAAAGGAACACGTAATAAATAAAATGGGTGCTTTTAGTGCGGACGAGCACGACACGACGCCGCTTTCGTTCTTTTACATTTGGTAACAATTGTGAATAACGGGATTCAATCTAATCTATATTCTATAAGATATGTAAGATTCAGGTTTAATTGTATTTTAATTTTACATTGATGCCATAATCCAATCCGTTTGTTAATTTGTTTGTTTTTTGTGTAGGGTCTTTAATGATCTAAAACTAGATCTAACTTAATAATGTAATATCAAGGAATAAGATGACAATATAATTATTATACTCTTGTTGTATGAATATTATTCTAGGGAAAAAGTTTTAATATACGAATAATGCTTTTAATATGTACCTAGTAGTTTTTGAAAAACTTGTGCAAAATATTTATTGAATTATTTAATAAAAAGGCCATTTATGTTACATGCTTGAGAAACCATCACTAATAATAAACAAACATAGGTTATAAGAATATCTAGATAAATCTAACGACATATCGTATCGTCATCGTGTCGTCTAGTACAAGAGTCTTCCAGTAATAAATTCTATCACAGCTTGTAAACTATTGAGGCCGTAAAATAAATGGAACATGCCCCAGTCTAGCCATTTTGGACTATTACATATTATTACATATAATTTGAGTGGTTTTTTTATCTTTTTAATACGTGAGGGATTGGAGAGGATTTGTTCAAAAGAATTTTAGGGTATGTTCAAAAACATTTAGGCCAGTAAAAAGTTATACATTTAAAAACACAATCCTGTGTTTTTAAATGTGTTCTATTCTATACCAATAAATGAAACTGAAGTGCATATTTTTAATACATACATAAACTCGTAATCACGCCTTTATCCCCGGAGTTGTAGTTAGAGGTGAATTAACACCCACATTTCACCAAACATTAAATTCGGATCCACGTAGTAATAGAGGGTCCATACGAAGGTAAAGGTGAAAAGTCCACCAGTCAGCTGAACTGCGCGACACTGCAATACTCAGTGTGCAACACAAATATTTATCTGGTCGACTCACCCAAGCAATGAATAACATATTGTGAGCGTAAGGAAGCTAAAAGCCTAATTAAAGAAATCGGACAGAGGCTCATCGAGGCGACCGGTGACACACGTTCCGGGTCGTTCCTGGTCTAAAAGCTGTCCATCGCCATCCAACGTGGCAACGCAGCAAGTGTTATGGGCACTTTTGCACCGGGAGCGATCAGGGGCGGGTTATTTGATTAGTACATGGACTAAGCATTGTTAGTTGAACCTTATTGATAATTATTGTAATATGATATTATATATTAAGTAATCTATACACATACAAACAGTATTGATATTAACTTCGAAATTCTAGAATTCAGTCTATTCTTGTCTGCTAACTAAACATTATTCTAATAAAAACATGTAACACTTAAAATTGACCATTCCCTCAAAAGTCTCAAACTCTCCAGATACCGTTATTAGTACCATTAAAACAAAGTTATCACAACAAAACCTCTCTGCTCTCAACCAGTCGTAGTATAATACGTCTAATGCATTTTAAATGATGCTGTGCTCAAGACAAAAAACGTTAAAAACGCTCCAGGGGCATCACGGACAGACCGACAGACTGTTATGAGTGATGCGTACTTCGTGGACGAAGCTACATAAGTATACCGCAAAAGAGAGGTAAACTGATGAGCTCTTCCAATTAGTCTCACTCTCCCCTTTCCTACACAGGACAACGCGTGCAGGTCTTAGATGTCTGCAGACGGTGCAGAATATGCGATCAAGAATCAAGCGGTTCGGTGACTCTTTCCTCTGTCGCACCATTCAGGCCTGGAATTCATTACCAGGTTACGTGTTTTTTTTTTATATAGAACACATCAATTAGACTTCGCCTTGCCTGATGGTAAGCTGAAGGCAAAGTCTCAGAAAAGAGGGTCACTATTACTTACACATACCGCGTGACAATGGTGACACTCAGTTTGACGGCCTCATCATATGCTTTTTCACGCCCCACTTAAAGGACCCGGGACTGTAGGAAGAAGGAAACACGTGAGCTGGTAATGAATTCCCTGCCTTAATGGTGCGACAGAGGCCTTGGTGCGAGGCGGCTCTTTCTTCCTACAGTCCCGAGTCTTTGAAGCGGGGCGTGAAAAAGCATCTGATGAGGCCGCTAAGCTCAGTGCCACCATTGTAACATTACTTAGTGTCTGTAATGGTGACCCTCTTTCCTGAGATTTTGCCTTTAGCTTACTATCAGGCAAGCTGAAGACAAATTGGCGTGTCCTAGATAAAATAAACCATGGAAACGACTCAGGGCTTTAAAGTGCGAACTTTAAATGTAAACAAAATTGATACTCAGGTGAAGAAAATGTCAATCAATTAACATATTGCAGTCCACTGCTGGAGGATATATGCCTCTCTGAATAGATGATGAATACATATAAAAAATTGAAGAATCTAGAGTTTCCTCCATTTTTGAAGTTGTATAAAAAGATAGCCGCTTGGTACACAGCAGAGTAGAATTTGGACCACCCCATCTCTTCCCTTGCGGTGTCGTACAAGGCGACTAAGGGATTGGGCTTAACATCAGACAGATACAGACCAGACTCAACCTCAGATGAACGGTTTGAGTCAACAATAGTGCCCGAAAGACGGCAATAGGCTCAGCCACTATTACGTGGGACGGAATTCAATGATCGGTGAAATAATAATTCACCTCTGCCTAACCCTAGGGGGAAAAAATTAATTTATTAAGAAAAATATGTAATGATTTTATGAATGAAATGAATACTTAAGCTTTTCGAACACACAAATTGCATCTCGTCTAGCATTAATTATAAATTATTGTAAATCTCATAAGAAATACAGTACATATTTTAAATATTTGTAATAAAAGACTTCATTGATTTCGTCGAACCCTGTTCTCATCCTGGAAGTTGCAAAACGCACAAACCGCAGTCACACAAGCAACAGCTGGGTGAAGCTCCTCAAACCTCCACAAACAGTGTGTGATTATATGTATGTATGTATGTATAAAAACAGTGCTCACTGTGCGATATGAAAGGAACTTCATCCCTCACACGCTCAAGCTGTGGAATGAACTCCCTGCTGCGGTTTTTGCAAGCGACTAAAATATGGGGTTCTTCAAGAGGGGCATTAGAAGGTTCCTACAGGATCAGCAGCACGAGTGGTGATGCTACGATGACCCTTTGCCATCAGGTGGGCCGTGTCTACCACCTAAGTGGTATAAAAAAATAATATAACACTGTCGCTTCTTCAATTTCTACGTTCGTGTTCCCAAAATCTTAACCCGTATGTCACGAAATGAACAGCCTATACCAAATCTAAGTTAACCCTTAACTGCTGGAACAAACACCGAAGTATGTGTAATGAGACCAAAACGCGTCTATAATTAGAATTTGCACAGTCTCAACCCTTCACGGGGCTACAATTATCTAGGTAATTAACCCTGCCAGCGCTCACTCGGCTAAATTCTAAACGTTTGGGGATGTTTAGAGTTACGTACATATTTATAAGAAACTATATGTTGGCAGCGTTGTTCAAAGTTTGTACAACTTTGGGGGCTGAGGAAATAATAATTGTGGGAGCTTTAATGGTGTAAGTATTTTGATATGTGGTTAACTTGTACTGTTTTGGGAGGATTTCTGTTGTTAATTGTCGACTTGTTGGTGTAATAATTGAATATTATTGTGGATGATACTTAGTAATTTATAAAACATAAGTGGGTGTAATTTTCTTTTTATTTATATTATCATTCAAATGGTCTCAAACAAAAACAATAATGGGGTAAAGTAGGAAATAAAGTGATTTTCTAAGTAAAAATATTTGGCGAATAAAGGTTTTGTATGATGCTTGTAGATAAGTGAATGTAGTAAACCATATTTGAGCTGACTGCGTGGGCTTTCTAGCATGCATGTGGATGTGGAGGCTATAGAGGGGATACCACACGTCTCAATTTATAGAGACGTTAAAATCGCAGTCCACTACTGGATTTACCTACTGGATTTGATTATTTTTTTTGGCTCAGATGTTCCCTAGGGACCAGCATTATGTATAGCCCAGCATAAATGTGCCCAATACAAGCACTAAATAGGTAGGTTAATAGTAAGGTTTAGTTTTAAGTATGTTTGTGTGGCACCAAAAATAAAATGTTTTTTTCTTTCCTTATTTCTGGATATAGACCTCTCCTAATGTTGGCAGGCTTCGGCCTACTATTTCTACGCTGGCCAAACGGGTGGGTATAGGGTTTTTTTCATCTTAGACAAGCCAATTTGTCCCCACCTCGCCTGTTGGTAAGCTGAAGGCAAAGTTTCAGTAAAGAGGGTCACCATTACAGACATGTAGTATGTTACAATCATCACGCCCCGCTTAAAGGACTCGGGACTGTAGGAAGAAAGAAAGAAGTGAGCTGGTAATGAATTCCAGGTCTTGGTGGTGCGGCAAAAGAAAGAGTCTCCGAACCGCTTGGTTTCCGAACGTTCTCCGAACCCTTCGTATACGTCTCAATTTACGACGTTATTATTTATTGGCGTTAAAAAGCAATTAAATAAACACCCTGTAAAAAGTAAATAAACATATTCATGCAAAATATATGAATGTTCATTATACAAATATTTATATAATACAAATACAAACATCGCAGTCGAACGCTACACCTCCACACAGAGTTCTAAATTAGGGGTCTACATAAACTTTGAGAACCACCATAAGATTACAACGGCATGTGGACATTAACATGGCTGTGATACGCCATGGCACTGTTATGGGATTTTAAACACATTCTTACATCGCTCCAATGGTTTTAGACTCCGTGGGAATGAATGCGGGAAATTTACAGATCTTGTCCTGATAGAGTGGGAATATTAAGCTTCATTGCTTACTCCCACTGGTTGTATGTATATTAGTGGTCTAATGGGCACTATTTCAACTATTTAATATGTTATTAGGTATCTGTTACTGGTTAAATTTTAGCACCGAGTCCAGAGAATAGTGGCCACGTTTGAATTTATACCTAAAACACTTTTTATAACCAGGTTATCAGGATTCCTGCTTACGAGTAACGAGTACTACAGACAATCGTTTTAAAATCAGTACAGCCGGCTTAACGTGCTATCTGATATTTATTTTATACAACTTAAGTGGCAGGTAAGCACACGGCACGACCTGATGGAAAGTCGTTATCGCGGCCTATGGACGTGTGCAGCATCAGGGGAGTCACACTCGTGCTGCCGACCCTGTAAGAATAGAGAATTTCTGTGCCGTCAGTGAAGATAAAGCAGGACAAGGCTTTGGGCTTTCCCACTGAGAGCATAAAAACTCTCTAGTGAGCTCTGGCTACTCTACTCACCGCCGGGAACACAACACGAGGTTATTATTGCCGCGGTATTCTGTAACCGGACGGGAATACGGTCGTGTGAACGCCACAGGGATGAACTCCATCCCGGTGGCGAGCGGTGCAATGAAAGAAAGTAGCTATAGGCATCACGTAACTCCTCTGGAGGAACCAGTCACAGTCATTCACGGTTTCATCAGACAAGTCATATCAAATTGCCATTTGTAGCCATCAAATTATGTAATGACAAAACGGTATATTGAGTATATACTGTTTTGTTATGTTTTTTTTTTTTTTTTTACGTGCGCAAAATCCCCATGGATACCTCCCCACCGGAGCCGGCGAAATAGGTTATGTCGGACTCGAACCGACTAAAACGCGCGCCGCCTGTGGGTCGCTTTGGTTGCCGAAGGTGAGGTTGACAGGCATATCCCTCGCACCCCGGCCGACTGTTTTGTCATGCTAACAGTAGATTGAATTAAATTTAGAAAGCATTTACTTTGTCAACTATTCAAATCGAGTAAGATTGGAAAATTTTTGAATCAGTTCAAGCGGGATAAGAACCCGCGATCTTTCCCTTGCAGGGAGAAATCACTGAACCACCGAACCGCGCCTGAAGCGATCCAAATCATCCTATATATACCCGTCTTACGATTTTATATTTAAATTTTTGTTCGCGATATACTTACTCTTTTTTATAACATTACTGTTGCCTAAGGTTGCCTGGAAGAAATCGCATCAGCGATAATGCCGCCCATTGTACATTGAACTGTAAACATGCTACCTACTTGTCCTACTGTAAACTAGTTGGTGTACAATAAAGAGTTATCTATCTACTCGAAAACAACTGAACGGATTTTGATGAGGTTTTTTCGTTAGAAAGGTCTTGATCAGACTAAAAATCATACGCTTGTTTGATTGCTATCAGTTGAGTAGAACTGGAGATAAAAGAAAAATGCGAGCGTAGCCACGGGCGGAATACTAGTTTTTAATATAACTGGGGACACATGAAAAGTGCAGTTGCCATAGTGTATTTAAATCTCGCGGGTAACGGTCGCCACTCAATAAATTAAGCTCTCAAACGCTTAGCGTACGTCTGTCATGTACACTCGAAGGGTGTCAATGATATACTGTTAAAATTTGGGATATTGTAAACTTTTCGATGGGAGTTACTTTACGAAAAACATCGAAGATCAGCATAACCCGCAGTTAGACTGGTAAAAGCGGAACTCTGCTGTGCAATTCTCATGTTCAGTTCTCAACGTAGAGCACAGCGCTGTGACAGCCTAAATAGGGTCGCACTGGGCGTCAGAGGTCGATGAACGACCTCCGCCCCCCATGAGCGAAGGCCTGGAGTTGACTGGTGGAGCCGCCTGTCACCCTGGCAGAAGCAGGCCGCGGCGGTGGCGCGTCTGGCGCACCTCCCCGTTTCCGGGGACGAGTTGGGGACTCTGTAGTTCCCACACACCCGAGGAGAGGACCAGATCGTGAGAGATGGCCCTGGGTCGGCCGGGGTGCGAGGGATATGCCTGTCAACCTCACCTTCGGCAACCAAAACGACCCACTGGTGGCGTGCGTTTTGGTCGGCTCGAGTCCGACATAACCTCTTCCACCGGCTCCGGTGGGGAGGTATCCGTGGGGATTTCGCGCACGTAAAAACAAAGAAACACGCAAGCTGGTAAAAAATTACAAGACTTGTGAAAAAAATCGTCTACAATATTAATAAAACGCATGGTCACCCCACTGCCAACCCGTTCCGTTTCAACATAACATCACACATCTGAAACGATGACAAGTGACGGCGACGCGCGCAGACAGCCCAGCTCCCTAAGATTAATTGGGATAAAGATATTACATTCACATTTTGTATATTGTATTGTACATGTTATACAACTAAGTGTTGAACTCCCAAAACTGACATACCTTATATATAGCAGGAGGTAGTGACATGACAGTATTCCCGTCCCAATTGAGCAGTCCGACTGGGGAATTACCTCCGCCCTACAGAATATTACGGTTATAATAACCTCGTGGTGTGTTCCCGTCGGTGAGTAGGGTAGCCAGATCTCACTGGAGAGCTGTCAGTGGGAAGACTAAGGCTTGTCCTGATTGTGTCTTCTGCACTGACGGTACAGAAACTCTCCGTTCTTACAGGGTCGGTAGCAGAGTGTGACTCCTCTGGTGTTGTACACGTTCTCATAGGTCACGGTAACCACTTTCCATCAGGTAGGCCGTGTTAGTTGTATAAAAAAAGAAGACCTTAGCAGAAAAATGTACATAAATTTATCTATATATTTAAAAGCGAAATACCATTCACTGATAAATTACAATATCTCAGAATCTATATCACCTGTAAACTTGAAATTTGACAGATTCCTTATAGGATGTAGACATCGGCTAGGAACGGATTTTACGAAACTCCACCCCTAAGGGAGTGAAACGGGTCCACGAGTGCGGAGTCGCAGGCGGCGTCTAGTAAATATAATAAAAGATTCCTACGAATTGAGAACCTTCCTCATTTTTGAAGTCGATTAAAAAAACGGTTTCACAATGAATGCCGTAGTAAATATTGTTTCAATCTCCGAAATGTCTTATTTCGATGGGATTTTTTGAAGTGAAATCTTCTTTAGGTGCGTTGAGTACTTTTTGGGTAACCGGCGTGCGTTTTAGTTTGTTCAAGTCCTACATAACCCCCACCGGCTCCGATGGTGAAAGTATCCATGGGGATTTTGCACATATTAAAAAAAAAGTAATTTTTAGGTGAACAAAAATCATGAAACTCGCGTCATTGTTACCGAACGCTTGGGCGTGACGTCATGACGGTACAATACACAATTTACTTAGTTTTCACTTCTATCGCCAATGCCTATAAAGACTACTCCGCATGTTCTTTTTCACTGCAGATGGCTGAAGTTACAACGCGTTACTTAAACTACTTTTATTTTAGAAAAAGTAATGAGTTGATGGTTTTTCCCTATCAGCGTCTCCAAATATAACCAAATTGATTCGATACATCACAAACTGTTTAAAATTAACCTACCATAAATCTCTCGGTTATAAATAAAAAGCCCTTCACTAGAACTGCACGATATTTAAAAAAAAAAGTGTTCCATGTTTAAAATGAGCAGTTCGTAATAGTCGGAACGTGCCCGGTGGCTTAATCTCAGATGTTTGGAGGACTAGCCGCAAATCCTTGGTCTTAGGGCGTGTACGCATATTACTTAAAATATGGATGGGCGGTGCGATATCGTAAGATTTATATATTTTATTGCTGGGCTTACTGCGAGACGTATCTCGTATCATTTATTTATTGTGATGGGTCTGGTTTGAGTTTAAAGATTTTAAAATTTTATAAATAACTTGTTTCACCTGTATGTGAGTTGTGACATGCACAATAATTACTTTCATTGTAAAGTCAACATCTTAAGATAATGATTGTTTTTAGATTTCAAAAAATGGTTTTTGAGAAAAATATATTTTAACGAATCTAATTTAAAGAATATATTTTAAAGAAATCTTGAAATGTATTATGTCTAAAGCACATACAGGGATTAGATTTCACCCTCTTACAAACTGTGCCAACAATCTCATCTTAAAAGAAGCTGTTCAGATTTTTTTTTCTTCATTTGCTATATTACATCGTCAATATAGACAAGAAAATAATCTCTGAACAGTTTTTGTGAAGCTGGTATTGTTTGTACAGTTTATGATTTAAATAGCATAATATCTGATAAGCCGTGTGCTTGTAAACACTTTAAAAAAGTAGAGGAAATCAACTTAAGAGAATTGGCAGGTCGCCATATTCAAACTTCCGAAGGAGAAGCCACTTCTAAAAAGGAAATAAGTTAAGCAAACTTCATAACAATAAAAGAATATTTTCTTAATTCAGTTTCTCTCGCCTTCTATCATTAGTAAACTTCTAAAACTGTGAACATATTTTTAAACAGTCATTACCTCATTATGTCGTCTCGCGTTACTCGCGTCGCTCGCCGTGAACACGCCCTTACGCCGCGCCCAACGCCATCTGTCATCGAGTTTGACAGTTGACAGTTAAACGATTTATAAATAGAACGTTCAAAACGAATGGAAGATAGTTAATAAAAACTTTTTTCTGTTGTTTCATGATACTTATTGATTTTTTTCGTAATGTTGATACCGAAAAGGTTTCTCTTAGTTTTGTTTGAATGAACGTTTTCTTTGTTTAAATAGAGCAAGGCAGGTAAAAAAATTATCCATCCTCTTTTATCAGATATGTTTTATCTTTAGAGGTAAGAAAGCCTGAAAATGACTGATAATTTCTTATCAATTGAATGAGATGGGATATTAGGTAAAGGAGGTGTTTAAATCTACCGTATGTTTTAGTTGCCGTGTCGGTTCCCAGTGGAGTAGAATACGGCCACTCCATCTCTTCCCGCGGGCGTCGTAGAAGGCGACTAAGGGATGGGGGCTATTCTCTATCCTACAGTAAATAATATAGCCCATAACAAAGTTTCCGCTTGATGGCTTCAATAGTCTCGCCTCCTACTAAGTGGAACCGAAAATTATGTCAAAATGTGGGTTATACACCTTCAGGGATTACTTATAGGTGTGAATATAATATAGAATATATTTACCACGAAAATAATTAACATTTGCGTTCGTTTAAATCTATAGGTAGTAATTAGTTACAAAGATAGTACATAGATAAGTTGTCAATTAACCAATGTATGTGTTTTATTCACGCAGAGTTTCAATTCTGTGGTTTGATTTAATTCAATTGGCTGAATAGAACTGGAGAATGGAGGCATATCCAACTACTGATATGACTATGACTACTGATATAGGCGAAACCGGGATGTAAGATAAAGGATAAGATAAGGAGGTAGGACACGGCGGTATTGCCGCCCAATTGAGCTGTCCGACTGGGGAAGTACCTCCGCCTTACAGAATACCGCGGTCATAATAACTTCGTGTTGTGTTCCCAGCGGTGAGTAGAGTAGCCAGAGCTCATTGGAGAATTTGTGCTGTCAGTGGGAAGACTAAAGGCTTGTCCTGCTTTGTCTTCTACACTGACGGCACAGAAAGTCCATGCCTACAGGGTCGGCAGCGCGAGTGTGGCTTCACTGGTGTTACACACGTCCATAGGCCACGGTAACCACTTTCCATCAGGTGGGCCGTGTGCTTGTCTGCCACCTAAGCGGTATAAAAAAAAGATACTACCTATTTGAAATTAAATAAGTACACAAAGTAAGCATGTATTTTAAATTGATTACACCTATCTATTTCGTGGATAGCGTGCGTCGCCATCATTACAGGGACTATGGTATGTCGACGCCATCAAATTATGGATAATATTGGCTACTAATTGCCCCTAAATATAACTCTTTTGAAACCCGGCCATCGAACACGGAACCTTTACACTAGGTCATTATATGTACATAATAAAAACTGGTGTAGTGGGAATCGGAGGTGGTCACGAAGAGTTCCGTAGCAATAATACCGCCTGGATTTAAAGCTTCCAATTTGGAATCAGGGGTCCGCTGTCCTAGGGTGTGTGGTTCGGAACCTCCATTCGGTGCACCCGCGGCCATTGAGACAGCATACGGCAAATTTTTGCTGGTATGTATCCCTATGACACATACTGCGACATGACATGACACATGTTGCATGCATGCATGCTGATAGATGTTCGCTGCGCGGATGCGTGAGTCTGCGCCGGCGCCTCCTTTTACGAGCTAATTATGCTCGTGGGCAGGGTGGGAGCGAAGGAGAATAGCGAAATGTGCTGCTCGCATAATAGGCAACTCTAGCGTTGGAGGTCACAGAATGACCTGAGCCCGCTTGAACGCAGGCCTGGGAGTGACGGGTGGAGACACCTGTCGCCATGGCAGAAGCAGGCCACGGCGGCGCATGTCCGTTTCCGGGAACGAGCTGAGGACTTCGTGGTCCCCACAGATCGAGAGAAATGACCCTGGTCCGGTCGGGGTGCGAGGGATATGCCTGTCAACCTCACCTTCGTCAACCAACAACGACCCACAGGTGCCGTACGTTTTAGGCGGTTTGAGTCCTACATAACCTCTCCCACCGGCTCCGGCGGGGCAATCCGTGGGGATTTTCACACGTAAAAACATTGTTAATTGCGGTTGACAGACAAACATACAGTTTATACGTAGTATGAGTCATATGGTTCTGATCATTAGCTTTCTGGTGTTGAACCCCACTAAAAAGCTTTTTTCAGTAAACGATAAAGGTTTTAAGTTAATATAGGAGGAGGGTTATTTATCAGCATTTGGTTTGTTGTAATGACTTCAATTTGGGTAAAGTTTTTTCATTATCTTATTTTTTATATCGTCCAAAACATACGTAGATAATCTAATTCTAACATATGTATATAAGTAGTTCTCCGAGTTTCTTGCTGGAAAAGAATGTATATTAAACGTATCGAGCGAATAGATAATTGTGATTGGCCGGCTTCACACATAGACAGGTTAACAATAGACAGGCGGCCAATCCCAATACTCTGTACCCCTAGCACGAATATCTGTCGTAATCGTGTCGAGAGAATGGAGCATTGTGATTGGCTGGCTTCACACCCAAACATATTCACAGTAGACAGACGGCCAATCGCAATGATTCATTCTCTCGTTACGTTCATGATACGGCCACGATAGTTATTCGTGCAAGGGTTACAGGATGCAGGCTCGGAGATCTTTTCCACTGCAAAACATTTCGTGTGGTGAGTGTTCTGATGAGCTCTTCCAATTAGTCCCACCCTCCCCTGTCCTACACAGGACAACACGTGCAGGTCTTTGATGTCACCCGCACACGGTGCAGAACATCCGATCAAGAACCAAGCGTTTCGGTGACTCTTTCCTCTGTCGCACCATTAAGACTTGAAATTCATTACCGGCTCACGTGTTTCCTTCTTCCTACAGTCTCGGGTCCTTTAAGCGGGGCGTGAAAAAGCATATGATGAAGTCAAGCTGAGTGTCACCATTGTCACATGGTATGTGTAAGTAATGGTGACCCTCGTTTCTGAGACTTTGCCTTCAGCGTACCATCAGGCAAGTCGAAGTCTAATTGACGTGTTCTATATAAAAAAATTCTCGCAACAAATTATACCTGTATACTTAAGTTAAACGGTGTAAAACCAATTGTAACTCATTTATTAAGACTAATAAGACATATACCATGATCGCGTTAATTCCCATAAACATTATTGTGTAACGTGGGACCGTGGTTTAAAAGTTAGTATGGTACAGGAAATTGTGTAACATGGGACCGCAAAAGTTTAAAAGTTAGTATGGTACAGGAAAATGTTGCTGTCGGGAATGGTCTTCGGAATTCAATTGGTAGGATTGTTATTCTGTAGTTAGACTTCAACTGCCTGCAACGACTGCCATAGATGTTTGTACGGCAAACGGGACCGACGGCTTTTTTATTACGCGCGGTATATCTCCACGGATACCTACCACCCCCACCACCGGAGTCGGTGGGAGAGGTTATGTTGGACTTGAACCAACGGCTTAACGTGCACTCCAAAGCACAGAAAAACACCTAGACTCTCCAAATAGACATATTCATGCATTTAGTTTTATTTAAGTATTGTACAAATCTTATTAGTATTAAAGTTATAGGGATATTTACCATGTTGTATTGCTCTGAGTTTCTATCGTATGAGGAATATTCCGATAACTTTAATACTAATGTGTGTGACCATGATAGTTTAAATACCTACATTGTACAAATGTTATTAATTAAAATTACTGAATGCATACAAATATTTGCATTGAGCGGGAATGGCACCCGCACCCCTGGATAACCTGGATAGCTGTCGTAATGTCGATGCCGAGGCCGTAGTTGCATAACGCAATGATGTATTTCTTCCCTAACTAAAACTTGCAAGGTATACCTACAAAATCCATTCATCTCAAAACAGCTTACGAACTTTAAAAGCTCCTCTAAATTAAGGAAATTTACACAAAACCCCGCGTTCATAAATTGTAATTCACATTGACGACCCTAAACGGGGCTAACGGGGCTAAACCGGATAGATCGAGTTCGCACCGGAAAAAAATGTCGCCCCTCGCGTCATTTGGACATAAATAAGGGTATGTAAGCCAGTTATTAAGTTTAGTAAGTAAATAAGTTGGACTGTCCTTAGAAGTCTTAGTACGCGATCATAAATTTAGACCCTACTGAGTAATGAATCAATTTGGGAAGGCGTGGAGTCGATATTTGATTGATAAATTTTTGGTGACATTTCTTATTTTAGTGCAACTTTGACAGCATGGTCGGCAGCGCGAGTGTAACGCCTCTAGTGTTGCATACGTCCATAGGCCACGGTAACCATCCCATCAGGTGGGCCGTGTGCTTGAAAAACTCCATATTGTAGGTGCTTTGGAAAACCGCAGCAGGGAGGTCATTCCACAGCTTGAGTGTGCGTGGGATGAAGTTTCTTTCATACCGCACAGAGCTTCTGGGCGGAGCTAGGCTGGCTACTCTAGCCAGTATTCTGCGCGCACAATGGCCCAAAAGGAGGCTAAGAGGGGACAAGGGAGTCCCTTTCCATTCCAATCTCTATCAAGGATGCGCTGTGCTCGACGCTGTGTGCTTAAATAATTTCACAGCTGCTCGTAAATATTTATTTTCCTACCTACTATGACTTACGGTACCGAAACGTGGACACTTAAGGTGAGGCTAGTTCATAACCTAAAAGTCGAGCTGCAGGTTATGGAGTGAGCTGTGCTTGGAGTTTCTCTGAAGGATAGAGTTCGAAACGAGGTTATCCGACAAAGAACTAAAGTTACAGACATAGCTCGCAGAATAAGCAAGTTGAAGTGGCAGTGGGCTGGCCACGTCTGTCGAAGGGCCGATGGCCGTTGGAGCAAACGAGTTCTAGAGTGGAGACCGCGAGAAAGCAAATGGAAGGTAGGAAACCCCTTCGCCAGATGGACTGACGACCGACGAATCTGGAAGACGGAGGACCGGACGAAATGGCACATATTAGGAAAGGCCTATGTCCAGCAGTGCACTGCGGTGGGCTGATTGATTTCACTGTATATTATTTGTACAGTAATCATCAGCATTATCCTAACATAACATAAACTCACGCCTATATCCAGAAGGAGTAGGCAGAGGGGCTACCACCCTAATAATGTGTTCACCCTGGCAGAGGCAGGCCGCGGCGGTGGCGCGCGTGGCGCGCCTCCCCGTTTCCGGGGACGAGTTGGGGACTCTGTAGTCCCCACACCCGAGAAGAGGGCCAGATCGTGAGAGATGGCCCTGGGTCGGCCGGGGTGCGAGGGATATGCCTGTCAACCTCACCTTCGGCAACCAAAGCGACCCACAGGCGGCGTGCGTTTTAGTCGGTTCGAGTCCGACATAACCTCCTCCACCGGCTCCGGTGGGGAGGTATCCGTGGGGATTTTGCGCACGTAAAACAAAAACAAAAAAAAAAAAACCCTAATAATATGTAAAGTAAATCCCGATTTAAAAAAAAACCTTTTCTTATGTTTTATTTGGTGTTGGTTAGAGCCAACACATTAAAACTACAATTTAGTATTCAAATTCGCATAAAACGATTCTCATTCCATTCAAAAATGTGTATTTATAACCGAAAAACTTTGCCCACTCAAATTGATTATATTCCGAAGTTCATACAAAATATTTAAAAAAACTTTAGCAACACTAGACACTCAATTCGTTTCTGTCCTACCAAACTGCATTTTAAACTCCCCGGATTTATTTTAAAGTTATTTCCATAAATGTTTTAGTTGGCAACCCTGTATTGATGTTCGCGCGTTCGAATATGAACATTACCGCACTGTAATAGAGTTGAATATAAGTTTATATGCGAGGATCTTTTGAGACAAAATTTATTTTCTCACCGTGTATGATTAATTTGGACTCCCATAAATCTTTATCGTCAAGTAGGTAACATTATTCTGATGACTTTGTTTATACTAGAGGTATTTTCAACGGCTAATCTTACTAAATATGGTAAGAATATATCAGTTTCCTTAAAATGTTATTAGCTTAGTCTGTCGGGCCGTTCATACAAATAATGTTCATAGTTAAATCATCATTGTCTTAGCGCTGATCTTTGTTGCATCTGAGACATTCACCTCAGATATACGTCCATAGGCCACGATAACCACTTTCCATCAGGTGGGCTGTGTGTTTGTCTGCCACCTAAGTGATAAAACAAACTTCAATTAGAATGATGTAGAATATTTATTATTATTCACTACCGCCACGCTACAGAAGCTGAACCAAGAACTTTTTATTAGTGTCTTGTATCTATATGAAAAACCTTAAACCACATTCAAATTACTTTCAACAATATGATAGTCGTATTACATTTAAAACTTTTTAGAATATCTTCGAAATATCATAATAAAACTTTTAACGGATCGCATCGCGAATCATGCTGTTATTTTGTTATTAACGCTGTTCCCTCGCGAAATGTCAAAGGGTGTACGTCCCTACTGCCAACCCTACGACAGAGGGGATATTATTCGCCCAACAAATGTCATAACAACAATCTATTTCTAATTCCGTCCGTTGCTATTTCCAGCACTGTAATTATTGTCCACAAGAGTTTCTCGTTGGTTTTATGCAACAAATACATACATATATAATTCCCAATTTGTTAGGCAGAAGTATACTTATCAATATCCAAATTTATTTGTATACCACTCTGGTGGCAGACAAGTACACGGCCCACCTGATGGAAAGCGGTTACCGTGGCCTATGAATGTGTGCAACACCAGGGGAGTCACACTCGCGCTGTCAACCCTTTAAGCAAAGAGAGTTTCTGTGCCGTCAGTGTAAAAGACAATGCAGGACAAGCTTTTAGTCTTCCCACAGACGGCACATAAACCCTCCAGTGAGCTCTGGCTGCCCTACTCACTGCCGGGAACACAACACGAAGTTATTATAGCCGTTCTCTAGGGTAGAGGTACTTCCCCAGTCGGACTGCTCAATTGGGACGGAAGTACCGTCGTGTCCTATCTCCTCCGCCCTACAGAATACCGCGGCCATAAGACAGTTTTTGTGCTGTCAGTGGGAAGACCAAAGGCTTGTCATGCTTTGTCTTTTCCACTGACGATACAGATACTCTGTCCTTACAGGGTCGGCAGCACGAGTGTTGATGGTGATGCAGCGTTAGTCGTCTCGCAGTATTTCCATTGCGCGCTTCGTCACTATATAACAGACGCGCATAAAAAAGTTTAAAAAAGCTAACCTTCGAATTCACCTCACTCTAAACTTAACGTCCATTAACCAATAATTTCGCCATTTATTGTCGTCAAAACAAACTCTTTCCGAACGACGAAATAAAAATTAAAAAGTCCCCGCAGCCAAGAATGTCTACACCAATGAGCGTGGCATAAATAATCAGCCGGTGTACGTCTCGGCAAATTACCCAGAACGGGCGGGTTGGGAATTGATGGCAACACTGAAATAAGTGCCGCCATGTCAACTATGTTGGCTGTCGGCGAGCGCTCCTTTGCCTTCCTTTTTTCCCGTCTGTAATGATTCGAGTGGCGCGTTCTAATTTTAAATTGGTTCTATTGTAATTATGGCGGGCTTTTTTTATTTATGGTTGACCATTGACAATGTCCTTTCGAGGTTATATTTGGATTGGAAATAAAAGTGTTAGTGAACTACGCGTAATATCAATTTGTTTGTTATTAACTGCGTATTTTAATTAAAGAATTGGTGATTATCACAGAGCAAGATATGATACGAACCAATCAATGAATTCTATGCGTAAAGCGACTGAATCAAACCTTTGGTACTTTCCTTTAAGTGTGCAAAAAGCGGCTGATAAGGTTGTCAAGCTGAGGGCCGCTTTTATAACATTGTAGCATGTTGGTGTCTATACCTAATAGTGACCTGAATTCTTGGAACTTTGTCATCAGCTTACCACTAAGCGAGGTGAAGTCATATCATGACGTGTCCTATATAAAAATGAATCAATTCTATGCGTACTAAAACAGGCTGTACTGGTATAAAAATTAGTATCGCGAATGATCGCCAAGTAATGGAGCAGAAAATGCACGAAATTACTTTTAATCTATACCTACTAATATTATAAAGTCAAAGAGTTTGTTTGTTTGAACGCGCTTATCTCAGTTACTACTGGTTCCAATTGAAAAAATCTTTTTGTGTTGAATAGTAGGTTTATCGACGAAGATTTTAGGCTATATATCATCACGCAACTACATAAGCGAGCGGAGCTGTGATTGAGAGGAGAAGTGTAAATTCGAAACATTCCCATACATTCTTTGTAAATTTAAGAAATACAGGCTCAAATAGATGAGACGGCCATCAGGTGGGCCGTGCGCTTGTCTGCCACCTAAGTGGTATAAAAAAAAGTCAGCCTAGTTTATTTGTTAAATATGTGTTTTTATAAAGTTTTTTTTATACCACTTAGTTGGCAGACAAGCACACGGCCCACCTGATGGAAAGTGGTTACCGTGGCCTATGGATGTTTGTAACACCAGAGGAGTCACAGTCGCGCTGCCAACCCTGTAAGTACAGAGTTTCTGTGCCATCAGTGTAGAAGACAAAGCAGGTCAAGCCTTTAGTCTTCCCACTGACAGCACAAATTCTCCAGTGAGCTCTGGCTACCCTACTCACCGCTGGGAACGCAACACGAAGTTATAACCGCGGTATTCTGTAGGGCGGAGGTACTTCCCCAGTCGAACTGCTCAATTAGGCGGAAATACCGCCGTGTCCTACCTAAAAATGCGAAATAAAACAAAAATATGTTGTAATTTACATCAAATAAACGTTAATTTCTTTTCTTTACTTCTTTTTAAATATATAAAAATATGTACTTTAGTGGGCACAAACATCTCGCTCCAAAGGTAACATATTCAATTCCAATTAAAAAACTGTTTCTACAGCGATAAGGTAATCTTATCTGTGGATAAGAGGCATTAATGGGACACGGTAACGGCATTAGCACTGATAACCAAAGTATACCTTGGGCATATATCTTGGTGGACACTTACAGTGGGCTGGTCCATAGCTTAAAAGTCGCGCAGCGGGCTATGGAGCGAGCTATGCTTGGAGTTTCTCTGAAGGATAGAATTCGGAACGAGGTTATCCGATAGAGAACTAAAGTTACCGACATAGGCCTCAGAGTAAGCAAGTTGAAGTGGCAGTGGGCTGGTCACGTTTGCCGAAGGACCGATGGCCGTTGGAGCAAACGAGTCCTAAAGTGGAGACCGCGAGAAGGTAAACGAAAGGTAGGACGCCCCCTAGCCAGATGGACGGATGACCTGAAAAAGGTGGCTGGGACAGACTGGACTGGACTGGACTTGGACCCGAAATGCGCTCCATTCGCGCAGTACGCTTTATTTAGGTGTCTTGAGGATAACACGGGGTGCTACAGCAACGGAGGAGCTCAAACTCATCAATCATAGATTATATCAAACCAATTCACTCGCACCAGGGTCTCGTTGCTCCCAAACCCGGGGAGGAGATGAGGATTCCGTGGTTCTCACACCCGAAGAGGGCTGTCTCATCTGCTGCATCAAATATCTGTATACATGCATGCAAGTATTTGCTCTGGACGGAGATCGAACCCACGCTTCTTGTGTAGCGGCCGCCTACCGCCACACCACTTCTTAATTGATTGGTCCTAAATACCTTATTGGTTTACATACAACTTTTTTTTTATCCCACTTAGGTGGCAGACAAGCACACGGCCCACCTGATGGAAAGTGGTTACCGTGGCCTATGGGCGTTTGTAACACCAGAGGAGTCACAGTTGCGCTGCCAACACTGTGAGTACAGAGTTTCTGTGCCATCAGTGTAGAAGATAAAGCAGGTCAAGCCTTTAGTCTTCCCACTGACAGCACAAATTCTCCAGTGAGCTCTGGCTACCCTACTCACCGCCGGGAACACAACACGAAGTTATAGCCGCGGTATTCTTTAGGAAAGTACCTCCGTACTTCCCCAGTCGGACTGCTCAAGTTCAGATGCAACCGTGAACGTCGCTTTGATACTCCTAAAGAAATCCCGCATAAAATAAATAAATAAATAAGAATTCTACAGCATTCCACACAACGGTAGCCTAGTGGTATGGATAATGGACTGCTGAGACGGGGTCTCGGGTTCGATCCCAGGTTTTACCATGGCACATACCAATGACTTCGATGCTTTTCGAAGTTATGTGTGTATTTATCGCAGGGTTATAAGTGCCTGGTAAATGGCAATAGGCTCGCCACCATTGGGACCTAAACATAAACTGGCGAAATGTGGGTGCTAGCACCTCTACCTACCCCTTCGGTGATATAGGCGTGAGTTTATGTTATGTTATGCATTCCACACAACGCTAAATAGACCCATGATAAGATAACTAACTTAACTAGCTTGTGTTATGGAATCTAGAATACGGATAAACATATATGATTCCTTATTTTTTTTTCGTAAATACATGCATATTGTACATAGAAACAATCAAACCAATTCGAATACCCATATTCACACATGAATATATTTGCACTGAGCGGAGATCGAACCCGCGTTTCCTGCGTAGCGGCCGAATTCACTACCGCGACGCCACAGAGGCTGAAATACACGTCTGAGGTTACCATTCCAGTTAAAAAGAAAGAAAAAGTCCATTAGCGTTCTTTCTCGGAAACGTAACGAGACGTTTCCACAGAATAACGTTATGAATCATTATAACATGTAATAGTAAGTTTAATAGGAAACTGTTAATGTTTCATTCGTGTTTCCTGAAACGTACACACGTGGACACGTGTTAGCCATGTGTCGACAGCGGGGTGCGGTGGAGTTGTGTTGGGACTTAATTTTAATTAGAATTATTGTCTTACCGTTTGTATTTTTTTGTGATATCTGTGTATTTTAATGTTGGTTGCCGTTTACGACACCGTACGGACGGAAAAGCGTGGTTTCCGGCAGAGTAGAATTAGGGCCACCCCATCTCTTCCCATGCGGTGTCGTACAAGGTGACTAAGGGATAGGGTTGTTTAACATCAGACAGATATATTATACAGCCCAGACTCAGCCTCAGATGCATGGCTCGAGTCAACAATAGTGCCCGGAATACGGCAATAGGCTCACCCCTTATTACGTAGGACCGATTACAATTATTGGTGAAATGTGGGTGTTAATTCACCTCTGCCTAACCCTCTGTTGATAAAGGCGTGATTATATCACTGCGACTGACTTTATGGCCTATGTTATATCCAGCAGTGGACTGCGATTGATTGGTTGATTGATATTTTTAGTTGAAAATCTGTGTGTATACAAATTAATTAATAAATTAGCCCACCGCAGTATAGTGCTAGTGCTGGACATAGGCCTCTCCCAATATGCGCAATTTTATCCGAACCTCTGCCAAAAAAAATTACCA
Organism: Eilema griseolum; assembly: GCA_963662185.1. Classification (NCBI taxonomy): domain Eukaryota; kingdom Metazoa; phylum Arthropoda; class Insecta; order Lepidoptera; family Erebidae; genus Eilema; species Eilema griseolum. The sequence goes on from OY759259.1 coordinate 9,407,367, forward strand.
AAATTCCTTAAAATATGTTGTGAGCATTTATTTTTACCTAACTGGGTATTTCTGTTTAATGTATTAACATACGACTAATATTGACCTACAAAAATCAGGTCACACAAATTAATAATTGCATCCATAGATATATTATTAAGAAATTACACTCACAGCGGCTCCATTCTTTTCTGTATGAAAATTCGATGTAATTTTTAAACTACGAATGACTTATGTTTTGAGGATTTACACTTGGATCAAAGAAAGTTGGAAATGACTTCATATTTTTTTCTTTTAATTTTTCATTTTGAACGGACTGGTTGTTTGTATTTTAATCATTATCCTATTAATATTATAGATGCGAATGTTTGTAAAGATATTTGGATATTTGTATGTTTGTTATTTATTTACACTTCATGCACACATGTACACTCTCTACCAGTCAACCTTACAGGTGATGCAGAGAATAACGAAGTAGGTGCATTATGAAAGGTTATTCAGTCACGCTGTAATCGTTGAATCGAGTTCCTTTTTACCGGGAATAGATTCCCGTAGGTTACGGGAACGGGATCCAAAATCCACACTGGTGAAGCCGCGGACATCAGCTAGTATTTGTATAACTCCTTAGTGACCCTCTTTCCTGTGACTTTTGCCTTTCGCTTACCATCAGGCGAGGTGAAGTCAGGTTGGCGTGTTCTAGATAAAAAAAAAAACATGTAGACGTTTGCACTCAAATAGCTCTAAAGATTATAATTTTAAAGTAATGGTTTTAAGTAATCTTAGTAACTGTCAGCGTATGATGCATTGCAAATTGCAAGGTGCGACGCTATGTCACCTCGTCAGACAATATTGACCATATCCTGTCAATATTATAAAAATATTCATACGAAGATGTTTGGCACTCAATCATGTTCATTTCGCGACTTGAACTTCTTGAGAAGTACATTCAACATCAGATCGATTTTGACGAATTACCTAAAATGATCTTAACTATTAATGAAACACGGTTTAAAGATGGAGTCGAAGTGACAGAAATTTTATTTCTATTGAACGAAGTACTGAATATAACATACAATCACATTCAATCATGTTCATTCCCTAATACATAAAAAGAACAACAGATGGAGTTACATAGTGGTTATCTATACCTAATTTGATATAAAGCTAACATTAACACCTTGGTTTCGCCCCTTTAATATTGACTGGTTGTTTTAATATTTGGTGCACACCTTTAGTTCGGACGATAATACGATTTAAATCAATAAAACAGTTTGATTTGCTCTTAATACCGTGGTATTAAGTGCATTTTGAGACTTTGTAGTCAAGATTGTAGCGACGCTGATTGTATATATAGATGTTTTACCACTTGGAGGTTTCGAGATTTTATGATATTTGAACCTTTTGAGGCTGTCTGTCTATGTGTGGATATATTTATAATTATTGTGTACCTAGTGAAATTAAAGATTTACCGTACAAGAAATTTATAAAATCGTTAAAGTACTGGTTGCTGAGCAGGTGTTTTTATTCTGTTACAGAGTTTTTATCCATAACAAGTAAAGAGTACCTATAGATAAAAATGTGATTGGGTGGTATAAAATGTATAAGCTTCCTTTTGACTTCGTACCATTTTGTAAGTGTTTAGATAATAAGGAAAATTTGCATGCCCAATTTAGGCAGAACATGATGTACCTAGGTCATAAGACACAATTTGGAACATCCTTATCACAATGTTCCAGCAAATAAAGATCTATTCTATTCTAAACGTCAATTGGCTGTACGGATCTGGTTGAAATTTGGAGCAGAGATAGATTTTAGTTCAGAATAAAATAATTGCAGCTTTTTAATACTTTAAATAGTTCCCCAGGAGTTGTGGGAATAGATTCAGAAATCCACGCGGACGTCAGTTACTTTATTAATATAACATCACATAACATAAACTCACGCCTATATCCCCTAAGTGATAGGCCGAGGTGCTAGCACCCACATTTTGCCAGTTTATGTTTAGGTCCCATGTAATAGGTTGCGAGCCTATTGCCATTAACCGGGCACTTATAAACCTGCGTTAAATACACACATAACTTCGAAAAGCATCGAAGTCATTGGTGTGTGCCATGGTAAAACCTGGGATCGAAGCCGAGACTTCGTCTCAGCAATCCATTACCCATAACACTAGGCTACCGCGGTAGCCTAGTTATATTAATATAATAATAATTATTAGAGAATGGACATCTTCTTCATCCCAGCGCTAATTCCAGTAGCATCCGAAGCTATCACCTCGGAGTCTGGGGTCCGCTTTACCTGTCTAACTGCGGATTTGCCTGAACTTGGATATTTTTCATGAAACGACTGCCTTCTGTTCTTCTTCTGCATTGCAGATAGACCAATTATTAGAGAATGTACATTTTAATACATAATTATGAGCAAATGAGTCAAGGCGGTGAGTGGTAATATGTCTACTGACATTTTTATTTAAATAATTGAAACAGTACACCATCGGCACCACCCCTCGGAGCGGTGCGCTGTGTCATGCTTACGGTGTCCTGTCACGATAACATGCTGTAGTTTATTTTGCCGAGCCCTTGTACCACTGCGCCATTCACCAAATTCCTTGGCTTGTCATCGATGTCGTGCAGAATTAAGAGAACACATGTAGTAGCAAAAATATTCTTAACACGCCTCGCTCTAAATCCAAAGTAAGCATAGGTTAATTTTGAAGAATGGGGATGAACATAGATACCTTTATTTTACGCCGGCATCCATTTTTTTGTATACCACTTAGGTGGCAGACAAGCACACGGCCCACCTTAATTTTAATTGACTTGCGCTATTAAGAGGAATGTCCTATCATCGATAACACAAGTTAAATCTTAGCTTGGATGGCTGAGATTCAACTAATAATTCATTAAAACTAATTTTTACATTTGCACTGTGATATATTTATTATACCTGTGCACACTGTAACTGTAATGCAAAATTTGTAAATGGTAATAAAATAATATATTATAAAATGCGGAAGTAACTCTGTCTGTCGGTCTGTATGGTACGCTTTCACGCCTAAACCGCTGAACCGGTTTTGATGAAATTTGGTACAGGGGTAGATTAGACTTTGAGCTAGGGCTATGTTTTGTTGCGATAGCCGTTATCCACGCGGGCTGAGCTACAGCTAGTTAGTTATAATGCTCTTAGTTTGCAACTGGTTGCGAAAAAATTCTTGATGCAATTAGTTAGGAATCAGTTGCGAATACCCTACAGAATACCGCGTGTTGTGTTCCCAACGGTGAGTAGGGTAGCCAGAGGTCACTGGAGAATTTGTGCCGTCAGTGGGAAGACTAAAGGCTTGTCCTGATTTGTCTTCTACTGACGGCACAGAAACTCTGTACTTACAGGGTTGGCAGCGCGACTGTGACTCCTCTGGTGTTACAGACGTCCATAGGCCACGGTAACTACTTTCCATCAGGTGGGCCGTGTGCTTGTCTGCCAACTAAGTGGTATAAAAAAAAAACGGCTGGAAGGTATGAAGCGCATAGCATGGAATAGATGCATTTACAATAGGCGGCCTTATCACTAAAAGTGACATCTTCCAGGAAACCATAGGATAGAAATAAATTAATGAAACGATAACGTATTCAAGGAAGCTTGTGTATAGATTTTTGTACTTTAATACTTAGATGTAATTACAAACATAATTATACTGTAGTGAAATACCTCCATACACAACTTCCTATCAAGACAACGCTCGCCATAGGCAGGGAATTCATTCCCACACATTGCAACCTGAGACGTTACGCACTGTGCGGTATGAAAGAAACTTCATCCCACGCACACTCAAGCTGTGGAATGAACTCCCTGCTGCGGTTTTCCCTTGCGCCTACAATATGGAGTTTTTAAAAAGGGCATTAGGAGGTTTCTTCAGGGTCCGACAGTCCCTGGTGTTGCACACGTCCATAGGCCATCACTTCCCATTGGGTGGGCCATGTACTTGTCTGCCACCTAAGTGGTATAAAATATTAAAAAAATAAACTGAAATAATCTTGATGTGTGTCTTTTTAATATATTTTATTTAAAAACGCTGTTTATAAATATTTTTTCTTTTTAATAACTTATTTTAAAGACTAAATACTGAAATTGAATCGCTAGTTAGTCAGTTAGTTAGCCTATTTTATTTGTTAGTTTATTTGTTTATAATGTGTTTTTATAAAAAGTCGCTACAACATTGTTTACCTTTAGTTAACTACCTAACCGAATAGAGTATTGTTGATCAATCCTAATATTAATTACATGCAATTGCAAACAAATATTTGCATATAGCGTGAATCGAACCTGCGACCCGTCCGATACCATTAATAAATTTACACGTCATAATAATTTCCTATCCACCATTCAGTAATCTAAGTGACAACCAAAAGTCTATTTCTTTCAAAGAGAATGATATTTCTTTGTAACATAAAATTACTTACAAACCATATGTTACTCTAATACTACGCTATTAGGTTCATTATTCCTTATCACTATTATCAAAAACATCTTTTCCCATAGTGATTCTGTTTTTTTTTTTAGTTCAAAGACATCTTACGCTTTTTGATTAAAGATATGTTGTATTGGTGACAAATATAGTTATGGGGTGGTTCCGGCCCGATTATGGATGGGTGCGCGTTTGATGTCTTGTTCAGTCAAGTTTTTAATGTTTTAGAAATCCTTTACAAGAAGTAGCTACTTCCATAAAAGATTCAACTTCAAAAGAATAAGATGTGGCTGTCTTTACTTTATAGCAATGTCGCTTCCCGTTGTTTTCCTGCAAGGTTCAGCAATTTTAGACAAAGCCAAGCTGCCCGCGTATAAAGGCAACTCGGGCGTCGGAGGTCGATAAACGGCCTCCGCCCCCCATGAGCGCCTGGCGCGCCTCCCCGTTTCCAGGGACGAGTTGGGGACTCTGTAGTCCCCACACCCGAGAAGAGGGCCAGATCGTGAGAGATGGCCCTGGGTCGGCCGGGGTGCGAGGGATATGCCTGTCAACCTCACCTTCGGCAACCAAAACGACCCACAGGCGTCGTGCGTTTTAGTCGGTTCGAGCCCGACATAACCTCTCTCACCGGCTCCGGTGGAGAGGTATCCGTGGGGATTTTGCGCACGTAAAAAAAAGCAATTTTAGACAGGTCAGTCTTATGGATGGGTGACCATTCTTAACGCATTGAAATTCATCCGTGTCTCGCAGATCTAACTACCTGCTTATGGTGTTGTCCATAAAAATACATCTTATCTGTAAAATCTATATATACATACATATTTTTACACCTTTAATCCCCGTAGGGGAAAGCAGAGGGGTATCGATAGTCACATTTCGCCAAGCATGATTTTCTAACCCACTTTTTTTTATACCACTTAGGTGGGCAGACAAGCGCACGGCGCACCTGATGGAAAATGGTTACCGTGGTCTATGGATGCGTGTAACACCAGAGAAGCCACACTCGTGCTGCCGACTTTGTAAGCACAGAGTTTCTGTGCTGTCAGTGTAGAGGACAAAGCAGGACAAACCTAGGTCGATGAACGACCTCCGCCCCCCATGAGCGCAGACCTGGGGGTGACTGGTGGAGCCGCCTGTCACCCTTGCAGAAGCCGGCCGCGGCGGCGGTGCGCCTGGCGCGCCTCCCCGTTCCCGGGGACAAGTTGGGGACTCTGTAGTCCCCACACACCCGAGAAGAGTGCCAGCTCGTCAGATATGGCCCTGGGTCGGCCGGGGATAAAAAATAAAAAGCAGGACAAACCTTTAGTCATCCCACTGACAGCACAAATTCTCCAGTGTGCTTTGGCTACCCTACTCACTGGGAACACAACACGAAGTTATTATAACCGCGGTATTCTGTAGGGCGAAGGTACTTCTCCAGTCGGACTGCTCAATTGAGCGGAAATACCGCCGTGTCCTAAATAATAGGAGGCTAGCCTATTGCCGTCAAGCGGACACTTTGTCACGGGCTATATGTTTACTGTCGGATGTAGAACAGCGCTACTCCTTAGTCGCCTTCTACGACACCCATGGGAAGAAATAGCCTGTGTCTATTCTACTCCACCGGCAACCACCATACCAAAAAATGTTACCAAATAAAACCCAAAGAATTCCCTTTCTTCGTTTTCTGTCTACCATCTTAAAGTTATCAAAAACTCCGCGGTTCTCGTTTTCTAGCTAAATCGGTTTCGTCGGGCGCATGTTGGCTTGTCGCCCAGCACTGGGCGTGGCCCTGTGATGGAGTGGGCACCGCCTAGCGATAACTCAAGGCGTGGGCAAACCATCTTTATCTGTGACTTACGGCTAGAAGTGACTTGGGGGTTAGGTATAAGGGTTGTTCCTTGTTATTTGTTAAAGATTACGACTGCAGGGTCGTGGTGGTAGAGCGTTAGGTTATATTAAACGTGATTTTCATTTAGTGTAATTTTTTTTTGTACATATAATCGCTCCTTTATCCCTGGAGGGTTAGGCAGAGGTGATTTTACACCCACATAATCGGCGGTGGGCCTTTTGCTGTATTCCGGATACTATAATTGACACTTTTTTATGAAGAGATATTAATTTTGGTATTAGTCGGGGTGTTTCTATATATTACTAGCCTACACCCGTGTCTCCGCCCGTGTAGGATCGATTCCGGTTCTCCACCCGTGTAAGATTGTGATCTAAGTTTTTGAGCTTGATCAAAATCTTTCAACTCTTTCAACTCTATCAGCGGTTTCTGCGTCCATCGCGAACGAACAGACAAATAGCCAAGAATTCCAATACCCATTTTGGAACCTATAATATTACTAACTTTACTGTAAAACCTGGAGAGGTAGCTCTTTCTTCTGAAATACCTACGTCTTAGTTTCTTACCATATAGCAGACTGAATAGATATAAAGCAGAATACAACCTAACCATGTCCGATCTAATGTCTACATGCTGTCCATTAGACCGTCAGTCGAATGATATTGGTGAAAATTTACGTAGGCCCTGTGGAATGGTCGGTATCAGTGGAGAAGGGTGACTCTTAAAAAGAGAAGCTGGTGGAAAAAAAAACTAACCTCAATCTAGGTTCTCATATACCATGCAACCCATTATGAAGCTAGTTATTGGCACCCCTCGCCATTGTTCGTATTCTATATAGTTATTGCATCACACCGCCGCGGTAGGTGGTATGGGTAATGGACTGCTGAGACGAGATCTCGGGTTCGATCCCAAGTTTACCATGGCACACACCAATGACTTTTCGATGCTTTTCGAAGTTATGTGTGTATTTATCGCAGGTTTATAAGTGTCTGGTTAATGGTAATAGGCTCGCCACTACAAACATAAACTGGCGAAATGTGGGTGCTGGCTCCTCTGCCTACCCCTTCGGGGATATAGGCGTGAGTTTATGTTATGTTATGTTACCACTCGCCATAGAAAGGGAATTCATCCTCACACATTGCGACCGGAAAGGATGCGTGCTATGCGGTATTAAAGAAACGTCATCCCACGCACGCTCAAGCTGTGGAATGAACTCTCTGCTGCAGTTTTCCCGAACGACTACTATATGGGTTCCTTCAAGTAGGGCATTAGAATTTTTTTTCAAAATCGTCAGCACGAGTGTTACTCCTCTGGTGTTGCATACGTCTTCCTATCAGGTGTGCCGTGTGTTTATCTGCCACCTAAGTAGTATTAAAGATGATCGTATCCTGCCTTATCAGAACGTATGTCACCACTTCAAGCTCCAATCTGTACTCTTAATTCCCATACGCGTTGTTTTATCTAAAACGCCGCAGTGAAACAGGACAGGGCAAGCAATTTAGGGCGAGCTTAACAAATTAGGGGCGATTAACAAAATAAGACACGACGCGCGTTGTTGACAGTGGGGTAGATTAGATACCAGCGGGGATATTAGTCGATTAAGATAGGAACATTTTTTAATCAGCTCCGGCGGGATTCGAACCCACGATCCTTTTCTTGCCTCTAAGCCACCGAACCTTTGCCTGATATCATCCAAATCATCCTATATATCCGTCTTACGGCGACGGTGAGAGCCATCTACCGATAGTCGTACGAACTTTGGGAATACTTAGCAAACGAAATGCTTATTTCATTCAATAGGGTGTTTTATACCAGCTGTATTATAACACTTCGGTGGCAGACCACACGGCCCATCAGATTGAATATGGTTACTGTGGCTTATGGACGTATGCAACACCAGTCGAGTCACACTCGCGCTGCCAACCCTGTAAGTACAGAGAGTTTCTGTGCCGTTCGTATACTTTTATAGTTATAGCAGGCAAGTCTGTGTTGTTCCCACTGACAGCACAAATATTTATCCCAGTTCTGATGTTTGTGTGAAGTACGTTGTTGTCCTTAACTCGGACTTGTTATCGGAAGGTCTCGGGCTCAAATTCTATGGTCGACTTTATCGATGTGAACCTATTGCCAATACCGCTTCGTCCACGTGCAATTTACTTAGCTGTAGGGGTTAGGGGGCCAGATCGTGAGAGATGGCCCTGGGTCGGCCGGGGTGCGAGGGATATGCCTGTCAACCTCACCTTCGGCAACCAAAGCGACCCACAGGCGGCGTGCGTTTTAGTCGGTTCGAATCCGACATAACCTCCTCCACCGGCTCCGGTGGGGAGGTATACGTGGGAATTTCGCGCACGTAAAAAAAAAAAGCTGTAGGGGTTACATTCTTAACAACAAATAATAATTAATTAAGTGTTAATGACGGCCTCTGTGGGGTAGCGGTAGATCATTCGACTGCTACGCAGAGAGCGCGGGTTCGATTCCCGCTTAGTGCAAATATTTGTATGCATGAATATGTCTATTTGCATTGATTTGGGTGTTTCTATGTATAATTTGTGTGTATTTACAAAAAAGTACCTATCTAAGCATGTTTATCGGCATTCTGGATTCCATAACAGAAGCTAGTTTTTTTTTTTTTTTTTTTTTATATAGGACACGCCAACTTGACCTCACCTCGCCTGATGGTAAGCTAAAGGCAAAGTCTCAGGAAAGAGGGTCACCATTACAGACACTAAGTGCTACAATGGTGGCACTCAGCTTGGCGGCCTCATCAGATGCTTTTTCACGCCCCGCTTAAAGGCCCCGGGACTGTAGGAAGAAGGAAACACGTGTGCTGGTAATGAATTCCAGGTCTTGGTGGTGCGGCAAAGAAAAGAGTCTCCGAACCGCTTGGTTCTTGCTCGTATATTCTGCACAGTGTGAGGGTGACATCTAAGGCCTGCACGTGTTGTCCTATGTAGGAAAGGAGATGGTGGGATTAGTTGGAAGAGCTCGTCAGAACACTCACCGTGGTAGAGACGGTAAAATACAGCCAAGGAAGCAATATCTCTACGCATCTGCAAAGGCTCGAGGGTGTTCGTGACCTCAGGGTTCCCAATAATTCGGACCGCGCGTCGCTGCAACCTGTCGAGAGCATCTAGTAGGTATTTCGCGGAGCCATCCCAGAGATGCGAGCAGTATTCCACGCAGGAGCGAATTTGTGTCTTATAGAGAAGACACCGCTGCTCCGGCGTGAAAAAACGTCTCACTTTGTTTAGGAGTCCGAGTTTCCGCGAGGCTGTTTTGATGATGCTCTCGATGTAATTTCTGTTATTCAGTTTGCAGCGAATATCCATGCCTAGGATATAGAGATTGTCCTGCAGTGGAAGTGGCGTGCTCTGAAGAGTGGGAAGGGGAAGGAAAGAAGATACCTTTGCTGTGAACGCACAAGCCTGCGTCTTCTTGGCATTGAACTCGACCATGTTCTCGGAGCCCCATTGAGAAATGTGATTCAAGATCCGGTCCAGTTCAGTGACAAGAAGCTGTCTTTTTTCCACGATATCAGACTGTTTGGCCGCAGGTTGTCCGTGATAACTCCCGTGTACGGTGCTATCGTCTGCATAGCAATGTATGCTGCCGGTGGACAGCATGTCGTTGATATGCAGAAGAAAGAGAGTGGGAGATAATACAGACCCCTGCGGTACGCCAGCATTTATTTGCAAGAACTCCGAAGCGCGTCCATCACAGAGGACGCGGATACGGCGCTCCTGCAGGAAACTAGCAATCCAGTTGCACAGTCTAGGAGGCAGACCAAAGGCTGGTAGCTTGGAGAGAAGCGATTTGTGCCAGACTCTATCGAAAGCTTTGGCGATATCAAGACTAATTGCCAGTGACTCGCCGTGCTTGTCCATAGCCTCACCCCAAAGATGGGTAACATATGCTAGAAGATCACCCGTTGACCGTTTCGGCCTGAAGCCATATTGCCGGTCATTAATTAAGGAGTGATCCTCTAGGTGACGCATGAGCTGTTTGTTAATGATGTGCTCGAAGACCTTGCACAGCACTGAGGTGACGGCTATGGGTCGATAGTTGGCTGGCTCTGAGCGATCCCCCTTCTTGGGGATCGGCTGTACATTCGCCTCTTTCCAAGCCGAAGGCACTGTACCCGAGCTGTAGGACAGTCGGTACAGCCGCGTAAGCATCGGAGACAACTCCGCTGCACATTTTTGTAAGACCACCGCTGGAATACCATCCGGGCCACTGGCTTTCCGGACATCGAGTGATTGAAGCACCGCACGAACATCGCATTGCCTGATGCGTATTTCAGGCATTACGTGGTCACCATTGGGTAGTGTCGGCGGCTGTATACCGCAATCATCGACTCGGGAATTGGCCGCAAAGAGATTTACTAGCATATTGGCTTTCTCTTGCGGTCCATGGGCCAGGGATCCATCAGGGTAGCGCAGCGGTGGCAGCGAAGGCTGACAGAAGTTGGCCTGCACGGCTTTGGCCAGTCGCCAGTATCCACGGCTGCCCGTGGGATGTGCCACTAGCTCTTGACCAAGCCGCGCAATGCGCAGGGCATCCGCTTTGACGTAAGCCCTCTTGCAGACCTTTGTGGCTCTGTTGTACGCCGCCTTGAAGTGGCTCACATTGGGATCGTGCGTGGCACGCGCCCTTACCCAAGCGCGATACGCGGACTGCTTTTGATCAACAGCCCCCGCACACTCGCGCCCGAACCAAGGGCGCACTCCTCGGGCACCGGTGACATCAGTGTACGGAATATAGTATTCCATACCCAGACCGATCTCACCGGCAACAGCAGTAGCACAATCCGAGGGTTTCTTACCTTCAAAGCAGCGTTCAACCCACGGGATGGACGCAAAATAGTTGCGCAGCCCATCCCAATCTGCTGACGAGTAGTGCCAGAGACGCCGCTTCCCCTGCACGGGTCGTGATGGCGCTATAATTGGCACCTTGGAGCAGACCAGACAGTGGTCGGAATTGCCTAAAGCGGCTTGTACCGAAACACTGTACAGGTCTGGGTGACTCGTCAGCAGAAGGTCTAGCAGAGAGGGTGCTAGGCCCGACCTTCTTGGTATTCTAGTGACCTCGTGTACCAATTGGGTCAGGCCATGCGCCAGAGCAAATGCATGGGCGGCTCTTCCCGCATGGTCTGTTTTGGAGGAGCCCAACCAGGTTTCGTGGTGGGCGTTAAAGTCCCCCAAAAATACCACTTCGGCGTTCGGAAACCGTTCCTGCGCATCATCTGCCGCCTGACTCAGATATTCAAAGAGTCGAGTTGTCTCAGCATCTCCTGTATGGGAACGGTAGAGGCACACATAGATCTGACTCGTAGAGCCATGGTCTACGTGTACCCATAGGGTTGAAAAGGATGGGTCCTCAAGGCAGCGCAAACGGCGACAACAAACATCCGCCCTAACAAACACGCACACCCCGGCTTTTGCACGGAAATTTTCCTCGATAACATAGCCGGGGTAAAGCAAGTAGGTCGTGTCATCAGGGCGGCCTATTTGTGTCTCCGTGAGAAAGAGCATATCTGGTTTCGCCGTCTCAAGGTGTTGGTGGACGGCGTTGAGGTTCGCATGGAGTCCACAGATGTTAGTGGACTCCACCTCAAATAGCGAGCTTGTGGGAGTCTGTAGAGCCGCTGTGTTGCCCAATACTCTTAAATGCGCTGCCATGATGAAAAGGAGAAAAGGGCGTGAAAAAAAGAGGTGATTGTCGTCGCAGCACCGCGTGACAAAGTGCGGGATATTGGTTTTGTCTATGATTATGAGGCATGGCGTGAGCCGACACGCCGTACGGAAGGGCCCCCGTACCCCCCCGAATATGGTCGCCTGGCCCCCACTTCCGGTCACCAACCGGCACGACGAGCCATACCGGGATTATGCGCGGTCTGGTGAGGCAGCCTTCCAGGGTGGTTAGTCCCAGTTGGGCCTCTGTACTATACCGCGGGCGGCCAGCGGCACCACCGTTTCTACGGGTCTCCCTGACCGGCGCGTCGCCCCGCACCATCCTCACTAGACTACGCCAAAACCCACTGGTCCCACTAGTGCTGCAACCACCATCACCCCTACCCGGCTATGCATTTGCTGATCCCTGAACGCAATCCAACCGAAATTGAATTACTATGAAGGGTTTTTCGCAATATTGCACGGTGGTACCAACCCGGTCGAAATTTGTGACAAATTTGTGCCGTCAAATCTCTACCACCAATAAAAGCTAGTCAACTAAGTCTAGATAGCGTTGTGTAGAATGTTGTAAAATATTTAATTTATTATTTAATTAATTTACAAATATTTATCTTTTACAGGTAAGCATTATCATCGATGTTATTATCAAGTTTTTTTTTTTGGTAAGCAAACCTTTTATAGCAAAAATATATTGAAGAATAGATTAGAAGAAATAATCCTGTTTGGTAATGACAAGAAATGATGACGCTCGTCATCATTTACATTCATAATTATACAAGGTATCGGAACTTCTCGCGAATTAAATCATGGAACTTACGAAGGCTAGTCAAGTCGTGACCAAGGGTGCTGCAACGCAACATTTATATTGGTAGGACCAGAAAATACAACAGATGAAGCTTAGGCAAAGCCTTATTTCTATCAGGGTTTACTCGGTCTTTTTACGGGCAGGGGGACCTTGTATCTTTCCGATAATATGACGGAGCGCGTTATCACTTAGGGTCCCCCGACATGGCAACGCTTGAATCACAATATTTTTAGGTATATCAAAGTTAAAGGGCTAACCAACACAATTAATTTTCAACTTTTTGGAGTATGTTTTTTGTGACGGAGGTATTTTAAATTTTTTTAGTCTTCAAATTATGTATAGATATGTTGACTGCCGGATATGTTGACATTCATTATCACTGCTCCGCTCCCTTAAGTAGTAGCGTGATATTATATTGCTTAAAACCATCGTCGATAAAATGCCATTCAATAACATAAACATTTTTTCAATTTGAACCAGTAGTTCTATAGTATTAGAACATAACATAACATGAACTCACGCCTTTAACCCCAAAGGGGTAGGCAGAGGTGCTAGCACCCACATTTCGCCAGTTTATGTTTAGGTCCCAACGTAATAGGTGGCGAGCCTATTGCCATTAACCGGGCACTTATAAACCTTTATAGTATTAGCATAGATTTTATTTACTTTTAGCCCGACGTTTCGGCTAATTTTCAGCAGCCATGATCACGGGTTGACTAAATAATAGTTTTTATTGTTAATTGTTAAATTGAATTAATCTGATCTACCATACACCCCTTACATATTTTCACATTCTTCACAAGAGAAGTCACAAATCTGCGTTAGTGCCGAAATAAAGTCGCAATCAGGGCGTGGGACAGTTTGTGTCCCGCTGACCAAACACTAACTAATGAAACAATGTGTTGTCCCCTCCATAATCAACGGTGAATGTTCCCATTAAACGGTTAAGGGGCAACGCGCATTGCAACTGCGATTTCAAAGTAAGCAGAAATGTCTTTATTAGACCTTTGAGAGATACAAGGAACATAAACTGTTCTTCAGTTTGGCAACTGATGTTTATAACAATATTTTAAAAAAAAATTGAAAAAATCTGTTGTATTAAAACGAAAATAATAACTCTTTGCTAGGGATGTGCTGATTTCAAAATCTTAAGTCGCGCAAACTCTTTCTTTGCTCTCTGTTTGCACTACAAGCTTTTGAATACAATTTAGGTGACAGACAAGCACACGGTAGTGCAGTCTTTGGTCTTCCTACTGACAGCACAAAAACACTCCAGTGAGCTCTGGCTCCCCAATTGCCGGGAACACAACACGAGGTTATTATAGCCGTGGTATTCTGTAGAGTGGAAGCACTTCCCCAGTCGGACTGCTCAATTGGGATGGAATTACCGTCGTGTCCTCCTACGAAAAAAAATAAAAATATAAATTGTCAATAAATATCATCACTTTCTTCAGAAGTGGAAATCGTATCCTGTCACTCATCTTATTCTTGTAACAATCAAATTTAAAATTGTCCGATAGTTATTCTGTGTACAAAGTACTGTACCTTTTGTCACGCAACTGTCCGAATCGAAAACAAAAACCTATTCTCCATTCGGATAGGAACTTAACTAAAGCAAACAATCTTGTAGCGACTTTGTTTAAACAAATAAACTAGGCTAACTGACTAACTAGTGGTTCGATTTGGTTTTTAGTCTAAAAATAAAAATATTAATAAACTGAGTTTTTAAAATAACACATGTTAAAAATACAAATCAAGATTGGAATTAGCCAGGAAGAAATCGCTTCAGCGATAAGGCCGCCCATTGTACATTGAACTGTAAACATGCTACCTACTTGTCCTACTGTAAATCTGTTGGTGTACAATAAAGAATTATCTATCTATCTATCTATCTACGTATTGTTAAGTACCTAATCGAATGGACTATAGACCTATCCTGAACTTAACTAGACGTAGTCATAACCCATAACTAATAAGAGATAAAAAAGTATAGTAGCATTACGATCGATAGGTTCTGGGTTCGAATCCTGGCTACACTGCCGACGTGAACCCACCCCTAACACAAGCAATTGAACTTATCTGAAGGGGTTAAAGAGAATATTAGTAATTTCGGTTGCTGATATACTTTTAAAAAAGAAAACATTATTTTCGCGTACAAAGAGAGTTTTATCTAACAATCTTAACTTAAATATTAGGAATGTTATAAAATATATTCCTAATTAAACAATAAAGACAAAAAAGTCGAAGTCGCGATTGCAAGTCGCAAGTGTTCGGGGCACCCCAACATTTTCCTGTAAGTGATAGCGTCAGGAATTGGATTCTGTCGGATTTATGTGTGCGTGATTAAAGTCTCCTCGACGGCCGATAGTGTGCGCCTGTACTTACAGCACTTTATTGGCAGGGCTGCCTCTTGGAGAACTCGATTTTTAAAAATTACATTATTTCCCCGCACACATTTTTCCCTCTTCTTACATACATACATATAATCACCCGGAGGGTTAGGCAGAGGTGAATTACCACCCACATATCACCAATCATTGAATTCGGTCCCCCGTAATAGGAGGGGAGCCTATTGCCGTTTTCCAGGCACTATTGTTGCCTCGAGTCATGCATTTGTGGCTGAGTCTAGGCTGTATATATCTGTCTGTGATGTTAAACAACACTATATCTTAGTCGCCTAGTACGACACCGCATGGGAAGAAATGGGGTTGTCCAAATTTTACTCTGCTGGGAACCACGCGGCTTTCTTACCGGGTACTTTAAATTACTGTTACTGGTAGTACCGAACAATCCCGGGTATTATTGTTAGTACCGGTACTGGGGAAGTGTCAAAAATCCCGGAAATGCGAGAACCAGGAAATCACGGGTGCAATAAAAAAAATACAATAGGTCGTCTTGAATTGCGTGAAAAAAAACAACCTGCTACTTAAAGTTACACGCGACAGCCCTGCTTGCGTTGTGTTCATTAGTATGTGTGTGTGAGCGAGAAGTGTGCAAGTGAACGTGTCCCAGTGCAATTTGTCCCTATTAGTGTATTGATTCGGCTCCTCTGACCGAGTTCGAAAGTGTGCAAAATCTTAGATCTCTCCAGCACTTTTCAGCAAACGTTTTGTGAGCGAACGAACCACGAACTTAGAAGAACTGAACAGGGGCCTTACCTGGTGGTATGAAGTGGCTCTCTTATAAGTTAAGCTTGATCTTGATCGTGGTCTATTTGAATCTTAATTTACTTTCACAGTGTGAATTGGACGCCATTGATATTTGTATACTGTATCTTGTAAGATAAGAATAGAATACAAAAAGAGAAGGATTTGAACCACCCCATCTCTTCCCATGCGGTGTCGTACAAGGTGACTAAGGGATAGTGCTGTTTAACATCAGACACATATATACAGCCCAGACTCAGCCTCATATGCAAGGCTCGAGTCAACAATAGTGCCCGAAAGACGGCAATACGCTCACCACCTATTACGTTGGACAGAATACAATGATAGGTGAAATGTGGGTGTTAATCCACCTCTGCCTAACCTTCTAGGGATAAAGGCGTGATTATACGTATGTATATCTTGTTATCGGGTCTGAAGATGGCACATAATGAGTATGCTGCATGCGTCAAGATTTGTCGTATGGGGTCGCCTTGGAATCATACCACAGGCGAAGCCGGGGCGGGTCGGCTAGTCGTAATATAATACAGCTCTTCTTAGCTAGTCTGGTGTGTAATTTTGTATTCCCTTTACTTGCAGTTAAATAAGTGAAGTTTTAACTCTCTGGGGTAACGGGTTCAAGCTCGACTTAGGTAATTATGTTTGTGTATTCTAGTTGCAATGCTTGTATTTTGGAATATATTTTGGGAATGTTCCTTCAGATTTATTAATAGAATACATGGCTGTACCTGGGACTTTGTCTGCGAGGATTTAGACATTGGTTTTAATTTTGCATACTATTTAACACAAGCAACATCTAGGTCGCTTAATCCGTGTTCCTATCATACATATACGAGCATATTTCAGCTCTAAACCTACTAAATCCGCTAACGCCGGTGTTACCACACTCACTAATTCCGTTCTCCCATTACGGGGAAAAAAATCGTTTTAAATTCCGCCAGTATGCCGCGATGGTGACGGAATATTAATAAGACGTATCCAGGTTCGATTCCCTTGCAAAGGGGAGCTTACTTAAGTGGGTAAGCAGTGGTTTGACTTTGAGAAATGTATTTATCAAGACGTGTTTTTTATTTTGTGCAAATTATTGTAGTTTTCATGGGATGTTTTTCTATCACTTTTTTAAATATATAGGACACGTCAGTTAGACTTCGCCTCGCCTGATGGTGGTAAGCTGAAGGTGAAGTCTCAGAAAAGAGGGTCACAATTACATACATATATACCATATTACAATGGTTACACTCAGCTTGACGGCCTCATCATATGCTATTTCAGGACCCGGGACTGTAGGAAGAAGGAAACACGTGAGCTGGTAATGAATTCCAGGCCTTGATGATTTATTGCCAACTAGGTGGCAGACAAGCACACGGCCCACTTGATGGAAAGTGGTTACCCTATGGACGAGATCACAAGTGGCGTTATACTCGTGCTGCCAATCCTATAAGAACCTTCTGATGCCCTTCTTGATGAACCCCATATTATAGTTGTATGGGAAACCACAGTTTCCTATATTAATACATAAGATAATTTTCAACTATCGCAGTCATGGAACTTACTATTGTGTGTGACCACGGGTGCTGCAACGCATCCGAAACGTCGACAAAAATAGTAGGTTCCATGATTTAGTCGCGAAAGCTCCCGAACCTTTATATAATTAGAATACTTTTCATTATGGTTTCTGTAGTCCCCACCCCCATGGTCGGGAACCCTACCGAGTCCCGTTCAGATTGTTATGTAGGTGAAGCCACGGGCAACAGTCTGTTATAAATGTGAAACTGGCAAACGATGAATGGAAGTCCGTTATTCGTTTGTTTTTTTTTTATATACCACTTAGTTGGCAGACAAGCACACGGCCCACCTGATGGGAAGCGGTTACCGTGGCCTATGGACGTATGCAACACCAGGGGTGTCACACTCGCGCTGCCGATCATGAAGAAACCTTCTGATGCCCCTCTTGAAGAACCCCATATTGTAGGCGCTTGGGAAAACCGCAGCAGGGAGGTCATTCCACAGCTTGAGTGTGTGTGGGATGAAGTTATAATGGCCAAGAATCGAACCTGGAACCTCTCAAGACCAACCCATAACCACTAAACCACAAGACTTCTAAAATTACCTTAATAATAAGCGTAAACAAAAAAATCCCCCTAAAAATATAATACGAAATCATTTTTATGATACAATTTTTGAATCACCAATTCTTGTTTTCAATCAAGCGACGCCATTTGCATTCGAAGGAGACATTTTGTTTTCGCTTGTAATTCGCGGGCTTCGCGCGCAAAAATGTTAATTCCAATGAATTCTGTCTGTTTTCGTTACAAGAAATTATTTGACTGCTCGGTTCTGAATAATGGCGGGAGGTAGGAAATTGATTTTTAAAATTACAATGATTTCCAATTAATGTATTTTTGTTTTTTACTTTCCTTGTGTTAAAAAAATCCTGGAGTGAAGTTTGATCGCGTGGATATGGACAATATGCCTATTCATGACAACATTTGCTATGAATCACTGAAATTATAACATAACATAACATAAACTCACGCCTATATTCCCCGAAGGGGTAGGCAAAGGTGCTAGCACCCACATTTAGCACTGAAATTATGATTTTAAATAATTATATAGGACGGATTATATAGGATATTTACTTTTAAATTATAATCAATCAATCAATAATACAGCCCACTGCTGGACATAGGCCTCTCCTAATGTTAGGATGCTTTGGCCTACTATTCCCACTGGTGGCGCTTGGCAACGTGCGGTAATGGACTGTATTGCGGGAAGTAGCTAACTGTTCCATTGACGCTTTACACACAAAAGACAGGTGGTCGGGTTGCCGCGGGAGTGATCCAAGCAATGAATGCAACCCGAGAAATTAGGAGAGGATGCACTAACCTTCACGACACACGTGTTTTCATCGCAGCCGGTACACGGATCTTCTCTTCCTTGCTCAGGAGCTGCCGTCAGCATCACTAGATCACTTGAGGAACACACGAGAGGCACAATCCGATCGGTAAAGGTCTATGAAGCGGTAAAAATGTAACAAATATTAATCATTTTTGAGAGACGCGAGCGCGGCCGTCCTTACGCTGGCTAGTTCAAAGCGAGACTCAGTGTCTATATTTCACAAATGGCGGACGGAAGCTACATCTATGGTTAGTGCGGAAGGGGAGACGGGTATAAAAGGAGTGTGTTTCCGTGTCAAAATACAGTTTCTACCTCGGCGCAACCATTCCCCCCGGCTTGAAGGGTTACCTTCGAAACGACAAATGCGAAACAAATCTAAAGTCTAATCTAAATCTAGGTTTGGGAAATAACAACTAAAATATAAACCTAGATTGGAGCTCGTGCCTACCGCTGGCTAGGCAGAGGGCAGAGGCGAACAAACAACACAACGCAACAGTCTCGACCAAGACGAGACGCGATTAGCCAACAACAAAATAAGGGTCTCTTCACGTGGGACCGATACAACAAGCGAGTGCTTCTTCTCCTCGGGTGGTTCGGAAACCGTAGTGGGATTGAATTGACTAACTGGCCACCCATCTAACGCGGCATGAATCCAGGACGGTCCACCAAACCACAACGGGTGATCCAAAATTTGCGAAGGAAGCAATCCACGAGAGAGACAATCGGCTGGGTTGTCGGTGCCAGCAACGTGAAAGAGATTATGTGGCGCCAATTCAGATTGAATTTTTGCCACTCTATTAGCGACGAATGTGTCCCAACGATGGGGCGAAGAGTGGGCCCAACACAAAGCGACTGTTGAGTCCTAAAAGCTAAAAATTACTAATATTAATGCGAAAATTTACAATTATGTCATTAAGCGACACGGAAGTGCTAGTCTTAGCACTGCCATCCAAAACTACACGGAGTTTTAGTAGTAAGCTTATCTTCTCTAATAACTCCGCGGTGCGGGATAATGTACGAAGGCTGGGTCCCGCCAGTGTCCGCAGGCGCAGGTGAGATGTAACCTTTATCTAAATATTCGTTAACAACCTCATCATAGGACCGCTTCGACTTTGGGGACGCCTGCATCTTTCGTTCCAAACAAAGAAAGCGTTTTTCAGCGGATACACGGGAGCCACCGAGTGAAAACTTGCGGATGGTAGACTCCAGTGGCGGCTCGACGGTGCAACAGAACGAAGCAGTCGAGTGACTAAAACTATCTATAGAAGCGGGTGCGGAACCAATTATAACAAAACCAAGAACTGTTTCCAGTGCGTGCGGAGCGGGGTACGTCGGTCCCCCTTGAACCTTACGTGATAACTGGAGGTGCGGGAGAATCGAAGCGCCGATCAATATATCGACGACTCCAGGAACAGCGTAAGTCTCATCTGCTAAAGGCAAGTCTTTAAATTTCGTTAATAAAGACGTGTCAACCGGGACGGTAGGCAACTGTTCAGCTATTCTATCTATAACGAGCGAATCCATGTCAAACCAAATATTATTATTAAAACGAGATCTAAACCTTGTTTTAACGGTGCCACGAACAGCTGACTGTAAGCTTCCAAAACCCTTCACCACTGAGCGGGTTGAACGCTTATCAACAATGAAACCAAGACGCCGACAACAATCTTGGGTAATGAAATTACTTTGCGAAGCGCCATCTAACAGCGCTCGAACAATGCGCGGCTTACCTAATGCATCAACAATAACAACGCGAGCGGTCGCAAGACACACAGTAGTGAGTGCAGCACTAGCGGAGAACGAACACAAGGTGACGTCATCCGCGGCGGTCACCGGGCGGGCCGGAGCGCGCGCGAGCGCGGGCTGCGGCTGCGGCGCAGGCCGCCGTGTGTCACCGCTCGACGAGCCAACCGTGCTCACATTGGATGCGGCATCACTATTCTCAAAATGAAGCAAAGTGTGGTGTCTCGCTTGACATTTGCGACAACTATTTCTACTATTACATAAAACAACGCGGTGTTTAGTACCGAGACAATTAAAACAAAAATTATTAGCGCGAACAAATTTATAACGATCACTAGGCGACAACTTTAGAAAACCAGGACACCTGTACAGTTGCGAATGATGAGTACTACACAAAGAGCAAACAGGTGATTGTACATGTGCTGGTGCGGTACTAACATAAGTATGAGTTGACCTCAGTGACTTCGATGACGCATCTACTTTGCGTGCAGAATCAACAACTATCTTCGCGCCTTCATGTTTCGATGAAGAGCGTTGCAATACCTTTATATGCTCGCGAACAAAACTTTCTAAGTCTTCGAACTTAGGAATTTTATTGCCGCGATGATCCGACTCAAACAAACGAATGGTTTCGGAATCTAATTTCCTTAAACCCATATACAAAAATACGAAGTCGCAGAGGTCATCGATCTTTAGGTTCTTTACGGCGCGAACAGCTGACGCGAAAGTATCTAGAAATTTCTCTAAGTTTTGATCGTTACATGCCGTAATAGATTTCAAATCAAACATCTGATCTAAATAGGCGTTAGCTACCGATCTTTTATCCTCATACCTAGCTTTCAAAGTATTTAAAATTAAATTATAATTCTCGGCACTAAACGTAATTCCAGCGCAAACGGTTATAGCTTTACCAGTCAATTTTTCAACGAGATAATGCAACTTTTCGTGATCTGTCAACGAATCGTTCTTATCTATGGTATTCTCAAAACTATCTATAAATAGACACCAATTGCGAATGTTACCATCAAACTCGGGTATTTGAATTGGTGGCAACTTAGGTCGGTCGCGAGTGGGGTTGGGTAGGTCAGCCGGCTTCTCCAAACTCCTAGCGACGCGTTTGATACGACAATACAAATCGTCAAACGACGACAAGGCTTGATAACTCACTGAGTAATCGGGATTCAAATTCAACTCTAAAACGTTGATGTCATGTACTAAGGTTTCGAAATCCGCGCGTAGACTATCTAAGTTTTCTATAGAACACAAGAACGAATCTCTGATGACCAAATCAGAGGTTTTAAGTGCATTATCATAAATCGATTGTACGCGAGAGTAAATCATTTCTTTTTTAGCGTATAAAAGTTTCAATTGAACCTTACCGGTCTTATCAACCTTTGGGGACATGTTTACAATTAAATCTCAAACTAAAGTGCGGTAAACAACAAATATGAAATGACTTAATCTTAGCGGTACAGAGCAGCGAGGCGGCGCGAGCGACACTCGGCAGATAGGTAGGTACCTACAACTGTGAATGCACGCTTGAACAAACGCGCATAGCAACAAGGTCGTACCTACGCGATGGTCGCTGTCTAGGTTCAACTATTATTTCCGAGATTAAGTATTGCGTAATATCTATTCAAATTAAAATACTTTCGTATGAATTGGAATGAGGTACAACCACGTGTCTACCTACGCAGGTACCAGGCAAATACGACGTAATTGAAAAAAAACAAAACAAAGCCAAATGCGTTAGGTATTACACTGTGCCTATGCACTAGGGTGTCTAGTATACCTAAGATCTAAGCCTAAATACCTAGATGCGGGGTTTTCTACTAAAATAACTAGGTAATTAGGCGCGGTGCGAAAATTGCAAACTACGACTGAGTGTTGATACGCTACCTAACCTATTTATGTTTTAGGTAGGTACAATGCGAGCCAGCGGCGAACGGACAACAAATTCTAAGCCTAAATGTCTGGATGCGGGGTTTTCTACTAAAATAACCAGGCACTTAGGTGCGATGCGCTTATTCCCATTAGAATAATAACAAAATACGAACTACGGCTAAGAATCCGGCTCGATCCGGACCAAAAATGGTGGCGCTTGGCCACGTGCGGTAATGGACTGTATTGCGGGGATGTAGCTAACTGTTCCATTGACGCTTTACACACAAAAGACAGGTGGTCGGGTTGCCGCGGGAGTGATCCAAGCAATGAATGCAACCCGAGAAATTAGGAGAGGATGCACTAACCTTCACGACACACGTGTTTTCATCGCAGCCGGTACACGGATCTTCTCTTCCTTGCTCAGGAGCTGCCGTCAGCATCACTAGATCACTTGAGGAACACACGAGAGGCACAATCCGATCGGTAAAGGTCTATGAAGCGGTAAAAATGTAACAAATATTAATCATTTTTGAGAGACGCGAGCGCGGCCGTCCTTACGCTGGCTAGTTCAAAGCGAGACTGAGTGTCTATATTTCACAAATGGCGGACGGAAGCTACATCTATGGTTAGTGCGGAAGGGGAGACGGGTATAAAAGGAGTGTGTTTCCGTGTCAAAATACAGTTTCTACCTCGGCGCAACCTGGCCAGACGGGTTGGTACACACACGGTTTTATTTCGAGTTTTCTTTCTCTCACAGTAATATTGTCTGCGTATTTTGCCGTAATTACAAGTTTTATTCTATTTATTTTAATGAAAAATAAATTATAAATTATAATAATCCGTCATATTAGGTCAAACACTAATCAGAAGCGCTTGACGTCGCGCTTTCGTAAATATTATTTTGATATTTTGTATAAGGTTGATAACTTTTACGATTATCGTTAACGAACATCTTCAGCCTCAGTGTTATAGCAACTGTACGATAACTTACGAAAGCGTGACCTCATAGACAGACGCCATTACTATTCTGTCGTTTTGATGCTATATTTAAAAAGATATTTTTTGACTGCCATAGACATTCGTATGACAACCGGTACCGAATGCTTAACGTGCTCTACGAGGCACGGAAACACCCAGACCAATGCAAATTGCTAATAGACATTTTCACGCATACAAATATTTGCACTGAGCGGGAATCGAATTCGCGTCCTGCCGCTACGCCATAAAGACGAGTATTATTTACACCCCATCGCGATTTAAGTCATCAAAACTTATACACACAATCACTTGTGCCTGATCTTTAAGCTCAAAGCGTGATGTTATCGCCAATGTTAAAAACAAAAGCCGAGGTATTTAGAATACCTTAATTTCCCTTATACATAATTACTGCCTACGCCCCGAGCTCTAATACCTTAGTGAATTTTGGATGTACCACTCGTATGTTGAGTGGCCATGAATTTGAATTTTTGTGGACAACATATTTTTAGAAGAAAACTTTTTATGGGGTTTTATCTACTTCATCTAACTGGTGTACCAGTTGGTTGACGGCCGATATTCTGACGCAACCTGGTATATAAAAGGACAGGCCACAGGTACAATACCAGCAGGCACAAGCTGTAAAAACGTTTCAAACGATCGAACGCATTTGACAGTTGAATATTTAATAAAATTCCTCAGAATTTGATTGGCATGCTACTAAATAATTTAAAACAGAAGTGAAAAAAGTTTAATGAATAAAGGTTACTATAAAGTAGACGAGTATCTTGATAATGTAAATGCGTGGTCAACATAAGTCTCTTGCTTGCTCGCACGAAATAAATTGTAAACTAAAGCAAATTTAAAAAAGTAATCTAGATCTAATAAATTTCTCTGAGTTTCTTGCTGGTATCTTCTCAGTAGAACTATACTACCGAAGCAGCGAAAGAATCATTTTCCAATGGCTTTTTTTTACATAGTTTAATATTTTTATATTATTTTTTGACATAATTGTAAAATTTTGATGTTCATATGTCCTCTTTATTTGCTTAAACTGAATAAATGAAATTGATACCGCGGTAGCCTAGTGGTATGGGTAATGGACTGCTGAGACGAGGTCTCGGGTTGGATCCCAGGTTTTACCATGGCACACACTAATGATTTTTCGATGCTTTTCAAAGTTATGTGTGTATTTATCGCAGGTTTATATGTGCCCGGTTAGTGGCAATAGGCTCGCCACATTACATTGGGACCTAAACATAAACTGGCGAAGTGTGGGTGCTAGCACCTCTGCCTACACCTTTGGGGATGTAGGCGTCTTTCTAACTTTACAAACTATAATCCTAAACAGGTATTTTAATAGTTTTTAAACGCAACGTTCTATGATATACAATAATGTTGACGGGGATTTTTTTCGAGGAGGTAGGACCAATTAAGCAGTCCGTTTGGGGAAGTACCTCCGCCCTATAGAATACCGCGGCCATAATAACCTTGTGTTGTGTTCCCGGCGGTGAGTAGGGTAGTCAGAGCTCACTAGAGAGTTTTTGTGCTATCAGTGGGAACACCAAAAGGTTGTCGTGCTTTGTCTTTTACACTAACGGCACAGAAACTCTCTGTGCTTACAGGGTTGGCAGTGCGAGTGTGACTCCTTTGGTATTCTGTAGGGTGGAGGTACTTCCCCAGTCGGACTACTCAATTGGGACGGGAATAAATTAGTTTTATTTCAACGTGTATTCGTGGTCACCCTACAAGCTACCCCTATGAGTGTTCACGACTATCTAAGTTCAATGTCTTAAGTGAACTCGAAGCTGAGTTAAATATGTTTTTAATTATTCAGAGAGCGTTACGAGCTATTTTGCACGAAGGACTTAACTTGTCTCGCATATACGTACAAAGAGGACAAGATAATACCTAGTCATCACACTCCAAGGGGTGGGGCTGTTCTCCATCTGAAAGTAAACACACAGTCCTGCTTGAAGGCAATAGCCTGTTATTACATGAGACCGAAAATCATAGTGAAATGTTGGTGTTAATAGACATCTGCCTACCTGTTCAGAGATTTACAGGCGTGAGTATATTAGTATGTATCATTACGAGCCTTTTGCTAATTCGATTGGGATCGGTTTTCAGGGTATATTGGGCACTACCAACATACCACTAACAATTGTAATCAAAGCTAGCACTTTGGAGCCCGAATTCTGTGTGGGGGGACAGCTCCGTTATTTATATTCTGACTTTTGCGGGGGCCACTTCCGGCTGACTTTGGGGTCAGACGGCCCCACGGTCAGTCGACGGTCACTCGCTCTCGCTAAATTTCCTAATAAAAAAAATCCCAATAGGAAAGACCGCGTGAAAGTCTTGTTCAGCCAACAGGAGTACTGGTTTGATGAGATTGACTTGACCCCCAAAGCCGATTAAAATAGGAAAAAAATTGAATCACTTCAGGCCGGATTCAAACCCGCTATCGTTCCCTTTCCTATCTTAATCTATTTTAATAGTTAGCCTACTAAATGTTTTAAAATTTCACCCAAATAATGTATTAAGACCCTCATACACCCAAATTAGTTTATTAACTCCGTTAAGTTTTTTTCTTTTTTTTTATACCACTTAGGTGACAGACAAGCACACGGCCCACCTGATGGAAAGTGATTACCGTGGTCTATGGACGTTTGTAACACCAGAGGAGTCACAGTCGCGCTGCCAACCTTGTAAGTACCTACAGAGTTTCTGTGCCGTCAGTGTAGAAGACAAAGCAGGACAACCCTTTAGTCTTCCCACTAACAGCACAAACTCTCCAGTGAGCTCTGGCTACCCTACTCACAGCTGGGTACACAACACGAAGTTATTATAGCCGCGGTAAGTGGTATAATATATATATATCTTTGGGGTGAGGCTATGGACAAGCACGGCGAGTCACTGGCAATTAGTCTTGACATCGCCAAAGCTTTCAATAGAGTCTGGCACAAATCGCTTCTTTCCAAGCTACCTGCCTTTGGTCTGCCTTCTAAGCTGTGCAACTGGGTTGCTAGCTTCCTGCAGGGGCGCCGTATTCGCGTCCTTTGTGACGGACGAGCTTCGGAGTTTCTGCAGGTTAATGCTGGCGTGCCCCAGGGGTCCGTCTTATCACCCACTCTCTTTCTTCTGCATATCAACGACATGCTGTCTACCGGCAATGTTCATTGTTATGCAGACGATAGCACTTTGCATGGGAGTTATCATGGACATCCTGCGGCCAAGCAGTCGGATATCGCGGAGAAAAGGCAGCTTCTTGTCACTGAGCTTGACGGGATCCTGAATCACATTTCTCAATGGGGCTCTGAGAACCTGGTTGAGTTCAATGCCAAGAAGACGCAGGCATGTGCGTTTACAGCAAAAGTATCTTCTTTCCTTCCCCTCCCCACTCTTCAGAGCACGCCACTGCCACTGCAGGACAATCTCAATATCCTAGGTATGGATGTTCGCTGCAACCTGAATAACAAAAACTACATCGAAAGTATCATCAAAACAGCCTCACGAAAACTCGGAGTCCTGAACAGAGTGAGACGGTTTTTCACGCCGGAGCAGCGGTGTCTTCTATACAAGACACAAATTCGCTCCTGTGTGGAGTACTGCCCGCATCTCTGGGATGGTTCAGCAAAGTACTTACTAGATGCTCTCGACAGGTTGCAGCGACGTGCGGTCCGCATCATTGGGAATCCCGAGATCACGAACACCCTAGAACCTTTACAGCTGCGTAGAGATGTTGCGTCCATGGCTGTATTTTACCGTTTGTACCATGGGGAGTGTTCTGATGAGCTCTTCCAATTAGTCCCACCCTCCCCTTTCCTACACAGGACAACGCGTGCAGGTCTTAGATGTCATCCGCACACGGTGCAAAACATCCGATCAAGAACCAAGCGGTTCGGAGACTCTTTCCTCTGTCGCACCATTAAGGCCTGGAATTCATTACCAGCTCACGTGTTTCCTTCTTCCTACAGTCCCGGGTCCTTTAAGCGGGGCGTGAAAAAGCATATGATGAGGCCGTCAAGCTGAGTGTCACCATTGTCACACGGTATGTGTAACTAATGGTGACCCTCTTTTCTGGGACTTTGCCTTCAGCTTACCATCAGGCAAGGCGAAGTCCAATTGACGTGTCCTATATAAAAAAAATATATATATAATAAGGAAAATTTCCATGCCCAATTTAGGCAGAACATGATGTACCTAGTCATAAGACATAATTTGTAACATCCTCATCACAATGTTGGAGCAAATAAAGATCTATTCTATTAATAGAATAAAATATTAAGACCGGGATCTATCACGGGAATAGGTTGAAGTGACTCGCGATTTGTGCTTAACGCGGACGTAGCCGCGGGCTAAAGCTAGCAACTCCGTAATGTACCCTGCGGTTGTCAAACAGTCAAACACTTAAATTAAATTGACAAGGGGTCTACCGGCGGGCGTCATATTAAATTTATTTCTTTTTAGGGATCCGTGGTACAATAAGATCCGTATTCTAAAATCACACTCAGTCCAATTCCTCTATACAAGTAGGCAATTCGTTGGGTATGGGATTTGATGAGAAATGTATGGGATTCGACATTTATGAAATGCGTAGACGACTGTCATAAACGTCAAATCCCATTGCAGGACAATCTCAATATCCTAGGGATGAATGTTCGCTGCAAACTGAATAACAAAAACTACATCGAGAGTATTAAAACAGACTGATCAGTCCGACTGGGGAAGTACCTCCACCCTACAGAATACCACGGCTATAATAACCTCGTGATGTGTTCCCGGTGGTGAGTAGGGTAGCCAGAGCTCACTGGAGAGTTTTTGTGCTGTCAGTGTGAAGTCCAAAAGCTTGTCCTGATTTTGTGTTCTGCACTGAGGGTACATAAAATCTCTGTTATTACAGGGTCGGCAGCACGGATGTGACTCGACTGGTGTTACACACGTTCATATGTCACTGTAACCACTTTCCATCAGGTGGGCCGTGTGCTTGTCCGCCACCTAAGTTGTATAAAGAAACAAGACTCGCGGAAACTCGGAATCCTGAACAAAGTGAGACGTTTTTTCACGCCGGAGCAGTGGTGTCTTCTCTATAACACACAAATTCGCTCCTGCGTCGAATACTCCGCGAAATATCTACTAGATGCTCTCGACAGGTTGCAGAGACGCGCGGCCTGCTTTATTGGGAACCCTAAGGTCACGCCCTCGAGCCTTTGTAGATGCGTAGAGATGTTGCTTCCTTGGCTGTATTTGACCGTCTCTACCATTGAGTGTTCTGATGAGCTCTTTCAACTAATCTTACCCACTCCTTTCCTATACAGGACAACACGTACATGGCTTAGATCTCACCCTCACACTGTGTAGAATATACGACCAAGAACCAAGCGGTTCAGATACCACCAAGACCTGGAATTCATTACCAGCTCACGTGTTTCCCTCTTCCTACAACCCCGGGTCCTTTAAGCGAGGCGTAAAAAAGCATCTGATGAGGCCGTCAAGCCGAGTGTCACCATTGTAACATTACTTAGTGTCTGTAATGGTGACCCTCTGTCTGGAGACTTTTACTTACCATCAGGCGAGTTGAAGTCAAATTGGCGTGAACTAGATAAAAAAAACTAAGAATATTTATGGAACCCAAACGAAAACTAACGCTCTCGTGATTTTTTTTTCTCATCTCCTAGTCGTGTTGACACGGTACCTTAATGAAATGCTAACTTTCGTTCCGAAATTATAATTAGTGCACAAATATTTGGCTCTGTCCACCCTCTTTCTGTGAGGGCGTAATATTTTTCAGTATTTGATGGGTCTGTATTATTTTGTGTCTTATTATTCCTTCGTTTCAGATTTTAACGGAATTGAACTAAAAATTAGAAAATTGTTTTGAGTAGGGAGATTGCGAAGCGTATGGTCGACGCTTCTCGTGACCAGAGGGCTGGCCTCTTCTTTGGTCAGACAATAAGTCTTGCCATACAACGTGGCAATGCTGCCAGTCTTCTGGGAACGCTACCACAAGAGGCATGCGATGCGGAGGAATTCCACGACGCATTTTAACTTTTGTTTTAATTAATTATTATTTTTTATTAATGTAAATATTAGCATAGATTTAAAATACATTAAGTGTAAATATTGAAATGAAATTTGCAGAAAGGTCAAAAACGTAATCGCAATAAATAAATTTTGAATAGGCAGGTATGAAGTAACAAAATGAATCAGGTGGTATGAAAATTTTTAACTTTGTTTGTTTATTTGATTCAAGAATAAATAATATGTATTTGACTTCCTATACAGTCATTATACGAAATAGATGTAACGTCAAAAATTCTAGAAAAACACATTCCGTTTATACATGCATACAGTCACACCTTTAGCCCCGGAGGGTTAGGCAGAGGTGAATTTGCACCCACATTTCACCAATCATTGAATTGACACAAGGATGATTGAAAACTTACTGTCAGTTACCCCAATGTTTAGCTTTATTTTATTCCTATCCAGTAACTCCAAAACAAATAACTGTGCTATTGGTTGAGGGATAAAATCATCATGGTTACCTATAGCGCAGTATAACCACAGGATCTGAAAGCGTCACTAATAAATAAATATTCCACGACATTCTACACAACGCTATCTAGACCCATGGTAAGCATAGCTTAACTAGCTTGTGTTATGGGATCTAGAATGCGGATAAACATACTTAGATACTTTTTTTTTGTAAATACATACATATTATACATAGAAACACCCAGACCAATGCAAATATAAATATTCATGCATACAAATATTTGCACTGAGCGGGAATCGAACCCGCGCCCCCTGCATAGCAGTCGAATGCTCTACCGCTACGCCACAGAGGTCGTCAAACTAATATATAAACATATATAATATCAAAACTTTACAATGTTACGTACATACATATAATCACGCCTTTATCCCTGGAGGGTTATGCTGAGGTGAATTAACACCCACATTTCACCATCATTGTATTCGGTCCCACGTAATAGGGGGTGAGCCTATTGCCGTCTTCCGGGCACTATTGATGACTCAAACCATGCATTTGTATATATATGTCTGATGTTAAACAGCACTAACCATTAGTCACCTTGTACGTCACCGTTTATACACACAAATAATTGTGTATAAGAGTGAACGACAAAATTTTCATTACGCTTTTTCGTTCACTCTGCAAAAAGCTATTTAATATTGAAATTAAACCGCATCTCCATAAAGTCTAAAATTAACTGGATTTTTCAACAGTGTCCGTGTTGTGGCTGTGGTTCCTCTTAGCAGAATCGAAACCTGGTCTCTCGCAAAAAAATTTAAGGTGGGCCGTTCGCTTGCCTACCTAAGTGTTATTAAAAATATCTCCTGTTTCGGGATGGCCCCCTCGAGTATGGGAACATCGGTGTAATAGCTGTGTGTTCCCACTTCAAGCACACAACCCTCACCCGAGGCCAGTATTTGCCGATGCCTACAATTAATACGCCACACTGACGTTCAAACAATATCATTGGTATTATATAGTTTACTGTATCGTGGGGTGACCATGATAGCTGTAATTTTGAGGATAGTCTCTTCATTGATTGTTTGTGATACATGGTCCTCTAGAAAAGTGGCAATACGTTTGTAGAATGTAACATTATAATCAAGTATGGGATCGACATGGTAAATATCCTAGCGATATCAATGAATTGTGTATATTGAACCACTCCAAAAACATCGGGTTCAAAGGCAGCTATGTATAATATGTATTGCAGGAGCGCCTGCATACCTGCTGATGCTTTCTGATGCTATAAGAGGAGCATCAGAAAGTTTATTCATGGTCGGCAGCGCGAGTTGAACGCCACTTGTGTTGCATACGTCCATAAGCCACGGTGACCACTGCCGTGGGCCGTGTGCTTGTCAGCCACCTAACACCACCTCAACTTGTTTTCACAAATAAAATTATCTTTATCTCCTAAGTGTTATAACAAAAAATCCCAACAAACCCCTTATTCTGAGTGACAAACCTTTCGTAACTACACGCGCTCATATAAGCCATTTCTCTTTTCTGTGTTAACCTATTGTAATCCACCGTCTTCTCACGTTACGATTGCGTTTGTAACTCGATGTCATTCAAAATAATTCCCCTGAATTGGAAAAAGGCTGGAACGTTTAGGACGACTTAAATCCTCTTATTCCGACAACAAAGCACTCTTTCGTCACATTTTTCGTATTTGAAAAAGCATGGTCACCACTCCTATTAAGTCTTACATAAGAGCGATGGCGTGGACACCGCATTGTGTGTTTCCCAGGATTATTTGGCAAATCCGAGCGTTAACCGATTGTGTTCGATAGTGATGTGCCCGATATATCGATAATGATAAATAGAAATATATTTTTGTTACTCAAAATTACAGTACTATCGCTAAATACCGATATGTATCGTTATCGGGAGAATATGACACTGCGCACCCCGACCTGTTTAGATATAGGTTAGAATAGATATAGGTAGCCTAGTGGTATGGGTAATGGACTGC
Source organism: Eilema griseolum (assembly GCA_963662185.1). Taxonomy (NCBI): domain Eukaryota; kingdom Metazoa; phylum Arthropoda; class Insecta; order Lepidoptera; family Erebidae; genus Eilema; species Eilema griseolum. Next base: position 9,439,305 of record OY759259.1, read on the forward strand.
TGAGACGAGGTCTTGGTTTCGACCCCAGGTTTTACCATGGCACACACCAATGACTTTTCGATGCTTTTCGAAGTTATGTATGTATTTATCGCAGGTTTATAAGTGCCCGGTTAATGGAGCCGGCCTGGGGGTGACAGGTGGAGCCGCCTGTCACCCTGGCAGAAGCAGGCCGCGGCGGTGGCGCGCGTGGCGCGCCTCCCCGTTTCCGGAGACGAGTTGGGGACTCTGTAGTCCCCACACCCGAGAAGAGGGCCAGATCGTGAGAGATGGCCCTGGGTCGGCCGGGGTGCGAGGGATATGCCTGTCAACCTCACCTTCGGCAACCAAAGCGACCCACAGGCGGCGTGCGTTTTAGTCGGTTCGAGTCCGACATAACCTCCTTCACCGGCTCCGGTGGGGAGGTATCCGTGGGGATTTTGCGCACGTAAAAAAAAAAAAAAAAAAAAAGTGCCCGGTTAATGGCAATAGGCTCGCCACCTATTACGTTGGGACCTATATAGGTGCTAGCACCTCTGCCTACCCCTTCGGGGATATATGCGTGAGTTTATGTTATTTTATGTTAGAAAAGATTAGTGGAGATATCGCTGAGATTATCATGTTAAAGTGATTTGATGAATGTTAAGAGAATGATTTTTTTTGTACGACTTAGGTGGCAGACTAGCTAGAAAGTGGTTACCGTGCCCTGTGGCCTTGTGCAACACCAGGTGCTCATGGTGCCGACCCTGCAAGGACAGAGAGATTCTGTGCCGTCGATGCAGAAGACAAAGCAGAAACAAACCTTTGGTGATGAGAGAAGATTGTTTTGTGACAATGCATTGAAAAAATAGCAAGTGAGGAAGAATTCAGGATTGATAGTCTTTTCTGAATCGTTTAATGACAATAGAGGAAGCTTGCAGTATAAGGATAAAAGCAATTTTTGGGTTTTGGACCTTTCCTACCCCGAGGGAGAGAAAAATATCATAGAATGTCTTTTTCCTTTTTTTTTTTACCTGCGCAAAATCCCCACGGATACCTCCCCACCGGAGCCGGTGGAGGAGGTTATGTTGGACTCGAACCGACTAAAACGCACGCCGCCTGTGGGTCGTTTTGGTTGCCGAAGGTGAGGTTGACAGGCATATCCCTCGCACCCCGGCCGACCCAGGGCCATCTCTCACGATCTGGCCCTCTTCTCGGGTGTGGGGACTACAGAGTCCCCAGCTCGTCCCCGGAAACGGGGAGGGAGGGAACGTGACAGGCGGCTTCACCTGTCACCCCCAGGCCGGCGCTCATGGGGGCATAGAATGTCTTATCTAGATTTAGTAATAGCAAAAGTTCATAATATCGAATTTCGTAACGATGTACGAAAGAACGAAGTTCAAAATCCCGAACGTTCGTTTGACTGAATGTCCTATGTCCGTCTCCTGGTTCTGAGTTACATCCCCACAGATTTTATACCAAATCGATACAGCCGTTCTTGAGTGAAATATAGTTAAACCAATACGACGACAATACGATAATGCTTGTGAACTTTTTGTACACCTAATAAAATAAATAAATACGACGAGTAGGGTAGCCAGAGCTCACTGGAGAATTTGTGCTGTCAGTGGGAGGTTCCTGACTAAAGGCTTGTCTTTAAATAATAATAAATACTAATAAATATTTTACAACATTCTACACAACGCTATCTAGACCCATGGTAAGCATAGTTTAACTAGCTTGTGTTATGGAATCTAGAATACGTATAAACATACTTAAATAATTTTGTAAATACATACATATTATACATAGAAACACCCAGACCAATGCAAATACCCATATTCCCGCATACAAATATTTGCACTGAGCGGGGATCGAACCCGCGCCGCGCGTACTAGTCGCGTTCACTACCGCCACGCCACAGAGGCTGCTTGCTTTGTCCTCTACACTGACGGCACAGAAGCTTTGTGCTTACAGGGTCGGCAGTGCGAGTGTGACTTCTCTGGTATGACGCACGTATATAGGCCACGGTAACCACTTTCTATCAGGTGGACCGTGAGCTTGTCTGCCACCCAAGTGGTATAAGAAAAAAAGACCTTTTTTAAAATGTCGTTAAGGTTCAGTTCAGTAAGTTCAAATATCTGAAATATCTAGGTATAACTTGAGATGGAGCCGCCTGTCACTCTGGCAGAAGCAGGCCGCGGCGGTGGCGCGCCTGGTGCGCCTCCCCGTTTGCGGGGACGAGTTGGGGACTCTGCAGTCCCCACACCCGAGAAGAGGGCCAGATCGTGAGAGATGGCCCTGGGTCGGCCGGGGTGCCAGAGATATGCCTGTCAACCTCACCTTCGGCAACTAAAACGACCCACAGGCGGCGTGCGTTTTAGTCGGTTCGAGTCTGACATAACCTCTTCCACCGGCTCCGGTGGGGAGGTATCCGTGGGGATTTTGCGCACGTAAAAAAAAATAAAGGTATAACTTGAGAACTGTTGTCGTATCTGTTTCCTCAATCAACCATACAGACATATTTAATTTGAGAATGTTCATATGTAGCGACATATCAGCAAACGCAATAGATTATTCATAAAAGAATCAAACAAAAAAATACCAACACAGCCTTATGTATAAAAATCATTCTTACGCACCATTGATTTCCAACAATGAAATTCCATTAAATCGTTCATAAAACCATCGATACATCACCGATGGCTTCCCCTCCCTAGGAGCCAGCCCCAAGGCGGTAACGCGGCGGTGTGTACGCCGCCTTATGCTCTTTGTTCCAGGGTTGTGTAGGTACATGTGTACACGCCCTAATCACGCATGATGGCTTGCTATCGGTAAATACCAACTGTGTAACATGTGCCTATTAGCTTGCTTAACTTCACAGTAACAGGGTTAAACTTCATTATTATTTTCGTTCCGTTATTCTCTCTTTGGGGTAGGCAGAGACAATCCACCATCTGCTTCTGTCCTTAGTATCTATACTCTATTCGGTTAGATGTCTTTTTAATATGTTTTACTTAAAAATTAAGTTTATTAATATTATTCTGCTTGGAAAATCGTTTTAAAAATGTAGTCTAGTTTATACTCGTATGTTAAATATTTTGTTATACCACTTAGGTGGCAGACAAGCATACGGCCCACCTGATGGAAAGTGGTTACCGTGGCCTATGGACGTGTGTAACACCAGAGAAGCCACACTCGCGCTGCCGACCCTTTAAGCACAGAGTTTCTGTGCCGTCAGTGTAGAGAACAAAGCAAGACAAGCCTTTAGTCATCCCACTGACGGCACAAATTCTCCAGTGAGCTCTGGCTACCCTACTCACCGCTGGGAACACAACACAAAGTTATTATAACCACGGTATTCTGTAGGACGGTGGTACTTCCCCAGTGATACCGCCGTGTCCTACCACCTGATGGAAAGTGGTTACCGTGGCCTATAAACGTTTGCAACACCGGATGAGTGACACTCGCGCTGCCGACCCTGTAAGTACTAAGTTTCTGTGCCGTCAGTGTAGAAGACAAAGCAGGACAAGCCTTTGTTTTTCCCACTGAATATGTATTTATATAAAAAGTCACTACAAGATTGTTTGCTTTTGGTTAAATACCTTACTGAATGAAGTATAGATTAGTATCAGTGAGATGAAATATATATGAGGAGGAATCAAACCTGATCCTCCTGCGCAGCAGTAACGTTCACTCCCGCCACACCACAGAGGCTATCCTATACTCCATTACTTCCCTCCCCAAGTAAACCATAAACCCTCTGTCTACGCGTTCAACCTTAAAGATAGTCGCCATTATAAAAGCGTGGCGGCCATCTTGATAGGCTTCTATATAATATTTCAGTGCACAATAGTGTTAGGTTACAATAGGTCTTGTCTATGAAAACTTACAAGTGTACATTAGCTATTGGAGATTTTCTTGCGAAATTTTAATGAGGGTAAAGGAATGATTCCGAAGGGGACCACATACTACATCACGGCCCTTGGTAGGCCGGGGTGCGAGGGATATGGCTGTCAACCTCACCTTAGGCAACCAAAAACGACCCACAAACGCCGTGCGTTTTAGTCGGTTTGAGTCCGACATAACCTCTCCCACCGTCTCCGGCGGGGGTTATCGTATATTTTTCGCAAGTAAAAAAAACCACACGACATTTGCAGACGTGGAGCGTAGGTACCGTAAAAGAAATTGGAATATAATATTTTTTTTTTATTTCTTTCATTGCGGCTTCTCAATGTTACCGTTTATCCGTATTGAACTTTAAGAAGTAATGTATATGAAAATATGTAAATCTATAGTTTTAGACAAATGAGCGGATTGCGGGACTGATTTTCTTTTATTTGTGTATCCCGGTAGAGAAGAGTACAGGCACTCCATCTCTTCCCGTGCGTGTGGTAAAATGCGACTAAGGCATAGGGTTGTTCTCCATCCTACAGTTAATATACATCTCATGACAAAGTACCCGCTAGACTGCAATAGACCCGCCCCGTCCGAACATCATAGATTTTGCGAAATACTTACGTACATACGCTCATACCTATTATCCTCCGGAGTAAACAGTGTATGTAATGGTGACCCTCTTTCCAGAGACTTTGCCTTCAGCTTACCATCAGGTGAGGTGAAGTCTGGCAGCGGAAGCGACGCGGCAGCTAAGCTACCCGTGTACTGAGGCAATTTGAGTGTCGGAGGTCTATAATAACCTTCGACCCGCATGAGCGCAAGGCTGGGGGTAACGAGTGGAGCCGTTTGTCACCCTAGCAGAAACAGGCCGCGGCCCACAATTTGACTCTATCTTATACTTCCCAAGCTTCCTTTAGTCATTAAACCCATGAAAGTTGGTGAAATCAATAAACGGGTCACAAAAAGGGTCAATAAACCTCTGCCTACCCCTTCGAGGATTTAACGTAACGTACTTGTTCATTTATACATCCTTAGACACATTTACAATATAACCGAATTACGAAAGTGTGTTCGACTTGAGATGATTGACAGCCATGACGGGATAAATGTACATCTTACTCTTGTTCTGTATAGCGACTGGTGTTTTAGCCACAGAAATATATTAGGATAGAACGACTATGTGAGCAGGAAATGCTTGGTAACGTTTTAGACAATCCTTGCCATGCTTGTTCATCCTTCTTTTTTTACGTGCGCAAAATCCCCAAGGATAACTCCCCACCGGAGCCGGTGGGAGAGGTTATGTCGAACTCGAACCGACCAAAACGCACGCCGCCTGTGGGTCGTTTTGGTTGCCGAAGGTGAGGCTGACAGGCATATCCCTCGCACCCCGGCCGACCCAGGGCCATTTCTTACGATCTGGCCCTCTCCTCGGGTGTGACTACAGAGTCCTCAACTCGTTCCCGGAAAACGGGGAGGTGCGCCAGATTCTTGTTCTTCCTAGCGTTAATCCCACTCGCATCCAAAGCTTTCATCTCAGTCTGGGGTCCGCTTTACCAGTCTAAAACTTCCATATTTTCCGTGAAGCGACAGCCTTTTTTCGTACCTCTTAGGTGGCAGACAAGCACACGGCCCCACCTGATGGAAAGTGTTTACTGTAGCTTATGGACGTGTATAACACCAGAGAATCCACACTCGCGCTGCCAACTCTGTAAGCACAGAGCCTCTGTACCATCAGTGTAGAGGACAAAGCAGGACAAGACTTTAGTCATCCCACTGACAGCACAAACTCTCCAGTGAGCTCTGGCTACCCTACTCACCGCTGGGAACACAACACGAAGTTATTATAACCGCGGTATTTTGTAGGTCGGAGGTACTTGCCCAGTCGGACTGCTCAATTGGGCGGAAATACCGCCGTGTCCTACCTCCTATAGCCTTATGATCCAAACAACAATCTACAACCATATAAGATTTATTTCAGATGAAATCATCCATAATTTGTCAGTAATTGACCTATAACTTACGTAGTAACTAGTAACCATTTATTAATTTTTGCTATATTGTTATTGTTATTGTATTCTACAACATTCTACACAACGCTATCTAGGCCCATGGTAAGCATAGTTTAACTAGCTTGTGTTATGGAATCAAGAATACGGATAAACATACTTAAATACTTTTTTTTTGTAAATACAATACATAGAAACACCCAGACCAATGCAAATACTCATATTCATGCATACAAATATTTGCACTGAGCGGAGATCGAACCCGCGCCTCCTGCGTAGCAGTCGTGTTCAGTACCGCTACGCCACAGAGGCTGTCAATGCTATGTACTAGTATTTAATTATAAAAAATATTAACAATTTTTTAAGAACTCATGTAAAATATCATAGGCGATATTGAAGCATAGCAGTTAGACCAGTTTTGTAGAAGCTTTTAGGTCTCCAACTGCCCGTAACGACTGCTTTAGACGTTTGTATGGTAACCGGGACCGATGGCGTACTCATCGAGGCACGACCAGACCAATTCAAATACCCATATTAATTCATACAAGTATGTGCTCTGGGAAGGTAGGACACGGCGGTATTTCCGCCCGATTGAGCAGTCCGACTGGGGAAGTACCTCCGCCCTACAGAATACGGCGGTTATAATAACTTCGTGTTGTGTTCCCGGCGATGAGTAGGGTAGCCAGAACTCACTGGAGAATTTGTGCTGTCAGTGGGATTATTAAAGGTTTGTCCTGCTTTGTCCTCTACACTGACAGCACAGAAACTCTGTGCTTACAGGGTCGGCAGCACGAGTGTGGTTTCTCTAGTCTTTCCATCAGGTGTGCCATGCGCTTGTCTGCCACCTAAGTGGTATAAAAGAACACTATAAAGAAAATTGGGTGTTTATTCACCTCTACCTAACTCTCCGGGGATGAAGGCGTGGTTATATGTATGTATGTATGAAATAGTCGCCATGCGCGACATGCAGCTGCGTATACCCGTTCTATCCTGATATATTTCTGTGGTTTTCTTAGCAAACATATTATTATTTAGTAAGATATTTTCTGTATATAATCATTCTTGTATTTCCCGGAGGCTTGTGAAGGCTGACGTCATCTAATAAGTAAGCACGCACACTTAGAAGCAGGTGGGTGATGCCAGAGCAAGGGAATTAGCTTCGAGTTTGTAAATCAAGCTAACTATATCTTGAGAGTATGGATTGCGACCATACAATACCTGAATACTCAAGGCATCGTGCGATTGAAGTCGGTCCGAGTTCGCTGTAATCAGAGGGGTTCTTCACACTAAAGAAAAGCATCACAAAGGCGTTTGGTTTGGCATACTGAGAAAACGTAAGACACGGCGGTATTTCCGCCCGATTGAGCAGTCCGACTGGGGTAGTACCTCCGCCCTACAGAATACCGCGGCTATAATAACTTCGTGTTGTGTTCCCAGCGGTGAGTAGGGTAGCCAGAGCTCACTGGAGAATTTGTGCTGTCAGTGGGAAGACTAAAGGCTTGTCCTGCTTTGTCTTCTACTGACGGCACAGAAATTCTGTACTTACAGTGTTGGCAGCGCGACTGTGACTCCTCTGGTGTTACAGACGTCCATAGGTCACGGTAACCACTTTCCATCAGGTGGGCCGTGTGCTTGTCTGCCAACTACGTGGTATAAAAAAAAAAAAGAAAAAGATTAAAGCCTCGGACCAGCTTATGAAAAACATAACATAACATAAACTGACGCCTATATCCCTGAAGGGATAGGCAAAGGTGTTAGTACCCACATTTCTTATGAAAAATGCTTATCAAAAAGAAAGAGAGAAAGGCTACATTTTCTTCAGCTTGCCGCGACCGCTGCCTTTTTTTTTTATTACTTAGGCAGCTAAGTACACGGTCCACATGATAGAACATGGTTATCGCGGCCTATGGACGTGTAAATACCACATGACAACATCGCATAATTTCGGTTTTGAAAAGCGTTCTCTCTATCGCACAGTTTGATACTTTTATAGTGTAGTTATAACCGTTTGCATAGAATCTTGGAGCATAAGATATGCTCTCCTACTGTTGAAGAATTGTGTGACCATCAATCTCGAGTGGTAATCTAGGCTCGTCCATCAATCACTACGTAAAAGGTTACTGGTAAGGTTGGTTTGGTACCTAAAAATCTTGAGGGATTCCAAATACTCCTGCAAAATGCATTGACGTATCGTTACATTAACATTAAAGAAGTTAATTATAACATCAAACAAAAGTAAGCAAACGGCAAATTCGTAAACCGACCGCCATATTGTCTTGCCGCCATTTCCTAAATAGCCCGCCATAACTTATTAACTGTCAAACCGCTTCTCTTTTTAAGCTTCGTTAGTTCGGATGCACTTTCAAAAGAATTGTTCGTTCACCTTCGTTTAAGAATCGTTCGAATATGTAACAAATTTAAAAGATTAGTGAGAATTTTTATTATTTCCGAACGCAGTTAGCGGTCGTGTGGCATTTCCGGAGGGTAGGTCGGCTCGTTGTGGTTATAACAAAATTGGTTGTATAACTAATTGTGATATATGGTTTTGTCTACCGTGATTGATATGTGATGTTTCAATTATAGACCAAGATTTGGATAATATGGCGCTGGACAGGTCGCGGGTTCGATACCCGTACTAATGTATATTTGCAGGATTATCAGTATTTCATTGTAAATGACGTATGTATACAAAAAAAAGTTATATATTTGTTTAGTTTTGGATAATTAGCGCAGTGTAGTATCTCCTACCCATAATATAATAATGTATTTCATTCTAGAACCTATATTACAAGATATACTTAATCTAGGTCTTTTTTTAAACACCACTTAGGTGGCAGACTAGCACACGGCCCCACCTGATGCTAAAGGGCCCCGTTAACGATCAAATTTGTTTGACAAATTTGTTTGTCAAATTTTACGTTTTCATCAAACAATAGCTTAAACGATCAAACCACAGATCAAACAAATTTGACGTACATTCGGCTGTCTCCGTTGGTAACATAACGTTGTGTTGTTCTTTTTCCGTGAGTATACTATTCTCCGCACTGTCATCATTGGCCGTGACATCCTCCATGATGTCAACACAAAAACCACAAAACCGACGGTATTTGTTTGACAAATACCGCCGTACACGTTCAAACTTGTTTGTCAAACGAGTATTCAATCAAAATTTTTGTCAAACACGTCAAACACGTAGATTGTTTGACAAACACTTCCAACATATCAGCACACTATCAAATAATTTGACAAACACGTAAAATTTGTCAAACATTTTGATCGTTAACGGGGCACTTAAGAAATTCAATTCATTTATTACCGCGGCCAATGGACGTGTGCAACGCCAGGGGTCACACTTGAGCTGCCGACCCTAGAAGAAAAGAGAGTTTCTGTGCCGTCAGTGCAGAAGACAAAGCGGGTCAAACCTTTGTCTTCCCACTGACAACACAAAAACTCTAGTAGGCTCTGGCTACCCTACTCGCCTCCGGGAACACAACACGAGATTATTATAACCGCGGTATTCTGTAATTCCTCAGTGGGACTGCTCAAATGGGACGGCAATACCGTGTGACCTGTTTTCCTTATATAGAATTTAATAGTTCACGGAACGAACTATTGCAAATCATTGTCAGTTTTATTTTTTATTAGCTTGTTTATTAGGCAATAACTTAGATATAAAAATTGTGGCTACTAATCACGTTCTGTGGCGGTGATAAAAAAGATTGACGACCGAAAGATCGCCAAAACGCTCGATTCGATTCGAAAATAATATTGGAATCTATTTGTTTTCTTCTTTTTAGGGTTCCGTACCTTAAACCAATGAAACCTTCTAAGATCAATTCGTTGTCCGTTTATCTATCAGTCTGTCTGTCGGCAGCGCAAGTGTAACGCCCATGGTGTTGCATACGCCCATAGGCCACGGTAACCACTTCCCATCAGGTGGGCTGTGTGCTTGTCTACCACGTAAAAAAACCTTTTTTCTAAATTTAAAGAAGTTAATTATAACTTCAAACAAAAGTAAGCAATCGGCAAATTAGTAAACCGACCGCCATGTTGTCTCACGAAAAAGACCTTTTTCTCGAGAAGGCGTGGACGGATCTAATTATAACTTATACCAAATACTCAAGTCTGCAACCTCTAAACAACTTTGAAAAAATTTAACTTCTAGATAAAACAATAAGAAGATATTGCCGTTTATGTATTAAAAGTTCATACTCAATTCATTTTCGTACGGAACCTTCAGTGCGCGAGTCCAACTCGAAGTTGACTGTTTTTTATTTAATTGCTAAAGCCAACCGCCGTAAAAAAGAGTTGAGGTTAAGTACCGACTTTTAAGGGCCGTACTCATTATTCTAATTCAAGCTTGATACGTTATTTATAGTGCGAAAATTCCCCACAGATATAAATAAAATAAATAAATATATTCCATGACATTCTAAGCTTGTGTTATGGGATCTAGAATGCGGATAAACATACTTAGATACTTTTTTTTTTGTAAATACATACATATCCTCACTCCTTGACCGACCCAGGTCCATCTCTCTCGATCTGGCCCTCCTCGGGTGTGAAGACCACAAGTCCCCAACTCTCGTTAACTTACCTTTATAAGAATAAGTCCCATAATTTCAGCAATGTTCAAGGTTGCATCCAAAGCCTCCATCTCCTTCTCCTACTTTTGTTTTGACTTGTCTTTTGCGGCAGCAACTGTCTTCCAACTTAGAGATCAGAGCCACGTCCGTCTATCAGTTGGTCTACAGGTTTACGGGAGAAGTTGTCCTACCATCTAGGAAGGGCTCCAAAACACTCCCTTTTCCCTTTCATTTTATGAAATCTTATTTTCTTTTTAGCATAATTCCTGATCGAACCCGAGACATTCACCTTGAAACCGGAGGACTGTTTAAGGAGCAAGCAGTCCTCCGGATCCGAGGACTCCGTCCTTTAGGTTTGGTACATTTTTTATACCACTTAGGTGGCATACAAGCACACGGCCCACCTGATGAAAAGTGGTTACCGTGGCCTATGGGCGTGTGTAACATCAGACCCTGTAAGCACAGAGTTTCTGTGCCGTGAGTGTAGAAGACAAAGCAGGACCAGCCTTTAGTCTTCCCACTGACAGCAATTTTCCAGTGAGCTCTGGCTACCCTACTCACCAACACAACACGAAGTTCTTATGGCCGCGGTATTCTGTAGGGCGGAGGTACTTCCCCATTCGGACTGCACAATTAGGCGGCAATACTGGCGTGTCCTGCCTCCTACATAGAGCTTTTAAGACGGCGTCTCTGAATTATTAGAATTTTCTTGGGCCCCTTAAACACCCCTGTTGCCTCATTCCTTCTTGCTTCATGATGATTATATCACAGAGACTTCGCCTGGCCCAGTGCGAAGCCCCGAGAGCCCTCCGTATTTGTCGCCAGGCTACAGTGAGCAGATAAGCCTCCCTGTGACGCGCCAGTCACGCAGCGATACTTGCTTCTGTTTACTATTTAGAGTAGACTTACTGTTAAGGACCGTACACATTTGTATCACTCGAGTTTGATAGATCAACTTTTGAAGGCCAATTCTCCCGAAAGTATAAAAACCGGTCTCGATCTCAATAAAAATCCTTGTAATATCATTTAAAAATAAATTAAACATTAATCTGATGTTAGAAACGATCACGATGTCAATGTCTTGAAAATTGTGTCACGAAACAATCGTTTCTTACAAATCTAAACTGAATTTTGAATAGATTTTTATTATCAAAATTCTGATCCCATTCCCGCAACCTACGGGAAACAATTCCAGGTATTAAATGACACCTTTGTGTTATCCCAGACTATATAATACTAATATGATAACCGAAATAGTGGACATGTTTGCGGGTTCTTTGAGCGAGTTCACAAGAGCATCGTTGTATGTCATTAGTTATAAGTTATAGAATATTAGCAGTATAGTTATAGTAGCCGTATTACAAATTGCCGCATTGGGGCAACCTGTAATGGTAATTACACAAGGAAAATAAATAAATATAAAATAATACATCCCTATTATATATCCAGCCACATCCGTTCGCCAGTTTGAGTAACAAACAACAGATCATTTAAACATCTTACCAAACTATACAATTTATAATATTAAGTAGAATAATCGATAGAGATAAGAAAAAGTGAAATAATACTGGCAGAACTCAAACCCGAGACCAGTCCTTAACAGGAGGAATAATCTGATCACTGAGGCCCTGAGAGCTCCAAATTCTCTTATACAACCATCTTGGGGCTACGGTGTGAGTCATCTCAGATGGTTGTTTGAATTCTTAATCGATTTGAATAGTAAGCATACTAATTTCTTTCTTTCTTTCTAGACTACTAGGAAGTATCTAGGAATAGGCAGTAGGAAGGAGAAGATTTAGTATCCAAACTTACAGCGATATCTGTCATTGGTGATTAAATTTTGATGTTGTAAAACTTTACTCGCGTGTGACAGTGTAAACACTCCTTAACGTTATGTAACGAGAAATACATAATTATGTTTGAATTAATTTTACCGATGTTAAAGCTAATAGAATACAAAATATTCGATAAATTCGATTGAAATTGCTGTATTATTTAATTTTTGAAGTATTCAAACAATAATCTATACTAATATCATAAAGCTGCAGAGTTTGTTTGTTTGTTTGTTTGTTTGAACGCGCTAATCTCTGGAACTACTGGTCCGATTTGAATGATTCAGTGTTGGGTAGTCCATTTATCGAGGAAGGTTTTAGGCTGTATATCATCACTTAAGGGAGCGGAGCATTGATAATAAATGTTAACAAATCCGGCAATTTTTCATACATATTTTGAAGACTAAAATATACGGGCTCAAAGGGATATGAAGCTTCAAAATATACCCCGGGCGAAGCTGGGGTGGGTCAGCTAGTAAACAATAAAAATAAACATGAAAGAACTATTATACAACTTATAGCTAAAAAATAATTAAAATGCGTCGTGGAATACCTCCGCACCGCAAGCCTCTTGTGGGAGCGTTCCCAGAAGACTGGCAGCATAGCCACGTTTTACTTACATACATACATATAATCACGCCTTTATCCCCGGAGGGTTAGGCTGAGGTGAATTTACACCCACATTTCACCAATCAATGAATTCGGTGATAGGGGGTGAGCCAATTGCCGTGTTCTGGGCGCTGTCTGAAATTTGGAACAGAGATAGACTACAGTCTGAAATAACACATAGTAGACCGTTCATCCCGGGAATTTGTTCCCATAGGTAACGGGAACGGGATCAAAACTTCTCGCTGTTAGTCTTTAATAATACAAAATCTTCAAACTTAATTCTCCTCTACATACATACACCTATGTAAATAATAAACAGTCCTAACCCTTTGATCATTATCATATCAACCGTATGTGTTACCATATCAGAGTCAGGGCAGACCCTGTAGGGTTCGCTTTGAAGTCATTTTTACCCAACTACCGCTAGAGGGGTTGTGATATCATTGTCTTGTGTTAAGTTTTGGGGAATATGTTTGATGTGACAGCTTTAGAAACTTAAAAGTGACTTGAAGTTTTTTGAAGAATAACATAACATAACATAAACTCACGCCTATATCCCCGAAGGGGTAGGCAGAGGTGCTAGCATCCACATTTTGCCAGTTTAGGTCCCAATGTAATAGGTGGCGAGCCTATTGCCATTAGCCGGGCACTTATAAACTTGCGATAAATACACACATAACTTATAAAAGCATCGAAAAGTCATTGGTGTGTGCCATGGTAAACCTGGGGATCGAACCCTAGACCTCGTCTCAGCAGTCCATTACCCATACTATACTATACTCTAGTCGGTTAGGCACTTAACTAAAGGTAAACACCGTGTACCGACCTTTTATAAAAACACATATTAAACTAATAAACTAGGCTAACTAACTAGTGGTTCAACTTCGATTTTTAGTCTTTTAAACAAAACATACTAAAAAGACACATCAAGATACGTTTAGTTAAGTATGATGCCCACTGCTACATTCTATCATCGCACCTCTCGCCATAGGCAGGGAATTCATTCTCACACATTGCGAACTTAGACGGTGCGCACTGTGCGGTATGAAAGAAACTTCATCCCACGCACACTCAAGCTGTGGAATGAACTCCCTGCTTCGGTTTTCCCAAGCACCCACCCTCCCCTTTCCTACACAGGACAACGCGTGCAGGTCTTAGATGTCATCCGCACACTGTGCAGAACATCCGATCAAGAACCAAGCGGTTCGGTGATCTTTCCTCTGTCGCACCATTAAGGCCTGGAATTCATTACCAGCTCACGTGTTTCGTTCTTCCTACAGTCCTGGGTCCTTTAAGCGGGGCGTGAAAAAGCATATGATGAGGCTGTCAAGCTGAGTGTCACCATTGTCACACGGTATGTGCAAGTAATGGTGACCCTCTTTTCTGAGACTTTGCCTTCAGCTTACCATCAGGCAAGGCGAAGTGTAATTGACGTGTTCTATATAAAAAAAAGCACCTACAATATGGGGTTCTTTAAGAGGGGCATCAGAAGGTTTCTTCATGGTCGGCAGCGCGAGTGTAACATCCCTGGAGTTGCATTCGTCCATAAGCCACAATAACCACTTCCCATCAGGTGGGCCGTGTGCTTGTCTGCCACCTAAGTGGTATAAAAAAAAAACTTAACGAGTGGAGTATAGAGGACCTCAAATGTTTGAAGAGACGGCACAGGGTAATTTTAGGGAACCAGCGTGTTCGTAGTTCATGCCCTCTCTGCCGGTAGCAGGTTAATCTGAGTACCTACTATTTTTATTTTATAGACTAGGTCTGCCCGCGATTTAGTCCGCTTGGTATTAGATATATATTAGCACAGTTATACTTAAAAGTTAGCTATAAATACAGAAAAATCCGCCCAGCCATTTATAGTGAACTCTGAAATGACTGGACTGATTTTGATGAAATTCAAATTCAAATATATTTACTGTGAAAATGGGTTACAATGTGATGTCAATAATGATATAAAGTTACTCCATTCTCCACCTCTAGGCATACAATAGGCAAAATTTTATGTAATGTACTTAAATAACTAAACAAAATGTCAGAAATAAATTGAACAAATTAGGTACATGTCAACATGAGTGAGCGTCAAAAATGTATGGCTGCTCATAATCTAATATCATTATACAATATAATCATAATCAACTGAGGTTATTTGTCTTTGTCTTCCAAAAATTCAGTCACGGTATAATAGGTTTTGTCCAACAGAAATAACTTCAGCTCATGTTTAAATTTATCCTAAACTCTTAAATCTAAAATAGTCTTAGGTAGGCTATTGTAAATCCTAGGTGCCATGCAGAAAACGCTAATGTCCATTAGTGTACTTTTATGTTGATGACAACAAATTTTATGATTGTGGCGCTTAGTCGTATAGCGCTGTGGAACGGATCCGGCGGCTGGGCCTTGAGGTGGCTTTGCATAAATCCGAGGCCATGTTCTTTCATGGACCTCGGCGCACGCCACCAGCTGGTTCCAGTCTCACAGTGGGAGGCACTCTCATCGGCATCAAGCCCCAGATGAAATATCTGGGGCTCGTGCTCGACGGCCGGTGGGACTTCGGGAAGCACTTCCGAAGTCTGGGCCCCAAATTGGTGGGCACAGCCAACGCTCTGGCGCGGCTACTGCCCAACCTGAGGGGCCCGGAGGACTCCTGCAGGAGACTCTACGCGGGTGTTGTGCGGTCCATGGCCCTGTACGGGTGTCCCGTGTGGGCGGACACCCTGAGTGATCGGCACATGCTCCTGCTGCAGCGTCCGCAGCGGAAGTTGGCGTGCCGCATCATAAGGGGGTACCGCACGATATCATTCAACGCGGCGAGTCTCCTCGCTGGATCGCCACCATGGATCCTGGAAGCGAGATGCCTTTCGGCGCTATACCGGTTCCGAAAGGCGGCGCGGGAGCGGGGTCACGATCCTGAGCCCGAAGAAATTCTTGCCGTGAGATCCCGGCTCCACATGGAAATGGTGGCGGAATGGGAGATACGACTTGGGCGACCAGGCGCAGGGCACGCCGTAGTAACGGCGGTAAGACCCATCATGGGGGAGTGGCTAGAGAGGTCACACGGCAGCCTCTCGTACCGTCTGACGCAGATGATCACCGAGCACGGATGCTTCGGAAAATATCTGTGTCGGATGCAGAAAGAGCCAACGTCCGAGTGCCATCACTGCGACGCGAGCGAGGACTCAGGTCCGCACACGCTCACCGAGTGTCCGGCGTGGGAGACGCCGAGGCGGGAGCTTGTGGCGGCCCTGGAAGTGAGGGTTCTCACGCTCTCCACCTTGCTCGCGGCGATGGTTCGCTGCGCGGGGATGCTTGGGCGGCCGGCGCCTCCTTCTGCGAGCAAGTAATGCTCGTGAAGGAGGAGGCGGGGCGGGAGCGGCAGCGGGAGCGACGAAGGATCGCAAGCCAAGCTGCCCGCGTACGAAGGCAAGGCCTGGGGGTGACAGGTGGAGCCGCCTGTCACCCTGGCAGAAGCAGGCCGCGGCGGTGGCGCGCCTCCCCGTTTCCGGGGACGAGTTGGGGACTCTGTAGTCCCCACACCCGAGAAGAGGGCCAGATCGTGTGAGATGGCCCTGGGTCGGCCGGGGTGCGAGGGATATGCCTGTCAACCTCACCTTCGGCAACCAAAGCGACCCACAGGCGGCGTGCGTTTTAGTCGGTTCGAGTCCGACATAACCTCCTCCACCGGCTCCGGTGGGGAGGTATCCGTGGGGATTTTGCGCACGTAAAAAAAAAAAAAAAAAGTCGTATAGCGCTCAAATAAATCTAAATTGATGCCGGCTATTGACGGAAGAACAGACAAACTATTAATATTTACCGCAATACATAGCCGCAAGCTAATACTCTTTTTTTTTTTTTTTTACGTGCGCAAAATCCCCACGGATACCTCCCCACCGGAGCCGGCGAAGGAGGTTATGTCGGACTCGAACCGACTAAAACGCACGCCGCCTGTGGGTCGCTTTGGTTGCCGAAGGTGAGGTTGACAGGCATATCCCTCGCACCCCGGCCGACCCAGGGCCATCTCTCACGATCTGGCTCTCTTCTCGGGTGTGGGGGCTACAGAGTCCCCAACTCGTCCCCGGAAACGGGGAGGCGCGCCACGCGCACCACCGCCGCGGCCTGCTTCTGCCAGGGTGACAGGCGGCTCCACCTGTCACCCCCAGGCCGGCGCTCATGGGGGGCGGAGGTCGTTCATCGACCTCCGACGCCCGAGTTGCCTTCGTACGCGGGCAGCTTGGCTTGCGATCCTTCGTCGCTCCCGCTGCCGCTCCCGCCCCGCCTCCTCCTTCCACTCTAAGTAAGTATAGTTTCATTGCAATATTTGTAATTCTTGTTTTTTCTTTCTTTTCAGGTGAGTAGCCATGCATTAGAATTTGCTTGCATCCTGAATTATGCAGCTATGTGGGTGGTATCCAAATGATAAGTATGAAAAATTTAAATAAAACTATTTTAACGGGCTCTATTTACATACATACATATCATCACGCCTTTATGCCCGGAGGGTTAGGTAAAGGTGAATTAACACTCACATTTCACAAATCATTGTATTCGGTCCTACGTAATAGGGGGCGAGCCAATTGCAGTTTTCCGGACACTATTATTGACTCGAGCCATGCATCTGTGGCTTTTGGTCTTCCCACAGACAGCACAAAAATCTCCAATGTGCTTTGGCTACCCTACTCCCCGCCGATAACACAACACCAGGTTATTATGGCTGCGGTATTCTGTAGATTTTTCTTTCAATTTTCTTTGTTCAATTTAGACGGGAATACCGTATAATTGCAAATAATAATTTCCCAGTTGCATCTGTAGTTTTGGAACCCGTGATCCATTTGCTGTTATTTATTGATATGTCGTGTCGTCTGACCTCCAAATCCTCACAGGAAAGCCGACCTCGTCCTTTGTTCAGCAAAAGTGTATGAGTACCTATTATTCTATTTCTTCTGCACTGACGGCACAGAAACTCTGTTCTTACTGGGTCTACAGCACGAGTGTGACTCACTTGGTGTTACACACGTCCATAAGCCACGGTAACCACTTTTTATCAGGCGGACCGTGTGCTTGACTGCCACCTAAGTAGTATAAAAAAATCAATTTTCCAAAATTCATGCCTTTTTTACGTGCAAAATAGCTCCCCGCCGGAGCCGGTGGGAAAGGGTATGTCGAATTCGAACCGACTAAAACGCACGACGCCTGTGGGTCGTTTTTGGTTGCCGAAGGTAAGGTTGACAGACATATCGCTCGCATCCCGGCCGACCCAGGGCCATCTCTCTCTATCTGGCCCTCCTCGGGCAGGATTTGACTCCTACCCGAGGCCGCCTCTGAAGGCGTAGACTTGAGTCTACGCTTTCAGAAGTTATTACCTCAATCCTATCACTCATTAGAGCGTACATAATCTGTGGGGGTGTACAGAGAACATTCTATTAATGTTCTTGTTAACAAATATGTTCAGACAACAAATCCCGTATAATACAGGGGAGCTAACATGTTGTTTTAATTCTAAGATGTTGTTCTGACAAGGTAAGATTATACTACGTACTGCTGATTGTATGCCGCGAATTGTAAGCTTACGATTGAGTAGGAGTTTTGATTGTTTATCATTGGTGTTTGATCACATACATACAATCACGCCACGCATACAATTATCCCTGGAAGTTTAGGCAGAGGTGAATTAACACCCACATTTCACCGTGTGCTTGACTGCCAACTAAGTAGTATAAAAAATCAATTTTCCAGAATTCAAGCCTTTTTTACGTGCAAAAGGTTATGTCGGATTCGAACCGACTAAAACGCACGCCGCCTGTGGGTCGTTTTTGCTTGCCGAAGGTAAGGTTGACAGACATATCCCTCGCATCCCGGCCGACCCAGGGCCATCTCTCTCTATCTGGCCCTCCTCGGGCAGGATTATCCCCGGAGGGTTAGGCAGAGGTGAATTAACACCCACATTTCACCAATCATTGGATTCGGTCCCACGTAATAGGGGGTGAGCATATTGTCCTCTTCCGGGCAATATTGTTGACTCAAGCGACGCATCTGAGGCTGAGTCTGGGCTGTATATATCTGTCTGATGTTAAACAGCACTGTCCCTTAGTCTCCTTGTACGACACTGCATGGGAAAAGATGGGGTGGTCCAAATTCTACTCTGCCGGGTATCACGCGACTATCTATCACTATATTTTCACTATATTATTGAGCAGATGAAAGTGAATGGAGGGTTCCCAGGTTATAGTACGGCGAGCCTCTTTTGTACTTATTGCTCAACTCCTAAATGGCGTAACGTGATGTTGTATAGCCTATATAAAAACTGGACTAGCTAATATAAAAACATTTTTTGAATAACAAACATACCTGTAAATCCTAGAAGGAGTAGCTGGTGTATTAACAGTTAACGCCTACATTTCGGTTACATAATTTCTCACGTAATAGGGTGCAAGTCTATTGCTGTCAAGCGGGCATTTTGTCATGGGCTGTATGCTTACTGTCGGATAGAGGACAGGCCTATCCCTTAGTCGCCTTCTACGACACCCAACTCCGCATAATTATAAATTATGTTACAATGTATATATAATAACCGCGGTAGCCTAATGGTATCGGTAATGGACTGCCGAGACGAGTTCTCGGGTTCGATCCCAGGTTTTACCATGGCACACACCAATGATTTTTCGATTGAAGTTATGTGTGTTTATCACAGGTTTATAAGTGCCCGGTTAATGGCAACAGGCTCGCCAGCTATTACATTGGGACCTAAACATAAACTGGCGAAATGTGGGTGCTAGCACCTCTGCCTACCCCTTCGGGGATATAGGCGTGAGTTTATGTTATGTTACAATGTTAATCTGCAGTACAGAACCCATAAATTAAGCTGCTGTTCTATACTTAAGTCTGAATACCCTCTATAATTTAAACCTAGAATATTAATTACTCCAATATGATTTAATTCAATAAGCCGCTTTCCAACTGCTGTGAGCGGCAAACTATCAGCCCAATTTAGATTACACCCTAACACGTGTAAGATGTTGTTTTCATAATATTTGTGAATAATTAACATTTCACGGTGGGTTGAGTCTTCGGATTAATTGTAGTTACCTCTTCAAACGATTCCAGGGATTTAGACGTACCTACCTATGTTCTAGCTGGCTCCCCGGGGAGGGAGGGAGGAGCAAGTCTAGGACAAGTGACAACAGGTTGTTAAGTAAATAACTGAGGGTAGTTTGGTAATGTGATGCTATAATTTTTGTAGAAGGTAACAAAATACTTCTATGGGAAACACTAATGGGCGGGGCTGGGGATGATGGGTGGAGCCGCCTGACACCCTAGCGGCAGCGGCGGTGCGCGCTTTTCCATACCCGGGGACAAGGTAAGGACTCCGTGGTCCCCACCCCCGAAGAGGAACAGCTCGAAAGAGATGGCCCCGGGGCGCTCGAGGTGCGAGGTATATGCCTCCGGCAAGTTCACCTCCGGTTACCTATGGCCCTCAAATGCCCCTTTTTTGCAGAATTAAAAGAAGTACTATACACTATCTGTGGTGTTTTTTTTTATACCACTTTGGTGGCAGACAAGCACACGGCCCACCTGATGGAAAGTGATTACCGTGGCCTATGGACGTGTGTAACACCAGAGAAGCCACACTCGCGCTGCCGACCCTGTAAGCACAGAGTTTCTGTGCCGTCAATGTAGAGGATAAAGCAGGACAAGCCTTTAGTCTTCCCACTGACAGCACAAATTCTCCAGTGAGCTCTGGCTACCCTACTCACCGCTGGAAACACAACATGAGGTTATTTGACGATCTCCGTGGCGTAGCGGTAGAGCATTCGACTGCTATGCAGGGGGTGCGGGTTCGATTCCCGCTCAGTGCTAATATGTGTATGCATGAATATGCATATTTGCATTGGTCTCGGTGTTTCTATCTATAATATTTATGTATTTACAAAAAAAAAAAGTATCTAAGTATGTTTATCCGCATTGTAGATCCCATAACACAAGCTAGTTAAGCTATGCTTACCATAGCGTTGTGTAGAATGTCGTGGAATATTTATTTATTTATTTATTTATTTATTATAGCAGCGGTATTCTGTAGCGGGAGGTACTTCGCCAGTCGGACTGCTCAATTGGACTTAAATACCGCCGTGTCCTACCTCCTATTGCAATAAACATTGACAAAAAAGATTTTTTTTTGTCTTTAAGGTCTACTGACAATGATAACCCTCCTTTGGCTTTGCCGTAGTCGAGTAAATACCTCGAAATCTAAACATATGGCTGAAAATCGTGATTCATTATGTATTACATGTAATCAAATACCGGCCGTGTGTACACTCTGTTATCAGCTATTATTCACTTCACACTTCTCGGAACCAGGTGACGGTTATATATAGGTATTAGGTATCATGTGAGTGTGTCACTGTTTGTTTGTCATACTAATAGCCCTTTAAAAGGGCAGTGTGTTTATGAGGTGTTCAAGCCAACCTTGCCTGCAAGTCGGTGAACCTGCTGAAGAATAGATGCGGTACTGTCGGCAATAAAGTACCAAACAGTCCGATTTTTTACGTGCTAAAAATCCACACGGAGACCCCCGCAGAAGCCGGTAGGAGAGGTCATTGCGGACTCGAACTGACTAAAACGCACGGCGTCTGTGGGTCGCTGTTGGTTGCCGGAGGTGAGGTTGGATGGAGAAGTTCCCGGTAGAGTAGAATTTGGACTACCCCATCTCTATTCATACGGTATCGTACAAGGTGACTAAGGGATAGGGCTACAGACCAGACTCAGCCTTAGACGAATGGCTTGAGTCAACAATAGTGTCCGGAATACGGCATTATACAACTTAGGTGACAAACAAGCACACGGCCCACCTGATGGAAAGTTACCGTGACCTATGAACGTGTGCAACACCAGGGGATTCACCCGTGCTACTGACGCTGTAAGTACAGAGAGTTTCTGTGCCGTCAGTGTAAAAGACAGCAGGACAAGCTTTTGGTCTTTCTACTGACAGCACAAAACTCTCCAGTGAGCTTTGGCTACCCTACTCACTGCCGGGAACACAACACGAGGTTATTATAGTGGTATTCTGTAAGGTGAAGGTACTTCCCCAATCAGACTGCTCAATTGGGACGGGAATACTGCCGTGTCCTACCTCCTAACAAAGATTATCCTTCTGATATCCTGTGGATAAAAATTATACTAAAGTTTTCTCCGCAACAGCACCTATTGATCCCCAAAGGCACATAGCGCAACGATAATCCCGCCTAACTTCGGCGTCGGTAGCAAACTCCTATATAATTGATATGAAACTCGCACGGTACCCGCGAAATGGTAATTTTTCCAATATGGCCGCCCGAAAACTAGTTTGATCCGGTGTAAACTGCACGTCGAGCTAGTTCCAACTGGATATTTTAATTCTAAACGTTAGGTTAGTTCGGGATAGTTAATGTGATCGTAAAACTTGTATGGAGTTCAGAGCTTAATTTTATTGTTGTAGTTCTCTCGTCTCTTTAGTTTTGGAGTAGGCAGAGTTACTAGGTACTTTTGAATGAAATTTTCAAGCATTTAGTTTGCTGACTATTCAAATCGATAATCGAGAATTTTTTTTTTATCCGTTCAGGCGCGATTCAGACCCGCGATATTACTCTTACAGGGGGAATGCTGTGCACACGTCCATAGGCCACGGTAACTTCCCATCAGGTGGGCCGTGTCTGCCACCTAAGTGGTATAAAAAAGTAAGCTTAGTTTAACAAGCTTGTGTAATTGGATCATGAATAGGGTTAAACATATTCAGATCTAACATATTTTGTGAATACAAACATATTTATTATATAGGTATTTAAACTTATATAGTTTATATCGGTCACTGATTGAAATATCGGGAACTCAAAATAATGAAACATGGTAAATATCCCGTTTATTCTGATACTGATATTTATTATACATAGAAATACCCAGACTGCAAATAGACATATATATGCATGAAGCATATAAATATTTGCACTGTGCGGGAATCGAAACTAAGGACCTGGTTGAAAATTAGCACCAGGCACCAGTCTGACATATGCTGAACCAGGTCCTATTCAGTATACCTATTGATGTTCACTATTAAGGCTAGCATTTAGGTCTACATTTTGTTATTGTATTTTTCTTATTATTCGGTTTCTGTGTATCTTGTAGGTCTATGCTTGTATAATTTCTCTTTCTTTCTTCCTGGATTAGGAATCGAAAGTTCTACCGCCCGATGTTTTTTAGAACATTTTCTTTCTCATTCTTAATTCTTCTTCGGTAATGAACTGCTGAGACGTGGTCTCGGGTTCTATCCCAGGTTTTACCATGCCACAAACCAATGACTTTTAGATGCTTTTTGAAGTTATGTGTGTATTTATCGCAGGTTTATAAGTGCCCGGTTAATGGCAATAGGCTCGCCACCTATTACATTGGGACCTAAACATAAACTGACGAAATGTAGGTGCTAGCACCTCTGCCTACCCCTTCGGGGATATATGCGTGAGTTTATGTCTTCTCGTGATCATGGTTGTCAAGACGTATAGTGGTCAGGAGAATAGCGAACATCCAAGACGTGTTCAATAGCTCAGTTGTTTAGACTATTCCCTCTATAAAAGACAGGACGCGGGTTCAAATTCCGTTGACTTTCCAACCTTTCCATCACTTTTAGACTGTATTAATCTAAGAAATGTAATTAATTACAGTAAATCAAATAATGTAAGGTAGCTAGTCTGTTGGTTTTGGTCCACAGTTACTGCGCCGCTGGGCCAAGATGTCAGTCAGCTGAATATGAAATGTAAAACACACTTTGTCTACTAAAAACGTTGTTGAGATATGCTGGTACAAGTGATAGGAGAAAGGTGGATTTTCATGCATTTGTAGGTGATAATAGTACATAAAACCCACCCTCCCCTTTCCTACACAGGACAACACGTGCAGGTCTTAGATGTCATCCGCACACGGTGCAAAACATCCGATCAAGAACCAAGCGGTTCGGAGACTCTTTCCTCTGTCGCACCATTAAGGCCTGGAATTCATTACTAGCTCACGTGTTTCCTTCTTCCTACAGTCCCGGGTCCTTTAAGCGGGGCGTGAAAAAGCATATGATAAGGCCGTCAAGCTGAGTGTCACCATTGTCACACGGTATGTGTAAGTAATGGTGACCCTCTTTTCTGGGACTTTGCCTTCAGCTTACCATCAGGCAAGGCGAAGTCCAATTGACGTGTCCTATATAAAAAAAAAAAAATATGTATGACAAAAATCGTGTTTGTTCATCTGGGTGTATCTATCTATACTATCAATTAGATATCTATCGAAGAAGAAGATGGAAGCCGCGGCAGCCTAGTGGTATGGGTAATGGACTGCTGATACGAGGTCTCGGATTCGATCCCAGGTTTTATCATGGCACACACCAATGACTTTTCGATGTTTTTCGAAGTTATGTGTATTTATCGCAGGTTTATAAGTTTTTTTTTTATACCACTTAGTTGGCAGACAAGCACACGGCCCACCTGATGGGAAGCGGTTACCGTGGCCTATGGACGTATGCAACACCAGGGGTGTCACACTCGCGCTGCCGACCATGAAGAAACCTTCTGATGCCCCTCTTAGATAGATATTATAAGAACCCCATATTGTAGGTGCTTGAGAAAACCGCAGCAGGGTGGTCATTCCACAGCTTGAGTGTGCGTGGGATGAAGTTTCTTTCATACCGCACAGTGCGCACCGTCTCAGGTCGCAATGTGTGAGGATGAATTGAGTGATAGAATGTAGCATCATGTCAAACAATTCATCTGAGCACAAACCATTGTATAGGCGGTAGAACACACACAGTGAGGCAAAATCCCTCCTAAGGCTAAGAGGTTCCACACTACCTGTGAGTATGGGATTGTCAACCAGCCTCAATGCCCGTCTTTGCACTGAGTCGAAGGGGTCAAGCTCGTATGCAGGTGCTCCAGCAAAAAGGTGACAGCAGTACTCCATGTGAGTTGCTGCCCCGCAGTGAAGTACTGCTTCGCCCTGTTAAGCACTCCGAGTTTTCTTGATGCCAACTTAACCTTGTCCTGCAAATGACTTCGGTATTGGACGTCACTGGAGATATCGACACCAAGGATCCCGATACTTGGGGAGATGGTAAGCGGTGTGCCCAGGAATTGCGGCGCTGGGGGTTTCTTAGCGGTGAATACACATACTTGTGTCTTAGTGGGGTTGAATTGGACTAGGTTTAGTCGTCCCCAATCGGATACTCCAGAGAGAGTAGTCTCAATTTCAGACACAAGTTGTTCGCGACTCTCCACCTCGGACTGGGGGATATTTGCACGGCCCGTGTAACACGTGTCTCCGGTATTGTCGTCCGCATAACAATGAATGGAGCCATCAGACAGCATGTCATTGATATGCAGCAGAAACAGCGTCGGAGACAACACGGAGCCTTGTGGGACACCAGCGTTTATGTTCATGCGGTCCGAGCAGCTGCCGTCGACGACGGCTTGGATGCTTCTGTTGGACAAAAAGCTGGAGATCCTTTCGCACAGTCCCTCGGGGAGTCCATAATATGGCAACTTCGCAAGAAGACCTTTGTGCCAGACCCGATCGAAGGCCTTCGCTATATCGAGGCTGACCGCTAGTGCCTCACCCCGACTCTCGATGGCCTGCGCCCACCGGTTTGTGAGATACACAAGAAGGTCACCGGTAGAGCGACGGTGGCGAAAGCCGTACTGTCGATCGCTCAGTAGATCGTTTCCCTCAAGGTATCTCAGGAGCTGTGTATTAATAACACGCTCCATTACCTTCGAGAGAAGGGAGGTGATAGCGATAGGCCTGTAATTGGTCGGATCTGTCCTGTCACCTTTTTTAGGCACAGGGTGCACGAATGCGGCCTTCCACGAGGTCGGGACCCGCCTTGCGGAGTATGAGAGTGCGAAAAGACGTGTAAGTACAGGGCACAGCTCGGGGGCGCAGTGTTTAAGCACCATCGCCGGTATACCGTCCGGCCCACTCGACTTCCGAACATCTAGGGACTTAAGCTCACGCCGGACCGCCCGTTGCGTGATTTTAACTTCAGTCATGGAAGCGCCACAGCTGGGAATTATGGGTGGTTCGGCGTTCCCGTCGTTTATAGTCGAGTTTGACGCAAAGAGATTACCCAACAGATCGGCTTTCTCCTTAGCGCCATGGGCCAGACTACCATCGGATTTTTGCAGCGGTGGAAGGCAAGACTGGCAGAAGTTTCCCTCGGCAGCTTTGGCGAGCGACCAAAATGCTCAACTGCCAGATGGGTAGCGCGCAAGCCGCTCGCCAATTCTGCCGATGAACTCAAACTTAGCCCTGGCCGTAGCTTTTTTACTAGACCTCGAGGCGGCATTCAACTTTCGCTTCACTTCAGTGATATTTGGATCTTTATTGGCAAGAGCCGTGGTCCAAGCCCTGTATGCAGATTGCTTGTGGTCTCTTGCTTCTCTGCAGGGCCTGTTAAACCAAGGGCGTTTGCTCTCTCCTGTTGCGATTCAGCGTTTCGGAATATAGCATTCCATACCCGCTAGGATCGCATCAGCTACTGCTGTTGCACAGGAGCTGGGATCATTTGAAGTGAAGCAAAGCCGCCTCCACGGGTACGACGCGAAGAATTCTCGCAGTCCATCCCAGTCTGCCGACGTGTAGTGCCACACATGCTGCCATTGAGGTGGCCGCGGTGGTTCAGGCCGCGTGAGAGTCACTTGCCCGGTTAATGGCAATAGGCTCGCCACCTATATATACAATTGATTGATATCGATAACATAACATAAACTCACGCCTATATCCCCGAAGGCAGAGGTGCTAGCACCCACATTTCGACAGTTTATGTTTAGGTCCCAATGTAATAGGTGGCGAGCCTATTGTCACTAACCGGGCACTTATAAATCTTCGATAAATACACACATAATACACTACAACAAAAAATAATAGCTACTATTTCCGCTGACAACTTATGCCTTGCCCCCCACACAAGTACAAGGAGTGGCAGACTAAACACACGAGAGCATGAGAGAGAATTGTATTTTTTTCATCAAATTTGCGCTTAGAATATAAAACGAACGCCGATCGCTCCGGGCGTCTCGGAGTACATCTGCCCCTTATTACTTAAGGGTATGCTGTGGTATGGGGTCGTTTGTTTTACCGACTACCGAGGAAATGGAGGATAATGTGGTTTAAGTACCATATTCCATGGTTTCTGTTGTGCGGTCCTTATGAGAAAGAAAAGCCTAAACCTGAACCTCTCATCTGAATTTTATTATAGATATTATATTTTATATATATAAATATTCTATATATATTTGAGACTTGTCCTTGTAGACCACCTATCAACATTTTTAATAGGTACTCTTCGTGGATACAAATTTATTTTGACAACCCTGTCCTGCAAAAAGCAGGATAGTGCTGGGAATACTGATAAGTGTTGTCGTAAGCTCAAATTAGAATATAACTGATATTACGAATCGC
The DNA here is from genome assembly GCA_963662185.1 of Eilema griseolum. Lineage (NCBI taxonomy): Eukaryota > Metazoa > Arthropoda > Insecta > Lepidoptera > Erebidae > Eilema > Eilema griseolum. Next base: position 9,466,650 of record OY759259.1, read on the forward strand.
GGTAGCCTAGTGGTATGGGTAATGGACTGCTGAGACGAGGTCTCGAGTTCGATCCCAGGTTTTACCATGGCACACACCAATGACTTTTCGATGATTTTCGAAGTTATGTGTGTATTTATAGCAGGTTTATAAGTGCCCGGTTAATGGCAATAGGCTCGCCACCTATTACATTGGGAGCTAAACATAAACTGGCGAAAAGTGGGTGCTAGCACCTCTTCCTTCGGGGATATAGGCGTGAGTTTATGTATGTTTATCTAATGTACGAATCACTCTTACGGTCATTTACCCCAATGTTAAAGTTTATTTTATTCCTATCCAGTTACTCCTAAACAAATACCACTGGTTGAGGGAACAAAAATTGTAATGGTTATTCGTAGCGAAGTATAACCAGCGGATCTGAAAGCGTCACTAGTATATAAACATATATAATATCAAAACATTACAATGTTATGTATCTACATACATACATATAATCACGCCTTTATCCCCGGAGGGTTAGGCTGAGGTGAATTAACACCCACATTTCACCATCATTGTATTCGGTCCCACGTAATAAGGGTTGAGCCTATTGCCTATTGCACTATTGTTGACTCAAACCATGCATCCGAGGCTGAGTCTAGGCTGTATATGTCTGTCTGATGTTAAACAGCCCTATCCCTTAGTCGCCTTGTACGACACCGCATAGGAAGAGATGGGGTGGTCCAAATTCTACTCTGACGGGATCCACGCGGCTAACGTTGTGTTGTGTGTTGTGTTACGTTTCCAATCTAAACCATTAAAAAATACTCGTATCATCAAAGGTTTGATTCACGGGCTAAGCACGCGTAGAACTCAAGCAAATATAAACAAGTATGTTTATATTTTGTTAGTATAAACAATTTTGTTGGAACATCCGTTCTCGTGAAAGCCAGCCGAGTCGACAGTGTTGCCAGAAGCGTGGGTAGTTGTGAAAATATTACTTGAAAAGTTTGTATGTCAGTAGCGGATATATCTTCCCACACGTATTGGGAATCATTGTGTTCAGTTATTTGTTACATAATTGACAGTTCCACAGGGTAGGCAGAGGTGTATGTAGTATGTACCTACTAGTCATGTGTAAGATCGTTTAAAAATAATATCCGCGCATATATTCAGATACCAAAGTTTGCTTAACGAATTCTAATTTATTGATCACTGTGGCCCTTGACCCTAACATAAAATAACAAAAAAAAACTATTAAATATACTTTTGTTGTGCTCTCTTTGTCATCTGGAGATCATATAACTACTTATATGTATGTGAATGATTCAGTTACCACGCTGTTTTAAAAACTGAAAATATTTGAGTGTTAATAAATGACATCTATGTGAATAATTTGATCACTGAATGCCAGACACTCAATCCGTATGTTTACAAGACCTGAGCACACCAAATTTTCAAAACCTGTGCGATTCGACTCAGTGAGTGTTGTGTGTTGTGAACGACGACCTCCGTGGCGTAGCGGTAGAGCATTCGACTGCTATGCAGGGGGCGCGGGTTCGATTCCCGCTCAGTGCAAATATTTGTATGCATGAATATGTATATTTGCATTGGTCTGGGTGTTTCTATGTATAATATGTATGTATTTACGAAATAAAAAAGTATCTAAGTATGTTTATCCGCATTCTAGATCCCATAACACAAGCTAGTTAAGCTATGCTTACCATGGGTCAAAAAAAAAAAAAACGTGACAGAGTGCAGTGCGGAAGACCGATATGGTCTGCCCAATGACAACCAGCTCGGCGGTCGTCAGTACACCGCTTGTAACAGCCCCGAAATATCGGTTACTCAGCAAAAATAATAAACATGGTAAATATCCCGGCGAGTTTTACACTATTAATGTGAATGACCATGTTAATTTCAAATCATACATTGTTACTAGTTTTGAGCAGAATCGCTCAAAGTGATCTTTTTAGACCTGCAGGTGGTTGATTTTTTTAGGACTCGCAACTACCGCGTGGGGATTTCGCGCACGTTAAACAAATAAACTTACCCCTATTACGTGAGACCGAATTCTATGATTGGTGAAATGTGTACAGAATACCGCGCCCATAATTTCTTCATGTTGTGTTCCCGGAGGTGAGTAGGATAGCCAGAGCTCACTGGAGAGTTTGTACTGCCAGTGGGAAGACTAAAGCCTTGTCCTGTTTTGTCTTCTACACTGACGGCACAGAAACTCTGTGCTTACAGGGTCGGCAGCGCGAGTGTGACTCCTTTGGTGTTACACACGTCCATAGGCCACGGTAACCACATCAGGTGGGCCGTATGCTTGTCTGCCATCTAAGTGGTATAAAAAAATGCGGGTGTTAATTCACCTCTGCCTAACCCTCCAGGGATAAAAACCTGTCCCGTATTCCATACTAAACAAATATACATTTCCTTTATCGAATAACACCAGTATATCGGCTCAGTCATAAAGTTGGTACACACATCTTTGTCGAAGGGGTTCGTGTACAAAAACTTGTAACAAGTTCTCAACTCTCGATATTGTATTGTTGGTTTTTCTAACTCACTTTTTACGTTAGGAGTACACGCAGTCATATATTCACGGTTGTATATTCTCGAACGGGTGTGTAGAGGAGCAGATATGTTGAGCAAACTGCAACTTTCGCGTTCCATGATATAGAAAATAATATTCCTATAAGAGTTGGCCTGTGGCCACGGCCGGTGTAACGTGGATTTCGACCACGTTACGCCGCCCGTGGTCAGGCAAATCAAAATTCATTTCTAGGAGGTACGACGGTATTCCAGCAGTCGGACTGGGGAAGTACCTCCACGCTACGGAATACCAGGGCTATAATAACCTCGTTTTGTGTTCCCGGCGGTGAGTAGCCTTAGCTCACTGGAGAGTTTTTGTGCTGTCAGTGGGAAGACCAAAGGCTTGTCCTGATTTTGTGTTCTGCACTGAAGGCACAGATAATCTCTATCCTTACAGGGTTGGCAACACGGATGTAACTCCACTGGTGTTACATACGTTCATAGGTCACGGTAACCACTTTCCATCAGGTGAGTCGTGTGCTTGTCTGCCATTTAAGTTGTATAAAAAAAACCCATATATAACATGATCGCGTTAGTTCCCATAAACGTTATTGTATATTATTTTACTAATCATTTTTAATCCCCGACGCAAAAACGGCGGGGTGTTATAATATGTTGACGTGTCTGTGTGCGTGTGAGTCTGTCTCTGGCATCGTAGCTCCTGAACGGATTAACAGATTTACATATAGTTTATTTGTTTGAAAGGTATATTAGTCGGGAGTGTTCTTAGCTATGTTTGAAATAAATCGGTTCAAGATGGCCCCTGCCACAAAATAACGAGTTTTCTCACAATTCCGTCAATATGGCTATCATGTCGGGGGAACCTTGGATCGCTCTAGTCTGACATAAACATCCCATCCAAAGGCGAGGGTGTATCCCAGTATATAATTCTGGTCCTTCTGTAAAACATCTTATTCTTCCTGACCTCTGATTTAGAAAGTTTGCCCACCACTCGTCTGGAATATCCTAAAGCAAACACGAGCAAGAACCAAGCGGTTCGAAGACTCTTTCCTTTGCCGCATAAAGCAATATTACTTACCAATAAATTTATCTACTGACTTGATTTAGTCAAATGAACATTTGTAAAATACAATTTTAACAATTGAAATATTTTCTAAGTAATACATTTGCGAATCCTGTATTATGTCAAATGATACTGTTCAAAACAATATGTTTGCGAAATGAAAATTTGTCAAATGATTAATATTTCAAATGATTAGTTTTTCAAACGTTTTTTGTAAAATGCTGTGTTGTCATACGTCTTTTGTTAAACAGTAGTAAACCCTTGTTTCTACATTATCTGCCAATCCCCGAGGGAAAAGGCGGGAATATATCTATGTCGTATATTTTCTGGGGTGTAAAGAAGGCTGGCGAATACAAATGTTTCAAAATGGTACCAAGCATTCTCATCTGTCGAGATCAAATGAGTACCAAAAAAGCATTCTTTTTAATTTCCAACAGCTCCAAGAGAATCACTTCCGGATCCGGAATTTCATTAAGCATAAAGAATTTGTTAACAATTATTTCCTTCATAAATAACGGCTATTTAACTTTGAACCGTAATGCGTTTTGTTAGGGTCTATAATTGTTTGTTTATTTTGTTTTTCTTTAAGTTTCATTTACAACGCATTTGTGTGGGTATTTATACATTTTATATTTGTGTATACTCATGCCTGTTAATCCCCGAATGGGTGAGCAGAGGTTATACTAACATTTCGCTAATTTAGGCACCGACTTCTAACAGATCAGTAAATTTGTAAATTCAGTCATTTTTTGATTTTCAGGATCTCTATTTTTTTTGTACCACTTAAGTGGCAGACTACCACACGCCCCACCTGATGGAATGTGGTAACCGTGGCCTATGGTGGTGTGCAACACTAGGGACGTTACACTCGCGCTGCGGACCCATAACTTTTTTTGTTAAAATGTTATTTATTTGTTAGTACTGTGGACATGACCAAATCCGCAGAAAGAGACACTTACTTTGTGCTCACAGTGCTGTAAAAATGAAAGAGTTGACGTACGGCAGTCAGATGTCAAATCCGGCGTCAGAATTGCCCCAGAAACGAGTAGGTATGGAGTGGGTAGAAAATACTTCTGCATATTTTTGAACTTATATTCCTACTTACGTGGTTCCCGGCATAGTAGAATTTGGACCACCTCATCTCTTCCCATGCGGTGTCGTACAAGGCGACTTTTTTTTTTTGACGTATCTACTCAATATCCCCACGGATACCTCCCCACAGGAGCCGGTGGAGGAGGTTATGTCGGACTCGAACCGACTAAAACGCACGCCGGCTGTGGGTAGCTTTGGTTGCCGAAGGTGAGGTTGACAGGCATATCCCTCGCACCCCGGCCGACCCGGAGACATTTTTTTTTTCCCACCTGATGGGAAGCGGTTACCGTGGCCTATGGACGTATGCAACACCAGGGGTGTCACACTCGCGCTGCCGACCATGAAGAAACCTTCTGATGCCCCTCTTGAAGAACCCCATATTGTAGGCGCTTGGGAAAACCGCAGCAGGGAGGTCATGCCACAGCTTGAGTGTGCGTGGGTGAAGTTTCTTTCATATCTCACGATCTGGCCCTCTTCTCGGGTGTGGAGACTACAGAGTCCCCAACTCGTCCCCGGAAATGGGGAGGCGCGTCAGACGCGCCACCGCCGTAGCCTGCTTCTGCCAGGGTGACAGGCGGCTACACCTGTCACCCCCAGGCCGGCGCTCATGGGGGGCGGGGGTCTTTCATCGCGTACAAGGCGACTAAGGGATAGGGCCTTTTAACATCAGACAGACATATACAGTCCAGACTCAGCCTCAGATGAATGGCTTGAGTCAACTATAGTGCCTGGAAAGCTATAGGCTCACCTCCTATTACATGGGATCGAATTTAAGGTGAAATGTGGGTGTTAATTCACCTCTGTATAACCCTCCGGGGATAAAGGTGCGACTATATGTATGTACATTCCTATTACCAGTATACTAGCATACGCACGAGCAATTTAGCTTAGCTGCAAGGATTAGAGGGAATATTAGTAATTTTGTTACTAATATTCTTTAAAAAAAAGCTATGGACAGTACTGAGTACGGTAGCCAGAGCTCACTGGAGAGTTTTTGTGCTGTCAGTAGGAATATCAAAGGCTTGTCTTGATTGTGTCTACACGTCACATTATAATACATCCATAGGCCACGGTAACCACTTTCTATCAGGTGGGCCGTGTGCCTACCACCTAACTTATATAGAAAAGTAAACCTCGCCTGCTCCCTTTATTTCATTAGCGATATCGAAATATGGCAGTTAGACCAGTTATCAAACTTTTTAGGGCTCCAACTCAATCAATCAACTAGCCCATTGCAGTCCATTGCTGGACTAGGCCTCTCCCAACGTTGGCTTTGGCCTGCTGTGGCCACGCTGGCCAGATGGGTTGGTACATGGTTTTATTTTGAGTTGTCCTCCTACGACATCCTTCTCATGATATGGGGTGGTGATACTTGTATTCTTTCCCCGTCACCACACCGATGGGGCTCCAACTACTCGTTAACAATACCATAGGCGTTGCTTACGGGACCGATGATGGCTCAACGTGCTCTCTTCGGCACGGAAATACCCAGATCAGTGCAAAAAGACATTCATGCATACGAATATTTGCACTGATCGGAAATCGGACCCGCGCCCCCTGGTTAGCAGTCAAAATCTCTACCGCCAAGTCACAGAGGCTACCGGGCTCCAAGGCACGCCATAATAGCGGCGGCACGGGTGCTTCACTGCGACGCGAGCGAGGACTCGGGGCTGCACACGCTCACTGAGTGTCCAGTGTGGGAGACGGTCCTAGGAGTGAGAGTTCTCACGCTCGCCACCCTGCTCGCTGCAATGAGTGCGGGCCTGGGGATGACGGGTGGAGCCGCCTGGTCACCCTAGCAGAAGCAGGCGGACGAGATGGGGACTCTAAAGTCCCCACATCCGAAGAGGGCCAATCGTGGAGCGAGGGATATGGCTCAGATAATCTCCCCTACCGGCACCGGTGGTGGGGGTATATATTTTGCGCACAAAAAAAAAACAAAGCGTAACAAAGCTGGGGCGGGTGCGGCAGCGGGAGCGACGAAGGATCGCAAGACAAGGACGTCGGAGGTCGATGAACGACCTCCGCCCCCCATAGACCAGCGCCGACCTGAGGGTGACAGTTGGAGCCGCCTGTCACCCTGGCAGAAGCAGGCAGCGGCTGTGGCGCGCCTGGCGCGGCTCCCCGTTTCCGGGGACGAGTTGGGGACTCTGTAGACCCCACACCCGAGAAGAGGGCCAGATCGTTAGAGATGGCCCTGGGTCGGCCGGGGTGCGAGGGATATGCCTGTCAACCTCACCTTCGGCAAACAAAACGACCCACAGGCGGCGTGCGTTTTAGTCGGTTCGAGTCCGACATAACCTCCTCCACCGGCTCCGGCGGGGAGGTATCCGTGGGGATTTCGCGCACGTAAAAAAAAAAGCGTAACCAAGCTACCCACCTCTGTGTGTGTACTTGTACATCCTATTTATATATAACATGGATTATTAACTTCATTGCCTTTATAGTCTGTGGACCCCCGGTCCCACAATTTGGCTTTTAGTGGTACAGGATATGAGTTCTTGACCTGTGAAGTACCAGAGAGTCGTCCGTACCAATGGAAGATTTATTTATTTAATGACGCGTGTAATCTTCGACTACGTTAAGCGGTAACTCAGTGGTTAGAAATGGCACGGGTTCGAATCCTGCCTAATTACACATCAATGAATTTTCGATGCTTTTCGAAGTTATGTGTGTATTTATCACAAATTTTTAAGTGTCCGGATAATGGCAATAGGCTTGCCACCTATTACATTGGGACCTAAACATAAACTGGCGAAATGTTGGTCCTAGCACCTCTGCCTAACCCTTCGGGGATATAGGCGTGATTTTATGTTATATTATATTCTGTATAAAGGTAGGCAATGGTGTTTTAATGACTTAGCAGTAGAAGGACTGCTTAGCCAAAGGTTATGGGTTCAATTCCCGGGTCAAAAGTGCTAAAGAGGGAAAACGATAATTACGGAACTAGAAGAAGCGAAAGGTATATGCTAGGATTCTAGCAAGTGAAAACCTGTGGTCTCTGCCTACCCCATTCGAAAAACGACGTAAGGTATATGTTTGTAATAAAAATAAACATAATAAAAGTGAAATTGAAATCGTTCAAACAAAAAGTACCAACTGTAAAATCCTCTTGGAGGCCTCCCAAGTCTCGGAGCCAATTACGTAACAAAGTACTTTAATCGGTACCTCTGGGAGGCTCGGGAGTTCGGGGGCTCACTCAGTCCATAGCATATCACTTACTGTCCATCATAACGTTGTTTGCATACACAAGTTGATACCAGGCTTCCAGTTCTTGAGTAACTTATTTGGAAACATACGGGAGATTGTTGCGGGCGGTTGTGTTCTATTTTGAGGCTCTACCCATGCGTATGGGTAATGGACTGCCGAGACGAGGTCTCGGGTTCGATCCCAGGTTTTACCATGGCACACACCAATGACTTTTCGATGCTTTTCGAAGTTATGTGTGTATTTATCGCAGGTTTATAAGTGCCCGGTTAATGGCAATAGGCTCGCCACATATTACATTGGGACCTAAACATAAACTGGCAAAATGTGGGTGCTAGCACCTCTGCCTATCCCTTCGGGGATATAGGCGTGAGTTTATGTATGTATTTCGTGTTTAAAACGTTCCTAAAGATAAAATGTTAAAAGATTGCTAATGAAACAAAGTAATAATAATAAATGGTGTCTGTCTTACTGGCTGTATCTTTTTCGATGTGATAAGGTTAGTTGACGTAAGGACAAATGATGTGATACACTTGTCAAAAAAAGTTTTGGTTTGAAAAATAAAAACATTTCTTTCTTTTAGAGTTCCGCGTAAAAAAAAATATCCGTCCACCCACGAACTGCGAATCTGTTCTAAATTTACAATTTATTGTATTAGGTAATTTAGTCACTTTATCACGCGCACGCTCAACCTGTGAAATTAACTCCCTGCTGTTTCCAAGCGTCTACAATATGGAGCTCTTCAAGAGGGATATTAGAAGGTTTTATACCTCTTAGGTGGCAGACAAGCTCAAGGCCCACGTGATAGAAAGTGGTTACCGCAGCCTATGGACGTGTGTAATACCAGGGAAGCTATACTCGCGCTGCCGACCCTATAAGCACAGAGCCTCTGTGCCGTCAGTCTAGAGGACAAAGCAGGACAAGCCTTATTTAATTAAAGATTAAAGCTCCAGTGAGCTCTGGCTACCCTACTCTCCGCTGGGAACACAACACAACAGTATGGGAAATTATAAGGTTCTTATGGGGTCGACAGCACGATTGCGAAGCCCCTGGTGTTGCACACCTCCACAGGCTACGGTAACCACTAGTATAAAATAACTATGTAGGTAAATATTTGCCGCTACACCTGTCAAACGGGACAGCCCCCCACTTTCCGCCCGTATGTTTCCCAGTATAAAATTTTAGTGACTTAGGGCTTCTCTGGCGAGTTAATTCGATTAGATCGGGTCAATGCCTCCGCTGCTTACCACTGGCACAGATTACCCGCAATGATATCCCTTTTTACGCAAAACTAGGTCTTACCGGGTTTTAAAACTGGAAGTAGCTTCACGTAGAAGAGTTAGATTATTTTTTTTATTTTTTAGCCTATTTGGCGAGGCTGTAGTGAATGCGAGTGCTATGCAGGGGGTACGGGTTCGATGCCCACGCAATGCAGATATTTGTATGCCCATGTATGAATTTTATTTGCATTGGTCTGGGTGTTACCGTACCTCGGAGAGTACGATAAGCCGTCGGTCCCGTTTGCCATACAAATATCTATGGCAATCTTTATGGGTAGTTGTAGCCCTAAAAATTCTGACAACTGTTTCTGGTAACCTAAATATATCCATTCACGCCTGTAAGTTTCTAAAAAGCTAGGCAGAGATGTATGATGATTTCGGTTTCTCATAATAGAGGCAAGTCTATTGCCGCCAAGTGGGCAGTCTTGACCTGTATGTTTGAGAACAGCCCTATCCCGTAGTCGCCTTCTACGACTCCCTCTGAAAGAAATAGGGTAGCCTTATTTCACACCAGCGTGAACCAACACTGCAATGTAACTACATAATAAAGTCTATTATAAAACCTTTCCGGTAGCAATAGACACCAATTTACGTTGCACAAAAAAAACATGACGAAATGTGGGCGATGGTACACTTCTGCCTACCTAATATAACCTAGTGAGCATTTATTTCCTTAAACGCTAATCCCCAATGAGTAGGATGTGCTAACTCGCTAAGTTGCTTGTCAATAAAATGTTTGGGTGTCATAGAGTATGAAATAAAAGAGAAGGTTTATATTGTTTGAAGTTGTGTAGATATTATGTCTATCTGTAAACGAATGGACTAACCCAAGTTGCGATACAACTTTTTTATACATACATTTCACCAATAATTGTATTCGGTCCCACGTAATAGGTGGTGAGCCTATTGCCGTATTCCGGGCACTATTGTTGACTCGAGCCATGCATCTGAGGCTGAGTCTGGGCTGTATATATCTGCATGATGTTAAACAGCCCTATCCCTTAGTCGCCTTGTACGACAACGCATGGGAAGAGATGGCGTGGCCCTAATTCTACTCTGCCGGAAACCACGCGGCAACTTTTTATACCACATATTTATATAAAGTTACGTGTGTAACAACACCAAGGAGTAATACCGACTGTGTAAAAACAGAGTTTCTGTTCCGTCAGTGCAGAAGACAGAACATGACAACCTTTTGGTATTTCCACTGACAGCACAAAAACTCTCCAGTGAGCCTACTGATAAAAGAAAAAGTTCTGGCGCAGGGTTTCTTTTTTTGTATAGTTATCGTGACTTCATGTTTTCATGTGATTCATCATCATCATTGCTTCAATCCTACGAAATGCCCCCTGCCCGCTTAAAAAGCCGCCGGAGTTTCATGAGATCCACTCTGGCTACAGAGAGTCAACCACAGCGAGAGAGAGAGTAATGGTGGGAAGATAAGCATCCAGCTCCGGTAGGTTTCATCAGACCAAGCGAAGACCTGCCACCTGGGTTCCACCTTCTGTGGCCAACTTGGAAGTCTTTAACCCGTCTGCGGATCCAAGTTGGCCGCTGCAGAGAAAACATGGCAAAACGGACTTTGTAGAGCAACGGAGAGCGCTGTTGCTGTGGCCAAGTTCTGAGTCAATGAAATTAAAATACGAGACCATAATATGTGTCAGACCTAGCCATTGACTCGAAGAAGTATCCAAGGGATGAAGGCCACTAGCTAGCTTGACAGCTTCATCAGATGCTTTTCTTGCTCCGCTTAAAAGACCCGTTATTGTAGGTTGAATTTGATGTTCCATAGATCTATTTTTCACCCTCTGTTCTTCAAATAACCTGTGGCCTGTACCTACCTACAGTAATATAAAGTACAAAGTACCAAATGCAAGTGTTAATTAATGTTATCCGCAGTTTCCGTTAGTTATTAGCGCTTTTAATATCGCGTGTAAGGGCCTCCGTTGTTTTACTTTGATGGTAAATAATAAAAATCGCAAAATACCACATCGATGAGTTGTGCGTACAACTCATCGATCAAGTATACTTGATCGGCTTTTTAAAACATAAATTGAGTCTCAAAGTTATTGAATGGGGCAGGATTTTGGCATGGTACACAGAAACTACATAAATGAGTTAAATAATTTTGATACTTATCTGTATAATCATATTTTCATCCTTGTGGTGACGGAGATAAAGTATCACTACCCCATCTTATCCGAAGGGTGTCGTAAGAGGCGACCAACGGAAAAACACGCAGACGATATCACTGTGAGAGAAGGAAAAAGATATTCTTTAAAAAAACCCTGTACCAATCCGTCTGGCCAGCGTGGGAACAGTAGACCAAAGCCTCCCAGCATTGGGAGAGGCCTATGTCCAGCAGTGCACTGCGATAGGCTTAGAAGCAGGTGGGTGATGCCAGAGCAAGGGAATTCGCTTGGAGTTAGTAAATCAAGCTAACTTTATATTGATAGCATTTTTTTTATACCACTTAGGTGGCAGACAAGCACACGGCCCACCTGACGGGAAGTGGTTACCGTGGCCTACCTACCGTCTGTTACGAAATTTATATGTTGGGACAGTAGAGCTATTTACATATGTGGTCACGATAACTGACGGGCGGAGACACGGGCAACAGCTAGCAAAACAAATCAATCAATTAACCTATCGCAGTCCACTGCTGGACTAGCCCACTCCCAACGTTGGAAGGCTTTGGCCTTCTGTTTCCACGCTAAGTAAAACTTAAGTCAACATAAGTCTGGTAAGCAAAACATAAGTCGTTGTTATAAACCATATTTTTACAAGTCCTCAACAAGAAACCTTGTACCAATGACGCATTTTAAACCTCATTTTACGACTGCCGTTAAGACTTATAATAAAAACCATTGTGTTCGCGAACATCGCGTAAAACTGACTATGAAAATATTAAATGATCGCACAAAAGAAACTCGTCCTTTATAGATGGATGGCGGGTAGTAGACGCGAATAAAAGTTTGTATGAGTCAGTTTATGAACGTTGGCATGTATAACTAAGGAATATAAAGTCACGACTAAGTGCGGTAAACGAGACTGGCTGCACGGCTCAATAAATTTAGTATTGAGAAATATCATTACTTGACCAGCAACAAAGCACTACTTTTGTAGTTATTACAGAGGACAATTCAAAAATATATACTTATATACTTCTCTCTCTTTCTTTTGTTTTTAATAATCTATCTATTTTAGTTTAGCCGGTAACTACTAATTACTAATTTTATAACATTACTGTCCATCCCAAGGTTGTCAGGAAGAAATTGCTTAAGCGATATTTCAATTTCAATTTAAATTTTCAATTCATTTATTTCTCAACAAACATAATTCGTGTAGAAATTATAACAGTATAAATACATGGCATGTCAAAAATTTCGATAATAATAAATACATGCAAATCAATAAAAATGTAAAATGTCAACCGTTACTTATGTCATGTTAAAATTGATCAATAAAATAACAATACAATAATCAATTCCAAGTCATGTGATATTATCATTCAAAAACCAATAAAAAAAAATTATTTTAGGAAAATCGATAACCATGTCAATAGTATTATTAGATCTAAAAGTAAATTGAAGGAGGTTTACAAAAAAGTGAAATGTCAATGGTTATGTCACGTTAAAATTCATCAATAAAATACGAAATAAATTAATATTATCAATTCAATAATCAATTTTAAATTATGTATCATTATTATTCAAAACTCATCAATGTCATAATAGCATTTATCTAATAAATATTCTCTTAGCTTTAGCTTAAAAATATTGACACTGGTAATAGTTTTCAGTTCAGTGGGGAGTATATTATATATAAGGCCGCCCGTTGTACATTGAGCTGTATACATGCTACCTACTTGTCCTACTGTAAATCTGTTGGTGTACAATAGGTAGACAAGCACACGGCCCTCCTAATGGAAAAAGGTTACCATGACCCATGAACGTATGCAACACCAGGGGAGTCACATCCGTGCTGCTGACCCTGTAAGAACAAAGATTTTCTATTCCGTCATTGCAGAACACAAAGTCAGGATAAGCCTTTAGTCTTCCCACTGATAGCACAAAAACTCTCCATTGAGCTCTGGGTACCCTACTCACCGCCGGGAACACAACACGAGGTTATTATAGCCGTGGTATTCTGTAGAGTGGAGGTTTTTTCCAAGTCGGACTGCTCAATTGGGACGGTAATACCGCAATGTCCTACCTCCTGGTAAAACCGACAACTATGCAGGTAGAGTCGCTAACAGCTAACAATAAATATTCATAAAAGCATCTCTAGAATTAATCCTTCTCTAGTCTTAGGCACACAATATTAATTATTACTTTGTATCTTTGCAGGTAAGTTCGTCTCCCACTCCATTGTCAGACGCTGCGAGGTCGGTAACTTGTGAAACTTCCACACTATTTACATAATAATTAAAAAGGTAGTTGGACAAAGAATAAGTTTTACCTGTAGCTAAATCCTTGGAGATCAAAATGTGCTCAAAATGAGCTTTATACGAGTAGTACATGTGTTTTGGGTGTCTTTTAATGGGTAGCTCACTGGAGAATTTGTGCTGTCAGTGGGATGACTAAAGGCTTGTCCTGCTTTGTCCTCTACACTGACGGCACCGATACTCTGTGCTTACAGGGTCGGCAGCGCGAGCGTGGCTTCTCTTTCCATCAGGTGGGCCGTGCGCTTGTCTGCCATCTAAGTCGTATAAAAAAAAACATCAATCATTGATTATAAAAAGATGTTCAAAATTCAATTTCGATCTGTCAAAATTCAATTTAATGTCCTTTCAGTTAATACAGAAAACAACATATTTATCTCATATGACCGCTAGAGGGTGTGACAATAGATTTAGTGACACGTTATATAGCCTATAACCAGCGGACGACTAAGATACTTCTAACGATACCTCATTTGTCCAGTTCTAATAAGTAGTTGAGGAGTTATGAGGGAACAGATAAACTTACATACATACATGTCTGCCCTGTCAAAATCCATAACTAAGAAATAACAAGACAGCTACGCATGACGCGCGGGTTCCATCCCCGCTCAGTGCAAATATTTGTATGCATGAAGATGGTTATTAACTATGGAAGTGGATGGCTACAAGGGGGAGGAAGGCCTAAAATGAGGTGAATGGACTGTGTGAATGATGATATGGTTAAGAAGGGAGTGAATATTGAGATGACAGCAACTAGAGATAAATGCAGGAGAGGGCCAGATCGTGAGAGATGGCCCTGGGTCGGCCGGGGTGCGAGGGATATGCCTGTCAACCTCACTTTCGGCAACCAAAACGACCCACAAGCGGCGTGCGTTTTAGTCGGTTCGAGTCCGACATAACCTCTTCCACCGGCTCCGGTGGGGAGGTATCCGTGGGGATTTTGCGCACGTAAAAAAGAAAAGCTAGAGATAAATGGAAAAAGAACACATGTTGCGCCGAACCCAAATAATCTTGGGATAAGGGCAGGAGGACGATGATTATGATGAAGATGGTTATTGGTCTGGTCGTGCCTTAGAGAGCAAGTTAAGCAGTCGGTCCCGGACCAACATCCATGGCAGTCGTTCCAGGTAGTTGAAACCCTGAAAGTTCAACTACTGGTCTAGCTGCAATGCTTCGATATCGTTTTTGGGTTGTGGAGGTCAGGTAGCGATCGCTTCATGGTTCCAAAGTTTTGCCAAATCCACAGTTAGTCTGGTAAAGTGGACCCCAGCCTCCGAAGTGAAAGCTTCAGATGCAACTGGAATTAACGCCAGATGAAGTGGAAGATTGATATTGTGATCGTGAATAATTTAATAACTGCCTCCTTTTTTTATTGAAACTGTCATCGTTTTTCGACATTTAATATGATTTTGACAACCAATAGAATGTCTTTATGTTAGGAGTTAGGACGACTTTCCCTTGGTTAGATATTCTATTTCAATCAATCAATTAGTCCACCGCAGTACACTGCTGGACATAGGCCTCTCCCAATGTGCGCCATTTTCTCCGATCCTCCACCTTCCGCATCCAGTCTGTCCCAGCCACCTTTTTCAGGTCGTCCGTCCATCTGGCTAAGGGGCGTCCTACCTTTCGTTTACCTTCTCGCGGTATCCACTCTAGGACTCGTTTGCTCCTATTCTTTGATATTCTATAAAAAAAAAACAAACCTCCCCATTTATGTACGGTATTCCACCATCACAACTAGCCCTAAACCAACAAAACGAATTAAGTATAATGTTTATTGTAAATATATAATTGCGCGTGATATATTGATGGCAACCCCTTTTCAATCTTATAATGGAGCGGGATAGGGTTACCAGCTTAAAAATTAGGGGACAACGGTAAGGTGAAACCACTTGATAAGTGTACGTTGTTATGGTGAAGTTTATGAAGATATATGTTGGCAAATTTTAATTTGGGAATTTTTTACGCGATCCTTCAAGCTTATATCCTTATTACGCAGAAAATGTAACTATTATTTACTTTCCTTTATTTGTAAACAGTATTACACTATATATATTATATTTTATGAAATTAATTTATTTAATAAACTATAACACAAGTAATAAAGTTAAATCTATATATTTATAAAAGCTACATACCGCCACCGAAGTAGCCTAGTGGTATGGGTAATGGACTGCTGAGATGAGGTATCGGGTTCGATCCCAGGTTTTACCATGGCACACACCAATGACTTTTCGAAGTTATGTGTGTATTTATCACAGGTTTATAAGTGTCCGGTTAATGGCAATAGGCTCGCCACCTATTACATTGGGACCTAAACATAAACTGGTGAAATGTGGGTGCTAACACCTCTGCCTACCCCTTCGGGGATATAGGCGTGATTTTATGTTATGTTATGCCAAATGCCACTCACTGATTTATCATCATACTCAGTGATTGATATCTCAGAAACTATAACACCTACAAGCTTGAAATTTGGCAGGTAGGTTCCTTATAGTGTGTAGACATCCGCTAAGAACGGATTTTACGAAACTCCACCCCTAAGGGGGTGAAACGGGTCCACGCGTACGAAGTCGCAGGCGGCCGCCAGTCTTTTCAAAAATAAATATCTTTAAATTTAATGCCAATTCTCGTAATGAAAATAAAATTCAATTGTATTAGTAGATTACCATTTTTGACATAACATAACATAAACTCACGCCTATATTCCCGAAGGGGAAGGCAGAGGTGCTAGCACCCACATTTCGCCAGTTTATGTCTAGGTCCCAATGTAATAGGTGGCGAGCCTGTTACCATTAACCGGGCACTTATAAACCTGCGATAAATACACACATAACTTCGAAAAGCATCGAAAAGTCATTGGTGTGTGCCATGGTAAAACCTGGGATCGAACCCGAGACCTCGTCTCAGCAGTCCATTACCCATAACCACTAGGCTAGACTAGAGAGAGAGATTAAATATCTTTTCTGTTTACTTTTACCCTATTGAAGAAGCTGTATAAGGACTAGGACAAAAGCAGATGGAAGACTATACGGCCACGTACATCATAAAAATACTAGCTTAAGCAACTCCCGCGAAGCCACGGTTTGGTCGCGCCCGATGCCCATAAGATATTAGGTTGAACTGTTTAATTATAATATGGCAATCGATCCGATCGCGCCGTTTCCGCGTAAGTTGCTCAAGCTATTTATACAAATGTATGATCATAATTCCTTGAACTACTCCTCACTTGCGAAAAGATAAATAAATAAACATTCTACACAGGGCTAAATTAATCTAAGCAGTAGATAGAATAAGCTTGTGTTATAGAATCGGGAATGCGAATAAACATACTTGTATAGTAGATATTTAAACTATCATGGTCACTCACATCAGTATCACAATAAACGGGATATTTAGGGACCATGTTTCATTGTTTTGAGTTTCCGATATTTCGGCCATTCGGCGCTGTTGCAAGCACCATGATCACGGAAGAACTGGAGTAGTGGCGGTGAACAGAGAAAAAGTTTTTTCCTAGGAGTAATTATATCGATCTACCCTCTTTAAATAAATATATTTAAATATCGGAAACTCAAAACAATGAAACATGGTAAATATCCCGTTTATTGTGATACTGATACTTGGATACTGTTTATTTGTAATAATATCATGCAAAGAAACACTCAGACAAATGCAAATATACAGAATATATATGTACCTATCGGCTCAGGTCTCAACGACGGCGCCTCAGTGGTAATCATCAACTTTACACACTCGTGCCATAATATAGTTACTATTTTATTATCGTTTTCTTCTCATGTGTGTTGAAAAACGTTGTTCTCAATTCCTCCATCTACTCTTAGTTTCAGCACCATCCATACAACCCATACTAAAGCACAACCCATACATCCCACTACTAAGGAATCTCCTTAGTAGTGGGAAGAATGGGTTCATTTTTATTTTATCCAGTACTTTCCCGTTCGTTCCCACTAAACATGATTCGTTTGATAGGGTTACAATATTAAAATTTAGGGTGGCAATGAAAATTTAAACCGCACGCGTCTGATTTGTTTAATTTTAACTCAGACTTGTTAAGTGGATACAGGATTTAAAAAAAAAATATGAATCGCAAAAGAAGGGGCTCTTAATTACTTGAATTATTTTTAGTTGGTGAAATGTGAATATATCTCTTAAACATAACATTAACTTACTACCCCCGTAGGGGTAGGCAGAGGTGCTAGCACTCACATTTCGCCAGTTTATGTTTAGGTCCCAATGTAATAGGTGGCGAGCGATAACACACATAACTTCGAAAAGCATCGAAAAGTCATTGGTGTGTGCCATGGTAAAACCTGGGATCGAACCCGAGATCTCGTCTTAGCAGTCGATTACCCATAAAGTTAGGCTACCGCGGCTTTTTCTCTTAAACTCACATTTTAGTCAACTTCAAAATGGAGGTAGGTTTGCAAATCGTTTTTTTTTTAACTTCTGTTATTCTCTGGATTTGCTGCCGGACCTTTTGTTAGCTAACTGAAATAAATGTCACTAATCTTGATATATCACACTTCTAAACAATATTAACACATGCCTAACGTACAAAAAATGTAATTACTAAGCAATAAATTTGATTGGAATTTAAATAAGTGGCCTAAAGTGCTGTGACAAAATTGATTACGCTCGTTTTCGATACAGGCCGAACGTGTGACGTACTCATAACACATTCATTCATCATAACCTAACGGTTCCCTTTACACCATTTTGATAGTGGTGGGATAGTATCGATGTTTTATTACGGTATCGATTTTCTTTTGGGAGTATTGTGTTTTGTAAATAATGTTTGGTGACGGAGAAACAATACAAGTATCATCTGACGGGTGTCGTTCTTACGACACCCGTACTAACGGAAAAATACGCTGACGACATCACTGCGAAAGAAGGAAAACTCGAAAGGGTCTCATACCAATCTGTCTGGCCAGTGTGGAAACAGTAGGCAAAAAGCCTCTCCACATTGGGAGGCTTATGTTCAGCAGTGGACTACGATCGGCGTTTTTCAATCAATAGATAAAAAAAAGCTTATGAATTGTAATAATGTTTAATTTAAGCTTTCTTAATTCTACACCACACCTTACAATTTACTAGGGTTGTCCCACCAAGATATTCGGGCCCTGAAAATCTTGGTGAGACTTCGAATACTTATATGTAGTCACACATAGGCAAGGCCTCTCAATGTACATTAATTTTTATTTTGAATTGTGCGAAAATAATAATCACCCACGGATACCCCTCTCGCCAGAGCTGGTGAGGGAGGTAATGTCGGTCTTCGACCGACTAAAACGCACGCCGTCAATAGCATACTGTAAATCTATTGGTGTACAATAAAGAATTCTCTATCTATCACCTCTTCAAAACGGGCCGCGTGGTTCCCGGCAGAGTACAATTTGGACCTCCCCATCTCTTCCCATGCGGTGTCATTCAAGGCGACTAAGGGCTGATTGACATCAGACAGGTATATACAGCCCAGACTCAGCATCAGATGCATTGCTCGCGTTAACAATAGTGCCCGGAAAACGGCAATAGGTTCACCCCCTATTACGTGGGACTAAATACAATGATTGGTGAAATGTAGGTGTTAATTCACCTCTGTGTAACCCTCCGGGGATAAAGGTGTGATTATATGTATGTTCAAAACATAATTATGCCCGCAATTTATTAATTTTCAAATAATGTGACGAAATGTGGGTGCTAGCTCCTCTACCTACCCCTTCAGGGATATATGTGTGTGTTTATGTTATGTTTTATAAGAATTTGCTGGAATTTTTGATAATTATGGTTACTTACACTACTGAGTGATGATATGATATTTAGCTAAAAGTTCGATAAACGGGCCATTCAATACAAAACGAATTTTAAAATTCGAAATTAGTTCCTGAGATTAGCGCGTTCAGTCAAATAAACAAACAAATAAAATCTTCAGCTTTATAAAATTCTTTTTATTTTTTTTATTTTATTTGAGACAAAAAAAAACAGTTATGCGTTACAATAAAATCTTAAAAACCAGACATACAAAATAAAAACACACAACCCACACTATTGTCCACTAATTTATAATACAGGTTCCCGTGTTCCAGACAGACAGATCCACCGACTAATACTAAACTCCAAAAAACGTTTACAAGTTCTAAATTATCTCATATCACGAGCACACCTCGCTAACATAAAAACTTAATTCACAATCTTGTTTAACTTACATGTTTCATATTTACCCAAGAGTTGAAATAACAGCGAGTGTACCGAGAGAGAGAAACTCTCCTATTTTGACAAAAGCGGTTGCCTACAATAATAAAAAAGTTTACGTTTAATTATTCCTTGTAATGTATTTTGACTTGCGAAAGTTGTGAAAGAATTTGTTTGCTCTCGTTATGGAAGAACAATATTATGAAAGTTGAGCGTGATTTGATTTCGACGTTGGAATTTTGGTTTATGATAAGAGTGGATGGAATATTTTGTTGTGGTTTATTCGCCCACATAGCAGTAGTTGGAATGTAGAATAATAGCAGCTAAAAACATTTTGAAACTATCATACTATGTAGGAGGTAGGACCCAAAAGTATTCCCGTCTCAATTGAGCAGTCCGACTGGCGAAATACCTCCGCCCTACAGAATACCACGGCTATAATAACCTCGTGTTGTGTTCCCGGCGGTGAGTAGGGTAGCTAGACCTCACTGAATAGTTTTTGTGCTGTCAGTGGGAAGACCAAAGGCTTGTCCTGCATTGTCCTCTAAACTGACGGCACAAAACCTCTGTGCCATCTACACTGACTGCACAGTAACTCTCAGTTCTTACAGGGTGGTCGGCAGCACGAGTGTGACTCCTCTGATGTTCTGCACGCCCATAGGCCACGGTAACCACTTTCCATCATGTGAGCCGTATGTTTGTCTGCCACCTAAGTTCTATAAAAAGGTCTATATAATACAATTTAATGTTGCTAAACGTGCCTATAACTCGAGAACGGTTCGTCCGATTTCGATCAAATTTTTTCACATATGTTCTAAAAGTTCCATGGTAGGTTTAAAAAAGCTAGTTTCTATACATAATACTGGCTGATACCCGCGGCTCCGTTGGTCATATCTCCAATTCTATTCCGAACTATTGCGATCAAACATTCGCTAGATTTGTCTTAACCAAGACTTTTGCACTTTTGCCTGGTTCCCGGCAGAGTAGAATTTGAACCACCCCATCTCTTCCCATGCGGTATCATACAAGGCGACTAAGGGATAGGGCTGTTTAACATCAGACATATACACAGCACAGACTCAGCCTCAAATGCATGGCTTGAGTCAATAATAGGACCCGAAAGACGGCAAGAGGCTCACCCCCTATTACGTGTGACCGAATTCAATGATTGGTGAAATGTGGGTGTTAATTCACTTCTGCCTAACCCTCCGGGGATATAGGCGTGATTACATGTATGTATGTATGCACAATCCGCTCAGTAGTTTTTGCGTCCAACGCGAACAACAGATTGTTTTTAATCAGATTCTTTAACAAAACCCTTGTTTTTTAGTATCCGGTAAAAAAAGGTAATGTATCTAAGTATGTAATATGTAATTTACCCGCATTATAGAACCCATAACATAAACCAATTAAGCTATGCTTACCTTGCAGCTAGAAAGCGTTTTGAATACAGATTTATTTTTTAATACAGATTTATTTTTTAATAGATACCGCTAAATATAAATATTATAATATTAATGGCCGTTAAGCAAACAAGTCGTAAATTGGAGTGGAGTACCCAAATATTTTCACTATGCCCAAAATAGCAGATGGGGTGTGTCAATCTAATCTACTCAAAAAGGTACAAAATTTCCCATCAAAAACTCCCAACTAACTCCGATTAAAAAGAAATTAAAAAAAGAAATGTCCAACGCAATCTTCCAATCTACCCTAAAACAATTAGGAAATGACGTCACATATCAATCAGCCTATCGTCCGATCTCATTCTATCGATAAAAGTACAACTCTAGCGGTCTCATTGTAATAGGCGTTTTGTTTACAATACCAACTGAAGGGGACTCGTGCCGCGCTCGCAGAAGTACGACTTAAATCACGCTTCAGTTGATAAAATAAAATAAACTTTAATGCCAATGTCACACAGGTTATATTCGTTTGAAGAACTTTGATGTGAACTTATTTCACATTACGTAAAGTCGTAAGTGACATGAAGTTGTGATGTGAAATGTGCTCTGTGTAATGGTATTACAGTTGTTATTTTTATGTGTTATTTTCGGTGCATAGTTGGGTTGTCTCGTATTGGTGTTAGAAATCGATAACGCAAAATTGAGTTTCCGTCACCTTCTTGTTGTGTTTAGTTTTTTTTTGTGAACCGTGTACGACTTAGGAGATTGTTTTTTTTAGTTTTGTAAAAATAGTTAATAGGTAAGAGTAGCAAACGAATGAATAGATACTTGCCATAAAAAAAATTCATCCCTTTTTCATATCAATTACTCCATTCGGTTAGGTAGTTAAGTAAAGATAAACAATCTAGTAGTGACTTTTTATATTAAACACATATTAAACTAATAAACTAGGCTAACAAACTGACTGACGTTGACACTTACAGTGGGGCTGGTCCATAGCTTAAAAATCGCGCTGCGGGCTATGGAACGAGCTATGCTTGGAGTTTCTCTGAAGGATAGAATTCGGAACGAGGTTATCCGACAGAGAACTAAAGTTACCGACATAGGTCACAGAATAAGCAAGGCTGGCCACGTTTGTCGAAGGACCGATGGCCGTTGGAGCAAACGAGTCCTAGAGTGGAGACCGCGAGAAGGTAAACGAAAGGTAGGACGACGCCCCCTAGCCAGATGGACGGTCGACCTGAAAAAGGTGGCTGGGACAGACTGGAGGCGGAAGGCGGAGGATCGGAGAAAATGGCGCTCATTGGGAGAGGCCTATATCCAGCAGTGGACTGTAGTGGGCTAATTGATTGATTTATTGAACTAACTGACTATAATATTAGTATCTATACTAATATTATAAAGCTGCAGAGTTTGTTTGTTTGTTTGTTTGAACGCGCTAATCTCTGGAACTACTGGTCCGATTTGAATGATTCTTTCAGTGTTGCGTAGTCCATTTATCGAGGAAGGTTTTTGGCTATATATCATCACGCTACCACTTAAGGGAGCGGAGCATTGATAATAAATGTTAACAAATCCGGCAATATTTCATACATATTTTGAAGACTAAAACATACGGGCTCAAAGGGATATGAAGCTTCAAAATATACCCCGGGCGAAGCTGGGGTGGGTCAGCTAGTTTAAAATAAGTTTCTAAACAGAACAATATTAATAAACTGAGTTTTTAAAGCTGTACTAATATTATGAAGCTGAAGAGTTTGTTTGTTTGTTTGAACGTGCTAATCTCAGAAACTACTAGTTCAAATTGAAAAAATCTTTTTGTGTTGAATAGTCGGTTTATCGATAAAGCTTTTAGGCTTTATACCATCACGCTATTTCTTAAGGGAGCTGAGCAGTGATCATAAATGTCAACAAATCCGGCAGTTTTGCATATTCATTTTTTATTTCCTACCTTAATCTATCTGATAATCTTTGTTACCTGTTGTCTCCTTAATAATTAATATACATCTACTGTGGTTTTTCGAAATGACTACGTTTGACAAAATGAACTGAAGCTCTTCAAGATCACTCGTGAACCTTCTAATACCCATAAGGTACCAGGATCAGCAGCACGAGCGTTCCGTTGCACACGTCCATTGGCCAAAGTAACCACTTACCATCAGGTGGGCCGTCTGCTCGTCTATCACCGAATACATAGATGTAATAAGATTAGATATAGACCATAAAAACGGTAACAAACATCAAATTCTGTATGAATGTTGAGGGGGGAACAGGGGGGAGTTGTTCCAATACAGCCGGTTAGCGCCGCACGCCAATTTCAGACTCGATTTAACTACTGCACAGAGTAGCTTGTTGTAGAGGCAGCGGTTTTTGTTACACGACTGTGCATAAAAAGGAGTGTAAGGTTTTGAGGTGTATTGGAAAGAAAGAAAGAAAAATGCGTTAATTTTGCATAACTGCAGCATTACACAGTTAATTTACAATACTGTACCATATACGCTAAAAAATATTCACGGCAACACTGGAGAACGCGAGTGTAGGCATTGTTAGTCAACTTTTTTTTTACCACAGGTTGCAGTCACGCACACGGTCCACCTGATGGGAAGTGGTTACCGTGGCCTATCGACGTATGTAACACCAGAGGCGTTACACTCGCGCTGCCGACCATGAACTAACCTTCTGATGCCCCTCTTAAAGAACCCCATATTACAATCTGAGGCACTTGAGAAAACCTCAGCAGGGAGGTCATTCCACAGCTTCAGTGCGCGTGGGATCAAATTTACGTTTTAGGCTGTATAGTATAGGATACGGTAATATGACTACCACACCTGATGAAGATGAGATGTAACCAAAGTCTCGTGAAAGAGGGTCACCATTACAGACGACAGAAACAATGTTAAAATGGTGACTCTCAGCGATCCTCGGCTTGACGGCCTCATCAGATGCTTTTTTATGCCTCACTGAAAGGACACGGAACTGTAGGACTTCTACATATTTAATAATACTCTCATGTGGAAGTATTAATTCTCTAGTAGTCTAGAAGATACAGACTTTTTTTTATATGGGACACGTCAATTAGACTTCGTCTCGCTTGACGATAAACTGAAGACGAAGTCTCAAAAAAAAGGATCACCATTACATACATATAGGTACCATATTACAATGGTGACACTCAGCTTGACGACCTCATCATATGCCTTTTCATGCCCCGCTTAAAGGATCCGGGACTGTAGGAAGAAGGAAATATGTGAGCTGGTAATAAATTACAGACCTTAATGGTGCGACAAAGGAAAGAATTTCTGCAGGTTAATGCTGGCGTGCCCCAGGGGTCCGTCTTATCACCCACTCTCTTTCTTCTGCATATCAACGACATGCTGTCTACCGGCAATGTTCATTGTTATGCAGACGATAGCACTTTGCATGGGAGTTATCATGGACATTCTGCGGCCAAGCAGTCGGATATCGCGGAGAAAAGGCAGCTTCTTGTCACTGAGCTTGACGGGATCCTGAATCACATTTCTCAATGGGGCTCTGAGAACCTGGTTGAGTTCAATGCCAAGAAGACGCAGGCATGTGCGTTTACAGCAAAATTATCTTCTTTCCTTCCCCTCCCCACTCTTCAGAGCACGCCACTGCCACTGCAGGACAATCTCAATATCCTAGGTATGGATGTTCGCTGCAACCTGAATAACAAAAACTACATCGAAAGTATCATCAAAACAGCCTCACGAAAACTCGGAGTCCTGAACAGAGTGAGACGGTTTTTCACGCCGGAGCAGCGGTGTCTTCTATACAAGACACAAATTCGCTCCTGTGTGGAGTACTGCTCGCATCTCTGGGATGGTTCAGCAAAGTACTTACTAGATGCTCTCGACAGGTTGCAGCGACGTGCGGTCCGCATCATTGGGAATCCCGAGATCACGAGCACCCTAGAACCTTTACAGCTGCGTAGAGATGTTGCGTCCATGGCTGTATTTTACCGTTTGTACCATGGGGAGTGTTCTGATGAGCTCTTCCAATTAGTCCCACCCTCCCCTTTCCTACACAGGACAACGCGTGCAGGTCTTAGATGTCATCCGCACACGGTGCAAAACATCCGATCAAGAACCAAGCGGTTCGGAGACTCTTTCCTCTGTCGCACCATTAAGGCCTGGAATTCATTACCAGCTCACGTGTTTCCTTCTTCCTACAGTCCCGGGTCCTTTAAGCGGGGCGTGAAAAAGCATATGATGAGGCCGTCAAGCTGAGTGTCGCCATTGTCACACGGTATGTGTGAGTAATGGTGACCCTCTTTTCTGGGACTTTGCCTTCAGCTTACCATCAGGCTAGGCGAAGTCCAATTGACGTGTCCTATATAAAAAAAAAAAAAAAAAAAAAGAATCGCCGAACCGCTTGATAGATAATTATTAATTGTACACCAACAGATTTACAGTAGGACAAGTAGGTAGCATGTATACAGTTCAATGTACAATGGGAGGCCTTATCGCTGAAAGGTATTCTTCCAGGCAACCTTGGTCTTTGTTTTGCAGAAGTATTCATTCAATGAATAAGTCGTTCTATTTTCACTCACTCCACGAGATGCATATAGAAATGATACATTCAAACTGGTATTTAACCAATATTGCACAAGATGAGTAAACAAAAATATTACTCACTACTAACTACCGCAAGATGTGGTCGCCATTCGCGAAGTAACCTAATTTCGAATAGTTTGCGTGAGCCTAGTCAAGCAACTTGCTTGGTAAAATAAATAAACCATTGGATTACTGTGCACCGATGTTACTTAAATAAGATTACTTACTGTAACAAGATTTGTCTGATTGAGTAAAAATAATAATTATTTTTTAACATCAGACAAATATATACAACCCAGACTCAGCCTCAGATGCGTAGCTCTAGTTAACTATAGTATCCGGAATATGGCAACAGGCTCACCCCCTATTACATGGGACCGAATACAGTTATTGATGAAATGTGGATGTTAATTCACTTCTGTCTAATCCTCTGGGGATAAAGGCGTGATTATATGTATCTTTCTTCTAATTTTCGAGTACAAAACATAACATAAACTCACGCCTATATCTCCGAAGGGGTAGGCAGAGGTTCTAGCACCCACATTTCGACAGTTTATGTTTAGGTCCCAATGTAATAGGTGGCGAGCCTATTGTCATTTACCGGGCACTTATAACGACGAGTATAAAACACTAGCACCGCGCTGCGGTTTCACCCGCGTAAATCCTGATCCCATGGGAATATCGGGATAAAAATAGCCTACGTTACTCACGAAGAATGTAGCTTTCTAATGAAAAAAGAATTATTAAAATCGGTCCAGTACTTTTTGAGTTTATTCGTTACATCCAAAAATACAAATCTTTCCTCTTTATTATATATTATTTTATTATATTATTTTATTAGTATAGATAGATAGATAGGATAGATAGATAGAGTATAGAATATATTAGTATAGATTATATCGTTAATGCCAGTGGAGTCCTGGATCCTCTTTTTCCAATGCTTATCTTTCAATATTTACCGTGATACTGAATGCCATCTGTCCTCCACAACCCATTGGCAATATCGAAGACCAGTTTTTTGGACATTTTTGGGCTCCAAAAGACTGTAAAGACTGCTATAGATGTTAATATTACAACTGGGACCGACGACGACGGCTTAACGTGCTCTCGAAGGCACGACCAGGATAATTAATATAAATAGCATTTATACATACAAATATTGACTAAGCGGTATTAAACCCGCGTTGTCTGCGTCACAGTTGAATCGCAAAACGTCTTGAAAAATCTTTAATGAATAAAGGTTTTAATAAAGTAGATGAGTATTTTGATGATGTAAATGCATGGTCAACATAAGTCTCTTGCTTGCTCGCACAACATAAATTGTAAACTAAAGCAAATTTTAAAAAGAAAGATAACATACTTAGTCTGGCCATAAATACTGTTACAATTAAAATAAGAAAGATATTACATTTGAATTTGGAATCTGTCATTTTTATACGATTGTTCATTGTGTTTTCTAATTTTGGCGCCAATACATTGTACAATATTTTGCTATATTAAAATGGAGTGGGGTGATAAAGAACACTGTAAAAGTAATAAATATTATTTGCAATAAAAAAAATGATTTTTCTTAGTAACAATATTTATGGCTAGACTAGGTAGTTCTAATATAGTTCCCTGAGTTTCTTCCTGATATCATTTTCCAATGGTTTATTTTTACATTATTTAATATTTCACGTTGTGTTCTTTATATGCCTATACTGAATAAATGAAATTGATTCTTATCTTACCGTAAATATGCTATGAGATTTTCAAAGTTGTTAACTACTAGACTTTATCGTGTCAGGTTACTTGTGATATCGTACGAATATTCGCACGAACATACGTTTCGGGGAACCCGTTGACGTCACTAGAGACTGCATAGAGCTTGCCACCAAGAGGTAAATAAATTCAGTCGCCAAAATATTTAGGTGGCAGATTCACTATTTTGATGACAAATTATATTATTTTTCGGTTATGACTGCTGTCTGACCTCGTAATCTTAAGATAATTTTTTATGTTACAAACAGACTATTCAAGTTTTACCCGATTACGGCAAAGCCAATAATATTAATTTATATAGATAACATGTATTTTTTTTAATATATAGAACACGTCAATTAGACTTCGCTTTGCCTGATGGTAAGCTGAAGGCAAAGTCTCAGTAAAGAGGGTCACCATTACCTACACATACCGTGACAATGGTGACACTCAGCTTGACGGTATCATCAAATGCTTTTTCACGCCCCGCTTAAAGGACCCGGGACTGTAGGAAGAGGGAAACACGTGAGCTAGTAATGAATTCCAGGTCTTAATGGTGCGACAGAGGAAAGAGTTACCGAATCGTTCCGACTAGCAGTTCTAAGAAATGAATTAATTAATGAACTAATTAACATGGCACCTAACTCGAAAGCAACCCTCCTCTCGCCACTCTCGTCCTCCGAGACCAGCAGCATTCGCAACACTGTGACCGTTGCACGTTTGCCTTAGTTTGAGTTTCGTAGTTATTGGTTATCGGATTTTATGTGAGACTAGCTGACCCACCCCAGCTTCACCCGGGGTATATTTTGAAGCTTCATATCCCTTTGAGTCCGTATGTTTTAGTCTTCAACATATGTATGAAAAATTGCCGGATTTGTTAACATTTATAATCAATGCTCCGCTCCCTTATGTAGTAGCGTGATGATATATAGCCTAAAACCTTCCTCGATAAATGGACTACCCAACACTGAAAGAATCATTCAAATCGGACCAGTAGTTCCAGAGATTAGCGCGTTCAAACAAACAAACTCTGCAGCTTATAATATTATATATTAGTATAGATTTGTTATTGTTACGTTTAAGAAGCCAGGTGCCATGTTAAATCGCAAGAGTTATAGTTTCTGAATTCGCATAATACTCTGTGCGACAGACAGAATGAAAGAGTTGGTTTAATTTTTACAAAAAAATGAAAAAAAAAAGCAACTCGCCGCGGTTGATGACCCTTTGTTCCCGGCGTAATGTTCCTATGGGCGGCAGACGGTGAGCGTGCCTAGTGTTCCTACACACTCATACGTACAGACATACCTACGCGCATATTCTGTTACAGAGTAGACAAGTTAAAGGTATATAAAACTGTCTTATGGTTTTACCCGACTGCTAAGAAAGATTATGGTTTTTTTCGCGCGATCTTGTATGTACCTATGTTTGTAATATTATTTATTACCTCATTTCTTCCAAACTAGGGGACGGATTTCTTCAGCTAATATATAGTTAGATTTGTGAAGGTAAGCCAAGTGTTCTTAGATAGGTGACGCGATAAAAAAAAAACTAACATGGCTGCTGTAATACGCTATAGTTTAATAGGAAAAGAAACCAAATAAATTGTATAAATTTTTTATTTTTTATACCACTTAGTTGGCAGACAAGCACACGGCCCACCTGATGGGAAGCGGTTACCGTGGCCTATGGACGTATGCAACAAGAGGGGTGTCACACTCGCGCTGCCGACCATGAAGAAACCTTCTGATGCCCCTCTTGAAGAACCCCATATTGTAGGTGCTTGAGAAAACCGCAGCATGGAGATCATTCCACAGCTTGAGTGTGCGTGGGATGAAGTTTCTTTCATACCGCACAGTGCGCACCGTCCCAGGTCGCAATGTGTGAGGATGAATTCCCTGCCTATGGCGAGGGGTGCGATGATAGAATGTAGCAATATGGGTATCAAATAGGGCTTATAACGAGGACTTCAAAATGGTATATCATGACCCCATGTTAATTTACAAATATAAATTATTAAAAACAGTTAATACTTTTTTTTTATACCACGGTAGACAAGCACACGGCCCACCTGATGGAAAGTGGTTACCGTGGCCTATGGATGTTTGTAACACCAGAGGAGTCACAGTCGCGCTGCCAACCCTGTAAGTACAGAGTTTCTGTGCCGTCAGTGTAGAAGACAAAGCAGGACAAGCTTTTAGTCTTCCCACTGACAGCACAAATTCTCCAGTGAGCTCTGGCTACCCTACTCACCACTGGCAACACACCATGAAGTTATTATAGCAGCGGTATTCTGTAGGGCGGAGGTACTTCCCCAGTCGGACTGCTCAATTGGGCGGAAATAACGCCGTGTCCTACCTCCTTACAATTGATACTGAAAAGATCGAAACATTTTTGATAGCAGGCGGTAGCCATTAATTTTCTTTTCGTTTATGACTGGCAAATAGGTATCGCTTGCTGCTAACCTCACCTCCGGAACCAACAGCGACCCACAGACGTCGTGCGTTTTATTTATTTATTTATTTATTTATACTTTATGCACGATGTACATTGGCGGACTTAATGCCGTAGGCATTCTCTGCCAGTCTACCATAGGGTGATGCAGAGCTAGTACGAGGTAGGCGCATATTGACAAGAGATGCGTTTGGTTCTATAAGGACTATAGATTAATTATATATAGGTTCTTAAACATAAACAGTACTTATACCTACTTATCATACTAGTCAGAATAGTTCAGAATAGTTATACATATACATAAAAGATATACACATTATAACATAAATATAATACATAAATATAGATATCCATATCAATATGAGTAGAAATATCATTATCGTTGAGACGATGATTCTGCCAATTCCGTAGTGATCAATTGTCGTACCCTAGACTTAAACACATTGCGGCTCGTGCTCTTCCTGATCTCTAGAGGAAGTGCGTTCCATAGGCGAACAGTCTCAACGAAGAAAGAGGAGCCTAAAAAGTTTGTTCTATGTTTGTTCTATTTTAGTCGGTTTGACTTCGATATAAACTCTCCCTCCTTCTCCGGCGGGGAGGGATATTCGTAGATTTTTCTCACATTAAAAAAACGTCTTATCCGAATCTTGCAATACGTTCGGAGCTCGGCATCAGCTCGTCTGCTCTTGATTTTCCTCATCTTGACTTTTACGGGAGTGACTGTCGCCTGACCTTCCAATCCCTTGCAGGGAGGCCATTGCAAATCTCATCTGTTAATCAACAAATGTACCGACTCACAGGTGAGGCTGAATTTTGTCCCTAAGGTCTACAGTTTCCTTATTACTAACATGGTTTAGCACCACTTTCTCTTGATTTTTAGGGTTCTGTACCTCAAAACTAAAAAATCTAGAGCCCTTATAGAATCACTTCGTTGTTCGTCTGTCTGTCTGTCAATACCTTTTTCTCAGGAATGCGTGGGTATCAAGTTGAAAATCATGCGTCTTGAAACTGTGCAAAAAACAATCTTTGTAAGTGAACGCATTCAAAATATATCACAGTTTATGTAGCTTAAGTTACGGAACTTTCGGTGCGTGAGTCCGACTCGCACTTGACCGGTTTTTTTATACAGGAAACGCCAATTTGACTTCACCTCACCTGATGGTAAGCTAAAGGCAAAGTCTACGCAAAGATGGTCACCATTACAGACACGTAGAATGTTACAATGGTGACACTCAGCTTGGCGGCCTCATGAGATGCTTTTTCACGCCCCGCTTAAAGTAAAAGAATTTATATTGAAACCATAACTCCGTCATATCAAGAATCCTTCAAAAGTTAACACACGAAGCTGTATAAATGAAAAACTTCCATATAATATTTCAGCCACCAACCACCAAGCACCCAATAATGTGCGAGCTACAATAACACCACCGCACACGCTCATATGACCATTAATTCATGCAGGACAAATAGGTTTACAAAATTGGGTTTTTGACTGACATTTACTAAACGTCAAAACGGTACATTAAAAGGAAACTTGTATGAAATAATTTATTGTGACGTTATAATATTTCACATACATACATATAATAACGCCTTTATCCCCGGAGGGTTAGGTAGAATTAACACCCACATTTCACCATCATTGTATTCGGTCCCGGCAGGTATCGGCACTATTGTCGCCTCGAGCCATGCATCTCTGGCTGAGTCTGGGCTGTATATACGTGGGGCGCACTATAAGTTTCCGGAATGAATATGAAAAAATACTATTAAAGGTACAAAAATAATTTATTGTTTTTCAAAATAATCTCCCTTGGCGTCTATGCACTTTTTCATTCGATCAAACCAGTTTTGAAAACTTTTGTGCCACTCCTCTGTGGTGACCTCTGAAACGTGTTTTTCATACTCCTCGACAGCCTCTTCTGGTGACGAAAATCGTTGGCCGCGTAATTGGTTCTCAATTTTTGGGAACAGATAAAAGTCACAAGGTGCCAGGTCGGGACTGTATGCAGGATGACTCATGAGTTCTACATTTTTCGCCTTCAAAAACTCGTTTGTCTGTCTGGCCGTGTGAGAACTAGCATTGTCGTGGTGCAGGTTGATACGGCGTTTACGGTTATTTTTACGGAGTTCGTCAATAACTTCCGGCAAACAAATGGTCGTGTACCAGTCACTATTCACAGTACGACGATTTTCTAAAGCAACAGTAGCCACGTGTCCAGTTTTATTAAAAAAAGAAGCAATCATCCGCTTAGATGCACTTTTCACGCGCGCCACTTTGGTTGGTTTCGGCTCATCTTGAAAGACCCATACGCTCGATTGCTGCTTTGTTTTGGGATCGTAGCAATAAATCCATGTTTCGTCACCTGTTACTATGTCCCACACCAAATTTGACGCACCTTCGTTGAATCTGGTAAGCATGGCACTGCACCAAGTGACGCGGTCCGTTTTTTGATCCTCGGTCAAGTTATGTGGGATCCACCGCGAGCACAGCTTTCTCACACCCAAATGTTTGTGTAGGATGGATTGTATTTGACTCATGCCTATTTCTAAGGATGCGCGAATTTCATGGTAGGTCACATGCCTGTCTGTTTCAATCATACGGCGCACAGCATCGATGTTTTTGTTGGTCACAGCGGTGGACGGCCGACCATCGCGAGATTCGTCACTGAGATTGATACGACCACGCTTGAATTCTGCAAACCAGCTATAAACAGTCGTCTTGCATGGAGCTTCATCGCCAAAAGCTGTTTCAAGCCGAGCGATGCTCTGTTGAGCCGTCAAATTACACTTAAAATCGTAGAAAATCATACTACGAAAATTTTCCCGAGTTAAATCCATGTTGATGCAGACACACAATTTTTTAAATGGCGCCACAAGGTAAAAACAAAAGACAGTCAGATGAAACAAACTGTGTTCTACAGCCAAAGAGTTCTATTTTCAAATGTTGTAATAAATTTTTAAATATTGTTTATGTAAGTGGCCAGTTCCGGAAACTTTTAGTGTAACCTATGTATCTGTCTGATGTTAAACAGTCTTATCCCTTAGTCGCCTTGTACGACATCGCATGGGAAGACATGGGGTGGTCCAAATTCTACTCGGCCGGAAACCATATTGTACACTAATAGATTACAGTAGAACTTATAGATAGCATGCATACAGTTTGACGGCCTTATCGCTGGACACGATTTCATCCAGGCAACCTTCACACACAGTCAAATTAGTTGCTTTTTGCTAATTTTTTTATACCACTTAAGTGGCAAACAAGTACACGGCCCATTTCATGGAAAGTGGTTACCGTGGCCTATGGACATGTGCAAAACCAATGGAGTCACACTCGCGCTGCCAACCCTGTGAGCACAGAGAGTTTTTGTGCCGTCTGAGGAAAGTGGGTCACTATTATAGACAGCAACAATTTTACAATGGTAGCTCTAAGCTTGACGGCCTCACCAGATGCTTTTTCATGCCTCACATAACCTTAAAGGAAAGTTATATTCTATACTTTTCATGTTGTTTTTTTTTGGGAAAATGAGACAATAGCTTTACCTCCTGCTCTTTTCGGCGAAACCTAATAAAAGGGACAGTCCCATTCAAATCAGGACGTGTGGTCACATTGTTTTTTTTTTTTGACAAAATGGGACAATTACTCTGCCTCCTGCTCTTTTCGGCGAAACCTAATAAAAGGGACAGTCCCATTCAAATCGGGACGTGTGGTCACATTGTTTTTTGGGAAAATGGGACAATTACTGTACCTCCTGCTCTTTTCGGCGAAACCTAATAAAAGGGACAGTCCCATTCAAATCAAGACGTGTGGTCACATCACTCAACATTCGTGGAAACAATCAAAAGTTGTGCTATCGCTATTCAAATGTCGTCCAACTTCGTTCATCATTACCGTCCACGTGACCAGCCGCCATTGTTTGTGTTATGGGAACGCATGATTTGTATACATCAATAGCCAACACAGGCATCGCCTGGTAAAGTTCAGGGAAGCTCGCTCCAAAACTTGCCGTCTTAATCAATCAACTAGCCCACTATACAAATATACTAAATAGAGAAAAAGAGGGATTGCAACTTTAGGCATCGAAAAAATCCTCCCCATTGATTTCTCCTGGTACCGTGTCCAAAAGACGGGAGGCATTACCCCGCTGAATGGCGATGCCAATTCTTTGAGCGAGGTAAAGGCCAGCCTATGGTCACGGGAAGAGTCGATTAGTCGCTTTGCTATTTCTTCGAATAGCGCGCGCGCGCTTGGACTTCACAGACCCATCGTTTCTACTCATACATACATAAACTCACACCTATATCCCCGAAGGGGAATTCAGAGGTGCTAGCACCCACATTTCGCCAGTTTATGTTTAGGTCCCAATGTAATAGGTGGCGAGCCTATTACCATTAACCGGGCACTTATAAAAACCTGCGATAAATACACAAATAACTTCGTAAAGCCTCGAAAAGTCATTGGTGTGTGCCATGGTAAAACCTGGGATCGAACCCGAGACCTCGTCACAGGAGTCCATTACCCATACTACTAGGCTACAGCGGTTCCTCCAAACGGCTCAAAAATAGAATTATTAGTTAAAATGGTGGATTTTCGCCGTTTGAGAGTATCCGCTGATGCACTAGGCCTTTCCCAATGTTGAGAGACTTTAGCCTACTGTTTTCAAGCTGACCAAACGGGTTGGTACAGGGTTTTATAAGATGGGGTGGCCCAATTCTGCTTTACCAGGAACCAACACGACTTTTCATCTGGAATGATCTTTTAAAGAATGGCAAATCAAAACAAATCCTAGGTGCTAGTACACACGCCCTTTTCCACGGAAGGATAGGCAGAGGTAAATTAACACCCACACTTCACCAATCATTGAATTCGGTCACACGTAATAGGGGGTGAGCCCAATGCCGTCTTAGGGGCACTGCTGTTGACTCAAGCAATGAGTCTGGGCTGTATATATCTGTCTGATTTTAATCTGCCCTTTCCCGTAGTTGCCTTTAACGACGCATGGGAAGAGATGGGATGGTCCAAATTCTACTACACCGGGAATGCGCTAGTAATACATATTATTTAATCTTTAGACCTTGATATTCAATGGTTCAGAACTCCGATAATAAATTAATCGTTACTACGTGATTCGATTCATTAATCGACCATTTAGTCGATAAATCGATCTGTCTTATCGTTATCTCAACACCGTACCTCAGTAGATCTCTCCGATTGTACAGGGAGGCTGCGAACATCCTTTCGGCGAGTTATCTCCGACCCTATCTGTGGTCTGTTATCTGCAGATAAGAGAGCAAGGGCTCTGTGAAGATTATTGCACCTTAGAGCTGTAGTTATCTTAACGGAGATTTAGATTATTACACACTGTTTGAGGCTTTTAGGAAAGCCGTTTTTTTTTTAAATTTAATAAAATCCGGCCAAGTACGAGTCGGATTTATGCACTATGGGTTCTGTACCATTATATAGCTCAATTTATAATCACGTTTGTTGTATGCTCACTGGAGAGTTTTTGTGCTGTTAGTGGTAAGACCAAAAGCTTGTCCTGCTTTGTCTTTTACACTAACGGCACCGAAACTCTTAATGCTTGCAGGGTTAGCAGCGCGAGTGTGACTCTCATGGTTTTACACACGTCCATAGGTCACGGTGACCACTTTACATCAGGTGGCACGGGCCACCTGAGTGACTTGTCTGCCACCTAAGTGGTATAAAAAAATGAGAGCCATGCTTAAATGTTTATTTTATTCTGTTTTTATAGCAGCAATAGAAATACATATGGCAAAATGTCAACTGTCTACCTATCACGTTCATGAGATATGGTCTGTTGACAGACAGACAGTGCAATGGAGTCTTAGCATTAAGGTTTCATTACAGTATGAGTACACGATGACCAATATCTACGCAGTCAGAGCGTTTCGAACATACATACATACGTGCATACAATCACGCCCCTATCCCTGGAGGGTTAGACAGAGGTGAATTAACACCCACATTCCACCAATAATTGTATTTGGTCCCACGTTATAGGGAGTGAGCCTATCATCGTATTCCGGGCACTATTGTTGGCTCGAGCCATGCATCAGTGACTGAGTCTAGACTGTATATATCTGTCTGATTTTAAACAGCCCTATCCCTTAGTTGTCTTGTACGACACCGCATGGGGAGGCCCTAATTCTACTCTGCCGGAAATGCGGCTTCGAACAGGTTTCGAACATCGCGATAAAAATGCGATATTTAATGATTTTTAATGCATCCATACACACATACATACACATATAAATACATATACATATAAATAAAATTGGAGTGTCTGTTTGTAATATAGAAATAACCGTTTTTTACTACATGCATATAAATATAAATAGGTATACGGTACTACATACACCAAAATAACATTTATTACAAATTTTATCTGTCCGTCTGTCTATTTGCTCATCTCTGGAACGGCTGGACCGATTTAAGCGAGATTTTCACTGGCAGATAGCTGACGTAACAAGGTATAACATAGGCTATCCCGGGAATTTATTCCCTCGGGAATCGTAAAGTATAAAACATTTTCATGCAGACGAAGCCGCGGGCGTCCGCTAGTTTTTAATAAAAATACGATGTTTATTGCATTTATAAAAAACTGCGAGACTGAAAAGTTGTTTTTTTCTAAACACTGTATTATATCATTGCACTATGAATGTGAACTGGACCTAATATTTTCTTTCGTTTTCAGGTAAGCATACTTTCAACCAAAATGGTCAACTTTTAGTAAGTATATGTGGTTTTGCTTTAGTAGAATCGAAGGCCAAGTTTGCAAGTTACAGCTAGTATCATGTTCTTACGCCCTTATCGTACTGAGCTTTTTTTTTTACCACTTAGGTGGCAGACAAGCACACGGCCCACCTGATGGAAAGTGGTTACCGTGGCCTATGGGCGTTTGTAACACCAGGGGAGTCACAGTCGCGCTGCCAACCCTGTAATTACAGAGTTTCTGTGCCGTCAGTGTAGAAGACAAAGCAGGACAAGCCTTTAATCTTCCCACTGACAGCACAAATTCTCCAGTGAGCTCTGGCTACCCTACTCACCGCTACATAATTATAACCTTTTTGAGTGAACAATAGTACAATTACTACAATTAATAATCCTGACCTGATGTCTAAAAGATCGAAACAAATAAACCCGACTGCTGTTTAAAATATCAAAACAAGTTTGACAGCAGGCTGCGCCCTATTGCCAATTATGGATCGAAAGAAAAATTAATGGGTACCACCTGCTGTCAAACTTATTTCGATCTATAAGACAGCAGTCGGGTTATTTGCAAGATTAATTGCAATTAAAATGCCCAACACTGGTTGTTTGAGGTCGTGGGTACGATTCCCGATGTTTTTGTGTGCATATTTTAAAGATATTAGAATCAAAGAAGAATCAAAGAATCAAAGAATCAATTTCATTTATTCAGTTTAGGCACATAAAGAGCACATATGAACGTCAAAATTGTACAATTATGTATGTCAAGAAATAATATAAAAATAATAAATAATGTAAAAATAAACCATTGGAAAATGATTCTTTCGCTGGTTCGGTAGATTAGTTCTACTGAGAAGATACCAGCAAGAAACTCAGCGAACTACATTAGAACTAGATTATTTTTCTTTTATAAATTTGTTTTGGTTTACAATTTATTTTGTGCGAGCAAGCAAGAGACTTATGTTGACCACGCATTAACATCATTAAGGTACTCATCCACTTTATAGTAACCTTTACTCATTAAAGTTTGTTTCACTTCTATTTAAATTTAATTATTGGGATATTAATCAAGTCCTGAGGAATTTTATTAAATATTTTTATGCAGCTGCCTACAAATGATCACCAACCTTGTGAAGCCTAAGTTTTGGTACAACTAGTTTATCTTTATTTCTCGTATTAAAATTGTGTACATCAGATAGTTTTTTGAAAATATTTAGGTTTTTTCGTACATTTAAGATATTTTCATAGATGTATTGAGAAGCAACTGTTAAAATATTAATATAATAATTAGTTACTGAAATCACTGGTATTTACGTATACCCTACAGCTAAGCCTTTAGGAGTATGTATACTGACTTCTATGTGTGGTTGACTTGAGCCTCGGAGGGCCACAGAAAGAGGGAATATAACTTTAAACGGATATAATTATCAAGATAACGGAAAATCATAATTATTTTCTCCATTATAATATCCTCTTAAACAAAAACACGTTTCCCGGGAACCTTCCCGCCTCTGCCTAATCCGATTATTTTCTATTTACGCAATATCTCATGACTGCTTATGTTTTTGTACATACGTTGATGGGTATTTGAGATAATTAAGAAGATTTTGTACTTCGGAAGTTACTGTCAGCATCAAAGTGGGTGATGAGCACACGACGGCCTCTGTGGCCTCGCGGTAGAACGTTTGACTGCAACGCAGTAGGCGCGGTTTCGATTCCCGCTCAATGCTAATATTAGGTCTTTACCTATGAAATTGCCGAAATTTTCTAACAGGTGCATGTTCGTTATTCTAGTAATTTAATAGCTATTTCCATTATTTATATTTTGTTTGAAAGTTGATTTCAAGATTTTACAACTCTGTATTAAATTTTGTTTTTATTGGCCGCTTGATAAATTTAATTCGATCTTGAAAAATAGTACTTCCTAAATTTTGATTTTTAACAGCTATCACTTTTCTAAAATGTAATGAAAGTTACTGTTGCTTAGCTTAATGCATTCATAGACAAAAAAAATCATAAAATTTGGACTTGTCATTCCTAAAAAAATGCAAAAACGTTAGTAGGTACCTTCTGAAAATTGGGTTTTCTCCAGTTTCTTCAATAAAACGGCAATGTCATACCTATCTAACGACCTATTATTTCTTTGCATGAATATGTCTATTTGCATTCGTCTGGGTGTTCCTATCTATAATATGTATGTAATTACAATAAAAGTATTTATGTAAGAATAGAATATATGTTTAGAAGTTACAAATCTCAATCAAAACAGATTAGTTTACTTGTTTAGTAGTAAACTTACTTCCTCTGTGCACGCTCGGGGTTGCTGGAAGAAAACTCAATTTTGAGTGAAGCTCGCCTTTGTACATTACATCTCATTGTTTTGCATAAATGTCCTTTATGTGTACAATAAAATATAAAAGTAAAGAATAGTTAAGAGGCATGGCATGGCGTTAGTAATACAGAAAAGGCAAGCAAAAGGTGAAAAGCGAAGAGGCGGTGTAAATAGGACCAAGTGGCTACAATATGGGGTTCTTTAAGAAGGGCAACAGGAGGTGCTTATAGGGTCTGAGGTGGCGCAGTTAACGAGTCTCCTTCGCTCCCGCTCCGCCGAAAGGAGACGGCGGAGCGGAAGCGAATGAGACTCTCAAACCGCGCCGCCCGCGAGCGGAGACGGTTCGGAAGTCAAAGAATGCAAAACGACACTCGTCTCCCATGAGTGCGGGCCTGGGAGTGACGGGTGGAGCCCCCTGTCACCTAGCAGAAGCAGGCCGCGGTGGCGGTGCGTGATTCTCGCCT
Organism: Eilema griseolum; assembly: GCA_963662185.1. Taxonomy (NCBI): domain Eukaryota; kingdom Metazoa; phylum Arthropoda; class Insecta; order Lepidoptera; family Erebidae; genus Eilema; species Eilema griseolum. The sequence continues at coordinate 9,506,163 of OY759259.1, forward strand.
CATCATACCCGAAAATGAGATTGGGACTCCGTGGTAACCACAACCGAAGAGGGCAGTCTCATAAGAGAAATAATCTGACCTTCGGCAACCTGCGGTATACACAGTTGGCCGGCGCGGTGCGTTTTAGTCGGTTAAAGTCCGACATAACCTCCTCCACTGGCCACGGTGGCGGAGGTACTGTGCACAATAAAAAAATAAGGGTCTGCTGCACAACTGTTACATCCCTGGTGTTGCACTCGTCTATAGGCCACGGCAACCACTTACAATAAGAAGAGACATGTGTTTGTCTAACAGCTTTTTTTATACCACTTAGGTGGCAGACAAGCACACGGCCCTGATGGAAAGTGGTTACCGTGGACTATGTCTATGTCTCTCTACAGGTTTGGCAGCGCGAGTGTGACTCCCTTAGTTTTGCACACAGACGTGTGCAAAACTAAGGGAGTCACACTCGCGCTGCCAAACCTGTGAGCACAGAGAGTTTCTGTGTCGTCAGGGTAAAAGACAAAACAGGACAAGCTTTTGGTCTCCTCACTGACAGCACAAACTCTCCAGTGAGCTCTGGGTACCCTACTCACCGCCGGTAACACAACATAAGGCTATTATGGCCGCGGTATTCTATACTTCCCCAGTCGGACTGCTCAATTGGTGGTGTCCTTTGTTACTAAGTGATATAGAAAAAGATATGCCTTCGCCATACCTTCGTTCTTTCGCCATACGTTCGTTCCACGTCTTATACCTTTTGGCTTATCTGTGTAATTCATGCTTATAACCGTCAATTGGAACAAATCGCTTGAAATTATCTTGATATAAGTAAACTTATTAGTTTTTCAATCAATACACAATCTGTGACAAAGTGACATGTGGAAATCTCACGTTTCAAATGTTCCTACGTATAAATAATTGACTGGTTCACAGAATCATTAGTCTACGGAAAGAGAAGTAAATATACTCAAATACTTCCATCGATCATGAGCGCGGGCTTGCATGGGGGAGATAGGAGAAGCCGCTTGTCATCCTAGCAGAAGCAGGCCGGGACGCACCCTCTCTTTCCGGGCAATATGGAGACGCCGTGACACCCGCGCTCGAAGGGGCCATCTCGAAAACCAGCGATGGCCCTGGGTCAGCCGGGGTGCAAACCAGGAACAAGATAATGATCACACCCTTATAATTATGATACAACTGATCACCCATGCATCACCAAGTTGATAGGGTCATGGACAGTGCTGAACAGAAACTGCTTCTCATAGTACTTATCGAAGAACACCACACCATCGCAATTTTTTGCTGTGTCAACGTCAACTGGAACCAAACGCTAGAAATTAACTAGAGATAGGTAAACTAATTAGTTTTTTAATCAATGTACAAACTGTAACGAAATGACAAGTTGGTGTGTTAAACGCTCTTACGGGTACGTTACTAGACTGTTTCACGGAATTAATAGTCTACGAAAAAAAAAATTTAAAAAAATATAAACAAAGAAATCATTTATGAAAGAAATGAAAATGTAATAGTTGTTTTTCTTACCTAAATCGAATAAAAAAAATTATTAAACAGAAAAAAAAGTTAAAAAGATACACCGATCAATGGGTATGACTTTCAGCATCTAAATGGATCTCATAGAGGCACTCCTATTCACTCAATGGCTGATCATATCCAGTATGTCAGTGCTAAGCGATACGGACGAGATTATTTGCGATGGTGTGGTGTTCTTCGATAAGTACTATGAGAAGCAGCTTCTGTTCGGCACTCTACATGAGCCTATCAACTTGGTAATGCATAGGTGAGCTGTTGTTGCTGTATCATAATTGTAAGGGTGTGATCATCATTATCTTGTTCCTGGTTTGCACTCCGGCTGACCCAGGAGATAGCCCCTTCGAGCGCGGGTGTCACGGTGTCTCCATATTGCCCGGAAAGAGAGGGTGCGCCCCGGCCTGCTTTTGCTAGGATGACAAGCGGCTTCACAATCTCCCCCATGCCGCCCGTGCTCATGATCGATGGAAGTATTTGAGGGACCTGAAACATTTGGCAGCTCAAGGACAGCGAGCCCTGGGATACAATAACCGGGATTTATTAACATAACATAAACTCACGCCTATATCCCCGAAGGGGTAGGCAGAGGTGCTAGCACCCACATTTCGCCAGTTTACGTTTAGGTCCCAATGTAACAGATGCTGAGCCTATTGCCATTAACCGCGCACTTATAAACCTGCGATAAATACACACATTACTTCGAAAAGCATCGAAAAGTCATTAGTGTGTGCCATGGTAACCTGGGATCGAACCCGAGACCTCCTCACAGCAGTCCATTACCCACACTACTAGGCTACCGCGGTCTTTATTTATTAACGATGACTAAATCTCCAATTTTATGTTCTACAGCACCTCTCGTGAACTCTTCTTCAGCCACAAAGTTCAGACAGATAATGCCTTACATCGCTTAATCAGAGTCTGCAATTACGATCTCAAAAATTGTACCGATATTGAAGCAGTCACTGAAGGTCGTGCTATCGGGTACGACAGAGACAATGACCGCATCTACTTCGGCGGTACCAACGGAATCTACATATACGATAAGCTCACCCATTCCGCGCACTTTTTCGCGGAAGCTAACAAATCTATATGGACCCTATTTGTCCGGATGTTTTTCTACTACGTGGAAACCGAGTCTAAAAGACTCTATATCAATGTGACGGGCAATTTTCAGATATTTCCAATAATGGAAGATAATGAAGTGGACAATTATTACGTCTCAACGTATAATTCTATGTATTTTTCAAACAGCAGTGGTTTATACAAAGCCTATTCCCCATTAAGACAGATCTTTGCCCTGAGTACAACTATGAAGGTTAGACAGATTGTCCAGAATTACTATCAACCTTTTTCGTCCATATTCTTCGTTGTGCCCGATGGAATATACGTCCAAGATAAGATACAGCGGAGAATGAGGAAGGTAGCTCAAATCCACGAGATTTTTGGATTGACGTTTATAAATATGGCGACCACTGAAAATAAAACAGGTATTTTTGATGTAATATTTTCGGATTATGAAGGTATTTATATGTTGGCAAAAAGTAAACATCAGTATACTTGCTTTAGATTGATACAGTCGAAAGAAAAATCGTATAGAATTAATTTAGACATGATTGTGAATTATGACTAGATAAAAGGAAAGAAAAGAAAGAAAGAAATAAATTATTTATTCAAGCATAAACCTACGAGATGCTCGTAAACAGAATAATAAAAAATAACACAATAACAAAATATAAAAAGCCCTAATTAATCATCAGCAATCGTGAACATCGTTAGGTATGCTTTCTTTTTTTTTTACGTGCGATAATCCCCACGGGTACCTCCCCACCGGGGCCGGTGGAAGAATGTCGGAATCGAACCGACTAAAACGCACGCCGCCTGTGGGTCGTTTTGGTTGCCGAAGGTGAGGTTGACAGTCATATCCCTCGCACCCCGGCCGACACAGGGCCATCTCTCACGATCTGGCCCTCTCCTCTCTTTAGGTATGCTGAATAGGACCTGGTTTTGCTACTATATAGTTTATTTCTTTTTTATTTATTTATTTATCATTTAAACAATTATATACAATAAAAAGATTCATAAGCATTTTCAAAACAAAACCTATGCGGTTTATTATTAATGCCTCAGCGGTTAAAAAAAAAGTTAAACAAGTGATTTTAGGAAATGCAATTTGAGTCTCATTTTGACACTGCAGGGCCCAATGCTATCAACTAATAAATGCCTTAGCGGTTAAAACAAAAGTTATACAAGTGATTTTAGGAAATGCAATTTGAGTCTCATTTTGACACTGCAGGGCCCAATGCTATCAAGTAATCAATGCCTCAGCGGTTAAAAAAAAATTTAAGCAAGTGATTTTAGGAAATGTAATTTAATTCTCATTTTGACATTGCAGAGCCTAATGCTATCAATAGTGCGCAATTCCGGGGGTAAAGAGTTAATTAGTCGAGGAACCAGGGCAACTCGGTTCACACATTCCCCGAGCCACCGCCCGAATGCATACAGGATGGTTTATTTTATGTCGAAAATCTCACTGGAGAATTTGTGCCGTATCATACCACTGAAGTGGCAAACAAGCGCACGGCCCACCTGATGGAAAGTGGTTACCGTGGCCTATGGACGTGTGTAACACCACAGGAGCCACACTCGCGCTGCCGACCCTGTAAGCACAGAGTTTCTGTGCCGTCAGTGTAGAGGACAAAGCAGGACAAGCCATAAGTCATCCCACAGACAGCACAAATTCTCCAGTGAGCTCTGGCTACCCTACTCACCGCTGGGAACACAACACGAAGTTATTATAATCGCGGTAATCTGGTTTACTTATTTTACTCTGCCTTACTCTCCGGGGATAAAGGCCTGATTATATGTATGCATGTCGAATTGTACCAGATGGACAGGCCTCGTCCATTGTTTAGCAAACTGACTAGTAGGTCAAATTGGCTAGAACCCCAAAGGTGTTAGAGGTGCCCTGAGTCACTTCAGGGCGTACCATGAACGCTTAAAATAGGTCAATAATTGAACTGCTGTCTTACTACCAACTGCAAATATATGTAAACTTATATATTTATATGGGATTACATAGTTATTTATGCATTTAGTGAATGACAACCGTTTAATTATTAATCTGTTTTAAGACTTCATAGTAAGCCCACAATTGTTTTTTCTTTTTATCTAGGACATGCCAACTTGACTTCCCCTCGCCTGATGGTAAGCTAAAGGCAAAGTCTCAAAAAAGAGGGTCACCATTACAGACATTAAGTAATGTTACAATGGTGACACTCAGCTTGGCGGACTCATCGGATGCTTTTTCACGCCCCGCTTAAAGGACCCGGGACTGTGGAAGAAGGAAACACGTGAGCTGGTAATGAATTCCAGGTCTTGGTGGTCTGGCAAAGAAAATAATCTCCGGACCACTTGGTTCTTGCTCGTATATTCTGCACAGTCTGAGGGTGACATCTAAGTCCTGCACGTGTTGTCCTTGTCCTATGTAGGGAAAGGAGTGGTTTGAATTCCTAAACTACAAAACAAAATCAAATAAAGGTTGAACGATTTGAATTGTTTAATAATATAAAGGCCGGTCTATCAGGCCCCTGGTGCGTGTGAGATGACGAAATAGAGTTAGTCTGACCGGCGACGTGAATTCACTGTTCAGTGAATAAAATTATCTTAGACATGATTTGAGACAGTGATGCTCAACCGTACGGTTTTGAATTTGTTTTATAGTAATTTTTATTATGGAGGTATAGAGCAGTTCAATTGAGAAAGGACCTCTGTTGTCCTACAGAATACCGCGGCCATAATAACCTCATATTGTTTTCCCGGTGGTCTCATGACTTAACGTGCTCCCCGAGTCACAGAAACTCCTGTACATTTTCATGTAAACAAATGCACTGAGCGGAAATAAAATACAGAATACCGCGGTCATAATAACCTCGTGTTATATTCCCAGCGGTGAGTAGGGTAGCCAGAGCTCACTGGAGAGATTTTGTGCTGTTAGTTGGAAAACCAAAGTCCTGCTTTGTTTTCTACACTGACGGCACGGAAGCTCTCTGTTCTTACAGGGTCGGCAGCACGGGTGCGACTCTCCTGGTTTTGCACATGCCCAGTGGCCACGGAAACCACTTTCTATCAAATGGGTCGTGTGCTTGTCGGCCAGCTAAATTGTATATAACAAAAGTAATTTTTATACATTGGGGGGCCAGTCCCCCTTTTGGATGTAAAGTGGTTCCCAGACACTAGGGGCCAGCTCGAAACCGGAAAGAGCCCTGGGTCAGCCGGAGTGCAAGAAATATGTCTTAGGTGGTCTTACACCGGTCAATCTGAAGACCCAAAAAGACGGTGTGAGGTTTTAGTTTGTTTGAGTCCGCATTAACAGCCGCCGGCGGACGGCGGGGTATCTCCGACAGAAAAAAAGGGGATCTTGTGCCTCCAAAATTATGAAGAGGCCTTTAAAATATCCCTACACCTACAATGAATTATATCTGTGTGAAATATAAGATATTCTCTACAAATACATATATACATACACGCCTTTGTCCCCAGAGGGTTAGGCAGAGGTGAATTACCACCCCCATTCACCAATCATTGTCGCCATCTAGAAATAAATGAATCGAAAAAGGGCCAGTGAACCAGTAGAACTAATCACAAGAAACAGTTTGAGAGCCACTGACTCATATCCACTTCGAGAGGCGCGGGGCGACTGAGGGGGTGACTCGTGGGGGTGGGACGGGGTGAAAATTATGAATTTGTGAATAATTCACTGGGAACATCAAAATACTAATGTCAAGAGGGACAGGGACACACCGAGAGCAAATCTTGTATATTTTTATTTAAAAATGTTTTTTAACGATATGAAACACTTATTAATACATGCAGTTCCATTGAATTGAAATTAACATAACATAAACTCACGCCTATGTCCCCGAAGGGGTAGGCAGAGGTGCTAGCACCCACATTTCGCCAGTTTATGTTTTAACACCCAATGTGGCGAACCTATTGCCGTTAACCGGGCACTTATAAACCTGCGATAAATACACACATAACTTCGGAAAGCATCGAAAAGTCATTGGTTTGTGCCATGGTAAAACCTGGGGTCGAAGCCGAGAGCTCGTCTCATCAGTCCATTACCGATACCACTAGGCTACCGCGGTTTGTTTTTCATAAGCTTTATTTATTCATAAGCATATAATATAGCAACTATACGTTGGTAGTCCAAGCACGTATCGCCATAAAGGTAATTATAATTATATCACAAACACAGGTAAATTGTACAAAGCAACACGATGCGATAAGAGGATTTTGTTTTTAGATTTTTCATTAAATAAATAAAATATAAATAGGTATACATTTATTAAGCCGCGTGGTTTCCGGCAGAGTAGAATTTGGACCACCCCATCTTTACCCATGCGGTGTCGCACGGCGACTAAGGGATAGGGCTGTTTAACATCAGACAGATATATACAGCCAAGACTCAGCCTCAGATGCATGGCTCAAGTCAATAATAATGCCCTGTAGACCGCAATAGCCGCTATTACGTGGGACTGAAATTAATTATTGGTGACTTCACCTGTGTCTAACTCTCCGGGGATAAAGGCGTGATTATATGTATGTATGTATGTTCATTTATTATCAGCAACAATATCCTTTTTCACAAATTATAATAGTCCGATTGGAGAAGTACCTCCGCCCTACAGAATACCGCGTGTATAAATAACTTAATGTTGTGTTCCCATCGGTGAGTAGGGTAGCCAGAGCTCACTGGAAAATTCGTGCTGCCAGTGGGAAGACTTGCCCTGCTTTGTCTTCTATCTGACGGCACAGAAACTCTGTACTTATTGGGTCGGCAGCGCGAGTGTGGCTCCTCTGGTGATACACACGTCCATAGGCCACGGTAACCACTTTCCATCAGGTATGCTTGTCTGCCACTTAAGTGGTATAAAAAAAATGTATCTATATGCTTTTTTAAGAGACATTTTTTTGTTTTCTAAGTGTTATTGGTTTTTTGGTCTCGGTGTGTCACGATGTTTGTTACAAGGAAATTACTAAATACGTCAGAATAATAACAAAATCAACATATTTAATGTTTGTTGTTTGCGATTCTAAGACCACGAAGCATCTGGTACATTTCCACTACAAGGAATTTGTATAGAATCTATACAGAAACGTTTTGAAATTCTGTTAATAGGCTTAACTAGACAGGTGTAACGGGTCTGTTGTACTGACTGTTTGACAGATGAGGCTAGGCGGTCTAGGGCTGAGAGGTTATGGCCCTGGGTCGGCCGAGGTGCTAGGGATATGCCTGTCAATCTCACATTCGGCAACCAAAATGACCCACAGGAGGCGTGCGTTTTAGTCGGTTCAAGTCCGTCATAACTTCTTCCACCGACTCCGGTGGGGATTTTGCGCACGTAAAAAAAAAGGCTGAGTGGTCAGACGACCAACAGACCAGTAGCCCCTTAAAATCCAACCATACCTCCTGATCGACCACCTGAATGTCGTGGGGGTTGGACACACAGAAACGAATCATCCGTACGGATTTTACACACATTAAAAAAATGAACCACTACCCACTAGTTTCACGTCTACCAGTGGGTGTATGGGAAATTTCTGTTTCTGTATGACGTAAAAGAAACTCTCCATTGAGGTGAAACAGCCATAGGGGTGATATTACAAAGGCACGTTTAGTAGGGTTGTCTGCATTTCTTTGTCCGAGAGTTCTTAGTAATGTTTGATGAAATTTGATCCAAGATGATCCAAGAGTTGGAAGAAATATTATTTTTTCACCCAACTCCTTCAATATAAGTATCAAATGGCATCGGCATCGCATTTTTTTACAATACAATACAATACAATTCAATGTGATTCATTTATTTTCAACATAAGAAACACGGTTATAACTTATTGACGTCAATCTTTCAGCTTAAACTAAGTTTACCACCGTTTACAAGGCGCTAGTGGAGAAAAATCGGCTCAACAAACTCCACTACAGCATTTTCAATAGTCATATTTAATACATAATTCCTTATTACTAAACGAACGATTGGCAACCCTATATAGGCGCATGAAAAAAGCGGTAGGAACAATAATCAATCATTATTGGGGGGGCCCGTGAATCTTTTACTCGGCCTGCAGTGTAACGGTGTACTTTTAAGTGTTTTTTAATTACCTATCCTAAACAGATGAACCAATTTTGATTTTACTATTTAATAATAATAATAAAAATAAATATTCTTTATTGTATATACACCAAAATACACAAATAAACATGGATTTTCATGCGTAATAATGTACAATGGGCGGCCTTATTAGTCCTTATTAGGCCTTAACAGGAGTGTTTAGAAATAAAACGTCTGTATGTGGTGTAAAAATTAATCATCGTTGTTTCTTTTTCCGTTTGAAAGGTGAATTAGTCAGGAGTTATCTTATCTAAGTTTGATAAAAATCGGTCGAAGATGACCTTCACCACAAAATGGTATACATTGCAACCTGAGACGGTGCGAACTGTGCAGTATGAAAGAAACTATATCCCACACACACTCAAGCTGTGGAATGAACTTCCTGCTACAGCTTTCCTATGTGCCTACGATATGGGGTTCTTCAAGAGGGGCATTAGTTATCTTCAGTGTCGGAAATTTGAGTGTGACGCCCCTGTAACTGTGCACTTCTAAACAAAAAAACATATTTTCTTTCTTTCTTTCTTTTCCCTGGTGTTGCACACGTCCATAGGCCACGATAAGCACTTCCCATCAGGTGGACCGTGTGCTTGTCTGCCACATAGGTGGTATAAAAAAAATTAGAAAAAAATGGTGGATTACATATTTTTTCATAACAATACTCATATTGTTAATAATCAGAACTCAAATGGCATATCCAAAAAAAATTTACAATTCAATTGATTGGCAACCCTAGTTGTATACCAAAAAAAGTGGTATACAATATAATCAATCATTATTGGGGAGCCAGTGAACCTTTCACTCGGGCCGCAGTGTACCGCCGTAGTTGTAAGTGATTTTCTGTGTATCAGAATTGTAATAATATAAATGTATTTATTGGTAACTAGAAATAAATAATATGTACCTATTAGCTCTGCTGTGGGTGCTAGCACCTCTGCCTACCCCTTCGGGGATATAGGCGTCAGTTTATGTTATGTGAGCTCTGCTCGCGCCATCGTCCGCAAGGAAAAATCCATGCGGACGATGGCGCGAGCAGGGTTTTAGGATTTTAGGGTTTTCACCTTTTACGCGGAGCGCTAATATCTTTTCTATAGATCTTTTTTTTTATACCACTTAGGTGGCAGACAACCTCACGGCCCTCCCACTGATGGAAAGTGGTTACCGTGGCCTATGGACGTGTGTAACACCAGAGGAGCCACACTCGTGCTGCCGACCATGTAAGCACATAGTTTCTGTGCCGTCAGTGCAGAAGACAAAGCAGGACAAGCCTTTAGTCTCCCACTGACAGCACAAATTCTCCAGTGAGCTCTGGCTACCCTACTCACCGCTGGGAAGACAACACGAAGTTATAATGGCCGCGGCATTCTGTAGGGTACTTCCCCAGTCGAACTGCTCAATTGTATTGAATTGAATTGTGTAATATACCGCCGTGTCCCTACCTCCTATAATAGATCTAATATTCAGACTAATTACAAAGCGGCTGAACTTCGATATTGTACGTACAGCGACTGCCATGTGACCTCTACAACCCATTGGCGATAGATCTCAAAGAATTGCAGTTACACCAGTTGTTGGACTTTTAGGGCTTCTAGCTACCCATAACGACGGGACCTACGCCTTAACGTGAGTCCCGAAAATACCCAGACCACTTCAAATAGATTCATGCATAGAAATATTTGCACTGAGCGGGAATCGAACCCGCCCCTCTGTGTAGCAAAGTCAAAGTCAAAAATAATTTATTCTGTATAGACCATTACATCGGCACTTACAAAACGTCAACAAAAAAGGAACATGAATATCAGTTTAATTAACCACCAGTTCGAAACGCGGCTCCGACATGAGAAGACTCCGGCAAGAAACTCAGCGGTCATTTCTCGTTTTTTTTAATCTATTTACAAACATACACTTAGTCTACTTAATCTAAATACGAAAAAGTCAAGTTTACTACAGTCACGCCACAGAGGATCAAACAGAAAGGCTTTCAGAAAAGGTAAACCGACAAATAAGTGATTGTTTAACGAATCATTTGAACCAAAAGTAATAATATTAATGTTTAATCGCAATCAGTCGATCCACCATCATTAATCACCGAGCCCGGGGCTGGGGTGACCTATGGACAATGTTGGGGGGACCCAATAATTTGATGCAGCGACATATTGCCGGCGATACGGCTGTCGAACGGAGGGTCCCGTTGGAAAGAAACTATGCGATAAGTATATTTTAAACAACAAAAAAGTGTACAGTTACCATTGTCAGTGGAAAGATTAAAGGCTTGTACTGATTGTGCCTTCTGCAGTGACCGAACATAAACTCTCCGTTCTTACAGGGTCGGCAGCACTTGTGTGACTCCTCTGGCGTTGCACACGTTCATAGGTCACGGTAACCACGTCCTATCAGGTGGGCCGTGTGCTTGTCTGCCACCTAAGTTGTATAAAATAAACAGTTAAAAATATGTAACGACAATTATTTAAAAATATGATATATAATTTTGTAGAATGAAGTTTGATTTGTCCTTAAAGTAGCCGCCATTGGTGCTTTTACTATACTTTTAAATAGTACAGAACCCATCTTATCATTAGCAAAGTCTGGACCACAGCGTCCTCATCTAAAAAGATAGTTCGCTCCCCATAATAGTGCGTGCGACACAACCATTACGGCACATCCCCGAGGACATCTTCAGACGGAGGGTAGGCAGAGAAATTACTCGTTCTTAAACGAGACTACCGCACGACACGAGCGTAATATATGGTATTGGTGTAATTTAATTTGTATGGGAAATTTAAGAGATGCGAGTTGATGATGTTTGAGTGTACGCTACGGCCGTTAGGGACCAAGCAATAAAAAGTAAATTATTAATTAAAAAAGAAGTCCACTCTAAAAAGACCGAAAGGCAGGCGGTACTTACGTATTTACTAACTTAATTAATAATAGCATCAAATTCGTTCGGCGATTTTTGCGTTCATCGCAAACAAAAAGTCCGAAAAGAATTGCTTTCGGAATTGCTACTTACTTTGAATTTAGAATTATTACTTGAATTGTCATTACGATAATGTTTCCTGTTGCGATTTAAGAAATAAAATAACCCAATTTATGGTAAGCTAAGGCAATGTCAGTCTCCAATCAACCATCAGTCAGGGAAGAGTCACTACTATCGACACTAACAATGTTACGATGATGACCCTCAAGTTCTGGGAGCATTTGTGTGTTGTGTGGGGTTGTTAGGACCTGTACAATACACTCCGTTTTTTTTATTGTGCTCAAAATCCCCAGTACCGATGCGGGAGGTTATGTCGGACTTGAACCGACTAAAATGCAACCCGGCCGTCCCATGAACGTCTCTTATGAGACGGCCCTCTTCGAGTGTGGGGACCACGGTGTCCCCATCCCATCCCCGGGTATGGGGAGGCTCGCATCGCGTACCGCCGTGGCCTGCTTCTGCTAGGGTGACAGGTGGCTCCACCTGTCACCCCCAGGCCCACGCTCATGGGGACGGAGGTCATTTTGCGACCTCCGACACCCGAGCCGCCTCCGTTTTATGAATTTCCTTCGCTCGCTCTTCGCCGTTTCCTTCAGTAGCATTATTTGCTCTCAGAAAGAAGCACCAGCAGCCCACGCATCTGCGCAGCAAACCATCGCCGCGAGCAAGGTGTCGAACATGAGAACTCTCACTCCCAGAGTCGCCACCAGCTCCCGTCTCCGCCACCACCTCCCGTCTTGCATAATACACCACTTGGGTTATGATAAACCCAAGTTTTTTTTTATATTTCCAATGCCATTTTTTCCCAAATTTTAAACTCTGTTTCTACCTAATTTCCCCCTTCAATCAATCAATTAGCCTATTGCAGTGCACTGCTGGTAGGCCTCTCCTTGTGCCATTGTTCCAGATCCTCCGCCTGCCGTATTCATCCCATCCCACCTACTTTTTTCAGTTCGTTATCGTGTGTTTAGAGGAGGTAGGATACTCCCAGCAGTGAGTAGGGTAGCCAGAGCTCACTGGAGAACTTGTGCTGTCAGTGGGACAGACTAAAGGCTTGTCCTGCTTTGCACTACACTGACGACACAGAAACTTTGTGCTTACAGTGTCGGCAGCGCGAGTGTGGCTCCTCTGGTGTTACACACTCCATAGGCCACGTTAACCACTTTCCATCAGGTGGGCCGTGTGCTTGTCTACCACCTAAGTGGTATAAAAAAATGTGTTTGCTCCAACGTCCACCTCTCTCTCCCCTTATGACTGTACAATTTTTTTTTTGCAAGTGGTCCTTAGCATGAAAATTAAATTAAATAACGTTCACCCAGTCCATACGATAATTGTGACAATTTCACGCCACTTGACGGTGCCATTGTTCGTCAACTGGGGTAGCGGTAGCACATGTATGATGACGTCATTATACACTATTGTTATATTAAAAAATAGTTCGAATAATTACTGTTTTGGGGTTCGGACTGCATCAAAACAGTCTGTAATTTTATATTTTTATTCTATGGTCGTTTGTCTGTATTATTAATTGTGTGGTCATAACTACATACATATAATCACGTCTTTATTCCCGGAGGGTTAGGCAGAGGTGAATTAACATCCACATTTCACCAATCATTAAATTCGGTGCCACGTAATAGGGGGTGAGACTATGGCCATCTTCCGAGCACTATTGTTGACTTAGTCCATTCATCTGAGGTTGAGTCTGGGCTGTACATATCTGTCTGATGTTAAACAGCCCTATCCTTTAGTCGCCTTGTACGACACCGCATGGGAAGATATGGGGTGGTCCAAATTCTTCTTATAAAATGTATACAAAACTATACTATACATTATATACAAATATGAAATAGAGAAAAAGAGGGAGACTGCAACTTTAAGCATCGAAAAAATGACTTTGTTGAGTGGCGGTAGTTCATTTCACAGCTACGTCCTGGGGTGCAGGTTCTTTTTTTATACAACTTAGGTGGCAGACGAGCACACGGCCCACCTCATGGAAATTGGTTACCGTGACCTATGAACATGTGTACCACCAAGGATGTCACTCGCGCTGCCAACCTTGTAAGCACAGAGTTTCTGTGCCGTCAGTGTAAAAGACAAAGCAGGACAAGCTTTTAGTCTTTCTATTGGTTATAAAAAATCTCCAGTGAACTATGGTTACCCTATTCACCGCCGGGAACACAACACGAGGTTATTCTGTAGGGTGGAGGTACTTCCCCAGTCGGACTGCTCATTTGGGACGGAAATACCGCTAAATACAAATATTTTTAATTGGGTGCTTCTATGTATAATAGGTTTATAATGTTTATCCGTTTTCTGAACCTTAAGCTATCCATAGTCAGGGTCTAGATTATGACAGGTCAGAAATTCAAACTAGCTATAATTTGTATACTTGTTTTCTCCGTCAGTAGCAAAAAGTTATATGAGCGAAGTATGCACTTACATAAAGTTGTAACCACTACAACATATCACAATAAAACATTCGCTACACGGTAATCGAACCTGCGTCCCCCACCAAATCACAAAAGGCAACGGCTCAATCAATTATCCGTCTAACTATTGTGACTGAGCATTTTTGACCCCTTTTCTGCTATTAGAAAACTGTTTCATTGTTTGGTGGTGTACGCACTGGGTTTAAAAAACGACGCTGTTTATTATTTGTTAAAAAAATCTGTGAAGGAAATTGTACGTGTTAGTTTGTTAGAAGGATTTGAAAAACTCTTGGCTAAATAGTATGTTGCTAGGTTAGCTCATTGCAAGGTTAAACTAGGCAAAGGTTAGTCTTAGAATGGATGGCCATCCTTAACAGGCATTCTTTACTTCGGAGAGGTAGTTAAGCCGTCTGTCTTGGTTACCATACGTATATGTATGTGTGGTAGTATTATCAGTGTGACATTAGTTGTAGCCCTAAAACCCATATCGCACGTTGCAACATCTGTTCAAAACGTTTTGCAGAGAGTACACCATTGAAACTAAATGAAATTTTAATACTTAATACCTCTTATCTATACTAATAATTATAAAGCTGCAGAGTTTGTTTGTTTGTTTGTTTGAACGCGCTAATCTCTGGAACTACTGGTCCGATTTGAATGATTCTTTCAGTGTTGGGTAGTCCATTTATCGAGGAAGGTTTTAGGCTATATATCATCACGCTACTACTTAAGAGAGCGGAGCATTGATAATAAATGTTAACAAATCCGGCAATTTTTCATACATATTTGAAGACTAAAACATACGGGCTCAAAGGGATATGAAGCTTCAAAATATACCCCGGGCGAAGCTGGGGTGGGTCAGCTCGTTTTGAAGAAAGTGGAAAGGATTTTTGAAACTATCACTTCTAAAACAGTAGAGTTTGCAATCAGAATATAATTTTTTTGCATACCACTCAGGTCGCAGACAAGCCCTCCCCATGGATAGTGGTGACCTGGTTACCATGATCTATACGACACCTGAGGTGTCATTTCATTCTCGTGCTATCAACCTTGTAAGAACCTTCTTAAAAACTGGGATTAATCTGGGCTAGTTCTCAAGACACAAGTTGGCTCACGAAACTGTCAATATTTGTACGCTGGACACAGCAGAATATGATGAACAAAGAACTTTGTAACAATTTTTAAATAATGTTCAAAATTATACAACGTTTTGGGACAATACGTCGTCAATATAATCTGAGTGGTATAAAAAAAAAAACCAAAAGTTTAGAACCGTTGTATAATTATGAACTTTTATACAATATTCTTACAAATAAATGAATGTTGTCTTATCTTAATTACTTGAAATTCACCGCAGCGTTTATAAGAACCAGTGCGTGGCATGCTGACGTCTAGTTAGCGACATATGGCGACATGTTAGTCCCCACAGTTTATACGAAATATGCCAGTCACCTAATTGATTGACTCGATGCTAGCCAGCCGCTGTTAAGTCTCTTTTTGATAATCTCGTGAGTATACTCTATATATTATGTACTTACTTCATTGCACGGTTGGCAGAGTAATGGCTTAAGTGCTTAATAATTCAGGAATATGTTATATATCCTTATCATCATTGGAATATAAGTACCAATTGCGTTCAAAGCTTGTAATTTATTTGAAATTTGGCTCCAGGCTCTCCTATTCTTGTCATGGTTTGTGTTCAATGCGATAACTTAATAGGATGTCGAACACTACATTCATAGTTGGTCCAACTAACGATAGATGGCGTTGTTCTGTTGTAAATCGCGATATGGTTTATTACCGAGCAAACTATATAAGCAAATGATGAGTTGTAATAAAGGTCGATTACGATCAGTCTACAGACGTGGTTTAATTTAATAACAACCCTTGTAGTAATGGACAACAAAGAGAATAATATTCCAAAGGCCAGTCAGCAATGCAAGTTGCGTGCCCACACAGTTTGACTTATCTTAAATTTTACGGGACCGATTATGGTCTGACAACTCCAAGAGTAAAACCTGTAACCTCACCTTCGGCAACCAAAACGACCCACAGGCGGCGTGCGTTTTAGTCGGTTCGAGTCCGACATAACCTCCTCCACCGGCTCCGGTGGGGAGGTATCCGTGGGGAATTTGCGCACGTAAAAAAAAAAAAAAAAAAGAGTAAAACCTGTACCTTTTTGCCGACCACTAACTTAGCATTCAAATTTCGAACGCTCTACCGCTACCGCCAAAGAGGTAATCAAAAATTTCGAATTCTGAATAATATAAATTCCATTTTCTAATCGGTATCCTGTCTAAAATAGCCCTTTCAACATCCCTGCCTACCCTCCAACAATAAAAGCACTCAACAACACAAGATTTATCATCGGCGCGACTCGGCGGGCGGACGTTTGGCGGAAGCTCTGATTTATCACTGTACCGCCGCGAGCGCTTTGATGTGCCGCTTGATGATTTAATTATAACCAATTATTGTCATCACTGAATGTGAGATCAAGAGGAAGTGTCCTTAAATTGATCTACGTAAATGCATTCACGTATGTCATCCCACTTCTGCCTACTGCACATGTAGAATGGAGGTTTGATTTTCTGTCCCACTTAATAGAGGGTCCAAGAGGAAAGCCTGTGCCTTTGTCCTTATTTACATAGAGCAGGAATCGAACCGACGACCTCTAACTTAGTATTCGAATTTCGAACTCTCTACCGCTACACCATAGAGGTAATCAAAAGTTTCGAATTCTAAATGATATAGTAGGTACCTATTGCCATCAAGCAGGTGCTTTGTCATGAGCTGTATGTTTACCATCGGATGGAGAATCTTAGTTACCTTCTAAAACACCCTCGTGAAGGGAATGGGGGTGACTCTATTCTATTTCACCGTGGAACACGATGTTCGATCTATTCTAATTGAATACCATATTTCTAGAACTTTTTTGCTCCATCGGCCATCTGTTCTACGCGCTGTGTCCCGCCCATTGCCACTTCAACGAGCTAATCCGCAAACGCGTACGAGCAAACGTAGCGTAGGACGCCCAACGGCCAGGTGGAAGGACGACCTCATGAAGGTCGCCGGGAAGCGCTGGATGCGGGCTGCTTTAGATCGGTCAGTCTGGAAGTCTGTGGGAGAGGGCTATGTTCAGGTGGACTGTGTGTGGCTGATATGACGATGATGATGATGATAATGATGACCATATCGGAAAGTCATTGATGTGTGGCATGGTAAAACCTGGAATCGAACCCAAGACCTCGTCTCAGCAGTCCATTACCCATACAACTAGGCTACCGCGGTATGTTTATTAACAACCTCCATTTGACACAATTTATGTTTTAAACACTTATACATTTCATGTTCAAGAGATTGTCAAAAGGTTATAACTCAGCATCATGTTGGGGTTACACCCAACCCTGGTTTTCAGATGCAACCCACAAGACTTGAAGTTTACTGTCCCGATGCATAAATCTTGATGATTTCTGACTGAGAAGAAGATTATGTTTCATCACAGGTTTTTTGTGAAAAAAAGATAGCACCATAAAGGTGAACTGCGTTTTAAAAAATACCAGATGAGAAAACAAGGGGGTAGTTGCTGAAGCGTTTTTTTTTTGAAAACATACTGTTAAGGATTTAAAATTTGATTAAGTGTGCCAGAAAAATATGGAAAAGGGTTTTTTTAACGTGCGAAATCCCCACATACCCCCACCACCGGAGTCTGTGGGTCGTTTTTGGTTGCCGAAGGTGGCGAGATAAACTGTTACAGAACTATTAGTAATAAGTAAATGGTTTAAAAGACAAAAAGAAAACACGTGTAGCAATCACAACTCAGACTTTATTCAGAACTTCCAGTTTCAAAATGGCGGCCCTGTTTTTGACATTTTAACGTTGCATTGTTGACAGTGAGTTACGAGTATTGAGCGCATCGCTTTGGTGTTTTAATTAGTGGCTCTCGTTAGCTTTATGGGTTATGGCGACGAATTGCGTTTGGAATAGTAAATAAGTTAAATGAAGGGAAATAGATCAATAGCTGGTTTTACTGTACCAGTTGTGCGGAATAAAATATTTGTTAGCGCAGTCTTTTTTTTTATACCACTTGGTAGGCAGACAAGCACTGTAGCCTTTTTTTTTTACGTGCGCAATATCCCCACGGATACATCCCCACCGGAGCCAGTGGAAGAGGTTATGTCGGACTCGAACCGACTAAAACGCACGCCGCCTGTGGGTCGTTTTGGTTAACGAAGGTGAGGTTGACAGGCATATCCCTCGCACCCCGGCCGAAGCACCGTAGCCTATGGACGTGTGCAATACCATGGGAGTCACAATCGCGCTGCCAACCCTGTAAGCACTAGCATTTCTGTGCTGTCAGTGTAAAAGACAAAGCAGGACAAGCTTTTGGTCTTACCACTGACAGTACAAAAAGTCTCGAGTGAGTTCTGGCTACGCTACTCACCGCCGGGAACACAACACGAGGTTATTATGGCCGCGGTATTCTGTGTTCGTAAACCAATCACTTATACATCCAGATGAAACTATAGGATAGAGTTAAGGAAAAATAATTGCATTGAATTTTAAAGCATTTGATATGCTGACTATTCAAATAAATTAAGATATAAATCATTGAAACGGTCGCCGTAAGACAGATATTTGTATAGAAGAATTTGGATGGTTTCAGGCGAAGGTTCGGTGGCTTAGTGGTTAGAGCGTTCCCCCTGTAAGGGAAAGATCGCGGGATCGAATCCTGCCTGGACCGTTTAAATTTTTTCTTTCTTAATCGATAAGGAAATATAATTTTATTATGTATATGATATAATTGTGGCTCACAACAAGTCCTGTCTTTTTATACCATGGACAGACAGTCAAAAGTGTGACCTTAAAAGTGTTTCGTTGTGGTATTTCAATCAAAATAACATCCGGTATCCGGAAAATAACATAACATAAACTCACGTCGATATATTTATAGGAGGTAGGACACGACGGTATTTCCGCCCAATTGAGCAGTCCGACTGGGGAAGTACCTCCGCTCTACAGAATACCGCGGTTATTATAACTTTGTGTTGTGTTCCCAGCGGTGAGTAAGATAGCCAGAGCTCACTGGAGAATTTGTACTGTCAGTGGGATGACTAAAGGCTTGTCCTGCTTTGTCCTCTACACTGACGGTCAGAGATTCTGTGCTTACAGGGTTGGCAGCGCGAGTGTGGCTTCTCTGGTGTTACACACGTCCATAGGCCACGGTAAACACTTTCCATCAGGTGGTCCGTGTGCTTGTCTGCCACCTAAGTGATATAATATATATATATCTCCAAAGGGGTAGGCAGAAGTGCTAGCACCCACATTTCGCCATTTTATGTTTAGGTCCCTTTATAAGCCTATTGCAATTAACCGGGCACTTATAAACCTGCGATAAATATACACATAATTCGGAAAATAATTAAAACTATATTCGACTTTTCAATTAGACTTTTTATGAGATAAAGTTTTCATACGAAACGATAAACCTTTTAAGTTTCCTACAAATTATCCTCACTTTCATACATAGTTCACACACACAGACATTCAGCACCGTTCGCGCAGAGCTGGCAGCAGATGCTATCCTGCATCGTCATGTTCTTTATTGTATTTCTTGTTTTTCGATAAGTATTTTCGAGTTGCGATTGTGATTCCGACCATAGGGGTTGGGGTTAATTGGGTTGTAGGAAAATAATCTGATTTAAAACATTTCGATACGGTTTAGGGTTAAAACTGCATGATAATTGTGTGGTGAATGTAAATTTCACACATAACTCGATTTTGTAAATCAATGCTCAAAATGCAATGACTTTATAATAATATATAATATATAATAATAAAATAGAATAAGGTAGGACACGGCGGTATATCCGCCCGATTGAGCAGTCCGACTGGGGAAGTACCTCCGCCCTACAGAATACCGCGGTTATAATAACTTCGTGTTGTGTTCCCAGCGGTGAGTAGGGTAGCCAGAGCTCACTGGAGAATTTGTGCCGTCAGTGGGAAGACTAAAGGCTTGTCCTGATTTGTCTTCTACTGACGGCACAGAAACTCTGTACTTACAGGGTTGGCAGCGCGACTGTGACTCCTCTGGTGTTACAGACGTCCATAGGCCACGGTAACTACTTTCCATCAGGTGGGCCGTGTGCTTGTCTGCCAACTAAGTGGTATATTTAGTAGCGGTAGTTCCTGTGTTTGTATCCTGGCCATCAAATCAAATCAAAATAGTTTATTTGCTAGAATATGGTACAAGAAAATAATCTAGTTCTAATATAGTTCGCTGAGTTTCTTGCTGGTATCTTCTCAGTAGAACTAACCTACCGAACCAGCGAAACAATCATTTTCCAATGATTTATTTGTACATTATTTAATATTTTAATATAATTTCTTGACATACTCAATTGTAGAATTTTGACGTTCATATGTGCTCTTTGTGTGTCTAAACTTTTTTTTTTTTTTATACCACTTAGTTGGCAGACAAGCACACGGCCCACCTGATGGAAAGTAGTTACCGTGGCCTATAGACGTCTGTAACACCAGAGGAGTCACAGTCGCGCTGCCAACCCTGTAAGTACAGAGTTTCTGTGCCGTCAGTAGAAGACAAATCAGGACAAGCCTTTAGTCCTCCCACTGACGGCACATATTCTCCAGTGAGCTCTGGCTACCCTACTCACCGCTGGGAACACAACACGAAGTTATTATAACCGCGGTATTCTGTAGGGCGGAGGTACTTCCCCAGTCGGACTGCTCAATCGGGCGGATATACCGCCGTGTCCTACCTCCCTGAAACTGAATAAATGAAATTGATTCTTTGATTCTTTGATATTACCAATTTACGTTTCCTCACATTCTGCCACACACGGCGTGCAAATTTTCAGCTACAGTCGTGATGGTTCACGGCTGTAGTTTTCTAATACAAGCAGATTAGCTTAGTTGAAAAAATGGGGTAGTACCTCCGGCCTACAGAATACCGCGGCTATAATAACTTCGTGTTGTGTTCCCAGCGGTGAGTAGGGTAGCCAGAGCTCACTGGAGAATTTTTGCTGTCAGTGGGCTTGTCCTGCTTTGTCTTCTACTGACGGCACAGAAACTCTTTACTTACAGGGTTGGCAACGCGACTGTGACTCCTCTGCTGTTACAGACGTCCATAGGTCACGGTAACCACTTTCCATCAGGTGGGCCGTGTGCTTGTCTGCCAACGAAGTGGTATAAATAAATAAAAAATCGGTTAAGAATTTTTTTTTCTTTTTATCCCAAAAAGATAAAATTTGACAAAAAAATTAAATAAGAAAAGATTTATGTAGAAGGTAGCGCTTCGAGAGCAATGGCGCACATTGAGAGATGTCCAGCAGTGGATTACGATAAGCTGATTGGTTGAAATTCTACAATTACTATTCTACAACATTCTACACAACGCTATCTAGACCCATGGTAAGCATAGCTTAACTAGCTTGTGTTATGGAAATTAGAATACGGATAAACATACTAATACCTAAACCAATGCAAATATCCATATTCATACGGGGATCGAACCCGCGCCTTTTTTTCTTGTGTAGTTTCAATCATCAAACAGATATATACAGCTCAGACTCAGGCACAGATACAAGGCTCGAGTCAACAATAGTGCCCGAAAAACGGCAATAGACTCACCGCTCACTCCCTATTACGTGGGGCCGAAAACAATGATTGGTGTAATGTGGGTGTTAATTCACCTCTGCTTAAACTTTTGATTATAAATGCGTGCTTGTATATATGCATGATTGTGTAGTGGAAAAATATATTTTTTATCTAGGACACGCCAACTGACTTCACACCGCCTGATGGTGATGGTAAGTATTTGTACGCCACAAATGGCAGAATATGATGAGACATCACATGTATATCATGTTATTATTATATCTGTAAACAACCATATTCACAAATAAAGATTATTATTATTATTGTAAGCTAAAGGCAAAGTCTGAGGAAAGAGAATCACCATTACAAACACTAAGTCCTACGGATTGAAAATTAAATCACTTGAAATCCATACCACGTGCAAAAGTAATTACATTACACAAATACATTATAAACAAAGATGCCAATTTTACTAACATAGTTTGTAAGAACAATGTTACCAACAAGAAGAATATGGACTTCTTTGTTCGAAATAATGATTTTATTTCATATTATTATTAATATAAAAACACGATTTAGTATAAACAAAGTATTATGTCTAACCTTATAACGACACAAAATACATTTTACTCTTCTTACTTTCGTATTATTTGTTCACATTTAAACACCAACCAGTGGAACCAAACACATAAAAAAGTTAATATTACTCATTTACTTTACTGAGTGCACCCATCAATCACAATAAATGTATATAAACATAAAATACATATATCCATCTAAAAACACCATCATAAATAAAAATATATCATACAGATAATTTACGATGCGGTATAGTGCAGTATGACTACATGTCGCGGTACAACTCGTAAACCAGGCACACCGTGAGTCGTCCGGCAGGTGAAATAAATTATAATAATATGAGATGCTTTTACGAGCCTGCGGGGAAGGAATGCGAATTGGTGGCGGAGAGCCCTATTCAGAAAGACACCGTTTTATTAATGATTTCAATTCGATTGGTTAGAAATACGTAAAATATATTTTTTCAAGTTAAACTAGGTATACAGGGGCAAATCAATCAATCGATCAATTAGCCCACTGCAGTCCACTGCTGGACATAGGCCTATCTCAATGTGTGCCAATACGCAAATGCTCGTGTATAATTAATCAAATTTTTAACAACCTTATTCCATAAAATACAACGCCAGTACGGTTCTTAGCAAGTAGCATTCTATTGATTAGCTATTTTTACCAGATTTAGAGCTATTCCTCTGGTTCCAAGCAGAGTAGAATTTGGACCACCCCATCTCTTCCCATGCGGTGTCGTACAAGGGGACTATGGAATAGGGCTGTTTAACATCAGACAGATATATACAGCCCAGACTCAGCCTCAGATGCATGGCTCGAGTCAACAATAGTGCCCGGAATACGGCAATAGGCTGACCCCCTATTACGTGGGACCGAATACAATTATCGGTGAAATGTGAGTGTTATTTCACCTCTGCCTAACTCTCTAGGGATAAAGGCGTGATTATATGTATGTATTTATTTTTACGGCACATAATCAAATGAAATCAAAATCATTTATTGCTGACGAAAGGTATCAGTGGTATTTAGTGCAATTTAAAAGTCCTCTTCGGCCAACAAGGTAATTGACACGCAAGAACACATTGTGGTTTTTTAAGTACCTATCTTTAATTATTACAGGGTCGAAGAAAATAAGAGAGGGGATTGCCAATGATAAGCCGAATCTTAATGGGTACCGCTTTTTTAGTCCCCAGTTTCGAGAATAGTCCCAGATACCTGGAAAAGCAATGAACTTACACAACATTTATGACCTGTAACCAATAGCGTCGCTATTTCCCTTTCCCGTTTAGTTCAATGGAAATGTTTTACTGCCTGTTGCTAGCCTCTTTTACAAGTCGC
The DNA here is from genome assembly GCA_963662185.1 of Eilema griseolum. Lineage (NCBI taxonomy): Eukaryota > Metazoa > Arthropoda > Insecta > Lepidoptera > Erebidae > Eilema > Eilema griseolum. The sequence goes on from OY759259.1 coordinate 9,529,808, forward strand.
GCCCTCGTTACTGGGTCCGTTTCCGGACGACAGCATGTGTTGCATATACAGTTACGTTTGGAATTTGTATTGAGTTTCCATTTTGCTATTTTTAACCGACTTAATAAAAGAAGATTATATATTTTTTTATGATCACCTGATGGAAAGTGGTTACCGTGGCCTATGGACGTGTGCAACAGCAATGGACTCACACTTGTTTTGCCGGCCATGTATGCACAGAGAGTTTCTGTACCGTCAGTGTAAAAGATAAAGCAGGACAAGATTTGGTTTTTTCACTGACAGTACAAAAACTCCCCAGTGAGGTCTGGCTATCATACTCACCGCCGGGTGAGACTTGTTTTTATACTGTTAATTGAAGGCACTTCCTGCAATTACTGTTACACATATTAAGAACACATTTTTTTTAAATACAACTTAGGTGGCAGACAAGCACACGGCCCACCTGATGGAAAGCGGCTACCATGACCCATGAACGTGTGTAACACCAGTGGAGTCACATCCGTGCTGCCGACACTGTTAGAACAGAGATTTTGTGCCGTCAGTGTAGAGGACAAAGCAGGACAAGCCTTTGGTCATCCCACTGACAGCACAAAAACTCTCCAGTGAGCTCTGGCTACCCTACTCACCGCCGGGAACACAACACGAAGTTATTATAACCGCTGTATTCTGTAGGGCGGAGGTACTTCCCCAGTCGGACTGCTCAATTTGGGCGGAAATACCGCCGTGTCCTACCTCCTCAAAGGATGTTGTGAGCAACAGAACAACAGTGTGAACATTTGTACTTTTACCTTAGTATTTTTATTATACCTGACCGGTTTCGCCTTACGGCATCCTCAAATGATTTAAAAACTTCTTTTATAAACATTGCGACACTCAGCCATATTTCGTAAAATTATGTATACCAGTACTACAATTTGCCACAAATTATTTTTTTTAATACTAGGGAAAAAGTACAGTGTGTTCTTAATATGTGTTTTTTTAGTTTTTTCACAAACATAAAACGATTGTAACAAGACGGATTTAATGCCATAGGCATTTTTTAACAGTCAAAGGTAAATGCATAAAGTGTTGTGGTGAAATTTTAATAATGGACAGCCAGGCAGAGATGCGGGTTCGATCTCCGCTCAGTGCAAATCTTTGTATGCATGAGTATTTGCATTCGTCTGGTGGTGCCTCAAAGAGCACGTTAAGCCGTCATCGGTCCGAATTGCCATACGAATGCCATACGAGCAGTCATTACGGGTAGTTGCAACCTTCAAAATTCCGACTAGTTTAACTACAGAGCTTAGATGAAGCTTAGTCTAACAAAACAATACATTCAATACAGAGTTGGCAGCGCGACTGTGACTCCTCTGGTGTTACAAACGTCCATAGGCCACGGTAACCACTTTCCATCAGGTGGGCCATGTGCTTGTCTGCCACCTAAGTGGTATAAAAAAAACATTTTAGGGAAAAGTGGCATACGACCACGGCGATCCTTGATGTTTTCTTGTTTAATAATTTTTATAGCGTAATTTTTTAGTAGTCGGGTTTTAGTTTTTATAATAATATACCAAGAAATGATGTACGTTATTTTATTGAAATCACGTATTTCTTTTATTTGCGCTACAGAACGTAAAATGAAATTTACATATGGATATAAAAACATTGTGTATGTTAACGCAAGTGTACATTTATTCGCCGACGGATTGTTTTTACACAGAAATTGAAAAAATTCCACTGTTTTCTTTTATAAAAATGATCGTATTTTTCTTTTCTATATCAAATACACGTGACGATTTCGTGGCGGTGAGTATGGTAGCCAGAGCACACTGCAAAGTTTTTGTGCTGTCAGTGAGAAGACCAAAGGCTTGGACTGCTTTGTCTTCTACACTGACGGTACAGAATCTCTCTGTGTTTACAGGGTCAGCGGTTTACTTTCGGGGTTGGGTGGTGAGACGTCAGTCGCTCCCGGAAAGGCTGTTAATCAACTTATGTACGTCACACACATTATTAGATTTTTCAAGTTAAATATATAACACTCTTTAAATTAAATTAATCCAAGTGTATAAGAAAACATTACACAATCGATTAATATAGAATAAATTTAAACGGTCCCAGCGAGATCCGAACCCGCGATCTGTCCCTTACAGGGGGAATGCTCTGATCCCTGAGCCACCGAACCTTCGCCCGGAACCATCCAAATTCTTCTAAACATATATCTGTCTAACGGCGACACACAATTTATTCACCACAACACCACAAATCTTTTCATTATTTCTGCACTAGCAACACTAACATAATCTAAAATCTTACGACAAAATTACTACCACATCAATCTGTATCAGCCACGCAAAGTACAATCAGCATCAGATTGCCGCCCAATTGAGCAGTCCGACTGGGGAAGTACATCCGCCCTACAAAATACGGCGGTTATAATAACTTCACGTTGTGTTCTCAGCGGTGAGTAGGGTAGCCAGAGCTCACTGGAGAATCTGTGCTGTCAGTGGGATGACTAAAGGCTTGTTCTGCTTTGTCCTCTACATTGACGGCAAACTGTGCTTACAGGGTCGGCAGCGCGAGTGTGACTTATCTGGTGTTACGCACGTCCATAGGCCACGGTAACCACTTTCCATTAGGTGGGGGGCGCGCTTGTCTGCCAGGTGGTATAAAAAAAAAAATTGCCCGTAACCATTCAAATTCTTCTATACATATATCCGTCTTACGCCTCGCGCGCCTCCCCTTTTCCGGGGACGAGTTGGGGTAGTCCCCTAACCCGAGAAGAGGGCCAGATCGTAAGAGATGGCCCTGGGTCGGCCGGGGTGCGAGGGATATGCATGTCAACCTCACCTTCGGCAACCAAAAACGACCCACAGGCGGCGTGCATTTTGGTCGGTTCGAGTCCGACATAACCTCTTCCACCGGCTCCGGTGGGGGGGGGGGGTATCCGTGGGGGATCCCCCCCCCCCCTGAGCTAATCCGTTTGATGGGAGCTAATCAAACGGTATTGTTGATTTAAATTGTATTGTCGTACGAACTAAAGGTAAGTACCAAATATTAGAACAATCATTCAACAGGAAGGGGGGAATACCAAGGAATTAGGATCATTTTGAGTGCTTTGTCGTCAAGATCGATCTGATGCCGACCGTACCCGCAGACCGTGTACAACACAACACTTAAACAACAAAAACCGTCTTGTAGTGCGGTCGATACAATCCCGCACCCCGGGATTAAAGGCTTAAGCGCGGGACCGCGTCGATACAATCTCTCTGTGTGATCAAACACAATGGACGTTTATATAAATAAAATGGCGGATGAAATGTTTTGGATGGAATTACTTGTACTTCCTTTAAATTATATTGCAGTAATGATTCAATAAAAATTGTTTCAAACTCATTATAATGTATATTGTAATGTTACAAAGATTTAACGCCAAATTGTAAATTAAATGATTCACGAGACGCGCGTTATAAATTAAGATACTATCAGATACTCATGTCATTTCTTGGAAAAGTTGCGTTAAGAATTTATTTAATACGAAATTAAACTTATGTAGGTAACAATTTTGTCGTCCAAGCATTTATTATATATTATCGATATTCACTTTTCCCGCCCTATAAAGGTGCAGTGGGTGTACGGGTAAACCCAAATTCCCCATGCAACCACCAGTGTGAGAATTTGTCTGCCACCTAAGTGGTATAAAAAAAAACTGGCGGGTGAGCGGGTCGTGGGTCGTTTTAAGTAGTTGGATGGAATGTAAAGCGGACCCCGGGCTCCGAGGTGAAGGTCTCGATGATGATGAATGACTGATACTTGCTACACCTGCGGCAACTGAAGAGGATTAGACGCAGGCTTATCTGAAGGATGGAGTACAGACGATCTCGTGATATTGAACTAAATCTAAAGAAAGAGTAAAAGACTACTCACACTTTGTCAGTTCTGTTCTGTTTATGTCCTCATAAAAAAGAAAGTTGTGTAGAAATGTGTATGTTTACTCAGTTTTCGTGGCAAATAAATCTACAACATTCCACACAAAGCTATCTAGACCCATTGTAAGCATAGCTTAACTAGCTTGTGTTATGGAGTCTAGAATGCGGACAAACATACTTAGATACATTTTTTTGTAAATATATACATATTATACATTAAAACACCCAGACTGATGCAAATATACATAATCTTGCACTGAACGGGAATCGAACCCGCGCCCCATGCGTAGCCATTGAACGTTCACAGAGGCAAAGATAAAGCGTCGAGGCAAAGAGGTATACACAAGCTCTATCTGTAGCATTCAACACGCAATGGCGACTGTTCACAATTTTATGCAATACACGTTATGAAAACGTAAGTTTACTGTATCAGGCCCCATTTTTCGTGAGGAAATCCCCTCAGATACCAACCAGTGGGAGCAGTTATGTCAGACTCGAACCGACTATCACCTTCTCGTTTCTTCAGATGCTTGTAACGTTGCGCATAAAGCATTTCCCACGCACCCCTGCTGAACCTAACTGAATCCGCCCTCTGTGGTGAATTTCTCTCTTAAAATTAGTATATTCTTGAAAGCTGTACATACATACATAAACTACACATGACACAACGCATTTGTGTACACTCTGTACACACTAAAAGAGACATCACAATCACCAAGAAACCGTCCCTAAACTTTCCTTAAACAAATAAATGACGTCGCACTAATTCTCAAATTAAACACAAATGGCCGACTCCCGGACAAACACTAATAATTTGTCTCCAAGATAACGGTCCCGTATACACCCAGTCCCGGCCTAATCCCGTGCCACGGCGTGACGCCGCATATAATCCCGGGATTACGGAGATAAATATTTCACTTCACTACGCGTAAATGATTTCAGATCACGGACTTGCTTATTATTTTTGTTTGATGCTGTTTTTTAATGTTGACTGACATATTGATTTGTATATTATATATTGCCGCGTGGTTTCCGGCAGAGTAGAATTAGGGCCACCCCATCTCTTCCCATGCGGTGTCGTACAAGGCGACTAAGGGGTAGCGCTGTTTAACATCAGACAGATATATATAGCCCAGACTCAGCCTCAGATGCATGGCTTGAGTCAACAACAGTGCCCGGAATACGGCAATAGGCTCACCCCCTATTACGTGGGACCGAATACAATTAATGGTGAAATGTATGTATTAATTCTTCTCTGCCTAACCCTCCAGGGATAAAGGCGTGATTATATGTATGTATTACATATATATGAATGATACAGAAAAGGCAAGAGGTATAAGGCGTAATGCGCGATACATAATCAAAGCATTGCTATGGTTTATACTTTAAACGTACATACATGTTGTAGATTTGTAGGAGGTAGGACACGACGGTATTCCCGTCCGAATTGAGCAGTCCGACTGGGGAAATACCTCCACCCTACAGAATACCACGGCTATAATAACCTCGTGTTGTGTTCCCGGTGATGAGTAGGGTAGCCAGAGCTCACTGGAGAGTTTTTGTGTTGTCAGCGAGAAGACCAAAGGCTTGTCCTGATTTTGTGTTCTGCACTGAGGGCACATAAAATCTCTGTTCTTACAGGATCGGCAGCACGGACGTGACTCCACTGTTGTCACATACGTTCATAGGTCACGGTAACCACTTTCCATCAGGTGAGCTTCTATACAACTTAGGTGACAGTGTGGACAAGCATAAGCTTGTCTGTCACCTAAGTTGTATAGAAAAAAAATACATACATACATATCCATATAATCACGTCTTTATCCCCGGAAGGTTAGGCAGAGGTGAATTAATACCCACATTTCACCTGACAGATGACTGTTATTAACGCTAGGATGAAGGAGAAGTAAGAATTTTGTCCAAGATCTCATCATGGGTAAGTGGTAACCTTGTAACTAAGACGTAAAAGTGTAAAATCTTCGTAAATTATTACCTTGAAATAAACCCGCGAGCCCAAGCTCCAGAAGAAACTCCCTGCCGCGGTTTTCTCAAACAACAACATAGGATTTTCCAGAAGGGCGTTCTAACAGGTTCGACAGCGCCAGTATGACGTCCCTGGTGTCCACTTTCCATCAGGTGGGTCGTGTACTTGTCTGTCACCTACATGGTAAAAAAAAAACGACAAACATATAACATAAACTCACGCCTATATCCCCGAAGGGGTAGGCAGAGGTGCTAGCACCCACAATTCGCCAGTTTATGTTAAGGTCCCAATGTAATAGGTGGCGAGCCTATTGCCATTAACCGGGCACTTATAAACCTGCAATAAATACACACATAACTTCGAAAAGCATCGTAAAGTCATTGGTGTGTGCCATGGTAAAATTTGGGATCGAACTCGAGACCTCGTCTCAGCAGTCCATTACCCATACCACTAGGCTACCGCGGTTGAGAAGAGGGCCAGATCGTGAGAGATGGCCCTGGGTCGGCCGGGGTGCGAGGGATATGCCTGCCAACCTCACCTTCGGCAACCAAAACGACCCACAGGCGATGTGCGTTTTAGTCGGTTCGAGTCCGACATAACCTCCTCCACTGGCTCCGGTGGGGAGGTATCCGTGGGGATTTTGCGCACGTAAAAAAAAAAAAAATAAAGTCCCGGAGCCTTAAAGTGGGGCGTGAAAAAGCATCTGATGAGGCCGCCAAGCTGAGTGCCACCATTGTAATACTTAGTGTCTGTAATGGTGACCTCACCGGCTCCGGTGGGGAGGTATCCTTGGGGATTTTGCGCACGTAAAAAAAAAAGGCTACCGCGGTTACACGACAAAATATTTGTTAAACTCGACGCCACATTGTGGCCGCAACCTCATCTACCTAGCAACTATTATTTAGCTCAAAGCTTTTACATTTCATGAAAACTCATTACACATTTTCTTTGAAATAGTAATGAGAATCTCACTAGCTGCATATTCCATTTAGTTTTCGTATTACATTTAATTTCATATTTTACTAGCTTTTGCCCGCGGCCCCGCCCGCGTGGATGTCGGTTCCCAGTGTGGACAACCCTTATCACTAAGGGGTATGAAAAATAGATGTCGATTCTCAGACCTACTCAATATGCTCACAAAATTTCATGAGAATCGGTCAAGCCGTTTCGGAGGAGTTCAAGTTCGAACACCGTGACACGAGAATTTTATGTATAACACACATACATACATAGGTACATATAATTACGCCTTTATCCCCGGAGGGTTAGGCAGAGGTGAATTTATCACCCACATTTCACCAATAATTGTATTCGGTCCCACGTAATAGAGGGTGAGCCTATTGCGCTATTTCGGGCACTATTGTTGACTGCCATGCATCTGAGGCTGAGTCTGGGCTGTATATATCTGTCCGATGTTAAACAGTCCTATCCCTTAGTCGCCTTGTACGACACCACATGGGAAGAGATGGGGTGGTATAAATTCTACTCTGCCTAGATTGTAATATTTAAATGTATTATTTTTCATTTAAATGAGTACTATATAATATTATCTAGTTTTATATGATAACTACACCATATATTCAAATCGATTAAAATATAGAAAATATTTAATCGGTTCAGGTGGGATTCGAACCCCCGATCTCTCCCTTACAAGGGTCAAGATTTAAAAATGATTGCAACATCATTCATCTGTTCCGATAATTTGTATGAATGTCGGTAGATGGCTCATAACCGTCGCCGTAAGACGGATAATATGTAAAGAATCATCGAAAGTATCATCAAAAATTAGCCTCACGAAAACTCGCAGTCCTGAACAGAGTGAGACGATTTTTCACGCCGGAGCAAATTTGCACCTGTGTGAAATACTGCTCGCATCTCTGGGATGGTTCAGCAAAGTACTTACTAGATGCTCTCGACAGGTTGCAGCGACCTGCGGTTCGCATCATTGAGAATCCCGAGGTCACGAACACCCTAGAACCTTTACAGATGCGTAGAGATGTTGCGTCCATGGCTGTATTTTACCGTGTGCACCATGGGGAGTGTTCTGATGAGCTCATCCAATTAGTCCCACCCTCCCCTTTCCTACACAGGACAATACGTGCAGGTCTTAGATGTCACCCGCACACGGTGCAGAACATCCGATCAAGAAACAAGCGGTTCGGAGACTCTTTCCTCTGTCGCACCATTAAGGCCTGGAATTCATTACCAGCTCACGTGTTTCCCTCTTCCTACAGTCCCGGGTCCTTTAAGCGGGGCGTGAAAAAGCATATGATGAGGCTTACCATCTTAGACTTCGCCTTGCCTGATGGTAAGCTGAAGGCAAAGTCACAGAAAAGAGGGTCACCTTTACTTTATATACCATGTGACAATGGTGACACTCAGCTTGACGGCCTCATCAGATACTATTTTCACCTTCCACCCAACGCCGTTTCAAAAGTGGTTTTAGTGAAAGTAGGTAGAGTAGAATTTGGACCACCCCATCTCTTCCCATGCGGTGTCGTACAAGGCGACTAAGGGATAGGGCTGTTTAACATCACACAGATATACATAGCCCAGACTCAGTCGCAGATGAATGGCTTGAGCCAACAATAGTGCTCGGAAGACGGCAATAGGCCCATCCCCTATTTCGTGGGCCCGAATTTAATGATTGGGGAAATGTGGATGTCAATTTTCGCCGTGATTATAGATGTATGTATATAGGTTCGCCCAAATTCTTTTGATAAATATCAATAGGTAATTTACTAACTATTTAATTTCGATATTATTCTAAATTTCATTTATTATATAATAGGTAAAATGATTTGCTGAAATACAGTGAATCGAAAAATTGCTCTGAATAAATTACTCGTACAGCTCGTATTTCAAATAAATGTTGTAAAAGCTTTTCATTTGGGGCTATATTATGTATTAGGTATTATTTTTATAAAGCTCAAAGCATGAAATAGTTGAATAAAATATAATTACAAAAAAAAATGTATTTATTTTGTGTAAGCCAAAAATCTCATTAGAAAATGTCTGTCTATTTATGTTTTGTTTTTTTATTTTCAAATGGACATTTGAGGTTTAGCGCTGTTTGCCGCTGTCTTGTTATTTATCTCGTTCAAATAGTTAATTACTATACCTGCGACGACAAAAAAATGTTTGCTAATTTGCAGTTTTTTTTTTGTTAGGACGAAGTTAATTTGAAGTTTTGTTGTCTATTTCGTTTGTGTTCTATTTCGGTTTCTAGTTTTTAAAATAAGTTTCTTAAGTAATACATATTATTAAACTTAGTTTTTAGATTAAACATAGGTAATAGAAAGACACATCAAGATTATTCACTTTTTTCTAACGTGCGAAAAATCTCCACCATGGCTACACACATCCCCCCTGTACCCATCCCCCGCCGGAGCCGGTGGGAGAGGTTATCTCGAGCTCAAAACGACTTAAACCCACAGCGCCTGTGGGTCATTTTTAGATGCCGAAGGTGAAGATGACAGGCATATCTCTCGCACCCCGGCCGACCCAGAGAGCCATCACTCAATCTGACCTTCTGGACCGAAGGTGACAGACAAGCACACGGCCCACCTGATGGGAAGTGGTTACCGTGGCCTATGGAAGTATGCAACACCAGTAGTGTTACACTCGCGCTGCCGACCATGAAGAAACCTTCTGATGCCCCTCTTGAATAACCCCTTATTGTAGGTGCTTGGGAAAACCGCAGCAGGAAGGTCATTCCACAGCTTGAGTGTGCGTGGGATAAAGTTTCTTTCATACCGCACAGTGCGCACCTTCTCAGGTCGCAATGTGTGAGGATGAATTCCCTGCTTATGGCGAGAGGTGCGATGATAGAATGTAGCTGTGGGCATCATGTCAAACATTAGAATGGCGGTAGAACACACAAAGTGAAACCCCCAGAAACGGGGAGGTGCCGCGTTCCCTCCGTAGTCAAGTACCTAACTGGATAGAGTATAGTTTAATATCCACTAATCTTCTCTACTGTCAATATTTCTTGCCAATCAAAGCTGAACTCGGTCCGAAGGTGTCGTTATCAATAAATGTTGAAATATTACGCTCTCGAGAGATTACAGGGCTTAGGCAGAGCATCTGGGTCCTGTGGCCGAGATGAATGAGTGTTTCATAGAGACAAATTGATTATAGTGTAGTAATATATTGAGTTTTATTGTTATTTTATTGAGTTATGGCCGCGTGGTTCCCGGTAGAATAGAATTTGGGCTACCCCGTCTCTTCCCATGCGGTGTACAAGGTGACTAAGGGATAGGGCTGTTTAACATCAGACAGATATATACAGCCTGGACTCAGGCTCAGATGCATGGCTTCAGTTAACAATAGTGCCCGGAAAACTGCAATAGGCTCACCCCCTATTACGTGTGACCGAATTCAATGTGGGTGTTAATTCACCTTTGCCTTACCCTCCGGGGATGAAGACCTGATTATATATATGTATGGATGTATTAGCGGTTGCCCTCGTGAATGTCGGCGACTATAATAATAATAATAATAATAATAATAATAATTTATTTCTAAGAATATGGTACATTGAGGTCTTTATGTTATTTCACTTGTTCAAACATATTCTACCATACCCTGGTGTAGAAATATTAAATTTTATAATAATAATATTTAAGATTTACAATAGTAATGTCAAATATGTCACTCATGCAATCAATTAATTATTTATTTCTATTACGTTTTACAATAATAATTTAAATTTTACGATAATAATATCAAATATATCACGCATGCAATCAATAATTATTTATTTTATTAGTCATTTATTTGTTTTACATCAGTCAAATGTCCTTAAAATTAAATTTGCTATCCATATATTCCCTCACCGAATAAAAACACTTATCTACTAAGAAATTAAATATGCTGAATTTAAATTTAGTCATAGGTAGCGCTCGCACACCAACTGGCAGTTTATTATATATTTTTATAGCCATACAATATGCATTTGAGGAATATAGATGTATTCTTTGCTGGGGCACTAAAATTTTATAAGGATCTCTACTATTTGTCTTTTTCAATATGTCATCATGTAGCGGAAACATTTGTGGATATTTCTTCACAAATAGGCACATTTCATAAATATAAAGGCAAGGAAATGGCAGAATTCTTAGTTTTTTGAAGATTGGTTTGCAGTGTTCTCGGTATCCGGCTCCATACAGAGCTCTAACACACTTCTTCTGTGCCAGAAGTACACTCTCTACTTCTACCGAGTTACCCCATACAACGATACCATATCGTAGCACTGATGAGATGTATCCATGATACGCTGACAGAGCTGTCTCTCTGGAAGCTATCTGTCTCAATTTCCTTAGAGCGAATACAAACTTGTCCACTTTTGCACATACATTTCCAACATGTTCTTTCCAATTTAAATACTTATCTATTGTTATTCCAAGAAACAGAGTTGAGTTGACAGGTTTAATAAATGTATTGTTAATATTGATATTCGGTGAAGCGCATTTAGAATTATATGTTTCAAACTTAATTATTTTAGTTTTATCGACATTAATCTGTAAGTTGTTGTTTTGTAACCATTGTATTGCCCTATTTAACTCCTGATTAGTTTCAGTTTCTATGTCAGATTTATTTTTACACTTAATCATAAGTGTCGTGTCATCAGCAAAGAGTATACAGTCATGCATAATATTCTTGCTGAAGTCATTTATGTAAATGAGGAACAGTAAGGGCCCCAATACACTCCCTTGAGGAACACCGCAACTATTTATTTTTAATGTTGATGTAAAAGTTACCTCTGTGTTTTTTACTATTTTTGTTATCATAGTGCACTGTTGACGATTTGAGAGATAACTTTCCAACCAATTATAAGCGTTACCTCTTATTCCGTATCTCTCCAGTTTGTTTAGTAGGCGGTTGTGTGGGACGAAGTCAAATGCTTTGCTCATATCTAAAAAGGTAGATAGCACTGACATCTTCTTGTCTAGAGCTTCAGTGACTTGTTTTACAAGCGAAAAACAGGCTAATGCTGTAGAGCTGTTTTTTCTGAATCCAAATTGATTTTCTACTAGTATTTTATTCGTCGTCAAGAAATTATTAAGTTTTTGAAACATGGCTTTTTCAAAAATCTTTGAGAAAATGGGTATTAGGGTTATTGGCCTATAATTACTAATGATTGTGGGGTCTCCCTTTTTAAATAGTGGTTTTATGATTGATAATTTCAATTTAGTTGGAAAAATTCCATCTTCAAACGATTTATTAATTAGGTGGCTCATGGGCATGGCTATACTTTTTGCATTATGTTTGATTAATTTCGTAGTTATTTCGTCATATCCCGTAGCATTTGTGTCGTTTAGTGACCGTATTATTTTTATGACGTCGTCCTGACTTACCGGAGTTATGAACATACTTTGCAATTCATTACTTAAATTTATGTCATTTATTTTACTATAATTTGATTTATTAGTTAATTCTATATAATAATTATTAAAATATTCACAAATGTCACTAGGTTTATTAATTATTTTGTCATTTATTTTCAATTCTTTAATATCCTGATTACTATTATTTGTATTCATATTATTCTTGATAACAGTCCATGTCGCCTGGCATTTATTCTTAGCAGTACTTATAAATCTATTATTATTTATACTTTGAGATTTTTGAATGCATTTTTTCAATATTTTAGTGTAGGTTGTATATTTACTTTTTTGAAATGTCTTGTTTGTCGCTTCATTTTGATATTTGTAGTATAATAATCTCTTTTTTCTGCAAGATGTTTTGAGTCCTTTACTTATCCACGAGTTCTTAACTTTTTTATGACCTTTTTTATAACGAACCAAAGGAAAACATAGTTTGAACATAAGCGTGAACAAATCGTGAAAGATATTAAAAGATTGGTCACAGTCCCTTTCTTCATAAATTTCTGTGAATGATAATGCCGAAATACACTGTCTGAATTTATTCATATTATACCAACAGAAGTTTCGTCTTGTTTGATACCAACACGTGTGTTTAGAGTTCTTAATACTTGCATCTGTATAAAACATTAGAGATTGACCTGTATCGTGGTCTGATAGGTTTAGGGTATGCGTACCGACCACTACATCTGCAACTAGAATATTCGAAGCTATTTGATCTATACTCGTAGCTTTTCTTGTGGGAGTATTGATATGTGTCAGTATGTTATAATTTCGTAAAATAGACAACAATTTTTTTGTGTCTGCATTTATGTTTAAAACATCGATATTCCAATCTCCACACAGTATAATATATTTCTTAATGTTATGCGTTATAATACTTAATAATTTTTCAAGCCTCGTAAAGAACACATCAATGTCTGAACCTGGGATTCTGTAGATACAAACGATTATAAGATTATAGTCAGTTACCTCAATGCCACAGCATTCGAATTCATTGGTAAGAGCTATTTGTCCAATTGATGGTAATGTTTTAAATTCTAGATCGCGTTTAATCAATATACATGAACCGCCTCTTTTTTTATCCCGTCTAGAATAATAAGCAACTAATTTATAATTTGATAATATAAGACTGTTTTCATGACCTGACTGTACAAATGTTTCAGTGAGACATATAAAGTCTATAGGGCCAATTTTATCGATTAGATTAGTGATCGTAACTTCAAATACCCCTAATTTATTGAGTATCCCTGCAATATTTTGATGAAATAGTGTTAACCTTTTCCTATTTTCTAATCTAATTTCGTCGCATGCCTCCTTATTCACGAAAAAAACCAATAGTAGATTCCGCTTGGTTATCAAGCATAGAGGATCGATTTAGTGTTGTTGCAATACTTTGCTCATTCTGATTTGCACTAATTTTATCCCTGTGCATTATAGGGAAATAGAATGGTATAGTACCTTTCTTTGCTACTCCCTTGATTCTCTTATTTGATTCAAGAGGTAACATGTTTTTTTTTGCTACCCTTACACTTTTAAGCACTTTTTCATTACAATAATTTATGTAGTTGATCCGATACTCAGTTCTCAGAATTTCTTTGAGTAATAATCTAGAATTAAGTAATGGATTAATCTTGTAGCCACTATCAACAAATTCTACATGTTTTAAATTACTGGAAATTAATTTTAGGATCTGGTTAATATTTCTTACATTCATATATCTATTAATGTGTACATTACCAAGTAAAACGTTCGTATGTGACATATTATATAAGGTATAGTACATAAAAGACTGCATCAAAAGTGGATTCTCGTCACAAGAGCCGGTTATTATAATTACAAAGTCATTTTCATTAAAATTTTTGGTCAATGATAAACAAGATTTTAATATTTCATTCGTAGGAGCATTAGGCTTAATAATTGTCAAAATTGAATACTTATTCCCTAAACTATTCTGTAGTATATTGCCTAGACCTTTTCCTTCTTCACCAGCAAGAATTAGTACGTTTTTCTTCACCATATTTTGTTGCAGTTGTTCGTTATATTTCAGGGTAGATTTCTTACTAGGACTGATAGAGGCAGATGACAACATTGTGTTACTGTCTTTCACCTCGCACTTAGGTGTGCGGTTGTTATTAAAATGAGTAGATTGTTTTGGTGTACAATCCGTTTTTGTAGGGGTCTTATTTGTCTCAGTCACTTTAGTCAAATCATCAATAGTTTTTTTAAGACCTGTATTTTCTATACTCAAATTGTCAATTTTTAATTGTGCCGATTCCAATTGTAAATTTAGGTGTTTCATCTGTAATTTTAGTCGGTTTATTACTTCTTGACTATCCTCTTCGTCTGATATGTCGTGACAGCTATTGTCGTTAGTGTTGGGAGCTATCTCGTTATTATTCGATAAGTTTGAGTCATCGTCGTCACTTTTCGTTTCGGAATATTGTTTATGTCGTCGTTGTGTTATATTTCCGAAGAAATTCATCTTTTTATTTTATAATAATTATGTCTCACAAAGTTATTCGCACAAAAAGAGCAAACAAAGCGGGGATCGAACTGCCGTCCTCTTGTGCAGGAGGCAACGCACTCAGCCTCGAGACCAAACGATCATTAAGATAAGTTTTTAAATTTGGTATTCGCTTAGTAAGGAGATATTTTTACTATCAATAGTTTCGTATTATCTCCGTTTTTAATAGGTACCTCCTTTGTACATAAAATAATCCAACAAAATGACTCACTGGTTGGTTCGGTTGCTTGAATGTTTACTTATAATTGAATTTCTTAATATATTTGGACATTTTTACACTATTGTCTGGTGTTTTGTATAACCTACGTCGTTTAATGTTTGTTATTGTTTATTTTATTTAACACAAGTAATTATATATTAACACAAGTTAGACATTTTCACGATTTCACTGGCACAATATTATAACAAGTTCTTTTTCACAATTGGATGGTTTATTTGTTCTGCAAATGATATCCCTTATAATTTGTATGTTTATGAATGTATATATTACTTCTTTTCGAACTTTTTGTTGTTATAACTATTTTTTTAAAACAAAATTACGCGGAGTCAATCTTATCGTGCGGACGGTGGCGTTAAAGTACTAAACGGCTTATGTCATTTTCGAAGCTCTAATCTACTCTTATCTGTACCAATCATCAAATTCGGTTCAGTGGTTTAGGTATGGAACTGTAACAGACAGACATAGTTAGTTCAACAGTAATAAGGCCGTGATAGTTCCCACTAGAGTAAAACAGGGCCACCCCATCTGTTCCGGTGCCGACTTGACGGCAATAGGCTCTTTCTCTCCGTGGGATTGAAAAGCATACTTGACGATATGTGACTGTTGATACACCTCTGCCTACCCATTATAATATTAAGTATAGATTATTGATGTACAGGGCTCTACAACACCCTTGGGGTCTTAACACGGGTGCGGTTGGTGATGCACCTGCTAAACTACAGACGAGGTTCAGGCTCAGGAGGTGCAGGCTTTCCTTGCGGGATTGAGCTTTCCCTGCGAGATTGGGGTTCAGACGGCATACGCTGTCGTAAAAGTCAACAAACTAATCAAAAATAATAAGCGGACCTCAAGTGTACGTTTTATATCAATCAGTCAATCAATCAATTAGCCCACTGCAGTCCACTGCTGGCCATAGGCCTCTCCCAATGTGCGCCATTTTCTCCGATCCTCCGCCTTCCACATCCAGTCTGTCCCAGCCACCTTTTTCAGGTCGTCCGTCCATCTGGCTAGGGGGCGTCCTACCTTTCGTTTACCTTCTCTCTTCCTTTAAGTTTTATATGTATGTAGTTGTGAAATAGCTTGTTTCGCTGCAGGTTTCGCCCTTGGATTATTGAGAAACCTCATATCACCACAAGCTCGTAATATTTTAGATTTCTAAAAGTTAATCTAAATCTGTCGGATTTGTTGATATTTATGATCACTGGTCCGCTCCCTTAAGTAGTAGCGTGATGATATACCTATAGCGTAAAATCTTCGTCGATAAACGGACTATACAATAGAAAAAAAAATCGAACCAGTAGTTTCTGAGATTATCGAGTTCAAACAAGCAAACAAAATAAAAAAGTAAATGAAAACAAGCCAAGCACGTAAAGTTTTCACTTCAAAAATTAGAAAATAAATATAAACGAACTCCACCGCCTCAGGACGTCTCCCGCCCTCTTTAACACGCACTTGACATGTAATTCATGCAATTTTAACGTGTCTAGACGGCGCCTTAGATATTGACGTCGACGTGGGCCCAATATCGACATTGACGTCGGACGGACAGGAGCGTAGGGTCCCGCGGGGCACATGACGTTGAATAACCAGCGTTTATATTGGGCTGAATGTTTATAATTTATAAATATGTTAGAGGTTTTTGACGTTGTTAAGTTTTTTCAGCAATGGAAGGTTACAATTTCGAGAGGGTGTAGTATTTTTGTATCATCACCCCATCTCATCCGAAAGGTGTCGTAGGAGGCGACTAATGTAAACATACGCAGACGATATCACTGCGAGAGAAGGAAAACTTGAAATTATACCCTGTACCAACCCGTCTGGCCAGCGTGGAAACAGTAAGCCAAAGCCTCCCAACATTGGGAGAGGCCTAGTCCAGCAGTGGACTGCGATGGGCTAGTTATTGTTTGTTTGAAGTGTTTTTGGGGTCCACCAAGAATTTTGGAGCTTACCTCTCGGGGGTTAGCAGGTTAAATGATATTCCTTCTCCCTGTAGTCCCGGGTCCATTAAGCGGAGCGTGAAATCTGACTCCACATGTAGGAAGCTAGGAAGCTAGAACGTAAGTAGGAAGATATTGAGACAAGGCCTATCAAATCAAATCGTTTGGTTCAAACCGTAACGTTTATTTGTAACAGCGCGCTGCAGCTGCTGCAGGCCTGGTTAGTTTTTAGTGTTGTGCGTTTGTCGGCAATTTCCAGTACTTTACACAAGATCGATAAAAAAGGAAATTATTGCTCTACGTTATACAAAGTAAATAGGTGTTTATAATCCTGCGGAAATCTTACTTATATCACACGTAATGCGTCCCCCGAATATGACCACACCTTTCTGTAACACGTTGTTTAAAAACTTATTTACGCAAAGTTTACAAAGCATACGTTTCCAAAACTCTCATACAATCTAAATTAATATTCACAAAGTGCATCCATGTAAAAAGTTCTAAATCCATTGGAGCGATTGCAATTAAAATTAGCTCTACTGCGGTACAGTGCACCGCTAAATACTCGCGGTTATTGTGTGCAAACAAATTGAGCTGTCAGCGAGACCTGCGCTCCGGGGTGTGCGGTAACGTTCGAGCTACCAATATGGAATGTAATTATTGTTTTGTTTTTGTTTAAATTGACTTCTGTCGGCTAGAAGTTTGCTAGCCGATGCCCGCGGGTCTGTTCGTGGGGATATCGGTTTTGGTTTTATCTCCGGTTTAAAAAAATAATAAATAAAAAATAAAAATCATTTATTTCGGACCAGGGTCCATAGCGTGTTAGTAACAATAATCTTAATACTAGTGTTAGTAACAATATAATACTATTAATAGGTACCTAACAAATATTATTGGTAGTTTGAGACCCCTACAATACTAGGACACTGTCTACATTGCGTGCAATCGTACCCAGCGCCCCAGCATCGGACTGTCCCACCTATCGCACAATACGCCCACGATACTGTGTGAGCTCGCCCGTATTCTCCGCAAGAGGGATGCACTACGTTTGCGGATGATGGCATGGAAGCCATCGACACTCACCTCCGCAAACATCCCCGACGCACTACAAAAGCGTGGCAGCCCAATCAGCATCCCGAATGCATTGTTGTACTGTACCCGCAGGGCGTTGTATTCCCCCCGCGCATATGCGACCCACAGACTGCACGTGTAAAATGTCTGGCAATACGCCCTAAATAGGGTAACTTTTACATCCTTGGTACATCGTGCAAATCTACGGATCAGCATATTGCACCGGACAGCCAACGCCCTGCGTTCTCTTTCTATGTCTAGATTGTCATTTAGATCATCGGTGACCCAGTGACCCAGATATTTAAATTGTGTTACTCTGGTTAAGGGAGTATCACCAATAGTGACTTGAGGCACGTGAGAGTAATGTTTGGTGCCGGCCTTGAAAACAAGAAGCTCGCTCTTTTTGGCGTTATATCTGAGCCCATGAGCCACTGCATAATCTTCACACAACTTTAGAAGCCGCCTGAGACCACTGATCGATGGACTCAGCAACACCATATCGTCAGCATAGCTTATGTTATTTATAGCCACTCCGTCAATATGGCAACCGATTTTAGTGTTGCTGAGTTCAACAATCAGCCGATTAATATACAGGTTGAACAGACGTGGTGACGTAATTCCCCCCTGTCTCACCCCGCATTGCAACCTGTATACATCTGATAACGCTCCCGCCCATTTAACATTATTAGTCTGATTTTTGTACCAGTATTTAAGCAACGAAATTACTGAACCGTCAACGGTACTTTCCTGACGAAGCTTTTCCCAGAGTGTGTCATACGACACCAGGTCAAACGCTTTGGAGAGGTCAAGGAAGCAAGCGTTAACTGGGGTCTTCCTTGCTGAGTAGTACTGAACAGTCTGCTTGAGACACATAATGGCGGTCTCTGTTGATAGGCCAGGCCTGAAGCCAAATTGAGCATCGTGAAGTGGAATCCGACTCGCCATGTGTGTATCAATCAGACAGTCAGGCACTTTAGCTGTAATGGTAGCTAACGAAATCGGACGATAGTTAGCCTGGTCCGCCGGGTTGCCTGTTTTGTTCTTTTTAATTGGCACTACTGTCGTTTTCATAAGATCACCAGGCAAGTACGAGTGACTCATGCACAGCGTATAAAACATAGATAGGACCCTCGGCAAGTGTACCCCGGCAAAAGAAAGTGCATCAAAATCTGTTTAGCAGTTTTTGAAGCCATCGCAAACAAATAAACAAGAATTTAAAAAATAGATATCTTTAGATTCAAAATCGTTATCTTAAATATAACTCAATTTGACTGTTAGAAGTACCTGAAACCGGCGAGCATGTATGAAAAAAATATGAAAGTAGAAGATGCGAAAGAGGTATGCCAGGATCGTGGCAAGTGGAAAACAGTTCCTAGTGTCTACGTACCCCACTAGGAAAAAGGCGTGACTGAATGCATGTATGTATGTTTGTTGTCTGTTTTAAAATACCTCAAAACTTTGGCATGCAGTTCCGCCGTCATTTTTTTTATAGAGGAAAGTGATGGAAAGTGGTTACCGTGGCCTATGGGCTTGTGTAACACCAGAGAAGCCACACTCGTGCTGCCGACCCTGTAAGCACAGAGTTTCTGTGCTGTCAGTGTAGAGGACAAAGCAGGACAAACCTTTAGTCATCCCACTGACAGCACAAATTCTCCAGTGAGCTCTGGCTATCCTACTCACCGCCGGGAGCACAACACGAAGTTATTATAACCGCGGTATTATGTAGGGCGAAGGTACTTCCCCAGTCGGACTGCTCAATTGGGCGGAAATACCGCCGTGTCCTACCTCCTATCGAAATGGAACATAGCTTATGACCTTTCCCAAGGTCAAATTTATCTTAGTACCGTGCCGTTTTTAGGAAATATGCTATTATATATAAGCGCAAAAAATCGGTTAAGTGGTTTAGGGGTGAAACCGTAACAGACGAACTGACAGCACAGATTAATAAATAGCTACTGACAGTTACTTTCGCTTCAATAATATTAATATGGACATACCAATAAACCTAATTTACAATTTTATGAC
Organism: Eilema griseolum; assembly: GCA_963662185.1. Taxonomy (NCBI): domain Eukaryota; kingdom Metazoa; phylum Arthropoda; class Insecta; order Lepidoptera; family Erebidae; genus Eilema; species Eilema griseolum. The sequence continues at coordinate 9,549,866 of OY759259.1, forward strand.
AGACAGATTTAAGTTCAAAACTGTTTATACCGTGTATATAAAAGTCTATATTATAACTGAGACGTCTCCTGCCACTTGTAAATATTAAAACAGAGTATTCCTAACGTCCATACCCACCCTATACTCATCAGTTAATAAAAAATACATCTCCCCTTATTTTAACAATAAATAAAAGCATAATGAAACACCGCTTGAGTGGTCACATATAATTCTAACTCGAGTACAAAGCTTAGTAGGGTAGACGTGAATAAAAATAATAAAAAGATTGCGGGTAGACAAATACTAGTTGATTCCGCCATTGTTGTTGTCTATGAATTCGATTTTTGAAATTGAAAGATGAGTGCTATTGCACGTGACGGTTTTTGATTGACAATTACTTTTTTTTTAAGTTGTGTGACGTAAAAAGGTTCGTTGTATTGCGAATAAATAATTTATTGAAGGGTCCGTCACCAATTGAAATATGTTTTTTAGACCAATTGCGTGGCAGACAAGCACATGGCACATGGCCCACCTGATAGAAAGTGGTTACCGTGGCCTATGTACGTATGTAACACCAGGGGCGTCATACTCGTGTATAATGGTAAACTAAGTGGCATTTAAAATTATTGTGTATTGTATTATTAAGGTGCTTCTCCATTAGGAGCATTTGCCTGCTATGGTATTCAAGTCTAATTATCTTTATTGAATTTAGCTCACAAAGTAATCAATGTCGAAACTAAATTTGAACTAAACGACTGAACGGATTCCGATGTGGTTTTTTTTTATTAGAACAGTATTAGTCTAACTGTACACCCCCACACACCCCGTCTGAAACTTACCCTCGGTGCAACCTGGGCAACGCCTCTGGACCTTCTTAAAACCGTAGATGGCCCAGGTCAATGCTCTGAGTGTTTCCGTGCCTCGGAGAGCATACGGACATGTATGGCAATCATACCTAACTTGCAGTTAGACCAGTTGCTTACTTCGATATTGCAAATGGTTTTTTTTACGTGCGAAAAATTCCCACGAATGCTCCTCCACCGGAGCTGGTGGAAGAGGTTATGTCGCACTCGAACCAACTAAAACACACGGTGTCTGTTGGTCGTTATTGCTTGCCGTTGACAGGCATATCCTACCTGCCTTAAAGAATACCGCGGCCATAATAACCTCGTGTTGTGTTCCCGGCGGTGAGTGTAGCCAGAGCTCACTGGAGGGTTCTTGTGCTGTCAGTGGAAAGACCTAAACCTACTTTGTCTTTTACACTGACAGCAAAGAAACTCTCAATGCTTGCAAGGTTGACAGTGCGAGTGTGACATAATTTTTTTGCACGCGTCCATAGGTCACGGTGACCACTTTCCCTCAGGTGGGCCGTGTGCTTGTCTGCCATCTAAGTGGTATAAAAAAAATCAAATGCGACCGGTATTATGATGATGCAGAAACACGAACCGATAAAAGTTAAAACTTGTAATTTACTAAACTTATCTCTATAGAAAACATAACTAAAACCAATATACTCACAACTATAACAGCTTTCAACGGAAAACCAACTTTATGTAGTAAAGTTAAGATGCAATTTTATATAACTCGAAACAGATATCAAGAATCAAAGAATCAATTTCATTTATTCAGTTTAGGCACATAAAGAGCACATATGAACGTCAAAATTTTACAATTATGTATGTCAAGAAGTAATATAAAAATATTAAATAATGTAAAAATAAACCATTGGAAAATGATTCTTTCGCTGGTTCGGTAGATTAGTTCTACTGAGAAGATACCAGCAAGAAACTCAGCGAACTACATAAGAACTAGATTATTTTTCTTTTTTAAATTTGTTTTGGTTTACAATTTATTTTGTGCGAGCAAGCAAGAGACTTATGTTGACCACGCATTAACATCATTAAGGTACTCATCCACTTTATAGTAACCTTTACTCATTAAAGTTTTTTTCACTTCTATTTTAAATTTATTTGTTGGCATATTAATCCTAATTGGCATATGTCCCTAACAAGCCCAGTTATGCTCGAGTAATAAAGGAATTGAATCTCGAAGCAAATCAACGTGTGTAATGTGGAACTTGGTTGATTTTTAGCTAATACTAGTAATGCCTGCGACTTTGGCTATGTATGGGACCTGTATTATCAATTTGATTTATTTCTTTTAACGTGCGCAAGATCGCCATGGATACACCAGGCCGGTGGAGGTACCCTGGCAAGAGCAGACCGTGACGGCGGCGCGCCTTGCGCTCCTCACAATTTCCTGGGACGAGTTGGGGACTCTGTCTCTCTGTCTCTCTCCCACACCTGAGGAGAGGGCCAGATCGAGAGAGATGGCCCTGGGTCGCCGGGGTGCGAGGGATATACCTGTTAACCTTACCTTCGGCAACCAAAAACGATCCACAGGCCTCGTGCGTTTTGGTCGGTTTGAGTCCGACATAACCTGTTCCACCTACTCCGGTGGTGGGGGTTTCCGTGTGGATTTTTCGCACGTAAAAATAAAGGGCCGGTGAAAGTGGTTATATTGGACTCGAACCGACTAAAACGCACGCCCCCGCCAGTTTGGGGCGTAAAAAGACTTACATACATACATATAATCACGCCTTTATCCCTGGAGGATTTGGGCAGAGGTGAATCAACATCCACATTTCACCTGTCAAAAAATTCGATCTCACGTAATTGGGGTGAGCCTATTGCCATATTCCTGGCACTATTGTTGACTCGAGCCATGCATCTGAGGCTGAGTCTGTGATGTATATATCTGCCTGATGTTAAACCGCCCTATATTTACGGCCCTTAGTCATCTTGTACGACACCGCATGGGAAGAGATGGGGTGGTCCAAATTCTACACTGCCGGGAACCACGCGGCTTTAAAAAGAAGTAGCCGAAACGTAAACATTGAACCAATCAAGAAATCCTTAACAAAATCGAGATCAAAACAAATCGTCGCACAATTAGATTGCTCACATATCGGTAACGATTGGCAGCGTCAGCATTCGATTATAACGCCTCAGTCGCCCTCTAGGGGGGGAGGGTAAAGGGGGAACGCGGAGGGGCTGAAAAATTCTGCACTAATAAACTTGTTAGTCTCGGTACGAGGTTGTACCGTTTAGGTATTGGGATTTGATACTTTTTGGAAACGTTTTGTGGTGAATAAATTATTTTACGAGCGTGTAGCCGGGGTGCCGACTTTTGTCTTTGGTCCTATATATTCTCTTATATAATATTAATAATAATAATGACGTCTTTATTGTACACCAATTACACATTGCACTAGAATAAGTGATACAAGTTCCGTGGTACGTACAGATGGCGGCCTTATCGCTCTGCGGCAATTTCTTACAGGCAACCATAGGATGGAGATAAGAAAATAGGAGAAGAATATATACTTTAATATTTACTTTATGGAATTCTTTTTCCTGTATGGTGGAACATTCTCTCTATAATATTACACCCAATAATGCACCTACTGAGTCTTTCTCCGCACCACCTTCGGTTGACTGGTAGAGAATGCCTGTGGCATTAAGTCCGCCTATGTATTTGTGCATAAAGTTTAAAAAAGAAAAAAAAATTACAACCGGAACGACGGCCATAGATGTTCGTATGTCATTCGGGATCGACAGCTTCACGTGCTCCCCGAGGTACAAACCAGACCAATGCAAATATAATTTTTATTATACATAAGCAAAAACAAAACAAATGTCACATCATTATTTGCAATCATACAATTTGTCATGTTATGTCAAATCAAATAACCCGCCCCGTATCGTTCCCGGCGCAAAGGTGCCCATGACACTAGCGGCGTTGCCTCGCTGAATCGCGATGGCCATCCTCTGCCCCAGAAACGAGCCGCAGCGGGAGCGGGAGTCACCGCCTTGATAAGCAAAATACAGTTTGTCTGTCTCTATCAAACCTAAAAGCACAAAATAATATTAAGCATGCACTTTTTTTTAGGAGTCAGCGTGAACGTCAATGCTAGTGCTAGTATTAACTGTATTACAGGCACCGGAAATAAAAAATTCTCATATTCATGCATACAAATATTTACACTGAGTGGGGATCGAACCCGCACCTCTTGCGTAACGGCCGCGTTTACTACCGCCACGCCACGGAGGTTGTCTACTTTATAATGTACGAACCTACCCTATTAGCCTCGCTCAAACCCATAATGTCTCCCTAATTATTAATTTCAAAACCAATCAGTAGGTACGAGTATTTTCGTTCATATCCCTCAAAAATAATACAGCATGAAAATAATATACACAGCAACACAAACAAACAAACAATAATTACGGCAATATCTAGGTTCTAATTAACCCTGTTCTCCATTCAGGGCGAGTATCTCATTTGCGAACCGGGTCGAACCGACCGACCGAGACGGGAATACCGACTGGTAGGCCGAGAGCTAGCGGCAACTATAGCTGATCTAGAATCAACTTGATTAATTTTTGATCTGATAGAAAAACTACCTGACCCTCTTTCCATCAGATGAATGAACTCACTGCCATTGTTTATCCAAACGATTACAACGTGTGGTTCTTCAAGAAGGGCAATGGAAATTAGAAAATAAATTACATACATACACATATAATGACGCCTTTATCCCCGGAGGGTTAGACAGAGGTGAATTAACCACCCACATTTCACCAATCTTTGAATTCAGTCCCACGTAATAGGGGGTGAGAAAACAAATTAGTATTTTATTTACTCACCATTCAATCAATGAGCCTCATCAATCAATTATAATGTCTTGCTAGTAGTAGCTTAATATACGTATGAGAGTGAAAGAAATTTAATTGAATGCAGTGGAGATACGGACATTGTGCTGTATACTATGTGGAGAAGTGAGGCTAGCTTTTTTTCACTACTTAAGTTTCAGACAAGCACCGAGGTATCTCACTAGTGCTATTGACCCTGTAAAAACCTTCTAATACCCTTATTAAAGAAGCAACACTGAATTTTGTACATCTTTTTATTATGAGAACTGGTTTTTAGTACTGTTGATTGATAATAAAATATCATTACATTTAGTGCCTTCTATCTCCCTGACTATAAGCAAATAACTTAAGGTGGGGTTTCGATATTTTAATTTGCAACTAATCGAGCCAGCTCCGTTATTTTGCGATGTTCACGCCTCTTGGGCGAGATTGGCGGGGTCGGCAGTAGAGTGTATATGTGTAACTAGCTATTACGGGCACGGGGACTCGGTAGAGAAACAACTTCGGTTCGTTGGAGCGGTGGGTAAATGGATTTTTTTTTTAAATTCTATTACATTCATTTGATTTTGGGTAAAGTTTTTTTTAAATCAAGTGTACAATCGTCAGTGCGTTATGGAGGTCGGTCGGCAGTCGCTTCACGGATAATATCGGAGTACGGCCGTTTCGTAATTAATGTGAAAACCGACTCTAACTGTTTTTAATTACCAGTTAGGTGGTAGACAAGCTAACGGCCCACCTGATGGGAAGTGGTTACCGTGGCCTATCGACGTGTGCCACACGGGCGTCTTTCTTCATAACCTTCTAATGCCCTTCTTGAAGAAGCCTTTTCTGTAGTCGCGTGGGAAAACCACAGCACGAAGATAGGTCAGAGAAGAAGCATTGACATACAACGTGGCAATGCTGCTTATCTTCTGGGAACGCTACCACAAGAGGCATGCGATGCGGAGGATTTCCACGACGCATTTTAACTTTTGTTTTATTTAATTATTTATTTTATTAATGTATATACTATAATAAGTTTAATTCTCAGTCTCGGGTTCGATCCCATGTTTTACCATGACACCATTGACTATAGATGCTTTAATGACTTATTTGCTTTTGCGTGAAGATCGTAGACGTCGCGAACTATCTCCAAAAGAAAACCGGGATGGGCTTAAGGGTGGAGAAGCTGGACTCTCGTCACAACGTGAGCTTCAATTCTTTTGTGGTGCGAGTTCCAAACAGCCACACCGCTACCATCCTGCGTCCTAACTTTTGGCCGACGGGGGTGAAGTTTCGGCGCTTCCGAGGACGCCTGCCGACACGCGACACCCCGCCCCGTGACACGTCGACGTCATTACGCGTGCTTTAGGTTAAGATATATTATATGTATTTTTAGTTTTAAGGTATATATTTATGGGCCGTAGAATAAGTTTTTTAACATCCTGTAACTTTTCTATTATTGCCTGAAATAAATGATTTATTATTATATTATTTATTTGCGAAGTTATGTGTGTATTTATCGCAGGTTTATAAGTGCCCGGTTAATGGCAATAGGCGCAATAAACGCGTATCGCCTCTACTACTGTTCGCGTTTTCGCACTGTATTCGATCACGTTCACGACACACAACACTCACTGAGTCGACTCGCACAGGTTTTGAAAATTTAGTGGTCAGGTCTTGTAAACATACGGAAATAATAAAGATTGTAAATATTCCGGCGAGTTTTACACCATTAATGTCAGGTAATAAGTCAATAATAATAAAAAATTATGTCAAAGAAAATTATAATTAAAGGTAAACAATAATTAATTATCTACATAATAGGCTCGCCACCTATTACATTGGGACCTAAACATAAACTGGCGAAATGTGGGTGCTAGCACCTCTACCTACCCCTTCGGGGATATAGAAATGAGTTTATGTTATGTAGATTTCATTAGTGAATATAGGTCAACTACAGGAGCATACCCAACTGGCTTGACGATACCATACACTCCTACATGAATATGTAATACATCAGCAAATGTAAGAAAGAAAGAAAGAAAGAAAAATATTTTATTCAAGCCAAACAGGGTACAATAATTAGCTGGTACATTAAATCAAAATAGTAGGCATCATAATTTGTAATATGCCTACTGTTTTGATTCAATGAAATTGAATGAAAAAAAAAATTGAAAGTACGAGTGCAACACTCCACACTATGCGAACCCAAATAGGGCCCCATCTCAGCATTAAATGCTGCGCACACCCTTTGTTGGGTATGCACAGCGCTGGTTTTCAGATGGGGCCGCTAGGTAGCGCTGACGCCACGCACCATCCCACAGATACAGTACATTTACATCCACTCAGGTTTTATTCTATTATTATATATAATACCTCCTTTTCACAATCGGTTAACATAATCCATCGAACGCGAACCAAGTATTAACTCAGTTTCAATACGGGAGTCAGTCAGGCAATTTCAAACTATAATTTCAAAGTTCCACAATGGAACCACCTGTATTGAACTATTTCCCGATCCGATTGGGTAATGGCGGCGGGAAATGGCTTCGCGATGACGTCACGGCACTTCCGGTAAGGCTGCTCACCCAGTCAATCTGCGGGTAGTTGTAACATTGAAGTGTATTCGAAGGTATAATTTGTGTTAGGTATGATGAAACTATTTTGAGTGTAGTGGAAAATTTTGTTTGTTTGTGCGTAAATTGATATATGGATGAGATGATGGGTTGAAAGTGTCTAATAATCTAATAATTTGTCACGAAGTCGGCGAAATGATTTCGTCTATACAAAACGGACATATTTTATTTTTTTATACCACTTAGGTGGCAGACAAGCACACGGCCCACCTGATGGGAAGTGGTTTACCTTGTCCTATGGACGTTTGTAACACCAGAGAAATCACAGTCGCGCTGCCAACCCTGTAAGTACAGAGTTTTTGTGCCGTCAGTGTAGAAGAAAAAGCAGAACAAGCCTTTAGTCTTCCCACTGACAGCACAAATTCTCCAGTGAGCTCTGGCTACCCTACTCACCGCTGGGAACACAACACGAAGTTATTATAGCCGCGGTATTCTGTAGGGCGGAGGTACTTCCCAAGTCGGACTGCTCAATTAGGCGGAAATACCGCCGTGTCCTACCTCCGTGTGTGATATTCGCGTAAACTCCCAACTGTATCATATTAATTAATGTGTTTTTTTTTTCTTGTTTCAGGTAAGCAATGTTAATAATTCTTCAAGTGCTCCATATGTACGTATCGCATTGGAGATAACTGGTTCGAAAGAATCAAAACAGTCAAGTTTGTAAACATTTTTTTACTATCAGTATCTAAATAAACAGGATATTTACCACGTTTCATACTGATGTGAGTGACCATGATAGTTTAAATACCTATATTTTTTTACTAGTACGAGTATTAGATAATTATATAGTATACTAGCTGACCCGATCCAGCTTCGCGCGTGTCAAATTTTAAAACCTTAGATTACCCCTGTGAGCACCGCAATTTTTTAGTCAAAGCTGTGGAATGACCTCCCTCCCTGCTGCGGTTTTCCTAAGCGCCCACGAAAATTTGCTGGATTTGTTGTAAACTATGATCACAACTCCATTCCCTTAAGTAGTAGCGTGATGATATATAGCCTAAAACCTTCGTCAATAAGTGAATTTATTCAATACAAAAATAATTTTCAATTCGCACTTCGTGATTATATGTATTTCTACCAGGTAACCGTTGGATGGATAAAAGCAAAAGAAATGATAGGGTATCTTATAATTTATTTTTAAAAGAAGTTGTGTGGAATAGTTTGTAGAATATTTGTTTATTATTTACTAGCACCGCACCGCGGTTTCACCCGCGTAAATCCTGATCCCATGGGAATATCGGGATAAAAAGTAGCCTATGTTACTCACGAAGAATGTAGCTGTCTAATGAAAAAATAATTATTAAAATCGGTCTAGTACTTTTTGAGTTTATTCGTTACATACAAGAATACAAATCTTTCCTCTTTATAATATTATTATTATATATTATAAATATTATTATTATTAGTATAGATTAAATACCTTGTTATTGAGATCATCTTGATGCCTCGCAGTCATGATCGTTCTGACGCTGACAAAATTTTCGAATGGCTGCGTGTACGGCGGTCATAGAAAAGGTTCTAGAACACAATTATGTTCATACAATATAAGGTTGCTGGATAGTTAGTGGACGGTTACACTCGACATTAGCTATTATCTATTCAGCGCGGGTTCGTCTGCTAATTTGTTTTCTTCTGAGCTCCGATCGATAACAGTGCGCGCGTGAGTTTAGATGCCACTGTTATATACGATACGGCATTCGGAGTTGTCGGAATGTCGTGACGGTATTGTTTGGTGGAATGTGTTTGTATAATGAGTTAATTATTTACTTTAGTAAATGCCACTTTCTATCAGGTGGGCTGTGTGCTTGTCTGTCACCTAAGTTGTATAAAAAAATTAGATATATGTTATGGTTATTATTACCTACAACTAATTTTTAGGGTAGCAACCTAATAAAATAAAAATAGGATTCATTTAAAAAAATGGAATAATAAAATTCTCAATTGAACACGTAAACTAATATGTATATGAAACCGCACTATATTCGCATTACGATAAAGCTATAACTGACTGCCTAACAAGCATATTTTTTAAAATCTTTTTATTTATTTATCCACTAATTTCTTTCAAATTAGCAAAGTCAAAGTCAAAGTTCTTTATTTGTAGAATATGGTACAAAAAATGATGTTTAAATTATACACAATTAATTGCTTTGTGCAATTTTTTTATTAAATTACATCAGCTAATACAGGTTTCATCAAAATCTGTTCAGAATATTTATGGATCAAAAAGAAGAGGTACCAAGAGAACAGTGAGTTAAGGGCAACCGACAAATGATTTTAAGGACCATAAAGACAACAAAGATAGAAAATATTTTTTTTATAGACTCACGTTCGAAGAATCTCGTCTCGTTTCGGTTTGTCGTGCCGTCCAACACCCGACAGTGGGCACACCCAGCTAGCGTGGCTACGTGCCCTTAACCCTAACGCTTGTAATTCACAACGCCGCACAATTGTGTTAGCGAACACTGTTTCATCTGCGGAACTTAGCGAGCGGAGGGTTCCGCACATAAAAAATGTATGAATTAAGACACATTCGTCTGTGTGGAATTACAACTGGGTTTTAATATTTTTATACGGAATCCTTATACCTTTTTCTGAAATATAAGTAGCCGAAGTTGTCTTATAACATCAGCTTATCTACACGTGAAAATCTCATCAAAATTAGCCCAATCATTTCAGAGAATATTTCGAACATAGGTTGCATTCAAAACTCGTATTTTTAAGTCTCGGGTTCGCTCTTTTTTATGTCACTTAGATGGCAGACGACCCATCTGATGGAAAGTGGTTACCATGGCCTATGGACGTGTGCAACACCAAGGGGCGTCGCACTCGTGCTGTCAACCCTGTAAGTATCTTCCAATACCCTCTTTCAAGGACCCCATATTTTAGTCGCATGGAGAAACTATAACAGAGGTTAATAAGACCCAAAGATATTCGTGGGATCCCAAACCCAATAGGGTCCTTTCTTTTACAGAGCTTACTTCAGAAAATACAGTAGGCTATCCCCTATTTCATGCACTGCGGAACCCATACCCTGTCACTGTAATAGGGTGTGTGTAAAAACAGCAGGATACTCCCGACATCGATTCAGTCCGTCTCAGTAAGTTCGTGGGCTGTTGAGCGTGTGCCGTGAAAAATCGAGATCGGGCTTCTGCGAGGGGATGTCGGTAGGGTGGCCATGTACGCAGGTCTTTTGTGGATATTCCTGATTTTTGTGTACTGGTTGATCGACCGAAGTCTTGGACCTAAAATAAATCGAATCTAAGGGCGTTACATACGGGGAAGATACTATTTAACGATCAATTCCTGACAACATTTGATAGTACCCACAAATTATTTATCTGTATGTTTTTTTGCTCCGGCTGATATTTGAAACAGCTGAATCGATTTTGATGGAAACTCAGTGACAAATTGAAAATAGGTACTTAAGCTATTTTAAGTTCGGTAAAACTGTTAAGCCTCTGCGCAAAAAAGAACTAGATCTAATTCCACATAAATGAAATCATAGCTAGTTACTAAATATTATGATTGTACTGACAAAGACGAGTATACGAGAGTGCGATTGCTGTGCTTGAGATCTCGTGTTCAATACCCGCGGTGGCTAAAGTTAAAGTGGGTATTTCTGTAAATTAGATGAGACTCGTCATTATTATTAGGTATCTACTTGTTATTTTTATTCAGGCTTGTTGAATTTATTATGAAGTGATTTTTCACGATTGTCATATTTAATTTTCATTTGTATTCTTCAATCTTGGGGCTCCACAGCGTTTTTTATACCACTTAGGTGGCAGACAAGCACACGGCACACCTGATGGAAAGTGGCTACGTGGCCTATGGATGTGTGCAAAACCAAGAGAGTCACACTCGCGCTGCCAACCCTGTAAGCATAGAGAGTTTCTGTGCCGTCGGTGTAAAAGACAAAGGAGAACAAGCTTTTGATCTTCCCACTGACAGCACAAAAACTCTCCAAAGCGTTAACTTTAAACGCAAACGAGAAATCACTAAGAAAATATCAAAGATTGTTTTATTACAAACCGAACTCATCCAAAAAAAATCTTTATTGTTACCCTACTTCTGATAAAGTAGTATTTTGAACATTGCTTTTTGTTTCACAGTTGGGAACCTACGGGGGTTCTTCACTTGTATATTGTTTTGGTTATAAATATATATTGCGAGACGCGACTTCCGAGGTACTTATAAAAAAATGTAGGCTCTTTTACATACAGACGTATTGCCAGATGTATTTTTAGACAGGAATTCATCCTCACACGTCCCTCTCTGTGGAATGACGCTATGGTTTTATCAAGCAACTACAATATGGGAAAGCCGCGTGGTTTCCGGCAGAGTAGAATTAGGGCCACCCCATCTCTTCCCATGCGGTGTCGTACAAGGCGACTAAGGTATAAGGCTGTTTAACATCAGACAAATTTCTTGTGTTCACGTGTTTCCTTCTTCCTACAGTCCCGGGTCCTTTAAGTGGGGCGTGAAAAAGCATATGATGAGGCCGTCAAGCTGAGTGTCACCACTGTCACACGGTATGTGTAAGTAATGGAGACCCTCTTTTCTGAGACTTTGCCTTCAGCTTACCATCAGGCAAGGCGAAGTCTAATTGACGTGTTCTATATAAAAAAATAAAATAAAGCCCAGACTCAGCGTCAGATGCCAGGCTCAAGTCAACAATAGTGCCCGGAATACTGATATAGGCTCACCCTCAGACGAAAAGATTCGTCTGAGGGCTCACCACCTATGAAGTGGAATCGAATACAATTATTGGTGAAATGTGGGTGTTAATTCACCTCTTACTAACCCTCCAGTGATAAAGGCGTGATTATATGTTTGTTTTTGCAATATGGGGTTCTTTAATAAAGGCAAGATATATATAGTGTACAGCGCACTGTGCGGTATGAAAGAAACTTCATCCCACACACGCTCAAGCTGTGGAATGAACTCCCTGCTGCGGTTTTCCCAAGCGCCTACAATATGTGGTACCTACTTCAAAAAGGGCGTTAGAAAGCTTCTTCTGGGTCGGCAGCGCGAGTGCAACGCCTCTGGTGTTGCCTACGTCCATAGGCCACGGTAACCACTTCCCATTAGGTGAGCCGTGTGCCTGACTGACCACTAAGTAGTATAAAAAATCATTTATGTGAATCTACATTAAAATAGAAGATTCCTACAGTATCGGCAGCAAGAGTATGACGCCCTTGGTCTTACATGCGTCCATTGGACACGGTAATCATTTTTTTAAGATGGCCTTGAAAAACGCTTTTTTCATGCCCCACTTAAAGAACTCAGGATTGTGATGAAGAAGGAAACACGTATTCCGGTAGAATATTCCAGATTTTTTACCATGCTACAAAGAAAGGATATTTTGTTGATAATTTTTTTTTTTTACGTACGCATAATCCCCACGGATATCCCCCCACCGGAGCCGGTGGAAGAGGTTATGTCGGATTCGAACCGACTAAAACGCACGCCGCCTGTAGGTCGCTTTGGTTGCCGAAGGTGAGGTTGACAGGCATATCCCTCGCACCCCGGCCGACCCAGGGCTATCTCTCACGATCTGACCCTCTTCTCGGGTGTGGGGACTACAGAGTCCCCAACTCGTCCCCGGAAACGGAGAGGCGCACCGCCGCCGCGGCCTGCTTTTGCCAGGGTGACAGGTGGCTCCATCTGTCGTTTTGTTGATTACTGTTTACCACATTCACGACACAGGTTAATGATACCCAAAAAGTTTTTTCCATACAATGTTTATTCTGGACTAATATCATTAGGGCGAGTACACACGGTTCGAGTTTAGCATCGCCATGGGAGTGATATTGTCCCCGTCTACGAGTGACGTCACCATTTCCTCTTAGCGGTAAATTCCCCATATCGTAGTGATATTGAAAATAGCGTGCAGTGAGCAGATTTCACTAATGAATCTAAAATGAACATAACATAACATAAACTCACGCCTATATCCCCGAAGGGGTAGGAAGAGGTGCTAGCACCCACATTTCGCCAGTTTATGTTTAGGTCCCAATGTGATAGGTGGGCGAGCCCATTGCCATTAACGGAAACCTGCGATAAATACACACATAACTTCGAAAAGCATCGAAAAGCCATCGGTGAGTGCCACGGTAAAACCTGGGATCGAAATGAATCTAAAATGAAACTTGACCATCATACGCCATGAGGCCGTCAAACTGAGTGTCACCACTGTCACACGGTATGTGTAAATAATGGTGACCCTCTTTTTTGGGACTTTGCCTTCAGCTTACCATCAGGCAAGGCGAAGTCTCATTGACGTGTCCTATATAAAAAAAAACAATTATTCACAATATACATAGATTAGTATATTTATAAAAATATTTTGATTCAGATTAGTATAAATATTACAATAAAGCTCACTGGAGAATTTGTGCTGTCAGTGGGAAAACTAAAGGCTTGTCCTGCTTTGTCTTCTACTAACGACACAGAAACTCAGTAATTACAGGGTTGGCAGCGCGACTGTCACTCCTCTGGTGTTACAAACGTCCATAGGCCACGGTAACCACGTGTCATCAGGTGGGCCGTGTGCTTGTCTGCCAACTAAGTGGTATAAAATATATAATATATATATATTGACAGTCACAAAGCAGGGCAGAAAGCCTTTAGTCTTCCCACCATCGAGAACCACTTTCCATGACAGCCTCTGTCGCGTGGCGGTGGGGAAGCGCTAGTACGATCTCCGCTCAGAACAAATATTTGAATGCATGAATATGGGATTTGCATTGGTCTGTTCGTGCCTCGGAGAGCACCTTAAGCCATCGCTCGGTCCCGGTTGCCGTACAAACGTCTATGGCAGTCATTACGGGTAGTTAGAGCCCTAACAATACAACAACTGGTCAGACTTCGGATGCTACTGGGATTAAGACTAAAATGAAGAATATATTTCCAAGTATGGTTCAGAATACTGTATTTCAATATATTCTTTTAATCTCCATATCAAAAGAGGTCCAAATAAAAGCGCATGACGCAAGTAGGTCATGTACCTGCCGACTGCATCTGTCAGATGTTTTATTACATGGCTCGACTAGAATCTAGAACGATACAATACCCCTACTACGGTACTGACACTAACTATTGTAGTTAAATTATTCTATAGCATTAATACCAAAATATTTGTACTAAATGTCTATTTGCACTGGTTTCGGCCTTTCGCTATTTAGAATTGGCAAGTAAAGGAAGTTTATCGGTGAACAAAAAGCAACAATTCCAATTACTTAGGAGTCTACATATCATTATTATATTAGCAACGCGAGTGTGACTTCTCTGGTGTTACACACGTCCATAGGCCACGGTAACCACTTTCCATCAGGTGGGCCGTGCGCTTGTCTGTCACCTAAGTGGTATACAAAAAAAAAAATATGTTGTAAACTTATATTTAAAAAACTGGTACCTAAGAAGTATGTTTTCGTTTAATCTATTTTAGCAAGAATATTATCATTTTAACTATTTTAAACTGTTTCAAAGCGGCTAATTGATATTGTTCCGACTTTTCTTGATTGTTATTAACTACAGACCCTGGTGGGTTCATGGCGTAAGCTATTTGGGGCTCAATACATAGCAAAGCATCCCTAACTGCTGACCAGGTCTGCTTCACGCATGAGGTTCTGATGTAGGTTATTACATAAAAAAAATGCCCGCTGAGTTTCTTGCCGGAGTCTTCTCAGGTCGGGGCTGCGTTTTGAACCTGTTGTCAATGTGCTAAACTAGTTTTCATGTTTCCTTTTTTTATTGACGCTTTGTAATTGCCGATATTATTTTATACCTCTTATGTGGCAGACAAGCGCACGTCCCACCTGATGGAAAGTGGTTACCGTGGCCTATGGACGTGTGTAACACCAGAGAAGCCATACTCACGCTTCCGATCCTGTAAGCAGTTGAGAGAGAGTTTCTGTGCCGTCAGTGTAGAGGACAAAGCAGGACAAGCCTTAAGTGATCCCACTGACAGCACAAATTCTCCAGTGAGCTCTGGATACCCTACTCACTTTTATTGGTCTATGCAGAACAAATGATTTTTGACTTTGATTTTGGAGCCAGGGGTCATAGCGGATTCCAAAGTGTAAGCTTTGAATGCGATAAGCGCTGTCCGCCTGAACACAACGCGGTCAGCATTAAGCTGAGAGGCGGCCTTTATTTCTACTTGGCTCTTGTCACAAATTGCTGCACTGTGTGTGTTTTAGTACACCTTTTATTTAGTTTTATATGATAAATACACCATATATCTTTATTCTTGTCACATTACTGTCCATCCCAAGGTTGCCTGGAAGAAATCGCTTCAGCGATAAGGCCGCCCATTGTACATTAAACTGTATATGCATGTTACCTACTTGTCTCAGTTGTAAATGTATTGGTGTACAATAAAGTATTATCTATCTATATCTGTTTTTTATGCTAAGTAAAATGAAAATGTTTTCTTTCTTTCTTTTCTTTCTTTCTATAAGGATATGCACTTCGATGTAAAATAAGAAACTATAACTACAGCAGTTGACGTTACAGTAAATCTATTCGAACCGATGGTAGTGGTCTGGTGTAGAAATACAAACTCACTAGTATATCACCGCGGAGCTGCTTGCATACGGTAGCTCGGGGATTTGTACGATATGTGTGTTTATTTGAATATCGCTTGGGATCCTAGCAGTTATAGTAATCTCGGCGTTTCCATATCATCACGGTTTGTAGACTTTGTTTCAAGGGGTGAGACTAAGATTATTCTTTTGTTATGGTGTTTTTCGTAAGTGGACTGATGATGATGATGGTGGTGATGACGACGTAAAACATAAACATTAACATAAACTCACTCCTATATTCTCGAAGGGGTATGCAAAGGTGCTAGCACCCACATTTCGCCAGTTTATGTTTAGATCCCAATGTAAATAGGTGGCGAGGCTATTGCCAATAACCGGGCACTTATAAACCTCCGATAAATACACATATAACTTCGAAAAGCATCGAAAAGTCATTGGTAAAACCCGGGACCGAGCCCGAGACCTCGTCTCAGCAGTCCATTACCTACACCACTAGGCTACCACGTATATAAAAATAATGTAAATACGTTTCTTTATCTTAACTCTGTTACGACGGCTTTCAGTCTTAATACGAAATGGCTAAGAAATATTTTTAATTAACTGAAGCTGTCATCTGTGCCTTCCGCATTCAGTCTGCACCTGTAGAAGGAGTCCTATCTTCCGTTTGCCTAATATTATTAGTGTAGATTTTTTTTTTATATATAGGACACGTCAATTGTGCTTCGCCTTGCCTGATGGTAAGCTGAAGGCAAAGTCCCAGAAAAGTGGGTCACCATTACTTACACATACCGTTTGACAATGGTGACACTCAGCTTGACGGCCTCATCATATGCTTTTTCACGCCCCGCTTAAAGGACCCGGGACTGTAGGAAGAAGGAAACACGTGAGCTGGTAATGAATTCCATGCCTTAATAGATGTACAAATATTATAAATTTACCAAATGAACGTGTTCCCGGGTATATATACGGTATCAATTACGTTGGGTGCACGCGTGGGGTTATTAGACGGTACTTAACATTCTAGCAGCGGGCCCTTGATTGTGTACCCGTTTTGATGAGAATGTAATATGTACTGAGTGTTATTTGTACATGAATTAGATATATGTAAAGAGAGGAGAATTATATATATGCAGGTATATATGTTGAGATGAGTTTTTGAATAATAATGATTGTACGGGACGATATCCTGTACATCGACTCCTGTTGTGGAGTATGTGGTTGTTGTAGTTGTTGTGTGGAGACGAAGAAAAGATAGCCGACAGTAAACGAGTAAACGTATATTGTAGTGTTAAAGTTAACAGAGTAACTAAGTGGCCGATCTTTCCTTGAGAGTATTCACTTGTAGTCGTGATGATAGTCTCTATAATTGTCTCACCGTTTAATTGTTTGTAGTGGATATAAATAGCATATGTTACGAAATAAGTAATGACGCGCGGTACCAGTGCGGCCTAAGTGCAGCGTCAGCAACGCATGTAGGTACAGTCAAGACACAAAACATGCGATGTACAGTCATGAGACTGTACAATGATACATAATTTAAAATTGATTATTGAATTGATAATTTCAATTTATTTAGTATAAAAAGCCGCGGTAGCCTAGTGGTATAGATAATGGACTGCTGAGACGAGGTTTCAGGTTCGATCCCGGGTTTTACTATGGCATACACCAATGACCTTTAGATGCTTTTCGAAGTTATGTGTGTATTTATCGCAGGTTTATAAGTGCCCGATTAATGGCAATAGGCCTAAACATAAACTGGCGAAATGTGGGTGCTAGCACCTCTGCTCCACCCCTTCGGGGATATAGGCGTGAGTTTATGTTATGTTATGTTCTTTTTATATATAACTTGATGGCAGACAAGCACACCGACCGTGCCGACCCTGTAAGAACAGAGAGTTTCTGTGTCGTCAGTGCAGAAGACACAGTCAAGACAACCTTTTGATCTTCTCACTGACAGCACAAAATCTCTCCAGTGAGCTCTGGCTACCCTACTCACCGCCGGGAACACAACACGAGGTTATTATAACCGTAGTATTCTGTAAGGTGGATATACTGCCGCAGTCGGACAAGAAAAGCAATCAAAACCCCTAATCGTCTTCACACAGGCGTCAAATTCCGCACCTTGCATACCTGTGACGTCACAATCTCAAACAGTCCATTATACTCTATCCCTAAGGTAAGGGATATGAAGGGACATGAACTTATGCAAACTAATACCAGCCTGTGGGTTTAAGGACTTGACGATTCGACTGAACGTGTACTGTTGTGATCAAAAGTGTTGACAGTTTTTTTTTGAAGTGAAAACTTCTTTAGCGGCGCTGTGTACTTTTTTTGGAATTTGTAAAAATTTCTAAACTCGCGTCAGGACACGTGACCTGATCGAAAATTCGTAAGACGGATGGAGAGAGGACAGGCGGCGCAGGGCGCTTACGCGAATGTCACACGACTGTCACATGTGTGATGGCGGTGATAAACTTTTTAATGTAAAATAATTGTAATAGTTCTGAAGTGTTAAATTTTTAATGTAATATAAATTGTCATGTTTGTGTACGATAGCGCAATAAATGAATATTGTATTCCACCACATAAATAATAGTACTTTTATACTGATAATGAAAGCAATTCGTACAAAATTATTCTCTAACCATTACAAAATATCAAAAATGCACAACGTTAATATTCAAGTTTTCACTTCTGCCGGCATTCCCGGAGTGCAACGCTTTGTTTTTTTTTTATTAAAATCAAGTGTGTTGAATCTAATTCACTGGGTTTGGTGTTTCATCGCAAAGTAGCTTAGTGGTTAAGGAGTCGGCCTTACGATCGAGAGGTCCCGTGTCCGAACCCTGGCCATTACACTACCGACGTGAACCCACTCCTAATACAAGCAATTTAGATTAGTTGGAGGGGTTAGAAGGAATATTATTATACTAGCTGACCCACCCCAGCTTCGCCCGGGGTATATTTTGAAGCTTCATATCCCTCTGAGCCCGTATGTTTTAGTCTTCAAAATATGTATGGAAAAATTGCCGAATTTGTTAAAATTTATTATTAATGCTCCGCTCCCTTAAGAAGTAGCGTGATGATATATAGCATAAAACCTTCCTTGATAAATGGACTACCCAACACTGAAAGAATCATTCAAATCGGACCAGTAGTTCCAGAGATTAGCGCGTTCAAACAAACAAACAAACTCTGCCGCTTTATAATATTTGTATAGATTATTTCGGTTCTAATATTATTTTCAAGAAAACACGGAAGAATTGCGAGTCGGACTCGCGCAGGTACGGAACCCTAAAAACATTTTTTTTTAAATGGGTTTGTACAAAATATTGGGATAGATAGATAGTGGGTTGTTTGACGCGACATGTTCGCGAGTTTGTGTCTTTATGTTTTAATTATTTTGTATGTGACTTAAAAATTTAATTGATAAATAAACTAAACATATATATAAATACTAAAAAAAAAAAGAAAAAAAAAACTTTTTTTATAATCATACAATGGTTCAGGACTTTTCGCAATTAAATGACGGATTTTTAGTCAAATTTATAATATTTATTCGCGGGTATTAATTGTTGACATACTTATTAATCATTATACTTGACATTATTAATTATGCTATACTTATTATTGTTTTACTGTAATATTTAATTATTTTTTTGACATTCTAATATTGTATGGTAATTTAACTTTTTAAAATTTGCACACCTATCAAAGGTAATAAGCAGAGCACTGCACATATCATATAAACTACTGACCGACCCTATGTACCTGTCTTATGCTTATATATTTGAACTAATTATTTCTTATATATTACTAAAAAAACTATGTAACGTCTATGATAATACAATAATTAATAAAATACAACATAGGAAACATGGGAACCGAAATCACATCACTGAACTAAATTTTTGTTTTTACGTGCGTAAAATCCTCATGTACCCCTAACGGAGCCGGTGGAAGAGGTTATGTCGAACTCGAATCGACTAAAACGCACGACGCCAGTGGGTCGTTTATGTTTAACGAAGGTGAGATTAACACGCATATCCCTCGCATCCCGGCTCAGGGACTCCTCGCACTCAGGGCCATCTCTCTCGATCTGGCCCTCTTCCTTGTGTGTGGGGACCACAGAGTCCCCAACTCGTCCCCGGAAATGGGGAGGCGCGCCGTTTCCGCGGCCTGCTTCTGCCAGGGTGACAGGCGGTTCCACCCGTCACGTCCAGGCCTGCGCTCATGGGCGGCGCAAGTCATTCATCGACTTCCGACGCCCGAATTGCCTTCGTACGCACTGAACTAGACTGGGAAGCCGACCTCAAATGAGTTGGGAAAAGATCTAAAAAATGATGATGAAGGGATCATGATCAATATTTCACACAGCCGGAGCCTCAGACCTGAACAGAACTCCACCAAAATCCAGTCCACGAAAACACACCAAAATTTATATCCTAAAACACTTCAAAACTGATATCCCAATTTTATTTCAATATCTATCAGTCACGGCAAACACATAAAACCAGGCGTACTTTCCAATACTGCACGGATATAATCTCGCCGAAATAGTATCTGCATGCCAATATGGCCGCCTTGTGTGGTGCAGACACGAGGGTTATATGGAGAAGGGCATAAACCTCGAGTAAACAGCACAAACATGTGAAGGAAAATCAGAGTTCTTTGATTTAAATGCATACGTATTTCACCAATCATTGAATTCGGTCCCACGTAATAGGGGGTGAGACTATTGCCGTATTCCGGGCACTATTGTTGACTCAAGCCATGCTTCTGAGGCTGAGACTGGGCTGTATATATCTGTCTGATGTTAAACAGCCCTATTTCTTAGTCGCCTTGTATGACTCGTATGGGAAGAGATGGAATGGTCTAAATTTTTCTCTAACGGGAACCACGCTGCAGGATTCTTAGATTATTACATTATTTTCATCAATCAATTAATTGGTCCACCGCAGTCCACATAGGCCTCTCCCAATGTACACCATTTTATCCGATCCTCTGCCTTCATAATGTATTGAAAAATGAAACAAATATTTAAAAATACTTAAAACGTGGCGATACCAATATAGTGGCGTCGCATGTCAGTCCATCTTAACATTCGCATCTCCGCTACTTGAAGTTTACTTTCATTCGTAATTTTTTAGGTCAAACATAACGATTAATTTGTGGTTTTTTTTATATAGGACACGCCAACTTGACTTCACCTCGCCTGATGGTAAGCTAAAGGCAAAGTCTCAGGAAAGAGGGTCACCATTACAGACACTAAGTAATGTTACAATGATGGCACTCAGCTTGTCGGCCTCATCAGATGCTTTTTCACGCCCTGCTTAAAGGCCCCGGGACTGTAGGAAGAAGGAAACACGTGTGCTGGTAATGAATTCCAGGTCTTGGTGGTGTTTGTCAAAAATTAAATCAAGTATATATGATGCGACAAAGTACAACACTATTCTTACCGAGTTCCTTATTAAAGGACTACCAACCCATGCACCTTTCTTTGATGTAGACATTCCCTAGGACCCTGTAACGACTTTACTAATGTACCAATAAACGTGTTTCTCCAAGTCAATAAAAATCAACTACCCTCACTTGTGTACACAACACTGTTGTGCTTCAAACAGTTCTAATTTAGGTACCTAGGGTTGTGGTCCCACCGGGAATAAAAAGCGATTTAGGGAGATAATCATTTAATTAGCTGCAGTCCACAGCTGGACATAGGCCTCTTCCAGTGTTGAGAGGTTTTGGCTCTCGGGCTTAGTAATAATATTTTTTCATTACAGATTTTGTCACCTTTCGAAAGTTTTAACCACGGAAGCTAATTTTAAAAAGAAAATGATATTAATTATGACATTAAAAATAAAAAACCCTGCTGATGCTGAAAAGTACAAAACAAGTTTGATGAGGTGGTACCCGTTTGGCAATCATAAACTGAAAGAAAATTAATAGTTTACTGCGTTCTATCAAACTTGTTTCGTACTTTTCAGCATCGGTCGGGTTTTTATTACTAATTTTTTATTTTTTATTAATTAAAATGGGGTTATGAAATACCATTTTGAAATTATTCATAGCACTTTTCCACTGTATTTTATTTTTTACCTGGCCGGTTTCGTCTCAAGGCATTCTCAAAAGTTTTGTATTGGCGGTAATATGTGTACCCATATTGTTAATTTTTTGTTCTTTTATCTAAATCTACTCGGATTAGTCTCTCATAACATTAGTCCGTAACACGCCCTCTAAGATTGGGCCTTTAAATGATGGTGGTATGCGTATTTTTGTGAGAGGCATCAAATTTTGAGGTGGTACGTACGGACACTTTTAAAACAGTTACCCGCCGTCAGTGGCACCCCGCCCTTATACTGCAACTAATAGTGTATCTTTGTATGGTCCATTTAACAGCGTAACGACTCAAAACAGCGTTTAAATACAAGCCGAGATATAAAACACAGAATACAGTACTGTTTGCGAATTAGAAGAGATATACGCCGCGTTTTGCTGTCAAACAGGGTTTAATGACAAGGATTTATTTAGAACTAGCGTCCCGAGTCCCAATTTTATCCGGGAATAAATTCGTAAGAGACAAGCCGCGTGGTTCCCGGCAGAATAGAATTAGGACCACCCCATCTCTTCCCATGCGGTGTCGTACAAGGCGACAAAGGGATAGGGCTGTTTAACATCAGACAGACATATACAGCCCAGACTCAGCCTCAGATGCATGGTTTGAGTCAACAATAGTGCAATAGGCAATAGGCTCAACCCTTATTACGTGGGACCGAATACAATGATGGTGAAATGAGGGGGTTAATTCACCTCAGCCTAACCCTCCGGGGATAAAGGCGTGATTATATGTATGTATGTATGTATATCAACAGTCCGAATCTGCTAGCGTGGAGCCGTCTGTCACCCTAGCAGAAGCAGGCCGCGGCGGCGCCTCCCCATACCCGGGGACTAGATAGGGACTCCGTGAAAGCCGCCATCTTTGTGTATGACGTATCTAATAATATAATATGGCATTGAGCAAAAGTAGCCAAAGCACAGAACAGATAATACTACTAGCGCAAGTTACATAAGTTGCATTTGACCTAAGAAACCTGTCTTCAAATCAGCTATCTATTTAAGTACTGTAAAAACGCACAGCCACTTCTAAGAGACAGAAAGACAGCCAAAAAAAAATCTTTAATAGATGCAGTTTTCATAGTAAAACGCACAACCATAAGAGGCAGAAAGACAGCCAAAAAAAATTCTTTTATAGATGCAGTTTTCATAGCATCACTTATTGACACTTGAGCAAACCTTAAAGGACCCGGAATTGTGAGAAATTATTTCTTTTTCTAACGAAGAAAACTCTTTTGTAAAGGAAATACGAAAAAGGAGTCCCCCGGAACACCTTTTAGACATTATTCATTAGTTCTAAGATACCCCTGTGGTCGTACAGTGCACCGCTGATCTAATTCCGCAGAGTACAGCATTCAAGCCAGACGTGTACAAATGGAACTTCTTTGATTAGGTTACCGATGGCGTACAGTGCGACTAAAATGTCGCTGCGATTTGTCGCGTCTTCGGTGAAAAACAATTAAAGTAAAATCGTTTATTTTTCATATCGCATAAACGGCTGGTTGGAATTGGCTGGCATTTTTTATATCTAGGACACGCCAATTTGACTTCTCCTCGCCGGATGATAAGCTAAAGGCAAAGTCTCAGGAAAAAGGGCACCATTACAAACATTAAGTAATGTTACAATGGTGGCACTCAGCTTGGCGGCATTATCAGATGTTTTTCACGCCCCGCTTAAAGGACCCAGGACTGTAAGAAGAAGAAAACACGTGAGCGTGAGCTGGTAATGAATTCCAGGTCTTGGTATTGCGGCAACGAAAAGAGTCTCCGAACCGCTTGGTTCTTGCTCGTATATACTGCACAGTGTGAGGGTGGTATTTAAACTCTGCACGTGTTGTCATGTGTAGGAAACGATTATGCACGAGTCTGCACGAGCATGAACGCGAATAAGATATAAATTGGCTTATTTATTAAATGGGGCCGGTTCATAACTTAAATGTCGCGCGCTTAAGGAGCGAGATATGCTTGGAGTTTCTCTGAAGGATAGAATTCGGAACGAGGTCATCCGGACAGAGAACTAAAGTTACCGACATAGGTCGCATCATCGCAATAAGCAAGCCACGTTTGTCGAAGGACCGATGGCCGTTGGAGCAAACGAGTTCTAGAGTGGAGACCGTGAGAAAGCAAGCGGAAGGTAGGCCACTCCCTAGCCAGATGCACGGATGACCTGAACAAGGTGGCTGGGACAGACTGGATGCCGAGGATCGTATAAAATGGCACACAACTACATACTAACTCACTATCCTGTGTATGTATATTTCCTTATCTCGTTTTGACTTATCGTGACTTTTGCGGGAGCATTTGCGATCTAACTTTGGGAGGTTTTCCCTGAGAGAAAAGCCATAGTCTTCACCATCAATCTGCAGTTGTCTCGGTTAGCCTTAGGGTGCCATCCCAAAACCGTAGATAACACTGGCGCGAAGCATGAAGACCTGTTCGGCGTGCGATTTGTCGGTTCGAGTTTGACATAACCGCCCCCGTCGTTCGGAAATACCTAACATGATTGCCGCGTGAAAAAAAAATTAGTATACCATTTAGCGAGATTGGGTCCAGTTCACGCCTCTAGTGCACCATTCGGGAGCAGCCTGAAACTACGACTATCCTACCTGTGCGGACGCAGCCTTATATTCAATATGGCATCAATTGGGCGGCCACTAGTCTCGCCAGACTCGCCTGAAAGGGGTCTAACTACGTTTGCGGCTAGTCTGGGACGGCTTTTTGTGTAGCTATTAGTATTAGATGAGTATGATATACCTATGTATATTAGTAAATTGTTGTTATGTATGCCGCGGTAGCCTAGTGGTATGGGTAATAGACTGCTGAGACAAGGTCTCGAGTTCGATCCCAGGTTTTACCATGGCACACACCAATGACTTTTCGATGCTTTTCGAAGTTATGTGTGTATTTATCGCAGGTTTATAAGTGCCCGATTAATGGCAATGGGCTCGCCACCTATTACTTTGAGACCTAAACATAAACTGGAGAAATGTGGATGCTACCACCTCTGCCTACCCCTTCGGGGATATTTGCGTGAGTTTATGTTATGTTATGTTAAATTACTTTTATAATTAATTAACTGATACCCGCGACTCCGCCCGCGTGGGTATAAGTTATTATTATTGATTTGTGACAAAATTTATAATTATAAATTTTTCACTCATACTTAACCGTATCAAAATTATTTTTATGTACCATTTGCGTTTTATTACTCTTTGGAGTTTTATGTCACGTCACACGGGAACGCGGTGGAAAAGGATGAAATACTATGTCCGTCTCTTGATTCTAAGCTACATCCCCACCAATTTTCAGCCAAATCGGTACAGCCATTCTTTAGTTATAAATAGTGTAACTAACACGATTTTCTTACATATATATTATATATAGATATTTAAAAAAATATATAAATGCTAACGGCCTCAAATCTAATCGACACTCATCAAATGTCAAATATACCCTGTCAATAAAAACGTAACTAAACCGAGAAAGGAACCCGCGATGTTCGATCAGATTCGTACGGTACCCTGGTCCTTGGAGACTGGTTCTTTACACCCTTCCAGCCCACTCGACTTCTTATTACGGACAGGTTGGTGCATGTCACGAGAGGTAGCGGAGCGAAAGCGAAATATACATACATAAACTGTGACATATATTAGACAGAAGAACAGAGAAAATCATTTAATGTGACCAGAGCAGTAGTTATATTACATCGGCCGGGGTGTGAGGGATATGCCTGTTAAGCTCACCTTCGGCGACAAAAAACGACCTACAGGCGGCGTGCGTTTTGGTCGGTTCGAGTCCGACATAACCTCTACCATCGGCTCCGGTTGGGTATCCATGGGGAAAAAAAAAGTTGCAATATTTCCCTTCATATTAAGTTAAGACCATCAAAGGTCGAAGACCATCTGGCAGTTTTAGGGTTTCTGTGCTACGACAGTCTTCCCGTCTGATTACCTGGCCCAGAAGACAACAGATGCGAATGTGGATAAAGCCGTGACAGTTCCCCCCTAAAATTAATATCAACAGGATTAAAAGTATTGTCCTATTTTTTGCGGTCCCGTTGATAACATGTCTTCTTGAGGGATTAGTTGGGCCCGGAGGAAATAGATGCGTGCTGGTGCAATGGAAGCGGAGCTTGTTGAATCCTTCTAGTGCAGTTCGTAGTTAGATGGTAGTTTGTAGAATGCCTCGGGTCAAAGTCAATCAATTGACGCTGGAGTTTTAGAAGCCAGGCCCAAATTCAGGCGATAAAGACCGCCATTCCGGATACTGACTATTCTAAAATGGTAGGCCCCATTGTGACGGCCTTGACAGTTGCTTTTTTAACACCGCGTTTAAAGAATTCGAGATTGTAAGAATTGGGAAACCCGGCGGTGAGTAGGATAGCCAGAGCTCACTGGAGACTTTTTGTGCTGTCAGTGGGAAGACCAAAAGCTTGTCCTGCTTTGTCTTTTACACTGACGGCACCGAAACTGGGGCACACAGGGTTGGCAGCGCGAGTGTGACTCCCTTGGATTTGCACACGTCCATAGGCCACGGTAACAATTTTCCATCAGGTGGGCCGTGTGCTTATCTGCCACCTAAGTGGTACATATAAGAAAAAAACGTCTGCGGGCATAACATTCCACTTGCGACAAAAAAAATAAGTTTCGAGCCCCTTGGTTTCAGATATTTGAGGAATCGAGTGGACCCTTTGATTAAACTCTTTAAAAACAAAATAAAATGATTTTATTTTGTTTTCTGATCCGCTAGCATGTCCTAACTCGCTCCACACCCGTCTAAACATATTAGTGTAGTGGGCATCTGTATTCGCGTCACATTCGCGCACATTAGTATACCATCAGGCCCTCTCGCGCGCTCATCTGCGCAGACAAATGACGCGACAGCCATTTGTCTGAGGTGAGCTCCGAACTAATATCGGTGATGTACTGTGACGTCACTGTACAGCGTGAGTAAGTGTTTTGGAAGGTGACAGAATGTCAGTACAAGTTATTGGCTTGTCCTATCTCTATATATATATATGAGCTCTTTCGATCTCCTTTCCTATGAGCCAGAGCTCACTGGAGGGTTTATGTGCTGACAGTGGAAAGACCAAAAGCTTGTCCTGCTTTGTCTCTTACGCTGACGGCACAGAAACTCTCCATGCTTGCAGGGTTTTTATTTGCGTGCGCAATATCCCCACGGATACCCCCCCACCGGGGCCGGTGGAAGAGGTTATGTCGGACACGAACCGACCAAAACGCACGACGCTTATGGGTCGGTTTTGGTTGCCGAAGGTGAGGTTGACAGACATATCCCTCGCACCCCGGCCGACCCAGGGCCATCTCTCTCGATCTCTGGCCCTCTCCTCGGGTGTGGGGACCGCAGACTCCCCAACTCGTCCCCGGAAATGGGGAGGCGAGCGAGACGCGCCGCTGCCGCGATCCTTGCAGGGTTGGCAGCGCGAGTGTGACTCTCTTGGTTTTACACGCGTCCATAGGTCATAGTGACCACTTTCCATCAGATGGGCCGTGTGCTTGTCTCCCACCTAAGTGTTATAAAAAAAAACTGGACAATATGTTCAGGGCTTAAAGTGTTATAAAAAACAACTAGACAGCATGTTCAGGGCTTATATATTATAAAGTGCAAACGATTCCATTAAGAACCAAGCGGTTCGGTGACTCTTTTCTTTGCAGCACCATAAACTCTTGAAATACTTTATCTGACCCCTGATTCTGCTATTTTTATGTACTTCCACCTGGGGAAGTACGTCCACCCTACAGAACACCACGGGTATAATAACCTCGTATTGTGTTCCCGGCGGTGAGTAGGGTAGCCAGAGCTCACTGAAGAGTTTTTGTGCTATCAGTGGGAAGCCCAAAGGCTTGTCCTGATTGTGTCTTCTGCACAGAAACTCTCTGCTGTTACAGGGTCGGTCAGCGTGAGTGTGACTCTCCTAGTATTGCACACGTTCATAGGTCGCAGTAACCACTTTCCATCAAATGGGCCGTGTGCTAGTCTGCCACCTAAGTGGTATAAATAAAATTAGACGATCATAAATGTGTACATTAGAGGAAGTATTTTCTCCTAACTCTAGTGGAGTCGATTTTCAGTCTTGGTATGAAACAGCTGAACTATTTTTTTAATACTCACTACGTCATAGAACCCATTGGCGATATCGAAATTGTGTAGTTAGACCCATTTCCACTATGGTTTTCAGTCACTCGATACACGGGGGATACCTATTGCCGTCAAGGAGGCACTTTTTCATGGGCTGTATGTTTCTTGTTGGATGGAGAACAAAACTTACGTACACGAAACAAATACGTTATCACAATTTTCCAAAACTACTCCGTCAAAAGTTCACAACATAAAGCCTCTTCAGACTCAACAAACAAACAAACAAACAAATAAAACAACACACAAACTTGTCTCTAAGAGGTTTCTAGTTTTACCTATCATTTTTAAGTTGCCCATTGTTTTGAAGTTATTCTTTGTTCACGCTTGGCTGACAGGAGTGGAGACGTTCAAACTATTTCCTACAAATAGTGCCATGTTTTTTGTTTCCTGCACACTAATGTTATGCAGAGGGAGTTTTGTTTGTTTATAACGTATATATTTTTTATCGTGCGAAAAATCCCCCCGGTTACCCCCCTCCAGAGCCTGTGGGAGAGGTTATGTCGAACTCGAACCGACTAAAACGCACACCGTCTGTAAGTTCGTAAGTTGCCGGAGATAAGATTGACGGAGGCATATCCCTCGCACCCCGGCCGACCCAGAGCCATCTCTTTCAAGCTGGACCTCTTCAGGTGTGGGGACCACGGTGTCCTCATCCAATCCCCGGGAATGGGGAGGCCTACAACTCGCGTCCCCGACGCTGTAACGTATATACCAGAAAACGACTGGACTGATTTTAAAACTCATTGCACTGTTGAAATGCTATGTTAGTCCTGAGTAACGTGGGTGTTTTATTGCGGTGTTTGCGGGTGGAACCGTGAGGCGATGCTAGTATTTTCATTTGTATTGTCATATACAATTATGTTCTGATGAGCTCTTCGAACTAATTCAAAGCTGCGGTTTTCCCAAGCACCTACAATATGGGGTTCTTCAAGAGGGGCATCAGAAGGTTTCTTCATGGTCGGCAGTGCGAGTGTAACATCCCTGGTGTTGCATACGTCCATAGGCCACGGTAACCACTTTCCATTAGGTGGGATGTGACCAAAGTAGTATAAAAAAAACCCACCTTCTCCTTTCCTACACTTGACATTACGTACTGGGCTGAGATGACACATGCACACGGTGCAGAATATACGAGCAAGAACCAAGCGGTTCGGAGACTCTTTCCCTTGCCACCACCAAGACCTGGAATTCATTACCAGCTCGCGTGTTTCTTTCTTCCTACAGTCCCAGGTCCTTTATGCGGAGCGTGAAAAAGCATCTGATGAGGCGGCCAAGCTGAGTGCCACCATTGTAACAGGCTACGTGTCTGTAATGGTGACCATCTTTCCTGAGACTTTGCCTTTAACTTACCATCAGGCAAATTGGCGTGTACTAGATAAAAAAAATACTAGCTGTAGCCAGTCGTTCCCGGCAGAGTAGAATTAGGGCCACCCCATCTCCTCCCATGCGGTGTCGTACAAGGTGACTAAGGGATAGGACTGTTTAACTTCAGACAGATATATACAGCTCAGACTCAGGCACAGATACAAGGCTAGAGTCAACAATAGTGCCCAGAAGACGGCAATAGATTCACCCTCTATTACGTGGGACCGAATTCAATGATTGGTGAAAGGTGGGTGTTAATTCAACTCTGCTTAACCCTCCAGGGATAAAGGCGTGATTATATGTATGTATGTAAATAAGTCAACCGTATACTCCGGCCGGTGGAACTCACGCATCAGCTGTCTCAACAAAGTGAAAGTGTACATAAGCAACTATCTGTCTCTCATCTGGTGAATTAGTCGCAAGTATAGTGCACGAGGCTTGCAGACAAGTGATTTGTCATCGCGCATCGAGGTTAAGTGTCGCACGAGGGTACGGGAGACTGGAAAACGAGTGTGGGAACTGGGAAAGCCATATATCGTAAGATTACTACGCGAATTTTAAAGTTTCAACTGTACATGAGCGAACTGTGCAGTATTACCAAATAAGTACATTTTTTTCGTGTGGAAATCTGTGTTTTAGTTTTATTTTACTTTACCATCATTCATACATATAATCACGCCTTTATCCCTGGAGGGTTAAGCATAATTGAATTAACACCCACCTTTCACCAATCATTGAATTAGGTCCCACGTAATAGAGAGTGAACCTATTGGCGTCTTCCGGGTACTATTGTTGACTCAAGCCTTGTATCTGTGCCTGAGTCTGAGCTGTATATATCTGTCCGATGTTAAACAGCCCTATCCCTTAGTCGCCTTGTACGACACCGCATGGGAAGAGATGAGGTGGTCCAAATTCTACTCTACCGGGAACCACGCGTCTCCTATTTGACCTATTTAAGAGTAACATACTGTAACTGGTATAGGTAGAGACAAAGGTAGCCGAACATGATGCTAATGTATAGGTCAGCTTATCAGCTTGTTTTTTTTTTTTTTTATATAGGACACGTCAATTGGACTTCGCCTTGCCTGATGGTAAGCTGAAGGCAAAGTCCCAAAAAAGAGGGCCACCATTGCTTACACATACCGTGTGACAATGGTGACACTCAGCTTGACGGCCTCATCATATGCTTTTTCACGCCCCGCTTAAAGGACCCGGGACTGTAGGAAGAAGGAAACACGTGAGCTGGTAATGAATTCCAGGCCTATTATTCCGCGCATACTCGATGAAGCAATTTTCACAGGGTCAGCAGCGCTCGTGTGTACCCCTTGTGTTGCACTCGCCTATAGGTTATGGTAACCACTTCCCATCTGATAGGCAGTCATCTACAAAAAGCGCTTACAATATGGGGTTCTTCAAGAGGGGCATTAGAAGGCTTCAGGGTCGGCAGCGCGAGTGTAACGCTCCTGGTTTTGCACACGTCCATAGGCCACGGTAACCACTTCCCGTCAGAAGGAGGAGGTAGAACACGACGGTATTTCCGCCCAATTGAGCAGTCCGACTGAGGAAATACCTCCGCCCTACAGAATACCGCGGCCATAATAACCTTGTGTTGTGTTCCCGGCGGTGAGTAGGGTAGTCAGAGCTCACTAGAGAGTTTTTGTGTTGGCAGTGGGAAGACCAAAAGCTTGGCCTGCTTCGTCTTTACACTGACGGCACAGAAACTCTCTGTGCTTACAAGGTTGGCAGCGCGAGTGTGACTCCCTTGGTTTTGCACACGTCTAAAGGCCACGGTAACCACTTCCCATCAGGTGGGCCGTGTGTTTGTCTGCTACCTAAGTGGTATACAAAAATAAAAATAAGAATTTATGGTTAAAAAAACTAACAAGACTCCGACAGTTCAATCGTTACTATTTCATTATTGTTACATTAGTCGAAACAAACGTCACTTGGTAACACAAAAGAGTAATTGATTCAGATTTGATTGATGAAAATAATAACTATATAGTTTTGGGTACCAGGCAGCCATGACATGTGGAAACATTCAATATTTACCTAAAGTATCTGTCCCATTGTACGCGATTAGCGAATAGTTGAACTAATAATCGGATTAGCCTTGAGCTTGGTAGGTTTATGACTTTCAGAGCTCGTGCAACGCTTTCGGAGTAGAAGGGATCATATTGCTGTCGCTCTCGTAAAAGCCATCATGAACCGTATTGCTCCAAAGTATGTATGCAACTGGCAGTTAAACAATGATACCACCAGTGTACCTACCGACTTGACGACCTCTGTGGCATAGTACCAGAGAGTTCGATTGCAACTTCGTATGTCGTTGGGTTTAATAGGGTAGTGTCTCGAGTCATGACAAAATATTTGACGTACCTATATTCAAACATGTAAAAGCTAATATAACTTCGAGTTGTGTTCCCAGCGGTGAGTAGGGTAGCCAGAGCTCATTGGAGAATTTGTGCTGTCAGTGTGAAGACTAAAGGCTTGTCCTGCTTTGTCTTCTACACTGACGGCACAGAAACTCTGTACTTACAGGGTCGGCAGCGCGACTGTGACTTCTCTGGTGTTACAAACGTCCATAGGTCACGGTAACCACTTGCCATCAAGTGGGCCCTGTGCATGTCTGCCACCTAAGTTGTATAAAAACAAAAAAAAAAGAGTATTGAGTACGATTGCAACTTTGTATGTCGTGGGTTTAGGGTAGTGTCCCGAGTCATGACAAATTATTTGACGTACCTATATGCAAACATGTAAATACACAAAATTACAATTTACTTTACAGAAAAGTATTCACTCCAAAGAGTGTCAATTGTCGCATTTTGTCTGTTAAGAGGCTGGCCGTAAAGATTAAAAAAAAAAACATCTAAATAACTTGTCAATTGTACTTGTATTGTATTTGGTTTTGGCCATATTTGTCAAATAGGCAATGCTTTGTCAAAAACACTGTCGATCCATGGTAATTGTTTGTGAAATATGATGTCAAGTATTATTATCATTATATCATATCATCATATCATTAGTACAAACAGCCATGTGAAGTGCCACCGGCATATCAGTCTAGGTAGCGTTGTGAAGAGTTGTGTAGCGCTAGACGCTGTCTCGCTAGCGGTGGGACAGATGCCTTGCAGCACATAATTCGTAGTCAAAGTACTTAACCTCAATGTAACATGACAAATGATCCGCTGTCTCCTCTCGATACTGATTCAACGAGCTCTCACGACGAATTGACGGGTTTGTTTGTATCATCACGACAGCTATTGTTATATAGAGTAAGCGACTGTATAATATGTCTACTACAGGACAGTATGAAAATATTTGGGTTATTTTTTGGTAATTCTATACGCCGGTTAACGAATTGCCAGTTAAGCTGCATGGATTTTGATGCGAAAGTAACTTTATCTGTCTGTAGGTCTGTTACACTTTTATGCATAAACCACTGAACCAATTTTGATAATATATTTTTTTATACCACCTTGGTGGCAGACAAGCACACGGCCCACCTGATGGAAAGTGGTTACCGTGGCCTATGCACGTGTGTAACACAGAGGAGCCACACTCGCGCCGCCGATCCTGCAGGCACAGACCCTCTGTGCCGTCAGTTCAGAAGACAAAGCAGGGTTGATACAAGGGTCAATTAGACTAAGTCCACCATAGTGAATGACCTTTGACCCCATGAGCGCAGGCATGGGGGTTACGGGTGGAGCCGGTCACCCTGGCAGAAGCCTTACGCGCTTCCTTGTTTCCGGTGACGAGTTGGGGACTCTTTGGTTACCACACCCGAGGAGGGCTAGATCTAGAGAAATGGTCCTGGGTTGGCCGGGGTGCGAGGAATATGCCTGTTAACTTCACCTTCGTCAACTATAAACGGCCCACAGGCGGCGTGCGTTTTAGTCGGTTCGAGTCCGACATAACCTCTCCCACTCCGGTGGGGGTACCCGTGGGCATTTTTTGCATGTAAAAAAAGGGTGGATTAGACCTTGGGAAAGGACATGGACAAGGCTATGTTTGCGACCAGTATTACAAAAATTGATTACTGAATTACTAATACTCCCTTTCACATATGGTTCAGAAAAGCCAACAATAGAAAAGAATGGAAGCAGCTGGAAGAGGCCTATGTGTCACAGGACACGCTGATCACTGAACCGGGAAACCCGATATATTACATTTAAGTTAAAACACTTTGTTATATGTTAAGTTTTTGTTTAGTATCAGCAATAAAGGCTAATAATAATACTCCCTTTATCCCCTCCAGCTAAGCCAATTTCTTGTGTTAGAAGGGAAGTTCATGTCGGTGGTGTTGACTAAGATTCGAACCTATACCCCACGATCGCAAGGCCAACTCCGTTGTTTGTGATATTTCTTTACTAGCTGACCCGCCCCAGCTTCGCCCGGGGTATATTTTGAAGCTTCATATCCCTTTGAGCCCGTATGTTTTAGTCTACAAAATATGTATGAAAAATTGCCGGTTTTGGTAACATTTATTATCAATGCTCGGCTCCCTTAAGTAGTAGCGTGATGATATATAGCCTTCCTCGAAAATGGACTACCCAACACTGAAAGAATCATTCAAATCGGACCAGTAGTTCCAGAGATTAGCGCGTTCAAACAAACAAACAAACTGCAGCTTTATAATATTAGTATAGATTAACTTAACTAAATCTTATTTTTTAAATTTATGACTTATTATTTCAATGTTCTCCAAAAACTTTCTCTACTCTAAAACAGATATTTTAACACTCTCAATGCAAACTAAAACGTAGTGATGGCCACAAGGCCTCTCCCCTGAGGCCCTAATACTGCTCAGCAAATGGAAAGGCCTTGTACCGTTGCCCAGGGGACCGGGCCGGCTGTGCCTAAAAAATGGACACTTCCTTAGAATTAGAATGTGGGAAATAGCAATATAGGGAAGTTTTCCCCTCTTTTGGGAGATGTTATGCTGATTTCTGAACGGTATACATGTTGTTATTTTTTTTTAAGGTACGCTTCAAGGCTTTTTAGTTATAACTAGTTTTGCTCGCTACTTCGCTCGCTTGGACTTTCAGATCTTGGCTTAACTGTTTTACTGGGGAGCCTTATCCTTTTTCTAAATAGTTTAAGTTACATGTATACCTTCACGCCTATTAATATCTGAAGATGTAATAACAGGCAGAGGTGTAATAACTTAGCCCATATTTTTTATCATAGGGGCAAGGTAATTGCCGTCAAGCGGGCACTTTGTCATGGG
The DNA here is from genome assembly GCA_963662185.1 of Eilema griseolum. NCBI lineage: Eukaryota > Metazoa > Arthropoda > Insecta > Lepidoptera > Erebidae > Eilema > Eilema griseolum. The sequence goes on from OY759259.1 coordinate 9,584,592, forward strand.
CTGTACATCCGCAACCAAAACGACCCACAGGCGGTGTGGGTTTTAGTCGGTTCGAGACCGACATAACCTCTTCCACCGGCTCCGGTGGAGACGTATCCGTGGGGATTTTGCGCACGTAAAAAAAAATGTAATGGAAATCTCCAATAAAGATATAGTAACAGAAATATAATATCTTCGAGTGATAAATACTTGATACCATTTTATAATCCAGCACAAAACTACTAAAAGCATATTTTCGAGCTGGCAACACACAATATAGTGGGCTAATATTATTTACGGGAGTGTACCGAGCGCCGGACGGATCCGGAAGTGACCGAAATCGCGAACATGGAGGAGCGGACGGTAAAGCGATTTGTCAATAGCGTCGATTGTTTGGCGGCGGAACTGATAGTCTTGATACTTGCGGTTGAGAATTTTGAAAATAACTTTCTATCTGCTAGTGGTTGGGGAAGAAAATTGAATTAAATTATCTCTAATTAAGAACTATAGTCTGTCTTTAATCTCGTATTGAAATTAGTATCAAGTATTTTGGTCAACGAAATAATATTTTATGAATGCTCAGGTATAAAACCTCCGGGCGTCAGAGGTCGATGAACGACCTCCGCCTCCCATCAGCGCAGGTCTGTGAGTGACAGGTGGAGCCGCCTGTCACCCTGGCAGAAGCAGGTCGCGGCGGTGGCGCGCCTCCCCGTTTCCGGAGACGAGTTGGAGACTCTGTAGTCCCCACACCCGAGAAGAGGGCTAGATCGAGAGAGATGGCCCTGGGTCGGCCGGGGTGCGAGGGATATGCCTGTCAAACTCACCTTCGGCAACCAAAACGACCCACAGACGGCGTGCGTTTTAGTCGGTTCGAGTCCGACATCCGTGGCGATTTTGCGCACGTAAAAAAGAAAAAAAGGTATAAAACCTCCACTCAAGGTTAAGTTCTAAAGTACACCAGTACTTAAAATTTGTATATTTCTAGAATAGGGGGAGTTACGCGATCATCGTATAGGATCATACATACCCTTTTTTTTTTTTTACGTGCTCAAAATCCCCTCGGATACCTCCCCACCGGAGCCGGTGGAGGAGGTTATGTCGGACTCGAACCGACTAAAACGCACGCCGCCTGTGGGTCGTTTTGGTTGCCGAAGGTGAGGTTGACAGGCATATCCCTCGCACCCCGGCCGACCCACGGCCATCTCTCACGATCTGGCCCTCTTCTCGGGTGTGGGGACTACAGAGTCCCCAACTCGTCCCCGGAAACGGGGAGGCGCGTCACGCGCGCCGCCGCCGCGGCCTGCGTCTGCCAGGGTGACAGGCGGCTTCACCTGTCACCCCCAGGCCGGCGCCATACCCTAGATTTGCCTGACGTTTCGATCAGGTTACATCGGCCGTGGTCACAGGCCGATTGGCTAATAGTTAAAAGTATCAAAATCACTCAATCCATATACACGTCACCGACCGACGGATAAGTTTTGATGGTAGCTGTACGCATCGTTAAGTGATTGCCTATATCGTCCCACCGATACTTAGAATCGTTTATAACACAACACATAACATAAACTCACGCCTATATCTCCAAAGGGGTAGGAAGAGGTGCTAGCACCCACATTTCGCCAGTTTATATTTAGGTTCCAATGTAATAGGTGGCGATCCTATTGCCATTAACCGGGCACTTATAAACCTGCGATAAATACACACATAACTTCGAAAAGCATCGAAAAGTCATTGGTGTGTGCCATGGTAAAACCTGGGATCGAACCCGAGACCACGTCTCAGCAGTCCATTACCCATACCACTAGACTACCGCGGTTGGCTAAAAATATCTGGTTATATTTTCTGTGATCTAGTGTAAATTTAGTACTGGTATGTATCTACTATAGTTTAGAATATATATATATATATTTATATATAATCTCCTTTATCCCGGAGGATTAGACAGAGGTGACCCACATTTTGTTAACTCGAGCCATGCATCTGAGGGGGCGTCTGGGCTGTATATATCTGTCTGATGTTATACACAATTCTATCCCCTAGTCTAAGGGATAGGGCTGTTTGAGAAGCCGTTTATCCGTATCGAAGTTTAAGAAGTAATGTATGTGAAAATATGTAATTGTATAGTTATGTACCATGGCACACACCATTGACTTTTCGATGCTTTTCGAAGTTATGTGTGTATTTATCGCAGATATATAAGTGCCCGATTAATGGCAATAGGCTCGCCACCTATTTCATTGGGACCTAAACATAAACTGTACCTTACTAACAATAGTATATAAGTGAAAAATGTACGTACTAACCATCAAGTTATGGAGGAGCGGAGTCTCCTAATACAGGCATTACTTGCTTAAAAGGAGGCTTCAATCACAAAATTGTAACACCCCATGTATAATGCAAATAAACTATTTTTTTTTTTTTTTTTTTTTTTTTTTTTTTATCTATGGACTTGTTCCGAAATAAACTTTATTTAATTTAATTGAATTTAATAAACTGGCGATATGTGGGTGCTAGCACCTCTGCCTATCCCTTCTGGGATATAGACATGAGTTTATGTTTATGTTTATAGTTATAGACAAATGAGCTGATTGTAGAACTGCTTTCTTTTATTTCTAGAGAATATTTTTGTGCGTTTGGTGTCGTCTCTTCTCATACGTTACTGGTTAAACTTTGATACAGATAAACGACACTATTGAGAAGCCGCAATGAATTTAAACTAAAACATTTTTGAGGAGGTAGGACACGACGGTATTTCCGTCCAATTGAGCAGTCCGATTGGGGAAGTACCTCCGCCCTACAGAATACCGCGGCCATAATAATCTCGTGTTGTGTCCCCGGCGGTGAGTAGGGTACCCAGAGCCCACTGGAGAGTTTTTGCGCTGTCAGTGAGAAGACCAAAGGCTTGTTCTACTTTGTCTTCGGTACTGACGGCACAAAAGCTCTCTGTGCTTACAGGGTCGGCAGCGCGAGTGTGACTCCCTTGGTGTTGCACACGTCCATAGGCCACAGTAACCACTTTCCATCAGGTGGGCCGTGTGCTTGTCTGCCACATAAGTACGCTCCGTATATGCATCGCATCATATTATCGTATGCGGTGGCGTTCGAAATCATACGATAACAAATATCTACAAGATTCGCATTTATAGCACAAGATTACTTACAAGATAAATGACCCCATTACTCTCTATTACACGTCAAATTCCCGTGACGTCCCACGTCGATCCGTCTTTCTTAGATCAGCACATATCGTGCATATATTTCCTGGAGGGTAATCCGCGCATTTGTCAAACAAAAAACGATACATATCCATTATAACACGAGATATAAAGTCAACGAACGCAGATACGATGAATTTATAAGCCTGAATGTTTGGTGGCGGGCCTCCCCGTTTCCGGGGACGAGTTGGGGACTCTGTAGTCCCCACACCCGAGAAGAGGGCCAGATCGTGAGAGATGGCCCTGGGTCGGCCGGGGTGCGAGGGATATGCCTGTCAACCTCACCTTCGGCAACCAAAACGACCCACAGGCGGCGTGCGTTTTCGTGCGGTTCGAGTCCGACATAACCTCCTCCACCGGCTCCGGTGGGGAGGTATCCGTGGGGATTTTGCGCAAGTAAAAAAAAAAAAAGCCTGAATGTTTGGTTTCGTGCCTCGGAGAGCACGTAAGCCGTCGGTCCCAGTTGCCATACAACGGGTTGTTGGTGCCTTCAAACGTATAAAACTTGGATGTCTCTTGGATTTTTTCTTTTCTTTTTTCTTTAAAGAATTTTATTCTCATAAAGACATAGGTTTTTATATCACTTACATGAGAACATAAAATACATTTATACTGTAGATTGATGGCACTTGGTGGAATTTGTTGTTACACATATTGATAACTCACTTGTACTTTTCCGCATTACTTTATTGCTTATTACATCTGACCGGTTTCGCCTTACGGCATCCTCGAGGATGTGGGGGTCAACACATAGGTGTGCTTCCCGGTTGACATCGATGGGGAGGAATTCTTTGACGCCTGAACCTGCAGGATTATTTAGATATATATTCTGTTCTTTTTATGTATTTTAATTTAGATAACTTCCGTGTATACTATGTAAATATTAAATAAAAAGTATATTAACAGCTATTAAAGTTATACATGATATTGTTCAAGTTTTTTTTGTAATTCATACAAGGTGGTTTTATGCAATTTGTATAATAATAATTTTGTATTGAATTACATAAGTATCGCTATTTATTAATTTATATATTATACTAGAATATCGTTTTAAGTTTTATATATAATAATAAAACATAAATACACAAAACAAATTCACGATTATGTCGCGTCAAACAACCCACTTCGCATCGTTCCCGGCGTAAAGGTGCCCATGATGCTAATTCCAATTTGTTTGTTCATTAAACCAGTTTCATAATTTGTACAATACATAAATAATAATAATACTTGAATAAAATTTAAAACTAAAAACTATTATTAGGTTGATAATAAACTGTTCGGGTTGTTCTCTATCCGACAGTACAACATACAGCCCATTACGAAGTACCCGCTTGACGACAATAGGCTCGCCCCATATTACTTGTGATCGAAAACCAAAGCGAAATGTGGGTGTCAACACCTAGGTGTGTTACCCCTGTGAGGATTTACAAGCTTGAATATATTTTCTTATCGATTCATAGCCTTCTGGCAATAATGTTGCCAAAGTTAAATAAAGCTATATAAAAATGGATGGTTCTCGAACATAATATTTATGGTCCGTCCCCACGGTGCATGGTGCCTGGCACGATTGGCGCTATGAGCCTAATGTGAGCTATGGCTATGGGTTATGAGGCAGGTTATTACATGTTATGTATTCATAGATGTCCTTCATTGATATTGAGGACTTAAGGCTACGGCGGGGTCTATCAGTCTTCTACTTCATCCTAGTGTAAATCCTAGTCGCATCTGAAGTTTTCACCTCTTAATTTGGGACTAGCTTTTTCCAGTGTAACTATGGGTTTTTTTATACTACTTAGGTGGCAAATGGTATTTGCGTGAACCAAATTGATAAATCTGATTTTTATATGACACCAAAAAACAGTTTTTTATTTAGATAAGATAATATAAGATAAGATTCATTTATTTGTAAGAATATTGTATAAAAGTTTTACAAAGTTGGTTGTACATAATATTCTGTACCATTATTTACCAGATTACACAGACAATCAACATCAAACGGTTGGTTAGCAACGTTTTAAATGTCATGTACTGGTTGTCATCTGGACTATGACTATGGTTCTCACCAGCCAGTCTTAGCACTGCCTGGCTACCGTGCCCTATGTACGCGTGCAACACCAAGGGAGTCACACTCGCACTGCCAACCCTGTAAACACAAGAGTTTCTGTGCCGTCAGTGTAAAAGACAAAGCAGGACAAGCTTTTGTTCTTTCTACTGATAGTAGAAAAACACTCCAGTGAGCTCTGCCTACCCTACTCACCGCCGGGAACACAACACTAGGTTATTATGGTCGCGGTATTCTTTAGGGTGGAAGTGTTTCCCCAGTCGGACTGCTCAATTGGACGGAAATACCACCGTGTCCTACCTCCTCATATAATACCATACCTGCAACTAGTCTAACTGTAATACTTTGATATCGCCAATAGGGTGTAGAGGTCAAATGGCAGTTGTTTCACGGAAAATATTTGAAGTTCTGCCTCGTCTCGTCTCACACCTTACCCCCTTTGCCGTCTCTATAATTCATACATTAAAAATACAAAAATAAAACCACCATTTTGTTTTCTATTCAACATTAACACACACTTTCACGATAATTGTGTATTCGTTTTATATTTATGTGAGTCATACCAGTGCCTCCGTAATTCCCAGAGGTCCCGTAGGAGTGTGTGCCAAATGGATTAATCCGGAGGCGGGCGGTCCACCTGGGTACGATTCCAACTGCTATCACTTAAGACCTTTTTCATATGGGCGTTTTCCTGACGGAAATTTTGGACTATTTGACCTAGAAATAAAGACTGACTTTAAATTTGCAAATGAACCAAAATCTGACTTATAGGTGTATATTTGTCAGAGGTCAACTTTAGCAGACTTGATTAAGATAGAAAAAGTTAAATCGGTTCATGCGGGGTTTGAACCCACCATCTTTCACTTACAGCTTGCACTTAGTAGCCGGTCCCGGTTTCCATACGATCATCTATGGCAGTCGTCACGGGTAGTTGGAGACCTAAAAAGTCCAGCAACTGGTCTAGCTGCAAAGCTTCGATGTCGCAGATGGCAGTCGCTTCATGGAAAATATCGAGTTTCAGCCAAATACACAGTTTTTGTTTTATACCACTTGGTGGAAAGTGGTAAAGTTGTAACACCAGAGGAGTCACACTCGCGCTGCCGACCCTGTAAGCACAGAGTGTCTGTGCCGTCAGTGTAGAGGACAAAGCAGGACAAGCCTTTAGTCATCCCACTGACAGCACAAATTCTCCAGTGAGTTTGACTGGTAAAGCGGACCCCAGACTAAGGTGACAGCTTCGGTGAATTAATTCAGTCTTATATTAATTTTATTTACAATATAAACAATGGCAACATCTAATCATGATTAAATATGAATATTAATGATTATATTTTTTACCCACTTTTTTTCTCAAACACCTTTAAAACAATGTCAAACACTTTTTTTGTTTCATAAATCACTCTGAGGAGTGTAACTAGGTAATTGCCAGCCATAAAAGCTCCCAATTGTCTTTAATAATTCTCTTTTTATCCCGCTTTTGTGCTGAAAATATTTTGTTTATGTCCCTACAAATGCTATATTTTTTTACTATGGCAACACAAAGTGTTTGAGTGAAAGAAATATCTCTGTCATTAATTTATATATTACTTTGAGTTTGAGATGTTGCTTCCTTGGCTGTATTTTACCGTCTCTATCATGGTGATTGTTCTGATGAGCTGTTCCAACTCATCCCACCCTCTCCTTTCTTACACAGGACCACACGTGCAGGGCTTAGATTTTACCCTCACACTGTGCAGAATATACGAGCAAGAACCAAGCGGTTCGGAAACTCTTTCTTTCGCCGCTCCAACAAAACCTGGAATTCATTACCAGTTCAAATAACCCGGGACTGTAGGAAGAAAGAAACACTTTCTTCCTACAGTCCCGGGTCATTTAAGCGGGGCGTGAAAAATCATCTGATGAGACCCCCAAACTGAGTGCCACAATTGTAACATACTACGTGTCTGTAATTTTGACCTACTTGCCTGAGACTCTGCCTTTAGCTTACCATCAGGCGAGGTAAAGTCAATTTTGCGTGCCGTAGATAAAAAAAATTGTTCCAGTATGAATTAATACACTATTCAAATTATACAAATACCTAATTTGCATTGGTCTGTGATTGGTGAGAGGATTTAACTCCAAAGATCTTGATTGGGTTGGGCTTCATACTCTTATCATCTGTTATCTAACTTTATAAAACGCCTCATAACATCCAAGCAAACACCATCGCGTGCAAACCATCGGAAAGACAGAACGATTGTAGACGTTTTGTTATCAGCCGAAACTGTTTGACCAAGGTCCGAAAATCTTGGTGTCATCTCCTAACTTTATAAAACGCCTCATGACGTCCAAGCAAACACCATCGCGTGCAAAACTTCGGAAAGACAGAACGCTTGTAGACGTTTTGTTATCAGCCGAAACTGTTTGACCAAGGTCCGAAAATCTTGGTGTCATTTCCTAACTTTTTAAAACGCCTCATGACGTCCAAGCAAACACCATCGCGTGCAAACCATCGGAAAGACAGAACGCTTGTCGACGTTTTGTTATCAGCCGAAACAGTGTGACCAAGGTCCGAAAATCTTGGTGTCATTTCCTAACTTTATAAAACGCCTCATGACGTCCAAGCAAACACCATCGCGTGCAAAACTTCGGAAAGACAGAACGCTTGTAGACGTGTTGTTATCAGCCGAAACAGTGTGACCAAGGTCCGAAAATCTTGGTGTCGTCTCCTAACTTTATAAAACGCCTCATGACGTCCAAGCAAATACCATCGCGTGCAAACCATCGGAATCATAAGACAGAACGCTTGTAGACGTTTTATTTCGACTTTGAAAGTAACTTAGATATTTTACTTTATGATGTTTTTCCATGCGTAAGGTTATATCATTGTTTCGCAAAGGCCGTAGGTAAGATGGCTACCGCTGCCGTCTTGAATAAGTAAATAATGTCTCCGAGTCGTTTGGAGTAACAGCCGGGCGTCACGCGACGTACGACTGGTTTGGAGGTACGGATTTTTCTGCTAACGGGTAAATCATTTTTGTAATCGCTACTCAAGAACGCATTCTTTTTATAACGCGTATTTTAGCTGGGTATGGGTACGTTATTCCCGTTTGCATCCGAGGCGTCTACTTGGTTTGTACGGCTTTTATAGGGGCGACTGCCATCTGACATGTACAATCAATTGGTGACATCGAAGTTTTGTAGTTAGAATAGTAAAATTAAAATTTCAAATGATCGACAGCAAGGGTGTGACTCCCCTGGTGTTGCACAAATTCATAGCTCACGGTAATAACTTACCATCATGTGTATGCTTGTTTGTCAGATGTATAAAATGCAATTTTTTTTCTTTCTTACCAAATGAAGTTTTGAAATCTTTTTTCTTTTTTTATACCACTTAGGTAGCAGACAAGCACACTAGTTAGCCTAGAAAACCGATCCTAACTGAGTTGGGAAAAGGGTCAGGGGATGATGATTTTGCACAATGACAGTACAATAATTTTAAACACCCTAAAACCTTTGCAGATGCGTAGAGACTTGACAGTACTTTATCGTCTGTACCATGGTGAGTGTTCTTCCAATTAATCCCACTCTCTCCTTTTCTACACAGGACAACACGTGCAGGGCTTAGTTGTCACCCGCACACGGTGCAGAATATCCGATCAAGTACCAAATGGTTCGGTGATTCTTTCCTTTGTCGCACCATTAAGGCCTGGAATTCATTACCAGCTCACGTGTTACCTTCTTCTTACAGACCCGGGTCCTTTAAGCGGGGCGTGAATAAGCATATGATGGGTACGTCAAGCTAAGTGTCACCATTGTAACATGGTATATGTAATGGTGACCCTCTTTTCTAAGACTTTGCCTTCAGCTTACCATCAGGCGAGGCGAAGTCTAATTGACGTGTTAGGACACGTGAAAAAAAGACAATTTACTTTTATTTATTATTTAGGAGAGCCTATTGAACTCGATGAGTTTTCTAATGTCAATCCGTGATATTCCACTAGTTAAACAGCAGCTATCCACAACACATCATAAACCCAAACGAGGAATAGAAATTACATACCTGCGGTACCCAACCATCAAATCCAGACGAAACAGGTCCCAGTTTCGCCGTTTTACAAATAAAATTATGTTCGTAAGTTTGACCTCCCATTGATACGGCACCCATGGGAGTATTGAGATACGGAATCATTTGGTATCAAGTCGTTTTCATATGAGAAACAAATATAACATAACATAAACTCACGCCTATATCCCCGAAGGGGTAGGCAGAGGTGCTAGCACCCACATTTCGCCAGTTTATGTTTAGGTCCCAATGTAATAGATGGCGAGCCTTTTGCCATTAACCGGGCACTTATAAACCTACGATAAATACACACGAGAAACAAATCCCAATACATATTCATATATCCAGGCTTGTGAATCCCTGAAAAGGTAGGCAGAGATATATTAACACCCACATTTCGCCGGTTCACAATATTATGCATAAATATCATTAGTCTAAATTACCATAAGCCGAAATATTGTAAACCCATTTCGCCAACTATGATTTTAGGTCACATGTAATAGAGGGCAAGCCTATTGCCGTCAAGTGGGTACTTCATTATGTGCTGGATGGTTACTGTCGGATGGAGAACAGCCCTTAGTCGCCTTCTAGGACACCCATGGGAAGAGGTTCTACAGATCGAATATTACATTATATTAGGCGAAATATACATACATACATACATACAATCACGTCTTTATCTCCGTAGGGTTAGGCAGAGGTGAATTGACACCCTCATTTCACCAATCAATGTTTTCGGTCCCACGTAATAGGGGGTGAGCCTATTGCCGTCTTCTGGGCACTATTGTTAACTCGAGCCTTGTATCTGTGCCCAAATCTGGGCTGTATATATCTGTCTGATGTTAAACAGCCCTTATACGACACCGCAAGGGAAAATATGGGATGGCCCAAATACTATTTTGCCGGGAACCACGCGAAGTTGGCTAAATATGGGTGTCGAAAAACGTAGCTGGAACAGACTGGATACGGATGGCGGAGTATCGGGAGTACCTAATGGTGCACATAAGAAGAGGTAAATGTCCATCAGTGGACTGCGATAGGCTAATTGAGAGGGTATCAATACACTTCTGCCTACCCTGGATTTAGAGACGTGAATATATGTATGTATTCACAATAAGGTGTACTACGCCTTTGAATATATAGCACATAGCCATTCAAATATATACCTTAATTTCTAAGCCATACAATATACAATTGCGTGATGGTAATCGCAGCCCTTGATGTAAAGGTACTGTCAGTGAAAAATGTAATGTGACAGGCACTTACTCGTCTTACAATATGTGAAGGGTACAAATAACTTCACCCTTTATTCCCTGAAGGTGTAAGCAGAATTGTATTACAATTCTGAAGGTTTCTGTTTCGTTCTAAGTGTTATAGATATTTTCTAATAAATATTCTACTACATTCTACACAACGCTATCTACTATCTACTGACAAGCACACGGCCCACCTGATGGAAGGTTACCGTGGCCTATGAACGTGTGCAAAACCAAGAGAGTCACACTCGCCCCGCCAACCCTGTAAGCATTGAGAGTTTCTGTTCCGTCACGTCTGTTCCAACACGAGGTTATTATGGCCGCGGTATTCTGTAGGACGAAGGTACTTCCCCAGTCGGACTGCTCAATTGGGCGGAAATACCGCCGTGTCCTACCTCCTACTAAAAATAAAAAATCCGTGAAGCGACTGCCATCTGACCCCTCAACCTCAAAGCGATATCGAAATATTCCAGTTAATCTTTGCAGTCTAGTAAATAATAAACTATATTAGTCATACAATCGCCCAGAGCAATGCAAACGAATATACTCATGCATACAAATATTTTCACTGAGCGGGTATCGATCGGGTGACCCTTGACATTGCAGTCGAATGTGCGACCGCCAAACGGGTCGTCTGGTAATCTATAATGAGTGTAGGTGTAGTGATAGAATGTTCGAGGCTTCGATTCCCACTCATTGCCAATTTTTGGAAGATTATAATTATATGTTCAGAATATACGAGCAAGAACCAAGCGGTTCGGAGACTCTTTTCTTTGCCGCACCACCGAGACCTGGAATTCATTATCAGCACACGTGTTTCCTTCTTCCTACAGTCCCGGGTCCTTCGAGCAGGGCGTGAAAAATCATTTGATGTGACCCTCTTTCCTGAGACTTTGCCTTTAGCTTATCATCAGGCGAGGTGAAGTCAAGTAGTGTGTGTATGCGCGATACAAAATTGTTTTCATTATGTTTATCTGCATTATAGAGCCCATAAAACAAGCTATGTTTATTTTGACTGTCCCGTGGCTTCGCCTGTGGCATATTTTCAAACCTCATATCGTTTATTTGAGACCGTATTTCTTTAGTTTTCAAATAATGTATGGGAATTTGACGGATTTGTTTACATTTATGATCACTGCTCCGCTCCTTGAAATTGTAGCGTGATAATATGTAGCCTGAAACTTTCACTGATAGACGGACAATTCAAAATTGAAATATTTTTTCAATTTGTACCTTTTTTTTACGCGCGACAAATCCCCTATGTCGGACTCGAACCGACTAAAACGCACGACGCCTGAGGGTCGTTGTTGGTTGCCGAAGGTGAGATTGACAGGCATATCCCTTGCACCCAGCCGACTCAGGGCCATATCTCACGATCTGGCCCTCCTTGGGCTTCAAGTTTCAATTCGAACCTATATTTCCTGAGATTAGCACGTTCGAACAAACAAACAAACAAACTCTTCAGCTTTATAATAAGATAGATTATGGATAATTAAGGCGTAAACTGTGGTTCATTTTGATTCTCTTCAATAATATCTTATTAATAATTTGTATCAATAATTTATTTTCTTTTTTTGCAGGTAAGCACAGACGAATGAATTTAACATTTGCAAGCATACTACATAATGGAGGTAAATTGGTTTTTTTTATTGTAGCCAATAACTACGGAAATACAGAAATATCCTGACATATCGCTGCTTATAAACTAAAGGGCCACAAATCAAAATTGTTCAAAATAACTTTTAATTAAAAAATGTAACTAAAATCACCTTTACTTTCATATTTTACGAAGACACCCATTAAAAACGGTCTCTATGTTATAATTTTACGCAACCGCCCTTTTGGCATTTTAATGCATCAACGGCCATCTTAAGAGTAACACGGCCATCTTTTTAGATGCCCCTATCGTCGGCGTGATCGCACGTCAGTTTTATGAAAAAGGGCCACATCGCGAAAAATTGCTTTTGTTGTGATTGAACTTTATATGCCACAAGGCCATATTTGCGAATGTGTCTGTTTCGCATATAAAAACAAGTAAGTACACAATTATTTTTAATGCAAAAATGCCACATTTCGGAATGTGTCCATTTGGCCATATAAATATACGTAATATTTTATATTTTTTATAATCTTAACAGTTGTTTTTTGTAAAACGTCTGTTTTAATCAAAGTATTGTTGTGTTTGCGATGTTTTATTTTAAGACAAAAGGCTTTGATATTGCTATAATGATGCTAAAGGAATTCTTTGGTTTATGGCGTGTTATTTATATTTTGTTGTTAATAAATAATAATATACTAATACTGCACTATATTATTGTACTAAATATACGCGTAAATTTAACTTTTATTATTGAAATGATCGATTTGTAATGATTTGTTTATTATTTATTTATTTCAGTCTATCAGTTTTTATTGTTTGTTGATTTAAACTTTAAAATTATAATAATACACACAAATATACAACTCGTGCGAATTAACATGGCACCTGGCTCGTAGGCGAGAGCGGTGTCACGCGCGCGGAAGCGGGAGGAGGGAGGTATTACAGATACCTATTCTTGCTACAAGTGTTTTAAACTTATGCGCTTAATATATTTTATGTACTTTTGGTCACCTTTGATAAATTATTAATTAATTATTTATTTTTATTTACAGAATGAGTAGTAGATCAACGAGAATTTTAAATATGGTCCTACCTAAAACTAATCCTACACAAAACGAAGAGTTAGAAAACCAAAATTCACCTGGATCTCGACATTTCATTCGATTCCATAAGTGAAAAAGGCTCGAAGTTTTCTAACAGACCAATTAAAGTGATTGCAGAAAGTAGCTCAGATTCCGATGAAGATTCCATCTCCAGTTCTAATAGTGGTTCTACAAGCACAGATGATGATTTTTCATCTGACGATAGCGTAAATGACCCTGATTATCAAAATAAATCTTCTGAGTCAGATTCCGACAACGATTCGGCAAGGGCAAATAAAATACTCTCTTTTTCACCTAAGTCTGGACCTTTGGAGCTCGCAATGTGCTTTTATCGAGTTCAGGTAAGCAATAGTTTTCTGCTTTTGATTTCAAAAACCTATGTCATTAGAAATATTTTTACCATTATTTTTCCTTTTATTTCAGGTGATATTGAAATGGAAGCACATTGCTCTAAGAACCCACCATGCAGGATGACTAACCAAACTATGTCTGTAACTAGTCAATCACCCAGCGTCGATACTCTACTTCGTAGCGTCCACATTCAACCTTCTAGTGTTGAAAATAATTTGCCTCCCAGAGTCGTTACTCAGCCAGCCAGTGTCGATTCTCAGACATCAAGCCTAGGTGCGCAATCTCCTTGTGTTGATACTGATCAACACAGGTCCCGTAAAAGGAAAGCAAATCCGGAGTTATGGCAAAAAAACCAAGCAAAACTTCTAAGGAATACTGGTAAAACTTATTTATCGTTGTCGAAATCTAGGAAATCTGTTGACGCCAAAAGATTGGGTCCTGTTTGTGGTGATAAGTGCAAACTTAAATGCTCTACAAAATTAACAAATGAAGAAAGGTTGTTAATTTTTGAAGAGTTTTAGGCAACAGGCGATTTGCTAATTCAAAGACAATTTGTCCACGAGCACATGACCAAAATCACTCCAAAATATCGATACACTCGTGACGGTAGTAATCGAAAAAATTTCAATCACGCATATTATTTGGACAAAAATGAGACCCTCCTTCGTGTACGCAAAATTTTCTTTATGAGTACCCTAGCGGTTTCGGATAAATTTATAAGAATTGAACAGAAACAATTTTTTTTAAGACTTCATACGATGACGCTGAGTTTAAGTCAGTGTCTACTGTGACCAAAAGACAAGCTAAATCTAACAGTGAAGTAACTACGACACTAAAAAAATTATACGCACAAAAGCTAAAGGTTCCTGGAACCAAAAAGCAGGGTATTCTAAACCTTATAGAAAAAAATGTGATACCAAAATATTACGAAAGTTTTTATACTAATCTTTAATTTTATTTGTTACCTATTACCTATTTAATGCCTTTGGTGCAGACTGATTTTATGATACATAGCATAGTAATAATAATAGAAACTGCTCATTAGTAATTACTTAGAAAACCGCCTACTACCTATAGATTAAAGTGAAAATGTTGATATCTATCTAATAGCCAAAACGAATTTGTCCTAATTATAATTCAAGCTGTGATTATTGTGTTACCTATAATAATAATAATTAGTGTTAATGTATGCCTATTGAGGTTTTAGAAGAATTTATTTGTTGATTACCATTTTTTTTTTTGCGAAAAATACCTACTATTTTGTTAATAAAACGTTAAATTTGTGATTTTTTGTTAATGGCAATGTGCGCATAGACCAGTATTTTTATGTTCTTTATTTTTATTTTTAGATTAACGTTTCATAACAAGGTTGTGTCATATTTTTTTTAATAAAACTCTTTATATTTCCTACTTGTGGCCTTTTATTCAAAATATTAATTTAATTGTTAGGAATATTTTATAAACTAAAGGGACTTATGTGCTGCTAGTCGTCTGTATGTTATAGTTACTACCAGATTAAAATAATGAAGATAAGGGAATTAAAATACGCATCGAATGATGTATGAGACGAAAGTATTAAAAAATAGGGGGACTAAAAAAGTTAAAAAAATCATTTTTAAATTTTCAATGTGCTTTACTGAAAAAAACGTAATTTTGATTTGTGGCTCTTTCGTTTTAAAGCAGCGATATGCCGTCTGTACCATGGTGAATGGTCTGATGAGCTCTACCAATAACACGTGCAGGGCTTTTTTTTTTTTTTTTTTTTTTTATATAGGACACGTCAATTGGACTTCGCCTTGCCTGATGGTAAGCTGAAGGCAAAATCCCAGAAAAGAGGGTCACCATTACTTACACATACCGTGTGACAATGGTGACACTCAGCTTGACGGCCTTATCATATGCTTTTTCACGCCCCGCTTAAAGGACCCGGGACTTTAGGAAGAAGGAAACACGTGAGCTGGTAATGAATTCCAGGCCTTAATGGTGCGACAGAGGAAAGAGTCTCCGAACCGCTTGGTTCTTGATCGGATGTTTTGCACCGTGTGCGGATGACATCTAAGACCTGCACGCGTTGTCCTGTGTAGGAAAGGGGAGGGTGGGACTAATTGGAAGAGCTCATCAGAACACTCCCCATGGTACAGACGGTAAAATACAGCCATGGACGCAACATCTCTACGCAGCTGTAAAGGTTCTAGGGTGTTCGTGATCTCAGGATTCCCAATGATGCGGATCGCACGTCGCTGCAACCTGTCGAGAGCATCTAGTAAGTACTTTGCTGAACCATCCCAGAGATGCGAGCAGTACTCCACACAGGAGCGAATTTGTGTCTTGTAGAAGACACCGCTGCTCCGGCGTGAAAAATCGTCTCACTCTGTTCAGGACTCCGAGTTTTCGTGAGGCTGTTTTGATGATGCTTTCGATGTAGTTTTTGTTATTCAGGTTGCAGCGTACATCCATACCTAGGATATTGAGATTGTCCTGCAGCGGCAGTGGCGTGCTCTGAAGAGTGGGGAGGGGAAGGAAAGAAGATACTTTTGCTGTAAACGCACATGCCTGCGTCTTCTTGGCATTGAACTCAACCAGGTTCTCAGAGCCCCATTGAGAAATGTGATTCAGGACCCCGTCAAGCTCAGTGACAAGAAGCTGCCTTTTCTCTGCGATATCTGACTGCTTGGCCGCTGGATGTCCATGATAACTCCCATGTAAAGTGCTATCGTCTGCATAACAATGAACATTGCCGGTAGACAGCATGTCGTTGATATGCAGAAGAAAGAGAGTGGGTGATAAGACGGACCCCTGGGGCACGCCAGTATTAACCTGCAGAAACTCTGAAGCTCGTCCGTCACAAAGGACGCGAATACGGCGCCCCTGCAGGAAGCTAGCAACCCAGTTGCACAGCCTAGAAGGCAGACCAAAGGCAGGTAGCTTAGAAAGAAGTGATTTGTGCCAGACTCTATCGAAAGCTTTGGCGATGTCAAGACTAATTGCCAGTGACTCGCCGTGCTTGTCCATAGCCTCACCCCAAAGATGGGTAACGTATGCTAGAAGATCACCCGTTGACCGTTTCGGTCTGAAGCCATATTGCCGGTCATTAATTAAGGAGTGATCCTCTAGGTGCCGCATGAGCTGTTTGTTAATTATGTGCTCAAACACTTTGCACAGCACTGAGGTGACGGCTATGGGTCGATAGTTGGCTGGCTCCGAGCGATCCCCCTTCTTGGGAATCGGCTGAACATTCGCCTCTTTCCAAGGCAAAGGCACTGTACCCGAACTGTAGGATAGCCGGTACAGGCGCGTAAGCATTGGAGACAACTCCGCTGCACATTTTTTCAAAACTACCGCTGGAATACCATCCGGACCACTGGCTTTCCGGACATCGAGTGATTGCAGTACTGCACGGACATCGCGTTGCCTGATATGGATATCAGGCATCGCGTGGTCACTGTCGGGTAGTGTTGGTGGCTGCGTACCACAATCATCGATTCCGGAGTTGGCCGCAAAGAGATTAGCCAGCAGATTTGCCTTCTCTTGCGACTCATGGGCCAGGGATCCATCAGGGTTACGCAGCGGAGGCAGCGAAGGCTGACAGAAGTTGGCTTGCACGGCTTTAGCCAGTCGCCAGTAGCCACGGCTTCCCGTGGGATGCATCACTAGCTCTTGACCAAGCCGCGCTATGCGCAGGGCATCCGCTCTGACATAGGCCCTTCTACAGACCTTTGTGGCTCTGTTGTACGCTGCCTTGAAGTGGCCCAGATTGGGATGGCGCGTGGCGCGCGCCCTTACCCAAGCGCGGTACGCAGACTGTTTTTGTTCAACAGCTTCCGCGCACTCGCGCCCGAACCAAGGGCGCACCCCGCGGTCACCGGTGACATCGGTGTATGAGATATAGTATTCCATACCCAGACCGATCTCACCGGCGACAGCAGTAGCACAATCCGATGGGTTCTTACCTTCAAAGCAGCGCTCAACCCACGGGATGGACGCAAAATAGTCACGAAGTCCATCCCAGTCCGCTGACGAGTAGTGCCAGAGACGCCGCTTCCCCTGCACGGGTCGTGGGGGCGCCATAATAGGCACCGTGGAACAGACCAGGCAGTGGTCAGAGTTGCCTAACGCGGCTCGCACCGATACACTGTACCGGTCCGGATCACTCGTCAGCAGAAGGTCTAGCAGAGAAGGTGCTTGGCCCGACCTTCTTGGTATCCTAGTGACCTCGTGCACCAATTGGGTCAGGCCGTGCGCCAGAGCAAATGCGTGGGCGGCTCTTCCCGCATGGTCTGTTTTGGAGGAGCCCAACCAGATCTCGTGGTGGGCGTTAAAATCCCCCAAAAATACCATTTCGGCATTCGGAAATCGCTCCTGCGCATCATCTGCCGCCTGACTCAGATATTCAAAGAGTCGAGTTGTCTCAGCATCTCCTGTATGGGAACGGTAGAGGCACACATAGATCTGACTCGTAGGGCCATGGTCTACGTGTACCCAAAGGACGGAGAAGGATGGGTCCTCTAGGCAGCGCAAACGGCGACAGCAAACATCCGCCCTAACAAACACGCACACCCCGGCTTTTGCACGAAAACTTTCCTCAAGAACATAGCCAGGGTAGAGCAAGTAGGTCGTGTCGTCAGGGCGGTGTATTTGCGTCTCCGTTAGAAAAAACATGGCAGGTTTCGCCGTCTCTAGGTGTTGGTGGACGGCGTTGAGGTTTGCATGGAGCCCACAGATGTTAGTGGACTCCACCTCAAATAGCAAGCTTTTGGGAGTGTGACGAGCCGCTGTGTTGCCTTTTTCTATAAATTGCGCTGCCATGAGTTTGGGTGGGAGAAGGCGTGAAAAAAAGAAGTGATTGCCGCCGCAGCACCGTGTGACAAAGCGCGGGATATTGGTTTTATCTATGAATGTGAGGCATGGCGAGAGCCGACGCGCCGAACGGAAGGGCCCCCGTACCCCCCCGAGTATGGTCGCCGGGCTCCCAAATCCGGTCACCAACCGGCACGACGAACCATATCGGGATTATGCGCGGCCTGGTGAGGCAGCCTCCCAAGGTGGTTAACCCCAGTTGGGCCCCTGTACTATACCGCGGGTTGCCAGCGGCACCACCGTTTCTACAGGTCTCCCTGTTCGGCGCATCGCCCCGCGCCATCCCCACTAGACTACGCCAAGACCCACTGGTCCCACTAGTGCTGCGACAACCACCACCTCTGCCCGGCTATGCACATGCTGACCCCTGAACACAATCCAACCGAGATTGAATTGCTATGGAGGGTTTTTCGCAATAGTGCACGGTGGTACCTACCCGGTCGAAACTTGAGACAAATTTGTGCCACCAAGTTTCTACCACCAGTAAAAGATGTCACCCGCACACGGTGCTGAATATCCGATCAAGAAACAAGCGGTTCGAAGACTTTTTCCTTTATCGCACCATTAAGACCTGGAATTCATTATCAGCTCACGTGTTTCCCTCTTCCTACAGTCCCGGGTCCTTTAACCGGGGCGTGAAAAAGCATATATGATGAGGTCGTCAAGCTGAGTGTCACCGTAATAACATGGTATATGTATGTAATGGTGACTCTCCTTTCTGAGCTTTGCGTTCAGCGTACCATCAGGCGAGGTGAAGTCTAATTGACGTGTCCTATATTAAAAAAAAACCTTCAAAATTTACGAAAGTATCGTGTGGACCCACTTCAAGTCTCCACCCTGTATATGGAACTGTTGTTTTCCAATTAACTTTCTCCGTCTGCCAGTGAATTTCATCACGTAACAGGGTTCCTTGGCGAAATACAATAATATTCGTAAACAGACCCCTATTTATGAACTAGGATACGCCCAGGATGCACTCGGGCACAATTTATTGCGCGTCTGCTGATGTAGGGGAGAGTATATTACAGATTTCTTTGGATTTTTGCCATAGTGATGTGTTTCAAGACATACATACAAATACGTTTTAATAAATACGAAAGGTTAGGCAGAGGTGAATCAACACCCACATTTCACTAATAATTGTTTTCGGCCCCACGTACGTAATAGTGGATGAGTCTATTGCCGTTTTCCGGGCACTATTGTTAACTAGAGCCTTGTATCTATGCCTGAGTCTGAGCTCTGTATCTGTCTGATGTTAAACAGCCTTGTCCCTTAGTCGCCTTGTACGACACCGCATGGGAAGAGATGGGTGACCCAAACTCTACTCTGCCGGGAACCAAGCGGCTAATGTGTTTTAACCGACTTCAAAATTGAGAAGTTTAGTAGCTAACCGTTTTTAAGTATGCTGTGTCTTAGAATAAATTTACAAAAAAAGAAAAAATATTAAAATAAAATACCCAACTGATGCTGAAAAGTTCGAAATAAGTTTGATAGCAGATGGTACCTATTTCTCTAGATTTGGTAGATTTTGACTAACAGGAGCGGCTGCAGTCTAACCTTCCAAATCCAAGAGAAAAGTCTGCACTAGAGCCTCGTCTGTCAATCAGAAAGTGATGTTGGCTAGTGACCATAAGGTCTGAAGACCTTTATGGTGTTCCGTAAATTCAAATGAGCATAGGATAAATACAATGTTTGCACTAATGGGGAGCCGAACTTTCTAACGTCTAAAATACAATTTAAACAGATACCCCCATTTCAATTTCTATCTCACACAACATTCATCACTCAGCACACTAAAACTCTTACACATTTATAACACTCTCACGAACACGTATAAACACAGACACAAACATATGTGTATAATTAGAATATATGTATAAAAATTATACATATGTAATTAAGAATCCTTCCTGGCTAGACACTGCTCATCCTTATCACAGGTTGCTCTGCAACCTAGCTAGGATAACACTACGTCACCCAACTTTATGTTTTACTTACATGAACATACATAAACATAAACTCACACCTATATCCCCGAAGGGGTAGGCAGAGGTGCTACCACCCACATTTCGCCTTTAACTTTATGTTTTTCTATCTTAATTAAGCCATGTAATTGAAAATTTAAATGTAATCAAATATAAAACCTATTCTGAACAATAAATATATTATTATTATAAAAGTAAAGACAAATTACTCGTGTAATCCGAAACCCAGTAACAAATAATGGAGCCCAACAGCCCGAACTGGGCAGAGATATTAATTTTTTGGAAAGTATCATAGCGTTAGGTCTAAAACATCCAAAGCCGTTAACACCACTGTTGATTTTCATGAAAGCAACTGCCGTTTGACCTTCCAACTCTAAGAGTAACTGCACTGTAGCCTCAGTTATTGTTTCGCCAATTATTGTTCGAGGAACTAACAGAATCATCCAAATAGTATCAAATCAAAGATATTTAAGGCATATGTGTTTAAGTATGTATATTGTATGATTAGAAAGAAAGAAAAATATTTCATTTAAGTTCCACACAGTGGGCATTCTACTAAGTACAAATAGGTAGGTAATAAAATAATTCGTAGGTACTCGTATATCAAATTAAGCTACGAGTGCAACAGTCCACACTATGCGAACCCAAATAGGGCCCCATCTCAGCATTGAATACTGCGCACACTCTTCGTTGAGCATGCACAGCGCTGGTTTTCAGATGGGGCCACTAGGTATATATTTAATATCTGTATTTGATATGTATATTTATGTACACCTATTTACTTATATTATGTATATTGGAAGTACCTACATCATAATTTACCTACTTTATCATACCATATTTCTATATTATATTACTTTATTGCATTCTTGTTCCGGCATACGGTGAATTCTCTCTATAATATTACACTCAATAATGCACCTACTGTGTCTTTCTCTGCACCACCTTTGGTTTACTGGTAGAGAATGCCAGTGGCATTATGTCCGCCTATGTACTTGTGCATAAAGTATTAAAAAAAATACAGCTGGTGATGTTCACTTGGAGCCTAAAGGTCTTGCTGAAGCCCCAAACAAATATGGATTAATACTAAGCTGGTATCAGACACTACACTTAAATTTCTAATAATGTATTTAAAAGTTACCCCTAAATTCAAAAGTAAAGACAAAATTTGTCGTCCCGTGTAATCCAATACCCAGCAACAAATAACGGGGCCCGAACAGCCCGAACTGGCCGGAGATATCCATTTCTTGAAAGCATCTGGCTCCGACCAATTGTCGGGACCGTAATGGCCGTAATATTGTGTAAACAAACAAGTTAATTTAAGTTTAAAACTGTAAAGTATCCCTTACAATTTAACTTGATGGGCGAGAGGGATTTTGTGTGGTTTAGAATGGACGACACGGCTACGATACGACAGCGAGAATATAACATAAACATAACATAACATAAACTCACGCCTATATCCCCAAAGGGTTAGGCAGAGGTGTTTAGCACCCACATTTCGCCAGTTTATGTTTAGATTCATTTGGGAGGGTTTAGCCTACTATCGCCACGCTGGCCAGACGGGTTGGCAACGGGTTTGTTCTCGAGTTTTCCTTCTCTCAGGTCTTTCTGACCTCGGCGAGACCGCGAGAAGGTAAACGAAAGATAGGACGCCCCCTAGCCAGATGGACGGACGACTTGAAAAAGGTGGCTGGGACAGACTGGATGCGGAAGGCGGAGGATCGGAGAAAATGGCGCACATTGGGAGAGGCCTATGTCCAGCAGTGGACTGCAGTGGGCTGATTGATTTGATTGATTTGATGTTTAGATTCCAATGTAATAGGTGGCGAGCCTATTGCCATTAACCGGGCACTTATAAAGCTGCGATAAATACACGCATAACTCGATAAGCATCGAAAAGTCATTGGTGTGTGCCATGGTAAAACCTGGGATCGAACCCGAGACCTCGTCTCAGCAGCCCATACCACTAGGCAACCGCGGTTATAAATATAACTATTAATAATTATTTGATGGCTATCCCCAGCCCACTGAAAAAGGAGGTTGAGACAGACTGGATGCGGAAGGCAGAGGATCGGATAAAATGGCGCGCATTGGGAGAGGCATTCCCAGCCCACACTTAGCCTCAGATGAATGGCTTTAGTCAACAATAGTGCCCGGAAGACGACAATAGGCTCACCCCCTATTACCTGGGACTGAATTCAATTTAATGATTGGTGAAATGTGGGTTATACTTTCTGTATAAAAGTGCATTTTCCTTCATGAATATATGTTTGTTTATTTATTTAATTCACCTCTGCCTTACCCTCTGGGGATAAGTCCTGATTGTATGTATGTATATATCTACCATGAACTTATTTAACTGGAGAGCAAACCCTAGACTGAAATGGGAGCCTCAGAGAAGCGCTATGCTCTTTATCTTCATCCTAGCCTTAATCTCAGTCGCATACGAAGTTGTCATCTGGGAGTCTGGGGTCCGCTTTTTCAGTTTAACTGCGGAATTACCTGACCTTCAATATTTTCGATTGTCATTTGACCTTCGCAACCCATTGGCAATATCGACGCATTGCAGATAGACCAGTTATATAAATTTTAAGGCTCCAACTTCCCTTAACGACTGCCATAAATATTTGTATGGCCGACAGCTTAACATGCTTTCCGAGACACAGACCAATGCAAATACCCATAGTCATGCATAAAAATATTTGCACTGAACGGGGCTCGAATCCTCACCTCCTGCGTAGCGGTCGCTAACTTAAGTTAAGTTTTAATGCTTCCAAAAATGACGAAAAATTAAAGTCCACCTTTTTTATTTACTATTTTAATATAAAATCGAGTCGAAGTCGTGTCGTATCGTCTAAAACTCCCTACAGTAGCACCCGAGACGTTACCTATAAAGTATTTAATGAGTGTTATAAACAATTGACAATTACTGACAGTTAGTTACCCCAGGCGTTTGGGCCCTGCGGGGCGCGGGTACTTTTATTGACATTGAAAACAAACAATTGATTTTAAAACAATAACAAATAGCTTTGGTGAGTTTACTTTCGTGAATATGAATCATTATTATTCTTTTTTTTTACTTCTTTTATTTAAATCGATTAATATATATTTTGACAGCCTCTGTGGCGTGGCGGTAGTGAACACGACTGCTACGCAGGAGGCGCGGGTTCGATCCCCACTCAGTGCAAATATTTGTATGCATGAATATGGGTATTTGCATTGGTCTGGGTGTTTCTATCTATAATATGTATGTTGTAATAATTAAAAAAATATGTGTTATTACAAAGTAAAAAAAATTGGTTCGCAAGCGTCAGATGTAATAATAAAAAAATATGTGTCATATGACAATGAAAGAAGTAAGTGTGTAATCTCCTATTTAAAAGAAATATAAATAAAATTGGTTTGTAAGTACATTACCATAAAAGTTCGGGCGCCTTGGAGATACACATGCCTAAGATAATCAGCGGATATTGGAAACTTTTAATCTTCCGGAGGTGAGCTAAATGAAACCAAACTGTGAGGTTTAAGGTTTTATTGTCCACTCCAGTGTGCATTTAGAAATAGTTGCAAGGATACATTCCTAATGTATATCTAACCTTAAATTTAAAATTAGAGTTTTATAAGCTAGGTCAAAATGATCTTATGTCACCAATGCATTTTTAGGTTATTTTGAAGTTTAGATTTAAAATATAATTAAAGTAAGCTCACGGCATCCCTCGGCGAGTATATGTAAACACAGCAGCGAGAAAGCTCGTAGCAGGCGAAGTTTTCAGTTTAAGCCCATGCGGTACATCCATGTTTGAGGTGAAAAGTCCAAACCCTCCATAAGGAAATGCAGATGACCGAAGACAAAGAAACGCCGAAAAAGGTCCAAAGAAAAGAGAAAAGGCAAAGACAAAGGCGGTTCCAATTTGGAAACCTGTAATAAAATTGCATGTCATTAGAACAAACTCCAATATAGGGCACGAGGTCCTAATTTTTTATAAATTTGCGCGACTTACCGCCTTAATTTGCTGGAACAATGCCAATAGCAAAAGAAATCATAATATTTTCAGATTAAGAGCTGAAACAATAGAATTTTAACAATTATTTTTCAAATTAGGAGCGTGGCGAATTTCCATCAAAGGGAATCTTATTAAAAAATGACAACTCACCAGAAATAAACTATAATTCCACAAGAGGATAGTTGTGAGGACACAAACTATTATCCTTTTGGCCAAAATACTCTCATTTTTATGAGATTTATTGAAATTAAGTTACGAAGCCATGAATATCGACCATTCCGTCTCAATATAGGAAGAAAGGTGCTTTTGACAGCGATACGTCAAAATGTCATTCACTCCGCGCTCCGAAACCTTTCGTTCAAAAATAGAATTAAAACAGGTGTGACGACGTTCGCAGAGCGCGTCGTTACATTACATCCCTCCCCAAAAAGAAAAAAAGAAAGAAGGAAACTTCCTTTTCCAATGAAAATTATGAGAGTCCAGAACAAAATTCCAAAAAACCTCAAAAGACAAAATGTCTTGCAACATTTTTCAATAAACAAAAAGGGCAATGCGAAAGCATCTTGCATTGGGTATTGCAGAAATAATTATAAATTAAAGAATGGGAAAGCATTCCTAAAAATCAAAGAATGTGAAAACACTCGAAAAGTAAAGAACCAAACTCAGAAAAGAGTAAAAACTTATTTCAACACAAAAGTGAAAATAAATCCTTCAATAAAACAAATTAAACAATCCCTACTCAATTCCATTCCAGATATCGATTAGGCGACCAACGCCGTCGAATCTAATCCTTGATCTTAACCAGCCTTCTAGCATCAATACAAAAGTGCGGTTGAGCTCCTACGCCACCGACTCTATACCAGCTATTCCTGAAACAAAAATATGAAACTAACAAGATATCGGTTAAGCACCAACGCTGCCGAATCTGAAAGAAAATCGGTAAAAACAATGAAGTTTTCCCACTGTCGGTTAGGTTGAAAAGCCGCCGACTTCAAATTCCTATTCCAACATCTAAAACGTCAAAACAAAATCACAACAAAAGTGTCGTAATAATATATTTATAAGCATTGTGATCGGCATAACACCACCAACTTTCCGAGCACAAGCAAAATATAAAGAAAATATGACAATTGTGACCAGTACAACACCACTGACTTTCTGAGCACAACCGCATAAGAAAAGTATGACATTTGCGACCGGCACAACACCACCGACATCCCGTGCGCAAAGCATAAAAAATGTAACAATGTGTATAAAAACACAATCGTACAAAAAGAGAAAAACGACAATTACGACCGGCTCAACACCACCGACATCCCGTGCGCAAAGCATAAAAAAATGTAACAATGTGTATAAAAATATATACAGGAAAATAATCCTATACAACAAAGATAAATAAAAATATAAGATCTTTTGATGTGGAACAATTTGTTAATATGGAGTAGAGTTACATAAAAATAAGTCCTAAAATGACCTAAGTTATTTTTGAAGGAAGCTAAAATTGAAATTAATAAATTGTTGTGAAGTTCCTAACATACATCTCCTTTCAAGAACCATAAACCTACCAAACATCACCTTTTAATGGTTCATTACTTCAAACAAAGTACCAAAGACAAAGATAGACATTGTCAAAACAAGAATAATTTTAATATTTAATTATGTCTTTAATATGATAACGACCAGTATAGTTTTTATTAAGGTCTTTTAAAACATAAACATTAGAGGAAATTTTATCTATTATTTCACACTTAACAAACTTAGGTGCTAACTTAGCCGAAAAGAATGCAGGAGCATTAGACTGCACAAAACTTCTCCTCCACACTATATCTCCCACCTCAAAAGAAATGACCTTCCTTCCTATATTATAATAACGCGCATTACGCTTATAAGCTTTAAGCAATGAAGCTTGAACTTTTATAAAAATATCACTAAGTGATTTAAGTGAAAAAGCAAATGAAGACCTATCAACAACATCAAGTTGATTGAGGTTATCAAAAGAATTACTAAAACGGTGCAATGAAGCATCAAAAATAAGTTCTCTACCGAACATGAGAAAATTAGGAGTGAAATCTGTAGCTAGATTCACACTACTATTTAAAGCTAATTGAACATGAGGCAAATATTTTGACCAAGTTCTATGATCATCTTTAACAAAACAAGAAATACATGTTTCGACTGTTTTGTTATATCTCTCTACAGGATTATTTTGAGGTGTATATAAAGTATTATAAAATATTTTACTAATATTATAACTTTTTAGAAAATCTACAAATTGCTTAGCTGTAAATTGGCTTCCATTATCACAAACAAAAATTTTAGGTGTTCCAAACTTAAGAAATATTTCTTTTTCCAGTATCCTACAAATTACTTTAGTGGTAGCACTAGTCATAGGAAATATCCAACAATATTTTGTAAAAACATCTATGATTGAAAGTATATACTTATGGCCAGAATAAGCCTTTGGAAGAGTTCCAATAATATCAATAGAAAGCATTAACATTGGTTTATCAACTTTCTTAGGATTAACCATAATTCCATGAGGTGGATTAGTAGAAGATTCATAAGCTTTACAAGTATCACAAGAAGAAATGTATTTTTGAACATCAATAAACATACCTTTCCAAAAATAATGTATTTTTAATTTATTTAAAGTTTTATGAATTCCTAAATGTCCTGAATCAACATCATCATGATTAGACTTAATAGTGTCTAAGATGTGTTCTTTAGGTATGACAATTTTCCAATTTAAACGATTATTAGGATTATATTTATCTTTACAAAATCTATACAAAGTATCACTTTCAACTTTGAAATTTTTATATTTTCTAGGAAACTTTTGACAATTTACAAATATTTTTCTATACCAAGGATCAACGATATCCTCATTTGGCATAACAATAATATTATTTACAGGAACACTAATAGCAGAAATTTCCATTCTGGATAAACAATCTGGAACTAAATGTAAAGAACCTTTTTTATATTTAACATCAAAAGTAAATTGAGAAATTCTAGCAGCCCAACGTGCAAGACGACCACTAGGATTATTAAGTTTAAGAAGCCAAGTTAAACTAGCATGGTCAGTGATAACTGTAAATTTCATTCCTTCAATATAAGGTCTGAAATGTTCAATAGAATCCAATATTGACAACAACTCTCTCTCAGTTGTACTATAATTACGTTCACATTTATTAAGTGATCTAGAATAATAAGCTACAGGATGTTGATCTCCATTATCATCATCTTGGCTCAGGACACTACCAATTCCAACAGAACTAGCATCGCAATGTAAAGAGAATGGTCTTTCAAAATTCGGACAATGTAAAACTGGTGCAGAAATTAATGCAAGTTTTAAATTATGAAAAGCAACTTCAGCTTCTTCATTCCAGAAAAGAGATTTTTTAGAATTCTTGCTTCCGGCCGTTAATTTTGTTAAGGGCGAAGCAATATCAGCAAACTTATCAATGAATCTACGGTAATAAGAACATAACCCAAGAAAACTTCTTAATTGTCTAACGCTTTCTGGGCGTGGGAAACTTTTAATGGACTCTAATTTAGCAGGGTCTGTATGTAAACCATTACTATCAACAATATAACCAAGATAACGCAGTTTATCTTTACAAAAATTACACTTTTTTAAATTAATAGTTAACCCAGCATCTTTAAGGATTTTATAAATTTTATTTAAATAATCTAAATGATCAGAGAATGTAGAATTTATCAATATGAGATCATCTAAGTAACAGAATGCTACATTATCAAATTCTGGTCCAAACATAATCTTGTTCCACCATCGCGTTTTTCAACGGCTAACACTGGAGAACACCAAGGAGATTTAGAAGGTTCAATAATATTTTCCTTTAATAAAACTTCCACTTCATCATAAAGTTCTTTTTGTTTAGCAGGACTAAGGGGCCAATAACGTTGTTTAAAAGGTTCACCAGTAACATTAATTTTATGTTTAACTAAATGAGTAAGACCTAAGCCTCTCTTTTCATAAGAAATATTTTCAAAAAGTGAAATAATTTTATTTAACTCGTGTTTCTCAGAAGGAGAAAGTTCAGAAACAGAAGTAACTGCATTTACACAAGTAGTGGATTCATATTCAAAAGTAATATTATTCCATAAGTCTTTAGCAAGATTAAATTTCAACCAAAAGTCAAATCCCAAAATAATTGAAGGTTTAAAAGAAGGTATTATCAAAAAATCTACATTTTTAGTTAAGTTATCACAAGTGATAGGTAAAACCATAGTTCCAATAACATTGTGTGCAGAACCATCAGCAGTAACAGCGTTACCTTTATAAGGTTTAAATTTATAACCTAATTGCAAAAATGTTTGATGAATATTAGAACCGAGTACACAACTACAAGCTCCACTATCTAACAAACCTGAATAAAATTTATCATATTAAATGAAGATGCGGCTCTCCGACTATGATCACCAACTTCAGACAAATCAGCCATGACATGAGGCATCTCATGAGTAGAAGTACCAACTGGAACATCATTAACAATATTCTCAAACAAAGGCGGGACCTGTATTTCCTTATCCATGTTTGATTTATAAAAGGATGTGAAAATCTAATAAAAAGTTGTATTAAATACACTATAAGTTTCTAATTAAAGTATTAATTAAATTATGAATGAAGTTAATTGCATTGATAGCAAAACGCTAAACTCAAAAGTCAAACAAACTCATAGAATGGAATGTTATTGTTGCAAAAATTATTTAGGTCAAATGCCTATAAAGATAAAAATGCATTAGTGATTCACAAAATAAATTATTTATGTCTACTTAAGGTAAACAGCAAATATTCAAATATTACTATGTTTTCACACATGTGAATAAAGGTTAAGAACTAGTAATTATATAATATTACTAAGTGGAAAATCTTACCTGTAATAAACAAAAGCTATATAAGATAAAACAATTATAACAGTAACCATGTTATACAAATTGAAACATTCACCTGTAATTGAGAGATACAAACAATAGTACTAACTTGTAGTATGATTAGTTTTGCAAAGTAAACAATAACAAAGGTTTACTGTAATACACAGTTATGTAACAGTAAAATACATGAAGAAAACACTGTTCCTAACATGATAAGGTAAAAAATAATGCAAAGGTGACAAGGAATAAAGATATATGCACACTGTCATGTCCCTGTTCGGGCGCCAATTGTAATAATTAAAAAAATATGTGTTATTACAAAGTAAAAAAAATTGGTTCGCAAGCGTCAGATGTAATAATAAAAAAATATGTGTCATATGACAATGAAAGAAGTAAGTGTGTAATCTCCTATTTAAAAGAAATATAAATAAAATTGGTTTGTAAGTACATTACCATAAAAGTTCGGGCGCCTTGGAGATACACATGCCTAAGATAATCAGCGGATATTGGAAACTTTTAATCTTCCGGAGGTGAGCTAAATGAAACCAAACTGTGAGGTTTAAGGTTTTATTGTCCACTCCAGTGTGCATTTAGAAATAGTTGCAAGGATACATTCCTAATGTATATCTAACCTTAAATTTAAAATTAGAGTTTTATAAGCTAGGTCAAAATGATCTTATGTCACCAATGCATTTTTAGGTTATTTTGAAGTTTAGATTTAAAATATAATTAAAGTAAGCTCACGGCATCCCTCGGCGAGTATATGTAAACACAGCAGCGAGAAAGCTCGTAGCAGGCGAAGTTTTCAGTTTAAGCCCATGCGGTACATCCATGTTTGAGGTGAAAAGTCCAAACCCTCCATAAGGAAATGCAGATGACCGAAGACAAAGAAACGCCGAAAAAGGTCCAAAGAAAAGAGAAAAGGCAAAGACAAAGGCGGTTCCAATTTGGAAACCTGTAATAAAATTGCATGTCATTAGAACAAACTCCAATATAGGGCACGAGGTCCTAATTTTTTATAAATTTGCGCGACTTACCGCCTTAATTTGCTGGAACAATGCCAATAGCAAAAGAAATCATAATATTTTCAGATTAAGAGCTGAAACAATAGAATTTTAACAATTATTTTTCAAATTAGGAGCGTGGCGAATTTCCATCAAAGGGAATCTTATTAAAAAATGACAACTCACCAGAAATAAACTATAATTCCACAAGAGGATAGTTGTGAGGACACAAACTATTATCCTTTTGGCCAAAATACTCTCATTTTTATGAGATTTATTGAAATTAAGTTACGAAGCCATGAATATCGACCATTCCGTCTCAATATAGGAAGAAAGGTGCTTTTGACAGCGATACGTCAAAATGTCATTCACTCCGCGCTCCGAAACCTTTCGTTCAAAAATAGAATTAAAACAGGTGTGACGACGTTCGCAGAGCGCGTCGTTACAATGTATTTACAAAAAGAAAAAAAAGTATTTAAGCATGTTTATCCGTATTCTAGATTCCGTAACACAAGCTAGTTAAACTATGCTTACCGTGGGTCTAGATAGCGTTGTGTAGAATGTTAAAAAAAAAAATATATATAGAAAAAATTTAATCGGTTCAAGCGGGATTTGAAGCCGCGATCTTTCCCTTTCATGCCCATACATTAATTTTTTTAACTAATATTAGAACCGAAATTACTAATATTTACCCAATCCCCTCCAGCTAAGCGAAACTTTTTGTGTTAAGAACTAGTTTCACTTCGATAGTGTAATGGGTAGGATTCTAATCCGGGACCTTTCGATCGTAAGACTGACTCCTTAACCGCTAAGCTACCGACGTTTTATTAATTGACGCCGAATTATTATGGCAACACACATTTCGTGTGGTGACGGAGAAAGAATACAAGTATCACCACCCCATCTCATCCGAAGGGTAGCGTAAGAGGCGACTAACGGAACAATACGCAGACGATATCACTGCGAGAGAAGGAAAGCTCGAAACAAAACCCTGTACCAACCCGTCTGGCCAGCGTGGAAACAGTATCGGAGGAGGTAGGACACGGCGGTATTTCCGCCTAATTAAGCAGTCCGACTGGGAAGTACCTCCGCCCTACAGAATACCGCGGCCATATTAACTTCGTGTTGTGTTCCCAGCGGTGAGTAGAGTAGCCAGAGCTCACTGGAGAATTTGTGTTGTCAGTGGGATGACTAAAGCTTGTCCTGCTTTGTCCTCTACACTGACGGCACAGAGACTGTGCTTACAGGGTCGGCAGCGCGAGTGCGGCTTCTCTGGTGTTACACACGTCCATAGGCCACGGTAACTACTTTCCATCAGGTGGGCCGTGCGCTTGTCTGCCACCTAAGTGGCATAAAAAAAGCCTCCCGACATTGGGAGAGGCGTAGTCCAGCAGTAGACTGCGATTGGCTAGTTGATTGATTGCCATTTTTTTATCCAGATCTTGAATTAAGCGGACCAAGTCGCTTAAAGCTTGATTTATTTAAATTAAAACAGAGTAGCCTAGTGGTATGGGTAATGAACTGCTGAGACGACGTCTCGGGTTCGATCCCAGATTTTACCATGGCACACACCAATGACTTTTCGATGCTTTTCAAATTTATGTGTGTATTTATCGCAGGTTTATTAGTGCCCGGTTAATGGCAATTGGTTCGCCACCTATTACATTGGGACCTAAACATAAACTGGCGAAATGTGGGTGCTAGCACCTCTGACTACCCCTTCAGGGATATAGGCGTGACATTATGTTATGTTAAAACCGAGTAAGCGTCACTTCTCGAACTGTAAGTAAAATCTTAACTTTTCAAACATTGCCATTCACAGTGGACAAGGGTCCTCAAAGGTATGGTAAGTAGCCCTGTGACATGGTAATGGCTGTCTACATAAATAGCTTTCACATATTGAAGCGAAATAGTCCAGAGAATTCTCTGTGATGCTACGAAAATATAAGGATGGTGTTGAAAAGATTGAAGAAGTTAATTGGTATGCGATGGATAGGGATAGGGCTGTTGGCCATCAGAGATTGTGTAGCTGACAAAGTATCCGCTTGGCGGCAATAGGCTTGTTATTAAGTGGGACAGAAAATCATAGTCGCGAAATGTGGGTGATGAAAACACCAATGAACGGAAAGGGTGGGTCCTTCAGGTATTTTTTATCTACACCACAGAATATATATTGTAGTGATATTATTGAGGTTGAGATAAATAAAATTAACTAACTTATATAACGACCAAGACATGTGAGTAGGGTAGCCAGAGCTCACTGGAGTTTTTGTGCCGTCAGTGGTAATACTAAAGGATTGTTGATGACACTGATTGTATCTTCTGTACTGACGGCACAGGAACTCTATGTTCTAATAGGATCGGCAGCACGGGTGCGACTCCCCTGTTGTCGCACACTTTCCTTCAGCTAGCCCGTGTGCTTGTCTGCCACCTAAGTTGTATAAAAAAGCAAGTTACAGCTGCGTGGTTCTCGGCAGAGTAGAATTTGGGCCACCCCATCTCTTCCCATGGGGAGTCGTACAAGGCGAATAAGGGATACGACTGTTTAACATCAGACAGAGTCAGCAATAATGCCCGGAATACGGCATTAAGCTCACTCCCTATTACGTAGGACCGAGTACAATGATCGGTGAAATGTGGGTGTTAATTCACATCTGCCTAATCCCCCGGTGATAAAGGCGGGATTATATGTATGTATGTATGTAAGTTACAGCTCAACAAAACCGCAGAATCTAACCAATAACCACTGCACGCTCTCAAACCTCAAAATACTATCACACCAAATCTCCAATCGATTCAATTTTTAGTCTCTCATCCATTGCGGGCGCGCTCTTTGTCAAACGTCGCCACATCAAAATGGAACGTCAATGGATAGCGTTGATAACTGACGTGTGACAAACGGAAATTGATTGTCAATTTTACGGGAGGCTATTCAGCCACGGCGCGTTTTTTAAAACGGGTGGTTTCGTTTCCGTTTGGTAAAAAAAAATACGTAAAAATACTTTGGGGTTGTACAACAGTAGCCAGAGCTCACTGGAGAATTTGTGCTGTCAGTGGGAAGATTAAAGGCTTGCCTGCTTTGTCTTTTAAACTGACGGCACAGAGACTCTACTTACAGGGTTGGCAGCGCGACTGTGACTCCTCTGGTGTTAAAAACGTCCATAGGCCACGGTAACCACTTTCCATCAGGTGGGCCGTGTGCTTGTCTATCAACTAAGTGGTATAAAAAAAAAACAACAGGCCCTACTAACGGCTATGTATACTTAGGACTTCTATATTAAGGCGTTGTAGGGTTCAAACTTTGCTTCGGAGGTCGATGAATGACTTTCGCCTTCCATGCCTGTCATCCTAGTAGAAACAGGGCCAAACCTGAGGAGGGCTAGATCGAGAGAGATGGTCCTAAGTCGACCAGGGTGAGGGAGATATGCCTGTCAACCTCACCTTGGGCCACCGGCAACCAATAGCCACAGGCGACGTGCGTTTTAGTCGGTTCGAGTCCGACATAACCTCTCCCACCGGCTTTATTTTTAATACCACTTGGTTGGCACACGGCCCACCTGATGGAAAGTGGCTACCGTGGCCTATGGACAAACAGACAATTTGATCTATTTTTATAGTTTTAAAAACTACTAAAACCATTTCACTTATACTAAAAGAAAAATTCCAAACAAAGTGGGTACTTTTATAAAATGGCGCATTTAACAAAACGTATGGTATTCTGAGCATGTTTAAAATCACTGTACTTGTTATTCCCGGAGTTCCCGGCTACTCCCTAGTCCCGGGCACCGCTGGAAAAACAATATTTGTCATATTTTGATGGATACTTAACAGTTAGGGTTGGGACACTTTGTCTTGTCGATATTGATAAAAAAATTTGGTATTAACTGTTTTTTTTACGTTTTATATTTTAATTTTATTCCAGCATTTATTACTTTTGACTATAAAATACAATTTGTAAGGGTTTTAATTAAATATATAAATAAAAAAATACATGGTAAATATTTATCATTTTTAACCAATGATTGAGGTAGGACACGACGGTATTTCCGTCCAATTGAGCAGTCTGACTGGGGAAGTACCTCCGCCGTACTGAATACCGCGGCTATAATAACCTCGTGTTGTGTTCCCGGCGGTGAGTAGGGTAGCCAGAGCTCACTGGAGAGTTTTAGTGCTGTCAGAGGGAAGACTAAAGGCTTGTCCTGATTGCGTCTTCTGTACTGACGGCACAGAAACTCTCCGTTCCTACAGGGTCGGTAGCACTGGTGTGACTCCTCTGGTGTAGCACACGTTCATAGGTCTCGGTCACTACTTTTCATTAGGCAGGCCGTGTGCTTGTCTGCCCACCTAAGTTGTGTATAAAAAAATCCTTCTCGATCCCGATCTGCCTACGCCCTTACACGTGTCTTACAAACTCGAGGTATCATTTGAAATATAGGTTATTCTTGCTATAAACTACCATAACTCTATCATCACATGCGTATAGTTCCACTAGCTGACCCACCCCAGCTTCGCCCGGGGTATATTTTGAAGCTTCATATCCCTTTGAGCCCGTATGTTTTAGTCTTCAAAATATGTATGAAATATTGCCGGATTTGTTAACATTTATTATCAATGCTCCGCTCCCTTAAGTAGTAGCGTGATGATATATAGCCTAAAACCTTCCTCGATAAATGGACTACCCAGCACTGAAAGAATCATTCAAATCGGACCAATAGTTCCAGAGATTAGCGCGTTCAAACAAACAAACAAACTCTGCAGCTTTATAATATTAGTTTGAAATATGGGTTATTCTTGCTATAAACTACCATAACCCTATCATCACAAGCATATAGTTCCATAAACACTAAAACAGTAAGCACCTATTCATTTTATAGATACTAACACGAGACATTCTGCATATGCTTGCCGTAGTGACGTCATCCAATGACGTCATAATCTCATTCTGTTACCGTCGCAGAAATGTTAATGTCACTTGCGATACAAGTGTACCGTGAATAGGGAATGTTATGGGCTAGTAACCGATTTTAATGCATAAATTGAATATATTATAACAGTATAGTTTAACAACATAACTTCTGTGTATAGTATATCGATGATTCGGGACACGTCCAATCCAGGTAGCTCCCGAGAGGGACATCTCTTGACATGGCTATTGTCAGTCGGGATTCGACAGATTTGCCAGTGGCTTTGGGCAATAAATGACTCAGTCTAACGTGCGGTTTTAGTCGATTCGAGTCCGATATAACCACCAACACCACCACCAATGGCTACGCCCTCGTCCATATGGATGTCCGCACTATAAAAAAGTCTAGGCACCTTATTTTTTATTTTGCGTAAAATTTTCACGGATACCCTCACTAACAGACACGGTGGAGGAGGTTATGTCGGACTTGAACCGACTAAAACGCATGCCATCTATATGGGCCGCAGGGTACTGAAGGTGAGATTATCTGAGATAATGTTCCTTGTACCCCGGCCGCCCTGTGCCGTCACTGTTCGGCTCTCTTCAGGTGCGGGGACCACGGATTCTCCATCTCGTCCCCGGGTATGGAGAGACAAAAATTGCGCGCCGAATCCGCGGCCTGTTTCTGCTAGGGTGACATGCGACTCCACCCGTCACCCTCAGGCCCGCGTTCATAGGAGATCCTCCGCTCGCGGGTTAAATCTAGGTACCTCAGTTGTTATTCTCTGTAGTAGGTACGAATTCGTTGGTCGCAGATTCAACTCCCGTCTGGAATGTTGACTTTTCCTATTTAATTTTAAATTTAATGTATTTTTTTATATTTAATGCTAGCTATAGAAAGAACCTGCTTCTAAAATGATCTATTTGTTCGCGTTAGTACATGAGTCTGCAATTGAATTCTAGGATTTTTTTACGAATTCAATCCCTAACACAACCGGGTCCTAGGTTGCTAGTTAAATTTAATATCCTTGCATGTACAATACAGATTAGAAAAAAATATCGATATCGAGTATAAATGTTTAATAAAACATTTATACTCGATATCGATAAATTTTCCCCATGTCCCAACACTAGCTAGCAATGGCACCGCACAGACGGGAGACAAGAAAAACGTCTTTATAACACACCTGAGTCTGCGGACCATACGCCGACCGACCTGTCTTAGTACTTATAATAAAAATATTAAATTATAGCCCACTAAGTGTCATCTTCGTTTAAAATTTATTTTATCTTTTGTAATACTCGGGGTTTACGGGAACAAATTATGGTCTGTTTAGATTATATCGTAGTGGAGATAAGTTACCGCGTCTACTGTGTTTTAAGTGAGTAATTTTAGGTGACACTTTTCAAATAAAACGTAAAATGTTCATCCATCAGGTATTTTGAGATTTTAGTTTGTTATACATAAAATTAAGACACCTCCTTCTTCCTTATGTTAATCCCGGTCGCATCTAAAACTTTCCTCGGCGTCTGGGGTTCATTTATTCAAGTCTTACTGCGTGTTTGACTGAGCAGATGTTTTCCATGAAGAGATCCTCTGACCTCCTCAATCCGTAGAACAACGACTACTAAGATGAAGTGATAGTAGTGAATTTAGAGTAACAGGTAGGATTCGAACACTGTTACTCCGCCAACCACCGCTGCAAAAAAATCAAACTTGCTGATGGTATTACGATCTTTATAACGAAGTTTATGTAAATTTATATTTTTTATGCATGTACATAGCGTTGTATAGAATTTCCTAGAATATTTATTCATCCTTCCTTAGGCTTACTTTGACTTTAGCGGCTGGCATCTGACCTAGACCCTCGTCTAATGTCTTGGTGAATGCCCCAAACACGCCTAATACAACCGCGCATTAAAAGAATGACATGAGCCACAAGTGTCAAGTATTTTTATTCCCCACACACGACAGGTGCGCCGTCCGCCCGAGATACAATTACAGACATTATAATTTTTGTACACGTATATATATTTTTCTTGAGATTTGTTTTGTTTAGCGACGATCCCCGGCAGCGTGGGGGTTGCTATGGGGCTTGGGTTATTGATTTTCGTGGATCAAGTAGTGTATATTCGTACGTTTATTACAGGCCTATAATAAATTTATGTGGGGACTATACCATCTTGATACTTTTATTTTAAATTTTCAATTGTAATTACGATTTTCTTCACAACTCTAGAGCAAGCATAGCTTTATTAGCTTGTGTTATGGGAATGAGAATGCGGATATACATTTTTTATTGTAAATCGCTTTGCAGTGGGGCTGGAAAAGCGGACCCTGGACTTCGAGATGAGTCATCGGATGCGACCGGGACTTACGCAACAATAATGATGATTAGTTCCTTGTATACGACTTTTATGGTAGCGAATGCCATCTGACCGCCCAACCTTAAAAACAGAGCACACATTGAATAGACGAGACGCAACAAAAAATTCTCCATATTTAATAATTCACCCCTATTCTAGAACAAATAACTTGAGTGTTTACCGATTACATTTACAGATTACGTTTAATGGATGCTGGGATTAAATCTTTACTAACCAATTATGTTCAGTTCGATGATCGAATTAACTATCGCTGAGAGATTACTGCGATTAACGATAATGCTTTGATTGTATAACGAATGAGTATTTCACAATGGTTTAGTTTTAGCTAATTTAGTAGATGTTTTTTTTTATTCTCTAGTTTAGTCTATTAAAAACTCCTAAAGACCTCGTAAGCATAAAATTACATAAATATCTTAATTTGGGTCAGTAAAAATAATTTATTTTTGGTGTTACCTCGTTTTTCAACGTTACCCCATAGGAGTAAGTGGGGTAAAGTCGTAAAATATATTGTTATATTTACATAACATAACATAAACTCACACCTTTATCCCCAAAGGGGTAGGCAGAGGTGTTAGCACCCTCTTTTCGCCAGTTTATGTTTAGATCCCAATGTAATAACCGAGCCAATTGCCATTAACCGGGCACTTATAAACCTGCGATAAATTCAATTTAACATTATTTATTGAATTAGATACCTTATATTTGTAGGTACCTACTTATATTTATAAGTACCTACTTCCTAAACGTGTGACAAAATGGTTCAGATTGAATTAAAGTTTTATTGGCATCAGAAATTATTTATGTCTTAAACTATGCATCTTGAAAGTTTCCAAAGATTTTTCAGCAATTTATTTCATTCTTTGGCTTCTGTGGCGTAGCGGTAGAACGATCGACAGCTACGCAGGAGTCGTGAGGTCGATTCCCGCTCAGTGCAAATATTTGTATGCACGAATGCTAAATATATTCCATGATTCGGAGAAGCTCGGCAATGGTGTGTGTGAGAAAAACGACCTAAAACACTATTTTACCATCATAATAATGCTTGTTTTCACGAATTCGTGCATATAATTTTAAAACCGGCTATTCAACAACAAGTCGATAATATTTATTCAATCATTCGGTTCTCACAAACAAATTCTGAGGTAATTAAATCACTGAAAAACAATATACCTCATTAAAAGGGGCATTTTCGCGCTTAAAAATACACCCGCTATTTTGCGCCGGTGACGTAAACAGAGCCGCCATATTGGAAGCTAATGGAAAACGCGGGAAATATGCGCGATACTAATTAAGTAATGGTATTTATTTTGTTTTATATTTACTTTTTTTTTCGTTGATCCCTAATGACTTTAATGTTATTAGTAAGCTTATTTAAGGTAAGTTTAACGCTCTTAAAGGGTTTTAGGCAGTTTTGTTAAATATTTTATGTAAAAATAAATGGATTTTATTAAGGTTAGAGCTTTATTCTCGGATAACTTAATTCATTTTTTATGGGAAATATATTTTTGGTTCACAAAATGGTAGATCTACTGCCCAATATTGTTGATTTAGACTGTACCTATACAAACTCTACCTAGACGCAGCAAGTGTAATTTTAACGCAAAAAATGGCTACTATTTCTGTACAACTTGACATATACATACATCCCATAACGTGCACACATTGGCAGGTTAAATAACCATATTTACATCAGCTTACTTACAGGTAACGTGGTTTTCACACCGTTTATTGCAATGTATTTTGTTAGAAAGGCTGTGTCTATACAGTGTATAGTCTAACATTGTAGATCTGTCTCCAAATATTTCAATTATTATTCGCAAAATATGACATCGTGCGCCCCGATATGGTTAGATCGCAAACTCTCTTCGTGTTAAGCTAGTAGTGATAAAGAACGAAAATAGGGGGGGACCCACAGAGAGCCGCGCGCCCCCCGTCGCGTATTAAATACCTTTGTAGGACAATAATTATGAAAGTGGTTAAAAATTGTCTCAGTCTACCCCATTAGGAAATAGACTGAATGTATGTATGAACCCTAAAAGCAATCAAAATTTCAATTTTTATTGGTTTTCTATTCAAAACACACTGAAAGAAACCTACCATACGATATACATAAGCCCTTATAAAATTAATTAAAACCTAATGTAATATCGGAGAACGTTCCCATATGAGAGTTCGAGCACGTAGCACGAGATATATTGTCATCTCTCTCTTCCTTATAGGAAATGTGTTAGAGTGAATGCGACAGGTTATAGGCGAGCAAATGAGCAAAGTTCATTAGACATTCAGAAAATGAAACTCAATCATATTATTTCCCGACGCGTTTATTACGATGGATGTGTTTATTCTAGAGGGTAGAAAGCACTGAATTGGTATTAAATAAAATTAAATTTCAAACGGAAAAGGTCAAAATCTGGGGCGGGACGGGACCAGTCCATTTCTAGGTTCTAGGGAAAGGGGCAGCAGCCTATCCAAGGCGGGATAGACATATCTCTTTGTTAATCGAAGAGATGTATCTACATAATGACGTTCTTTTTGGTGACGTGACATCTTTTTTCAACTATTTCAATGGTCAAAGCGAAACAATGAGATAGGTACGTCTATATACGATTAAGAATGAAAATAGTGAATGCTCCGGTGAGACTTAAACCCACAACCAGTTCCTTACAGGAGGTAGGCTCTGACGACTGAGCTACCGAGTCACATCTTGAGCATTCAAAATTCTCCTATACAACCATCTTGGGACGACGACACTCCCTAATGAAATTAGGGATTTACCTGTCGATAAATTTAAAAATATAGTTAAACGTAAAGTGCCAGAAAGGCTATTATAAAATCCAAGAATACTAGGATGATAAACAAGCTTGGAAATGAGCTGTTCGCCCAACTATGCTACTTAAATAAATTGTGTATTTAGATTAAGTAGACTAAGTGTATGTTTGTAAATTTACCGGAGTCTCCTCAGGTCGGGGCCGTGTTTCGAACCGGTGGTCCATTTGCTAAACTGATTTTCATGTTCCTTTTTTAATGACGTTTTGTAAGTTCCGAGTTAATGGTCTATACAGAATAAATGATTTTTGACTTAGACTTCGATTGTGGGAGCAATATACCAATAGTCATACGAACTATATATATTGCTGCTAAGGCTGCAGGTCATGCGTACAAGTCCCGCCCTGGGCCCCGATTCTACTAAGTTCATGGTCATAGTAAAACCACTGTCATACCACTGACAATGCAGAAAATGCCCATAAATCCAGACTTTATTAATATACGCTTAAAGACCAAAATTAAATAAAAAAAGTTCATTGCATTTTTCATTCACTTTACAAGAAGCCATTTAATTTTAGACATTAAAAACATGCTCGGGAAGTCTAAATTTAAATGTAATTTTTTGTAGTCTGTGGCATGACAGTGGTTTTGACCTGACATATAATTAGCGGAATCGAGGCGCAGCATGTATTACTTTTTCTGTAACTGTAAATCAATCATGAATAAAAATAAGTAAGCAAATGATTTAAAATAATTCAAAAAATAAACTATCTTACTTCAGTATCAAAATAAACGGGATATTTACCATGTTTTTGAGTTTCCGATATTTCGGCGCTGTTGCAAATACTGATGTGAGTGACCATGATAGTTTAAATACCTATATCTTTTGAACTATTTTATTATTTACACTGTTGTCTATGTGCCGATATTTTTCTTATTTATTGAATTTAGTTAGTTGTGTTTTAACATTGACATCTTTTTACCCCAGTATTGAGTTCAAGTTTAGATTAATTTGGTAAAATTCAGCTTTAACCACGATCACTATCGTCCATGACCGCGATAGCCTAGTGGTATGAGTAATGGACTGCTGAGACGAGGTCTCGCGTTCGATCCCAGGTTTTACCATGGCACACACCAATGACTTTTCGATGCTTTTCGAAGCTATGTGTGTATTTATCGCAGGTTTATAAGTGCCCGGTTAATGGCAATAGGCACGCCACCTACCCCTTTCTACCCTTGCCTACCCCTTCGGGGATATAGGCGTGAGTTTATGTTATGTATGCGCCTATCGTCCAACCAATAAATAGCATAAATAATTTACTATCTTATTACGACGTTCCGTTACATGCATCCACCCTTCCAATGCGCACAGATGACCTATATTTACACGAAGCGCACAATGTCTTCAAGTTAACTCAATTACTTGGTGCGCGAACACTCTTGCATAGCGCCGTCCCCGCTGGTGACGTAGAAAACACGATTAAGAAAAGCTTTGACAAACGAACCATATTCGATCATGCCTTACTTTAGTTTTATTAATAACTTGTCATATTTAATGGTTCTTTATTGTATTAAACATTCAATCAATTAACCTACTGGAGGTATGTTGTAAATTTAATGCAAATTTAAGTAATACTAACAAGGCCAGTTCTTGGATGGGTGACCATTCTTTGCACAGTAACCCCTGAGCACGTTAAGCTGTACCCGGTTGCCATAGGAAGTCGTTAAGTTACGGATAGTTGGAACTCTAAAAGTCCGATTTCTGAAGATCAATTGTTTTAATATAACATACATACATAACATAAACTCACGCCTGTATCCCCGAAGGGGTAGGCAGAGGTGCTAGCACCCACATTTAGCCAGTTTATGTTTAGGTTCCAATGTAATAGGTGGCGAGCGTATTGCCATTAACCGGGCACTTATAAACCTGCGATAAATGCACACATAACTTCGAAAAGCATCGAAAAGTTATTGGTGTGTGCCATGGTAAAACCTGGGATCGAACCCGAGACCTCGTCTCAGCAGTCCATTACCCATACCACTAGGCTACCATGGTACCGAGGTCTTAATATAAACTGTTCAAAATTCAGTCTGAATTTAATGTGAATCGCCCAAAAGTCAAAAACTATCGCAATGTTTAAGTTCTTTCTTGAGAATTTGTTTCTCTATATAGTTTATATACTCTAGTCTACAGAACTTCGAAATCTTTTAACGGTTGTGGAGGACAGATGGCAGTCGCTTCACGGGAAATATCGAAGCTAGGCTAAAAAACTGATCCTGTTTTAGGAAAATTATTAATTTTAGGCCACGGTAACCACTTTCCATCAGGTGGGCCGTGTGCTTGTCTGCCACCTAAGTGGTATAAAAAAAATTGCATACTACACATTTATCCCTTTGTCCTCGGAGGGTTAAGCAGAGGTGAATTAACACCCACATTTCACTAATCATGCAATGATTCTATCCCACGTAATAGGGGTGAGCCTATTGCCGTATTGGCACTATTGTTGACTCGAGCCATGCATCTGTGCCTGAGTCTGGGCTGTATATATCTGTCTGATGTTAAACATCCCTATCCCTCAGTTGCCTTGTACGACACCACATGTGAAGAGTTTAGGGTGGCCCAGATTCTACTCTGTCAAAACCACGCGATTCAAATTTCAAAATTCTACGGTTATATCTATTCAAAGCTCTAGTGTGAACAGAGCCTTATCCACCAAAATTTATAACTTAATTGTCTATCCGTCTGTCACCCAACAAAATTGTTTTTGACGCTTCAATTTGGCAAACTAATTGTTGGCCAT
This sequence comes from Eilema griseolum, assembly GCA_963662185.1. NCBI lineage: Eukaryota > Metazoa > Arthropoda > Insecta > Lepidoptera > Erebidae > Eilema > Eilema griseolum. The sequence continues at coordinate 9,627,810 of OY759259.1, forward strand.
TTTAATAATTGAATATATTTATTCACCTGCCCGAGTGCTCTTCGAGACGCCATCTTGACATAGTGGGGTAACAGAGGTAAGAGGGGGTAACAGAAGTAAGGGGGGTAAGGGAGATAAGGGGGGTAACAATTAATTTGGTAATAATAAATCGTCGAATACCAGTCGAGGATTAATTAAAATATTTTTGTTTTAATATCTTTATGAGGGTAGAATTGTATTGATATTAATTGACGAATACAAATCATTTGATATTGAATTTTGAGGAATGTCAGGCCATTCATTTGGTTATTGTAGAGAATATTTATGGTTGCGGGAATTTATGAGATCATGTTATAGGTACTTTAGAACTGTCTGAGGTTTAGACCAAGGGGCTACCATGAAATAACTGGAACTTTTGGCCCACACGAAAGACTATTTAGTCAACCGGCCGACGAGGGTAACTGTGGGGATTTCCCCACAGTTACCCCACGAGCTCACTGGAGATTCCCACTCAGTGCAAATATTTGTATGCATGAATATGTATATTTGCATTGGTCTGGGTGTTTCTATATATAATATGTATGTAACATGACATAAACTCACGCCTATATCTCCGAAGGGGTAGGCTAGCACCCACATTCCGTCAGTTTATGTTTAGGTCCCAATGTAATAGGAGGCGAGTCTATTACCATTAACCGGGCAGTTATAAAGCTACGATAAATACACACATAACTTCGAAAAGCATCGAAAAGTCATTGGTGTGTGCCATGGTAAAACCTGGGATCGAACCCGAGACCTCGTCTCGTCCATTACCCATACCACTAGGCTACCGCGGTTTTTGCAAATGTTTATATGCATGAATATGTATATTTGCATTGCTCTGGGTGTTTCTATATATAATATGTATGTATTTACAAAAAAAGTATCTAAGTATGTTTATCCGCATTTTAGATTCCATAACACAAGCTAGTTAAGCTATGCCTACCATAGATCTAGATAGCGTTGTGTGAAAGAAAGAAAGAAAGAAACATTTATTTAGTGCTAAGTGGTCACACATACAGGAAATTACACAATACATAATAATACCATTAGAAATACTGGAAGCATGTTCATACATTAATAATAAACATGCTTTCAAACTCAAACGCAACATACGTGCAATCAGTGCGACACACAAATGCACCAAATGGGTGTCCAGTTCAGCATGTGCCAGGTAAAAACCTAGCGCTGGTTTTCAACTGGAGCCCGATTGGGCAGTGACATACGGATCCCAAACCGCTGAAGTCATGAGTGAAACTGTGTACGTGTAAATAAAGGTGTCCAGGACGTCTCATCTCATAATGTCCTTTTCTCGAAATGTCCTTTCTCATATTGTCCTTTTCTCGAAATGTCCTTTATCATAATGTCCTTTCTCAATATGTCCTTTTCTCAATTTGTCCTTTTCTCAAATTGTCCTTTTCTCAAATAGTCCTTCTCGCGAAATGTCCTTTTCTCAAAATGTCCCTTTTTCAAAATATGTGCACTACAGAATGTAACTATAATTTTAGAGACGTATGTCAATATAGAATGGTAAAACAAAATGTTATTAGTATTCTTCTTTATTTTCAGACAAAAATATTGATGAATGTAATTATTATTTCCTCTAAATAATCAACAATAATAATAAGTACCTAATAAAAAAATAATTAAACATTTCTTCACAAACGAATCCTTATAATTATATTATATTGATGTATGGAATATGTATGATATATGTATGATGATCTCTGCTTGTTATTTATATAAAAATTTAATAAATTAGGTTCGTTATACTTATAAATTATTTATTTGTATTGTAAATGAAAATAATAACTATTAATAAAATTATATTAACTCTTAATAATAAACTCAAGCGCATAATTACAAGTTCCTAGTTAGTTCTTTAGCAAACACTAAACGCACAAACTTTGTTATAAAATTGTAAGTTAACTTCGGGTAGTTTTGGAAAAAGTTAGGTACTGGTATTGACGTTAACAATTATATTAAATTTAGTAGTGATTAAGTCGACTGAGTCACAACGAGAATTATTGTTTTAACTATGAACGAAGATTTTGAGTTAATTACTAATCAAAAAGGCAAGATCACTTTAATTCGTAATGGGTATCAATTTACCAAAAAGACGCATAATAGAAACAGAAGTAGTTTATGGAGGTGTGTGAATCGAAAGGTTTGTACTGCATCAATCACATTAAATCAAACAAATGAAATAATTCTGAGAGAATCAGCTCACAGTTGTGAATCAAGCCCGGTTAAAGTCGCAGTTAGCAAGACAATTTCAACCTTGAAACGTAAGGTATGTAACGATTTAGGACCAATACAACCCATGTACGAAGAAGCGTTCAAACAATTAAGAAGAAAATATACTCATGATCTGGATTTGTTACCCTCTTTCAATAATAAAAAAGATGCCTTATATCGAGCTCGCAAAAGTTGGCTAAATACTGATGTTTTGACTTTTAACAGTACAGCATCTGTACAAATACCGGAAGTCTTAGCAAAAAATTTTTTAGTGTGCGAAGATGGCGACACTAGTAAAATTTTGATATTTTCAACAAAAGTTGCAAAGAAATTTATCAGTAGTCCAGGTGCATATTTTGCCGATGGCACTTAAGTGTACCCCGAAACCTTTTTATCAATTATACGTACTCCATATTGATTTAGGTTCTAATGAGAAGTCTACGAACATAGTGCCGGTCATTTATGCACTATTGCCGAATAAAACCGAGGAGACATACGTACGCTTTTTTTCTTTAGTGAAAGAAAAACTAGGAGTACGAATCACATCATTGAAATGCGACTACGAAACGGCTCAGTTGAATGTAGTATCAGCAGTTTTTCCAGATACTTTAATCACAGGTTGTTATCACCACTACAATAAAGCGATTTGGAAAAAATCCACAAAACTTAAATTAAATACGTCTAAACAAGGTAGAAATGTCACACGCATGTGTTCAATTATCCCGTTAATTCCAGCCCATCTTATACCTGCAGCATGGCAATTTATCTTAGAGTCATCGCCGAATAACCAAGAAATGAGACAGTTTAGGAGTTACTTTGAGAGACAATGGTATCCACATATACCATCAACAATATTGAGTTGTGCAGGCGAGCGACATCGTACAACCAATGCCTTGGAAGGTTGGCATCAAAGGTTGAACAGTCGTATCCCAAAAAGGCCAAATTTGTATATCTTTTTACAAAAGCTAAAAAAAGAAGCCAGACATTGGGATACCCATATAAACAACTCTTTGTTTACCAACATGATGAGTAAGAGACGAGTTAGAGACATAGTATTTGACAGAAATTACCACAAATATTTAAATGACTTAGAAAATAATGATTTAACACTGCCACAGTTTATAAGAAAAATAATATACTTACGTCTTTCTCTGTTTAAGTAACGCGTGAATACGTATATATCTCTTTCGTTTTTTATACAATAATATGTTACTTTACTTATAATATGACATATATTTTATTGTACCTACATATAATTTGTTGATTTTCATTTAACTGACTAATAATACGTATGGTATCACTTTTTCGTTATTTGTTTTTTTTAATCAATAATATATTACATTACGTATATTATTATTTAATTATTTGTTATATATAATTATAATATGACATAGGTATATAATTTAATGTATTATTGTACCTACATATAATTTGTTGATTTTTATTTAACTGGCTAATAATACGTATGGTATCACTTTTAGCAGTTATTTTTTTTAATATAACAATTAGGTAAATATAACATAATGTATCTTGATCTTCATTTTATAAACAAAATTAGATCAATATAATATAATTATAAGGATTCGTTTTTGAAGAAATGTTTAATTCTTTTTTTTATACCTACCTAGGTACTTACTATTATTGTTGATTATTTTGAGGAAATAATAATTACATTCATCAATATTTTTGTCTGAAAATAAAGAAGAATACTAATAACATTTTGTTTTATTATTCTGAATTGACATACGTCTCTAAAATTATAGTGACATTCTGTAGTGCACATATTTTGAAAAAGGGACATTTTGAGAAAAGGACATTTCGCGAGAAGGACTATTTGAGAAAAGGACAATTTGAGAAAAGGACAAATTGAGAAAAGGACATATTGAGAAAGGACATTATGAGAAAGGACATTTCGAGAAAAGGACAATATGAGAAAGGACATTTCGAGAAAAGGACATTATGAGATGAGACGGTCCAGGAGCCATATATATGTGTGCGTTGTGAAATATTGGATCGATGTATGTCTTGTATAAACATGCTCATACATTTTCCACTAATAAGTTACGTATTGTTCTCAGCTGGAACAGTACGTGGTTACAATCTGTAACATTGTTTATAATACAATATTGGTAATAGAATTATATATAATAACAGCTACAATGGACGGACGGACGCCGGATAAACAATACAGTCGTTGGTTTTTATTGAGGAATGAATTTTAAACAGACTTGTTTTCAGTGGAAGTTTCGTATATATTTTTCAACAGGTTCCGTATATATATATATTTTTGTATACCACTTAGGTGGCAGACAAGCACACGGCCCACCTGATGGAAAGTTGTTACCGTGGCCTATGGACGTTTGTAACACCAGAGGAGTCACACTCGCTCTGCCAACCCTGTAAGTACAGAGTTTCTGTGCCGTCAGTAGAAGACATAGCAGGACAAGCCTTGTCTTCCACTGACATTTTATTATTCTATTTAATACTAGTTATTGTCTGCGGCAGTTTTCAAGACATGCTGGACATAGGCCTGTCCCAATATTGGGAGGGTTTGGCCTACCGTCTGGCCAGACTGGTTGGTACAGGGTTTTATTTCGAGTTTTCCTTCTCTCGCAGTGATATCGTCTACCTACGTTTTGTTCCGTTAGTCGCCTCTTACGACACCCTTCGGATGAGATGGGGGTGACACCTACTTGCATTATTTCTGCTACGCGGATAGGTAATCTACTCAAATAATTGCTATTTAACAAACGTCTCCCCAAGATGGTTGCATAGGAGAATATCGAACGCTCCAGTGGTTTCGGTAGTCAGATCTTTTCCATGTAAAGGACTGGTTGCGGGTTCAATGTCGTCTAGGCATTCACTTTCTTCGAAATCGATAACACCCACATTTCACCAATCATTGATTTTGGCCCCACGTAATAGGGGGTGAGCCTATTGCCATCTTCCGGGCACTATTGTTAACTCAAACCATGCATCTGAGGCTGAGTCTGGCCTGTATATATCTGTCTGATGTTAATTTCGATGAACTCAATAAATACCTACTGAACGGATTTTGACGAGTTTTTTCTTAGCCAGTTTTAAAATCTTACTTAAATTTGATCGCAATCGGTTAAGTAGAACTGAAGATATGACCAAATGTCTCGATAACCGATATCCACGCGAGCGGAGCCACGAGCATAAGCTAGTAAAGAAATAATATCAATAGGGAACAATAGTACTGCACGCAGAGCCCTAACCCAGTGAAGTCGACACCTGGGGCGAGCCCTCTACTGCAACAAAGACATAGGGACAATGGTAAAAATGTTTTATACATCTGTGGTCTTTGGTCCAAGTCATAGGTGGTAGAAATTCTAGCTACCTCTCGGGCTTATCACGATATTGAGTTATGCAGTGTATATATCTTTTATTGTAAAATTTGAATATTAAAAATTGGAATTAAAATTGAAATAAATTAAAAAGAAAAATTAATAAGCAATGCAATGTTATTAAAAAATATAGTAATCGCAGAAGCCTAGTGGTATGGGTAATGGACTGCTGAGACGAGGTCCCGGGTTCGATCCCAGGTTTTACCATAGCACACACCAATGACTTTTCGATGTTTTTCGAAGTTATGTGTGTATTTATCGCAGGTTTATAAGTGCCCGGTTAATGACAATAGGCTTGCCATCTATTACATTGGGATCTAAACATAAACTGGCGAGATGTGGGTGCTAGCACCTCTGCCTATTCTTTCGGGGATATAAGCGTAAGTTTATGTTATGTTATGTTATTAAAAAATATAGTTGAAAAAAGTAAGAAGTTTCTTACTTAGTGTAATGTAGTGCAGAACTACATTAGTGAAGAGCCTATCATCCTAGCAGGCCCTGACGGCTCCTCATACCCTAAGGCCAGATGGTGACGCACCACACCCGATGAAAGCCAGCTCGAAAGAAATGGCCCTGGGTTGGCCGGTGTGAGAGAAATAATTATGTCGCCGGGAATCTCACACGACCAACCTACAACCCACAGACTGCACGCGTAAAAGTTCAATTTTGAGCGATTTAGGTTTCAAATGTGTAGAAGTCGCTTAAGGTCTGTCTTAAGCGACTTCCACCCATTTCTCAGCCCGGCCAACCCAAGGCCATTTCTTTGACGGAAAATTGAATTGTAAAACAATATCTGTATTGTAACTATTTTTTTTTTATTTTATTTAAGAATTATGCACACGTTTATTTACCAGTTTTGATGAATTACTTAGACCATATTATTATAACGTAGAATTCTGTGTATTAGATAAATAATATAATAATAAACCCAAAAGATCAGTCTCTGTTAAGGATTTTGATGAATAGACGAATATTATGTTAACTGACCTCTGTTAACGATATTATGTTTGATGAATAGATGTTTGTATAAAAAGTTTCTCTTCACTTAAACCATACACCAAGTACAGAAATTCTTGACACCAATAAATCAGTATATGAAAAATTGGAACAAAGCAATCACTACCTAGTGCCTAGGCTAGCTTTGAAGTCTAGGCTCCGAACCCATTGTGGGCACACCCTTTGTTTCAACCCTTGCACAAATTTGATTGTGATCAAAAATGTAGGGTAGTTTTGTATTGAGGTTGTAATTAGTGGTTTGGAAATAATTGTGGTCCAATATTAAAATGTGAATTAATATTATTTCTATATTTTTATTATAAATATCCTAAGATCTATCTAGCGCTATGTAGTCTCGTAGTAAGCAAAGCTTAACTGGCTTCTAGGGTGTGGATAAATTGCTTAAACACATATTTCAGAGGCATCAAGACCATTCAATCCGTTATAAATTTCAAATTCAAATTTCAAATTCTTTATTTCTCAAAATACTGCAACATAATTATATCTTTTTGACGTCAAATTTTGCTTAAAACTAAGTTTACCACCGTTTCGTAGACGCTAGTGGAGAAGTAACGGTGCAACAGGGTACCAATTCAAATACCTATTATAATAAATAAATAAAAATAAAAAAATAAAAAAGCCTTATATTTCTTGCAACAAGTTACAATAAGTAAATAAGTAAATCAGTACTAACCTATTCCTAACCTAGTTTTTATATATAAATGTTTCTAAATCTATTATATAGATAATATTTTCGCGTTCAGTAAAAATACTGATTGTGCATCTAATTAAGTTCAGAATGATCACCACCCACCACCTTTTATAATTGGTTGGTTGGTTGGTTGCTAACTAACTACTTACTTGCAGTAGTTTGTTGGTGCTCAATCAGTATTTTTGATGTGAATTTGGATTATTTTGTCGTACAAAATATACTCTTTTTGATATACGTTTAAATACCATCCCTATTAGGTTATATTATAATATAACCTAGGTATCATTTCAAAAATACAAACATTTACACTGGCTCATGTCCACAAGGCATTTTATTCGCATTTCGTCATAGAAAAAGCGAACTCCACTTGGTTCGTGACATAATTGTTTGCGGGAGACATCTAAGCCCTGCACGAGTTGTCCTCTATAGGAAAGGAGAGGGTAGGACTAATTAGAACAGCTCATCAGAACATTCGCTATGGTATAGGCAGTAGAAAACCGCTGAAGAGGTTATGCCTCTACTAAGCTGCTTGTATTCTATAATTCTAGTCAATTCTAACAGCACGATTAATATCGGAAGAATTGAAAAGGAAGATTTGCAGGCGTTATTCGAATACTGAACTCTTCGAGACTGGCTGATACAGTCACCCGTAACAGAAGAGCTAATACACGTGATAAGCTATGCATACATCCAGCAAATACGGTTCTATTGAATAAAAGTGTCTACTGTATGGCGCCAGTAATCTATAACAGAATACCTCCAGAAATTAAAACATTAAACATTTAAGAAACTAAGAAACTATCAAAGAAATGTTACTATACAGTACCTAAGTGACTTTCTCGCAGGCAATTAACTTGATATACCTACCTATCTGGATCTTATCATTTTGATACCTAGTCAAAATATTATGCAGTGCAATTGAATTTGTAATATTCTTGACATTTATTTTGATAATTAATTATTGTTATTTTGAATTAGTTTTTTTTTATACCACTTCGGTGGCAGACCTAAGCGCACGGCCCACCTGATGGAAAATGGTTACCGTGGCCTATGGACGTGTGTAACACCAGAGAAGCCACACTCGCGCAGCCGACCCTGTAAGCACAGAGCCTCTGTGCCGTCAGTGTAGAGGACAAAGCAGGACAAGCCTGTAGTCATCCCACTGACATCACAAATTCTCTAGTGAGCTCTGGCTACCCTACTCACCGCTGGGAACACAACACGAAGTTGTTATAACCGTGGTATTCTGTAGGGATAGTTATTGTGTTAATGGACAGTACCTTTAATTATAATTGTCTTTGACATAATTATACCATTATTGACTCACATCACATCACCTAACATTAATACCCTAATAAATATCCCAGCGAGTGTAAAACTCGCTGGGATATTAACAATCTTTATTATTTCCGTATGTTTACAAGACCTAAGCAAACCAAATATTCAAAACCTGTGCGAGTCGACTCAGTGAGTGTTGTGTGGCGTGAACGTAATCGAGTACAGTGCGAAGACGCGGACAGTAGTAAAGGCGATACGCGTAACAAACGAGTGCAGAAGAGGGTAGACCGATATGGTCTGCCCAATAACAACTAGCTCGGCGGTCGTCAGGACACCGTGGTCATGGCGCTTGTTACAGCGCCGAAATATCGGTTATTCAGCAAAAATAATGAACATGTTATATACTAATTTAATGATTATTTTGCATGGAGGTGTTTATTATGTTTAGCACGGAAATATTGACATCCAATGTTATGAAATTTTCTATATTAAATTGCAAATTCTTAGCTTCTAATTATCTTATAAACAAATATCGTCATAATATGTGTGACGTTATTGCATGCCAATCTGGCTGAAATATGGTGGAACCTAAATGTATTTACTTGTAACCTGTGTACCCATATATCGCAATAAATTGATTTGATTATATCCCGGTGAGTTTTAAACTATTAATGTGAATGACCATGTCAATCTCAAATCATACATTATCTCCTTATTTTTCTTTGATAGGTAGAATAATATTGTTTCTTTCATTTAGTGAGATCTTTGTTGACGTGATTTCTTTTTCGCGCTGCCAACCCTGTAAACAAGAGTTTCTGTGCCGTGACTGTAAAAGACAAAGCAGGACAAGCTTTTGGTCTTCCCACTGACAGCACAAAATCTCTCCAATGAGATCTGGTTAACCTACTCACCGCTGGGAACACAACACGAAGTTATTATAACCGCGGTATTCTGTAGGGCGGAGGTACTTCCCCAGTCGGACTGCTCAATTGGGCGTAAATACCGTGTCCTACCTCCTGGAAAATTTGTGTGTGATGATTACTTGTTATAACTGAGATATTTGTATTGTATTGAACTTGTTGTTTTTAAGTTTTATTACCACTAAATAATTTAATTGAATACATTTTCTTTAACTCTGTAATAATTAAAGATAGGTGGGTACTTATAAAAACCTCAAAGTATTCTTGTATGCCAACAAGGTAGACCGAAGAGGACTTTTAAATGTACTAAATACCATTGTAACCTTGGTCAGCAATAAAATTATTTTGAAGGGAAAAATCGCCTGAACTGATTCAATTTTTTCAATCTTAATCGATTTGAATAGGTAGCTTACAAAATTTCATTCAATTCTAATAGAAATCCTTAACATTATTTCCTCTATCTTCCAGGCGGTGGTTGCAACTTCCCCGACAACTGGACGGGAGGCTGGTTCCAGTCCGGGACCCCTGGCCTCATCTACATCAACTCCACCACAATGCAGGGGAAAGGGGACTGTGCAGAAACAGATGGAAATGACAAATTCATGGTGTATGACAAGTAAGTATCTTTATTTTTATTAGAACTTAGTACCTATGCTCTCACTTTTTTTTAACCTCTTAGGTGGCACGGCCTACTTGATGAAAGATAGTTACCGTAGCCAGTGGACGTGTGCAACACCACATCAAGGGAATACAGAGAGTTTCTGTGCCGTAAGTGTAGAAGACAAAGCAGGACACGCCTTTGGTCTTCCCACTGACAGTCCAAAAACTCTCCAGGAAGCTCTGGCTACCCTACTCACCTCCGGTAACACAACACGAGATTATTATGGCCGTGGTAATCTGTAGGGCGGAGGTACTTCCCCAGTCGGAATGCTCAATTGGGACGGAAATACCGTCGTGTCCTAACCTCCTGATAAGACTTGCATGGATCCTGTACCCTGCTGGTTTATGTTAACTACCCTTATCCCAATTATTTGGGGGTAGATGTCATTTATTCAGTCACTTCCTTCTTTACCATATCCTCTTTTACATTATCCGTCCATCTTTTCTTGGACCTATTTTGGCTTCTAAAGTCCTACATTCCATATTTGAAATCTTTTTCACGAGGTTACTTTTAATCTCTTTTTTTATACCACTTAGTTGGCAGACAAGCACACGGCCCACCTGATGGGAAGCGGTTACCGTGGCCTATGGACGTATGCAACACCAGGGGTGTCACACTCGCGCTGCCGACCATGTAGAAACCTTCTGATGCCCCTCTTGAAGAACCCTATATTGTAGGCGCTTGGGAAAACCGCAGCAGGGCGGTCATTCCACAGCTTGAGTGTGCGTGGGATGAAGTTTCTTTCATACCGCACAGTGCGCATCGCCTCAGGTCGTAATGTGTGAGGATGAATTCCCTGCCTATGGCGAGAGGTGCGATGATAAAATGTAGCTACGGGCATCTTGTCAAAAAATTCATCTGAGCATCTCTTTACGTAATATGGGTCTTCCATCACAGTCGCTGGCTTCTCAATTATTCATTCACTGGTAGAACGAGCAAACTTTACCCATACAAGAGAATAGACAGCAGTGATCACGGAATCCGTATAAGGAAATGTCTTTTTGGCTTCAATATTACATACGTGTTTGTATAAACACGCCTTTATCCCCGGAGGGTTAGGCAGAAATGAATTAACACCCACATTTCACTAATCATTAAATTCGGTCACACGTAATAAGGGGTGAGCCTATTGCCGTCTTCGGGGCACTATTGTTGACTCAAGGCATGCACCTGAGGCCGAGTCTGGGCTGTATATATCTGTCTGATATTAAACAGCTCTATGCCTTAGTCGCCTTGTACGGCACCGCATGGGAAGAGAAGGAGTGCTCAATATTACTATTATTTGTAAATCAACTGATGCGTGTGTATCCTTCGATCTGAAGACATTGTCTAGTCTGTTCTGTTCTGTTATGAATAGTTTGGGCAAACTGTCCTACTTGGCGTCCTCTCGGTTCGGAAGGAAGTTTATTATCATTTTCTAGAAACATATTCTTCATTCCCGAGACATTGTAGTTGTTGGTGAGCATCTTATATGTTTTTATCAGACTACCCCGCTGCCTGCGTCATTAGGTATAATAGTAATTTTCCCCTTTCACAAATAGGGAAAAATAAAGATATAAAAACAGTTTAGCGTAGCAGCTCCTATATCTGTCACCATGAGTATTATTAATGAAGTATCGTGGTATTTTTCAGAAACGAGGAGTGCTACAGGTGTCTGGTGATACACGCAAAGCACAGATACGTGTTGCAGTATAAAGAAAGTGAGTACCTAGAATTTTTGTTTTATTATTTTATAGGTACGGTGTACGGTGTTCCTCTGATACAGGGAGAGGAGTCACCAACCAGGCAGGGTGATCAAACAATAACGACTGATATTTATATGTCGTGTCGAGAATCTGGGTCAGGTTTGGGAAGTCAAATGGCAGTCCCTTGTAGAAAAGCCGACATATCAATCTAAAACTCTGGCGAAGACTTTTCCCCTGAGCTTGAGGGTCAGGTAAAAACAAAGATAAACCAAATTCATAGACACAAGGAAAATAAGTAAGAGGGTGTAGCGACCATTATCCGCTACTACAACCGCTGCCGCTTATAACGGTGAGCGGGCGGTCGCGGTATTTATAGTCAGTTAACAATAATAACGTGACTAGTATTATATTCAGCACTCTTCCGTACGCTTTCGCTCCACTCGCTTGCTTAATTAATGTCATAGTTTGACGCTTAATTAAATAAATTCAACCAGTTGTTTGTGCTTTACGCTTGCGTTTTAATTGCTCTCCGCATAAGGAACCCATTCGTCCGCGCAGTACGCGGGTTCGATTCCGGGTGCATACGACGTAAAAGAGGCGACCAAGGCTGCACACGACAGGTCCCTTCAAGGGCATACCTTAGAATATTGCCACTTGTCTAAGAGGGGCTAGGCCACTCCCTCTTCGGTTGGAGTTGGCCGTAGACTGCAGCGTCTCCCCCACCTTAGGTGAGAGGCGCTGCCATCTCCCTTCCTCAGGGAGCACCACACTCTCCGACCAAGCACCCTAAAGTTAGCATACCAGTCTACTGATTACTTCAAAAATCTCTTTATTCTTCTGTGGTCTTCCAGCGTACTGCGGCCAGAGGGACTCGCTGTCTACGATGTGTGAGTCCATAACTGGGGACGCGGCTCTCTACTCCATGTTCAAGAAGGACCCTAGGCCTGAGCCCCAGCAGTGTCCCTTCCATCCAGCACCTTTCACCTTCACATATAGCCGGTGAGTTACCTAGTTACATACATATCCTTATCCCCCGAGGGTTAGGCAGAGGTGAATTCACACCCACACCAATCATTGAATTCGGTCCCCCTTAATAGTGGGTGAGCGTAGTGCCGACTTCCAGGCACTATTGTTGACACAAGCCATGCATCTGAGGCTGAGACTGGGCTGTATATATCTGTCTGATGTTAAACAGCCCTATCCCTTAGTCGCCTTGTACGACACCGCATGGGAAGAGATGGGGTGGTCCATATTCTACTCTGCCGGAAATCACGCGGATCACGCGGGAATATTAGTATTTTCAGTTATATTATTCTTTATAAAAAATAGTTTTTTTACGAATATAAAAAAATAGTTTTTTTTACCCGGAGGGTATACCCTAGGATGGATGACTACAGTGACTTTTCGCCTGTGGTTCTAACCTCCTCTTAATGTTTGATATTCCAGGGGCTCTGGAGACTGCGCCAACCCGCCATCCCGGGCGGAGTCCTGCACGGACGATTCGCGCCTGCTTCTGAGGTACATGGCGTGTCCCGACGTCCCGGGTACCGAGAGCAATGGTAAGTTTCTTGTATAATGCTGTGCTATACAACCATGGCCCACGGTAACTACTTACCATAAGATGGACAATGTGCTAGTGTAATATCTAGTAGGGAAATCCACGCTGGGAATTTTTTTCTCCCATCCAGTAACAAAGTTACTCGCTCGTTTCTGGGTGGGAAATTAGGTATACACTCAAAGATATTTTTTTTTATATTGTCCGTTTATTTAATCAGTAGACTGGTGCTATAATCGGATGTGTGGATAGTTAATGGCGTGCGAGCATGGCCTCCAACGAAACCACAACTCTCACAAAGGAAGTCACAACAGTAACCTCATAATAATGTTCAGTTGTAGTGTTTCTTGTCCAGCTCCAAGATATGTGCCCGTTTTAAACGTAACTACAGAGTGACATACCTACAATGTCACTCTGTAGTAATTTTTGAGCGAGCAGCTGGATGGTTTTTGAGGTACACTCAAAGTGGTAAAAAAAAAAAGAAAAATGTCTTATCTCCCTTTTTTCATAAGGGTCGTTCAAGTATTACGTAAGTACTATTTCACATATAGCATGCTTTACGCATACGTTACCCTGTCTGTATAAAAATAAGCTGTTATAATACCATTCTCACCTTCTAAACTCGCCATCACCGGATTAACTGTTGAGGTCCTCTGTCCAAGCTTTGTGGGGAGGGGAGGGGGGTAATAATTGTAATAAATCGTACTACTTTAACGGCAATGGCTTACCCCCATCCGCAAGGTGTTCTGTCATGGGCAACTATTTCGGGGGACTAGCTCAAGTTTACCCTAAGTACTCGTACCTCCTGAGGCGTGACTGGTGAGGCATCTTTTCACTCCAGCAGAAGCCAGACTAGGGTAACAGTGCGATGTTTGTCCCCTTTTTCCGGGTTAAGATGAGGACACCGTGTTTCCTGTGGAATTGGGATTGAGAAAGATTGGTTGTGCCCCAGGAGGCTGTCCCAAAACCATAGATAAGTCAAAGTCTAAAATCATTTATTCTGTATAGACCATTAAATCGGCACTTACAAAACGTCAATAAAAAAGGAACAGGTTATGTCGGACTCGAACCGACTAAAAAGCACGCCGCCTGTGGGTCGTTTTGGTTGCCAAAGGTGAGGTTGACAGGCATATCCCTCGCACCCCGGCCGACGCGGCTACGACCTGAGAAGACTCCGGCAAGAAACTCAGCGGGCAATTTTTTTTTGGCCTTTTTACATACACTTAAACTACTTAATCTAATACAAAAATTTACTTGAGTAACATAGTTGAGCGAACAGCTCATTTCTAAGCTTGTTTATCATCCCAGCTATAAGAGGCTCGTGACGACGTCCAGTTTTGGTCACTACAACTCTGCCATAACCACTCCTGCTAGTGGGGGATGGGAGGGTTAATAGCCGCGGGGATTCCAACACTAAAAATAGAGAATAACAGAGAGACAACAAGTATTACTCATTGTGATAGCGTCAGATAAATAACGTATCTTTTCTTATTCCAGTTGAGGAGCTGATATGCCTGGCGACCTGGAAGGAAGGCTCCACCAGGTATCTCGTGGGCCTGATCTCACAGGTGCAGAGGAGGAACTCCATTTCCACTGACGAAGATATGTACAGGTATGTGTGTTTATCACTATATTTTAGTTAAATTAGAGTTAGAGTGCTTCAACTACCCAGAGTTTTGCCGGGAGTGACGGATGGAGCTGCCCGTCACTCTGGCAGAAACAGGCCTCGGCGGCGTTTCCGGGGACGTGTTGAGGACTCTGTGGTCCCCCCCCACACCCGAGGTTCGAGATCGAGAGAGGGCCATCCCTGGGTCGGCCGGGATGCTAGGGATATGCATGTCAACCTCACCTTCGACAACCAACAATGACCCACAGTCGTCGTGCGTTTTAGTCGGTTCGAGTCCGACATAACCTCTCCCACCGGTATTTCACTTGATACCAAACAAGACATTTTTATCTCAAATTTATTTTTTATCACAGTACTTTATAACCGCTAGAGGGCGCCACAATGAATTCAGTAACACATTACATAGCCAATAACAAGCGGACGATTAAGACGCTTCTAACGGTATATCATTTGTCCAGTTCTTATAAGTGGCTGAGGAGCTATGAGGGAACAGATGATCCTATATATATATATACATACATAGTCTGTCAAACTCATAACTCTCTTTTTGTCGCGGTAGTCGAAAGTGGTTACCGTGGCCTATGGACGTGTGTAACACCAGAGAAGCCTTTAGTCTTCCCACTGACAGCACAAATTCCCCAGTGAGCTCTGGCTACCCTACTCACCGCTGGGAACACAACACGAAGTTATTATAACCGCGGTATTCTGTAGGGCGGAGGTATTTACCCAGTCGGACTGCTCAATTGGGCGGAAATATCGCCGTGTCCTACCTCCTATAAAATTCTAAACTAAAAAGAAAATTAAATAATACCGCGATGCGCTCTCCTTCGTATTGGCTCCAAAACTCATTCATATACCCTACCCTATTCAGGTATACCCGCTCTTAATGAAAACTGTCCTGCTTTTTCTTCTATTGACGGCACAGAAACTCTGTACTTACAGGGTTGGCAGCGCGACTGTGACTCCTCTGGTGTTACAGACGTCCATGGGCCACGGTAACCACTCTACATCAGGTGGGCCGTGTGCTTGTCTGCCAACTAATGGAATTAAAAAAAAACTGCCTTCAAAATCGTCTATCCATCCAAATTTTGCCTAGAAGAAATCGCTTTCAGCGATAAGGCCGCCCATTGTACATTAAACTGTATGCATGCTACCTGTATGTTCTACTGTAATCTATTGGTGTACAATAAAGAATTATCTATCTATCTATTTAATTTTTGCATTTATTCAGCAGTTAATATGAAGTAAATTATATATATTTTGTTCCAGATGCTTCGTGTACAAAGGCAGCCACGCCGACAAGAGCGTCACGTACAGCATCGCGCAGTCGGGGGACGCCACGTGCAACGGACTCACCTCGCCAGTTGACGGCAGCAGGACCATGAAGCTCACCAACAGTAAGTAACAATCCTCGTAATAAAATTTAGTCTCGATTCAACTTCAATATGCTAAGTGTCAACAATGATTTTCTCGTATACAATTAGGTACTTGACCGACTAGTCAAATCAGTTACTTTTTACTAAACGTCAAAACAGTAAGTTATAAGGCAACGTAGGACATATTTTATTGTGACGTCATAATATTTAATAGTCAAATCATTCGTTGTGGCTCAGAGTGTCAACTTCCAAGTGTATGTGAGCTATGTCGACGGAGCCCCGCTTCGCGAGGCTCCTATTTTTTCTTGCTTTAACACGAAGGCTCTGCGAGACCTCCGTCATTACCCTTTTAGCCAAATCTATCCGTATCGGGGCGCAAAAAATCCTAAGCCTAGGAATGGGGGACATTCTGGGAAAGCGACATTTTAGGAAAGGGACATTATGGGAAGTTGACAATTTGATACCAAGGGACATTATGGGAAGTTGACATTTTGGTACCAAGAGACATTATGGGAAGTTGACATTTTGATACCAAGGGACATTATGGGAAATTGACATTTTGATACCAAGGGACATTATGGGAAGTTGACATTTTGATACCAAGGGACATTATGGGAAGTGACATTAATAAGGTCAGTTAAATAATTTAATTTAACTACTGGAAAATACTCAATTTTGCAATTATTTTTCACTGTCGTCATGGTTTTCATAGATTTGATCGTAACTCGACTTTTAATAAATCTTGATTAATAATAAATACTCCACAACGAGAATATTGTAGAATATTTATTATTTATTTAATATATGGGAATATGCCGGATTTGTTTACATTTATGGTCACTACTCCGCTCCCTTAAGTAGTATCGTGATGATATTTAGTCTAGAACCTTCGTCAATAAACGGACTATTCAACACAAAAAGATTCTTTCAATTTGAACCAGTAGTTTCCGAGATTAGCGCGTTCAAACAAACAAACATATTCTTATAGATTCAGTAGGATGAGTAACATAAATTTTCCGTCCACAGTCGACGACGAACACAACCGCTGCCATTTTCCTAACTGGATAGTGGAGCACCACAAGTGGTACAGCCTGGACCACACCCACCAGTACCACTTCACCACCAAGAACGCCACGCTCAAGGTAACAGTACGCACTTAGCTTTTTTTTATACCGCTTAGGTGCACACGGCCCACCTGATGGAAAGTGGTTACCGTGGCCTATGGACGTTTTGTAACACCAGAGGAGTCACAGTCGCGCTACCAACCCTGTAATTACAGAGTTTCTGTGCCGTCAGTGTAGAAGACAAAGCAGGACAAGCCTTGTCTTTCCACTGACAGCACAAATTCTCCGCGACTAGAATATGGGGTTCTTCAAGCGTTAGGTTTCTTAAGGGGCGGCCCTGATGTTGCACACATTCATAGGCTACGGTAACCACTTTCCACCAAGTCGGCCGTGTGTTTATCTGCCATCTAAGTAGTTTAAAATGTCATGCATCTGAGGCTGAGTCTGGGCTATATATATCTAGTCGCCTTGTACGACACCGCATGGGAAGAGATGGGTCTAAATTCTACTCTGCCGGGAACCACAGCTTGCATATTCATTATTAATAAAAAAAGAATTAATCAATCAATTATGCAATCAATCAATCAATTAATCCATTCATCCATTTATTCCATTCATCCATTCATCCATTCATTTGCATAATACAGTCATAATAAGTTGGTCACTAAAAATAAAATAAGTACAATGTATTTATCACAAGTAATGGCATACAAATATTATTATTCTAATCGTTTATTTAATTCTATTTAATTAATAGTATCGCCGTTTACAATTGCAGATAGAGAAGGACGGCACTCGCGAAGAGAAAAGGATAGTGTGCCACTCGATACTTGAGCACAAGGAGAAGAAATACGTGAAACTCGTCGCGCACCTTACAAGAGGATGGTGAGTGTTATTATTAATAATGTCCGTCTGTCAGTCTGTTACCGGGCTGTAAATCATGAATTGTGATAGCTAGTGCGTTGAAAGCCGCGATAACAAATATACGTTTAGTTGCAGAAGGTCCAGTGGTAGCAAAATGTCCGAGTTTCAAAATGTCCATGTCTCAAAATGACCAAGTCTCAAAATGTCAAAAGCATTTCAATTAAAACTATATTCTACCTATTTCCCTTCTAACCTCTATCTATCTGTGTCGGAGCACAAAAAAAGTCTTCTAAAATATTGGACAATTTGGGAATTGGACATTTAGAGACCGCTTGACATTTTGAAAATTGGACTTTCTGAACCTGTACCCAAACATATTTGGGTACAGGTTCAGAAAGTCCAATTTTTTTATTTTTTTTATTTACTAATTCCTTTATGCCATAGCATAAAGGAATTAGTATACAAATATTAGGTGCTCTCAAAAAGCTGTCGGTTTTATACATATGAACCAAAACGTCCACTTTCTTACAGATAGATACTCTCTGAGTATTGAATGAAATGTTAAAGCATTTTGGTATGCCAACCATTCAAATCGATTAAGTTATAGAAAAAAAATTATCGGTTCAGGCGAGATTCGATCCTAAGATCTTTCCCTTGCAGGGGGAACGCTATGACGACTAAGCCACAGAACCTTCTCCTGAAACCATCCAGATTCTTCTATATATATATCAAGTTTTTGATGGCCGTGGGGTCAGCCAGGGTTCCAGGGGTATGCGATAGTTTACTGGGTGAGCATCAGTAACTGATGGCCCGAGACGGCCGTGCGGTTTTGGTCAGTCCAACTTCGGTATAATCACCTCCACTGGCCCTTGATATCCGCACATTTAAAAAAAAAGTATTCTATGAGACACTGTTCATTGTGTATATATGAACCAAAACGTCCACTTACAGTATTAGATACTCTAACATCACGGGTTCGTATCCCGCCTGAACCGATTCAATTTTGTCTATTTTAATCGACTCTGTGAGAGACTCAATTGTATAGACGTGAATCAAAACGTCCGAACGTTCCATAACCGGACGTTTTTGTTCAAATAATGACTGTTGTTTATGTATCGCAGCGAGTCGGGCCACGTGTGCGTGCGCGTGTCGCGGCGCGGCAGCGGCGTGCTGGAGCTGCAGCTGGGAGGCGCGCTCACGGCGCTGGCGCACGCCGCCTGCGCCGACGAGCTGCCCGCCGCGCCGCACGTCACGCTCATCAGTAAGTGCTTTAGTCGCATTATGTCCAATTCGCAAAATGTCCAGCGGACTCAAATTGTCCAATTCTCACAACCTCCAATTCGCAAATTGTCCAATTCTCACGACGTGCAATTCTCAGAATGTCCAATTCGCAATTGGTCCAGTTTGTAAAATAGGAGTCGTGCTTGATTACGGGAGGCGTTCTTGACGCTTCAGTCTTATAACGTTCTTCAACCATAAACCGCGCGCCCCGACACGGATAGATATAGGTTAGAAGGGTAACGGCGGAGGTCTCGCAGAGACTTCCGCCATTTACCCTTCGTGTTAGGTTTCTTGTGTTAAAGCTAGAAGAAATATGACGTCGACATAGCTCACATATCCATGTACTCACACTCAACAATATATATACATACGTTTACAAAATAAAACGCTTCTCGTAATCAAAGAGGAACCCTCATTACGAACTGGACCAATTGCGAACTGGACGTATTGAGAATTGGGCATTTGGACATTTCGCGAATTGGACATAATGCGACTAAAGGCAGTAAGTACTGTACTGTACTGTACTGCACCATACATACATGTACTCATGTGTACTAGAGCTGCCGCTGGTCGATTTATATAATAATTACCCATCGATGTATAAACAAAAAATGTCCACTTTCCAGCGACGCAGCTGACCCCGTCCCGCTGTCCCATGCTCGGGCGGTACACCGTCGTCGAGTCGCTGGCAGACAGACGCCGGAGACGACAGCAACTCACCATAGGTAATATTCACCTTCCTAGACCAATACGTATATTATTTTTATTTAATCATGGTCACTCACATCAGTATCAAAATAATTTACCATGTTGTATTGTTTCGAGTTTCCGATATTTCGGCGCTGTTGCAAGCACCATGATCACGGAGGAACTGGAGTAGTGGCGGTGAACAGAGAAAAAGTTTTTTCTAGGAGTAATTATATCGATCTACCCTCTTTCGAGTTCTTTTACTACGCGTATCTGCACTACTATTGGTTTCACTCTCACTACAAACTCGAACCCGATCTCGATCACGTTCACGACACACGATGCTTACTGTATCCACTCGCGATATTGTTCTGGCTTGTTTCCGGTTTGGCCAATACTCCAGTTCCTCCGTGATCATGGTGCTTGCAACAGTGCCGAAATATGTATCGGAAACTTAGAGCAATACAACATGGTAAATATCCCGATTACTTTAATACGTGTATGTAAATATTAAACGTCGAATTATGGGCTCACTATTATGATTGTATTGAGCTCTCCTGTAGCAGTGATATCACGGCTTAATACTTTTCAATCACGGTTCTCATCGTGGTCACATACATACATACATATAATCACGCCTTTATCCCCGGAGGGTTAGGCAGAAGTGAATTAACACCCACATTTCACCAATAATTGTATTCATTCCCACGTAATATGAGGTGCGCCTATTGCCATATTCCGGGCACTGTTGTTGACTAAGTCATGCCTCTGAGGCCGAGTCTGGGCTGTATATATCTGTCTGATGTTAAACAGCTCTATCCCTTAGTCGCCTTGTTCGACGCCGCATGGGAAGAGATGGGGTGGCCCAAATTCTACTCTGCCGGAAACCACGCGGCTACTTATCGTGGTTTAAACCCAAAATTAATTTATTTTACATGTATTTATGTAATTTCTGTTGACTTATTAACTCACCAGATGAAACAGGTCTGGAAGAGGCAGAGAAGCTGCCAGAATGTGTGATGGGTCAGTATGACAGCGCCAGTATCGGCTGCGGAGCCTCTCAGGACACTATCGAGTTCCAGTCGGCTTGCACCAGCACAGGTGAGAGATATAAAAATTAGTAACTGTATGTATATATATACAACATTCTTATCTTCTTTACCGTCTGTTTATAATATTCACACGAGTCCTGCGATTATGTTTTATTTTACTTTTACTTGGGTTTCTTAGTCGAGATTTTTGATGATGACAAATTAAATGTAAAAAGAGAAAAAAAGCTAAATCAGTCTTGTCAAAACGGCCATTATAGCGTACCGTAACTATAACTAATTGGCAACCCTGTTCCTATTGTACATTAAATTGTATACGCACTACCTAATTGTTATACTGTAAATATATTGGTGTACAATAAATATAAAAAAATATTCCACAACATTCTACACAACGCTATCTCTAAACCCATTGTAAGCATAGTTTAACTAGCTTGTGTTAAGGAACGTAAATGCGGATAAACATTTAAATACTTTTTTTTGTAAATACATACATATTGTACATACAAACATCCAGACCAATGCAAAAATACATATTCGTGCTAACAAATATTTGCACAGAGCGGGAATAGAAACCGCGCCTCCTGCGTAGCAGTCGAACTTTCTGCCGCTACGCCAGAAAGGTCGTCCAATAAGTAAATAATTCAAATCAATTAAGATAAAGAAAGAATTAAATCGGTTTAGGCGTGATTCGAAGCCGCGATCTTTCCCATACAGAGCAAACACCACTAAGCCACAGAATCTTCGCCCGAAACAATTCAAATTCTTCCTTACATATTTACGTCTTAAACGGCGGAAATAATTATATATCTATCTGTATGTCTGTCCGCAGTGTACACGTGCTACGCCAGCTGGCACGAGGGCGCCAAGGGGCTGGTGGTGGCGGCGCCCGCCGCCCCCCTCGCGCCTCCCTCGGGCCGCGCGGCGCCGGGAGGGCGGCTGCATGCCCTCTGCTTCATCTACACCACCGTGCTCAAGAACGGTACGCCATACCTCCCACCCTCCTCCTCTCCCTCTCCTATAGCATCTGCACGCTCCTGCGGGCTCGTGGCTTAGTTGTAGTATTCGTATACACACGTATTATTACGTTAGTGTGTGTGTGTGTGTGTGCGGCCTTTTTAACAGTTTTTTTTTCTCTTGTTTTAAACCACTTAGGTGGCAGATAAGTACCTGTGGTTACCGTGGCCTAGGCTAACTAACTGACTAACTAATAACTCGATTTCGGTTTAAAATGAGTTTCTAAAAAGAAATATATTAAACTAAAATTTTTAACAAAACAGTAAAAGGACACGTCAAGACTTTTTGCGTTTAGTTAAATACCTAGCACCTAACCGAATGAAGTTTTAATGTATCTCTGCATCACCCTAGGGTTGTCTTTGTTCAATTTTACTGTGCATAAATAAAAATAAAATAAAAAAGTCCGAAATGTCCGTATTTCCTGTAGACTAATGTCCGCGTGTCCTGTAGACTAATGTCCGTATGTCCTGTAGACTAATGTCCGTGTGTCCTGTAGACTAATATCAGCGTGTCCTGTCGACTAATGTCCGCGTGTCCTGTCGACTAATGTCCGCGTGTCCCGTCGACTAATGTCCGCGTGTCCCGTCGACTAATGTCCGCGTGTCCTGTCGACTAATGTCCGCGTGTCCCGTCGACTAATGTCCGCGTATCCTGTCGACTAATGTCCGCGTGTCTTGTAGACTAATGTCCGTGTGTCCTGTCGATTAATGTCCGCGTGTCCTGTAGACTAATATCCGCGTGTCCTGTCGACAATGTCCGGGTATCCTGTATTCTAATGTCCGCGTGTCCTGTAGACTAATGTCCATGTGTTTTGTAGACTCGCTGGGCGGGACGCAAGTACCACACTTGCTGGTGTCGGTGGTGTCAGGCTCCTGCGACCGCTCCGTCGCTCCCGGCGTGGCCGGCGACAAGGCCTACAACCTCACCATTAATGGTACGTACTAATAATAAAAAATCACTACAGTGATCGACAGACAATTTGATTAAATATTTCACGAATGAAATTTTATTTCAACCTGGTGTTGATCCTTTCACCTCGGAGTCTGGGGTCCGCTTTTATATAAAGTTACTGCGTCTTGGGTTAATCTTCGATATTTTCCGTGAAGTGACTGCCATCTGACCTTGATAATCCATTTTGTTAGTTAGACTTTAAGGGCTCCAACTACCCGTAACGACTGCCATTGATGTTTGTATACCATCGGGGATTGACGGCTTAACGTGATCTCCTAGACACGATCAGACATCGCATGCATGCATATATATTTGCACTGAGCGGGAATCGAACACACTTTCCCTGCCATAGAGGCTGTCAACCTTTGAGTCGAAGCGAAATTGTTCATACTAGCAAATCAAGTTAGAACTGTAATGGCTGAGGTTCGAACCCCTCTACAACAAATCCGTACCTCGCCGCGCCACTATACGCATGTGCTAAGTGTTCGGTGCGCACGCGCAGGCACGTGCGAGCAGAGCAGCAAGTACGGCAGCGCGGCCGGCGTGCTGCTGCCGCCCGCCGCGGCGCTGCTGCTGCTGCTGGCGCTGGCGCTGAGCTGATGGCGCCGCGCCTGAGCGCCGCGCCGGCCCCTGCCGCTTCCGCCGCCGCCACAGTAGGCACGACTTGTTATTTTTAGAATTATTTCAAACTACCCTCTCGATGGAAATAAAAAAAAATATGTTTAATTTTTTCATAGGAAATTTGCAAATATTTTTATTCGTTTTTTCTTTGTATTTCATGTACATATGCAAAATGTCAATGTTATTATGTTGCGAATGGAGTACGCATCGTTTTTTTAACGTACAGATGAGTAACTACTAGTTTGATGTATCGAAAACCAGCACAGATTTCTTTAAGAAGTTTAATTTATTTATCTATCAAAATGCAAACGTAAAATAATCTTACCAGGTTTTAAAACAGTACAATCGAATTGGTCCGTTTGCAATCTCCTCCATATAATCTGTACGATATTAAATATGGTTGAAGATGCGACAATGGTTTAATTTTAATTTTAAGACATACTCTTTTATTGCTTCACTTGTAATATGTGTAAATCTTAGCAAAAACAAACCACCAGCGGTAAAATTGCGGCACCGGCAGCTTTTAGTAGAAATAGCTATCATTAACTGGCAACACAATCACAACTGTCAAGGAAGTTGCCATTTAAAAATAAAAATTATTTCACAAAAAAATAATGTATTTTGGCTGTTAATTTTATTATCTTTGTAAAAATTTTGTTTTTTGTGTTCTTTTTGTGAAATAATTTATATTATAGTATCCTTAGGTTAGTATTGAACTAAACAATGTTAAAATGAAACGAATATGACGTGATCAATATTGTATATATAAAGATGGTATAAAGAGTTGGTGATGGACAGACAGAATAATATTATGACGATTTTTAAATAATGTTACTTATGTAATTTTACTACGGTACATATTCTCGACGTAAATCAAATAGCGATACGACCTTTTCGAACTGTGTTGCCATTATAATAATTGTGACGTATGTACTATATCCGATGTCATAAATTATTTTTCATATTTCTAAAGTTGTCTGTGACAATGGCAACACTGTAAAACTTCGATTGCGTTAAGAAAAGTTTGATATTTTTATTTTTTAAACATACTTAGGTAGTATATAATGCGATCTGCGCCATATTAGTGAAAAAGACATTTTTGTCGATTTTTTACCGCGACTAGTCGCACGATTATTAGTTTTAGTTTATGTTTCATAGATTTATCGCTGGTTTTTAAAGCTGTGAAGCTAAGTCGCAAGCGCCTGCGACTAATCGCTACAATTACACGCGTAAGATACTCTTTGCTGCATTATTTTGGTGTGTAGTTAAAAGTAAACTTAAAAATTGCTCAAAAAAATCGCGCGACAAATTTGTACCAATTTTTTTTTTTCACAAGTATGTCGCAGGATTATGTGTACAATATATCTATAACATATAGTAAAAAACGCTTTCAAAAGTATACATTGTACGTATGCTAAGACTAACCATTTAGATAGACTAAAATGTAGTTAAACTATGCTGAGGCAGTTTGTTATTTTACGAAAACGTCCATTTTTCATAAACAAAAACTTTTTTTTATACTCTTGTAATTTTCTTTATAGTACGGCAATGATCATAATATACGTGATAAAAAGCGTATTTTTTTTAAATATCTTTTTTTTAATCGACTTCAAAATAGAGAAGGTTCTCAATTCAATTTTTTTTCTTATAGTAATTGTTATTTATTAGATAAGATGTTCTATATATTATATTATTTCAGCCGTTATGGTCAAAACAACTTATTTTATCCGTATTTTCTATAATTCAAGAGGATTGGAATTGCAAAAATATCTTCAAATATTTCCACTAGTAGCAGTCATACGCAATAAAAAACTTTTATGAACACTTATTGAGCATCTCGTGGAGTCTTATTTTGCTAAACAGCATCGGACTTCATTATGACGTATATTATGGTCCTTTTTTAAGTGCGAAAATGCCCCGGCGCAGCCAGCATATGTCGTACTCGAACCGACTACAGACCCACTCCGCCTCAGGTCATCAGTTGTCTAGGCTGAGGTAGCGTATATTATGGTCCTTGTCGTTCAATACCTATTCATGGGATAGGAGCTTTGGATCAAAATCGAAGGCACTGGTGCCTCTTTGTAATTCGATACCATATTATTACTAGTAACAAATCATTTGATAACCTGATCTTTGTGATTCTGAATCTTTGAAAGAAGAAAAAATCTTTTTTTTAATTTAATATTTTCACCCACTTAGGGGAAAAAATGCCAAAAAGAACAGCTAATTTAATGTTACAATGTCCATAGGCCATGGTAACCACTTTCCATTAGGTGGGTCGTATGCTAGTCTGCCACCTAAGTGGTATAATTTTTTTAAAGCAATGTGAATCATTCTAATTAATAGAAAAAGCTCCTATTACCTACGTAATTATGCTAGATTTCTTTTTTATACTAATTTTGTATAATTTGTTTTATTTAGGGCCGTCGCGTTCTATAAAAACCAACGATTGAAAAGTAAACCTAATCATAATAAAACTAGTGAAAAAATTAAAATCTATTGTATAAAAAACTGTCAAAAATTTTGACATTTCAAAAATTTATTTCTCGTAATGTCAAAATTTTTGACAGTCGACAAATAAGTTCTGTATTATTTTTACTGTTTGTGTTTCAGGTTAGTGACTAATTTTGTAGGTATTGTATTATTTTTGGTAGCTACAAAAACAAGGCGGCTCATGTAATATTTAATTTATTTAATTTTATTTCCCGCTTCCAATGCTAACCCAAATCAATAATGACCAACAGTAGTTATATAAATATACATTTGCTCATACGAAAAATAATTGATTTTTATTTATATTATGTGATAAAAATATAACTTAAGAACTTGCTAAAATAAACAAATGGGTAGACATGCCGACATTATTATCATATATATTTATTTAAAACATCGATAGCTCCCACTCCTAACATAAGCAATTTAGCTTAACTGGAGGTGTCAGACTATCCCCGGAGGGTTAGGCAGAGGTGAATTAACACCCACATTTCACCAATCACTGAATTCGGTCCCACGTAATAAGGGGTGAGCCTATTGCAGTCTTCCGGGCAGTATTATTGACTCAAGCCTTGCATCTGAGGCTGAGTCTAGGCTGTATATATCTGTCTGATGTTAAACAGCCCTCTCCTTTAGTCGCCTTGTGCGACACTGTCATGGGAAGACATGGGGTGCTATTTAAAACTATATCCATTTGTAATTTAATATCAAAATTATTCAACGACTTTATATTAAGAATATACGATTTTTTTGTCGCACGTCTGCCCATCTGTCGGAATAAATCGAATAATGTAAATAGTATCATGTTCCTGTATGCTTTTGGTTGGACTCAGATTTATTTGTGATAAATGTCCGATCTAAGAATGTCGATGCTTGCCTAAATATTATTTTATAAAGAAATAAGTAATTATGTAGCCCAAAAGACTATTGTACATAGACTTAGCTGAATAATTTACGAGAGGTTTACAGTGGGGATACAGTCGTACGAGTTCTGGTCGCGTTTGAAACTCTGACCATGGGCCAAGCCCGAGGGCGTTTGGGCTTGCCCCCTTTCCCCATAATATGTTTAGTAAAATATGAACAAAGCATAGTGCATTATTAGACAAGCAATAAATTAATATCGTGGATTAATAATATAGGCGCGAATCGCGCTTGCAGATCAATATCATCAATATATATTGACAGGATTTTTGATTGATTGTCTAAATATGATATTATGCGGTTGTACCTCGACGAAACTCACGCGACTAGTCGCCAGTCTGTAAACGACCTAAATATAAACGCATTTTTTAAAACTACAGGACGAAAATATATTGATTTATTAAAAAGTTTACTGAAGATAATAAATAGTTAATAAATAATTATTAATGAGAAAAAACGAAACGTTTAATACGATCATTTTTAACGAAAAAAGTAACGGTTTTTTAAATGAAAAAAAAAAACGTGTTAAATGCACTATAATGTTAAAAAATATTAAATTCACTTAGTACTAAGCGCTTTATTTGTTTTATTTATATTTACATTTAAGCTAAATTCGTCACATTGTGAATACGCGCACTACTTGTTTATATAAATATATAATATGTATAAAATATACTCTTACGAACATCTTACCGCATGTAAATAATGTTTTTTTCAGCTATTTTTTTTGTGATACCTTTCTTTGTAATATATAGATGAGCGATCCTTTATATGTTCTGTGGCGTTTGTTTTATTTCAATTTGGCCACAAATACGACTTGTAACTAATAATGTAAGCCTATTATTATATTTTGATTACTGAAATATATTTGAAAAATAATATCTTGTATTTTTTATTCGTACGTACATTTTACCTCAGCATCATCTCGTCCCTGATTGTATCCCTGATGCATCCAAGTGGGGTTGTAGAAGAGATCCGTGGGTGAAAAGAAAAAAAAAAATATCGTTGTTTTTTAAATACTTAATGTCTTTTACAAAACTTTAACGTTCGCAGATTATTGATAATTCTGTTCATCATCACATTGAAACAGTTAATAATTTCCACTTGAAAGAAAAGAATTACAGAATTTAGGTTAACCATTTTAATTCTATTCATTCTTTGATCGCTATTCACCCCGTTTTATCCGGTACATCATCAACCACACTACAACGTTCCCTTGGTATGGTATGTTAACACTTATTATGGCCATAAAACGTTATGCAAACGAATTCCGTATGTGCGAAACAGTTTGCCTGTGAACATCAGGTGGGAGGAAACAAATAAAAGTAAATTCAAAAGCAAATTTCTTCTGAATAATATGTAAAACAAATAAAGCAATAAAGCAAAAAAAAAAAAAATTTGTTCTTATAATAGAGACTCAATTTGAGTTCATAGACAAACTGTTTAAAACAGTTTTGTGAACCAAGAGTAGCCGCAATTGTTATTAATTGTATGTATAATAAATAAATAATTAATAATTTTAAATAAAATGGGTCAAAAATCCAAGCTGCGGATGGGGCTGCGGACAGCTAGTGAAGTATAAAATAAGTTCTTTCAGTAGTCCGGTTTTAGTTTTAAACATTTTTTTATTTATATTATTTTGGGGTAAGCAATAGGTATAATTTATCCATATTTGAAATATGCTAATTAAGCCATTTCAGTTGATACCAAACGACATTTATCTCAAATTTATTTTTTATCACAGCTCTTTATGACCGCTAGAGGGCGCAACATTAGATTCAGTGACACGTTATATAGCCTACAACCAGCGGACGACTAAGACGCTTCTAACGATACCTCATTTGTCCAGTTCCAATTAGTGGTTGAGGAGCTATGAGGGAACAGATGAACCTTACATACGTACATAGTCTGTCAAAATCATAACCCTTATTTTGTTTCGCCGTAGTCGGGTAAAAATAAAACGCATAGCTATTTTTCAATTTATTATTTTGTTCAATGTTAACCGATGAGTTTCTTAAGCAAGTTACAGTACGGATATAGCGTAGCATAGTATACGTCTTCTAATAATTTACAGGATCGTCAAGTGTTTAGTCTGCGAGCAAATAATATTGAGAAAATAAAATACGGAATTTCCCTTCAATACAGTTTACTCGCTGACCAAATAAGTATTTTTTAATAAGTATATTAATTAATAAGTATATTACAGAGTTACACGAACACACGAAAAGGAAAATCACAATTGTATTTATATTTTTCTTTTTTCATATAAATAGCAATCAGCCTATTATGTTAATAAAAATCTGGTTAAAATTCAGATAGAAAAACCGTTTTAGACGTTTCATTTTATTTTGACATAAAATCAAAAACCGATTTGACAACTGTCAAAATCATCTTTTATAGGAAATCATCGAAATTGATTTTAACAGAACTGCATTTTGAACAGATTTTTAATACGAGAATTAGCCTCCACAACAAGATATACTTAATATGCAGTGATCCTCTTAAAAAATTACCAAGTACAAAAATTATTACTTTTTTCGCTTCCAATGTTAAAATATAATATTATTTTAATGATACTCTTACTTTGACAATTGAAGGCATTCATTATATAAAATTATTTTATATACAAAAAAGAATGCAAATCTGTAGTTGAAGAACTTCATTTTATAGGCTGGTTGAAGTAAACCAGCCGTAATTAGATCAATGAATTTTCTTTTTATTTGATAGAGTATTTCAGGTCATATTTGTGATATGTAAAATCAGGTTTACACGTAGAATAATTAGATATTTTTTAGTATAATATGGGAAATTTAAAATATATTATCGTAGGGTAGGAGTAAGGGAGAACCCGTCTCGGTGTAGCGTAAACTGGTAATAAAATAAGATGAGATTCTCTATTGTACACAATAAAAGTATTATAAGATAACAATTTTACAATAATTATAATGTACAATGGATGGGCTTATCGCTAACAGCGATTTCGTTCAGGCAACCTTTAGATAGAAGCAAAAAATAGGGTAGATTGAAAAATAGCCCCCAAATTTATTGAAATTTCATAAAAATATACTAATAAGTTAATAGATTGTAGCCACATGCTGCTTTTTCGTTATCGTAACGCGTTTGTTTAAAATGATTTTCAACGTGTTCGCTGGGTTCGCTAACTACGCTTTATTATTTTCAATTTATCCACCATATATACGGTTCTCTTTACATCTTCCCTACAAGATAATTATAAAAATAAAAATACAATACAGAGTGAATCATTACCAATGATATTGTTACCAATTCAAAATTAACGACCTTATAATTAAAAAAGAAAGTTTTCTATTCTAACATTATAAAAAAAAACGTTTTTTATGTCATTCATTCGTTTGTTTAACATAAAAACCGTTTACAAATAACGTTAACGAAAACCGTTATTACCGTTTTAACAAAATAAGCACCTTAGGGTAATAAATTATAAGAATTGGACTAAATTAGGACTAGGAAGTCTCATGTCGACTAGAACGTTACTAAATTAAGACAAACATTTTTGCAGTACCTAGGTACATTATTGGTTGAATATTCGTAGGTTATTAGGTGTTTTTAGGGAGTGACAGAGAAGATACATACATACTCATTCATAAAATCACGCATATTTCCCATAGGGGTAGGCAGAGATCACGGATCTTCATTTGCTACGATCCTGACATACTACTCTCGCTTCATTCACTCTCATTACATTCTTCATGCATGATTGTCAGTTTAGGGTACTCCTGACATTTTTTTTATATTAGATGCCGCTTCGTCGAGACCATCGAATATTTATCAACTACCAATAATGTAACCGTAGCATTAGAAAAAAGCAGTTATAATTTTTAAAATAAAAAATTACTAATCAAAACTATCTTTGTGTTTCGAGTTTGCTTGTCTATTTTTGCAATACTGGAACTGTATATAATGCACTGCGACACTATGCAGGATCAAAAACGAATTATTATAAATAAATAAAACTATTTCAGACCATGATTTATAAAAAAATAGTAACGAAATAATATCTAATTTGAAAAATATATATTAAAAATTAATAGTAGTTGTTTGTATTGTTATTAAAATTATAACTGCTTTTTTAGTCGTTAACACATAACGCGTTAAAATAACGCATTAACACATAACGCGTTAAAATAACGCATTAACACATAACGCGTTAAAATAAGGCCTTAGCACATAACGCGTTAACACGACGTGTTAACCCATAACGCGTTAACACATAACGCGTTAACACATAACGCGTTAACACATGACGCGTTAACACATAATGCGTTAACACATAACACGTTAAAATAACGCATTAACACATAACGCGTTAAAATAACACCTTAGCACATAACGCGTTAACACAACGTGTTAACCCATAACGCGTTCACACATAACGCGTTAACACATAACGCGTTAACACATAACGCGTTAGCATATAACGCGTTAACACATAACGCGTTAAATGCCATTTTCAACGCGTTTAAAAAACACTTGACGTTCATAATATTATACAAATTACCTATCTACATACAAGACACAGGGATTTTTAATTGTCAATTTAATCAATTTTTGTGTTAGACCTGACTATACACACGTGTTGTCTGTTCGTTTAGTTCTTTCATATTATAATAAAATACATTAATATTTCTCAAAGTAGTTTCGTAGATATATCTAAACAGAATTTTATGCAAGTATGACATGATTTAGGCGTCTCGTGAAGCCTCATTTTGAATACTAAATATCAATAAGGTAACAGTTATTACTCCGTCCGATGTGTTACAATATTATAAAAGTTATGAAACTTTTTCTTGCAAAAAAATAAATTAGTGTAACATTTTTTAAAATGTTTTGCAAATTTCATTACTGAATTTTATTTTTCAATCTGATTGATATTATGTGAATTTACTGTGCGTACGTTTCCTCCAAATCACATAATAAACTACATAATCAGTATTTAACATAACAAACAAAACAAAAATATTACATATAAACATATTCCGCAGTTATCCTCTAGTTTGGGTAAAAAAGATTATTTACAAAAACTTAAATTTGTAACAATACTTTACAAAGATATCAAACGTAAGCATAGATATTACAAATTACAAATAAGTACATAATATTTACCATATTTTAATATATAAAGGGAAGTGTGAAATAGTTCTTTTTAGTATAACTAAACATCACTATGACCTATGAAACGTGGGCTGCAAAACAGTATTACCCAATACATACATACCCAAATACAATACTAAGTATAAAGTAATATTTCGCACCTCACTTGCATTTATATGATGACAGTGAACACTGTTACAAGTGAGTACTGACTGAGCGTAATGTAACATGTTACAAAGCGAGCGTTCACGTACACGGAACAAGCTAGTAAAGACTCGCTAGTATACACAGATTTTAGCATACGGCGTAACAAAATACTCGCTGCGTGTGTAACTCTTAACTGTTTCGGTTCACTGTTGTAACAATTAAAACCTATTTCAGAATTGTAACAACTCTGTATCATTTGTATCAGCATTTTTAATGTTCTAAATGTTCCAATTGAGTCTCTCAGAACATCTCAGTGAGCCAGATGCAAATGTTTAAATAATTACTAGCTTTACGCCCCGTAACGCGGTCAGTTAGGTCAGTACCCACCCTTTATTAAATAGACAACTTTATAGATTTCAATCGACTACGGTACCGCTCAAATTGGTCACGCATCTTTATATACAGTAAAGTTGAATACAGTTGAAAATTAACATCTTAATTTTAAGTATAGGCTTTCAGAATTTAGCAAAAAAATATTTCTTATTTAATTTGATGTAAAGAAAATGTAGTGAGCGACAGATCAGGCGCGAGTACACACTCAAAAATACTGCGATCGACAATTAGTATTTGTTTGTACATCAATATTAACAAGGCGACTAAGCGATAGGGCTGTTTAACATCAGACATATATACAGTACAGACTTTGCCCGAGATACATGGCTCGAATCAACAATAGTGCCCGGCTCTCCCCCCATTACGTGGCACCGAATACAATGATTGGTGAAATGCGAGTGTTAATTCACTTCTACCTAGCCTTCCGGAGATAAAGGCGAGATTATGTGATATATTGTTGACAAGATCGCGATGTAAGTATATAAGGTATAACAAATATAACTCTCGGAACTTTAGGAAGTTGTTCAGTATCGGTATGCCCGAAAAAAATTAAAAAAAAGATATATAAAATTTTCCACTTGGTATATAATATAACTCTCATATTTGTATGTTAACACTACCACGGGGACGCAATCCAGAATTCGAGGCCTCTCGAGTCGTGAGTCTCGACTCATGAAACTTACTTACAAAATACCCACCGGTCGTTGACTTTCAAAAGTCAGCTGATTACTGCAACCCTGTGGTACGGTCAGCATAAGCATTAATGTCAATTTTTTAAATTTTTGCAACTGAATCTTAGACAATTGGCTCATGAATTTTTTCACCTACATATATTTTTCGATACCAAGTATTCACATAATGTTCTGACAGTTAGTATTGTTACACGTTATATAGATAGTGTAGTCGCGCCCATAAGGTGTAAATCTAGACACGATAATGTAGCTAAAGTAAGCAACTATGACAGTAGGGACATCAAACATATACATATATACGTCTTTTTGTAAAAATACAGCATACATCTCAGCTCTTAACTAATTTTTTTTTAAATACTTTAGCATAATATCAGTACACGGGGTAGCTTTTTCAACATTTTAAAGTACATGGCCGGTTTCAATATTTTTTTTTATATAAGTTTTTTTTTTAATTTATTTTAATTAAAATTAACACATATGTTAAGCTTACTAAGTACAGCTATATGTATAATTATAAAAACAGATTTTCTACGATCTCTTCACTGTTTTATAGGTGTCGAAATATTCAAATTTTCTTGAATATTATTGTTAATTGGTATTATTACTGTATTCGCTTTAATATCATTCTACTAAACATAACAGCAACGTTAATTTTCTGATAACAAATTAACGTTATGTTATTTTCATTGACAAAAATTAACGAACAACGCTAAAATAATTTAGCATTTATCGGTAAATCCTAATGAAAAAAATAGCGCCGCTATTTTTAGTTTTTTTAGTCTAATAATAAATGAACTTTAATCTTTCGCACTAATATCCTGCAAATTGTCTTTATTTCCAATATGTTTTATGAGTCTATCCTTTTAGCAAATGCTTGGTTTTAGGGTCCCGTGCCTAAAAAGGAAAACAGAACCTTATAGGATCATTTTGTAAATGGAAGGACGCCAAATGATTTGTTTTATTAAAATTTTAAATAGTGTCAGTAAGGAAGCATTCGTGTTAACTTTTTATTACATTTTTAAATACTTATCTTTTAGTTTTATCATAATTTGGAGGTGCAGTCTCCAAAATAAATATTCCAAATTGTCTTTCTTATCCAAACCTTTGTGCACTTTACGTATGTGTTCTATCTACATAGCTCGAAAATGTCGGAAAAAACAATAAGGAACTTATTTTTTTGTGACAGAAAGCATGTCTTTCATAAATATAATTTAGATTTGACAAAGGCTACTGATGCGTTATTAACTGAATTATGTGTAATACGAGGTTAAAAAAACGGAATGGGTAAATACACATATTCTTCAGACATTTAAAAAAAATACTGTACAACTTTTCAAGATCTTTGATTATTCTAAAATAGCCCGTAGTTTCATGTAGGTACTCGTATAAGGAAATAACTGCAAAAGTTGTCTGACCATTTTTACTATAAAAATACCCAAAATCGTTTTAATTTGCTTTCCACATGATTCGTTGAATAATTTTTAATCGACTGCACAATACAGTAGTTCCAAATGAGTTTTATAACGGGTCTGAAAAGTAATTCTGAATATGTGAACAATTTTATAACAAAATAATTATATAAAAATGAAAAATATAATGTTAAACACTATTTTACCGACATTACCACAGTATTTTCGGGGAGCAACACTTTTAGCGCTATTTACCAATCTCGAATAGCGCGTCAGTAGCGCTATTAGCGTGTTAACCAAACATAGCGCTCCCTATAAAAATTCAACTTGGTGTCATTATTTTAGCAGGCTGGCAGATGTTAGTATGACCTATTAAATTAACATATTTGAACTTAGATTGGCGATTATTACGCAGTAAGCCCATCTCCTAAAGCGAACTAGTTGATAATATTAATTTTATTTTCATTTTATGCATTTTCGACCTACTCCATTACCAGATAGCCCCCACCACAGCACAATCTCACGATGCTACTGTAGACCTCACGCGATAGTCGTCGCAGGGAGGGCAGTATCCCTCTCCCGGAGGAGATCCCGACGGTTGTCGCGGAGGGAGTTGTTGCGACGGAGCTCGTCTTTGAGGGAAGAGTCGCGGGACTCCAGGCCTCGGCGAGGGGAGGAGGTAGCTTCACGACACTCGGAGGATGAACGCTTTGTATGGGTACCTGAAAATTATACTTCAAGATAAATTTTAGATGTTGGGGAATGCTTTAAATATTTCTTAAATACTCTCAGTGTTTCACCATAAAATAAAACTTACATATTATTTTTTCATCAATATTCGGAATTCATCTTGAGTTAAGCACCTGTCTTTCTACCTGTTGTCAACGTATTTCCGGTCCACTCTCCGTATTTAGCGCCCTCTGTAGTGGTCTTTTGGTATCAAGTTATCGTAGCGGGGAAGGACCGCCATTATTGTCATTATTGCACTCATGACGCACCAGGTAGCCCTTACATGGATTCCGGATATTGATGAAATAAAAGTAATAGGCAAGTTTTATTTTATGGTAAAACTATTATTTGTATTGTATCAATATCAGGTATCCATCTTGAGCGATGTGTTTGTTATCTCCTGGCGCGGTTTATCCAAGATGCTATTATGTGTAGGAATGGTAAGCCAATAAATAATTTGAAAACTTGTTGCATTTTTAACTGATGCACACCTAATCCAACAATAGATACTTCTATGTGAATTAGACAAATTTAATTTAATGCCGCGTGGTTTCCGGCAGAGCATAATTTGGACCACCCCATCTCTTCCCATGCGATGTCGTACATGGCGACTAAGGGATAGGGCTGTTTAACATCAGACAGATATATACAGCCCAGACTCAGCCTCAGGCACATGGCTTGAGTCAACAATAGTGCCCGGAAAACGGCAATAGGCTCACGTGGGACCGAATTCAATAAATGGTGAAATGTGGGTATTAATTCACCTCTGCGTAACCCCTAGGAAGTAAAGGAAGTAAAAGTTATTAAATAATTGGACAACAACACAGAACTTGTAAAATTTTTCATTTCTCGTTAATATAATATGATAAAATAGTTTTGGAATGTGTTAACCATTTTCCAATTGCCTGTTGCAAGAATTTTATCTATGGGGATTTCCACGAAATTTAGTGAAGCTCCTGCCGATCTTAACGACCCGGGAGTAGCATCGATACCAGTAGCTTTAAAGAGTTATTTCACTCATCCACCGATCACAATTCTAGATGCCGGTTTAATTGTAATATGTAATAGCTGTAATGTGTAATGATCGATTGATTAAGTATTGTAGATCAATCTACCAATGTTTGTAAGGTAGTTTGTAATTTTTCCTTTTGACAAAGTATATAACGTATTAGTTAAACCAGTGAAAGAACGTTTTAATAAATACGACCGAGAATTTTTATTTAGCTTTGCCGATACAAAACGTTTCAATTCATCGTTAGTCGTGAGATATACAAAACCGAGCGTAGCAAATAATTTTTGTTTTTATTTTTGTATATCTGAAAACTTTTCGCATTTCACAATCAAAACGTTGTAATTGAGTTAATTTTGTAAAAAAAATTGTATTTGCCTTTGGACAAAATAGTTTCTTTAACAATCATACTCAATTATTATAAATATTAAAAAAGAAAAATAATCTAGTTCTAATATAGTTCGCTGAGTTTCTTGCTGGTATCTTCTCAGTAGAACTAATCTACCGAACCAGCGTAAGGATCATTTTCCAATGGTTTATTTTTACATTATTTAATATTTTTATATTATTTCTTGACATACCATTTTGACGTTCATATGTGCTCTTTGTGTGCCTAAACTGAATAAATGAAATTGATTCTTTGATTCTTTTATTCCAATAATATTTGAAGTAGATTATTTTTATACACTACCCCAGGATCTTGTAAATTTCAATTATATTAAGTAATCAACAAACTGTTAGGGTTGAGTCGTTGTGTAAGACACATCAGAGTTATTTTTCGAGATAAGATCAGCCAAAAAAAAAACATTTTGTGATAAAATCTCAAATTGTTCATGACTCACAGTTTCGGAATTCTTTTTTAATTTATGCGTTCTTCCGCTCGATGCACTGCATATCGAAGCACCCTCACTATTCGAAAACGAAGCACGAGAATTTTTTTTTCTTAAACCGGTATCTTTTTGACAGTCCCGGGGACTATACTACTTTGATTGGTCATTACTAACGGCAGACAGAGAATTTAATTTCAGAAATTAGTTAAAATTATAATACTTGTAAAGCTTTTTCACAAAGTATTTGAATGTAGCTACACTGACAACCGAATGGCGCGAAAAACGATGCTGTGTTGACAATAATGGCGGTCGTTCTGCGGCAAGAGCGCTTAATACCAAAACCTCACTACAGAGGGCGTTAAATATGGAGAGAAGACCGGAAATACGTTGACAACAGGTAGAAAGACAGGTGCTTGACTCAAGATGGATTCTGGATACAAAACAAATAATATTGAAAATTTTCAGTAACTTTTATAGTCATTATACAGGTGACAGGACAAAAAGGCAACCTATGTGTATATTGATAGGCATCAAAATTCATTAACTCTGTTCTCTCTGCGTTCTTTATCGTTTCATTACCTATATCCGCTTCACACATTCAGAGAAAGACGCTTTCACATTGCGACAGACAACACATAGGACAACACGTGCAGGGCTTAGATGTCACCCTCACACTGTGCAGTATATACAAGCAAGATCCAAGCGGTTTGGAGACTCTTTTCTTTCCCGCACCACCAAGACCTGGAATTCATTACCAGCTCAAGTGTTTCCTTCTTCCTACAGTCCCGGTTCGTTTAAGCGGGGCGTGAAAAAGCATCTGATGAGGCCGCCAAGCTGAGTGCCACCACTGTAACATAACTTAGTGTCTGTAATGGTGACTCTCTTTCCTGAGACTTTGCCTTTAGCTTACTATCAGGCAAGGTGAAGTCAAGTTGGCGTGTCCTATATAGAAAAAAAAACAACAGCTATTCTTTCACATCATGTTGTTGTAATGATTCCTCTCTTTCTTTCTCTATCTTCTATAGTACATACATATATGCACCTAACTACACTAGAGTGTACTGTGAGGTACGTACCCGGCAGGTCGCGGCCGCAGCTCATGATCTCGTGGTCGAGGGAGGCGGAGGCCGGCTCGGCCGCGCGCCGCCCGCGCACGCCCTGCGGGAGTCACACGACTGTTAGCGTATTTGACAGTTTCAACGACGATTCCAAGCTTTGGATGAGAACTAGGCGATTTTGATATACAACAGTACTTTATGCTTGTATTCTAGAACAACACTCAGTCTTGATTCTCGATTTGTGGACAGATTGACATATTGTAAAGACGGGTATTGAGGCTGGTCGACAATCCCACACTCGCAGGTAATGTGGAACCTCACAGCCATATGAGGGACTTTGCCTCGCTGTGTGTGTTCTACCACCCATACAATGGTGTGCTCAGATGAATTGTTTGACATGATGCCCACAGCTACATTCTATCATAGTACCGCTCGCCATAGGCAGGGAGTTCATCCCCAAACATTGCGACCTGAGACAGTGCGCACTGTGTGGTATGAAGGAATCTTTATCCCACGTACACTCAGGCTGTGGAATGAACTCCCTGCTGTGGTTTTCCCAAGCGCCTATAATATGGGGTTTTTCTGGAGGGGCATTATAAGGATTCAGGGTCGGCAGCGCGAGTGTAACGCCCCTGGTGTTGCACGCGTCCTGCACATCGGCCACGGTAACCACTTCCTATCAGGTGGGCCGTGTGCTTGTCTGCCACCTAAGTGGTATAAAAAGCAATCTATTAAATCATTGATAGATTAACATCTGTCTATAAAGTCTGTTCTTAGACACAGAAGTGAATGTCGTGTCTGTACTTAGATACAGAAGCGAATGTCGTGTGTGTTCTTTGATACAGAAGTGAGTGTTGCGTCTGTTCTTAGATACAGAAGTGAGTGTCGCGTCTGTTCTTAGATACAGAAGTGAGTGTCGCGTCTGTTCTTAAATAGAGAAGTGAGTGTCGCGTATGTTCTTAGATACAGAAGTGAGTGTCGCGTCTGTTCTTAAATAGAGAAGTGAGTGTCGCGTATGTTCTTAGATACAGAAGTGAGTGTCGCGTCTGTTCTTAAATAGAGAAGTGAGTGTCGTGTATGTTCTTAGATACAGAAGTGAGTGTCGCGTCTGTTCTTAGATACAGAAGTGAGTATCGTGTCTGTTCTTAGACACAGAAGTGAGTGTCGCGTCTGTTCTTAAATAGAGAAGTGAGTGTCGCGTCTGTTCTTAGATACAGAAGTGAGTGTCGCGTCTGTTCTTAAATAGAGAAGTGAGTGTCGTGTATGTTCTTAGATACAGAAGTGAGTGTCGCGTCTGTTCTTAGATACAGAAGTGAGTATCGTGTCTGTTCTTAGACACAGAAGTGAGTGTCGCGTCTGTTCTTAGATACAGAAGTGAGTGTCGTATCTGTTCTTAGATACAGAAGTGAGTGTCGCGTCTGTTCTTAGATACAGAAGTGAGTGTCGCGTCTGTTCATAGATACAGAAGTGAGTCTCGCGTCTGTTCTTAGATACAGAAGTGAGTGTCGTATCTGTTCTTAGATACAGAAGTGAGTGTCGTGTCTGTTCTTAGATATAGAAGTTAGTGTCGTGTCTGATCTTAGATATAGAAGTGAGTGTCGTGTCTGTTCTTAGATATAGAAGTTAGTGTCGTGTCTGTTCTTAGATATAGAAGTTAGTGTCGTGTCTGTTCTTAGATATAGAAGTTAGTGTCGTGTCTGTTCTTAGATATAGAAGTTAGTGTCGTGTCTGTTCTTAGATATAGAAGTTAGTGTCGTGTCTGATCTTAGATATAGAAGTGAGTGTCGTGTCTGATCTTAGATATAGAAGTTAGTGTCGTGTCTGATCTTAGATATAGAAGTGAGTGTCGTGTCTGATCTTAGATATAGAAGTTAGTGTCGTGTCTGATCTTAGATATAGAAGTTAGTGTCGTGTCTGTTCTTAGATATAGAAGTGAGTGTCGTGTCTGATCTTAGATATAGAAGTTAGTGTCGTGTCTGTTCTTAGATATAGAAGTTAGTGTCGCGTCTGTTCTTAGATACAGAAGTGAGTGTCGCGTCTGTTCTTAGATACAGAAGTGAGTGTCGCGTCTGTTCTTAGATACAGAAGTGAGTGTCGTATCTGTTCTTAGATACAGAAGTGAGTGTCGTGTCTGTTCTTAGATATAGAAGTTAGTGTCGTGTCTGATCTTAGATATAGAAGTTAGTGTCGCGTCTGTTCTTAGATACAGAAGTGAGTGTCGTGTCTGTTCTTAGATATAGAAGTGAGTGTCGCGTCTGTTCTTAGATACACATTTTGCAAAAATATGCTGACTGATATTATTATAAAATCAGAACGAACACAAAGGGTATCAAACAAAAATACTGAATTATATTAATAACAGTATTATGTAGGAATCGAACCCATAACACTTAACGCTAGGACAGTTGGCGAGGTGACTAGTTAGATCATTTAATCACTTTTAGAAGCATGCCATTTTGAAATGCTATTTATTAACGCTATTAACGCGGTAGCCTAGTGGTATGGGTAATGGACTGCTAAGACGAGGTCTCGGGTTCGATCCCAGGTTTTACCATGGCACACACCAATGACTTTTCGATGTTTTTCGAAGTTATGTGTGTATTTATTGCAGGTTTATAAGTGCCCGGTTAATGGCAATAGGTTCGCCACCTATTACATTGTGACCTAAACATAAACTGGCAAAATGTGGGTGCTAGCACCTCTGCCTACCCCTTCGGGGATATAGGCGTGAGTTTATGTTATGTTATATATTAACCTGTTAAACTGCTAAAACCTTTTAACGGCTAATCTATTTTTGATGGCATCTACATTTCAAGGCCGTGTAGAATTCAAAAAGAACAGATTCTGATGACCTAACCGGGAGTGATGATGCGAGCATCATGATATTCGCTCACCTAATATTTATTACGATAAAAATTTTCTATGAATACAGCATAATACATCTAAAGAAGTTTTCACTTCAAAAACCATTTTAAGGACAGTACGTTATAGGGTCTAGATTGATACATATTTGTATATATAAGAGTTTAGATATTTACTTTGTATCCACTGGATCCGCTAGTGACTGAAGAACTCGAGCCGAGGGGATGAGTGCCATTCTGAAAATGTACCATCGTTAGTCCTTTAGTGAACATACTTGAAATTATTGTACACTCCTAGCAGCTACTTGTTTTATCTATATATTATAGTCTTCGTTAGCCGCGTGGTTTCCGGCAGAGTAGAATTTGGACCACCCCATCTCTTCCCATGCTGTGTCGAACAAGGCGACTAAGGAATATAGCTATTTAACATCAGACAGATATATACAGCCAAGACTCAGCCTCAGATGAATGGCTCGAGGCAAAAATAGTGCCCGGATAACGGAATAATCTCACCCCCTATTACGTGGGACCGAATACAATGATGGTGAAATGTGGGTGTTAATTAACCTCTGCCTAACTCTCCGGGGATAAAGGCGTGATTTTATGTATGTATGTATGGAATATTATAAAGAGTTTACAGATTTTTTGGTTATACTGATGGATTTTTAAAATTTCATTACAAAAACAAAGCCACATTATTTTTGAGTTTGCTAATTCTCTATAATAAAAGTTGAACGAGGTAGGAGACGACGGTATTCCCGTCCGAATTGAGCAGTCCGACTGGGGAAGTACCTCCACCCTACAGAATACCACGGCTATAATAACCTCGTGTTATGTTCCCGGTTGTGAGTAGGGTAGCCAGAACTCACTGGAGAGTTTTTGTGCTGGCAGTAGGAAGACCTGATTGTGTCTTCTGTACTAACGGCACAGAAACTCTCTATTCTTACAGAGTCGGGTGTCGGGTGTGACTCCCCTAGTGTTACACTCGTTCATAAGTCACGGTAACCACTTTCCATCACATTGGCCGTGTGCTTAAGTAGTATAAAAAAAGAAGTTGTCACCTCGCCTAGTGTCGTATTGTGAGTTCTATGTCCACGAACGATTGACAAACTAATACCTATGTATTATATTGCGATATGTACGTTTTCCTTGTGTTCATTCTATGCTGGCATAATAGTTTGTATAATAGTATGCTAACTACTTATTTTTTAAACATCCATAGTCTTTAAAATAACTTTTATAACAACTCAATTAAGAACTTTTGATCCAATTTCTAAATGAAGGAAGATTCTCAATTCGTCGGAATCTTTTGAACAATTTTTTTTCAATGTCTTGAAGGCATATAAATAAAAAAATTCTTAATTATTTCTTTCTTTCAATAAGATTATACTAAATAATGTCGAAATTACCTGATCTAATTGATCTATAGAAGTGTGGCTAGTTGGCGATTTGATTGTGTCGAAGACTGAGGAGTCGCTGTCATGATCCGACTGGTGCTGAGGAGTTTCCGGACTGTCTGGTATTTCTCCAACCGCTGAAAGAATTGAAAAAAAAAAGATTAAGTGAAGTCGGCTCGTAATTTTGTTTGGTGGGTATTCTTGCCGCGTGGTTTCCGGCAGAGTAGAATTAGGGCCACCCCATCTCTTCCCATGCGGTGTCGTACAAGGCGACTAAGGGATAGGGCTGTTGAACATCAGACAGATATATACAGCCAGACTCAGCAACAATAGTGCCCAGCATACGTCAATAGGCTCATCCACCTCTACTAAATCCACCTCTACCTAACCCTCCGGGGATAAAGGCGTGATTATATGTATGTATTCATGCATAGAGAATATGTTCGTATTTAATTATGAAAAATAAACACATGGTGAATTTTGCACGCTCAATTTATCACACATTAATGATAAATAAATCATCAATAGATAAGGCTAGCGAAAGACACCGGGTTTGAATCTTGGTCATTATATTATCTACCGACGTGAACCAACTCGTAATTTAGCTTAGCTGGAGAGGTCAGGAGGGGGAATATTAGTAATATTGGCTACTTATTTTTTATTTTTATTTATTTGGTACATGGAAAACTTACAGCATAAAAACATGAATAGCGTTGGATTAGGTCATAGAAAGGCAATAACAAGTTTTCGCTTATAGTCGCTGCGTAGGTGTTCTTAGATTGTAAACATTGTAAACAAAAACACGCATTGCACAAACCTTATGGAAGAAAAAATAGAAAACTACACAATAGATCTACGTAGTTAACACCAGCAACATAGTACATCAATTTCTGGGTTTGAAAAATGGTAAACTCAAGCACCTTCTTGCCGTGGGCACACTAGTCGAGAATGGGTCAATATCGTGTTGTTTACATAGCCTTTTATGTTCTTTAAAGAGTTATAAAGTCTTTCTGTCCTCACCGTGTGGGTGTATATTCCTTCTCTGTGCTCTTGGAGAGGGGGGATGCAAGGCCGGAGCCCTGCCCGCCCCCGGCGCCCGACACACTGCCGTCTGAACAACTTCACACACCCGCCGGAAGCGACGGATATTGCCTGCAATAAACGTAGCGTTGTAAGTTAAGCTACAACGTATAACGAACAAGATAACGTTGTTTAACGTTATAAATAGCGTGTTAAATAGATTTAGCAGATGTTAATTTAGAATAGCATGCTATTTTGTAATTAGCGTGCTAATTTTACTAATATTATAATTTTGATATAGTTATTTTTATTGTACCATGTACAATTTTGTACTATAACAAAGTGTCCGCTTGA
Organism: Eilema griseolum; assembly: GCA_963662185.1. NCBI lineage: Eukaryota > Metazoa > Arthropoda > Insecta > Lepidoptera > Erebidae > Eilema > Eilema griseolum. The sequence continues at coordinate 9,672,221 of OY759259.1, forward strand.
CAGCAAATAGGGTCGCTCCCTATTACGTGAAACCGAAAATCATAGTTGGCGATACCACTGCCTACGCCTTCAAGGATTTACAGTAGTAAATAAAATATATAATGTTAATTTATTTTTAATTCAGGATAATTTATTTAACCAGGATTGTGGCAAGTTGAAAAGTGTTGTTTCTGTTTACCCCAACGGGGAGGAGGTGTGACTATATGTATGTATTTTATAGAATACTGACCTGATAACAGTGTAAATGTAATTGCGTATAAGTACTCCTTGCCGTTCTCACCCGGCGCTTTGGTTATCGTTGAGATATCAACCTGGAATTAACAAAAAAAAATCCATTTTAAATTATTATTATTTTCACAATAAAGATATGATTCTGAGGACGACCGCAGACAGCAGCAGCAGACGAAGAGCGAACCACGAAATAGACAAATAAAATTATAATTAGGGGAGTGAGAGTCATCAAATTCTTACCAATACTACTTACACTCGTATCTATAGACAAGTGAAAGTAATTACTTGAGTAAAAGTAATTACTAAAGTAACGATTTTGATTCTTTATTTTAGAAATTGACCAAAGTAAGAACTGTCAAAGTTCGAATTCTTCACTTCAGTCATAGTCATCATTTCCGTTACTTAAGTATTACTATGCTAACATTTATCAGTGATTTCGAAGTTAGCCTTTGTGATAAATAACTGTTTTTGCTAAGAATTTAGCTGATTTAATTACGAAAAATGGAAGCTATTGAAAGTTTATTTACACTAGTAGATAATATTGACAATGATGTGAGTGAAGTTTTGAATGATGTTGAGAATAGCATGGTAACAAATATTCCAAGAGTTTACTTGCGTGATGTGGACCCATTTTGCGATTTTTCTGAAGAGTGCTTTAGAAAAAGGTTTAGATTTACCAAAAGTGAAAATTTGAAAAACTTGGACCCATTGGAAGGAATTTTTACGTTACTATTTTCTATTACTCTTTATTGCACAATTACAACTAACACAACCGGCCTAACTGTGACGCACAATCCAAGCAAGTTTACAATGTACAACCTTCTTAAACGGTAACAAAGACACAAAGATAATTTTCCTTTTATTATGTGTTTTAAGTTACTACATTTTATTGTTGTTTATTATACAATTACAATACAACAAATAGAACCGGTATAGCCTAACTGTAGGTGAATGACGTATAATTTTAAACTTGCATGGAGTGTTCATTACCGTGGTGTAGTATAGTAAGGTTACTACACGGTAATGAACACTCGATAATACTTTTCACTTTAATAGGATTATTTTGCTGTCAGTCGTTTAGTTTCACAATAAACCATCACAAAAACAAAATCATGCAGTGCATCACAAACTTATTGCAATGGATCGAATATTGTATCAAATATGACAGTTTTATATAAAGTGTTATTAAATTTAAAAATAATAGCGATGCATTAGATAAAATTGTTTGTTTTTCATTATTCTATTAAAGAAACAAAACGTTGATAGTAGTATTGCCAGCTGGAAAAGATGCATACAGCATGAGTAATACTTGTAGCTTTACTCAAGTAAGTATTGTGCGTTACTTGTCTATAGAATAACATTTACTTAAGAAATTACTTAAGAACAAGTAATGACTTAGTTGAGAAATTACTTAAGAACAAGTAATGACTTGTTTATAGATACGGGGGTAAGTGGTGTCTAAGTATTTTCTCTAAAAATATGCATAGTAAACTAAGATATTGCCTAACTAAACTGAAACTATGACTTTTCATTATTTTTAATTCCCAAAATAGGTCAAAATATAAACAATCGAAATAAAGCAAAATTTACAACTTTTTAGATTCCTTATTAAATTTCAAATCAATCTTATTACTCACAGTATACGTGCAAACGCAACGTAGACTGAGATAAATGCGATATTCTCTTGCACTCTATACATTTTCACTACGCGCCAGTGCGCTGTGACGTCACCACGTGCCACGATTTTGTATGGAGCGTGAAATGTTTTTAATTATGATCTTTGTGGGCCGTGTGCTAAGGCGATGAACCTTGTAAGAATAGTGTTACATACCTGAAACCGCACGTGCCTCTGGAACATGGCGGGCGCGTTGCACCCTCGTTTGTACTCCACACGGAACGACATCGGTGACAGCACGCTGTGTGATAGTTCCGCTATCTGCAACGTGACGCCATATTTGTCATTTAACAATATTTCAGACATCACTGGAGGTTTTTTGTGCTGTCAGAGAAAGACCAAAAACTTGTCTTGCTTTATTTTTTACACTGACGGCACAGAAACTCTCAATGCTTGCAGGGTTGGCGGCGCGAGTGTGACTCTCTTGATTTGGCACACGTCCATAGGCCACGGTGACTACTTTCCATCAGATGAGCCGTGTGCTTGTCTGGCACCTAAGTGGTATAGAATAAAAAAATGATTTCGTGTACAATGGTGTGTGTTGACATGATGCCCACAGCTACATTCTATCATCGCTCGCCATAGGCAGGGAATTCATCCTCACACATTGCGATCTGCGACGGTGCGCACTGTGCGGTATGAAAGAAATTTCATCCCACAAACACTCAAGCTAATCGACGCTTCCCGTGACCATAAAGCTGGCCTTTACTTCGCTCAAAGAATTGGTATCGCCATTCAGCGTGGTAATGCCGCCAGCGTTTTGGGCACGGGACCAGTAGAGATCGATGTGGAGGAATTTTTCGATGCCTAAAGTTGCAGTGAGCCACACCTCTCTAACTGCGCACCATCAGGTCGGCCGAGTGCTCATCTGCATAAGTGGTATAAAAACATCAGAAATTGGTGTCGTGGTACTCCTAACTGGAAAAGCAACCCAACATCTTATTGGTATCATTGGAAGTTCTCTGACACGTTGATGAACTATTTGCTACGGCGATTTTACAAAAATTTCCTTTACATTTTTACTTTAATTCATTTAAAAGAAGATGGTAGTTACTTACACTAAGGAAAGCATGTATGAGATCAGCCTTGACGGTAGCCAGGGGCTTCCCCTTCACCAGCGCGGTGAAAGTCTCCTCTTTATCTGCGGACAGGAGGAGGGAACCAAACCACGATCGCTTGGTCAGCTCCGGAGATGATTCAGGAGTAAGGTGGACCTCTTCCGACGACGCTGTGGAGAGAGAGTTGTATGAATGTTTGGAAGTAATTTTCATGGGTTTTTGAAGCTGCTACCGCTGGTTAAAAACTGGGCTAAGTTGTGGAAAGAATTTCCTGCTATGGTTTTCCAAGCAACTACAATATGGGGTTCTTCAACAAAATGCCCTTCTTGAAGAACCCCAGAAGGTTCTTACAAGGTCAGCAGTATTAGAAGGATCTTCTTGTTCGTGTCAAAAGCAACAATTAAAAAAAATAGAAGCTAAATGCGCGTTACCAAAATTCGGCGACATTGACCGCACCTTCCGTCGCTCATTCAGGTCAGCAATTGTGCAGATATATAGGGGCACAGTGGGCACGACAGGAGGTGGTCCATCAACTGCAGAGGCGCACCACAATCACAGCCACCACCCTCCGAGTCAAGATTACCCCATTTTATGCATTGGCCCTACAGCAGCCGACCTGAGTCCTCAACCTATTTAGGGACTTCCAGGTGGACCATTTAAGATCATGCCCGGGTGGTAGGCAGCAGGTTGAATGTTGTCTAAAGGAGGTGTAATTTCTCTGCGCCACTTCTGGTATTAGAAGGTTAATAGTAGGTATTGCACACGTCCTTAGGTCACGGCAACTACTTCGCGTCAGGTGGACCGTGTGCTTGTCAATTAAGAAGGCAGTAGCCGAAGGATCCAAAAAAATGCAATTTTAAATAGAAAAATGAATTTATTACTATGAAAATTATTACAAATTAATTAATTAAATCTACGTTGACAATCGGTCGATGTAGTACCAAAAGTGACGAAGACATCGGGGCCGCTGTGTCCGGTGTCGTCGCACGGCACGTTTCGCTGACTCGACGCCTCGTGCCCATCGCTGTCGTTATGCGCGGTTACGAGGTAAACGCATGTCAGCGTTCTTGTTGCTATGTGACTACGTAACACCTCCCCCCGAAGATCAGCAACTATTTCGAGATCTTATGTAAGGATGGCGAAATATTGCTGGGGTCGATCCTTATCTTGCTTGGGGTAGTGCCGTTTGGCTCTTGAATTTCGGCATATGTTCCTGAAGATGATGCTGCAGGTTTTTCTCTATGGTTTCTCATATGACGTCGATATATTATCAGGATGGTGCCGAGAATAACTGCTCCGAATATCAAGACATAGATGGGAATTGTAGTGTGGTATAGAATCGCATCGCTGGTTTCGTCAATTTTTATTGGAGCTTGTAGTGCTATTTCGGTGTTGATGGAATGCAGGTTTTCTAAGTCCAGAGAGTCCAATAAGAAAGGTGATTCTGTAGATGCTGAATCTTCAAATGCTGGTAATTGCATGATTTCTAAGGCGAATCCTTTAATGTGGTTGTTGGTGTTAGCTATGGTAAATTCGGGTGTTCTTATGTGACAGTTCTGTGGAACGGTAGCTAAATAACTCCCTTCGAGTGTCTTGTATGTTTCATGTCCACAAGATATCTTGACTTTGGTAGTGAAGGGGAAACTTATAGTGTAGTGTTTCTCGTCGAGTTGTTCTACCGCTTGCCTCTTCAGATTAACTGGTATCATCTTGCAAGGTGGGTGAAGATCTTGGCTAGTGATGAGATGCTGTATACAGTCAGGTTCATCTTGGATTTGATGGTTCATTTTCGGTTCACAGAGATACAAGGTGTTAATCTTCGGGCATTCAGCCTCTATGTACATAGAATCATATCTAGAAATCGCAATAAAAGGTAAGACAGGTAAGAGGATTTTATGATGTTTGTTGGGGACAATGGATAGTTTGTAAAGGGTATAATTTGGAGGGAAGGTGATCGGCATCTTAAAAACTATAACTATCTGATTATCTGTATAAAAGTAACCTAGCTTGATTACATCGTAGTAATCTCTTAATTCTAAGTCTAGGATCTCCTTACTTGAATAAAGAGTCCGTAGTTTATCTAACATAGTTTTTAATTCAGTTAAACTTGTAACTGAATGGGGTGTGCTCGATGCACGTATAAAAGCTAACGTATATTCTAGTCGATGAAGCTCCTCAGATAGACTGTCTATGTAATCGTTTAGTATCATGAGGTATTGAGCCATATGGGCATAATGGACTAAGTCCGGCTCTTTACTATTAAGTATACGGTTTAAAACGTGGGAGATACGTAACTGATTTTCAGTTATGTTCGTTAACAATTTTTCATTATGTAAAACCCAAGTTTTAGATAAACTAACATGCTGGTTTACCTGGAACTCTAATTTGTGTTCGTTTTCCTCGAGAATTTTTATGGCGTTATTATATTTAATCGCGTCGGTTTGGTCCAGATTACCAGATATGCTCTTAATAATGGAACCAAGACCATCTATAAGACCTCTCTTGGGTCGGTTATGTTCGAACGATTCTAATTGTACTGATAGTTTATTTAATTTAGTTGAAAGATAGTTAAAGTGGGGCTCGAATAAGAAGGAAGTTTTATTATTGAGTTTGGGTCTGAATTCAGACATTTTAGAGTTAACTAATTCAATCTGATCTTGTATACTTTCAAGATTAACGTAATTGAGGAAAGAGTGATAGTGGGAGATGATTCGTGTTGGACCTAAGTTGAATGGGAGTAAACCGGGACCGTTACCCAAACTGTCAAGTGTTACTTCCTGCCCTCGGGTCATTTGTAGTAGTAGTAAGATCAGCATCCTGTAACAACACAACGTCTTTAGGGCTCCTCTTAAGGCGTGACTTTGCTACGGGACCACGTTTTTTCCTAGTATAGATGTGAATAGGGAGGTCGGCTAAGACTGTGTCTTGCGTGAATCGCGGTGCCAGCTTTTGTCTATTAGCTAAAGGATTTTTAACGAAGACTTGTTGGTCGGGGCTGTATTCCTTTTCAGTTTCACGGTCTTTGTTGCGATTTTCAGTTAACTCGGTACGGTTATGTAAGGAGGTTTCATTAATAATGTCATAAACCTGAGTTAAGCGTTTTTTGTGGTCTTGTAGGTACTGTTGAAATAAGTGTTCAGATAAGTCAACGTCTAGAGAGTCTCGAGGGTCAAAGTGTCCGGTAATGAAGTCTATAGGTCTGCACTTAGTGAAACTGTGTATAGAACTATTGTAACCTAGAACAGCATAGGGCATTAGGATTATGACAGGTTCATTACGTTTCTCCAGTTTCAGGATTCTAAGATGCTCTAGAATGGTGGAATGAAAACGTTCTACTATTCCGTTGTCGTTAGGGGTATGTGCAAGTATCTTATGGTGCTGTATTTTATGGAGACGTACAAATTCTGAAAATAAGGCGTTTGCGAATTCGGGTCCTTGATCCGTTACGATAGTATATGGAACGCCATGATGGGTGCAATACGTTAGAAGAGCTTGAACGACGCTCAGGGCTGTACCATCTCTAAGATGATATGCTTGAGCATATTTTGAAAAAGCATCGACCAAAGTAAGGAACTTCTCATTCTGAGCTGTGAAAAGGTCCAAATGTACTGTTTCGAAGGGTTTGGTGGGTGGAGGAACTATAGCGAACTTTTGTTTGATAGGGTTTCGGTCGTATTTCGCTTGGCCACAGATACTACATTCGCTAATATATTTCGTTACGCTGTCTTTCATCTTAGGCCAGTAGTAGCGATACGATAAGGCAAGGAAACACTCAGTTATCCCACGATGGTTTGTTTTGCCTTCGTGATAATTTCTTATGATCTCCTGTTGCCTTAGGTAGTCTTTGACGTTCTCTACCTCTTTTTTAGCCAACACTATGTTCATCGCGGAACTTTTAAATTTATTTTGAATGATTGGGATGATACTGGACATAGCTTGAGGTGGATGTATGATGATACCGGTTTTGACTTTGGGATTAACATACTCCTTAATCGCATTTGTAACATCATCTTCGAGATTAGATTCTGATAGTTGTATAACAGTTTTAGTATGAGATTCAAATGGTTTAGATACGGTCGGACGTTTTCTAATATCTCCTACGACAACTAGGGATATTTGGCGATGGAATTTGTTCAGGGGATCCTCAGATATGGGGACTTCTAATATAGGATTTTCCGCGTTAGTGTGTGCAGTTAATGTAGTTGATCCGGAATTAGAAGGGGGTTTTTCAGATGTGTTAACTGCGATAGAGTTTGCATCCTCATGATTAATTTCAATACGGGACAAGGCATCAGCGTTGGTGTTCAATTTACCAGGCTTATACACAGTAGTGAAGTTGTATTCGCTTAATTTCAATCTCCAGCGAGTTAAACGTGAGTTGGGTTCCTTAAGGTTCATAACCCATTGCAGAGGTTTATGGTCGGTAATAATTTTGAATCTCCGACCAAATAGATAGGGACGGAAGTACTTGGTGGCCCACACAATGGCCAACAACTCTTTTTCAATCGTGCTATAATTAATTTCGCTAGAGTTTAATGTACGAGATGCAAATGCTATGGGTTTATCACTACCTATTGGGCCTTGGGAGAGAACGGCACCAATGGCAAGGTTGGATGCGTCAGTAGTTAATAGGAAGTCTTTAGTAAAGTCCGGGTACTGTAAAATAGGGTCGTTAGTTAAAAGGAGTTTACACTTCTCGAAACAATTAATATAATTGGGGTCAGATGTGGTTATTTTTGAACCTTTCTTAAGACATTGTGTCATCGGTTTTGTAACACGTGCGAAATCTGGAATGAACTTTCTGTAATAGCCTAATAAACCTAAGAATCGTTTAATTTCAGTGGCCGTTTTGGGAAGTGGAAATTTCTGTATAGCTACTATCTTGTCTGGGTTCGGTTTGATTCCGTCTTTACTTATAATGTGTCCTAAATATGCTGTCTCTAACTTCAAAAATTCAGATTTGTTCATTTGAATTTTGAAGTTCGACTCCCTGAGTCGTTGGAACACTTTTTCTAGGTTTATCATATGTTCTTGGAGCGAAACAGAGAAAACAATGATGTCATCTAAATATACTAGACAAATAGTATTCTGTAGATCCCGTAAGACGTTGTCCATAACGCGCTGGAACGTGGCAGGGGATCCTTTTAGCCCCATCGGCATTCTAAGGTACTCAAAATGGCCATGCTCTACAGTGAATGCGGTTTTATGGATGTCATCGGGGTTCATCTCAACTTGATAGAACCCACTTGCTAGATCAAGAGTAGTAAAATAGTGGCAGTTGCCCAATTTATCTAACACATCGGAAATATTAGGTATAGGGTAGCGATCGTCTATTGTTTTCTCGTTTAGTTTCCGAAAGTCGATTACCAAGCGCCATTTTTGTGAACCGCTGGCATCATTCTTTTTAGGGACAACCCAGATTGGGGAGCTCCAAGCTGACTGGGAAGGGCGTATGATATTTTGTTCTAACATTTTAGATATTTGATCTTTAACTTCTTGCTTGTGTATGAAAGGGTACCTATAACTTTTTGTGTAAATAGGGATCTCGTCTGTAGTTCGAATAGAGTGTTTGATTTGGTTAGTGAAAGACAGAGGTTCACCTTCAATATAAAATACGTCGGCAAATCTAGCACAAAGCGTCTCTATGTTTGCCTTCTCTTCAGGGTTCAAGTGGTCAGTTCGTAGACGCGATAAAACTTCCTTTGCACGATCAAGTGGTTGTTTGGTACGTGTACATTGGACATTATATAGTTCTGCACTAACTGGCCTATCCATCGAAAAAACGACATCGTGACGAGATGTATTGGTTATCTCTACTATACCTCTATTGTTTTCCACAGTGGTAAGGCAGTCACCAATGACACAGTTAGATATAAGTTGTTGCGGGATTATAACTTCCCCATTCTGTGAGTTTACTGGGACTTTCGCTAGTTTAGAGGACTTGGCTGGTATTATGTCTTCATACAAATTACTATTGCGTGAATCGTGCATTAATAACGGAATACTGGCGTTACGTGTGACCAGCAATCTATTCTTTAAGTCAATATTTGATTCTAATTTTTCCAATAAATCATAACCGATCAAGCCATCGAAAAAGTCGTGGAATGCGTACACATAAAGATTAACCTCTCCCGGCTCATTAAATTCGCGAAAATATGGTATTGTAATAGAGTAATCATTTCTAGTAGATGCATGAATATTTGTGACGGTAAAGGGGTCGTAAATAAGGGGAATATGCGATAAGAATTTTTGTACGACCGCAGGACTAAGAAAAGACATGTTCGCACCTGTATCGATTAGTAATTTAAGAGGTGGATCTGCGATTTGTATGTATGGTAACTGTCTCTGAATTTGTAAGTTTATCTCTATCCTAACTTGCCGGGTTTGGTGGTTGCCGGAAAATCCTCCTTCTTTTCAGTCGGAGAGGTCTCGGTTATCTCCTCTACGGTAAGGGGGTCAGTTGGCTGAGATTGTATATACGTATAGTCGTTCGTGTTGTAAGGATAGTCAGGATATTCAATGAACTCGTGGGGGTAATAGTCATTGTCAGTATAGTACTCACAGTAATAATCATAAGGTTCGCAAAAATCATTAAAATGTGTCTGGAAGTAATTTGATGGCGGTGGGTTGCCAAACCTGGACCAATCATGTGGTGTGCGGGGCCCGAATGGCCTAGCTACATAGTGGCTGATGCCACTCATAGGTTGCGGTGCGTTACTAGTTGACGGTCTGGGACCTGGCATTTTAAAAACTTGGCTTTGGGGTCTGTAATTAGGCGGGGGTGCGCTAAATACTTGTTGAGTCCGCGTGGGGCCACGATACTGCGGGGGTTGACTTCTCCAAACTGGAGCGGGTTGCTGCGTCGGGACCATAAAGGGTCGCGGCGGTACTGGCATGTGGAAAGGTCTAACGGGTGGCAAGTTAAACGGTCGCGGTGGTGATTGGGACGCTGCATGAAAAGATGGCCTAGAGTCATGAGAAATTTTATGACTGACCTGGGGTTGAACCTGGGGCCTCCTGCTCGGAGCATGCTCGTTGCGCTGCTGCAAATACAACGTGTTCATCTCTTCATGCACGAACTCTAAAGCTTTTTCAAGGGTATCAGGCCGCATGCACCGAATGCGAGACCCTAGTGGGTCGCGTAAGCCGCGTAAATATGACTGCAATGTCAGTTTTTTATATAAGGTGCGTTTCGAATCGATCGTACTCGCTATCGTCTCATGCAGGCTGATATATGTCATGATAGTGCTGAATAAATTTTGGCATTGCTCGTAATACTCCTGTGGCGTAGCCGAACCTTGCGTTAAGAGAGCCAAATCGTTGTACAGGGACGTTTCATCCCGTTGGTCCGCAAAATTGTTGATTAGAACACTCCTGATGCCCTGCCAGCTATCTGGAATGCCGTTCGAATTAATAGTTCGAGCGGCCGGGCCTACAATTTTGTTTAGTATCCCATTCAGGAGCGCTAAATTTGTTAATTGGAAAGCGGGATCGACTCTCACATACTGCTCCACTATCTGATCGCATAATTTTATAAAGCGGGTCAATACGTTCGAGTTACCATCGAATTCTGGGACCAATCGTAGGGCCTTGTGAATGATATCTAAAGAATCAGGCATCTCCGGGGAATCTATGCTATCACTATCGTTAATTTCTAAACTAGGTTCGTCTAAATTAAGACTTTCTAAATCTCTAACAGCATCAACCATGAGGTATCTGCCGATATTTAACCTAGGGGACCGAGATTGCCGTGGATGGAAAATCTTGGATTAAAAAGGAAACACTTAAAAGTAGGGAAAGCGACTCTAGAGCGATTCTAAAGTACTCACATATATATCTTGCACCTTTTGCTGTATCGATGTCTGGATACTCCTCCGGTCTGCAGCCCTCGTAGATTCGGATATTCGACACGTGGCTGGATGCACGCCTGGGCGACTCGCGAACGCGAATATCGATATGAGATGATTCTAATTTCGCGAACCGGCCCGCGAATATCCTACCGACTGCGCCAATTAAGAAGGCAGTAGCCGAAGGATCCAAAAAAATGCAATTTTAAATAGAAAAATGAATTTATTACTATGAAAATTATTACAAATTAATTAATTAAATCTACGTTGACAATCGGTCGATGTAGTACCAAAAGTGACGAAGACATCGGGGCCGCTGTGTCCGGTGTCGTCGCACGGCACGTTTCGCTGACTCGACGCCTCGTGCCCATCGCTGTCGTTATGCGCGGTTACGAGGTAAACGCATGTCAGCGTTCTTGTTGCTATGTGACTACGTAACATGTCTGCTATGTAAGTGGTATAAAAATAATGGAATAGTTTCCATCACACCACATCATTCGTCCATCATGCTGTGAATTGCCGGTGGCTATTGGAACAGCCCTTTACATGTAGAGGCATTCATCTGTCTATGTAATCTAGGTATACTCACTTTGCATTTTCCTCCTATGGAACCGCGGTGACCCAAGGAAGGAGTTCTTGATGGTAGCCAGTCTAACGCGCCATGGGGCCGCCGCCCCTCCTCCAGTCCCTGGGGCCACACCTGCAGATAAAATTATATTAGGACTATAGCCTAGAAACTTTTTACACTTCTGTGCCTCAGAGAGCACGTCAAGCCGTTGGTTCCGGTTGCTGTACGGCAACCATACATCTGTGGCTGTCTTAAAGTTATCGAGAAATCTACCATGTTGTACTGTATGTTGAGTTTCCGATATTTCGGAAGCGGCAGCGTTCACTACTACAAAGGTTGTCAAAACCAAACAACAACCTCCGGAAAAATTATTCTCTGTGCCGTAGAATAGGGTCACCTGATCTCTTCCCGTGGGTGTCATAGCAGGCGAATAAGATATCGGGCTGTTCTCCACCCCACAGTAAACATACAGCCTATGACTACGTACCCGCATGACGGTAATAGGCTTGCCCCCCTATTAAAACCAAAAATTATAGATGTCGAAATGTGGGTACTTTAATTAGGACGTTACATATGAAATTGTCGTTTTTTTGAAGAAATTGGAGGTAACCCAATTTTCAGTACTAACATTATTGCACTTTTTTTTTGGAATGACAAATTCATTTTTTATATTTTTGTGTATGAATGAGACAACATTAAAAGCTAACAAACACTTTTATTACATTTTTGAAAAGTGACAGCTGTAAAAAGCTAATACGAAATTTATCATCAAAATGGATAGCATTTAGGAAATACTGTTTTTGAAGATCAAATTAAATTTATCAAGCGGCCAATAAAACAAAATTTAACAGAGTTGTAAAATCTTGAAATCAACTTACAAACAAAATATAAATAATGGAAATAGCTATTAAATTACAGGAATAACGAACTTATGAATTCGTAAGAAAATTTCAGCAATTTCACATGTTATGTTTCATTATTATGTATGCACTTACTTGTAATGGTTCCTAGGTTGGGGAAGAGAGACGGTTGTGGCGATTGTGCAGTGCTTGGTGGTCCAGGCAGCGACGATCTTTCTCTCACTGCGGCAAGAGATGGAGTATGTTTAATACGAAGGTGAGAAAGAGGTGAAGAAGTTATGTGATCGAGTCTGGTATAGATAGATCAGATAGAATAATAGATATGGTATATAAGATAGAATATATGATCATCCTAATCTTAAACTTACGAACGCTGTGCATTTCTATAATTGGGTTATGTACTAGATATAAGTCCACAAAACCTGTTGTTAAGTTTGTAATATACATAATCTGTTGATGTGTCTAATAAAATAAAATAAAAATATAAATTGTGAACAAAACATATTAAAAAATAAAGATGATCTAGTTCTAATATAGGTCTCCGAGATATCTACCAACCGAACCAGCAAAAAAATCAATATATAATCTAGTAGCACAATAAATCTAGTTACCACAAGGTCAGCCGGGAGCGTGGGATAAGCTTTAGGCAATTTTATACCCAAGCCAGCTGAAGACCTGAGACGGTGTGCGGTTTTAGTGGGTCCGAGTGCAACATAACCACCCCCGAAGGCCGACGGGGTTAGTATCCGAGGGAATTTTCACACGAAAAAAGTTTACGGGATCAAAATTCAAAGCGGGCGGAGCCGCAGGCAACAGCTATTAACATAAATCTTACATAATTAAGTAGACTAAGTGTATGTTTGTAAATAGACCAAAAAAGGAAATGCCCGCTGAGTTTCTTGCCGGAGTCTTCTCAGGTAGGGGCAGCGTTTCGAACCGGTGGTCCATTTACTAAACTGATTTTCATGTTCCGTTTTTTGTAGACGTTTTGTAAGTGCCGATATAATGGTCTATACAGAATAATTGATTTTTGATTTTGACCATGACTTCGCTTGGATTCTGCGCTAGTATGATTTGACCCTTAATACGGGGTACAAACTATGGTACCTAATAGAAAATGTTATAAGTACCTCTGTGTGACTGCGAGGGGCTGTGAGGTCGCACCGCTACGGAGGAGCCCATCACCGGAGACTCGTTTATGATGATAACCGCTTCACCTGGTTCTCCACCTGGGGACAATCAACCATATTACACCATTGGTTAACCATACTGCTGCTGGTGAGCTCTCCTCGTAGCAGAAGCCTGGAAGGTCCCATATCAGAAGTTGGAGTCCGGGCTTTCATTCTGTTTTATATTCATACATACATATAATAACGCCTTTATCCCCGGAGGGTTAGGCAGAGGTGAATTAACACCCACATTTTACTAATCATGTATTGTGTCACACGTAACAGGGGGTATTCCGGGCACTATTATTGAATCGAGCCATGCATCTGAGACTGAGTCTGGGCTGTATATATCTGTCTGATGGTAAACAGCCCTATCCCTTAGTCGCCTTGTACGACACCGCATGGGAAGAGATGGGGTGGTCCAAATTCTACTCTGCCGGGTACTATGCAACTATTTTTGGGAAATATACTCCTTTAAATGAGCGTGAATATAGCAATATTATTCATCTGAATAGTATTGCTATATTCACTATCTAGTTTTCTTTAAGATTACTAATACTAAACCTTATTAATATTCGTGTTAACTTCAGCTAAACTAAATTGTTTGTGTTAAGAGTGGCTTCACATCGGTAGTGTAATGGTTAGGATTCGAACCCCGGACATGTTGATCTTTTTTTTTCTTGATCCTAAGGCAGACTCATTAATCACTGTAAAAAAGTTGCGGCACGCTAGATGGCGTTTCGATATGACTGGTTTTAATGGTTTTCTCTTGTTAGCCGTGGTCGTATGCCACTTTTCCCTAGAATGTATTGTTTTGTTAGACTAAGTGGCATACGACCACGGCTATCCTAGATTTTTTCTCGTTCAACACTTTTTAGAGCGTGATTCTTTAGTAGTCGGGTTTTAGTTATAATTTTTTATTTTGTTCAATGTTTTTATTCAATTCATAATTCAATCTCAATTCAACTTTACGATCTGTCATGGTTTAAGATTACAAGTTTTACTTTTAAACCTAGAACAAGTATTTTTTTTTTTTTTATATAGGACACGTCAATTGGACTTCGCCTTGCCTGATGGTAAGCTGAAAAGAGGGTCACCATTACTTACACATACCGTGTGTCGAGTAATTTTTCCTTGTCATCATCATCTGACTCTAAGACAGTTGGAATCGTTACTTACTTATATTGAGGCTAATCGTGGGGCCGGTTGAGTTAGCTCGTTGGTGATGATGCTCTCGTACAGATGGGGATGCTGCAAACATACAGACGGTACCAATTATTTATGGGAAGTTTATTTCTTGTTAGCAAATTTTATGTCTGTTCTGTTTATGTCTGATCAAATCTGTCGATTATTCGTCGCAGAATACGACACCATGCACCCCGACTTTCAAAAAAGAAGTTTAATTGAATGAAATTTTAAATCAATTTAGTAGGCTAATTATTCAAATTGATTAATACATACATACATACATACATATAATCACGCTTTTATCCCTGGATGGTTAGACAGAGGTGATTTAACACCCACATTTCACCACTTAATTGTATTTGGTCCCACGTAATAGGAGGTGAGCCTATTGCCGTATTCCTGGCACTATTATTGACTCGAACCATGCCTCTGAAGCCGAGTCTGGGCTGTATCGATTAATAACTATACTTAGGGATAATTTTAAATCAGTTCCGGCGGGAGTCGAACCCGCAATCTTTCCCATGTATGAATGTTCTGACCACTGAACCAATGAACCACGCCTGAAATTATCCAAATCTTCTTATATATATATCCGTCTTGTGGCGACTATGGGAGCCATCGGTGACAGACAGTCACCTCCAAGCCCGCGTTTATGGAGGGCGGAGGTCAATCTTCGACCTCCGATGCTCGATGTGCCTCAGTATGCAGGCAGCGCTGTTAGCGACACTTCTTTGCTTCCGCTGCATCGCTTGAAACTACATTTTGGCGGCAGATTTTTTTTTTACCACTTTGGTGGTAGACAAGCGCACGGCCCACCTGATGGAATGTGGTTACCGTGGCCTATAGACGTGTGTAATAACAGAGAAGCCTGTTAGCCCAGAGTCTCTGTGCCGTTAGTGTAGTGGACAAAGCAGGACAAGCCTTTAGTCATCCCACTGACAGCACAAATTCTCCAGCGAGCGCTGGCTACCCTACTCACTTGCTGACAAACCTTTTATATTGGCGACAGAGAAATTACACCCGTTTTTTAATAGATACAATCTGTACTTAAAACTGGTTTTAAGTCGAGAATCATAACTGAGTGTTGACCTAGAATACTGGCCTGAGAGTATTACGTACCTAAAGGCGAGCCAGGAGTAGCCGGAGTACCTCCCAAGGATGACACCCGGTGAGGAGTGTGGCCCGCTGTGCAAAAGACACAAAAAATAATTTAAATCGGATAAAACATACAGGACCCATCTTGAACCTACAACAGCTGTGTTTTTTATACCACTAGGTTGGCAGACAAGCACACGGCCTACCTGACGGAAAGTGGTTACCGTGGCCTATGGACGTGTGCAACACCAAGAGAGTCACACTCGCGCTGCCAACCCTGTAAACACAAAGGTTTCTGTGCCGTCAGCGTAAAAGACAAAGCAGGACAAGCTTTTGGTCTTCCCACTGACAATACAAAAACTCTCCAGTGAGCTCTGGCTAGCCTACTCACCGCCGGAAACACAACACGAGGTTATTATATAAAGATAGCTACACATCTGGTGAACTTCAGTAATTAATTGATTTAAATAATAATATTTAAATTATTAAAACCGGTCAAGTGCAAGTCGGCCTTAAGAATATATATATAATCTTAATCTATTATTTTTTTCTTCAACCGATTATTAATAATAGTCTGTGGACAATATGAAATGATCGTTATACACATCACTTAGCTGAGTGCCCACTCGGCGGTACGGTAAAAATTTAATTATCTTCAGAACCTCTCCATCAGTAAAAAATTGAGATCTTCATGGATGTGAACTGTCAAAACGGACCTTTTATTTGTGAGGAGTATAATATTATTATACAAAATTGTACAACAAGCAATGCTTAGTCCATGTACTAATCAAATAACCCGCCTCTGATCGCTCCCGGTGCATAAGTGCCCATACCACTTGCTGCGTTGCCACGTTGGATGGTGATGGCCAGCCTTTGGACCAGGAACGACCCGGAACGAGTGTCACCGGTCACCTCGATGAGCCTCTGTCCGATTTCTATAATAAGGCTTTAAAAACAAATATAATAACGAGATATTTACCTGGAGGACTTGCAGGCAACTGGGGTGAACTTCGACCCTCGGCCCGGCGGCCCGACGCTGACCTGCTGCGACCAAACCTGTTCTCATACACTCACACATTACATACAACAACCTTATATCTAACATAACTTCCACCAAAACCTTGAGGGTAGAAGGCAGAACAGCTGTCCAATTCTCTTGGCATACAACGTCGAGAACAGCGCTGCGATAACCTTGACAGATATTGTCATTTTACGATCTCCTGTGACGTCCCCAGCCCGACCAATATCAATCTTTTTTATAACACTTAGGTGTCAGACAAACAAACGGCCCACGGAAAGTGATTACCGTGCCCTATAGCCGTTGGCCACACCAGAGGAGTCATACTCCTGCTGCCAACCCTGTAAGAAAAGAGAGTTTCTGTGCTGTCAGTGTAGAAATTAAAGCAGGCCAAAACTTTGATTTTTCCACGTGACAGCACAAAAACTCTCCAGTGAGCTCTGGCTACTTTACTCACACCCGCGGTATTCTGTAGGGCGGAGGTACTTCCCCAGTCGGACTGCTCAATTGGACGGAAATACCGTCGTGTCCTACCTCGAACAATCTTTATCAAGGCTGTCGCAGCGCTGTGATCGATACTGTATGCTTAGGGCTTTGCACAGCAGCTCTTACCTGCTGGCTGATACACCTGGTGATTGACGCACGAGGCTCTGTGCAAGGTTTCCTCTCGGGGTATTCGGTATCAGATGGCAGTTCCTCCCATAAAAGGAATATAAATCAAATCAAAATGAGGGCAAGGAGTAAGGGACCCTGGGTTCCGAGGTGAAAATGTCAGATGCAACCAGGAACAAGGTAAGATGATGGGGAAAATGATATCTAATGATTTGAGATTGACATGGTCATTCACATCACTAGTGTAAAACTCAGCGGGATATTTACCATGTTTATTCTTTTTACTGAGCAACCGATATTTTGGCGCTGTTACATACATACATATAGTCACGCCTTTATCCCCAGAGGGTTAGGCAGAGGTGAATAAATACCCACATTTCACCAATCACTGAATTCGGTTCCACGTAATAGGGGGTGACCCTATCGTCTTCTGGGCACTATTGATGACACGAGCCATTCATTTGAGATTGATTCTAGGCTGTATATATCTGTCTAATGTTAAACAGCCCTATCCCTTAGTCGCCTTGTACGACACCGCATTGGAAGAGATAGGGTGGTCCAAATTCTACTTTGCCGGGAACCACGCGGCTGTTAAAGTTCAGCTGTTTAGTACACTGTGATCATGGCGCTTGTAACAGTGCCGAAATATCGGTTGCTCAGTAAAAATAATTTGAGCAAATAATTTTTTGACCATATTTTTTTGGAAATCCCTATTGGTATGTGTTCAGGAACACATTTCATATGCTAAAATATATTTTCATTCGATAAAAAGATGGTTGAAGGTTGATTTTAGACCGGATCTTAGACCAACAATATTTTTTGAATCTGTTATGAGATTATAATATCAAGATGTACCCAAAATTAAAGAAACAACATCTTCTGATTCACGGACGAGGTTCTGGTGTGACGGAGTTGCGGGGTCAGACAGCAGTACCTTCCATAAAAGCCATTTACCTAAGCTAAACCAAAACGGGGAATCTAAGTAAGCGGGACACAAAGTTCAAAATGAAGGCCTCGTATGTAATTATGAACAACTTAAAGACGATGAGATGCATATTCAAGCATACAAAATAAGTATTTGCAATGAGAGGGAATCAAATCTCGTCACCCAAGAGAAAGCTATAGTCTGGAATAGCTCAAAGCTACTTTTTATCCTGGGATCACGGGGAACACAAGTAGGAAAGTTTGCAAACCTGTATTGTGATCTTCTCGGAGTAATTGGCGATCCCTCGCTTATTTGTCCAAAGTGGGCTGATTGGCCATTTACCTGTCATATAAACTGTCAGTTAGTTTCAATTCTATAATTTTCAGATAGATACTTAAATGCTCTTAAACGTGAAGGTTTGTGAATGTTTTTGGATGTTTTAACCCAATGGCAGCCAAACGATTCAACAAATGGGAATCCTGAGGTCACTAACACTCTCGAGCCTTTGCAGATAAATAAATAAATATTCCACGACATTCTACACAACGCTATCTAGACCCTTGGCAAGCATAGCTTAAGTGGCTTGTGTTATGGGTTCTAGAATGCGATTAAACATACTTAGATACTTTTTTTTTGTAAATAGCATAACATAACATAAACTCACGCCTATATCCCCGAAAGGGTAAGCAGAGGTGCTAGCACCCACATTTCACCAGTTTATGTTTAGGTCCCAATGTAATAGGTATTGGCCTATTGCCATAAACCGTGCACTTATAAATCTGCGATAAATACACACATAACTTCGAAAAGCATCGAAAAGTCATTGGTGTGTGCCATGGTAAAACCTGGGATCGAACCCAAGACCTCGTCTCAGCAGTCCATTACCCATACCACTAGGCTACCCATACTACAGACACTGCAAAAAATGGCATTAAAATAAAATAAAAAATAAAAATTCATTTATTTCCATAACACACCATTAAATTTCAGAATTTATTTCTATGAGTTTAAAGTCCAAAATTAAATAAAAAGAGTTTTATTACACTTTATCATTCACTCTACAAAAAGCTTTTTAATTTTGAAATTTAACAGTTTTAAAGTCTAAAATTTAACGGCATTTTTTGCTATGTCTGTGGTATGACAGAGGTTTTGCTTTGCAGAATCGAGGCCAAGGATATTTTTTTTTATACAACTTAGGTGGCAGACAAGCACACGGCCCACATGATGGAAAGTGGTTACCATGTCCTATGAACGTGTGTAACACCAGTGGAGTCACATCTGCGCTACCGACCCTGTAAGAACAGAGGTTTTGTGCCGTCAGTGTAGAGGACAAAGCAGGACAAGCCTTTGGTCATCCCACTGACAGCACAAAAATTCTCCAGTGAGCTCTGGCTACCCTACTCACCGCCGTGAACACAACACGAAGTTATTATAACCGCGGTATTCGGTAGGGCGGAGTTAATTCCCCAGTCGGACTGCTCAATTGGGCAGAAATACTCCCGTGTCCTACCTCCTCAAAAATATTATTTACACAACGATGATGGTGTGACTTACACGGCAAGTGTCCAATCTCTTGCGAGGGGGGTCGGGCGGGGCGGCAGGGGCTGCAGGACGCGGCTCATCATCTCTCGCAGGCCTCCGACGCTTGCGCTCAAGGAGCAAGAAGTATATCACCTTCTCTGTGTTGTGGCTGAGGAGAAGCATTCAGTTCAAGGTCAATTCAGTCCTCAACTCACTCCTATCTCAAAAAAGGGTCCTATTTTTTATTATTATCCTAAACTGTACATTTTATAATTCAAAAGTGAACTTTCTGTGTATATTACACTAGCTGACCCACCCCAGCTTCGCCCGGGGTATATTTTGAAGCTTCATATCCCTTTGAGCCCGTATGTTTTAGTCTTCAAAATAAGTATGAAAAATTGCCGGATTTGTTAACATTTATTATCAATGCTCCGCTCCCTTAAGTAGTAGCGTGATGATATATAGCCTAAAACCTTCCTCGATAAATGGACTACAAAACACTGAAAGAATCATTCAAATCTGACCAGTAGTTCCAGAGATTAGCGCGTTCAAACAAACATACAAACATACAAACTCTGCAGCTTTATAATATGTATATTACATGTCATCTTTTTGTACAAATGTCATTTATGTGTACAATAAAGTATAAATAAATAAAAATAGCTTTATAGATATGTGTATTTGAATGAAATTTTATGCATTTAGTATGCTAACTAAAATTATTGCTTCAGCGATAAGGCCCGCCCATTGTACATTGAACTGTATACATGCTACCTACTTGTCCTACTGTACATCTGTTGGTGTACAATAAATAATTATCTAACTATATATTCAAAATCAATTAAGGTAGAAAAAAATTAAACGTAAGACTCATATATGTATATTTAGAAGAATTTGTATGGTTTCAGTCGAAGGTTCTGTGGCTTAGTGGTCAGAGAGTTTTTTTTTTTTTATATAGAACACGTCAATTAGACTTCGTCTTGCCTGATGGTAACCTGAAGGCAAAGTCTCAGAAAAGAGGGTCACCATTACTTACACACACCATGTGACAATGGTGACACTCAGCTTGACGGCCTCATCATATGCTTTTTCACGCCCCGCTTAAAGGACGCGAGACTGTAGGAAGAAGGAAACACGGGAGCTGGTAATGAATTCCAGGCCTTAATGGTGCGACAGAGGAATCCTGGATCGTTAATTTTTTTTTTATAGAAAATTGTGACACGTTGCAATGATTAAGGAAAAGCGGGTGTGTGTATAACCTAAATTGGTAAATAGTTTGTCGGTCTTACAATCAAGAGGTTTTGGGGTCGAAACCTGGCCATGACGTAAACCCACTTCTAACTTGAGTATTCCCTCAAAAACCTTCGTCCTCTGTTCTCTTAGAATGAAGGCCTGGGGGTGACAGGTGGAGCCGCCTGTCACCCTAACAGAAGTGACAAGATGGGGTCACCGTGGTTCTCATACCGGGGCCGTCTTGAAACTTGTGATAACCCTGGATTAGTTATAATGCGAGGAATATGTTACGGCGTGCGGGTTTAAGTCGGTTCGAGTCCGTTATAATGTTAGGAGGGTTTAACTTACTGTGGACTCAACAACTCCTGTATTAATTTCTCCCTCTGTTTGAAGCAGCCCAGGCTGCAGATGGCCTGGAGTACGTCAGGGTCGATTGCTTCCGCCGAAGGTAGCACCCTGGTCTGCACCACCTCCATCATAGGTAACTCCTGTTCTAACTCTCCTCGACCACCGGCAGTCACCCAGGGGTGTCTTGTGATTTCTGCCAACTGAACGAAAAAATAGATATTAGGTATTATTATTTTTAAGTTCCGGTTAATTTTAACATGCTTTAGTTAATTTTAGTCAGTTTTAGTCAGTTTAGTCAGTTTTAGTCAGTGTCAGTCAGTTGTAGCCAGCTTTAATCAAATTTGGTCAGTGTAAGTCATCCAGTAAACAGGGTGTATGGAACATTCGGACTCAAGTCAAGACAAGTCTCACTTGCAATCTGGTGCAACTGATGATTAGCAAACAAGGGTCTGGCAGACGCCTTCCCCTCAGAGTTATAAGCTCATACGGTAGTATTACTCCCGTAATAGCCGTAAAAGCCAAAACAATTTTTCATGGCACTCAATAGATGGCGCTATGATAAAAAATATTAAATATTTTATCATAACACCATCTAATGAACGTTATGGTGCAAAAATGATTACTTGAAATATTCAAAAAATTACCGTCATTCTTTTTTCAGGGTTAACTTCGATCATTCCCCTCAATAACTGCTGACAGTCTGGTGGGACAAAGTGTGGTACGTGGAATACACCTCGTTTCACCTGTAATATTAATAAAGAATTATTTACTTAAAGACGCAATAGTGATAAAATGTTAGTAAAAATCAATTCAAATATTATTTTTCGTTTAATACTTGACATAAGCAATGATACAGTATCAATGTTCTAAAATAACATTGAAATTAATGTTGTGAAATAATCTATAGTTGCCTATAATTTGAACTAGATGGCGCTAATAGCAAATTTAACATTTGGATTGTAAATTTTATTTAAAATCTTTGAAGAATTTTGTGATAATAAATATTAGTGTACCTTTTCAAGTAATTGACGTAAATTATCATCGTCGAAGGGTAAAGCACCGACCAGCAGCGCGTACAATATAACCCCACAAGACCAAACATCTGCACGGCGACCATCGTACTTCTCACCCTGTAAATAAAAACAATCGTGAACACCCAAACAACAAGTTTGTACATTGTTTTTGTATCATACGTCATTTTAACAATAAATAAAAAGTGGGTAATTTTATTTTATTTTATTTTATATAGAGGAAAAACGAAACGTAATAATGTGTCCTTGGCCTTGGCACCCTCAGTTCGTTAAAAAGGAATAATAATGATACCAGACTAGTGACATTAGTCCATGTAGTGGGTAAATTTGCGTCTATGAAGCCGTCAAGGTGAGGGCCATCATTGCAGTATTTTACTGGTGTCTGTAAGGGTGACCTTCTTCAAAGAATTTCTTTAGCTTACCATCAGGTTAGATGAAGTCAGATTAACGTGACAACTAAAAATTATATAAAAAAGTATTTTGTTTGTTGTATAGTAAGTAAATAGTTGAATTTAAACAATAACTAAAAACTCAATTTGTGTACTGACAATTTAAAATTAAAAAGTCATGAATTTGTTCACTTTTCACTCAAATATTTTGACGTGACAACGTCTTATAAATTGGTTTGCCGGGTGACACTTCAAGAAACTGCGTTACGCTCCGCTCACGTTATGCGTTCACAATGAGAGCGAGTGAGAGGCACGCGTCCCTTCCACTCGGGCATGGTTAGCCCGCCTAAGAGCGAGAGAGACAGACATAAAAAGT
The DNA here is from genome assembly GCA_963662185.1 of Eilema griseolum. Taxonomy (NCBI): domain Eukaryota; kingdom Metazoa; phylum Arthropoda; class Insecta; order Lepidoptera; family Erebidae; genus Eilema; species Eilema griseolum. The sequence goes on from OY759259.1 coordinate 9,695,365, forward strand.
CGTTGTCACGTAAAACTTTCGCCCGTATACCGACTTTACAGGCAACCAATTTTTTTTTGTATCTGGCTTTCTCGTAAGATTCTTTTTGTGAATTATTTTTCCTTTTTCATCCAGTTCGAAACCAGAATGTTTCTCCGGAAAAATTAAATAGTGGAAAACAGTAGTCTCTGCTTACCCCACTGGAAAAAAGGCGTGACAGTATGTATGTATGTATAATCTTTGAACACATTTCATTATTTTACGCGATGGAGATTCAGATGAAAAGCTTTAGTGGTTTCACTTTGTCAACAAAATGAATCAACAAGTTCCACAGACATTTATTTAGATAATGAGCAGAAATTAAACTAATTGTGGCAACATTGTTCCACTCTACGTCAGAAACATCAACCAACGGCTCACTATTAGCCGACCAAATACTAACGTTGTACGTGTCACACGTAACTTGCGATATAAATATACAAACGTCATTTACACAACAGAGAGAGCGAATGTCGCACTTCAATAATTGAAATGTTTGTAACATATTGATAATTCATAAACGACCGTTGCTTTGATTTCGACGATCCGTTGAAAATATAGTTTCTGATAGTGAATGTGATATTGAAATACGTGTAAAATGAAGTCTGCTAAATCGAAACAGAGACTAAACGAAATGCGAACGCCCGCTAGGAGTAAACAAAATCTAGTTGGCGAAAGAGATCCTGTTCATGTTTACTGTAGACTTCGTCCTCAGCAAAAAGAGTCTGATGCACCCTGTGTAAAGATAATTTCGCCCACCACAGTGCTGTTATCACCTCCTATAACAGCTATAAGCTACAGAAACGAGAATGCAAAGACGATGAAATATACTTTTAAAGAAGTTTTCCCGCCCGAAACATCTCAACAAGATGTCTTCGACAAAGTCGCTTTACCAATCGTAGAAGGCCTAATCAAAGGTAAAAATGGATTATTATTTACTTATGGTGTTACCGGCAGCGGTAAAACCTTCACAATGACAGGTGAGCCTCAAAATTGTGGCATATTACCGCGGGCTTTGAACATTATTTTCAAATCTATCAATGATTTTCAAGCTCACAAATATATATTCAAACCTGATAAAATGAATATGTTCGACGTTCAAACTGAGGCGGAGGCCATGTTGGAACGACAACAGGAACTCCATAAATTTAAAAGTGGTAAGAAAAACAATTCTAATCCTGACTTAGCTATGTCATCATCAGATGTCACTAAAATCCAAGGAATAAATGAAGACAATCAGTACGCTGTCTTTGTGACGTATGTAGAGATTTATAACAACAGTGTATTTGATTTACTTGAAGACGGACCACCAATGAGCCGTAATCTACCCGTTAAAATAATCCGTGAAGACGCAGCACATAACATGTATGTTCATGGAGTTACCGAAGTTGAAATAAAGTCTGCCGAAGAAGCATTTGAAGCATTTTATCTTGGCTTGAAACGTAAACGCATGGCTCATACTAATTTGAATGCGGAATCCAGTAGAAGCCATTCAGTGTTCACCATAAGATTGGTGCAGGCACCGGTCGATGAAATGGGAGAAGCTGTTATTCAGAATAAAAAGTTTCTGAACATCAGCCAACTAAGTTTAGTAGATTTAGCTGGTAGTGAACGTACTAATAGGACCAAGAACACAGGCCAACGACTCCGAGAAGCTGGCAATATCAACAAATCTTTAATGACACTCCGAACTTGTTTAGAAGCATTACGTGAGAACCAGATTTCTGGTACAAACAACATGGTACCGTACAGAGAGTCAAAAATTACTCATCTGTTTAAAAACTTCTTTGAAGGTGAAGGCCAGGTCCGAATGATCGTGTGCGCTAACCCAAGAGCTGAAGACTATGATGAAACCCTCCAAGTTATGAGGTTTGCAGAGATGGCTGCAGAAGTAGAAGTTGCTAAACCACAAGTCATTGATGTAGCAGCCACTATAGGACTTACAACCGGGCGTCGTAAGGCTAACAGACTGTTCACTACAGCCCGGGATAATTTAGTGAGACCAGAAGCTAAGGAATTAGAAATGGACTTAGGTTTAGTTTATAGTCTAGGACCTGACTTCCCGAGTCTAGAGCTCAATAGTTCTCAAGCTGGTCATATTATTAAAGAGCTGATGGCACATCTGGAAATGAGAATGAGTCGACGGGAAACACTGAAAAGATGCAAAGCCATCAAGGATGAAAGACTGCGTTCTGCTTTGTTAGACTTAGAAAAAGACTCGATGGAAGTTAAGAGTGAGAATCGTTCTTTGAAAGGCCAATTAGCTGCAGCAGAACGGAGAGTGAGAGCTTTAGAAGAACGATTGACAGCCACAGAGAACGCTTCACTAACGCACCAACGGAAACTGTCCGAAATGACTGAATACACATCTACTTTAAAAAGAGAGCTACAGGAAAAGGAAATGCTATTGAGTCAGCACAAATTTGACAAGGAAAAGCAGAAGAAGATTTTAGAAAAGAAGTACAATCATAAAATAGCAGCAGAACATGAGAAAGCAAAAGAAATTAACTGCGAGAAAGAGAGACTTAGGAATGCTATCGAAGAAAAAGAGAATCGTCTTAAGATTATAGCTGATGTTTTAAACGCTGAGAGAGGTGATACCATCGAAATGTATCAGAAGACAAACGAAACTGGTGCTCAGACTAGCGGTGGAAGAGAATTCACACCCGGATCCACTCCTAGAGCTTTACCTGCTCATCTGTTGACTCCGTTCAGTTCAGCCCCTCAGACAAGAGATACAAAAGAAACTCGTGACACTCCAGCATCTTCTAGACGTGGAGTAGCCATTGCTAATCCTAGACACCGTCGTTCTCTATCAGCTGATGGTCGAGGGTGGATAGAACACGCACCAAATAAAATTGTTCCAATGGGAACGGTAATGAAGCCGAACATAGCCAACAGTAAAGTGGTCAACAAACTGACCAGTGTCAAAGACTTCTCAAATTCTAAAGCATCTAAATACTGTCTGATCTCCCAAGAACAGGATACTGATGGGGAGTTAGAAACAAAATTGTACAAAGGGGATGTGGTCCCGACTTGTGGTGGAGGTGCCCAAGTGATATTCAATGATGTGGAGATGCTTAAACAGTTTTCACCGAACAGGGAATCGTCTCATTCCCACTCTCATCGTCAGTCTGGGAACACTTGTGCGAGGCACTCGGGGAAGCGTAGGGATACTGGATGTTCACCTCCGCAGACTCCGTCAAATACAAGTAAGAAGCAAAGGGTGGATGATGATTGAGTGGAGTGGCTGTGAATATTGTTAAGTTTGTTCATTACTTATGGTGTTAACAGACGACCAGATTTGGTACGGACCAAACTACTGAACCATGTAAAGTGGTCTTGTGCGCTTAGCGTAACAGACTGGACTGCTCTCGACGTGATTGAATCTGTTTCAGAGCGTACTAAGTTCGGTCTGTACCAAATCCGGTCGTCTGTTAGGGCATTTAGATTACGTAGATTAACATAATATGGACCTGTGCATTGAAGTAATAAAATTTAATGTTTTTACATTTACTATGTATAAATAAACTAGCTGTTCCTCGCGTCTCCCCCTCGTGATTGCCGAATATCGCGACCAAACAGACAAATTCTCCTTTTCTCCCCTCTTTTATATCTCTTTACTAAGCCAGAGAGTAAGGAGATTGATGCAATGTGGGTGTTTATTCACCTCTGCCTATCTCGAGGGATAACAGGCGTGACTATATTCCAATCAGGTGACATTTTGCTTGTTTAGATAAACTGGTCTATAAGTAATTAATCTATGTAATATTAGGTCTTAACCTATGAAAGTGCCGAAATTTTCTTACAGATTCATGAGTTTTATTTCTGTAATTTAATAACTTTTTCCATTATTTATATTTTGTTTGAAAGTTGATTTCAAGATTTTACAATTCTGTATTAAATGTTGTTTTTATTGGCCGCTTGATAAATTAAATTTGATCTTCAAAAACAGAACTTGCTTAATGCTTTTTGGTGATAAATTTCGTATTACTTATTTACAGCTGTCACTTTTCAAAAATGTAATAAAAGTGTTTGTTAGCTTAATGTTCTCTCATTCATACACAAAAATAATCATAAAAATTGGATTAGTACCGAAAATTGGGTTTCCTCCAATGTCTTAAAAAAACGGCTATTTCATATGTTATATTGTTATACAGTACCTATTATTAATAGCAGTAATAATCATCTTCATAGTCTTAAAGATATACCATCTAACTTTTTACCATGGGCATACCCAGGTTTTCATTTTGGGGGGATTGCAGAATATATAATACTAGCAGTTGCCGCGGCTCTGTCTGCGTTATAGGTTATTGTGACCAAACATAGCCAATTTTTTTTTTCCAAAGATTTAATTTATCAGTGTTCGAAATTTCATTAGGTTATCTTTAAAAATGACGAAATTTCATACAAACTTTCATCCCCTATTTGAACTTATATAACCCTTTTCTAGCGATTAAATGTGTACGAGTCCATCCCCAAACTCCTGGTCTCTATTGGGATCAAATAGTCCCTAGGCAGCAAAAATAATGTTGATTTATTAAAATTAAAATTTTTCAATCTTGTATGAGTCTTGCAATGACCTTATATTATAATGTGAAGTTATTGGGCATGTATAAGCAGTCAATATTATATTGGGATCCAAGATCGTAATCCAGTTTAGGGACTAATCACGTTGTTGATATGTGTATGTATGTGTATACAAATGCAGTTTGGTCCTCACACTCACGATTTTGGATCGCAGTAATATATTGACTAGCCGCGATCCTGTATGTACTTATACTGGTGATATTGATGTACAAACGCAATAATTTCATGCCTAAATTTTTGGATCACGATATTGGATCGCGATATTTATTTACTGTTTTTTACCCTCTTAGCAATAAGAGGGTAATATATTTTTAATTTAAGTGTTTTTTTAAATCAAATTTTGTATGAAAGTGTATCTGTTACTTTGTAACTATCTGTAGTTAAACCTAGAACAGCTTCGATTCCCTGTTCAGGCAAAACATTACTGTTGGATATTTATGTTAAGAATTTTGAGTTGATTTTTGTCTGTGATTTCATGTAAATTGCTCATTGTATTACCATTTTTGATTATTTATTATATACAGCAACAAAAGTCGCTGAATACAAGGAAGTCCGAATTCTTTTAAAGAGCAGTAGCCGGCGGCAGTCGGAATTTGTTAGTAGAAATAGCTGTGAGAAGGTTCGAGCAGCAACGCTACCCCTCCTTTGTTTTGAAATGAATATTAATATTTATCCCGTAGGTACATAAGATTCAAAATGGTGGCTTCAGTCTCGTCTCCTTAGGGGAGATATCAGAACTTACTTAATTTTTTTTTTTAAATTATAAATAAATATTCTACATATCGCTAACTAGACCCATGGCAAGCATTAACTAGCTTGTGTTATGGAATCTAGAATGCGGATAAACATACTTAGATACTTGAAGATATTTGAATACTGTAATTTTGTATGTTTACATACATACATACATACATATAATCACGCCTTTACCCCCGGAGGGTTAGGCAGAGGTGAATTATCACCCACATTTCACCAATATTTGTATTCGGTCCCACGTAATAGGGGGTGAGGCTATTGCCGTATTTCGGGTACTATTATTGACTCGAGCTATGCAACTGAGACTGAGTCTGGGCTGTATATATCTGTCCGATGTTAAACAGCCCTATCCCTTAGTCGCCTTGTACGACACCGCATGGGAAGAGATGGAATGGTCCAAATTCTACTCTACCGGGAACCACGCGGCGAATATTTTGTTCTGTCATATATATACATACTGGCTTGACTTTTGCATAATACTTGACATAAAAAATTCTGTTGCGGTATTAACGTAACACTTGAAATTTACCAGGGAATAGATACAAGTAATTCCTGATGTCTCCCCTAGGGGGGCCATCAGAAGAGACACGAGACCGATGCCAAAGTGGTCCATAATATTTTGCGTCAAAAGCCGCTGCCGGCCACTGCTCTTTAAGAGGCACGCCTAATGTAATTATTTAATAATAAATAATATAGATCTGACATTTCTAGTTTTAGTTCAACGCAGATAAGTAATAATAATATTTTAGGATATTCTACGCAACGCTGTCTAGACCCCAAGGAAGTAAAGTTTAACTGGATTGAGTTACATTAAATATTGATAAATTGAAAAATTATAATTACTTTGAAATTACATTATAAATAATTACCGGCTATTATTAATAATTACCAAGTGTTTTGGTAAATGTCAACATTACATTGAACAAGCATACAAACACATATAATCACGCCTTTATCCCTGGAGGGTTAAGCAGAGGTGAATTAACAACCACATTTCACCAATAATTGTATTCGGTCCCACGTAATAGTGGGTGAGCCTATTGTTGACTCGAGCCATGCATCTAAGTGCTGTGTCTGGGCTGTATATATCTGTGTGATGTTAAACTGCCCTATCTCTTAGTCGCCTTGTACGACACCGCATGGAAAGAGAAGGTGTGGCCCTAATTCTACTCTGCAGGAATTAAGAAATTCATCACATTTACTGGTGATTATTAATAATTCATTTCTATCGCTTATTGGTAAAAGATATAACCTTATTACCAGTAAATGTAATGACACAAGTAACCTACTTATCCCGAGGGGTAATGGTGGAGCGAGACATAGATTTAATATAGGACACGTCAATTAGACGTTAAACAGACAGCCTCAGATGAATGGCTTGAGTCAACAATAGTGCCCGGAAAACGGCAATAGACCTCCTATTACGTGAAACCGAAATTAATTATTGGTGAAATGTGGGTTTTAATTCACTTCTGCCAACCCTCTTGGGATAACGGCGTGATTATATTTATGTATGTAGACAATTAGACTTCGCCTTTCTCTCGAAGAAGTCTCGGAAAAGAGGGTCACCATTGCATACATTTTGCTTCTAACTTATAATATACTAGCTGACCCACCCAGCTTCGCCCGTGGTATATTTTGAAGCTTCATATCCCTTTGAGACCGTATGTTTTAGTCTTCAAAATATGTATGAAATATTGCCGGATTTGTTAACATTTATTATCAATGCTCCGCTCCCTTAAGTAGTAGCGTGATGATATATAGCCTAAAACCTTCCTCGATAAATGGACTACCCAACACTGAAAGAATCATTCAAATCTGACCAGTAGTTCCAGAGATTAGCGCGTTCAAACAAACAAACAAACTGCAGCTTTATAATATTAGTATAGATACGGGTCGGAGCGCGAAAATGAGACCCAAATGGAAACTTGACCATTACGTGGGAGCAAGCGAAGCGAGCTTATGGGTACCGCGCGCCACAAAACAGATACATATAGGTTAGGTATGCCGAAAGATGTCCTAAATGGCGACTAACGGAAAACTACGCAGACGATATCACTGCGAGAGAAGGAAACCTCGGAAGTAAAACCCTGTGACAACCTGTCTGGCCAGATCGGAAACAGTAGGCCAAAGCCTCCCAATATTGGGAGAGGCCTAGTCCAGCAGTGGACTGCGATAGGCTAATTAATTGATAGTTAAGATGTTGGGTCAGCTTTGGATGTCTACAAATATTTGAGTGGAAGCATCCAGAGCTGTCCAGGGCCTTGATTCTGTTAAAGCAAAACCACTGTCATACTACGGTAACTGCAAAAAATGGCAAGAGTTTATATCTGTATAAACAGTACACATGGAAACAGTAGGCCAAAGCCTCCCAATATTGGGAGAGGCCTAGTCCAGCAGTGAACTGCGATAGGCTAATTAATTGATAGCTAAGATGTTGGGTCAGCTTTGGATGTCTACAAATATTTGAGTGGAAGCATCCAGAGCTGTCCAGGGCCTTGATTCTGTTAAAGCAAAACCACTGTCATACTACGGTAACTGCAAAAAATGGCAAGAGTTTATATCTGTATAAACAGTACACATGGAAACAGTAGGCCAAAGCCTCCCAATATTGGGAGAGGCCTAGTCCAGCAGTGAACTGCGATAGGCTAATTAATTGATAGCTAAGATGTTGGGTCAGCTTTGGATGTCTACAAATATTTGAGTGGAAGCATCCAGAGCTGTCCAGGGCCTTGATTCTGTTAAAGCAAAACCACTGTCATACTACGGTAACTGCAAAAAATGGCAAGAGTTTATATCTGTATAAACAGTACACATGGAAACAGTAGGCCAAAGCCTCCCAATATTGGGAGAGGCCTAGTCCAGCAGTGAACTGCGATAGGCTAATTAATTGATAGCTAAGATGTTGGGTCAGCTTTGGATGTCTACAAATATTTGAGTGGAAGCATCCAGAGCTGTCCAGGGCCTTGATTCTGCTAAAGCAAAACCACTGTCATACTACGGTAACTGCAAAAAATGGCAAGAGTTTATATCTGTATAAACAGTACACATGGAAACAGTAGGCCAAAGCCTCTCAATATTGGGAGAGGCCTATGTCCACCAGTGGACTGCGTTACATTTATTAGTCGTGAATTATTAATAAACCAGTAAATGTGATTAATTTCTCAATTTTACCACGAAGTTTGGTCTTAGATGTCACCCGCACACTGTGCAGAACATCCGATCAAGAACCAAGCGGTTCGGTGACTCTTTCCTCTGTCGCACCATTAAAGCCTGGAATTATATTACCAGCGCTCGTGTTTCCTTCTTCCTACAGTCCCGAGTCCTTTAAACGGGGCGTGAAAAAGCATATGATGAGGCCGTCAAGCTGAGTGTCACCATTGTCACATGGTATGTGTAAGTAATGGTGACCCTCTTTTCTGAGACTTTGCCTTCAGCTTACCATCAGGCAAGGCGAAGTCTAATTGACGTGTTCTAATTATAAAAAAAAATCAATTAATTATATTTAACGGAACATACACACGGCAAAAGGAGATAAGTATATTTTTGAAATAAAGTTGTTTGTAAGTTAAGTCTATAATAATTACCTATCTCCTTTGTACACATACGTCATTATATTTAATTTTGTTTACTTCTACCCACGTTCAATTCAAGACCCTTCAATTTAAGCCACTTGAAGCCATTGCGAGAATGTATCTGCGTTCATGTACTTAATTAAAATTATTTGGCTATGGGTATGGTTTGTAAACATTGTGTACATTATTATTCTAGTGTACATATTTACTTATATTGTGGAAATGTATTAAAATACTTTTCTTTATGTTTTGTTTTTTTTTGTATGATCTTTATCATTATCTTCGCGGTACTCCCGGTCGCACCTTAGACACCTGGTCCTCGAGGCTCGATTCTACTACAGCAAAACCATTGTCATAAGGTCACAACAGGCACTGCAAAAAATGACATTTTTTTAGACTTTATTGCAAAGCATTAAAGTCGAAAATTTCGTTAGTTTTTCCATTTACTATGCAAAAAGCCATTTGAATTCGGACTTTAACCGTATTGCTTTAAAGTCTACGATTGAATGAATTTTTAGCAGTATTTGTGGTATGACTGATTTTGCTTTAGCAGAATTAAGCCGCTGGTAGAACGGATTGGTTGTTTTAAATCTTGGAGAAATTCGCACACTATTCGCCATGTATTTACAATGACAGGCTTTTGCAATATCAATAATACTATTATTATTACGAATTTATCATTAAAGAAGTTTTTTTTCTGTAGCACACTGTCGCGTCTCTGATTGATGAATAAAATTATGACATGCGTCGCCGTCGTACCTAATTTTTTGGCGCCATTTTAGAGTAATTATTTCTAGAGTTTATAATATAATAAAATATCATTGGGTATTAAAGATTATTATTATAAAAATATAAATGAGTAGAATTTAGGCTACCCCATCTCTTCCCATGCGGTGTCGTACAAGGCGACTAAGGGATAGGGCTGTTTAACATCAGACAGATATATACAGCCTAGACTCAGCCTCAGATGCATGGCTCGAGGCAACAATAGTGCCCGGAAAACGGCAATAGGCTCACCACCTCCTATGACGGGACCGAATACAATGACGGTGAAATGTGGGTGTTAATTCACCCATGCTCCACCCTCCAGGGATAAAGACGTTATTATATATATATGTATGTATGTATAATAAAAAATTCGGGCCAAACGAACAAGAAACGCAGATTTCCATCACGGTTATTTCGGATTTCTTTCGGCAGGTACGCTCTTCTGAATATCACGGGTCTGTAGATCTTTGTAGGGCTATTTAGGTACATATATCTACTTAATTTTAGTACAGATCATTGGGTACATCCTTCTTGTCGCCCCAAACTCATAATACTTTCAACACTTCGTTAAACTAAGCAGGAAAGAAACAATTTATTTTTGGAGAGTTGATTATGAATTATGGTAACACTAGTTGTGCACAGAGGTTACACCCGCTTTACTCACAAACAATTTCTACTGCTGTATTTATATCTACCGTAAACCACAGTACCCTAGTGGTATGGGTAATGGACTGCTGAGACGAGGTCTCGGATTCAATCCCAGGTTTTACCATGGCACACACCAATGACTTTTCGATGCTTTTCGTAGTTATGTGTGTACCTATTTATCGCAGGTTTAAAAGTGGCCGGTTAATGGCAATAGTTCGCCACCTATTACATTGGGACCTAAACATAAACTGGCGAAATGTGGGTGCTAGCTGAGTTTATGTTATGTTATAGGTAATTTGTAAAATGTAATGTTTTTGTATATATTGTTTATGGTGTACAATAAAGAATATTTTATTGTATTGTAATGTAGGTTTAAACTCAAAAACTACTGGATCAATTTCGAAAATTCTTTCACTATTTATTATATATAAGTATATATTGTTGCACATTATCTCTGAGTAACATAGGCTACTTTTTATCCCGTGATCAGAATACTGATTCTCTTAATAAAAACATGTTCATAATGCAGTCTCGATCCGTCAAATTCCAATAATATGTCAAATAATATGTTATATACAACTTTGGTGGCAGACAAGCACACGGCCCACCTGATGGAAAGTGGTTACCGTGAACTATAAGCGTGTGCAACACCAGGGGAGTAACATCCGTCCTACCGACCCTGTGAGAACAGAGTTTCTGTGTTAGTATAGAAGAAACAATCAGGACAAGCCTTTGGTTTTCCCACTGACAGCACAAACACTTTGCAGTGAGCTCTGGATACCCTGCTCACCGATGGGAACACAACACGAGGTTATCATAGCCGGTGGAGGTACTTTCCCAGTCGAACTGCTCAATTGGGACGGGAATACCTCCGTGTCATACCTCCTGAATCTTTAATTTATTTATTTAAGCTTTATGCACATTTTTTTATACCACTTAGGTGGCAGACAAGCGCACGGCCCACCTGATGAAAAGTGGCCGTGGCCTATGGACGTGTGTATCACAAGAGGAGCCACATTCGCGCTGCCGACCCTGTAAGCACAGAGTTTCTGTGCCGTCAGCGTAGAGGACAAAGCAGGACAAGCCTTTAGTCATCCCACTGACAGCACAAATTCTCCAGTGAGCTCTGGCTACCCTACTCACCACTGGGAACACAACACGAAGTTATTATAACAGTGGTATTCTGTAGGGCGGAGGTACTTCCCCAGTCGGACTGCTCAATTGGGCGGAAATACCGCCGTGTCCTACCTCCTCCAAAATGTATGTAGAGAGGCAGACTTAATGCCACAGGCATTATCTACCAGTCAACTTTATAGGTGGTGCAGAGAATAACAAGCAACATTATGAAAGGTAACTGGATTATCACTACAGCTAAGTACACAATAGATACTTATTATGTTTATGTGACATCACCAGATCATGCGAAATTGTAATCTCACCTCGGATTAAGCTCTCGAGTTCATTCGATCATTCCTATTCGTATCTTACAGCATATGCGTGAAGAACTTCGAGCGAAACCATAGCTCAAAAACTCAAGTGTCAACTTGCTTGCGTTAATGTTGTAATTGAAGCAATTGAACCTATTAATAAGAGGGAATCCCTCTCATTGTTCTACTTCCGTACTTTTTAATTTCTCGTATCTAAATAGATATTAATCTTTTGGCCTTTGTCATGGAGTATTTAAAGAATAAGGAAACGTTTTGTTACAGTTGACACGAAAGTTTATGTTGAGTATTGACATGTTTAAAAATAATTTAAAGGACAAGCTAAATGATAAATCTTATATAATATTAAATTCTCGAGTCACAATGTTCGTTCCCGTACTCCTCCGAAACGGCCTGACCGATTCTCATGAAATTTTGTGAGCATATTGAGTCTGAGAATCGGCCAACATCTATTTTTCATCCCCTTAAATTATAAGGGTTGTCCACCCTTAACATTATATGGCAAAACAACGTTTACCGGGTCAGCTAGTCTTATATATAAAATTCTCGTGTCACAATGTTCGTTCCCGTACTCCTCCGAAACGGTTTGAAGGATTCTCATGAAATTTTGTGAGCATATTCAGTAGGTCTGAGAATCGGACATCATCTCTTTTTCATCCCCCTAAATGCTAAGGGTTGTCCACCCTGGGAACCGACATCCACGCGGGTGGAGCCGCGGGCAAATGCTAGTGTTACTATAGTATTGACGATTTTTTAAATGATAGGTAATCTAATTAAACACTGGCATGTTAATTTTTAAATTGTATCTATGCATGTGTTGATATTTAATGATAAATAATGAAATTAATAAATGTAAAATTTGTACGCCAGAACCAGCAGAATATGAGATCTGAACATTATGTACCTAAACACCATTTTGTACTATATTCAACGAATAAAGACTTAGACTGAATAGTGAAAGGTCCTTATATAAAATTCATTTAATTTTAAACTTCAAAGCAATGCAATTAAAGTTCAAAATTGAAAGCTTTTTGCAGAGTAAATGTCAAATTGTAATGATAATACTCTCATAAACTCACGCCAAAATCCCTGAAGGGGTAGGCAGAGGTGCTAGCACCCACATTTTGCCAGTTTATGTTTAGGTCCCAATGTAATAGGCGAGCCTATTGCCATTAACCGAGCATTTATAAGCCTGCGATAAATACACACAACTTCGAAAAGCATCGAAAAGTCATTGGTGTGTGCCATGGTAAAACCTGGGATCGAACCCGAGACCTCGTCTCAGCAGTCCATTACCCATAACACTAGGCTACCATGGTTTTCAAATTGTAATGAAATAGATATTGATAGATTTTAACCTTATAAAAATAAAGTCTACAGGTTAATGTAATTTTTAGCAGTGTCTGGTATGACATTGGTTTTGCTTTGCTAGGATTGATGGCCTGTTAGGTCAATGGGGCCCCACTGGCAGTAGTTTATAGCTAGGTACTCACTCGAATAACTTCTGGACAGGCGTAGTGCGGGCTCCCACAGGACGTCTCGAGCAACGACCCCGCGGGCTGTAGGGACGCCATGCCGAAGTCTGCTATTTTGATGTTGTTCCTCTCATCTAGGAGCAGATTCTCTGGTTTTAGGTCCCGATGACTGTAAAAAAAATATATTTATTTACTAGTCGCTGTTTTATTTATTTTTATTATTAATAGAAGGTATTTCCGCCCAATTGAGCAGTCCGACTGAGGAAGTACCTCCGCCCTACAGAATACCGCGGTTATAATAAGTTCGTGTTGTGTTCCCAGCGGTGAGTAGGGTAACCAGAGCTCACTGGAGAATTTGTGCTGTCAGTGGGATGACTTGTCCTGCTTTGTCCTCTACACTGACGGCATAGAAACTCTGTGCTTACAGGGTCAGCAGCGCGAGTGTGGCTCCTCTGGTGTTACACACGTCCATAGGCCACGGTAACCACTTTCCATAAGGTGGAACGTGCGCTTGTTTGCCACCTAAGTGGTATAAAAAAATTATGTTTTCGTAGCGATCGCAGTCCGCAGCAGCAGATACAGCGTAACGTGCTTTAGACTTAAATATGATAATTTTGTTTATTGTTTTAATTCATTGCAGCTTCTCAATGGTGTGGTTTATCTATATGGAAGTTCTTTTGTGTATGATCCTTCATCACACCGCGATAGTTTTTGAACTGTGGGAAGACCAAAAGCTTGTCCTGCTTTGTCTTTTACACTGACGGCGCAGAAACTCTGATTACAGGGTTGGCAGCGCGAGTGTGACTCACTTGGTGTTGCACACGTCCATAGGCCACGGTAACCACTTTCCATCAGGTGAACTGTCTGCTTGTCTGACAACCAGGTGGTATAGAATAATTAAAAATTTCTCGTGGTCAAAATAGTTTGACTACTAATTTTGACCACGAGGAAGGACCGAAATTTAACTAGCATGTATCTGTTGCATGCGTTTGCTGCTGCGGTTTGCGGTCGACTAAGAAATCGTAACGTTAAGATAGTACCTACAAGAAAGAAAGAAAGAATATGCGTTTATTAAACACACACACACACACGCATAAGTGATTTCTCCTCACCACCATTCGTATGATGAAGGAGAAAGACAATCAGGGTCTTAATTAATGTTAGATAGCAACCCCCCTTGTAATTATGGCAATACTTACCATATAGAGTGACTATGGCAGAAGTCTAATGCGGAGATGATCTGTCGGAAGAATCTCCTCGCCTCCTTGGGGGTCAGCCGGCCCTTCTTAACCAGATAGTCGAAGAGCTCACCACCACTTACATGTTCTAATACTAAATATCTGAAAGAGGACAAAAAATCGTCTGTAGAATTATAGCTTAGTTAATGCTATGGGTTCTATAAAAAAACTACGTTTAAAAAAAAACACAAATTCAAAAACAAAATACTATAAAATAACACAATAGAGATAAGAGCCGCGTGGTTCCCGGCAGAGTAGAATTCGGGCCACTCCATCTCTTCCCATGCAGTGTTGTACAAGGCGACTAAGGGATAGGGCTGTTTAACATGAGACAGATTTATAAAGCCCAGACTTAGCCTCAGATGCATGGCTTGAGTCAACAATAGTGCCCGGAAGACGGCAATGGACTCACCTCCGATTACGTGGGACCGAATTCAACGATTGGTGAAATTTGGGGTGTTTATTCACATCTGTCTAACCCTCCAGGAATAAAGCCGTGATTATACTGGGTGGCGCAAAAGTACTGGCACTAAAGAAAATACCTTTATTTTTTTTATATGACATTTTCTCTCATTCTGTTGTTGAAAATTGTGTAGTGAACAAATGTAAAATACACTGAAAATAAACATGGACCGTTTTACTCCCCAAGAACGTGGAATAATTGTGTCAATGTTCTTACGGAATAATTCATCAGTGATAAGAACACAACGTGAATTTCGTCGACGATTTCCCCACCGTCCGGCACCGATTGGTCGCACAATTCGACGCTTTGCCACACGCCTTGAAGCAACTGGCTCAACATTGGATAGACCTAAGTCTGGGAGACCAAGAACAGGCCGTTCAGCTGAAAATATCGATGCTGTGCGCGAAGATGTGGAAGAGTGTCCAGAAACATCAACGAGGCGACGTGCCACGCAATTGGGCATTTCCAGACGGACCCTGCAGCGTATTTTGGTGAAAGACTTAAAGATGTTCCCGTATAAAACTCAAATGACTCATCAGCTGCTGCCTGCTGACCACCGAGCTCGTCTAGATTACTGCCAGCGCGTCATAAACCTCAACCTTGAAGAGGATGATTTTCCTTCAAAATTGGTTATGAGTGACGAAGCGCATTTCCATCTCTCAGGGCATGTCAATAAGCAGAATACTCGGTTCTGGGGCACTGATAATCCGCGCATTATTCAAGAAACACCTCTACAACCACTAAAAGTTACTGTATGGTGTGGCATCTGTGTTGACAGAGTGATCGGACCCTATTTTTTCGAAGACAAGTGTGATTTGACGTTTATGACAGATGTCAACGTATGTCATAAACGTCAAATCTCATACATTGATACATATAAAGGAGGTAGGACACGACGCGACGGTATTCCCGTCTCAATTGAGCAGTCCGACTGGGGAAGTAACTCCACGGCTCCACTAACCACGGCTATAATAACCTCGTACTGTGTTCCCGCCGTTGAATAGGGTAGCCAGAGGTCACTGGAGTGGTTTTGTGCTGTCAGTGTGCTTGGGAACGAGTCTATTGCCGTCAAGCAGGCAACTATATCTTGTTAGTAGATACTTACAAATATTTCTTATTCTCGTAAACGTCGGACAGTCCCAAGACGTGCGGATGTTCTATCAATTTCATAATTGCTATTTCTCTCTCGACCTGTGAAAATACAAAAGCATCAGCATTAGTCTTAAGTCTCGAGAGGGCCAGGCCCTCTGTTCTACTAAAACAAAGCCACTGTTTTTTTTATTATCTAAGACACGCCAACTTGTCTTCACCTCGCCTAATGGTAAGCTAAAGGCAAAGTCTTAGGAAAGAGGGTCACCATTACAGACACTAAGCAATGTTACAATGGTGGCACTCAGCTTGGCGGCCTCATCAGATGCTTTTTCACGCCCCGCTTAAAGGACCCGGGACTGTAGGAAGAAGGAAACACGTGTGCTGGTAATGAATTCCAGGTCTTGGTGGTGCGGCAAAGAAAAGAGTCACCGAACCGCTTGGTTCTTGCTCGTATATTCTGCAGTGTGAGGGTCATACAACAGACACTGCAAAAAATTTCATTACATTTTTGACTTTATGACTAACGCGTAAAGTCCAAAATCAAATGAAAATACTATCATTACCCTTTATTTTTTTACGTGCGGTAAATCCCCACGTATAACCCCACCACTGGAGCCGGTGGGAGAGGATATGTCGGACTTCGAGCCGACCAAAACGCACGATGCTTGCGGGTCGTTTTTGGTTGCCGAAGGTGAGGTTAACAAGCATATCCCTCGCACCCCGGCCGACCCAGGGCCATCTTTCTCGATCTGGCCCTCTTCTCGGGTGTGGCGACCACAGACTCCCCAGCTCGTCCCATCATTACAGTTTTAATTGTGAACTTTAACAGCATTGGTTTAAAGTCTAAAATTAATTGTTTTTTTTAGCAGTGTCAGTGGTGGTGGTACCGCGGTAGCCTGGTAGTATATTGGTAATGGACTGTTGAGACAAGATCTCGGGGTTCGATCCCAGGTTTTACCATGGCACACACCAATGACTTTTCGATGCTTTTCGAAGTTATGTGTGTATTTATCGCAGGTTTATAAGTGCCCGGTTAGTGGCAATAGGCTCGCCACCTATTACATTGGGACCTAAACATAAGCTGGCGAAATGTGGGTGCTAGCACCTCTGCCTAACCCTTCGGGGATAGAGGCGTGAGTTTATGTATGTGTTATGTCCGTGGTTTTGCTGTACTAGAATCGAAGACCAGATCGAGAGGGATGGCGCTGGGTTAGCAGAGGAGCGAGGAACCAATCATCAACGGCGCACAGACGGCGTGCGTTTTAGTCGGTTCGAGTCCGACATAACCTCTCCCATCATCACTGGCGGCAGGGGTATACGTGGGGAATTTGCGCACATAAAAAAAACCATTAGTCTAAATTAAAGTCTTTAGTGTGGTATTAAAAGCCCCGTAGGGTTTATAGGACAGCCTCTTTTTTTTTTACGTGCGCAAAATCCCCACGGATACCTCCCCACCGGAGCCGGTGGAGGAGGTTATGTCGGACTCGAACCGACTAAAACGCACGCCGCCTGTGGGTCGTTTTGGTTGCCGAAGGTGAGGTTGACAGGCACCCTGGCCGACCCAGGGCCATCTCTCACGATCTGGCCCTCTTCTCGGGTGTGGGGACTACAGAGTCCCCAACTCGTCCCCGGAAACAGGGAGGCGCACCAGATGCGCCACCGCCGCGGCCTGCTTCTGCTAGGGTGACACCCCCTATAGGACAGCCTCTGTGATGTGGATGGATAGTGCATTCGACTGCTACGCAGAGAGTGCGAGTTTTATTCCCGCTCAGTGTAAATCTTTTTCTATTTGCGTTGATCTGCTTCTTTCCGTGTCTTGGAGAGCACACGTTAAGCTGTCAGTGGTCCCGGTTGCCATACAATGGCCGTCGTTACGGGTAGTTGGAGCTCTCAAGAGTCTGACTAGTCTAACTATTGTGGTTGTGGAGGTCAGGTGGCAGTCGCTTCATAGAAAACCGACCAACAAGTATTCAGTATGTACAAATACGTTGGTAGCTTAATTTTCGGGAATCGGCCTTACGATTGAGAGGTGCCGGGTTCGATACAGATTCATTACACTACTGATGTGAACCCACTCCTAGCACAAGCAATTTATTTTAGCTGGAGGGGTTAGAGGGTATATTAGTAATTTCGGATACTAATATTCTTTAATTTGTTTTTTACACAGTGCCGCGTGGTTTCCGGCAGAGTAGAATTAGGGCCCATCTCTTCCCATGCGGTGTCATTCAAGGCGACTAAGGGATGGGGCTATTTAACATCAGACAGATATTACAGCCGAGACTCAATATAGGTATTTAAACTATCTCCTCCGTGATCATGGTGCTTGCAACAGCGCCGAAATATCGGAAACTCAAAATAATGAAACATGGTAAATATCCCGTTTATTCTGATACTGAGCCGAGACTCAGCCTCAGAAGCATGGCTCGAGGCAACAATAGTACTCGAAACACAGCAATAGGCTCACTACCTATTACGTGGGACCGAATACAATGATGGTGAAATATGGGTGTTGTTAATTCACCTCTGCCTAACTCTCCGAGGATAAAGGCGTGATTAAATTTATGGATGTAATAACAACAAACAACTAGCCCATCGCAGTTCACTGCTGGACTAGGCCTCTCCCAATGTTGGGAGGCTTTGGCCTACTGTTTCCACGCTGGCCAGACGGGTTGGTACAGGGGTTTATTTCAAGTTTTCCTTCTCTCGCAGTAATATCGTCTGCATATTATTCCGTTTGTCGCCTCTTACGACACCATTTGTATTCTTTTTCCGTCACCACAAGGACAATAAATAATGATAAAATCAGGATGTATGTAATAAATAATGATAAAATCAGGATGTATGTAATAAATAATGATAAAATCATGTAAAATTTCTTTTATAAACCCATTGATATTGTTTAGCAAGTAAGTGGCAATTTCGGCGCGCAATTTATGTTATTAATAATCTGTAACAAGGCCATAGACCAGTGTATTACTTTACTCTATGCCATAGACTAAAGACCTTACAATGAGATTCAAGGTCGTTCAATAAGTTATGGCAACGGCTGCTGGCGAAACAAAGAATAGATATTTTAGTCTAGGGTTTTTTACACAGTTCTATCAATACCTGAACTAGATAGATAGATAGATAATTCTTCATTGTACACCAACAGATTTACAGTAGGACAAGTAGGTAGCATGTATACAGTTCAATGTACAATGGGCAGAACTAAACAGAGCTTAACATCTGGGTTCTGGCATGCAGATAGATAGAAAAAAATAGCTGGTCAAGAATTGCGAATCGGACTCGTGGATCGAGGGCTCCGTACAAAATTTAAATCAGGGGCGTATTTATATTACATAACATAATAACATAAAATAACATAACATAAACTCACGCCTATATCCCCGAAGGGGTAGGCAGAGGTGCTAGCACCCACATTTTGCCAGTTTATGTTTAGGTCCGAATGTAGTAGGTGGCGAACCTATTGCCATTAACCGGGGACTTATAAACCTGCGATAAATACACACATAACTTCGAAAAGCATCGAAAAGTTATTGTTGCGTGCCATGGTACAAATTAGGATCGAACCCGAGACCTCGTCTCAGCAGTCCATTACCCATACCACTCGGCTAAGATAGGAGTAATGTCTAAAATTTAATGGCACTTTGAAGAGTGAATGGAAAAATGCGCCATGGTAAAACCTGGGATCAAACCCGCATACATACGCCGCAATATATTTTGCTAGCGGTGACTTACCCCTCGTTTTCACTAAGAAACAAGTTATAATCTTGTTTGATTCAAAACTTGTTGAAGACTTGTAGAAAATTTTTTTGGAGGAGGTAGGACAAGGCGGTATATCCTTCCAATTGAGCAATCCGACTTAGGAAGTACCTCCGCCCTACAGAATACCACGGCCACAATAACCTCGTGTTGTGTTCCCGGCGGTGAGTAGGGTAGCCAGAGCTCACTGGAGAGTTATTGTACTGTCAGTTGGAAGACCATTGGCTTGTCCTGCTTTGTCTTTTACACTGACGGCACAGATACTCTTGTGCTTACAGTGTTGGCAGCGCGAGTATGACTCCCTCGGCACTCGTTCTGGGCAGTATCTGCGTCGGATGGAGAAAGAGCCAACGTTCGAGTGCCATCACTACAGTGCGAGCGAGGACTCGGGGCTGCGCACGCTCACCGAGTGTCCAGCGTGGGAGACGTCGAGATGGGAGCTGGTGGCGGCCCTGGGAGTGGGAATTCTCGCGCTCGCCGCCTTGCTCGCGGCGCTGGTTCGCTGTGCGAATGCGTAGACGGTCGGCGCCTCCTTCTGCGAGCAAGTAATGCTCGTGAAGGAAGACGTGGGGCGAGAGCGGCAGCGAGAAGGAACGATGAAGGATCGCTAGCCAAGCTGCCCGGGTACGAAGGCAACTCGGACGTCAGACGTTGATGAACGACCTCCGCCCCCCATGAGCGCAGGCCTGGGCGTGGGGATTTTGCGCACGTAAAAAAACCCTTCTTCTTCTAATTAGTTTCGCCCTCCCCTTTCCTATACAAGACAACACGTGCAGGGTTTAGATGTCCCCGTATACGGTACAGAATATCCGACCAAGAACCAAGGCGGTTTGGAGACTCTATTCTTTACCGCACCATAATGTCTTGGAAGTCTTCACCAGGGCCTCGATCCTGCTAAAGTAAAAGCACTGTCATACCATCAAAAAAACCATTTAATTTTAGACCATGTGTTTTAAGTCCACAATTAAAATGCTTTTCGCATAGAATGAAAAAGTATAATGAAACTCTTTTTATTTGATTTTAGACTTTAACGATACAGAAATAAAGACAAAAATTTAATGTCATTATTTGCAGTGTCTGTCGTATGATGGTAGCCGCAAGATTTTTTTTATTTTTTTATACCACTTAGGTGGCAGACAAGCACACCGTAGGAGGTAGGACACGGCGGTATATCCGCCCAATTGAGCAGTCCGACTGGGGAAGTACCTCCGCCCTACAGAATACCGCGGTTATAATAACTTCGTGTTGTGTTCCCGGCGGTGAGTAGGGTAGCCAGAGCTCACTGGAGAGTTTTTGTGCTGTCAGTGGGATGACCAAAGGCTTGTCCTACTTTGTCCTCTACGCTGACGGCACAGAAACTCTTCGTGCTTACATGGTTGGCAGCGCGAGTGTGAATCCACTGGTGTTACACACGTTCATAGGTCATGGTAATCACTTTCCATCAGGTGGGCCGTGTGCTTGCCTGCCACCTAAGTTGTATAAAAAAAAAAACACCGCCCACCTGATGGAAAGTGGTTACCGTGGCCTATGATGGTTCCCGGCAGAGTAGAATTTGGACCACCCCATTACTTCCCATGCGGTTTCGTACAATGCGACTAAGGGATAGGGCTGTTTAACATCAGACAGATAAATACAGCCCAGACTCCGTCTCAGATGCATGACTTGAGTCAACAATAGTGCCTGGAAGACGGCAATAGGCTCACCCCCTATTACGTGGGACCCAATTCAATGATTGGTGAACTGTCGGTGTTAATTCACCTCTGCCTAACCCTACAGGGATAAAGGCGTGATTATATGTATATATGTGGTATGATAATGGTTTTGCTTTAGTAGAATTAAAGGCCAGCTCACGTGTTTCATTCTTCCAACAGTCCCGTGTCCTTTAAGCGGAGCGAAAGGGACTCCCTTGGCCACACTTAGCCTTCTTTTGGGCCATTGTACGTGCAGAGTACTGGCTAGAGTAGCCAGCCTAGCTCCGCCCAGAAGCGCAGAAACTTACTGAGGGCTTCACGGGCTTCGCGGAGCGACCTCACTGTACCGAGGATTTGTGATCGTTGATAGGCTACTGCCTCGCATTCCAGTATTACGTGGGCGGCCGTTTCCTCGGCAGCAAAACATCCCCTGCAAAGGGGACTGTTCCGTAACACCGATAACGTATAGGTGCTTGTGGAGGGGGCAGTGGCCCGTTATTGTCCCCATTATTGTTCTTAGACTTGTTCTGTCTAATTTTAGGAGACGTTTCGTGAGTCCTTTGTTTACCGATGGCATAACCACTTTTGACTGCCTGCACTCGGTGCTTTGTGTCCATCTTTGGTTATGTAGTTCCGCGGATCTCTCGCGTGTACAAGTGCGGAATTGCGAGAAAGGGATCGGTAGTAATGGTAGTGGACCAACAACGCTCATACCACAGCCTCTCTTCGCGAGCTCGTCCACGGCATCATTGCCGTAAGACCCGCTATGCCCCTTTATCCACTGCAGCGTTACTACATTAAAGGTCTGGGAGAAGACGGTCTCGAACCCCGACTGAGAGGGTTCCTCAGCGCATGCTTGGAGCGGGGCCAGTTTCCGAAGATGTGGAAGACGGGGAAACTGGTCCTCATCCGAAAGGAGGGTCGCCCGGCAGACGAACCGTCCGGCTACCGGCCCATTGTGTTGCTCGACGAGGTGGGCAAGCTCTTTGAAAGAGTTATTGCGAAGCGCCTCGTCGAGCACCTCTCTGGTAGGGGGCCGGACCTGGCGGATGCCCAATATGACTTCCGCCGGTGGCGGTCCACCGTGGATGCCATCATGCGCGTGAGGACTTTGGCGGAGGAGGCAGTTGCCCGGGGTGAGGTGACGTTGGCGGTGTCCTTGGACATCTCCAACGCGTTCAACACCTTGCCCTGGAGTTGCATCAGGGAGGCACTCGTGTACCACGGTGTGCCTCTCTACCTCCGCCGCATAGTCGGGGCGTACCTGACGGAGAGAGCCGTCATCTACCCAAGTGCGACCGGCGTCGGTCGGCGTGAGATGTCGTGCGGTGTTCCACAGGGATCGGTTCTCGGGCCGCTACTGTGGAACATTGGATACGACTGGATGCTTCGCGGTGAGCTTGCGGACGGCGCCGCCGTCACGTGCTATGCGGACGACACGCTAGTGACGGCGAGCGGGGCTACATACCGCGAAGCGATCCTGAGGGCTACGACCGCGGTTGCTCAAGTCGTGGAACGGATCCGGCGGCTGGGCCTTGAGGTGGCTTTGCATAAATCCGAGGCCATGTTCTTTCATGGACCTCGGCGCACGCCACCACCTGGTTCCAGTCTCACAGTGGGAGGCACTCTCATCGGCATCAAGCCCCAGATGAAATATCTGGGGCTCGTGCTCGACGGCCGGTGGGACTTCGGGAAGCACTTCCGAAGTCTGGGCCCCAAATTGGCGGGCACAGCCAACGCTCTGGCGCGGCTACTGCCCAACCTGAGGGGCCCGGAGGACTCCTGCAGGAGACTCTACGCGGGTGTCGTGCGGTCCATGGCCCTGTACGGGTGTCCCGTGTGGGCGGACACACTGAGTGATCGGCACATGCTTCTGCTGCAGCGTCCGCAGCGGAAGTTGGCGTGCCGCATCATAAGGGGGTACCGCACGATATCATTCAACGCGGCGAGTCTCCTCGCCGGATCGCCACCATGGATCCTGGAAGCGAGATGCCTTTCGGCGCTATACCGGTTCCGAAGGGCGGCGCGGGAGCGGGGACACGATCCCGAGCCCGAAGAAATTCGGGCCGTGAGATCCCGGCTCCACAGGGAAATGGTGGCGGAATGGGAGATGCGACTTGGGCAACCAGGCGCAGGGCACGCCGTAGTAACGGCGGTAAGACCCATCATGGGGGAGTGGCTAGAGAGGCCACACGGCACAAAGTATCTGCGTCGGATGCAGAAAGAGCCAACGTCCGAGTGCCATCACTGCGACGCGAGCGAGGACTCAGGTCCGCACACGCTCACCGAGTGTCCGGCGTGGGAGACGCCGAGGCGGGAGCTTGTGACGGCCCTGGGAGTGAGGGTTCTCACGCTCTCCACCTTGCTCGCGGCGATGGTTCGCTGCGCGGATGCGTGGGCGGCCGGCGCCTCCTTCTGCGAGCAAGTAATGCTCGTGAAGGAGGAAGCGGGGCGGGAGCGGCAGCGGGAGCGACGAAGGATCGCAAGACAAGCTGCCCGCGTACGAAGGCAACTCGGGCGTCGGAGGTCGATGAACGACCTCCGCCCCCCATGAGCGCCGGCCTGGGGGTGACAGGTGAAGCCGCCTGTCACCCTGGCAGAAGCAGGCCGCGGCGGTGGCGCGCGTGGCGCGCCTCCCCGTTTCCGGGGATGAGTTGGGGACTCTGTAGTCCCCACACCCGAGAAGAGGGCCAGATCGTGAGAGATGGCCCTGGGTCGGCCGGGGTGCGAGGGATATGCCTGTCAACCTCACCAAAAAAAAAAAACTACATTAAAGGTGGATAGCCTGTTCAAGGCAGTTTGGCACCCTGCTATTAGTGCGCTGTTGGTTATTTGGTGGTCTTTAAGCGGGGCGTGAAAAAAGTATCTGATGGGTCCGCCAAGCTGAGGTCCTCCACTTTAATATTGTTGATGTCTGTAACGGTGACCCACTTTCCAGAGACTGTGCCTTCAGCTTACCATTAGTAAAATTACTTACCTTCATCAACACGCTCTCGCTGAGTTTCTCTCTGTTGATGATCTTCACAGCTACCTTCTTCCCGGTCACGCAGTGGACACCCAGTTTCACCAGACCTGGAATGAGAAAACAGTTTATGAACATCATTCTATGGATAAATTTCAAGTACGTGTGGTACGGGGTCATACCAGAAGTTCAAATCGAAAACAATATTTCAGTCTGTAATGGTGACCCTCTTTCCTAAGACTTTGCCTTTAGCTTACCATCAGGCGAAGTGAAGTTTTTTTTATACCACTTAGGTGGCAGACAAGCACTCGGCCCACTTGATGGAAAGTGGGTACCGTGGCCTATGGACGTGTGCAAAACCAAGGGACAGAGCACAGAGAGCTTCTGTGCCGTCAGTGTAAAAGACAGAGAAGGACAAGCTTTTAGTCTTCCCACTGACAGTACAAAAACTCTCCAGTGAGCTCTAGCCACCCAACTCACCGCCGGGAACACAACACGAAGTTATTATGGTTAGTATTCTGTAGGGCGGAGGAGCGGTGAGTAGGGTAGGCTGTAAGTGGGATGACGAAAGGCTTGTCCTGCTTTGTCCTCTACACTGACGGCACAGAAACTCTGTGCTTACAGGGTCGGCAGCGGGAGTGTGGCTTCTCTGGTGTTACACACGTCCATAAGCCACGGTAACCACTTTCCGTCAGGTGGGCCGTGCGCTTGTCTGCCATCTAAGTGGTATAAAAAAAAACTTCACTTCGCCTGATGGTAAGCTAAAGGCAAAGTCTTAGGAAAGAGGGTCACCATTACAGACTGAATTTTTTATTTTATTTATGTGCGCAAAATCCCCACGGATACCTCCCCACCGGAGCCGGTGGAGGAGGTTATGTCGGACTCGAACCGAATAAAACGCACGCTGCCTGTGGGTCGTTTTGGTTGCCGAAGGTGAGGTTGACAGGCATATCCCTCGTACCCCGGCCGACTCAGGGACATTTCTCACGATCTGGCCCTCTCCTCGGGTGTGTGGGGACTACAGAGTCCCCAACTCGTTCCCGGAAAACGGGGAGGTGCGCCAGGCGCGCCGCCGCCTCGGCCTGCTTCTGCCAGGGTGACAGGCGGCTCCACCTGTCACTCCCAGGCTGGCGCTCATGGGGGGCGGAGGTCGTTCATCGACCTCCGACGCCCGAATTGCCTTCAACAGTACTTATAAATTGAATCATAGTGGCTACTTCCTTATTTTACGAGAAGTGTTGCGGTTTTCACGTCGCAGACCATTTTTACAAGAAATATTCGTATCTAGTTACAATGTTTTCAGTTAGATATGCGTGAATTGTATAGAGTGGTTAATACCAATTTTTACCCGAGTACGGCGAAGCAAAAGGAGGGTTATGATTTTGAAAGGCTATGTATGTATGTAGGTTCATCTGTTCCCTCATAGCTCCTCAACCTCTAATTAGTACTGAACAAATAAGGTATCGTTAGAAGTCTCTTAGTCGTCCGCTGGTTATAAACTATATAATGTGTCAGTGAATCTATTGTGGCGCCCTCTAGCGGTCATAAAGTAGTATGTTAAAAAGTAAATTTGAGATAAATATGTCGTGTTTGGTATCAACTGAAAGGGCTTCATTAGCTCATTTCAAATAGGTAGATATAAATTATACCCTAAACTATATAAATAAAAAAAACCCGACTATAGAAAATCACGCTATAAAAAGTAATAAACAAGAAAATATTTATTTATTTATTTAATTCTTTATGCACACACAGTACAGAGATCATACACAAAACACATCAAAGAAGATGTACAAAGGCGAGCTTAACTCAAAATGAGTTCTCTCCCAGCAAACCTTTGAGTAGCAGAGAAGCATAAAATAATGAAAGGGGATGTGAAGTGTACATTACAAAAAAAAAGAAACAAAAAGAAAAGATAAACAAAGAAAGAAAAGAAAATAAAAATAAAAAAGCTAATAAGCGTACCTACCTGAACAGGTAGGTACATGTATTTACACAAACATAGCATACATAGTATTATATTAATACATACTTACACCTACACATAATACATAATATACCTACATACATATACATATACATAAATATATATAAGTACATATATAATATAAATATATATAAATATACAAAGCATACATAGATAAATATACATACTTCATTATTGTGAGAGAAAATGTTCCCTTGTTCTTCTTCTGAAAATGTCCAGAGTATTACTACTGCGAATGGTGTGAGGTAGTGCGTTCCAAAGACGTACAGTTTGTACCGAGAAGGATCCATCATAACAGCTGGAACTGTGTGCAGGTGTGCGAAGCAGAAGAGAGGAAGAAAGACGACAGAATATCAATATCAAGAATATCAAGAATAGCCTTGGTCGTATGCCACTTAGTCTAACAAAACAATACATTCTAGGGAAAAGTGGCATACGACCACGGCTATCGTTGATATTTTCTTGTTTAATACTTTTTATAGCGTGATTTTCTGTAGTCGAGTTTTAATTTTAAATTCATTTTACTAATTATCACAAAGCTCAAGTAAGATTACTCCTGCTCCCTCTTTCAGATTGACTTAGCCACGGATATTACGTGGAGTTACCCGTTGTCCAACGTGAGCGTGAAACGTGAACCTGTTGAAATATTATTTTCTTGTGTACAATAAAGAATAAAAGAATATTGCGTCAAATGCGACGCGTTGCGTGACATATTCTTCCATATTTCACATGACGTATTCACACGATACAACGTAGGACACATTATAGAACAACGACCATTTATTATTTACACGCCGCGTCAAAACGTCGAGGAGGTAGGACACGACGGTATATTCGTCAAATTGAGCCGGCGACTGGGAAAGTACCTCCGCCCTACAGAATAACGCGGCCATAATAACCTCGTGTTGTGTTCCTGGCGGTGAGTAGGGTAGCCAGAGCTCACTTGAGAGTTTTTGTGCTGTCAGTGGGAAGACCAAAGGCTTGTCCTGCTTCGTCTTTTACACTCACAGCACAGAAACTCTCCGTGCTTACAGGGTTGGCAGCGCGAGTGTGACTCCCTTGGTTTTGCACACGTCCATAGGCCACGGTAACCACTTTCCATCAGGTGGGCCGTGTGCTTGTCTGCCATCTAAGTGGTATAAATAAAACCGCGTCACTCGTGTAGGGCAAAGCCTTATACGGCTTTTACGGGAGTGACTGGCATCTGGCCTCCCGACCCTGAGAAGAAAACGATCGTCAGAGCCTACCTAGCATTGCCCCGCGGTTTCGCTCGCGTAAAATCTTCCGTGGGAATAACGTAATACAAGCAGCTTATGGCACTCATTCTACACAGTAGTTTTTGAGTTTATTGATTATAAATAAACAATTCTTATAGTGGTTGCCTAGTGGTATGGGTAATGGACTGCCGAGACGAGGTCTCGGGTTCTATCTTAGGTTTTACCATGGCACACACCAATGACTTTTCGATGCTTTTCGAATTTATCGCAGGTTTATAAGTGCCCGGTTAATGGCAATAGGCTCGCCACCTATTACATTGGGTCCTAAACATATACTGGCGAAATGTGGGTGCTAGCACCTCTGCCTACCCCTTCGAGGATATAAGCGTGAGTTTATGTTAAATCTTTCGACTGCCTCTGTGGCGTGGCGGTAGTGAACGCGGCTGCTATGCAGAAGGCGCGGGTTTGATTCCCGCTCAGTGCAAATATTTGTATGCATGAATATGGGTATTGGCTTTGGTCTGGTCGTGCCTCAGAGAGAACGTTAAGCCGTCGGTCCCGCTTGCCATACAAACATCTATGGCAGTGGTTACAGGTAGCCGGTATTTGGAGCTCATAAAAGTCCAAAAACTGGTCTAAGTGCTGATATCGTTGATCGCCTTTGAGTTGTGGAGGTCAGATGACAGTCGCTTCACGGAAAATATCGAAGTTCAGCCAAACCCGCAGTTACACTGGTAAAGCGTACCCCAGACTTCGAGGTGAGAGCTTCGGGTGCCGCTGGGTTTGAAGCTAGAGTGATGAAAAAGGAACAAATCTTTTAGCTATCTCTTCCCCTTTCTATGATATTTAGTGAATAGTAAGTATTAATATGTATAAAAAATTCTTTTAAATAACATACATACATACAATCACGCTTTTATCCCCGGAGGGTTAGGCAGAGGTGAATTAACAGCCACATTTCACCAATCATTGTATTCGATCCCACGTAATAAGGGGTGAGCCTATTTATTATATTGAAATTGAAATTGATATATTGAAATATCGGAAACTCAAAACAATGAGACATGGTAAATATCCCGTTTATTTTGATACTGAGGTGAGCCTACTGCCGTATTCCGGGCACTATTGTTGACTCGAACCATGCATTTGAGGCTGAGTCTGGGTTGTATATATCTGTTTGATGTTAAACAACCCTATCACTTAGTCGCCTTGTACGACACCGCATGGGAAGAGATGGGGTGGTTCAAATTCTACTCTACCGGGAACCACGCGGCTTATTTATTTATATTTTAAATAAATGTAAGTTAAAATCCAAATTTAAGTTCATTCAAACGAAGTCTAGATAATTTTCTTTATTTATACTTTATTGTACACGTAAATTATATTTAGGTATACAAAAAGATGCTGTCAATACAAAAATACAAAAATGATAAAAATGTCCCTTTACGATAGTGTTTGGAAATGTATTGCCCAATGCTTTTATAACTGCCTGTTCAAAATCAACTGTCACTTTAAGTGGTCGCCAAAGCAGTTGTGATAATATCAGTTCAAATAATATCGTGTAACATTTTTCGTCTTTATGTGACATAAAGGCATAAAGTAACGGGACAACGTTATTACTATTGATATCACTTCCTAAATCGGCGTGAATGCAATACATTTGGATAAGGCTTTGGGCATGATCTGAATGTACCGTCCATAAAAAAGTGTTCAGCTGACACAAGATGGTATTTTGCTTCATTGCACCCAAACACTAAAATCCTCACTCCATCACAGGAATAGTCCGCAAATAGAAAATGTTCATATTGTTTTGGAATTTCCACTTGTTCCAGATTTTTGGCACATATTTTTGATACTGCAGCCATTTTGTTACGGTAACGGTACATTGATGATTTTTTTTGAGTATATTTCGGCAGACGTTTGGCTAGGTCAATGCCTCTATTTTTCAATTCGACTATCCCTTTATCAAACGCCTCGGGTATAGATGCTGTTCCTTGAGCAGAGGAATTACACGCCTAAGAAAAAAGAGATCAAAAGAAGAGATCATAATGTACGGTGATGACGGCAATGGAACTACTGGGACAATAATTATGATAAAATATTAGTTCCACTTGTCCCATGGAACTACTGGGACGTGATCGTCTCAGTTATCCCATGATGGACAACTCGGTGATGACGGCAATGGAACTACTGGGACAACAATATGATAAAATATTAGTTCCACTTGTCCCATGGAACTACTGGGACGTAATCGTCTCAGTTGTCCCATGGTGGGACAACTCAATGGAACTAGTGGGATAGACAGAAAAGATGAGCGTGAGCAGAAAGTTTAACTCAAAGTTAAGTTATCTTCCAGCAAACCCGGGAGTGCACAGAGGAATTGCAATACGAGAGGCAAACTTTACTGCACATAAATGTGTAGATTTAATATAAAAAGGTATACAATATGTATACCCCAGACAATAGGCTTCTTTCTTTAATATTTTAATTCTTTAATGTACACAAAAAAATAATGTCCCAATGTCCAATAGGTGGCGAGCCTATTGCCATTAACCGGCCACTTATAAACCTGCGTTAAATACGATAACTTCGAAAAGCATCGAAGTCATTGATGTGTGCCATGGTAAAACCTAAGATAGAACCCGAGACCTGGTCTCGGCAGTCCATTACACATACCACTAGGCTACCACTATAAGATTTGTTTATTTATAATCAATAAACTCAAAAACTACTGTGTCGATGTAGTTAGAAATCTCACCAATAGTGTACAATAATACCAGAGAAAATACATATAATACAGAAATACTAAGAATAAAAATATCATACATATACAATACATACAGCAGACATATTACCACTGATACATGAGCTAACATATCCTCAGTACACCTAACCAACACCATGCAATGTAATCAACACTTAATATGACTCGGTATCTATCCCAGGGGGGTAATAAATCACCTTATGTACCTACCTAATGTGTATGGACACTATGCCCAGGGCGATGGAGCGCTTAGTCTGGCGAATATCCAAGCATTCGTGCCAAAAGCCACTAACTAATGTTAATTATTTATCGGTTAGATGCAAACTGTTACATACTTTCGTCTATTTTGACCCGACTATGACGAAGTCAAAGGAGGGTTATGATTTTTTGACAAGCTATGTATGGTGTGATGTTCCTTCGACACAAAGGGAGGGTCCTCCGACCAGGCAAGGTGATCACGCCTGGCGGGCCGCGGCCCAACGATTGTCGTTGGGACGATGACATACATTGTACCAGCGCGAGAACTACACTTGCGCGATGTAGGATTCGTAGTTACGTAATAGTTCTGCTTGCTGTCGCTAGATGGCGCTGTGTACATGTGACATCGCCACATATGTATGTGGGTTCATCTGTTGCGTCATAGCTCCTCAACCACTAATTAAAACTGGACAAATGAAGTATTGTTAGAAGCATCTTAGCCGTCCGCTGGTTATATGCTATATGACGTATCACTGAATCTAATGTAGCGCCCTCTAGCGGTTATAAAGTACTGTTTTAAAAAATAAACTTGAGATGAATATGCCGTGTTTGGTATTATCTGAATAGGCTTAATAGCACATTACAAATATGTATATAATTTATATCCGTTGCTTGCCTCAAAATAATATAAATAAAAAAATAAGTATGAAACTAAAACCCGACTACTGAAAAATCACGCTATAAAAAGTAGTAAACAAGAATAAATCAAGGATAGTTGTGGACGTATGCCACTTAGTTTAACATAACAATACAACAATACATTCTAGAGAGTCATCAAGACAGCCTCGCATAAACTCGGAGTCCTGAACAGAGTGAGACGTTTTTTCACGCCGAAGCAGCGGTGTCTTCTCTATAAGACACAAATTCGCTCCTGCGTGGAATACTGCTCCCATCTCTAGGATGGCTCCGCGAAATACCTACTAGATGTTCTCTACAGGTTGCAGCGACGCGCGGTCTGCATTATTGGGAATCCTGAGGTCAAGAACACCCTAGAACCTTTGCAGATGCGGAGAGATATTGCTTGGCTATATTTTACCGTCTCTACCATGGTGAGTGTTCTGATGAGCTCTTCCAACAAATCCCACCCTCTCTATTCCTACACAGGACTAAACATGCAGGGCTTCGATGTCACCCTCACAGAAAGTGCAGAATATACTAGCAAGAATCAAGCGGTTCGGAGACTCTTTTCTTTGCCGCACCACTAAGACCTGGATTTCATTATCATCTCACGTGTTGCCTTCTTCCTACAGTCCCGGGTCCTTTAAGCGGGCCATGAAAAAGCATCTGATGAGACCGCCAAGCTGAGTGCCACCATTGTAACATTACTTAGTGTCTGTAACGGTGACCCTCTTTCCAGAGACTTTCTCTTTAGCTTACTATCAGGAGATGTAAAGTCAAATTTGCGTATCCTACATAGGCTTGTCCTGATTGTTTCTTCTGCACTGACGGCACAAAAACTCTCTGTTCTTACAGGGTCGGTAGCACGCGTGTAACTTCTCCCCTAGTGTTGCACACGTTCATTGGTCACGGTAACCACTTCCCATCAGGTAGGCCGTGTGCTTGTCTGCCACTTAAGTTGTATAAAAAAAACATTATAAATCGTGTTTATTATACAGTTCCTTGGCTTTTGTTTGACCTCAACCTACTTAATATGCTTTGTTTGTGCTATCTACGAATATTAAGTATATTTAAAAATGGATATGTATTAGTTAGCATCGTCTCCAAAACTATTGTAATGATTTTGATAAAATTTTCAAACAAACAAATGTATTGCACTTTAATTGATAACAACCAGCCAGTACCTACCTCCCCCTATTTACTGCAAAGAGGTTCACATATATTGCGATGATTTTTACGCTATAATAAGAAAGCGGAGCGCGTCAATGTCTGCTCGACTGCTTGGTAGCACCAACAGCATCCTGAAGGTATTGTCCGAGAGGTGGGACCTTCCTGTCCTGCAAAGGTGGACGCGCTTACATGGTAGCGCGTGCCCTCGTTTTATTTTGTAATTTGTGTTTAATGTAGTACTAACATAGTTATAAGATCATTGTTACTAACACATATGGATCGATGTCCGATATTAAATGATTATTATTATAATTATTATTATACCAGCATTACATACAAAGACGCAGTTGAGAATTATAGAGTTGGCAACTTGCATTTTTTAAATGAATTGGACCAGGGAAATGTCAAAAGGTGCTGTGGTTCAACTATTTTGAAAAGTGAACAACTGCCCCTAGTAAAGACCCATGGTCCAACTCGTTGGACAGAGCAGTTGGACCACTGGCCCGGACTGCAATTAACGTACTCGCAGCGGCTCATTGAAATATTCTATTTGATGAACAGAATCATTGTAGGTGGTAGGACACGTAATCCGACTGGGGAAGTACCTCCGCTCTACAGAATACCGCGGCCATAATAACCTCGTGTTGTGTTCCCGGCGTTGAGTCGGGTAGCCAGAGCTCACTAGAGGGTTTTTGTGCTGTCAGTGGTAAGACCAAAAGCTTCTCCTGCTTTGTCTTTTACACTGACGGCACAGAAACTCTCTGTGCTTACAGGGTTGGTAGTGCGAGTGTGACTCTCTTGGTTTTGCACGCGTCCCTAGTGACTATGCCACGGTGACCACTTTCCACGTGTGCGTGTCTGCCACCTAACTGGTATAAAAAACATATTTTTTAGGATTCCGTACCTCAAAAGGAAAAAAACGGAACCCTTATAGGATCACTTTGTTGTCCGTCTGTCTTTCTTAGGAATGTGTGCTCGTGAAGGAGACGGCGGAGCAAGAACGGATTGCATAGCACACGATGAGCGAAGGCTTCTCGGGCGTCGGAGGTCACAGATTAACCTCCATCCCCCATGAATGCGGGCCTGGGGGTGAAGGGTGGAGCCGCCTCTTACCCTACCAGAATAAGGCCGCGGCGGTGGCGCG
The DNA here is from genome assembly GCA_963662185.1 of Eilema griseolum. Taxonomy (NCBI): domain Eukaryota; kingdom Metazoa; phylum Arthropoda; class Insecta; order Lepidoptera; family Erebidae; genus Eilema; species Eilema griseolum. The sequence goes on from OY759259.1 coordinate 9,729,009, forward strand.
AGTTGTGCGCCTCTACATGCCCGGGAATTGGATGAGGACTCCGTGGTATCCACACCCGAAGAGGGCCAGCTTAAAAGAGGTGGCTCTGGGTTAGCCGGGGTGCGAGGGATATGCCACCGGCAATCTCACCTCCGGCAATTTACGTTCCTTAGACGGCGTGCGTTTTAGTCGGTTCGAGTCTGACATAACCTCTCTTACTAAGTTTGGTGGGAGGGTATCCGGGGGGTATCCAGGGGAATTTTTCGCACGTGTGGAGGTATCAAGTTGTAATTCATACCACATACTGAGGTCTATAACGTCTTGAAACTGTTGACTCCTTAACCACTAAGCTGCCAACACTTTAATACAAACAGACACACCAATTTTATTTATATGTGTAAGTACAATAGATTGATATAAACTCGCAGATAATATGCAGTTATAACCTCCGTGGCGAAGCAGCAGAGCATTCGACTGGGTTCGATTCCCGCTCAGTAAAAATATTCGTATGCATGAATATGTATATTTGCATTGATCTGGGTGTTTCTATGTATAATATGAATGTATTTACAAAAAAAAAGTACCTTAGTATGTTTATCTCAGCATTCTAGATCCCATAACACAAGGTAGTTAAGCTATGCTTACCATGAATCTCGATGGCGTTGTATGTCGTGGATTTTTTTTTACCAACCCGGTATTAACTACTCTATACCATATACCAACAATTCAAAAACGAAACTACTCTACAGAGTTATACCATTCAATTGCGTTTTCTTCTGAAGAGACAATTGTGTGATAAAGTGTTACAAGTATTTAAAAATGATATTATACGGGTAAGTCTTTTCTTATAATTTTTTTTAACGTGCGCAAAATCCCCACGGATACCTCCCCACCGGAGCCGGTGAAAAAGGTTATGTCGGGCTCGAACCGACTGAGTTTTAGTCGGTTGTGGGTCGTTTTTGGTTACCGAAGGTGAGATTGACAGGGATATCGCTCGCACCCCGGCCGACCCAGGGCCATCTATCACTCTCACTCTCGTCGGGTGTGGGAACTACAGAGACTCCAACTCGTCCCCAGAAATGGGGAGGCGCGCGAGGCGCGCCGCCGCCGCGGTTTGCTTCTGCCAGGGTGACAGTCGGCTCTACCAGTCACCCCCAGGCCTGCGCTCATGGGGGTCGGAGATCATTCATCGACCTCTGACGCCCGAGTTGCCTTCGTACGCGAGCAGCTTGGCTTGTGATCCTTCGTCGCTCCCACTGCCGCTCCCGCCCCAGTCTTTTCTGATCATTATCATCATAGTGTTAGCACTATCTTATTATTTCTTAGATATTAATACTGTGATGTTACTCCCGGTTCCATGCTGGGTCGGCCGGGGTGCGAGGGATATGCCTGTCAACCTTACCTTCGGCAACCAAAACGACCCACAGGCGCCGTGCGTTTTAGTCGGTTCGAGTCCGACATAACCTCTCCCACCGGCTCCGATGGTAGGGGTACCCGTGAGGATTTTCCGCACGTAAAATCTTGCAGTTTGGAGCTTGAAGTCTAGTCTATAGCTTGTGTAATCCCATATGACGCGCCCTACCGCCACTCAAGCAAATTGGCAATGATTGTTCTCGGATTTGTTGCTCAACTAGTCATAATTACCCGACTACGTTGAAGGTTAAAGGAGGGTTATGATTTTGTATGTATGTAGATTCATGTGTTCCCTCATAGCTCCTAAATTACTACTTAGAACTAGACAAATTAGGTATCATTAGAAGCGTCTTGACCGTCCGCTGGTTATAGGCTATATGACGTATCACTGAATCTAATGTAGCGCCCTCTAGCGATCATAAAGTACTGTGTTAAAAAATAAACTTGAGATAAAAATACGGTGTTTGGTATCATCTGAAAGAGCTTAATTAGTAGATTACAAATATGTATAAATTATAGCCGGTGCTTGCCCATATATAATATAATAAAAAAAAATAGTTTAAAACTAAAACGCGACTACTGAAAAATGTATTTATTTATTTATTTATTAAGGTACATCAACAGTATACATATTATACATTTTCTATAATAGATGCATCCGTGAAATATTCCAATATGCATACCTATTAGAGACGTACACAACATTCGCATGCATTAAAATAATAATTGTATGAATTTAGTTAGACAAAAGAGTGAAACTATTAGTACAGTTAGTATTTAGACAAATAATAATTTGATGATTAATAATACATCGATTTGATTCGATTTTATTCTGACTATTAAAATTAAATAATGGAATGAATAAAGTGTGAAATTTGCATAGATACATTGAAATCATAAACAATTTGATTATTAAAATAATTACATCGATATACTGAACATTGATTACATTTACTAAATTGATTACATTGATTGAAATTGTGAAATTGATTGAGAATCACGGAATTCAATCCATAGTTAAATTAAATCAAATTCCAATTCAAACTCAAATTCAAATATAAACCCAAATTCAACTTCAAATTCAAATCTAAATCCAAACCAAATTCAAATCAAAACCCAAATCCAAACTCAAATCCAAATCCGGAACCAAATCCGAATTCAAACCACATTACATTACAAAATGAGCAATAATTTAATAATATTCTAAAAAAAAAATGCAAAAAAATCAAGCTTTGTATATAAAAAAATACTCATCCAATTGAGAACCTCCTTTTTGTTTAAAAAATAATTAAAATCAATAACATTCTGACGCTAACTGTAAGTATACGCCATATTTTCTTCATTCATTTGTTTTCAGGTTATTTATAATGCTATCCCTCAACGAAGTATTCAGCTATGCAAACGTGGCTCAACATTCAGCTGCTATACAAGCAGTACCACCCAGCGTCTCTCTCACCCCCATCGAGGATAAACAGCTGACTGACGAGATGATTAATATAAGTAAGATTTTTACTACCGTTTGACTGCAACTGATATGCCGTACACTAGGTACTCGCGGTGTAGCGGGGGACGAGGTACAGAAAGAGACAGAAAGATTAACCGTCTAGAGCACTTTTGGACAAACTTTTTTTTTTATTCAACTTTATCCACTGTAATTTTATACAAAGACGGACTTAATAGGCATTATCTAACAGTCAACCTAAGGGTGTAGCAGAGATTCATTGAGTTAGGTGCAATTGCAATTATACTTAACTAACCGACTGCTGTCTTAAAGATCGAAATAATTCCAGTATAATACACAAGTACTATATAAGTATTCAGAGCTCACTGGAGAGTTTTTGTGCTGTCAGTGGGATGACCAAAGGCTTGTCCTGCTTTGTCCTCTACACTGACGGCACAAAATCTCTATTCTTACAGGGTCGGCAGCGCGATTGTGACTCTCTTGTTGTTGCACACGTCCATAGGCCACGGTAACCACTTTCCATCAGGTGGACTGTGTCTGCCAACCAAGTGGTATAAAAAAATAATTGTTACACTCAAAATGATATATTCTTGCCACAGTAAAATATATTTCTCTCTCGAAGTTTCGCACACACAGTTTGGTTCACGTGTACAGTTCATTTCCGTGAGTCCCCCCGCCTGTCAACAGTGCTGTTTGATTTAAAACACATTTGCAGCGCATTGGGGTCACGTTCTACTAACTAGGGAAACTCTTATCAATTGATATGTTGTTGAATGAAATTTTAAAGCACATAGTATACTTACTATTCAAATCAATTAAGATATAGAAAAAATCTGTTCAGGAGGGATTCGAACCTGCGATCTTTGCATTACAGGGGGAACGCTCTGACCACTAAGCCACAGAACCTTCGCCCGAAACCATCCAAATTCTTCTATACATAGGTATATCCATACTAATATATCTATACTTTTTTTTGGTAACTGTGTGTTGGTCTGGACTAAATTGGTTGTAATATTTTTACTAAAATACATGTGCAGAACTCGTAAAGTTGTCTGATCTCCACATCCCATTGGCGATATCGAAGCATCTGAATCTGCTAAAGACCTGCTGTTAAACTTTTTAGAGCTCCAAATATCCGCAACAGTGGCAACGACGACGGCGGATCACGGAATCACGAATTATCTCGAGAGCGATTTGAAATACCGTGATTGAGAAATCACGAAGCCGTAAGAACAAGTTTATACAAGAGTCGTGATTGCGAAATACCGTGATTGAGTAATCACGAAGCCGTAAGAACAAGTTTATACAAGAGTCGTAATTGTGAAATACCGTGATTGAGAAATCACGAAGCCGTAAGAACAAGTTTATACAAGAGTCGTGATTGCCAACGCTACCCGTAATGAGTGCCATTGATGTTCGTAAGGCAACCGGGAACGACAGCTTAAAGTATTCTCGGAGGCGAGAGCAGACCAATGCAAATAGCTATATTCATGCATTTAAGGAGGTAGGACACGTGCGGTATTTCCGCCCGATAGAGCAGTCCGACTGGGGTAGTACCTCCGCCCTACAGAATACCGCGGCTATAATAACTTCGTGTTGTGTTCCCAGCGGTGAGTAGGGTAGCCAGAGCTCACTGGAGAATTCGTGCTGTCAGTGTGAAGACAAAAGGCTTGTCCTGCTTTGTCTTCTACTGACGGCACAGAAACTCTGTACTTACAGGGTTGACAGTGCGACTGTGACTCCTCTGGTGTTACAAACGTCCATAGGCCACGGTAACTTCTTTCCATCAGGTGTGCCGTGTGCTTGTCTGCCAACTAAGTGGTATAAAAAAAACAAATATTTGCACTGACTGGGAATCGAACCCGCACCTTCTACGTAGTAATCGCGTTCACTACCTCCACACCACAAAGGCTGTGCCGTTAATTCAAAGGATTACATAATATAACATAAACTATATGTCGTCGTATCCCCGAAGCGGTAGGCAGAGTTGCTAGCACCCACATTTCGCCAGTTTATGTTTAGGTCCCAATGTAATAGGTGGCGAGCGAGTCTATTGCCATTAACCGGGCACTTATAAACCTGCGATAAATACACACATAACTTCGAATAGAATCGAAAAGTCATTGGTGTGTGCCATGGTAAAACCTGGGATCGAACCCGAGATTTCGTCTCAGCAGTTCATTACCCATACCACTACCGCGGTACAAGGGATTATGTTATCCATTCTATGTAACCGACAGCCATTTTACCACATATCTGCACATAGAACACTTGGTTGACTCTCAATTGACTTGTAAATAAAATTCAATTACTTGGTACCCGCACACGGTGCACAATATCCGATCAAGAACCAAGCGGTTCGGTGACTCTTTCCTCTGTCGCACCATTAAGGCCTGGAATTCATTACCAGATCACGTGTTTCCTTCTTCCTACAGTCCGACACTACAGATTTTAAAGCAGGCGCTAAGTTTGTTTCGTTTGCCATATTTGCGGACCAGATTCTGACTGGCCCTGGGCTACAATATATCTGATTTATATTTATATTCCTTCTTCGTACAGTCCCGGGTCCTTTAAGCGGGGCGTGAAAAAGCATATGATGAGGCCGTCAAGCTGAGTGTCACCATTGTCACACGGTATGTGTAAGTAATGGTGACCCACATTTCTGAGACTGCCTTCAAGTTATCATCAGGCAAGGTGAAGTCTAATTGACGTGACCTATATTTAAAAAAAAAGAATCAAAGGGGAAACTGCCTTCAAGATTTAACGGATAGATAAATTTTTCATTTATGTATATTCATGTGTTTCGCCGCGTGGTCCCCGGCAGAGTAGAATTTGGACCACCCCATCTCCTCCCATGCGGTGTCGCACAAGGCGACTAAGGGAGACGGCTGTTTAACATCAGACAGATATATACAGCTCAGACTCAGGCACAGATGCAAGGCTTGAGTCAACAATAGTGCCCGGAAGACAGCAATAGGCTCACCCCTATTACGTGGGACCGAAATTAATGATTGGTGAAATATGGATGTTAATTCACCTCTGCCTAACCTTCCTGGGATAAAGGCGTGATTATATGTATGTATGTATATTCACGCCTGTAGATCCCTGAAGGGGTATACATACGTGTAATAACACCCACATTTCGGAAAATAATTTTTCCGGTCTCACGTAATAGGTTGCGAGCCTATTGCCGTCAAGTGAGTTAACCTATCCCTTAGTCGCCTTCTACGCCACTCACAGGAAGAGACTTTTATATACCACACAGGTGGCAGACAAGCACACGGCCCACCTGATGGAAAGTGGTTACCGTGGCCGTTGGACGTATGTAACACCAGAGGAGCCACACTCGCGCGGCCGACCCTGTAAGCACAAGAGTATCTGTGCCGTCAGTGTAGAAGACAAAGCAGGATAAGCCTTTAGTCTTCCCACTGACGGTACGAATTCTCCAGTGAGCTCTGGCTACCCTACTCACCGCTGGGAACTTAATCTACTCCATCGGGAACTTAATTGACTTTTTATCTTTCAGATCCATTCCTAACAAGTACTCTTCTGCAAGCAGTAGACGACGAGGGGAAAAGAGAAGAAAGCAAGAAGACAAAACGAAATCCTTCAGTCAATCAAGGGTTCTTCTTAGGCTGATATATAATCCTAATCCTATTTCTTAAATAAAAGTTGCTTAAAATACGCTTTTTCATACCAGTTAGGGGGCAGACTAGGAGGAAGACTATTACTAGGATTAGGACTTCTGCAAGAGGTAGGACACGATGATACCTATTTCCGTTGAGCAGTCTGACTGAGGATTTACCTCCGCCCCACAAAATACCGCGGCCATAAAGCCTCGTATTATGTTCCTAGAGAGTAAGGTAGCCAGAGCTCACTGGACAGCTTTTGTGCTGTCAGTGGGAAGACCAAAAGTTTGCTTTTTTTTTAATTTATTTATTCGTCTTTATGCACAGGAATTTTGTACAAAGGCCAGACTTAATGCCAAAGGCATTATCTAACAGTCAACCTTAGGGTGATGTAAGGTAGGTGCAGGCAAAATAAATAATCCACGACGAGGTCTCGGGTTCGATCCCAGGTTTTTACCATGGCACACACCAATGACATTTCGATGCTTTTCGAATTTTATTTTCTATGTTCATAATAATAATACATACATTATACATACACATACTTTTAAATATACACTGACGGACTCATAAACTGCATCAAAGTAATAGACGACTTTGAAATAAATATTTTAACCAAGTATGCATACTTTCTATGCAGATTTAAATTGAAACCTCTAGATTGGTTCGTGAACTTTAAAACAGCGTAGGGTCATATCTTTAAGTTTAAGTTTATGTACTGGAAAGGACCTTAAGACTTTTATTGAAGAAAAAACAGAAATTTAAGAAAAATTGGTTTAATTAAAAAATTGGTTTTAACAATAGACACAAACTTTATGCAAGGGTTTATTTGTGTTTTAATAAGGTGTATTACCCCCACGTGCCCTTATTACGGATTCTAATCGGTTCCGCATAGATTTTATAAGGGTTTTTAAAAGATCTTGCGGAATATTGTCCCATTCTTCTGAAAGTGCTGTTCTTAGTGCTGCCACTGTCGTGGGCGAAGGGTTTCTCGCATATACAGCTCTTTTTAAATTGTCCCAAACATGCTCGATGGGATTAAGATCCGGGCTGCGTGCTGGCCAATTCATTGTACGTATCCCAACCTCTTCGCAATAATGTTGAACTTGTGCAGCTGCATGCGGCCGGGCATTATCCTGCATTAAAGTAAAATTTTCGCCTATGAATCCCATGTAAGGCACCACGTGATCTTCTAATATCTCTGTTATGTAGCGATGTGCTGTCAAACCCCCTCTATTACCGTTTTGACGGACCATGTCTATGAACACAAGTTCGGTTCGCCCGTTCATCGATATGCCACACCAGACCATACATGAACCGCCTCCAAAAGGAACACGCTCCTCAATGCAACTTTGAGCATATCGCTCCCCACGTCGACGATAGACTCTTCTGCGACCATCTGCACCATATAAACATGTCCTACACTCGTCCGTGAACAATACAGAGGCCCACTGCTCTTCTGTCCAATTCAGGTGATGACGCGCAAATCTTAAGCGAGCTTGTCTGTGAGCTGTAGACAACTTTGGACCATTTGCTGGTCTAAAAGGGGTGATATCCGCTTCCTTTAACCTTCTTCTTATTGTTCGTGCACACACGTTTACTCCACGCACTTCATTAAGCTCGGTTTTGATGTTAACTGACGTGAGGAAACGATTTCGCAGGGAAGTTATAACAATAAATCGGTCATCACGACCTGTGGTTGCTCGAGTTCTGCCTGTACCACGTCTCCTCCTGTAAGAACCTGTCTCTACAAACCTTCTGTATATTCTAGAAACCGTAGACTGGTTTAAATTTAAATTTCTACCAATCGTTCGTTGATCCAAGCCCTCCCGCACCAATGCTACAATTTGTGCCGCTTGTTCGGACGAAGTATCCATATTATGGTTCAAAAACTCTCGATGTGTTAAAAAACTAACCCAACAATTATGCTGGTAACAATAATTCAATTGACAAAACAAAAAAAATCAATGAGAATCAATTTAAAACTTTGCTATAAATAACACGCAAATCTGATACTACAAGTAAATTTTCTTTCCCGGCTATATTCATTTGTTTTACTGCAGTTCTATTTTTAAATTTAATTTTTTTTTAAGATTAAGAGCCAGTCTTTCCATATTTATATAATTTAATCTAAAAAGTTTGCATACTTATTATAAAAAATCCTTTTAGAGTAAACCTGAACTTTGATGCAGTTTATGAGTCCGTCAGTGTATATATAAGTATGTCTTCTACACTGACGGCACACAAACTGTATGTGCTTAAAGGGTCGGCAACACGAGTGTAACTCCTTGCACACGTCCATAGGCCACGGTAACCACTTTCTATCAGGTGGGTCGTGTGCTTGTCTGATACCTAAGTGGTATAAAAAAATAAAAGGTCCTGGTCCACTTGATGGGAAGGGGTTACCATGGCCTATGGACGTGAACAAACACCAACGCTTAATTTCCCGAGCGAGGGAAGCGAGAGTCTCTGTTTCAACAAGATGGCTGATTTTGCTTTTATCCGTATCTATGTCTGTATGTTTGTCAATTCCGGTCTAGAAGGCGCATTTCTTAACCGGTTTTCACCAAACCATCATTGCACATAGCGATTACCTTTACCCTGTTGCGTCCATTTAGGTGCCCAAGGGTCATCTATTGTTTTCGATTGCATGCTAAGAGATTTCCAGGAGCAACTACCGTTTGACCCCTCAATCCCGAGAAGAAAGCCTCTGTCAGAGCCTCAATTGTTCATAAATTAACAGGTGCGCCCTCTAGCAGGTATATATACAATGGTAAGATAATACCTTATACACAATAGTAAGACAATGAAGATATAATATAATAAATCATTACCTGTCTGCCCTTTCCCCAGGGTCTTCTCCAGCCGGAAGGGTCCCACGTACTGGTAGACCTCCGAAGTAGTGGTAGATCCCCCCTCCATTTTCAGTCTTCACGGGGAGTCACAAACACAGTTCATAATATCTAACTAGTTCTCTCATTCCGCCCATAGATGGCGTTGTAACAAATTTATGCTTAATCATTTTTTTTATTTTTTATTTTCTTCGGATGGACGGGCATACCGATTAATTTTATTGTTTATTTATTTCTTTATTAATAATAACTATATATAGATAAATTTATTAGTCTGTTATTTTAGTTTCCGCAGTCAATTCCGTTGCCTCAAAAACGATTTGGTGTCCTGAATCGTATTTTGACGTTTAAGATAGTTTTTAGCGTAGGTATGTCAATCTATTTTACAAACGTATTGCCATTTTGGTTTTTTTTTGTAAAAACAATCAGTCTCAATCTTATCTCAATCTCCCTAATGTCAAAGACAGTCAAGATATCTACGAAAATTGTTTTAAGAGAAAACCGGCTAAGTTCGATTCTGGCTCGCACATGAAGGGTTTCGCACTATTCCGTTTTTAGTAATTCATTGTTACAGAAGCTACAGAAATACAATACAATAGCAGCTGGAAACACAAATTAAAATTCTTTTTTTCTTAAAATAGTGTAACGTTATTACATCTTTTTGATGTCAAATTCTGCTTAAAACTAAGTTTACTGTAGGTACTTCTATTTTAGGTTCACTAGCTCATCAACCTCCAACGTGAGCAGGGATGATCCATCCCGTCTATAACTCCCACCTCCCATCTCCCTTGTAATGTCATGTTGACGTTTCATCCCACCACGATGTGGCCCGAAACAGTGATGCCAGTTACATAAACACTACATTTACCAGCGTATCCTAGGCGCTAGTGGACCTCTACTCCAGAGAATAAACAGCCCAACAAACTCCACTGCAGCATTTTCGAGACGTCAATTTACAATTAGTAATTCGCAATTCGCAATTTTGTCGTGGCGGCCATCTTGGATTTGAAATTTATCAGTATTTGTTTCAATTTTTTAGTATTATCTTAAGAGTAAATATGAACGAATTAATAGTAGTCTCGTGTTAAGATTATTAAAAAGTTTTTTTTTATATAGAACACGTCAATTAGACTTCGCCTTGAGAGAAAAGAGGGTCACCATTACTTACACATACCATGTGATAATGGTGACACTCAGCTTGACGGCCTCATCGTATGCTTCTTCACACCCCGTTTAAAGGACCCGGGACTGTAGGAAGAAGGAATATAAATATAAATCAGACATATTGTAGCCCAGGGCCAGTCAGAATCTGGTCCGCAAATATGGCAAACGAAACAAACTTAGCGCCTGCTTTAAAATCTACACATTCATTTTCACAACTTTCCCATTTATTACAAGTGGGATAGGTAAATAGGTACTAGGTACACAAGACAAAAACGATAGCCTGTCTAGTGATATAAGTATTATACAGATCTTTATATTGATTTTTGCAAGCAGAAAAAGTCACCAGTATGTTCTACATAAATGTGTGTGTAACAAAACTCGTTTCCTCACTCACACACTTGCAAATTACAATTGATTCAAAACCATTCGTATTTATTTATCATCAGTTACACTTTCTTTAGTAATAACAATAACTCATAAAATTCTTATTACTGGTATATGAACGTAGTTTTTGTCAAGTTTTTGTAAGTCTCCGTGACCCTGGGGTTTACAGGTTCGCTTTTTAAGAGTTAAAATCCTGCAAAGTTTTGAGTTCGAATCCCAGTCAAATTTTACTTTTTGAACTTTTAAATATTTGTATATCTTCATGTTAATTACTTACCTATTAAGGGAATGTTGAGGTAACATCACAAAAATATCTTGATATTTTAGTTATTTTTTTATAGCAACTTAAATCAGTAGTATTTTTATTATTACTGAGCGAGTATTGTTGCAGACACATTGCATTAATGTTTCTCGTATTGGAATTTATGCTACCCTCATTCTCATGATTAAAATAACATGATAATTTTATGTTTAACTATCAACAATTGGATGCATTGTGCTTTCCACACGGTTAATTAACAACTTAAACATTCTTTAATATCACAAACAAAATAAACAACAAAAACAAAACTATTTATTAACGTCAACGACTACATCAATATAGTTGCGGTTCGAACTCGCTACCTTCGAAATGTCTTTACGCCTGTAATGCCACTCAACTACGTGAGCCTGTGCTAAAATGGCGAAATTTACCTTCTCATTCGATGGCAGGCAAATCACTCACACATATTCAATCGTTCACGATGCACGATCATGCACAATGAATGGCACACATAAACGCATTACACTAATACGCCTTTAACGATGACGCACACATGTGACTTCAAAGCAATCAGTTATTGTTGTGTGAACACACATATGTATAACATACGGGTGCTTCCACTTGACCCAGATCATAAATAGATTTTATTAGATGGATAGGCTATCGTTTTTGTCTTGTGTACCTATTTGAGCAAAAATATGTCAAATCAAAGAGGCTTTTAGTCAAGATCGAGTGTCGAATTGGAAGATGGCCAACGTATTTTATTTTAGTAGCGAATGGTGCAGCATTTTATTATATTATCTGCGGGCGCAGATAGGTTTTTAGTTTTTAACCGATTACTACGAAGCAAAAGGAGGGTAATGATTTTGACATGCTTTTGTTATGTATGTATGTAGGTTCACCTGTTCCCTCATAGCTCCTCAACCAGTATTAGAACTGGAAATGAGGTATTGTTGGGAGCGTCTTAGTCGTCTTAGGTTATATAAAGTGTCACTGAATCTATTGTGGCGCCCTCTAGCGGTCATAAATATATCGTGTGTGGTATCAACTGAAAGGGCTTAATTAGCACATCACAAATATGTACCTATAAATTATATCTACTGCTTGCCCCATAGGTAATAAAATTAATAAAAAATTAAGTTTAATATTGAAACCCGACTGCTGAAAATCACGCTATAAAAAGTATTAAACAAAAAAATATCAAGAAAAGCCGTGGTCGTATGCCACTTAGTCTAACAAAAAGGGACTCTCTTTAAAGCCTTCTGCACGTCCTTCTACACGTGCAGCTTGTGGATGTATTACACTTTACGGGCATATAACGACCTGCGCATTCAGCATAATAACGCATTGGATGCTGTTGGGGCTATCTCGGAGATGCAGTGCATCAGGAATGTTTGCAGAGGCCCGCACAAACGATTTCTATGCTATTATTAGAAAGCGTTCGGCCTCTGCCTTGGCACGACTCCGCCGCTGCTCCAACAGTCTCCAATTGCAGCACTGGATGACACTCCACACGTGTCACAGATAGTGGAGTGTTGTTATTCATATGTATTTATTACTAACATTAGTTCTTAAGTTAAATTGTTACTAACTAAATCGATGGTCTGACAATAAATGATTTTTAATTAAAAAAAAAACAATACTTTTAGGGAAAAGTGGCATACGACCACGGCTTTTCTTGATATTTTTCTTGTTTAATACTTTTTAGAACGTGATATTACCTATATTTAAAATTTTGCGCACTATTCCTACGGATGGTGGGGGCACCATCAGAGCCGGTGGGGGAAGTTATGTCATACTTGAACCGACTAAAACGCACGCCGACTGTGTGGGCCGCAGGTTTCCGGAGGTAAGATTATCTGAGCCATATCCCTCGCCGCCCGGCCAAGACCGTCTCTTTTTAGACGGCCTTCTTCGGGTGTGGTGACTTCGGAGACCTGCTTCTGCTAAGGTGACAGATGGCTCCACCCGTCACACTCCGGTATGCATATACCTATACCATGATCACGTTAATTCCCGTAAACATTATTTTAAAATTGATATTTACGACTGATTATCGTTCTGGAGTTTTGTAACTTAGTGGTTAAGGATTCCAATCCTAGCCATTCAAAGAAGAATCAATCAAAGAATCAATTTCATTTATTCAGTCTAAGCACACAAAGAGCACATATAAAATACTTATAACCATTTCGCATAGGTAATTATTTATCGTTCATCACTAACCTATGTAGTTCTAATTATAATCTATCTCTCTCTCATCATCTCAATATAAATAAAATTAATCTAGTTCTAATATAGTTCGCTGAGTTTCTTGCTGGTATCTTCTCAGTAGAACTAACCTACCGAACCAGCGAATGAATCATTTTCCAATGGTTTATTTTTCATTGTTTAATATTTTTATATTATTTCTTGACATACCTAATTGTAAAGTTTTGACGTTTATATGTGCTTTTTGTGTGCCTAAACTGAATAAATGAAATTGATTATTTAATTCTTGACTCTTTGATTGATTGATATGTTTACCTGCGATCTAATGAAGATTTGGCAAAGGGAAAACTCTTGAGTCATCGTCATCAAACTAAATGTCCGAATTATTTTGTAACTTTTACTCGTAGTGCGTGCTAAAAGCGTGTGTTTTAGTGTTTTACACTATTATTTTTATTTAAATTTGCTTCAGTTTACAATTTTTTTCGTGCGAACAAGCAAGAGACTATCATTATTTGCAGGAGGTAGGACACGGCGGTATTTCCGCCCAATTGAACAGTCCGACTGGAGAAGTACCTCTGTCCTACAGAATACCGTGGCCATAACAACTTCGTGTTGTGGTGAGTAGGATAGCCAGAGCTCACTGGAGAATTTGTGCTGTCAGTGGGAAGACTAAAGGCTTGTCCTGCTTTGTCTTCTACACTGACGGCACAGAAACTCTACACAAACAGGTCTGTTCTACAGGGTCGGCAGTGTGGCTCCTCTGGTGTTAGACACGTCCATAGGCCACGGTAATTACTTTCCATGCTACTTGTATGCCACATAAGTGGTATATTTTTTTTTAATTATTAAATATTAACACTTCCGACGTGAACCCACTCCTAACACAAGCAATTTAGTTTAGCTGGAGGGGTTAGAGAAAATATTACTAATTAGTATTTTGGTTCTAATATTCTTTTCATATTAAAAAGAAAAAAAAATAGGTTACTGAATATCGTAGTCACAGTCTCTCAATATAAAACAAACAAGTTAGTACGTACTAGCCCTACTACGGTACTATACAATGTTCCTATCTCTTCCGGTGCGCTGCTACCGTACAATGGAACTGTCCCAGCCGGGGAATCAAACTGAACAAAGCTGTGTCTACAATGGCATTGTGTGTTTATGAATTTAAAATCTATATGGCAGTGACCACTCAGCTGATATACTATAAGACATGAAATATATTGAGACAGATTCTCGTAATAACATACAATACATACATATAATCACGCCTTTATCCCGGAGCGTTAGACAGAGGCAAATTAACACCCACATTTCACCAATAATTGTATTCGGTCCCACGTAATAGGGGTTGAGTCTATTGCCGTCTTCCGGGCACTATTGTTGACTCGAGCAATGTATCTAAAGCTGAGTCTGGACTGTATATATCTGTCTGGTGTTAAACAGCCCTATCCCTTAGTCGCCTTGTACGACACCGGGTCTGGGGTGGCCCAAATTCTACTCTCCTCCGCATCGCCTGCCTCTTGTGGTTAGCGTTCCCAGAAGACAAGCAGCGTTGCCACGTTGTGTGGCAATGCTTATTATCTGAATTTCGAAAAGGCCAGCCTTCTGGTCACAAGAAAAATCGTCCATACGCTTCGCAATCTCCCTGAAGAGATTGCGGGCGCTCGGACCCCACAGCCCAAACGTTTTGACTCCAAACGGCACAAAATCATAATCCCCACTTAAATTGGAGTATTTGCGCTGCTTAAGAGCCTCTGCAGAAGCTGCAGCATCACCGGCACAGCCAGCCGTGCCAGATATATGGGTAGAGAAAATGGTGTCGACACTCACATGTTGCGTTCTTATATTCATATAAATTAATAATAAAGACGTATTATTTTTTCACGTGAGTGTATGTTATTTTTCTTTTTGTACATTTGTGCAAGTTTCGATGTGTTTGGGCTATTGAGATTGAATTGAGACATAATTTTTAACAGACTTACATTACGACGTTGATCCTCTGTCCTAAAATACGCGCCAAAATATTATTTTTAATACGACCATAGACAACAAGACATTTGAAAATGGTTGGGTTTTTATATCTGTAGTAAAAATACACCATTAAGTCCATAGCCAATTAACATAACAATTTAAAAAATAAATAGCGGTCTTTTTGTCTGTGTCGAATGGCACAGGGGCTTTTGAGCCGCCTATAACAATGTCTATAATACTCTGAGGCTATTAACCGTCCTCGTGATTGAACTACCAGGCAAGCAGCTTACGTAAGAGTGTTTTAATAACCTCCATGTAATACCAGAGAGGGTGCTTCATTTCTTTTCAATTAGGAATTAACTTTATTATATTTTCAAGATGGAGACTCTATTTTTATATCATTTTAAGCGAAATAAAATCTTTTTTTTTTCTAACCATACTAGAACTGAAATTACTAATATTCCATTCCAGGATCGTAGCAAGTGGAAATAATATTTTCTCTGCCTACCCCAATAGGAACACTCTCTATTTAGGTACTAGCTGTTACCCGCGGGTCTTACAGTTTAGATGTTGTTTATCGTGACTAAACATAGCCTATGTAATCCCAAGCTCCGATCTATATGTGTACCAAGTTATTTCCGTCCCAATTGAGCAGGCGACTGGGGAAGTACCTTCACCCTACAGAATACTACGGCTATAATAACCTCGTGTTGTGTTCCCGGTGGTGAGTAGGGTAGCCAGAGCTCACTTGAGAGTTTTTGTGCTGTCAGTGGAATGACCAAAGGCTTCTCCAGATTTTTGTTAGTAAGTATAAACAAGAAAATATCAAGGATAGCCGTGGTCATATGCCACTTTTGCCTAGAATGTGAACATGTATTGTTTTGTTAGAGTAAGTGGCATACGACCACGGCTATCCTTGATAGCTGATTGTTGTTTAATACTTTTTAAAGCGTGATTTTCCAGTAGCCAGGTTTTAGTTTTTTATCCTTTCCGCAAAGAAATAACTGTTCTTTAAAAGCTTGAAAGCAGCGGCCATGTTTGATAAGACAGAGACGTAATCCTCTTTTCATAAATTATGTACGTTATACTTATAAAAAAAATTCTACGTGGACTACGGATAAGACCCTTTTTAACCCTAACCTAAAACTGTCTTGGAATAGCCAGTGTCAAAATAATAACCGGATAGGTTATGTTTACCTCGCCGGATGGTGAGTAGGGTAGCCAGAGCACACTGGATAATTTTTGTGCTGTCAGTGGGTAGACCAAAAGCTTGTCCTGATTTGTCTTTTACACTGACGGCACTGAAACTCTGTGCTTACAGGGTTGGCAGCGCGAGTGTGAATCCCTTGGTTTTGCACACGTCTATGGACCACGGTAACCACTTTCCATCAGGTGGGCAGTGTGCTTTTCTGTCAACCAAGTGTTATAAAAAAACAATATACGGTTTTTAAATTTGTCTGTAGTTTAAGTATTATGTTGTTATTTATATCATAAGTTATTTGTATGTAAATATTTGTTTGAAAATAAAAAGAATTAAAAAGGGATTACATTGCTATTATAGGAATTTTCTATCTCAGTGTGTAGCTTGGCGTAGATGTGCTACGAAATATGTAGACATCGTAGAACCGTAGCACATAATTTTCTTGGCCGTTATTATTTTGTTAACCTCCCAATTTCTTAATTGGGGATTCATACCCAAACGGGACAAACGGAACCCCTATTACTAAGACTCCACTATCTGACTGTCTGTCTGTCTTTCACCTGGCTGTATTTCATGAACCGTGAAAGCTAGAGAGTTGAAATTTTCACAGATAATATATTTTTGTTGCCTCTATAACAACAAATACTAAAAATATAATAAGATAAACATTTTAGTGGCCTCCCATATGTACTTTTAAGGGTCTAGACCTTAGATAATGGTACGGAACCCTTCTTACGCGTGACCGACTCGCACAGGGCCAGTTTTTTTAATTAATTGAAATAGTATTTTTTTATATACAACTTAGGTGGCAGTCAAGCAGATAGACCACCTGATGGAAAGTGGTTACCGTGGCCTATGAACGTGTGCAACACCAGAGGAATCACATTCGTGCTGCTAACCGTGTAAGAAGCTTCTAATACCCTTCTTAAAGAACCCCCAGTCGTAGTAATTTTCAAATTATAAAGCTTTTAAATGTTAGCATTGAAGTATTCTATTTATTTCTAAGTCGTGGGCGACATTGCGATTACAATCTGATGTACCCAATCGATAAGAATGAATTATAGCCAACAATAGCCAACAGAACCACGTTGAATCGGATCAATGTCTATTTTTAGACATCTTACCTTTTTAAAATTTGATAAAAAAATATAATTTACTTATACTGTGGCCACATTATTTCAGATATTTAAATTTAGAACACCGTATTGTTTTAGTTTATAGAAAAAATATAAAAACCATAAAGTATTAATTAAAAAAAATAATTTATAAGTATCATGCAGTTTTCTGCAACTAGTTATTGAGGCAAAGGAATCGCTGGTAGAACCTAATAATATAAATTATGTTGGAGTATTATTGCTGAGTTGCGTATCAACTTACTGTATTATTAAAAGCACACACAATCTAATAATAACACTGGATTCCGCATACAACGTTTCTGCACGTCACTAAAAAATCAATATAGGCAGTCTTAACATCACTTTGGTTTTACACAATACACGGACGCGTATCCGAAACGGCAAACACTAGATATATTACCGCGCATTTTGTTCCTTATTTTTTTAATTTATATTATAATAAAATTGTAAAATATTACATAATAATACAAGTTGAAATTTAATGTTTTCCGTGCGGGCTGAGTACGCGACCCGCTCGGGAATTCTCGGCTGTCTTCGTACGTTTCCGTTTAGGGGTGAACCGAGTGAGTCATTAGCCTGTGAGGGGTGGTTTTGTGCTCCGTTCTACGCTTGGTAAATACAAATACTTGTATAAAATTCTTATTGGAAGTAAATTAAAGATCAATATTTTGTATATTATTAAAAAAAATTGACGTTGATAAGAAAATGCGATAAATATTTTACTGAAAATTTTACTCTCTGTGAATAAAAAGCAAAATGTAGTACAGCGCCATCTATGATTCAAAGTTATCATTATCTTTCTAAGTAAGTCCCAATCATGTCCGAGATTTTCACCGCGAAGTTCGGAGAACGACTGTCATCTGACCTCCGAATCTGAGCTGTGGTTAGTGATCAACTTGCCTAAAGTTGCAGTCTCCCTCTTTTTCTCTAAATTATAATAGTTTAATGTTAAATTATTTATTATATTGTCAGACAGAGTTGCTCAAGTCGCTCATATTAGCCCTCCGTCTTGACCAAACCACTATTGAGAGCTGAGATCGATGTTTAATGTGCCCTCCGAGGCACGGAAGCGCCTCGGTACTCTAACACTAAGCGGTCACTCATACAACTGTCACTGAACGTGAACAGTGAGCGCATCTGGCCACGAGCGCATTTCAATCTTGACAAAGGAAACATTTTATTTTGGTTTTCACTAGTCAAATTAGTTACTTTTTACTGAACGTCAAAACAGTTCTAGATAAAATAATTTATTGTGACGTCATAGTATAATATATATAGGTTGAGTGAACGATTAAAAATAAAATGAAATGAAAACAATAAATTAAGAACAGGTGCAATTTTTACCGCTCTTTTACCATTTTTAATTTAACATATGGGGGGTTAGGCAGAGGTGAATTAACACCCACATTTCACCACTAATTGAGTTCGGCCCCACGTAATAGATGGTGAGCCTATTGCTGTCTTTCGGGCACTATTGTTGACTTGAGCCATGAGGCATGAGACTGGGCTGTATATAACTAGATTTATATACAGCCCAGATATGTGAATACATGTATAGGTATATCTATATGTATATATATATTCTTAACATAGTTATTACCCAATTGTAACTTATTTGACTTAGGTAATATTTTTTTTTAAAGAATATTAGAACCGTAATTACTAATATTTCCTCTAACCCCTCCAGCTAAGCTAAATAGCTTGTGCTAGGAGTGGGTTCACGTCGGTAGTTTAATGGCCAAAAATCGAACCCGGAACCTTTCGATCGTAAGGCCAACACTGGTGTTGGCCTTACGATCGAGAGGTACCACTAAGGTACCAATGCTTTTTTATATTGAAGGTAATCAATGTTTACTATATTTTATTGAATTGAATTTAAATAACATGTAAACTAATATAATAAGATATAAACTAATAATATGCAATATTGTATGCAGCGGACAATAAAACCTTAAACCTCACAGTTTGGTTTCATTTAGCTCACCATCGGAAGATTAAAAGATTCCAATATCCGCTGATTATCCTAGGCATGTGTATCTCCAAGGCGCCCGAACTTTTATGGTACTGTACTTACAAACCAATTTTGTTTTTATTTCTTTTAAATAGGAGATTACACACTTACTTTGTCACATTTAACTTGCTCCATTCAAGAGTAAAACAAATAATAAAAATACAACACACATACATTACACAATATGTAATAAATATATATTTTTTATTATTACAATTAGCACAATAGCACAATATAATAAAATAGGATACAAAAGGTTCAAATCAAGCATCGAAAAATTCCTCCCCATCGATGTCGACTGGTAATGTGCCCAAAAGGCTGGCGGCATTGCCCCGTTGGATGGCAATGCCAATCCGTTGAGCGAAAAAGAAGCCAGCCCTTTGGTCACGCGAAGCATCGACCAGTCGTTTTGCTATTTCTTTGTATAGCGACCGTGCGCTCGGACCCCACGAACCCAGCGTTTCAACCCCAAACGGCTCAAATATGTAATTGTTTGTAATGTTATCATATTTTCGCCGTTTGAGGGTCTCAGCAGATGCCGCAGCAGCACAAGCGCAATCCGTCGTACTTGGAAGATGGAAAGGGGCAAGGGTGTCGACGCATGTTGCGTCCCATACCAAAGGCCTACCCATCTTCCAAGGCACCAAAGACATACCGTCCGGTCTCTTACCATCGTTGCGTACCAAACCAGTGTAATAATAAAAATATAATTACATATTAGGTATTTACTTAGTGATGTACTAAGTTTAATAAACAAATCAAGAAATAATTTATAAATATTAAATACAATAAAAATAAAATAACTATTATACAACTTATAGCTAAGAACAATTAAAATGCGTCGTAGAATTCCTCCGCATCGCATGCCTCTTGTGGTAGCGTTCCCAGAAGACTGGCAGCATTGCCACGTTGTATGGCAATGCTTATTCTCTGTCCTAAAAAGAGGCCAGCCTTCTGGTCACGAGAAGCGTCGACCATTCGCTTCGCAATCTCACGGAAGAGGTTGCGAGCGCTCGGACTCCATGACCCCAAAGTCTCGACTCCAAACGGCACAAATTCATAATCTCCGATGAGATTGGAGTATTTGCGCCGCTTGAGAGCCTCTGCAGAAGCAGCAGCAGCACCAGCACAGCCAGCCGTGCTAGTTATATGGGTAGGAGCCATGGTATCAACGCATGTGGCGTCCCACACCAGAGTCCTACCCATCTTCCATGGCATTAACGACATGCCATTATATTAGAAAATAGATATGTAATAAATAGGTATCTGCCAAGGATCTTAGTGATACTTTAGTAATTAAAAATGTATACTTTTAATAAATAAAATTAATGCTTAATAGCAAAAGGATGTAACAACAACTATCGCTGACAGGGAAATTACCTCCCTATGTTTTTCTCATAAGTTTGAAAAGGGGTTTGGCTGAACTTCAATATTTTCTGTGTAGCGACTGCCTTCTGCCTCTCTCATGGGACTCTTCTGTCCGCACTTAGCCTCCTTTTTTGGGCCATTGTGCGTGCAGACTACAGTGATACAATATTAGGTATTTACCTATGAAATTGCCGAAATTTTATTACAGAATCATGAGTTCGTTATTCCTGTAATTTAATAGCTATTTCCATTATTTATATTTTGTTTGAAAGTTGATTTCAAGATTTTACAACTCTGTATTAAATTTTGTTTTTTATTGGCCGCTTGATAAATTAAATTCGATCTTTAAAAACAGTACTTCCTAAATGTTATCCATTTTGATGATAAATTTCGTATGACTTTTTTACAACTGTCAGTTTTCAAAAATGTAATAAAAGTGTTTGTTAGTTTAATATTGTCTCATTCATACACCAAAAAAAAAACAAAATTTTGATTTGTCGTTCCAAAAAAAAATACAAAAATGTTCTAATATTATTAATAATTTCTTTAAAAAAAACGGTAATTTTATTATTAACTACCTAAGTATTATTTATATGTTTTCGAGTTATAGCGGATTCAGCTGTCGAGTTCGCTCGAAACGTTCTTAAAGAATGTGTCTGCTGACCTCCACAACACATTGGCATCAAAGCATTGCAGTAAAACTATATTGTCTATAATAGCCTTATAAACACTGTCGCTAAAGACCATTTCTCTTTGAAAACTCTACGTCGCATAATTCGTTTGTCAATTAACCTTAAAATTATAAATAAAACTACCAATCTATGTTTCTTATGCATTATAATTTTAAATGAATGCATAGCACCAAGTGAATTAATACAAAATTATAATCATCCGATTGTCTCTATGCAAATCGGTACGTTATAAGCTGTTATTTCGTTTTGTTTATTATTGTACGTCAATACTGCATGGATTGTCAACCATTTTTGAGGTTAGGTGAGGGTTTTTTAAGGTTAAAAGGGTGCAGAATGTTCCGACTCTCATACTAATTTCCGAATAACTGAACCTAGAATAACGCTACAACGAAAAAATGCAATCACGAATAATTAGTCTCCGAAATAACTTTATCACGAATTTTTATACAACGAAATAATGTTGTAACTAACATTTATACATCGAAAGAGCAATATCCCTAATATCGGCACAACAATTTAAATAATATTGTAATGAATATTTAGTATTCCTAATATTAACATTCTTCCTGGTCAAACTGTAGCATAACCTTTTTGAACAACATTATGGTATATGATGAAGTCTTATTGTACAGGGAAAAATAAAAATAAAATTACAATGATAATTGTTGTCAGTGTCACTAATTCTGTTATTTTGCAAAATGACGGAGTTAAGTTTCGTATTTTCGAAGAAAAATAAAAAACAGCTTGTTCTAGATGGATATTTGTTCAGTATGGACAGAAAAGTGGATAGTGTGTGTTACTGGTGCTGTACGAAAAAATGGACAGTTAATTGTAATTCCAGAGCGATTACAAAAATCAATGAACATGGTGTACACTTAATGCATAAAAGTTATAGTGACCACTGTCACAGCCCAACCGGAAAAGTTTGTAATTTACAGTTATTGAATGGTTTAAAATCAAGGGCCATAAACAGTTTGGATAATCCATCCCAAATCATACAAAGTCAGTTACAGAAAGTTCCACAATCAAGTGCTCCCTATTTGCCGAGTACTAGCGCAATGAGAATGGTGATAAGTAGATCAAGATCAAAGGGAATCCCAAAACTACCTCCCACTCTTGATGAATTTAATGTAACAGACAAGTTTCACCATATTTTACTGGCGCAATATTCTTTTGCGGGCAATAGTATTTTATTATTTGGTACTATTCAAAACTTAAAATTATTGCAACGTTCTCGTTTCTGGATAGTTGATGGTACTTTTAAAACATGCCCTTACCCTTTCTTCCAAATTTATACGGTACATGGTATAATTGGTGAACACAAGACTGAGCAGAAAGTTGTACCACTGATTTATGGATTAGTGTCATTGGTATCGCGTGGGCGAACGTGCGCGAGTGGACTGTATTGCGGAGAAGCAGATAACTGTTCTATTGACACTTTACACACAAAACAAGACAGGTGGCCGGGCTGCCGCGGATTCGATCCAGGCAGTGAATGCAGCCCGAGAAATTAGGAGAGGATGCACTAACCTTCACGACCCACGTGTTTTTCATCGCAGCCGGTACACGGATCTTCTCTTCCTTGCTCAGGAGCTGCCGTCAGCGTCACTAGATCCCTTGAGGAACACACGAGAGGCACCATCCGATCGGTAAAGGTCTATGAGGCGGTTAAAATACAACAAATATTATTCATTTCTGAGAGACGCGCTCGCGATCCGTCCCTACGCTGGCTAGTTCAAAGCGGGAGTGACCGTCCACATCTCACACAATGGCGGACGGAAGCTACAGCTAGCCCTACTCTATGGTTAGTGCGGAGGGGGAGACGGATCTAAAAGGAGTGTGTTTCCATGTCAAAAAATACAGTTTCCACATCGGCGCAACCATTCCCCCCCGGCTTGAAGGGTTACCTTCGAAACGAAAAATGTGGAACAAAACTAATGTCTAATCTAAATCTAGGTTTGCGAAATAACAACTAAAATATAAACATAGATTGGAACTCGTGCCTACTGCTGGCTAGGCAGAGGGCAGAGGCGAACAACCGGGCGCAGATACGATCCGGTTGCAGTTTTAACCCGTACAACACGAGTTATCCCGCGGGCATCGGGAAAAATTTCCTCTACTACTCCTAGAGGCCAATGTAAAGGAGGCGCATTCTCAGTCATAAGGACTACCACCGTACCTACAGTAATTGGGTTGGATGGAGTATTCCATTTTTGACGTGACTGCAGCGTGTGCAAATAATCGGTTCTCCAACGATTCCAAAACGATTGGACCATCTTATCTAAAAGAGCGTGACGAGTTAGGAGGTGTATTCTATCGTCATCAACATCTATTGCGGGCAAATATTTTAAAGGAGTCATATTTAAGAAGTGAGCTGGCGTCAGCGCTAACGGCTCTGACGGATCGCTAGATAGAGTCCGACACAGCGGACGCGTGTTCATCACCGCCTCTACTTGCGCGAGTACGGTACTCAACTCCTCGAACGAGAGAATCTGTTCGCCTATGACGCGAAACAGATGCGACTTAAGGCTTTTAATATTCGCTTCCCAATTACCACCAAAATGACTAGCTGCAGGCGTGTTAAAGTACCATTCAATGCGATTTTCGGCTAAGATGTGAGCGAATTCACTTTGGTAGTACTTAGACCGTAAGAATGTGTGCAATTCCGAAATACTACGTCGGGCCCCTACATAGTTTGTACCGTTGTCCGAATACATGCGCTTAACCGGACCCCGACGCGACAAAAAACGTTTAAAAGCGGACATAAAATTTGGCGTACTTAAATCACCGGTCAACTCTATATGAACCGCGCGAGTTGTCATACAAATGAACAAACAAACATAAGCTTTCGTGGAGCGAATGCCACGACCACGAGCAATGGTGACCTTGAAAGGCCCAGCAAAGTCTGTGCCGGTGTGTACGAAAGGTTTTGCGGATTGAACAACACGACAAGAGCGATGATCGGCCATTTCAGGCGCGATAAAACGCGGGCGGAGTTTAAAACAAGGTACACATCTGTGTACTCTAGCGCGAATCAAATTACGAGCGGAAATTATCCAGTATTTCTGTCTCAAAATAGACATTAACAAATCGGGACCAGCGTGACAATTCACCTTGTGATGATAATCTACTAACAAATCTAATACGTGGTCCTTACGCGGGAGAATTACTGGGTGCCTTTGTTCAAATCCTAAACCTGAATTTCTCAAACGACCACCTACTCGAATGAGTCCATCTTCCAAAAATGGTTTCAAGTGTCGGAAAGAACGACTACAAGGTTTGTTAAATTCTAAATTTTTAAATTCAGAAGCAAAATAACACTTCTGCAATTCGCGAAGTATGATCAATTCAGCCTTATCTAAATCAGCGGCGGTTATATGACCGCGTGTAGATAAAATTCTCAAAAATCGGCCTACATAAACAACACAACGCAACAGTCTCGACCAAGACGAGACGCGATTAGCCAACAACAAAACCAGGGACTCTTCACGCGGGACCGACACCACAAGCGAGTGCTTCTTTTCCTCGGGTGGTTCGGAAACCGTAGTGGGATTGAATTGACTAACTGGCCACTTATCTAACGCGGCATGAATCCAGGACGGTCCACTAAACCATAACGGATGATCTAATATTTGCGAAGGAAGCAGTCCACGAGAGAGACAATCGGCTGGGTTGTCGGTGCCAGCAACGTGAAAGAGATTTTTTGGCGCTAATTCCGATTGAATTTTTGCCACTCTATTAGCGACGAAGGTGTCCCAACGATGGGGCGAAGAGTGGGCCCAACACAAAGCGACTGTTGAGTCCGAAAAAGCTAAAATTCTATTAATATTAATGCGACTACTACAAGCATTGGCGATAGAGGTGATCAATCTAACCAACAATAGTAAAGCGCATAGCTCGAGGCGTGCCAGAGAGACGACCTTACGGGGAGAGACCTTCGATTTCGCGCTTATAAGGCTAATTGAAACCTTACCTACATTCGAGACATGAAAATAGACTACTCCTCCATACGCCCTCTCACTAGCGTCCGCGAAGCCTACTACCGTAACAACACTATGTTGCGATATACCTACATGACGCGGAATTTGTACTTGGTCAAGCACAGAGAGTTCTTTTCTAAAGCGAGCCCACAACTTAGCAATGTTGTCGGGCGCGGTGTCGTCCCAATCACAATTCGAAAGCCAAAGCTCTTTTATAAGTAGTTTGGCGTACAGAACGACAGGAGCTACGAATCCCATTACGTCCCATATCCGTGCCACACACGACAGGATAATGCGTTTAGTACAAGTTTGCGGGGTCGAACTACTTTTCAAACTAAACGTATCAGATGCGGGCGACCAGCTTAAACCAAGCACCTTGTGCGTATCACTTTCATCGAACTCCTTAACCGAAGACAATCGGTGCGACGGTGGAATCGACTCTAACGCTGTTTGCGAGTTGCTCGTCCATTTCACGAGATCAAATTGACCCGCCTTCATGAGACTTATAACTTGAGCGGCCGTCTCGACAGCCTCGGCCTCGCTATCTACACTATACACGAAGTCGTCCATGTATAAGCCAGTCTCAATGGTGGCTCTCGCTTTAGGAAATGCATCGCCCTCGTCAGCGGCCAACTGCTTGACGGTGCGAAGTGCGTGAAAAGGGCTAGATTTAAGCCCGAAGCAAACACGATTAAACTCGTAAACCATTAAAGGTTCTTGCGGTGAAAATCTATACAAAAATCGTTGAAACCTACGATCGGGTTCGCGCACTTCAAGGCACAAAAACATTTGTCGAATATCTGCAGAGAGTGCCACAGCGAATAAACGAAAATTTACAATTATGTCAAATAAATTACCTTGAAGATTTTGACCACAATACAAAATGTCATTAAGCGACACGGAAGTGCTAGTCTTAGCACTGCCATCTAGAACTACGCGGAGTTTAGTAGTAAGCTTATCTTCTCTAATAACTCCGTGGTGCGGGATAACGTACGAAGGCTGGGTCTCGTCAGTGTCCGCAGGCGCAGGTGAGATGTAACCTTTATCTAAATATTCGTTGACAACCTCATCATAGGCTTGCTTTAACTTTGGAGACGCCTGCATCTTTCGTTCTAAACAAAGAAAGCGTCTTTCAGCGGATGCACGGGAGTCGCCGAGCGAAAAAATATCTCCCTTGAAAGGGAGCGCGACAACATAACGACCCTGCTCATCGCGAGTAGTCGTGCGACAATAAATCTCCTCAGCCATCTTGTCATCAGGGCTTAGGATTGGTGGGACATTGACCTCCTCAATCTCCCAAAACTTGCGGATGGTAGACTCCAGTGGCGGCTCGACGGTGCAACAGAACGAGGCAGTCGAGTGACTAAAACTATCCATAGAAGCGGGTGCAGAACCAATTATAACAAAACCCAGAACTGTTTCCAGGGCGTGCGGAGCGGGGTACGTCGGACCCCCTTGAACCTTACGTGATAACTGGAGGTGCGGGAGAATTGAAGCGCCGATCAATATATCGACGACTCCAGGAACAGCGTAAGTCTCATCAGCTAAAGGTAAGTCTTTAAATTTCGTTAATAAAGACGTGTCAACTGGGACGGTAGGCAACTGTTCAGTTATTTTATCCGTAACGAACGAATCCATGTCAAACCAAATTTTATTATTAAAACGAGATCCAAACCTCGTTTTAACTGTGCCATGAACAGCTGACCGTAAACCTCCAAAACCCGTCACCACTGAGTAGGTTGAACGCCTATCAACATTGAAACCAAGACGTTGACAACAATCTTGAGTAATAAAATTACTTTGCGAAGCGCCATCTAATAGCGCTCGAACAATGTGCGGTTTACCTAATGCATCAACAATAACCACGCGAGCGGTCGCAAGACAAACCGTAGTGAGGGCAGCACTAGCGGAGAACGAACACAAGGTGACGTCATTCGTAGCGGTCCCCGGGCAGGCCGGAGCGCGTGCGAGCTCGGGCTGCGGCTGCGGCGCAGGCTGCCGCGCGTCACCGCTCGACGAACCAACTGTGCTCACCTTGGATGCGGCATTACTATTTTCAAAATGAAGCAAAGTGTGGTGTCTCGCTTGACATTTGCGACAACCATTTCCACTATTACATAAACCCACGCGGTGTTTAGTACCGAGACAATTAAAACAAAGATTATTAGCGCGAACAAATTTATAACGATCACTAGGCGACAATTTTAGGAAACCAGGACACTTGTACAGTTGCGAGTGATGAGTACTACACAAAGAGCAAACAGGTGACTGTACACGTGCTGGTGCGGTATTAACATAAGCATGGGTTGACCTCAGTGACCTCGATGACGCATCTATTTTGCGCGCGGGACTAACAACTGTCTTCGCGCCTTCATGTTTCGATGAAGAGCGTTGTAATACTTTTATATGCTCGCGAACAAAACCTTCTAAGTCTTCGAACTTAGGAATTTTATTGCCGCGATGATCCGACTCAAACAAACGAATGGTTTCGGAATCTAATTTCCTTAAACCCATATACAAAAATACGAAGTCGCAGAGGTCATCAATCTTTAGGTTCTTTACAGCGCGAACAGCTGACGCGAAAGTGTCTAGAAATTTCTCTAAGTTTTGATCGTTACATGCCGTAATAGATTTCAAATCAAACATCTGATCCAAATAGGCGTTAGCTACCGATCTTTTATCCTCATACTTAGCTTTCAAAGTATTTAAAATTAAATTATAATTCCCGGCACTAAACGTAATTCCAGCGCAAACGGTTATAGCTTTACCAGTCAATTTTTCAACAAGATAATGCAATTTTTCGTGATCTGTCAACGAATCGTTCTTATCTATTGTATTCTCAAAACTATCTATAAATCGACACCAATTGCGAATGTTACCATCAAATTCGGGTATTTGAATTGGTGGCAACTTAGGTCGGTCGCGAGTGGGGTTGGGTCGGTCAGACGGCTTCTCCAAACTCCTCGCGACGCGCTTGATACGACAATACAAATCGTCAAACGACGACAAGGCTTGATAACTCACTGAGTAATCGGGATCCAAATTCAACTCTAAAACGTTGATGTCATGCACTAAGGTTTCGAAATCCGCGCGTAGACTATCTAAGTTTTCTATAGAACACAAGAACGAATCTCTGATGACCAAATCAGAGGTTTTAAGTGCACTATCATAAATCGATTGTACGCGAGAGTAAATCATTTCTTTTTTAGCGTATAAAAATTTCAATTGAACCTTACCGGTCTTATCAACCTTTGGGGACATGTTTACAATTAAATCTCAAACTAAAGTGCGGTAAACAATAAATATGAAATGACTTAATCCTAGCGGTACAGAGCAGCGAGGCGGCGCGAGCGTTAACTATGTAGGTAGGTAGGTGCTTACAACTGTGAATGCACGCTTGAACAAACGCGCATAGCAACAAGGTCGTACCTACGCGGTGGTCGCTGTCTAGATTCAACTATTATTTCCGAGATTAAGTATTGCGTAATATCTATTCAAATTAAATACTTTCGTATGAATTGGGATGAGATGCGAGCGAGGTAGGCACAGCCACGTGTCTACCCACGCAGGTACTAGGCAAATACGACGTGAACCGAGAACAACGTAATTGAAAAAAACAAAACAAAGCCAAATGCGTTAGGTATTACACTGTGCCTATGCACTAGGGTGTCTGAGTATACCTAAGATCTAAGCCTAAATGTCTGGATGCGGGGTTTTCTACTAAAATAACCAGGCACTTAGGTGCGATGCGAAAATTGCGAACTACGATTAAGTGTTGATATGATACCTAACCTATTTATGTATTAGGTAGGTACAATGCGAGCCAGCGGCGAACGGACAACAAATTCTAAGCCTAAGTGTCTGGATGCGGGGTTTTCTACTAAAATAACCAGGCACTTAGGTGCGGTGCGCTCATTCCCATTAGAATAATAACAAAATACGAACTACGGCTAAGAATCCGGCTCGAAGGACCAAAAAAATGGTATCGCGTGGGCGAACGTGCGCGAGTGGACTGTATTGCGGAGAAGCAGATAACTGTTCTATTGACACTTTACACACAAAACAAGACAGGTGGCCGGGCTGCCGCGGATTCGATCCAGGCAGTGAATGCAGCCCGAGAAATTAGGAGAGGATGCACTAACCTTCACGACCCACGTGTTTTTCATCGCAGCCGGTACACGGATCTTCTCTTCCTTGCTCAGGAGCTGCCGTCAGCGTCACTAGATCCCTTGAGGAACACACGAGAGGCACCATCCGATCGGTAAAGGTCTATGAGGCGGTTAAAATACAACAAATATTATTCATTTCTGAGAGACGCGCTCGCGATCCGTCCCTACGCTGGCTAGTTCAAAGCGGGAGTGACCGTCCACATCTCACACAATGGCGGACGGAAGCTACAGCTAGCCCTACTCTATGGTTAGTGCGGAGGGGGAGACGGATCTAAAAGGAGTGTGTTTCCATGTCAAAAAATACAGTTTCCACATCGGCGCAACCAGTCATGTAAGACTGAAGAAATATATTTTTTATATTTTAAAATTCTAAAGTCCGCGGCTGCAAATTCAGGTATTGATTTGAGTCCGCAGATTATTATATCAGATTCAGCGGACTGGGATGGACTTCGTGACTATTTTGCGTCCATCCCGTGGGTTGAGCGCTGCTTTGAAGATAAGAATCCATCGGATTGTGCTACTGCTGTCGCCGGTGAGATCGGTCTGGGTATGGAATACTATATCTCATACACCGATATCACCGGTGACCGCGGGGTGCGCCCTTGGTTCGGGCGCGAGTGCGCGGAAGCTGTTGAACAAAAACAGTCTGCGTACCGCGCTTGGGTAGGGGCACGCGCCACGCGCCATCCCAATCTGGGCCACTTCAAGGCGGCGTACAACAGAGCCACAAAGGTCTGTAGAAGGGCCTATGTTAGAGCGGATGCCCTGCGCATAGCGCGGCTTGGTCAAGAGCTAGTGGTGCATCCCACGGGAAGCCGTGGCTACTGGCGACTGGCTAAAGCCGTGCAAGCCAACTTCTGTCAGCCTTCGCTGCCTCCGCTGCGTAACCCTGATGGATCCCTGGCCCATGAGCCGCAAGAGAAGGCAAATCTGCTGGCTAATCTCTTTGCGGCCAACTCCCGAATCGATGATTGTGGTACGCAGCCACCAACACTACCCGACAGTGACCACGCGATGCCTGATATCCATATCAGGCAACGCGATGTCCGTGCAGTGCTGCAATCACTCGATGTCCGGAAAGCCAGTGGTCCGGATGGTATTCCAGCGGTAGTTTTGAAAAAATGTGCAGCGGAGTTGTCTCCAATGCTTACGCGCCTGTACCGGCTATCCTACAGTTCGGGTACAGTGCCTTTGCCTTGGAAAGAGGCGAATGTTCAGCCGATTCCTAAGAAGGGGGATCGCTCGGAGCCAGCCAACTATCGATCCATAGCCGTCACCTCAGTGCTGTGCAAAGTGTTCGAGCACATAATTAACAAACAGC
This sequence comes from Eilema griseolum, assembly GCA_963662185.1. Lineage (NCBI taxonomy): Eukaryota > Metazoa > Arthropoda > Insecta > Lepidoptera > Erebidae > Eilema > Eilema griseolum. The sequence goes on from OY759259.1 coordinate 9,760,214, forward strand.
TCATGCGGCACCTAGAGGATCACTCCTTAATTAATGACCGGCAATATGGCTTCAGACCGAAACGGTCAACGGGTGATCTTCTAGCATACGTTACCCATCTTTGGGGTGAGGCTATGGACAAGCACGGCGAGTCACTGGCAATTAGTCTTGACATCGCCAAAGCTTTCGATAGAATCTGGCACAAATCGCTTCTTTCCAAGCTACCTGCCTTTGGTCTGCCTTCTAGGCTGTGCAACTGGGTTGCTAGCTTCCTGCAGGGGCGCCGTATTCGTGTCCTTTGTGACGGACGAGCTTCGGAGTTTCTGCAGGTTAATGCTGGCGTGCCCCAGGGGTCCGTCCTATCACCCACTCTCTTTCTTCTGCATATCAACGACATGCTGTCTACCGGCAATGTTCATTGTTATGCAGACGATAGCACTTTGCATGGGAGTTATCATGGACATCCTGCGGCTAAGCAGTCGGATATCGCAGAGAAAAGGCAGCTTCTTGTCAGTGAGCTTGACGGGATCCTGAATCACATTTCTCAATGGGGCTCTGAGAACCTGGTTGAGTTCAATGCCAAGAAGACGCAGGCATGTGCGTTTACAGCAAAAGTATCTTCTTTCCTTCCCCTCCCCACTCTTCAGAGCACGCCACTGCCACTGCAGGACAATCTCAATATCCTAGGTATGGATGTTCGCTGCAACCTGAATAACAAAAACTACATCGAAAGTATCATCAAAACAGCCTCACGAAAACTCGGAGTCCTGAAGAGAGTGAGACGATTTTTCACGCCGGAGCAGCGGTGTCTTCTATACAAGACACAAATTCGCTCCTGTGTGGAGTACTGCTCGCATCTCTGGGATGGTTCAGCAAAGTACTTACTAGATGCTCTCGACAGGTTGCAGCGACGTGCGGTCTGCATCATTGGGAATCCCGAGATCACGAACACCCTAGAACCTTTACAGCTGCGTAGAGATGTTGCGTCCATGGCTGTATTTTACCGTTTGTACCATGGGGAGTGTTCTGATGAGCTCTTCCAATTAGTCCCACCCTCCCCTTTCCTACACAGGACAACGCGTGCAGGTCTTAGATGTCATCCGCACACGGTGCAAAACATCCGATCAAGAACCAAGCGGTTCGGAGACTCTTTCCTCTGTCGCTCCATTAAGGCCTGGAATTCATTACCAGCTCACGTGTTTCCTTCTTCCTACAGTACCGGGTCCTTTAAGCGGGGCGTGAAAAAGCATATGATGAGGCCGTCAAGCTGAGTGTCACCATTGTCACACGGTATGTGTGAGTAATGGTGACCCTCTTTTCTGGGACTTTGCCTTCAGCTTACCATCAGGCAAGGCGAAGTCCAATTGACGTGTCCAATATAAAAAAAAAAAAAAAAGTATTCCCGGAAATTCAACAAAAGTGTTGCTTTTTCCACTTAACTCAAATAATTTGGAGACACATCCAAGCTGCTGGATTAGCGAAGATGTACGGAAGTTCCACGGATTTTGCACACAAAATGCGTCATTTACCGGCTTTGGCATACCTAAAACCGGAAGAAATACCTAGAGCTTTTGACATTCTACAAAGTCACGTTTTACCCAGTGAGGCAATAGAAGTAACTACTTGGTTCTCAAAATATTATGTACAAGGAGATTATAAAAAGCAAATGTGCAGTAATACCAACAGAATGATATTAAAAAAAATGCCTCCAAGATTCCCGCCACAAAAATGGTCTATCCACTCTTGCATAGGAACATGTGTTCCAATAACGCAAAATGAAATCGAGAATTGGCATCATCGGTGGAACGGGCTCCTCGGCAGAAAGAAATGCAATATATATCGGGTTTTGCAAGAGGTACAAAAGGAACAACGACACACTGAGATTATAATAGAAAGGATTCAAACTCAAGCACAGGATACAAATAGAGCAAAGCGGAAAAAATCAAGAGAAGATAAAATAAAATATCATTTCGAAAAACGTGAAACTATGGACACAGTTGAATTTCTGAATGGTCTTGCGTTTTTGTGTCATTTAAAACATTGAATTAATATTATTCCTGAATATATTAATAATTATTAATATAATATTATTATTGAATTAATATTATTATTTCCTGGTGTTTTATTTGGGCTCCATGGGATGATCAGAGATAATGCTGTTTAGTTGTATAAATGTTAGTTACAACATTATTTCGTTGTATGAAAAATGTTGTGCCGATATTAGGGATATTGCTCTTTCGATGTATAAATGTTAGTTACAACATTATTTCGTTGTATAAAAATTCGTGATAAAGTTATTTCGGAGACTAATTATTCGTGATTGCATTTTTTCGTTGTAGCGTTATTCTAGGTTCAGTAATTCGGAAATTAGTATGAGAGTCGAATGTTCCATTAAGAACCAAACGGTTTGATGACTGTTTTCTTTGAGGCACCAGAAGTATTGGAATTCTGTACCAGCACACGTGTTTCCTTCCTCCTAGCGGGGAGTGAAAAAGCATCTGATGAGGTCTTCAAGCTCCTCTTTCCTGAAACTTTGCCGTCAGCTTAATATTGCTAATGTTTTTCTTTTTTAACCGACTACGGTGAAACAAAAGGAGGGTTATGATTTTGATAGCCTATGTTTGTATGTAGTATGTAAGTTCATCTGTTCCCTCATAGCTCCTCAACCACTTATTAGAACTAGACAATTGTATCGTTAGAAGCGTCTTAGTCGTTCGCTGGTTATAGGCTATATATAATGTGTTACTGAATCTATGGTGGCGCCCTCTAGCGATTATGAAGTACTGTGTTAAAAAATAATATTGAGATAAATATATCGTGCTTGGTTTCAACAGAAAAGGCTTAATTAGCACATTTCATTTCTTGCCGCAAAATAACATAAGCAAATAAAAAAATAAGTTTAAAACTAAAACCCGACTATTGAAAAAGTATTAAACAAGAAAATATCTAGCATAGGCGTGGTCGTATGCCAATTGGTCTAACAAAACAGTACATTATAGGGAAAACTGGCATACGACCACGGCTATCCTAGAAATTGTCTTATTTAATACTTTTTCAATAGTCGGATTTTAGTTTTAAACTTATTGTGCTACCTTCTAGCTGTAAGTTTTCCTAAAATAATTAAAATAAATATCAGGTAATCAATCAATCAAGCCACTGCTAAATATAGGCCTCTCCCAATGTTGGGAGGCTTTGGCGTACTGTTCCCGCGCTAGCCAGACTGGTTAGATGAAATCAAATGAACGTATCTTATATTTTAAAAACACATCTCCGTGCCTCAGAGAGCAAATAACCCTTACAGTTGTAATTTATGGGAGTTGTTACAGGTTGGGTCCCTAAAAAGTCTGTTAGCCGGTCTAACTGCAGAACTTTGCTTGTGGAAGTCAGAAGGCAGTTACATCACTTGGACTCCGGACTCCAAGGTGAGAGGATACGACCTCGATTAACGCTAGGAGGACGATGATATGGAGTACCCGTCTGGCCGTCTCTGAAAATCAGCGCTGTCCGTCTGCACACAACGCGGACAGCATTAAGCTGAGAGGTGGCCTTTATTTCTACTTGGCTATTGTTACATATTGCTGTACTGTGTATATTTGTTTTAAGCTAAGTAAAATAAAAATGTTTTCTCTCTTTCTTGCTTTCTTTCTTTCTTTCTTTCTTTCTTTTTTCTTTTACCCCACAGGGTGAAGAAGACCTTACCAACATTTTTGTGATCTAAGTCAGCCTCATTGCTATGCCTCGTTTCTATAGTGAACTGTCTTTTAGAAATACATGTTAATATAAATATTTACGTTTTTTGATCACTCACTCGCTTATGAGATAACCAACAGTATGATAAACTGACTAAGAACTTTTTTCACATCAGCGACAACATTCCCAATACTTGTATAACTGTTAAAAGTCCCGATTTCGGTCTAAAAGATCAAACAAGTTTGACAGCAGGCTGTATCCTATTGCCAATCATAAGCCGAAAGAAACATTAATGGGTACCGTCTGCTGTACAAATGTGTTTGAATCTTTTAAACAACAATTGGGTTAATTATAGGTTTTTAAACTATCATGGTCACTCACATCCGTGTTGCATTATTTCGTGTTTATTTTTTATACCACTTAGGTGGCAGACAAGCACACGGCCCACCTGATGGGAAGTGGTTACCGTGGCCTATGGACGTATGCAATACCAGGGGTGTTACACTCGCGCTGCCGACCACGAAGAAACCTTCTGATGCCCCTCTTGAAGAACCCCATATTGTAGGTGCTTGGGAAAACCGCAGCAGGGAGGTCATTGCACAGCTTGAGTGTGCGTGGGATGAAGTTTCTTTCATACCGCACAGTGCACACCGTCTCAGTTCGCAATGTGTGAGGATGAAATCCCTGCCTATGGCAATTCCGATATTTCGGCGTATTTTTCGGCTCTGTTGCAAGTACCAGTGCTTGCAACAGAGCCGAAATATCGGAAACTCGAAACAATGCAACATGATAAATATCCCGTTTATTTTGATACTAAATTGGATTAACTTCAAATGACTTGACTTGTCCAACTGCCGCCATGCCCGCCAACCCATCTTCCCAAAGGCGCTCAGTATTGGTGTTAAAAAACTTTTAATCAGTACAGCTACCAGCGCTGCTGAGCACGCTCGTCTATTGGCTGTGGGTGAATGGGAATCTGGTGTATGGCTCCAGGCACTTCCTTCGCCCAACATTGGAACAATGTTGGACGACACGACCTTCCGCATTGCGACTTGCCTCCGTTTGGGTGCACCGTGTGTTTCTCCGCATCGGTGTCTCTGTGGAGAAGCTGTCGATAGCCTTGGACATCACGGATTGTCTTGCTACAGGAGCGCAGGCCGCATGTCCCGACATGCAAACATTAACGATATTATCCGTCGAGCTCTTGTCACCGCCGGCGTGCCAGCTATACTTGAACCTGTTGGTTTGGCTCGCGACGATGGTAAGAGACCGGACGGTATGTCGTTGATACCTTGGAAGATGGGTAGGCCTTTGGTGTGGGATGCAACTTGCGTCGACACCCTGGCGCCTTCCCATCTTCCAAGTACGATGGACTGCGCATGCGCTGCTGCTGCATCAGCGGAGACTCTCAAACGGCGCATATATACCAATTTAACTGGTAATTATATTTTTGAGCCGTTTGGAGTCGAAACGTTGGGTCCGTGGGGTCCAAGCGCGCGCGCACTATTCAAAGAAATAGCGAAGTGACTAATCGACGCTTCCCGTGACCATAAGGCTGGCCTTTACCTCGCTCAAAGAATTGGCATCGCCATTCAGCGTGGTAATGCCGCCAGCCTCTTGGGCACGGTACCTGTAGAGATCGATGGGGAGGAATTTTTCGATGCCTAAAATTACAGTCTCCCTCTTTTTCTCTATTCCATTTTTGTATATATTGTATAGTTAGCATAGTTTTATATTAATTTGTAAGTAATTGTATATTATAATAGAATATTTTATGTACCTACCTAAATTTCTGATGGTAATAAATTGACATATATATTACAAAAAAAAAAAAAACTTCAAATTTAATTGAAATTATAATGTGGTCAAAACTGTTGAGCACCCCTGACAATATAAATCGTGATTAAAAAAAAGTATAACTAGTTGACGATATACTAATTTCATATACAGCCATTCGTTAATTACCATTCAAGTAGTTCACAGGTCTCCTTGACGCACTCGAGTAAGTCCAATACATATAAACTATTCTTATTGTTTTATTTTTATTCTCATAAACTGGCGAAATGTGGGTGCTAGCACCTCTGCCTACACCTTCGGGGAATATAGGCGTAAGTTTATGTTATGTTATGTTATGTTATGTTTTATTCTATTAGGTAGATACTAGCTTTTTGCCTGCGACTTTGTCTGCGTGGAATTTTGTACTTTTTTTTAAAAAGCTCCCTAATGAAATTACCTTTAGCTAAATTTAAAAATATAACATAAAAAAACATAAACTCACGCCTATATCCCCGAAGGGGTAGGCAGAGGTGCTAGGCACCCATATTTCGCCAGTCCCAATGTAATAGGTGGCGAGCCTATTGCCATTAACCGGGCATTTATAAACCTACGATAAATACACACATAACTTCGAAAAGCATCGTAAAGTCATTGGTGTGTGCCATGGTAAAACCTGGGATCGAACCCGAGACCTCGTCTCAGCAGTCCATTACCCATACCACTAGGCTACCGCGGTTCTATAAATATAGTTAAAAGTAATTTGTGCCAGAAAGGTTTATTATAAAATCCAAGAATACTTGGATGATAAACAAACTTGGCAATGAGCTGTTCGCTCAACTATGCTACTCAAGTAAATTTTTATATTTAGATTAAGTAGACTAAGTGTATATTTGTAAATAGACCAAAAAAAATGCCCGCTGAGTTTCTTGCCGGAGTCTTCTCAGGTCGGGGCCGCGTTTCGAACTGGTGGTTCATTTTTACTAAACCGGTTTTCAAGTTTTCTTTTTTATAGACGTTTTGTAAGTGCCGATTTAATGGTCTATGCCGAATAAATGATATATAATATAACATAAACTCACGCATATATCACCGAAGGGGTAGGCAGAGGTGCTAGCACCCACATTTTGCCAGTTTATGTTTAGGTCCCAATTTAATAGGTGGCGAGCCTTTTGCCATTAACCGGGTACTTATAAACGTTAAGGCAATAAATTAAAGAGAGAAGACAACTAGGCAATGAACTTGACAAGTATTCATAATTAACCGAAAATAACATTTCAGAATAATGTACGTAAGTATATCAGGTAATGGACTGCTGAGACGAGGTCTCGGGTTTGATCCCAGGTTTTACCATTGCACACAACAATGGCTGTTCGATACTTTTCGAAGTTATGTGTGTATTTATCGCAGGTTTATATGTGCCCGGTTAATGGCAATAGGCTCGCCACCTATAACATTTTGACCTAAACATAAACTGGCGAAATGATGTGGGTGCTAGCACCTCTACCTACCCCTTCGTAGAAATAGGCGCGAGTTTATGTTATATTATATGTTACATTATCTTCTCAATTTTTTTCTCTCCTTTAACTTACTTATATTAAAGGTAGTGAAAAGAATGTATTTATTGTTCGTGATTTTAGAAATTTAAATGCTTAGAAATTGGGTAGATTGTGTCATCATAAATTAATCTTTGATTATCAAAGACATTAAAATGAAAACAAATAAATTATAGTAACTACACAGTTAAGACAGAGGTGCAACGAACGGGGTTCGATTCGAAGTTCATCACAGGCAAAGCCGTGGAGGGCCAGCCAGTAATACTAGTATATTGAATTGTAATGTTCCTTTCCAATTTGGAGGGAACAGACAAAAATATAGTGCCTATATTACTAGAATTTAGGTTGCTGTATATTAAATATTAATATTTTTTATTTAAACAACATTTAGGAACACAACGATAACTTGAATTTTAATCGACAAGCGCCATCTAGTTATGATAGAGTCAACAAGGTTAATAAAGTTATACAACAGATGGCGCTATACATCTTTTTCTATTAAATTTATTCCGTATTTTGGGGTGCGATGCGAGACTAACATTTTGTACAACTTTTGTTTTGGCGGAATAGATAATAGAATAGTTAGTAGTAGTAGTTAGTAGCAACATATTTAATAATAGTTATTTCATGTATTGATAACTCACTTGTACTTTTCCACATTACTTTATTGCTTATTACACCTGACCGGTTTCGCCTTACGGCATCCTCAAAGGTTTATAATAACATTTAAAAACATTCCCTTTAGAAACAATGTTTCGGCATCCCTTTAGAAACATTGTTTCAATACATACATAAATATAATTAGAGGCATCTCTTCCCATGCGGTGTCGTACAAGGCAACTAAGGGATAGGGCTGTTTAACATCAGATAGATATATACAGTCCAGACTCAGCCTCATGGCTCGAGTCAACAATAGTGCCCGGAATACGGCAATAGACTCACCCCCTATTACGTGGGATCGAATACAATTATTGGTGAAATGTGGGTGGTAATTCTCCTGTGCCTAACCCTTCAAGGATAAAGGCGTGATTATATATATTTTTTTTATTATAACTAAATAAAAAATACAAAGTTACAAATATTGTAGCTGAAGTTGTATCGTAATGGAAAATAAGGTTAAATTATGATACAGTTGGGTTTAAAAGCTGAACGAAGAATCATAATAGTTTATGCGTAAAGTGAATAACCGCGATAGCCTAGTGGTATGGGTAATGGACTGCTGAGACGAGGTCTCGAGTTCGATCCCAGGTTTTACCATGGCACACACCAATGACTTTTCGATGCTTTTCGAAGTTATGTGTGTATTTATCGCAGGTTTTATAAGTGCCCGGTTAATGAGAATAGGCTCGCCACCTATTATATTGGGACCTAAACATAAAACTGGCGAAATGTGGATGCTAGCACCTCTGCCTACCCCTTCGAGGATATAGGCGTGAGTTTATGTTATGTTTTCTTTCCAGCATCATGAAGGACGAAGTTATCGACATTGACCCAGAAAGGTTCAAGGTGCTGAAAGCCAGATACTTAGACTTCACAGCCAAGCTAACCGATATGGTGTCGCCACCTGTGAAAGTTTTCGATGAACTGCCAAAGCAGGTCATCGAGGAGTTGTACCTCATCAGGGAGGCCAGCAAAGGCCTGCAGCTGAAGAAAGATGAGGATATGAAGAAAGCTGCGGTTAGATCTGTTTATCCATACTAATATTATTAAGCTGAATGCTGAAGAGTTTGTTTGTAAGCATTAATCTCAGAAACTACTGGTTCGAATTGAAAAACTCTTATTGTGTTCAATAATCCATTTATATAGAAAGGTTATAGGGTACATATCATCACGCTACTACTCAAGGGCGCGGTGCAGTAATTAAAAATTATTTTTATACCACCTAGGTGGCAGACAAGCACACGGCCCACCTGATGGAAAAAGGTTACCGTAGCTTATGGACGTGTGTAACATCAGAGAAGCCACACTCGCGCTGCCGACCCTGTAAGCACAGAGTCTCTGTGCCGTCAGTGTAGAGGACAAAGTCGGATAAACAAGCCTTTAGTCATCCCACTGACTGCAGAAATTCTCCAGTGAACTCTGACTACCCTACTCACCGCTGGAAACACAACACGAAGTTATTATAACCGCGGTATTCTGTAGGGCGGAGGTACTTCTCTAGTCGGACTGCTCAATTGGGCGGAAATACCGCCGTGTCCTACCTCCTAGATGAATTGCGGGCAAGCGTTGCGTCGGTGGCTTAGTGGTTAAAAAGTTGGCCTTACGATCGAGATACTTCGAATCCGGGCCATTACACTACCGGAATGACCCCAGTCTTGACACAAGCAATTTAGCTTAGCTTGAGGTTTGAGGGCATACAATTAATTTCGGTCCTAATATTCTTTAAAAAATATTTCGAAGAATGCTACAGGTGAAACCTGGTTTGGCTAGATTTTTTAATATAGGGCACTTAAGTAAGGGGGGTTATAAGGTTTATAAGTGTCCGGTTAGTGGCACTAGGCTCGCCACCTATTATATTGGGACATAAACATAAACTGGCGAAATGTGGGTGCTAGCACCTCTGCCTACCCCTTCGGGGATATAGGCGTGAGTTTATGTTATGTTTAAGTAAGGGGCGAAGTAGCATATAGTCCCCATCTCTTCCAGTGGCCGTCGTAGAAGGTGACTAAGAGCTAGGGCTGTTCTTCATCCGACTGTAAACATACAGCCTGTGAGAAAATGCCCGCATGTCGGCAAAAGGTTCAACCTCTATGATCATCGAAAATCATAGAGAAATGTAGGTGTTAATACATCTGTGCTTACTCCTTCAGTGATTTACAGACGTGAATATACTAATGTAAGTAAGACACGAAGTGTGGGGCTCGTGGCCAAGGGATAATCTCGTTACCATCGTTTTTGGGAGTCTTTTTTACCAGTCATAGATTATAACTAACTAATTCCCGCTCTTCAGGGCCTCGTTTCTCGCGAATTGGTGTCCCCAAGGGGACGTGGAATCAAGATATGTACCGGTGATTATAAATAGTTATTTTTTTACAGCAAGCGGCTGAAGAAGCAGCTGCGAAGCGAAGCGCCGAAGAAAAACTCAAGACTGAGGAAACGGAAGCTGAAAAACAAGAATGAATGTTGCCACAATAAATATATATAAATTTTATAGTATAATTTCTTAATTAAGTACATTAATTTATTTATTACCGATTTGGTAGAAATTTTCATTTTATATTTTGTTTTTATTTATTACCTTTATATTTAACATGCGGTGCAGAATATCCGATCAAGAACCAAGCCGTTCGGAGGCTATATCCATACCAGCTCACGTGTTTCCTTCTTCCTACAGTCCCGGATCCTTTAAGTGGGGTGTGAAAAAGCATATAATGAGACCGTCAAGCTGTGTGTCACCATTGTAACATGCTATATGTAAGTAATAATGACCCAATTTTCTAGGACTTTGCCTTCAGCTTATCGTCAGACGAGGCGATATCTAATTCAGGTGTCCTTACGTATACCTACTACCTACATGCAGTAGCGGACGGTACAGATCTTGTTACATGTTCCTTTTTTCTGAGTGAGTTCTCAAAAAGTCTATTCATAGGAGGTAGGACACGGAGGTATTTCCGTCCAATTGAGCAGCCCGACTGGGGAAGTGGAAAGACTAAGGGCTTGTCCTCCTTTGTCTTCTACACTGACGGCACAGAAAATCTGTGCTCTTGCAGCGCGAGTGTGGCTACTCTGGTGTTACACACGTCCATTGGCCACGGTTACCACTTTCCATCAGGAGGGCCGCGTGCTTGTAAAACAACATAGTGGTGAACAATTAATTAAGGAACACACTATTGTATTAGGTTAGCCTATAAAGATAGTGATGTACAGAAAATAAATATATACAACATGAAAAAAGATTAGCCTATCACAGTTCACTGCTGGACAAAGGCCTCTCCCAAAGTGCACCATTGCTCCCAATTCTCCGTCTTCCGCATCCTATCTGCTCACCTTATTCTGGGTCGTCTGTCTGACAAAGGGCTTGGGGTGAAGGGACGTCCTTATGATAATTAGTTCTTTTCAAATACACTCCAATCCCGGCCCTCGATTCAACAAAAGCAAAACCACTGTCACATCATATCACAGACAATGCAAAAAATGGCATTAAACTTTAGCCTTTAGTTCTAAAAGTTAAAGTCCAAAATCAAGTGAAGAGTTTCATTACACTTTGACTTCGAGTACATTCTCGATATTCACCTACCTATTCTTTTTGTAAAAGAGTAGGTACTCGTAGGTAGGTTGTGACTTTGTGTTGACGATTCTAGATTTTTCTATGCCAATCGGTAGAGTACCTCGTCACTCGTCACTACCAATGCGTTTTTATTTCTTGAAGATTCGATTACTAGTTTTCGAGATATCGACGTCACTCGTAACAATAAAGTTAATTTGATCTTATAGGGGACCGGCAGCCTACAGGTTCGTAATAACGCAGAAAAGCTTTTATGGGTCCTGGTAGGAGTAGATCCAGGAAGTGCTGACTTGGCATCAATTGATCTTGATAGCGATGATGTTTTTTTACGGCAGCAACTGTCATCTGATCCCCCAACCACCAGAGGACTCTAAGCCAGTCATATCTGTCAACACGGTACACCAAGTAATGTTCTAACAGACGAAAATTTTAATTGGTCAGCTTAATAAAATATTTCCTTCCCAATTCGACACGACAGTATTTGCTTCCCAATTGAGCAGTCTAACTGGGGAGTACTTCCACTCTACAGAATACCTCGTCCATAATACCACGTGTTGTTTGCGGCGGCGAGTACAGTAGCCAGATCTCAATGGAGACTTTTTTGTTATCACTGGGAAAACCAAAGTTTTGTCCTACTTTGTCTTCTGCACTGACGACACAGAAACTTTGCCTCTATTCCCACCTGTTCTGTTGAGTAGTTCTGTTGATAGAACTACTGGTATTTTTTTTCCCATTAGTTCTGTCCACAGAACAAATAGGAAAGCAATTCCCACCTGTTCTGTTGAGTAGTTCTGTTGACAGAACTACTGGTATTTTTTTTCCCATTAGTTCTGTCCACAGAACAAATAGGAAAGCAATTCCCACCTGTTCTGTTGACAAAACTACTGGTATTTTTTTCCCATTAGTTCTGCGACTTATAAGACTATGGCTTTATACACCGGACTTGTCTCAACTATTCCCATCTGTTCTGTTACTAAGTACTATCTAGATATGGAAAGTCTAGTGAACATAACAAAATAATTTCATTAAACTATATATATTAATTAATTACATAGAATATTTTTGAGTATGGTTATAAAAATATAAAAATATGCAGAACATAGAAAACAGGATTTTATTATATAAAAAATGTATAAAGAGCTTTAGCTCTATTTTTATTCATTACGTTATAAAATTACTATGTGATGGATTTTTCTTTTTTGTTTATTTCTCTTACGCAAGTTCTCTAATGAAAAAGATATAAGTATTGAAGGAATAAAAACTTAACGTAGTTTTTCTAAAAACAAGAACAAAACAAAACAAAACGAAGATATCAATTGCATTTGATAAACTCTAATCATTGCATCGTTTTCGATCTCTTTATTTGTTCTTCGTTTGACTGATTTCTTGCAAGTCGACATTTGAATTGCTTTAACAGAAAAAAACGATGCATCTTCTTCCATGTTTTTCAGGAACTGAAAAATAGTCGCCGGCCTGGTTTTGAATGTGCCGTTAATGGCGCGGTGCCATCCTTCAACAACATTAGTTGTGCGATGGCGCCGACCAAAAACAGTCCATGACTTTATGCGCCTGGGGTTCATCCAGAAACGCATATATTTTATAAAATTATTCAAGTCGCACCTTTCGCTAAAGTCCAGCACTTGGGATTTTACATACTCCCACCCTTCCGCAACGCGTTCTTCGGGCAATAGTGGAAAAACACTACACAAACTTACGATTCTTTTTTTTCGTTTGTCTTTAATGTCCAATTGCTTTGATTTCCTCCACAGCTTATTAGAGAAATTGTAGTAACATCCCTGATGTTCAGCATTTGGGAAAACATCAGCAATGGCTTGCATCGCGGCTTCCTCAAAATCAGTAATGATAATGGACGGAATCCAATTTCGAATCTGTGATTTTATTAGATTGAACAGTGGGGTTTAGGCTTTTTTAGTTTTGTGACTTAGAAGTGCATATATTAGGGGCATCACACTGATAGTATCTTCCGAGCTTCCAAGATCTGCATGAATAGTGTAAACTTATGTGAAAGGTACTGGGTAAATTTTGAAAGTGCCGTCTGCAAGGAAGATTTTTTTTTTGAGCTAAGGGAGTTTTTGCTTCTTTACAGCAAAAAATTAATATACGGACACCCTCTTCCCCGTTGTTGTAATCCGCCAACATGAATTTTGAAAACGGTGCAGGTATTTCTACTGCATTTACGCTGTCATTTAGGTAGCTCATTTTCTTAACTTTATTTAATTTATTTCTCCTTCTGTAAATCGATGACTTAATTTGATTAAAGCTGGGCAACTCTTTAATGAGGTCTATTCCCGTGTCTTTTAAAGCAGCCACTGTTTTCTTGTACACTGCCGGTACGGTTTCACAGCCTGTTATCATTTCATCAACACTATTATGGACTGTTATTATACATACAAAACAAATAAACAAATAAACAAAAAAAAAAAATAAGGAAAAATCCATCACATAGTAATTTTATAACATAATGAATAAAAATAGAACTAAAGCTTTTTATACATTTTTTATATAATAAAATCCCTTTTTCTATGTTCTGCATATTTTTTTTATTTTTATACCCAAACTCAAAAATATTCTATATAATTAATATATATAGTTTAATGAAATTATTTTGTTATGTTCACTAGACTTTCCATATCTAGATAGTACTTAGTAACAGAACAGATGGGAATAGTTGAGACAAGTCCGGTGTATAAAGCCATAGTCTTATAAGTCGCAGAACTAATGGGAAAAAAAATACCAGTAGTTCTGTCAACAGAACTACTCAACAGAACAGGTGGGAATTGCTTTCCTATTTGTTCTGTGGACAGAACTAATGGGAAAAAAAATACCAGTAGTTCTGTCAACAGAACTACTCAACAGAACAGGTGGGAATTGCTTTCCTATTTGTTCTGTGGACAGAACTAATGGGAAAAAAAATACCAGTAGTTCTGTCAACAGAACTACTCAACAGAACAGGTGGGAATAGAGGAAACTTTGTTCTTACAGGGTCTGCAGCACGAGTGAGACTCCTCTGAAGTTACACACATCCATAGTCCATGGTATTACTTTTCTCAGGTGGACAGTGTGTGTATAAAACATCAAAGAGAATACAATACTACGTAAGACATTTTAAAAAAAAAAACATTGTAAAACATTTTCAGTTTTAAAAAATCATTAAAGATGTCATCTGTCACTTTTAAGTTTTATTCAATAAGCTAAGGAATCAACTATTTATAGAGCCAAAGGGTAAAAAAACACAAATGTAGCATAAAAAAGTATAATTATTTATTGTTGTATAGCAGTTAGTCTAAGCATAAATGAGTACAAACTAAGAATTGTCTGTCATGATTTCCTCTTCATCATCCTCAGGCTCTGCGAGATCCGGATGGCAGACTCTGATATGGAGGTTAAGGTTAATTTTGACGATGAAACTTTTTCCACACGTAGTACATTTATGCGGACGTTTTACATCATCTTCAATGTTGGAAGGATGGGCTCTCGTCAAGTGTGTTCTGAGTAATGAAGCATGCATAGTTCGGTCACACTGGGTACATTTTACGTGGCAGTCTATTGGCTGACCCTCATGCGTTTGCCTATGCTTCTCCATAGTAATTTTAGATACGAACAGCTTATTACAGCAATCACACTTAAAGTTTTTGACTTTAGAATGCTTTTTCATGTGAAGTTTTAGACAATTCTTCGTTGGAAGCATATCGTCACATTTAGAACACTTAAATTTCTTTATATCGTTATGTAGTTGCATGTGGAGTTTCAAGTATGCTTGGCCCGTGAAACTTTTATTACATATCTCGCAGTTGATTGTACTCGTGGAAGAATGGGTTTGCATATGGCTTTTCAAGAACTGTGCGGCAACAAAACTACGGTCACAGACCTCACATATGTACTTTTTGGAAGACACACCTTCATGTTTGCTTCTATGAATGTCGAGATGGTATTGAGAGTTGACTTTCACATCGCATTGGTCACACTTGAACTTGCGCCTCTTTTTAGGGGCTTCTTTTTGCGGTGGCGGGTCAGGTTCCATGCTAGGAGAATCTTTGTCATTGCCGTGAAACTTTTTATGAAGGATCAAATACTCCATACCTTCGAATGTCAGATCGCAGACATCGCACCTATACCGCTGTTGATTTTGTTGTTGCTGTTTCATTTCATATGTTACGTTGTCACCACTGTTGTATGCTTCAGCCATTTTCTCGCGTTTTACTGAACGATTATCTTGCTTGTCACTAGACGCTGGCTCCATCATACTCTTCATCCAGTGGTCTTGTATACCAATGCCGGACTTGGTCTCCATTTGGCGTACCGACGACTGACGCTAACGCCTATCAGCGCATATTAAATATATTACGATATTGATCCATATATTGCGCTCGCTTGCTCACAATTTCGCGTAAATGCACAATAATAATATGTACAGCGCTAATCACGCATTGTTTACGCGTTTCTTTAGTGGATTTCACGTTATGCGGTTATATTGGAAACGGTAACACAAAAGCAAGCCTTGTTACAGTACCATAAATTCCAAAAGAGAAGCGAAGCGCGTTGGTTTTTTTTCGGCTGGTTCATTGACAGCAGCAACTTTTTTTATTCTTGATAAGTATGCTGTTGCCAATGTAAAATATGAATTCCTTATAAGAAAATGTACTTATTAATTATATAACTTCTTTTTTTTACATTCGATATTATAGGTAACATACAATATATGTGCACATTTGTATACCAAAATCCACATCATTAATTTACTATTTATAATCAAATAAAAAAATAAAAATCTTTCATCACCGACACTTGACAGCCGAAAATATTTTATTTACTCTGCCAACCCTGTATCTTATAAATGGCGTCTACTTTCAGCGGTGTTTATTTTTATTTATACCCCTAAAACCTACGTTTTATCACTAGTTGATAATGTTTTTGTAGAACCGGTAACTAGTATATAACATGTCGGCCGACATGGCCAATAATGCGGAAGCTCATAGCTCTATTTACGTTGAGAGTTCGTCAGATGACGAGTGTCTTTCCGTGGTAAAACGAAAAGTTGCAAGTATTAAAGAGGAAAACGACAGTGATGATGATCATATCATGGCCGGAGTGTTGGTTACGGTGGAAGTCCAAGAAATGGAAGATGCCTGCCCCATAGAGTTCAATAAAGTATGTAAACATTGCAGTACCAGGATAGCAATATAGAAGTTTACTAAAAGGTTTTTGAAACTTAGCTAAGACTGGATTTTCGCATCTCGTATATACTCGAGTTGTGATAGGCCTCTTGGTTTTGTAGTCCATTCGGTTTGGTACTTAACTAAAAGTAAACAATCTTATAGCGACTTTTTATAAAAAATCTAATTAAACTAGGCTAGCTAACTGACTAACTAGTGGTTTAATTTCGGTTTTTAGTCCTTACACTAAGTTTCTACACAGAAAAACATTAATAAACTGTGTTATTATATAATTCCTATTAAAAAGACAGATCAAGATTGTTTATGTTTAGTTAAGTACTCTTTCCCGCCCGACCTGGCCTGGAATTCATCACCAGCTCACGTGTTTCCTTCTTCCTACAGTCCCGGGTCCTTTAAGCGGGGCGGGAAAAAGCATATGATGAGGCCGTCATGCTGAGTGTCACCATTGTCACACGGTATTTGTAAGTAATGGTGACTCTCTTTTCTGAGACTTTGCCTTCAGCTTACCATCAGGCAAGGCGAAGTCTAATTGACATGTCCTATATATAAAAAAAAAAGTACCTAACCAAATGGAGTTATAGAACCAAACTTGTACTATGGTTTCTAGAAAATGGATAAACATAAACATGTAGTTAGGAACACCCTCATAGTCTTTGTGTTAGTTCCGATAACATTGCATTTTTGTAGAACTAACTGCCATCTTTCCTCCAATTCCCTTCCTCCCCTAGTGTAACTACTATTTAAGGGTAAGAAAAACTATCGCAGGTTAATAAGTGCCCGGTTAATGGCAATAGGCTCGCCACCTATTACATTGGGAATTAAACATAAACTGGCGAAATGTGGGTGCTAGCACCTCTGCCTACCCCTTCAGGGATATAATAACAAAAATAATAATAATAAACTTATTATTTATACTGTAGATTGATGGCACTTGGTGGAATTTGTTGTTACACATATTGATAACTCACTTGTACTTTTCCACATTACTTTATTGCTTATTACACCTGACCGGTTTCGCCTTACGGCATCCTCAAAGGTTTATAATGACATTTAAGAGCATTCCTATTAGAAACATTGCGACACTCAAACATATTACACATGTGGGTAGTTGTAAAATTATGTATACCAGTATAAATTTTTTCCCCAAAATATAGGGAAATAATATATATGTGGTCCTAAATATATTTTGAATTTATGAATTATTACTATTATGTATTTAAGTTATAATGTCAATTAAAAAATTATATAAAATTATAAGAAATACTTATAAATGTTGAAATACTAATATCATTGAAAATTAAATAATGTCAAATGTGAATAATGTCAGATGAAAATTAACAATGTCAAATGTGAATAATTTCAGATGAAAATTAACCATGTCAAATAATATTATGTCAAATTATACCAAATTAAGAGATTAAACCAAATAAATAGTTATGTAGATGTCATCATTATTGCAATAGAGGTGATGAGCTTAAATCTAATTGCTGATTTAATATATTATTTCTGTTTGTATTTAGTACTCTATTTATTTCGAGGGTTTCCATAGCATTCATTTTTCTGCCTGTGTGTGGAAAATGTGGAAAAGTACAAGTGAGTTATCAATATGTGTAATAATAAACTTTATTGATATAAAAATGTTTCTGATAATATATATATATATTTTTTTTTTTGTTATTTTATTGACATACAAAATAATTAAAATATAAAAATAATTTTTTACTTAAATAATTAATATATATGCGTGAGTTTATGTTATGTTATATGAAAAACTGCTACATAATTAAACTAGCTGAGAAATTTTCTATTCAGACCGTTAGTTCCTGAGCTTAGCACATCTTCAGCAACTCTTCAGCTTTATAATATTGCAAATGTGTTTCCAGAATGCCAAAATCAAAAAGAAAAAAAAGAAAAAATTGGAGCCAATAAAGATAAAGAAAAACAAAAGTTTTCCATGCCCTGACTGCAATGCTGAGTTTGAAACGGTAGGAGCTCTGAAGAAACATTCGATCGAACATCAAGCTAAAACCAGGTAATCATCATTCTCTTAGCTATTTTCTGACTCAATTGGGATCGGCCACCACTGTAGGCCTCTCCAGAGACTATCTTCTTATTATTATTATTTGATTATTATCATTTTTTAAACCACTTAGGTAGCCATAATAAGGCTCTCAACTGAGTGTCACCATTTATGTAATGGTGACCCTCTTTCCTGAGACTGCTATCAGCTTACCATCAGGCAACGTGAAGTCTAATTGACTTGATATATAAAAAAAAAATAACTAAAAATATTCAATGTTTGTATGGTATCCGGAGCCGACACCGTAACATACTCATTTTGGCTTAAACAATCTTGATGTGTTCAGAATGGTCATTAGCAAGAAAAGCTTATTGTTGCTAATATATTGTATTTTTCAGACATAAATGCGAAGTCTGTGGCCGTTACTTCAAAAAATCATTCAGTTTACGAATGCATTCCCGTGTCCATATGGAGAAGAAAGCCCCTCAGTGCCCTCTATGTGGGCTTAACTTTAATCATAAGAACTATTTGGTAAGTGAAGGAGCTTTTTTTAGCCGACTGTTGTGAATATGTCCATAGGCACAGTAACTGCCTTCCGTCAATAAAGCTGGTTGCAGTCAAAAATGGTACAAAAAATACCTACCATATTTTGGTACACCTACCACTAAAATATTATAGATATATAGCAGATCTACTAACAAAGATTTACCAACAAATAAGGTAGAACACCACCCAATATGGTAGAACTACCACCAAATAATATGGTAAACTTACTACTGAATAAAGTAGATCCACCACCTAATATGGTAGATCTACCACCATGTATGGTAGAACCACTATCTAATATGGTAGACCTACCACCAAATATGGTAGAACCACCAGCTAATATGATAGATCTGCCACCAAATATGGTATAAGCACTATCTAATATTGTAGATCTACCACCAAATATGGTATAAGCACTATCTAATATTGTAGATCTACCACCAAATATGGTATAACCACTATCTAATATTGTAGATCTACCACCAAATATGGTATAACCACTATCTAATATTGTAAACCTACTACCAAATATGGTAGAACCATCAGCTAATATGGTAGATCTACCACCAAATATGGTAGAACCTTCAGCTAATATGGTAGTTCTACCACCAAATATGGTAGAATCACCATCAAATAGGTGTCATGTTAAGTTAATCAATCAATAATTTAGCCCACCGCAGACAATTGCTGGCTATAAGCCTCTCCCAATGTGTGCCATTTCTACCGATCCTCCTTTTTTTTACGTGCGAAGAATACCACGGGTACCCCATCACTGGAGCCGGTGGGAGAGGTTATGTCGAACTCGAACCGACTAAAACGCACGACACCTGTGGGTCGTTATTGGTTGTCGAAGGCGAGGTTAACAGGCATATCCCTCGCACCTCGGCCGAATCCTCCGTCCGCTTCCAGACTGTCCGAGCCACCTTTTCTGGTCGTCAGTCCATCTCTGGCTAAGGAGTGTCCTACCTTCCGTTTGCCTTCTCGCGGTCTCCACTCTAGGCCTCCTTTACTACAATGGCCATTGGTCCTCCACTTCAGCTTGCTTATTCTGCGAGCTATGTCGGTAACTTTAGTTCTTTGTCGGATGACCTCGTTTTAAACTTTATCCTAGGTTTGCTAAAACGCGATTGGTTAAGTGGAACCAGCGATAACTTATGGTGATCCGTTTCCCATCAGATGGGCTAGGTGCTTGATTATCAAAGCGTTCTTATTCCAGTCAAGATAGAGGGATGATCATAGATACATTCACGTATTTAAATACTTTAACCTCTTTTTCCAAAATGGCGGCCGTGGCACAAGGGTTGCAACTCCACAGACTTGTTTTTTTTTATACGACTTAGGTGGCAGACAAGCACACGGCCCACCTGATATAAAGTGGTTACCGTGACCTATGAACGTGTGTAACACCAGTGGAGTCACATCTGTGCTGCCGACCCGTAAGAATATAGATTTTATGTGCCCTCAGTGCAGAACACAAAATCAGGACAAGCCTTTTGTCTTCCCACTGAACGCACAAAAACTCTCCAGTGAGCTCTGGCTACCCTACTCACCGCCGGAAACACAACACAAGGTTATTATGGCCGCGGTGGTCTGAAGGGCGAAGGTACTTCCCCAGTCGGACTGCTCAATTGGACGGAAATACCGTCGTGAATGTATAGAGGAGAATAAAATTTTGCGCCGACAGCAAATAATTGAAACAAAGGCGGGTCTCGCCTCGAAAGCGACCGGAATCAACACAAGGCTGTTAATGAAGACTGATATTCTTACAGAGTCGCCACATGGCCAGGGCACACGAAAGGACAGAGGAATGCAAGTCCTGCCACGTGAAGTTCCACACTAAGAATCAGCTGATCAACCACAGGAAACAGGCGCACTCTAAAAGAAACCCTCAGTATATTGCCGAAAGGAACCTTCATCCTGCTGCCGAAAACCTTCAACATGCTACCGTGTAAGTATATATCTAATCTAGCCATAAATATTGTTACGAAGAAAAAACATTTTTTTTTATTGCAAATAATATTTATTACTTTTACAGTGTGTTAGTTTAATACATAAATATAAAACAATTTAAAATATAAAAAGCTTATTCGTAGTGGTCTCCATTGGCTGCAACATAGTCCTTTAAACGTTGAGGCCAGTTATCAATAGAAGCACGCACTCTTTCCATGGGAAAATTCTTCACTGCCAATCGTATGGATTGTTTTAGGGACTCCAAATTATCATGGCGTTTAGAGCAAGCCATACTCTCTAAAACTGACCATAAATCATAATGCAGCGGATTAAGATCGGGACTAGACGACGGCCAGTCTTCAGCTCTGATGAAGTCCGAAACGTTCACTTCCAACCAAGACTGCGTGGACCGAGCTTTATGACCCGGCGCTGAGTCTTGTTGGAAGGACCATACTTGGTTATTGAACATGGTGTTGTTAAGGGGTTTAACTACCTTCTCAAGAATGGTATCTTGATACACTTGTGCCGATGTTTTGATACCTTTTTCACAAAAATATGGCTCAGTCACTCCTTCATAGCTAACACCCCACCAAACCATCACTGAAGTCGGATAATGCCCACGTTGCACTCTGTCGACTAATTGGGAAGCTTCCTTAGAGCTTTGAGCATAAATACGGTCATTTTGTTTGTTAAAATGTTGCTCAATTGTAAAGATTTTCTCATCCGTAAACAAAATTTTTCTGTGACCTCCCTTTGCGTACCGCTTCAGTAGTTGCTTCGATTTTACCACCCTATTCTTTTTTAAATTATCAGTTAAAAAATGACCAGTGCGTCTCTTATAGGCTGCAAGTCCTAAGTCATCTTTTAAAATGCGCGACATGGTTCTGGGTGCTATCTTCATCTCCCGAGATAAAATCTTTTGCTTTCGGACAGGATTTCTTCGAATTCTTTCCCTTACTGCTTTGACCACCTTTTTCGTACGAACACTACGTGGACGGCCAGATCTTTTTCTGTCACAAACAGAGGAGGTCTCATTGTACCTATTAATAGCCCGGTACACAAACCTTTGACTAATACCAAGCGTATGGAGAGTTTTATAAATTACATTCGGCTCCATACCAACTTTGTGTAATGCAATCACAGCGATTCGGTTTTCTTTATCACCCCACTCCATTTTAATATAGCAAAATATTGTACAATGTATTGGCGCCAAAATTAGAAAACGCAATGAACAATCGTATAAAAATGACAGATTCCAAATTCAAATGTAATATCTTTCTTATTTTAATTGTAACAGTATTTATGGCCAGACTAAGTAGAGTTTTCAGTTAGCCTATCGGAGTCCACTGCTGGACCTAGGCCTCTCCCAATATTGGGAGGCTACTGTTCCCACGGGCCAGACGGGTTGGTGCAGGGTTTTATTTCGAGTGTTCCTTCTCTCGCAGTGATATCGTCTGCGTATTTTTCCGTCAGTCGCCTCTTACGACACCCTTCGGATGAGGTGGGTGGTGATACTTGTATTCTTTCTCCGCCATTACAGTATCGAGAGTACCTCCTTCATTATCATTTTAACCTGGTCCTTGTTGCATCCAAAGGTATCCCTTGAGCGGGACGTAGAAAGTATCTGATGAGGTCGCCAAGCTGAGTGCCACCATTGTAACATTACTTAGTGTCTGTAATGGTGACCCTCTTTCCTGTGACTTTGCCTTTAGATTACCGTCAGGCGAGGTGAAGTCAAGTTGGCGTGTCCTAGATTAAAAAAAAACTTTGAGCAGTGGTTAGGGGTTCCTATACCAGATTCTACGGGTTTCCCAATAGGTCAGTTAATGGTGAACTAGATCGAGGGAAGATTTTTGCCATCGGTTTCCTTTTTCTAAATTTTCATTTTTCGCCAATGCTTTGAAGCCTAGGGTGTGTTCTCCTGGTTACTATGGTTTAGCTTATCTTGACCGCGATCTTTCTATCTGTTCTGTTTCTGTCTCCTAAGATAACCAGCGCCAGAACCTAATCAGTCAAGGTTTTTTTTTATACCACTGAGGTGGCAGACAAGCACACGGCCCACCTGATGGAAAGTGGTTACCGTGGCCTATGGACGTTTGTAACACCAGAGGAGTCACAGTCGCGCAGCCAACCCTGTAAGTACAGAGTTTCTGTGCCATCAGTGTAGACGACAAAGGAGGACAAGCCTTTAGTCTTCCCACTGACAGCACACATTCTCCAGTGAGCTCTGGCTACCCTACTCACCGCTGGGAACACAACACGAAGTTATTGTAACCGCGGTATTCTGTAGGGCAGAGGTACTTCCCCAGTCGGACTGCTCAATTGGGCGGAAATACCGCCGTGTACCTCCTAACCGTAAGATTGACTTGTTGGAATACCCAAACGAAAGTATCCTTGTAGGATCCTGGTAGTGTCTAGGTGGGGAAGTCACTATATGGTCAGGATTTACGAAAAGACAGAGTACTGCAAGTCGTGCCATATGAAGTTCCAAGAGAAACACACATATAATCACACCTTTATCCCCGGAGGGTTAGGTAGAGGTGAATTAACACCCACATTTCATCAATCACACATAATAGAGGGTGAGCGTATTGCCGTCTTCCGGGCACTATTTTTGACTCAAGATGCGTCGAGGTTGAGTCTAGGCTGTAAATATCTGTCTGATGTTAAACAATCCTATCCCTTAGTGGCCTTGTATGACACCGCAAGGGAAGAGATGGGGTGGTCCAAATTCTTCCGGGTCTCTGTCGGGAACTACACGGCTCCTCCCTCAATATATTGCCGAGAGGAACCCTCAACATGCTGCAAAGAACTTCCATCATGCTGCTGTGTCAATATCGAGTGAAGTACCTTCTTCACTGACTGATAGCGAACGGTGAGGGTTCGATTTCCATTCAGTGCAAACATTTCCGTCTAAAAGTTGCCTGGATGAGATCGCTTGTAGCGATAAGGCCGCCATTTGTATTTTTTTCATAATGTTGTCCGTACATGTACTTACTGTAATGTGTTGATGTACAATAAAGATTATCTTATCTTATCTTATATGTATTTCCGGGCGTCGGAGAGTACGTTAACCGTCGGTCCCGGTACTCCTGGTTGTCATACGAGCATGTATGGCAGTCGTTATATAGTCAAAGTCAAAAATCATTTATTCTGTATAGACCATTATATCGGCACTTACATACGTCAACAAAAAAAAGGGACATGAATATCAGTTTAGTAAATGGATTACCGGTTCGTAACGCGGCCCCGACCTGAGAAGACTCAATAAATAAGGGAAATAGGTGAATTGGCCCACACAGAAGGGCTGACCACCCGTCCGAACAACGGCATCTCCATTCGCAGTAGGAGTAAAAGTCTGAGAAGAAAACCTGCACCTCATACTTCCATCAGCAGATATAACAGATCTGCTGATGGAAGTATGAGGTGCACTTGCTAGGTGTACTTGCAGGCAAGATTGACAGGATAAGACGTGCAGGAATTAAATGTCACCCGCACATGATGCAGAGTATTCGGTCAAAAACCAAGCGGTTCGGAGACTCTTTCCTTTATCGCACCATTAAGGCCTGGAATTCTTTACCAGCTCAGGTGTTTCCTTCTTCCTACAGTCTAGAATCCTTTACACCGGGTGTGAAAAAGCATCAGATGAGGCCCCCAAGCTGAGTGTCACCATTGTAACATACTACGTGTCTGTAAAGGTGACCCTCTTTCCCGAGACTTTCGCCTTTAGCTTACCATCATATAAAGAAAGTCCTGCTAGGAACACCCCATGTGGCCAGGGTTTACGATAGTGAAAAGTGTAGGTCATCGAAATATTGGCACTGTGCGGGAATCGAACACGCGCCCTCTGCGTAGCAGTTGCGTTCACTTCATAAAACAATGTTATCAACTAAATGAATATATTTTTTCACAGATCCTCCGTTCCTCTGAACCTGAGTCACACTTCAACGAACCACAGTTCAGAAACGGAACAAGGTGACAACACGGAACAAGTTGACAACTCGGAACAAGGTGACAACACGCAGTCGGATAAAGAAGATGAAAATGGACCATTATTACCGTTCATGTTTTCTGTATTCAACGATTCCCTGAAACGGGAGGACCTGAGCCATCCCACACAGTGTGCTATTGTCAGCAAGATGCATAAAGGACGCTCCGTTCAAGATGTTTGTAGACTATATAACTTAACCCCGGAGATTGTCAACGAAATATGGGAAGACAGGGAAAAATATGCTCTACCGAAGAAAGTAGCTAAACGGACCACAAGATATATGAATACCATATTAGATACACGGATAGTAGAATGGTTTCATGCTCAACGGGCAAACGATATCCAAGTATCCGGGAAAAATCTTCAGGATATCGCTGAAGTTTTTGCTAAAGAATCTGGTTTTGTTGCTTTTAATGGCAGCAAGAAATGGTTGGATAGATTCAAGAAGAGGTACAATATATCTTTAAGGGGAATACCCCGTAAAAGGGATTACAGTAGCCATAATATTGATTCAAAGTGGAAGAATCATTTCTTCAATGAACAGTGGAGTGATGCAAGATTGGGGATTTCAGACGAGGATATATACACTGCAGATGAATTTGGGTTCTATTACAATCCTTCTAAGGGCCGTATTAAAAAACTGGCTGGCAAAAAATATATTCAAGGCCATGTCAAGGACAGACTGGCTGTCTTTCTGTGTGCGAACATGCCTGGGACGGACAAAAGGAAACTTTTAGTCTGTGGCACAGAAGATCCCTTAATACATTCTTATAGAGACCCAGATACATTACCAGTGACTTATATAAGGCATTCTCAAGCGCACTTCACTACACAGATGTTCGAAGAATATGTTAAATATTGGAACCGTGAACTCCAATCTAAGGACAGAAAAGCTATTCTAGTTTTAGACAGGGCTACAATACATTCAAAACTACAACTATCACATTTGAAGCTAGTTTTTGTCCCGTGGAAGGCCACAAACGGTCTCATCCCGATGAAAAACGGAGTTTCTGCTAAATTCAGAGAAGAATTCCGCCGTCTAATTCTAGAAGAGAAATCTATGAATGTCATAAGAGGGGTAGACAGAGATCTAACATGCTTAGAAGCTTTATACATGTTAGAGAAAGCTTGGGAGCGGACACCAGCGGAGACGATTACAAAAAGTTTTGTTGATACGGGTTATGATGTCACCGTTCCCGAGGATTTCCCTCAAGTAGAGAAACCTAAAATATATGAGAACGATGAAGAAGTTTTATGTAATATGTTGAAAGAGTATGACATTGAATCATACTATACAAATGTTGCAAGCTTAGATCAATATTTGACTGTAGACGAGGAACTAGTCACCGGACAGGGAACGAATGGTTCCGTATTTGGTGGGAATCATAAAGTTATTGAACCAGTGAATCAAGCGGAGAAGGAGAAAGAAGATTTGCTTCCTCTAGCAACGGGGAAACCAGAGACAGATGATAAAGAGGCTCTAGTCAAGAAGTCCAGGGCGTTGCAGGATTTAGATATCGTTAAGAAATATTTGCATTCTAACGTAACTGCTTATGATACATTTTGTTGTTTTATGGAGGTTGAAAAGTTTGTTATGCAAACTGTTATGGGTTAGAGGTAATTCCTGGGTTATAAAAACTTACGGTTGTAAAACGTGTGATATCAAAACTTAAGAAAAATTAAAAAAATAATTGAAAAATCTTTTTTTTATAATAAATATCTTGAAAGATAATTTCAAATTTTTATTTTGTATTTGACTATTTTTACATTAAAATATTAAATGTATGTAAATAATAACTGTACAAAATATATTTCACTTGCAGATCAGTTTTAAATATTTTATTTTTACAAAATAAAACAAATATTTTTTTTCGATTAAGATATAGAAAAAATTGAAACGGTTCAGGCGGGATACGAACCCGCGATCTTTCAATTACTACTAAGCTACAGAACCATCGCCGCAATCCATTATCTTAATCAATTTGAATAGTTAGCAGACTAAATGCTTTAAAATCTCATTCAAAAGATTTTTTTATCTGTATTTAACATGAAACAAAACGCCATAAATCTGTTTGTAAAAACAGTTTGCGTGATGTCATTATAATAATTTTACTTACCGAAACGGAGAACCTCATTGGTTGGTCTTTTCGTAGACATTCAGTGACGTCACACTCAGAATGTCACGTGATCAACTGTTATACGCGCACTTTTTAAACTCACAATATAAATGGTATATGTAAGTAATGGTGATCTTTTCTGAGACTTTGCCTTCAGTTTACCATCAGGCAAGGCGAATGGCGGTTGACGTGTTCTATGTAAAAAAAAAAAACTTATTAATGAGGTTTTGTGAAATAAGTTGAATTGAATTGTAACGGGTATAAAATAAATTTCTACATATTTTTAAATCATATTTTTGAAATTTGTCAAATACCAAATCCAAAAAGAATTTAGCTATGAAAGACTAGCTGTTACCCGCGGCTCTGCTGGGTGTCAGTCGGATAAACTTTAGTATTGTTATTTTTAAACTATCGCAATGTGAATTCATAATTATACTTAGGACTTATTATATTTCCGGACTTTTCACGATTAAATCACGGAACTTACTATTTCTGCCGACGTTTCGGATGCGTTGCAGCACCCGTGGTTACGACTTAACTAGCTTACGAGCGTCGAGAGGTATGCGAGGAACATTTTTTGTGCGCCTACCCACCATTACACTTATTATGAACGGTTAGGCTGGCGACACACCACACTCACTATGTCAGTTTTTAACGGCACTTTGTTTTTTGGTTTTAGTATCATCATCACTGGATGAAACGAAATCTTTGGTATAGCTACAGATGGGCTGTGTTTGGTCGCGTTAACCTACATCCATGTAAACGGAGCCGCGGGAAACAGCTAGTCATTCATGGTTTTCCTTTCGATTGTAATAGAATGAAAATTTGAAATTTTAATAACACTTTGTTAGTTTTGAATTCACACGTTTTAAAAACGTAAGCTTTCTGTATCGGACCCCAGAGGGCCAATTCTCGTAATAAAAAAATCTATTAAAATTCAGTGTCGATCTAATTTCAATTTCCCAAATGTATTTTCGTTACACAATTTTCAAGACATTGACATTTTTTTAGACGTTTGAACAATTGAGATTAGATCTAGACTACATTTTGAACAGATTTTTTATGATAGTTCATTCTCAAGTTAGGAATAAACTGAACACCGATTCTGTTAATAAAAATAGTTCAAAATTCATTCTCGATCTGTCAAAATCCATGAACCATGACTATAAACTATAGATACGTTGTTCACACTCTAAAATGGAGACGAAAAATGAGGACGATCGTCCTCATTTCACGCACCAATCAGAGACGCGACACTACGCCAAAAATAACGTTATTAATAATAAATTCGCGATTTCTAATAATATTATTTATACCTATAAACAATAACATAATTCATATAAATTAATAAAAACGAATTATTTCTTCACGCGAACAGTAATTAGCTGTACCTAATAAATTTTTTTATTCTAACATATATAGCTATATATATACACTGGATATATACAGCTGTTATGTCATGTCAGAAGTAACATAACATAAACTCACGCCTATATCCTCGAAGGGGTAGGCAGAGGTGCTAGCACCCACATTTCACCAGTTTATCTTAAGGTTCCAATGTAATAGGTGGCGAGCCTATTGCCATTAACCGGACGCTTTTAAACCTGCGATAAATACACACATAACTTCGAAAAGCATCGTCACAAGTTTCGTACAAAATATTTTTATAACAGCTGTTTATGTACTTATTAGTAGTAAGACAGTTAATATTTGCGCCATTTTTAAAAGCCGCCACATTGCTACAAGGCGTATCTATAGGTATAACAATACGTCATTGGTCAAAATCGAATGAAATGACATTTTATTTTGACAGATCGAGACTGAATTTTGAACATACTTTTATTAGTAGAATTAACCCTTTTTTAGGTTAAGTGGGTAGATAAGTAATTTTCACTCGTTATTATATGTATAGGTAATTGGAAATAATTCCCATTCGAATATTTGTTATTAATTGTAGCTATAGAGTAAAGGGGATTCCCCTATACAGTAGGTGAATTCTTACTGCCCTTCCATTCCTCATAATCTTCATTAGCCTTGCGTTTGTCCCGGTTGCATTCCGATATCCCCCCCCCCCCCCCATAACCCCCACCAACAGAGCCGGTGGGGAGGTTACGTCGGACTTTTTTTATCAGGTTTTTTGGGGGTTGTTATCTACATAGATAGTCAACCCCATCGTACCCTGTACCAGTAACACATTCTTTGTTGTTTCCTTCCAATTGTTTCCAGTTCAGCAGCTCTGGCTACCCTACTCACCGCCGGGAACACAACACGAGGTTATTATAATAGCCAGTGCTCACTGAGGAATTTGTGCTGTCAGTGGGATGACGAAAGGCTTGTCCTGCTTTGTCCTCTACATTGACGGCACAGAATCTCTGTGCTTACAGGGTCGGCAGCGTGAGTGTGACACCCCTGGTGTTGCATACGTCCATAGGCCACGGTAACCGCTTCCCATCAGGTGGGCCGTGTGCTTGTCTGCCAACTAAGTGGTATAAAAAAAAAAAAGTTCACGCCTAGTCTAACCTCACTGTTGGGAACTGTTGGCAGATGTGACCAAATGACATAGCCTTATGGCCGACCGACTAAAACCCACGGCGCCTGTGTGGGCTATAGGTGAGATTATCTGAGAAGCATCCTTCGCACTCCGGCCGGCCAAGGACTGTCCCTTATGAGACGGGCCTCTTCGGGTGTGGGGACTACGGAGTCCCCATCTAGTCCCCGAATATGGGGAGCCGCCGGCGGGTGGTCCAAATTCTTCTCTGCCGGGAACCACGTGGCGGAGATAACTAGCTAGGAAGGTGACACAGGAGTCTGCCATAAAACCGGGGCTTTTTTTTTTACGTGCGCAAAATCCCCACGGATATCTCCCCACCGGAGCCGGTGGAGGAGGTTATGTCGGACTCGAACCGACTAAAACGCACGCCGCCTGTGGGTCGCTTTGGTTGCCGAAGGTGAGGTTGACAGGCATATCCCTCACACCCCGGCCGACCCAGGGCCATCTCACACGATCTGGCACTCTCCTCGAGGGTGTGGGGACTACAGAGTCCCCAATTCGTCCCCGGAAAACGAGGAGGCGCGCCGCCGCCGCTGCCTGCGTCTGCCAGGGTGACAGGCGGCTCCACCAGTCACCCCCAAACCGTGGTGCCGACCCTGTAAGATCAGAGAGTTTCTGTGCTGTCAGTGTAGAAGACAAAGCAGGGCAAGCTTTTGGTCTTCCCATTTACAGCATGATTGCTAGCTGCTCTGGGATTGGCAGGTATTTTGACATCGTCAACACATGTCAACCCCGACATTGATCATACTATTCTATAAACGTATCGCCACTTGTATAGAAGGGATGATTTTCTATAGATTTTATCTACTAGAATTCTAAACAATTTTTATCTATTATATTATTAGTAATTTTTTTAGATGTTTAGCAAATAAGCGATGTTATATTAGGGGGCATTTGGATCAGCTGTGCAATTCTCTTAGCATACAGCGTCGAGATAACCGCGGTAGGTGTAATGGAATGCTGAGAAGAGGTCTCGGGTTCGATCCCAGGCTTACCATGGCACACACCAATGACTTTTCGATGCTTTTCGAAGTAATGTGTGTATTTATCGCAGGTTTATGTGTCCGGTTAATGGCAATAGGCTCGCCACCTATTACATTGGGACCTAAACATAAACTGGCGAAATGTGGGTGCTAGCACCTCGGCCTACCCCTTCGGGGATATAGGCGTGAGTTTATGTTATGTTTATGTTACAGCGTCGAGCTTAGAGATTGTTATTGGTCGGTCTGAGTGACGTCACTAGATAGACCAATGGCAATTTCTACCAGGGTTGTCGCAGCGCTGTGCTCGACGCTGTGTTTAAGAGAATTGAACAGCAGCTGATATGGCTCAATACATACTAGCGTATAATCGCAGCAAAAATAAGAAAGTATTTAGATCGGGAAAAATGAACAACCAAGACGGGGCTTGAACCCGCGACCAACCCCTTACAATAGGCTACTTGGACACGCTGGTCAAAGTTTCAGCTTGGAAGTTCAGTTTTTCCTATGAATAAAAGATGTTAAAGCAAATTCAACCTTATCTCAACAAGGTAGCTCAATTTTCTGAAAAAAAGAAACCGACTTCATCAAATTAAAAATCACCAAAAAAAGGGCATTAAAAAGAACTTAATAGACCTAACTGAATTTATAGACTTTGTTTAAAAGACTAAAGTATTTTTTAAGTCGATGCCAAGCCTGAGACCACCCGTCGATGTCAGCGGGGTTTCATATTGAACTCGAATCGACCAAAAACGGCATTCCGTCTCAGGTCATCAGTTGCCGATGGTAAGATAACCCTGGCTGACCCAGGGCCACCGCAGGCCTCCTCGGCTGTGGGTCTACGGTATTCCCATCTTTGCAAATAAAAAACACACCATCTTGAATGGACATAATTGAGTTGAATTCTAGTGTTACGTCGTATCTCCCTTAATTGAAGTCGGTTAAAAATAAGTTTTTTTTTATACCACTTAAGTGGCAGATAAGCGCACGGCTCACATGATGGAAAGTGGTTACCGTGGTCTATGGACGTGTGTAACACCAGAGAAGCCACACTCGCGCTGCCGACCCTGTAAGCACAGAGTTTCTGTGCCGTCAGTGTAGAGGACAAAGCAGGACAAGCCTTTAGACATCCCACTGACAGCACAAATTCTCCATTGAGCTCTGGCTACCCTACTCACCGCTGGGAACACGACATGAAGTTATTATAACCGCGGTATTCTGTAAGGCGGAGGTACTTCCCCAGTCGGACTGCTCAATTGGGCGGAAATACCGCCGTGCTAATAAAAGCGACTTCAAGATACATCCTTCACGAAAATTAGTCATTTTTCTTATAAGTAGATTATATTATACTAGCCTATCTTTGTTAAGCACAAATATATTACATAAGTGAAATTCTTGATTACATTTTAAGATAGAAATTGATAAAAACATTTTGTAAATATCTTGTCAAAAGAATTCCAGTTTAACTAAAAATAAAGACTTCGTAGACATTTAGAATTGTGTATTTATTTATAACATACATATAGTCACGCTTTTATCCCTGGAGGGTTAGGCAGCACATTTCACCAATCATTGAATCCGGTCCCACGTAATAGGCGGTGAGCATATTACCGTCTTCCGGGCTCTATTGTTGACTCGAGCCATGCATGTGAGGCTGAGTCTGGGCTATATATCTGATGTTAAACAGCCCTATCCCTTAGCCGCGTGGTTCCGTCAGAGTAGAATTTGGACTATCCCATCTCTTCCCATGCGGTGTCGTTCAAGGCGACTAAGGGATAGGACTGTTTAACATTAAACAGATATATACAGTCCAGACTCTGCCTTAAATGCATGGCTCGAGTCAACAATAGTGCCTGGAAAACGGCAATAGGCTCACCCCTATTACGTGGGACCGAATACTATGATGTATGTATCCTTTAGTCGCCTTGTACGACACCGCAAGGGAAGAGATGGGGTCCAAATTCTATTCTGCCGGAAACCACGCGGTTTATTTATAAAGCAACTGGATGTACCTATGAGGTTAAACCATAACAGACTGTACCTTGGGTATATGTGCGGCGAGACGGGGGGAATACCGAACAATCGATCGTGAGATCTATCTCGCTTGCTCTTGACTCATGCTCATTCTTTCTCTGTCTTTACCTCGCCTCCCCCCTTCCCTCCCCACGTCGCGCGCACCTAGAGCGCTGTACATTGGTCGCGGTCGGTCTTTAGCAAAATAATACACTTAAATAATATTTATAATTATTTTATTAACAATTTTAAACAATATTTACATCACTAACTTGGCTTGGCTTAGAAAAATAAATATTTGATGCGTTTTTTTATTTCAATAAGAATAATGATCACTAAATTGCCTCTGACCGAAATTTGGTACAATTTTTAAATGTTTAAATTATTTACAAAATTAAGTTACGATTTATATGTTTTTAAATGCCGGCACAAATCTAATGCCTAGATTTTTTTATGTGTTTTATTAAGGAAGATTCTGGTCACATAGTGTCCTATGTAATCAGAATCTTCCTTAATTATGAAATTTTAAATGCCTCAGTGTCAAAATAATCGGGATATTTACCATGTTTCATTGAGTTTCCGATATTTCGAACGTTTGGCATCCAGTGGTCCGTCTTTGCAAAAACAACCGGGAACAAGCCAAAACAACATCGCGAGCGGATACAGTAAGCATCGTGTGTCGTGAATGTGTTTGAGATCGGATTCGAGTTTGTAGTGAGAGTGAAACCAGCGGTAGTGCGATACGCATAGTAAAAGAACTCGAAAGAGGGTAGATTGATATAATTACTCCTAGAAAAAACTGTTTCTCTGTTCACCGCCACTACTCCAGTTCCTCCGAGATCATGGTACTTGCAACAGCGCTGAAATATCGGAAACTCAAAACAATGAAACATGGTAAATATCCCGATTATTTTGATTCTGATGTGAGTGACCATGATAGTTTAAATACATATATTTTAAATGCCTGTTTGTTGTAAAAATAATTTGTAAGTATATAAGTAGGGCATAAGAGGGAGGACCGAATATCAACAATTTCAAAAAGTTGAAGTAAATAAAAAAAATACGTTTTTCTTTTTTTTTTCTTGAATAGCCATAAACAGGTCAATCCTCTGTTGCCCGCTTACTCTTGAATTTTGGGACACACTTTATAAGTCAATACACATAGATTATCAATGGTCACCCGTGAACGCTGCGAAGTAACACGCTACGGGTCACAAGAACACAAGCTAATGTAGGCAACTTAATTAGGTACAGTTCATATAAAAGAAAAATGATATGTCTTGATCACACACAGCGAGTGGAGTGGCCAGACAGTGCACTGTTGAGGCCGAGTGCAGGCCGAAAGCACTGTCTCGCCACTCTACTTCAATCAAGACACAGGCCACAGCTGCAAAAAACGCTCTCATTGGTTTTCCGTACTGCAAGACTGTGCTGCTCGCATCTAAATTAGCTTAGTATTATTGCACGAAACCCGCGAGCACCTGTTAATGACACAGTGCTGGCCCTAAACGGACATACTAAGCTAACAGTAGCGAAGGGTGGTTAAGGCTGAGTATTTTCATTCAAGTGAAAACATTTTTTTATCTTAATCTAGTATAGGGGCTGTCCATTAAACACGTGAGGCTCAACACGGGGAGTTGGTTCAGAACAAATCGTTTACAAATAAATCAGGAAAGGAGGTATTGAGGGGGGGGGGGGGGTAGTCTGAAACCTATCCACGTATAACCATGGGGGTTAAACCATCTTTGGGTTTAAAAGTTATGCTAAAAAACATTATATGATTAATGGATGTCCTTTTCAGGCACTATATGATATGTGATCAATGTATTGCTTTGCCCCCTTCACTGTACACATAATACTTACATTAAAAAACATTATGTAGAGAAACTGGCAGGAAGAGGGTTATAGGTATCTTACGCCACTGCATGCTAACATCCCTTGACAACTCTGAACACATGGTCTTTAATAATTTGCTATCTAGTTCTTCTGTAACGATGGGGAGACATTTCTGCCAAACACATTCTCTTTGTATTTCAACTTTTTTACGTTGGTGGGGTCATTGAGAGCCTCTTCATCTGTGAGACGGTCTAACCGCTGGTCTTGAACGGAGTCTGGAAAGAAATGTAATCTTAGTTAAACGCGTAAGTATCTGGGGAAGTATTTTTATGTACACTGAGTGTTTTATTTTTATACCACTTAGGTGGCAGACAAGCACACGGCCCACCTGATGGAAAGTGGTTACTGGACCATCACCAGAGGAGTCACAGTCGCGCTGCCAACCCTGTAAGTACAGAGGTTATTTGCTGTCAGTGTAGACGACAAAGCAGGACAAGCCTTTAGTTTTCCCACAGACAGCACAAATTCTCCAGTGAGCTCTGGCTACCCTACTCACCGCTGGGCACACAACACAAGGTTATTATAACCGGAGTATTCTATAGGAGGTACTTACCCAGACGGACTGCTCAATTTTGGACGGGAGATACCGTCATGTCCTACCTCCTTCTTATATTTAGTTGTACTAAGTTAGTTTAAGCTGTTTTGGTAATCCCAGTCGCATTCGAAGCTTGCAGTTCAAAGTCTGGAGTTTACCAGTCTAACTTCGGATTTGGCTAAACTTCGATATTTTCGGTGAGGCGACTGCCATCTAACCTCCACAACCCATAGACAATCGAAACACTGCAGTTAGACCATTTGTTGGACTTTTTAGGGCTCCAACAACTATAACAACTGCCATAGATGTTGGTATGGTAAATGGGACCAACGGCTTAACCGGCTTAGTGTGCTCTCAGAGGCACAACCAAACCAATGCAAATATCCATGCATACAAATATTTGCACTGAGCGGGGTTCAAAGTCACACCTCCTGCATAGTATTAGCATTCACTACTGCCACGCCACTGAGGCTGTCAAGTACCATTGTTTAGCATGTTAGATTGGCTGAA
Source organism: Eilema griseolum (assembly GCA_963662185.1). Classification (NCBI taxonomy): domain Eukaryota; kingdom Metazoa; phylum Arthropoda; class Insecta; order Lepidoptera; family Erebidae; genus Eilema; species Eilema griseolum. The sequence goes on from OY759259.1 coordinate 9,795,741, forward strand.
AAGTAAATAAATCTTAACATAACTTAACTAATCTTAACTTAACATTTGTTAGGGGGTAGGACACGGCGGTATTTCCGCCCAATTGAGCAGTCCGACTGGGGAAGTACCTCCGACCTACAGAATACCGCGGCTACAATAACTTTGTGTTGTGTTCCCAGCGGTGAGTAGGGTAGCCAGAGCTCACTGGATAATTTGTGCTGTCAGTGGGAAGACTAAAGGCTTGTCTTGCTTTGTCTTCTACACTAACGGCACAGAAACTCTGTACTTACAGGGTTGGCAGCGCGACTGTGACTCCTCTGGTGTTACAAACGTCCATAGGCTACGGTAACCACTTTCCATCAGGTGGGCCGTGTGCTTGTCTGCCACCTAAGTGGTATAAAAAAAAAAGAAAAAAAAAACATATCTTTGTCACAACTTTTTCTGCATATTATTTGTATCAAATTTACTCACCATTATATGGTGTATATCTGTCCGAAATCATAGCTTCTAAGTTATAGCCTATAACACCTACAACGGCTGCTACAGGTAACGTCAGGTAAGGTGCGTTTGTCCTTAGAAATTGCATTAAAATTGGCCACATCTGTAAGGTAAACATTATTTATTTATTTATGGACAAGCAGCTACAAGCTGATGTGTTCACGTCTAGTGATAACATGTGTAGTCTCTCTATTGAAGCCTTAACTGTCCGTCACTTTTTTGAGCTCTGTGTTGCCCAGTCGTAGCCAGTCATCAAGTCTATTTTTGAATCCATTTATTGTGGTTGCAGCAATAACGTTATCTGGCAGTAAGATCCAATTGTGGACAACTCTGTTACTAAAGAAGTGATACCATAGCTTATCAATTAAAAAAAATACAAATAATTAGGCATACTTATTGTACTTGTGCTCTTGTTGAGTTAGGCTAATTCACCTAGTGGCAAATGCTATTACCTACTTCTTTTATTTAAAATAATAAAAGTCCTTAAAGTAGACGGAAAGAAATAGATTATTCAGCCCAGAGAAGTTAAAAGAACTCCTAAGATTAGAATAGCGGTCAAATGGAGGTAGGTATATATTTAAGAACAACTTTTTTCACCGTATCGGTATCAAAATAAACGGGATATTTACCATGTTTCATTATTTTGAGCTTGCAACAGCGCCGAAATATCGGAAACTCAAAACAATGAAACATGGTAAATATCCCGTTTCATTTCATTTTCATTTCATTTCATTTATTCATTAACAATTTTTTACAATCGTGTCTGAATGTACAATATTTATCCAACTAAATTAACAAGAAACAAAAACATGGCAATTAAAATTGAGTAAGTTTATTTTGATACTGATGTGAGTGACCACGAAAGTTTAAATACCTATATTTTTTCACCGTAGTAATTCTGGTGAAATTAATAATCAAGTTATATGTGTAGTTAAATTGGCTAAAAATGTAGATAGTCTTATTGTTATGAAAATAAGTATTTAACAAAAAGATAAACTGTCATACTTACAATTAATACTAATATTATATTATTTCAAACGCATCATGTTTCGTTGCATTGTTCTAATATTTTTTATTTATCAGACTTAACGTTTTAGGTTATGTAAGCGTCTCAAAACTTTATTGAACAGAGCTGTGATTAAGTTAAATAGATAATAACAGGTAACTTACTGTTTTGTATTACTAAATTGATAAGCAGTGTAAATAGTGTATTATATAGAAGCAATCGTCAGTTTCAACACTAAAATACAGTTAGAACCGGATTATCATGAAAATCTTTTATGCGCGAACAGCTGACATCATACTGACAATTTTTGATCTGACAAAAAATTTATGACAATAACAATTCAATTCATTTATAACAGTTCCGACATGCCGAAATTTTTATCTTTAACTAGGCACTTATTTGAATCTATTTTTTCAGTTTTGAACGTTGATTTGCATTATATTCTGTCAATCAAACTCGAGATGAAAGTTTCCCTTGGTTTTCTAATTTTCAACGTTCAAGCCAGTCCAAGCCAAGAGCTGTTCATTGTTATTTTTAAATAATATTTATGAACGAATCTAGTCCCATCAGATTTGTCAAATTGAAGAATCACAAACATAACCTTATTTCGTCTAAGAACGAAAAATTAAAAATGTTTTAATAATTATATTTATAACGTTTTATTAATTCACAATTTAGCCATGTCTCAATTAAAGTTCTTACAAAGTCTTTCTAACCTTCATTTAGTGAAGAACCATTCAAAATATTTACGTAATGCACCAATCAGACATAGTTCTTCGAATGCTAAACAAAAGACAGCCAGTTCAGTTTATAGGGCTATGAACATATTTGATAGGAAGGCAAAGGCTTTACAGAGGGAGAGGAGTGCTCTAAGAGAGGATTATCACTTAGCAGAATACATTAAAGAGGAAGTTGGATGGCGGACTGCTGATAGAGTTTTTGATATCAAGCGAACGTTCAAAAACGCTGTGGAGCTTGGTAAGTACTATTATTGAAAGAGAGATCGCCTTCTGTAGTTTTATAGCACTTGTAACCTTTGAAAATCTACTGTACATAAAAGGTACCATATATTATTCGCATGTACCCTGAGCTCTGCGTGCTGAACATTTCACACTTGTCCATACACCATTTATGATACCAAATTCGTTAGGACCTGAGCCCAAGTCACTTGCAAGCTAGTACAACTAATTGACATAATACAAAAATATTTTTTGTTATTTAAAAAACAATAATATAACATAACAAAAGAAACTTTAAATTTACGCCTATATCCCCGAAGGGGTAGGCAGAGGTGCTAGCACCCACATTTCGCCAGTTTATGTTTAGGTCCCAATGGAATAGGTGGCTAGCCTATTGCCATTAACCGGGCACTTGTAAACCTGTAAACTCATTGGTGTGTGCTATAGTAAAACCTGGGATCAAACCCGAGCACAGTGTGTTATAGAAGCCGACTTGCGGTCATGTGTGGTTTATATGTCTATTTGATGGGCATCACCGTGGTGAAGAATTGACAGAAATCCTGATACGATAATCTTCTCTAGTTTTAGAGATATTAATTTTTCTATGAGAGGTCAATGACCTTAAGAAAATCTTTATTTATTTTTATTGGCAAAATTATTACCCCATTACACTTTTTTAGTACTCAGAGTAGTGTAACTGTATGCTATATATTTATATTAAAAAATAGAAGACAGTAGCTTTAGTAGTCTGAGAAATATTAAATATTTTCTGTTTTTCACAATAATATTTTTGATAATTATACATTAGCGTTGTAGCATTTTATTTTTGGTTATTACTATGCACAATATTGTCGTCTACAATATCCTAAAATTTCACAAACTACAAACGTACGTTAAAGGAGAAAAAGCGTTTCTAAGTTTTTTAGAAATTTCTATGGAAATAGGGTTGTCAATATTTAATTAATTACAAATATTAAAATTAAAGTTTTTAGGAGATTAAGGTTGAGAAGAGATTAAGTAAGGAGAGAGGTTTATGTAGATTGTTGCGCCAACTCCATGTTGACGTGGTAAATAATCCCAAAATTAAATAAAGACTAATAATAAGTTTTTGTTTTTCATTTTTAGGACTCCTCATCAGAGTGAATTAATACTTCTTCAGATGACAAAGAAAGTGTCTCATCAAGTCTATGAAGCGTAACATTTTCTGTCGAGGGTTTTAACAGAGAAAGGACTCTCTCGGGTAGGGCTGTGCGTTTATTTTTATTCTTTCGCAAGTCAAAGGACATGGTTGTTATGAGTGGATCTGAGGATTCCAAAGCTCGGTGAAATAAATCGAGAATGGTAGTTTGGCGATTTAATTTTCGCGTATGATGCTCGCGATCATAACGCCAAAACTTATTTCTCGATTCACCGGCTTGTTCTGAAAGCATACCAATCGGCAAGGAAATCGATTCTATAATGTTTGCACCATGTATCAGTATTTTATGCAAGGTGACTGACATATAAAACCACTTATAGTGTTCCACATATCTAGTGGCGAGATCATAGCAAAATACTTGAAACTTTTTAGAATCGATTTCCAAGCCACTTGATAGTGCCACGAGAATAGTATGTAGGTCCTCGACTAGCCATTCCTTGATGCCCAAAATGTTGGCAAAAGTTTTGCGATTGGTGTCTGATAACGCAGTGCGGGCAGTATTACCATCATTTGTAGTACCTGCATTTGGCCGTACAATATCCACAAGTAAACCCATTTTTTGTCTGATTTCAGTTTGTATGACTTTCTTTCTATGTTCGACAATAGCAGCCTCATTTGATGTTTTTGACACTCTCCATTTTTGTACACCTGGATCGTTTTTGTACCCCAAATGAAGCAAAAATTCGAATACTCGAATCCAAGCATGCAATGGGCTGAGACCATGTAATAGAGCTTCTTGGTTTAATGGCTTTGTGGACACTATATCCAGATTATTAAATTCAGTGCAAGTTGCTCCACAACATGCACATCGTAACTGCGAATTAGTATTTGTGATTACATTAAATACCTTACCATCTATGATGGTTAAATATAACTTTGGCTCTCCAATAACTCTATACCCAGAGGAGACCTCAGCAAAAATCGGCGAAAGCTCTTTAATTTCTTCCTCTACACGGTGCTTCTCTGTAAGAATTAATTCTTTAGATTCCGATCGGTATTGGATTTTTATTGGACGGCAAAATCTAAATGACTGAGGATTTGGATTGGACCATAAGAGAAAATTGTCAACAGTTTTTATGCGTAATGGGATATATGTAGTAGCAAAAAGGCAATGTTCGTCGTCGTCGCCATCAGAAAATGTCTGCTTGTAAATTGATTGGCCTGTACTACCATCGAAACCCCAAGAACCCTCAAAAACACAGTGAAGTGTATCTAACTGTTTTTGTGTACAATACTCTGAAACAAGTAGTTCGCATGAATCTATAATTCGCCGAAACGTATGCAATAGTAAATCGAATAAAGGCACTTTCACTTCTCGATCTGTTACAGAAAGTTCAACATCAGGGTAACAAAATTTTTTTGCCATCTGTATCTTATAATAGGGTGGATACAGATTAAATCCTCGACATTTTGCGCCATTTTGGATGGTAATGTAGTCCTCAACAGTCAATTTTCTATCTATCATTAAAGAAAGAGCTTCATCAGCAGTATACGGCTGCGCTTTACTTTGTTGAGGGTTCCTTATCATATTGGCAATAACAGTTGATTGAGTGGGCGATTTTAAACATTCTTTCATGACAAATTCAAAATCACTTGCAGAACTTTTATTATTGCAAGTACCTGTTTTATGTATTGCAAGTTTAGACACAACCTTAAATATTTTTTCTAGGGGTTCGTTTCCGAGTTCGTCTTCAAGACTTTTTCTTGTCCTTCTCTGACTTCGTTTGGTCAAGTCTTCATATTGTTTTGAGGTCGAAGGTGCATCTAGTGATATGTTAGATACACCCAGCGTTGAAGGTAATATGACACTCATGGGGTCTCGGTTTTCTGACTCCAAAACAATCAGATTTTCCTTAGGTTGGTCTTCATGGTGTTGTTCGAAACTTTTCCAATCACTTTTCTGACTACGATTGCTGATGTCTTCAAATGGAATCAAAGTGGAAGAAGCATCCAGTACGCTATTAGATATTATGGACGTTGAGGGGACTGTTAATATTTTTTGACTGGCACTTATGGATTCTTGTTCTTTCGGCGGCAAAACAATTTTATTTTCTAGTAAATGTGCCCGATCCAGATGCTCATCGTTATTTATGTTGATGGAACTGCTTAGTGTAAACTTTTTTGAAAGCCAGTCCTTATTTTTTTTCAAAAACCTTGAACGATTTCGGCAAGCTGTTTGGTAAAGTTGTTCACATTTACAAAGAAATGTAGTGATGGTTCTGTTAATGGTGCTGGATATGTGAATTTTATCAGGGATACCTTTGGGATATAGGGTATTTAATACTATAGTAGTGCGTTCAGATGAAGAAAGGTCCAGAGGTCGCTTTTTTGAACCTTGTAAATGAGCTACATTTTCTAAAATTGTGAACATTTCGAGACGAGTTAAAGCTGTTACTTTTTTATCGACGCTTAAGTTGGTCGATGCGTCTCCTAACATATTCATAGGTACACCCGGAGAGTGAAGAGCACCTACATTTGCCACTCGCTGACCAACATGAGGGTTGGCGCCCTCATGCCCCTCTAGCATTAAGTCACTCGGTCGAGGCCCGAGATGACATCCCCCAACAGAATGGGTCAGTTCCTGTTGAGGCAAAGTGGTGTCATGGGTCTTTAACGGCTCCATGACGCCTCACCCCCGCTTCTCCAGTCATCGTGTACTGATATTGGGTTTTAGCATATGCCTAACGAGGGCGGACCCCTTCCCAATACCACACGATGACCTTCATAGAAGAAAAATTGCCAAGTAGCATATCTTTTGCCATGAGAATAGTATATTTACAATAAGTACATAATATTTACCTATAACGTCAATTATGAGTCATCAGTAACTTTGCGGATCATAAATGGTACATTTCACACAATAACTTAATTTTTGACAACCCTAAGCAAGATTTTTAAAAAATCATATCTTACGAAACGCGTGTTTTTCGCGTCTGGTTTTTTTTGTGGCAATACATATTAACATTATACATATAATTCAATTTAAAACAAATGCTACAATGCAATAGTTTTCGAAAAAAAAAATATTTAAGTTATCATAGAAAATATTTTTTTTCTTTTTTTTAATACTCCAATCATCAATTATTTATATGTACATTTGTTCTTTAGGTCAACATTCATCATGTTTATAAACAATTTATGGTTAAAAATCATAAGGAAAACAGCTATAAAGTTTTTCTGATTTCTATGGATTTTTCTCGATTTTTTTAATTTCTCAAAAAGTATGAGACATACATCAACGAAAGTTTTTTTAAGTAGTTTGTCTTAAAATTCTCTATACGAAGAGTTTATAAAACGGAGATGACCGCAAATCGGCTTCTATAACACACTGTGCCGAGGCCTCATCTCAGCAGTCCATTACCCGTACCACTAGGCTCTTATAAGTAGCCTCTTATAAGTTATGCCACACACACAGGTACAGGGTGAGCCTTCCTACGTCCTGTGGTTTGAAAACTGTGAATTGAGCAGGAGTACCATCAACATTACTGAGGCTTCGTTCTGGGCACTATCCATGTGCAAAATTTGCTTTCCTAATGAAGAAAGCTGACTCTCCAAATTGTAGGGAATGCGATAAAATTGAAGATGTACAACATTTGCTTATGGAGTGTGTGCGGAGCGGAGCTGAGAGGGTGTTACTGATGAGTGACTAGAACCTGAATGGGCTGGATGTGGGTTGGATTCAGTCTGTGCTCTCCGAGCCAACCTCTGAGAAGGCCAGAAGGCTATGTCATTTGGTCACATCTGCCAACAGTTCCTAACAGTGAGGTTAGACTAGGCGTGAACTGGAAACAATTGGAAGGAAACAACAAACAATGTGTTACTGGTACAGGGTACGATGGGGTTGACTATCTATGTAGATAAAAACCCCCCAAAAAACCAGATTAAAAAAAATATTTCTGCCTCACTGAAATTCCTAGTGTCGCATACATAAAATCACGCCTTTATTTCCGGAGGGTTAGACAGAAATGAAATTAACACCCACATTTCACCAATCATTGCATTTGGTCCCAATTAATAAAGGGTGAGCCTATGGCCATCTTCCGGGCACTATTGTCAACTCAAGCCATGCATCTGAGGCTGTGTCTGAGCTGTATATATTAAGCACATTCTCGATAATATTTTCGTTTCATCATGTAAATAACACACTAAAATTTCGAGAATGTGCCAGTAAATGAAGAACCTACTACCTCACGGAATCGAAGACGGCAGGCGTGCACCACTGAGCCAGTCAGCCTGTGACCACAGCCGGTGTAACCTGGTCGAAATGTCAGGGAAACCAAAGGTATATATGTACCTACACCATGACCTATGAACGTGTGTAACACCAGTGGAGTCACATCCGTGCTGCCGACACTGTAAGAACAGAGATTTTGTGCCGTCAGTGTAGAGGACAAGCCTTTGGTCATCCCACTAACAGCACAAAAACTCTCCAGTGAGCTCTGACTACCTTACTCACCGCCGGGAACACAACACTAAGTTATTATAACCGCGGTATTCTGTAGGGCGGAGGTACTTCCCCAGTCGGACTGCTCAATTGGGCGGAAATACCGTCGTGTATCAGGGAACGCGAAAGTTTATAGTCCCTATGGAACTGTTAAGTACGTTTCGCTTTTGGTATGAGAACCAGGTCAAGAGTGTGAGATGGGCAGGAGCTTTATCAGAGCCATATAACTTAGAGTATGGCGTCAGGCGGGAGGGGTTGACCTCACCAGCGCTCTGTAATATTTACATTAAATCACTGGATTTTGAATTTCGTTATACATACATACATATAATCACGCCTCCCTCCCTCCTCCTCATCCCCGGAGGGTTAGGCAAAGGTGAATTAACACCCACATTTCACCATCATTGTATTCGGTCCCACTTAATAGGGGGTGGGACATAACCTCTCCCATCGGCTCCGGAAGGCGGGTACTCGTGGGGATTTTGTACACGTAAAAAAAAGGCTGAATCTGGGCTGTATATATCTGTCTGATGATAAACAGCACTATCCCTTAGTCGCCTTGCACGACACCTCATGGTAAGAGATGGGATGGCCAAAATTCTACTCTATCGGAATCCACGCGGCTCACCTCGCCTCGTGGTAAGCTAAAGGCGAAGTCTCAGGAAAGAGGGTCACCATTACAGACACTAAGTAATGTTACAATGGTGGCACTCAGCTTGGCGGCCTCATATGCTTTTTCACGCCCCGCTTAAAGGACCCGGGACTGTAGGAAGAAGGAAACACGTGTGCTGGTAACGAATTCCAGGTCTTGGTGGTGCGGCCTCCGAACTGCTTCATGTAACCGTCCATTCTTGTTCCAGGTGCTAGTCGCGGTTATGTTTCCCGCCACTTCCTTCCAGACAGTGTGGAGAAAGTAACGCTATGTGACACATCACAGAATCATCTCAATAAAGCTCTGGTAGGAGAAGGAGTGAAGGTTGAGAAGAGAGTTATGGATGAAGAAAACATTGATGTGAGTATATTTTAGACCATTAAGTGGTGTGGGGCTCTATCTGTAACCTGGATGAGACTTAGAGAAATTTGCTCTTGGGATTGTGAGATTATACATACATACATACGCGTGGTTCCCGCCAGAGAGGAATTTGGACCACCCCATCTCTTCCCATGCGGTGTCGTACAAGGCGACTAAGGGATAGGGCCTATATTTATATAGGGCATAAAAATAGCCGTGTTGGTTCCTGGTGGAGTAGAATTAGTCCTCTCCATCTCTTCCTGTGGATGGAATAGAAGGCGACTAAGGGATAGGGCAGTAGCCTAGGACTAAGTGCCCGGTTCACGATAATAGGCTCGCCTGCTATGCTGTGGAATCTGTGGAATGACCTCCCTGCTGCGGATTTCCCATGCGCCTACAATATGGGGTTCTTCAAAAGGGGCATTAGGAGGTTTCTTCAGGGTCGGCAGCGCGAGTGTGACGCCCCTGGTGTTGCACAAGTCCATAGGCCACGGTAATTACTTTCCATCAGGTAGGCCGTGTGCTTGTCTGTCACCTAAGTGGTATAAAAACAATGTATACCAGTTTGCATGTTCCCCATCGAAATCAATGGGACCTACACCCCTCAGAACCCATCGGGGGTGGTTTATGACGGGCTATCAACAGAGGCTACCTCACCATCAGCAACTGCTGATGGTGAGGTAGCCTCTGGCATATCCATGGACTCGAAGAAGTCGGGATAACTCGTATCCCGACTTCTTCGAGTCCATGGCTAGGTCTGGCATATAATGGTCTGGTATTTAAATTTCACTGGCCACTGCAACAGCGCTCTCCGTAACTCTAGAACCAGTGAAGGGGCACATCGAGCAGGAAAGCAAATTCGACATATATTGTGATTGGACCCCGGCTGACCCAGGGCCATCGAAGACCCCCCCTTGGATCACGGTGTCCCCATCATTCCCCAGAAAACGGGGAGGGTGCATACTGCGCCGCCGTCTCGGTCTGCTTCTCCCATTTATTTTCAGTGTATAAATATAAATGCGCCGCGGTAGCCTAGTGATATGGGTAATGGACTGCTGAGATGAGGTCTCGGGTTCGATCCCAGGTTTTACCATGGCACACACCAATGACTTTTCGAAGTTATTTGTGTATTTATCGCAGGTTTATAAGTGCCCGGTTAATGGCAATAGATTCGCCACCTATTACACTGAGACATAAACTGGCGAAATGTGGGTGCTAGCACCTCTGCCTACTCCTTCGGGGATATAGGTGTGAGTTTATGTTATGTTAAGTTATGTATAATATCCCGTTTCCTGCAGTTCCCAGATAACAGTGTGGACCTGTTCGTCTCGAGTCTGGTACTCCATTGGGTGAACGACCTCCCGGGATGTTTTGACAGGATTATGAAGTGTTTGAAGCCTGATGGGGTAAGTAATCAACTCAAAAAATCTATAAAATGGTTGGAACTGCTGGGAAATTTTAACCTGAACAACAGTGCAACGTGAGACAGTACGCACTGAAGGTTATTAATAAAAATAATTTATTCATAAATCACAATTGTAGCTTCACAGAGTAAATAATGTTGCACATTTGTAAACATAGGGTTGTTCTTCTACAATAGGTTGGTTAAGTTACTGCTCTCCTAAATAGACTATAAGTAGCCTGTCTTAAGGAGATACAGGGTTCCCCCTAATATTGTAAGAGTTATAATAGATATATTTATCAATTCAGGATTACAACACCATTTTAGAAAAATTTTATACAACATTCAAAGAAAATAAAATAATATTAAAATGAAAACATCGTACATAATTACCTGTGTGTATGCAAGGGTGTGTATGTGAGTGTCTGTGTACGTGAAGTTGTGTATGTGTTTGTAAGGGTGTGTGCATATATGTGTGAATGTGTGTGTGTTTAGGTTTGATTTAGGTGTGAATATATTTTTCAGTCTGGTCATAGGTTAGATTTGAGAGAAAAATTCGCAAAGTCTCTTTCGCATCAAAGTGTGAAAGTCCGTAGATTGGGCATTTTAAATTAATTTCATTGTAGAGGTATGGTGCAAATGTATGTCCATTTGTTCCCTCATGACTTCTAAACTACTTTATAGAATTCAATAAAAGAGGTATCGCTGGAAAGGTGTTAGTCCACTGGTGTCGCAGTGATGGTGCAGACCGTGAGCGTGTGGGCTGCCACCGACTCCTTCTGTGAGTAAATAATGCTCGAGAAGGAGGGAACGGGGCCGGAGGAGATATAGGTCCCTTTCGCCCCGCACTGTCCGCAATGTGCATAGGCGACTCTGGCGTCGGAGGTCATTAAATGACCTTTTTCCTCTATGAGTACAGGCCTCTTCGCCATTATCTGGGGAAAGATGGGGACGCCATAGTTTCACGCCTGATTAGGCTTCTATAGCCCTGAGTCTGTCGGGGTGCGCGAGGGATATGACAGAGGCTACCTCACCCTCGGCAACAGATGAACCAAGATTGCCGTGCGGTTTTAGTCGGTTCAAGCCCAACATAACCACCCCGCTGGCCTCAGCTGGGGGTATCCAAGTAAAATAAAATAAAAATTCACTGGTTATAAGCTGTCACTTAGCTTATAACCAGTGGACTTTTTTTTTACACCGTCTGAATGGCGTAAAGTCATAAAAAGTGGTCTGGGCTTTTTTTTATACCACTAAGGTGGCAGACAACCACACGGCCCACCTGATGGGAAGTGGTTACCGTGGCTTGTACAACACCAGGGGCGTCATACTCGTGCTGCGGCCCTGAAGAAACCTCCTAACGCGCCTTTTGAAGATCCCCATATTGTAGGTGCATGGGAAAATCGCATCAGGGAGTTCGTTCCACAGCTTGAGTGTACGTGGGATGAAATTTCTTTCATACCGCACAGTGCGCACCGTCTCAGGTCGCAATGTGTGAGGATGAATTCCCTGCCTATGGCGAGCGGTGCGATGATAGAATGTAGCTACGGGCATCATGTCAAACAATTCATCTGAGCACAAACCATTGTATAGGCGGTAGAACGATTTTCCCTAGAATGTATTGTTTTGTTGTATACGACCAATAATATCCTTGATAGAATCTTGATTAATACTTTTTTAGAGCGTGATTTTTCAGTAGTCAAGTTTTAGTTTTAAACTTAATTTTTTATGTATATTATTTTGGGGCAACAAATATGTAGATAATTTATACATATTTGAAATGTGCTAATTAATTAAGCCCGTTCAGTTGATACTAAACACGAGATATTTATCTCAAATTTATTATTTAACACCGTACTTTGTGACCGCTAGAGAGCGCCACATTAGATTCAGTGACACGGAATATAGCCTATAACCAGCGGACGACTGAGACGCTTCTAACAATACCTCATTTGTCCAGTTCTAATTACTGGTTCAGGAGCTATGAGGGAACAGATGAACCTACATACATACATAGCCTATCAAAATCATATCTCTCCTTTTGTTTCGCCGTAGTTGGGCAAAAAGAGTTAAGTAATTATATTGTCTCCCAGGTATTTATGGCTTGTGTCTTCGGTGGAGACACCCTCATGGAACTCCGTCAGGCGCTGCAGCTGGCTGAGAGCGAGCGATATGGGGGGATTTCCCCTCACATATCGCCTTTCACACATGTTAGAGATGTTGGGGGATTACTGAACGCGTGAGTTAATTACAATACATTTTTTTATATTTCGAATAGCTCCTTCCTGCTTAAAAGGGTCTCACTACCGGTGGCGAGAGGTTCCTATAACTCAATTCCTTCCGGCTTGCTCTGCACTTTTCTCTAGAATGGCAAAGTCTCAGGAAAGAGGGTGACCATTACAGACACTAAGTAATGTTACAATGGTGGCACTCAGCTTGTCGGCCTCATCAGATGCTTTTTCACGCCCCGCTTAAAGGACCCGGGACTGTAGGAAGATTTTCTTTAAAGTCTACTATTAAATGGATTTTTTGCAGTATCTGTGACATGACAGTGGTTTTGCTTTACCAGAATCCAGGCCCTGGCTCTAAAACAACCTCCTTTCGCATCCTCGCACGAGGCCCCGCTCGTCCTTCGAGACCAGCAGCATCCGCAACACGTGTTTCCTTCTTCCTACAGTCCCGGGGCCTTTAAGCGGGGCGTGAAAAAGCATATGATTAGGCCGCCAAGCTGAGTGCCACCATTGTAACATTAGTGTCTGTAATGGTGACCCTCTTTCCTGAGACTTTGCCTTTAGCTTACTATCAGGCGAGGTGAAGTCAAGTTGGCGTGTCCTATATAAAAACAAAATGACCATCTCACGTTTGCCTTAGTTAGAGTTTCGTAAATATTGGCTATCGGATTTTATTTGAGACTAGCTGACCCACCCCAGCTTCGCCCGGGGTATATTTTGAAGATTCATATCCCTTTGAGCCCGTATGTTTTAAGTCTTCAAAATATGTATGAAAAATTGCCGGATTTGTTAACATTTATTATCAATGCTCCGCTCCCTTAAGTAGTAGCGTGATTATATATAGCCTAAAACCTTCCTCGATAAATGGACTACCCAACACTGAAAGAATCATTCAAATCGGACCAGTAGTTCCAGAGATTAGCGCTTTCAAACAAACAAACAAACAAACAAACTCTGCAGCTTTATAATATTAGTATAGATTTGTTATTGCTACGTTTGGGGAGCCAGAAGCCATTTTATGCGCACGAGTTACAAACTTAAATTTCTTAAAAAATACCATTTGTAGATGTTTAAAATAGCTTTTGCCCGCGGCTCCACCCGCGAGAATGTTCGTTCCAAGCAATTATTCGAATTTTTCTCACCCTTTAAACCTTTCCTAGACCTCCACGAACATTGCAAGACCAAGATAAGATAAATTCGTTCAGCCGTTCTCGAGTTTTAGCGAGACTAACGAACAGCAATTTATTTTTATATATAGAACGAAGTTGTGTCCTATTCTAGGAGTGGATTCACCCTCCAGACTGTTGATGTGGACTCGATAACTATCTGGTATCCGTCACTTTGGGAGGTGATGCGTGACGTCAGAGCCCTTGGAGAGTCGAACGCGGCCTTCAACAGACCCTTGAGACTGTCTAAAGACACTCAGTTCGCCGCCGCTGCGATATACGATGAAATGTATGGCAAGGTATGACATGATATGACACGGCGGTATTTCCGTCCAACTGAGCAGTCCGACTGGGGAAGTACCTCCGCCCTACAGAATACCGCGGCTATAATAACCTCGTGTTGTGTTCCTGGCGGTGAGTACGGTAGCCAGAGCTCACTGGAGAGTTTTTGTGCTGTCAGTGGGAAGACCAAAAGCTTGTCCTGCTTTGTCTTTTACACTGACGGCACAGAAACTCTCTGTGCTTATAGGGTCGGCAGCGCGAGTGTGGCTCCTCTGGTGTTACACACGTCCATAGGCCACGGTAACCACTTTCTATCAGGTGGGCCGTGTGCTTGTCTGCTACCTAAGTGGTATAAACATTTTGACAGATTTTTTTGTGTTGCAATCCCTTCGGATACCTCGTTCCTCTTCTTCATTCGAGCGTTAATCCCAGTCGCATCTGAAGCTTCCACCTCGGAGTCTGGGGTCCACTTTACCAGCCTAACCGCAGATTTACCCTACCTTTGTTATTTTCCGTGAAGCGACTGTCATCTCACCCCCATAACCTATTAGCGATATGGGGCCGTTCAAGTGTTACATAAGTACTAAAGGGGGGAGGGGGTGTCTTTGCATTGCTTATTTGGGGGGGGGGGGGGGGGTCTAGATAATGATTACGTAAGCAGTATTTATTTACTTTTTCACACATAATATAGCACGCATTACCCATACATGGCCTTAAATAACAAACGTGATAAGATATATGCATATAGGTACCGATGTTGACTTAACCATGGGAGAGGGGTAAAAGGTTTACTTAGTTTTGCTCACAAGGGGGAGGGGGGTTAAATAATAGTAATAAATCCGCTAACTTAAACGGCCTCTGTCGAAGCATTGTTGTTAGATCTTCGTATGGCAAACAGGACCGACGGCTTAACTCTGCATCTCCGAGGCATCCAGACCATTGCAAATACCCATATTGATGCATACAAAGATATGCACTGAGCGGGAATCGAACCACGGCTGCTGCTGGTACATCATATAATTTCTTTACAGGAAATGCCTGAACGTGGCGTGAGAGGCGTGCCGGCCACCTACCAAATAATCAACTTCCTTGGTTGGAAGCCAGACCCTTCACAACCCAAGCCCCTGGAGAGGGGTACTGGAGAAGTGTCTCTCAAAGACCTTCACCGAATAGACGAGATTATTCAGGATACGAAGAAAGTACCTCTTACGGAAGAGGACATGAAGTAAAGACTGTGGCCTTACCAGCTCCTCCTGTTCCTGTGGTCCTGTGTCCAGTGTTTCTTCCTTCTTTCTACAGTCTCTGGTCCTTTAAGCGGAGCGTGAAAAAGCATCTGATGAGGCCGTCAAGCTGAGTGTCACCATTGTAACATGGTATACGTAAGTAATGGTGACCCTCATTCCTGAGGCTTTGTCTACAGCTTACCATATGGCGGTGTGATGTCAAATGGATGTCCTATATAAAAAAGAGTAAGCCGATTCCTGCCTTCCATACGGCTTCCATTTGTAAAGCAAGCCTTACGAATGGAAGCCGTATAAATAATAATAATATCTGAAGTTTATGAGAATATCACCATTGAAATAAAATCACTTCTTAAAGGAGTCTATCACGTGGGAATGGCTGCTGAAGAGTAGCCAAAACAAACATACATACATATATATTCCCCGGAGGGATAGGCAGAGGTCAAAAACACCCACATTTTACTAATCATTAAATTCAGTCGCACGTAATAGGGGGTGAGGAACAGATATCTATTGCCGTATTCCGGGCACTAATGTTGACTGGAGCCGTGGATCTGAGGCAGAGTCTGGGCTGTATATATCTGTCTGATGTTAAACAGCTCTATCCCTTAGTCGCCTTGTACGACACCGCATGGGAAGAGATGGGGTGGCCCTAATTCTACTTTATATAGGATAGGGTTGTTTAGAATCAGACAGATATATACAGCCCAGATTCAGCCTCAGATGCATGCCTTGAGTAAAAATAGTGCCCAGAAGACGGCAATGGGCTCACCCCCTGTTACGTGGAACCGAATTTAATGATTGGTGAAATGTGAGTGTTAATTCACCTCTGCCGCGGTAGCCTAGTGGTATGGGTAATGGACTGCTGAGACGAGGTCTCGAGTTCGATCCCAGGTTTTACCATGACACACACCAATGACTTTTCGATGCTTTTCGAAGTTATGTGTGGATTTATCGCAAGTTTTTTAGGGGCCGGGTAATGGCAATAGGCTCGCCACCTGTAACATTGGGACCTAAACATAAACTGGCGAAATGTGGGTGCTAGCACCTCGGCCTACCCCTTCGGGGATATGGGCGTGAGTTTATGTTATGTTATGTCTAACCTTCCGGGGACAAAGACGTGATTGTATGTGTGTATTGTCCGAACTAAAGGTGTGCACCAAACATCAGAACAATTAGTCAACAGGAAGGGGGTATACAGAGGTGTTAAGATCAGTCTGAGTACATTGTTCCTCAAGGTCGATCTGATGCCTGTACAGTAATATTAACTTTATTTATATATTTTATTGTTATTAGTTATTTAAAACAGTTTTGTAAATATTAAATTATATTTCTAAATAAAAAGAATATTAATAAAAAAAAAAGTTTGGTTTTTCTTTATAAATGTATTTTTTTTTTTCAGATTATATCTTAAATAAATCTTATCTTATCTTATCTTATTTAATACTCCTTTAACGTTCATTCATACATTTTTCATGTCTATTAGTAACTACGTATTTATAATAATTATTTATTGTACCTAAATATTATGGCATAATTTAATACATAAAATTCTCGTGTCACGGTGTTTGTTGTTTAAATCCTACGAAACGGCTTGACCGATTCTCATGAAATTTTGTGTGCGTATTGGGTAGGTCAGAGAATCTGACAAAATCTATTTTTAATCCACCTAAATGTTAAGGGCAGTCACCCCTAATTTATTTTTAATTTTTAGATATATTTTTATGATACAGCATTAGAAAATACATACAACCCTGAATTTTCAACCCTCTACGATCAACCCCTATTATAATATACATGGCAAAACAACGTTTGCCGCGTCAGCTAGTATCTTAATAAATCTAATCAAATAATATGTACAGAAAGTAAGTACACTAGTCGGAAATAACAATGAGAGTCTTTTGTATTGTCCTCTCTTTCACACAGCCAGATATTTATAGAGAGTAGTTAAAACCGAAGATTTAATTAATACTAATTATAATAAATGCGAATGTAACTACCTGTTATGATTTCACGTCTAACCTACTGAACAGATTTTAATCAGAATTGCCAAAAGAGATATCTTAGATAAAAAATAAATAATGGCTATGTTTAGTCGCGATAACCAACACTGGAGCCGCGGCTAACAGCTACTATAAACTGTTTTATCTACTCTATAAAAGTATCTAACTGTCAGCCTGATGTGCGACAGAGAGAATGCTATACAAAATCGAAGAAAGCCGATCTTAACCAAACTCTAATTCTTCATCCCGATGTACAAAATCAAATCTATTACATTTAAAATAGTTTATTTTTTCTACTGGCAACATACAAATTGACAAGTGGTCTTCTTAGCTACTGGGCCCTCTAAGTCCCTGGGTCGTGATGCATAGGACCCTGTCGGCTGTCCCGTTTTAGATCCTAAGTGTAGGTAATCTACTTAACTTCTTTTTCATCCAAGCATTAATATCAGTCGGATCCGAAGCTGGGGTCCGCTTTTTTTTTGTCTTTTTATATTTTTTTATTGCACACACACAGTACAGAGATCATAAATAAAAAACATTTCAAAGAAAATGTACAAAGGCGAGCTTAACTCAAAATGAGTTCGTCATCGATATTTTCCGTGAAGCGACTGTCATCTGACCTCCACAACTGTTTGGTGATATCGACTTATTACATTTAGACCAGATATTGAACTTTTTAGGATCCAACTACCCTTAATGACTGACATAGTTAGTATAATAATCGGGACTGACGGCTTAAAGTCCTCTCCTTGACCAGACCAATGCAAATTAATACAAATATTTGCACTGAGCGGGCATCGAACCCTACCGCCGCGCTACAGAGGCTGTCAATAACTACGAACTATATACATGAAAGCTTGGTAAAGGCTCATAAGTCCATTCTTCATCATCTGTGGAATCGTGGCGGTCGTTGTGATATGCTGTGGAAAAAGAGTTAATGAGAAATAGGAATATTAAAATTATTTAGTAGAGTACGCGACACAAAATAAGTCTCCTGGCTGCGGCGTGGCAGTCGCAACGCATCCGTGCGCAAAATCCCCACAAACATAAACATATCCCTCGCACCCTTGCCGACTCAGGGCCATCTCTCTCGATCTGGTCCTCTCCTCGGGTGTGGGGCCCACAGAGTCCCCAACTCGTCCCCGGAAACCGGGAGGCGCTCGAGGCGCAGCCTGCTTCTGCGGCGCAACATGTAATGTTGCCAGTATCGTCTTGTAATTTTACCAGGAGGTCTAAAAACGTCACTTTATTGGGATCATATTAGTACAATATTTTGTCTTGCTGTAATATTTACACGAAATTAGTATCTGCGTAGTAATTGAATTATCGTGATTCTGCTGCCCATTTAACAAATTTTATAGAAATCTATTAAATCTACTGGGAATTCAAAAAGTTTTTAGCAGAATCGCTCAATGTGGCCTTTTTAGACCCCAGATCTTTTATTGTTCAAATTCGAATGTCTAAGAAGTTAAAGGAGTGAAAACTTCAGCTAAAGTGTATCAAGAGACAGTCTTGGATCATGTTGTGAAAACTATCAGCAATACACTTTTTAATGTGATTAGTGGGTTTGAACTCCTCCGCTGCCATAGCACCTCATGATAACCTCCAAAAAAACTCGTACTGTGCATATTATAGAGTAAATGTTGTGACGAGATTAATATATATGCCGATAACTAAAATTCCCACTAGTCCATCATAAAATAAATGTGCTGGCAACTCTAAACCGTACTGTTATGAACCAACCAACATACAGTATGGCTGAGAATGGCGGCGATGTCATTTTTAGTTCCGAGTTTAACCACGGGACTTATTTTCTGGCGTTGGCTTTAAGACTAACGCGCATAGCTAGGGCGAGTTACAGCGGTTTGTTTCTTCTGCACTGACGGCACAGAAATTTCTATTCTTACAGGGTCGGTAGCACGGGTGTAACTCCCATGGTGTTGCACACGTTCATAGGTCACGGTAATCACTTTCTATCAAATGGGCCGTGTACTTGTTTGCCACCTAAGTTGTATAAAAAAAATCTTTTAAAACAAATGTCTGTCAGGCCAATGTGAGTGTTTTTTTTACGTGCGCAAAATCTCCACGGATACCTCCCTACCGCAGCCGGTGGAAGAGGTTATGTCGGACTCGAACCGACTAAAACGCAGACCGCCTGTGGGTCGTTTTGGTTGCCGAAGGTGAGGTTGACAGGCATAACCCTCGCACCCCGGCCGACCCAGGTCCATCTCTCACGATCTGGCCCACTTCTCGGGTGTGGGGACTACAGAGTCCCCAACTCGTCCCCGGAAATGGGGGAACAATGTGAGGGTAGGTACTTATAGAAAGAATGACATGTTACCTTCTGATTCTATATACGGCACAGGAAGCTTCTTCGGCAAGGTTACCGGTGGTTCTGTAATAAGAAATTTATTCTATATAATGCATGAATTTACCACTGAATAAATGAAAATCCGATCTTAGCCGAAATCTATATCCAGACGGGTGGAACCGCGATGTCGCGGGAATGGTTGATGAACACCTGTACGTGTTGCCCTTTTTTTAAGTGTTAAAATCCCCACCGAAACTTAGGTACCCCCGTAGCTGGGGTGGTTATATATGGCCGTCGCACCGCACGGATGAGGTAGCCACTTTCATATACCTCCCATTTTGGCTGACCCAGGGCTATCTTAGCCCTCCTCGGGTACGGGACTAAGTTGTCCTCATCTTTCCTCAGAAAAGGAAGGAGGAGGGGGTGTCGCGCACCACACCGTCTCGGTCTGCTTCTGCTGAGGTGTCAGGTGGCTCCACCTGTCACTCCCAGGCCCGCGCTTATGGAGACAGGTCGTTCAACGACCTCCGACGCCTGGGTCACCTTTACGCATTGCTGCACGTGTTGTCTTGTCCCCTGGTCAAGTAGCAATCCATTCGCGGGCATATTGTAGAATAAAATGACGAATATACAATAATGTTAACGGGAATTAACGCGATCATGGTATATCCTATTCCCACCTCCTTCCCATGGCCCTACCAACCATCTTGGTTATAACGGGCCGAATCTTGGGAGATGCGCACCCTACTGGCGTCTGCTCTCTTTCAGGCGCGCATTTTTTGACTCCCTACAAATTATTTTATGTGCCTCACCATTTTCGCTCTCTCCCCTTTCTGGGGCAGCACGCCACACTAACAGGCTTCGTCGCCGTTAGAGACCTCACGAGCTTTGCGCCTCTCGTGCCAAACGCGCGCAAAGCTCCGCAGCCGTCCTATCATGGTATAGGTACATATATACTTTTGGTTTCCCTGACGTTTCGACCAGGTAACACCGGCCGTGTTCACAGGCGGGCTGGGTTAACGGTACATGCCCGCCGTCTTCGAGTTTGTGATGTAGAAGGTTCTTCCTCTATCCGCATATTCAAACAGTTCAAACCAAAGGTATGTAAGTATGTACCTATGCCATGATTTAATTCAATTCTTGATTAATGGCTCTGTGCTTTTAGCATCAATTCTGCCAAAATCTATTACGGGACAGTAGGTTATAAAGTAATTAATGGCGCGACGCCAATGTCAAGTTTTTCAAGAATTACATCATTCAAATAAGACGTCTAAAAAACCCTATACCATGATCTCGTTAATTCCGATTTGACGTTTGTGACATGAGTCAGACTGTCAAATATGTCAAATCCTATACCAGTCTGTCGCAACTACGTACAAAAAAAACCTACTATGAAACGGGGGAGAATTGTCTTAAACATGTTCTCATATTAATTATGTCATATTAGGATACAGCATTCTAAATCTAATCATATATATCATTTAATTTGTAGGTTTATTAAATTATTCTCATTCTAATCATTTTCAAATCAAATCAAATCATATTTATTGTAAATCATAGGTACAGAAGATGTTCTCACAATAATTAGTTCAGCTATGTTTCACCATTTGGGTATACAATATTAAGTAGATTATTAATTTTATCAAATTATTAGATTATTAATTTCATTTATTATTTTACTACACATCTACTGTTTTGTCATTTAAATAATCATTTACTGTATAATAACATTTGCTTAACAAAATATTCTTAATTACTTTCTTATATATGCTAAGTTCCCCAATCTCCATAATTCTTTTCGGTAATTTGTTGTAAATTCGTGGAGCCATACATAAAAAACTACTATTCATTAAACCAGTCCTGTTTGATGGTAAGCTTAAAGTTAATTTTTTCCTCTTACTGTTTAATGTTGTAAACAAATGCACATTTTTACGGACAAAGAATAGGACTTCCAGAATGTAAACACATGGCAGTGTTAATACCTTTAGCTGTGAGAAGTGGGGTTTACAACTGTCCGTCGGTTTTAAATGGCATATCGACCTAATACACCTCTTCTGTGCCACAAATGCTGCTTCATTGTCAGTAGAATTGCCCCAAAACATGATACCATACCTCAAGAGAGGTGCAACATAACCATGATATGCTGTCAGAACGGCTGATTGACTGGCAGATTTCCTCAGCATGTAAAGCGCATATGAAAACGATGCTACTTTTTTGCATAATATTTCTATATGGTTTTTCCAACGTAGGTTATTATCAATATTGAGGCCCAAAAACTTCGATGTCTCTACCTCTGTAATTTTTTTATTTAAGTACTGAATGTCAATATTTGTTATTTTGTTAACTCTATTTCTAAATGTCATCAAATTTGTTTTGTCAATATTAATATTTAAATTATTTAATGTCAACCAATTTATTGTATTATTTAATGTCATCTTTACTTCTTCTTCTAGCTGCCCTTTATTATGACCAGTAAACACAATTGTACTGTCATCAGCAAATAAAACTGTATCGTATTGAGTTATTTTAGGTAGGTCATTTATATAAATTATGAACAGCAGTGGCCCAAGCACACTACCTTGCGGAACACCAAGAGTGACATTTCTACACGTTGACTTGTATTCAATAACTTTTTTTGATGTGTAGCAAAACCTTGTGATTTGTGTTACTTGGGTTCGGTTGCTCAGATATGACCTTATTAAATCGTAAGTATTCCCTCTGACTCCATAGGCATATAGTTTTTTTAACAATATTTTATGGTCAACACAGTCAAAGGCCTTTGTTAAATCCATAAACAATGCACACACCTGGTTTCCCTTATCTAGGCCAGTCAATACCGTGGACAAAAAGCTATATATTGCCATATCGATGGATTTATTTCTCCGAAAGCCTACTTGCTCAGTACAAAATAGATTATTATTTTCAAAGTAATTGTAGATACAGTTATGTATCACCTTCTCAAAAATTTTGGAAATAACTGGTACAAGTGCTATTGGTCTGTAGTTGCGCATATCGTTTTTATCATTTTTCTTATATAATGGTTTGATAATAGTTAATTTTAACTGTTCAGGAAAGATACTATTTGTAATGCATAAATTGATTATGTGGCTCAGTACATGAGACAATGCAACAGAAACTAGTTTTATTATTTTGGTTGATATATCGTCGTACCCAGTACTATTTGTGTTTTTCAGACTCTGTATAATTTAAATGGCGACTTTTTTTTTTTTTTTTATATAGGACACGTCAATTGGACTTCGCCTTGCCTGATGGTAAGCTGAAGGCAAAGTCCCAGAAAAGAGGGTCATCATTACCTACACATACCGTGTGACAATGGTGACACTCAGCTTGACGGCCTCATCATATGCTTTTTCACGCCCCGCTTAAAGGACCCGGGACTGTAGGAAGAAGGAAACACGTGAGCTGGTAATGAATTCCAGGCCTTAATGGTGCGACATAGGAAAGAGTCTCCGAACCGCTTGGTTCTTGATCGGATGTTTTGCACCGTGTGCGGATGACATCTAAGACCTGCACGCGTTGTCCTGTGTAGGAAAGGGGAGGGTGGGACTAATTGGAAGAGCTCATCAGAACACTCCCCATGGTACAAACGGTAAAATACAGCCATGGACGCAACATCTCTACGCAGCTGTAAAGGTTCTAGGGTGTTCGTGATCTCGGGATTCCCAATGATGCGGACCGCACGTCCCTGCAACCTGTCGAGAGCATCTAGTAAGTACTTTGCTGAACCATCCCAGAGATACGAGCAGTACTCCACACAGGAGCGAATTTGTGTCTTGTATAGAAGACACCGCTGCTCCGGTGTGAAAAACCGTCTCACTCTGTTCAGGACTCGAGTTTTCGTGAGGCTGTTTTGATGATACTTTCGATGTAGTTTTTGTTATTCAGGTTGCAGCGAACATCCATACCTAGGATATTGAGATTGTCCTGCAGTGGCAGTGGCGTGCTCTGAAGAGTGGGGAGGGGAAGGAAACAAGATACTTTTGCTGTAAACGCACATGCCTGCGTCTTCTTGGCATTGAACTCAACCAGGTTCTCAGAGCCCCATTGAGAAATGTGATTCAGGATCCCGTCAAGCTCAGTGACAAGAAGCTGCCTTTTCTCCGCGATATCCGACTGCTTGGCCGCAGGATGTCCATGATAACTCCCATGCAAAGTGCTATCGTCTGCATAACAATGAACATTGCCGGTAGACAGCATGTCGTTGATATGCAGAAGAAAGAGAGTGGGTGATAAGACAGACCCCTGGGGCACGCCAGCATTAACCTGCAGAAACTCCGAAGCTCGTCCGTCACAAAGGACGCGAATACGGCGCCCCTGCAGGAAGCTAGCAACCCAGTTGCACAGCCTAGAAGGCAAACCAAAGGCAGGTAGCTTGGAAAGAAGCGATTTGTGCCAGACTCTATCGAAAGCTTTGGCGATGTCAAGACTAATTGCCAGTGACTCGCCGTGCTTGTCCATAGCCTCACCCCAAAGATGGGTAACGTATGCTAGAAGATCACCCGTTGACCGTTTCGGTCTGAAGCCATATTGCCGGTCATTAATTAAGGAGTGATCCTCTAGGTGCCGCATGAGCTGTTTGTTGATTATGTGCTCGAACACTTTGCACAGCACTGAGGTGACGGCTATGGGTCGATAGTTGGCTGGCTCCGAGCGATCCCCCTTCTTGGGAATCGGCTGAACATTCGCCTCTTTCCAAGGCAAAGGCACTGTACCCGAACTGTAGGATAGCCGGTACAGGCGCGTAAGCATTGGAGACAACTCCGCTGCACATTTTTTCAAAACTACCGCTGGAATACCATCCGGACCACTGGCTTTCCGGACATCGAGTGATTGCAGCACTGCACGGACATCGCGTTGCCTGATATGGATATCAGGCATCGTGTGGTCACTGTCGGGCAGTGTTGGTGGCTGCGTACCACAATCATCGATTCGGGAGTTGGCCGCAAAGAGATTAGCCAGCAGATTTGCCTTCTCTTGCGGCTCATGGGCCAGGGTTACGCAGCGGAGGCAGCGAAGGCTGACAGAAGTTGGCTTGCACGGCTTTAGCCAGTCGCCAGTAGCCACGGCTTCCCGTGGGATGCATCACTAGCTCTTGACCAAGCCGCGCTATGCGCAGGGCATCCGCTCTGACGTAGGCCCTTCTGCAGACCTTTGTGGCTCTGTTGTACGCCGCCTTGAAGTGGCCCAGATTGGGATGGCGCGTGGCGCGCGCCCTTACCCAATCGCGGTGCGTAGACTGTTTTTATTCAACAGCTTCCGCACACTCGCGCCCGAACCAAGGGCGCACTCCGCGGTCACCGGTGACATCGGTGTATGAGATATAGTATTCCATACCCAGACCGATCTCACCGGCGACAGCAGTAGCACAATTCAATGGGTTCTTACCTTCAAAGCAGCGCTCAACCCACGGGATGGACGCAAAATAGTCACGAAGTCCATCCCAGTCCGCTGACGAGTAGTGCCAGAGACGCCGCTTCCCCTGCACGGGTCGTGGGGGCGCTATAATGGGCACCGTGGAACAGACCAGACAGTGGTCGGAGTTGCCTAAAGCGGCTCGCACCGATACACTGTACCGGTCCGGATCACTCGTCAGCAGAAGGTCTAGCAGAGAAGGTGCTAGGCCCGACCTTCTTGGTATCCTAGTGACCTCGTGCACCAATTGGGTCAGGCCGTGCGCCAGAGCAAACGCGTGGGCGGCTCTTCCCGCATGGTCTGTTTTGGAGGAGCCCAACCAGATCTCGTGGTGGGCGTTAAAATCCCCCAAAAACACCATTTCGGCATTCGGAAATCGCTCCTGCGCATCATCTGCCGCCTGACTCAGATATTCAAAGAGTCGAGTTGTCTCAGCATCTCCTGTATGGGAACGGTAGAGGCACACATAGATCTGACTCGTAGGGCCATGGTCTACGTGTACCCAAAGGATGGAGAAGGATGGGTCCTCTAGGCAGCGCAAACGGCGACAGCAAACATCCGCCCTAACAAACACGCACACCCCGGCTTTTGCACGAAAACTTTCCTCAAGAACATAGTCAGGGTAGAGCAAGTAGGTCGTGTCGTCAGGGCGGTGTATTTGCGTCTCCGTTAGAAAAAACATGGCAGGTTTCGCCGTCTCTAGGTGTTGGTGGACGGCGACTCACTCAACTTCCTAATCTGTCTCGCTCGTTCTGTAATGAAATGTCATCTGTCTGACATGTATCTGTCACTTTATATTTTGAATGTCTAATCGTTATTTTCATTGTTTTTCTTTGAATGTTATTAGTGAAATAATTGTGATAATAACTGGATTTTATTATAAATGATTTAAGTACGTTCTCTAGGAAAGACTGTTTTATACATTATTTATTTTACGTATTATTTATTTATCTTACGTAGTATTGTATTCTCTTTGTCCTATATATTTGTCATTTTATTCAGCAATACGCTGGTCATCAAACTTGTCTAGGTGGGGTATAGGGAAGCAGAGGGAGGGATTGATTGGAAGAACTCATCAGAACATTCGCCACTGTAGGTATAGGAGCAAATTATCATACGACGAGACTGAGCTCACTATAAGGGTAATTGAGTAGTGTAGTTTTATGCAATTATATACTATTGTTTGCTCTTCTGTTAACTTTATTTTTGGTCAAGCAAACAAGTTTTACGGAGAAGTATCATTTTCACACCATATTACTCTTCTTTCATACTACACACACACACCCTCTCTCCCTTGCGCATACAAGCACACACACACACACACACACACATTCACTCAATCACATATACACACCGGGCGAGAGTCACAATTATTTGTTTAATAGTTTTGTATTTAATAATCATGTAGTTTTTCCTAATGTAGTTGTGATTGTATTGTTTGTTATGTATATTCAAAGTGGGGTGGAGGCGCTGTTAACTGAGATACAGGTCAAAAGCCTAGTTTAGTAGCAGATGCTTAAACCAGACACAATTCTGTCTAAGCTTACGGTAACATTTCCAATGACAAACTGTTTAAACATGTATATTTTTTATGGAATAAATAAATAAATAAAATAATAATAAAAATAATATAACCGCGGTAGCCTAGTGGTATGGGTAATGGACTGCTGAGACGAGGTCTCGGGTTCGATCCCAGGTTTACCATGGCACACACCAATGACTTTTCGATGCTTTTCGAAGTTATGTGTGTATTTATCGCGGGTTTATAAGTGCCCGGTTAATGGCAATAGGCTCGCCACCTATTACATTGGGACCTAAACATAAACTGGCGAAATGTGGGTGCTAGCACCTCTGCCTACCCCTTCGGGGATATAGGCGTGAGTTTATGTTATTTTATGTAATAAAAATAATAATAATAACTACAGGTAAAACTTACTTGGTTTGACAGGTGGCGCCCTCTTCAACGAGCTCGTGTCTGGTATCGGTCGTATTTGGACTTGAACTGCTGGAAAGAAAATTATAATAATAATGATAATAATTAAACTATTCGATTTCAAATAGCTCATCACAGTCCACTGCTGGACTAGACCTCTCCCGATGTTTGGAGGGTTTGGCCTACTGTTGCCAAGGTGGCAAGGTCGGTACAGGGTTTAATTTCGAGTTTTTCTTCTCTCGCAGTGATATCATCTGTGTATTGTTCCCTTAGTCGCCTCTTACGACACCCTTCGGATGAGATGGGATGGTGGTATTTCTGTTCTTTCTCCGTCACTACTCGAACAGACGTCGGGAATAACTTATAAAAAAATACTTTTTTTTTTTCTCTTAAGTAAAGTTTTAGATATAATATTATTTTTAATTGTTTTTTTTAATCCGCGGTAGCCTAGTGGTATGGGTAATGAACTGCTGAGACGAGGTATCGGGTTCGATCTCAGGTTTTACCATGGCACACATCAATGACTTTTCGATGCTTTTTGAAGTTATGTGTGTATTTATTGCAGGTTTATAAGTGCCCGGTTAATGGCAATAGGCTCGCCCCCTATTACATTGGGACCTAAACATAAACGTCTGAAATGTGGGTGCTAGCACCTCTGCCTACCCCTTCGGGGATATAGGCGTGAGTTTATGTTATGTATGTTATAAATACATCTCTCTTCCCATGCGGTGTCGTACAAGGCGACTAAGGGATAGGGCTGTTTAACATCAGACAGATAGATACAGCCCAGACTCAGGCATAGATGCAAAGCTCGAGTCAATAGTACTCGATAAACGGTAACAGGCTCGTCTTCTATTACGTGGGATTGATTGGTGAAATGTGGCTGTTATTTCACCTTTGCCTAACCCTCCGGTGATAAAGGCGTGATTATATGTATGTATGTATAAAAAATATTCCTTACCATTATTTCGCTGAGGAGGGGGAATACCATCTGGAAATAGAAAAAAAAAATCATTTAATCTTTAAATCTGAAATTTTCTGATAAACAGGGTCCCTTATAATGCGTAGATGGCCTAGGGCCAGCGGTTGTGCGAGGGAAATGTTTTATTGAGTAGGTACCACTCCGAAAAATAAAATTTAAAACTTAAACCCGACTACTGAAAAAGTATTAAACAAGAAAATATCAAGGATAGTCGTGGCCGTATGCCACTTAGTCTAACAAAACAATACATTCTAGGGAAAAATGTCATACGACTTTTTTATTATTTTGGGGCAAGCAATAGGTACAATATATACATATTTGAAATGTGCTAATTTTAATTCAGTTGATACCAAAAACGACATATTTATATCAAATTTATTATTTACGCAGTATCTACTATGACAGGTAGAGGGCGCCACATTAGTTTCATTGACACGTTATATAACTTATAACCAGCGGACGACTAAGACGCTTCTAACGATACCTCATTTGTCTAGTTCTAATAAGTAGTTGAGGAGCTATGAGGAAACAGATGAACCTACATACATACATAGCTTGTCAAAATCATAACCCTCCTTTTGCTTCGCCGTGGTCGGGTAACAAATTGGGGGAGATTTTTCATTGACCCGAGTCTGACCAATAACGGCACTCTATGGCTGATGGGAGTTGATATAGGTATTTAATATATCATGGTCACTCACATTAGTAGTTAAGTTATTGGGGTATTTACCATGTTGTATTTTTCTGAGTTTCCGATATTTCGGCGTTGTTACAAGCACCATGATCACGGAGGAACTGGAGTATTGGCGGTGAACAGATGAAGAGAACGAAAAAAAAAAGATTTTTGGGAGTAAATATTTCGATCTACCCTCTTTCGAGTTCTTTTACTACGCGTATCGCACTACCACTGGTTTCACTCTCACTACAAACTCGAACCCGATCTCGATCACGTTCACGACATACGATGCTTACTGTAGCCACTCGCGATTTTGTTTTGGCTTGTTCCCGGTTGTTTTTTTTTCATACCACTTAGGCAGACGGCACACCTGATGGAAAGTACCGTTACCGTGGCCTATGGACGTTTGTAACACCAGAGGAGTCACACTCGCTGCCGACCCTCACAAGTAAGCACAGGGTATCTGTGCTGTCAGTGTAGAAGACAAAGCAGGGCAAGCCTTTAGTCTTCCTACTGACAGCACAAACTCTCCAGTGAGCTCTGGCTACCCTACTCACCGCTGGGAACACAACACGAAGTTATTATAACCGCGGTATTCTGTTGGGTTCACCGCCAGTATACCAGTTCCTTCGTGATCATGGTGGTTGCAAATATATCTTGCTTGCTGAAATATTGGAAACTCAAAACAATAGGTACAACATGGTAAATATCCCAATAACTTTAATACTAAGATGGAAGTTGATTCTTTGGGATTCGAAGGACCGCACGAAAGAAAGGTATACATACCTTCATTGAAGTCAAGGACTGCAGTAAGACAATTACCGTCGTCGCCGTAAGACGAATATATGTATGGAAGAGTTTGAATGGTTTCTGGTTTAGGTGGCAGACAAGCACACGGCCCACCTGATGGGAAGTGGTTACAGTGGCCTATGGATGTATGCAACACACCAGGGGTGTGACATTTGCGCTACCGACCTCGAAGAAACCTTTTGATGCCCCTCTTGAAGAACCCCATATTGTAGGCGCTTGGGAAAACCGCAGCAGGGAGGTCATTCCACAGCTTGATTGTGCGTGGGATGAAGTTTCTTTCATACCGCACAGTGCGCACCGTCTCAGTTCGCAATGTGTGAGGATGAATTCCCTGCCGATGGCGAGAGGGGCGATGATAGAATGTAGCTGTGGGCATCATGTCTAACAATTCAACTGAGCACAAACCATTGTATAGGCGGTAGAACACACATAGTGAGGCAAAGGGTTCGGTGGCTTAGTGATCAAAGCGCCCCCTGTA
This sequence comes from Eilema griseolum, assembly GCA_963662185.1. Lineage (NCBI taxonomy): Eukaryota > Metazoa > Arthropoda > Insecta > Lepidoptera > Erebidae > Eilema > Eilema griseolum. Next base: position 9,825,782 of record OY759259.1, read on the forward strand.
AGGGAAAGATTGCGGGTACGAATCCCGCCGGGACCGTTTCAATTTTTTTTTATTTGAAGTACTTACGTGGTTTAGGTGGTACATTCATTCCTGGTGGTTTGAGGCCATCCATGGGTATGTTTAGTACCTTTTTCCCAAATTTATTCGGGGATGGTTTCTCTATCTTTTCTGGTCTGGGCCTGACAATCTTGTCAGGGATTGGTTTAGCCATCTTCTCAAGCATTTCACGCCTTTTTGTTATTGGTGTTTGATCTGTAATTCATAGAGAAATTTTTTTTGAATGAAATTTTACAATTTTTTAGTATGTATTCAAAAATTCATTTATTTCTTATCTTAATCAATTTAAATATGTAGTTAGATTCAAATTGATTAAGATAAGAAATAAATGAATTTTTGTTCATGTACAATTAGAAAGCAACAAAAAAGATCGCGGGTTCCAATCTCGCCTGAATAATTAAAAACTTTTTCCTATCTTACAATTTTTATTTTTAATTCGCTTTTATTAGCTTCACTTGTAACTAACTAAATATGTGAGAAAATCTTGGAAATTTAATTTGACCCACTTCCTGGTCTTCGATTAGGATGAAATTTTGCACACGCTCTGAGTTCGGATGACTAGCTAAGAAACATCATTACAAATTCAATATGGCGACATTCCCAAGATGGCGGACTGACTGTTCGAAATCTACCCCCATGTTATGGGTAACAAATGAAAGGGTTTGCTGTCAGGAAAACCGAAAAAAATAGTCAATAGACTTAATTCCAATATGGCGGACAGGCTATTTGAAATGCACCCCCATGATATGGATATGAAATGAAAGGGTTTGCTGTCAGGAATACGAAAATGTATAAAATAAAATAAAAAACACGCTGTTAGCACGCACTAAAAATTACGATATAATTCGGACATTTAGTTTGATGACTCAAGAGTTTTCCCTTTGACAAATCTTCATTAGATCGCATGTAAACAAAAACAATTTCAGTTCTTGATGAACGATAAATAATTACCCATGCGAAATGGTTATAAGTAGGTAATCATCTTTATTGAATATTTACTATGATTTATTATGAAAGAAAGCGTGGAGCGTTTATGTAATCTTTACTCTTTTTAGACAAAACGCTCCTTTTATAGACATAGACAGTTTTTCGGCGATCATTCGCAAAAGAAGCGCCTCACTCTTACGCCGTACCCGCGGCAGTCCCAATACCTCCCCGATCCTGGGGCGGTGGATAAAACTACATGCAATAAAGTCTGACACAGTCCCCGGATCGGGGTGGCGCACCCAAACTACTTAATTGTATTTTTACCTACTAACATTAGTTGTAAGTTTAACTATGGAAGAATTTCTGAAATAAACATATTATTATTATTATTATAGTAAATCGTAGTCGCGTTCACTACCGCTAATTATCTTAGGTATTAACAAAATGCCGGGGTGCGAGGGATATGTTTCAGACAATCTCATCTCTGGCAACCTGTGACCCACACAGTCGGCGTGCGTGCCGGTGGGGGAAGTTATTTCGGCCCAGTGGGGGTATTCGTGAGAATTTTGTGCACATAAAAAAAGGGTATTAATAAAATAATTTCTTACTTAACAGTTCGTGAATGGGAGGTGGTTCGTAGGTGACTTCTTCCTCTGGAAGAGTATACGAAAATTTATTAGTATTTTTTATTATTATTATTTATATTATTATTGTTTTTTTATTATTTTTATTTATATTATTGTTAGTATTAGTATTATTTATATATAATATTTATACATTATATTATGTATCCAAAAGGGGGTTAGACAGGGATGTGTAGCGTCACCATGGCTGTTTAACTTATTCATGGACAGTTGTTTGCAAGATTTGAAAGATAAAGAATGTGGTTTAAGAATGAAGAATTTACTCGTCAAATGTCTTCTTTATGCTGATGATCAGGTTTTACTGGCGTCATCGGCAGATGAGTTGCAGGAGATGGTAACAACTATGCATGAAGCTTTTGAGAGGAAAGGAATGAAAGTGAATGTTAGTAAGACAAAAGTTATGGTTTTTGAAAGAGATGAATGCGTGACAGAGTGTAGGATTTGTATAGATGGAGAAAAAGTGGAACAAGTGAATGAGTTCATATATTTGGGAACATTGTTTACGAGAGATGGAAAGCATGAAGAAGATGTTGAAAGGAGAGTGATGGCTGGAAATAGAGTGAATGGGGCACTACACAACTTTATGCGCAGCCGGAAAGTGTCCGAAAAGGCACGACTGGCTGTACATGGAGGAGTATTGGTGCCGACTCTTATGTATGGTAGTGAAAGTTGGGTGTGGCAGAAAAAGCATCAGAGTAGAGTGAATGCAGTAGAAATGCGTGCGTTGCGAAGTATGTGTGGCTTGACCTTGAAAGATAGAGTGAGAAATAGCGTGATAAGAGAACGATGTGGAGTGATAGAAGATGTAGTGATGAGAATTGAGAGAGGAATGTTGAGATGGTTTGGTCATGTTGAGAGAATGAATGAAATAAGACTAACAAAACAGGTGTATGAGGCGAGTGTGGATGGTAACGTCGGAAGGCGAAGACCTAGGCGCACATACCTGGACCAAATCGGGGAAGTTTTAGAAAAGGGGCAGGTCAGGAGTACTCTAAACCGACGAGCATGCATGAAGAATGTAATGAGAGTGAATGAAGCGAGAGTAGTATGTCAGGATCGTAGCAAATGGAGATCCGTGATCTCTGCCTACCCCTATGGGAGACAGGCGTGATTTTATGTATGTATGTACATTATATTATTAAATTTAATAGTAGTTAATAAAATTAGAGATTGCGAGAAGGCAAACGGAAGGTGGCGTTACATCCAAATGAGCAGTCCGGCTGGGGAAGAGGAGGTACTTCCTCAATCGGACTGGGGAAGTACCTCCACAATACAACTTAGGTGGCAGACAAGCACACGGCCCACCTGACGGAAAGAGGTTACCGTGGCCCATGGACTTGTGCAAAACCGATAGAGTCACACTCGTGCTGCCAACCCTGTAAGCATAGCGTTTATGTGCCGTCAGCGTAAAAGACAAAGCAGGACAAGCCTTTGGTCTTCGCACTGACACCACAAAAACTCTCCAGTGAGCTCGGGCTACCATACTCACCGCCGGGAACACAACACGACGTTATTATGGCCGCGGTATTCTGTAGGGCGGAGGTACTTCCCCAGACGGACTGCTCAATTAGACGTAAATAAGGTCGTGTCCTTAATGTTTCCAATGGTTTATCAGGTTTATAAGCTTACCGTTATAAAACTCGTCTTGAGGAAGAGGCAACGGTGGGCGATTTGCCATGGCTATTTTTGTCAGTGTGTCCTTATCTGAAAAGTAAGAAATAAATAAATATTCTACAACATTCTACACAACGCTATCTAGACCCATGGTAAGCATAGCTTAACTAGCTTGTGTTATGGAATCTAGAATACGGATAAACATACTTAGATATATATTTTTTTGTAAATACATACACATCATACATAGCACCCAGACCAATGTAAATGTACATATTCATGCATACAAATATTTGTACTGAGCGGGAATCGAACCCGCGCCTCCTGCGTAGCTGTCGAACGTTCTACCGCTACGCCACAGAGGCCGTCCGTAGTTTAAAAACTAAAACCTTAAAATTTGAAAGCATTTATTAAGCTATTGCATAGCTTTTATCGCGGGCCTTGAGCGTGGGGACCGAATCCAGAAATTCCGTAACGAAAAAAACCTAACACCCCCCACTCTGAGCTCGCACGAATCGAGCCGAGCTGTTTCGAAGTAGCTCCGCTTAACGTAAGTAATTATAATTGCATAAGTTGTTAGTTTTCAAATTCAAATTCAGATTCAGATTCAGATTCAGATTCAGATTCAGATTCAGATTCAGATTCAGATTCAGATTCAGATTCAGATTCAGATTTAGATTCAGATTCAGATTCAGATTCAGATTCAGATTCAGATTTGATTCAGATTCAGACTCAGACTCAGACTCAGACTCAGACTCAGACTACGACTCAGACTCAGACTCAGATTCAGATTCAAATTCAAATTATATTATTATTTATTATAATTGCATAAGTTCATAAAAAATGCTATGCAATAGCTTTACCGCGGCAGTCCCCGAGTGCCACACGTCTTTTATGCTAACTATTCATATCGATGAGGATAGGAACAATTTGAATCAGTTCAGGGGGGATTTGAACCCGCGATCTTTCCCTTACAGAGGGAATTCTCTGACCACTAAGCCACCGAACCTCTCTTGAAATCATCCAAAAATTCCTATATACCTATATCCGTCTTACGGCGACTGTGAGAGCTACCTACCGATACTCAAACGAACTATCGGCAATACCGTGTACTGAAAAATCACGCTCTAAAAATATTAAACAAGAAAAATATCAAGGCCTGTCATATGATATGACATGACTGATATAAATGATAAATTTTTTTGAGGAGGTAGGACACGGCGGTATTTCCGCCCAATTGAGCAGTCCGACTGGGGAAGTACCTCCGCCCTACAGAATACCGCGGTTATAATAACTTCGTGTTGTGTTCCCGGCGGTGAGTAGGGTAGCCAGAGCTCAGTGGAGAGTTTTTGTGCTGTCAGTGGGATGACCAGAGGCTTGTCCTTCTTTGTCCTCTACAGATGTGACTCCACTGGTGTTACACACGTTCATAGGTCATGGTAACCACTTTCCATCAGGTGGGCCGTGTGCTTGCCTGCCACCTAAGTTGTATAAAAAAAAAAAAGTGTAATTCGACGCGTCTGGCGCGCCTCCCCGTTTTCCGGGAACGAGAGGGCCAGATCGTGAGAGATGGCACTGGGTCGGCCGGGGTGCGAGGGATATGCCTGTCAACCTCACCTTCGGCAACCAAAACGACCTACAGGCGGCGTGTGTTTTAGTCGGTTCGAGTCCGACATAACCTCTCCCACCGGCTCGGCTCCGGTGGGGAGGTATCCGTGAGGATTTTGCGCACGTAAAAAAAAGAAAAAAAAAGTGTAATTTTAATTTAATGTATGACAATTTGTAATTAATAAATAACTTTCTCACAAAATATTGTGTACCGATATGGCTGAACATAGCTGATCAAATTATGTAAAAGTCCATCTTTGTACATATGTTTCACAATAAAGCATTTGAATTTGAATAGCCTGTCAAAATCATAACTCTCCTTTGGCTTCACTGTAGTCGTGTGGACAACACCAACCAGGGGTGCTTGGTTGGGGACATCCACTCGGTGCATCCTGGGCAACGGAGACGGCAGCGCCTCTCTCGCGCCGCAATCAGCCATTACCGGCCCAGGTGGGAAGGATACTGTAAAGGCCTCTGGCTAAGAGGGCACAGTGAGGACATAACCACTTAAACCGGAGCCAGTGAGGTTTGTGATATCGGATTCGAACCGACTAAAACCATAAACCATCTGGGGCCATTTGTTGACGAAGCTGATAGCGCCACCCGTAGCTGACCCAGGGCCAATTCGAGATGTGTGCCTTGAGTATGGTCCCTAGGCCTACTATACTTAGAAAAGACAATAGTCTTACCTGCGGGGTTCTTCCTTGGGATCGTCATCTGTGATGATGCATTGCTTCGAAGAGTACTCGATGGAGAAGGTGGAATCTTCTTTGCAGTACCGTTACGGTCTGGTCTCGGAGACGCTGAAAAATAAACATATTATTTATACCCTGGTAGAACATACATACATATTATCACACCTTTATCCCCGGAAGGTTAGGCAGAGGTGAATTAACAACCACATTTCACCAATTATTGGTAATTATACTAAGTAATAGGGGGTGAGCCTATTGCCGTTTTCCGGGCACTATTGCTGAATTGATCTGAGGCTGAGTCTGGGCTGTATATATCTGTCTGATGTTAAACAGCCCTATCCGTTAGTCGCCTTGTACGACACCGCATGGGAAAAGATGATGTGGTCCAAATTCTACTCTGCCGGAAACTCGTAGAGGTTTGGCACAAAGTGCAACAGTGACTCTGTGGTGTTTCGGTAGTGAATACGATCGCTATGCTGGAGGCGCCGCGGGTTCGATCCCCGCTCAGTGCAAATATTTGTATGCAGTAATATGGGTATTCGCATTAGTTCGGTCGTGTTTCGGAGAGAACGTTAAGCCGTCTTTCCCGGTTGTTATACGAACATCTATGACAGTTTTTAGGGTAGTTGGAACTCTATAAAGTTCAAAAACTACTAAACTACAAACTGCTTCAATATCGAAAATGGGTTCTGGAGGTCAGATGGTAGTTGTTTCACGAAAAATATCGAAATTTTAGCGAAATTTGCAGTTTGACGATAAAGTAAACCCCAGACTCTGGAGTGAGAGCTCCGGATGCGACTGGGATTCATTAAATTCAGTCTTATGTAATAAAGGGTGAGTCTATTGCGTCTTCAGGGCAATATTGTTAACTCAAGCCATGCAGCTGAGGCTGAGTCTGGGCTGTATATATCTGTCTGATGTTAAACAACCCTATCACTTAGTCGCCTGCATGGGAAGAGATGGGGTGTCAAATTCTACTCTGCCGGGAACTTCGGTTAGAAGTATACAATAATGTTTACGGGAATTAACGCGAACATGGTATAGGTAGATGAAGAACCTACTACCTCACGGACTCGAAGACAGCGGGCGTGCACCACTGAGCCTGTCAGCCTGTGACCATGGCCGGTGTAACCAGGTGGAAACGTCAGGGAAACCAAAGGTATGAATGTACCTATACCATGATCGCCTTAATTCTTGTTAACATTATTGTATATCATGGAACGCGACAGTTTAAAAGTTAGTTCGGTTCAGTTGGTCCAGAGATTATCCGTATAACGTCTCAACCCTCCCCTTTCCTACACAGGACAACACGTGCAGGTCTTAGATGTTACCCGCACAAGATGCAGAATTACCGATCAAGAACCAAGCGGTTCGGTGACTCTTTCCTCTGTCGCACCATTAAGGCCTGGAATACATTACCAGCTCACGTGTTTCCTTCTTCCGACAGTCCCGGATCTTTTAAGCGGGGAGTGAAAAAGCATATAATGAGGCCGTTAAGCTGAGTGTCACCATTGTCATACGGTATGTGTAAGTAATGGTGACCCTCTTTTCTGAGACTATGCCTTCAGCTTACTAGGTGAAGTCTAATTGACGTTTCTTATATAAAAAAAAGCTTACGAATTTAACCTCTTTATAATAATTATATGAAAATACCATAGAGAAGGAAGGCCTAATCATATACTGTCCTCTGTGGGATATACTTACTTGGCAGTGCTGGTGGCATCGGAGAAACTGAAATAAAAAAAACCATCAAATATTTAAAAAAGTATTAAACAAGTGACATCATCATCATTTTGATTGTATCTTCCTTTCGTGTAGGTATACAAATATTATCGCAGTGGCCTAGTGGTATGGGTAATGGACTGCTGAGACGAGGTCTAAGGTTCGATCCCAGGTTTTACCATAGCACACACTTTTCGATGCTTTACGAAGTTATGTGTGTATTTATCGCAGGTTTATAAGTGCCCGGTTAATGGCAATAGGCTCGCCACCTATTACATAGGGACCTAAACATAAACTGGCGAAATGTGGGTGCTAGCATCTCTGCTTACACCTTCGGGGATATAGGCGTGAGTTTATGTATGTTATGTAATATTAAATATTTGAACTGGGCGGGAATCGAACCCGCACCTCCTTCGCAGCTGTCATATTCACTACCGCCACGCTACAGACAGCTAAATTTTAAATAAAGTATTAATATTAAATTCAAGAATATAGACCTTCTCCACCTCTTAAAGATATTACAATATTAATTACAACATAAAAAAATATCTATTTTCTAAAAAAGTTACAACTATATAGACGTGTACCAAATAAAAAAAGAAAAATAATACTTTTTTTTTAGTATTCTTTATACTTTTTTAAAGTGAGAAAATAAAATTATGTTCACATATTACCCGTCTCTATTATCTAACACTTTCTTCTAGTAAATAATGTTGAATTATATGCATTGCATTACCTTGTACAGCATTGCAGTGCATGTTTATTACATGTTATTGCATTGCATCGCGGTGCAGCCACTGTTTAGTTCTCTTAAAATCCTTTAACAGATTTTCTTTTAGTACGTAACAAGTACTTATGTTCAAACTTACCCCCTAGCATGATTTTGGGGTCTTCATAGATGTCACTCTCTCGGCTCTGGGAAAATAAATGGGCTCCTTTCTTGCCCTTCTGAAGAGGATTGGAACTGTAGCGATCTGTAAAACGATTGCTTTTACTTAATATCTGCAGGTCTAAAAAGTTCACATTGAGCAGAAGCAGATTTTAATTTCGTGTAAGTATTGCCGCAAGACAAAATATTATCCTAATGCGATTTCAATTAACTGGCCTTTTAAGAGCTGATCTTTAAGCTGTGGAGTAGGTATTAAGTAAGGTAGGCAGAGGTGGCCCCTTTCCGTGGACAATATGAGAACAACGTGGCTCCCACACCCAAGGGAGTAGTGATCTTATTGTACTAAATGATTCAATCTTTATTTTAACATTAAAACTGTTCAATAAATTATTAAAATAAAACTAAAAGAACTATTATACAATTTACAGCTAAAAATAAATAAAATGCGTCGTGGAATTCCTCCGCATCGCATGCCTAATGTGGTAGCGTTCCCAGAAGACTGGCAGCATTGCCATGTTGTATGGCAATGCTTATTCTCTGACCTATGAAGAGCCGTCAAGCCTAGTTGCCTTACAAACATCTATGGCAGTCGCTACGGGTAGATGGAGTCCTCAAAAGTCCGACTAGTCTACTTTGATATCCCCAATTGGTTGTGGAGATCAGATTGCAGTCGCTTTACCGTAAATATCGAAGTTCAGGCGCATCTTGGTTAGACTGGAAGACCGACCACAATTGAGTTAATAGACCAAAAAAGACCGCTGATCATGCTATATATCGTTTGACCTTTTTTCATGATTTGGTGAATACCGCGAGCGGCGCGAGCTATGTGGTAAACCGCAATAGGCGTAGGAATGCACTATGTATTCGAAAAGCTAAGACAGCTCTTATGTCGAGTAGTATATTGAGTATTTACAAATAGAGAGATTAGCCATTTTACCTAAGTAATTCTTGTTAAAAGTTGTTCAACTTTTTGATAAATAAGCGTGTTTAGCCATTTGTAATGGAGACCTTGCAATCATGAAGTAACATGGGGTATAACTGAAGAATTTTTAATTTTTTAATATTTTGCTTAGCATCAAAAACATACAATACGATACGTAATAGCTGGAAAAATTTGAGTATCGACATGTTTAAAAAGAATTTAAAGGACATGCTATATGATAAATGTTATTATATATTATTGACGATTTTTTAAATGATACAATCTAATTAAACACTGACATATTAATTTTAAAAAATGTACCTATTACATGTGTTGATATTTAATGATTAATAATGAAATCAATCAATGTAATATTTGTACGCCAGAACCGATAGAATGAGATCTGAACATACATATAATCATACATATAATCACGCCTTTATCCCCGGAGGGTTAGGCAGAGGTGAATTATCACCCACATTTCACCAATATTCGTATTCGGTCCCACGTAATAGGGGGTGAGCCTATTGCCGTATTTCGGGCACTATTGTTGACTCGAGTCATGCATCTGAGGCTGAGTCTGGGCTGTATATATCTGTCCGATGTTAAACAGCCCTATCCCTTAGTCGCTTTGTACGACACCACACGGGAAGAAATGGGGCGGCCCAAATTCTACTCTGCCGGAACCACGCGGCGGAACATTATGTACCTAAACGCCATTTTGTACTATATTCAACGAATAAAGACGTTGACTTTAATTAGCTATATTTGCGGTGCGAACAAAATATATTCAGAGATGCCAGCTAGCAAGTGAGCGAGCAGGCGGGTGAGCGGGTTAGCAAGCAAGCGAGCTGTACCTCGATACTACCAAAGCCAAACCACAGTCGCACCACAGATACTGCTAAAAAATCCATTTAATTTCAGTCTTTAAAGTCCAAAATTAAACGTCATTTTTATACCACTTGGTTGACAGATAAGCAAACGACCCTTCAGATTGAAAGTGGTTACCGTGTAGCGTTTCTGTGCCGTCAGTGTAGAGGACAAAGCAGGATAAGACTTTAGTCATTCCACTGACAGCACAAATTGTCCTGTGAGCTCTGGCTACCCTACTCACCGCTGGGAACACAACACGAGGTTATTACGGCCGCAATATTCTGTAGGGCGGAGGTACCTCCCCAGTCGGACTGCTCAATTGGGCGGAAATACTGCCGTCTCCTACCTCCTATAGGTATATAGATATATAGATTTTACAAATGAATTTATTTATATTTATATAAATTTTACATATAAAATATAAAATTATAAATTTAACATATCTTCTAATAGTTTATATTATATAACGTCTGTAATAATAACCTAATAAAGTTTTTTTTTGTTATGATTGCTTGTTTATTTATATGTTTAAATCTGGGATGAATTGGCAAACTGTAACACTGTACAATAGTGTAATAATAATCTTCTAGTGTAAATAACGACAACTACTTAGATACTGAACAACAATGTATAACAGATAATGTAGTTTCGTATTTGGCACCCACAGGACAGGCTTGCCTAGTGTGGGGTCAGCGGCAATGAATGGTAACCTTTGTGTTTTTTGGCAATAAATTATTATTATTATTATTTATTATTTCAATTTGTGTGGTGTCTGTGGTGACGTCACATTGTCGAGCACAGAAACATACCTCATTTGTCGACTTCTGGTCGACAGTGTGACTATTTCCCCGAAGGGGAAGGCAGAGGTGCTAGCACCCACATTTCGCCAGTTTATGTTTAGGTCCCAATGTAATAGGTGGCGAGCCTATTGCCATTAACCGGGCACTTATAAACCTGCGATAACTTCGAAAACTTAACTTCGAAAAGCATCGAAAAGTCATAGGTGTGTGCCATGGTAAAATCTGGGATCGATCCCGAGACTTCGTCTCAGCAGTCCATTACCCATACCACTAGGCTATCACTTTTTACGTGCAGTAAATCTCCACGGATACCTCTCCACCGTAGCCGGTGGGAGAGGTTATGTCGGACTCGAACCGACTAAAACGCACGACGCCTTTGGGTAATTTTGGTTGGCGAAGGTGAGGTTAACAGGCATATCCCTCGCACCCCGGCCGACCCAGAGCTTTCTCTCTCGATCTGGCCCTCTCCTCGGGTGTGGAGACCACAGAGTCCCCAACTCATCCCTGGAAACGGGGAGACGCATTAGGCGCGCCGCTGCGGCCCCGCTCGCTTACTTGCTAGCTGCTGTCTTTTATCTTTTAGCTCACGCACCTCCTGCTGTGAACTAGCAGCCTCAGCATGACGGTATAGACTCTTCGCTTCTCTTCAACCAACGAAGTCGAAGACATTTACATATTTTTTATATCACTCAGGTAGCAGACAAGTACACGGCTGACCTGATGGAAAGTGGCAACATCAGGGGAGTCAAACTCGTGCTGCCGTAAGAAAAGAGGGTATTTGTGCCGTCAGTGTAGAAGAAAAAGTAGGACAAGCCTTTGGTCTTCCAACTCAGTACAAAAACTCTCCAGTGAGCTCTGACTACCCTACTCACCGCCAGGAACACAACACGAAGTTATTATAACCGTGGTATTCGTTTAGCCAGAGGAGAAACACAGGGCTCCGAGCTGAACGCTATTAGAGACCAGAATGGCAGTATTGTAAAAGGTGAGGAATGTGTGTTAAAAAGATGGCAGGACTATTTTGAAAGCTTGTTTGAAAGAGAGGATGATGTACATGTACTAACCTCGGTGATGGATGACTATGTTGATGCTGATAAAAGTGGTATTAGTATGTATGAAGTTGTGAGTGCATTAAAAAGTATGAAAGCTGGTAAAGCAGCGGGATATGATAAGGTGACAGTCGAGATGCTGAAGGCTGGACAGGGCCTTGTAGCAAGTCAGTTGTGCCGCCTTTTCAACATATGTTGGGTTAGCGGTCGTGTACCAAGTGATTGGTGTAAGGCCGTTATAGTTCCACTTTACAAAGGAAAGGGCTCGCATCAAGACTGCAAAAACTACAGGGGCATTAGCCTCCTCAGTGTCGTCGGCAAACTGTATGCGAAAGTGTTGATTGAGAGAGTTATGAAAGAAACCGATGAGAAAATATGGGATGCACAAGCGGGTTTTAGAAAGGGAATGGGATGTACGGATCAGGTCTTTTCATTGCGAAGCATAGCCGAAAAATTTTTGGCCAAGAGTCAAAAGGTCTATTGCGCATTTGTGGATTTAGAAAAGGCCTATGACAAAGTGGTGAGGAATGAACTTTGGTCGGTACTGTCTATGTATGGGGTGAGCAGCAACCTTATTCGAGGTGTGAAGTCTCTCTATGAGGACTCCAGAGCTTGCGTGAGGATACATGGGTCATACACTGAATGGTTTAGTATCCAAAAGGGGGTTAGACAGGGATGTGTAGCGTCACCATGGCTGTTTAACTTATTCATGGACAGTTGTTTGCAAGATTTGAAAGATAAAGAATGTGGTTTAAGAATGAAGAATTTACTCGTCAAATGTCTTCTTTATGCTGATGATCAGGTTTTACTGGCGTCATCGGCAGATGAGTTGCAGGAGATGGTAACAACTATGCATGAAGCTTTTGAGAGGAAAGGAATGAAAGTGAATGAAAGTAAGACAAAAGTTATGGTTTTTGAAAGAGATGAATGCGTGACAGAGTGTAGGATTTGTATAGATGGAGAAAAAGTGGAACAAGTGAATGAGTTCATATATTTGGGAACATTGTTTACGAGAGATGGAAAGCATGAAGAAGATGTTGAAAGGAGAGTTGAAAAAAAAGGGGGTAGCTGTTGAAGTGTCAAGACATTTTAAAAGAGCTCTTGTGTATTTTAATTTAATATTAATATTTTACTTACAATTGTATGCCTTATAACAGTTAAAAACCTTCTATATCCTCTATTGCACCCTCTCACATAATAAATTCTAATTCATAATCACTCAACTGCATAATAACTTTGTTAACAAAAATGGATCTCTACACAAACTTATTTGCCTGCATGGAGGAGCTTTCAACCACATTCTCAAGACGGATGGCACAATATGAAGAGGACTTGAAGAATGCTGGAGGTGAGTCCACTATCCATAAGAGTGTAGCCAGTCTTTCTCGGGATTTCACTGATTTTAAGGGCCTTGTATGGAAGACCTTGGGTGCTCTGAAATCCCAGATGGAATTACTCGTGAAGGGCTTAGACCGGCATGAGATGGCATCAAGAGCTAAAGTTCTTCTTCTGCATGGCCTCTCTGAGGAAAGTACAGCGGATCTCACGGGCAGTGTCATAAAAGTAATCACAAATAAAATGAACGCTATAAGTGTCACAGCTAAAGACATTGCTGTTTGCCATCGGCTGGGGAGTGACACTGGTAAACCTCGCCCACTATTGGTAAGGTTTGAAAATCGTGCGACCCGGAGCCAGGTATGGCGTAATAAGTCTAAGCTCAAAGGCACTGGTTTAACATTATCGGAGTTCCTCACAAAGCCCAGACATGACCTATTTGTATGCGCTCGAAAGCATTATGGTGTGAGACAGTGCTGGACCTCTGATGGGAAGATTGTTGTCCAAGTCACGGATAATTCGCGGCATAAAATCGAGTCGGCGGCAGAACTGCAACAACTTCTCGAGAAATATCCTGTGGGCGAAGCGACATCTGCTAGTTCGGTCACAGTTTCGCAGAGGAAACCGCGCAAATAGATCGACAACGAATTTTTTCATACTTGTTATATAATATTATTATTATTATTATTTTTATTGTTCTTGTTGAGAATTAATATTGGCGGTCAGTTACACATTTTTGTTTTGCTTTTTTTTTTTTTTTTTTTTTTTTTTTTTTTTTTTTTTCCTTCTATGGCGATCCCAACGATTCCGCCAACAACTCAGTTTTTATGTAGGTACTGATTACTGATCGAAATAACGTGTGAAAGTACAAGTGTCAATAAACCAAATTTCTTTTCCATATAAACAGTTGATTTGGAAAGAGGCCAAAAGGTTTATGGAGTGTTGAAATACCTGAAAAGAGGAGACATCATTAAAGCAGACACAATGTTAAGTGTTAGAGCAAACGAGCACAGTTTTACAGATTAATATTTTTGCTTTTTATAGTTTGTTTAATTTACATAGACTTTGACGTAACTGACGTCTTACAACATTATGTTAATCGTTCGGAAACGTCAATACTTAATATTTGAATACTAGTCTTTTTGCGATGTAAAACTTTTTTATAAATTTTTTGTAATTTTTTTTTTTTTTTAATGCAACTAGCGAGTGCATGGAGGATTGGCTTTAGGTTCAAACTACTAATTATTTATTTTATATATTATATAATTAATTTATATATTATTCAAAATTAGATATTTATATATTTAGTATTTTTTTTTTTTTTTTTTTTTTTGTATGTCTGAAAACTCAGACGTTACTTCAGACTCGGATGATAGTTTTGCTTCTTGTTCTTCTTCGGTTGCGTCTAATGACAGTTTTGCCAGTGCATCTGGTAACAATAATGCTGCTCAGCTCTGTGACGAACTGTCCTCTATTTTTTCAGCCCTTCCTTACTATTTCAATGTTGTCCATATAAATGCTCAAAGCATTCCTGGACATTATTGTGATATGCTGGCTTCTTTCAATAATTCTGACTGTGTTCATGCTATCCTTATCTCTGAATCTTTTCTTAAGCCTTCACTCCCTTCCACCCAGTATTCTCTACCCGGGTATAAGCTTGTGCGTGTTGACAGAACTGGTAAGGGTGGCGGCGGGGTTGCTGTATATCTGCGTGGGGATATATCTCATAAAATTGTTGACCAGTCTCCAGGTGTATACTCAAATTTTACAGAATATCTTTTTATTGAAATTGATTTTAAGCACACCAAAGCATTACTTGGCGTATACTACAGCCCTGTGAGCAATATTGATTATTTCTCTGCTTTTGAAGTACAATTGGAAAAATTTTCGTCAATGTATGAACAGAGAATTATCCTCGGGGACTTTAATACCTGTCTACTAAAAAAAGATTCACGTAGCCGTAAACTCTGCTCTCTTGTCTCTTCTGTGGACATGCACATTCTTCCTCTAAAAGCCACACATAAGGTTCCAAAAACTCAGCCTTCGCTACTGGACCTCATTCTAGTCTCCAACCCTCATAAGGTGGCCTCACACGGTCAGTTATCTGCTCCTTTTTCATACCATGATCTCTTATATCTCTCCTATAAACTCCGTCCTCCGAAACGCAAGGGTAAATATCTATATCTTCGTAATTTTAAAGACATTGATCTGGAACGTTTGGGTGCTGATGTGGATGGTACTGACTGGTCGTCTGTTTATGACTGCGATGACCTGGATGAGAAGGTGTCAATCTTTACCAGCACATTGTTGTCAATCTTTGATGTACATGCTCCTCTTAAAAAGGTAAGAGTTAGACATCGTCCTGCGCCATGGCTTTCTCCAACTATTAAAAACATGATGTCAAAGCGAGATAAGGCCAAGCGCAAATATATGAAGTGCCCGTCTGAGGAGGGGTTGAAGTTATATAAGAAACTGCGTAATCGCTGCAATCGTATGTGTAGGGATGCGAGACGAGACCACATTCACAAGTCAATTGAAAACCTTGACACTTCTCAACAATGGCAGTTCCTAAAATCCTTGGGTATTGGTAAGGTCGCCTATGACAACCTTACTGACATGGATCCCAATGCATTAAATGCCTATTTCTCAGCGCCTCCAACTGCTATCCCTATTGATGTTAAATCTACAACCTTAAATCTTCTCTCTTCTCTTCCACTACCTTTAAATACTTCCTTCTCATTTCATCCGGTAACAGAAGCGGATGTTAGTAAACATTTAAAATCCATATCCACTCGGGCGGTCGGTGACGATGGCCTTCAACTTCCAATGTTTCTCCCCATCGTAAATCTCATTCTTCCTATCCTAGCTCACATTATAAACTACTCCTTATATTCTAACCTTTTCCCTTCATCATGGAAGAAAGCTTCTGTTATACCTTTGCCCAAAGTACCCAATCCTACAACATACTCCCAATTCCGCCCCATTTCAATTCTTCCCATCCTGTCAAAGGTACTTGAGAGTATTGTTCACGATCAACTCACCTATTACCTCTCCTCTAATGGCCTGCTAAGTACTTTCCAATCTGGATAACAACTCTAGTTAAAGTTACAGATGACATAAGATTGGCCATGGAGAACAAACAACTTACAGTTTTGGTCTTATTGGACTTCAGTAGTGCCTTCAACTCGGTTGATTTTGACATTCTCTTAGGTATTCTTTCATCCATCAATATTTCTGCCTCTGCAACTAAATGGTTTAAATCATACCTCCATGGACGCTCACAATCTGTTAGAATGAATGATGCTTCCTCCGATTGGTGCGACTTAGTAGCAGGCGTTCCACAAGGTGGCGTCCTTTCTCCTCTTCTCTTCTCTGTCTTCATTAACGCCATCACGAAGGTCCTAACTTCGCATTATCACCTCTACGCCGACGACTTGCAGATATATCGACATTTCAAAGCTGATGAACTACCTGGGGCTGTGGATGCCATCAACAGTGACCTTGAAAACATCAATATCTGGGCCAAATCTTTTGGATTGCTGGTCAACCCAAAAAAATCTCAAGCGCTTATTGTTGGTGGTAGATACATGCTCCGCCTACTGGATCATGAATCTCTGCCTCCAGTAACATATGATTCTGTAGTAATTGGTTATTCCAAAAGTGTAAAAAATTTAGGTGTGCACATCGACTCTATGCTTGCCTGGGATGTTCACATCGCGGAGGTAAGTAGAAGGGTATACTGTTCATTTCAATCCCTCAAACGTCTCCAGAAACTCCTACCTCTTCAGACTAAAGTTACTCTTGCACAATCTCTCTTACTCTCTCTACTAGACTATGCTGATGTCTGTTATCTCGATGCATCGGAGGAACTGCTGAACAAACTCGAACGCTTGCAAAATCTGGGAATCCGATTTGTGTTTGGCCTTCGTAAATATGACCATGTCACGGAATATCGTAAAAGATTGAACTGGCTCCCTATTCGACAGCGCCGTGACCTACACATTCTAACTCTTCTCTATACTATTCTTCACAATCCTAATGCTCCAACTTATTTGCGGGAACGCTTCAATTATCTTGTGCCTAGGGGCCAACCCTGTCGTCTTTCTTCCTCTCTTCTGCTTCGCACACCTGCACACAGTTCCAGCTGTTATGATGGATCCTTCACGGTACAAGCTGTACGTCTTTGGAACGCACTACCTCACACCATTCGCAGTAGTAATACTCTGGACATTTTCAGAAGAAGAACAAGGGAACATTTTCTCTCACAATAATGAAGTCTGTATATTTATCTATGTATGCTTTGTATATTTATATATATATATGTATATATATATATTTATGTATATATGTATATGTATGTAGGTATATTATGTATTATGTGTATGTGTAAGTATGTATTAATATAATACTATGTATGCTATGTTTGTGTAAATACATGTACCTACCTGTTCAGGTAGGTACGCTTATTATCTTTTTATTTTTATTTCCTTTTCTTTTTGTTTCTTTTTTTTTTGTAATGTACGCTTCACATCCCCTTTCATTATTTTATGCTTCTCTGCTACTCAAAGGTTTGCTGGGAGAGAACTCATTTTGAGTTAAGCTCGCCTTTGTACATCTTCTTTGATGTGTTTTGTGTATGATCTCTGTACTGTGTGTGCATAAAGAATTAAATAAAAATAAATAAAAATAAAGGAGAGTGATGGCTGGAAATAGAGTGAATGGGGCACTACACAACTTTATGCGCAGCCGGATAGTGTCCGAAAAGGCACGACTGGCTGTACATGGAGGAGTATTGGTGCCGACTCTTATGTATGGTAGTGAAAGTTGGGTGTGGCAGAAAAAGCATCAGAGTAGAGTGAATGCAGTAGAAATGCGTGCGTTGCGAAGTATGTGTGGCTTGACCTTGAAAGATAGAGTGAGAAATAGCGTGATAAGAGAACGATGTGGAGTGATAGAAGATGTAGTGATGAGAATTGAGAGAGGAATGTTGAGATGGTTTGGTCATGTTGAGAGAATGAATGAAAAAAGACCAACAAAACAGGTGTATGAGGCGAGTGTGGATGGTAACGTCGGAAGGGGAAGACCTAGGCGCACATACCTGGACCAAATCGGGGAAGTTTTAGAAAAGGGGCAGGTCAGGAGTACTTTAAACCGACGAGCATGCATGAAGAATGTAATGAGAGTGAATGAAGCGAGAGTAGTATGTCAGGATCGTAGCAAATGGAGATCCGTGATCTCTGCCTACCCCTATGGGAGACAGGCGTGATTTTATGTATGTATGTATTCTGTAGTGCGGAGGTATTTCCGCAGTCGGACTGCTCAATTGAGGCGGGAATACCGTCGCGTTCTACGTGTGACACCCCTGGTGTTGCATACGTCCATAGGCCACGGTATCCACTTTCCATCAGGTGGGCCGTGCGCCTGTCTGCCACCTAAGTGGTATAAAAAAAATCAAGGAGTTTTGATAATTTTTCTGGTCAAAGGAAAGCGAAGATATATGTCAATGTCGCCATGATGAGGTAGAGGCGAGGTGAGACGATAAATATCGCTCACTCTCTCACTTGCTCGCTCGCCCGCCTGCTCGCTCGCTAGCTGGCAGTGTGGCCTCTCCTTCAGGGCTCGTAAAACTTATAAAAGAGAAAACTTATGAAGGAGGTAGAATATGGCGGTATTTCCGCCCAATTGAGCAATCCGACTGGGGAAGTACCTCCGCCCAACAGAATACCGCGGCTATAATAACTTCGTGTTGTGTTCCCAGCGGTGAGTAGGGTAGCCAGAGCTCACTGGAGAATTTGTGCTGTCAGTGGCAAGACTAAAGGCTTGTCCTGCTTTTTCTTCTACACTGACGGCACAGAAACTCTGCACTTACAGGGTTGGTAGCGCGACTGTGACTCCTCTGGTGTTACAAACACCCATAGGCCACGGTAACCACTTTCCATCAGGTGGGCCGTGTGCTTGTCTGCCAACCAAGTGGCATAAAAAAAAAAAAAACATATTCACCATCATTGTCTTCTTCCTCTTCTGTTTTGTCCGACCTCATGTTGAGATTCTTGTGACGGTTCAACAATTTTACTGTGAACAGAATTAAAGAGGAATATATATTTTTACCAGTAAAGTGCATATTATAGCATAACAGACTTCCGGGCAGATAGTATTCACTAACTAGCATTAAATATGTAGTAAATACTGCTATTATATAAATTATAGTAAAATACTTATTAGGTAGGCCTGATATTCTGACATTGTTGACTGTATTTTGGCCACTAACTTAATATATACTTGCCATTGTTTGTTGCATTGTAGTACATTTTCTATTGTATTTTAATCTATTTGACATGATTATTGATAAGATATTGACATTTCTACTGTATTTCTGATTTGACATTACATAACATAATGATGTGAACTGTTAGTGAAAATTGAAAGCAATTAATGCGCATCTTATGACTAAGCGTCTCCTCACGCATATATTTGTACGCCGCTATATGGGGCAAAACATGACTGGACTATATATTATATACTATTACTGACCTATTGCATGCTTTTGTATGTACACACATGTTTTGAACAAATAAAACGATTCTAAGTATTCTATTCTATTCTATTCTAAAGTTTATTTTATAGCCGACTAAATGACCGAAACAAGTTTGAGAGCAGAATATCTGAATTTATTATTTGAATAACCTGAAAGAAAATTAATGGGTACCATTAATTTTCTTTCAGGTTATACAAATCAAATCAAATGCAATTATTAATATTACTTAGTAGATGTTGTCATTTACACAGGTTAGGTAAGTATCTCTGTAACATGTCCAGTAAGATGTACAATAAGATTATTACAGACTTAAAATTAAATTGAAAATATGGTTAATTGGATAAATCATTATTATTATTTTTTTACCACTTAGTTGGCAGACAAGCACACGGCCCACCTGATGGGAAGCGGTTACCGTAGCCTATGGACGTATGCAACACCAGGGGTTGCTGCCGACCATGAAGAAACCTTCTAATGCCCCTCTTGAAGAACCCCATATTGTAGGCGCTTGGGAAAACCGCAGCAGGGAGGTCGATCTTTTAGACAGCAGTCGATTCTTTTATTATAATTTATTTATTACCTTTCGTTCTGTAGTACGTGGTGGTAGCAGCTAATGCTATTACCAAGATGCCAACAGCCACCCCGGCACCAGCTAGAGGCATCTTCCATCTTTCTGTAAGCATAAAAAAGGTTTTAATCCAGAAAGTACCTTCTTCTTCTTCTTCGTGTCTATGGCAACAATTAAAATAGAAGCTAAAAATAGAAGCTAAATGCGCCCAGCCCAAAATTTGGCTACATTGACCGCACCTTCCGTCGCTTCATTCAGGTCAGCAATTGTGCAGGTGTAGGGCACAGTGGGCACGATATGAGGTAAAGTACCTTATTCAACTGATTAAATGACCCACAATCTTTGCTCTTAAAATTATAGATAGATATTGGTAGGTCACGACGACGGTCCGACTGGGAAAGTACCTCCGCCGTACAGAATGTACGCGGCCATAATAACCTCGTGTTATATTCCTGGAAGTGAGTAGGATAGCCTTATTTATTGTGTATAAAATCCCCACGGAAACCCTCTCGCCGGCGCTGGTGGGAGAGGTTATGCTGGAGTTGAACCGACTAAAACGGACGCCATCTGAGGTTCGTAGGATGCTAGTGAGGAATTTGCCGGAGGCATATCCCTCTCACCCCGGCCGACTCAGAGCCATCTCTTACGAGCTGGCCCTTTTTGGCGTAGGGACCGCGGAATCCCCATCTAGCCCCCGGGTATGTGGACACGATCAACGTAGATTAGTACACCTTTTGATTCTGGGAGGAGGCCCTGTGGCATTTTTCTTTTAGGGTAGATAGATAGATAGATAGATAGATAATTCTTTATTGTACACCAACAGATTTACAGTAGGACAAGTAGGTAGCATCTATACAGTTCAATATACAATGGGCGGCCTTATCGCTGCAGCGATTTCTTCCAGGCAACCTTGGGATGGACAGTAATGTTATGAAAATAAAAGATATGGTGTAGTTACCGACTAAACTTCAATAGATAGTGTATTAAAACAAAAGAAAGAGAGAAAAGTAAGTAAAATAAAATTAATATACGGCTTTACACAAAAAATATAAACATAAATTCTGACATACAAATACATATACATGTATTAAATAAATATATACATAAAGTAGATAGTTCATACTAATACGAAGGGAAAATAGTGAGTGAGCACATAATTGTGAGCCACTACCTACTGTGCACAACATGATAGGTAATGGTTCTTGACCATTAATTTAAATACATTCACCTTAGCTTAGCTACAGAGGTCAGATTTAACTCCTCCAAAAAATTTAAATCTAACGCCAGAGCTCACTGGAGAATGTATACTGTCAGTGGGATGACTAAAGGCTTGTCCTGCTTTATCCTCTACACTGACGGCACAGAAACTCTGTTCTTGCAGGGTCGGCAGCGCGAGTGTGGCTTCTCTGGTGTTACACACGTCCATAGGCCACGGTAACTTCAACAATTGGTCTAACTACAATTCCTCAATATTGTTAATGGATGTTGGAGATCAGATGGCTGTCACTTCACGGAAAAAAACGAAGGTCAGCTTCATCTTATTTAGACTAAGAAGCCGACCCCAATCGAGTTGGCAAAAAGGAAGGAAGAATGATGATTGGTTAAGATACATGCGGGGCACTGGGCACTATACAAAGGTATCAAGGATATTTTAATTATGAAGGCACTCACCAGGTAAGTCTGTAGTCGGTGGTTCACAAGTTGGTGCTGAAATTGGAACTGGAGGATCTGAAAATTATGTAAAACTGTTAGTTCTGTGAACAGTAGACCGCGCGTGGCCGCGTGGTTTCCGGCAGAGTAGAATTAGGGCCACCCCATCTCTTCCCATGCGGTGTCGTACAAAGCGACTAAGGGATAGGGCGGTTTAACATCAGACAGATATATACAGCCCAGACTCATCCTCAGATGCATGACTTAAGTCTCTGCCTGCCTCCAGGGATAAAGGCGTGATTATATGAATGTATGTATGAGCAGTCCGACTGGGGAAGTACCTCCACCGTACAGAATACCGCGGTTATAATAACTTTGTGTTGTGTTCTCATCGGTGAGTAGGGTAGCCAGAGCTCATTGGAGAATTTGTGCTGTCAGCGGGCTGACTAAAGGCTTATCCTGCTTTGTCCTCTACACTGATGGCACAGAAACACTGTGCTTACAGGGTCGGCAGCGCGAGTGTGGATTCTCTGGTGTTCCACACGTCCATTTTTCTTTTTTAAATTTGTTTTGGTTTACAATTTATTTTGTGCGAGCAAGTAAGAGACTTATGTTGACCACGTATTAACATCATCAAGGTACTCATCCACTTTATAGTAACCTTTACTCATTAAAGTTTTTTTCACTTCTATTTTAAATTTATTTAAGCGTCGGTAGCTTAGTGGTTAAGGAGTCGGCCTTACGATCGAGAGGTTCCGGGTTCGAATCCTGACCATTACACTACCGACGTGAACCCACTCCTAGCACAAGCAATTTAGCTTAGTTGGAGGGGTTAAAGGGAATATTAGTAATCGCGGTTGCTAATATTCTTTATAAAAAAAAAAAAAAATTATTAATAATAATAATTAGTTACTTACCAAAATATACCTTGGTTTCACATTGTGGATGATAGCCATTAGGAAATCTGGCACTAGTGTTGTAGGTGAACAAAAAGTGTAGCCTGAAGGATTCATTGGTACCTGGAAACTGAGAACAAGTACATTTTTAAGTCTTTTCGTCAGGAGCTTTACCTTTCCTTAAAACTGTTTCTTAAAAAGTATTTTATAGCAGGTAGGACACGGCGGTATTTCCGCCCAATTGTGCAGTCCAACTGGGGAAGTACCTCCGCTCTACAGAATACCGCGGTTATAATAACTTCGTGTTGTGTTCCCAGCGGTGAGTAGGGTAGCTAGAGCTCACTGGAGAATTTGTGCTGTCAGCGGGCTGACTAAAGGCTTATCCTGCTTTGTCCTCTACACTGATGGCACAGAAACACTGTGCTTACAGGGTCGGCAGCGCGAGTGTGGATTCTCTGGTGTTCCACACGTCCATAGGCCACGGTAACCACTTTCCATCAGGTGGGCCGTGCGCTTGTCTGCCACCTAAGTTGTTATCTAGGACACGCCAACTTGACTTCACCTCGCCTGATGGTAAGCTAAAGGCAAAGTCTCGGGAAAGAGGGGTCACCATTACAGCCACTAAGTAATGTTACAATGGTGACACACAGCTTGGCGGCCTCATCGGATGCTTTTTCACGCCCCGCTTAAAAGACCCGAGACTGTAGGAAGAAGGAAACACGTGATTTATCTATGATTTCGAACTCTTACACAGTACTTTGTACCATAAAATAGATTTGATTAAATAGTTTTGTTAATTGTTTTAATTCATTGCGGCTTCTCAATGGCGCTTTTTATCTGTATTCAAGTTTAACAAGTAATCATCAATACACACGTGTATCATACGACGTTTTTCAACACACTAACGAATACAATAATACACAAAAATCATGTTATCTACTCTTATTCTGACATGTAAACATTAAAAATTAAAAGAAAAAAAATAGAAGAAAACGCACAGAGTATCAAAATAGATTTCATCTCACCACAGCGAGGAAATGACTAAATGCAAAAAAAAACGTTTACAATAAGATGATATTTTTTTATATACAACTTAGATGGCAGACAAGCACACGGCCCACCTGATGGAAAGTGGTTACCGTGACCTATGAACGTGTGTAACACCAGTGGAGTCACATCCGTACTGCCGACCCTGTAAGAATAGAGATTTTATGTGCCCCCAGTACAGAACACAAAATCAGGATAAGCCTTTGGTCTTCCCACTGACAGCACAAAAACTCTCCAGTGGGCTCTGGCTACCCTACTCACCACCAGGAACACAACACGAGGTTATTATAGTCGTGGTATTCTGTATTTTATTTGAGTTTAGGTAAGTATTCAAAAGTACACCAAGTCAAGGAGCTTCTAGTCCGAATCTTTAAGAAATAAAAAAAAATTGTGATAAATTCGGCACCATGTAGAAGTAATAGGTTTAATGATGTTTTGAAACACAATCTAAGGTTGCACACGATGTTCTAAATTCAAATTTACTTTACCCTCCAGAGAAAAAAAACGACTTTTGCTCTCAGAATTCGATGAGTAAAATTACTCTTTCCGAGATGGGGTGGGCTGAAAAATATATTATTTTTCCATTTCGATACGACTTCAACTGGACTCAAGGAAATTTTCCTTGGTTGGTCTCTTCGTAGATATTATTGAATGAATGTCACGTGACCGACCGTTTTTCGCGCGCTTTTTAAGCTAACAAAGTGAAAATGTGTTTTTTTCTTATTAATAAGGTTTTACGGGAAAATTATAAATTGCAACACATATTAAATATTGCCGCGTGGTTTCCGGCAGAGTAGAAATAGGGCCACCCCATGTCTTCCCATGCTGTATCGTACAAGACGACTAAGGGATAGGGCTGTTTAACAGCAGACAGATATATACAGCCCAGACTCAGCCTCAGATGCATGGCTCGAGTCAACAATAGTGCCCGGAATACGACAATAGGCTCACCCCCTATTATGTGGAACCGAATACAATTATTGGTGAAAATGTGGGTGTTAATTCATCTCTGCATAACCCTCCAAAGATAAAGGCGTAATTATATGTATGTATGTATGTATTAAATAAAGTACTACATCTTTTAAGAGAGGTTTCTGAAATTTGTCAAATACCCAACTGGATAGCGATAGAGAACAATCCTATCCCATAATCACCGTCGACACCCACTGGTAAAGATGGGGTGGTCCTATTTTACACCACCTAATATACATACATATAATCACGCCTTTATCTCCGGAGAGTCAGGCAGAGGTAGAATTAACACCGACATTTCACCAATCATGTTGTCCCACGTAATAGGGGATGAGCCTATTTGCTGTCTTCCAGGCGCTATTGTTGACTCAATGCCATAAACGCCATTCGTCTGAGGCTGTTTGAACTGTTTATAACTGTCTGATGTTAAACAGCCCTATCCCTTTTTCTTTTTCTTTTTATGTGCGAAAAGTCTCCACGGATACCTCCCCACCGGAGCCGGTGCAAGAGGTTATGTCGGACTCGAACCGACTAAAACGCACGCCGCCTGTGGGTTTTTGGTTGCCGAAGGTGAGATTGACAGGCATATCCCTCGCACCCCGGCCGACCCAGGGCCATCTCTCACGATCTGGCCCTCTTCTCGGGTGTAGGGACTACAGACTCCGACGCCTGAGTTGCCTTCGTACGCGGGCAGCTTGGCTTGCGATCCTTCGTCGCTCCCGCTGCCGCTTCCACCCCGCCTCCTACTTCACGAGCATTACTTGCTCGCAGAAGGAGACGCCGGCCGCCCACGCATCCGCGCGAACAGCCCTCACCCTTAGTCGCCTTGTATGATTCCGTATGTGAGGAGATGGGGTGGTCCAAATTCTACTCTGCCGGGAACCACGCGGCTGGTATACTAGAATCTATCAGAGAACTAGAAAAGAAGAAACTATCAGAAATTATTGACGTAGGTGGAAAATACATCTTATCTTATCACTTACAGCCACAGATGAAGAATCAGTCTTGTTGAAATTAGGAAAATGAATAGTCTGAACTTCATTTTCACCCAAACCAAATTTTTGTACGCTGTAAAAAAAAAACTTGAGATAAATATGTCTATGGTATCAACTGAAAGGGCTTAATTAGTAGATTTCAAATATGTATAAATTATACCTTTTGCTTGCCCCAAAATAATACACTTGTGGACACATCTATTGACCTAACTTGCATTTTCAGTTTCGTTTAGTCCTAGCTAGAATTTATATTAGGTCGAGCAAAAAGTTTTATGCAGTTTTGAACCAGGCACATTCATAATTTTATTCAATAGTCTTTTTTTTTAAAATTTTAAACACAGAATTTAAAGAAACAAAAGACTATTGAGAGCTTGTTCGTTGATATCAAACAATCGAATACTAAGAAAACTTGATTTTTATTTGCATTTAATTCCGGAAAGTGTGATTTTTCTCTTTGGTTTTCAACAAACATTACTTATTCTTAACATTAAGGTGAGGTTCTATCTATGGATACTTCGCCTGAAGTCGCCGCCCAAGCTATGTCACTTATCCAGGCCGGATACAGCCAAAGAAATGTGAGTGCTCAACTTAATTTAAGTCGATCAGCGGTCCGAAATGTTTATCGGAGGTACCTAGAGACTGGCGGTTTTTGTTCGCTGCCAAGGAAGGCCACAATCTCGGGTCACAACTGAAAGGCAGGATCGATTCATCGTGACGACCAGCTTGAGAAATCGTCACCTTACCTCCATTGAGATACAAAACCAACTTCGCGACCTCCACGGAGTAGCTGTAAGCGCTCGAACTGTTCGGAGAAGGTTAAAAGAACGCGATATGGTACCACGCAAACCAGCGAATGGCCCCAAACAAACGCGAGTCCACCGAACAGCGCGTCTTCTTTTAGCGCGCACTCGTTTAAATTTGACTCAGCAGCATTGGAGCCGTGTACTCTTTTCTGATGAGTCTAAAATTGCGTTACATGGCAATGATGGAAGGAAGATGATCTACCGACGTAAGAGAGAGCGTTTTGCACAATGCTGATTTCAAGAGAGGGTTGCTTATGGTGGTGGCTCATGGACTGTCTGGGGCGGTATATCCGCGAGCGGCAAAACTCAACTTGAGGTTGTTACGGGACCATAGCTGCCAACATTAAATGCTGAAAGGTACAGTCGTCAGTGCTTAGAACCTCACGTGATGCCATACGTGGACCATGTGGCCCCAAATTTCCTTTTCATGCATGATAATTAGAGCCCATACGGCCGGCATCGTCAGGAAATATCTTCAGGATAGGAACTTCACAGTTATGGACTGGCCAGTAAGAAGCCCAGATTGAGCACATGTGGGACGAGCTAAAAAGACGTGTTAGGGCTCGTCAGCCAGTTGCCCAGACGATGCCGAAGTTGAAAACTGTCATAGAAGAGGAATGGGAGATGATCCCTCAAAATTTCATAGAACGGTTGATAAACTCTATGCGTAATCGTTTGAGAGCTGTCGTAGATGCCCATGGAGGCAACACGCGTTATTAAATTAAACCTTTATTTAATAAATTTAGTCTAATAAAACAATACATTCTAGGGAAATGTGGCATACGATACTATCCTTGATATTTTCTTGTTTAATACTTTTACAGTAGTCGGGTTTTAGTTTTAAGCTTTTTTTTTTTTTCAATACATACGTTGCATTTGTTGTACTGTCTATCATCTTCATAGCTGTGACCTTTACAGTACTTCCACTAGGAAAGGTATAATTCGGGGCCACAAAACAGGTTTCGTGGTCATAAACAGCTACATATATCACGTTCATGGTATCTGAAACAATAAGAATAATATAACTTCTTTTTCTCAGTGGAATAGATTCTTGTATCTCATATTTTTTGCACTTGGGTAGGTGGGCCGTGTGCTTGTCTGTCAGCACATGGCCCACCTGATAGAAAGTGGTCATCGTGGACTATGGACGTATGCAAGAGTGTCACACTCGCGCTGCCAACCTTGCAAGCATTGAGAGTTTCTGTGCCGTCAGTGTAAAAGACAAAACAGGACAAGCTTTTGGTCTTTCCACTGGCAGCACAAAAACCCACCAATGAGCTCTCGTTTTTACTCTACTACGGCGAAGTCAAAGGAGGGTTATGATTTTGACAGGCTATGTATGTATATTTGTATTATGACGACCTCCGTGGCGTAGCGGTAGAGCATTCGACTGCTATGCAGGGGGCGCGGGATCGATTCCCGCTCAGTGCAAATATTTGTATGAATGAATATGTATATTTGCATTGGTCTGGGTGTTTCTATGTATAATATGTATGTATTTACAAAAAAAGTATCTAAGTATGTTTATCCGCATTCTAGAAACTCAAAACAATGAAACATGGTAAATATCCCGATTACTTTATTACTAATATGAGTAACCATGATAGTTTAAATACCTATATTTAAGTGAGTTGTAACAAAAACTGTCTGATTCAATATATTAAACAATGACTGAAGTAATTCGAGGATAAAATGAATAATTATTATATTATTCTGTACGAGGTAATAATCTATCATAATTAATCATACAAGGAATATAATGTGTGTTATTAATAGCATCGTCACCACACTAAGGGGGGGGGGGGCGCAATAGTCTCACCCCCTTACGTGGGACCGAATTCAATGATGGGTGAAATGTGGGTGTTAAATCACCTCTGCCTAACCCTCCGGGGATAAAAACGTGATTATATGTATGTATGTAAGTAAAGGGGGGAGGGGGAGGTCTTTCCATTGCTTATTTTTGGTGACATGGAGGTGGGGGGAGGTCTAGTTATTGATTACATAAGTAGTATCTAGTTATTTACTTATTCATACATAATATAGCATGCATTACCCATATATTACAACAAACAAACATGACAAGAAATATTTTTAATTATGTACCAATGTTTACGTAAGCATCGCTTAAGGGGGGGATTTTGCATACTCTTACCGACAAATCTACTTACGTAATACTTAGACTATGAATAACGAGAGAGTTGAATTAATCACGCTTTTAGGCATTTACAGGTTTTAGACGGACGACCTGAAAAAGGTGGCTGGGACAGACTGGATGCGGAAGGCAGAGGATCGGAAGAAATGGCGCACATTTGGAGAGGCCATGTCCAGCAGTGGACACTGTGGGCTGATTGATTGATTGATTAGGCATTTATAGGTTAGTTTTCTAAAAAGGCGCCCATGCAAAAAATATCAATGAGCACAGACATTTCAATTTGATCGCTCAGTTACTTACGCTATATGTATAAAAAATACATAGGTACCTACATACAAGCGTACGCTTAACTCACACACTAGGGTAGGACACGGCGGTATTTCCGCCCAATTGAGCAGTCCGACTGATGAAGTACTTCCGCCCTACAGAATACCGCGGTTATAATAACTTCGTGTTGTGTTCCAGCGGTGAGTAGGGTAGCCAGAGCTCACTGGAGAGATTTTGTGCTGTCAGTGGGATGACCGAAGGCTTGTCCTGCTTTGTCCTCTACACTGATGGCACAAAATCTCTGTTCTTACGTGGTCGGCAGCACGGATGTGACTTCACTGGTGCTACACACGTTCATAGGTCATGGTAACCACTTTCCATCAGGTGGGCCGTGTGCTTGTCTGCTACCTAAGTTGTATAAAAAAGGCAAAAAGAACCGAAAAAAGGAAAATACTAATTTATTTAACCCAAGAAAGTTAAGATTTACAGTAAACATTCCTAACCAGAGCCGCTAGTAACAGCTAGCATAATAAATGCAAAATTTTAGACCTTTTTTTTAAATCTGGTTTTTTGAGGGTTTTGGGGGTTTATCTACATAGATAGTCAACCCCATCGTACCCTGTACCAGTAACACATTCTTTGTTGTTTCCTTACAATTGTTTCCAGTTCACGCCTAGTCTAACCTCACTGTTGGGAACTGTTGGCAGATGTGACCAAATGATATAGCCCTCTGGCCTTGTCAGAGGTTGGCTCGGAGAGCACAGGCTGAACCCAACCCACATCCAGCCCATTCAGGTTCAAGTCACTCATCAGTAACACCCTCTCAGCTCCGCTCCGCACACACAGACCTAAACTATTGAACCGATTTTGATGAAATTTGCTACAGGGATAGCTCTAACTTTGAGAAAGAACAATAATTGTTGTTTATAAGATCGAAACAACTTTGATAGTAGGCAGTTCGAGGGTTATGCCTTTTAGCCTCACCTTTGGCAACCAAAAACGGCCCACAGGCGTCGTGCGTTTTAGTCGGTTCGAGTCCGACATAACCTCTTCCAGCAGCTCCGGTTTGCATACGTAAAAAAATTTGATAGTAGGCGGTTAATGATTGGTCATGTCGGGCAAACCTTGTCATGTCGAGGGTTAAAAATAATTTGGATGGTTTCGGGCGAAGGTTCTGTGGCTTAGTAGTCATTCCCCCATAATGGAAAGGTCGCGGGTTCGAATCCCACCTGAACCGATTCTATTTTTACCATATCTTAATCGATATGTCTACCACTGCTTCCTAGGCGCTAGTGGCGACGAAACTGCGCAACAAATTTGTTTGAAACGACGATACCTGAGCTGGTATGATGTTCCTCTTGTATAGTTCTGAAGTGTCTGAGTGTTATCTTAGAAGGAAACCCCCTGGAATCCCGATATAGCAGTATATACCTACAATTGGGTATTTTCCTATAGTTGAAATAAATTATTTAACTAAGCTTACTAAATTATGTCGCTGCGTGGTTCTCGGCAGAGTAGAATTTTGGCCACCCCATCTCTTCCCATGTGGTGTCGTACAAGGCGACTAAGGGATAGGGTCTGTTTAACATCAGACAGATATATATAGCCCGGACTCAGCCTCAGATGCGGGGCTTGAGTCAACTATAGTGTCCGATATACGGCAATCGGCCCACCACCTATTACGTGGCACCGAATACAGTTATTGGTGAGATGTGGGTGTTAATTCACTTCTGCCTTTTTTTTACGTGCGCATAATCCCTACGGGTACCTCCCCACCGGAGCCGGTGGAAGAGGTTATGTCGGACTCGAACCGACCAAAACACACGCCACCTGTAGATCGTTTTGGTTGCCGAAGGTGAGGTTGACAGGTATATCCCTTGCACCCCAGCCGACTCAGGACCATCTCTCACGATCTGGCCCTCTCCTCGGATGTGTGGGGACTACAGGGTCCCCAAGTCGTCTCCGGAAACAAAACATTGATGGCTTGCATACGAAAGCAGACACGCTAATTGTAGCATTAGATAATTTGTGCCAAAGAGTTAGCCATGTAGATATACTATGCATAACTGAGCATAACATGATAAATGGTGATGAAGCCTATTTGGTTATACCAGGGTACAAACTCGTGTCTCAGTTCACGAGACATAACAGACACGGAGGCTCATGTATTTTGGTAAAAAACGATTATCAATGTAGAACATTAGATGCAATCAAAAACATGTCCATTACAAACTACTGTGAATGCTCTGGGGTTGAACTTTTAGACTATCAAATGTACATCTTATGCATATATAGATCACCGAATAATCACAATAGGGCAATCAATGTCTTCCTTTATACCCTGAATAAAATTTTAGGTAAGCTCGTTTATGGTAAGAAGAAAATTATTATATGTGGGGATTTCAATATGGACATATTAAATCAATCTAGTTTAATTAAAGAATATATGGACGTGATATACAGTTACAACATAAAATTTCAATTTAATCTACCGACGCGCTCAGCAAGTGGGACATGTATTGACAATATAATTCACAATATAGAGGGATGTAAGGGTGAGATTATTGATTATGGACTATCAGATCATTCTGCTCAGATATTAATGTTTCCTGTAAAAAAATACAGTCTTTTGACCAAATATTATGTTTACAAACGGTGTCTTACCAAAGACAACAGATATACTTTTATGAAGTATATGAACCAACTATCCTTTCAAGAGATTTATAGTTCGAAAGACGCTAATTCTGCTTTTAACTCGTTCCATGAAATGTTTGCGTTATTGTATAATATGTCATTTCCTATAAAGAAAATACGGATTAATACTACACCCAAACAAAAATGGCTTTCAAAGGGTATAAAATTCTGCAGTAAACGAAAACGTGAACTTCTTTGGAAATATAGAACGCAACCTACCAAAGAAAATAAAGTTTGCTTCCAAACATATGCCAAACGTTATAAACGAATTACAAATCTAACAAAAAAGGCGCAGAATAACTTCTCTATAAATACAGCGTACAATAAAGGTAAAGCCACGTGGAACGTGATAAATGGCTGTAAGAGTAGGAACCCAAATGAAGGAATAAATAAATTAATTATTGAAGATAAAATGGTCACCACTCCCGAATGCATCGCAAACGCATTTAACGATAACTTTGTCGAAATAGCAAAACCAAAATCAAATGCTACCCAACTCGCATTCACATTCCGTACTAGTGACTATAATCTCACATACCATAATAACTCAGTCTTCATGCCCCCCACAAGTCCACGTGACATCATCGAAATTATAATGGACTTAAAGAATTCAGGTAGTGTAGGGTATGACGGGATCAGTACATTTATAGTCAAGGAGGTGGCAGGTATAATTAGCTCTCCACTGAGTTTTATAATAAATTTATGTATAGAACAAAGTATCGTCCCAGATGCCCTAAAAATCGCAGTCATCAAACCCCTTCATAAAAAAGGTAACAAATCTTCTATAAATAATTACCGTCCCATTGCACTACTTTCCATATTTTCTAAAGTTTTCGAGAAAATAATCTATAAATGTTTATATAATTTCTTCGAAACCTATAACTTATTAACAGAATGTCAATATGGTTTTAGAAAAAATAAATCTATAAATTTGGCTGTGTATAATTTTTTGCATGATGTGTTACTGAATATGGATAAGAGAACTCCAGTGGTAGCTCTTTATATAGATATACAAAAAGCATTTGATCATGTGAACCACGAAATTCTTCTACACAAAATGTATGCGTATGGAATTAGAGGCAATGTATATGACCTAATTAAATCATATCTTAGCAATAGGAAACAGTTTACTGAAATCAAAAGAATATCAATAGTAAACAAAACAGAAGAAACGTACAAGTCAAACACCAGAGATATTCAAACTGGTGTTCCCCAGGGAAGTATATTAGGAGCACTTTTGTTTCTTATATACATTAATGACATGCCACAAATAACCAATAATAAAATGACATTATTTGCTGACGACAGCACAATAATTTTTAGTGGTAAAGATTTGACTACCATAGAACATGACATTAATATATTCTTGACATCTATTTTTAACTGGTTGAATAAAAATGATTTAGTTATTAATCTAGACAAAACAAAAACCATGACTTTCAGACAAAGAGTATCTCCTAGACCACTCCATATTTCATATGAAAATACAATTATTGAAGAAATAAATGTTACGAAGTTCTTAGGTATATACATTTTTTTTTTATACCACTAAGTTGGCAGACAAGCACACGGCCCACCTGATGGTAAGCGGTTACCATGGCCTATGGACGTATGCAACACCAGGGGTGTCACACTCGTGCTGCCGACCATGAAGAAACCTTCTGATGCCCCTCTTGAAGAACCCCATATTGTAGGCGCTTGGGAAAACCGCAGCAGGGAGGTCATTCCACAGCTTGAGTGTGCGTGGGATGAAGTTTCTTTCATACCGCACAGTGCGCACCGGCTCAGGTCGCAATGTGTGGGGATGAATTCCCTGCCTATGGCGAGAGGTGCGATGATAGAATGTAGCTACGGGCATCATGTCAAACAATTCATCTGAGCACAAACCATTGTATAGGCGGTAGAACACACACAGTGAGGCAAAATCCCTCCTAAGGCTAAGAGGTTCCACTCTACCTGCGAGTATGGGATTGTCAACCAGCCTCAATGCCCGTCTTTGCAACGAGTCGAAGGGGTCAAGCTGGTATTCAGGTGCTCCAGCAAAAAGGTGACAGCAGTACTCCATGTGAGGCCGGACCTGTGCTTTATAAAGAAGGAGTTGCTGCCCCGCAGTGAAGTACTGCTTCGCCCTGTTGAGCACTCCGAGTTTTCTTGATGCCAACTTAACCTTGTCCTGCAAATGACTTCGGTATTGGACGTCGCTGGAGATATCGACACCAAGGATCCCGATACTCGAGGAGATGGTAAGCGGTGTGCCCAGGAATTGCGGCGCCACAACGAATGGGGTTTTCTTAGCGGTGAATACACTGTTGTGTCTTAGTGGGGTTGAATTGGACTAGGTTTAGTCGTCCCCAATCGGATACTCCAGAGAGAGTAGTCTCGATTTCAGACACAAGTTGTTCGCGACTCTTTTCCACCTCGGACTGCGGGATATTTGCACGGCCTGTGTAACACGTGTCCCCGGTACTGTCGTCCGCATAACAATGAATGGAGCCATCAGACAGCATGTCATTGATATGCAGCAGAAACAGCGTCAGAGACAACACGGAGCCTTGTGGGACACCAGCGTTTATGTTCATGCGGTCCGAGCAGCTGCCGTCGACGACGGCTTGGATGCTTCTGTTGGACAAAAAGCTGGCGATCCATTCGCAAAGTCCCTCGGGGAGTCCATAGTACGGCAACTTCGCAAGAAGACCTTTGTGCCAGACCCGATCGAAGGCCTTCGCTATATCGAGGCTGACCGCTAATGCCTCACCCCGACTCTCGATGGCTTGCGACCACCGGTTTGTGAGATACACAAGAAGGTCACCGGTTGAGCGACGGTGGCGAAAGCCGTACTGTCGGTCGCTCAGTAGATCGTTTCCTTCAAGGTATCTCAGGAGCTGTGTATTAATGACACGCTCCATAACCTTCGAGAGTAGGGAGGTTATAGCGATAGGCCTGTAATTGGTCGGATCTGTCCTGTCACCTCTCTTGAATGCGGTCTTCCACGAGGCTGGGACCTGCCGCGCGGAGTATGAGAGTGCGAAAAGGCGTGTAAGTACAGGGCACAGCTCGGGGGCACAGTGCTTAAGCACCATCACCGGTATACCGTCCGGCCCACTCGACTTCCGGACATCTAGGGACTGAAGCTCGCGCCGGACCACCCGTTGCGTGATTTTAACTTCGGTCATGGAAGCACCACAGCTGGGGATGATGGGTGGTTCGGCGTTCCCGTTGTTCATAGTCGAGTTTGACGCAAAGAGATTACCCAAAAGATCGGCCTTCTCCTTAGCGCCATGGGCCAGACGTTGATAATCAAATGAATTGGAAACAACATATTGAATATGTCTGTAAAAAACTGAATCAATTCTCTTACGCTCTATACAAATTAAGATATGTGGTAAATGATGCAACACTATTGACAGCATACCATGGTTATGTGGCTGCTACTCTGCGCTTTGGAATTATATTCTGGGGTAATTCCACTGACAGGGAAAGAGTCTTCCGGGCGCAAAAGCGTTGTATTAGGAGTATGTGCAATTTAAAACAAATAGAATCATGCAGACAACATTTTATTGACCTAAATATATTGACAATGCCTTCACTATTTATTTATGAAACTGCTGTATTCGTAAAATTAAATATAAATTTGTTTGAATTCCGAACGAGAGAACGTCACAATGACAAACTACGAATGGTTAAAAGTAATAAAACCCTATTACATCAAAGTGTATTTTGTATAGCGCAACGCATTTTTAATAAAATTCCAATAAATATTAGATGTGTCCAAAAAATTAATATATTTAAGGACAAGATGCACAAGCTGCTAGTGGAGAAATTCTACTATAATATTGATGAATTTTTTGAAGACAAAACGCTTGAATAATAATCAGCATTCTTTCATTATAAATATTATTTGTGTGACATGAGTATGACTGATATAAATAATATAATTGTAATCGAATTTTAATGTATTACGTGACATGGCTGACATAAATAATATAATTGTAATTGAATATAGGTACCTAATTGTAATTGAATATAATTGTAATAGAATCTTAATGTAATATGTGATATGGCT
Source organism: Eilema griseolum (assembly GCA_963662185.1). Classification (NCBI taxonomy): domain Eukaryota; kingdom Metazoa; phylum Arthropoda; class Insecta; order Lepidoptera; family Erebidae; genus Eilema; species Eilema griseolum. The sequence continues at coordinate 9,861,559 of OY759259.1, forward strand.
AGTATATATAATATATTTAATTGTAATGAAATAATATAATTGTAATGAAATTTAAATGATAATTTGTAATTTAGAATTCTTTTTACACATAATATTGTATGCCATTATGGCTGAACATAGCTGATCAATTTATGTAATAGACCATCTCTGTACCTACCTATGTTTCACAATAAAGATATTTGAATTTGAATTTAAATTTGAATAGGTACCTAAATTAAAAATGGTAAAAGAGCGGTAAAAGTTGCATCTGTTGTTATTTTATTTATTTTTAATCATCCTCCCGACCTATAATAGTAGATGATTTGGCTATTGAATATTATGACGTCAAAATAAATTATTTCATACAAGTTTCCTTGTAACCGTTTTGACGTTTAGTAAAAAGCAACTAATTTGAATAGTCAGTCTAATACCCAATTACTACCATAACCATGTCGAGTTTGAGGAAAAAAATCTCAATTATTAGCTGCAATTTGCATTTGTTTAAAATATTCCTCTTCATAATCAAGATCATCCCGGAAGTAATAACACTTATAGGAATGGTGAAAAATGTTAGCATAGTTTTACATTGTACCTTCCCATTGAGACACCACATTGCAATTTTAAACTATTCAAATCCTACGAGTCCAAGAGTGAAGACCGCGAGAAGGTAAACGGAAGGTGGGACGCCCCCTAGCCAGATGGACGGACGACCTGAAAAAGGTTGCTGGGACAGACTGGATGTGGAATGCAGAGTATCGTAAAAAATGGCGCACATTGGGAGAGGCCTATGTCCTGCCTATGGCCTATGTGACTGCTGTGGGCTAATTGATTTATTAGTAAAATACTAATAAAACATTTAAAGTATTTAAACAATCGATAAACTCATAATATAATCATGCCTTTATTCCCGGAAGGTTAGACATAGGTGAATTAACACCCACATTTCACCAATCATTGTATTTAGTCCCACGTAACAGGGGATGAGTCTATTGCCGTATTCCGGGCACTATTGTTGATTCGAGCCATGCATCTGAGGCTGGGTCTGAGTTGTATATATCTGTCTGATGTTAAACAGCCCTATCCGTTAGTCGCCTTGTACGACACCGCATGGGAAGTGATGGGGTGGCCCAAATTCTACTATGCCGGGAACCACGCGGCTAAATTCAACTTCTAGTTTAAAGAAGTCATTCCAAATTATTCCATCGATAAAAGTAGATCCTTCTTCAATTAATTAGCTTATTACAAAAACATACGTAACATTTAAGTTGAAAGCGTAAGGGTAGGTCCAGAGGCGTCTTTGGTCTTTTTTTTATACAACTTAGGTGGCAGACAAGCACACGACCCACCTGATGGAAAGTGGTTACCGTGACCTATGTGACTCTACCGTGACTCCTGTGGAGTCACATCCGTGCTGCCGACCCTGTAAGAACAGGGATTTAATGTGCCCTCAGTGCAGAACACAAAATCAGGACAAGCCTTTCGTCTGACAGCACAAAACTCTCCAGTGAGCTCTGGCTGCCCTACTCTCCACCGGGAACACAACACGAGGAAAAAAATTCTGATTGAAATTAAGCTCGCCTCTGTACATAATATTTCACTTATTTGCATAAATGTCTTGTAAATGTACAATAAATAGCAAATAAAAAAAAATAAGATAGCCAAAGACAAAAGTAGATGATTTGAGTACTTTGTAAGTACCTACTCTTTTTTCAATACGTCATGAATTATTTGAGAATACTGCGAGGTTGATCTCCGCCTGCCTGTCCAATGACAAATATACCTTACATACTCGGTGCGTCATTTGCTCAGTACTTATTCTGTTAACGTAATACAAAAGAATACAACCAAACGCCCCATCTCATCCGAAGGGTGTCGTAAGAGGAAAATACACAAACGATATCACTGCGAGAGAAGGAAAACTCGAAAAAAAATTCAGTACGAACCCGTCTGGCCAGCGTGGAAACAGTAGGCCAAAGCCTTCCAGTATTGGGGGAGGTTTATATCCAGCTGTGCAATACTGTAAGCACACAGCATCGAGCCTTGATAGAGCTTCTCATTGGTCGATCTATAGTGACGTCAAAGTTCGACCAATGAGAATCTCTAGGCTGTCGCAGCGCTGTGCTCAACGTTGTGTGCTTACAGAATTGCAAGGTTAATTGATTGATTGACACCAACCACCTCTTTTCAGGTTAGTCATGTCTCACCACGCTATTCTACTTCGTGTAAGGGTTAATCCTCCGGGGACGACTTGTGTAGTCCCCACACACCCGAGAAGAGGGCCACATCGTGAGAGATGGCCCTGGATCGGCCGGGGTGCGAGGGATATGCCTGTCAACCTCACCTTTGGCAACCAAAACGACCCACAGGCGGCGTGCGTTTTAGTCGGTTCGAGTCCGACATAACCTCTTCCACCGGCTTCGGTGGGGAGGTATCCGTGGGGATATTGCGCACGTAAAAAAAAATTGTTAACCCCAATTGCATATGAAGCTTCCACCTCGGAGTCTGGGGTCCGCTTTACCAGTCTAACTGCGGTTTTGGCTGAACTTCGACATTTTCTGTCAAGCGACTGCCATCTAAACTAGCGTAAACGTATCGAGAGAACAAAGCATTGTGGGTGACCGCCTGCCTACTGTGAAGCTATGTGTGTGAAGCCAGCCAAAGTCAATGCTCCATTCTCTCGAAACGTTTACGATACGACTACGATAGTTTTTCGTGCTAGTGGTGTAGACCTAAACTACCCAATGGTGATATTGAACCATTATGACAGCCTCTGTGGCGTGGCGGTAGTGAACGCGACTGCTACGCAGGAGGCGCGGGTTCGATCCCCGCTCAGTGCAAATATTTGTATGCATGAATATGGGTATTTGCATTGGTCTGGGTGTTTCTATGTATAATATGTATGTATTTACAAAAAAAAAGTATTTAAGTATGTTTATCCGCATTCTAGATTCCATAACACAAGCTAGTTAAGCTATGCTTACCATGGGTCTAGATAGCGTTGTGTAGAATGTTGTAGAATATTTATTTATTTATTTATTACAGTTAGACCAGCTGCACAATTCTATAAGCACACAGCGCTGCGACATCCTTGACAGATAGTGTCATTGGTGGTCGACAATGACGTCACGTAGTTCGACCAATGACATTCTCTGACTAGGCTTTCGCAGCGCTGTGTTCGACGCTGTGTGCCCACAGAACTGTACAGCAGTTGTTGGTCTTTTTTAGAGCTACAACTATCCGCAACGATTGCCATAGGCACGTCAGAGAAGGAAGAGAAAGACAGAAGGGAATCGGTACCAACCACTCTTTTGAACCACTCTTCCCTCTCGTATAATCTATTTTTCGGTCATTCTCCACACACTTCCCTTTATAATATGATTCTTTCTGATTTTTGTTTTATACCACTTAGGTGGCAGATAAGCACACGGCCCACCTGATGGAAAGTGGTTACCGTGGCCTATGGACGTTTGTAACACCAGAGGAGTCACAGTCGCGCTGCCAACCCTGTAAGTACAGAGTTTCTGTGCCGTCAGTGTAGAAGACAAAGCAAGACAAGCCTTTAGTCTTCCCACTGACAGCACAAATTCTCCAGTGAGCTCTGGCTACCCTACTAACCGCTGGGAACACAACACGAAGTTATTATAGCCGCGGTATTCTGTAGGGCGAAGGTACTTCCCCAGTCGGACTGCTCAATTGGGCGGAAACACCGCTGTGTCCTACCCCCTAACAATTATTTGTTGGATAGAAAAAGAGAAAAAGTATGTCTTATAATTTCTTTCATAATTTTTCTTTCATAGAAAACAAAGATGATGCCATGAGTCATCTGAGTTGCGAAGGATATGCTCTAGGCAATCTCACACCCTGATATCTGAATAACTGAAATGGTATGCAGTTTTAGTCGGTTCTACTCTGACATGATAGCCGTCACTTGGGGGGGTTGGGTATACGAGGGGGTCTTCACACGAAAAATAAGGGCGGAGTTCTGGTACTGCTTTTATTCGAATGGTTGGTCCTGAAGGTCCAGTTGGTAATCGCTCCCGTAATAGACAACATGATCCAATCGGGTAGGAAAACCAACCCCAGGATCCAAATACAATTTTTGAATGCACTGGGACTACCGCTCAGACAGACAAAGAAAAATTGTTTTGTATAATTAACGCTATTAATAACAAAATATTATAATTAAATCTTGTTATTTCACTCACCGTTACAATGAATTCCACAAAAGTTTATCACTAAACATATATATAATATTAAAATTAACATTTTTAATATATTATAGTACACTGAGTCATAGAATCCACTGTTCCATACTGTATAACATTTCAAACTGAAAATGGCCGCCTGGTACGTTGACAATATCCTTTAACGACAAAAACAGGACATGTTACGTGACTTACCGCGGCTTGCGTCATAACGTCATGTCTAGCAAGTGTGTGCAAGCCGCTAGACGTGCGATTATAACGAACGAACGAACGATGTTATGTTAACTTTGGTATTTGTTTTTTTATACCATTTGGTTGGCAGACGATGGAAAGTGGTTACGTGTGCAACACCGAAGGAGTCATACTCGTGCTGTCAACCCTGTAAGCACAAGTTTCTGTGTCGTCAAGGATCTTTAGATAGACTATCCTATTAAAGACATATATAACATGGTGTCACTAGCTATCATACCGCGTAACAAGTGAATAACATAATTATCTACATCGCAAAGCACATGAAAACAGGATAAATATATTGAAATACCCAGATTTAAACTGGGAGTAATATAATTATTATTAAATTTATCCTTATAACCTACTTTATGGACTGGGTGGAGCATCACATTAGTATTTTAAGTTCAAAATCAGGCTGAGAGGTCAGACGGTCGCAATATAGCCAAAAAACCAAGCCACATCTTGTCCCACCCTCCCCTTTCCTACACAGGACAACACGTGTAGGGCTTAGATGTCAGCCACGTACTGTACAGAATAACCCATTGGAGACTCTTCTTTTTGCCGCACAGAATACCGCGACTATAATAACCTCGTGTTGTGTTCCCAGCGGTGAGTAGGGTACCTAGAGGTCATTGGACATTTTTTTTTTATATCACTTAGTTGGCAGACAAGCACACAGCCCACCTGATGGGAAGCGGTTACCGTGGCCTATGGACGTATGCAACACCAGGGGTGTCACACTCGCGCTGCCGACCATGAAGAATCCTTCTGATGCCCCTCTTGAAGAACCCCATATTGTAGGCGCTTAGGAAAACCGCAGCAGGGATGTCATTCCACAGCTTGAGTGTGCGTGGGATGAAGTTTCTTTCATACCGCACAGTGCGCACCGTCTCAGGTCGCAATGTGTGAGGGTGAATTCCCTGCCTATGGCGAGAGGTGCGATGATAGAATGTAGCTACGGGCATCATGTCAAACAATTCAAATTTGTGCTGTCAGTGGGAAGACTAAAGGCTTGTCCTGTTTTGTCTTCTACACTGGGCACAGAAACTCTGTTCTTACAGGGTTGGTAGCGCGACTATGACTCCTCTGGTGTTACAAACGTCCATAGGCCACGGTAACCACTTTCCATCAGGTGGGCCATGTGCTTGTCTGCCATCTAAGTGGTATAAAAAAATAATTAAGACCTGGAATTCATTACCAGCTCATGTGTTTTCTTCTTCCTACAGTCCCGGGTCTTTTCAGCGGGGCGAGAAAAAGCATATGATGAGGCCGTCAAGCTGAGTGTCACCATTGCAACATGGTAAATGTATATAACGGTGACCCTCATTCCTGAGACAGAGTCTCAGTTTAAGATCCAGTGACGTGCAGTTTAATTGACGTGTCCTATATAAAGAAAATAAAAAAGATAGATAAAAATGATGATGAATTGAATGTTGAACGTTTAAATGAATCATGAAATGGAAGGAAAATTGTATTATTAATTTTGACGCATTTTGATAGCTTGCCAATTAGTCAACAAAACCACGTAATACATATTTAAATATAAAATTAATGAGAAACTGGCAAAAACCTAGTTTTTGGCCTGATATACAAACGTTTTAAAAACGCGTAACTTAAATTTGATTAAAAAAAGTGTTAAACAAGTTCTTTTCAAAAGCTTTCTGTTCTTTCGCAGTAGGCAGAACGTCTTTATTATAATATCATCATTCATCATTGTCTAGGATGCACATGCCTTACACTAGGTACAGGGTTGGCTCCTGAAAAAGTTAGAATTTACCTTACAAACGTAAACGTGGCTTAGTAGCTCAGAGATCAGAGTATTCCCCCTTCAAGGGTCCTGTCATTCATTTTTTTCTAAATTCTAAATAGAGATAGTGCAATAACCAACCTCCATAGTTAAATTGTCTATGGAATTTACCTCTGTGATATACCTGATAGGATTTCTTTAAAAACTTGATATTGGTGTCTCGCCATTAATAATTTTATAAACATTTACTGACTCGTTGACGGAATCGTTGGAATGGCCATAGAACAAAAAAGAGAAAGAAGTACCTGATGTAACATTATCTGACATTATCAATGTTGAACGTCAAGAATGATGACACATTGCAATAACCGATTCAGATGAATTTATACATAAGTTTTTTAACATTTAATATAATAGTTATGACAGTTTTTAGTAAAAATATAGACGTTAAGACTGGTTTAGAAAAACCTATACCTTTCTCGATGGGACTCAAGTTTATCACCGAGGTGAACAATTTAAAAGATGAAGATTGTGCCGTAGAAGTCTACCCTGATGAGTGTTGCTTGTACAATGGCGATGAAAAATGTGATATCATTGAAATTATGGGAGTTGCTGCCGATGTTATTAGCGGAGGTAATTTGATTTTGTATTTGGACTTTGCTTGGTTGATGGGCTAGTGTTATCCCTTGTTTTCACCAAAATATTTGACAAGTCGCATCATGTCACAGACTTCAGTGTAAACGCAGATATGTTTTTATTACCCAACTACGTTGAAGTCAAAGGTGGTTTATGATTTTGACAGCATACGTAACGTATGTAGGTTTATCTGTTCCCTCATAGCTCCTCAACCACTTATTAGAACTGAACAAATGAGGTATCGTTAGGAGCTTCCTGGTTGTCCGCTAGTTATAGGCTAAAAATGACGTATCACTGAATTTAATGTAGCGCCCTCTAGCGGTCATAAAGTACTGTGTTAAAAAATAAATTTAAAATAAATATGCAGTTTTTGATATCAACTGAAAGGGGTTAATTAGCACATTTCTAATATGTAAAATAATATGAATAAAAAATTAAGTTTAAAACTAAAACTGCCTACTGAAAAATCACGCTCTAAAAGATATTTAACAAGAAAATATCAAGGATAGCCGTGGTCATATGCCACTTAGTCTAACAAGACAATACATGTTCACATTCTAGGAAGGAGTGGCATACGAACACAGCTATCCTTGATATTTTCTTGTTTAATACTTTTTAAAGCTTGATTTTTCAGTAGCCGGGTTTTGGTTTTAAACTTATTTGGTCATGTGATCGTCTCGTCGACGCATGACGTGACTGTACCATCTCAAGCGCGTCTCTTTGAGCTTCTCTGGTATTGGTAATAGACCAATAAGCCCCAAAATAATATCAATAAAAAAATACTCACTTTTCAAAAATGTAGTTGCTGTTTGTTAATTTAATGTTGTCTCATTCATACACAAAAATATCATAAAATTTGGATTTTTCATATCTAAAATATATACAAAAATGTTAGTGCTGAAAATTGGGTTTCCTTCAATTTCTTCAAAAAAAACGACAATGTCATATTATGTTGTACCTATTGTAGTAAGTAATACCTAACACAGAACACAAAATTGAGAAAATCTAAAGTCAAAGTCATTTATTGCGATTTATCTGATTGATCTGTTTGCTTTTATGATTGTCAGGACCAGGGTTTTTATAAAAATAAGGTTCGAAATAGCCAAAATGAATTGTATGAGGCTAGGCTAGCTGGAGTGATATTGATAGACGAAATGAGAAATATAGCCACAAGAGAACTTTGTAAAATTATTGGAGATATAGTGACCAAGATCCAAGATAGAGAAAGGGATGATTCAGATAACAGAGAAATAGTTCCAGGGGTGGAATGGTAGATTCAGATACGTAGATTGACAAAACAAACGAGTACGGGGCAAAGGAGCAACGTGCTAGAGTTGAAAGAGAGACAGTGAGTTTTATGAAAAGTGACTCGAGAAGCCTACCTTCTCGAGTCACGACGGTATTCCCGTCCGATTTGAGTGGTCTGACTGGGGAAGTACCTCCACCCTACAGAACACCACGGCTATAATAACCTCGTGTTGTGTTCCCGGTGGTGAGTAGGGTAGCCAGAGCTCACTGGAGAGTTTTTGTGTTGTCAGTGGGAGACCAAAGGCTTGTCCTGATTTTGTGTTCTGCACTGAGGGCACATAAAATCTCTGTTCTTTCAGGGTCGGCAGCACGGATGTGACTCCACTGGTGTTACACACGTTCATAGGTCACGGTAACCACTTTCCATCAGGTGGGCCGTGTAGTTGTATAAAGCCACCTAAGTTGTATAAAAAAAACACCACATCAAGAGTATCCACAACTGGCAAGCATATATGAAAACAGCCACGAAAGTAGAAGAAACGATAGATATATTTTCACAATGAGGTAGGACACGGCGGTTTTTCCGCCCAATTGAGCAGTCCGACTGGGGAAGTACCTCCACCCTACAGAATACCGCGGCTATAATAACTTCGTGTTATGTTCCCAGCGGTGAGTAGGGTAGCCAAAGCTAAATGGAGAATTTGTGATGTCAGTGGGAAGACTAAAGTCCTGCTTTGCCTTACTCCTCTGGTGTTACAAACGTCCATAGGCCACGGTAACCACTTTCTATCAGGTAGGCCGTGTGCTTGTCTGCCACCTAAGTGGTATAAAAAAAAGTGTGTCAGGATCGTGGTTGGTGATAATGAGAAAGGCATGATTGTATGTGTGTATGAGTATGTTACGTTTACAAAATTCATTCAATTTATTCATCAAATTCCATGTCTAAAGAAGACAATTATCAATTACTTTTACCATGATCGCTATAAAAAATGATCAATAGGTTTGATAAACCTATTAGTACTTTTATAAGCCTTAGATATCTTTTTTTTTTTTTATTATGAAACATAGGTACAAAGATGGTCCTTTTACATAATTTGATCAGCTATGTTCCGCCATATCGGCATACAATACAATACCAAGCGCATGGCTCGCGTTTCCGTAGTTATAAAGGTAATATTATATTTACTATTTTAAATTTCTCTCCAAGGTGCAACGAAAACTTTTAAGATGGTTGCTCCCCTACTAGATGCCTACCAGAGAAGAGGATATTGTACTCTCTATATAGACTCCAGACCCGTATCAGAACTCAGACCTACAACGAGAGACACTGTTCATATCAAATTCGACACTAGATTCAAGAAAAAGACGATTCCTGGAAACGTCAATCTTTGTAATCATATCGATGAAGATCCGTTTAATAATTGTAATCCAGTTGAATGTGATACTTATTACAATGGTAGAAAGTCCCACTTTAGCGTGAGGAAACAGCGATGTGTTGAAATCCCTACGTGCTTGTCTCCTAAAACAACAGCACTTAAAACAGCCTACAACCCTATTTCTAATAAGTGTATTGATAACTCAGTTCTTGGTGAAGCTGATATTGATTACATCAAAGAGCTAAACAAGCTAGAAACAAGAAGACGTGAAAAATCTGAAATGGCTCTGCAAGCAAGGCAAACTTCTGAAACACCAGCACTACCTCCTAGTACCAGCTATGAAATAATTAAAACAGGAAGTTTTTTAAATACAACAGTTAAAATCAAGACAGTGGCCAAAGACAAATATGATACTGTTTTAAAAGCTAAAGATAAATTTAAAACTAAAATTATGAATAAAATGAAAAGTAAAAATAATGGGACAGTTAAAGCTATGACTGAGGCAATGGCAATAAACGCTGGGAATAAAGTAAAGGATAAAATTAAAGCGTGTAATAAAACCACAACGAAAGCAAATAAAAAACAAAAACTAGCAGACTTGATTAAATATTTAAATTGCAATAGATATACTGTTATATTATTATTGTCCGCTTCTATGATGCAATGTTGTTTAATATGCACAATGATCTACTGTATGTCGAAAAAATGCTGTTGCAACAAACAGGTAGTCAAAAAATATTTCAACAATAAGCCAGATATCTCTTTAACGACTCCCTTAATAGGAAGTAAAATGAATACTGAATGTACTGAATGCCTGTATATGAGTGAATCTTCTAACAATATTGAAAATAAAATCAAATGCTATAAGGCTTGTCAAAGGAACAGGGAGAATACTGTAAAAATGAGCATGTCTGATGATATTATATCAAAATGTGTTTCACGACGCAACTGGCTTAGATTGCCCAGATCGGAGACTATACCTGAAGTGAAAGTCAATGAAGATTTTAAAATAACAAAAATGGTTTCAAGTGATAATAAGAAAATGACAGAAGCGAAAGTGAACTTCCAAGACGAAAGTGAAGAGATGATTTCAAATTTTGAGATAATTGCCGTGAAGAGAGACAAGAATGATAACAAAATTGACAAACATTTCAGCAATACTTCGGAAAAACAAATTCGTTGTCTTTCTTATAATGCAGAAAACAATTCGAAAGTTAGTACGGCTACATTGAAAAACAATACTCATCATCAAATCTCTGGTGTTCACAGCCAAGGCAAACAGAAAACGGAATCACTTGCTAGAAGTGCTCAAGCTTGTTTCTCAAATGACTCTATTGACGAGTTTCTATCAGAAAAAGGGATACTCTGTTTTGATGATATTGCATCGAAGTGTACGACGAGTCTGTCAAGCATACCTAAAAGTGCAGCCTCAAGTCAATCATCGAAAACATCAAAAAATAATATTGTGAAAAATATTATGAACAGTTTGCCTAAGAAGCTTAAAGGTCCTTCGTCAGATCCTGGTGTTAAGAAGACTTCAAGTGCTATTGATTTAGAGCTTTTATATGTTTCTAGGGTATCTTTATCTTCAAGCGTTGACACTGATGGAGGCAAGAATAACACAAAAGGTTCTCAAGGTTAACTTTAGGATGATTTCAATTGTTAATGCTCTTGATTTATAAATGTTTAGAATTGATTTGTTTTTTTTTATTATAACAGTATTGTTTATACAATCCAGTACCGCAGTATTCTGCTGTGCAAATCTATAAGCGTACATTGTCGAGCACAGGGCGGCTACCGACCTTGGTAGAGTAGTGACGTCATTAGCCTCGGTGCTGGCTTAGGCTTTTTATTTTTAAGAAGACCTTATGGCTATTGACATAAAATTGAAATTTCAATGACGATCATCGAAGCAATAAAAGCAAAAACAGTGGTATGATACATTTGATTTTTAAATTTATGGCTGTAAAGATAAGGTCTATTCTTATTGTGCCTTACGAGGTGCAAGACTTAAATCTATTGGGCACAAAATTAGGAACCACATCAAATGCTGAATGAACTAAATTAAGCATGCAAGCATTTGAAAAGGAAAGTGCAAATATTTATATGCATGAATATGGCTATTTGCATTGGTTTAGTGGTGCCTCAGAGAACATGTTAAGCCGTCGGTCCCGGGATTCAAACGAACATCTGTTGCAATCGTTACAGGTAGTTGCTCTAAAAAATCCAACATCCAGTCTAACTGCAATACTTCGATATAGTCTGTAAATTGGGGAAGTCAGATGGCAGTCGCTTTACGGAAAATATCAAAAATTCAAACCCTCAGTTTGACTCAAAAAAGCAGACCCCAGACTCTGAAATGAAAGCTAGGGTGAAGAAAAAGATATTACCTAATAAAACGCCCAAAGAAGAAATTCTGGTTCACGGTCGTTAAAATATTATTTATACATTTCTCGTGCGAAATTGGGAGAGGTTAGCTAGTTGAGCTAACCCCTCCTAATTTCGCACGAGAAATGTTCGTAAAATAAATCCTATAACCAAATTGCAGCGCCAAGGGTCCAAATATTACATAGGGTACGCTAGTGCTGTTGTATACGAACCAACAAATAAGTCAAGCTTATTGGTTGTCTAGTTATTTTGTTTATACTTGTTTTTCACGTGCGGAAAATCTCCGCGGTTACCTCTCGCACCGTGGCCGGTGGGAGAGGTTATGTCGTACTCGAACTGATCAAAACTCACGACGCCTGTGGATCGCTTTGGTTGCCGAAGGTTAGGTTGACAAGCATATCCCTCGCACCCCGGCCGACCCCGAGCCATCTCTCTCGATCTGGCTCTCTCCTCGGGTGTGGGAACCACAGAGTCTCCAACTCACAGGTGACAGGCGGTTCCACTGGTCACCCCCAGGCCTGTGCTCATGGGGGGTGGAGGTCATTCATTGACTTCCAACGCCCGAGTTGCTTTCGTACGCGGGCAGCTTGGCGTGCGATCCTTCGTCGCTTCCGCTGCCGCTCCCGCTATCTTGTTTACACTGTGGATATATGCACTTGGTGTGGAACTGGCTACACATGTTGAATAAGACACTTGTACTTTTCCATAGTATTTTATTTATATTCGGAACGGTTTCACCTCGTCGCTTTCTCAAAGTAGCATTCTCGAAACTATCTTTAGTCATTATAATGCCGATAGGTGAAAATAAAACACTGTGGAATAGTAAAAAAGTGTCTTATTCAATATGTGTATTTAGATGTTTATTGAAATTAATTGATTTATGAAATAAGTAATAGTTTGTATGTATTTATTTCTTTACCTAAATAAGTAATCATTAAACTATATTACTAACAAATGAGACTCTCGGCAATAATTCTCCATAATATCTTTAAGCATAACCTGCAAGAAAATTAAAAAAAAACAACATCATCATAGATTTAATTTACTTTTGTACCTTCTTATTAAATTTTGCACGCACTATGAAGCAAATTATGATGTACTAATTTTTAAGATAAACCTCTGAATGTTTGAAATTGATAATGATATTATGACCATCAATACTAATGAAGTCTGAAGATCAACAGCCCTATATTCACTGTCTTTATTTTCTCTTCAAGGTGCAACGAAAACCTTTACGATGGTTGCTCCCCTACTAGATCCGTACCAAAGAAAAGGACATTGTACTCTCTTCATAGACTCTCGACCAGTATCCCGACCAAGAACCGTTACGAGGGACACCATCAAGGTACAATTCAATACTAGACTCAAGAAGGAAACAATACTTGAGGATCTTAAGCCTTGTAAACACGTGGATGAAGATCCATGGAATGATTGTAAGCCAGTCAACTGTGAAAGTTATTACAATGGCAAAAGATCTTATTTTGATAAGATACAACTACGATGCACAGTGATACCTACTTGTTTATCACTTAAGACTAGAATACCAAAATCGATATACCACCCTGTCTCAAATAAATGTATTAAATCGAGAGTTGGCCAAAATGAGATAGACTATATCAAAAAGTTAGTAAAGAGAGAAAATAAAATAATTGGAAAAGCTACTGCTGATTTCAATGAGAGAAATGAATTGTCTAGTGGTACAAAAATTAATAATATGTTTGGCCTAAGAAGGACATTAAGAAAACATGAGAAAGTGAGTAGTAATGGAGCAAAACTAAAGAAAAACCCTAAAGAAAAGGTAATTAAAATACATGGAGAAGAAAGAAAAATTCCAAGTCAGCAAGATGATGAAGGCAATGTAGTGGAACCAAAAGCTGAAAAGAAAAGATTAAAACTAGTTGATTCAAAAGAAATCACTGCACCTGAAGAGACGGCTATAGATAAATGTTTACTTGCAACTAGAGTAAAAGACAAATCTAGAACTTTGCAAGTTACTGAAGTAACTATGAAAGATAAAGAAAATAAAATATTTCCAACAGATTACAGAACTAATTTTATAGCATTATCTAATGCTAAAAAATGGATAAAACGTAAACTAGAACTAATTCAGCACCTAGGATTCAACACCTTTATTACAATAATATTACCTTGTATTCTTATACTACAGTGCTGTTTAATATGCATGATGATATTTTGTATGAATAAAAACCGTACTGCTAAAGGAAAGCCTATTATAAAAAAGTACTTCAATTATAGACAAGATGCTTCAGTCACCACCCCATTGATAGGCACCAGTAATATAGACACTGAAACCACTGACTGTCAATATATGAGTGAATCATCTAACTATATTGACAAAAAAATCAAATGCTACAAAGCTTTGCATAAAGATAAAACGAATAGTATGAAGTTGAGCATGTCGGACGATATCTTATCAAAATGCGTCACTAGACGGGACTGGCTAAGATTGCCTAAATCTGAAACAATACCTGAAGTCAGAACTGATGAAGAAATAAAGGCCAATAAAGAAACTAGCTACCAAAAGAAGGGGACAGAAATGAAAGTGAACTTCCAAGGAGAATATCCTGGGAGTAGAATTAAAAACAAAAATGTTATCAGCAAAGTAAGTGCGGGCAAGTGTAGAGAGAAAAATCGCCTAGATTCATCAGAGAAAGAAATACGTTGCCACAATTACAATTACGAGAATAGTTCCAATATGAATTCAGCTTCTAAAACATTCGGTATTTACGGTACAGGAAAAAAAGAATCTGGCTCAATCGAGAAAGGTGCCCAAGCTTATTTCTCGAATGATTCTATTGATGAGTTCTTATCAGAAAGAGGTGTGCTCTTCTTCGGTGATAATATGTCTAAATATTCTTATTCAAGTCTATCTAGTGATGCTAGAAGTACTGCTTCCAGCCAGTCGTCTAGAACGTCGAAAAATAATATTGTGCAAAATGTTATGACTTTATTGACTAAAAAGGCGAAAGGGCCTTCATCAGATCCTGGTGTCAAGAAGTCAGTAGCTGAACTAGACTTAGATTTACTACAATTATCCAAAACGTCTTTGGCTTCTAGTGCAGAGATGGAGGGAGGCAAAGATGTCAAAAGGGCTAAAGACTCAACAAGCTCTTTATAGTGTTTTAGTTTTTAATTTATATTATAATATTATATTTGGTTGAAGTTGATTTTTTATTCTTTTAAATTTTAGAACAAGTCATTTAGGGTATATTTTTACAAATTTACGATATGAAGGTAGGACAGGACGGTATTCCCGTCCGAATTGAGCAGTCCGACTGGGGAAGTACCTCCGCCCTACAGAATACCGCGGTTATAATAACTTCGCGTTGTGTTCCCGGTGGTGAGTAGGGTAGCCAGAGCTCACTGGAGAGTTTTTGTGCTATCAGTGGAAAGACCAAAGGCTTGTCCTAATTTTGTGTTTTGCTCTGAGGGCACATAAGATCTCTGTTCTTACGGGGTCGGCAGCACGGATGTGACTCCACTGGTGTTACACACGTTCATAGGTCACGGTAACCACTTTCCATGCTTGGCCGTGTACATGTCTGCCACCAAAGTTGTATAAAAAAAATGTTAAAAAATGCGATTACTGTCATTTCTAATTGGTCTTCTAGAGTCTTTCAATATTGGTATGAGAGGTATTGGCTTTTTTTGTTTAGTCTGGTCAACATAAACCAAATTATAGGAGTGGGGCCTACAATAATTCGCATCCAACGAATAAAAAAGAAATCAAGGTATTGGATCGTCGTGGACTTTTTATATAATTCATTTATGATGCAGTTATGTACACAAGACAAAAACGATAGCCTGTCTAGTGATATAAGTATTATACAGATCTTTATATTGATTTTGGCAAGCAGAAAGAGTCACCAGTATGTTCTACATAAATGTGTGTGTAACAAAACTCGTTTCCTCACTCACACACACATATACACTCGCAAATTACAATTGATTCAAAACCATTCGTATTTATTTATCATCAGTTACACTTTCTTTAGTAATAACAATAACTCATAAAATTCTTATTACTGGTATGAACGTAGTTTTTGTTACAGTCTTGTAATTCTCCGTGACTCTGGGGTTTACAGATTCGCTTTTTAAGAGTTAATATCCTGCAAAGTTTTGAGTTCAAATCTCAGTCAAATTTTACTTTTTGAACTTTTAAATATTTGTATATCTTCATATTAATTACTTACCTATTAAGGGAATGTTGAGGTAACATCACAAGTATTTTTATATTTTTTTATATAGGACACGCCAACTTGACCTCACCTCGCCTGATGGTAAGCTAAAGGCATAGTCTCAGGAAAGAGGGTCACCATTACAGACACTAAGTGCTACAATGGTGGCACTCAGCTTGGCGGCCTCATGAGATGCATTTTCACGCCCCGCTTAAAGGCCCCGGGACTATAGGAAGAAGGAAACACGTGTGCTGGTAATGAATTCCAGGTCTTGGTGGTGCGGCAAAGAAAAGAGTCTCCGAACCGCTTGGTTCTTGCTCGTATATTCTGCACAGTGCGAGGGTGACATCTAAGGCCTGCACGTGTTGTCCTATGTAGGAAAGGAGATCTTCTTTGAAGAAGAAGAAGAGAGTATCTTGATATTTTAGTTATTTTTTTATAGCAACTTAAATCAGTAGTATTTTTATTATTACTGAGCGATTATTGTTGCAGACACATTGCATTAATGTTTCTCGTATTGGAATTTATGCTACCCTCATTCTCATGATTAAAATAACATGATAATTTTATTTTTAACTGTCAACAATTGGATGCATTGTGCTTTCCACGCGGTTAATTAACAACTTAAACGTTCTTTAATATCACAAACAAAACAAAGAACAAAAACAAAACTATTTATTAATGTCAACGACTACATCAATATAGTTGCGGTTCGAACTCGCTACCTTCGAAATGTCTTTACGCCTGTAATGCCACTCAACTACGTGAGCCTGTGCTAAAATGGTGAAATTTACCTTCTCATTCGATGGCAGGCAAATCACTCACACATATTCCATCGTTCACGATTCACGATCATGCACAATGGCACACATAAACTACATAATACATAATGGCATACACTAATACGCCTTTAACGATGACGCACACATGTGACTTCAAAGCAATGAGTTATTGTTGTGTGAACACACTATATGTATAACATACGGGTGCTTCCACTTGACCCAGATCATAAATAGATTTTATTAGATGGATACGCTATCGTTTTTGTCTTGTGTACACTTACCAACTGGGTGCGAATTATTATAACCTCAAATTGGGCATAATAGCCGTATTATTACGGTATTATATACGGTTTGAGAAGGTAGGACACGGCGGTATTTCCGCCCAATTGAGCAGTCCGACTGGGGAAGTACCTCCGCCCTACAGAATACCGCGGTTATAATAACTTCGTGTTGTGTCCCCGGCGGTGAGTAGGGTAGCCAGAGCTCACTGGAGAGTTTTTGTGCTGTCAGTGGGATGACCAAAGGCTTGTCCTGCTTTGTCCTCTACACTTACGGCACAAAATCTCTGTTCTTACAGTGTCGGCAGCACGGATGTGACTCCATTGGTGTTACACACGTTCATAGGTCATGGTATCCACTTTCCATCAGGTGGGCCATGTGCTTGTCTGCCACCTAAGTTGTATAAAAAAAAATTGAAATTTAACATTTTACTTGCTAAGTTTTTCCAAAATCTGTAGGTGAATATAGTATCGAATATTTTAAAAAACGTATATATATAGTATCAGGAATATTTCGCTGTACGGCTGTACCTAATTAATAACTGTTAAGGTCCTTACTGCTTATATATTCACGCTATAGGTAGGGAATTCATCCTCACACATTGCGACCTGAGACGGTGCGCACTGTGCGGTATGAAAGAAACTTCATCCCACGCACACTCGAGCTGTGGAATGACCTCCCTGCTGCGGTTACACCAAGCGCCTGCGATATGAAGTTCTTCAAGAGGGTATCAGAAGGTTTCTTCATGGTCGGCAGTGCGAGTGTGACACCCCTGGTGTTGCATACGTCCATAGGCCACGGTAAACGCTTCCTTGGCCATGTGCTTGTCTGCCAACTAAGTGGTATAAAAAAAAAACAATATTCCATAAAGTGTGAACTAGTAACAATTGTCCGCAGTTCCACGCGCGTGGAGTTTTGATCCTGTAAACTTTTATTTATATATTTATTTACCAACATTTGTTTACACTGTTACAAGCTACAGAAATTATATTAAGTAACATATTAATCGAGTGTGACAAATAATTACAGGTAAATACTACATGCTATATAAAACTAGGTACTGAAATATTATATTATTTTTTCCTTTCCTTTTTTGTCACAAAGATATGTAGACCACACAGAAGATTGTTAATTTTTTTTTATATATATAGAACACGTCAATTAGACTTCGCCTTGCCTAATGGTAAGCTAAAGGCAAAGTATCAGAAAAGAGGGTCACCATTACCTACACATACCGTGTAACAATGGTGACACTCAGCTTGACGGTCTCGTCATATGCTTTTTGACGCCCCGCGTAAAGGACCCGGGACTGTAGGAAGAGGGAAACACGTGAGCTGGTAATGAATTCCAGGCCTTAATGGTGCGACAGAGGAAAGAGTCACCGAACCGCTTGGTTCTTGATCGAATGTTCTGCACCGTGTGCGGGTGATCTAAAACCTGCACGTGTTGTCCTGTGTAGGAAAGGGGAGGGTGGGACTAATTGGAAGAGCTCATCAGAACACTCACCATGGTACAGACGGTAAAACACAGCCATGGACGCAACATCTCTACGCATCTGTAAAGGTTCTAGGGTGTTCGTGACCTCGGGATTCCCAATGATGCGGAGCGTCACGTACATGAAACAATCTAACAAACTTCATTCTTATAATATTCTAATAATGTGGATCGAAACTTGAGTAGCGAGTCTGCATAAATATCTACAATATCACTATTTTCATTTGCTGACCTAGAGAACCTTGGGATCGGCGAGTTAGCGCCATAAGCTATTCTACGTAGTGGTGGGTAGAAGGGAGTGATACAATTGCGAGGGTATCTGGCGGGCACTCGAAAATTAATCTTGCTTAGCAATTGTGGACAATTGTGCAATTGTGAACAGTGCGTCCTACCTGTTCTGACTAACGGTGCCGAAACGTGGACACTTACAGTGGGGCTGTTCTATAGCTTAAAAGTCGCGCAGCGGGCTATGGAGCGAGCTATGCTTGGAGTTTCTCTGAAGGATAGAATTCGGAACGAGGTTATCCGAAAGAGAACTAAAGTTACCGACATAGGCCACAGAATAAGCAAGTTGAAGTGGCAGTGGGCTGGCCACGTTTGCCGAAGGACCGATGGCCGTTGGAACAAAGGAGTCCTAGAGTGGAGACCGCGAGAAGGTAAACGAAAGGTAGGACGCCCCCTAGCCAGATGGACAGACGACCTGAAAAAGGTGGCTGGGACAGACTGAATGTGGAAGGCGGAGGATCGGAGAAAATGGCGCACATTGGGAGAGGCCTATGTCCAGCAGTGGAGTGCGGTGGACTGATTAATTGATTGAGCAATTGTGGGCAATTAAGGTGGTTATTTCGTGCGAAAATCCCCTCAGATTCCAACTTCGATGATCGATCAGAAAGAAAGGTTGTATACGAATTTGGTCGCTTTGACTTGCTAGACTGAAAACGTGTTTGTGCTATTTTTGTGAGACGCGATGTGCCTTCGATGAACGACCTCCGCCCCCCATGAGCGCCGGCCTGGGGGTGACAGGTGAAGCCGCCTGTCACCCTTGCAGAAGCAGGCCGCGGCGGCGGCGCGCGTTTCGCGCCTCCCCGTTTCCGGGGACGAGTTGGGGACTCTGTGGTCCCCACACCCGAGAAGAGGGCCAGATCGTGAGAGATGGCCCTGGGTCGGCCGGGGTGCGAGGGATATGCCTGTCAACCTCACCTTCGGCAACCGAAACGACCCACAGGCGGCGTGCGTTTTAGTCAGTTCGAGTCCGACATAACCTCCTCCACCGGCTCCGGTGGGGAGGTATCCGTGGGGATTTTGCGCACGTAAAAAAAAAAAAAAAAAAAAAGACGCGATGTGCCTGCGTGCTGTGTCTAATAATAAAGGTTGCCTGGAAGAAATTGTGTAAAGCGATACGGCCGCCCTTTGTACTGTTCTTGTCTTCTCAATTTCTGTAATATGAATATTGTAATTGGCGTACAATAAAGAATATAATCCTTCTGATAAGAGGCACAGCAATAACATTATAGTATTCAGTATCAAAGTAATCGGGATATTTACCATATTGCATTGTTTCGAGTTTCGTAGGAGGTACGACACGGCGGTATTTCCACCCAATTGAGCAGTCCGACTGGGGAAGTACCTCCGCCCTACAGAATACCGCGGTTATAATAAGTTCGTGTGGTGTTCCCAGCGATGAGTAGGGTAGCCAGAGCTCAGCTGGAGAATTTGTGCTATCAGTGGGATGACTAAAGACTTGTCCTGCTTTGTCTTCTACACTGACGGCACAGAGACTCTGTGCTTACAGGGTCGGCAGCGCGAGTGTGGCTTCTCTGGTGTTACACACATCCATAGGCAACGGTTACCACTTTCCATCAGGTGGGGCGTGCGCTTGTCTGCCACCTAAGTGGTATAATTTTTTTTATCGGAAACTCGAAACAATGCAACGTGGTAAATTTGATAGTGATATGTTGTGTATTTGGTACTGATATGTTTGATACGCTCTGCCGGAAACCACGCGGCATAATTAATAACACAATTATTTTTTCCTTTTTCTTTATTTAGCATAACTTCAATCTCCTAGGGGTTGTCCTCGCAGAAGTGAAGCAGTCATTACAATCACATGGAGGGCAGAGAGTGCTCGTGATATCTGTAGTGGTAAATCTTGGAACAGTTTTCTGTAAATGAAGAGATAGCATGGTCAAATTAAATACAAATATAAACTCACGCCTATATCCCCGAAGTGGTAGGCAGAGGTGCTAGCACCCACATTTCGCTAGTTTATGTTTAGGTCCCAATGTAATAGGTGGCGAGCCTATTGCCATTAACCGGGCACTTATAAACCTGCGATAAATATACACATAACTTCGAAAAGCATCGGCAAGTCATTGGTGTGTGCCATGGTAAAACCTGGGATCGAACCCAAGACCTCGTCTCAGCAGTCTATTACCTAAACATGTTGATGATGAAAACCAGCTGAACCTGTCTGTATGCAATGCTGCACAGAGATAAATTATATCTGTAATAGCATATAAGCTACTTTGTCCCGGCAATCAGTTCCTGTGGGTAACGGAAACGTAATCAGGATTCTGGAGTCGGTAGATGGAGCCCCAGTCAAACGTTGAAACTGTAAAATTGGGTTTCTAGAGATTGGCCATTCAGAGAAGCTTATAGAGGTTAGGCTGCTCAGATAATTAAGCTTCTATAGAATTAACCATTCAGAGAATTAAACTGTTAGAGAAATAGTCATTCAGAGAATAATCTACCGAAAATTAGCTACTACGTTAGCCAGCTTATTATGGCTTATCCCATAACTGCGTGTTACCCTTGGGAGAGGTTATGTCGGACTCGAACCGACCAAAAGGCACGCCGCCTGTTGGCCGTTTTTTTGTTGTTGAAGGTGAGGTTAATAGGCAGATCAGCTCTTGATCTGGCCCTCTCCTCCGGAAATGGGGAGGCGTGGGAGGCCTGCTGTTGCCAAGGTGACAGGCGGCTCCACCCGTCACCCCCAGGCCTGCGCTCATAGGGCGCGGAGGTCGTTCATCGATCTCTGACGCCCGAGTGAAGGCAACTCGGGCGTCTGAGGTCGATAAACGACCTCCACCTACGCGGGCAGCTTGGCTTGCAATCCTTCTTTGCTCCCGCTGCCACTCCCGCCCCGCCTCCACCTTCACGAGCATTAGTTGCTCGCAGAAGGAGGCACCGGCCTCCCACGCATCCGCGCAGCGGACCATCGCCGCGCGCAGGTGGAGAGCGTGAGAACTCTGACCGCCACCAGCACCCGTCTCAGCGTCTCCCACGCCGGACACTCGGTGAGCGTGTGCAGCTCCGAGTCCTCACTCGCGTCGCAGTGATTGCATTCGGACGTTGGCTATTTCTCTATCCGACGCAGATACTGCCCGAAGCACCCGTGCTCGATGATCATCTGCGTCAGACGGTACGAAGTGCTGCCGTGTGGCCTCTCTAGTCACTCCCCCATGATGGGTCTTACCGCTGCTACTACGGCGCGCCCTGCGCTTGGTCACCCAAGTCCCGTTCCTCCACCATGTCCCTGTGGAGCTGGGATCTCACGGCCCGAATTTCTTCGGGCTTGGGATCGTGACCCCGCTCATGCGCAGCCTTTCGAAACCGGTATAGCGAAGAAAGGGAACTCGCTTCCAGGATCCACGGTGGCGATCCGGCGAGGAGGCTCGCCGCGTCGAACGAAATCGTGCGGTACCCCCTGATGATACAAAAGCAATCTTCTGCTGCGGACCGCGCAGCAAGGGCATATTCCTGTCCTTCAGGGTGTCCGCCCACACGGGACACCCGTACAGGACCATGGACCACCACGACACCCGCGTAGAGTCTCCTGCAGGAGTCCTCCGGCCCTCAGGTTGGGCAGTAGCCGCGCCAGAGCGTTGGCTGTGCCCACCAATTTGGGGCCCAGACTTCGGAAATGCTTCTCGAAGTCGCGTGTTACCCTTGGTGCTACTGGTAGTAGGTACCATGAGGATTATTATTTTTGCCCGTGGTATTACTATCTTGACAGGTACCACGGGAGATTTTCCATTACCTGATATATATGTCTTACCAGTAGAACTACTGAGAATTTTAATCCTAATAGACTTACCAGTGAAACTCAACTTGATTAATTATACACAGCACATACAAACCTGCTGCAAAATAAAAAGAGTAATAGTGAATACTTACTGTATCGAAATGAATGAACACTCATACAATGATAGGTATACTGACCGGAATAATTCGTGACAATGCACAGGCCAGTGTCTTAACGATCTTAATTACAAAGTCTCAAATTGATCTTAAAATCAACCTGGACCTCGAAAACCACTATAATACCACACATACTGATAAAAAATCTATCTAATTTTAGACTTTAAAACAATGCTATTAAAGTCCAAGTCCAAATCTAAAATTAAAAGGCTTTTTTGCAGTTTATAAAAAGTGTAATGAAACCATTTTCATTTAATTTTGGTCTTTTTGAGTATGGAAATAAAGTTGAAAATTTAATGCCATATTTTTCCCCTATTCGCAGTAGTTCGGTGATTTGTCCGGTATACCGAACTAATGCTACTTTTTAGTCGCAGTAGTCCAGTAAGCACAACGCACCGTACTATTGCTACATTTTTAGTAGCAATAGTTCGCGAAGTAACATAGGCAAAGAAAATACAATAACAATTTAATTACTTTAAAATGAAGACGTAAAGAGAGCCACTTTATATAAAAATAACTGGGTAGAAATGTCGCCACAAGTTAACTGTAGTTGAGCATCCCTTATGAAATCATCTGTAGAGTTTGCTTAGCTAATTTGTGGCGAGATTTCTACCCAGTTATTTTTATATAAAGTGGCTCTCTTTACGTCTTCATTTTAAAGTAATTAAATTGTTATTGTATTTTCTTTGCCTATGTTACTTCGCGAACTATTGCTACTAAAAATGTAGCAATAGTACGGTGCGTTGTGCTTACTGGACTACTGCGACTAAAAAGTAGCATTAGTTCGGTATACCGGACAAATCACCGAACTACTGCGAATAGGGGATATTTTTCAGTGTATGTGGTATGATAATGGTTTTGCTTTAGTAGTATCGAGAGCCTATTCTTACGACTGACGTCGATATCTCGAAAACTAATAATCGAATCTTCAAGAAATAAAAACACATTGTTAGTGACGAGGTACTCTACCGAGTGGCATAGAAAAGTCCAGAATCGTCAACACAAAGTCACAACCTACCTACGAGTACCTACTCTCTCGAATATAAACAAACAATAGGTAAATATCGAGAATGAACTCGAAAGGTCAGCGACGGCGGCGAACTTTAAAAGAGAATAGGTATTTATCGCTCTCGAATTTTCTAGATAATTCGACCCTCCTAATTGAGAGGTATAAAAACATGCTCGCATAGCTACACAATTCATTCTGTCTTTGAGATCGATAACGAACTCAGCGAACTTAAGCGACCGAAGAAGATTCTACCTGCGACCTGAGCAACGACTGTGGACTACTGTGAACTACTGAGCGACTGGAACTGTTGAAGAGTACTGTGTGTACTAGTGATTAAATTGTCTAGTTTGTGGTGAGCTTATAAATCTCTTCGTTGAGTAAACGGCATTTAATTGTACCCCGTGCACGTAACACTATTTTATTGACTTAAATTGTATTTGGGTCCGAACTAAAGGTTACACACCTTATACTGGGTGGCGCAAAAGTAAAGACCCTATTTGGTTCGGCTATAACATTTTTTCTAAATTAGAAAACTAGATTTAGGTTTTTTTAAATGTATATTTGTACCATTAAATTTCGTACCATTAGGATTTAAAGATGATGTCTTTTAAATGGTGACCTCCAGAGTTGATACACATTTGAGCCCTATTTATGACATTTTGCATAACTTGCCGTAACACTTCCTGCGATATGTTCGTTATTTCTTGACGAATGTTTTCTTTTAGAGCTGCGAGAGTCTGTGGCTTGTTCACATACACCCGAGATTTCAAAAAACCCCAAAGAAAGAAGTCTGGACTGGTCAGATCGGGTGATCTTGCAGGCCAAGGCAAATCGCCAAAACGAGAGATAACTCGGCCTGGAAAAGCGTCCCTCACTAAGTCCATAGTGTCGCGCGCTGTGTGTGCCGTAGCGCCGTCTTGTTGAAACCAGATGTGCTCCAGCCCCAATTCGTCCAAACTGGGTATCAAAAACTCACGTAACATGGTTCTGTAGCGTTCTCCAGTGACAGTTATCGCATTGCCTCCAGCGTCTTCGAAAAAATAGGGTCCGATCACTCTGTCAACACAGATGCCACACCATACAGTAACTTTTAGTGGGTGTAGAGGTGTTTCTTGAATAATGCGCGGATTATCAGTGCCCCAGAACCGAGTATTCTGCTTATTGACATGCCCTGAGAGATGGAAATGCGCTTCGTCACTCATAACCAATTTTGAAGAAAAATCATCCTCTTCAAGGTTGAGGTTTATGACGCGCTGGCAGTAATCTAGACGAGCTCGGTGGTCAGCAGGCAGCAGCTGATGAGTCATTTGAGTTTTATACGGGAACATCTTTAAGTCTTTCACCAAAATACGCTGCAGGGTCCGTCTGGAAATGCCCAATTGCGTGGCACGTCGCCTCGTTGATGTTTCTGGACACTCTTCCACATCTTCGCGCACAGCATCGATATTTTCAGCTGAACGGCCTGTTCTTGGTCTCCCAGACTTAGGTCTATCCAATGTTGAGCCAGTTGCTTCAAGGCGTGTGGCAAAGCGTCGAATTGTGCGACCAATCGGTGCCGGACGGTGGGGAAATCGTCGACGAAATTCACGTTGTGTTCTTATCACTGATGAATTATTCCGTAAGAACATTGACACAATTATTCCACGTTCTTGGGGAGTAAAACGGTCCATGTTTATTTTCAGTGTATTTTACATTTGTTCACTACACAATTTTCAACAACAGAATGACAGAAAATGTCATATAAAAAAAATAAAGGTATTTTCTTTAGTGCCAGTACTTTTGCGCCACCCAGTATAATAAACAAAAAAAAATAAAATAAAAAAAAACCAAATATTAGAACAATCAGTTATCAGGAAGGGGAGAAAACAAGGCAATCAAATCATTTGGAATAAATTTTTTTTTTTTACGTGCGCAAAATCCCCACGGATACCTCCCCACCGGAGCCGGTGGAGGAGGTTATGTCGGACACGAACCGACTAAAACGCACGCCGCCTGTGTGTCGTTTTGGTTGCCGAAGGTGAGGTTGACAGGCATATCCCTCGCACCCCGGCCGACCCAGGGCCATCTCTCGAGATCTGGCCCTCGTCTCGGGTGTGGGGACTACAGAGTCCCCAACTCGACCCCGGAAACGGGGAGGCGCGTCACGCGCGCCACCGCCGTGGCCTGCTTCTGCCAGGGTGACAGGCGGCTCCACCTGTCACCCCCAGGCCGCGCGCTCATGGGGGGCGGAGGTCGTTCATCGACCTCCGACGCAATCATTTGGAATACTTGGTTACTCAAGTTCGATCTTATGCTGACAGTACCCCTAGCACGAAAAGCTATCGTAATCGTATCGTAAACGTAACGAGAGAATGGAGCATTGCGATTGGCGACCTGTCTACTGTGAACCTGTTTGTGTGTGTAGCTGGCCAATCGCAATGCTTCGTTCTCTCGTCACGTTTTCGATAGTTTTTCGTGCCTATATAGAAGTCGCCTTAGTGAGAAAAATGTAATTTGCACAGTAAATGTACAATTAATATCTTACATTACAAAAATGAGCATGTTGAACCAGAGAGATTTATGCGTTATGAAGGGAAACTAGTGTTTTCGAGCATGGTTCGAAAGGGACTTTAAGTGACAGTTGACAGCGGCGACCAAGTGATGACAGCGATAGTTGCTATTTAATAAATAAAATTGTATAGCCATCCTCGAATTACAATATCTACTAACATAAAATAACTTTTAGTTTTTCTCTTAAATGCAGGGTTTAAAAATTATTATCCAACTAATGCCCGATTACTAACTTTAGTTACTATATATTAGTGTGATTTGAGCCATAATGGATTTTATTGGGAATAAAAAACCAACGTCTATACAAAAAGTGGACATGCCCTTTGACGGTAACGAATAAAGGTGCTAATAAACTTTGTGTATTCACTATTAATGACCATTCTTGCGATGATGTTAGCAAAAAGTAAATGAGGGCGTTTTATAGAACTTTTTATCGAGCGTTCTGGCAAGCATTAAATACCTATTCTCTGAACCTTTTATCAACTTGGTCAGCTTTCTACTCTAACAGAGAACTGCTATATTTTCCGTAAAGCGACTTCCAGGTGACCTCCAAACCTCTCTAATGAAAATGTTTGTAGCGATGTTTGGCTCTATGCTTGCCTCAGTTTGGTGTTCTGTTACAAGTGAACGATGTAATCTATCAGTATCTGCTTTTTTTACGTGCGAATTAGGATACTACCCCCCCCCCCCCCCTCTCCCATCCGCCGGAGCCGGTAGGAGAAGTTATGTCGGACTCGAACCGCCTAAACCGGATCACTGAAAGTGAGGTTGACAGGCACCTCGACCGACCCAGAGCCATCTTTCTCGATCTGGCCCCTCTCGGGTGTGGAGACCACAAAGTCCTTAACTTGTCCCCGGAAACGGGGAGGAGCACGGCACCGCCGCGGCCTGAGTCTATAAGTAACTTAAGTGTAAGATTTCAAGTACTACTTACTTTGATGAACTTGAAGTGAAGATTACCGATTAACTTGAAGAGAGATAGAGGTCCTCTCGTAAGGCACATGCACTAAGTTAAAAAAAAAGAAAATTAAAAAGGTAACATGATTGTCTATAGTCCCTATCTATAGTAGCTAATCTTGTATTAACAGTGAAGGTAACACTTTTCAAAGTGTATTGCCAGTATTTTAACACGTGCAGTCTGTGGGCCAAATTCATGCAGAGGGCGTACAGCGCACTACGAGTTCAGTACAACAATGCCTTCCGGGTGCTGCTGAACCTGCCGAGGTTCTGTAGCGCATCAAATATGTTCGCGGAGGCACATTGCGATGATTTTTACGCTATAATAAGAAAGCGGAGCGCGTCAATGTCTGCTCGACTGCTAAGTAGCACCAACAGCATCCTGAAGGTATTGTCCGAGAGGTGGGACCTTCCTGTCCTGCAAAGGTGGACGCGCTTACATGCTAGCGCGTGTCCTCGTTTTATTTTGTAATTTGTGTTTAATGTAGTACTAACATAGTTATAAGATCATTGTTACTAACACATATGGACCGATGTCTGATATTAAATCATTATTATTATTATTAACGTCCCAGCCCGTGGTCCTAACGACCGGATTTAAGCCGAACCGAATCACCGAACTTGGTACGCGCCGAAAAATATTCGGTCGTGTGCAGAGCAGTCGGTACATAGTTTGGTGATATGGTCCGAACCAAATACGGTTTAAACATATTAAGCAACATGTAAAAGTTGTTTATAAAAATACTATCTCTCGACCGCTTAAAAGTTCTTCAACTGAGCGCTTCCGTACTTCTGGGGGAACGTCAAGGGGCAATACTCACTGAAAGAGCAGCAGCTGTGTATCTGAGTTTTGTACTAGAAACAGTTCATCCGTAGATAACATTTAAAATAGTTTTCAAAATATATTGCCTCAAAAAGTCGCTGTCGGCCGCTGCTCTTTTAGTGGGGCATGACCCTAAAAGTCGGACCCGGGTGTCATTAGTTGTTAGGTCAATATGGGCAACCTGAACAACTCTGTCAGTGGTAAGACACTAACCACTACTCAGGTCAGTTGTACTCTATATAACGTGTAACAAAATAATCTCTCGGAACTTTGTGTGAATATAAAGTAATATATTTTTAAGTATTGGGTGACCCAATTGTCTAAAATTCAGTTGCATAACATAAACTCACGCCTATATCCCCGAAGGGGTAGGCATAGGTGCTAGCACCCACATTTCGCCAGTTTATGTTTAGGTCCCAATGTAATAGATGACGAAGCCTATAGCCATTAACCGGGCACTTATAAACCTACAATAAATACACACATAACTTCGTAAAGCATCGAAAAGTCATTGGTGTGTGCCATGGTATAACCTGGGATTGAACCCGAGAACTCGTCTCAGCAGTCCATTACCCATACCACTAGGCTACCACGGTTACAAAGCTTACAAAAGTTGACAGCAATACCTCTGCTAACCGTACAACATCGATATCTCCAGCGCATGGGTTGCAGTGAACAGCTGACTTGGAAGTCAATGACCGGTGGGTGTTTCGTATGTAATTTTCATGAGCCGACGCGCGCGTATCACGACTCAAAAGTTTCGATTCCCGAATAGCGGCTCCGTGGTAGTGTTAGCATAACAAACTCGGTGTCCTGGTGAACTATCCCATTTTTTCTTGTACCACTATCAGTTTGGTACCATTAAATGTTTGCATGTTGTAATTTTTAACTCGTTTCGATAACCCTTTCTGTTTTTCATTTGTATAGACTGTTCTGAGTTACAATCCAGTTCAAAAAGTTTGCTGGTTGCCAATTTGGTGTTAATGTTATGATTGATTATAATTTGTTGTGTATCTAAATAAACACGAGTGTAATATTAAATAATAAGTGAAAAATCAACATATCGTTTTTTATTATTTGTTTTGAGACTATTTACTGATACTGATCAATCCCTTAAAGTTCCGAGAGTTAACCTTTGTTACACCTTATATAGCGGTAAAATTCAAGCTACGTCATATTTACCGCAGACCCCAAGGTGAAGGCTTCTACTGCAATCGGAACTTACTCAAGGATAATGATACTAAAAATCCACTTTGAGGAAACATGACGTTACATTGAATAGACACAGAAACTTCTTCTTCTATCGAGGCGATGGCATTCAACTCTCAGATTGTGTTCTCCTAGTGTGCTTTTTTTTATACAACTTAGGTGACAGGCAAGCACACGGCCCACCTGATGGAAAGCGGTTATCATGACCTATGAACGTGTGTAACACCAGTGGAGTCACATGCGTGCTACCGACCCTGTAAGAACAGAGATTTTGTGCCGTCAGTGTAGAAGACAAAGCAGGACAAGCCTTTGGTCATCCCACTGACAGTACAAAAACTCTCCAGTGAGCTCTGGGTACCCTACTCACTGGCACCCGATTCTGATAATTCTATGTCATAGCAAAATCACTGTTATAGCACTGACACTGAAAAAAAAAACATAAAATTGTTGACTTTATTGATGTATTCATAAAGTCCGAAATTCAATGAAAAATAGTTTCATTACATATTTTCATTCAATTTACAAGATGCCATTTAATTTTACATTTTAATTACATGAAGGTAAAGTCTAAAATTTTATTGTAATTTTTTTGCAGTGTCTGTGGTGTGACAATGTTTTGCCATGTTTGCAAATTAGCGGAACCGGGCCCTGGGTGTCGTTCTCAGAGGCACACATAAGTTCCTCCGGTGTAAAGTTGTATGGTCATATAGCACACGTTAACAGGAGGACACGACGGTATTTTCGTCCAAATGAGCAGTCCGACTGGGGAAGTACCTCCGCCCTACAGAATACTGAGGGCCATAATAATCTCATGCTGTGTTCCCGGCGGTGAGTAAGGCAGCCAGAGCTCACTGGAGATTTTTTGTGTTATCAGTGGAAAGAAACTCTCTATTCTTACAGAGTCGGCAGCACGAGTGCGTCTCCTCTGGTGTTGCACACGTCCATAGGCCACGGTAACCACTTTCTATCAGGTGGGCTTGTCTGCCACCTAAGTAGTATAAATCACATCTTCATTCATATCGCGGGTCCACGATACCTGAGCACCCCCCCCATGCCCGGTTTTCTTTGTCGCAAACTAAATCTATATTAATGAAACTAATACTTTTGTAACATAAAACTTACATTTGGCTAAAAATACAAATATCATTTTTAATTATGTATTTTAAATATGCAGCATCATGGGCACTGTTGAGCCAAGAACGATACGCAGGGTGTTATGCGGCTCGACATTATCACGGATGTATTCTGTGTATTTTTGGTTTTAAAATTGACATGTTATAATATTTTGATATAATAATTATCATGTACAATTAAATTATTATTGAAGCTCGATACTTACTTTCTGTGAAAAGAAAAAACAAGAACATTTTAGATATCGTTTAAAAACTACTTATAATAATTATTTTTTATTATATTTGTTATTTATTTTTTATAAAAAACCACTTACTGTTGGTGGCTAAAAATTAAAATTATAGTAAGATAAGTAAAAATTTCTCATAAAATAGTTTAAAAATCCTTTTAAGTTATTAGAAGTACGTTTAACCAATTAAGAGCTTTATCTTTAATAAGTATTAAATATGAAACTTACCACTGTCTGTGAATGTAAAAAATTATAAAATTAGAGAATTACGAATTTTCGGCCACAGTCAGGTCTCAGCTACAACTTGTAAATAAATGAATAAATATTCTACGATATTCTACACAACACTGTTTAGAACCATAATAAGCATAGCATAACTGGCTTGTGTTATGGAATCTAGAAAGCGAATCTATTTTATCTTTTTTTGTGGTAAATACTCTACACTTTATACATATTAGGCTTATTCCTATTTTCCTTTTTTACTGATTCCCCCCGAAAATTTATCAGCTTCATAAATATTTAGCGTTTTATCAAGCTGGTATATTCAATGAAATAAGTATTATTTTCATATTAATACATTTGCACTGAGGGGGTATCAAACGCGAGACGTCCGACTTAGCAGTCGTTCACTCTACCCTCTAGTACAGCACCATAAAGGTCTTCGGAATTTATTAATAAAATATTATATTATTGCTAATTGAAGAATTTATTAATAAAAGTTTTACTTACGTAGCGCTACGAAAAAAAAAAACATGTTTTTTTATCACACAAAGTTGAGAACGTAAAAAAAGATTCGAGGAAACAAAAATGAAACTTACTGTGACCTATTTGTTCGTAAAAATAACAGAAATAAAAAACATATTAATTCAATAAACATTAAATTATATCAAAACTTAAATAAATAACTCTAACGAAACAAATGAAAAAATAATAAAACAATAATGACTTACCCACATCTGTTAAGTAGAGCACAATAAAATATTAAATATTGTTTAAAACATTAACTTCTATATATTTATTAAAAGAAATAAATAAGCAATAAATTTGTTAAAATAGTTTGCATCTTACCTCAGTCTAAAAATAATAATAATAAATTAAAAATATAATTGTGCAATATGTATTTTACAATGGTATCATATTTTTGCAGAAGTCAAAAAGTAACTAGAGAAAATAAACTAAGAATAATTGTAAAACAAAAAAAAATTACAAATTTACTTACGAATATTTTCTGAAAATAATAGAAGGGTATTGATTAATAATTTGACTCTGAAGTAATTAATATGCACATAAAAATAAAAACGTAGCGAGCTCCTGCCTTTGAGATGAATGCCTCAGAGTCAATCTAGACTCAACAGTGATATATATCAGTATCAGAATAAACGGGATATTTACCATGTTTCATTATTTTGAGTTTCCGATATTTCGGCGCTGTTGCAAGCACCATGATCACGGAGGAACTGGAGTAGTGGCGGTGAACAAAGAAAAAGTTTTTTCCTAGGAGTAATTATATCGATCTACCCTCTTTCGAGTTCTTTTACTACCCGTATCTGCACTACTATTGGTTTCACTCTCACTACAAACTCGAACCCGATCTCGATCACGTTCACGACATACGACGCTCACTGTATCCACTCGCGATTTTGTTTTAGCTTGTTCCCGGTTGTTTTTGCAAAAACGGACCACTGGATGCCAGACGTTCGGCAGTTGAAACCCATCCTCACGATTGAAATTATTATACTTTTTTATTTCAATTGCTTCCCTAACCAGTCTTGGTATACAGGGTGTATTTTTGAAACGGGGCGGTAAGGGCAAGTACCTTAACCGTTGCAGTTACAGCAAAACGTTCTTAAAAGACCTTCCCTAACTTTTTGGGACATTTTGAACTGCATTCACAGATTTTGTAAAAAAACTTACAGTTAGCAAAAAAATGCAAAAAGTTCAAAATTTTTTATTTTATGCCAATCGATTCTATTTCATGTGGGGATCGAAAAACTCTATGGGACCATTTTAGCTTTCAGTACTAGAAAAGACAGAAATCGCCAAAAACGTTTCCCATACATTTCGTACGGAAATATGATAAATCAACTCGAAACTCATAGGTCAGGTAAAATTTTGAACTTTTTTAAATAAAAAAAATCATTTAAACATTTAAGAAATTGGTTTATGAAATAAATTGCTCAAAATGATTTCCATTTTCACGAATATGTATTCGTGTCAATGTCTATCCTTTTTTGCACTGAACGAATGGCGGCTAATAATGTTCTGAGATGAATATTACGTAAAATGGTCATTAATGCATCCTTGAGCTCTTGAACACTGGCGTACGTCGTCTTATACACCTCGTTTTTCACGAAGCCCCATAAAAAAAAATCAAGTGGTGTTAGATCGGGGCTACGAGGTGGCCACTGTGTTGGACCATGTGTACCTATCCACTGTGTACCGAATAGGCGGCTCAAATTGGAACGTGAAAGGTGACTGTTATGTGGCGGAGCACCATCTTGTTGAAAATGAACTTTTCGCAATTCCGACAGGGGCCATTCGTCCATCTCGTTTTCAAGATGGTGTAAAATGACTTCATTATACATGGCAGAATTCAGTTTCCCTTCATAAAATTCCACCATTATGACTCGATTGGACATTATACCACACCAACAGTTGAATGAGAAGCGAACCTGATTATGACTTGCCGTAACTCTTAGTGGATTTTCTTTGGACCAATAGTGGTGATTTTTTCTGATGTACATACCGTTATTGGAAAAATTCGTTTCGTCTGACTACAGTATGTAATTTAAAAATTCATGATCTCTGCTTATTTTCCCTCTTAGCCATCTGCAAAAAGTAAGCCTTCGAACATCATCACCCGGATGTAACACTTGAACTATGCGCCCATATCGATAGCACTTGTAGCCGTATTTCTTCCATATCTTTATCACAAGGGAGTGGGATACACCTACTTCAAGGGCGACTTGCCTGGACGATACCTCTGGATATGCTTCGACATAAGTCAGAACCGCAATCTCCGTGTCCATGTCCACACGAGGCTGCAGCTTTCTTTTGAAAGAACCCTGCAATTCCAGGTTTTTCAAAAGATTGTAATAACCTTTCTTGTTGGCACATGCCGCAACAGATACTTATTGCGGTACCACACTAATGCAGCTCCCGCATTTCGATTATTGACAAAATACGCTTCTAATAAGTCAATTTTTTCACGATTAGAAGACATTTTAGCGAAAATCCTTAATTAATAACTCATACGAAGTTTCTCAGCTGAAACTAAGTATAACACACAGATTTTCGAATCAAATTCGAAATTTGAGGGTAAATATTCTTTTTATTTACTTTACAGTCAATTCTACCCACTTCCTGGCCATAACAAAAAGTTAGACCATCGAAGAAATTTGTTTCTGTTGCCGAAATGTATGGGAAACGTTTTTGGCGATTTCTGTCTTTCCTAGTACTGAAAGCTAAAATGGTCTCATAGAGTTTTTTGATCCCCACATGAAATAGAATCGATTGGCATAAAAAAAAATTTTTTGGACTTTTTGCATTTTTTTTGCCAACTGTAAGTTTTTTACAAAATCTGTGAATGCAGTTCAAAATATGTCAAAAAGTTAGGGAAGGTCTTCTAAGAACGTTTTGCTGTAACTGCAACGGTTAAGGTACTTGCCCTTACTGCCCCGTTTCAAAAATACACCCTGTATAGTGGCGTTCTGTCGAGAGCATCTGAGGGTTATGTAGCTCGATCCAGTGGTTCGTACCGGACTCCAATAAATGTTGAACGATTGCAGATTTATGCGGTTCATTGTTTTTGACTGCCCTGATGTGTTCCTTGATTCGGCATGTAACCGTTCTTTTTGTTTGTCCTATATAAGAACTGCCACAGCTACAGTCAATCTTGTACACTCCCGGTCTGTCCAGTGGGGAGCCATCTTTGGGTGAGCGCAGGCATTGCGACAGCTTTTTAAAAGGAGTGAAAATAGTTTTGACAGATACCATCTTCAGGATGTTAGCGATCTTATCTGTCACTCCTTTGATGTAGGGTAAAAAGGCTGGCTGTCTTTCCACCTTATAGTTCCGGGGTTTATTTGTGGTGAGTCTGGGTGGTCTTATCCGTCCATTGTATCCATTCTTTTGTAGAACGCCGCTTATATGCTTCAATTCTTCCTGTAAATGTTGCTCGTCACATAAACTATATGCGCGGTCAGTAAGTGACGTCACTACCGAATTCAGATGGCGCGGATGATGATGTGAGTCGGCATGCAGGTAGCGAAATGAAACATGGTAAATATCCCGTTTATTCTAGTTAAAATACCTATAGTGATATTTATGATAATGTAAAATAATGAGAACGAAATGCAAAGAATAAAATAAAGATTCTTATTTTTGAATTTTCTTTCAGATACTTATGTATTATTTTGTAAATTACTTACGACTTTCTGTGAAACAAAATACAAGTTTATTAGAAAAAATAATAGAAGTAAATTATTATGAAATAAGATTATCTTAAAATACTTACACATTCCTGAAATATTGTAAAGTAGGTTTTATTATTGTAATAAGTAAACATGTAAAATATTTTTATAATTATTGTTAATAGGATTTAACTTCTCTTTGAAACATCTAAGTATAAGTTTGTGAGGTTTACCCACACGTCTCTACTAGTAAAAATAATATTAAAATTATAAATACCTCAATCTACGAACCAAAATATGGTAATAATTAATAAAGTATCACAATAATACATAGGTAGGTATTTGTCTTTTTCTTGATTTATTTAACGATAATTAATGTCAAAATATATAATAATTACTTACATCCAACTGTCAACAATAAGATTTATTTGAATAACTAAAATAATATTATATATAATAATATAATAAATAATAAAAAAAAATATAAACAATCAAATAGATTAATAGTTATCGGAAAAAATCTTATGCACATTGAAATCATATTTAGGTACATATATAATTAAATTTTGAGATAGAGATTGAGATTAGACAAAAATGTATATTACTATCGTTTAATCTCCCCTACAATACAATTATATTAACGTAAATAAACGCAATCGTGGCGTAGGTATCACACATACCTCACATACCTTGATTTGCCTGACTTTTCGACCAGGTTAGACCGGTCGTAGTCAAGTCAAGTACCTAATTCACAGTCAATTTCATGTGCCTTATAATTCCCGTCAACATTTACGAATAAAATTTATATTAGTTTGTAAAAAAATAACTAAATAAAACTGCTACCTAATAGATAGGCAGCCTCTTCACTTAAGGTTCAGTCGGCAATTGCCTTACATAAATTCCGTATAAGGTAAAAGAGTAAGCCACAAGCCTACGTATTCAACCGGAAATAAGGCTAAGTTATATGCTTAAAATAATAATTAGATCAAAATTTACTTACGATACTCTACAAAAATATTTAAACGTCTTTTTAATAATATCAGTTTGCGTAGCGTATAATAAATATACCTATATTGTGCATCATTAAATTAATTAATTAAGTATTTTATTATTATTTTATAATTAAATATCAAAACTCACTGAAGTCTGAAAAATACATGTAGAAAAATTAGTATTAGCCAAGTAATTATACTAACAAATTAAACATACAAATATTCATGTTTTATTTAACTGTATAAAATAATCATAATTAATACACTTACAGTTAACTGTAATTCAAAATGAACATCGTTGCAATTAATTGTATATTTTCGCAATAATGTAATAACTGTGATATTTATATACTGCAAATTTACTTACAGCCGCCTGAAATTATGAACGATTATATTATTATATACTCATTTATATTCTCTATTTTTTCATATCTTTAATTTCGACCACAGAGTAAGTAATATGGGACGTAAATTTTGATTTGAATGTGGTGGCGCGTGGCCACGTGCGGTAGTGGACTGTATTGCGGGGATGTAGCTAACTGTTCCATTGACGCTTTACACACAAAAGACAGGTGATCGGGTTGCCGCGGGCGTGATCCAAGCAATGAATGCAACCCGAGAAATTAGGAGAGGATGCACTAACCTTCACGACACACGTGTTTTCATCGCAGCCGGTACACGGATCTTCTCTTCCTTGCTCAGGAGCTGCCGTCAGCATCACTAGATCACTTGAGGAACACACGAGAGGCACAATCCGATCGGTATAAGTCTATGAAGCGGTAAAAATGTAACAAATATTAATCATTTTTGAGAGACGCGAGCGCGGTCCGCCTTTACGCTGGCTAGTTCAAAGCGGGAGTGAGTGTCTATATATCACAAATGGCGGACGGAAGCTATATCTAGTACTATTCTATGGTTAGTGCGGGAGGGGAGACGGGTATAGAAAGAGTGTGTTTCCGCGTCAAGAAATACAGCTTCTACATCGGCGCAACCATTCCCCCCGGCTTGAAGGGTTACCTTCGAAACGACAAATGCGAAACAAATCTAAAGTCTAATCTAAATCTAGGTTTGGGAAATAACAACTAAAATATAAACCTAGATTGGAGCTCGTGCCTACCGCTGGCTAGGCAGAGGGCAGAGGCGAACAAACAACACAACGCAACAGTCTCGACCAAGACGAGACGCGATTAGCCAACAACAAATAAGGGTCTCTTCACGTGGGACCGATACAACAAGCGAGTGCTTCTTCTCCTCGGGTGGTTCGGAAACCGTAGTGGGATTGAATTGACTAACTGGCCACCCATCTAACGCGGCATGAATCCAGGACGGTCCACCAAACCACAACGGGTGATCCAAAATTTGCGAAGGAAGCAATCCACGAGAGAGACAATCGGCTGGGTTGTCGGTGCCAGCAACGTGAAAGAGATTATGTGGCGCCAATTCAGATTGAATTTTTGCCACTCTATTAGCGACGAATGTGTCCCAACGATGGGGCGAAGAGTGGGCCCAACACAAAGCGACTGTTGAGTCCTAAAAGCTAAAATTCTACTAATATTAATGCGAAAATTTACAATTATGTCAAATAAATTACCTTAAAGATTCCGACCACAATACAAAATGTCATTAAGCGACACGGAAGTGCTAGTCTTAGCACTGCCATCCAAAACTACGCGGAGTTTTAGTAGTAAGCTTATCTTCTCTAATAACTCCGCGGTGCGGGATAATGTACGAAGGCTGGGTCCCGCCAGTGTCCGCAGGCGCAGGTGAGATGTAACCTTTATCTAAATATTCGTTAACAACCTCATCATAGGCCCGCTTCGACTTTGGGGACGCCTGCATCTTTCGTTCCAAACAAAGAAAGCGTTTTTCAGCGGATACACGGGAGCCACCGAGCGAAAACTTGCGGATGGTAGACTCCAGTGGCGGCTCGACGGTGCAACAGAACGAAGCAGTCGAGTGACTAAAACTATCTATAGAAGCGGGTGCGGAACCAATTATAACAAAACCAAGAACTGTTTCCAGTGCGTGCGGAGCGGGGTACGTCGGTCCCCCTTGAACCTTACGTGATAACTGGAGGTGCGGGAGAATCGAAGCGCCGATCAATATATCGACGACTCCAGGAACAGCGTAAGTCTCATCTGCTAAAGGCAAGTCCTTAAATTTCGTTAATAAAGACGTGTCAACCGGGACGGTAGGCAACTGTTCAGCTATTCTATCTATAACGAGCGAATCCATGTCAAACCAAATATTATTATTAAAACGAGATCTAAACCTTGTTTTAACGGTGCCACGAACAGCTGACTGTAAGCTTCCAAACCCCTTCACCACTGAGCGGGTTGAACGCTTATCAACATTGAAACCAAGACGCCGACAACAATCTTGAGTAATGAAATTACTTTGCGAAGCGCCATCTAACAGCGCTCGAACAATGCGCGGCTTACCCAATGCATCAACAATAACAACGCGAGCGGTCGCAAGACACACAGTAGTGAGTGCATCACTAGCGGAGAACGAACACAAGGTGACGTCATCCGCGGTGGTCACCGGGCGGGCCGGAGCGCGCGCGAGCGCGGGCTGCGGCTGCGGCGCAGGCTGCCGTGTGTCACCGCTCGACGAGCCAACCGTGCTCACATTGGATGCGGCATTACTATTCTCAAAATGAAGCAAAGTGTGGTGTCTCGCTTGACATTTGCGACAACTATTTCTACTATTACATAAAACAACGCGGTGTTTAGTACCGAGACAATTAAAACAAAAATTATTAGCGCGAACAAATTTATAACGATCACTAGGCGACAATTTTAGAAAACCAGGACACCTGTACAGTTGCGAATGATGAGTACTACACAAAGAGCAAACAGGTGATTGTACATGTGCTGGTGCGGTACTAACATAAGTATGAGTTGACCTCAGTGACCTCGATGACGCATCTACTTTGCGTGCAGAATCAACAACTATCTTCGCGCCTTCATGTTTCGATGAAGAGCGTTGCAATACTTTTATATGCTCGCGAACAAAACTTTCTAAGTCTTCGAACTTAGGAATTTTATTGCCGCGATGATCCGACTCAAACAAACGAATGGTTTCGGAATCTAATTTCCTTAAACCCATATACAAAAATACGAAGTCGCAGAGGTCATCGATCTTTAGGTTCTTTACGGCGCGAACAGCTGACGCGAAAGTATCTAGAAATTTCTCTAAGTTTTGATCGTTACATGCCGTAATAGATTTCAAATCAAACATCTGATCTAAATAGGCGTTAGCTACCGATCTTTTATCCTCATACCTAGCTTTCAAAGTATTTAAAATTAAATTATAATTCTCGGCACTAAACGTAATTCCAGCGCAAACGGTTATAGCTTTACCAGTCAATTTTTCAACGAGATAATGCAATTTTTCGTGATCTGTCAACGAATCGTTCTTATCTATTGTATTCTCAAAACTATCTATAAATAGACACCAATTGCGAATGTTACCATCAAATTCGGGTATTTGAATTGGTGGCAACTTAGGTCGGTCGCGAGTGGGGTTGGGTAGGTCAGCCGGTTTCTCCAAACTCCTAGCGACGCGCTTGATACGACAATACAAATCGTCAAACGACGACAAGGCTTGATAACTCACTGAGTAATCGGGATCCAAATTCAACTCTAAAACGTTGATGTCATGTACTAAGGTTTCGAAATCCGCGCGTAGACTATCTAAGTTTTCTATAGAACACAAGAACGAATCTCTGATGGCCAAATCAGAGGCTTTAAGTGCATTATCATAAATCGATTGTACGCGAGAGTAAATCATTTCTTTTTTAGCGTATAAAAGTTTCAATTGAACCTTACCGGTCTTATCAACCTTTGGGGACATGTTTACAATTAAATCTCAAACTAAAGTGCGGCAAACAACAAATATGAAATGACTTAATCTTAGCGGTACAGAGCAGCGACGCGGCGCGAGCGATACTCGGCAGGTAGGTAGGTATTTACAACTGTGAATGCACGCTTGAACAAACGCGCATAGCAACAAGGTCGTACCTACGCGATGGTCGCTGTCTAGGTTCAACTATTATTTCAGAGATTAAGTATTGCGTAATATCTATTCAAATTAAAATACTTTCGTATGAATTGGAATGAGATGCGAGCGAGGTAGGTACAACCACGTGTCTACCCACGCAGGTATTAGGCAAATACGACGCGAGCCAGCGGCGTAATTGAAAAAAACAAACAAAGCCAAATGCGTTAGGTATTACACTGTGCCTATGCACTAGGGTGTCTAGTATACCTAAGATCTAAGCCTAAATGCCTAGATGCGGGGTTTTCTACTAAAATAACTAGGTATTTAGGCGCGGTGCGAAAATTGCGAACTACGATTAAGTGTTG
Source organism: Eilema griseolum (assembly GCA_963662185.1). Taxonomy (NCBI): domain Eukaryota; kingdom Metazoa; phylum Arthropoda; class Insecta; order Lepidoptera; family Erebidae; genus Eilema; species Eilema griseolum. Next base: position 9,902,005 of record OY759259.1, read on the forward strand.
ATATGATACCTAACCTATGTATGTACCAGGTAGGTACTATGCGAGCCAGCGGCGAACGGACAACAAATCTAATCCTAAGTGTCTGGATGCGGGGTTTTCTACTAAAATAACCAGGCACTTAGGTGCGGCGCGCTTATTCCCATTAGAATAATAACAAAACTACGAACTACGGCTAAAATCCGGTTCGATCAGGACCAAAAATGGTGGCGCGTGGCCACGTGCGGTAGTGGACTGTATTGCGGGGATGTAGCTAACTGTTCCATTGACGCTTTACACACAAAAGACAGGTGATCGGGTTGCCGCGGGCGTGATCCAAGCAATGAATGCAACCCGAGAAATTAGGAGAGGATGCACTAACCTTCACGACACACGTGTTTTCATCGCAGCCGGTACACGGATCTTCTCTTCCTTGCTCAGGAGCTGCCGTCAGCATCACTAGATCACTTGAGGAACACACGAGAGGCACAATCCGATCGGTATAAGTCTATGAAGCGGTAAAAATGTAACAAATATTAATCATTTTTGAGAGACGCGAGCGCGGTCCGCCTTTACGCTGGCTAGTTCAAAGCGGGAGTGAGTGTCTATATATCACAAATGGCGGACGGAAGCTATATCTAGTACTATTCTATGGTTAGTGCGGGAGGGGAGACGGGTATAGAAAGAGTGTGTTTCCGCGTCAAGAAATACAGCTTCTACATCGGCGCAACCAGAATGATTTTTTTCTGAAGTTTTGCACACCTTTTAACTAACTTTGAGAAAAACATCATTTTTGGCAGAGGTTACCCTAAAGTAGTTTCAAGTAAAAACGAATTACGTAATATATTTTAATCAAACTAGAAAACGGACACTACGGTATTTCCGTCCAATTGTACAGTCCGACTGGGAAAGTGCCTCCACCCCACAGAATACCGCTTCTATAATAACCTCGTGTTGTGTTCCCGGCGCGGCGGTGAGTAGGGTAGCCAGAGCTCACTGGAGAGTTTTTGTGCTGTCAGTGCTTGTCCTGCTAAGTCTTTTACATTGATGGCATGGCAATGATGATCTTCGGTCATCTGCATTTCCTTATGGAGGATTTGGACTTTTCGCCTCAAGCCTGGATGTACCGCATGAGCTTAAACTGAAAACTTCGCCTGCTACGAGCTTTCTCGCTGCTGTGTTTACATATACTCGCCGAGGGATGCCGTGAGCTTACTTTAATTATATTTTAAATCTAAACTTCAAAATAACCTAAAAAATGCATTGGTGACATGAGATCATATTGACATAGGTTCAGATTGACCTAGCTTATAAAACCCTAATTTTAAATTTAAGGTTAGATATACATTAGGAATGTATCCTAGCAACTATTTCTAAATGCACACTGGAGTGGACAATAAAACCTTAAACCTCACCGTTTGGTTTCATTTAGCTCACCTCCGGCAGATTAAAAGTTTCCAATCTCCGCTGATTATCCTAGGCATGTGTATCTCCAAGGCGCCCGAACTTTTATGGTAATGTACTTACAAACCAATTTTATTTCTATTTCTTTTAAATAGGAGATACAGAGAAAATAAAAATCATCTTTTTTTATTATTACTCCCCACTGAACTGAAAACTATTACCAGTGTCAATATTTTTAAGCCAAAGCTAAGAGAGTATTTATTAGAAAAATGCTATTATGACATTGATGAGTTTTTGAATCATAATGATACATAATTTTAAATTGATTGATTTATTTGATTATTGAATTGATAATTTTAATTTATTTAGTATTTTATTAATGAATTTTAACGTGACATAACCATTGAAATTTCACTTTTTTGTAAACCTACTTCAATTTACTTTTTATCTAATAATACTATTGACATTGTTGTTGATTTTGCAATTTTTATTTTTTTATTTTTTATTGGGTTTTGAATGATAATATCACATAACTTGGAATTGATTATTATATTATTTTATTATTTTGTTGATCTATTTTAACATGACATAAGAACGGTTGACATTTTACATTTTTATTGATTTGCATGTATTATTATTATCGAAATTTTTGACATTTTTATTGATTGCTATGTATTTAAATTGTTATAATTTCTACACGAATTATGTTTGTTGAGAAATAAATGAATTGAAATTGAAATTGAAACTCTCAATGCCTACAGGGTTGGCAGCGCGAGTGTGACTCTCTTGGTTTTGCACACGTCCATAGGCCATAGTAACCACTTTCCATCATGTGGGCCGTGTGCTTGTCTGCCACCTAAGTGGTATAAAAAATATTTTATATTATGTATTTCCTGTATTGCTAAATTTTTGTATTAAATATAATAAATACTTACACCCTGTATCTGTAATTTAAAAAATATTCGTTAAATTTTATAAGTTATTGTCAAAAGGATGTATAAAAGTGTCAGTAGACCGCAGAATGATGAGGCTGGCGCTCAGGAGCAAATCTAGGGTCTAGGGGAAGGATTGTGATTTGATCCCCAACAGTGTAGTTCTAATTTGAACAGTAAAGTTCTAAAGTCTAAAATCTAAAATTAATTACATTTCTGCAGTGTCTGTGGTACGACTGTGGTTGGCAATTTAAGCCATTGCATAAGCAATTGTTTTTGTTTTGCACTGAAGAGAGAATCGCATGTGTCGCACACAAGCTCCAGTAGCTTTAGAGGCACATTAAGTCTATTTTTTTTTTTTGTTAAATTTGTATTCCGATAGTTAAATAAATGTTTTTTTTTTTTAAAAAGCAGAACCTGTTGTTAAAATTGTTTTCCACCCCATGGCACAATGTAATAATACATTTTATATTACTAAAATAAAATCTTACCGTTCATCATAGTTTACCGCATGAAATAAAATAAAGAGAATGCATTAGTAAATATTATTAAATGGAAAAAATATCAAAATTATTTTACGATTTCAAGAAACTAAAACAAAAAATATTTAAAAGTACTTAAATGAAAATTAAAATAACTTTTACAGAAAAAATTATAATCTTACGTATCTATCCTGAAAATGGAGAAAATTTCGTAATACATCAAAATGGAATAATAAATTATCAACGCAAATATTTTGGCTTTGTTTACTTACTGTTGCCTAAAATCAAGAAATATTGAACACAATTATTTTAATGACATCAATTATTTATTGTTATGACATCTATACTAATTATTTAATAAAACCTTAAATAAATAACGATATTAAAATTGAATATATTTAAGAAAATACACTGTACGTCTGTTTAGTTTTTCTATCCAACGAAACATCGGGGTTTGAAGGAAAAAGAAAATTTGATATCAATAACTGATGTTAAAAGATTAATATACATACCACGTTCTATTTATAAAGAAAATAAAACAGTTTCAATCAAATGAAATTAAATAAAGAAAGAAATAATTAGTTAAGTACTTCATTATTTTATTTACCGCAGGCTAAAAAATATAACACATCGTAATTTATTAGTTATATCGTTATTATCTTTACAAATAAATCAATTTGATTTTTAGTGAAAATGTGCATATAAGCGTATATAAAATAGTTTTTTCTTCATATTTTGGTCGTCTGTCTGTCTTTTAGCTTGTTTGACTTGGCTAATTCCTGAACTAGGCCAATTTTAACGTGTCGAATAGCGTAACACAGCGTGAGTTTTATTACTTTAATGGAAAGAAAATTATTATGGTCAACTATTTTAGTATTCTCAAAAACAATCCCGTACAATGTAAAATGATTTTAACTCACCATATCCTAGAATTAGCAACAAATTATAAAAAAAGACATAAACAGTAGGTAAGCGAACCAAAATTGTAAGTATTTTGAGGTATTTTTCCATAGATTTTACATTAAATAAAGCTTGCTTAAAGTACAATAATACTTCCAGCAACTGTACATCTACATTAACATGTATTTAGTTTTGCTTTTACTAATAACATCTTAATTTCTCACATATATCCACTATTTCTCGGGGCATTAAAATAACATAATATTTGCCGAGACACCCTTTTCCTCTAAAATCTCGGCTTAGATAATGACGCCCTTAACTATTTTTGTTTGTAAAGGACACATTAATAACTTACATCGTCAGGCTGAAATGGTATATTTTAAATTATTTTATAATTATGGAAATCAAACTAAAATATTTATGTTATGTTATGAATTAGAAGATGTTTGTCGCTTTGGAACATCATGATTTTTATCATTGTATGTTTTACGAGACCGACGCTCGCTTGCAAGCCCACACATAGTAATATGAGGCTTGAGAGTAAAGCTTTTTTTAATATTCTATAATTCTGTGTTATATATTATTGTTATTTATTACACATATTTATCATAAAATAAAATCAAGTTATTTACTATTAATTTATAGATACTTACGCCAAGCTAAAATAATAATAATAATATAGATGAAATTCTAATTATTGTTTGACCTAATTAAAAAACCATTGTGAATAATTAATTTACTTGGATACTAAACGATAACTATATACAAAAGGAATAGCGTTATCATTATAAATTGTTTAGATATATTTTGTGCCAAATTTCAGCGAATAGAGGTGGTGGCTAAAGTAAAAGAAAAACATTCATATGATAGTAAGTTTATATAACGTCACTTAAAGAAGAGAAAATGTATAAAATCACTTACAGTGAGCTAAAATTTAATTAGAATGAGTTAAATTAATTGTTATGAAAATTAAATAATACGATACTCAAATGTCGAAATATAAAAATACAATTTATGCGCACAATGTAAAGATTTTTTGATAAATATTATAAAATCATACCGTTGCCATTTGGCCCTGAAAAATAAAAACAAATTTGTATGAACACATAAAATATTCTTGTCAGAAAACTACAAACTTTTTGGTAGATAGCAATACCTTTGAAGCCCATCATCATAAACATCATCAACTCATCATCATCATCATATTCAAATGAAGATATTATAATACAAAATAAGAGTTGGCTTAAAAGTCTTGCAACCAAGCCAAAAAACCAACTCAACCTCATCAGTTAATAGGTATACTTCAAAGCAAGATATGAGGTTCTGGCGCAGGCTTTCCTCTAAGGAGTCTATGGGTTAGGAAGCGGTCACCCATCCTAATGGCGACCGCGGCTAAGTAGCTTAACCGAGTAAGCAGATTTGTTACAATTATTTAACGCCCTCTCCCCCTTGTCAACAAAACTGCCCCTCCCCCTATCTTCCGTAAACATTGGTACATATATGCATATATCTTTTCGTGTTTGTTTTTTTAGGGTTCCTAATGTATGGGTACTGCATGCTATAATAAGTGTGAATACGTAAATAATTGCTGCTTATGTCGTCATTATCTAGACCCCTACTCCACCCCTATGCCATCAACCCCCCACCTCCTCCTCCCTTTTAATTCTTACGTAATACTTGAACGCCCCCTGGCAGAGGTTACATCGGACTCGAACCGACTAAAACGCACGGCGCCTGTCAGTCCTTTTTGGCTGTCGAAGATGAGGTTGGCAGGCATATCCCTTGGACCCTGGCCGCCCCAGGGCCCCATCTCTCTCAGCCTGGCCCTCGTGTGAGGATCACAGAGTCCCCAACTTGTCCCCGGAAACGGGGAGGCGTACAACCCGCGCAGCCGCCGCATCGTGCTTCTGCCAGGGTGACAGGCGGCTCCACGCGTCATGATGCTTCTTCAATTATAATAATATTTACCTTGAAGCGATTTGAAGATTAAAAAATTATATATTTTGGCTGAGAAGATCAGAATTAAATGGGCAGAATCAGTGAACTAACCTTGTTATTTCCAGGAGGTGCAACTTTACCCTGTAAAGAAACCAACGTGTTATTGATAAGGTGGTAAAATAGACGATGAACGGTGTAGGTAACGGTGGATTTTCTTTTTCAGAAACCGTAACTTGCGAATAGAACCAAACAAATTTCAATCAATTAGCCTATTGCAGCCCACTGCTGGACATAGGCCTCTCCCAATGTGTGCTATTGCTCCCGATCCTTCGCCCTCCACATACAGTCTGTCCCAGCCACCTTTTTCAGGTCGTCAGTCCACCGGGTTATCGGTTAGTGAACACCTTCCGTTCGTCTCCTCGCGGCCTCCACTCTAGGACTCATTTTTCCAACGACCATCCTACGACAGAAGTGACCAGCTCACTCCCTCTTCACCTTGCTTTTTTTTATACCACTTAGGTGACAGACAAGCGCACAGCCCACCTGATAGACAATGGTTACCGTGGCCTATGGACGTGTGCAACACCAAAGAAGCCACACTCGCGCTGCCGGCCCTGTAAGCACAGAGTTTCTGTGCCGGTAGTGTAGAGGACAAAGCAGGACAAGCCTTTACTCATCCCACTGACATCACAAATTCTCCAGTGAGCTCTGGCTACCATACTCACCGATGGGAATACAACACCAAGTTGTTATAACCGCGGTATTCTGTAGGGCGGAGGTACTTCCCCAGTCGGACTGCTCAATTGAGCGGAAATACCGCCGTGTCCTACCTCCTAATGGCTTATTCTGTGAGCTTTGCGGTAACTTTAAAACTTTGTCGGATGACCTCGTAGCGAATTTTATCATTCAACTATTTGAATGAGCTATGTTTAGAGTCTCTAATTCAAGCATAGCTCGTTCAAAGAGTTGAATGATAAATATTCGCGTGTCCATGTTTTGACGTTTCGACAGTAATAAATGTACTCTTAGATAATATATCTGTGCTATTACTTAAATTGCACCTTTAAAAGGGCAAAATTAGGGAACTATTTGCAAAATTCTGAAAGCCTTCGGCAACGATTGAATTGCTGTAGGTATTGTGAAATAAAATAAAAATTAAACTATCTATTAAATGTCTTTAGTGCCCACGTTAAGTATTACATTCCCGGCAATCCATAAAATAGTACACAAAACGAGTGTAACGCCCCTGGTGTTGCAAACGCCCATAGGCTACGGCAGTGTTGGGAGAATTTTAATTACAAATAAAATATATTAACAATTAAACATCTCCATTTCATTAGTGTAGCAAAGTATTTTTACTATTTAAATTAAGTTATATATTAGTTCAATTGTGTATATGTATATATGTATTAAAACATGCCGACTGCTGTCTAAAACATTAAAGCAAGTTTAACAACAGGCTGTACCCTATTGCCAATCATAAAAAAAAAATGTTTAATACTAAAACCCGGCTACTGAAAAATCACGCTATAAAAAATATTAAACAAGAAAATATCAAGGATAGCCGAGGTCGTAGGTCACTTTTCCTTAGAAAATATTAATTTGTTAGACTACATCGGCCGTGTGCTTATCTGCCACCTAAAACGTAAAAAAAAACAATTATAACTCACCGCTAATGCCTGCAACAATGGATTTAATAATTAATAATATTAATAGTAAAAATAATAACGTTCAGACAACCTGTTATTCTTGTCTGCACATTGCAGAATAGAATACGCGACGTGAGATAAGTTCTTGTCCTACATATATTGACCTAAAATAAATATTCTACACAACGCTATCTAGACCCATGGTAAGCATTTTATTTTTATTTTACCCTTTCTTTTTACTTGCGCAAAATCCCCACGGATACCTCCCCACCGGAGCCGGTGGAGGAGGTTTTGTCGGACTCGAACCGACTAAAACGCACGCCGCCTGTGGGTTGTTTTGGTTGCCGAAGGTGAGGTTGACAGGCGTATCCCTCGCACCCCGGCCGACCCAGGGCCATTTTTATTTTATACTAGCAGACCCGACAGAACTCGTCCTATCAAAAAGATTTGTAATCTGGCAGTTTTTTGTTCCTACCTATTTTATAGTAAGTAGTAAGCTCAAATTGTCTCTACGTTTTAGTTAGAAAACGTTTGTATGGGAAAAAGAAAATGCCTGTTTTTAGGGTTATCCGGCAATCATTCGGCCGTAAAAACCATCCCTGAACTTCAACGAACATTTAAAAAAAAAGAATTGGCCAAATTGGTTTAGGCGTTGTTGAGTTATGCGCTTACTAACACATTTAGCGATTCATTTTTATATTATTATTTTTATTCTTTATAAGGCTTACAGACTAAAACAGAAATTGAATACACAAAAATATCAACAAACACGCTAATTAAAAGCCTCCACATTTATATAATCATACAAAAAATAACACAATATACAGTTACATAGCAAAAAAATACCACAATTACAAAGCTATAATTACATAAACACCTATTCCCACCTCCTTCCCATGGCCCTACCAACCATCTTGGTTATAACGGGCCGAATCTTGGGAGATGCGCACCCTACTGGCGTCTGCTCTCTTTCAGGCGCGCATTTCTTGACTCCCTACAAATTATTTTATGTGCCTCACCATTTTCGCTCTCTCCCCTTTCTGGGGCAGCACGCCGCACTAACATAAAACAAGAGAGAGCGCAAGGAACGTTACTTAAGTTAGTACATCAATCCACCGGTCAAAGTAAGACTCGGCTAGCTGTCGTCTTATTCTCGCCATACTAGTGCTGAATAGGTTCTATATCAAGATGTTGTGTAATTTTGTCAAATATTGATGCGCTTCTTATTGAGAAGGCATTCAATCTGTAATTTGTAGTAGCTCTCGGAATGTTTAAAATAGGCCGCTGCCGAAGTCCCAGCACATTGGTTCGCACCGAGACGGAGGCCAAGAGCTGTGGACAGTCAATCCTGCTGTTTGCGATATTGGATAGGTAGCATATGTCGCCAATATAACGCCTTACTTCCAAAGGCAAGAAATGATACCAATTGCATCGATGTTCGTATAGCATAACTTAACTAGCTTGTGTTATGGAATCTAGAATGCGGATAAACATACTTAGATACTTTTTTTTTTGTAAGTACTTACATATTATACATATAAACACCCAGACCAATGCAAATATTACATATTCATGCATACAAATATTTGCACTGAGCGGGAAGCGAACCCAGCGTCTCGAACGTTCTACCGCTACGCTAAAGAGGCCGTCACTTGATTTATACGTTTACCAAACGAGAATCTAATTAAATGTATGTTACCAGCAATGTGTTTACACCGCGGGTCTAAAAAGGCCACAATGAGCGATTCTGCTAAAAACGAGTAACTAATATGGTGTAAATATCGCCGCATTCCCAAAAATGTAGCCTTTTTAAACCTACCAGTATTCTGTAAAATGCCAGGGACAAAAACATTTCATAAGTTGCATGCATTATGCAATAAGTGTGCGGCAACTTATGAAATGTTATAACAAAACGTAAATAGGGTATAAGCATTGATAAAATAAGATAAGAATATTTACATAATGTACACGGAAGTTATCTAAATTAAAATATGTAAAATATATATATATATATATCTCAACAATCCTGCAGGTTCAGGCGTCAAAGAACTCCTCCCTATCTATGTCAACCGGGCGGGTGGCCAGAAGGCTGGCGGCATTGCCACGTTGAATGGCAATTCCAATCCTTTGTGTAAGGAATAAACCAGCCCTCTGGTCACGGGTAGCGTCAATTAACCGTTTGATGGGGTATAAATATATATTATATATATAAAAATGAAAATTCAAAATTCAAAAAACCCCCATGACAAAAATAACCTCCCAAGAAGTTAAAAATAAATTGTGCGCTTTAACTTTGATAAATCTATATACCTAGTAATAGTTTTATTCAAACGTTGCTATCCTTCTTATTATGGGAACGACCAGACATGGCAACGCTTGAATAAAAATATTACAAGGATTATCAAAATTAAAAGGCACAATTTCTTTTTAGCTTTTTGAGGCTTATTTTATATGACGGGAGCTTTTTGAATTTTTACTTTAAGTTTATTTTTATTTTTCTTTTTTGTAATTGATCTACTAGTCAAGCACTTGATTTGATACCCATGTTGAGAGAGTGTGAAAAAAAAATGTAATTCGCCATGAAATTTATCATAATGTATGGTGTTTTACTAGTCAAACCCTTTCATTTGATACCTATATTGGGGGAGTTATGAAAAAATAAGCACTCAGTCATTTTGTGGCAGCGACCATCTTGGGCCGATATTTTTTGGGGGTTGGGGGCTAAAAAAACAACCATGAAGGTTATTACAGGTGCTCCGCTTCCACTTTAGCCGTCTAATGCTATATCAGGATCTATGCCCCGCAATTGGACTTGAATAGATTAGGTTAGAAGTGGTTATTTTCTTCGAAGTTTTTTTATAACCATCCAGAAATAGAATTTCCGCAAAGCAAATATATAGACTAAGATCTTATTTAATTCACACGTTACCGGTGCAGCAGGTATTCTATAAAATAGCATACACTGCCTAGGCATTGTATATATTTCTAGTAGCATATATATTTACTGTCTCGACAGATTTCTGTTAGTACCAAACATTTAATAGGTACTTACTGCAGTGGCCTGCAAAAATGTATAGAATAATATTAAAGCAAGAACGAATACATATTTCAACCGTAATTACTTTGGGATGCAATGTGGGTCAGCCCGGTAGCCGCCAGCCACCTTAGTCGCACCGTTCACTCCCCGTCGGCCGCTGCGGAAGACGCCAGTTCAAGGAAGAGACTTAAGTATGCCAACTTGGAACCGCTGTACCAGTTCGTGCTAATAGCGGTGGAGACTCTGGGGAGTTGGGGCAAGGAAGCTAAAAGCCTTATTAAAGAAAAAGAAGAAAGATAAGTCGCGTCGATGAGCCTCTGTCCGACAGAGGCTCATCGACGCGACCGGTGACAGTCGTTCCGGGTCGTTCCTGGTCCGGCTGTCCATCGCCATCCAACGTGGCAACGCAGAAAGTGTTATGAGCACTTTTGCACCGGGAGCGATCAGGGGCGGGTTATTTGATTAGTACATGGACTAAGCATTGATTGTTGTACCATTTTGACATTTTGTATTAATTTATGACGAATAATAAATTTAAGTGTTAAAGTCAACAAAATTACTTAATTGTCTAAATATATATATTTATAGAATACTTGAGAGAAGAGGTACAACTCGTGCGAATTAACAGGTCACCTGACTCGAAAACAACCCTCCTCTCGCATCCCCGCATGAGGCCAGCAGCTGTGCAATTCTGTAAGCACACAGCGTTGAGCACAGCGCTGCGACAGCCTATATAAAGATTCTCATCGGTCGGACTGGGTGACGTCACTGGAATTCGACCAATGACTATCACGGATATTGCAGCGCTGTGATCGACTCTGTGTGCTTACAGAATTGTACAGCAGCATCCACAACTCTGTAACCGTTACACGTTTGCCTTAGTTTGAGTTTCGTAGTTATTGGTTATTATTATTATTGTTTCTCAGTACCTTGACTCTCGGGACTATGGAGTCCCGGGCCTTTGGAAGGCGTGCGTCGGGCCGAAGCCAAGACGTAGAGGCCCTTTTATGAAATTTTAATATGCTAGGAATACACACACACACATGGCGGATATCATCCCCGAGCGCACAATATGATACACCGGGAGATGGTCCACGCCAGATGCAGAGACTATTGCTGCGCGGTGCTGTGGCCGCGATGGAAACTAAATTTTGGGCTATGGGATTGAGAATTGGATGGACTGGTGAATGGGCTATGGGGGGAGACTAACGGACGCCTGCCGTGACAATAAGTCTCAAAATTGTAAAAAGGCAGGTAGTGACTTGCCAACTCTGCATGGGCCCCATTAAAATAGCCACATATAGTGCGGCCATGGAGCAACATCCGTTGAGCGGCTTAGGTTGTCGAGAGGTGAGTCTGCGGGGCGCAAGTTTACGAGTCAGCGTGCCCCCGGCGTTACATTTTACACTTCCAACCTGGAGCATAGGTTCTGCTCTTGCAACTCCACTCATGGCCGGGCAATAAAGGCAAGCACACAAGGTGAGGGGGAATAAGTCCTAATCCTGGGGAGAATCGGGGTACGTGGTGTCGCCACGCACCAACAGCTCGCCACAAGCTGCCCCTGTATTATTAAAATTATGGACGAGCAGCATGTTTGCTGATATGTCCACTTCATGGTGTTGGAGTACAGTTCAGTCCAGTCCATATCTCTTTTATTGTTTGTTTTGTACTGTAAGCCATTCATCCAAGCGACACTTAAAGGTCGTTAGCGTAGCAGCTGACACCACTTCCTCAGGCATGGTTATCGGATTTTATTTGAGATTTGTTATTGCTACGCTTGGGAAGCCAGGTTATTTTTAATAGGTACTTACATCTTGATTAGCCTGTAATATTAAAAAATAAATAAATAAATAAATATTCACAACATTCTACACAACGCTATCTCTAGACACATGGTAAGCATAGCTTAACTAGCTTGTGTTATGGAATCTAGAATGCGGATAAACATACTTAAATACTTTTTTTCTCATACATAGAAACACCCAGACCAATGCAAATATATATTTTTCGTGCATACAAATATTTGCACTGAGCGGGAATCGAACCCGCGCCTCCTGCGTAGCAGTCGAGCGTTTTATCGCTACACCACAGAGGCAGTATTATTGCAATTATATTAGTAAACTCTTAAGTGCATTGAAATAAAATTATTTTACCTACCTATAAATATTTAGAATTTTTTTTGGCCCCTTAATATATTATTGAAACTTTATTTCTAAAAGGCTAGCCCAATAGCCGCGTGGTACAGAGCAGCATTTGGGTCACCCCATCTCTTCCCATGCGGTGTCGTACAAGGCGACTTAGGGATAGAGCTGTTTAACATCAGACAGATATATACAGCCCAGACTTAGCTTCAAATGCATGGCTTGAGTCAACAATAGTGTCCAGAGGACGGCTATAGGCTCACCCCCCTATTACGTGGGACCGAGTTCAATGATTGGTTAAATGCGGGTGTTTATTTAACTCTGCCTACTACCCGGGGATAAAGGCGTGATTATATGTATGTATGTTTCCAAATTATTTTTACTTACTGTGATTTAACTATTAAAACTAAGATATGACATACATACATACAATCACGCCTTTATCCCTGGAGGGTTAGGCAGAGGTGAATTAACACCCACATTTCACCAATAATTGTATTCGGTCCCACGTAATAGGGGTGAGCCTATTACCGTTTTCCGGGCACTATTGTCGACTCGAGGCATGCATCTGAGACTGAGTCTGGGCTGCATATATCTGTCTGATGTTAAGCAGCCCTATCCCTTAGTCGCCTTGTACGACACCGCATGGGAAGAGATGGGGTGGCCCTAATTCTACTCTGCGGGGAACCACGCGGCAATGAGTAGTAAATATGATATGAGAAGAGTCGAATATAAATAAAGGAGAACTCTCTTCCAATACGTAGTGTCTCTCAAATACTTACATTGGCATCATCCTGCTACATAAAAAAAAAAAATATCTACAAATTATATTAAATACACACAACATAAGCAACACAAGAGCAGTCCGACTGGAAAAGTACCTCCCCCCTACAGAATACCCCGGCGATAATAACCTCGTGTTGTGTTCCCGGCGGTGAGTAGGGTAGCCAGAGCTCACTGGAGAGTTTTTGTGTGTGATAGTGCCCGGTTAATGGCAATAGGCTCGCCACCTATTACATTGGGACCTAAACATAAACTGGCGAAATTTGGGTGCTATAGCACCTCTGCCTACCCCTTTAGGGATATAGGCGTGAGTTTATGTTATATGTTTATGTTACAATGGGAAGACCAAAAGTTTGTCCTGCTTTGTCTTTTACACTGACGGCACAGAAGCTCTTTGTGCTTACAGGGTTGGCAGCGCGAGTGTGGCTCCCTTGGTGTTGCACACGTACATAGGCCACGGTAACCACTTTCCATCAGATGGGCCGTATGCTTGTCTACCAACCAAGTGGTATAAAAAAAATACTTATGGAAATACCAAAATTTGGCCCGGGCCAATTATATTTTGTAACCTACAACTGATCCAATCTTGGGATTAATTTCGTAGTGTGTTATTTAATTAATCGAATATTGCCCAAAGCATACTACTTACCGCTGGCTGCAATATACATATTATCATAGTTTATAAGTGAAAGCCAAGATTTTTTGATAGCGCAGATTTTTGCTAACTTTAATCGAAGCAAAAATTTGTACACCCAAATACGGCCCAGGTATTCCCAAGGAGTGACAGCAACAAATTACAATACGATAAAATTAAATGTTAAAAATGTAAAATATAATTTATGAAAAGATGCGATAGCGTCGAAAATAAATGTATGCATTCCATTTGTATGCAGAATTTTGCAAGTATAGCAAAAATTGTTTTGTTATTTTATTGTCAAGCACAGATACCTACTGCAGAAATTCCTACCTAATAAGTATATAGGTACCTAAACGTATTGTATGAAAAAGCGTGGCAAGAATGAGAAATGATTTTTTTGTGAATACTTACAGTTGCCTGTAATATTATTATTAAATGAATTATTAATTAATTCACTAGCTTTTATTTAGGTTAAGTAAGGGTGACACTGAAAACCAGTGCTGTGATGGTAGATACCCATCGCAGTGTATGCTGGTGCCCATCCTTTGTGGACACAGCATAGGTACTCGTACCTCCTGTGGGGTTAAGTACCGTAAGTTTAGTAGTGTAAAAGGAAGAATCTGCCACGTAGCGGTGTGCTGTGTGACACATCACGTCCTGCTGCTGACAGATATGACATTGACTTGTCAAATGTCATATTTGCCATCAAAATGACGTGGCACCTCACCCGCCACAGTATATAAAAATTATATTGTATTTTTATTTTACTTTCTCTTTTTGCATTCTGTTCTTTTTTTATACTGTATGCTGTGTCACAATAAACATTTTTTCTTTCTTTCTTTCTTTCTAGCTTCAAAAACATTTTTATAATTGTACCTACTTATTGATATATCAATAAAATATGATGATATAAAATAGTATTAAATGTAAATATTCTAGAAAATAATTCTAGAAAGATTATCAAATACAAGATTTTTAAGTTATAAATTACATATAACATACAATAAAACTAAAATAACTATTATACAACTTATAACTAAGAATAATTAAAATGCGTCGTGGAATTTCTCCGCATCGCATGCCTCTTGTGGTAGCGTTCCCAGAAGACTGGCATTATTGCCACGTTTTATGGTAATGCTTATTCTCTGACCTAAGAAGAGGCCAACACTCTGGTCACGAAAGCGTCGACCATACGCTTCGCAATTTCACGGAAGACATTGCGAGCGATAATGCGATATGCGATTTCATAATCTCCGATGAGATTGGGGTATTTGCGCCGCTTGAGAACCTCTGCAGAAGCAGCAGTAGCACCAGCACAGCCAGCCGTGTTAGTTATATGGGTAGGAGCAATGGTATCAACACACCAAATCCTACCCATCTTTCATGGCATTAACAACATGCCATCCGGTCTCTTGCCATCGTCGCGCGCCAAACCGTTTGGTTCAAGTACAGCCAGCACACCGACGACGGTGACAAGAGCACGGCGGGTTATGTCGTTGAGGCTGGCGTGTCGTGGAATTCGCTCAGCGCTCCTGCAGCACGACAGGCCATGGTGTCCGAGTATGTCAACGGCTTCTCCACAACGGCATTAATGCGGAGAAACACACGGCGCACCTAAAGGGAGACATGTTCTGTTGAGCTCTACCAATTAGTCCCACCCTCCCATTTCCTACACAGAACAACACGTGCAGGTCTCAGATGTCATCCGCACACGGTGCAGAACATCCGATCAAGAACCAAGCGGTTCGGTGACTCTTTCCTCTGTCGCACCATTATGTCCTGGAATTCATTACCAGCTCACGTGTTCCTTCTTCCTACAGTCCCGGGTCCTTTAAGCGGGGCGTGGAAAAGCATATGATGAGGCTGACAGCTGAGTGTCACCATTGTCACACGGTATGTGTAAGTAATGGTGACCCTCTTTTCTGAGACTTTGTCTTCAGCTTACCATCAGGCAAGGTGAAGTCTAATTGCCGTGTTAAAACTTGCGATGCGGAAGGTAGTGTCACCTAACATAGTCCCTACGTTAAACGATGGAAGAGCTTGTAGCCAAAGACCCGATTTCCACACTGCAACCGCCAGCAAACGAGCACGCTCAGCAGCATTGGAACATGTATTTAGTAATATTTTTCTAACTAAGCTGCAGAGCGGCCCGTCCCACTGACGCTGTGAGAAAAGGTTCCTTGGGAGATCGGTGTTTAGACATGCAATTTTCAAGCGTTCACTGCATCAGTCTAACGCAATACTTCAAAATTAACTAGTGTAGGTGAAAGGATTTTCCGAGTTAATTCTTCCGTACTGTAGACTGAAGACAGGAACGCGGTAGAAAGAAAAAAAAATTAAATGTTAAAGGATTACGGTATAGAGCAGTCATGGGCAAATTTAATGGGGGCCAGAAAGTTCAAGAAATTTCAATGATACCCCTACCGGTGGGGGTACCTCAATCACTTCATCACGCGGACCGCGCGTAAGCTCCGGCCCGCGTTTTATACTTTGCCCATCACTGGTATAGAGTAATTAACAGCATACATGAGAAATTTTAAAACATAATAACATTTTTGAAGATTTCAATAAAGACGTACGTCTTTACTGAAATCTTCAATCAAATCTAATAAAGACCTACAAATTTTTATTTTTAGTAAAATGAAACATTTATTGACTATTTAAGACATATTTCAATAAATAGTCAACTAGACTAAACTAGACTAGACATTGTAACGTGTTTAATATTAATTTGTTTGTTTGTTATGTAAATTTTTGTACACAATATTCTATGGTAGGTCATAGCGCACTTAAATGGAACCTAGAAAAGATCTGTACACAAAACTATGCTACATAAATAAATAAATTTAATTTAATTCAAGTCGATCGCAAATACAGCAAATTCTACTCCATAGAGTGAACGTGTAAAACATAACATCATAATATAAACTCACGCCTATATCCCCGAAGGGGTAGGCAGAAGTGCTGGCTTAAAAGTTCTTCAACTGAGCGCTTCCATACTTCTGGGGGAACGTCAAGGGCCAATACTCACTGAAAGAGCAGCAGCTGTGTATCTGAGTTTTGTACTAGAAACAGTTGATCCGTAGATAACTCAAAAAGTCGCTGTCGGCCGCTGCTCTTTTAGTGGGGCATGACCCTAAAAGTCGGACCCGGGTGTCATTAGTTGTTAGGTCATTATGGGCAACTGGAACAACTCTGTCAGTGGTAAGACACTAACCACTACTCAGGTCAGTTGTACTCTATATAACGTGTAACAAAATAATCTCTCGGAACTTTGTGTGAATATAAAGTAATATATTTTTAAGTATTGGGTGACCCAATTGTCTAAAATTCAGTTGCATAACATAAACTCACGCCTATATCCCCGAAGGGGTAGGCATAGGTGCTAGCACCCACATTTCGCCAGTTTATATTTAGGTCTCAATGTAATAGGTGGCGAGCCTATTGCCATTAACCGGGCATTTATAAACCTGTGATAAATACACACATAACTTCGAAAAGCATCGAAAAGCAAGTGGTGTGTGCCATGGTAAAACCTGGGATCGAACCTGATACCTCGTCTCCGCAGTCCATTACCCATACCACTAGGCTACCGCGTAAACCACGGGAACGTGTAAAAATAGTAATGTTCATAATTTATATAAATGACCTACCTAAAATAACTCAATACGATACAGTTTTATTTGCTGATGACAGTACAATTGTGTTTACTGGTCATAATAAAGAGCAGCTAGAAGAAGAAGTAAATATGACATTAAATAATACAGTAAATTGGTTGACATTAAATAATTTAAATATTAATATTGACAAAACAAATTTGATGACATTTAGAAATAGAGTTAACAAAATAACAAATATTGACATTCAGTACTTAAATAAAAAAATTGCAGAGGTAGAGACATCGAAGTTTTTGGGCCTCAATATTGATAATCACCTACGTTGGAAAAACCATATAGAAATATTATGCAAAAAAGTAGCATCGTTTTCATATGCGCTTTACATGCTGAGGAAATCTGCCAGTCAATCAGCCGTTCTGACAGCGTATCATGGTTATGTTGCACCTCTCTTGAGGTATGGTATCATGTTTTGGGGCAATTCTACTGACAATGAAGCAGCATTTGTGGCACAGAAGAGGTGTATTAGGTCGATATGCCATTTAAAACCGACGGACAGTTTTAAACCCCACTTCTCACAGCTAAAGGTATTAACACTGTCATGTATTTACATTCTGGAAGTCCTACTCTTTGTCCGTAAAAATGTGCATTTGTTTACAACATTAAACAGTAAGAGGAAAAAATTAACTTTAAGCTTACCATCTAAGAGGACTGGTTTAATGAATAGTAGTTTTTTATGTATGGCTCCACGAATTTACAACAAATTACCGAAAAGAATTATGGAGATTGGGGAACTTAGCATATACGTGGGGCGCACTTTAAGTTTCCGGAATGAATATGAAAAAATACTATTAAAGATACAAAATTAATTTATTGTTTTTCAAAATAATCTCCCTTGGCGTCTATGCACTTTTTCATTCGATCAAACCAGTTTTGAAAACTTTTGTGCCACTCCTCTGTGATGACCTCTGAAACGTGTTTTTCATACTCCTCGACAGCCTCTTCTGGTGATGAAAATCGTTGGCCACGTAATTGGTTCTTAATTTTTGGGAACAGATAAAAGTCACAAGGTGCCAGGTCGGGACTGTATGCAGGATGACTCATGAGTTCTACATTTTTCACCTTCAAAAAGTCGTTTGTCTGTCTGGCCGTGTGAGAACTAGCATTGTCGTGGTGCAGGATGATACGGCGTTTACGGTTATTTTTACGGAGTTCGTCAATAACTTCCGGCAAACAAATGGTCGTGTACCAGTCACTATTCACAGTACGACGATTTTCTAAAGCAACAGTAGCCACGTGTCCAGTTTTATTAAAAAAAGAAGCAATCATCCGCTTAGATGCACTTTTCACGCGCGCCACTTTGGTTGGTTTCGGCTCATCTTGAAATACCCATACACAATAAGATAATACAACAAGAATACACTCACTGCACATCGTGCGCACCCAAATGGGCCACCATCTCAGCATGAATGCCCCGCACACCAGGGTATGCGAAGCGCTGGTTTTCAGATGGCGCCGCTAGTGGCTCCGCCGCCACGCAAAACGAGTCAGTGACGCATGAACACAACAACAGATCTCAGAACAATACATACAACACTTAAAAATGGCGATATAAAAAGAAAGAAATGACGGAATGACGTATCATTAACAATCAGCCGCCATTCAATTACCAGTGCTCGCGCAATCTCTCAAATCTATCATTATAACACGCCACTGAGTACAAAACAAATAATACAATATAAAGAACACAAATACTTAATGACATCAAATGACCAAAACGTAAATAACAAACAAAAATAAAAGAAAAATACTAAACGGGATATCTTACTTTCCCTGTATAAAAATTAAATCATCACAGATAATCTGTGGTTATCTGTGGTTCACTCACTGCTCCCGCGCAGTTATCGATGATAATGTTATAGAAAATACCCTCACCAAAATTTTAAACGTGGCCTTGGATGACCGAGCTTCACTACAAGCGACTCTACCGATTCGTTTGGGTGGGCTCGGTATTCGCAAAATTTCATCTGGGACCTAAAAACATAAACTAGCGAAATGTGGTTGCTAGCACCTCTGCCTACCCCTTCGGGGATATAGGCGTGAGTTTATGTTAGCACGCTACCCTGCGGCACCCCGACAGTTGTACTACACCAAGATGAGAAGGGATCATCAACACGTACACGCTGTCGGCGCCCGAACAGGTAACTAAGAAACCAATCAATCACTGTTGAAAATATGTTTATAGAGCGTAAAATGCCAAGCAGGATATGTAAATCTACAGTAGTGAACGCGTTGCTGAAATCAAGTAGAGTACTGTGAGTGCACTGACAGTGCTGTACCCTGGTCGAAAACCTGACTGAAGGGGATTTAGAAGGCTGTTTTATATGAGGTATTTGCCTAATTGACTGTGTACGAGCCTTTCTAGGATTTTGGATATTAACTATAATAGTAAAAATATTTTTGAAACCAGCTAAGTAATTTGAATTAATTAATATTACAGGGCGGGGGCACTGTAAGTATTCAGATATTTGTAACAGGGGTTTGGGATTCAATAAATTTTCAAGCCTATCATATCTTTACATTTTAAATTTTAACACTCCTCAGAGTTGTACTGTGACTGTGACTCCTGTGACTTCCCTTTCGAACTGCGTAACTGTTGTGATAAAATGTGTAATCATATTGATCATAAGTCTGTGATAGATAGGTTGTATAATGACATAGTACAGGCATTAAAAAAGTCTTCTATGACGGGTCGTGAGAACAGTAAACCTAAAAAAAGAAAGATTGTGGCGGGCTGGAACAAGCATGTTGCTGAGGCTCACGGGTTGGCCAGGTTGAAATTCCAGATATGGAACTTACAGGGTAAGCCTGCAACTGGTGTCGCGTATACGGAAATGTGGGAAGCTAGAAAAATATTCAAATCGAGATTAAGGTGGTGCCAAGATCATGAAACTCAAATAAAGATGGATATTCTAGCCTCACATCACGCAAATAATGACTTTCGCTCGTTTTGGAAACACACCAACAGGTTGCAGTGTCGGCCAGGGCAGCCCGTGAGCATTGAGGGGGTGAGTGAGCCAACGAGAATTTTTTGATTTGATGTACCTACCTGTTAACTGTAGTAATGCCTGTTTGTATTTGTTGGGGTGCCCGCTGTGTGGGGGCCTGAATAAAATATTTTTCTTTCTTTCTTTCTTTCTTTCTTTCAATTGCCAATTTGTTTGTCGATCACTTTACGGTTAAGTCACCGCTCGGGTCGTCACAGTCAACGCTGAATATTGAGCCCGGTGTGGTAAGAAGGATTTCATTTTCAGTTAAAGGCATAACCACCGTTATTAAAGGTATGTCTAGAGGTAAATCTCCCGGCCACGACGGGCTCAGTATTGAGCATCTCAGGTTTGCTGGTCCGCACCTACCGCGGGTACTGTTTTTATTGTTTAACAGCTGTCTGAGTCACGGCTATATGCCGTCTGATATGATGCGTACGATAGTCGTGCCAATAGTAAAAAACAAGACGGGTGATGTTGCGGACAAGAACAACTATAGACCTATTTCATTGGCCACTATTTTATCAAAGGTGTTTGACAGCGTGCTTAATACACAGTTAAATAACTTCATTAAAGTGCATGACAATCAGTTCGGGTTTAAACCGAAGTTGTCAACAGAAAGTGCCATACTGTGTCTTAAGCACGTTGTTTCTTACTATACGGAGCGCAAAACGCCAGTCTTCGCATGTTTCCTGGACCTGTCGAGGGCATTTGACCTGGTCTCCTACGATATTCTATGGGAAAAGCTTGAAAAGTTTAGTGTACCGGTAGAACTCGTAAATATTTTTAAGTATTGGTACGGGAACCAGGTCAATAGCGTGAGATGGGGAGGGGTGCTATCCGAACCATGCGGATTGGAGTGCGGGGTGAGGCAGGGGGGGTTATCTTCACCCACGCTCTTCAATCTGTATGTAAACGATCTGATAGAGGAGCTCAGTGGTGCCACTGTCGGTTGCTGCATAGACGGGGTCTGCGTCAATAACATCAGCTACGCGGACGATATGGCACTGCTGAGTGCATCTGTCTGTGGCATGCGGTCTCTGGTGGCCAAATGCGAATCGTATGCCCTCTCACACGGCTTGACCTATAATGTAAAAAAAAGTCAAGTTATGGTCTTTGGGGCCGGGAGTCAACAATATGCTCAAATACCGCCGATTATACTCAATAATCAACCAATGCAAAGAGTAAATAACTTTAAATACCTTGGGCATGTGTTGACTGCCGACCTCAAGGACGACCAGGACATTGAGAGGGAGCGAAGGGCGCTGTCAGTGAGAGCAAATATGCTGGCCCGCAGGTTTGCACGCTGTTCACGAGAGGTCAAACTCACACTTTTTAGAGCTTTCTGTACCTCGTTCTATACGTGCTGCTTATGGGCCAGGTATACTCAAAAAGCTTACAGTGCCCTTAGAGTACAGTACAATAACGCCTTCAGGGTGCTGTTGGGGCTACCTCGCTTCTGCAGTGCATCAGGGATGTTCGCAGAGGCCCGGGTAGACTGCTTTTACGCAACGATGAGGAAGAGATGCGCGTCCTTGGTGCATAGGGTGCGGGCGAGCGACAACAGCATCCTGAATATGATCGCGCGAAGGCTAGACTGCCTCCATGTAAACCATTGCTGTGCCATAGCGGGAGGGTTGGTACAGCAATGGCCCTTATAATATCATAATAATTATTAATAATATACTAACCTAGATATAAGTGATACTAACAAAGATGAACCACTGTTGTTTTTAAATAAATAAATCATTCATTCATTCATTACCACTCAAAGGTTGCCTGGAATAGATCGCTTGTAGCGATAAGGCCGCCATTTGTACATTTTTCATAATGTTTTTCGTACATGTACTTGTAGGTAATGTGTTGGTGTACAATATACATAGACTATCATATCTTATCTTAATAAAAGAACTCTGAGGAGTGTTAAAATTTAAAATGTAAAGATATGATAGGCTTGAAAATTTATTGAATCCCAAACCCCTGTTACAAATATCTGAATACTTACAGTGCCCCCGCCCTGTAATATTAATTAATTCAAATTACTTAGCTGGTTTCAAAAATATTTTTACTATTATAGTTAATATCCAAAATCCTAGAAAGGCTCGTACACAGTCAATTAGGCAAATACCTCATATAAAACAGCCTTCTAAATCCCCTTCAGTCAGGTTTTCGACCAGGGTACAGCACTGTCAGTGCACTCACAGTACTCTACTTGATTTCAGCAACGCGTTCACTACTGTAGATTTACATATCCTGCTTGGCATTTTACGCTCTATAAACATATTTTCAACAGTGATTGATTGGTTTCTTAGTTACCTGTTCGGGCGCCGACAGCGTGTACGTGTTGATGATCCCTTCTCATCTTGGTGTAGTACAACTGTCGGGGTGCCGCAGGGTAGCGTGCTAACATAAACTCACGCCTATATCCCCGAAGGGGTAGGCAGAGGTGCTAGCAACCACATTTCGCTAGTTTATGTTTTTAGGTCCCAGATGAAATTTTGCGAATACCGAGCCCACCCAAACGAATCGGTAGAGTCGCTTGTAGTGAAGCTCGGTCATCCAAGGCCACGTTTAAAATTTTGGTGAGGGTATTTTCTATAACATTATCATCGATAACTGCGCGGGAGCAGTGAGTGAACCACAGATAACCACAGATTATCTGTGATGATTTAATTTTTATACAGGGAAAGTAAGATATCCCGTTTAGTATTTTTCTTTTATTTTTGTTTGTTATTTACGTTTTGGTCATTTGATGTCATTAAGTATTTGTGTTCTTTATATTGTATTATTTGTTTTGTACTCAGTGGCGTGTTATAATGATAGATTTGAGAGATTGCGCGAGCACTGGTAATTGAATGGCGGCTGATTGTTAATGATACGTCATTCCGTCATTTCTTTCTTTTTATATCGCCATTTTTAAGTGTTCTATGTATTGTTCTGAGATCTGTTGTTGTGTTCATGCGTCACTGACTCGTTTTGCGTGGCGGCGGAGCCACTAGCGGCGCCATCTGAAAACCAGCGCTTCGCATACCCTGGTGTGCGGGGCATTCATGCTGAGATGGTGGCCCATTTGGGTGCGCACGATGTGCAGTGAGTGTATTCTTGTTGTATTATCTTATTGTGTATATATATTTGTCTGACTCTCTGTACGTTGTGTGTTCTTGAATAAATGTTTTTTCTTTCTTTCTTTCATTTAAAAAAAAATTATATATGTTTAAAATTATATTATAATATACAATTATTTTCAAATTAATATAAAACTATGCTAACTATACAATATATACAAAAATGGAATAAAGGAAAAGAGGGAGACTGTAATTTTATTTAAAATTGTTATATGTTTAAAAAATTAGTTATTTTAGTTTTATTGTAATTTATGAATATCTTACTACATAAAATAAATAAACGAAATGCTTGCTATTGAATTTAAATATTTGAAAATGTATATACTTACAGCGCCAGCAGCCTGTATAATACGGTAGAAAAAAAAATTAAATAAATTTTAAAGAATTACGGTATAGAGCAGTGATGGGCAAATTTAATGGGGGCCAGAAAGTTTAAGAAATTTCAATGATACCCCTACCGGTGAGGGTCCTTTCATCACGCGTACCGCGGGTCAGCTCCGGCCCGCGGTTTAAACTTTGCCCAGCACTGGTGTAGAGTAATTAACAGCATACATGAGATATTTTAAAACTTAATAACTTTTTTGAATATTTCAAAAAAGTACAGACCTAGTAATTTTTATTCTTAGTAAAATGAAACATTCATTGACTATTTAAGACCTATTTCAATAAATAGTCAACTAGACTAGACTAGAAATTGTAACGTGTTTAATATTTATTTGTTTGTTTGTTATGTAAATTTTGTTTAATTTTGTACACAATATTCGATGGTAGGTCGTAGCGCACTTAAATGGAACCTAGAAAAGATCTGTACACAAAACTATGCTACATAAATAAATTAATTTAATTCAATTCAAATCGATCGCAAATACAGCAAATTCTACTCCATAGAGTGAACGTGTAGCTGCGAGCGGCCCGTCCCACTGACGCTGTGAGAAAAAGTTCCTTGGGAGATCGGTGTTTAGACATGCAATTTTCAAGCGTTCACTGCATCAGTCTAACGCAATACTTCAAAATTAACTAGTGTAGGTGAAAGGATTTTCCTAGTTAATTTTTCCGTACTGTGGACTGAAGACAGGAACGCTGGTAAGCTGACATCTGAAATTTTGCGAATTCCGAGCCCACCCAAGCGAATCGGTAGAGTCGCTTGTAGTGAAGCTCGGTCATCCAAGGCCACATTAAAAATTTTGGTGAGGGTATTTTCTATAACATTGTTCATTTAAAAAAAAAAATTGTTATGTGAAAAAAAAATATTATTTTTGTTTTATTATATCTAATTTATGAATATCTTACTACATTTAATAAATAAACGAAAGGCTTTTTAAATGCTTGTTATTCAATTTAAATATTTGAAAATGTAGATACTTACAGCGCCTTCAGCCTGTATAATACGGTAGAAAGAAAAAATAATGTTAAAGGATTACGGTATAGAGCAGTCATGGTCAAATTTAATGGGGGCCAGAAAGCTTAAGAAATTTCAATGATACCCCTACCGGTGGGGGTACCTCAATCACTTCATCACGCGGACCGCGGGTAAGCTCCGGCCCGCGTTTTATACTTTGCCTATCACTGGTATAGAGTAATTAACAGCATACATGAGAAATTTTATGAAATGAAATGAAATGAAATGAAATGAAATGAAATGAAATGAAATGAAATGAAATGAAATGAAATGAAATGAAATGAAATGAAATGAAATGAATGAAATGAAATGAGTTTATTTGTAGGAATATGGGTGAAATAGATGTTTACATTTCAGGTAGGTACAAGCCACACTCTGCCAATATCTGGCGTACAAAATATGTCATAGAATTTAAAAATTACATTATTCGATAATACACATAGTTAAAATTATTATATAAATTACTATTTTCATGCAAAATGTCACAAATTACCACAATTAAAAAATTCGTCAATACTATAAAAACATTTATCCATTAGCAGTGTAAACAGTTTTCTTTTAAATGTATTAATCGTATTAACTTCTTCTTTGAGGCTATTTGGTAGCTTATTATAAATATGTACTGCCATACAATATACATTTTTAATAAAAACATTGACCCTTTGTTTAGGTATTAAAAGCTTATGAGTGTGCCTACTCGCTCTAATTACGGCATCATTATGCTTACAGAATAAATGTAAATGAGTGCGTACAAAGACACAAATCTCAAATATGTACAGACTCAGTAGTGGAAGTATATTGTACTTTTTAAAATATTCCTTACAACTGTCTATTTGCTTTAAACCAAATATACCTTAATAACATTTTTGAAGATTTCAAAAAAGACGTACAGACCTACTAATTTTTATTTTTCTTAAAATGAAACATTTATTGACTATTTAAGACATATTTCAATAAATAGTCAACTAGACTAAACTAGACTAGACATTGTAACGTGTTTAATATTTATTTGTTTGTTTGTTATGTAAATTTTGTTTAATTTTGTATACAATATTCCATGGTAGGTCTTAGCGCACTTAAATGTAACCTAGAATAAGATCTGTACACAAAACTATGCTACATAAATAAATAAAATGAATTTAATTCAAATCGATCGCAAATACAGCAAATTCTACTCCATAGAGTGAACGTGTAAAACATAACATCATAATATAAACTCACGCCTATATCCCCGAAGGGGTAGGCAGAAGTGCTAGCACCCACATTTCGCCAGTTTATGTTTAGGTCCCAATGTAATAGGTGGCGAGCCTATTGCCATTAACTGGGCACTTATAAACCTGCGATAATTACACACATAACTTCGAAAAGCAACGATACTATACTATTAAATTGGGACCTAAACATAAACTGGCGAAATTTAGGTACTAGCATCTCTGCCTACCCCTTCGGGGATATAGGCGTGAGTTTTGTATATATATTATATCCATCCAGCAAAAGTCTGGAAATTTCTAAATTCACTGGGAGTTGGAAAATCACGCCAAGACTCTATTCCTAAGAATTTAAACGTAGATGCACTTAATGTACATTTCTCTACTTCATCCAGTTTTAATGGAACTACGAAAACCAATACACTGCAATATCTTTCATCTATTCCAACTCCTGATCATCCATCTTTCACCTTCAACCAATTGACCGCTTGTGATGTTAAGAAGAGCATTCTGTCAATTTCATCCAATGCTGTTGGTAGCGATGCCGTTAGCCGAAATATGATTGTGCCAATTCTGGAGCAAATTCTTCCTATCCTATGTCACGTCTTTAACTACTCCATTTCATCTGCTATTTTCCCATCCTCATGGAAAAGTGCTCAGATAATTCCTCTACCTAAAAAATCTAAGCCATGCTCCTTCTCTGACTATCGTCCTATATCTATCCTTCCTTTTCTTTCTAAAGTTTTAGAGCGTCTCATTCACTCGCAACTCAGCTCCTTCCTAAATAAAAATGCGCTGCTAAATCCACTACAATCCGGCTTCCGACCTGGACACAGTACTACGACAGCATTGGTTACTATCACGGAAGACATAAGACTGGGCATGGATAGTGGAAAACTTACGCTTTTATCCCTACTGGATTTTAGCAATGCTTTTAACACCGTAGATTTCGACATCCTGCTCGGTATACTGAGCTCTATTAACATAACTCCATCGGCGATTGAGTGGTTTCATAGTTACCTGTTTGGTCGCCAGCAGCGGATCCGCGTCGAAGAATCAAGTTCTTCTTGGTGCAATACTACTGCTGGTGTACCGCAGGGTGGCGTTCTATCTCCGTTACTCTTCGCAATTTTCATAAACACAATCTCCGAAAATTTACTTTCATCCTACCACCTTTATGCTGATGATCTGCAAATTTACACCCAAGCTCCTCTAAACAACTTGTCCGATGCATTTACTGTACTCAATGAGGACTTGGATAGGATTTGCGAATGGAGTAAGAACCATGGACTCACCCTAAATTCATCTAAGACACAAATAATTGTTATTGGTAGTCCAAGGTTGACTTCGAAAATAGATTGGACCCAGCTTCCTCAGATCAACATGGGTGGAGCAATCATGCCAATTAGTGAAAATGTCAAGAACTTGGGTATCTATATGGATAAATCATTTTGTTGGAATATCCAGTTACAGGAAACCAGTCGTAAACTTTTCGCTTCAGCGGGTGCTTTACGCAGACTGCGAAACTTCCTACCAATTGCCACTAAAACTGCGCTAGCACAATCGCTTCTTCTTCCTGTTCTCGACTACGCCGATGTCAGCTATCCCGATCTCACAGAGGAGCAACTAGATAAACTTGAGCGACTTCAAAA
This sequence comes from Eilema griseolum, assembly GCA_963662185.1. Lineage (NCBI taxonomy): Eukaryota > Metazoa > Arthropoda > Insecta > Lepidoptera > Erebidae > Eilema > Eilema griseolum. The sequence goes on from OY759259.1 coordinate 9,929,929, forward strand.
CTTTTGCATACGATTCATATTTGGTTTACGCAAGTATGATCACGTGTCAGATTTCCGTAAACAACTCAAGTGGCTCCCAATTCGGCTTGGCAGGAATGCTCATATTCTAACATGATTATATAATGTATTATTTAATCCCATCACTCCCTCTTATCTCAAAGAACGATTCCAGTTCCTCCATGACACACATACGAGATGCCTGAGGTCATCCGAGAATTTGAGGCTGAGAATGCCAATGCATTCAACTGATTTTCTTGGTAAGTCATTCTCTGTCAAGGCTGTGCGCTTATGGAACGCATTGCCATTGAGTATCAGACAAGCAAAATCCTTAAACATATTTAAAAGAATGGTAAAGGACTACTATCTATCATTGTGAACACTGTGACAACTCACAATTAATATGCTCACTATTTTCCCTTCTTAATACTATGTACTATTTACTTAATATATCTATTTATGTGCTAAAGTTGTATATTTATTTAACTTTATTTGAACTTCTCTCATATCTATCTTTCTTTTTGTATCTTTTAATATATTATAACCTTGTTTCTAGTTTATTTGCTAACTATACCAAATCTTTTGCTTTATTACACTACTGTCCATCCCAAGGTTGCCTGGAAGAAATCGCTTCCAGCGATAAGGCCGCCCATTGTACATTAAACTGTATGCATGCTCACTACAAATTTTACTGTAATCTATTGGTGTACAATAAAGAATTATCTATCTATCTATCTATCTATATTAAAAATAAAATTAAAATTTCTAGGTTATTTATTAAAATTGCCGTATATTATGCATTACTCTTAAATAACTATAAAAATCTTATTTCCTGAAATATTGTGTACACGTACGAAAGTGTAACCAGAATTATATTATAATATTTGTGGTGAGAAGTATTGTTTGAATGAACATGGAAAGAACCAACGAAAACCACAGATAATATGATATAGGAGTAGTGAGTGAAATATTTGTTGATTACTTACAGGCGTCTGTAATTATTAATTGATTAAAATTAATTCACTGGCTTCAAAAATATTTTTACTGTTATACTTAAATATAAATAATTATTTATTAATATCATATGACGAGTGTAGAAAATGTAATATGTAAAGATATCATAGGATCGAAAATTGATTGAATCTCTGAAAGGGGATTGGGTAACTGTGTATGAAGTAGTGACGTCATTTATTCTATATCTTAATTGGCGTCATTTTTTCAGCGGCCATCAATCATTTTAGTACCTTTTCATTATAATGTGTCAAACACACGTATTAGTATCATTATTTCCTTTGCAAATTATTTCGGAGCTGATATATCCAGGGTGGATGATTTCGACCTTACCTGTAGGAAAAGTGACTGTGACTTCTCTGGTGTTACAAACGTCCATAGGCCACGGTAACCACTTTCCATCAGGTGGGCCGTGTGCTTGTCTGCCAACTAAGTGGTATAAAAAAGTACTCTAAATACTAGAGATAGCTAATTCCACTCAAAGGAAACAATCTCTTATTTAAAAAGAAACAATACTGCATTCTAGTATTTCCGAAAATGCTACACCCAGTAGTCAAATCGACTCACCTAAACCTAAATCTTCTCTTTCATTAATTTTTTTACCAGTTTTGTTACAGCAATTTGATCCTTATAATTTTTACAATTAAATAATATATGTATTTTAATAAATATAAGTCAAATTAATACAACATGTTCTTATAATTGGCCCTATCAGTTGATGCAATAAAAATACACGATGCTATTTTTTCAGAATTTAGTCGGTTCGATTACAAGTTCGATTAAATTAATAATGATTACTGGGTTTGTTTCTTTTTGAAAATAAAGAAATGTTTCTTTATGAATACACTAATAAATACCCATGGGTTATTATTGTTAAGACCATTAAAACATTACCAACCAAAGGTTGCCTGGAATAGATCACTTGTAGCGATAAGGCCGCCATTTGTACATTTTTCATAATGTTTTTCGTACATGCACTTGTAGGTAATGTGTTGGTGTACAATATACATAGATTATCATATCTTATCTTAATAAAATTACTCTGAGGAGTGTAAAAATTTAAAATGTAAAGATATGATTGGCTTGAAAATTTATTGAAACCCAAACCCCTGTTACAAATATCTGAATACTTACAGCGCCCCCGCCCTGTTATATTAATTAATTCAAATTACTTAGCTGGTTTCAAAAATATTTTTACTATTATAGTTAATTATTTAATAGTTAATATCCAAAATCCTAGAAAGGCTCGTACACAGTCAATTAGGCAAATACCTCATATAAAACAGCTTTCTAAATCCCCTTCAGTCAGGTTTTCGACCAGGGTACAGCACTGTCAGTGCACTCACAGTACTCTACTTGATTTCAGCAACGCGTTCACTACTGTAGATTTACATATCCTGCTTGGCATTTACGCTCTATAAACATATTTTCAACAGTGATTGATTGGTTTCTTAGTTACCTATTCAAAGAATCAAAGAATCAAAGAATCAATTTCATTTATTCAGTTTAGGCACATAAAGAGCACATATGAACGTCAAAAATTTACAAATATGTATGTTAAGAAATAATATAAAAATATTAAATAATTTAAAAATAAACCATTGGAAAATGATTCTTTCGCTGGTTCGGTAGATTAGTTCTACTGAGAAGATACCAGCAAGAAACTCAGCGAACTACATTAGAACTAGTTTATTTTTCTTTTATAAATTTGTTTTGTTTACAATTTATTTTGTGCGAGCAAGCAAGAGACTTATGTTGACCACGCATTAACATCATTAAGGTACTCATCCACTTTATAGTAACCTTTACTCATTAAAGTTTTTTTCACTTCTATTTTAAATTTATTTATTGGCATATTAATCTAGTCCTGAGGAATTTTATTAAATATTTTTATGCAGCTGCCTACAAATAAATCACCAACCTTGTGAAGCCTAAGTTTATCTTTATTTCTCGTATTAAAATTGTGTACATCAGATAGTTTTTTGAAAATATTAAGATTTTTTCGTACATATAAGATATTTTCATAGATGTATTAAGAAGCAACTGTTAAAATATTAATTTCTTTGAAAAGTTCTTTCAGCGAGTCACGGGGTCTGAGGCTATAGATCGCTCGTATCGCTCGTTTCTGTAGTACAAATATAGTTTCAATATCGGCAGCTGAGCCCCACAGCAGCAGACCGTATGACATAACGCTATGAAAGTAGCTAAAATAAACTAGTCGTGCAGTTTCCTCATCAGTCAGTGACCTTATTTTTCTAACCGCATAGGCAGCTGAGCTAAGTCTTCCTGCCAAGGCTGTGATATGAGAACCCCATTGCAGTTTACTATCTAGAGTTATTCCAAGAAAAACTGTGGTATTGACTATTTGGACAGATTCGTTATTCATTTTAATATTAATATCTGCCTGTCTTATATTTGGCATAGCAAACTTTACACATTTAGTTTTCTTCGCATTGAGCAGTAAGTTGTTACTTGTGAACCAATGTAATATATCAGAAAGGGTATTATTCACTTCGTCAAGTACTACTTTATGCCTATCAGTCTTAAAAATTAATGATCTATCATCAGCAAATAATACAATTTCACAAAGATTTGTCGCGAAGTAAGGAAGATCATTAACATAAATCAAGAATAGAAGGGGTCCTAATATCGAGCCCTGGGGTACTCCCATAACTAATGGGGCACCAGAAGAGTCAGTGCCATTAACATTAACTTTTTGAATTCTGTCCGTAAGGTAAGACGTAAGTAATCTAAGTGAGCCGCTTGAAACACCATAATATTCTAATTTTAGTAACAACGTCTCATGATCAACACAATCAAAAGCTTTTGATAGATCACAAAAAATACCAATGGCATCCTGCTTCTTCTCCCATGCATCAAATATATGTTTGACAAGTGCAACTCCTGCATCTGTCGTGTTTCTACCTTTAGTGAAACCAAACTGTTTATCATGAAGTAAATTATTTTCTGTAAAATGTGAAAGCAGTTGATTAAATATTATTTTTTCAAAAATTTTACTTAGGGCTGGAAGTATGGAGATGGGTCTAAAATTTGAAGGATCACTTTTGTCCCCTGCTTTGAATAACGGTATGATTTTACTGTACTTCATAAGGTTAGGAAATTGGTTTTCATCTATGCATTTATTGAAAATGAATGCCAGGTAAGGCGCGATAGCAGGCATTATTGATTGTATTATATTGATTGAAATGCCCCAAAGATCCTCAGTTTTTTTACATTTAGTTGCTTAAAAGTTTTAAGTATAGTTATAAAATCAATATACTGAAAATCAAAGTTAGTACTACATTTATCAACACTAGATTTAAGAAGAGAAGCAGCTATATTTTTTGAAGAATTTAATGAATTTGTAGTGGTAATTGGAATATTTGTGAAAAAAGATTCAAATGCATTAGCCACTGCAGCATCAGTATTAATGTGTTTACCATTTATTTCTAATTCGAAAGAACGATCACGTGACCTTGTCTTACAGGTTTCTTTGTTAATAACATTCCATGTTGCCTTAATTTTATTATCGGATTTTTTTATTTTAGCCCGAATGTAATTAGATTTGGCTATTGAACAGACTTTCTTAAACAGTTTTGAGTATTTTTTAATATGTTCGATTACTTGTGGCTCATTTGTACATGCCTTTGTCTCATATAATTCATACAATTTTTTTCTACTTTTAAAGATTCCAGGTGTAGCCCAATCACTAAATTTAATTTTGAATTGATTAGTGTTTATTGTTTTTTTAGTGAAAATGTTATTAAATTCGTAATTAATTACTTCGAACAAATCTCTGTAAAGAACATCCGGGTTTTCATTATTATTTAATTCCAAAAGAGGTATTTTGTTGTTAATATTTTCTTTAAATTTCTCTAATCGATAAGTTGTGATTGGTCTACATACAATATTTTTTGGTAATGAAACATGTTGGTGTTCAAATCTAGCTAACTGACCTGTATGATCTGACTTTATAAAATTAATTAAAGATTTCTCATTTACATTGTTATCAGAAAAAATATTATCCAAGCAGGTAGCTGTTGTGGATGTGATGCGAGTTGGTTCATAAAACAGATTTTGTAAATTAAAAGATTTGAAAAGATTGAGGAACCTTAACGCGTTCTGGGAGTTTTCGAGAATATCAATATTAAAATCGCCACATACAACTACCGTCTTCTTACATTTACATACTTTTTTTAAGGTTTCTTCCATAATAGACTCAAAAAGGTGGCAATCTCCAGAAGGAGGTCTATAGACGCTAATAACAATATGTTGCTCAAGCTCTGCACATGATAGTTCAATATTTCGCTCACTCGAGAGTGCTACTATATCTTTTCTCTCTTTGGATTTTAGTTTGTCATTAATTAAAATGAGTGACCCACCTCTTATAGCAGAAACTCTAGTAAACGAACTAATGATTTTATAATTATCAATATTAACTAATAATTCATGTTTTTTTAGCCAGTGTTCAGTCAAACAAAGTATATGAATATGCATTTCATTTAAAAACAATTCTAGTTCTAACTCTTTACCAGAAAAACCTTGAATATTTTGATGAATAATATTCAGGTACATAGACTTTTCCTTTGTCCCTAAGATTAAGTTGCTAGAGATCTCCCCTATTGTCCTAGAATTATATTTAAATGATTGTCACACTTTTTTGGAACAGATTCCAAGGTCGCAAGACAAACATTGTCATTTTTCTGCTCAAAAGGAGCAGCTTGGGTAGCCAAGTTCTTGGCTGAACAAGTAATATAATATGATAGCAAAGATGTTATCTGTCTCTTAAAATAAATATTCAAATAGAATTTATCTTTTGTCAATAATAATTTATTCTCTAAATATATGTTTATGTCAACTAAATGGAATTTATTTTGATTATGAAATGCCATTGTATGTAAAGTTAGATTTAGTTTATGTCTAAGATTGTTTTCTGCCTGTGACAAGCTACGGCTATAAGGAAGTGTGAATAATATTATATTTTTAAAATTTATTCGGGCGCCGACAGCGTGTACGTGTTGATGATTCCTTCTCATCTTGGTGTAGTAAAACTGTCGGGGTGCCGCAGGATAGCGTGCTAACATAAACTCACGCCTATATCCCCGAAGGGGTAGGCAGAGGTGCTAGCAACTATATTTCGCTAGTTTATGTTTTTAGGTCCCAGATGAAATTTTGCGAATACCGAGCCCACCCAAACGAATCGGTAGAGTCGCTTGTAGTGAAGCTCGGTCATCCAAGGCCACGTTTAAAATTTTGGTGAGGGTATTTTCTATAACATTATCATCGATAACTGCGCGGGAGCAGTGAGTGAACCACAGATAACCACAGATTATCTGTGATGATTTAATTTTTATACAGGGAAAGTAAGATATCCCGTTTAGTATATTTCTTTTATTTTTGTCTGTTATTTATGTTTTGGTCATTTGATGTCATTAAGTATTTGTGTTCTTTATATTGTATTATTTGTTTTGTACTCAGTGGCGTGTTATAATGATAGATTTCAGAGATTGCACGAGCACTGGTAATTGAATGGCGACTGATTGTTAATGATACGTCATTCCGTCATTTCTTTCTTTTTATATCGCCATTTTTAAGTGTTGTATGTATTGTTCTGAGATCTGTTGTTGTGTTCATGCGTCTCTGACTCGTTATGCGTGGCGGCGGAGCTACTAGCGGCGCCATCTGAAAACCAGCGCTTCGCATACCCTGGTGTGCGGGGCATTCATGCTGAGATGGTGGCCCATTTGGGTGCGCACGATGTGCAGTGAGTGTATTCTTGTTGTGTTATCTTATTGTGTATATATATTGGTCTGACTCTCTGTACGTTGTGTGTTCTTGAATAAATGTTTTTCTTTCTTTCTTTCATTTAAAAAAAAATTATATATGTTTAAAATAAAAAAAAAACTATGCTAACTATACAATATATACAAAAATGGAATAAAGGAAAAGAGGGAGACTGTAATTTTATTTAAAATTGTTATATGTTTAAAAAATTAGTTATTTTAGTTTTATTGTATCTAATTTATGAATATCTTACTACATAAAATAAATAAACGAAATGCTTGCTATTAAATTTAAATATTTGAAAATGTATATACTTACAGCGCCAGCAGCCTGTATAATACGGTAGAAAAAAAAATTAAATAAATTTTAAAGAATTACGGTATAGAGCAGTGATGGGCCAATTTAATGGGGGCCAGAAAGTTTAAGAAATTTCAATGATACCCCTACCGGTGAGGGTCCTTTCATCACGCGTACCGCGGGTCAGCTCCGGCGCGCGGTTTAAACTTTGCCCAGCACTGGTGTAGAGTAATTAACAGCATACATGAGATATTTTAAAACTTAATAACTTTTTTGAATATTTCAAAAAAGTACAGACCTAGTAATTTTTATTCTTAGTAAAATGAAACATTCATTGACTATTTAAGACTTATTTCAATAAATAGTCAACTAGACTAGACTAGACATTGTAACGTGTTTAATATTTATTTGTTTGTTTGTTATGTAAATTTTGTTTAATTTTGTACACAATATTCGATGGTAGGTCGTAGCGCACTTAAATGGAACCTAGAAAAGATCTGTACACAAAACTATGCTACATAAATAAATTAATTTAATTTAATTCAAATCGATCGCAAATACAGCAAATTCTACTCCATAGAGTGAACGTGTAGCTGCGAGCGGCCCGTCCCACTGACGCTGTGAGAAAAAGTTCCTTGGGAGATCGGTGTTTAGACATGCAATTTTCAAGCGTTCACTGCATCAGTCTAACACAATACTTCAAAATTAACTAGTGTAGGTGAAAGGATTTTCCTAGTTAATTTTTCAGTACTGTGGACTGAAGACAGGAACGCTGGTAAGCTGACATCTGAAATTTTGCGAATTCCGAGCCCACCCAAGCGAATCGGTAGAGTCGCTTGTAGTGAAGCTCGGTCATCCAAGGCCACATTAAAAATTTTGGTGAGGGTATTTTCTATAACATTGTTCATTTAAAAAAAAATTGTTATGTGAAAAAAAAAATATTATTTTTGTTTTATTATATCTAATTTATGAATATCTTACTACATTTAATAAATAAACGAAAGGCTTTTTAAATGCTTGTTAATCAATTTAAATATTTGAAAATGTAGATACTTACAGCGCCTTCAGCCTGTATAATACGGTAGAAAGAAAAAAAAATGTTAAAGGATTACGGTATAGAGCAGTCATGGTCAAATTTAATGGGGGCCAGAAAGCTTAAGAAATTTTAATGATACCCCTACCGGTGGGGGTACCTCAATCACTTCATCACGCGGACCGCGGGTAAGCTCCGGCCCGCGTTTTATACTTTGCCTATCACTGGTATAGAGTAATTAACAGCATACATGAGAAATTTTAAAACTTAATAACATTTTCGAAGATTTCAAAAAAGACGTACAGACCTACTTATTTTTATTTTTCTTAAAATGAAACATTTATTGACTATTTAAGACATATTTCAATAAATAGTCAACTAGACTAAACTAGACTAGACATTGTAACGTGTTTAATATTTATTTGTTTGTTTGTTATGTAAATTTTGTTTAATTTTGTATACAATATTCCATGGTAGGTCTTAGCGCACTTAAATGTAAACTAGAATAAGATCTGTACACAAAACTATGCAACATAAATAAATAAAATGAATTTAATTCAAATCGATCGCAAATACAACAAATTCTACTCCATAGAGTGAACGTGTAAAACATAACATCATAATATAAACTCACGCCTATATCCCCGAAGGGGTAGGCAGAAGTGCTAGCACCCACATTTCGCCAGTTTATGTTTAGGTCCCAATGTATTAGGTGGCGAGCCTATTGCCATTAACCGGGCACTTATAAACCTGCGATAATTACACACATAACGTCGAAAAGCAACGATACTATACTATTAAATTGGGACCTAAACATAAACTGGCGAAATTTAGGTACTAGCATCTCTGCCTACCCCTTCGGGGATATAGGCGTGAGTTTTGTATATATATTATATTAAAAAGAAAATTAAAATTTCTAGGTTATTTATTAAAATTGCCGTATATTATGCATTACTCTTAAATAACTTTAAAAATCTTATTTCCTGAAATATTGTGTACACGTACGAAATACGTGAAACAATAATTATATTATATTATTTGTGGTGAAAAGTAATTGTTTGCAGGAACATGGAAAGAACCAAAGAAAACCACAGATAATATAATATAGGAGTAGTGAGTGAAATATTTGTTAATTACTTACAGGCGTCTGTAATTATTAATTGATTAAAATTAATTCACTGGCTTCAAAAATATTTTTACTGTTATACTTAAATATAAATAATTATTTATTAATATCATATGACAAGTGTAGATAATGTAATATGTAAAGATATCATAGTTAGCATAGTTTTTAGTTTTTAATTTGTAAGTAATTGTATATTATAATAGCATATTTTATTTAATGTAATCCATCATAGGATCGAAAATTGATTGAAACCCTGAAAGGGGATTGGGTAACTGTGTATGAAGTAGTGACGTCATTTCCTCTATATCTTAATTGGCGTCATTTTTTCAGCGGCCATCAATCATTTTAGTACCATTTCATTATAATGTGTCAAACACACGTGTTAGTATCATTATTTCCTTTGCAAATTATTTCGGTGCTGATATATCCAGGGTGGATGATTTCGACCTTACCTGCAGGAAAAGTGACTATGACTCCTCTGGTGTTACAAACGTCCATAGGCCACGGTAACCACATTCCATCAGGTGGGCCGTGTGCTTGTCTGCCAACTAAGTGGTATAAAAAAAGTACTCTAAGTACTAGAGATAACGAATTCCACTTAAAGGAAACAATCTCTTATTTAAAAAAGAAACAATACTGCATTCTAGTATTTCCGAAAATGCTACACCCAGTAGTCAAATCGACTCACCGAAACCTAAATCTATTCTTTCAATAATTTTTTTTACCAGTTTTGTTACAGCGATTTAATCCTTATAATTTAACAACTAAATATGTATTTAAATAAAAAAAGTACCTAGGAATCTCAAACAGCGGACATATGACAATTCTAAAACTCACAACACTGAAGGAACGGAGAAATCGTGGAGATTCAATAGAAACATTCAAAATCTTGAATGAATTCTACGATATAAAGAACTTTGATGCCCTCTTTATTCGTAACGAGAATGCACATTTAAGAGGACACCATCTGAAGTTGTGCACTAGCTTCTCCAACAACAATCCTTATAGACATTTCATCAATAACAGAGTAGTCAGAACGTGGAACAAGCTCACAGAAAATGTAGTCTCTGCTGACAGTATCAACCAGTTTAAAAACAGACTTGATACATTTTACCTCAAACTAGAGAAATAGAAGGAAAGAAAATGGAAACTGGATACAGGCATTATCAGTTGTCTACGACTGCCTGCCTGCTAACTAATAATAATAATAAAAAACGACGGGTTGCACTCCGGGAGTGCCGGCAGAAGTAAAAACTTGAATATTAACGTTGTGCATTTTTGATATTTTGCAATGATTAGAGAATAATTTTGTACGAATTGCTTTCATTATCAGTAAAAGGACTATTATTTATGTGGTGGAATACAATATTCATTTATTGCGCTATCGTACACAAACATGACAATTTATATTACATTAAAAATTTTACACTTCAGAACTATTACAATTATTTTACATTAAAAAGTTTATCACCGCCATCACACATGTGACAGTCGTGTGACATTAGCGCAAGCGCCCTGCGCCACCTGTCCTCTCTCCACCCGTCTTACGAATTTTCGATCAGGTGTCCTGATACGAGTTGAGAAATTTTTACCCACTCCAAAAAAAGTACACAGCGCCGCTAAAGAAGTTTTCACTTCAATAATAATATATTAATACAATTTGTCCTTATAATTTGGCCCTATCGATTGATGGAATAAAAATACAGGCTGGTATTTTTTTGGATTTTAGTCGGTTCGATTACAAGTTCGATTAAATTAATAGTGATTACTGGGTTTGTTTCTTTTTGAAAATAAGGAAATGTTCCCTTATGAATACACTAATAAATACCCATAGGTTATTATTGTTAAGATAATTAAAACATTTCCATCCAAAGGTTGTCTGGAATAGATAGCTTGTAGCGATAAGGCCGCTATTTGTACATTTTTCAAAATGTTGTTCGTACATTTACTTGTAGGTAATGTGTTGGTGTACAATATAGATTATCATATCTTATCTTAATATAAGAACTCTGAGGAGTGTAAAAATTTAAAATGTAAAGTTATGATAGGCTTGAAAATTGATTGAAACCCAAACCCCTGTTACAAATATCTGAATACTTTTTTTTTTTTTTTTTTTTTGCGTGCGCAAAATCCCCACGGATACCTCCCCGCCGGAGCCGGTGGAGGAGGTTATGTCGGACTCGAACCGACTAAAACGCACGCCGCCTGTGGGTCGTTTTGGTTGCCGAAGGTGAGGTTGACAGGCATATCCCTCGCACCCCGGCCGACCCAGGGCCATCTCTCACGATCTGGCCCTCTTCTCGGTCCCCAACTCGACCCCGGAAACGGGGAGGCGCGCCAGGCGCGCCACCGCCGCGGCCTGCTTCTACCAGGGTGACAGGCGGCTCCACCTGTCACCCCCAGGCCGGCGCTCATGGGGGGCGAAGGTCGTTCATCGACCTCCGACGCCCGAGTTGCCTTCGTACGCGGGCAGCTTGGCTCGCGATCCTTCGTCGCTCCCGCTGCCGCTCCCGCCCCGCCTCCTCCTTCACGAGCATTACTTGCTCGCAGAAGGAGGCGCCGGCCGCCCACGCATCCGCGCAGCGGACCATCGCCGCGAGCAAGGTGGAGAGCATGAGAACTCTCACTCCCAGGGCCGCCACAAGCTCCCGCCTCGGCGTCTCCCACGCCGGACACTCGGTGAGCGTGTGCGGACCTGAGTCCTCGCTCGCGTCGCAGTGATGGCACACGGACGTTGGCTCTTTCTCCATCCGACGCAGATACTTTCCGAAACACCCGTGCTCGGTGATCATCTGCGTCAGACGGTACGAGAGGCTGCCGTGTGGCCTCTCTAGCTACTCACCCATGATGGGTCTTACCGCCGTTACTACGGCGTGCCCTGCGCCTGGTTGCCCAAGTCGTATCTCCAATATCTGAATACTTACAGTGCCCCCGCCCTGTAATATTAATTAATTCAAATTACTTAACTGGTTTCAAAAATATTTTTACTATATAGTTAATCATTTACTACTTAATATCTAAAATCCTAGAAAGGCTCGTACACGGTCAATTAGGCAAATACCTCATATAAAACAGCCTTCTAAATCCCCTTCAGTCAGGTTTTCGACCAGGGCACAGCACTGTCAGTGCACTGATAAAAGTTACCGACGACATCAGGTTCGGTAAGGAGAACGGAAATCTTACAGTACTCTCCTTGATTTCAGCAACGCGTTCAATACTGTAGATTTACATATTCTGCTTGGCATTTTACGCTCTATAAACATATCTCCAACAGTGATTGATTGGTTTCTTAGTTACCTGTTCGGGCGCCGACAGCGTGTACGTGTTGATGATTCCTTCTCATCTTGGTGTAGTATAACTGTCGGGGTACCGCAGGGTAGCGTGCTAACATAAGCTCACGCCTATATCCCCGAAGGGGTAGGCAGAGGTGCTAGCACCCACATTTCGCTAGTTTATGTTTTATGTTTTAGGTCCCACATGAAATTTTGCGAATACCGACCCCACCCAAACGAATCGGTAGAATCGCTTGTAGTGAAGCTCAGTCATCTAAGGCCACGTTTAAAATTTTGGTGAGGGTATTTTCTATAACATTGTCATCGTCAACTGCGCGGGAGCATTGCGTGAACCACAGATAACCACAGATTATCTGTGGTGATTTAATTTTTATACAGGGAAAGTAAGATATCCCGTTTGGCATTTTTCTTTTATTTTTGTTTGTTATTTATGTTTTGGTCATTTGATGTCATTAAGTATTTGTGTTCGTTATATTGTATTATTTGTTTTGTACTCAGTGGCGTGTTATAATGATGGATTTCAGAGGGTGCGCGAGCACTGGTAATTGAATGGCGATTGATTGTTAATGATACGTCATTCTGTCATTTCTTTCTTTTTATATCGCCATTTTTAAGTGTTGTATGTATTGTTCTGAGATCTGTTGTTGTGTTCATGCGTCACTGACTCGTTTTGCGTGGCGGCGGAGCCACTAGCGGCGCCATCTGAAAACCAGCGCTTCGCATACCCTGGTGTGCGGAGCATTCATGCTGAGATGGTGGCCCAATTGGGTGCGCACGATGTGCAGCGAGTGTATTCTTGTTGTGTTATCTTATTGTGTATATATATTTGTCTGACTCTCTGTACGTTATGTGTTCTTGAATAAATGTTTTTTCTTTCTTCCTTTCTTTCTTTCTTTCATTTAAAAAAAAATTGACATATGTTTAAAAAATTAGTTATTTTAGTTTTATTGTATCTAATTTATGAATATCTTACTACATATAATAAATAAACGAAATGCTTGCTATTGAATTTAAATATTTGAAAATGTAGATACTTACAGCGCCATCAGCCTGTATAATACGGTAGATAGAAAAAAAATTTAATGTTAAAGGATTACGGTATAGAGCAGTCATGGGCAAATTTAATGGGGGCCAGAAAGTTCAAGAAATTTCAATGATACCCCTACCGGTGGGGGTACCTCAATCACTTCATCACGCGGACCGCGGGTCAGCTCCGGCCCGCGGTTTAAACTTTGCCCAGCACTGGTGTAGAGTAATTAACAGCATACATGAGATATTTTAAAACTTAATAACTTTTTTGAATATTCAAAAAAGTACAGACCTAGTAATTTTTATTCTTAGTAAAATGAAACATTCATTGACTATTTAAGACCTATTTCAATAAATAGTCAACTAGACTAAACTAGACTAGACATTGTAACGTGTTTAATATTTATTTGTTTGTTTGTTATGTAAATTTTTGTACACAATATTCCATGGTAGGTCATAGCGCACTTAAATGGAACCTAGAAAAGATCTGTACACAAAACTATGCTACATAAATAAATAAATTGAATTTAATTCAAGTCGATCGCAAATACAGCAAATTCTACTCCATAGAGTGAACGTGTAAAACATAACATCATAATATAAACTCACGCCTATATCCCCGAAGGGGTAGGCAGAAGTGCTAGCACCCACATTTCGCCAGTTTATGTTTAGGTCCCAATGTAATAGGTGGCGAGCCTATTGCCATTAACCGGGCACTTATAAACCTGCGATAATTTATTTTATTTTATTTAACAGTAAGTAGTACCCCAAGTTTTTTTTTTTATTTTTTTCAATAGTAATACATTAGTTAGGTACAAAGTACAATTTTCAATCATAATCATTCCATGCAAGTCAATATTATCAATATCAATAAAATTTATTAATTCTCTTACACTGTAATACATTTTAGTCATGAAGTATTCGAATAAATATTTTTTTAATTATATTTTACTAACCGCGGTAGCCTAGTGGTATGGGTAATGGACTGCTGAGACGAGGTCTTGGGTTTGATTCCAGGTTTTACCATGGCACACACCAATAACATTTCAATGCTTTTCGAAGTTATGTGTGTATTTATCGCAGGCTTATAAGTGCCCGGTTAATGGCAATAGGCTCCCCACCTATTACATTGGGACCTAAACACAAACTGGCGAAATTTAGGTGCTAGCACCTCTGCCTCGGGAATATAGGCGTGAGTTTTGTATATACATATATGATATTAAAAAGAAAATTACATTTTCTAGATTATTTATTAAAATTGCCGTATATTATGCATTACTCTTAAATAACTTTAAAAATCTTATTTCCTGAAATATTGTGTACACGTACGAAATACGTGAAACAATAATTATATTATATTATTTGTGGTGAAAAGTAATTGTTTGCAGGAACATGGAAAGAACCAAAGAAAACCACAGATAATATAATATAGGAGTAGTGAGTGAAATATTTGTTAATTACTTACAGGCGTCTGTAATTATTAATTGATTAAAATTAATTCACTGGCTTCAATAATATTTTTACTGTTATACTTAAATATAAATAATTATTTATTAATATCATATGATAAATGTAGAAAATGTAATATGTAAAGGTATCATAGGATCGAAAATTGATTGAATCTCTGAAAGGGGATTAGGTAACTGTGTATGAAGTAGTGACGTCATTTATTCTATATCTTAATTGGCGTCATTTTTTCAGCGTCCATCAATCATTTTAGTACCTTTTCATTATAATGTGTCAAACACACGTATTAGAATCATTATTTCCTTTGCAAATTATTTCGGAGCTGATATATCCAGAGTGGATGATTTCGACCTTACCTGCAGGAAAAGTGATTGTGACTTCTCTGGTGTTACAAACGTCCATAGGCCACGGTAACCACTTTCCATCAGGTGGGCCGTGTGCTTGTCTGCCAACTAAGTGGTATAAAAAAGTACTCTAAATACTAGAGATAGCTAATTCCACTCAAAGGAAACAATATCTTATTTAAAAACAAACAAAACTGCATTCTAGTATTTCCGAAAATGCTACACCCAGTAGTCAAATCGACTCACCTAAACCTTTTCTTTCAATAATTTTTTTTACCAGTTTTGTTACAGCGATTCAATCCTTATAATTGAGAAATAGAAGGAAAGAAAATGTAAACTGGATACAGGCATTATCAGTTGTCTACGACTGCCTGCCTGCTAACTAATAATAATAATAAAAAACGACGGGTTACACTCCGGGAGTGCCGGCAGAAGTGAAAACTTGAATATTAACGTTGTGCATTTTTGATATTTTGGAATGGTTAGAGAATAATTTTGTACGAATTGCTTTCATTATCAGTAAAAGTACTATTATTTATGTGGTGGAATACAATATTCATTTATTGCGCTATCGTACACAAACATGACAATTTATATTACATTAAAAATTTTACACTTCAGAACTATTACAATTATTTTACATTAAAAAGTTTATCACCGCCATCACACATGTGACAGTCGTGTGACATTAGCGCAAGCGCCCTGCGCCACCTGTCCTCTCTCCACCCGTCTTACGAATTTTCGATCAGGTGTCCTGACGCGAGTTTAGAAATTTTTACCCATTCCAAAAAAAGTACACAGCGCCGCTAAAGAAGTTTTCACTTCAATAATAATATATTAATACAATTTGTCCTTATAATTTGGCCCTATCGATTGATGGAATAAAAATACAGGCTGCTATTTTTTTGGATTTTAGTCGGTTCGATTACAAGTTCGATTAAATTAATAGTGATTACTGGGTTTGTTTCTTTTTCAAAATAAGGAAATGTTCCCTTATGAATACACTAATAAATACCCATAGGTTATTATTGTTAAGATAATTAAAACATTTCCATCCAAAGGTTGTCTGGAATAGATAGCTTGTAGCGATAAGGCCGCTATTTGTACATTTTTCATAATGTTGTTCGTACATTTACTTGTAGGTAATGTGTTGGTGTACAATATACATTATCATATCTTATCTTAATATAAGAACTCTGAGGAGTGTAAAAATTTAAAATGTGAAGATATGATAGGCTTGAAAATTGATTGAAACCCAAACCCCAGTTACAAATATCTGAATACTTACAGTGCCTTCGCCCTGTAATATTAATTAATTCAAATTACTTAACTGGTTTCAAAAATATTTTTACTATTATAGTTAATTATTTACTACTTAATGTCCAAAATCCTAGAAAGGTTCGTACACAGTCAATTAGGCAAATACCTCATATAAAACAGCCTTCTAAATCCCCTTCAGTCAGGTTTTCGACCAGGGCACAGCACTGTCAGTGCACTGATAAAAGTTACCGACGACATCAGGTTCGGTATGGAGAACGGAAATCTTACAGTACTCTCCTTGATTTCAGCAACGCGTTCAATACTGTAGATTTACATATCCTGCTTGGCATTTTACGCTCTATAAACATATCTCCAACAGTGATTGATTGGTTTCTTAGTTACCTGTTCGGGCGCCGACAGCGTGTACGTGTTGATGATTCCTTCTCATCTTGGTGTAGTACAACTGTCGGGGTGCCGCAGGGTAGCGTGCTAACTCCTTTACTTTTCTCAATTTTTATAAATTCCATCTCTAAGTTATTACGTTCTTCCTACCACCTTTACGCAGATGATCTTCAAATGTACACACAAGCCTCCTTGCAAGAATTGCCGGCAGCCATCTCTACTCTAAATGCAGATCTAACACTAGTATGCGAGTGAAGTAAACCATATGGGGCTTGAAGTAAACTCTCAGGTTATTATTGTGGACAGCCCCGGGATGATAAACTGAATAGACTGGTCGCAATTGCCAGACGTAGTTATTGACGGTGTAAATATTAAAGTAAGTAACTATGTAAAATATCTTAGGATACATATAGATAAGATATTACTTGGGACCCCCAAATACGAGAAGTAAACCGCAAGTTGTTTGCGTCAGCGGGTTCCATACGTAGACTACGTAACTTCCTACCAACAGTCACTAAACTTGCACTTGCAGAATCACTTCTTCTTCCACTACTTGACTATGCCGATGTCAGCTATCTTGATCTCACCGAGGAGCAACTTGATAAGCTTGAGCGTCTTCAAAATTTCTGTATTAGATTCGTATTTGGTCTTCGCAAATATGATCGCGTATCACAGTTTCGCAACTTGCTCAAGTGGCTCCCAATTAAAAGAATGCTTTGTGTTCCTCAATGACACACATTTAAGTACCTTGAGGTCGTCAGTAACATTGCAATTGTCCACGCCCTCTCATTCCACAACCTTTTTTGACAAATCCTTCACAGTCCAGGCTGTGCGGTTGTGGAATGCGTTGCCTCTGACTATTAGACAATGCACAATCCCTGGCCATATTCAAAAAAATGGTAAAAGTATCTATGTTCTTTGTGACTTTATCATGTGGTCTTGTGTAGGATTATACTCGCTGTGTTGTGTAGGAATATATTGAATATCTACATGTGTATGTCTAATATATGTGTATGTATGTATATGTAAATATTAATGAAATTGAATGTATGTGTGTACTTAGGTACTTATATCTAAGATATTGTTACGTGCACGGGGTACAATTAAATGCCGTTTACTCAACGAAGAGATTTATAAGCTCACCACAAACTAGACAATTAGATCACTAGTACACACAGTACTCGTCAACAGTTCCAGTCGCTCAGTAGTTCACAGTAGTCCACAGTCGTTGCTCAGGTCGCAGGTAGAATCTTCTTCGGTCGCTTAAGTTCGCTGTGTTCGTTATCGATCTCAAAGATTGAATGAATTGTGTTGCTATGCGAGCATGTTTTTATACCTCTCAATTAGGACGATCGAATTATCTAGAAAGTTCGCGAGCGATAAAAACCTATTCTTTTGATCTTGCCGCCGTCGCTGACCTTCGAGTAATTTCTCGATATTTAGCTATTGTTTGTTTATATTTGAGAGTGTAGGTACTCGTAGGTAGGTTGTGACTTGTTGTTGATGATTCTAGATTTTTCTATGCCAATCGGTAGAGTACCTCGTCACTAACAATGCGTTTTTATTTCTTGAAGATTCGATTATTAGTTTTCGAGATATCGACGGCGGTCGTAACAATATTATTAAATTATATATAATATATTTGTTTATGTATAAATATTTATTATTTAATACACTAGCAGCATAAGCTGATGCGTGTATATCACTGCACTTCTGTTTTGATTGTCCAATGTTTATCAAGTTTATTTTTAAAAATATTCACATTAGGAGTTTTTATTACACTTTCCGGAATTGAGTTCCACATTCGCACCACGCGGTTCGGCAAGAAGTGATACCTAGGGTTGCTGGCACATCGAGACCTGCATAATTTCACTGAGTGACCTCTTGGATGTCTCTTGGAGTTCACTGTGTAGATGATTTCTATGTTTGATACATTATAATGTTTTGTCAGGATTTTGTATGTTTCAATGAGGTCTCCCCTTTTCCTTCTCTCTTCCGGTGTGGTTAGGTTTAGTTCCAGAAGGCGCTCTTCGTATGACATCTCTTTCAAATCATTGACCATTTATATATTTGTAGCTTATGAATACACCGATAACTACCCATGGGTTATTATTGTCAAGACAATTAAAACATTTCCATTCAAAGGTTGCCTGTAATAGATAGCTTGTAACGATAAGGCCGCCATTTGTACATTTTTCATAATATTGTTCGTACATGTACCTACTGTAGGTAATGTGTTGGTGTACAATAAAGATTATCATATCTTATCTTAATAAAAGAACTCTGAGGAGTGTAAAAAATTAAAATGTAAAGATACGATAGGCTTGAAAATTAATTGTAACTAAACCCCTTTTACAAAATATTTGAATACTTACAGCGTCCCCGGTCTGTAATATCAATTAATTCAAATTACTTAACTGGTTACAAAAATATTTTTACTATTGTAGTTAATTATTTACTTATTACTTAAAGAACTCTGAGGAGAGTAGAAAATACCTTTGCCCCCCATGAGGGCAGGCCTGGGGGAGAAGAGTGGAGCCGCCTGTCACCCTAGCAGAAGCTGGCCGCGGTGGCAGTGCGCGATGCACGCCTCCCCGGGATCTCCGGGGATGAGATGGGGACTCCGTGGTCTCTATTCCTTCTGACTAAATGTTACTATTCCACGAAAGACTTCCTAAGCGAACGTTTTGAGTCTAAAATTGACTTATTCTGTGAACCTTGACTTGTATAAACCTATGATTTGACATTTCGAAATTATATAACTTCTACTTTAACTATATTATTTAAACGAGGAATTATTATTAATTGTATGCTGACATTATTTAAATTTTTATTACTACCTTTCAATATTTGTACGCTGGAGACAGCAGAATGTTATGTACAACCATCCTTGTAACAACTTTTATACAATATTCTTACAAATAAATGAATCTTATCTTATCTTATACCCTTAGAGGATCGTATCTAAAGAGACGGTCCTGGGCCAGCCGGTGTGCGAGGGATATTTATTTACTTATTGGAACATTTACTTAACAGTTATGCGTTATACCTACAATGATATTAGAAGTTTACAGCACATATCTCTGTTAGGTAAACGCACAACCCACATCAATGGCCGCAATGTAATATTATTTTACATAACTGAATTGATAAGCATGCGAGTTTTGTGTCAAATAACAAAGTAGCAGCATCACTATTATGCTGTAGATTACTGTGAGGACTAAACAACACTTGAAGCCATTTCCTTGAATTCTATTCTATTCCATTCTATTCTGTTCTATTCTGTTCTATTCTGTTCTATTCTGTTATATTCTGTTCTATTCTGTTCTATTCTGTTCTATTCTGTTCTATTCTGTTCTATTCTGTTCTATTCTGTTCTATTCTGTTCTATTCTGTTCTATTCTGTTCTATTCTGTTCTATTCTGTTCTATTCTGTTCTATTCTGTTCTAAATATAATAATATAATAGCGCTGTCTCAGACAATATCATCTCTGGCACCCTGTGGCCTGCGCAGTCGGCGTGCGTTAAGTAAATATTTATTCATTCTATTACAATCGAAGAAGAAAACAATACGTCAACGAGTCTGAAAGTCAATTATAAATCAAAAAATAACTTACAGTCTGTAAAAGAACAAACGTCAATATAAATATTTCAGAACATACGTGTTATTTTTAATTGGGGTGAAACAGGGTGAATTGTACCTCCGACATAAATATCCTTCTATCAGACCAGGTGATCACGCCTGGCGGACTGCAGCCCAAAGGATGAAGTATATTATGATATTTTTATAATTTTGTAGATTGTGAAGGTGTTGATTGACAGAGAAGAGTCTGATGCAGGTTTCCGTTTAGGGATAGGGGGTTACACGGTAATCGCTCATAATAAGAGTTGCGAATAAAATTAAAGGGGTGTAGGAAAATTGTGCCCCGGGTTCCCAAGCGGAAGCAATCGTCCATTCTATTTATATTGAATATTGCAAATTCAGCAAAATTCTGACATTTTGCAAATACCTACAGCCAACGGTTGAATTGTTATATTGGATCGATTAATTGTCTCTTTTGTTTTTATGCATGGTTATCTAATATGTTATTTAACGAGTCTATTAAAATGTGAATGCAACCGGGACTGCCGATCGGATGACAGTAGTGGATGACTGTAGTGGTAGTTTAGAGACAAAGGAATAATAAATGTGTGGCCAATATTTCCCTGATAGTGTGTATAAGGTAAAGGTTATACTAACGGTCTCTAAGTTTCATTACTTGTACCGTATATAAATAGCATGTTACGAAATAAATGATGACGCGCGTTGCCGGTTCGGCCTGTGCCGCAGCGTCAGCAATGCATGTACAGTCAAGACACCATACATGCGATGTACACAGTCGTGAGACTGTACATGTTGAACTATACAAAACGTGTGTGATAGTTAGTTATAAATCAAAAAGTAACTTAATGGCTGTAAATAATTAATGTATAATAATCCGGCAACCTGCTGCCTGAGCTTAAGTAAATATTTATTCTTTAAAAACAATACTACTTACTGTCTGAAATTGTAGATTTATAAATTGAATAAATAATCTTGTTCAATTATTATGCTAAGGTGATGAACTATACGAAAACGTGATCGTTAGTTATAAATTAGAAAGTAACTTACTGGCTGTAAAAAAAATAAACGTATATAGAAATATTTCAGATCTTACGTGTAATCGGGGTGAAACAGGGTGAAATGTATATCCGACACAAAGAGAGGATTCTGATAAAAGCCCAACAGATTACGTTGGTAAGGTATTGCTAATTTCGAGGTCAATGTAGATCGTGCACCAGCTGATTGATAGACGAGATTCTGGCGCAGGTTTTCCTTGCCAGAATAGGAAATCAAACAGTAATCATTCCCATAAACATCGTGAATCACATTATGGCGGAGTAAGAGGACAGATATAGCTAATTTCGCAAAATTCCCAATTTTTGCAAATACACTCGAGAGCAATGAATCCGGGTCACTTAAAGAATCCTAAAAATCTCGGAAACTAAAAATGCTAGGTTAATGCAATAAATTGTATTTAATAGACAATGTAATACTCCTTAAATGAAGGTATTAAAACTTCTTAGTTATTGTAAAGTTATATCATAAAAAAATCAAATTTGAAAAAGGGCCACTTTCGAAGATGGAACTACGAAATTACAGCATTTGGTGTTGCTTTTGTTTGTAATCTGTCATTTATGTGGGTACATAAACCATGTTGATAGTGCTCTATATTCATTAATCAAGCTGAAATTATGTCGCTTACGCCTGAAGAATGCACCAGAATACTTACAATGCTGGAAACCGGCCGGAGTCAGCGCGATACAGCCAGGACTGTCGGTGTGTCGCTGTCAACAGTACAAAGAGTTCTCCGACGTTACGAAGAAACTGGTTCTAACCTACGCAGACCAGGAACGGGCAGAACCAGGTGTACCACAGCACGAGAAGACCGATACTTGGTGAACACCATGCTTCGAAATCGCTTTCTCACAGGAACTGAACTCACCAATCAGTTTCGACGCCTCGGAGGAAGTAACCCAAGTGCATGGACAGTAAGACGTCGGCTTGCTGAATCTAACTTAAAACCCCTTAGACCTGCAAACGGCCCTAAACTGGAGCGTGGGCATCGTATTTCGAGACTAAGTTATGCCCAGAGCCACGTAAATTGGAGTATTGAAGATTGGTCAAAAGTTATGTTCTCCGATGAATCAAAATTTATGCTCTACAAGCACGATGGAAGACACAGAGTGTATCGAAGACCAGGGGAAAGATTCAAGCAAGCATGCATCGAAGAAAAAGTAGCCTACGGTGGTGGGTCTGTACTTGTGTGGGCCGGAATTTCTTCTGAAAGTCGCACAGAGCTGGTGATCATAGAAAACGGCTCTTTAACTAGCGTAAGATATGTGGAAGAAATCCTCAATGATAACGTTGGTCCATTTATGGTCAATTTAGGTGAGGATGCTATATTTATGCATGACAATGCCAGACCTCATACAGGTAGGATTGTGAATGACTACCTTCAAGAGATGAACATTACTCGTATGGAGTGGCCAGCGCGCAGCCCGGATATCAACCCGATCGAGCATGCTTGGGACGAGCTAGGCAGATGCGTAAAACAACGAAACCCTCCCCCAATCACGCTTCGTGAGCTCAAAATTGCTCTCACAGAGGAATGGGAGAATATTCCCCAAAATCGTATAAGGAACTTGGTGTACAGCATGCCAAACCGCGTAAACGCAGTAATGGAAGCACGAGGAGGCAATACGAAGTATTAAAATTCAAGAAAATCGTAATAAAGTTCAAAAATTTCATGTTTCCTATTTTTGTTTTAAGGAGAGATCAGCAGTTTTTTTCTTTATGTAATTTTGTGTTAATAAAATGTATGGTGACTCATATTTTTTTTACTTTCATTTAAGGAGTATTACATTGTCTATTAAATACAATTTATTGCATTAACCTATCATTTTTAGTTTCCGTGATTTTTAACATTCTTTAAGTGACCCGGATTCATTGCTCTCGAGTGTACATCCGACGGCTGAATTGCTACATTGTATCGATGAGGCGTCTGTGGTGAATAGATGTTTATTCACTGTATTGTCGAAGAAGAAACTATACGAGTACGAGTGTGAAAGTCAAATTGTAAATCAGAAAGCAACTTACGTCCTGTAAAAAAACAAACATTGTGTAAATATTTCGGAACGTACATGTAAATCAAGTGAGACAGGGTGAAAAGTACCTCCGACACAAAGAGTGTGAAACCTCCAACCAAGAATCTGATTCTGCTATTTTTTTTTGACATCATAATACCATTGTCAAACCACTGACACTACAAACCATATCATTGAATTTAACACTTTACTGATATGCAGTTAGAGTCTAAAATTAAATGGCATCTTGCAGAGTGAATGAAAAGATATATAGAACCCTTTTTCATTTAATTTTGGCCTTTAAACCTATACGCATAAAGTCTAAAATTTAATATCATTTTTTGCAGTATCAGTGGTAACCACTGTTATATTACAGATACTAAAAATATCCGCCGAAATATCGGACACTCAAAATAATGAAACATGGTAAATATCCCGTTTATTCCGATACTGATGTCAGTGACCATGATAGTTTAAATACCTATATTGATACTAAAAAAAGTCTGCATTTAAAATTTCACGTCAAAAATTAAATGAAAACGGATCTATTACATTTTTTCATTCACTGTAAAAGATGCCATTTAATTTAAGACTTTAGCGATGAAGCATTTTAAGTGTCTGTGGTATGACAGTGGTTACCTGCCCTGCGCGTGGTTGCGACGACTTGGTCGCTCCCACTACACCAACATGTCCCTGTGGAGCTCGGATCTCACGGCCCGAATCTATTCTCTTCTTCTACGTGTCCGTGGGCTCCAACAGATTACGTTAGGATGGTATTGCTAATTTTGATGTCAATGTAGAACGTGCATCAGCTGATTGATAAACAAGATCCTGGTACAGGTTTTCTTTTCCAGAATAGGAAATCAAACAGTAATCATTCCCATAAACATCGTGATACACATTATGGCGGAGTAAGAGGACAGAGATTGCTAATTTCGCAAAATTCTCAAATTTTGCAAATACAGCCCACGGCTGAATTGCTATATTGTATCGATGAGGTGTCTGTGGTCAAAGTCAAAGCCAATGTCAAAAATCATTTATTCTGTATAGACCATTACATCGGCACTTACAAAACGTCAACAAAAAAGGAACATGAAAATCAGTTTATTAAATAGACCACCGGTTCGAAACTCGGCCGCGACCTGTGAAGACTCCGGCAAGAAACTCAGCGGGCATTTCTTTTCTTTGGTCTTTTTACAAACATACACTTACGTCTACTTAATTTAAATACAAAAATTTACTTGAGTAGCCTAGTTGAGCGAACAGCTCATATCCAAGCTTGTTTATCATCCAAGTATTCTTGGATTTTACAATAGCCTTTCTGACACAATTTACGTTTAACTATATTTTTAAATTTATACATAGGTAAATCCCTAATTTAATTAAGGAGCTTGTTAAAAAAGCGTATACAGTTGCCCTGGAATGAATGACTAATTTTTTCAAGTCGACTACCAGAGACTACAAGATTGTTTTTATGTCTGGTATTTATGTTATGCCGGTCACAAACTCTAGAGAATTTTTTAAACAAAACTATTGATCAAAAATATTAATATTTGGTGAATAGATGTTTATTCACTGCATTGTCGAAGAAGAAAACTATACGAATACGAGTGTGAAAGTCAAATTGTAAATCAGAAAGTAACTTACGTCCTGTAAAAAAACAAACATAGTGTAAATATTTCGGAACGTAGGTACTTGTAAACAAAGTGAGACAGGGTGAAAAATACCTCCGGCATAAAGAGTGGAACCTCCAACCAAGACTCCGATTCTGCTATTTTTTTTGACATCATAATACCATTGTCGAACCACTGACACTACAAACTATATCATTGAATTTAACACTTTACTGATATGCTGTTAGAGTCTCAAATTAAATGGCATCTTGCAGAGTGAATGAAAAGATGTATAGAACTCTTTTTCATTTAATTTTTGCCTTTAAACCTATATACAATACAGTCTAAAATTTAATGTCATTTTTTGCAATGTCAGTGGTAACCACTGTTATATTACAGATACTAAAAAAAGTCTACATTTAAAATTTCACGTCAAAAATTAAATGAATAACGGATCTATTACGTTTTTTCATTCACTGTAAAAGATGCCATTTAATTTCAGACTTTAGCGATGAAGCATTTTTACAGTGTCTGTGGTCTGACAGTGGTTACCTGCCCTGCGCGTGGTTGCCCAAGTCGTCGCTCCCACTCCGCCAATATGTCCCTGTGGAGCTGGGATCTCACGGACCGAATTTTTTCGGGCTGAGGTTCGTGTGTGCGCTCACGCGCCCCCTTTCGGTACCAATATAGCGCCGACAGAGCTCTCGCTTCCAGGATCCACGGTGGCGATCCGGCGAGGATACTCGCCACCTCAAAGGATATCGTGCGTAACCGCCTGATGGCCCTGGAGGCCATCTTCTGCTGCGGACCACGTAGCAGACTCTCGTGCTTTACCTTCAGATTGTCCGCCCGTAAGAGGAACCCAAATAGGGCCAAGGAACGCACGATACCTACGAAGAGTTTCCTACAGGAAACATTCGACCCCCTCCGGATGGGCGGCAGCCGCGTCAAAGCATTAGCTGTGGCCAAAAGTTTGGGAGCCAAGCTTTGGAGATGCTCCCCGTAGTCCCACCGACCGTCGAGCACGAGCCCCAGATCTGTGGCTTGATGCCGATGAGTGTCTCCCACTATGAGGCTGGATTACACCGGTGGCAAACGCCAAGGTCCATCAAAGAACATGGCCTCGGTTTTGTGCAGAGCCACCTCAAGACCCAGCCGCCGGACCCTGCAAATGCGGTCGTGGCCTTTAGGGTCACTTCGCCGTGTGTAGTCCCGCTCGTCGTCACTAGCGTGTCGTCAAAGAATAAATCTTGTCCAATAAGTATTATGTTAAGATGTTGTGTACGGGTCGTTATCCTGTTCATTGACTCCATGGAGTTTGCTGTAGTTTTAGTTTGGAGACTAAGGAAATATAGATGGAAAGCAACGTCAATAAGTATATTGTATCGTTAAGGTAGCAGTAATAAATGTGTAGCTAATCTTTCCCTAATAGTATGTACAAGGTAAAGGTTGTAATAATGGTCTCGAAGTTTCATTAGTTGTATTGTATATAAATAGTATTGATACGAAATAAATGATGACGTGCGTTGCCGGTTCGGCCTGTGCCGCACCGTCAGCAATGCATGTACAGTCAAGGCAACATGTGCAGTCGTGAGACTGTACATGTTGAACTCTACGAAAACGTGTGTGATAGTTAGTTATAAATCAGAAAGTAACTTAATGGCAGTAAAAATATAAATGTATATTAATCCGGCAACCTGCGACCTGAGCGGTCGGCGTGCGTTAAGTAAATATTTGTTCATTCTATTATCGAAGAAGAAAACAATACGTAAACGAGTCTGAAAATCAATTATAAATCAGAAAATAACTTACAGTCTGTAAAGGAACAAACGTAAAAATAAATATTTCAGAACATACGTGTAATTGGGGTCAAACAGGGTGAAATGTACCTCCGACACAAAGAGAGGATCCTTCGATCAGACCAGGTGATCACGCCTGGCGGACTGTAGCCCAAAGGATGACCTTTATTTTGATATTTTTTAAATTTTGTAGCTTGTGAATGTGCTGATTGACAGATAAGAGTCCGATGCAGGTTTCCGTTTAAAGAATAGTGGGTTACACAGTAATTGTGAATAATAAGAATTGTGAATAAAATTAAAGGGTGTCTAAGAAAATTGTACCCCTAGCTCCCAAGTGGAAACAATCGTCTATTTCATTTATATAGAATATCGCAAATTCAGCAAAATTCTGAAATTTTGCAAATACCTACAGCCAACAGTTGAATTATCGATTGTTGAATTTAATTGTCGATGTGTTATTTAACGAGTCTATTAAAATGTGAATGCACCCGGTACTGCCGATTGGATGATGGTGATTATATAAATGCAACAATACTACTTACTGTCTGAAATCGTAGATTTATAAGTTGAAAAAATAATCTTGTCCAATAAGTATTATGTTAAGATGTTGAACTATAGGAAAACGTGTGTGATTGTTAGTTATAAATCAGAAAGTAACTAACTGCCTGTAAAACAAATAAACGTATATAGAAATATTTCAGATCTTACGTGTAATCGGGGTAAGACACGGTGAAATGTATATGTATGGCCCGAATCTCTTCTCTTCTACGTGACCGTGGGCTCCAACAGATTACGTTGGGATGGTATTGCTAATTTTGAGGTCAATGTAGAACGTGCATCAGCTGATTGATAAACGAGATTCTGGTACAGGTTTTCCTTTCCAGAATAGGAAATCAAACAGTATTCATTCCCATAAACATCGTGAATCACATTATGGCGGAGTAAGAGGACAGAGATTGCTAATTTCGCAAAATTCTTAAATTTTGCAAATACAGCCCACGGCTGAATTGCTACATTGTATCGATAAGGTGTCTATGGTGAATAGATGTTTATTCACTGTATTGTCGAAGAAGAAAACTTTACGAATACGTGTGAAAGTCAATTGTAAATCAGAAAGTAACTTACTTCCTGTAAAAAAACAAACATTGTGTAAATATTTCGGAACGTACATGTAAACCAAGTGAGACAGGGTGAAAAGTACCTCCGACACAAAGAGTGGAACCTCCAACTAGGACTCTGATTCTGCTATTTTTTTTGACATCTTAATACCATTGTCGAACCACTAACACTACAAACTATGTTATTGAATTTAAGACTTTACTGATATGCTGTTAGAGTCTCAAATTAAATGGCATCTTGCAGAGTGCATGAAAAGATATATAGAACTCTTTTCATTTAATTTTGGCCTTTAAACCTAAAAAGTATAAAATTTAATGTCATTTTTTGCAGTCAGTGGTAACCACTGTTATATTACAGATACAAAAAAAAGTCTACGTTTTAAATTTCAAGTCAATAATAAAATGAAAACGGATCTATTACATTTTTTCATTCACTGTAAAAGATGCCATTTAATTTCAGAATTTAACGATGAAGCGTTTTTACAGTGTCTCTGGTATGACAGTGGTTACCTGCCCTGCGCGTGGTTGCCCAAGTTGTCGCTTCCACTCCGCCAACATGTCCCTGTGGAGCTGGGATCTCACGGCCCGAATCTCTTCTACGTGACCGTGGGCTCCAACAGATTACGTTGGGATGGTATTGCTAATTTTGAGGTCAATGTAGAACGTGCATCAGCTGATTGATAAACGAGATTCTGGTACAGGTTTTCCTTTCCAGAATAGAAAATCAAACAGTATTCATTCCCATAAACATCGTGAATCACATTATGGCGGAGTAAGAGGACAGAGATTGCTAATTTTGCAAAATTCTCAAATTTTGCAAATACAGCCCACGGCTGAATGGCTACATTGTATCGATGAGGTGTCTATGGTGAATAGATTTTTATTCACTGTATTGTCGAAGAAGAAAACTTTACGAATACGTGTGAAAGTCAATTGTAAATCAGAAAGTAACTTACTTCCTGTAAAAAAACAAACAATGTGTAAATATTTCGGAACGTACATGTAAACCAAGTGAGACAGGGTGAAAAGTACCTCCGACACAAAGAGTGGAACCTCCAACTAGGACTCTGATTCTGCTATTTTTTTTGACATCTTAATACCATTGTCGAACCACTAACACTACAAACTATGTTATTGAATTTAAGACTTTACTGATATGCTGTTAGAGTCTCAAATTAAATGGCATCTTGCAGAGTGCATGAAAAGATATATAGAACTCTTTTCATTTAATTTTGGCCTTTAAACCTAAAAAGTATAAAATTTAATGTCATTTTTTGCAGTCAGTGGTAACCACTGTTATATTACAGATACAAAAAAAAGTCTACGTTTTAAATTTCAAGTCAATAATAAAATGAAAACGGATCTATTACATTTTTTCATTCACTGTAAAAGATGCCATTTAATTTCAGAATTTAACGATGAAGCGTTTTTACAGTGTCTCTGGTATGACAGTGGTTACCTGCCCTGCGCGTGGTTGCCCAAGTAGTCGCTTCCACTCCGCCAACATGTCCCTGTGGAGCTGGGATCTCACGGCCCGAATCTCTTCTACGTGACCGTGGGCTCCAACAGATTACGTTGGGATGGTATTGCTAATTTTGAGGTCAATGTAGAACGTGCATCAGCTGATTGATAAACGAGATTCTGGTACAGGTTTTCCTTTCCAGAATAGAAAATCAAACAGTAGGATTCATTCCCATAAACATCGTGAATCACATTATGGCGGAGTAAGAGGACAGAGATTGCTAATTTTGCAAAATTCTCAAATTTTGCAAATACAGCCCACGGCTGAATGGCTACATTGTATCGATGAGGTGTCTATGGTGAATAGATTTTTATTCACTGTATTGTCGAAGAAGAAAACTTTACGAATACGTGTGAAAGTCAATTGTAAATCAGAAAGTAACTTACTTCCTGTAAAAAAACAAACATTGTGTAAATATTTCGGAACGTACATGTAAACCAAGTGAGACAGGGTGAAAAGTACCTCCGACAAAAAGAGTGGAACCTCCAACTAGGACTCTGATTCTGCTATTTTTTTTGACATCTTAATACCATTGTCGAACCACTAATACTACAAACTATGTTATTGAATTTAAGACTTTACTGATATGCTGTTAGAGTCTCAAATTAAATGGCATCTTGCAGAGTGAATGAAAAGATATGTAGAACTCTTTTCATTTAATTTTGGCCTTTAAACCTAAAAAGTATAAAATTTAATGTCATTTTTTGCAGTCAGTGGTAACCACTGTTATATTACAGATACAAAAAATACTACGTTTTAAATTTCAAGTCAAAAATAAAATGAAAACGGATCTATTACATTTTTTCATTCACTGTAAAAGATGCCATTTAATTTCAGACTTTAGCGTTGAAGCATTTTTACAGTGTCTGTGGTATGACAGTGGTTACCTGGCCTGCGCGTGGTTGCCCAAGTCGTTGCTCCCACTCCGCCAACATGTCCCTGTGAAGCTCGGATCTCACGGCCCGAATCTCTTCTCTTCTTCTACGTGACCGTGGGCTCCAACAGATTACGTTGGGATGATATTGCTAATTTTGATGTCAATGTAGAACGTGCATCAGCTGATTGATAAACGAGATCCTGGTACAGGTTTTCTTTTCCAGAATAGGAAATCAAACAGTAATCATTCCCATAAACATCGTGAATCACATTATGGCGGAGTAAGAGGACAGAGATTGCTAATTTCGCAAAATTCTCAAATTTTGCAAATACAGCCCACGGCTGAATTGCTATACCTATTGTATCGATGAGGTGTCTGTGGTCAAAGTCAAAGCCAATGTCAAAAATCATTTATTCTGCATAGACCATTATATCGGCACTTACAATACGTCAACAAAAAAAGAACATATAAATCAGTTTATTAAATAGACCGGTTCGAAACGCGGCCGCGACCTGAGAAGACTCCGGCAAGAAACTCGGCGGGCATTTCTTTTCTTTGGTCTATTTACAAACATACACTTACGTTTACTTAATTTAAATACAAAAATTTACTTGAGTAGCCTAGTTGAGTGAACAGCTCATATCCAAGCTTGTTTATCATCCAAGTATTCTTGGATTTTATAATAGTGTTTCTGACACAATTTACGTTTAACTATGTTTTTAAATTTACACATAGGTAAATCCCTATTTTAATTAAGGAGCTTGTTAAAAAAGCGTAAAGTCGACTCCCAGAGACTACAAGATTGTTTTTGTGTCTGGTATTTATGTTGTGCATGTCACAAACTCTGGAGAATTTTGAAACAAAAATATTGAACAATAATATTAATATTTGGTAAATAGATGTTTATTCACTGTATTGTCGAAGAAGAAAACTTTACGAATACGTGTGAAAGTCAATTGTAAATCAGAAAGTAACTTACTTCCTGTAAAAAAACAAACATTGTGTAAATATTTCGTAACGTACATGTAAACCAAGTGAGACAGGGTGAAAAGTACCTCCGACACAAAGAGTGGAACCTCCAACCAGGACTCTGATTCTGCTATTTTTTTGACATCTTAATACCATTGTCGAACCACTAACACTACAAACTATGTTATTGAATTTAAGACTTTACTTATATGCTGTTAGAGTCTCAAATTAAATGGCATCTTGCAGAGTGAATGAAAAGATATATAGAACTCTTTTCATTTAATTTTGGCCTTTAAACCTAAAAAGTCTAAAATTTAATGTCATTTTTTGCAGTGTCAGTGGTAACCACTGTTATATTACAGATACTAAAAAAAGTCTACATTTAAAATTTCACGTCAAAAATAAAATGAAAACGGATCTATTACATTTTTTCATTCACTGTAAAAGATGCCATTTAATTTCAGACTTTAGCGATGAAGCATTTTAAGTGTCTGTGGTATGACAGTGGTTACCTGCCCTGCGCGTGGTTGCCCAAGTCGTCGATCCCACTCCGCCAACATGTCCCTGTGGAGCTCGGATCTCACGGCCCGAATCTCTTCTCTTCTTCTACGTGACCGTGGGCTCCAACAGATCACGTTGGGATGGTATTGCTAATTTTGATGTCAATGTAGAACGTGCATCAGCTGATTGATAAACGAGATCCTGGTACAGGTTTTCCTTTCCAGAATAGGAAATCAAACAGTAATCATTCCCATAAACATCGTGAATCACATTATGGCGGAGTAAGAGGACAGAGATTGCTAATTTCGCAAAATTCTCAAATTTTGCAAATACAGCCCACGGCTGAATTGCTATACCTATTGTATCGATGAGGTGTTTGTGGTCAAAGTCAAAGCCAGTGTCAAAAATCATTCATTCTGCATAGACCATTATATCGGCACTTACAAAACGTCAACAAAAAAGGAACATGGAAATCAGTTTATTAAATAGACCACCGGTTCGAAACGCGGCCGCGACCTGAGAAGACTCCAGCAAGAAACTCGGCGGGCATTTCTTTTCTTTGGTCTATTTACAAACATACACTTACGTTTACTTAATTTAAATACAAAAATTTACTTGAGTAGCCTAGTTGAGCGAACAGCTCATATCCAAGCTTGTTTATCACCCAAGTAGGAAATCTTGGATTTTATAATAGCCTTTCTGGCACAATTTACGTTTAACTATATTTTTAAATTTACACATAGGTAAATCCCTAATTTAATTAAGGAGCTTGTTAAAAAAGCGTATACAGTTGCCCTGGAATGAATGACTATTTTTTTCAAATTGACTACCAGAGACTACAAGATTGTTTTTGTGTCTGGTATTTATGTTACGCCGGTCACAAACTCTGGAGAATTTTTTAAACAAAAGTATTAATATTTGGTGAATAGATGTTTATTCACTGTATTGTCGAAGAAGAAAACTTTACGAATACGAGTGTGAAAGTCAATTGTAAACCAGAAAGTAACTTACGGAAAACGGAATTAAAATTACGGAAAACGACAATATTACACTTACTTGAGGCTGTAATCACATATTTATAAGTCAAAATATTATATAATCTGCACTAGGTACTCTGATCGAATTAAATCTCTGTAGATACGTGTACAATCTCAATAATTATTAAATTTCGGTTACCATGATACAAAAGCAAACAACTCAATTTGTAGGAAACAGTGCACAGTTTGGTTATACCTGGCAGGGATACACATGCTTGTAAATCTGGAAAGTAGCTGGCTTGAAAGTTACTGGCATGTACGAGTAACTAGTACACTGCGAATACATTTGCAAGTAATACTGGCATGCAAGTTGTGCCCTTGCATACCAGTATTACCATCGCGTATACACAGGACAATTCGTGAGAGAACTCGTACCTATTCTTGCGCGCAAAAAATGCATAACAATCGAGAATTAAACAAAATCGTGTTGTTACTAGCAATTGAATGTGTAGCTAAAGTAAGGAGAGATAAATATAGCTAAATAAAAAATAAATAAAGTGCTAAATAAAAAGCTATAAGTATAAAAAGCTACTGGCATGCCCGTAGCTGTCACGTCTGTTCACACGCGCCAGCTTGGCAACCCCCGCGTGATTTCCTACAATGGGCATGCAAGTAAATCAAATTTTGTGCTAACCATCTACATGTAGGTATGCTAGTTACAGGCATGCCTGTTAGCGTATACACATGGCAGAAGCTGGCACGTGCAGCTGGTATACTAGTATGCAAGCTACAAGGCATGTGTATCCCCAGCTTAAGCGCCTTCGCTACCTCATGCACTCATACATGTGCACGCATGCGAGCAATATCGTGCAAATAAATTGCACAATATCGTGTAAAAATGTGCGTAAAATCGTGCAGAAATATGCACAAAGACGTGCAAAAATTTGAAAATTATTGTTCATACTTTTGCACGATACAAGACCGTGCACTGATTTTTTTTAAGAATATTGGAACCAAAATTACTAATATTCCCTCTAACCCCTCCAGCTAAGCTAAATTGTTTGTGTGAGGAGTGAGTTCACGTCGGTAGAGTAATGGTCAGGATTCGAACACGGGACCTCTCTGTAACAAGACTGTAAAATACTTACCATTGGACTCGATGCAATGATTCTCCAAAGGAGTAAAAAAGTTAGGAAAATCTTCATATTAGAATCTGTAAGTATAAAATTTAATATTTTTTATAACATTACTTCGGCATTCAATTACTTTGAATAAATTATTATAAACAGATAGACATTGTTAGCGAAATGAGCGGAGCTCAAATTCACCAATTATAGACTACTTCAAACCACAGATAATATAATATAATTCAAACCAATACGCGCGCACCAGGGCCTCGATTTATGCCTGTATTGCCTACTCATAATAAAAACATTTTTTCTTTATCCCTCACAGTTAAAATATCCCTGAAAAGCTATGAAAAAGAGATCATTAAAAAAAATACTTACATAGTATTACAATTTGTTTTTAATTTTCACACCACAGCCTTTGTAAAACGTATGAAATACAGATGTAATATAATTTTATAGTTGGTTTATGAAAAACAATTTATTTTGAAATGTTTTTACTTGGTTACAATAAAATGAAGTCATAAATTTTTATTTTGTATTGTAAATTTTATCTATAAACGGTTTTATTGATAAAATTGAAAACAAAACTCTGCAGTAGTCGTAGAAGTGAGATGTCCCTCTAGACTACTTAGCAAATAGAATTGACATACATTGACGATTCTCATAAACTCATAAGTCTTTCTAATCTACAATAACGATTAAGTAATAAATATCTTAGAATATTTCTTTGATAAATCAATAATTTTGTTTTATTGAAGTATTGAATTATTTTTTGGAACTCGCTGATGCCTGCGGCTTTGCTCGCATTGAGACTGTGGCCTTTTGTGCAAATGACAAAGGGTCTTGGGACTTGTCAATGACGTATTATTGATGGCTTCTGCAGCGAATCGCCGCAATTTTGCCAATGTCAAGTAAATGTCTTTAAAATGGCGAGACGCCAATGTCAAGTTTATCAAGTTGCGGTCCTTTAGGATGATTGTTAATGATGACGATAAGTGATGATGGTGATGATAACGATTAATTTTCATTAATGATTGCTCAGTAAAGTTGTGGGGACTTTACTAGAAGCTCCATAGGGAGATTTGGAACCAACACAAAAAGTCTCAACTCACTGCCGACCCTGTAAGAACAGAGTTTCTGTGCCGTCAGTGCATAAGACAAAATCAGGACAGGCCTGTACCTATTCCAGAACGAGACTCGGTCCTGTTTCTCGATTTATATCTACATCTGAGACTTTGCCTTCAGCTTACCATCAGGCAAGGCGAAGTCTAATTGGCGTATCCTATATATAAAATAAGAATGTTTTCTAGATGGCAATCCTAATGTCAATTTTTTTTTATACCACTTAGGTGGCAGACAAGCACACGACCCACCTGATAGAAAGTGGGTACCGTGGCCTATGGACGTTTGTAACACCAGAGGAGTCACAGTCGCGCTGTCAACCCTGTAAGTACAGAGTTTCTGTGCCGTCAGTGTAGAAGACAAAGTAGGACAAGCCTTTAGTCTTCCCACGGACAGCACAAATTCTCCAGTAAGCTCTGGCTACCCTACTCACCGCTGGGAACACAACACGAAGGGCGGAGGTACTTCCCCAGTCGGACTACTCAATTGGGATGTCAATGTGAGAGTTGATTCACAATTGAGCGTTGCCCTGGAATAGTGATATAAAAAAAAGACATTTAAATAGAAAAACATATATATATTTGCATTATATTACAATTTATATACAAATTTATTGTTGTTCAATTATTTATAATTATGTATACTAGACAACTGTGTAGAACAAAAATTGTATCACGGCTCCTGGATGAGGCGGGAAATTTTTTAAATTTCGAATTTTGAACAGACACAGAAAATATACTCTTTCTTATTTGCTAAAGGTAAATAATATTGTAGCAACTTTTTATAAAAAACACATATTAAACAAATAAACTTGGCTAACTAACTGACTAATTAGTGGATCGATTTTGGTTTTTAGTATTTAAAATGAGTTTCTAAACAGAAAAATATTAATAAGCTGAGTTTTGAAGTAAAACGTTAATAAAGCACATCAAAGTTGTTCACGTTTAGTTATTACCTAACCATCCTGGATGAGGCGGGAAAAATTTGAATTTCGAATTTGGAACAGACAGTTAATTACCTAACCAAATGAAGTACAGATTACAGCAAATGAATTTTGACACCTATCAGTATAGACATAGCGCGCTTTTTGTGATGTCATCTGTTTGACAGTTGTAACTGTCAAGTAGCTCAGGTTTCTTTTTTTTATTTCACTTAGGTGGCAGACATGTACACGGCCTAACTGGCCCTGATACTTCCAATGACCCGTCACTGTCATCACTGACACTGAAAAAAATGGTAATAAATTTTAGACATTATTGCTATGAACTTAAAGTCCATAATGAAATGAATAAGCGTTTTATTTTTTTTCATTCGCTATAAGATGCCATTTAATTTTATACTTTAACGGCATAACAATGAAGTCTAAAATTTAATACCACTTTTTTTCTGCGTCTGTGACATGACAGTAGTTGATAATTAGCAGAATCGGGGTGATGGAAAGTGGTTACCGTGGCCTATGGACATATTCTTAAATAGATCTTAATTGTTCCATACAGTCAGTCTAGTATTAAACATGGAAGTAGTTTCATTAGACAGTTCATCATTTTGCTTCTTCAGATTTCTCTTGGTACGTTATCACACCTCTTTCGATCAATTCTGGAATTTCCACTGCCAGCCATGGCCCAAGCTACAAAAAAAAAAAAAATCAATATACATCCTCTGTGGCATGTTATTATTGAACGCTACGCACGCAGCGGTTGTGGATTCGATTCCTGCTCAGTGCATATATTTGTATATGGTAAGGTAAAATCGATAAGACTGGTTTGGTGATACTTTCAATTCAATATTATGTTATGACATCATTATGCTGTATTCAATATTATTCTTTATGTGGAAATATCGGAATTATAAATAAGGTAATTGCTGTATTAAAGTGATGACTTAGCCATATTCTTGTTTAAAAATAATGTTGATCAGATTACTGTATTAATTATTGATTATAATTATTAGACTTGTTGTATTATTAGAATTGCATGCCTATTAAGGTGAAATATGGTGACACTATTTAATCTATATAACATCTTATGTAACCGATATTTGCAAGTAATAAATGAATATGAATATTTCAAGGGTGTAGTGAGAAGTGACTAATAGAAAAATATTCAGACGATATCAATGCGAGAAAAAGTATTAGTATTAGTACCTAGCAATCCGTCGGAGAAATAGAGGATGAATTATCTGTCCGGCTTCCGCAGTGAAATAACAATGCCAATCCTTCTGGCCAGTGTTGAAACAGTAGGACAAAGTCTCCTAACAATATTGGTATTTAAACTATCATGGTCACTGACATCAGTATCAGAATAAACGTGATCATGGTGCTTGCAACAGCGCCGAAATATCGGAAACTCAAAATAATGAAACATGGTAAATATCCCGTTTATTCTGATACTGAAGTCTCCTAACATTGGGAGAGGTCTATGTCCAGCAGTGGGCTGTATTTATTTTTTTATACCATTTAGGTGGCAGGCAAGCGCACGGTCCACCTGATGGAAAGTGGTTACCGTGGCCTATGGACGTGTGTAACACCAGAGAAGCCACACGCGCGCTGCCGACCCTGTAAGCACAGTCTCTGTGCCGTCAGTGAAGAGAACAAAGCAGGACAAGCGCTTAGTCATCCCACTGACAGCAGAAATTCTTCAGTGAGCTCTGGCTATCCTACTCACCGCTGGGAACACAACACCAAGTTATTATAACCGCGGTATTCTGTAGGGTGGAGGTACTTCTCCAGTCGGACTGCTCAATTGGGCGGAAATACCGCCGTGTCCTACCTCCTATATAAAATTTGGCTAATATATTTGACTAATTGGCTAATTATAACTATAGAATACTTACACCAAGAGCCATAGCGTGGGCTATCCCAAACTTGGGTACGTTCCTAGCCCATAGCGGTTTGAAATGGTCCGTTAAACAAATTTTTCCGCCTCTGTACATCTTAGCCGTCTTCCCGTCCAGTCCAGGTAAGGCTAACTCGGGAGCTGTTGTTGGGTATGTTATCGGAATCTAAAATTTTAATTATTTTATTCGCAAACGTTGTTTTGCCATGTTAAAAAAATTTAGGGTGTTACTACCCTTAACATTTAGGGGGATGAAAAATAGATGTTGGTCGATTCTCAGACCTACTCAATATGCTCACAAAATGTCATGAGAATCGGTCAAGCCGTTTCGGAGGAGTACGGGAACGAACATTGTGACACGAGAATTTTATATATAAGATTGCCTCTCTATGGCGTGGCAGTTGTGAAGAACACGACTGCTAAGTTTTTTTTTTTATATATAGGACACGCCAACTTGACCTCACCTCGCCTGATGGTAAGCTAAAGGCAAAGTCTCAAGAAAGAGGGTCACCATTACAGACACTAAGTAATGTTACAATGGTGGCACTCAGCTTGGCGGCCTTATCAGATGCTTTTTCACGCCCCGCAGGCACCGGGACTGCAGGAAGAAGGAAACACGTGTGCTGGTAATGAATTCCAGGTCTTGGTGGTGCGGCAAAGAAAAGAGTCTCCGAACCGCTTGGTTCTTGCTCGTATATTCTGCACGAGCACGAGTTTGATGCCCGCTTCGTGTAAATATTTGTATGCATGAATATGTGTATTAGTATGGGTATTTCCATGCCTCAGAGAACACATTGAAACACTTTGAAACTAAAAATAAACAAATATTTTGTAACATAACATAACATAAACTCACGCCTATATCCCCGAAAGGGTAGGCAGAGGTGCTAGCACCCACATTTCGCCAGTTTATGTTTAGGTCCCAATGTAATAGGTGGCGAGCCTATTGCCATTAACCGGGCACTTAAAAACCAAATATTTTGCATTGTCTTAAAAAAGCTTACGAAAGTATATAATCAAAAATCCATTAATACTTAAGTACCTTAGTAAGTAATACCTATTACATACATACATATAATACGCCTTTATCCCCGGAGGGTTAGACAGAGGTGAATTAACACCCACATTTCACCAATCATTGAATTCAGTCCCCCGTAATAGGGAGTGAGCCTATTGCCGTCTTCCGGACACTATTGTTGACTCGAGCAATGCATCTAAAGCTGAGTCTGGACTGTATATATCTGTCTGGTGTTAAACAGCCCTATGCCTTTGTCGCCTTGTACGACACCGCATGGGAAGTGATGGGGTGGCCCAAATTCTATTCTGCCGGGAACCACGCGGCGGTAATACCTATTGTCTGTAATAAACTTATGTATACCAACTATTTATACTGTAGATTGATGGCACTTGGTAGAATTTGTTGTTACACATATTGAGAACTCACTTGTACTTTTCCACATTAATTTTAATAGTTATCAAATACATACATACATACAATCACGCCTTTATCCCCGGAGGATTAGGCAGAGGTGAATTAACACCCACATTTAACCAATCATTGTTTTCGGGCCCACGTAATAGGGGGTGAGCCTATTGCCGTCTTCATCATTCATTCATCGTTTACAATACCGTGAATATGCCATATTGTGCTATTGCCAACGGTAGATTAAAAATGGAGAAGTTAATTTGACAAATAGAGGCCTATCTTCCTTCTTATTCCTACACTTAAAGTTCAAAATTAAATTATTATTATTATAATTATTATAATTTGATATACAGCAGCTCTACGAGCTGATACGTGTATACCACTGCACTTGTGTTCTTAATTATTTAAATGTTTGTCGCGTCTATTTTTGAAACAGTTCACTGTTGGAGCACTTATTACAGTTTCCGGGAGAGAGTTCCACAAGTTCATCACTTGATATGGCAAGAAGTGTGTTCTGGGGTTGCTAGCACATGGAGGTTTAGTTAACTTCAAGGAATGGCCTCTAAGACGTGTGTTCTGGTTCATCATGTACAAATCTTTTATCTTTCTGACGTTGTAGTGATCGCTGAGTATTTTGTAAGTTTCTATAAGGTCTCCTCTATTCCGCCTTTGCTCCAGTGTTGTCAAGTTGATGAATAGATTTTTATTACACTTTTTATTTACTCTAAAATTAAAAGGCATCTGCAAAGGCTCGAGGGTGTCACGAACACCCTCGAGCCTTTGTAGATGCGTAGAGATATTGCTTCCTTGGCTGTATTTTACCGTCTCTACCATGGTGAGTGTTCTGATGAGCTCTTCCAACTAATCCCACCATCTCCTTTCCTACATAGGGCAACACGTGCAGGCCTTAGATGTCACCCTCACACTGTGCAGAATATACGAGCAAGAACCAAGCGGTTCGGAGACTCTTTTCTTCGCCGCACCACCAAGACCGGGAATTCATTACCGTACGTGTTTCCTTCTTCCTACAGTCCCGGGGCCTTTAAGCGGGGCATGAAAAAGCATCTGATGAGGCCGCCAATTTGAGTGCCACTATTGTAACACTTAGTGTCTGTAATGGTGACCCTCTTTCCTGAGACTTTGTCTTTAGCTTACCATCAGGCGAGGTGAGGTCAAGATGGCGTGTCCCATAAAAAGAAGGGATCTATTAGCAGTGTCTTTTTTTTTTTACGTGCGCAAAATCCCCACGGATTCCTCCCCACCGGAGCCGGTGGAGGAGGTTATGTCGGACTCGAACCGACTAAAACGCACGCCGCCTGTGGGTCGTTTTGGTTGCCGAAGGTGAGGTTGACAGGCATATCCCTCGCCTATTAGCAGTGTCTATGCATCAAATGTAATGCTGTACTAAAGCTTGCATAAACAATATTTCTAATTTACCCATTATATTTTCTGTATTTTTAATGATCTACAAACATGTGTATAAATTCGTAAAAAGTGCAATAACTTTGTGTAATGTAACCTAATTTATTTGTTAACCTCTAGGATTTAATTTACACTGGAGTTGTTACATGTAATGTTTATTTTTATGCAATAAAGACATTGAAAAATCAAAAATCAATCAGTGTCTGTGATATGACAGTGTTTTGCTTTGGCAGAATCGAGGCCCTGGAAGCAGTAGTAATAGAATGCTAAAGGATAATTTGATAACTTACATCAAACTCCAAGTCAAATTCGTACTTCAGTAGATTGTGGACGTACCAGCATTTACCGAACCATTTCGTGCCGGTTTTGTCCGATTCTAAACGGAACCAATCATTGTCCGCTGTCTTGTTATTCTGGACATACTGAAACAATAAAACAATATATTTGAGTCAGTTTTTACCCGGCTACGGTGAAGAAAAAGGAGGGTTATGATTTTGACAGGCTATGTAGGTATGTATGTAGGTTCATCTGTTGCCTCATAGCTCCTCAAATACTTATTAGAACTGGACAAATGATATCGTTAGAAGCGTCTTAGTCGTCCGCTGGTTATAGGCTATATAATATGTCAATATATATAATATATGTGTATATAAAATGTCACTGAATCTTTTGTGGCGCCGTCTAGCGGTCATAAAGTACTGTCAAAAAATTAATATGAGTTTAATATGTCGTGTTTGTTATCAAAGGGCTTATGTATAAAATATACCTATTTCTTGCCCCAAAATAATATAAATAAAAAAATAACTTTAAAACTAAAACCTGACTACTGACAAATCACGCTCTAAAAATATTAAACAAGAAAATTTAAAGGATAGTCGTGGTCGTATGCCACTTAGTCTAACAAAACAATACATTCTAGGGAAAAGTGATTATAAGCGTGATTTTTCAGCAGTCGGGTTTTAGTTTTTAACTTATTTTTTATTATAGTGTGAACATGAACGTTGTACTGCTTCCATGATACGCGCGTCGTGACAGGGACTCTGT
Source organism: Eilema griseolum (assembly GCA_963662185.1). Taxonomy (NCBI): domain Eukaryota; kingdom Metazoa; phylum Arthropoda; class Insecta; order Lepidoptera; family Erebidae; genus Eilema; species Eilema griseolum. The sequence continues at coordinate 9,971,992 of OY759259.1, forward strand.
GAAGAACGAGAAAGAAAGAGCACATGGAACCGGTACAGTCCTCACGGTCACACAGCAACCAACCAACCAACTTTGTAACAACTTTTATACAATTTTCTTACAAATAAATGAATCTTATCTTATCTTATACTAAAAATTCCACTTAATGATCTAGTTTCTCTCATCTCTGTAAAGACTGAGAGAGATAGAGCACATGGAACCGGTACAGTCCTCACGGTCACACAGCAACCAACCAACCAACTTTGTAACAACTTTTATACAATTTTCTTACAAATAAATGAATCTTATCTTATCTTATCTTATACTAAAAATTCCACTTTATGATCTAGTTTCTCTCATCTCTGTAAAGAACGAGAAAGAAAGAGCACATGGAACCGGTACAGTCCTCACGGTCACACAGCAACCAACCAACCAACTTTGTAACAACTTTTATACAATATTCTTACAAATAATTGAATCTTATCTTATCTTATCTTATCTTATACAAAAAATTCCACTTTATGATCTAGTTTCTCTCATCTCTGTAAAGAACGAGAAAGAGCACATGGAACCGGTACAGTCCTCACGGTCACACAGTAACCAACCAACCAACTTTGTAACAACTTTTATACAATTTTCTTACAAATTAATGAATCTTATCTTATCTTATACAAAAAAATCCACTTTATGATTTAGTTCAATCTTTTAACTGAAGGTTTAATTCTAGAAGTGTAACTTACAGCTCAAGGCCCAGCCAGGGGCAGATTGCAGTGCCAAGTAAGCTTAAAAAAAGTTCAATCTTGTAAGGGAGGAGTGTAAAAGTGGATTTTGTGCACCAAGATGCATAGAGCAACCGAGGTTGGTACTTGTATGAAGAATAGCATATCTTATTAAATATAGACTTCTATAGTTAATAAGATAGCTGATAGATTTGAGGAGAGATAGGACACGGCGGTATTTCCGCCCAATTGAGCAGTCCGACTGGGGTAGCCAGAGCTCACTGGCGAGTTTTTGTGCTGTCAGAGGGATGACCAAAGGCTTGTCCTGCTTTGGCCTCTACACTGACGGCACAAAATCTCTGTTCTTACAGGGTCGGCAGCACGGATGTGACTCCACTGGTCTTACACATGTTCATAGGTCATGGTAACCACTTTCCATCAGGTGGGCCGTGTGTTTGTCTGCCACCTAAGTTGTATAAAAAAAAGATAGAAGCAAATTCTTTTATATAAATATTTAAAACAATCTATTGCAGATTTATTATAACTTATAAGTTATAAATCTGCAATAGATTGTTTTAAATATTTGTAAAAGAATTTGCTTGTTGGTTAATGAGTATGGAGCATTAACAGCAGTTATGTAAGGCACATACATGAGCAGACCAGCCAGGGTTGATCTTGTAGTACACACATCAACCAATTTCATTTATTTTTAAAGAAAAGGACAGGTCAGAAGTATGAATTAAATGACAGTAAGGTATACAAGCTCATGAAGTATGTAAGAATAGAGTCAAAGCGTGCGTTATTGTCTCTGACATAGACTTACAGTGCCGAAACGTGCGTGTATGAATGAATGAATAAATGTTTTTTTTATTTATTTCTAACTTCTAAGAATATAGTATATTATCAACGAGGTCTCTCTCAAAAAAAAAAAAATTAAACATGTTGAATTTTAATTGAGTCATAGGTGCCCTCTCATACCAACTGTCAGTTCATTGTATGTATATTTTTATAGCCATTTTATAGTCATTTGAGGAATATAGATGCATTCCTTTTTGGGTTACAAATTTTTTTTTATACCACTTAGTTGGCAGACAAGCACACGGCCCACCTGATGGGAAGCGGTTACCGTGGCCTATGGACGTATGCAACACCAGAGGTGTCACACTAGCGCTGCCGACCATGAAAAAACCTTCTGAGGCCCCTCTTGAAGAACCCCATATTGTAAGCGCTTGGGAAAATCGCAGCAGAGAGGTCATTCCACAGCTTGAGTGTGCGTGGGATGAAGGTTCTTTCATAAAGCAGTGCGCACCATCTCGTGTCGCAATGTGTGAGGATGAATTCCCTGCCTATGGCGAGAGGTGAGATGATAGAATGTAGCTACGGGCATCATGTCAAACAATTCATCTGAGCACAAACCATTGTATAGGCGGTAGAACACACACAGTGAGGCAAAATCCCTCTTTTATAAGGATCTCTAATATTTGTAGAGATCCTTATAAATGTTGTTGTATAATAATGGGCTTATTGGCCACCTGAGTGATTTAAAAATATGTACTGGGATGTACGCAACTACGTTGGGTCTTCTCTTCATCCCTACCGCAATGCCTGAAAAAAAGGTTTTTGACCAGTGCGTCCTACCTGTTATGACTTATGGTGACGAATCGTGAACACTGACAACAGGGCTAAATTGGAACTTAAAAGTAATGCAGTGGACTATGAAGCTAGCTATACTTGGAGTATCTCCGAAGGACAGAATTCGAAATGAGGTCATCCAATAAAGAACTAAAGTTAACGAAATAGCATGCATAATAAGCAACGTGAACTGGCCATGTCTGTCGAAGGAACAATGGCCATTGGAGCAAACGAGTCCTAGAGTGGAGACCGCGAGAAGGCAAATGGAAGGTAGGAAGCCCTCTGGCCAGATGGACCAACGACCTAAAAAAGGTAGCTGGGGCAGACCGGATGCGAAAGGTGAATCGGACGAAATGGGAGAGGTCTATGTCCAGCAGTGGACTGCAGTAGGCTAATTGTATGTTACACGTTTCTGGTTCATTAGGGTTAAAAATGTTAATCCAACTCTATAGAAAAAACTTTCTACCTAAAAAGTAGATAATATTCAAACAAAAACTCTGGACATGCGATATATGAAATATCTGGACATCATAGGTACACATAGAATTTATAGCAGTCACAATATAAACATACAAATAAGATTCTTACCTTGATCAAGGCTTGGTATTCTTCTTTTAATCTATTGACCCACAATTCTTTATCTCGAGGCCCTGCCTTTGTTTGTAGCAAGGGTATGCTGCTAAGAGTCTTCCTTGTGCTTTCGTCAACCATTTTGATGGAGTTTTTAATAGTTATATCATTATATTTTGTGACAAAAACTTTGTTGATACGCTTACGTGTGTATTGTATACAACTTTTTGGAATGGTCACGTCACTGACGTCAGTGTCAAATGTCATATTGACGTAAAGTTGATGACGACTGTCAACGTCATCTACTTGATAGATAAAAAATGTAGTTACAAAATCAAATAAAAAAATGTTACAAATAAAACACTTAGGCACACTTAGGTAGGTAACACTTTTTACTGTCTCAAAAAAGCTTATATATGTTAAAAACCATTTATACTTAAGTGCTTTATTTAAGTAATACTTTCTGTATAAGTTAGTGAGTATAACTTCAAATAAATTGATCTTATTTGTCAACTATTTGTTGATACCATAATACTTCATACTTACTTAAATAAACCAAAGCACTTAAATGATGACAACTTATCTCATTCTCAAATTCACTAGTCAAAAGACACAATTTGTCTCAATACATACATTATGATTGTTATAAAATATCCGAGATGTTAAAAGTGCAAAACGAAACGTAGTGTGTTTCGTCATTTTCTGTCAAAGATAAATATTTTACTTATAAGAATTCAGTACAATTTTTCTTTATTTTTGATTAAATGATATGTTATTTCTATGAGTAAATGTGTGGTGTGTTTACTTCACTTTGATTATATCGTATAATAAGTGATGTGATATTATTAAAATAGAAGGAAACTAATTATTATTATAGCACTTGTTTTGCCAGGTACAAATAATTACATTATTTAAATATTCATTTTATAAAATTTCAATTTGATATTCCTTAATCGGTTTTATAAAATACATCATGTAGAATATTTTTCCCGTACCTATCATTTAATTTTTTTAACATGACCATAAATAAATAATAAATAAATAAATATTCTACAACATTCTACACAACGCTATCTAGACCCATGGTAAGCATAGCTTAACTAGCTTGTGTTATGGAATCTAGAATACGGATAAACATACTTAAATACTTTTTTTTTGTAAATACATACATATTATACATAGAAACACCCAGACCAGTGCAAATACCCATATTCATGCATACAAATATTTGCACTGAGCGGGGATCGAACCCGCGCCTCCTGCGTAGCAGTCGTGTTCACTACCGCCACGCCACAGAGGCTGTCAAAAATAGCTATATAACTATAATAATGTTGTCCATTTGAGATACCTAGTCCTATTTTTTTAATGATTTCCTTGCTCTTGCCTTCTACATCAGTATTAAAAAACTTCCAAGACATTTATGCATATTTTTTATTTTAGTACTCTTATTCTCAAGTTATGGTATCACCGAGCGAAACAGATTTATTTTTAAATAAATAGGGATGAACTTTATTATCAAATTCAGCCAGTAGGTACTCAGATTTAGTAATTTGCAATTATTAAAAAAATCACTGAAAATACCGATGTGTGTAATTATGCTTAATTTTTTCTTCATATTGTAGAGTGACAATGGGATCCGAGCAATCCTCAGTACCTCCTAAAAAGCAAACCCAAAGGGCCCCACCGGTCAGACGTGGCCACACAATTGCTGTTTCCAATTTACCAGGTATATTTAATAAATAAATAAAAGAATTAATTCATTCACTCATTCATTTAATTAATTGTAATGTGGTACAACAAAAGATGAAAATATTTTTTTATATTAATAAGGTGGCAGACAAGCACACAGCCCACCTGATGCAAAGTGGTCACCTTGGCCTATGGATGTGTGCAACACCAGAGTCACGCTCGCTCTGCTGACTCTGTCAGCACACTAGAGTTTCTGTGCCGTCTGTAGAAGACAAATCATTTTAATAAATATTTAAAAGAATTCATTCATTCACTCATTCATTTATTTATTTGCTTGTAATGTGGTACAACAAAAGATGGAAATAAAAAAAAAGTTATCAAGCATATTAATCACATTTTTTTATTTTCTTTTTTAATAAAGGACTTTATACAATAAGTATATGTCGCCCTGCTAGTACATATTGTATTATCTTAACAAATATTAAAACTAAAACAATGAGTAAGTACTATTGTATAGAAAGCATTCTATATAAATAGAATGCTTCCTCCGAATTAGGAGTGGTCAGTATGTTATGGCAGGCCATAAAGTTGGCATGCAAACATAGATAATTATTATTATAATCTAGAACCGCACTGCGGTTTCCCCCGCGTAAATCCTGATCCCATGGGAATATCGGGATAAAAAGTAGCCTATGTTACTCACGAAGAATGTAGCTGTCTAATGAAAAAAGAATTATTAAAATCGGTCCAGTACTTTTTGAGTTTATTAGTTACATACAAAAATACAAATCTTTCCTCTTTATAATACTAGTATAGATTACTCAGTTATTCAACATACACTGCTAATAGATAACTACTTACATTCCAAATTGAAGTCCTTGATTTTCTTTTCTAGACTCGTCAAGATCTTCAGCAGATCCTACAGCCAGCGGCAATAATTCACCAGGGACCAGTATATGTTCTGACTCGGAGCTTCCATACATATCGTACACAGTAGATGGGCCTATTGGAGGTAAATCTATTTATTTATTTATTTATTTATTTATTAAATTGTGGAACATAGGTTTTACAAAGATCTTAAAATAATAAATATAGGTGCACTATGTCCTGCCACTTACATGGCGTACAAATTAAAATTAAATGTCATCATGATTAGTATTGGTACTTACAGTTATGGTTAGTAGATATCGATTACAAGATTAGTCCTTACTGCTCATAATAATACATTGCTCATAACGCTCAAACAATACATTTTACTGTCATATACATATACAATAATTATAATCTATTGTCAATGTCAATTTAATAAATCTTATGAACCAATAATAATATGTAACAATAAAATCATTAAAATTTCTCGTTTAGATACTCATTGATCGAATAATAGACTTTCTCTAATAATAATGTGAGCAATTTATTTTTAAACTCTTGTAAAATGTCAATGGAACTTATATTATTTAGGCAGTTTATTATAGATTGTAGGTGCCATGCAGAAGACACTATTCTTATACATGGTTGTTTTAGACGCTACCACGTGGAGTTTACCTGCTCTACGGCTACTACTTACTGGTGAAAATTTTGACCAGTTCCGTCTAACAAACATGCACATTTCGAGAATGTACATGGACGGCATTGTTAATAATTTTAAACTTATAAAATGTGGCTTACATGTATCAGTGGTGTGTAAGTTGCATATTGCTCTGATACAGCGTTTTTGTGCCTTAAAAACCAATTCTTTGCCTACTGCATTCCCCCAGAATATAATACCGTACCTTAAAGTGGACGCAACAAACCCATGGTATGCTGTGAGTACAGTATCTTGATTTGCAGATTTGTTTAACATGTATAAGGCGTATGCGTGTTGATTTAATTTTCCACATACTTTTCCGATCTGTTCTTTCCATTGCAATGTGTTTTCTATTTGTAACCCAAGAAATTTTGTTACTGTAGCCTCATTCACTTTTGCACCATTATATTTAACATTTAGATGTAGGTCTTCGTCTATGTTTCTACCAAAGTTCATTATAGTCGTTTTCCCAATGTTAATTTTTAAGTTTTGCGCCTCAAACCAAGCAACAAGAGAGCCAATACTGTCATTCATTTCCGATTCAATTACATCTATATTAGGTTTGTCAAATACAACCGTAGCGTCATCAGCAAACATTACCATGGGAAATGTTGTTGCTGACGGAAAGTCATTGATGTAAACGTTAAACAGCAACGGCCCCAATGTACTCCCCTGCGGCACACCGTAAGCTATATTTCTCACGTCTGACTGGTAATGATGTTCAGTGTTAGGTTTACAACTTATCCTGTTAATTACAGTGATCTGTTGACGATTTGTTAAATATGATTCGAGCAGACTAGATAAGTTTCCCCTAATGCCGTATGAATTTAATTTATCAATGAGAATTTTGTGGTCTACATAGTCGAATGCCTTCGTCATATCCATATAAAGCGCCGCAACGGGCAAACGTTTATCGACTCTGGCCATAATTATATTAAGAAAATCAAATATGGCGGTATCAATACATTTATTTTTTCTAAATCCTTTCTGTTGTTCAGCAAAAAGATTATGAACCTCAAAATAATTATTTATATTATCATAAATGACTCGCTCAAATATTTTAGAAAAAATTGGTACTAAAGCAATTGGCCTGTAACATGAGAGATCTTCCTTGTCTCCTTTTTTAAAAAGTGGTTTTATCACAGTTTTTTTTAGTTTATCGGGAAATATACCCTGCATAATGCAGGAGTTAATAATGTGGCTTAAGACAGGCGCAATGTACAACGATACCTTTTTTACAACACTTGTCCTTATTTCATCATATCCCGTGCTAGCTGTATTTTTTAATTGGTTTATAATTTTAAATATGTCCTGTGGTATAGTAGGTTGCATAAACATTGAAGAGGATTTGCTAGGTTTGACAGAATTGATGTATCTGGTACCTTTTATCGACTGTGCTTGGTCCGCAAAGAAGTCATTAAATGCTTGTGCAATGGTCATAGGATTAGTTATCAACTGGTTATTTACTTTTACTTGCCCAATACCTTCAGTAGGATAACTAACTTTGGCTTTGTTTATTATTTTCCACGTAGCTTTACATTTATTTTTAGAAGAACGTACATATTTATTGTGTTGTTGTTTTTGTGTTAAATTAATTATTTTCTTAAGCCTGCGAGATAGGCATTTAAAATTTAGTTTATTACGCTCAGTAGGACATCGTCTGTATATCCACAATAGTTCACGCTTTCTTTTACTACAAGCCCTAATACCGTTAGTTACCCATCTGGGTTTTATTTTTGTGGAGATTTTAATTTTAATTTTAGGAAAACATATATTATATGCGTATGAAAATATCTCATGAAATATATTAAAAGCGCAATTACAATCAGTTTCGGCGTATACTTTAGCAAAATCCAAACTCTTAAGGTAGTCAACGAACTTTTCCATATTATTACTACAGTAGTTGCGTTTTTGAGTAAACCAAAAATCTAGTCTGCATGTCTTATTGACAGGGCAGTGTAGTAGTTGTGCTGTATGGTCTGATACTGCCAGTTCTAGTACTTCACTTTTACATCGTCGTAAATTATGTGCAAAGTTATCAATACAGGTTCCACTGCATAGGCGAGTAGGTTTGTTTATTTCACATTTTAAATTAAACCCTTGAAGTATTTGAATGAATTGCTGAGAATAAATTGTTGTCTTTAAAATGTCAATATTGAAATCACCACACACTATTAACTTTCTGTTACTATCGAATGGAAACAACGAGAGAACCCGGTATAACACATCAAAGAACACATTAAATTTGTATTTTACCTGATCCCTTTGTGGAGGTCTATAGATACACAATATTATGATGTTATGATCACCGCAGAGGTGGTTTAGGCATTGAATGCAACCCGAGAAATTAGGAGAGGATGCACTAACCTTTACTACGCCACGTGCTGGCTGGGCCGGTGCACCGGTCTTCTCTTCCTGGCTCAGGAGCTGCTGCCCACATCACTAAATCACTTGAGGGACACACGAGAGGCACAATCCGATCGGTAAAGGTCTATGAAAGCGGTTAAAATCCAACAATCAAAACACCAAAAATCTCACTATGAATTCAATAACCTCCCCTTTCCTTTGCTATGTGAACTTCTGAGTTCTCTGATCTGACCACTTAGCTTTACAGGGAGAATGTTCTGACCACTCAGCTTTACAGAGGAAATGCTGGGGTCACTTAGCTACCGAGTCTGAACATTCGCCCTGTAATCGAATGGTCGAGGGTTTGAGTCCCACTTGAGTCGTTTCACTTTTTCTATCTTAATAGATAAGCTTAAACAATATTATTATATCTTGTGTAGTCTGTGGGGTGACAGCAAAAGAATACAAGTATCACCACACCATCTCATCCGAGAAAGGTGTAGTTAGAGGCGACTAACAAAAAATATGCAACCGATATCACTGCGAGGGAAGGAAAACTTGAAATAAAACCCTGTACCAACCCGTCTGGCCAGCGTGGAAACAGTAGGCCAAACCCTCCGAACATTTTTTATTTTTTTATTTATTTATTTATTCTTTGTAAATATGGGTTACATAAGATGTTACATTCATTAGGTATATATGTAGTTTCACCATATTCCACCATAATAGGCATGCAATTTTAAAGCTAAATTAGGAACAAACTACTAAATAATCTGATATCTTATTTCTGGAAATTTTCATACTGTCGAATTATTTATATTTATACTATACATGCAAATGAAAAATGTCAATGGCTACTTAAAAATTAAAATTAACAATGTCATAATATATTATCTCAATTGTATAATAAATTTATAATGTCAATATAGATTTTAGTCATACTGTGTATTTCAAATTGGGAGAGGCCTATGTCCAGCTGAGTCCAGCAGTGGACTGCGGTAGGCTTAATTGATTGATTATATCTTGTGTCCTTTTGACCAGATTCTCCTAAAGCGTCAGCAAGAAACCAACGCACAACTGACAACAAGAAATCCATACTGCAGAGACGGCAGCTGAGCCTCCAGGCCAGGAAGAGCAAGCTGGCTCGGGATATCATTGTAGTGAAGCCTGCGACTGATGACACACTTGACGAGGATATACAAAGATTGCAGGTACATCATCACACTTTACACCTTGGCTATTGAGACTCAAGAAGACATTTAGTTGTTTCCAGGCTGTCATAACCAGATGTCTGAATACTGCCTATGATATGGGGTTCTTCAATCAGGAGGTTTCTTCAGGGTCAGTAGCGCGAGTGTGACACCCCTGGTGTCGCACACGTCCATAGGCCACGGTAACCACTTCCCGTCAAGTGGGCCGTGTGCTTGTCTGCATACAATCACACCTTTATTCCTGGAGGGTTAGGCTGATTTCAGCATCATTGTATTCGATTCCATGTAATAGGGGGTGAGCCTATTGCCGTATTCCAGGCACCATTGCTGACTCGAACCATGCATCCGAGGTTGAGTCTGGGCTGTATATATCCGTCTGATGTTAAACAGCCCTATCCCTTAGTCCTATGGGGTGGCCCTAATTCTACTAAGCTGGAAACTGCATAATATATGCTTCTCTTACAGGAAATACCAACATTTCTTCCTATAATGAGAGGCACTCTCGGTCTACCAGGCGCACGGGACCCTGAGGTCTTAGAAGGTAAGATTTGTTTAGTACTCGTACCACTAAATACGGTCAGCACCATCTAGCGAAAGTAGATCGAACTATTACAGAACGAATAATCCTGCATCGCGTTAGTAAAGTTTGGCGATCATTTGTGTATAATTTAAGACTGGTGCAAGGATATTTTGTAAAGTATTTTTGACTTTGGCCATTGATAAGATTTTTAACCTCTCTAAGAGAGTGATAGTTTCAATCAATAGTACTAAAATATTAATCTAAGGAACTGTAAAATTACACACAGCTATCAATAACAGAGTCATGTATGTCAATAATAGAGTAACAGAGTAGTCAGAACGTGGAACAAGCTCCCAGAACATGTAGTCTCAGCTGACAGTATCAACCATTTCAAAAACAGACTTTATTCATTTTACCTCAAACTAGAGAAATAGAAGGAAAGAAAATGGAAACTGGATACAGGCATTATCAGTTGTCTACGACTGCCTGCCTGCTGACTAACAATAATAATAATAATAACAATATTGTTCTTTAAACAGTGTGTGTGTCATAAGATGTATGTATATTGTTACGTGGACGGGGTACAATTAAATGCCGTTTACTCATCGAAGAGATTTATTAGCTCACCACAAACTAGACAATTAAATCACTAGTACACACAGTACTCTTCAACAGTTCCAGTCGCTCAGTAGTCCACAGTCGTTGCTCAGGTCGCAGGTATAATCTTCTTCGGTCGCTTAAGCTCGCTGTGTTCGTTATCGATCTCAAAGACAGAATCAATCGTGTCGCTATGCGACCGTGTTTTTATACCTCTCAATTAGGAGGGTCGAATCATCTAGAAAATTCGCGAGCTATAAATAACTACTGTCTTTTGAAGTTTCTCGATATTTACCTATTGTTTGTTTTTATTCTAAAGAGTCTAGGTACTCGTAGGTAGGTTGTGACTTTGTGTTGACGATTCTAGTTTTTTCTGTGCCAATCGGTAGAGTACCTCGTCACTAACAATAATAATATAGCTCTTTATTGCATGTCCACAAAGAAGGGATACAGAGAAAATGGTACATCTTTGTGGCATTACAAGTGGCGGCCTTATTGCACAAAATGCGTTTTTATTTCTTGAAGATTCTATTGTTAGTTTAAGACATATTGACGTCAGTCGTAACAATATCTATGGCACTTGCTGCGTCTGTATATAGAGATAGTATATAGTCTAAGTGAGTTGTCCTATTCTAGGTCTAGATTACAGGCCTTGGATACGAGTGACGACACGCCTGCAAGCTCACCTGGCTGCGTGTGCACATCCGCTAGCGGCTGATGAGATCTCCCTCGCAACCAAGATCAGAGAGGTATGGTCATCGTCAAGTTAGCATGGTCCCCAGTTACATCTCCCTCCCGATCCCTCTCTCACAGTTCCGCACCTGGACACGCGAGAGATATGCGGAACTGTATACAATAGAATAATTAATTTTCTCATAAACATAACAAACATAAACTCACGCCTATATCCCCGAAGAGGTAGGCAGAGGTAGCACCCACATTTCGCCAGTTTATGTTTAGGTCCCAATGTAATAATAGGTGGCGAGCCTATTACCATTAACCGGGCACTTATAAACCTGCGATAAATACACACATAACTTATAAAAGCATCGAAAAGTCATTGGTGTGTGCCATGGTAAAACCTGGGATTGAACCCGAGACCTCGTCTCAGCAGTTCTTTACACATACCACTAGGCTTAGATAATATAAGCTTACATATATACAGTACATTACATATAAATACAGTATGTTTAGCCGCAGTCTATGGCATGCAAATTTTCCCATAATCATTTGCAAACAATATTGAATACATTATTTAATTGCACTGTCTGTCTGAAATATTAATTCAATTTATAAAAATAATTATAATTGGGATGTCAAGTGAAATATAGAATTATCAGAGGTTAGCAGACAAGCACACGGCCCACCTGATGGAAAGTGGTTACCGTGGCCTATGGACGTGTGTAACATCGAGGGAGACACACTGGCGCTGCCAACCCTGTAAGCACAAGTTTTTGTGCTGACAGTATAAAAGACAAAGCAGGACAAGCTTTTGGTCTGCCCACTGACAGCACAAAAACTATCCAGTGAATTCTGGCTACTCTACTCACCGCCGGGAACACAACACGAGGTTATTATAGCCGTGGTATTCTGTAGGGCGGAGGTACTTCCCCAGTCGGACTGCTCAATTAGACGGAAATACCGTCATGTCCTACCTCCTTTGATCTTTGAACAGTAATATTTTAAACAGTTTCTCATTATAATGCTTAGGAATAATGAGATTAAAGTATATAATTCAGTTACGCTAAAAGCAATTATAAATCCATACTAATATTATAAATGCGAAAGTAACTCTGTCTGTCTGTCTGTCAGTTACGCTTTCACGCCCAAACCACTGAACCGATTTTGATGAAATTTGACATAAAGTTAGATTAGACCATGAGAAAGAATATAGGCTATGTTTGGTCGCGATAACCGATATCCACGCGGGCGGAGCCGCGGGCAAAAGCTAGTATTATTATAAATTCAATTATTATATTTCATAACCAAAGATGGGTACAATACACCGACTGCAGGCAATAAAAAATGGCCTTGCCTTTGGTAAACAAACGGCTCGCTAAACATCTCCTAAACTTAAACAGAACGACTCTAAGAACTATTGTGGGGACAATAACTGGCCACTGTCTCCTCAACAAGCACCTGTACACCATCTGCGTTACGAACAACCCCCTTTGCAGGGGGTGTTTTGCTGCCGAGGAATCGGCCGCCCACTTAATACTGAAATGCGACACGGTAGCCCCTCAACGATCACAAATCCTCGTTGAAGGGCTCCGCGAAGCCGGGTCCGGGGCCCTGGAAGTCGTTTTCAGAGGCACACATGAGTTTTTCCTGTATGAGCATGTAGCACACGTTAACAGGTGGACACAACGGTATTTCCGTCCAAATGAGCAGTCCGACTGGGGAAGTACCTCCGCCCTGCAGAATACCGCGGGCCATAATAACCTCGTGTTGTGTTCCCGGCGGTGAGTAGGGTAGCCAGAGCTCACTGGAGAGTTTTTGTGCTGTCTGTGGGAAGACCAAAAGCTTGTACTGCTTTGTCTTTTACACTGTCGGCACAGAAACTCTCTGTTATTACAGGGTCGGCAGCATGACTCCCCTGATGTTGCACACGTCCATAGGACACCACTTACCATCAGGTTGGCCGTGTGCTTGTCCGTCACCTTAGTGGTACATATAAAACAAAGATGTTATTCTTTTGCAGGCTGACACAGAAATATCACGGCTATATTCTCAAATGGTGGATAAGCAGAGAGCGAACGCTCGCCACGCGGAGCGGCTAGCGAGGGTCCACGAAGTATCCCATCAGCTTTCCAGATGTAATTCTCTATTGAATCAGGTAATATTTAATATATAAGATATAAAATTCTCGTGTCACAATGTTCGTTCCCGTACTCCTCCGAAACGGCTTGACCGATTCTCATGAAATTTTGTGAGCATATTGAGTAGGTCTGAGAATCGGCCAACATCTATTTTTCATACCCCTTAGTGATAAGGGTTGTCCAACCTGGGAACCGACATCCACGCGGGCGGAGCCGCGGCCAAAAGCTAGTAATATAATAAATCCCTGCTGCATTTTTCCCAAGCGACAATTTTTTTTTCTTTAAACCTTCTAATGCCCTTTTTGTTGAACAACATTCTATACAACGCTATCTGTACTCGGAATTTTAATTCGATTCCAGATTTGTCAATTTCAGTGTTGCAACGTTATGCCAAGTACTAAAATAGTGACGTTGCGAAATTATTCGATATGGAAATGGAATATTTCCGGATCGATTCTTCTCGTTTATAATTTTACTCTCGTAAACTAAGTACTGCGCAGAAATTTCATTAGGCGTTGCGGAGGACTTTTTCAGTAACAGTGAAAGCTTTTCGTGGACATTTTTTTCTTGGGGACAAGAAAACATCCACGTCTTTTTGTGGTGTACTTGGCTGAGGATCCATTTTGATGACAAACCAAAACAAATAGATTCACTCATAGTTCACAAAAAACTATAAACGTAACAACAAACACAACGTAACAACACTTAAAAAAAAAACCCAACAAAATAACAAAATTTCGATTCGCAATGAAATAAGATATTCGTGCAGTCAGACGGGGAGAATGAAGCCGAATGACACGATAAACAAAATGGCGATAGCTGCACGCGCGCGCACGTGTTGCCAATACTGAAAACTTATTTATTTTTTATTTATTTATTTATTTTATCACACGTAACAGATTACAACCAATAAGAGATACAATAACAATAAAAGCAATAGGATTAGAGTCCAGGTTGCATTCCACAAGAACGCGTGTACAAATGTGTTAAGATGAAGGAGTTTCTAACAGGAACACACATAAAGCTAGTTTACAATTTTATATTTTTGACACATTAGACATGATGGAGTTCCTAACTACGGTTGGTTTAAAAGTTGTTTTACCGTTCTAACAAATAAAGTCAGCTTAGGTACAAAAATATCGAAGGCTGAATTATCCCTGGCGATTTCGTTGCACTGACGAGCCATCCGAACTATGGGGTTGTAAAACGAAGTATTATTTTTATAGACTTGTAAGGCAAAGAGTCCCGTTTGGTTGGATCTACGAACGCTATATCTGATATTAAAGGTTAATTGAGCAAGCAAATTAGGTACATCAAGTATAGAATGAATTATTTTATAAAGGCAAGTAAAATCAAAGTACCGCCTGCGTACTTCCAACTTTTGCACGTTAAATCTAATCAGACGCGCATCGTAATCGATAATGTTGCGCCCCAGGTGTTGCCGGTAGCACAATATCCGCAGACACCTTCTATAAAACTATCTAGGCTCTTTTATTATAAGTTTTGTTTTTAATATAAAAACAAAAATATTTTTATTTTATAAAATAGAGCAGCGATTACTAATTAATAAATAATTATTATGAATAATTATGTATTTATTTAAATAAAAATCAATAATTTAGTCTTTAATTGGCACACTGATGGCACACACACTGATTGTTTATCGATTTTTGTGTTCATCATTACACTATTATATGTGGTATCATTATTTCACAAAATGACAGTAGCTAATGTCAAATCTGGAATCGAATTACAATTCTGACTATAGCTAAATTAGCTTGTGCTATGGAATCTAGAATGCGGATAAACATACTTAGATACTTCTTTTTTTGTATCAATGTCAATCAATATCTTGATTCTAACCATATTGAGACGAATTACTTATTTGTAAACTTCTATGCACGCTCGATAGATGGCGTTGTACGATCCCCTACATCGCGCTATTGTTTCGTTGCACCGAAATGTATAAATATCTAGAAAGATTTCAATAAAATGTCTCAACTCAAGATTGTGTTTGATTCCTGCTTGCCTAAGTGATTTAGCTATTTTAGTACGAGAACGTACAGCATACATGTTATACATAGAACTGGTCTGGTGATGTGGTTACCAATACAAATATACATATTCGTGCATTCCAATATTTGCACAGAGCGGGAATCGAACTACCGCTTCGCCACAGAGGCCGTCTATGTATCCTAAGTTCGTTTCTGAATACAATTTTGTACGTAACCCTCGGAGTGCTAGTCTGACTCGCTCTTGACCAGTTTTTTGTAATTACTCTTCTTGTTCCAGACTCTACAAGACGCAGAAGAATTGAACGCTTTACTACCAGAAGGGAAACGTTTAGAGCCATTCGTGTGGAACATTGAAGAAGAACGTTGAGTTAGTCTCCTGGGCCCCAACAAGACCTGAGGGGCCTTGCCTTGAAGCCGGCTGATTGACGAAGTTCTGGAGCAAGCATTTCTCTAGGGTTAAGGAGTTCAGATAGCAGCCGCTACTATCCGTGAGGCGACGGAGAAAGAGTACAAGTATCACCACCCACCTCATCCGAAGGGTGTCGTTAGAGGCGACTAACGGAACAATACGCAAACGATATCACTGCGAGAGAAGGAACACTCGAAATAAAACCCTGTACCAACCCGTCTGGCCAGTGTGGGAACAGTAGGCCAAAGTCTCCCAACGTTCTGGGGGTGACTGGACCATGGGTGTGACTGGTGGACCCACCTGTCACCCTTGCAGAAGTAGGCCGCGGCGTGCCTCCCCGTTTCCGGGGACGAGTTGCGGACTCTGTAGTCCCCACACGCGAGGAGAGGGCCAGATCGAGAGAGATGGCCCTAGGTCGGCGGGGTGCGAGGGATATGCCTGTCAACCTCACCTTCGGCAACCGAAACGACCCACAGGCGGCGTGCGTTTTGGTCGGTTCGAGTCCGACGTAACCTCTTCCACCAGCTCCGGGGGGGAGGTACCCTGGGAATTTTGCGCACGTAAAAGAAAAAGCCTACCAACGTTTGGGAGAGGCCTATGTCCAGCAGGGGATTGAGGAGTTGGAGAATGGAGCCGGGGTTCTAAGGTTCAGAGTTTAGAATCAACCAGGATCTATGTGGTGATGAAAAAATAATGCAAGTATCACCACCCCATCAAATCCGAAAGTGTCGTACATACATACATATAATCACGCTTTTATCCCCGAACCGCTGTAGCCGAGTGGTATGGGTAATGGACTGCTGAGAGGAGGTCTCGGGTTTTACCATGGCACACACCAATGACTTTTCGAAGCTTTTCAAAGTTATGTGTGTATTTATCGCAGGGTTAAGTGCCCGGTTAGTGACAAAAGGCTCGCCACCTATTATATTGGGACCTAAACATTAACTAGTGAAATGTGGGTGCTAGCACCTCTGCTTACCCCTTTGGGGATATAGGCGTGATTTTATGTTATGTTTATCCCTGAAAGGTTAGGCAGAGGTGAATTAACACCCACATTTCACAAATCATTAAATCCGGTCCCACGTTATAGGGGTTGAGTCTATTGCCGGCTTCCGGACACTATTGTTGACTCGAGCCATGCATCTGAGGTTGAGTCTGGGCTGTATATATCTGTCTGATATTAAACAGCCCTATCCCTTAGTCGCCTTGTACGACACCGCATGAGAAGATATGGGGTGGTCCAAATTCTACTCTGCCGGGAACCACTTCGCGGTGTTGTAAGAAATTTTTCGTTGGTCCGTATAGTGATTACAAATTTTCTGATACTCAATATGTTTGCCGGCAGTCATACTACTAATAATAAAATAAAACCGATCTCTTTTATTTATTATTAATAATTAAATAATAAATTTGTTAAGCTTTATAATTTTTTTTATTTTTTTTCCCTCTAATTTTTTTTATACCACTTAGGTCACAGACAAGCACACGGCCGACCTGATGGAAAATGGTTTCCGTGGTCTATGGACGTATGTAACACCAGAGGAGCCCCACTCGCGCCGTCAGTGTAGAGGCCAAAGCAGGACAAGCCTTTAGTCATCCCACTGACAGCACAAATTCTCCAGTGAGTTCTGGCTACCCTACTCACCGCTGGGAACACAACACGAAGTTATTATAACCGCACAGATACTCTGTGCTTACAGAGTCGGCAGCGCGAGTGTGGCTGCTCTGGTGTTACATACGTCCATAGGCCACGGTAACCACTTTCCATCAGGTGGGCCGTGCGCTTGTCTATCACCTAAGTGAATAAAAAAAAAATGATGACCCTCTTTTCTGAGACTTTGCCTTCAGCATAACACAGGCGAAGCGAAGCATATTTGACGTTTACGTACATACATATAATCACGCCTACATCCCCGGAGGGTTAGGCAGAGGTGAATTAACACCCACATCTCACCATCACTGCATTCAGTCCCACGTAATAGGGGATGAACCTATAGCCGCTTTCTCCTCCTCTGGTGTTACAGACGTCCATAGGTCACGGTAACCACTTTCCATCAGGTGGGCCGTGTGCTTGTCTGCCAACTAAGTGGTATAAAAAAAAAATTGTTTACTCGAGCCATGCATCTCTGGCTGAGTCTGATGTTAAACAGCCCCATCCCTTAGTTGCCTTTTACGACGCCTCATGAGAAGAGATGGGGTGGTCCAAATTGTACTCTGCCAGAAACCACGCGGCTTACAATGTAAAAAAAATGAATTCAAATCAATAGCTCCTGGAAACTCTTCAGCAAAAGAAAAGCTTAGTGAACAAAAACAGCATTAACTTACTGTATATTTAATACCAGAATAGCAAAAATACAATACTGAACACACAATATATGCGAGCAAACATAAATAGATTATATTAGCGACACAAAACCATTTCTGATTCCTAGATGCTTTCTCACTACCCTTCAGACCATCTTTGATGATGTATTTTCTTAAACCTATACCTATTGTTTTTGCATACTGGCCATAATCGATGGTGTATACATCACAGTTGAATATATCCCTGTCTTTGCCCGACATTCGGCAGATCATATCAGTGAGGTTCTCATCACTAAAATACCATTCGTTATTGAAGAAGAAACTCATCATTTTTGACATCTTGTAGACCTTTTCGTAGATTTTTGGAAGCCTAAAACAAATTAATATTATAAAGGGGTTGTTTTTAGTCATAGTACTATCGACCTAATTATTATTATTATTATTATTATTATTATTATTATTATTATTATTATTGTTTGATACACTTGCAGCTTAAAGCTGATGCGTGTATATCACTGCACTTGTGTTTAACATTCCAAATGCTTGTCCAGTCTATCTTTAAAAATGTTTATGCTAGGAGCACTTATTACTGTTTCTGGCAGGGAGTTCCACAATTGCACCACCCGGTTTGGCAAAAAGTGATATCTAGGGTTGCTGGCACACTGAGGTTTACTGATTTTGATTGAGTGGCCTCTCAAGTGTCTGTTTGTGTTCTTGATATACATGTTCTCGATGTTTGTCACATTGTAATGCCCATTAAGAATCTTGTATGTCTCAATGAGGTCTGTTATTTTTTTACGTGCGCAAAATCCCCACGGATACTCCACATCGGAGCCGGTGGAAGAGGTTATGTCGGACTCGAACCGACTAAGATACAAGGCGTCTGTGGGTCGTTTTTATTGCCGAAGGTGAGGTTGACAGGCATGTCCCTCGCACCCAGGGCCATCACTCTCGATCTGGCCCTCTCTTTGGGTGTGGGGACTACCGTGTCCCCAACTCGTACCCGGAAATGTGAAGGCGCGTTGCCGCCGTGGCCTGCTTCTGCCCGGGTGACAGGCCATCGACCTAATGCTGTAACTTGCTGGGCCTTGCTAAAGCAAAACCACTGCTACCACAGACGCTGCTAAAAAAACAATTCAATGTTAGAGTAGTTAACGTCCATAAGCCACGGTGACCACTTTCCATCAGGGGGGCCGTGTGCTTGTCTGCCACCTAAGTGGTACCGTGACCTATGAACGTGTGTGACAACAGTGGAGTCACGCCCATGCTGAACAGTGGAGTCACGCCCATGCTGCTGACATTGTAAGAACAGAGATTTTATGTGCCCTCAGTGCAGAACACAAAATCACACAAGCCTTTGGTCTTCCCACTGACAGCACAAAAACTCTCCAGTGAGCACTGGCTACCGTACTTACCGCCGGGAACACAACACGAGGTTATTATAGCCGTGGTATTCTGTATGGCGGAAGTACTTCCACAGTCAGACTGCTCAATTGGGCGGAAATACCGCCGTGTCCTACCTCCTATAAATACTTTTCATTTAATTTTGGACTATAAGTCCACAGAAATAAAGTTTAAAATGTAATCCCATTTTTTGCATTGTCTGTGTATGACAGTAGTTTTGGTTTAGTAGAATTGCGGGCCTGATAACAGACTTAAGCATTTACCTTGTAACAAATATCGCTACGAATATTTTTATGATCTTTTGAGCAAACGCTCCAGAGGCCAACGAGACGAGATAATGAGTGTAAACAAACGGACTGCTACTAAGTTACATTACAATAGTTAGCGATTATTATCTCTGTCCTTATCACACGTACGAAGCAATCGCGTCACTCGCGCGACGACAGCTGTCGTTGTGTGTTTCGTAGTAAAGGAAAGCAATGTACAGCAATCAAACACTGTTAGTCCATGGTTGGACCACAAACTGCCATCTTGTGAACCAGTTAATTCCATGTTTGGAATGCGCTCGATCTGATACGTATTGTTTCGTTGTATGTACTCCGTCATTTTATAGCGTCGGCCATCTTGGACCGATTTTTAGCAAACATAGCTAAGAACACTCCCGACATATACCTACCTTTCAAACACCAAAAACTAAATTCAAATCAGTTCATCCGTTCAGGAGCTATGATGCCACAGACAGACACACACACACAGACACGTCAAATTTATAAAACCCCGTCGTTTTTGCGTCGAGGGTTAAAATATACAATTTATCGGGACTACTCGCGATTTAAATCATAGAACTTACTATTTCTGCCGACGTTTCGGATGCGTTCCAGCACCCGTGATTTAATTCGCGAGAAGTCCCGATATCTTATATAATTATGAATTCACACCGCGACAGTTAAAAATAACATTAGATTATAGATTATTTTTATAGGAGGTAGGACACGGCGGTATTTCCGCCCAATTGAGCAGTACGACTGGGGAAGTACCTCCGCCCTACAGAATACCGCGGTTATAATAACTTCGTGTTGTGTTCCCAGCGGTGATTAGGGTAGCCAGAGCTCACTGGAGAATATGTGCTGTCAGTGGGAAGAATGAAGGTTTGTCCTGCTTTGTCTTGTACACTGACGGCACGGAATGTCTGTGCTTACAGGGTCGGCAGCGCGAGTGTGGCTCCTCTGGTGTTACACACGTCCATAGGCCACGGTGACCACTATCCATCACGTGGGCCGTGTGCTTGTCTGCCACCTAAGTGGTATAAAATAAAAATGAAAAAAGATGAAAATACTTACGAAGGAAATCCTTTGATTTTAATATCTAAAATCTTGCAGACTGCATCGGCCATGTATGCAGGTATGTAATGCAGGATCCAGGTCAACAGCCAGCAGAGGAAAGGGTTGGTGACTTCGACCAAATAACAGTACCAGACCGCGAACGGTGTGCCGTGCTGATAGGTATCGTAGATGCGATAGACTGCACTCAAAAACTCTGAAACAAATCAAGATTTTCATTTTAGTATTGGAGCAGTAATGGACAAAGTACGGCCCGCGAAAGCTTTTCACCCGGCCCGCCGATGGCCCTTTGAACCGCGATAATTATATTTAAAAAAAAGGCCATAGCCTAGTGCTATGGGTTATGGACTGCTGAGACGAGGAACCAGTTCGATCCCAGGTTTTACCATGGCACACACCAATGACTTTTCGATTCTTTTCGAAGTTATGTGTGTATTTATCGCAGGTTTATAAGTGTCCGGTTAATGGCTATAGGCTCGCCACCTATTACATTGGGACCTAAACATATACTGGCGAAATGTGGGTGCTAGCACTTCTGCCTACCCCTTCGGGGATATAGGCGTGAGTTTATGTTACATATTTATGTACCTAATTATATTTTGACGGTCCCGAAATATAAAGTAGATTCATAACATTCATGTTATGTGCATAAACTCACGCCTATATCTTATTTTGGACTCTATGCCTGTATTGCATATATACGAATAAAGTACAAAATCCAATGAAAAAAAGTTCATTATATTATTTTCATTTATTTATTTATTTGATTTAATTATTTATTCACTCTACAAGGGGCAATTTAATTTAAAACTTTAACAACATGCGGGTAACGTTTAAAATAAATTGTAATTTTTTGCCATGTCTGTGGCATGACAGTAATCTTGCTATCACATTAAAATTAGTGCAATCGTGTCCCTGGAGTGTACAAGGTTGACTGTAGCTGTGGCAGTTCTTAAGTAGGACAAACGGCTACATGATGAAACAAGGCATTCAGGGCAGTTAAAAATAACATAAGTAACTATATACATAAATGTAATCACGCCCCGCAAGGTTAAGCCGAGGTGAATTTAACACAAACAATTCACCAACCACTGTATACGGTCCCACGTAATAGGGTGTGCAGCCTACTGTCGTATTACGAGTAATTTTGTTGCATTGAAGCTGAGTTGTATATTTTTGGAGGAGGTAGGACACGGCGGTATTTTCGTCCAATCGAGCAGACCGACTGGGGTAGTACCTCCGCCCTACGGACTACAGCGGCTATAATAACCTCGTGTTGTGTTCCCGGCGGTGAGTAGGGTAGCCAGAGCTCACTGGAGAATTTTTGTGCTGTCAGTGGAAAGACTAAAGGCTTGCCCTGATGGCACAGAAACTCTCAATGCTTGTAGGGTTGGCAGCGCGAGTGTGACTCTCTTGGTTTTCCACGCGTCCATATGCCACGGTGCCGTGTGCTTGTCTGCCACCTAAGTAGTATAAAAAAGAGAAAAGCTGCTTCGATATCACTAATTGGATGTGGTCAAACTGGCAGTCGCTTCACGGAAAACATGGAAGTTCAGCCAAATCCGCAGTTAGACTGGTAAAAGCGGAGTCCGGCTTCCGAGTAGAAAACTTTGGATGTAACTGGAATTGAGGCCTGGATAAAGAAGAAGCTGTGAAAGTATGAATCAAAGAATCAAAGAATCAAAGAATCAAAGAATCAAAGAATCAAAGAATCAAAGAATCAAAGAATCAAAGAATCAAAGAATCAAAGAATCAAAGAATCAAAGAATCAAAGAATCAAAGAATCAAAGAATCAAAGAATCAAAGAATCAAAGAATCAAAGAATCAAAGAATCAAAGAATCAAAGAATCAAAGAATCAAAGAATCAAAGAATCAAAGAATCAAAGAATCAAAGAATCAAAGAATCAAAGAATCAAAGAATCAAAGAATCAAAGAATCAAAGAATCAAAGAATCAAAGAATCAAAGAATCAAAGAATCAAAGAATCAAAGAATCAAAGAATCAAAGAAATCAAAGAATCAAGGAATCAAGGAATCAAGGAATCAAGGAATCAAGGAATCAAGGAATCAAGGAATCAAGGAATCAAGGAATCAAGGAATCAAGGAATCAAGGAATCAAGGAATCAAGGAATCAAGGAATCAAGGAATCAAGGAATCAAGGAATCAAGGAATCAAGGAATCAAGGAATCAAGGAATCAAGGAATCAAGGAATCAAGGAATCAAGGAATCAAGGAATCAAGGAATCAAGGAATCAAGGAATCAAGGAATCAAGGAATCAAGGAATCAAGGAATCAAGGAATCAAGGAATCAAGGAATCAAGGAATCAAGGAATCAAGGAATCAAGGAATCAAGGAATCAAGGAATCAAGGAATCAAGGAATCAAGGAATCAAGGAATCAAGGAATCAAGGAATCAAGGAATCAAGGAATCAAGGAATCAAGGAATCAAGGAATCAAGGAATCAAGGAATCAAGGAATCAAGGAATCAAGGAATCAAGGAATCAAGGAATCAAGGAATCAAGGAATCAAGGAATCAAGGAATCAAGGAATCAAGGAATCAAGGAATCAAGGAATCAAGGAATCAAGGAATCAAGGAATCAAGGAATCAAGGAATCAAGGAATCAAGGAATCAAGGAATCAAGGAATCAAGGAATCAAGGAATCAAGGAATCAAGGAATCAAGGAATCAAGGAATCAAGGAATCAAGGAATCAAGGAATCAAGGAATCAAGGAATCAAGGAATCAAGGAATCAAGGAATCAAAGAATCAAAGAATCAAAGAATCAATTTCATTTATTCAGTTTAGGCACATAAAGAGCACATATGAACGTCAAAACTTTACAATTATGTATGTCAAGAAATAATATAAAAATATTAAATAATGTAAAAATAAACCATTGGAAAATGATTCTTTCGCTGGTTCGGTAGATTAGTTCTACTGAGAAGATACCAGCAAGAAACTCAGCGAACTACATTAGAACTAGATTATCTTTCTTTTATAAATTTGTTTTGGTTTACAATTTATTTTGTGCGAGCAAGCACTTATGTTGACTTATGTTGACCACGCATTAACATCATTAAGGTACTCATCCACTTTATAGTAACCTTTACTCATTAAAGTTTTTTTCACTTCTATTTTAAATTTATTTATTGGCATATTAATCAAGTCCTGAGGAATTTTGTTAAATATTTTTATGCAGCTGCCTACAAATGAATCACCAACCTTGTGAAGCCTAAGTTTTGGTACAACTAGTTTATTTTTATATCTCGTATTAAAATTGTGTACATCAGATAGTTTTTCGAAAATATTTAGGTTGTTTTGTACATATTAGATATTTTCATAGATGTATTGAGAAGCAACTGTTAAAATATTATGAAAAACACTTACCCCATACTATTGTACGTTTTGAAGAGCTAACTGTGTAAATAGGAATGTCTTCAAGAGCACCACGTTTCTTCCTCTCGCAAGTGTCCCAAGTGGCGGCAATGATGGCGTTGTTCACATAATCCACGGGGACTACACATACGTTTTTGTCTACCCTAATGGGTAACACGTGTATAACTCCAAGAATGACGCCCATCACGAGCTGAAAATAATGCAAGATTGTTATAAAATTTAACATACATACATAAATCACGCCTGTTTCCCATAGGGGTGAGATCACGGATCTCCACTTGCTACGATCCTGACATACTACTCTCGCTTCATTCACTCTCATTACATTCTTCATGCATGCTCGTCGGTTTAGAGTACTCCTGACCTGCCCCTTTTCTAAAACTTCCCCGATTTGCTCCAGGTATGTGCGCCTAGGTCTTCCCCTTCCGATGGTACCATCCACACTCACGTCATCCACCTGTTTCGTTAGTCTTCTCTCAACATGACCAAACCATCTCAACATTCCTCTCTCAATTCTCATCACTACATCTTCTATCACTCCACACCGTTCCCTTATCACGCTACTGCTCACTCTTTCAAGGTTAAGCCACACATACTTCGCAACGCACGCATTTCTACTGCATTCACTCTAATCTGATGCTTTTTCTGCCACACCCAACTTTCACTACCATACATAAGAGTCGGCACTAATACTCCACCATGTACAGCCAGTCGTGCCTTTTCGGACACTTTCCGGCTGCTCATAAAGTTGTGTAGTGCCCCATTCACTCTATTTCCAGCTATAAAATTATAACATAAATAAATAAAAACATGTTATAAAAATACAGCAACAAACAAAGACGACGTCTTGGGTTCGATCCCAGGTTTTACCATGGCACACACCAATGACTTTTCGATGCTTTTCGAGATTATGTGTGTATTTATCGCAGGTTTATAAGTGCCCGGTTAATGGTAATAGGCTCGCCACCTATTACATTGGAACCTAAACATAAACGGCGAAATGTGGGTGCTAGCACCTCTGCCTACCCCTTCGAGGATATAGGCGTGAGTTTATGTTTTTATGTTATGTTATGTTATGTTATAAAAATCCTATAAATGTCCGTTATGCGGGGCGTGAAAAAGCATTTAATGAGGCCGCTAAGCTGAGTGCCACCATTGTAACATTGTTCAGTGTCTGTAATAGTGACCCTCTTTCCTGCGGTAGCGCGACCGAAGGAGGATCGCAGGCTCAGCTGCGCGAGTACTAAGGCCTCCTAATGGAAAGTGGTTACCGTAGCCTATGGAAGTGTGTCTCGACTATCCTCGATTTTTTCTTGTTTATTACTTTTTAAAGCTTGATTTTTCAGTAGTCGAGTTTCAGTTTAATTTACATTATTTTGGGGCAACGGTTATAATTTATACATATTTATAATGTGCTAACTAAGCCCTTTCAGATGATACCAAACGCGGTATATTTATCTCAAGTTTATTTTTTAACACAGTACTCTATGACCGCTAGAGGGCGCTACATTAGATTCAGTGACTCGCCATATAGGCATAACCAGCGGACGACCAAGACGCTTCAAATGATACCTCACTTGCCCGGTCCCAATTAGTAGTTCAGGAGCTACGAGGGAACAGATGAACCTCATCATCATCCTCCTGCCCTTATCCCAAGATTATTTGGGGTCGGCGCAACATGTGTTTTTTTCCATTCATCTCTAGTTGCATTCATTTCAACATTCACTCCCTTAACCATATTATCTTTCACACAGTCCATCCACCTCATTTTAGGCCTCGCATTACTTACGCATTACATGCCCGAACCAGGTCAAACGATTTCCTCGTAGCTTTTTTGTGATTGGTGCTACTAGACACACAGGAACAGATGAACCTACATATTTATTTTATTGATTTATTTATTTATACTTTATGCACGATGTACATTGGCGGACTTTATACCGTAGGCATTCTCTGCCAGTCTACCATAGGGTGGTGCTGAGCTAGTACGAGGTAGGCGCATATTAAAAAGAGATGCGTATGGTTCTATAAGGACTATAGATTAATTATATATAGGTTCTTATAACAGTACATATACCTATAAATCAGAATAGTGTTATACATATACATACAAAATATACACATATATAACATACATGCCTGTCAAAATCATAACCCTCCAAAAATGAATTATCATTATTTTATGAAAGTTATCATTAGACTGTGGTACTGGTATGCTTTTTTTTTTGTTCGTGCGCAAAATCCCCACGGATATCTCCCCCACCGGAGCCGGTGGAGGAGGTTATGTCGGACTCGAACCGACTAAAACGCACGCCGCGTGTGGGTCGTTTTGGTTGCCGAAGGTGAGGTTGACAGGCATATCCCTCGCACCCCGGCCGACCCAGGGCCATCTCTCACGATCTGGCCCTCGTCTCGGGTGTGGGGACTAAAGAGTCCCCAACTCGACCCCGGAAACGCGCCACGGCCGCGGCCTGCTTCTGCCAGCGTGACAGGCGGCTCCACCTGTCTCTCCCAGGCCGGCGCTCATGGGGGGCGGAGGTCGTTCATCGACCTCTGACGCCCGAGTTGCCTTCGTACGCGGGCAGCTTGGCTTGCGATCCTTCGTCGCTCCCGCTGCCGCTCCTGCCCGGCACTGGTATGCTTGGCTAATAATATTAAAAAGATAAAAATAATTATACTCACACCACATGGGCCGTACAGGGCTCCATGATCCATCCACCCTGGAGAAGGCTCGTAATACGCCGACAGCACTGAAAGATATTAAACGTTTCATTTAGTTAAAGCAAGCGATAATTTTACTTACGGCCGCTTCCTATATGTAATCTTAATCTGTATTTCGTAATTATATTAGTTTGCGCCATGGCTTTCTCCAACAATCAAAAACATGATGTTGAAGCGAGATAAGGCCAAGCGTAAATATATGAAATGTCCATCTGTAGAGGGCCTCAATTTGTATAAAAAGCTGCGTAATCGCTGCAATCGTCTGTGTAGGGATGCGAGACGGGACCATATTCACAGGTCAATTGAAAATCTCAACACCTCTCAACAATGGCAGTTCCTGAAATCTCTGGGTATTGTTAAGGTCGTCCATGACAACCTTACTGATATGGACCTCAATGCATTAAATGCACACTTCTCAGCGCCTCCAACTACTATACCTAGTGATGTTAAATCTTCTACCCTAAATTTTCTCTCTTCTCTTCCACTTCCATTAAATACTTCCTTCCAATTTCATCCTGTATCAGAGGTAGAAGTTAAGAAACATCTAAAATCCATATCCAGTAGGGCGGTTGGTGATGATGGCCTTCAACTCCAAATGCTTCTCCCCATAGTAAATATAATTCTTCCTGTCCTCATCCATATTATAAATTACTCCTTGTATTCCAACTGTTTTCCTTCATCATGGAAGAAAGCTTCTGTTATACCCCTGCCAAAAGTATCCAATCCTACAACACACTCCCAATTCCGCCCTATTTCAATTCTTCCCATCTTGTCCAAGGTACTCGAGAGTGTTGTGCATGATCAACTGAGCTATTACCTCTCCTCTGATGGTCTGCTAAGTCCTTTCCAATCTGGCTTTCGCCGTGGCCATAGTACTGTAACAACATTAGTTAAAGTAACTGATGACATAAGAATGGCAATGGAGAACAAACAACTGACAGTTTTGGTCTTATTGGATTTCAGCAGTGCCTTCAACTCAGTTGATTTTGACATCCTCCTGGGTATTCTATCCTCCATCAATGTTTCTACCTCTGCAACTACATGGTTTAAATCCTATCTCCAGGGACGCTCACAGTCTGTTAGAGTGAATGACGCTTCCTCTGATTATTGCGACTTGGTAGCAGGCGTTCCACAGGGTGGCGTTCTTTCTCCTCTCCTTTTCTCTATTTTCATAAACGCCGTGACTCGGGTTCTAACCTCGCATTACCACCTCTATGCAGATGACTTGCAAATATATCGACATTTTAAAGCTGTTGAACTGACTGGGGCTGTGGCTGCCATCAACAATGATCTTGACAACATCCATACTTGGGCCCAATCCTTTGGACTACTGGTCAACCCAAAAAGTGTCTGAAATCGAGACTACTCTCTCTGGAGTGTCCGATTGGGGACGACTAAACCTAGTCCAATTCAACCCCACTAAGACACAAGTATGTGTATTCACCGCTAAGAAAACCCCATTCATTGTAGCGCCGCAATTCCTGGGCACACCGCTTACCATCTCCCCGAGTATCGGGATCCTTGGTGTCGATATCTCCAGTGACGTCCAATACCGAAGTCATTTGCAGGACAAGGTTAAGTTGGCATCAAGAAAGCTCGGAGTGCTCAACAGGGCGAAGCAGTATTTCACTGCGGGGCAGCAACTCCTTCTTTATAAAGCACAAGTCCGGCCTCACATGGAGTACTGCTGTCACCTTTTTGCTGGAGCACCTGCATACCAGCTTGACCCCTTCGACTCGTTGCAAAGACGGGCATTGAGGCTGGTTGACAATCCCATACTCATAGGTAGAGTGGAACCTCTTAGCCTTAGGAGAGATTTCGCCTCACTGTGTGTGTTCTACCGCCTATACAATGGTTTGTGCTCAGATTAATTGTTTGACATGATGCCCGTAGCTACATTCTATCATCGCACCTCTCGCCATAGGCAGGGAATTCATCCCCACATATTGCGACCTGAGACGGTGCGCACTGTGCGGTATGAAAGAAACTTCATCCCACGCACACTCAAGCTGTGGAATGACCTCCCTGCTGCGGTTTTCCCAAGCGCCTACAATATGGGGTTCTTCAAAAGGGGCATCAGAAAGTTTCTTCATGGTCGGCAGCGCGAGTGTGACACCCCTGGTGTTGCATACGTCCATAGGCCACGGTAACCGCTTCCCATCAGGTGGGCCGTGTGCTTGTCTGCCAACTAAGTGGTATAAAAAAAACTCGTAGTGCTCAACAGGGCGAAGCAGTACTTCCCTGCTGGGCAGCAACTCCTGCTTTATAAAGAACAGGTCCGGCCTTACATGGAGTACTGCTGTCACCTTTTTGCTGGAGCACCTGCATACCAGCTTGACCCCTTCGAGTTGTTGCAAAGACGGGCATTGAGACTGGTTGACAATCCCATATTCACAGGTAGAGCGGAACCTCTTAGCCTTAGGAGGGATTTTGCCTCACTGTGTGTGTTCTACCACCTATACAATGGTTTGTGCTCAGATGAATTGTTTGACATGATGCCCGTAGCTACATTCTATCATCGCACCTCTCGCCATAGGCAGTCAATTCATCCCCACACATTGCGACCTGAGACGGTGCGCACTGTGTGGTATGAAAGAAACTTCATCCCACGCACACTCAAGCTGTGGAATGACCTCCTTGCTGCGGTTTTCCCAAGCGCCTACAATATGGGGTTCTTCAAGAGGGGCATCGGAAGGTTTCTTCATGGTCAGCAGCGCGAGTGTGACACCCCTGGTGTTACATACTTCCATAGGCCACGGTAACCGCTTCCCATCAGGTGGGCCGTGTGCTTGTCTGCCAACTAAGTGGTATAAAAAATAATAATAATAATGATCTGTTTCATCTCCATAATGATATGGTAACCAGACCAAGTAGTAGAAGAGGTCACAAGTTACATATGCTTAAGGAAAATCTTCAAATATTTTCTAATAATAATATACTGTATGGCAATTTGAATTTATAATAAACTACCCGCTCAGTTTAAGACGACATTTAAATATAAACTATTCCAATTCCTTCTGACTAAATGTTACTATTCCACGAAAGACTTCCTAAGCGAACGTTTTGAGTCTAAAATTGACTTATTCAGTGAACCTTGACTGGTATAAACCTATGATTTCACATTTTGTAATTATATAACTTCTATTATAACTATATCATATAAACGAGGAATTATTATTAATTGTATGCTGACATTACCTTTCAATATTTGTACGCTGGAGACAGCAGAATATTATGTACAACCATCTTTGTAGCAACTTTTATACAATATAGGTATTTAAACTATCATGGTCACTGACATCAGTATCAGAATAAACGGGATATTTACCATGTTTCATTATTCTCAAAATAATGAAACATGGTAAATATCCCGTTTATTCTGATACGAACTTTTATACAATATTCTTACAAATAAATGAATCTTATCTTATCTTATCTTGATTTGAAATTTAATAAGTAATCTAAAATGTTGTAAATTTTGCTTTATTCTGATAGTTTATACCTAAGTATTTTGACCTATTTTGGGAATTAAAAATAATGAAAGCTATAATAATATAACAATAAGCTTCAGTTGAGTTAGGCAATATCTACGATGCATATTTTTAGATAAAATACTAAGAAATTAATGCTGCTCTTGTCTTCTCAATTTGTAAGGTTTAATTAATAAAGTATAATAAAAAATAAAATAAAATTATAATAACGATTTATAGCAGTTGTTATATTTTGTATAATCTATTAATTCAGATTGTATTTATTGTGCCGGCAACACCGACAACTTGAAGTGGTGAGAAGTTGTCGGTGGCACACGGCGGATTAAGGAGATATACTCTGTGGACGTTTTTGGCGGGATTATATTGTGGGCGCTTGTGGAATGAGAGGTTTATTAGGAGAATTCAGGAATTGTACCTACGTGGAATTGAGGATATACCTGCTGTTGTTTATTAAAATAACAAAAATAAATAATTTGCGATTCAGCGGGGCAACGCGGCCAGCATCATGGGCACCTTGGCACCGGGAACGATGCGGAGTGGGTTGTTTGACGCGACATAATCGCGAATTTGTTTAAAAAAATAATTAATAAATATAAATATTACCGATTGGTGGTTTGACTACACAAATAGGTAGATCCGCAGCACTTGTTCTGATCAATTCCTCAGCAATCGCCTTAGTGAAGGTGTAGGTATTGGGCCAGTTCTTGACCTTTCTGAAAAAGACACAATAATTTGTAATTTTAATTAAAGATTAATTTATTGATAATTGTATTGTGACCCCGTCGCATGAGTATGCACTTATTAAGTGCTAGCTATTACTTAGTTTTGCTTTTCGATTTTCCTGACCTTGATCAGGAAAACAGACATGATATTATCACTAGCGACCCGCCCCGGCTTCGCATTCTTCATGTTAGCGCCAAAACTCCATGGATTTTTTTTGTACAATCTAAAGAAGTTGGAAATTAACGTTTGATGTTTAGCAAAACGTAACTAGTCAGTTAAATACCCCAATTCTTTAAACTGTCAATGTGGTACTACTTGACATGTGATGTATTGATATTAATAGGCACATGAAATTGCCGTATTTTGGAAGAAATTGGAGGAAACCCAATTTTTTGTACTAACATTATTGCATTTTTTTAAGAAAATCTAATCCAAATTGTATGTTTTTTTTTATGTATCTATGAATGAGACAACATTAATCTAACAAACACTTTTATTACATTTTTGAAAAGTGACAGCTGTAAAAAAGTAATACGAAATTTATCATCAAAATGGATAGCATTTAGGAAGTACTGTTTTTAAAGATCGAATTTAACAAGATGCCAATTAAAAAATAATTTAATACTGAGTTGTAAAATCTTGAATTCAATTTTCATACAAAATATAAATAATCGAGATAGCTATTACATTATAGGAAACACGAACTCATGAATCTATTAGAAAATTTCGCCAATTTAATTGGTGATGACATGATATATATCTAATGATATGTGAACTAATCAATCAACAAGCCCATCGCAGCTCACTGCTGGACTAGGCCTCTCCCAATGTTGGGAGGCTTTGGCCTACTGTTTCCACGAGGCCAGACGGGTTGGTACAGGGTTTTATTTCGAGTTTTCCTTCTCTCGCAGTGATATCGTTTGCGTATGTTTCCATTAGTCGCTTCTTACGACACCCTTCGGATGAGATGGGGTGGTGATACTTGTATTCTTTCTCCGTCACCACACCGATGTGATGTGAACTAATACCGAAGTAGTATCTTGGTATTTGTTACAACGCTTTGAAATGACACTTGCTGAGTCTAGGTATGGAGTTTTTATATAGTCTAAGAATTTGACACTAATATAATTTTTTTTAAAGTAACACGATCAGAAATATTATTTAATTAAAGCCTCGAAGTTCCCTCAATATTTTGACATTGTCAGATAGCCCCTTCATCCACGCCCATCTTATTGTCTGTGGGGGACAAATGGCAGTCATTTCACATAAAATAACGAAGTACAGCCGGCAGACTGGAAAAAATGGATCCTAGCCCTACGAGGCGAAAGTTTTTATACAACTTAGGTGGCAGACAAGCGCACAGTCCACCTTATGAAAGTGGTTACCGTGGCCTGTGGACGTGTGCAACACCAGAGGAGTCCCATTCGTGCTGCCCCTGTAAGAAAAGTGCCGTCAGTGTAGAAGCAAAGGCATGTCAAGCTTTTGGTGTTTTCACTAACAGTATAAAAACTCTCCAGTGAGCTCTGGCTACCCTACACACCGCCGGGAACACAACACGAGGTTATTATAGCCGCGGTATTCTGTAGGGCGGAGGTACGTCCCCAGTCGGACTGTCCTGCATTAATGCAAGAATGATGTTGATAAGTAACTTACTCCACTGTCATTTCTTCTTGCTGCGTTGATTTCACGTATTCTGCAAGATTTATGATTTCGTCAGGAGACACAGGACAGGGATAGAACTGTTCCTTCAGCTCGGTTCCGATGCGACTTTCGGTCGCATGAGTGAAGGCTGTCGATATGTATGTGAAGCATCTGTAATATAAAATTATAAACATATACATCTTACAATTATATTTAATATATTTATAACAAAAAATACATAAATAACAAAAAATAAAACGCGGTAGCCTTTTACGCGGTCCCATTACACATACCACTGTATGTGTAATGGGACCGCGGTAGTATAGTGGTATGTGTACTGGACTACTGCGACGAGGTCTCGGGTTCGATTCCAGGTTTTACCAATGACGTTTCGATGCTTTTCGAAGTTATGTGTGTATTTATCGCAGGTTTATAAGTGCCCGGATAATGGCAATAGGCTAACCACATTGGCAACTAAAACAAACTGGCGAAATGTGGGTGCTAGTACCTCTGCCTACCCCTTCGGGGATATAGGCGTGAGTTTATGTTATGTATGTTATATAAATCAACCATACAAAAAAATAATTAAAAGCCTGGTTATCTACATAACATTATTTTGACCTTATACATTATAGGATACCACTCACAGGCGTGTTTGTTGTATATATAAATATAAGATACATACATATAATCACGCCTTTATCCTCGGAGGGTTAGGCAGAAATGAATTAACACCCACTTTTCACCAATCATTAAAATCGGTCCCACATAATAGGGAGTGAGCATATTGCCATCTTCGAGGCACTATTGTTGATTCGAGTTATGAAACAGCCTTATCCCTTAGTCGCCTTGTACGACACCGCATGGGAAGAGATGGGGTGGTCCAAATTCATAAATGTGACTCCCCTGGTATTACACACGTTCATAGGCTACCGTAACAACTTTCCATCATATGGGACATGTGTTTATGTGCTACATGATACATAACATAACCTCACGCCTATATCCCCGAAGGGGTAGGCAGAGGTGCTAGCACCCACATTTCGCCAATTTATGATTAGGTCCCAATGTAATAGGTGGCGAGCCTATTGCCATTAACCGAGCACTTATAAACCTGCGATAAATACACACATAACTTCGAAAAGCATCGAAAAGTCATTGGTGTGTGCCATGGTAAAACCTGGGATCGTATCCGAAACCTCGTCTCAGCAGTCCATTACCCATACCACTAGGCTACCGAGGTCATGTGTGCTACATGAGTAGTAAAAAAAAGTTTAACGAAAACTTACTGTAGCTTTTTACATGCTTTTGCAAGCGCCATACACTCTCTCGTCCCACGAACATTGATTAAAGTCGCCTCTTGTAATGGCGCATTAAAATTAGTTGTAGCTGCCATGTGTATTATAAAGTCAACCTGAGGAAGAAAATACAAATACGTGAGGCTATTTACATACATCCTAATTCTACCATCTCTCTCCTACGCATCGCAAACATGGATATTCAACAAATTCACAAGAAATAAAATTTCAACAACCCAAAGAGCCATGGAACGGAGCACTCTCAAATTAAAACTAAAACATAAAAGAACAAATAGAGATATTAGAAATACAACGGGAGTCATAGGGCCTGTGAACCACTGTAAAATGCTTAAGTGGAAATGGGCCGGCCATGTTTCACGTAGGTATGGATGGTGATAGATGGACAAAAAGGATTACTACATGGAACGGCCCGGCAAGCGAAACAGATGCAGACCAATGGAAAGGTGGCTAGATGAAATCCTAAAGATGGAAACAACTGGATGGAAAAAGTTATAGACAGAGGCATGTGGAAAAAAATGGAGGAGGCCTTTACTCTGTAGAGAGGTCCTTTATAACTTAAACAACATTTTTAGTTTTTATTGTAAATTGCATGCTTTTTTATAAAGGAATAAATGAGGTTTTATTATTATTATTATACATATAACCACGCCTGGAGGGTTAGGCAGAGGTGAATTAACACCCACATTTCACTAATAATTGCATTCGGTCCTACGTTACAAGGGGTGAGTCTATTGCCGTATTCCGGGCACTATTGTTGACTCGAGCTGGGCTGTATAATATCTGTCTGATGTTAAACATCCCTATCCCTTAATCGCATTTGTTTTTATGTGCGCAAAGTCCCCGCGGATACCCCCCACCGGAGGTAGAATAGGTTATGTCGGACTCGAACCGACCAAAACGCACGCCGCCTGTGGGTCGCTTTGGTTGTCGAAGGTGAGGTTGACAGGCAAATCCCTCGCATCCCTTAGTCGCCTTGTGTCGTACAAGGCGACTAACCGCATGGGAAGAGATGGGTAGCCCTAATTCTACTCTGCCGTGAACCACATGGCAAATTGGCATTGGCTATTTATTGTAAAAAAAATATTCTGAAATTGGTTTTAAATGTAGTTTAGCATCATTTGATATTCAAGGAACAAGGCAAAGAACAGTTGAAATGCAAGGATCACACTGAGGACTTCAGAAAGGATTTTTCTGCTCTTCCCAAGGGTAGGGATGAAGAAATGAACGTAGTGGTTCATATTCTGTCCGGTATTCGATGTTTTTTTTTAATTTATACCACTTAGTTGGCAGACAAGCACACGGCCTGATGGGAAGCGGTTACCGTGGCCTATGGACGTATGCAACACCAGGGGTGTCACACTCGCGCTGCCGACCATGAAGAAACCTTCTGATGCCCCTCTTGAAGAACCCCAGGCGCTTGGGAAAACCGCAGCAGGGAGGTCATTCCACAGCTTGAGTGTGCGTGGGATGAAGTTTCTTTCATACCGCACAGTGCGCACCGTCTCAGGTCGCAATGTGAGGGGATGAATTCCCTGCCTATGGCGAGAGGTGCGATGATAGAATGTAACTACGTTCGATGTTCCCGTTTTGAAATAATAATAAAAAGGCCAAGGCAGGAACGTACACGTAAAGGACACGACGGTATTTCCGTCCAATTGAGCAGTCCGACTGGGGAAGTACTCCGCCCTACAGGATACCGCGGACATAATAACCTCGTGTTGTGTTGCCGGCAGTGAGTAGGGTAGCCAGAGCTCACTGGAGAGTTTTTGTACTATCAGTGGGGAGACCAAAAGCTTTGTCCTGCTTTACACTGACATTACAGAAACTCTTGTGCTTACAGGGTTGGCAGTGCGAGTGTGGCTTCTTTCATATTCATATTAATTTATTACTTGCAGATATGGGTTACTTAAGATGTTATATAGATTAAATAGTGTCACCATATTTCACCTTAATAGGCATGCAATTCTTATAATACAACAAGTCTAATAATTATAATCATTTTTTTTTTATATAGGGCACGTCAATTGGACTTCGCCTTGCCTGATGGTAAGCTGAAGGCAAAGTCCCAGAAAAGAGGGTCACCACTACTACTTACACATACCGTGTGACAATGGTGACACTCAGCTTGACGGCCACATCATATGCTTTTTCACGCCCCGCTTAAAGGACCCGGGACTATAGGAAGAAGGAAACACGTGAGCTGGTTATGAATTCTAGGCCTTAATGGTGCGACAGAGGAAAGAGTCTCCGAACCGCTTGGTTCTTGATCGGATGTTTTGCACCGTGTGCGGATGACATCTAAGACCTGCACGTGTTGTCCTGTGTAGGAAAGGGGAGGGTGGGACTAATTGGAAGAGCTCATCAGAACACTCCCCATGGTACAGACGGTAAAATACAGCCATGGACGCAACATCTCTACGCATCTGTAAAGGTTCTTGGGTGTTCGTGACCTCGGGATTCCCAATGATGCGGACCGCACGTCGCTGCAACCTGTCGAGAGCATCTAGTAAGTACTTTGCTGAACCATCCCAGAGATGCGAGCAGTATTCCACACAGGAGCGAATTTGTGTCTTGTATAGAAGACACCGCTGCTCCGGCGTGAAAAACCGTCTCACTCTAATCAGGACTTGATTTGATGATACTTTCGATATAATTTTTGTTATTCAGGTTGCAGCATTATTAATACAGATCAACATTATTTTTAAATAAGAGTATGTCTAAGTCATCACTTTAATACAGCAATTACCTTATTTATAATTCCGACATTTCCACATCAAGAATAATATTGACTACAGCATAATGATGTCATAACATAATACTTATACAGTCAATTTATTATAATGTCAGTTTAAATTCAGTAACTATATTCAATGTCAATCAATTTATTAAATACTACAATACTAATACATAATCAGGATAAATTAACATACAAATGGCAACAAATATCAAAGGCAATGAGACTACAAAAATTACAAAACGTCTTTCAGACATTCGTCTACAGTGTAGTATGCTTTTGTAAGGAGTAACTGTAAAACATTATTTTTAAATTCGTGTGTATTGTCAATTTCTAGTGTACATTTTGGCTACTTATTGTACAAGCGAGGAGCCATACAAAAAACACTCTTATCATACAGCGCTGTTTTATGTTGGGGTATACATATTTTATGGCGATTGCGGACACTATTATATGTAGTAAAGCGGCTCATATTGTTTTTTACAAAACTTACAGTTTCATATACAGGATGTTACAGATATACAGACACGGTAAAGTTAGTATCTTTAATTTTATAAAGTGTAGTTTGCAGGTATCTGTCTGTTGTAATCTACATACGGCTCGTAGACATCTTTTCTGTGCCTTAAATGCCCTTTCTTTGTCGGTTGAATTTCCCCAGAATATAATTTCATACCGTAATATTGATGTCACGTGGGCATGATATGCTGTAATTAACGCATTTTGATTTACTACTTTTGACATCATATAGAGCGCATATGAGAAACTATTTAATTTAGGACATATCATATCAATGTGCACCTTCCAATCTAGATTCGAATCTATGTGCAGTCCTAAAAATTTCGTATTACCTATGTCTACATTACTTTTATTTAAATGTTTTATATTCATGTCACTTAATTTGTTTACGTTATTTCCGATTGTCATTATGTTAGTTTTGTCAAGGTTAATTAAGAGATTATTTGATATCAACCATTCGATTATTTTGTCCATAGTATAATTTATGTTATCTTCCACATTAGCCGCTATTTCTTGACCAGAACAGATCACAGTACTGTCGTCCGCAAAAAGGATCATTGGGTAACCTATTGACCGCGGGAAATCATTTATATAATATGAAAAGTAATGGAACAAGAACACTTCCCTGTGGTACACCTTCTGTTACATTTCTAATGTCAGATGAGTATTTTATTTCCATTTTATATTTAGGATATATTCTACTTATTTGTGTTATTTGTTTTCTGTCTTGGAGATATGATTTTATTAGATTTAGAACATTTCCTCGTGTTCCATAGGTATATAGCTTATCTATAAGTATAGAATGGTCTACATAATCGGATGCCCGCGTTAGGTCCATATACATAGCGTATACTGGTAGTTTACTCTCTAGGTTCCCCATGACTTCTAAGAGGAAATTATAAATCGCTACATTTATACTTAAATTTTTCCTAAATCCTATCTGTTCATCGGTTAATAGTTTGTTTTTCTCAAGATACTCATACAAACATTGATGAACGAATTTCTCTAAAATCTTTGAGAATATAGAAATAGGTGCTATGGGTCTATAAAATTGCATATTTTCCCTGTCTTCTTTTTAAAAATAGGGATAGTTAGCGTTATTTTTAACTTATCTTTGGCGTTGCACACGTACATAGGCCACGGAAACCACTTTCCATCAAGTGGGCCGTGTGCTTGTCTGCCACCTATGTAAGTGGTATAAAAATTTTTATACAAATAAAAAGAAGACGGTCCGAATGTCAAGCCCTGTGAGACGCCACCGAACGTGGATGTTAACCTAGCAACTTCAATTGTTTGTTTCTTTCTTTCGTTATTCATAAATCAGTTACAAAGTTAAAAAAAAATGTTTTCTATCTCTTAACTGTATATTTACCTTAGCAAGTCATGATAAACGCAATCGAAGGCCTTGGATAAATCACAGAAAATACCTAATGCATCCTGCTTAATCTTCTTCTCCCCGATTTTGTATATAGATTAAAAAATATATAACCCATTTATCATTCTATCACCTGCTGCCTTAAATGAAAGAGAAGGACACGACGGTATTCCCGTCCCAATTGATCAGTCTGTCAAGAAAAGTATGTACCTACCTCTGTCGTACATAATACCGCGGCCATAATAACCTCGTGTTGTGTTCCCGGCGGTTAGTAGGATAACCAGAGCTCACTTGACAGTTTTTGTGCTGTCAGTGGAAGACCAAAGGCTTGTTCTGCTTTGAATTTTGCATTGACGACACAGAAACTCTCTGTTCTTACAGGGTCGGCAGCGTGAGTGTGATCCCTCTGGTGTTGCACACGTCATATGTCATGGTAAACACTTTCACTGCCACCCGAATTGTATAAAACATACTTAGCATCATCGTATTCCTCTCTTTGACTCTTTGACACATTTGTATTTCAATAAAATCTCATATGACAGGTCACGACAGGTTGCAGCAACGCGCGGTCCGAATTATTGGGAACCCTGAGGTCACAATCACCCTCGAGCCTTTGCAGATGCGTAGAGATATTGCTACCTAGGCTGTATTTTATCGTCTCTACTATGGTGAGTGTTCTGACGTGCTCTTCCAACTAATCCCACCATCTCCTTCCCTACATAGGACAACACGTGCAGGCCTTAGATGTACGTGCAGAATATACGAGCAAGAACCAAGCGGTTCGGAGACTTTTTTCTTTGCCGCACCACCAAGACCTGGAATTCATTACCAGCACACGTATTTCCTTCTTCCTACAGTCCCGGGGCCTTTAAGCGGGGCGTGAAAAAGCATCTGATGAGGCCGCCAAGCTGAGTGCCACCAGTGTAGCACGTAGTGTCTGTAATGGTAACTATGACGTGCTATGCGTCATAGGCAAAGTACACTATAACTAGGAAATAATATTATATAAACAGCACGTATCAATAAACAATAATGTCAGCACTAAACTTATATGAGTAAAACCCCACTCTTAATCTCAGTAAAATCATGTAGAATAATTAGTATATAAGAGTGTGTAAATAGTAAATAAATTAATCTTGTTCCAACTGGTAAACCATCTTTAACTCACCTCCGCAATATTGGTGACCCCGACGTGATTTCCTAGTGCTGATATAATTGCAGGCCAACTGCAGCCCTGAAAAGGTTTTCAGCAGCAAACCTAGGAACTATCACAGAAACGGTGGAGCCATATAAGGAAAAATTTACCCAACAGCCCACCAGCTTACTGACCACCACCATCAGCGAAATAGCAAATAGCACATTTCAGTTGACTTCCCACAAGCGGGTCCAAACCAGCTGAAATATCAAGAGGCTAGAAAAATGGCACCGATAATTCCAGGGACACCTCAAAAAAACCCCGGTACATCGGCTGAATCAATCAGCGACAGCCAGGTGGTGGCTGCAATTAGCATTACGGAGAAAATACCAGCGTTTTGGACAGATTCACCGCGCTTATGGTTCGCGCAATTCGAGGCCATCGTAGCCTCCCAAAAACAAGGTGACGAATATAAATATAACAGCGTCATCGCAAAATTACCAAAAGAGGTCATACATCAAGTCAGCGACATCCTGACGTCACCGCCAAACGCAGACAAGTACCTTAAAATCAAGGAAAGATTAATTGCGTGCTATGAGGAAAGCGAGCAACGACGCTTCCACAAATTGCTTTCGGAGATGGACCTAGGTGACTCAACACCATCACAGCTGTTGAGAAAAATGAAAGAAGCCAGCTGCGACAAAATGACCGAAGATACCATCAGATTATTATGGTTCAGACAGCTTCCGGTATCAATCACCTCCATATTGGCAGTCTCCGAAGACCTCGACCTCACAAAATTATGCGAAATGGCGGACCGAATTTATGAAAATATGCGCTATAAAACCAAAACAAACAACTCGTCACAGGAATCCGCCGACGTTAACTTAATAACAATGCTAACGTCACAAATTGCAGCTATGCGAGTTGAAATAAACGAGCTCCGCGGTATGAGTAATCGCCGACCGATGCAACGCAGCAAATTCCGAGCAAGGTCGCAATCACGCTCACGGTCACGTACACGGCTATGTTATTATCACAGACGATTCAAAACAAAAGCATATAAATGCGATCAGCCGTGCTCGTGGATAAATAAAACCGATAAAAATTCGGGAAACGAGAACTAGCGCAGAATAAGACGGGACTCTGTGCCATACACCCCGCCAACCGTCTAACTATAACCGACTCAAACAGTGGTTATAGGTTTTTAGTAGACACGGGAGCAAATATTTCTGTATTACAAAACGCACAGGGTAAGAAAAACCCAAGCAACTACAAACTGTATGCCGCAAACGGGTCAACTATTGAAACTTATGGCGAAAGCACATTAACGCTAAATCTGGGGTTACGCAGACCTTTTACTTGGACGTTTGTAATCGCCGATGTAAAAATGCCTATCTTAGGAGCTGATTTCCTAGAGCACCACAGATTATTAGTGGATCTATACGGCAAAAGGCTGATCGACCAAGAAACAAAATTAACGACGCATGCGAAAATTGCAAGAGCAACACACATGCCTTCAATTAGATCCATCGACGCGAAATTACCCGAACATATAAAGCACCTGCTAGAGAAATACGTAAACGTCACTAGACCAACACCACTTAAAAAACCCACAGAACATGGAATACAGCATCACATCATAACAAAAGGTCCTCCAGTTTATGCCCGCGCGCGCCCACTACCACCCGACAAATATAAGGCAGCAAAAAAGGAATTCCAAGAGCTAATAAACTTAGGAATATTAGAACCTTCCAGTAGTCCTTGGGCATCGCCTCTCCACATGGTAAAGAAAAAGAATGGGGAATGGAGGCCATGCGGAGACTACCGCGCGTTAAATAAAATAACAGTTCCCGACAGATATCCCTTGCCAAGACTGTTAGACTTTACATACATCGCAAGTGGAAAAACAATATTCAGCAAAATTGATATAAAGAAGGCGTTCCACCAAATCCCTGTTGCGGAACCAGAAAAGACCGCAATAATCACGCAAATGGGTTTATTTCACTGGAATTACATGCCATTTGGCCTCAGAAATTCAGCCCAAACGTTCCAGAGGTTTATGGACTCCCTGTTTAGAGACCTGGACTATATATATGTTTTCGTGGACGACATACTCATAGCAAGTCAAAATACCGAACAACATTACGTTCAACTAGAGGAAGTATTCACTCGCCTAAGTAAAAACGGCATCTCAATCAATACGAGCAAATGCGAATTCGAAAAGACAGAGATAGATTTCTTAGGTTATCATATAACGAGCCAAGGAATCACCCCCACGTCTGAGAAAGTACGAGTAATAAACGAATACCCAAAGCCAAAGGTGGTAAAGGAGCTACGTCGATTTTTGGGAATGATGAATTTCTACAGAAGTAGCATCCCACACGCCGCCGGACACCAAGCTCCGCTCAACAAATACTTAATAAACTGCAAAAAGAATGACAATACGCCAATCGAGTGGAATACGGAAGCTAACCAAGCATTCGAACACTGCAAACAGGACATAAGAGATGTCACAACACTCGCATTTCCGGAAACAGACACACCACTAGCCATTATGACAGATGCTAGTTTAAAATGTGTAGGCGCCGTACTTCAACAAAAAGTTCAAGGAAAATGGAAACCCATATCATTTTTTTCAAAAGGGTTAAGCGAGACACAAACAAAATATTCCACATACGATCGAGAACTACTTGGTATTTACATGGCAATAAAAAACTTTAGACGACTAATAGAAGGTCGCACATTTACAATATACACTGATCATAAGCCACTGATTCATGCATTCGACAAGAAGCAATCAGTGGATGAATCCCCTAGAAGAATAAGGTACCTAGAATATATTGCACAATTCAGCACAGACATAAGGCACGTCACGGGCAGCGAAAACGTGGTAGCCGACGCACTATCACGGGTAATAGAAACAATAGAACTACCCCAAATTCTCAACTGGCAAGAGGTAAAAAAATACCAAGACTGTGACCCGGAGTTAACAAAACTAAAACAAAATAAGTCACTAAAAATAACACAGGTACCAGTACAAAACAATAATACCAAAATTTATTGTGATATATCCACCGGTACAACAAGGCCATACCTACCACAAAAGTTCAGAAAAACAATTTTTGATAGTTTTCACAACATGAGCCACCCAGGGAAAAACACAACAAAAAAGTTGATAACCGCAAAATACATCTGGACTAGCATGCACAAAGACATTTACGAAATGTGCAAAACATGTTTACAATGCCAGCAATCAAAAGTTCAGCGGCACACAGTATCACCCCTGGGCAAATTTATGCCAGCAGAACGATTTAGCCACATACACATAGACATTGTGGGCCCCCTACCGACATCACAAAACAAAAGATACATCGTCACTATGATCGATCGTTGTACGTCATGGCCAGAAGCATATCCTATTTCGGACATCACAGCAGAAACTGTAGCCAAAACCCTATACGATGGCTGGATCACACGTTTTGGATGCCCCAATTATATAACAACGGATCAAGGACGACAATTCGAGTCTGAGCTATTCAGAAGCCTAACCAAATTCCTGGGTATACAAAAAATCCGTACTACACCATATCACCCTCAATCAAACTCCAAAGTAGAAAGACTGCACAGAACCATGAAAGCAGCTTTGATGGCAAGAGGAAATACCGAAAATTGGACGAAAGAATTACCATCGGTATTATTCGGGATACGTACCAGCATTCGACAAGACACTGGATACTCAGCAGCCGAATTGGTCTACGGAACAACAATAAAATTACCAGCAGCATATTTTGGCGACTGTTCTAAAAACACAACGTATGCAGAGTTTGTGGAGAAAATTAAAGATAACATAACGCACATGACGTCAATTCCACAACGACAAAGCTCAAACAAAAACATATTCGTACACCCACGCTTAGCCGACTGTACACACGTATTTCTACGATGCGATAAGCTACGTCCTACGCTCACAACACCTTACGACGGACCGTTTCTCGTAGTCAAACGTGACAACAAAATAGTCACGATCAAGCGAAACGGCAGGGAAGTGAACGTGTCGATTGACAGGCTAAAGCCAGCATTCACGACGAGCGACGACAAGATAGAAGCTCAAAATCAAGAGCAAGATAAGGCAGAGCCAATTCAAAACATAAAAAGAACACGTTCGGGAAGAATATCACGACCCACGGTCCGTTTCAAACAATGATATAAAAAGGGCAAAAGGAAAATAAAAGTCACTCCACAGCAAGC
The DNA here is from genome assembly GCA_963662185.1 of Eilema griseolum. Lineage (NCBI taxonomy): Eukaryota > Metazoa > Arthropoda > Insecta > Lepidoptera > Erebidae > Eilema > Eilema griseolum. Next base: position 10,016,410 of record OY759259.1, read on the forward strand.
CACAAGAAACAACACACAAGATGGGAAGCAGTCAAACCCACGAAAAGGAGCAAATAAACATGGTGCAGAACAATAACCTGGCAGCAAAGGCAGAAAAGAACACACACATGGCAGCAGAAATTGAAAAAATAAAAATCTGGATCGGAGTACTCATCGCTATAATTATACTAGCAGCAATAATAATAACAATCACCAGACTCGTACGGAAAACTAACAAAGTCATGGACAAAAAGATAAACAAAATAATCAAGGAAATGCAACAAGTGTAAACAACTGCAGAAAAAGACAACTCAGCAAACAGCGTGCACGGACAAGGTCGACGCACCACAGCAAATAATAACTAGAATTTTTATAAAGGGGGGAGTACTATGACGTGCTATGCGTCATAGGCAAAGTACACTATAACTAGGAAATAATATTATATAAACAGCACGTATCAATAAACAATAATGTCAGCACTAAACTTATATGAGTAAAACCCCACTCTTAATCTCAGTAAAATCATGTAGAATAATTAGTATATAAGAGTGTGTAAATAGTAAATAAATTAATCTTGTTCCAACTGGTAAACCATCTTTTACTCACCTCCGCAATAGCACCGTTAAAACAAGGTTTAGATCTCGTTTTAATAATAATATTTGGTTTGACATGGATTCGCTCGTTATAGATAAAATAACTGAACAGTTGCCTACCGTCCCGGTTGACACGTCTTTATTAACGAAATTTAAAGACTTGCCTTTAGCAGATGAGACTTACGCTGTTCCTGGAGTCGTCGATATATTGATCGGCGCTTCGATTCTCCCGCACCTCCAGTTATCACGTAAGATTCAAGGGGGACCGACGTACCCCGCTCCGCACGCACTGGAAACAGTTCTTGGTTTTGTTATAATTGGTTCCGCACCCGCTTCTATAGATAGTTTTAGTCACTCGACTGCTTCGTTCTGTTGCACCGTCGAGCCGCCACTGGAGTCTACCATCCGCAAGTTTTGGGAAATTGAAGAGGTCAATGTCCCACCTATCCTAAGCCCTGATGACAAGATGGCTGAGGAGATTTGTTGTCGCACGACTACTCGTGATGAGCAGGGTCGTTATGTTGTCGCGCTCCCTTTCAAGGGAGATATTTTTTCGCTCGGTGACTCCCGTGTATCCGCTGAAAAACGCTTTCTTTGTTTAGAACGAAAGATGCAGGCGTCTCCAAAGTTGAAGCGGGCCTGTGATGAGGTTGTTAACGAATATTTAGATAAAGGTTGCATCTCACCTGCGCCTGCGAACACTGACGAGACCCAGCCTTCGTACATTATCCCGCACCACGGAGTTATTAGAGAAGATAAGCTTACTACTAAACTCCGCGTAGTTTTGGATGGCAGTGCTAAGACTAGCACTTCCGTGTCGCTTAATGACATTTTGTATTGTGGTCAAAATCTTTAAGGTAATTTATTTGACATAATTGTAAATTTTCGCATTAATATTAGTAGAATTTTAGCTTTTTAGGACTCAACAGTCGCTTTGTGTTGGGCCCACTCTTCGCCCCATCGTTGGGACACATTCGTCGCTAATAGAGTGGCAAAAATTCAATCTGAATTAGCGCCACATAATCTCTTTCACGTTGCTGGCACCGACAACCCAGCCGATTGTCTCTCTCGTGGATTGCTTCCTTCGCAAATTTTAGATCACCCGTTATGGTTTAGTGGACCGTCCTGGATTCATGCCGCGTTAGATAAGTGGCCAGTTAGTCAATTCAATCCCACTACGGTTTCCGAACCACCCGAGGAGAAGAAGCACTCGCTTGTGGTATCGGTCCCGCGTGAAGAGTCCCTTATTTTGTTGTTGGCTAATCGCGTCTCGTCTTGGTCGAGACTGTTGCGTTGTGTTGTTTATGTAGGCCGATTTTTGAGAATTTTATCTACGCGCGGTCATATAGAGTTGACCGGTGATTTAAGTACGCAAAAGTATTTGCCCGCAATAGATGTTGATGACGATGGAATGCACCTTCTAATTCGTCACGCTCTTTTGGATAGATTAGTCCAATCGTTTTGGAATCGTTGGAGAACCGCAACCGGATCGTATCTGCGCCCGGTTGTTCGCCTCTGCCCTCTGCCTAGCCAGCAGTAGGCACGAGTTCAAATCTAGGTTTATATTTAGTTGTTGTTTCCCAAACCTAGATTTAGATTAGACTTTGGATTTGTTCCGCATTTTTCGTTTTGAAGGTAACCCTTCAAGCCGGGGGGAATGGTTGCGCCGATGGTAGAATTTATATTTTTCGCTATAGTAATAGTCAAGTCATTGACGCGGAAACACGCTTCCTGTACCCATCTCCCTACCGCGCTACCTTTTAAAGTGAGATAGCAATAGTTTCCGCACCGCTCAATTGTCAAAATAGACGCTTATTCAGTCCCGCTTTGAACTAGCCAGCGCAATGGCGGCGGCGCGCGCGTCTCTCAGAAATGAATAATATTTGTTGTATTTTAACCGCTTTCATAGACCTTTACCGATCGGATTGTGCCTCTCGTGTGTCCCTCAAGTGATTTAGTGATGTGGACAGCAGCTCCTGAGCCAGGAAGAGAAGATCGGTGCAACGGCCCAGCCAGCAAATGACAAAACAGCACGTGGCGTAGTAAAGGTTAGTGCATCCTCTCCTAATTTCTCGGGTTGCATTCAATGCCTAATCACATCCGCGGCAACCCGATCACCTGTCTTGTTTGTGTGTAAAGCGTCAATGGAACAGTTAACTTCATCCCCGCATAATACAGTCCACTAGCTCACGTGGCCAATCGCGCCAACACTTTCTGTTTTTCATTTGTATAGACTGTTCTGAGTTACAATCCAGTTCAAAAAGTTTGCTGGTTGCCAATTTGGTGTTAATGTTATTGGTGGCGCATGGCCGAGTGCGGTAATGGACTGTATTGCGGGAAGTAGCTAACTGTTCCATTGACGCTTTACACACAAAAGACAGGTGGTCGGGTTGCCGCGGGAGTGATCCAAGCAATGAATGCAACCCGAGAAATTAGGAGAGGATGCACTAACCTTCACGACACACGTGTTTTCATCGCAGCCGGTACACGGATCTTCTCTTCCTTGCTCAGGAGCTGCCGTCAGCATCACTAGATCACTTGAGGAACACACGAGAGGCACAATCCGATCGGTAAAGGTCTATGAAGCGGTAAAAATGTAACAAATATTAATCATTTTTGAGAGACGCGAGCGCGGTCCGTCATCACGCTGGCTAGTTCAAAGCGAGACTGAGTGTCTATATTTCACAAATGGCGGACGGAAGCTACATCTATGGTTAGTGCGGAAGAGGAGACGGGTATAAAAGGAGTGTGTTTCCGTGTCAAAAATACAGTTTCCACTTCGGCGCAACCATTCCCCCCGGCTTGAAGGGTTACCTTCGAAACGACAAATGCGAAAAAATCTAAAGTCTAATCTAAATCTAGGTTTGGGAAATAACAACTAAAATATAAACCTAGATTGGAGCTCGTGCCTACTGCTGGCTAGGCAGAAGGCAGAGGCGAACAAACAACACAACGCAACAGTCTCGACCAAGACGAGACGCGATTAGCCAACAACAAAATAAGGGTCTCTTCACGTGGGACCGATACAACAAGCGAGTGCTTCTTCTCCTCGGGTGGTTCGGAAACCGTAGTGGGATTGAATTGACTAACTGGCCACCCATCTAACGCGGCATGAATCCAGGACGGTCCACTAAACCATAACGGGTGATCTAAAATTTGCGAAGGAAGCAATCCACGAGAGAGACAATCGGCTGGGTTGTCGGTGCCAGCAACGTGAAAGAGATTATGTGGCGCCAATTCAGATTGAATTTTTGCCACTCTATTAGCGACGAATGTGTCCCAACGATGGGGCGAAGAGTGGGCCCAACACAAAGCGACTGTTGAGTCCTAAAAGCTAAAAATTACTAATATTAATGCGAAAATTTACAATTATGCCATTAAGCGACACGGAAGTGCTAGTCTTAGCACTGCCATCCAAAACTACACGGAGTTTTAGTAGTAAGCTTATCTTCTCTAATAACTCCGCGGTGCGGGATAATGTACGAAGGCTGGGTCCCGCCAGTGTCCGCAGGCGCAGGTGAGATGTAACCTTTATCTAAATATTCGTTAACAACCTCATCATAGGCCCGCTTCGACTTTGGGGACGCCTGCATCTTTCGTTCCAAACAAAGAAAGCGTTTTTCAGCGGATACACGGGAGCCACCGAGCGAAAACTTGCGGATGGTAGACTCCAGTGGCGGCTCGACGGTGCAACAGAACGAAGCAGTCGAGTGACTAAAACTATCCATAGAAGCGGGTGCGGAACCAATTATAACAAAACCAAGAACTGTTTCCAGTGCGTGCGGAGCGGGGTACGTCGGTCCCCCTTGAACCTTACGTGATAACTGGAGGTGCGGGAGAATCGAAGCGCCGATCAATATATCGACGACTCCAGGAACAGCGTAAGTCTCATCTGCTAAAGGCAAGTCTTTAAATTTCGTTAATAAAGACGTGTCAACCGGGACGGTAGGCAACTGTTCAGCTATTCTATCTATAACGAGCGAATCCATGTCAAACCAAATATTATTATTAAAACGAGATCTAAACCTTGTTTTAACGGTGCCACGAACAGCTGACTGTAAGCTTCCAAAACCCTTCACCACTGAGCGGGTTGAACGCTTATCAACATTGAAACCAAGACGCCGACAACAATCTTGAGTAATAAAATTACTTTGCGAAGCGCCATCTAACAGCGCTCGAACAATGCGCGGCTTACCTAATGCATCAACAATAACAACGCGAGCGGTCGCAAGACACACAGTAGTGAGTGCAGCACTAGCGGAGAACGAACACAAGGTGACGTCATCAGCGGCGGTCACCGGGCGGGCCGGAGCGCGCGCGAGCGCGGGCTGCGGCTGCGGCGCAGGCTGCCGTGTGTCACCGCTCGACGAGCCAACCGTGCTCACATTGGATGCGGCATTACTATTCTCAAAATGAAGCAAAGTGTGGTGTCTCGCTTGACATTTGCGACAACTATTTCTACTATTACATAAAACAACGCGGTGTTTAGTACCGAGACAATTAAAACAAAAATTATTAGCGCGAACAAATTTATAACGATCACTAGGCGACAATTTTAGGAAACCAGGACACTTGTACAGTTGCGAGTGATGAGTACTACACAAAGAGCAAACAGGTGATTGTACACGTGCTGGTGCGGTATTAACATAAGTATGGGTTGACCTCAGTGACCTCGATGACGCATCTATTTTGCGCGCGGGACTAACAACTGTCTTCGCGCCTTCATGTTTCGATGAAGAGCGTTGTAATAATTTTATATGCTCGCGAACAAAACCTTCTAAGTCTTCGAACTTAGGAATTTTATTGCCGCGATGATCCGACTCAAACAAACGAATGGTTTCGGAATCTAATTTCCTTAAACCCATATACAAAAATACGAAGTCGCAGAGGTCATCAATCTTTAGGTTCTTTACAGCGCGAACAGCTGACGCGAAAGTGTCTAGAAATTTCTCTAAGTTTTGATCGTTACATGCCGTAATAGATTTCAAATCAAACATCTGATCCAAATAGGCGTTAGCTACCGATCTTTTATCCTCATACTTAGCTTTCAAAGTATTTAAAATTAAATTATAATTCCCGGCACTAAACGTAATTCCAGCGCAAACGGTTATAGCTTTACCAGTCAATTTTTCAACGAGATAATGCAATTTTTCGTGATCTGTCAACGAATCGTTCTTATCTATTGTATTCTCAAAACTATCTATAAATCGACACCAATTGCGAATGTTACCATCAAATTCGGGTATTTGAATTGGTGGCAACTTAGGTCGGTCGCGAGTGGGGTTGGGTCGGTCAGACGGCTTCTCCAAACTCCTCGCGACGCGCTTGATACGACAATACAAATCGTCAAACGACGACAAGGCTTGATAACTCACTGAGTAATCGGGATCCAAATTCAACTCTAAAACGTTGATGTCATGCACTAAGGTTTCGAAATCCGCGCGTAGACTATCTAAGTTTTCTATAGAACACAAGAACGAATCTCTGATGACCAAATCAGAGGTTTTAAGTGCACTATCATAAATCGATTGTACGCGAGAGTAAATCATTTCTTTTTTAGCGTATAAAAGTTTCAATTGAACCTTACCGGTCTTATCAACCTTTGGGGACATGTTTACAATTAAATCTCAAACTAAAGTGCGGTAAACAATAAATATGAAATGACTTAATCCTAGCGGTACAGAGCAGCGAGGCGGCGCGAGCGTTAACTATGTAGGTAGGTAGGTGCTTACAACTGTGAATGCACGCTTGAACAAACGCGCATAGCAACAAGGTCGTACCTACGCGATGGTCGCTGTCTAGATTCAACTATTATTTCCGAGATTAAGTATTGCGTAATATCTATTCAAATTAAAATACTTTCGTATGAATTGGGATGAGATGCGAGCGAGGTAGGCACAGCCACGTGTCTACCCACGCAGGTACTAGGCAAATACGACGTGAGCCGAGAACAACGTAATTGAAAAAAACAAAACAAAGCCAAATGCGTTAGGTATTACACTGTGCCTATGCACTAGGGTGTCTGAGTATACCTAAGATCTAAGCCTAAATGTCTGGATGCGGGGTTTTCTACTAAAATAACCAGGCACTTAGGTGCGATGCGAAAATTGCGAACTACGATTAAGTGTTGATATGATACCTAACCTATTTATGTATTAGGTAGGTACAATGCGAGCCAGCGGCGAACGGACAACAAATTCTAAGCCTAAGTGTCTGGATGCGGGGTTTTCTACTAAAATAACCAGGCACTTAGGTGCGATGCGAAACTTGCGAACTACGATTAAGTGTTGATATGATACCTAACCTATTTATGTATTAGGTAGGTACAATGCGAGCCAGCGGCGAACGGACAACAAATTCTAAGCCTAAGTGTCTGGATGCGGGGTTTTCTACTAAAATAACCAGGCACTTAGGTGCGGTGCGCTCATTCCCATTAGAATAATAACAAAATACGAACCACGGCTAAGAATCCGGCTCGATCCGGACCAAAAAATGGTGTCGCTTGGCCCAACGTGCGCGAGTGGACTGTATTGCGGAGAAGCAGCTAACTGTTCCATTGACGCTTTACACACAAAAGACAGGTGGTCGGGTTGCCGCGGGAGTGATCCAAGCAATGAATGCAACCCGAGAAATTAGGAGAGGATGCACTAACCTTCACGACACACGTGTTTTCATCGCAGCCGGTACACGGATCTTCTCTTCCTTGCTCAGGAGCTGCCGTCAGCATCACTAGATCACTTGAGGAACACACGAGAGGCACAATCCGATCGGTAAAGGTCTATGAAGCGGTAAAAATGTAACAAATATTAATCATTTTTGAGAGACGCGAGCGCGGTCCGTCATCACGCTGGCTAGTTCAAAGCGAGACTGAGTGTCTATATTTCACAAATGGCGGACGGAAGCTACATCTATGGTTAGTGCGGAAGAGGAGACGGGTATAAAAGGAGTGTGTTTCCGTGTCAAAAATACAGTTTCCACTTCGGCGCAACCAGTTATGATTGATTATAATTTGTTGTGTATCTAAATAAATTAAAAAAAAACACGAGTGTAATATTAAATAATAAGTGAAAAATCAACATATCGTTTTTTATTATTTGTTTTGAGACTATTTACTGATACTGATCAATCCCTTAAAGTTCCGAGAGTTAACATTTGTTACACCTTATATAGCGGTAAAATTCAAGCTACGTCATATTTACCGCAGACCCCAAGGTGAAGGCTTCTACTGCAATCGGAACTTACTCACGGATAATGATACTAAAAATCCACTTTGAGGAAACATGACGTTACATTGAATAGACACAGAAACTTCTTCTTCTATCGAGGCGATGGCATTCAACTCTCAGATTGTGTTCTCCCAGTGTGCTTTTTTTTTATACAACTTAGGTGACAGGCAAGCACACGGCCCACCTGATGGAAAGCGGTTATCATGACCTATGAACGTGTGTAACACCAGTGGAGTCACATGCGTGCTACCGACCCTGTAAGAACAGAGATTTTGTGCCGTCAGTGTAGAAGACAAAGCAGGACAAGCCTTTGGTCATCCCACTGACAGTACAAAAACTCTCCAGTGAGCTCTGGGTACCCTACTCACTGGCACCCGATTCTGATAATTCTATGTCATAGCAAAATCACTGTTATAGCACTGACACTGAAAAAAAAAACATAAAATTGTTGACTTTATTGATGTATTCATAAAGTCCGAAATTCAATGAAAAATAGTTTCATTACATATTTTCATTCAATTTACAAGATGCCATTTAATTTTACATTTTAATTACATGAAGGTAAAGTCTAAAATTTTATTGTATTTTTTTTGCAGTGTCTGTGGTGTGACAATGTTTTGCCATGTTTGCAAATTAGCGGAACCGGGCCCTGGGTGTCGTTCTCAGAGGCACACATAAGTTCCTCCGGTGTAAAGTTGTATGGTCATATAGCACACGTTAAAAGGAGGACACGACGGTATTTTCGTCCAAATGAGCAGTCCGACTGGGGAAGTACCTCCGCCCTTCAGAATACTGAGGGCCATAATAATCTCATGCTGTGTTCCCGGCGGTGAGTAAGGCAGCCAGAGCTCACTGGAGATTTTTTGTGTTATCAGTGGAAAGAAACTCTCTATTCTTGCAGAGTCGGCAGCACGAGTGCGTCTCCTCTGGTGTTGCACACGTCCATAGGCCACGGTAACCACTTTCTATCAGGTGGGCTTGTCTGCCACCTAAGTAGTATAAATCACATCTTCATTCATATCGCGGGTCCACGATACCTGAGCACCCCCCCCAAGCCCGGTTTTCTTTGTCGCAAACTAAATCTATATTAATGAAACTAATACTTTTGTAACATAAAACTTACATTTGGCTAAAAATACAAATATCATTTTTAATTATGTATTTTAAATATGCAGCATCATGGGCACTGTTGAGCCAAGAACGATACGCAGGGTGTTATGCGGCTCGACATAATGACGGATGTATTCTGTGTATTTTTGGTTTTAAAATTGACATGTTATAATATTTTGATATAATAATTATCATGTACAATTAAATTTTAAATTATTTATTTATTTTACATCGAATACATTTGTTACAATACAATATGTCAAAACTACTAATCAAATAACCCGCCCCTGATCGCTCCCGGTGCAAAAGTGCCCATAACACTTGCTGCGTTGCCACGTTGGATGGCAATGGACAGCCTTTGGACCAGGAACGACCCGGAACGAGTGTCACCGGTCGCCTCGATGAGCCTCTGTCCGATTTCTTTAATAAGGCTTTTAGCTTCCTTGCCCCAACTCCCCAGAGTCTCCACCGCTATTGGCACGAACTGGTACAGCGGTTCCAAGTCGGCGTACTTAAGCCTCTTCCTTGAGCCGGCGTCTTCCGCAGCGGCCGACGCGGAGTGAATGGTGCGACTAAGGTGGCTGGCGGCTACCGTGCTGACACACGTTACGTCCCAAAGTAGACATTTGCCGTTCTTCCAGGGCACCAAAGTCAGTCCGTCCGGCCTCTTACCATCCGACCTGCTCAGGCCCGGAGGCTCAAGCACACAGGGGACGTTTGCGGATACAAGGGCCCTGCGGACGATATCGTTAAGAGCGTGGTGTCGCGGAAACCTCCCAGTGCACCGTCGGCAACTCATAGCGTGATGGCCATTTGCTTCCACCGTGGAACCGCAGGTGCATATGTGGGGTTCACACACCTTACAGCCCAGGCGGAAAGCCACCGCCACACGCAGAGAGTTGTCGTCAAGCAGGGTGCCTAGGTGAGGGGACGGCAATGCCTGTAACCACGCTCCAGATTCAGGCTGTGACACAGCCCGCAGTCTAGCCTTATCGGCCCCTGTCACCCCCTCTAATAATTGAACTTGGAGTCGCTTCACGCCCACATCATCCCACGCTCGCTGAAGATTCATTGGTTCAGGGATAGACGCGCCCGCATTGAGGGCCAACCAAGCTAACACAGCATCCGACATAAAAGGTATGATCACCCCGTCACCTTATTATTATTGAAGCTTGATACTTACTTTCTGTGAAAAGAAAAAACAAGAACATTTTAGATATCGTTTAAAAACTACTTATAATAATTATTTTTTATTATATTTGTTATTTATTTTTTATAAAATAACCACTTACTGTTGGTGGCTAAAAATTAAAATTATAGTAAGATAAGTAAAAATTTCTCATAAAATAGTTTAAAAATCCTTTTAAGTTATTAGAAGTACGTTTAACCAATTAAGAGCTTTATCTGTAATAAGTATTAAATATGAAACTTACCACTGTCTGTGAATGTAAAAAATTATAAAATTAGAGAATTACGAATTTTCGGCCACAGTCAGGTCTCAGCTACAACTTGTAAATAAATGAATAAATATTCTACGATATTCTACACAACACTTTTTAGAACCATAATAAGCATAGCTTAACTGGCTTGTGTTATGGAATCTAGAAAGCGAATCTATTTTATCTATCTTTATCTTTTTTTTGTGGTAAATACTCTACACTTTATACATATTAGGCTTATTCCTGTTTTCCTTTTTTACTGATTCCCCCCGAAAATTTATCAGCTTCATAAATATTTAGCGTTTTATCAAGCTGGTATATTCAATGAAATAAGTATTATTTTCATATTAATACATTTGCACTGAGGGGGTATCAAACGCGAGACGTCCGACTTAGCAGTCGTTCACTCTACCCTCTAGTACAGCACCATAAAGGTCTTCGGAATTTAATAATAAAGTATTATAATATTGCTGATTGAGGAATTTATTAATAAAAGTTTTACTTACGTAGCGCTACGAAAAAAAAAAACATGTTTTTTTATCACACAAAGTTGAGAACGTAAAAAAAGATTCGAGGAAACAAAAATGAAACTTACTGTGACCTATTTGTTCGTAAAAATAACAGAAATAAAAAACATATTAATTCAATAAACATTAAATTATATCAAAACTTAAATAAATAACTCTAACGAAACAAATGAAAAAATAATAAAACAATAATGACTTACCCACATCTGTTAAGTAGAGCACAATAAAATATTAAATATTGTTTAAAACATTAACTTCTATATATTTATTAAAAGAAATAAATAAGCAATAAATTTGTTAAAATAGTTTGCATCTTACCTCAGTCTAAAAATAATAATAATAAATTAAAAATATAATTGTGCAATATGTATTTTACAATGGTATCATATTTTTGCAGAAGTCAAAAAGTAACTAGAGAAAATAAACTAAGAATAATTGTAAAACAAAAAAAAATTATAAATTTACTTACGAATATTTTCTGAAAATAATAGAAGGGTATTGATTAATAATTTGACTCTGAAGTAATTAATGTGCACATAAAAATAAAAACGTAGCGAGCTCCTGCCTTTGAGACGAATGCCTCAGAGTCAATCTAGACTCAACAGTGATATATATCAGTATCAGAATAAACGGGATATTTACCATGTTTCATTATTTTGAGTTTCCGATATTTCGGCGCTGTTGCAAGCACCATGATCACGGAGGAACTGGAGTAGTGGCGGTGAACAAAGAAAAAGTTTTTTCCTAGGAGTAATTATATCGATCTACCCTCTTTCGAGTTCTTTTACTACCCGTATCTGCACTACTATTGGTTTCACTCTCACTACATACTCGAACCCGATCTCGATCACGTTCACATTCACGACATACGACGCTCACTGTATCCACTCGCGATTTTGTTTTAGCTTGTTCCCGGTTGTTTTTGCAAAGACGGACCACTGGATGCCAGACGTTCGGCAGTTGAAACCCATCCTCACGATTGAAAATTTTATACTTTTTTATTTCAATTGCTTCCCTAACCAGTCTTGGTATATAGTGGCGTTCTGTCGAGAGCATCTGAGGGTTATGTAGCTCGATCCAGTGGTTCGTACCGGACTCCAATAAATGTTGAACGATTGCAGATTTATGCGGTTCATTATTTTTGACTGCCTTGATGTGTTCCTTGATTCGGCATGTAACCGTTCTTTTTGTTTGTCCTATATAAGAACTGCCACAGCTACAGTCAATCTTGTACACTCCCGGTCTGTCCAATGGGGAGCCATCTTTGGGTGAGCGCAGGCATTGCGACAGCTTTTTAAAAGGAGTGAAAATAGTTTTGACAGGTACCTTCTTCAGGATGTTAGCGATCTTATCTGTCACTCCTAAAAAGGCTGGCTGTCTTTCCACCTTATAGTTCCGGGGTTTATTTGTGGTGAGTCTGGGTGGTCTTATCCGTCCATTGTATCCATTCTTTTGTAGAATGCCGCTTATGTGCTTCAATTCTTCCTGTAAATGTTGCTCGTCACATAAACTATATGCGCGATCAGTAAGTGACGTCACTACCGAATTCAGATGGCGCGGATGATGATGTGAGTCGGCATGCAGGTAGCGAAATGAAACATGGTAAATATCCCGTTTATTCTAGTTAAAATACCTATAGTGATATTTATGATAATGTAAAATAATGAGAACGAAATGCAAAGAATAAAATAAAGATTCTTATTTTTGAATTTTCTTTCAGATACTTATGTATGTAAATTACTTACGACTTTCTGTGAAACAAAATCAAAGTTTATTAAAAAAAATATTAATAATAAATTATTATGAAATAATATTTTATAAAAATACTTACACATTCCTGAAATATTGTAAAGTAGGTTTATTATTGTTATAAGTAAACATGTAAAATATTTTTATAATTATTGTTAATAGGATTTTACTTCTCTTTGAAACATCTAAGTATGAGTTTGTGAGGTTTACCCACACGTCTCTACTAGTAAAAATAATATTATAAATAATAAATACCTCAATCTACGAACCAAAATATGGCAATAATTAATAAAGAATCACAATAATACATAGGTAGATATTTGTCTTTTTATTGATTTATTTAACGATAATTAATGTCAAAATATATAATAATTACTTACATCCAACTGCCAACAATAAGATTTATTTTAATAACTAAAATAATATTATATATAATAATATAATAAATAATAAAAAAAATATATAACCAATCAAATAGATTAATAGTTAACGGAAAAAAACTTATGCACATGGATATCATATTGAGGTATATATATAATTAAATTTTGAGATAGAGATTGAGATTAGACAAAAATGTATATTACTATCGTTTAATCTGCCCTACAATACAATTATATTAACGTAAATAAACGCAATCGTGGCGTAGGTACCACACATACCTCACATACCTTGATTTGCCTGACTTTTCGACCAGGTTAGACCGGTCGTAGTCAAGTCAAGTACCTAATTCACAGTCAATTTCATGTGCCTTATAATTCCCGTCAACATTTACGAATAAAATTTATATTAGTTTGTAAAAAAATAACTAAATAAAACTGCTCCCTAATTGATGGGCAGACTCTTCACTCAAGGTTTAGTCGGCAATTGCCTTCCATAAATTCCGTATAAGGTAAAAGAGTAAGCCACAAGCCTACGCATTCAACCGGAAATAAGGTTAAGTTATATGCTGAAAATAATAATTAGATCAAAATTTACTTACGATACTCTACAAAAATATTTAAACGTTTTTTTAATAATATCAGTTTGCGTAGCGTATCACAAATATACCTATAATGTGCATCACTTAATTAATTAATTAAATATTATATTATTATTTTATAATTAGGTAAATATCAAAACTCACTGAAGTCTGAAAAATACATGTAGAAAAATTAGTATTAGCCAAGTAATTATACTAACAAATTAAACATACAAATATTCATGTTTTATTTAACTGTATAAAATAATCATAATTAATACACTTACAGTTAACTGTAATTAAAAATGAACATCGTTGCAATTAATTGTATATTTTCGCAATAATGTAATAACTGTGATATTTATATACTGCAAATTTACTTACAGCCGCCTGAAATTATGAACGATTATATTATTATATACTCATTTATATTCTCTATTTTTTCATATCTTTAATTTCGACCACAGAGTAAGTAATATGGGACGTAAATTTTGATTTGAATGATTTTTTTCTGAAGTTTTGCACACCTTTTAACTAACTTTGAGAAAAACATCATTTTTGGCAGAGGTTACCCTAAAGTAGTTTCAAGTAAAAACGAATTACGTAATATATTTTAATCAAACTAGAAAACGGACACTACGGTATTTCCGTCCAATTGTACAGTCCGACTGGGAAAGTGCCTCCACCCCACAGAATACCGCTTCTATAATAACCTCGTGTTGTGTTCCCGGCGCGGCGGTGAGTAGGGTAGCCAGAGCTCACTGGAGAGTTTTTGTGCTGTCAGTGCTTGTCCTGCTAAGTCTTTTACATTGATGGCACAGAAACTCTCAATGCCTACAGGGTTGGCAGCGCGAGTGTGACTCTCTTGGTTTTGCACACGTCCATAGGCCATAGTAACCACTTTCCATCATGTGGGCCGTGTGCTTGTCTGCCACCTAAGTGGTATAAAAAATATGTTATATTATGTATTTCCTGTATTGCTAAATTTTTGTATTAAATATAATAAATACTTACACCCTGTATCTGTAATTTAAAAAATATTCGTTAAATTTTATAAGTTATTGTGAAAAGGATGTCTAAAAGTGTCAGTAGACCGCAGAATGATGAGGCCGGCGCTCAGGAGCAAATCTAGGGTCTAGGGGATGGATTTTGATTTGATCCCCAACAGTGTAGTTCTAATTTGAACAGTAAAGTTCTAAAGTCTAAAATCTAAAATTAATTACATTTCTGCAGTGTCTGTGGTACGACTGTGGTTGGTAATTTAAGCCATTGCATAAGCAATTGTTTTTGTTTTGCACTGAAGAGATAATCGCATGTGTCGCACACAAGCTCCAGCTTTAGAGGCACATTAAGTCTATTTTTTTTGTTAAATATGTATTCCGATAGTTAAATAAATAAAAAAAAAATTTAAAAAGCAGAATCAACGTCCTGTTGTTAAAATTATTTTCCACCCCATGGCACAATTTAATAATACATTTATTACTAAAATAATATCTTACCGTTCATCATAGTTTACCGCATGAAATAAAATAAAGAGAATGCATTAGTAAATATTATTAAATGGAAAAAATATCAAAATTATTTTACGATTTCAAGAAACTAAAACAAAAAATATTTAAAAGTACTTAAATGAAAATTAAAATAACTTTTACAGAAAAAATTATAATCTTACGTATCTATCCTGAAAATGGAGAAAATTTCGTAATACATCAAAATGGAATAATAAATATCAACGCAAATATTTTGGCTTTGTTTACTTACTGTTGCCTAAAATCAAGAAATATTGAACACAATTATTTTAATGACATCAATTATTTATTGTTATGACATCTATACTAATTATTTAATAAAACCTTAAATAAATAACGATATTAAAATTGAATATATTTAAGAAAATACACTGTACGTCTGTTTAGTTTATCTTTCCAACGAAACATCGGGGTTTGAAGGAAAAAGAAAATTTGATATCAATAACTGATGTTAAAAGATTAATATACATACCACGTTCTATTTATAAAGAAAATAAAACAGTTTCAATCAAATGAAATTAAATAAAGAAAGAAATAATTAGTTCAGTACTTAATTATTTTATTTACCGCAGGCTAAAAAATATAACACATCGTAATTTATTAGTTATATCGTTATTAACTTTACAAATAAATCAAATTGATTTTTAGTGTAAATGTGCATATAAGCGTATATAAAACAGTTTTTTTATCTTCATATTTGTGGTCGTCTGTCTTTTAGTTTGTTTGACTTGGCCAATCACTGGATTGGGCCAATTTTGACGGGTCGAATAGCGTAACTCACGCTGCTTTAATGTAAGGAAAATTATTACGGTCAACTTTTTTTAGTATTCACAAAAACAATACAATGTAAAAAAGATTTTAACTCACCATATCCTAGAATTAACAATAAATTATAAAAAAAAGACATAAAAAGTAGGTAAGTGAACCAAAATTGTAAGTATTTTGAGGTATTTTTCCATAGATTTTACATTAAATAAAGCTTGCTTAAAGTACAATAATACTTCCAGCAACTGTACATCTACATTAACATGTATTTAGTTTTGCTTTTACTAATAACATCTTAATTTCTCACATATATCCACTATTTCTCGGGGCATTAAAATAACATAATATTTGCCGAGACACCCTTTTCCTCTAAAATCTCGGCTTAGATAATGACGCCCTTAACTATTTTTGTTTGTAAAGGACACATTAATAACTTACATCGTCAGGCTGAAATGGTATATTTTAAATTATTTTATAATTATGGAAATCAAACTAAAATATTTATGTTATGTTATGAATTAGAAGATGTTTGTCGCTTTGGAACATCATGATTTTTATCATTGTATGTTTTACGAGACCGACGCTCGCTTGCAAGCCCACACATAGTAATATGAGGCTTGAGAGTAAAGCTTTTTTTAATATTCTATAATTCTGTGTTATATATTATTGTTATTTATTACACATATTTATCATAAAATAAAATCAAGTTATTTACTATTAATTTATAGATACTTACGCCAAGCTAAAATAATAATAATAATATAGATGAAATTCTAATTATTGTTTGACCTAATTAAAAAACCATTGTGAATAATTAATTTACTTGGATACTAAACGATAACTATATACAAAAGGCGTTATCATTATAAATTGTCTAGGTATATTTTGTGCCAAATTTCAGCGAATAGAGGTGGTGGCTAAAGTAAAAGAAAAACATTCATATGATAGTAAGTTTATATAACGTCACTTAAAGAAGTGAAAATGTATAAAATCACTTACAGTGAGCTAAAATATAATTAGAATGAGTTAAATTAATTGTTATGAAAATTAAATAATACGACACTCAAATGTCGAAATATAAAAATACAATTTATGCGCACAATGTAAAGATTTTTTTAATAAATATCAATATAAAATCATACCGTTGCCATTTGACCCTGAAAAATAAAAACAAATTTGTATGAACACATAAAATATTCTTGTCAGAAAACTACAAACTTTTTGGTAGATAGCAATACCTTTGAAGCCCATCATCATAAACATCATCAACTCATCATCATCATCATATTCAAATGAAGATATTATAATACAAAATAAGAGTTGGCTTAAAAGTCTTGCAACCAAGCCAAAAAACCAACTCAACCTCATCAGTTAATAGGTATACTTCAAAGCAAGATATGAGGTTCTAGCGCAGGCTTTCCTCTAAGGAGTCTATGGGTTAGGAAGCGGTCACCCATCCTAATGGCGACCGCGGCTAACCGAGTAAGCAGATTTGTTACAATTATTTAACGCCCTCTTCCCCTTGTCAACAAAAGTAAGAAAAACTGTCCCTCCCCCTATCTTCCGTAAACATTGGTACATATATGCATATATCTTTTCGTGTTTGTATTTTTAGGGTTCCTAATGTATGGGTACTGCATGCTATAATAAGTGTGAATAAGTAAATAATTGCTGCTTATGTCATCATTATCTAGACCCCCACTCCACCCCTATGACATTAACCCCCCCTCCTCCCTTTTAATTCTTACGTAATACTTGAGATACTACGCCCCCTGGCAGAGGTTATATCGGATTCGAACCGACTAAAACGCACGGCGCCTGTCAGTTCTTTTTTGCTGTCGAAGATGAGGTTGGCAGGCATATCCCTTGAACCCTGGCCGCCCCAGGGCCATCTCTCTCGGCCTGGCCCTCGTGTGAGGATCACAGAGTCCCCAACTTGTCCCCGGAAACGGGGAGGCGTACAACCCGCGCAGCCGCCGCATCGTGCTTCTGCCAGGGTGACAGGCGGCTCCACGCGTCATGATGCTTCTTCAATTATAATAATATTTACCTTGAAGCGATTTGAAGATTAAAAAATTATATATTTTGGCTGAGAAGATCAGAATTAAATGGGCAGAATCAGTGAACTAACCTTGTTATTTCCAGGAGGTGCAACTTTACCCTGTAAAGAAACCAACGTGTTATTGATAAGGTGGTAAAATAGACGATGAACGGTGTAGGTAACGGTGGATTTTCTTTTTCAGAAACCGTAACTTGCGAATAGAACCAAACAAATTTCAATCAATTAGCCTATTGCAGCCCACTGCTGGACATAGGCCTCTCCCAATGTGTGCTATTGCTCCCGATCCTTCACCCTCCACATACAGTCTGTCCCAGCCACCTTTTTCAGGTCGTCAGTCCACCGGGTTATCGGTTAGTGAACACCTTCCGTTCGTCTCCTCGCGGCCTCCACTCTAGGACTCATTTTTCCAACGACCATCCTACGACAGAAGTGACCAGCTCACTCCCTCTTCACTTTGCTTTTTTATACCACTTAGGTGACAGACAAGCGCACAGTCCACCTGATAGACAATGGTTACCGTGGCCTATGGACGTGTGCAACACCAAAGAAGCCACACTCGCGCTGCCGGCCCTGTAAGCACAGAGTTTCTGTGCCGTCAGTGTATAGAACAAAACAGGACAAGCCTTTACTCATCCCACTGACATCACAAATTCTCCAGTGAGCTCTGGCTACCCTACTCACCGATGGGAATACAACACCAAGGTATTATAACCGCGGTATTCTGTAGGGCGGAGGTACTTCCCCAGTCGGACTGCTCAATTGAGCGGAAATACCGCCGTGTCCTACCTCCTAATGGCTTATTCTGTGAGCTTTGCGGTAACTTTAAAACTTTGTCGGATGACCTCGTAGCGAATTTTATCATTCAACTATTTGAATGAGCTATGTTTAGAGTCTCTAATTCAAGCATAGCTCGTTCAAAGAGTTGAATGATAAATATTCGCGTGTCCATGTTTTGACGTTTCGACAGTAATAAATGTACTCTTAGATAATATATCTGTGCTATTACTTAAATTGCACCTTTAAAAGGGCAAAATTAGGGAACTATTTGCAAAATTCTGAAAGCCTTCGGCAACGATTGAATTGCTGTAGGTATTGTGAAATAAAATGAAAATTAAACTATCTATTAAATGTCTTTAGTGCCCACGTTAAGTATTACATTCCCGGCAATCCATAAAATAGTACACAAAACGAGTGTAACGCCCCTGGTGTTGCAAACGTCCATAGGCTACGGCAGTGTTGGGAGAATTTTAATTACAAATAAAATATATTAACAATTAAACATCTCCATTTCATTATTGTATATTGTGCATAGTTAGCAAAGTATTTTTACTATTTAAATTAAGTTATATATTAGTTCAATTGTGTATATGTATATATGTATTAAAACATGCCGACTGCTGTCTAAAACATTAAAGCAAGTTTAACAACAGGCTGTACCCTATTGCCAATCATAAAAAAAAAATGTTTAATACTAAAACCCGGCTACTGAAAAATCACGCTATAAAAAGTATTAAACAAGAAAATATCAAGGATAGCCGTGGTCGTAGGTTACTTTTCCTTAGAAAATATTAATTTGTTAGACTACATCGGCCGTGTGCTTATCTGCCACCTAAAACGTAAAAAAAAACAATTATAACTCACCGCTAATGCCTGCAACAATGGATTTAATAATTAATAATATTAATAGTAAAAATAATAACGTTCAGACAACCTGTTATTCTTGTCTGCACATTGCAGAATAGAATACGCGACGTGAGATAAGTTCTTGTCCTACATATATTGACCTAAAATAAATATTCTACACAACGCTATCTAGACCCATGATAAGCATTTTATTTTTATTTTACACTTTTTTTTTTACGTGCGCAAAATCCCCACGGATACCTCCCCACCGGAGCCGGTGGAGGAGGTTTTGTCGGACTCGAACCGACTAAAACGCACGCCGCCTGTGGGTTGTTTTGGTTGCCGAAGGTGAGGTTGACAGGCGTATCCCTCGCACCCCGGCCGACCCAGGGCCATTTTTATTTTATACTAGCAGACCCGACAGAACTCGTCCTATCAAAAAGATTTGTAATCTGGCAGTTTTTTGTTCCTACCTAATTTATAGTAAGTAGTAAACTCAAATTGATTTCATGATCACGGAGGAACTGGAGTAGTGGCGGTGAACAAAGAAAACCTAGAAGAAAAAACTTTTTCTTTGTTCACCGCCACTACTCCAGTTCCTCCGTGATCATGGTGCTTGCAACAGCGCCGAAATATCGGAAACTCAAAATAATGAAACATGGTAAATATCCCGTTTATTCTGATACTGATGTCAGTGAACGTTTGTATGGGAAACAGTAAATACCTGTTTTTAGGGTTTTCCGGCAATCATTCGGCCGTAAAAACCATCCCTGAACTTCAACGAAAATTAAAAAAAAAGAATTGGCCAAATTGGTTTAGGCGTTGTTGAGTTATGCGCTTACCAACACATTTAGCGATTCATTTTTATATTATATTTATATTTTTTTAAAAAGGCTTACAGACTAATACAGAAATTGAATATACAAAAATATCAACAAACACGCTAATTAAAAGCCTCCACATTTATATAATCATACAAAAAAATAAACACAATATACAGTTACATAGCAAAAAAAATTACCACAAATTACAAAGCTATAATTACATAAAACAAGAGAGAACGCAAGGAACGTTCTTAAGTTAGTACATCAATCCGCCGGTCAAAGTAAGA
The DNA here is from genome assembly GCA_963662185.1 of Eilema griseolum. Lineage (NCBI taxonomy): Eukaryota > Metazoa > Arthropoda > Insecta > Lepidoptera > Erebidae > Eilema > Eilema griseolum. The sequence continues at coordinate 10,037,081 of OY759259.1, forward strand.
CTCCGCTAGCTGTCGTCTTATTCTCGCCATACTAGTGCTGAATAGGTTCTATATCAAGATGTTGTGTAATTTTGTCAAATATTGATGCGCTTCTTATTGAGAAGGCATTCAATCTGTAATTTGTAGTAGCTCTCGGAATGTTTAAAATAGGCCGCTGCCGAAGTCCCAGCACATTGGTTCGCACCGAGACGGAGGCCAAGAGCTGTGGACAGTCAATCCTGCTGTTTGCGATATTGGATAGGTAGCATATGTCGCCAATATAACGCCTTACTTCCAAAGGCAAGAAATGATACCAATTGCATCGATGTTCGTATAGCATAACTTAACTAGCTTGTGTTATGGAATCTAGAATGCGGATAAACATACTTAGATACTTTTTTTTTTGTAAGTACTTACATATTATACATATAAACACCCAGACCAATGCAAATATTACATATTCATGCATACAAATATTTGCACTGAGCGGGAAGCGAACCCAGCGTCTCGAACGTTCTACCGCTACGCTAAAGAGGCCGTCACTTGATTTATACGTTTACCAAACGAGAATCTAATTAAATGTATGTTACCAGCAATGTGTTTACACCGCGGGTCTAAAAAGGCCACAATGAGCGATTCTGCTAAAAACGAGTAACTAATATGGTGTAAATATCGCCGCATTTCCAAAAATGTAGCCTTTTTAAACCTACCAGTATTCTGTAAAATGCCAGGGACAAAAACATTTCATAAGTTGCATGCATTATGCAATAAGTGTGCGGCAACTTATGAAATGTTATAACAAAACGTAAATAGGGTATAAGCATTGATAAAATAAGATAAGAATATTTACATAATGTACACGGAAGTTATCTAAATTAAAATATGTAATATATATATATATATATATATATATATATCTCAACAATCCTGCAGGTTCAGGCGTCAAAGAACTCCTCCCTATCTATGTCAACCGGGCGGGTGGCCAGAAGGCTGGCGGCATTGCCACGTTGAATGGCAATTCCAATCCTTTGTGTAAGGAATAAACCAGCCCTCTGGTCACGGGTAGCGTCAATTAACCGTTTGATGGGGTATAAATATATATTATATATATAAAAATGAAAATTCAAAATTCAAAAAACCCCCATGACAAAAATAACCCCCCAAGAAGTTAAAAATAAATTGTGCGCTTTAACTTTGATAAATCTATATACCTAGTAATAGTTTTATTCAAAACGTTGCTATCCTTCTTATTATGGGAACGACCAGATTTCTTTTTAGCTTTTTGAGGCTTATTTTATATGACGGGGGCTTTTTGAATTTTTAATTTAAGTTTATTTTTATTTTTCATTTTTTTAACTGATCTACTATGTTGAGAGTGTGAAAAAAATGTAATTCGCCATTTTGTGGTAGCGACCATCTTGGATCTGAAATTTATCATAATGTATGGTGTTTTACTAGTCAAACCCTTTCATTTGAATCCCATATTGGAGGAGTTATGAAAAAATAAGCACTCAGTCATTTTGTGGCAGCGGCCATCTTGGGACGATATTTTTCGGGGGTTGGGGGCTAAAAAAACAACTATGAAGGTTATTACAGGAGCTCCGCTTCCACTTTAGCCGTCTAATGCTATAGCAGGATCTATGCCCCGCAATTGGAATTGAATAGATTAGGTTAGAAGTGGTTATTTTCTACGAGGTTTTTTTATAACCATCCAGAAATAGAATTTCCGCAAAGCAAATATATAGACCAAGATCTTATTTAATTCACACGTTACCGGTGCAGCAGGTATTCTATAAAGATAGCATACACTGCCTAGGCATTGTATATATTTCTAGTAGCATCTATATTTACTGTCTCGACAGTTTTCTGTTAGTACCAAACATTTAATAGGTACTTACTGCAGTGGCCTGCAAAAATGTATAGAATAATATTAAAGCAAGAACGAATACATATTTCAACCGTAATTACTTTGGGATGCAATGTGGGTCAGCCCGGTAGCCGCCAGCCACCTTAGTCGCACCGTTCACTCCCCGTCGGCCGCTGCGGAAGACGCCAGTTCAAGGAAGAGACTTAAGTATGCCAACTTGGAACCGCTGAACCAGTTCGTGCTAATAGCGGTGGAGACTCTGGGGAGTTGGGGCAAGGAAGCTAAAAGCCTTATTAAAGAAAAAGAAGAAAGATAAGTCGCGTCGATGAGCCTCTGTCCGACAGAGGCTCATCGACGCGACCGGTGACAGTCGTTCCGGGTCGTTCCTGGTCCGGCTGTCCATCGCCATCCAACGTGGCAACGCAGAAAGTGTTATGAGCACTTTTGCACCGGGAGCGATCAGGGGCGGGTTATTTGATTAGTACATGGACTAAGCACTTTGACATTGTGTACCATTTTGACATTGTGTATTAATTTATGATGAATAATAAATTTATGTGTTAAAGTCAACAAAATTACTTAATTGTCTAAATACATATATTTATAAAATACTTGAGAGAAGAGGTACAACTCGTGCGAATTAACATGTCACCTGACTCGAAAACAACCCTCCTCTCGCATCCCCGCATGAGGCCAGCAGCTGTGCAATTCTGTAAGCACACAGCGTTGAGCACAGCGCTGCGACAGCCTATATAAAGATTCTCATCGGTCGGACTGGGTGACGTCACTGGAATTCGACTAATGACAATCACGGATATTGCAGCGCTGTGGTCGACTCTGTGTGCTTACAGAATTGTACAGCAGCATCCGCAACACTGTGACCGTTACACGTTTGCCTTAGTTTGAGTTTCGTAGTTATTGGTTATTATTATTATTGTTTCTCAGTACCTTGACTCTCGGGACTATGGAGTCCCGGGCCTTTGGAAGGCGTGTGTCGGGCCGAAGCCAAGACGTAGAGGCCCTTTTATGAAATTTTAATATGCTAGGAATACACACACACACATGGCGGATATCATCCCCGAGCGCACAATATGATACACCGGGAGATGGTCCACGCCAGATGCAGAGACTATTGCTGCGCGGTGCTGTGGCCGCGATGGAAACTAAATTTTGGGCTATGGGATTGAGAATTGGATGGACTGGTGAATGGGCTATGGGGGGAGACTAACGGACGCCTGCCGTGACAATAAGTCTCAAAATTGTAAAAAGGCAGGTAGTGACTTGCCAACTCTGCATGGGCCCCATTAAAATAGCCACATATAGTGCGGCCATGGAGCAACATCCGTTGAGCGGCTTAGGTTGTCGAGAGGTGAGTCTGCGGGGCGCAAGTTTACGAGTCAGCGTGCCCCCGGCGTTACATTTTACACTTCCAACCTGGAGCATAGGTTCTGCTCTTGCAACTACACTCATGGCCGGGCAATAAAGGCAAGCACACAAGGTGAGGGGGAATAAGTCCTAATCCTGGGGAGAATCGGGGTACGTGGTGTCGCCACGCACCAACAGCTCGCCACAAGCTGCCCCTGTATTATTAAAATTATGGACGAGCAGCATGTTTGCTGATATGTCCACTTCATGGTGTTGTAGTACAGTTCAGTCCAGTCCATATCTCTTTTATTGTTTGTTTTGTACTGTAAGCCATTCATCCAAGCGACACTTAAAGGTCGTTAGCGTAGCAGCTGACACCACTTCCTCAGGCATGGTTATCGGATTTTATTTGAGATTTGTTATTGCTACGCTTGGGAAGCCAGGTTATTTTTAATAGGTACTTACATCTTGATTAGCCTGTAATATTAAAAAATAAATAAATAAATAAATATTCACAACATTCTACACAACGCTATCTCTAGACACATGGTAAGCATAGCTTAACTAGCTTGTGTTATGGAATCTAGAATGCGGATAAACATACTTAAATACTTTTTTTCTCATACATAGAAACACCCAGACCAATGCAAATATATATTTTTCGTGCATACAAATATTTGCACTGAGCGGGAATCGAACCCGCGCCTCCTGCGTAGCAGTCGAGCGTTTTATCGCTACACCACAGAGGCAGTATTATTGCAATTATATTAGTAAACTCTTAAGTGCATTGAAATAAAATTATTTTACCTACCTATAAATATTTAGAATTTTTTTTGGCCCCTTAATATATTATTGAAACTTTATTTCTAAAAGGCTAGCCCAATAGCCGCGTGGTACAGAGCAGCATTTGGGTCACCCCATCTCTTCCCATGCGGTGTCGTACAAGGCGACTTAGGGATAGAGCTGTTTAACATCAGACAGATATATACAGCCCAGACTTAGCTTCAAATGCATGGCTTGAGTCAACAATAGTGTCCAGAGGACGGCTATAGGCTCACCCCCCTATTACGTGGGACCGAGTTCAATGATTGGTTAAATGCGGGTGTTTATTTAACTCTGCCTACTACCCGGGGATAAAGGCGTGATTATATGTATGTATGTTTCCAAATTATTTTTACTTACTGTGATTTAACTATTAAAACTAAGATATGACATACATACATACAATCACGCCTTTATCCCTGGAGGGTTAGGCAGAGGTGAATTAACACCCACATTTCACCAATAATTGTATTCGGTCCCACGTAATAGGGGTGAGCCTATTACCGTTTTCCGGGCACTATTGTCGACTCGAGGCATGCATCTGAGACTGAGTCTGGGCTGCATATATCTGTCTGATGTTAAGCAGCCCTATCCCTTAGTCGCCTTGTACGACACCGCATGGGAAGAGATGGGGTGGCCCTAATTCTACTCTGCGGGGAACCACGCGGCAATGAGTAGTAAATATGATATGAGAAGAGTTGAATATAAATAAAGGACAACTCTCTTCCAAAACGTAGTGTCTCTCAAATACTTACATTGGCATCATCCTGCTACATAAAAAAAAAAAAATATCTACAAATTATATTAAATACACACAACATAAGCAACACAAGAGCAGTCCGACTGGAAAAGTACCTCCCCCCTACAGAATACCCCGGCGATAATAACCTCGTGTTGTGTTCCCGGCGGTGAGTAGGGTAGCCAGAGCTCACTGGAGAGTTTTTGTGTGTGATAGTGCCCGGTTAATGGCAATAGGCTCGCCACCTATTACATTGGGACCTAAACATAAACTGGCGAAATTTGGGTGCTATAGCACCTCTGCCTACCCCTTTAGGGATATAGGCGTGAGTTTATGTTATATGTTTATGTTACAATGGGAAGACCAAAAGTTTGTCCTGCTTTGTCTTTTACACTGACGGCACAGAAGCTCTTTGTGCTTACAGGGTTGGCAGCACGAGTGTGGCTCCCTTGGTGTTGCACACGTACATAGGCCACGGTAACCACTTTCCATCAGATGGGCCGTATGCTTGTCTACCAACCAAGTGGTATAAAAAAATACTTATGGAAATACCAAAATTTGGCCCGGGTCAATTATATTTTGAAACCTACTACTGATCCACTCTTGGGATGAATTTCGTAGTGTGTTATTTAATTAATCGAATATTGCCCAAAGCATACTACTTACCGCTGGCTGCAATATACATATTATCATAGTTTATAAGTGAAAGCCAAGATTTTTTGATAGCGCAGATTTTTGCTAACTTTAATCGAAGCAAAAATTTGTACACCCAAATACGGCCCAGGTATTCCCAAGGAGTGACAGCAACAAATTACAATACGATAAAATTAAATGTTAAAAATGTAAAATATAATTTATGAAAAGATGCGATAGCGTCGAAAATAAATGTATGCATTCCATTTGTATGCAGAATTTTGCAAGTATAGCAAAAATTGTTTTGTTATTTTATTGTCAAGCACAGATACCTACTGCAGAAATTCCTACCTAATAAGTATATAGGTACCTAAACGTATTGTATGAAAAAGCGTGGCAAGAATGAGAAATGATTTTTTTGTGAATACTTACAGTTGCCTGTAATATTATTATTAAATGAATTATTAATTAATTCACTAGCTTTTATTTAGGTTAAGTAAGGGTGACACTGAAAACCAGTGCTGTGATGGTAGATACCCATCGCAGTGTATGCTGGTGCCCATCCTTTGTGGACACAGCATAGGTACTCGTACCTCCTGTGGGGTTAAGTACCGTAAGTTTAGTAGTGTAAAAGGAAGAATCTGCCACGTAGCGGTGTGCTGTGTGACACATCACGTCCTGCTGCTGACAGATATGACATTGACTTGTCAAATGTCATATTTGCCATCAAAATGACGTGGCACCTCACCCGCCACAGTATATAAAAATTATATTGTATTTTTATTTTACTTTCTCTTTTTGCATTCTGTTCTTTTTTTATACTGTATGCTGTGTCACAATAAACATTTTTTCTTTCTTTCTTTCTTTCTAGCTTCAAAAACATTTTTATAATTGTACCTACTTATTGATATATCAATAAAATATGATGATATAAAATAGTATTAAATGTAAATATTCTAGAAAATAATTCTAGAAAGATTATCAAATACAAGATTTTTAAGTTATAAATTACATATAACATACAATAAAACTAAAATAACTATTATACAACTTATAACTAAGAATAATTAAAATGCGTCGTGGAATTTCTCCGCATCGCATGCCTCTTGTGGTAGCGTTCCCAGAAGACTGGCATTATTGCCACGTTTTATGGTAATGCTTATTCTCTGACCTAAGAAGAGGCCAACACTCTGGTCACGAAAGCGTCGACCATACGCTTCGCAATTTCACGGAAGACATTGCGAGCGATAATGCGATATGCGATTTCATAATCTCCGATGAGATTGGGGTATTTGCGCCGCTTGAGAACCTCTGCAGAAGCAGCAGTAGCACCAGCACAGCCAGCCGTGTTAGTTATATGGGTAGGAGCAATGGTATCAACACACCAAATCCTACCCATCTTTCATGGCATTAACAACATGCCATCCGGTCTCTTGCCATCGTCGCGCGCCAAACCGTTTGGTTCAAGTACAGCCAGCACACCGACGACGGTGACAAGAGCACGGCGGGTTATGTCGTTGAGGCTGGCGTGTCGTGGAATTCGCTCAGCGCTCCTGCAGCACGACAGGCCATGGTGTCCGAGTATGTCAACGGCTTCTCCACAACGGCATTAATGCGGAGAAACACACGGCGCACCTAAAGGGAGACATGTTCTGTTGAGCTCTACCAATTAGTCCCACCCTCCCATTTCCTACACAGAACAACACGTGCAGGTCTCAGATGTCATCCACACACGGTGCAGAACATCCGATCAAGAACCAAGCGGTTCGGTGACTCTTTCCTCTGTCGCACCATTATGTCCTGGAATTCATTACCAGCTCACGTGTTCCTTCTTCCTACAGTCCCGGGTCCTTTAAGCGGGGCGTGGAAAAGCATATGATGAGGCTGACAGCTGAGTGTCACCATTGTCACACGGTATGTGTAAGTAATGGTGACCCTCTTTTCTGAGACTTTGTCTTCAGCTTACCATCAGGCAAGGTGAAGTCTAATTGCCGTGTTAAAACTTGCGATGCGGAAGGTAGTGTCACCTAACATAGTCCCTACGTTAAACGATGGAAGAGCTTGTAGCCAAAGACCCGATTTCCACACTGCAACCGCCAGCAAACGAGCACGCTCAGCAGCATTGGAACATGTATTTAGTAATATTTTTCTAACTAAGCTGCAGAGCGGCCCGTCCCACTGACGCTGTGAGAAAAGGTTCCTTGGGAGATCGGTGTTTAGACATGCAATTTTCAAGCGTTCACTGCATCAGTCTAACGCAATACTTCAAAATTAACTAGTGTAGGTGAAAGGATTTTCCGAGTTAATTCTTCCGTACTGTAGACTGAAGACAGGAACGCGGTAGAAAGAAAAAAAAATTAAATGTTAAAGGATTACGGTATAGAGCAGTCATGGGCAAATTTAATGGGGGCCAGAAAGTTCAAGAAATTTCAATGATACCCCTACCGGTGGGGGTACCTCAATCACTTCATCACGCGGACCGCGCGTAAGCTCCGGCCCGCGTTTTATACTTTGCCCATCACTGGTATAGAGTAATTAACAGCATACATGAGAAATTTTAAAACATAATAACATTTTTGAAGATTTCAATAAAGACGTACGTCTTTACTGAAATCTTCAATCAAATCTAATAAAGACCTACAAATTTTTATTTTTAGTAAAATGAAACATTTATTGACTATTTAAGACATATTTCAATAAATAGTCAACTAGACTAAACTAGACTAGACATTGTAACGTGTTTAATATTAATTTGTTTGTTTGTTATGTAAATTTTTGTACACAATATTCTATGGTAGGTCATAGCGCACTTAAATGGAACCTAGAAAAGATCTGTACACAAAACTATGCTACATAAATAAATAAATTTAATTTAATTCAAGTCGATCGCAAATACAGCAAATTCTACTCCATAGAGTGAACGTGTAAAACATAACATCATAATATAAACTCACGCCTATATCCCCGAAGGGGTAGGCAGAAGTGCTGGCTTAAAAGTTCTTCAACTGAGCGCTTCCATACTTCTGGGGGAACGTCAAGGGCCAATACTCACTGAAAGAGCAGCAGCTGTGTATCTGAGTTTTGTACTAGAAACAGTTGATCCGTAGATAACTCAAAAAGTCGCTGTCGGCCGCTGCTCTTTTAGTGGGGCATGACCCTAAAAGTCGGACCCGGGTGTCATTAGTTGTTAGGTCATTATGGGCAACTGGAACAACTCTGTCAGTGGTAAGACACTAACCACTACTCAGGTCAGTTGTACTCTATATAACGTGTAACAAAATAATCTCTCGGAACTTTGTGTGAATATAAAGTAATATATTTTTAAGTATTGGGTGACCCAATTGTCTAAAATTCAGTTGCATAACATAAACTCACGCCTATATCCCCGAAGGGGTAGGCATAGGTGCTAGCACCCACATTTCGCCAGTTTATATTTAGGTCTCAATGTAATAGGTGGCGAGCCTATTGCCATTAACCGGGCATTTATAAACCTGTGATAAATACACACATAACTTCGAAAAGCATCGAAAAGCAAGTGGTGTGTGCCATGGTAAAACCTGGGATCGAACCTGATACCTCGTCTCCGCAGTCCATTACCCATACCACTAGGCTACCGCGTAAACCACGGGAACGTGTAAAAATAGTAATGTTCATAATTTATATAAATGACCTACCTAAAATAACTCAATACGATACAGTTTTATTTGCTGATGACAGTACAATTGTGTTTACTGGTCATAATAAAGAGCAGCTAGAAGAAGAAGTAAATATGACATTAAATAATACAGTAAATTGGTTGACATTAAATAATTTAAATATTAATATTGACAAAACAAATTTGATGACATTTAGAAATAGAGTTAACAAAATAACAAATATTGACATTCAGTACTTAAATAAAAAAATTGCAGAGGTAGAGACATCGAAGTTTTTGGGCCTCAATATTGATAATCACCTACGTTGGAAAAACCATATAGAAATATTATGCAAAAAAGTAGCATCGTTTTCATATGCGCTTTACATGCTGAGGAAATCTGCCAGTCAATCAGCCGTTCTGACAGCGTATCATGGTTATGTTGCACCTCTCTTGAGGTATGGTATCATGTTTTGGGGCAATTCTACTGACAATGAAGCAGCATTTGTGGCACAGAAGAGGTGTATTAGGTCGATATGCCATTTAAAACCGACGGACAGTTTTAAACCCCACTTCTCACAGCTAAAGGTATTAACACTGTCATGTATTTACATTCTGGAAGTCCTACTCTTTGTCCGTAAAAATGTGCATTTGTTTACAACATTAAACAGTAAGAGGAAAAAATTAACTTTAAGCTTACCATCTAAGAGGACTGGTTTAATGAATAGTAGTTTTTTATGTATGGCTCCACGAATTTACAACAAATTACCGAAAAGAATTATGGAGATTGGGGAACTTAGCATATACGTGGGGCGCACTTTAAGTTTCCGGAATGAATATGAAAAAATACTATTAAAGATACAAAATTAATTTATTGTTTTTCAAAATAATCTCCCTTGGCGTCTATGCACTTTTTCATTCGATCAAACCAGTTTTGAAAACTTTTGTGCCACTCCTCTGTGATGACCTCTGAAACGTGTTTTTCATACTCCTCGACAGCCTCTTCTGGTGATGAAAATCGTTGGCCACGTAATTGGTTCTTAATTTTTGGGAACAGATAAAAGTCACAAGGTGCCAGGTCGGGACTGTATGCAGGATGACTCATGAGTTCTACATTTTTCACCTTCAAAAAGTCGTTTGTCTGTCTGGCCGTGTGAGAACTAGCATTGTCGTGGTGCAGGATGATACGGCGTTTACGGTTATTTTTACGGAGTTCGTCAATAACTTCCGGCAAACAAATGGTCGTGTACCAGTCACTATTCACAGTACGACGATTTTCTAAAGCAACAGTAGCCACGTGTCCAGTTTTATTAAAAAAAGAAGCAATCATCCGCTTAGATGCACTTTTCACGCGCGCCACTTTGGTTGGTTTCGGCTCATCTTGAAATACCCATACACAATAAGATAATACAACAAGAATACACTCACTGCACATCGTGCGCACCCAAATGGGCCACCATCTCAGCATGAATGCCCCGCACACCAGGGTATGCGAAGCGCTGGTTTTCAGATGGCGCCGCTAGTGGCTCCGCCGCCACGCAAAACGAGTCAGTGACGCATGAACACAACAACAGATCTCAGAACAATACATACAACACTTAAAAATGGCGATATAAAAAGAAAGAAATGACGGAATGACGTATCATTAACAATCAGCCGCCATTCAATTACCAGTGCTCGCGCAATCTCTCAAATCTATCATTATAACACGCCACTGAGTACAAAACAAATAATACAATATAAAGAACACAAATACTTAATGACATCAAATGACCAAAACGTAAATAACAAACAAAAATAAAAGAAAAATACTAAACGGGATATCTTACTTTCCCTGTATAAAAATTAAATCATCACAGATAATCTGTGGTTATCTGTGGTTCACTCACTGCTCCCGCGCAGTTATCGATGATAATGTTATAGAAAATACCCTCACCAAAATTTTAAACGTGGCCTTGGATGACCGAGCTTCACTACAAGCGACTCTACCGATTCGTTTGGGTGGGCTCGGTATTCGCAAAATTTCATCTGGGACCTAAAAACATAAACTAGCGAAATGTGGTTGCTAGCACCTCTGCCTACCCCTTCGGGGATATAGGCGTGAGTTTATGTTAGCACGCTACCCTGCGGCACCCCGACAGTTGTACTACACCAAGATGAGAAGGGATCATCAACACGTACACGCTGTCGGCGCCCGAACAGGTAACTAAGAAACCAATCAATCACTGTTGAAAATATGTTTATAGAGCGTAAAATGCCAAGCAGGATATGTAAATCTACAGTAGTGAACGCGTTGCTGAAATCAAGTAGAGTACTGTGAGTGCACTGACAGTGCTGTACCCTGGTCGAAAACCTGACTGAAGGGGATTTAGAAGGCTGTTTTATATGAGGTATTTGCCTAATTGACTGTGTACGAGCCTTTCTAGGATTTTGGATATTAACTATAATAGTAAAAATATTTTTGAAACCAGCTAAGTAATTTGAATTAATTAATATTACAGGGCGGGGGCACTGTAAGTATTCAGATATTTGTAACAGGGGTTTGGGATTCAATAAATTTTCAAGCCTATCATATCTTTACATTTTAAATTTTAACACTCCTCAGAGTTGTACTGTGACTGTGACTCCTGTGACTTCCCTTTCGAACTGCGTAACTGTTGTGATAAAATGTGTAATCATATTGATCATAAGTCTGTGATAGATAGGTTGTATAATGACATAGTACAGGCATTAAAAAAGTCTTCTATGACGGGTCGTGAGAACAGTAAACCTAAAAAAAGAAAGATTGTGGCGGGCTGGAACAAGCATGTTGCTGAGGCTCACGGGTTGGCCAGGTTGAAATTCCAGATATGGAACTTACAGGGTAAGCCTGCAACTGGTGTCGCGTATACGGAAATGTGGGAAGCTAGAAAAATATTCAAATCGAGATTAAGGTGGTGCCAAGATCATGAAACTCAAATAAAGATGGATATTCTAGCCTCACATCACGCAAATAATGACTTTCGCTCGTTTTGGAAACACACCAACAGGTTGCAGTGTCGGCCAGGGCAGCCCGTGAGCATTGAGGGGGTGAGTGAGCCAACGAGAATTTTTTGATTTGATGTACCTACCTGTTAACTGTAGTAATGCCTGTTTGTATTTGTTGGGGTGCCCGCTGTGTGGGGGCCTGAATAAAATATTTTTCTTTCTTTCTTTCTTTCTTTCTTTCAATTGCCAATTTGTTTGTCGATCACTTTACGGTTAAGTCACCGCTCGGGTCGTCACAGTCAACGCTGAATATTGAGCCCGGTGTGGTAAGAAGGATTTCATTTTCAGTTAAAGGCATAACCACCGTTATTAAAGGTATGTCTAGAGGTAAATCTCCCGGCCACGACGGGCTCAGTATTGAGCATCTCAGGTTTGCTGGTCCGCACCTACCGCGGGTACTGTTTTTATTGTTTAACAGCTGTCTGAGTCACGGCTATATGCCGTCTGATATGATGCGTACGATAGTCGTGCCAATAGTAAAAAACAAGACGGGTGATGTTGCGGACAAGAACAACTATAGACCTATTTCATTGGCCACTATTTTATCAAAGGTGTTTGACAGCGTGCTTAATACACAGTTAAATAACTTCATTAAAGTGCATGACAATCAGTTCGGGTTTAAACCGAAGTTGTCAACAGAAAGTGCCATACTGTGTCTTAAGCACGTTGTTTCTTACTATACGGAGCGCAAAACGCCAGTCTTCGCATGTTTCCTGGACCTGTCGAGGGCATTTGACCTGGTCTCCTACGATATTCTATGGGAAAAGCTTGAAAAGTTTAGTGTACCGGTAGAACTCGTAAATATTTTTAAGTATTGGTACGGGAACCAGGTCAATAGCGTGAGATGGGGAGGGGTGCTATCCGAACCATGCGGATTGGAGTGCGGGGTGAGGCAGGGGGGGTTATCTTCACCCACGCTCTTCAATCTGTATGTAAACGATCTGATAGAGGAGCTCAGTGGTGCCACTGTCGGTTGCTGCATAGACGGGGTCTGCGTCAATAACATCAGCTACGCGGACGATATGGCACTGCTGAGTGCATCTGTCTGTGGCATGCGGTCTCTGGTGGCCAAATGCGAATCGTATGCCCTCTCACACGGCTTGACCTATAATGTAAAAAAAAGTCAAGTTATGGTCTTTGGGGCCGGGAGTCAACAATATGCTCAAATACCGCCGATTATACTCAATAATCAACCAATGCAAAGAGTAAATAACTTTAAATACCTTGGGCATGTGTTGACTGCCGACCTCAAGGACGACCAGGACATTGAGAGGGAGCGAAGGGCGCTGTCAGTGAGAGCAAATATGCTGGCCCGCAGGTTTGCACGCTGTTCACGAGAGGTCAAACTCACACTTTTTAGAGCTTTCTGTACCTCGTTCTATACGTGCTGCTTATGGGCCAGGTATACTCAAAAAGCTTACAGTGCCCTTAGAGTACAGTACAATAACGCCTTCAGGGTGCTGTTGGGGCTACCTCGCTTCTGCAGTGCATCAGGGATGTTCGCAGAGGCCCGGGTAGACTGCTTTTACGCAACGATGAGGAAGAGATGCGCGTCCTTGGTGCATAGGGTGCGGGCGAGCGACAACAGCATCCTGAATATGATCGCGCGAAGGCTAGACTGCCTCCATGTAAACCATTGCTGTGCCATAGCGGGAGGGTTGGTACAGCAATGGCCCTTATAATATCATAATAATTATTAATAATATACTAACCTAGATATAAGTGATACTAACAAAGATGAACCACTGTTGTTTTTAAATAAATAAATCATTCATTCATTCATTACCACTCAAAGGTTGCCTGGAATAGATCGCTTGTAGCGATAAGGCCGCCATTTGTACATTTTTCATAATGTTTTTCGTACATGTACTTGTAGGTAATGTGTTGGTGTACAATATACATAGACTATCATATCTTATCTTAATAAAAGAACTCTGAGGAGTGTTAAAATTTAAAATGTAAAGATATGATAGGCTTGAAAATTTATTGAATCCCAAACCCCTGTTACAAATATCTGAATACTTACAGTGCCCCCGCCCTGTAATATTAATTAATTCAAATTACTTAGCTGGTTTCAAAAATATTTTTACTATTATAGTTAATATCCAAAATCCTAGAAAGGCTCGTACACAGTCAATTAGGCAAATACCTCATATAAAACAGCCTTCTAAATCCCCTTCAGTCAGGTTTTCGACCAGGGTACAGCACTGTCAGTGCACTCACAGTACTCTACTTGATTTCAGCAACGCGTTCACTACTGTAGATTTACATATCCTGCTTGGCATTTTACGCTCTATAAACATATTTTCAACAGTGATTGATTGGTTTCTTAGTTACCTGTTCGGGCGCCGACAGCGTGTACGTGTTGATGATCCCTTCTCATCTTGGTGTAGTACAACTGTCGGGGTGCCGCAGGGTAGCGTGCTAACATAAACTCACGCCTATATCCCCGAAGGGGTAGGCAGAGGTGCTAGCAACCACATTTCGCTAGTTTATGTTTTTAGGTCCCAGATGAAATTTTGCGAATACCGAGCCCACCCAAACGAATCGGTAGAGTCGCTTGTAGTGAAGCTCGGTCATCCAAGGCCACGTTTAAAATTTTGGTGAGGGTATTTTCTATAACATTATCATCGATAACTGCGCGGGAGCAGTGAGTGAACCACAGATAACCACAGATTATCTGTGATGATTTAATTTTTATACAGGGAAAGTAAGATATCCCGTTTAGTATTTTTCTTTTATTTTTGTTTGTTATTTACGTTTTGGTCATTTGATGTCATTAAGTATTTGTGTTCTTTATATTGTATTATTTGTTTTGTACTCAGTGGCGTGTTATAATGATAGATTTGAGAGATTGCGCGAGCACTGGTAATTGAATGGCGGCTGATTGTTAATGATACGTCATTCCGTCATTTCTTTCTTTTTATATCGCCATTTTTAAGTGTTCTATGTATTGTTCTGAGATCTGTTGTTGTGTTCATGCGTCACTGACTCGTTTTGCGTGGCGGCGGAGCCACTAGCGGCGCCATCTGAAAACCAGCGCTTCGCATACCCTGGTGTGCGGGGCATTCATGCTGAGATGGTGGCCCATTTGGGTGCGCACGATGTGCAGTGAGTGTATTCTTGTTGTATTATCTTATTGTGTATATATATTTGTCTGACTCTCTGTACGTTGTGTGTTCTTGAATAAATGTTTTTTCTTTCTTTCTTTCATTTAAAAAAAAATTATATATGTTTAAAATTATATTATAATATACAATTATTTTCAAATTAATATAAAACTATGCTAACTATACAATATATACAAAAATGGAATAAAGGAAAAGAGGGAGACTGTAATTTTATTTAAAATTGTTATATGTTTAAAAAATTAGTTATTTTAGTTTTATTGTAATTTATGAATATCTTACTACATAAAATAAATAAACGAAATGCTTGCTATTGAATTTAAATATTTGAAAATGTATATACTTACAGCGCCAGCAGCCTGTATAATACGGTAGAAAAAAAAATTAAATAAATTTTAAAGAATTACGGTATAGAGCAGTGATGGGCAAATTTAATGGGGGCCAGAAAGTTTAAGAAATTTCAATGATACCCCTACCGGTGAGGGTCCTTTCATCACGCGTACCGCGGGTCAGCTCCGGCCCGCGGTTTAAACTTTGCCCAGCACTGGTGTAGAGTAATTAACAGCATACATGAGATATTTTAAAACTTAATAACTTTTTTGAATATTTCAAAAAAGTACAGACCTAGTAATTTTTATTCTTAGTAAAATGAAACATTCATTGACTATTTAAGACCTATTTCAATAAATAGTCAACTAGACTAGACTAGAAATTGTAACGTGTTTAATATTTATTTGTTTGTTTGTTATGTAAATTTTGTTTAATTTTGTACACAATATTCGATGGTAGGTCGTAGCGCACTTAAATGGAACCTAGAAAAGATCTGTACACAAAACTATGCTACATAAATAAATTAATTTAATTCAATTCAAATCGATCGCAAATACAGCAAATTCTACTCCATAGAGTGAACGTGTAGCTGCGAGCGGCCCGTCCCACTGACGCTGTGAGAAAAAGTTCCTTGGGAGATCGGTGTTTAGACATGCAATTTTCAAGCGTTCACTGCATCAGTCTAACGCAATACTTCAAAATTAACTAGTGTAGGTGAAAGGATTTTCCTAGTTAATTTTTCCGTACTGTGGACTGAAGACAGGAACGCTGGTAAGCTGACATCTGAAATTTTGCGAATTCCGAGCCCACCCAAGCGAATCGGTAGAGTCGCTTGTAGTGAAGCTCGGTCATCCAAGGCCACATTAAAAATTTTGGTGAGGGTATTTTCTATAACATTGTTCATTTAAAAAAAAAAATTGTTATGTGAAAAAAAAATATTATTTTTGTTTTATTATATCTAATTTATGAATATCTTACTACATTTAATAAATAAACGAAAGGCTTTTTAAATGCTTGTTATTCAATTTAAATATTTGAAAATGTAGATACTTACAGCGCCTTCAGCCTGTATAATACGGTAGAAAGAAAAAATAATGTTAAAGGATTACGGTATAGAGCAGTCATGGTCAAATTTAATGGGGGCCAGAAAGCTTAAGAAATTTCAATGATACCCCTACCGGTGGGGGTACCTCAATCACTTCATCACGCGGACCGCGGGTAAGCTCCGGCCCGCGTTTTATACTTTGCCTATCACTGGTATAGAGTAATTAACAGCATACATGAGAAATTTTATGAAATGAAATGAAATGAAATGAAATGAAATGAAATGAAATGAAATGAAATGAAATGAAATGAAATGAAATGAAATGAAATGAAATGAAATGAATGAAATGAAATGAGTTTATTTGTAGGAATATGGGTGAAATAGATGTTTACATTTCAGGTAGGTACAAGCCACACTCTGCCAATATCTGGCGTACAAAATATGTCATAGAATTTAAAAATTACATTATTCGATAATACACATAGTTAAAATTATTATATAAATTACTATTTTCATGCAAAATGTCACAAATTACCACAATTAAAAAATTCGTCAATACTATAAAAACATTTATCCATTAGCAGTGTAAACAGTTTTCTTTTAAATGTATTAATCGTATTAACTTCTTCTTTGAGGCTATTTGGTAGCTTATTATAAATATGTACTGCCATACAATATACATTTTTAATAAAAACATTGACCCTTTGTTTAGGTATTAAAAGCTTATGAGTGTGCCTACTCGCTCTAATTACGGCATCATTATGCTTACAGAATAAATGTAAATGAGTGCGTACAAAGACACAAATCTCAAATATGTACAGACTCAGTAGTGGAAGTATATTGTACTTTTTAAAATATTCCTTACAACTGTCTATTTGCTTTAAACCAAATATACCTTAATAACATTTTTGAAGATTTCAAAAAAGACGTACAGACCTACTAATTTTTATTTTTCTTAAAATGAAACATTTATTGACTATTTAAGACATATTTCAATAAATAGTCAACTAGACTAAACTAGACTAGACATTGTAACGTGTTTAATATTTATTTGTTTGTTTGTTATGTAAATTTTGTTTAATTTTGTATACAATATTCCATGGTAGGTCTTAGCGCACTTAAATGTAACCTAGAATAAGATCTGTACACAAAACTATGCTACATAAATAAATAAAATGAATTTAATTCAAATCGATCGCAAATACAGCAAATTCTACTCCATAGAGTGAACGTGTAAAACATAACATCATAATATAAACTCACGCCTATATCCCCGAAGGGGTAGGCAGAAGTGCTAGCACCCACATTTCGCCAGTTTATGTTTAGGTCCCAATGTAATAGGTGGCGAGCCTATTGCCATTAACTGGGCACTTATAAACCTGCGATAATTACACACATAACTTCGAAAAGCAACGATACTATACTATTAAATTGGGACCTAAACATAAACTGGCGAAATTTAGGTACTAGCATCTCTGCCTACCCCTTCGGGGATATAGGCGTGAGTTTTGTATATATATTATATCCATCCAGCAAAAGTCTGGAAATTTCTAAATTCACTGGGAGTTGGAAAATCACGCCAAGACTCTATTCCTAAGAATTTAAACGTAGATGCACTTAATGTACATTTCTCTACTTCATCCAGTTTTAATGGAACTACGAAAACCAATACACTGCAATATCTTTCATCTATTCCAACTCCTGATCATCCATCTTTCACCTTCAACCAATTGACCGCTTGTGATGTTAAGAAGAGCATTCTGTCAATTTCATCCAATGCTGTTGGTAGCGATGCCGTTAGCCGAAATATGATTGTGCCAATTCTGGAGCAAATTCTTCCTATCCTATGTCACGTCTTTAACTACTCCATTTCATCTGCTATTTTCCCATCCTCATGGAAAAGTGCTCAGATAATTCCTCTACCTAAAAAATCTAAGCCATGCTCCTTCTCTGACTATCGTCCTATATCTATCCTTCCTTTTCTTTCTAAAGTTTTAGAGCGTCTCATTCACTCGCAACTCAGCTCCTTCCTAAATAAAAATGCGCTGCTAAATCCACTACAATCCGGCTTCCGACCTGGACACAGTACTACGACAGCATTGGTTACTATCACGGAAGACATAAGACTGGGCATGGATAGTGGAAAACTTACGCTTTTATCCCTACTGGATTTTAGCAATGCTTTTAACACCGTAGATTTCGACATCCTGCTCGGTATACTGAGCTCTATTAACATAACTCCATCGGCGATTGAGTGGTTTCATAGTTACCTGTTTGGTCGCCAGCAGCGGATCCGCGTCGAAGAATCAAGTTCTTCTTGGTGCAATACTACTGCTGGTGTACCGCAGGGTGGCGTTCTATCTCCGTTACTCTTCGCAATTTTCATAAACACAATCTCCGAAAATTTACTTTCATCCTACCACCTTTATGCTGATGATCTGCAAATTTACACCCAAGCTCCTCTAAACAACTTGTCCGATGCATTTACTGTACTCAATGAGGACTTGGATAGGATTTGCGAATGGAGTAAGAACCATGGACTCACCCTAAATTCATCTAAGACACAAATAATTGTTATTGGTAGTCCAAGGTTGACTTCGAAAATAGATTGGACCCAGCTTCCTCAGATCAACATGGGTGGAGCAATCATGCCAATTAGTGAAAATGTCAAGAACTTGGGTATCTATATGGATAAATCATTTTGTTGGAATATCCAGTTACAGGAAACCAGTCGTAAACTTTTCGCTTCAGCGGGTGCTTTACGCAGACTGCGAAACTTCCTACCAATTGCCACTAAAACTGCGCTAGCACAATCGCTTCTTCTTCCTGTTCTCGACTACGCCGATGTCAGCTATCCCGATCTCACAGAGGAGCAACTAGATAAACTTGAGCGACTTCAAAACTTTTGCATACGATTCATATTTGGTTTACGCAAGTATGATCACGTGTCAGATTTCCGTAAACAACTCAAGTGGCTCCCAATTCGGCTTGGCAGGAATGCTCATATTCTAACATGATTATATAATGTATTATTTAATCCCATCACTCCCTCTTATCTCAAAGAACGATTCCAGTTCCTCCATGACACACATACGAGATGCCTGAGGTCATCCGAGAATTTGAGGCTGAGAATGCCAATGCATTCAACTGATTTTCTTGGTAAGTCATTCTCTGTCAAGGCTGTGCGCTTATGGAACGCATTGCCATTGAGTATCAGACAAGCAAAATCCTTAAACATATTTAAAAGAATGGTAAAGGACTACTATCTATCATTGTGAACACTGTGACAACTCACAATTAATATGCTCACTATTTTCCCTTCTTAATACTATGTACTATTTACTTAATATATCTATTTATGTGCTAAAGTTGTATATTTATTTAACTTTATTTGAACTTCTCTCATATCTATCTTTCTTTTTGTATCTTTTAATATATTATAACCTTGTTTCTAGTTTATTTGCTAACTATACCAAATCTTTTGCTTTATTACACTACTGTCCATCCCAAGGTTGCCTGGAAGAAATCGCTTCCAGCGATAAGGCCGCCCATTGTACATTAAACTGTATGCATGCTCACTACAAATTTTACTGTAATCTATTGGTGTACAATAAAGAATTATCTATCTATCTATCTATCTATATTAAAAATAAAATTAAAATTTCTAGGTTATTTATTAAAATTGCCGTATATTATGCATTACTCTTAAATAACTATAAAAATCTTATTTCCTGAAATATTGTGTACACGTACGAAAGTGTAACCAGAATTATATTATAATATTTGTGGTGAGAAGTATTGTTTGAATGAACATGGAAAGAACCAACGAAAACCACAGATAATATGATATAGGAGTAGTGAGTGAAATATTTGTTGATTACTTACAGGCGTCTGTAATTATTAATTGATTAAAATTAATTCACTGGCTTCAAAAATATTTTTACTGTTATACTTAAATATAAATAATTATTTATTAATATCATATGACGAGTGTAGAAAATGTAATATGTAAAGATATCATAGGATCGAAAATTGATTGAATCTCTGAAAGGGGATTGGGTAACTGTGTATGAAGTAGTGACGTCATTTATTCTATATCTTAATTGGCGTCATTTTTTCAGCGGCCATCAATCATTTTAGTACCTTTTCATTATAATGTGTCAAACACACGTATTAGTATCATTATTTCCTTTGCAAATTATTTCGGAGCTGATATATCCAGGGTGGATGATTTCGACCTTACCTGTAGGAAAAGTGACTGTGACTTCTCTGGTGTTACAAACGTCCATAGGCCACGGTAACCACTTTCCATCAGGTGGGCCGTGTGCTTGTCTGCCAACTAAGTGGTATAAAAAAGTACTCTAAATACTAGAGATAGCTAATTCCACTCAAAGGAAACAATCTCTTATTTAAAAAGAAACAATACTGCATTCTAGTATTTCCGAAAATGCTACACCCAGTAGTCAAATCGACTCACCTAAACCTAAATCTTCTCTTTCATTAATTTTTTTACCAGTTTTGTTACAGCAATTTGATCCTTATAATTTTTACAATTAAATAATATATGTATTTTAATAAATATAAGTCAAATTAATACAACATGTTCTTATAATTGGCCCTATCAGTTGATGCAATAAAAATACACGATGCTATTTTTTCAGAATTTAGTCGGTTCGATTACAAGTTCGATTAAATTAATAATGATTACTGGGTTTGTTTCTTTTTGAAAATAAAGAAATGTTTCTTTATGAATACACTAATAAATACCCATGGGTTATTATTGTTAAGACCATTAAAACATTACCAACCAAAGGTTGCCTGGAATAGATCACTTGTAGCGATAAGGCCGCCATTTGTACATTTTTCATAATGTTTTTCGTACATGCACTTGTAGGTAATGTGTTGGTGTACAATATACATAGATTATCATATCTTATCTTAATAAAATTACTCTGAGGAGTGTAAAAATTTAAAATGTAAAGATATGATTGGCTTGAAAATTTATTGAAACCCAAACCCCTGTTACAAATATCTGAATACTTACAGCGCCCCCGCCCTGTTATATTAATTAATTCAAATTACTTAGCTGGTTTCAAAAATATTTTTACTATTATAGTTAATTATTTAATAGTTAATATCCAAAATCCTAGAAAGGCTCGTACACAGTCAATTAGGCAAATACCTCATATAAAACAGCTTTCTAAATCCCCTTCAGTCAGGTTTTCGACCAGGGTACAGCACTGTCAGTGCACTCACAGTACTCTACTTGATTTCAGCAACGCGTTCACTACTGTAGATTTACATATCCTGCTTGGCATTTACGCTCTATAAACATATTTTCAACAGTGATTGATTGGTTTCTTAGTTACCTATTCAAAGAATCAAAGAATCAAAGAATCAATTTCATTTATTCAGTTTAGGCACATAAAGAGCACATATGAACGTCAAAAATTTACAAATATGTATGTTAAGAAATAATATAAAAATATTAAATAATTTAAAAATAAACCATTGGAAAATGATTCTTTCGCTGGTTCGGTAGATTAGTTCTACTGAGAAGATACCAGCAAGAAACTCAGCGAACTACATTAGAACTAGTTTATTTTTCTTTTATAAATTTGTTTTGTTTACAATTTATTTTGTGCGAGCAAGCAAGAGACTTATGTTGACCACGCATTAACATCATTAAGGTACTCATCCACTTTATAGTAACCTTTACTCATTAAAGTTTTTTTCACTTCTATTTTAAATTTATTTATTGGCATATTAATCTAGTCCTGAGGAATTTTATTAAATATTTTTATGCAGCTGCCTACAAATAAATCACCAACCTTGTGAAGCCTAAGTTTATCTTTATTTCTCGTATTAAAATTGTGTACATCAGATAGTTTTTTGAAAATATTAAGATTTTTTCGTACATATAAGATATTTTCATAGATGTATTAAGAAGCAACTGTTAAAATATTAATTTCTTTGAAAAGTTCTTTCAGCGAGTCACGGGGTCTGAGGCTATAGATCGCTCGTATCGCTCGTTTCTGTAGTACAAATATAGTTTCAATATCGGCAGCTGAGCCCCACAGCAGCAGACCGTATGACATAACGCTATGAAAGTAGCTAAAATAAACTAGTCGTGCAGTTTCCTCATCAGTCAGTGACCTTATTTTTCTAACCGCATAGGCAGCTGAGCTAAGTCTTCCTGCCAAGGCTGTGATATGAGAACCCCATTGCAGTTTACTATCTAGAGTTATTCCAAGAAAAACTGTGGTATTGACTATTTGGACAGATTCGTTATTCATTTTAATATTAATATCTGCCTGTCTTATATTTGGCATAGCAAACTTTACACATTTAGTTTTCTTCGCATTGAGCAGTAAGTTGTTACTTGTGAACCAATGTAATATATCAGAAAGGGTATTATTCACTTCGTCAAGTACTACTTTATGCCTATCAGTCTTAAAAATTAATGATCTATCATCAGCAAATAATACAATTTCACAAAGATTTGTCGCGAAGTAAGGAAGATCATTAACATAAATCAAGAATAGAAGGGGTCCTAATATCGAGCCCTGGGGTACTCCCATAACTAATGGGGCACCAGAAGAGTCAGTGCCATTAACATTAACTTTTTGAATTCTGTCCGTAAGGTAAGACGTAAGTAATCTAAGTGAGCCGCTTGAAACACCATAATATTCTAATTTTAGTAACAACGTCTCATGATCAACACAATCAAAAGCTTTTGATAGATCACAAAAAATACCAATGGCATCCTGCTTCTTCTCCCATGCATCAAATATATGTTTGACAAGTGCAACTCCTGCATCTGTCGTGTTTCTACCTTTAGTGAAACCAAACTGTTTATCATGAAGTAAATTATTTTCTGTAAAATGTGAAAGCAGTTGATTAAATATTATTTTTTCAAAAATTTTACTTAGGGCTGGAAGTATGGAGATGGGTCTAAAATTTGAAGGATCACTTTTGTCCCCTGCTTTGAATAACGGTATGATTTTACTGTACTTCATAAGGTTAGGAAATTGGTTTTCATCTATGCATTTATTGAAAATGAATGCCAGGTAAGGCGCGATAGCAGGCATTATTGATTGTATTATATTGATTGAAATGCCCCAAAGATCCTCAGTTTTTTTACATTTAGTTGCTTAAAAGTTTTAAGTATAGTTATAAAATCAATATACTGAAAATCAAAGTTAGTACTACATTTATCAACACTAGATTTAAGAAGAGAAGCAGCTATATTTTTTGAAGAATTTAATGAATTTGTAGTGGTAATTGGAATATTTGTGAAAAAAGATTCAAATGCATTAGCCACTGCAGCATCAGTATTAATGTGTTTACCATTTATTTCTAATTCGAAAGAACGATCACGTGACCTTGTCTTACAGGTTTCTTTGTTAATAACATTCCATGTTGCCTTAATTTTATTATCGGATTTTTTTATTTTAGCCCGAATGTAATTAGATTTGGCTATTGAACAGACTTTCTTAAACAGTTTTGAGTATTTTTTAATATGTTCGATTACTTGTGGCTCATTTGTACATGCCTTTGTCTCATATAATTCATACAATTTTTTTCTACTTTTAAAGATTCCAGGTGTAGCCCAATCACTAAATTTAATTTTGAATTGATTAGTGTTTATTGTTTTTTTAGTGAAAATGTTATTAAATTCGTAATTAATTACTTCGAACAAATCTCTGTAAAGAACATCCGGGTTTTCATTATTATTTAATTCCAAAAGAGGTATTTTGTTGTTAATATTTTCTTTAAATTTCTCTAATCGATAAGTTGTGATTGGTCTACATACAATATTTTTTGGTAATGAAACATGTTGGTGTTCAAATCTAGCTAACTGACCTGTATGATCTGACTTTATAAAATTAATTAAAGATTTCTCATTTACATTGTTATCAGAAAAAATATTATCCAAGCAGGTAGCTGTTGTGGATGTGATGCGAGTTGGTTCATAAAACAGATTTTGTAAATTAAAAGATTTGAAAAGATTGAGGAACCTTAACGCGTTCTGGGAGTTTTCGAGAATATCAATATTAAAATCGCCACATACAACTACCGTCTTCTTACATTTACATACTTTTTTTAAGGTTTCTTCCATAATAGACTCAAAAAGGTGGCAATCTCCAGAAGGAGGTCTATAGACGCTAATAACAATATGTTGCTCAAGCTCTGCACATGATAGTTCAATATTTCGCTCACTCGAGAGTGCTACTATATCTTTTCTCTCTTTGGATTTTAGTTTGTCATTAATTAAAATGAGTGACCCACCTCTTATAGCAGAAACTCTAGTAAACGAACTAATGATTTTATAATTATCAATATTAACTAATAATTCATGTTTTTTTAGCCAGTGTTCAGTCAAACAAAGTATATGAATATGCATTTCATTTAAAAACAATTCTAGTTCTAACTCTTTACCAGAAAAACCTTGAATATTTTGATGAATAATATTCAGGTACATAGACTTTTCCTTTGTCCCTAAGATTAAGTTGCTAGAGATCTCCCCTATTGTCCTAGAATTATATTTAAATGATTGTCACACTTTTTTGGAACAGATTCCAAGGTCGCAAGACAAACATTGTCATTTTTCTGCTCAAAAGGAGCAGCTTGGGTAGCCAAGTTCTTGGCTGAACAAGTAATATAATATGATAGCAAAGATGTTATCTGTCTCTTAAAATAAATATTCAAATAGAATTTATCTTTTGTCAATAATAATTTATTCTCTAAATATATGTTTATGTCAACTAAATGGAATTTATTTTGATTATGAAATGCCATTGTATGTAAAGTTAGATTTAGTTTATGTCTAAGATTGTTTTCTGCCTGTGACAAGCTACGGCTATAAGGAAGTGTGAATAATATTATATTTTTAAAATTTATTCGGGCGCCGACAGCGTGTACGTGTTGATGATTCCTTCTCATCTTGGTGTAGTAAAACTGTCGGGGTGCCGCAGGGTAGCGTGCTAACATAAACTCACGCCTATATCCCCGAAGGGGTAGGCAGAGGTGCTAGCAACTATATTTCGCTAGTTTATGTTTTTAGGTCCCAGATGAAATTTTGCGAATACCGAGCCCACCCAAACGAATCGGTAGAGTCGCTTGTAGTGAAGCTCGGTCATCCAAGGCCACGTTTAAAATTTTGGTGAGGGTATTTTCTATAACATTATCATCGATAACTGCGCGGGAGCAGTGAGTGAACCACAGATAACCACAGATTATCTGTGATGATTTAATTTTTATACAGGGAAAGTAAGATATCCCGTTTAGTATATTTCTTTTATTTTTGTCTGTTATTTATGTTTTGGTCATTTGATGTCATTAAGTATTTGTGTTCTTTATATTGTATTATTTGTTTTGTACTCAGTGGCGTGTTATAATGATAGATTTCAGAGATTGCACGAGCACTGGTAATTGAATGGCGACTGATTGTTAATGATACGTCATTCCGTCATTTCTTTCTTTTTATATCGCCATTTTTAAGTGTTGTATGTATTGTTCTGAGATCTGTTGTTGTGTTCATGCGTCTCTGACTCGTTATGCGTGGCGGCGGAGCTACTAGCGGCGCCATCTGAAAACCAGCGCTTCGCATACCCTGGTGTGCGGGGCATTCATGCTGAGATGGTGGCCCATTTGGGTGCGCACGATGTGCAGTGAGTGTATTCTTGTTGTGTTATCTTATTGTGTATATATATTGGTCTGACTCTCTGTACGTTGTGTGTTCTTGAATAAATGTTTTTCTTTCTTTCTTTCATTTAAAAAAAATTATATATGTTTAAAATAAAAAAAAAACTATGCTAACTATACAATATATACAAAAATGGAATAAAGGAAAAGAGGGAGACTGTAATTTTATTTAAAATTGTTATATGTTTAAAAAATTAGTTATTTTAGTTTTATTGTATCTAATTTATGAATATCTTACTACATAAAATAAATAAACGAAATGCTTGCTATTAAATTTAAATATTTGAAAATGTATATACTTACAGCGCCAGCAGCCTGTATAATACGGTAGAAAAAAAAATTAAATAAATTTTAAAGAATTACGGTATAGAGCAGTGATGGGCCAATTTAATGGGGGCCAGAAAGTTTAAGAAATTTCAATGATACCCCTACCGGTGAGGGTCCTTTCATCACGCGTACCGCGGGTCAGCTCCGGCGCGCGGTTTAAACTTTGCCCAGCACTGGTGTAGAGTAATTAACAGCATACATGAGATATTTTAAAACTTAATAACTTTTTTGAATATTTCAAAAAAGTACAGACCTAGTAATTTTTATTCTTAGTAAAATGAAACATTCATTGACTATTTAAGACTTATTTCAATAAATAGTCAACTAGACTAGACTAGACATTGTAACGTGTTTAATATTTATTTGTTTGTTTGTTATGTAAATTTTGTTTAATTTTGTACACAATATTCGATGGTAGGTCGTAGCGCACTTAAATGGAACCTAGAAAAGATCTGTACACAAAACTATGCTACATAAATAAATTAATTTAATTTAATTCAAATCGATCGCAAATACAGCAAATTCTACTCCATAGAGTGAACGTGTAGCTGCGAGCGGCCCGTCCCACTGACGCTGTGAGAAAAAGTTCCTTGGGAGATCGGTGTTTAGACATGCAATTTTCAAGCGTTCACTGCATCAGTCTAACACAATACTTCAAAATTAACTAGTGTAGGTGAAAGGATTTTCCTAGTTAATTTTTCAGTACTGTGGACTGAAGACAGGAACGCTGGTAAGCTGACATCTGAAATTTTGCGAATTCCGAGCCCACCCAAGCGAATCGGTAGAGTCGCTTGTAGTGAAGCTCGGTCATCCAAGGCCACATTAAAAATTTTGGTGAGGGTATTTTCTATAACATTGTTCATTTAAAAAAAAATTGTTATGTGAAAAAAAAAATATTATTTTTGTTTTATTATATCTAATTTATGAATATCTTACTACATTTAATAAATAAACGAAAGGCTTTTTAAATGCTTGTTAATCAATTTAAATATTTGAAAATGTAGATACTTACAGCGCCTTCAGCCTGTATAATACGGTAGAAAGAAAAAAAAATGTTAAAGGATTACGGTATAGAGCAGTCATGGTCAAATTTAATGGGGGCCAGAAAGCTTAAGAAATTTTAATGATACCCCTACCGGTGGGGGTACCTCAATCACTTCATCACGCGGACCGCGGGTAAGCTCCGGCCCGCGTTTTATACTTTGCCTATCACTGGTATAGAGTAATTAACAGCATACATGAGAAATTTTAAAACTTAATAACATTTTCGAAGATTTCAAAAAAGACGTACAGACCTACTTATTTTTATTTTTCTTAAAATGAAACATTTATTGACTATTTAAGACATATTTCAATAAATAGTCAACTAGACTAAACTAGACTAGACATTGTAACGTGTTTAATATTTATTTGTTTGTTTGTTATGTAAATTTTGTTTAATTTTGTATACAATATTCCATGGTAGGTCTTAGCGCACTTAAATGTAAACTAGAATAAGATCTGTACACAAAACTATGCAACATAAATAAATAAAATGAATTTAATTCAAATCGATCGCAAATACAACAAATTCTACTCCATAGAGTGAACGTGTAAAACATAACATCATAATATAAACTCACGCCTATATCCCCGAAGGGGTAGGCAGAAGTGCTAGCACCCACATTTCGCCAGTTTATGTTTAGGTCCCAATGTATTAGGTGGCGAGCCTATTGCCATTAACCGGGCACTTATAAACCTGCGATAATTACACACATAACGTCGAAAAGCAACGATACTATACTATTAAATTGGGACCTAAACATAAACTGGCGAAATTTAGGTACTAGCATCTCTGCCTACCCCTTCGGGGATATAGGCGTGAGTTTTGTATATATATTATATTAAAAAGAAAATTAAAATTTCTAGGTTATTTATTAAAATTGCCGTATATTATGCATTACTCTTAAATAACTTTAAAAATCTTATTTCCTGAAATATTGTGTACACGTACGAAATACGTGAAACAATAATTATATTATATTATTTGTGGTGAAAAGTAATTGTTTGCAGGAACATGGAAAGAACCAAAGAAAACCACAGATAATATAATATAGGAGTAGTGAGTGAAATATTTGTTAATTACTTACAGGCGTCTGTAATTATTAATTGATTAAAATTAATTCACTGGCTTCAAAAATATTTTTACTGTTATACTTAAATATAAATAATTATTTATTAATATCATATGACAAGTGTAGATAATGTAATATGTAAAGATATCATAGTTAGCATAGTTTTTAGTTTTTAATTTGTAAGTAATTGTATATTATAATAGCATATTTTATTTAATGTAATCCATCATAGGATCGAAAATTGATTGAAACCCTGAAAGGGGATTGGGTAACTGTGTATGAAGTAGTGACGTCATTTCCTCTATATCTTAATTGGCGTCATTTTTTCAGCGGCCATCAATCATTTTAGTACCATTTCATTATAATGTGTCAAACACACGTGTTAGTATCATTATTTCCTTTGCAAATTATTTCGGTGCTGATATATCCAGGGTGGATGATTTCGACCTTACCTGCAGGAAAAGTGACTATGACTCCTCTGGTGTTACAAACGTCCATAGGCCACGGTAACCACATTCCATCAGGTGGGCCGTGTGCTTGTCTGCCAACTAAGTGGTATAAAAAAAGTACTCTAAGTACTAGAGATAACGAATTCCACTTAAAGGAAACAATCTCTTATTTAAAAAAGAAACAATACTGCATTCTAGTATTTCCGAAAATGCTACACCCAGTAGTCAAATCGACTCACCGAAACCTAAATCTATTCTTTCAATAATTTTTTTTACCAGTTTTGTTACAGCGATTTAATCCTTATAATTTAACAACTAAATATGTATTTAAATAAAAAAAGTACCTAGGAATCTCAAACAGCGGACATATGACAATTCTAAAACTCACAACACTGAAGGAACGGAGAAATCGTGGAGATTCAATAGAAACATTCAAAATCTTGAATGAATTCTACGATATAAAGAACTTTGATGCCCTCTTTATTCGTAACGAGAATGCACATTTAAGAGGACACCATCTGAAGTTGTGCACTAGCTTCTCCAACAACAATCCTTATAGACATTTCATCAATAACAGAGTAGTCAGAACGTGGAACAAGCTCACAGAAAATGTAGTCTCTGCTGACAGTATCAACCAGTTTAAAAACAGACTTGATACATTTTACCTCAAACTAGAGAAATAGAAGGAAAGAAAATGGAAACTGGATACAGGCATTATCAGTTGTCTACGACTGCCTGCCTGCTAACTAATAATAATAATAAAAAACGACGGGTTGCACTCCGGGAGTGCCGGCAGAAGTAAAAACTTGAATATTAACGTTGTGCATTTTTGATATTTTGCAATGATTAGAGAATAATTTTGTACGAATTGCTTTCATTATCAGTAAAAGGACTATTATTTATGTGGTGGAATACAATATTCATTTATTGCGCTATCGTACACAAACATGACAATTTATATTACATTAAAAATTTTACACTTCAGAACTATTACAATTATTTTACATTAAAAAGTTTATCACCGCCATCACACATGTGACAGTCGTGTGACATTAGCGCAAGCGCCCTGCGCCACCTGTCCTCTCTCCACCCGTCTTACGAATTTTCGATCAGGTGTCCTGATACGAGTTGAGAAATTTTTACCCACTCCAAAAAAAGTACACAGCGCCGCTAAAGAAGTTTTCACTTCAATAATAATATATTAATACAATTTGTCCTTATAATTTGGCCCTATCGATTGATGGAATAAAAATACAGGCTGGTATTTTTTTGGATTTTAGTCGGTTCGATTACAAGTTCGATTAAATTAATAGTGATTACTGGGTTTGTTTCTTTTTGAAAATAAGGAAATGTTCCCTTATGAATACACTAATAAATACCCATAGGTTATTATTGTTAAGATAATTAAAACATTTCCATCCAAAGGTTGTCTGGAATAGATAGCTTGTAGCGATAAGGCCGCTATTTGTACATTTTTCAAAATGTTGTTCGTACATTTACTTGTAGGTAATGTGTTGGTGTACAATATAGATTATCATATCTTATCTTAATATAAGAACTCTGAGGAGTGTAAAAATTTAAAATGTAAAGTTATGATAGGCTTGAAAATTGATTGAAACCCAAACCCCTGTTACAAATATCTGAATACTTTTTTTTTTTTTTTTTTTTTGCGTGCGCAAAATCCCCACGGATACCTCCCCGCCGGAGCCGGTGGAGGAGGTTATGTCGGACTCGAACCGACTAAAACGCACGCCGCCTGTGGGTCGTTTTGGTTGCCGAAGGTGAGGTTGACAGGCATATCCCTCGCACCCCGGCCGACCCAGGGCCATCTCTCACGATCTGGCCCTCTTCTCGGTCCCCAACTCGACCCCGGAAACGGGGAGGCGCGCCAGGCGCGCCACCGCCGCGGCCTGCTTCTACCAGGGTGACAGGCGGCTCCACCTGTCACCCCCAGGCCGGCGCTCATGGGGGGCGAAGGTCGTTCATCGACCTCCGACGCCCGAGTTGCCTTCGTACGCGGGCAGCTTGGCTCGCGATCCTTCGTCGCTCCCGCTGCCGCTCCCGCCCCGCCTCCTCCTTCACGAGCATTACTTGCTCGCAGAAGGAGGCGCCGGCCGCCCACGCATCCGCGCAGCGGACCATCGCCGCGAGCAAGGTGGAGAGCATGAGAACTCTCACTCCCAGGGCCGCCACAAGCTCCCGCCTCGGCGTCTCCCACGCCGGACACTCGGTGAGCGTGTGCGGACCTGAGTCCTCGCTCGCGTCGCAGTGATGGCACACGGACGTTGGCTCTTTCTCCATCCGACGCAGATACTTTCCGAAACACCCGTGCTCGGTGATCATCTGCGTCAGACGGTACGAGAGGCTGCCGTGTGGCCTCTCTAGCTACTCACCCATGATGGGTCTTACCGCCGTTACTACGGCGTGCCCTGCGCCTGGTTGCCCAAGTCGTATCTCCAATATCTGAATACTTACAGTGCCCCCGCCCTGTAATATTAATTAATTCAAATTACTTAACTGGTTTCAAAAATATTTTTACTATATAGTTAATCATTTACTACTTAATATCTAAAATCCTAGAAAGGCTCGTACACGGTCAATTAGGCAAATACCTCATATAAAACAGCCTTCTAAATCCCCTTCAGTCAGGTTTTCGACCAGGGCACAGCACTGTCAGTGCACTGATAAAAGTTACCGACGACATCAGGTTCGGTAAGGAGAACGGAAATCTTACAGTACTCTCCTTGATTTCAGCAACGCGTTCAATACTGTAGATTTACATATTCTGCTTGGCATTTTACGCTCTATAAACATATCTCCAACAGTGATTGATTGGTTTCTTAGTTACCTGTTCGGGCGCCGACAGCGTGTACGTGTTGATGATTCCTTCTCATCTTGGTGTAGTATAACTGTCGGGGTACCGCAGGGTAGCGTGCTAACATAAGCTCACGCCTATATCCCCGAAGGGGTAGGCAGAGGTGCTAGCACCCACATTTCGCTAGTTTATGTTTTATGTTTTAGGTCCCACATGAAATTTTGCGAATACCGACCCCACCCAAACGAATCGGTAGAATCGCTTGTAGTGAAGCTCAGTCATCTAAGGCCACGTTTAAAATTTTGGTGAGGGTATTTTCTATAACATTGTCATCGTCAACTGCGCGGGAGCATTGCGTGAACCACAGATAACCACAGATTATCTGTGGTGATTTAATTTTTATACAGGGAAAGTAAGATATCCCGTTTGGCATTTTTCTTTTATTTTTGTTTGTTATTTATGTTTTGGTCATTTGATGTCATTAAGTATTTGTGTTCGTTATATTGTATTATTTGTTTTGTACTCAGTGGCGTGTTATAATGATGGATTTCAGAGGGTGCGCGAGCACTGGTAATTGAATGGCGATTGATTGTTAATGATACGTCATTCTGTCATTTCTTTCTTTTTATATCGCCATTTTTAAGTGTTGTATGTATTGTTCTGAGATCTGTTGTTGTGTTCATGCGTCACTGACTCGTTTTGCGTGGCGGCGGAGCCACTAGCGGCGCCATCTGAAAACCAGCGCTTCGCATACCCTGGTGTGCGGAGCATTCATGCTGAGATGGTGGCCCAATTGGGTGCGCACGATGTGCAGCGAGTGTATTCTTGTTGTGTTATCTTATTGTGTATATATATTTGTCTGACTCTCTGTACGTTATGTGTTCTTGAATAAATGTTTTTTCTTTCTTCCTTTCTTTCTTTCTTTCATTTAAAAAAAAATTGACATATGTTTAAAAAATTAGTTATTTTAGTTTTATTGTATCTAATTTATGAATATCTTACTACATATAATAAATAAACGAAATGCTTGCTATTGAATTTAAATATTTGAAAATGTAGATACTTACAGCGCCATCAGCCTGTATAATACGGTAGATAGAAAAAAAATTTAATGTTAAAGGATTACGGTATAGAGCAGTCATGGGCAAATTTAATGGGGGCCAGAAAGTTCAAGAAATTTCAATGATACCCCTACCGGTGGGGGTACCTCAATCACTTCATCACGCGGACCGCGGGTCAGCTCCGGCCCGCGGTTTAAACTTTGCCCAGCACTGGTGTAGAGTAATTAACAGCATACATGAGATATTTTAAAACTTAATAACTTTTTTGAATATTCAAAAAAGTACAGACCTAGTAATTTTTATTCTTAGTAAAATGAAACATTTATTGACTATTTAAGACCTATTTCAATAAATAGTCAACTAGACTAAACTAGACTAGACATTGTAACGTGTTTAATATTTATTTGTTTGTTTGTTATGTAAATTTTTGTACACAATATTCCATGGTAGGTCATAGCGCACTTAAATGGAACCTAGAAAAGATCTGTACACAAAACTATGCTACATAAATAAATAAATTGAATTTAATTCAAGTCGATCGCAAATACAGCAAATTCTACTCCATAGAGTGAACGTGTAAAACATAACATCATAATATAAACTCACGCCTATATCCCCGAAGGGGTAGGCAGAAGTGCTAGCACCCACATTTCGCCAGTTTATGTTTAGGTCCCAATGTAATAGGTGGCGAGCCTATTGCCATTAACCGGGCACTTATAAACCTGCGATAATTTATTTTATTTTATTTAACAGTAAGTAGTACCCCAAGTTTTTTTTTTTATTTTTTTCAATAGTAATACATTAGTTAGGTACAAAGTACAATTTTCAATCATAATCATTCCATGCAAGTCAATATTATCAATATCAATAAAATTTATTAATTCTCTTACACTGTAATACATTTTAGTCATGAAGTATTCGAATAAATATTTTTTTAATTATATTTTACTAACCGCGGTAGCCTAGTGGTATGGGTAATGGACTGCTGAGACGAGGTCTTGGGTTTGATTCCAGGTTTTACCATGGCACACACCAATAACATTTCAATGCTTTTCGAAGTTATGTGTGTATTTATCGCAGGCTTATAAGTGCCCGGTTAATGGCAATAGGCTCCCCACCTATTACATTGGGACCTAAACACAAACTGGCGAAATTTAGGTGCTAGCACCTCTGCCTCGGGAATATAGGCGTGAGTTTTGTATATACATATATGATATTAAAAAGAAAATTACATTTTCTAGATTATTTATTAAAATTGCCGTATATTATGCATTACTCTTAAATAACTTTAAAAATCTTATTTCCTGAAATATTGTGTACACGTACGAAATACGTGAAACAATAATTATATTATATTATTTGTGGTGAAAAGTAATTGTTTGCAGGAACATGGAAAGAACCAAAGAAAACCACAGATAATATAATATAGGAGTAGTGAGTGAAATATTTGTTAATTACTTACAGGCGTCTGTAATTATTAATTGATTAAAATTAATTCACTGGCTTCAATAATATTTTTACTGTTATACTTAAATATAAATAATTATTTATTAATATCATATGATAAATGTAGAAAATGTAATATGTAAAGGTATCATAGGATCGAAAATTGATTGAATCTCTGAAAGGGGATTAGGTAACTGTGTATGAAGTAGTGACGTCATTTATTCTATATCTTAATTGGCGTCATTTTTTCAGCGTCCATCAATCATTTTAGTACCTTTTCATTATAATGTGTCAAACACACGTATTAGAATCATTATTTCCTTTGCAAATTATTTCGGAGCTGATATATCCAGAGTGGATGATTTCGACCTTACCTGCAGGAAAAGTGATTGTGACTTCTCTGGTGTTACAAACGTCCATAGGCCACGGTAACCACTTTCCATCAGGTGGGCCGTGTGCTTGTCTGCCAACTAAGTGGTATAAAAAAGTACTCTAAATACTAGAGATAGCTAATTCCACTCAAAGGAAACAATATCTTATTTAAAAACAAACAAAACTGCATTCTAGTATTTCCGAAAATGCTACACCCAGTAGTCAAATCGACTCACCTAAACCTTTTCTTTCAATAATTTTTTTTACCAGTTTTGTTACAGCGATTCAATCCTTATAATTGAGAAATAGAAGGAAAGAAAATGTAAACTGGATACAGGCATTATCAGTTGTCTACGACTGCCTGCCTGCTAACTAATAATAATAATAAAAAACGACGGGTTACACTCCGGGAGTGCCGGCAGAAGTGAAAACTTGAATATTAACGTTGTGCATTTTTGATATTTTGGAATGGTTAGAGAATAATTTTGTACGAATTGCTTTCATTATCAGTAAAAGTACTATTATTTATGTGGTGGAATACAATATTCATTTATTGCGCTATCGTACACAAACATGACAATTTATATTACATTAAAAATTTTACACTTCAGAACTATTACAATTATTTTACATTAAAAAGTTTATCACCGCCATCACACATGTGACAGTCGTGTGACATTAGCGCAAGCGCCCTGCGCCACCTGTCCTCTCTCCACCCGTCTTACGAATTTTCGATCAGGTGTCCTGACGCGAGTTTAGAAATTTTTACCCATTCCAAAAAAAGTACACAGCGCCGCTAAAGAAGTTTTCACTTCAATAATAATATATTAATACAATTTGTCCTTATAATTTGGCCCTATCGATTGATGGAATAAAAATACAGGCTGCTATTTTTTTGGATTTTAGTCGGTTCGATTACAAGTTCGATTAAATTAATAGTGATTACTGGGTTTGTTTCTTTTTCAAAATAAGGAAATGTTCCCTTATGAATACACTAATAAATACCCATAGGTTATTATTGTTAAGATAATTAAAACATTTCCATCCAAAGGTTGTCTGGAATAGATAGCTTGTAGCGATAAGGCCGCTATTTGTACATTTTTCATAATGTTGTTCGTACATTTACTTGTAGGTAATGTGTTGGTGTACAATATACATTATCATATCTTATCTTAATATAAGAACTCTGAGGAGTGTAAAAATTTAAAATGTGAAGATATGATAGGCTTGAAAATTGATTGAAACCCAAACCCCAGTTACAAATATCTGAATACTTACAGTGCCTTCGCCCTGTAATATTAATTAATTCAAATTACTTAACTGGTTTCAAAAATATTTTTACTATTATAGTTAAT
Source organism: Eilema griseolum (assembly GCA_963662185.1). Lineage (NCBI taxonomy): Eukaryota > Metazoa > Arthropoda > Insecta > Lepidoptera > Erebidae > Eilema > Eilema griseolum. The sequence goes on from OY759259.1 coordinate 10,073,297, forward strand.
TATTTACTACTTAATGTCCAAAATCCTAGAAAGGTTCGTACACAGTCAATTAGGCAAATACCTCATATAAAACAGCCTTCTAAATCCCCTTCAGTCAGGTTTTCGACCAGGGCACAGCACTGTCAGTGCACTGATAAAAGTTACCGACGACATCAGGTTCGGTATGGAGAACGGAAATCTTACAGTACTCTCCTTGATTTCAGCAACGCGTTCAATACTGTAGATTTACATATCCTGCTTGGCATTTTACGCTCTATAAACATATCTCCAACAGTGATTGATTGGTTTCTTAGTTACCTGTTCGGGCGCCGACAGCGTGTACGTGTTGATGATTCCTTCTCATCTTGGTGTAGTACAACTGTCGGGGTGCCGCAGGGTAGCGTGCTAACTCCTTTACTTTTCTCAATTTTTATAAATTCCATCTCTAAGTTATTACGTTCTTCCTACCACCTTTACGCAGATGATCTTCAAATGTACACACAAGCCTCCTTGCAAGAATTGCCGGCAGCCATCTCTACTCTAAATGCAGATCTAACACTAGTATGCGAGTGAAGTAAACCATATGGGGCTTGAAGTAAACTCTCAGGTTATTATTGTGGACAGCCCCGGGATGATAAACTGAATAGACTGGTCGCAATTGCCAGACGTAGTTATTGACGGTGTAAATATTAAAGTAAGTAACTATGTAAAATATCTTAGGATACATATAGATAAGATATTACTTGGGACCCCCAAATACGAGAAGTAAACCGCAAGTTGTTTGCGTCAGCGGGTTCCATACGTAGACTACGTAACTTCCTACCAACAGTCACTAAACTTGCACTTGCAGAATCACTTCTTCTTCCACTACTTGACTATGCCGATGTCAGCTATCTTGATCTCACCGAGGAGCAACTTGATAAGCTTGAGCGTCTTCAAAATTTCTGTATTAGATTCGTATTTGGTCTTCGCAAATATGATCGCGTATCACAGTTTCGCAACTTGCTCAAGTGGCTCCCAATTAAAAGAATGCTTTGTGTTCCTCAATGACACACATTTAAGTACCTTGAGGTCGTCAGTAACATTGCAATTGTCCACGCCCTCTCATTCCACAACCTTTTTTGACAAATCCTTCACAGTCCAGGCTGTGCGGTTGTGGAATGCGTTGCCTCTGACTATTAGACAATGCACAATCCCTGGCCATATTCAAAAAAATGGTAAAAGTATCTATGTTCTTTGTGACTTTATCATGTGGTCTTGTGTAGGATTATACTCGCTGTGTTGTGTAGGAATATATTGAATATCTACATGTGTATGTCTAATATATGTGTATGTATGTATATGTAAATATTAATGAAATTGAATGTATGTGTGTACTTAGGTACTTATATCTAAGATATTGTTACGTGCACGGGGTACAATTAAATGCCGTTTACTCAACGAAGATATTTATAAGCTCACCACAAACTAGACAATTAGATCACTAGTACACACAGTACTCGTCAACAGTTCCAGTCGCTCAGTAGTTCACAGTAGTCCACAGTCGTTGCTCAGGTCGCAGGTAGAATCTTCTTCGGTCGCTTAAGTTCGCTGTGTTCGTTATCGATCTCAAAGATTGAATGAATTGTGTTGCTATGCGAGCATGTTTTTATACCTCTCAATTAGGACGATCGAATTATCTAGAAAGTTCGCGAGCGATAAAAACCTATTCTTTTGATCTTGCCGCCGTCGCTGACCTTCGAGTAATTTCTCGATATTTAGCTATTGTTTGTTTATATTTGAGAGTGTAGGTACTCGTAGGTAGGTTGTGACTTGTTGTTGATGATTCTAGATTTTTCTATGCCAATCGGTAGAGTACCTCGTCACTAACAATGCGTTTTTATTTCTTGAAGATTCGATTATTAGTTTTCGAGATATCGACGGCGGTCGTAACAATATTATTAAATTATATATAATATATTTGTTTATGTATAAATATTTATTATTTAATACACTAGCAGCATAAGCTGATGCGTGTATATCACTGCACTTCTGTTTTGATTGTCCAATGTTTATCAAGTTTATTTTTAAAAATATTCACATTAGGAGTTTTTATTACACTTTCCGGAATTGAGTTCCACATTCGCACCACGCGGTTCGGCAAGAAGTGATACCTAGGGTTGCTGGCACATCGAGACCTGCATAATTTCACTGAGTGACCTCTTGGATGTCTCTTGGAGTTCACTGTGTAGATGATTTCTATGTTTGATACATTATAATGTTTTGTCAGGATTTTGTATGTTTCAATGAGGTCTCCCCTTTTCCTTCTCTCTTCCGGTGTGGTTAGGTTTAGTTCCAGAAGGCGCTCTTCGTATGACATCTCTTTCAAATCATTGACCATTTATATATTTGTAGCTTATGAATACACCGATAACTACCCATGGGTTATTATTGTCAAGACAATTAAAACATTTCCATTCAAAGGTTGCCTGTAATAGATAGCTTGTAACGATAAGGCCGCCATTTGTACATTTTTCATAATATTGTTCGTACATGTACCTACTGTAGGTAATGTGTTGGTGTACAATAAAGATTATCATATCTTATCTTAATAAAAGAACTCTGAGGAGTGTAAAAAATTAAAATGTAAAGATACGATAGGCTTGAAAATTAATTGTAACTAAACCCCTTTTACAAAATATTTGAATACTTACAGCGTCCCCGGTCTGTAATATCAATTAATTCAAATTACTTAACTGGTTACAAAAATATTTTTACTATTGTAGTTAATTATTTACTTATTACTTAAAGAACTCTGAGGAGAGTAGAAAATACCTTTGCCCCCCATGAGGGCAGGCCTGGGGGAGAAGAGTGGAGCCGCCTGTCACCCTAGCAGAAGCTGGCCGCGGTGGCAGTGCGCGATGCACGCCTCCCCGGGATCTCCGGGGATGAGATGGGGACTCCGTGGTCTCTATTCCTTCTGACTAAATGTTACTATTCCACGAAAGACTTCCTAAGCGAACGTTTTGAGTCTAAAATTGACTTATTCTGTGAACCTTGACTTGTATAAACCTATGATTTGACATTTCGAAATTATATAACTTCTACTTTAACTATATTATTTAAACGAGGAATTATTATTAATTGTATGCTGACATTATTTAAATTTTTATTACTACCTTTCAATATTTGTACGCTGGAGACAGCAGAATGTTATGTACAACCATCCTTGTAACAACTTTTATACAATATTCTTACAAATAAATGAATCTTATCTTATCTTATACCCTTAGAGGATCGTATCTAAAGAGACGGTCCTGGGCCAGCCGGTGTGCGAGGGATATTTATTTACTTATTGGAACATTTACTTAACAGTTATGCGTTATACCTACAATGATATTAGAAGTTTACAGCACATATCTCTGTTAGGTAAACGCACAACCCACATCAATGGCCGCAATGTAATATTATTTTACATAACTGAATTGATAAGCATGCGAGTTTTGTGTCAAATAACAAAGTAGCAGCATCACTATTATGCTGTAGATTACTGTGAGGACTAAACAACACTTGAAGCCATTTCCTTGAATTCTATTCTATTCCATTCTATTCCATTCTATTCTGTTCTATTCTGTTCTATTCTGTTCTATTCTGTTCTATTCTGTTCTATTCTGTTATATTCTGTTCTATTCTGTTCTATTCTGTTCTATTCTGTTCTATTCTGTTCTATTCTGTTCTATTCTGTTCTATTCTGTTCTATTCTGTTCTATTCTGTTCTATTCTGTTCTATTCTGTTCTATTCTGTTCTATTCTGTTCTAAATATAATAATATAATAGCGCTGTCTCAGACAATATCATCTCTGGCACCCTGTGGCCTGCGCAGTCGGCGTGCGTTAAGTAAATATTTATTCATTCTATTACAATCGAAGAAGAAAACAATACGTCAACGAGTCTGAAAGTCAATTATAAATCAAAAAATAACTTACAGTCTGTAAAAGAACAAACGTCAATATAAATATTTCAGAACATACGTGTTATTTTTAATTGGGGTGAAACAGGGTGAATTGTACCTCCGACATAAATATCCTTCTATCAGACCAGGTGATCACGCCTGGCGGACTGCAGCCCAAAGGATGAAGTATATTATGATATTTTTATAATTTTGTAGATTGTGAAGGTGTTGATTGACAGAGAAGAGTCTGATGCAGGTTTCCGTTTAGGGATAGGGGGTTACACGGTAATCGCTCATAATAAGAGTTGCGAATAAAATTAAAGGGGTGTAGGAAAATTGTGCCCCGGGTTCCCAAGCGGAAGCAATCGTCCATTCTATTTATATTGAATATTGCAAATTCAGCAAAATTCTGACATTTTGCAAATACCTACAGCCAACGGTTGAATTGTTATATTGGATCGATTAATTGTCTCTTTTGTTTTTATGCATGGTTATCTAATATGTTATTTAACGAGTCTATTAAAATGTGAATGCAACCGGGACTGCCGATCGGATGACAGTAGTGGATGACTGTAGTGGTAGTTTAGAGACAAAGGAATAATAAATGTGTGGCCAATATTTCCCTGATAGTGTGTATAAGGTAAAGGTTATACTAACGGTCTCTAAGTTTCATTACTTGTACCGTATATAAATAGCATGTTACGAAATAAATGATGACGCGCGTTGCCGGTTCGGCCTGTGCCGCAGCGTCAGCAATGCATGTACAGTCAAGACACCATACATGCGATGTACACAGTCGTGAGACTGTACATGTTGAACTATACAAAACGTGTGTGATAGTTAGTTATAAATCAAAAAGTAACTTAATGGCTGTAAATAATTAATGTATAATAATCCGGCAACCTGCTGCCTGAGCTTAAGTAAATATTTATTCTTTAAAAACAATACTACTTACTGTCTGAAATTGTAGATTTATAAATTGAATAAATAATCTTGTTCAATTATTATGCTAAGGTGATGAACTATACGAAAACGTGATCGTTAGTTATAAATTAGAAAGTAACTTACTGGCTGTAAAAAAAATAAACGTATATAGAAATATTTCAGATCTTACGTGTAATCGGGGTGAAACAGGGTGAAATGTATATCCGACACAAAGAGAGGATTCTGATAAAAGCCCAACAGATTACGTTGGTAAGGTATTGCTAATTTCGAGGTCAATGTAGATCGTGCACCAGCTGATTGATAGACGAGATTCTGGCGCAGGTTTTCCTTGCCAGAATAGGAAATCAAACAGTAATCATTCCCATAAACATCGTGAATCACATTATGGCGGAGTAAGAGGACAGATATAGCTAATTTCGCAAAATTCCCAATTTTTGCAAATACACTCGAGAGCAATGAATCCGGGTCACTTAAAGAATCCTAAAAATCTCGGAAACTAAAAATGCTAGGTTAATGCAATAAATTGTATTTAATAGACAATGTAATACTCCTTAAATGAAGGTATTAAAACTTCTTAGTTATTGTAAAGTTATATCATAAAAAAATCAAATTTGAAAAAGGGCCACTTTCGAAGATGGAACTACGAAATTACAGCATTTGGTGTTGCTTTTGTTTGTAATCTGTCATTTATGTGGGTACATAAACCATGTTGATAGTGCTCTATATTCATTAATCAAGCTGAAATTATGTCGCTTACGCCTGAAGAATGCACCAGAATACTTACAATGCTGGAAACCGGCCGGAGTCAGCGCGATACAGCCAGGACTGTCGGTGTGTCGCTGTCAACAGTACAAAGAGTTCTCCGACGTTACGAAGAAACTGGTTCTAACCTACGCAGACCAGGAACGGGCAGAACCAGGTGTACCACAGCACGAGAAGACCGATACTTGGTGAACACCATGCTTCGAAATCGCTTTCTCACAGGAACTGAACTCACCAATCAGTTTCGACGCCTCGGAGGAAGTAACCCAAGTGCATGGACAGTAAGACGTCGGCTTGCTGAATCTAACTTAAAACCCCTTAGACCTGCAAACGGCCCTAAACTGGAGCGTGGGCATCGTATTTCGAGACTAAGTTATGCCCAGAGCCACGTAAATTGGAGTATTGAAGATTGGTCAAAAGTTATGTTCTCCGATGAATCAAAATTTATGCTCTACAAGCACGATGGAAGACACAGAGTGTATCGAAGACCAGGGGAAAGATTCAAGCAAGCATGCATCGAAGAAAAAGTAGCCTACGGTGGTGGGTCTGTACTTGTGTGGGCCGGAATTTCTTCTGAAAGTCGCACAGAGCTGGTGATCATAGAAAACGGCTCTTTAACTAGCGTAAGATATGTGGAAGAAATCCTCAATGATCACGTTGGTCCATTTATGGTCAATTTAGGTGAGGATGCTATATTTATGCATGACAATGCCAGACCTCATACAGGTAGGATTGTGAATGACTACCTTCAAGAGATGAACATTACTCGTATGGAGTGGCCAGCGCGCAGCCCGGATATCAACCCGATCGAGCATGCTTGGGACGAGCTAGGCAGATGCGTAAAACAACGAAACCCTCCCCCAATCACGCTTCGTGAGCTCAAAATTGCTCTCACAGAGGAATGGGAGAATATTCCCCAAAATCGTATAAGGAACTTGGTGTACAGCATGCCAAACCGCGTAAACGCAGTAATGGAAGCACGAGGAGGCAATACGAAGTATTAAAATTCAAGAAAATCGTAATAAAGTTCAAAAATTTCATGTTTCCTATTTTTGTTTTAAGGAGAGATCAGCAGTTTTTTTCTTTATGTAATTTTGTGTTAATAAAATGTATGGTGACTCATATTTTTTTTACTTTCATTTAAGGAGTATTACATTGTCTATTAAATACAATTTATTGCATTAACCTATCATTTTTAGTTTCCGTGATTTTTAACATTCTTTAAGTGACCCGGATTCATTGCTCTCGAGTGTACATCCGACGGCTGAATTGCTACATTGTATCGATGAGGCGTCTGTGGTGAATAGATGTTTATTCACTGTATTGTCGAAGAAGAAACTATACGAGTACGAGTGTGAAAGTCAAATTGTAAATCAGAAAGCAACTTACGTCCTGTAAAAAAACAAACATTGTGTAAATATTTCGGAACGTACATGTAAATCAAGTGAGACAGGGTGAAAAGTACCTCCGACACAAAGAGTGTGAAACCTCCAACCAAGAATCTGATTCTGCTATTTTTTTTTGACATCATAATACCATTGTCAAACCACTGACACTACAAACCATATCATTGAATTTAACACTTTACTGATATGCAGTTAGAGTCTAAAATTAAATGGCATCTTGCAGAGTGAATGAAAAGATATATAGAACCCTTTTTCATTTAATTTTGGCCTTTAAACCTATACGCATAAAGTCTAAAATTTAATATCATTTTTTGCAGTATCAGTGGTAACCACTGTTATATTACAGATACTAAAAATATCCGCCGAAATATCGGACACTCAAAATAATGAAACATGGTAAATATCCCGTTTATTCCGATACTGATGTCAGTGACCATGATAGTTTAAATACCTATATTGATACTAAAAAAAGTCTGCATTTAAAATTTCACGTCAAAAATTAAATGAAAACGGATCTATTACATTTTTTCATTCACTGTAAAAGATGCCATTTAATTTAAGACTTTAGCGATGAAGCATTTTAAGTGTCTGTGGTATGACAGTGGTTACCTGCCCTGCGCGTGGTTGCGACGACTTGGTCGCTCCCACTACACCAACATGTCCCTGTGGAGCTCGGATCTCACGGCCCGAATCTATTCTCTTCTTCTACGTGTCCGTGGGCTCCAACAGATTACGTTAGGATGGTATTGCTAATTTTGATGTCAATGTAGAACGTGCATCAGCTGATTGATAAACAAGATCCTGGTACAGGTTTTCTTTTCCAGAATAGGAAATCAAACAGTAATCATTCCCATAAACATCGTGATACACATTATGGCGGAGTAAGAGGACAGAGATTGCTAATTTCGCAAAATTCTCAAATTTTGCAAATACAGCCCACGGCTGAATTGCTATATTGTATCGATGAGGTGTCTGTGGTCAAAGTCAAAGCCAATGTCAAAAATCATTTATTCTGTATAGACCATTACATCGGCACTTACAAAACGTCAACAAAAAAGGAACATGAAAATCAGTTTATTAAATAGACCACCGGTTCGAAACTCGGCCGCGACCTGTGAAGACTCCGGCAAGAAACTCAGCGGGCATTTCTTTTCTTTGGTCTTTTTACAAACATACACTTACGTCTACTTAATTTAAATACAAAAATTTACTTGAGTAGCCTAGTTGAGCGAACAGCTCATATCCAAGCTTGTTTATCATCCAAGTATTCTTGGATTTTACAATAGCCTTTCTGACACAATTTACGTTTAACTATATTTTTAAATTTATACATAGGTAAATCCCTAATTTAATTAAGGAGCTTGTTAAAAAAGCGTATACAGTTGCCCTGGAATGAATGACTAATTTTTTCAAGTCGACTACCAGAGACTACAAGATTGTTTTTATGTCTGGTATTTATGTTATGCCGGTCACAAACTCTAGAGAATTTTTTAAACAAAACTATTGATCAAAAATATTAATATTTGGTGAATAGATGTTTATTCACTGCATTGTCGAAGAAGAAAACTATACGAATACGAGTGTGAAAGTCAAATTGTAAATCAGAAAGTAACTTACGTCCTGTAAAAAAACAAACATAGTGTAAATATTTCGGAACGTAGGTACTTGTAAACAAAGTGAGACAGGGTGAAAAATACCTCCGGCATAAAGAGTGGAACCTCCAACCAAGACTCCGATTCTGCTATTTTTTTTGACATCATAATACCATTGTCGAACCACTGACACTACAAACTATATCATTGAATTTAACACTTTACTGATATGCTGTTAGAGTCTCAAATTAAATGGCATCTTGCAGAGTGAATGAAAAGATGTATAGAACTCTTTTTCATTTAATTTTTGCCTTTAAACCTATATACAATACAGTCTAAAATTTAATGTCATTTTTTGCAATGTCAGTGGTAACCACTGTTATATTACAGATACTAAAAAAAGTCTACATTTAAAATTTCACGTCAAAAATTAAATGAATAACGGATCTATTACGTTTTTTCATTCACTGTAAAAGATGCCATTTAATTTCAGACTTTAGCGATGAAGCATTTTTACAGTGTCTGTGGTCTGACAGTGGTTACCTGCCCTGCGCGTGGTTGCCCAAGTCGTCGCTCCCACTCCGCCAATATGTCCCTGTGGAGCTGGGATCTCACGGACCGAATTTTTTCGGGCTGAGGTTCGTGTGTGCGCTCACGCGCCCCCTTTCGGTACCAATATAGCGCCGACAGAGCTCTCGCTTCCAGGATCCACGGTGGCGATCCGGCGAGGATACTCGCCACCTCAAAGGATATCGTGCGTAACCGCCTGATGGCCCTGGAGGCCATCTTCTGCTGCGGACCACGTAGCAGACTCTCGTGCTTTACCTTCAGATTGTCCGCCCGTAAGAGGAACCCAAATAGGGCCAAGGAACGCACGATACCTACGAAGAGTTTCCTACAGGAAACATTCGACCCCCTCCGGATGGGCGGCAGCCGCGTCAAAGCATTAGCTGTGGCCAAAAGTTTGGGAGCCAAGCTTTGGAGATGCTCCCCGTAGTCCCACCGACCGTCGAGCACGAGCCCCAGATCTGTGGCTTGATGCCGATGAGTGTCTCCCACTATGAGGCTGGATTACACCGGTGGCAAACGCCAAGGTCCATCAAAGAACATGGCCTCGGTTTTGTGCAGAGCCACCTCAAGACCCAGCCGCCGGACCCTGCAAATGCGGTCGTGGCCTTTAGGGTCACTTCGCCGTGTGTAGTCCCGCTCGTCGTCACTAGCGTGTCGTCAAAGAATAAATCTTGTCCAATAAGTATTATGTTAAGATGTTGTGTACGGGTAAATATAAATGTATATTAATCCGGCAACCTGCGACCTGAGCGGTCGGCGTGCGTTAAGTAAATATTTGTTCATTCTATTATCGAAGAAGAAAACAATACGTAAACGAGTCTGAAAATCAATTATAAATCAGAAAATAACTTACAGTCTGTAAAGGAACAAACGTAAAAATAAATATTTCAGAACATACGTGTAATTGGGGTCAAACAGGGTGAAATGTACCTCCGACACAAAGAGAGGATCCTTCGATCAGACCAGGTGATCACGCCTGGCGGACTGTAGCCCAAAGGATGACCTTTATTTTGATATTTTTTAAATTTTGTAGCTTGTGAATGTGCTGATTGACAGATAAGAGTCCGATGCAGGTTTCCGTTTAAAGAATAGTGGGTTACACAGTAATTGTGAATAATAAGAATTGTGAATAAAATTAAAGGGTGTCTAAGAAAATTGTACCCCTAGCTCCCAAGTGGAAACAATCGTCTATTTCATTTATATAGAATATCGCAAATTCAGCAAAATTCTGAAATTTTGCAAATACCTACAGCCAACAGTTGAATTATCGATTGTTGAATTTAATTGTCGATGTGTTATTTAACGAGTCTATTAAAATGTGAATGCACCCGGTACTGCCGATTGGATGATGGTGATTATATAAATGCAACAATACTACTTACTGTCTGAAATCGTAGATTTATAAGTTGAAAAAATAATCTTGTCCAATAAGTATTATGTTAAGATGTTGAACTATAGGAAAACGTGTGTGATTGTTAGTTATAAATCAGAAAGTAACTAACTGCCTGTAAAACAAATAAACGTATATAGAAATATTTCAGATCTTACGTGTAATCGGGGTAAGACACGGTGAAATGTATATGTATGGCCCGAATCTCTTCTCTTCTACGTGACCGTGGGCTCCAACAGATTACGTTGGGATGGTATTGCTAATTTTGAGGTCAATGTAGAACGTGCATCAGCTGATTGATAAACGAGATTCTGGTACAGGTTTTCCTTTCCAGAATAGGAAATCAAACAGTATTCATTCCCATAAACATCGTGAATCACATTATGGCGGAGTAAGAGGACAGAGATTGCTAATTTCGCAAAATTCTTAAATTTTGCAAATACAGCCCACGGCTGAATTGCTACATTGTATCGATAAGGTGTCTATGGTGAATAGATGTTTATTCACTGTATTGTCGAAGAAGAAAACTTTACGAATACGTGTGAAAGTCAATTGTAAATCAGAAAGTAACTTACTTCCTGTAAAAAAACAAACATTGTGTAAATATTTCGGAACGTACATGTAAACCAAGTGAGACAGGGTGAAAAGTACCTCCGACACAAAGAGTGGAACCTCCAACTAGGACTCTGATTCTGCTATTTTTTTTGACATCTTAATACCATTGTCGAACCACTAACACTACAAACTATGTTATTGAATTTAAGACTTTACTGATATGCTGTTAGAGTCTCAAATTAAATGGCATCTTGCAGAGTGCATGAAAAGATATATAGAACTCTTTTCATTTAATTTTGGCCTTTAAACCTAAAAAGTATAAAATTTAATGTCATTTTTTGCAGTCAGTGGTAACCACTGTTATATTACAGATACAAAAAAAAGTCTACGTTTTAAATTTCAAGTCAATAATAAAATGAAAACGGATCTATTACATTTTTTCATTCACTGTAAAAGATGCCATTTAATTTCAGAATTTAACGATGAAGCGTTTTTACAGTGTCTCTGGTATGACAGTGGTTACCTGCCCTGCGCGTGGTTGCCCAAGTTGTCGCTTCCACTCCGCCAACATGTCCCTGTGGAGCTGGGATCTCACGGCCCGAATCTCTTCTACGTGACCGTGGGCTCCAACAGATTACGTTGGGATGGTATTGCTAATTTTGAGGTCAATGTAGAACGTGCATCAGCTGATTGATAAACGAGATTCTGGTACAGGTTTTCCTTTCCAGAATAGAAAATCAAACAGTATTCATTCCCATAAACATCGTGAATCACATTATGGCGGAGTAAGAGGACAGAGATTGCTAATTTTGCAAAATTCTCAAATTTTGCAAATACAGCCCACGGCTGAATGGCTACATTGTATCGATGAGGTGTCTATGGTGAATAGATTTTTATTCACTGTATTGTCGAAGAAGAAAACTTTACGAATACGTGTGAAAGTCAATTGTAAATCAGAAAGTAACTTACTTCCTGTAAAAAAACAAACATTGTGTAAATATTTCGGAACGTACATGTAAACCAAGTGAGACAGGGTGAAAAGTACCTCCGACACAAAGAGTGGAACCTCCAACTAGGACTCTGATTCTGCTATTTTTTTTGACATCTTAATACCATTGTCGAACCACTAACACTACAAACTATGTTATTGAATTTAAGACTTTACTGATATGCTGTTAGAGTCTCAAATTAAATGGCATCTTGCAGAGTGCATGAAAAGATATATAGAACTCTTTTCATTTAATTTTGGCCTTTAAACCTAAAAAGTATAAAATTTAATGTCATTTTTTGCAGTCAGTGGTAACCACTGTTATATTACAGATACAAAAAAAAGTCTACGTTTTAAATTTCAAGTCAATAATAAAATGAAAACGGATCTATTACATTTTTTCATTCACTGTAAAAGATGCCATTTAATTTCAGAATTTAACGATGAAGCGTTTTTACAGTGTCTCTGGTATGACAGTGGTTACCTGCCCTGCGCGTGGTTGCCCAAGTTGTCGCTTCCACTCCGCCAACATGTCCCTGTGGAGCTGGGATCTCACGGCCCGAATCTCTTCTACGTGACCGTGGGCTCCAACAGATTACGTTGGGATGGTATTGCTAATTTTGAGGTCAATGTAGAACGTGCATCAGCTGATTGATAAACGAGATTCTGGTACAGGTTTTCCTTTCCAGAATAGAAAATCAAACAGTAGGATTCATTCCCATAAACATCGTGAATCACATTATGGCGGAGTAAGAGGACAGAGATTGCTAATTTTGCAAAATTCTCAAATTTTGCAAATACAGCCCACGGCTGAATGGCTACATTGTATCGATGAGGTGTCTATGGTGAATAGATTTTTATTCACTGTATTGTCGAAGAAGAAAACTTTACGAATACGTGTGAAAGTCAATTGTAAATCAGAAAGTAACTTACTTCCTGTAAAAAAACAAACATTGTGTAAATATTTCGGAACGTACATGTAAACCAAGTGAGACAGGGTGAAAAGTACCTCCGACAAAAAGAGTGGAACCTCCAACTAGGACTCTGATTCTGCTATTTTTTTTGACATCTTAATACCATTGTCGAACCACTAATACTACAAACTATGTTATTGAATTTAAGACTTTACTGATATGCTGTTAGAGTCTCAAATTAAATGGCATCTTGCAGAGTGAATGAAAAGATATGTAGAACTCTTTTCATTTAATTTTGGCCTTTAAACCTAAAAAGTATAAAATTTAATGTCATTTTTTGCAGTCAGTGGTAACCACTGTTATATTACAGATACAAAAAATACTACGTTTTAAATTTCAAGTCAAAAATAAAATGAAAACGGATCTATTACATTTTTTCATTCACTGTAAAAGATGCCATTTAATTTCAGACTTTAGCGTTGAAGCATTTTTACAGTGTCTGTGGTATGACAGTGGTTACCTGGCCTGCGCGTGGTTGCCCAAGTCGTTGCTCCCACTCCGCCAACATGTCCCTGTGAAGCTCGGATCTCACGGCCCGAATCTCTTCTCTTCTTCTACGTGACCGTGGGCTCCAACAGATTACGTTGGGATGATATTGCTAATTTTGATGTCAATGTAGAACGTGCATCAGCTGATTGATAAACGAGATCCTGGTACAGGTTTTCTTTTCCAGAATAGGAAATCAAACAGTAATCATTCCCATAAACATCGTGAATCACATTATGGCGGAGTAAGAGGACAGAGATTGCTAATTTCGCAAAATTCTCAAATTTTGCAAATACAGCCCACGGCTGAATTGCTATACCTATTGTATCGATGAGGTGTCTGTGGTCAAAGTCAAAGCCAATGTCAAAAATCATTTATTCTGCATAGACCATTATATCGGCACTTACAATACGTCAACAAAAAAAGAACATATAAATCAGTTTATTAAATAGACCGGTTCGAAACGCGGCCGCGACCTGAGAAGACTCCGGCAAGAAACTCGGCGGGCATTTCTTTTCTTTGGTCTATTTACAAACATACACTTACGTTTACTTAATTTAAATACAAAAATTTACTTGAGTAGCCTAGTTTAGTGAACAGCTCATATCCAAGCTTGTTTATCATCCAAGTATTCTTGGATTTTATAATAGTCTTTCTGACACAATTTACGTTTAACTATGTTTTTAAATTTACACATAGGTAAATCCCTATTTTAATTAAGGAGCTTGTTAAAAAAGCGTAAAGTCGACTCCCAGAGACTACAAGATTGTTTTTGTGTCTGGTATTTATGTTGTGCATGTCACAAACTCTGGAGAATTTTGAAACAAAAATATTGAACAATAATATTAATATTTGGTAAATAGATGTTTATTCACTGTATTGTCGAAGAAGAAAACTTTACGAATACGTGTGAAAGTCAATTGTAAATCAGAAAGTAACTTACTTCCTGTAAAAAAACAAACATTGTGTAAATATTTCGTAACGTACATGTAAACCAAGTGAGACAGGGTGAAAAGTACCTCCGACACAAAGAGTGGAACCTCCAACCAGGACTCTGATTCTGCTATTTTTTTGACATCTTAATACCATTGTCGAACCACTAACACTACAAACTATGTTATTGAATTTAAGACTTTACTTATATGCTGTTAGAGTCTCAAATTAAATGGCATCTTGCAGAGTGAATGAAAAGATATATAGAACTCTTTTCATTTAATTTTGGCCTTTAAACCTAAAAAGTCTAAAATTTAATGTCATTTTTTGCAGTGTCAGTGGTAACCACTGTTATATTACAGATACTAAAAAAAGTCTACATTTAAAATTTCACGTCAAAAATAAAATGAAAACGGATCTATTACATTTTTTCATTCACTGTAAAAGATGCCATTTAATTTCAGACTTTAGCGATGAAGCATTTTAAGTGTCTGTGGTATGACAGTGGTTACCTGCCCTGCGCGTGGTTGCCCAAGTCGTCGATCCCACTCCGCCAACATGTCCCTGTGGAGCTCGGATCTCACGGCCCGAATCTCTTCTCTTCTTCTACGTGACCGTGGGCTCCAACAGATCACGTTGGGATGGTATTGCTAATTTTGATGTCAATGTAGAACGTGCATCAGCTGATTGATAAACGAGATCCTGGTACAGGTTTTCCTTTCCAGAATAGGAAATCAAACAGTAATCATTCCCATAAACATCGTGAATCACATTATGGCGGAGTAAGAGGACAGAGATTGCTAATTTCGCAAAATTCTCAAATTTTGCAAATACAGCCCACGGCTGAATTGCTATACCTATTGTATCGATGAGGTGTTTGTGGTCAAAGTCAAAGCCAGTGTCAAAAATCATTCATTCTGCATAGACCATTATATCGGCACTTACAAAACGTCAACAAAAAAGGAACATGGAAATCAGTTTATTAAATAGACCACCGGTTCGAAACGCGGCCGCGACCTGAGAAGACTCCAGCAAGAAACTCGGCGGGCATTTCTTTTCTTTGGTCTATTTACAAACATACACTTACGTTTACTTAATTTAAATACAAAAATTTACTTGAGTAGCCTAGTTGAGCGAACAGCTCATATCCAAGCTTGTTTATCACCCAAGTAGGAAATCTTGGATTTTATAATAGCCTTTCTGGCACAATTTACGTTTAACTATATTTTTAAATTTACACATAGGTAAATCCCTAATTTAATTAAGGAGCTTGTTAAAAAAGCGTATACAGTTGCCCTGGAATGAATGACTATTTTTTTCAAATTGACTACCAGAGACTACAAGATTGTTTTTGTGTCTGGTATTTATGTTACGCCGGTCACAAACTCTGGAGAATTTTTTAAACAAAAGTATTAATATTTGGTGAATAGATGTTTATTCACTGTATTGTCGAAGAAGAAAACTTTACGAATACGAGTGTGAAAGTCAATTGTAAACCAGAAAGTAACTTACGGAAAACGGAATTAAAATTACGGAAAACGACAATATTACACTTACTTGAGGCTGTAATCACATATTTATAAGTCAAAATATTATATAATCTGCACTAGGTACTCTGATCGAATTAAATCTCTGTAGATACGTGTACAATCTCAATAATTATTAAATTTCGGTTACCATGATACAAAAGCAAACAACTCAATTTGTAGGAAACAGTGCACAGTTTGGTTATACCTGGCAGGGATACACATGCTTGTAAATCTGGAAAGTAGCTGGCTTGAAAGTTACTGGCATGTACGAGTAACTAGTACACTGCGAATACATTTGCAAGTAATACTGGCATGCAAGTTGTGCCCTTGCATACCAGTATTACCATCGCGTATACACAGGACAATTCGTGAGAGAACTCGTACCTATTCTTGCGCGCAAAAAATGCATAACAATCGAGAATTAAACAAAATCGTGTTGTTACTAGCAATTGAATGTGTAGCTAAAGTAAGGAGAGATAAATATAGCTAAATAAAAAATAAATAAAGTGCTAAATAAAAAGCTATAAGTATAAAAAGCTACTGGCATGCCCGTAGCTGTCACGTCTGTTCACACGCGCCAGCTTGGCAACCCCCGCGTGATTTCCTACAATGGGCATGCAAGTAAATCAAATTTTGTGCTAACCATCTACATGTAGGTATGCTAGTTACAGGCATGCCTGTTAGCGTATACACATGGCAGAAGCTGGCACGTGCAGCTGGTATACTAGTATGCAAGCTACAAGGCATGTGTATCCCCAGCTTAAGCGCCTTCGCTACCTCATGCACTCATACATGTGCACGCATGCGAGCAATATCGTGCAAATAAATTGCACAATATCGTGTAAAAATGTGCGTAAAATCGTGCAGAAATATGCACAAAGACGTGCAAAAATTTGAAAATTATTGTTCATACTTTTGCACGATACAAGACCGTGCACTGATTTTTTTTAAGAATATTGGAACCAAAATTACTAATATTCCCTCTAACCCCTCCAGCTAAGCTAAATTGTTTGTGTGAGGAGTGAGTTCACGTCGGTAGAGTAATGGTCAGGATTCGAACACGGGACCTCTCTGTAACAAGACTGTAAAATACTTACCATTGGACTCGATGCAATGATTCTCCAAAGGAGTAAAAAAGTTAGGAAAATCTTCATATTAGAATCTGTAAGTATAAAATTTAATATTTTTTATAACATTACTTCGGCATTCAATTACTTTGAATAAATTATTATAAACAGATAGACATTGTTAGCGAAATGAGCGGAGCTCAAATTCACCAATTATAGATTACTTCAAACCACAGATAATATAATATAATTCAAACCAATACGCGCGCACCAGGGCCTCGATTTATGCCTGTATTGCCTACTCATAATAAAAACATTTTTTCTTTATCCCTCACAGTTAAAATATCCCTGAAAAGCTATGAAAAAGAGATAATTAAAAAAAATACTTACATAGTATTACAATTTGTTTTTAATTTTCACACCACAGCCTTTGTAAAACGTATGAAATACAGATGTAATATAATTTTATAGTTGGTTTATGAAAAACAATTTATTTTGAAATGTTTTTACTTGGTTACAATAAAATGAAGTCATAAATTTTTATTTTGTATTGTAAATTTTATCTATAAACGGTTTTATTGATAAAATTGAAAACAAAACTCTGCAGTAGTCGTAGAAGTGAGATGTCCCTCTAGACTACTTAGCAAATAGAATTGACATACATTGACGATTCTCATAAACTCATAAGTCTTTCTAATCTACAATAACGATTAAGTAATAAATATCTTAGAATATTTCTTTGATAAATCAATAATTTTGTTTTATTGAAGTATTGAATTATTTTTTGGAACTCGCTGATGCCTGCGGCTTTGCTCGCATTGAGACTGTGGCCTTTTGTGCAAATGACAAAGGGTCTTGGGACTTGTCAATGACGTATTATTGATGGCTTCTGCAGCGAATCGCCGCAATTTTGCCAATGTCAAGTAAATGTCTTTAAAATGGCGAGACGCCAATGTCAAGTTTATCAAGTTGCGGTCCTTTAGGATGATTGTTAATGATGACGATAAGTGATGATGGTGATGATAACGATTAATTTTCATTAATGATTGCTCAGTAAAGTTGTGGGGACTTTACTAGAAGCTCCATAGGGAGATTTGGAACCAACACAAAAAGTCTCAACTCACTGCCGACCCTGTAAGAACAGAGTTTCTGTGCCGTCAGTGCATAAGACAAAATCAGGACAGGCCTGTACCTATTCCAGAACGAGACTCGGTCCTGTTTCTCGATTTATATCTACATCTGAGACTTTGCCTTCAGCTTACCATCAGGCAAGGCGAAGTCTAATTGGCGTATCCTATATATAAAATAAGAATGTTTTCTAGATGGCAATCCTAATGTCAATTTTTTTTTATACCACTTAGGTGGCAGACAAGCACACGACCCACCTGATAGAAAGTGGGTACCGTGGCCTATGGACGTTTGTAACACCAGAGGAGTCACAGTCGCGCTGTCAACCCTGTAAGTACAGAGTTTCTGTGCCGTCAGTGTAGAAGACAAAGTAGGACAAGCCTTTAGTCTTCCCACGGACAGCACAAATTCTCCAGTAAGCTCTGGCTACCCTACTCACCGCTGGGAACACAACACGAAGGGCGGAGGTACTTCCCCAGTCGGACTACTCAATTGGGATGTCAATGTGAGAGTTGATTCACAATTGAGCGTTGCCCTGGAATAGTGATATAAAAAAAAGACATTTAAATAGAAAAACATATATATATTTGCATTATATTACAATTTATATACAAATTTATTGTTGTTCAATTATTTATAATTATGTATACTAGACAACTGTGTAGAACAAAAATTGTATCACGGCTCCTGGATGAGGCGGGAAATTTTTTAAATTTCGAATTTTGAACAGACACAGAAAATATACTCTTTCTTATTTGCTAAAGGTAAATAATATTGTAGCAACTTTTTATAAAAAACACATATTAAACAAATAAACTTGGCTAACTAACTGACTAATTAGTGGATCGATTTTGGTTTTTAGTATTTAAAATGAGTTTCTAAACAGAAAAATATTAATAAGCTGAGTTTTGAAGTAAAACGTTAATAAAGCACATCAAAGTTGTTCACGTTTAGTTATTACCTAACCATCCTGGATGAGGCGGGAAATATTTGAATTTCGAATTTGGAACAGACAGTTAATTACCTAACCAAATGAAGTACAGATTACAGCAAATGAATTTTGACACCTATCAGTATAGACATAGCGCGCTTTTTGTGATGTCATCTGTTTGACAGTTGTAACTGTCAAGTAGCTCAGGTTTCTTTTTTTTATTTCACTTAGGTGGCAGACATGTACACGGCCTAACTGGCCCTGATACTTCCAATGACCCGTCACTGTCATCACTGACACTGAAAAAAATGGTAATAAATTTTAGACATTATTGCTATGAACTTAAAGTCCATAATGAAATGAATAAGCGTTTTATTTTTTTTCATTCGCTATAAGATGCCATTTAATTTTATACTTTAACGGCATAACAATGAAGTCTAAAATTTAATACCACTTTTTTTCTGCGTCTGTGACATGACAGTAGTTGATAATTAGCAGAATCGGGGTGATGGAAAGTGGTTACCGTGGCCTATGGACATATTCTTAAATAGATCTTAATTGTTCCATACAGTCAGTCTAGTATTAAACATGGAAGTAGTTTCATTAGACAGTTCATCATTTTGCTTCTTCAGATTTCTCTTGGTACGTTATCACACCTCTTTCGATCAATTCTGGAATTTCCACTGCCAGCCATGGCCCAAGCTACAAAAAAAAAATAAATCAATATACATCCTCTGTGGCATGTTATTATTGAACGCGACTGCTACGCACGCAGCGGTTGTGGATTCGATTCCTGCTCAGTGCATATATTTGTATATGGTAAGGTAAAATCGATAAGACTGGTTTGGTGATACTTTCAATTCAATATTATGTTATGACATCATTATGCTGTATTCAATATTATTCTTTATGTGGAAATATCGGAATTATAAATAAGGTAATTGCTGTATTAAAGTGATGACTTAGCCATATTCTTGTTTAAAAATAATGTTGATCAGATTACTGTATTAATTATTGATTATAATTATTAGACTTGTTGTATTATTAGAATTGCATGCCTATTAAGGTGAAATATGGTGACACTATTTAATCTATATAACATCTTATGTAACCGATATTTGCAAGTAATAAATGAATATGAATATTTCAAGGGTGTAGTGAGAAGTGACTAATAGAAAAATATTCAGACGATATCAATGCGAGAAAAAGTATTAGTATTAGTACCTAGCAATCCGTCGGAGAAATAGAGGATGAATTATCTGTCCGGCTTCCGCAGTGAAATAACAATGCCAATCCTTCTGGCCAGTGTTGAAACAGTAGGACAAAGTCTCCTAACAATATTGGTATTTAAACTATCATGGTCACTGACATCAGTATCAGAATAAACGTGATCATGGTGCTTGCAACAGCGCCGAAATATCGGAAACTCAAAATAATGAAACATGGTAAATATCCCGTTTATTCTGATACTGAAGTCTCCTAACATTGGGAGAGGTCTATGTCCAGCAGTGGGCTGTATTTATTTTTTTATACCATTTAGGTGGCAGGCAAGCGCACGGTCCACCTGATGGAAAGTGGTTACCGTGGCCTATGGACGTGTGTAACACCAGAGAAGCCACACGCGCGCTGCCGACCCTGTAAGCACAGTCTCTGTGCCGTCAGTGAAGAGAACAAAGCAGGACAAGCGCTTAGTCATCCCACTGACAGCAGAAATTCTTCAGTGAGCTCTGGCTATCCTACTCACCGCTGGGAACACAACACCAAGTTATTATAACCGCGGTATTCTGTAGGGTGGAGGTACTTCTCCAGTCGGACTGCTCAATTGGGCGGAAATACCGCCGTGTCCTACCTCCTATATAAAATTTGGCTAATATATTTGACTAATTGGCTAATTATAACTATAGAATACTTACACCAAGAGCCATAGCGTGGGCTATCCCAAACTTGGGTACGTTCCTAGCCCATAGCGGTTTGAAATGGTCCGTTAAACAAATTTTTCCGCCTCTGTACATCTTAGCCGTCTTCCCGTCCAGTCCAGGTAAGGCTAACTCGGGAGCTGTTGTTGGGTATGTTATCGGAATCTAAAATTTTAATTATTTTATTCGCAAACGTTGTTTTGCCATGTTAAAAAAATTTAGGGTGTTACTACCCTTAACATTTAGGGGGATGAAAAATAGATGTTGGTCGATTCTCAGACCTACTCAATATGCTCACAAAATGTCATGAGAATCGGTCAAGCCGTTTCGGAGGAGTACGGGAACGAACATTGTGACACGAGAATTTTATATATAAGATTGCCTCTCTATGGCGTGGCAGTTGTGAAGAACACGACTGCTAAGTTTTTTTTTTTATATATAGGACACGCCAACTTGACCTCACCTCGCCTGATGGTAAGCTAAAGGCAAAGTCTCAAGAAAGAGGGTCACCATTACAGACACTAAGTAATGTTACAATGGTGGCACTCAGCTTGGCGGCCTTATCAGATGCTTTTTCACGCCCCGCAGGCACCGGGACTGCAGGAAGAAGGAAACACGTGTGCTGGTAATGAATTCCAGGTCTTGGTGGTGCGGCAAAGAAAAGAGTCTCCGAACCGCTTGGTTCTTGCTCGTATATTCTGCACGAGCACGAGTTTGATGCCCGCTTCGTGTAAATATTTGTATGCATGAATATGTGTATTAGTATGGGTATTTCCATGCCTCAGAGAACACATTGAAACACTTTGAAACTAAAAATAAACAAATATTTTGTAACATAACATAACATAAACTCACGCCTATATCCCCGAAAGGGTAGGCAGAGGTGCTAGCACCCACATTTCGCCAGTTTATGTTTAGGTCCCAATGTAATAGGTGGCGAGCCTATTGCCATTAACCGGGCACTTAAAAACCAAATATTTTGCATTGTCTTAAAAAAGCTTACGAAAGTATATAATCAAAAATCCATTAATACTTAAGTACCTTAGTAAGTAATACCTATTACATACATACATATAATACGCCTTTATCCCCGGAGGGTTAGACAGAGGTGAATTAACACCCACATTTCACCAATCATTGAATTCAGTCCCCCGTAATAGGGAGTGAGCCTATTGCCGTCTTCCGGACACTATTGTTGACTCGAGCAATGCATCTAAAGCTGAGTCTGGACTGTATATATCTGTCTGGTGTTAAACAGCCCTATGCCTTTGTCGCCTTGTACGACACCGCATGGGAAGTGATGGGGTGGCCCAAATTCTATTCTGCCGGGAACCACGCGGCGGTAATACCTATTGTCTGTAATAAACTTATGTATACCAACTATTTATACTGTAGATTGATGGCACTTGGTAGAATTTGTTGTTACACATATTGAGAACTCACTTGTACTTTTCCACATTAATTTTAATAGTTATCAAATACATACATACATACAATCACGCCTTTATCCCCGGAGGATTAGGCAGAGGTGAATTAACACCCACATTTAACCAATCATTGTTTTCGGGCCCACGTAATAGGGGGTGAGCCTATTGCCGTCTTCATCATTCATTCATCGTTTACAATACCGTGAATATGCCATATTGTGCTATTGCCAACGGTAGATTAAAAATGGAGAAGTTAATTTGACAAATAGAGGCCTATCTTCCTTCTTATTCCTACACTTAAAGTTCAAAATTAAATTATTATTATTATAATTATTATAATTTGATATACAGCAGCTCTACGAGCTGATACGTGTATACCACTGCACTTGTGTTCTTAATTATTTAAATGTTTGTCGCGTCTATTTTTGAAACAGTTCACTGTTGGAGCACTTATTACAGTTTCCGGGAGAGAGTTCCACAAGTTCATCACTTGATATGGCAAGAAGTGTGTTCTGGGGTTGCTAGCACATGGAGGTTTAGTTAACTTCAAGGAATGGCCTCTAAGACGTGTGTTCTGGTTCATCATGTACAAATCTTTTATCTTTCTGACGTTGTAGTGATCGCTGAGTATTTTGTAAGTTTCTATAAGGTCTCCTCTATTCCGCCTTTGCTCCAGTGTTGTCAAGTTGATGAATAGATTTTTATTACACTTTTTATTTACTCTAAAATTAAAAGGCATCTGCAAAGGCTCGAGGGTGTCACGAACACCCTCGAGCCTTTGTAGATGCGTAGAGATATTGCTTCCTTGGCTGTATTTTACCGTCTCTACCATGGTGAGTGTTCTGATGAGCTCTTCCAACTAATCCCACCATCTCCTTTCCTACATAGGGCAACACGTGCAGGCCTTAGATGTCACCCTCACACTGTGCAGAATATACGAGCAAGAACCAAGCGGTTCGGAGACTCTTTTCTTCGCCGCACCACCAAGACCGGGAATTCATTACCGTACGTGTTTCCTTCTTCCTACAGTCCCGGGGCCTTTAAGCGGGGCATGAAAAAGCATCTGATGAGGCCGCCAATTTGAGTGCCACTATTGTAACACTTAGTGTCTGTAATGGTGACCCTCTTTCCTGAGACTTTGTCTTTAGCTTACCATCAGGCGAGGTGAGGTCAAGATGGCGTGTCCCATAAAAAGAAGGGATCTATTAGCAGTGTCTTTTTTTTTTTACGTGCGCAAAATCCCCACGGATTCCTCCCCACCGGAGCCGGTGGAGGAGGTTATGTCGGACTCGAACCGACTAAAACGCACGCCGCCTGTGGGTCGTTTTGGTTGCCGAAGGTGAGGTTGACAGGCATATCCCTCGCCTATTAGCAGTGTCTATGCATCAAATGTAATGCTGTACTAAAGCTTGCATAAACAATATTTCTAATTTACCCATTATATTTTCTGTATTTTTAATGATCTACAAACATGTGTATAAATTCGTAAAAAGTGCAATAACTTTGTGTAATGTAACCTAATTTATTTGTTAACCTCTAGGATTTAATTTACACTGGAGTTGTTACATGTAATGTTTATTTTTATGCAATAAAGACATTGAAAAATCAAAAATCAATCAGTGTCTGTGATATGACAGTGTTTTGCTTTGGCAGAATCGAGGCCCTGGAAGCAGTAGTAATAGAATGCTAAAGGATAATTTGATAACTTACATCAAACTCCAAGTCAAATTCGTACTTCAGTAGATTGTGGACGTACCAGCATTTACCGAACCATTTCGTGCCGGTTTTGTCCGATTCTAAACGGAACCAATCATTGTCCGCTGTCTTGTTATTCTGGACATACTGAAACAATAAAACAATATATTTGAGTCAGTTTTTACCCGGCTACGGTGAAGAAAAAGGAGGGTTATGATTTTGACAGGCTATGTAGGTATGTATGTAGGTTCATCTGTTGCCTCATAGCTCCTCAAATACTTATTAGAACTGGACAAATGATATCGTTAGAAGCGTCTTAGTCGTCCGCTGGTTATAGGCTATATAATATGTCAATATATATAATATATGTGTATATAAAATGTCACTGAATCTTTTGTGGCGCCGTCTAGCGGTCATAAAGTACTGTCAAAAAATTAATATGAGTTTAATATGTCGTGTTTGTTATCAAAGGGCTTATGTATAAAATATACCTATTTCTTGCCCCAAAATAATATAAATAAAAAAATAACTTTAAAACTAAAACCTGACTACTGACAAATCACGCTCTAAAAATATTAAACAAGAAAATTTAAAGGATAGTCGTGGTCGTATGCCACTTAGTCTAACAAAACAATACATTCTAGGGAAAAGTGATTATAAGCGTGATTTTTCAGCAGTCGGGTTTTAGTTTTTAACTTATTTTTTATTATAGTGTGAACATGAACGTTGTACTGCTTCCATGATACGCGCGTCGTGACAGGGACTCTGTGAAGAACGAGAAAGAAAGAGCACATGGAACCGGTACAGTCCTCACGGTCACACAGCAACCAACCAACCAACTTTGTAACAACTTTTATACAATTTTCTTACAAATAAATGAATCTTATCTTATCTTATACTAAAAATTCCACTTAATGATCTAGTTTCTCTCATCTCTGTAAAGACTGAGAGAGATAGAGCACATGGAACCGGTACAGTCCTCACGGTCACACAGCAACCAACCAACCAACTTTGTAACAACTTTTATACAATTTTCTTACAAATAAATGAATCTTATCTTATCTTATCTTATACTAAAAATTCCACTTTATGATCTAGTTTCTCTCATCTCTGTAAAGAACGAGAAAGAAAGAGCACATGGAACCGGTACAGTCCTCACGGTCACACAGCAACCAACCAACCAACTTTGTAACAACTTTTATACAATATTCTTACAAATAATTGAATCTTATCTTATCTTATCTTATCTTATACAAAAAATTCCACTTTATGATCTAGTTTCTCTCATCTCTGTAAAGAACGAGAAAGAGCACATGGAACCGGTACAGTCCTCACGGTCACACAGTAACCAACCAACCAACTTTGTAACAACTTTTATACAATTTTCTTACAAATTAATGAATCTTATCTTATCTTATACAAAAAAATCCACTTTATGATTTAGTTCAATCTTTTAACTGAAGGTTTAATTCTAGAAGTGTAACTTACAGCTCAAGGCCCAGCCAGGGGCAGATTGCAGTGCCAAGTAAGCTTAAAAAAAGTTCAATCTTGTAAGGGAGGAGTGTAAAAGTGGATTTTGTGCACCAAGATGCATAGAGCAACCGAGGTTGGTACTTGTATGAAGAATAGCATATCTTATTAAATATAGACTTCTATAGTTAATAAGATAGCTGATAGATTTGAGGAGAGATAGGACACGGCGGTATTTCCGCCCAATTGAGCAGTCCGACTGGGGTAGCCAGAGCTCACTGGCGAGTTTTTGTGCTGTCAGAGGGATGACCAAAGGCTTGTCCTGCTTTGGCCTCTACACTGACGGCACAAAATCTCTGTTCTTACAGG
The DNA here is from genome assembly GCA_963662185.1 of Eilema griseolum. Lineage (NCBI taxonomy): Eukaryota > Metazoa > Arthropoda > Insecta > Lepidoptera > Erebidae > Eilema > Eilema griseolum. The sequence continues at coordinate 10,099,340 of OY759259.1, forward strand.
GTCGGCAGCACGGATGTGACTCCACTGGTCTTACACATGTTCATAGGTCATGGTAACCACTTTCCATCAGGTGGGCCGTGTGTTTGTCTGCCACCTAAGTTGTATAAAAAAAAGATAGAAGCAAATTCTTTTATATAAATATTTAAAACAATCTATTGCAGATTTATTATAACTTATAAGTTATAAATCTGCAATAGATTGTTTTAAATATTTGTAAAAGAATTTGCTTGTTGGTTAATGAGTATGGAGCATTAACAGCAGTTATGTAAGGCACATACATGAGCAGACCAGCCAGGGTTGATCTTGTAGTACACACATCAACCAATTTCATTTATTTTTAAAGAAAAGGACAGGTCAGAAGTATGAATTAAATGACAGTAAGGTATACAAGCTCATGAAGTATGTAAGAATAGAGTCAAAGCGTGCGTTATTGTCTCTGACATAGACTTACAGTGCCGAAACGTGCGTGTATGAATGAATGAATAAATGTTTTTTTTATTTATTTCTAACTTCTAAGAATATAGTATATTATCAACGAGGTCTCTCTCAAAAAAAAAAAAATTAAACATGTTGAATTTTAATTGAGTCATAGGTGCCCTCTCATACCAACTGTCAGTTCATTGTATGTATATTTTTATAGCCATTTTATAGTCATTTGAGGAATATAGATGCATTCCTTTTTGGGTTACAAATTTTTTTTTATACCACTTAGTTGGCAGACAAGCACACGGCCCACCTGATGGGAAGCGGTTACCGTGGCCTATGGACGTATGCAACACCAGAGGTGTCACACTAGCGCTGCCGACCATGAAAAAACCTTCTGAGGCCCCTCTTGAAGAACCCCATATTGTAAGCGCTTGGGAAAATCGCAGCAGAGAGGTCATTCCACAGCTTGAGTGTGCGTGGGATGAAGGTTCTATCATAAAGCAGTGCGCACCATCTCGTGTCGCAATGTGTGAGGATGAATTCCCTGCCTATGGCGAGAGGTGAGATGATAGAATGTAGCTACGGGCATCATGTCAAACAATTCATCTGAGCACAAACCATTGTATAGGCGGTAGAACACACACAGTGAGGCAAAATCCCTCTTTTATAAGGATCTCTAATATTTGTAGAGATCCTTATAAATGTTGTTGTATAATAATGGGCTTATTGGCCACCTGAGTGATTTAAAAATATGTACTGGGATGTACGCAACTACGTTGGGCCTTCTCTTCATCCCTACCGCAATGCCTGAAAAAAAGGTTTTTGACCAGTGCGTCCTACCTGTTATGACTTATGGTGACGAATCGTGAACACTGACAACAGGGCTAAATTGGAACTTAAAAGTAATGCAGTGGACTATGAAGCTAGCTATACTTGGAGTATCTCCGAAGGACAGAATTCGAAATGAGGTCATCCAATAAAGAACTAAAGTTAACGAAATAGCATGCATAATAAGCAACGTGAACTGGCCATGTCTGTCGAAGGAACAATGGCCATTGGAGCAAACGAGTCCTAGAGTGGAGACCGCGAGAAGGCAAATGGAAGGTAGGAAGCCCTCTGGCCAGATGGACCAACGACCTAAAAAAGGTAGCTGGGGCAGACCGGATGCGAAAGGTGAATCGGACGAAATGGGAGAGGTCTATGTCCAGCAGTGGACTGCAGTAGGCTAATTGTATGTTACACGTTTCTGGTTCATTAGGGTTAAAAATGTTAATCCAACTCTAAAGAAAAAACTTTCTACCTAAAAAGTAGATAATATTCAAACAAAAACTCTGGACATGCGATATATGAAATATCTGGACATCATAGGTACACATAGAATTTATAGCAGTCACAATATAAACATACAAATAAGATTCTTACCTTGATCAAGGCTTGGTATTCTTCTTTTAATCTATTGACCCACAATTCTTTATCTCGAGGCCCTGCCTTTGTTTGTAGCAAGGGTATGCTGCTAAGAGTCTTCCTTGTGCTTTCGTCAACCATTTTGATGGAGTTTTTAATAGTTATATCATTATATTTTGTGACAAAAACTTTGTTGATACGCTTACGTGTGTATTGTATACAACTTTTTGGAATGGTCACGTCACTGACGTCAGTGTCAAATGTCATATTGACGTAAAGTTGATGACGACTGTCAACGTCATCTACTTGATAGATAAAAAATGTAGTTACAAAATCAAATAAAAAAATGTTACAAATAAAACACTTAGGCACACTTAGGTAGGTAACACTTTTTACTGTCTCAAAAAAGCTTATATATGTTAAAAACCATTTATACTTAAGTGCTTTATTTAAGTAATACTTTCTGTATAAGTTAGTGAGTATAACTTCAAATAAATTGATCTTATTTGTCAACTATTTGTTGATACCATAATACTTCATACTTACTTAAATAAACCAAAGCACTTAAATGATGACAACTTATCTCATTCTCAAATTCACTAGTCAAAAGACACAATTTGTCTCAATACATACATTATGATTGTTATAAAATATCCGAGATGTTAAAAGTGCAAAACGAAACGTAGTGTGTTTCGTCATTTTCTGTCAAAGATAAATATTTTACTTATAAGAATTCAGTACAATTTTTCTTTATTTTTGATTAAATGATATGTTATTTCTATGAGTAAATGTGTGGTGTGTTTACTTCACTTTGATTATATCGTATAATAAGTGATGTGATATTATTAAAATAGAAGGAAACTAATTATTATTATAGCACTTGTTTTGCCAGGTACAAATAATTACATTATTTAAATATTCATTTTATAAAATTTCAATTTGATATTCCTTAATCGGTTTTATAAAATACATCATGTAGAATATTTTTCCCGTACCTATCATTTAATTTTTTTAACATGACCATAAATAAATAATAAATAAATAAATATTCTACAACATTCTACACAACGCTATCTAGACCCATGGTAAGCATAGCTTAACTAGCTTGTGTTATGGAATCTAGAATACGGATAAACATACTTAAATACTTTTTTTTTGTAAATACATACATATTATACATAGAAACACCCAGACCAGTGCAAATACCCATATTCATGCATACAAATATTTGCACTGAGCGGGGATCGAACCCGCGCCTCCTGCGTAGCAGTCGTGTTCACTACCGCCACGCCACAGAGGCTGTCAAAAATAGCTATATAACTATAATAATGTTGTCCATTTGAGATACCTAGTCCTATTTTTTTAATGATTTCCTTGCTCTTGCCTTCTACATCAGTATTAAAAAACTTCCAAGAAATTTATGCATATTTTTTATTTTAGTACTCTTATTCTCAAGTTATGGTATCACCGAGCGAAACAGATTTATTTTTAAATAAATAGGGATGAACTTTATTATCAAATTCAGCCAGTAGGTACTCAGATTTAGTAATTTGCAATTATTAAAAAAATCACTGAAAATACCGATGTGTGTAATTATGCTTAATTTTTTCTTCATATTGTAGAGTGACAATGGGATCCGAGCAATCCTCAGTACCTCCTAAAAAGCAAACCCAAAGGGCCCCACCGGTCAGACGTGGCCACACAATTGCTGTTTCCAATTTACCAGGTATATTTAATAAATAAATAAAAGAATTAATTCATTCACTCATTCATTTAATTAATTGTAATGTGGTACAACAAAAGATGAAAATATTTTTTTATATTAATAAGGTGGCAGACAAGCACACAGCCCACCTGATGCAAAGTGGTCACCTTGGCCTATGGATGTGTGCAACACCAGAGTCACGCTCGCTCTGCTGACTCTGTCAGCACACTAGAGTTTCTGTGCCGTCTGTAGAAGACAAATCATTTTAATAAATATTTAAAAGAATTCATTCATTCACTCATTCATTTATTTATTTGCTTGTAATGTGGTACAACAAAAGATGGAAATAAAAAAAAAGTTATCAAGCATATTAATCACATTTTTTTATTTTCTTTTTTAATAAAGGACTTTATACAATAAGTATATGTCGCCCTGCTAGTACATATTGTATTATCTTAACAAATATTAAAACTAAAACAATGAGTAAGTACTATTGTATAGAAAGCATTCTATATAAATAGAATGCTTCCTCCGAATTAGGAGTGGTCAGTATGTTATGGCAGGCCATAAAGTTGGCATGCAAACATAGATAATTATTATTATAATCTAGAACCGCACTGCGGTTTCCCCCGCGTAAATCCTGATCCCATGGGAATATCGGGATAAAAAGTAGCCTATGTTACTCACGAAGAATGTAGCTGTCTAATGAAAAAAGAATTATTAAAATCGGTCCAGTACTTTTTGAGTTTATTAGTTACATACAAAAATACAAATCTTTCCTCTTTATAATACTAGTATAGATTACTCAGTTATTCAACATACACTGCTAATAGATAACTACTTACATTCCAAATTGAAGTCCTTGATTTTCTTTTCTAGACTCGTCAAGATCTTCAGCAGATCCTACAGCCAGCGGCAATAATTCACCAGGGACCAGTATATGTTCTGACTCGGAGCTTCCATACATATCGTACACAGTAGATGGGCCTATTGGAGGTAAATCTATTTATTTATTTATTTATTTATTTATTAAATTGTGGAACATAGGTTTTACAAAGATCTTAAAATAATAAATATAGGTGCACTATGTCCTGCCACTTACATGGCGTACAAATTAAAATTAAATGTCATCATGATTAGTATTGGTACTTACAGTTATGGTTAGTAGATATCGATTACAAGATTAGTCCTTACTGCTCATAATAATACATTGCTCATAACGCTCAAACAATACATTTTACTGTCATATACATATACAATAATTATAATCTATTGTCAATGTCAATTTAATAAATCTTATGAACCAATAATAATATGTAACAATAAAATCATTAAAATTTCTCGTTTAGATACTCATTGATCGAATAATAGACTTTCTCTAATAATAATGTGAGCAATTTATTTTTAAACTCTTGTAAAATGTCAATGGAACTTATATTATTTAGGCAGTTTATTATAGATTGTAGGTGCCATGCAGAAGACACTATTCTTATACATGGTTGTTTTAGACGCTACCACGTGGAGTTTACCTGCTCTACGGCTACTACTTACTGGTGAAAATTTTGACCAGTTCCGTCTAACAAACATGCACATTTCGAGAATGTACATGGACGGCATTGTTAATAATTTTAAACTTATAAAATGTGGCTTACATGTATCAGTGGTGTGTAAGTTGCATATTGCTCTGATACAGCGTTTTTGTGCCTTAAAAACCAATTCTTTGCCTACTGCATTCCCCCAGAATATAATACCGTACCTTAAAGTGGACGCAACAAACCCATGGTATGCTGTGAGTACAGTATCTTGATTTGCAGATTTGTTTAACATGTATAAGGCGTATGCGTGTTGATTTAATTTTCCACATACTTTTCCGATCTGTTCTTTCCATTGCAATGTGTTTTCTATTTGTAACCCAAGAAATTTTGTTACTGTAGCCTCATTCACTTTTGCACCATTATATTTAACATTTAGATGTAGGTCTTCGTCTATGTTTCTACCAAAGTTCATTATAGTCGTTTTCCCAATGTTAATTTTTAAGTTTTGCGCCTCAAACCAAGCAACAAGAGAGCCAATACTGTCATTCATTTCCGATTCAATTACATCTATATTAGGTTTGTCAAATACAACCGTAGCGTCATCAGCAAACATTACCATGGGAAATGTTGTTGCTGACGGAAAGTCATTGATGTAAACGTTAAACAGCAACGGCCCCAATGTACTCCCCTGCGGCACACCGTAAGCTATATTTCTCACGTCTGACTGGTAATGATGTTCAGTGTTAGGTTTACAACTTATCCTGTTAATTACAGTGATCTGTTGACGATTTGTTAAATATGATTCGAGCAGACTAGATAAGTTTCCCCTAATGCCGTATGAATTTAATTTATCAATGAGAATTTTGTGGTCTACATAGCCGAATGCCTTCGTCATATCCATATAAAGCGCCGCAACGGGCAAACGTTTATCGACTCTGGCCATAATTATATTAAGAAAATCAAATATGGCGGTATCAATACATTTATTTTTTCTAAATCCTTTCTGTTGTTCAGCAAAAAGATTATGAACCTCAAAATAATTATTTATATTATCATAAATGACTCGCTCAAATATTTTAGAAAAAATTGGTACTAAAGCAATTGGCCTGTAACATGAGAGATCTTCCTTGTCTCCTTTTTTAAAAAGTGGTTTTATCACAGTTTTTTTTAGTTTATCGGGAAATATACCCTGCATAATGCAGGAGTTAATAATGTGGCTTAAGACAGGCGCAATGTACAACGATACCTTTTTTACAACACTTGTCCTTATTTCATCATATCCCGTGCTAGCTGTATTTTTTAATTGGTTTATAATTTTAAATATGTCCTGTGGTATAGTAGGTTGCATAAACATTGAAGAGGATTTGCTAGGTTTGACAGAATTGATGTATCTGGTACCTTTTATCGACTGTGCTTGGTCCGCAAAGAAGTCATTAAATGCTTGTGCAATGGTCATAGGATTAGTTATCAACTGGTTATTTACTTTTACTTGCCCAATACCTTCAGTAGGATAACTAACTTTGGCTTTGTTTATTATTTTCCACGTAGCTTTACATTTATTTTTAGAAGAACGTACATATTTATTGTGTTGTTGTTTTTGTGTTAAATTAATTATTTTCTTAAGCCTGCGAGATAGGCATTTAAAATTTAGTTTATTACGCTCAGTAGGACATCGTCTGTATATCCACAATAGTTCACGCTTTCTTTTACTACAAGCCCTAATACCGTTAGTTACCCATCTGGGTTTTATTTTTGTGGAGATTTTAATTTTAATTTTAGGAAAACATATATTATATGCGTATGAAAATATCTCATGAAATATATTAAAAGCGCAATTACAATCAGTTTCGGCGTATACTTTAGCAAAATCCAAACTCTTAAGGTAGTCAACGAACTTTTCCATATTATTACTACAGTAGTTGCGTTTTTGAGTAAACCAAAAATCTAGTCTGCATGTCTTATTGACAGGGCAGTGTAGTAGTTGTGCTGTATGGTCTGATACTGCCAGTTCTAGTACTTCACTTTTACATCGTCGTAAATTATGTGCAAAGTTATCAATACAGGTTCCACTGCATAGGCGAGTAGGTTTGTTTATTTCACATTTTAAATTAAACCCTTGAAGTATTTGAATGAATTGCTGAGAATAAATTGTTGTCTTTAAAATGTCAATATTGAAATCACCACACACTATTAACTTTCTGTTACTATCGAATGGAAACAACGAGAGAACCCGGTATAACACATCAAAGAACACATTAAATTTGTATTTTACCTGATCCCTTTGTGGAGGTCTATAGATACACAATATTATGATGTTATGATCACCGCAGAGGTGGTTTAGGCATTGAATGCAACCCGAGAAATTAGGAGAGGATGCACTAACCTTTACTACGCCACGTGCTGGCTGGGCCGGTGCACCGGTCTTCTCTTCCTGGCTCAGGAGCTGCTGCCCACATCACTAAATCACTTGAGGGACACACGAGAGGCACAATCCGATCGGTAAAGGTCTATGAAAGCGGTTAAAATCCAACAATCAAAACACCAAAAATCTCACTATGAATTCAATAACCTCCCCTTTCCTTTGCTATGTGAACTTCTGAGTTCTCTGATCTGACCACTTAGCTTTACAGGGAGAATGTTCTGACCACTCAGCTTTACAGAGGAAATGCTGGGGTCACTTAGCTACCGAGTCTGAACATTCGCCCTGTAATCGAATGGTCGAGGGTTTGAGTCCCACTTGAGTCGTTTCACTTTTTCTATCTTAATAGATAAGCTTAAACAATATTATTATATCTTGTGTAGTCTGTGGGGTGACAGCAAAAGAATACAAGTATCACCACACCATCTCATCCGAGAAAGGTGTCGTTAGAGGCGACTAACAAAAAATATGCAACCGATATCACTGCGAGGGAAGGAAAACTTGAAATAAAACCCTGTACCAACCCGTCTGGCCAGCGTGGAAACAGTAGGCCAAACCCTCCGAACATTTTTTATTTTTTTATTTATTTATTTATTTATTTATTCTTTGTAAATATGGGTTACATAAGATGTTACATTCATTAGGTATATATGTAGTTTCACCATATTCCACCATAATAGGCATGCAATTTTAAAGCTAAATTAGGAACAAACTACTAAATAATCTGATATCTTATTTCTTGAAATTTTCATACTGTCGAATTATTTATATTTATACTATACATGCAAATGAAAAATGTCAATGGCTACTTAAAAATTAAAATTAACAATGTCATAATATATTATCTCAATTGTATAATAAATTTATAATGTCAATATAGATTTTAGTCATACTGTGTATTTCAAATTGGGAGAGGCCTATGTCCAGCTGAGTCCAGCAGTGGACTGCGGTAGGCTTAATTGATTGATTATATCTTGTGTCCTTTTGACCAGATTCTCCTAAAGCGTCAGCAAGAAACCAACGCACAACTGACAACAAGAAATCCATACTGCAGAGACGGCAGCTGAGCCTCCAGGCCAGGAAGAGCAAGCTGGCTCGGGATATCATTGTAGTGAAGCCTGCGACTGATGACACACTTGACGAGGATATACAAAGATTGCAGGTACATCATCACACTTTACACCTTGGCTATTGAGACTCAAGAAGACATTTAGTTGTTTCCAGGCTGTCATAACCAGATGTCTGAATACTGCCTATGATATGGGGTTCTTCAATCAGGAGGTTTCTTCAGGGTCAGTAGCGCGAGTGTGACACCCCTGGTGTCGCACACGTCCATAGGCCACGGTAACCACTTCCCGTCAAGTGGGCCGTGTGCTTGTCTGCATACAATCACACCTTTATTCCTGGAGGGTTAGGCTGATTTCAGCATCATTGTATTCGATTCCATGTAATAGGGGGTGAGCCTATTGCCGTATTCCAGGCACCATTGCTGACTCGAACCATGCATCCGAGGTTGAGTCTGGGCTGTATATATCCGTCTGATGTTAAACAGCCCTATCCCTTAGTCCTATGGGGTGGCCCTAATTCTACTAAGCTGGAAACTGCATAATATATGCTTCTCTTACAGGAAATACCAACATTTCTTCCTATAATGAGAGGCACTCTCGGTCTACCAGGCGCACGGGACCCTGAGGTCTTAGAAGGTAAGATTTGTTTAGTACTCGTACCACTAAATACGGTCAGCACCATCTAGCGAAAGTAGATCGAACTATTACAGAACGAATAATCCTGCATCGCGTTAGTAAAGTTTGGCGATCATTTGTGTATAATTTAAGACTGGTGCAAGGATATTTTGTAAAGTATTTTTGACTTTGGCCATTGATAAGATTTTTAACCTCTCTAAGAGAGTGATAGTTTCAATCAATAGTACTAAAATATTAATCTAAGGAACTGTAAAATTACACACAGCTATCAATAACAGAGTCATGTATGTCAATAATAGAGTAACAGAGTAGTCAGAACGTGGAACAAGCTCCCAGAACATGTAGTCTCAGCTGACAGTATCAACCATTTCAAAAACAGACTTTATTCATTTTACCTCAAACTAGAGAAATAGAAGGAAAGAAAATGGAAACTGGATACAGGCATTATCAGTTGTCTACGACTGCCTGCCTGCTGACTAACAATAATAATAATAATAACAATATTGTTCTTTAAACAGTGTGTGTGTCATAAGATGTATGTATATTGTTACGTGGACGGGGTACAATTAAATGCCGTTTACTCATCGAAGAGATTTATTAGCTCACCACAAACTAGACAATTAAATCACTAGTACACACAGTACTCTTCAACAGTTCCAGTCGCTCAGTAGTCCACAGTCGTTGCTCAGGTCGCAGGTATAATCTTCTTCGGTCGCTTAAGCTCGCTGTGTTCGTTATCGATCTCAAAGACAGAATCAATCGTGTCGCTATGCGACCGTGTTTTTATACCTCTCAATTAGGAGGGTCGAATCATCTAGAAAATTCGCGAGCTATAAATAACTACTGTCTTTTGAAGTTTACCGCCGTCGCTGACCTTTCGAGTTCATTCTCGATATTTACCTATTGTTTGTTTTTATTCTAAAGAGTCTAGGTACTCGTAGGTAGGTTGTGACTTTGTGTTGACGATTCTAGTTTTTTCTGTGCCAATCGGTAGAGTACCTCGTCACTAACAATAATAATATAGCTCTTTATTGCATGTCCACAAAGAAGGGATACAGAGAAAATGGTACATCTTTGTGGCATTACAAGTGGCGGCCTTATTGCACAAAATGCGTTTTTATTTCTTGAAGATTCTATTGTTAGTTTAAGACATATTGACGTCAGTCGTAACAATATCTATGGCACTTGCTGCGTCTGTATATAGAGATAGTATATAGTCTAAGTGAGTTGTCCTATTCTAGGTCTAGATTACAGGCCTTGGATACGAGTGACGACACGCCTGCAAGCTCACCTGGCTGCGTGTGCACATCCGCTAGCGGCTGATGAGATCTCCCTCGCAACCAAGATCAGAGAGGTATGGTCATCATCGTCAAGTTAGCATGGTCCCCAGCAACATCTCCCTCCCGATCCCTCTCTCACAGTTCCGTACCTGGACACGCATGAGATATGCGGAACTGCGTACAATAGAATAATTTATTTTCTCATAAACATAACAAACATAAACTCACGCCTATATCCCCGAAGAGGTAGGCAGAGGTAGCACCCACATTACGCCAGTTTATGTTTAGGTCCCAATGTAATAATAGGTGGCGAGCCTATTACCATTAACCGGGCACTTATAAACCTGCGATAAATACACACATAACTTATAAAAGCATCGAAAAGTCATTGGTGTGTGCCATGGTAAAACCTGGGATTGAACCCGAGACCTCGTCTCAGCAGTTCTTTACACATACCACTAGGCTTAGATAATATAAGCTTACATATATACAGTACATTACATATAAATACAGTATGTTTAGCCGCAGTCTATGGCATGCAAATTTTCCCATAATCATTTGCAAACAATATTGAATACATTATTTAATTGCACTGTCTGTCTGAAATATTAATTCAATTTATAAAAATAATTATAATTGGGATGTCAAGTGAAATATAGAATTATCAGAGGTTAGCAGACAAGCACACGGCCCACCTGATGGAAAGTGGTTACCGTGGCCTATGGACGTGTGTAACATCGAGGGAGACACACTGGCGCTGCCAACCCTGTAAGCACAAGTTTTTGTGCTGACAGTATAAAAGACAAAGCAGGACAAGCTTTTGGTCTGCCCACTGACAGCACAAAAACTATCCAGTGAATTCTGGCTACTCTACTCACCGCCGGGAACACAACACGAGGTTATTATAGCCGTGGTATTCTGTAGGGCGGAGGTACTTCCCCAGTCGGACTGCTCAATTAGACGGAAATACCGTCATGTCCTACCTCCTTTGATCTTTGAACAGTAATATTTTAAACAGTTTCTCATTATAATGCTTAGGAATAATGAGATTAAAGTATATAATTCAGTTACGCTAAAAGCAATTATAAATCCATACTAATATTATAAATGCGAAAGTAACTCTGTCTGTCTGTCTGTCAGTTACGCTTTCACGCCCAAACCACTGAACCGATTTTGATGAAATTTGACATAAAGTTAGATTAGACCATGAGAAAGAATATAGGCTATGTTTGGTCGCGATAACCGATATCCACGCGGGCGGAGCCGCGGGCAAAAGCTAGTATTATTATAAATTCAATTATTATATTTCATAACCAAAGATGGGTACAATACACCGACTGCAGGCAATAAAAAATGGCCTTGCCTTTGGTAAACAAACGGCTCGCTAAACATCTCCTAAACTTAAACAGAACGACTCTAAGAACTATTGTGGGGACAATAACTGGCCACTGTCTCCTCAACAAGCACCTGTACACCATCTGCGTTACGAACAACCCCCTTTGCAGGGGGTGTTTTGCTGCCGAGGAATCGGCCGCCCACTTAATACTGAAATGCGACACGGTAGCCCCTCAACGATCACAAATCCTCGTTGAAGGGCTCCGCGAAGCCGGGTCCGGGGCCCTGGAAGTCGTTTTCAGAGGCACACATGAGTTTTTCCTGTATGAGCATGTAGCACACGTTAACAGGTGGACACAACGGTATTTCCGTCCAAATGAGCAGTCCGACTGGGGAAGTACCTCCGCCCTGCAGAATACCGCGGGCCATAATAACCTCGTGTTGTGTTCCCGGCGGTGAGTAGGGTAGCCAGAGCTCACTGGAGAGTTTTTGTGCTGTCTGTGGGAAGACCAAAAGCTTGTACTGCTTTGTCTTTTACACTGTCGGCACAGAAACTCTCTGTTATTACAGGGTCGGCAGCATGACTCCCCTGATGTTGCACACGTCCATAGGACACCACTTACCATCAGGTTGGCCGTGTGCTTGTCCGTCACCTTAGTGGTACATATAAAACAAAGATGTTATTCTTTTGCAGGCTGACACAGAAATATCACGGCTATATTCTCAAATGGTGGATAAGCAGAGAGCGAACGCTCGCCACGCGGAGCGGCTAGCGAGGGTCCACGAAGTATCCCATCAGCTTTCCAGATGTAATTCTCTATTGAATCAGGTAATATTTAATATATAAGATATAAAATTCTCGTGTCACAATGTTCGTTCCCGTACTCCTCCGAAACGGCTTGACCGATTCTCATGAAATTTTGTGAGCATATTGAGTAGGTCTGAGAATCGGCCAACATCTATTTTTCATACCCCTTAGTGATAAGGGTTGTCCAACCTGGGAACCGACATCCACGCGGGCGGAGCCGCGGCCAAAAGCTAGTAATATAATAAATCCCTGCTGCATTTTTCCCAAGCGACAATTTTTTTTTCTTTAAACCTTCTAATGCCCTTTTTGTTGAACAACATTCTATACAACGCTATCTGTACTCGGAATTTTAATTCGATTCCAGATTTGTCAATTTCAGTGTTGCAACGTTATGCCAAGTACTAAAATAGTGACGTTGCGAAATTATTCGATATGGAAATGGAATATTTCCGGATCGATTCTTCTCGTTTATAATTTTACTCTCGTAAACTAAGTACTGCGCAGAAATTTCATTAGGCGTTGCGGAGGACTTTTTCAGTAACAGTGAAAGCTTTTCGTGGACATTTTTTTCTTGGGGACAAGAAAACATCCACGTCTTTTTGTGGTGTACTTGGCTGAGGATCCATTTTGATGACAAACCAAAACAAATAGATTCACTCATAGTTCACAAAAAACTATAAACGTAACAACAAACACAACGTAACAACACTTAAAAAAAAAACCCAACAAAATAACAAAATTTCGATTCGCAATGAAATAAGATATTCGTGCAGTCAGACGGGGAGAATGAAGCCGAATGACACGATAAACAAAATGGCGATAGCTGCACGCGCGCGCACGTGTTGCCAATACTGAAAACTTATTTATTTTTTATTTATTTATTTATTTTATCACACGTAACAGATTACAACCAATAAGAGATACAATAACAATAAAAGCAATAGGATTAGAGTCCAGGTTGCATTCCACAAGAACGCGTGTACAAATGTGTTAAGATGAAGGAGTTTCTAACAGGAACACACATAAAGCTAGTTTACAATTTTATATTTTTGACACATTAGACATGATGGAGTTCCTAACTACGGTTGGTTTAAAAGTTGTTTTACCGTTCTAACAAATAAAGTCAGCTTAGGTACAAAAATATCGAAGGCTGAATTATCCCTGGCGATTTCGTTGCACTGACGAGCCATCCGAACTATGGGGTTGTAAAACGAAGTATTATTTTTATAGACTTGTAAGGCAAAGAGTCCCGTTTGGTTGGATCTACGAACGCTATATCTGATATTAAAGGTTAATTGAGCAAGCAAATTAGGTACATCAAGTATAGAATGAATTATTTTATAAAGGCAAGTAAAATCAAAGTACCGCCTGCGTACTTCCAACTTTTGCACGTTAAATCTAATCAGACGCGCATCGTAATCGATAATGTTGCGCCCCAGGTGTTGCCGGTAGCACAATATCCGCAGACACCTTCTATAAAACTATCTAGGCTCTTTTATTATAAGTTTTGTTTTTAATATAAAAACAAAAATATTTTTATTTTATAAAATAGAGCAGCGATTACTAATTAATAAATAATTATTATGAATAATTATGTATTTATTTAAATAAAAATCAATAATTTAGTCTTTAATTGGCACACTGATGGCACACACACTGATTGTTTATCGATTTTTGTGTTCATCATTACACTATTATATGTGGTATCATTATTTCACAAAATGACAGTAGCTAATGTCAAATCTGGAATCGAATTACAATTCTGACTATAGCTAAATTAGCTTGTGCTATAGAATCTAGAATGCGGATAAACATACTTAGATACTTCTTTTTTTGTATCAATGTCAATCAATATCTTGATTCTAACCATATTGAGACGAATTACTTATTTGTAAACTTCTATGCACGCTCGATAGATGGCGTTGTACGATCCCCTACATCGCGCTATTGTTTCGTTGCACCGAAATGTATAAATATCTAGAAAGATTTCAATAAAATGTCTCAACTCAAGATTGTGTTTGATTCCTGCTTGCCTAAGTGATTTAGCTATTTTAGTACGAGAACGTACAGCATACATGTTATACATAGAACTGGTCTGGTGATGTGGTTACCAATACAAATATACATATTCGTGCATTCCAATATTTGCACAGAGCGGGAATCGAACTACCGCTTCGCCACAGAGGCCGTCTATGTATCCTAAGTTCGTTTCTGAATACAATTTTGTACGTAACCCTCGGAGTGCTAGTCTGACTCGCTCTTGACCAGTTTTTTGTAATTACTCTTCTTGTTCCAGACTCTACAAGACGCAGAAGAATTGAACGCTTTACTACCAGAAGGGAAACGTTTAGAGCCATTCGTGTGGAACATTGAAGAAGAACGTTGAGTTAGTCTCCTGGGCCCCAACAAGACCTGAGGGGCCTTGCCTTGAAGCCGGCTGATTGACGAAGTTCTGGAGCAAGCATTTCTCTAGGGTTAAGGAGTTCAGATAGCAGCCGCTACTATCCGTGAGGCGACGGAGAAAGAGTACAAGTATCACCACCCACCTCATCCGAAGGGTGTCGTTAGAGGCGACTAACGGAACAATACGCAAACGATATCACTGCGAGAGAAGGAACACTCGAAATAAAACCCTGTACCAACCCGTCTGGCCAGTGTGGGAACAGTAGGCCAAAGTCTCCCAACGTTCTGGGGGTGACTGGACCATGGGTGTGACTGGTGGACCCACCTGTCACCCTTGCAGAAGTAGGCCGCGGCGTGCCTCCCCGTTTCCGGGGACGAGTTGCGGACTCTGTAGTCCCCACACGCGAGGAGAGGGCCAGATCGAGAGAGATGGCCCTAGGTCGGCGGGGTGCGAGGGATATGCCTGTCAACCTCACCTTCGGCAACCGAAACGACCCACAGGCGGCGTGCGTTTTGGTCGGTTCGAGTCCGACGTAACCTCTTCCACCAGCTCCGGGGGGGAGGTACCCTGGGAATTTTGCGCACGTAAAAGAAAAAGCCTACCAACGTTTGGGAGAGGCCTATGTCCAGCAGGGGATTGAGGAGTTGGAGAATGGAGCCGGGGTTCTAAGGTTCAGAGTTTAGAATCAACCAGGATCTATGTGGTGATGAAAAAA
Organism: Eilema griseolum; assembly: GCA_963662185.1. Taxonomy (NCBI): domain Eukaryota; kingdom Metazoa; phylum Arthropoda; class Insecta; order Lepidoptera; family Erebidae; genus Eilema; species Eilema griseolum. The sequence continues at coordinate 10,115,074 of OY759259.1, forward strand.
TAATGCAAGTATCACCACCCCATCAAATCCGAAAGTGTCGTACATACATACATATAATCACGCTTTTATCCCCGAACCGCTGTAGCCGAGTGGTATGGGTAATGGACTGCTGAGAGGAGGTCTCGGGTTTTACCATGGCACACACCAATGACTTTTCGAAGCTTTTCAAAGTTATGTGTGTATTTATCGCAGGGTTAAGTGCCCGGTTAGTGACAAAAGGCTCGCCACCTATTATATTGGGACCTAAACATTAACTAGTGAAATGTGGGTGCTAGCACCTCTGCTTACCCCTTTGGGGATATAGGCGTGATTTTATGTTATGTTTATCCCTGAAAGGTTAGGCAGAGGTGAATTAACACCCACATTTCACAAATCATTAAATCCGGTCCCACGTTATAGGGGTTGAGTCTATTGCCGGCTTCCGGACACTATTGTTGACTCGAGCCATGCATCTGAGGTTGAGTCTGGGCTGTATATATCTGTCTGATATTAAACAGCCCTATCCCTTAGTCGCCTTGTACGACACCGCATGAGAAGATATGGGGTGGTCCAAATTCTACTCTGCCGGGAACCACTTCGCGGTGTTGTAAGAAATTTTTCGTTGGTCCGTATAGTGATTACAAATTTTCTGATACTCAATATGTTTGCCGGCAGTCATACTACTAATAATAAAATAAAACCGATCTCTTTTATTTATTATTAATAATTAAATAATAAATTTGTTAAGCTTTATAATTTTTTTTATTTTTTTTCCCTCTAATTTTTTTTATACCACTTAGGTCACAGACAAGCACACGGCCGACCTGATGGAAAATGGTTTCCGTGGTCTATGGACGTATGTAACACCAGAGGAGCCCCACTCGCGCCGTCAGTGTAGAGGACAAAGCAGGACAAGCCTTTAGTCATCCCACTGACAGCACAAATTCTCCAGTGAGTTCTGGCTACCCTACTCACCGCTGGGAACACAACACGAAGTTATTATAACCGCACAGATACTCTGTGCTTACAGAGTCGGCAGCGCGAGTGTGGCTGCTCTGGTGTTACATACGTCCATAGGCCACGGTAACCACTTTCCATCAGGTGGGCCGTGCGCTTGTCTATCACCTAAGTGAATAAAAAAAAAATGATGACCCTCTTTTCTGAGACTTTGCCTTCAGCATAACACAGGCGAAGCGAAGCATATTTGACGTTTACGTACATACATATAATCACGCCTACATCCCCGGAGGGTTAGGCAGAGGTGAATTAACACCCACATCTCACCATCACTGCATTCAGTCCCACGTAATAGGGGATGAACCTATAGCCGCTTTCTCCTCCTCTGGTGTTACAGACGTCCATAGGTCACGGTAACCACTTTCCATCAGGTGGGCCGTGTGCTTGTCTGCCAACTAAGTGGTATAAAAAAAAAATTGTTTACTCGAGCCATGCATCTCTGGCTGAGTCTGATGTTAAACAGCCCCATCCCTTAGTTGCCTTTTACGACGCCTCATGAGAAGAGATGGGGTGGTCCAAATTGTACTCTGCCAGAAACCACGCGGCTTACAATGTAAAAAAAATGAATTCAAATCAATAGCTCCTGGAAACTTCAGCAAAAGAAAAGCTTAGTGAACAAAAACAGCATTAACTTACTGTATATTTAATACCAGAATAGCAAAAATACAATACTGAACACACAATATATGCGAGCAAACATAAATAGATTATATTAGCGACACAAAACCATTTCTGATTCCTAGATGCTTTCTCACTACCCTTCAGACCATCTTTGATGATGTATTTTCTTAAACCTATACCTATTGTTTTTGCATACTGGCCATAATCGATGGTGTATACATCACAGTTGAATATATCCCTGTCTTTGCCCGACATTCGGCAGATCATATCAGTGAGGTTCTCATCACTAAAATACCATTCGTTATTGAAGAAGAAACTCATCATTTTTGACATCTTGTAGACCTTTTCGTAGATTTTTGGAAGCCTAAAACAAATTAATATTATAAAGGGGTTGTTTTTAGTCATAGTACTATCGACCTAATTATTATTATTATTATTATTATTATTATTATTATTATTATTATTATTGTTTGATACACTTGCAGCTTAAAGCTGATGCGTGTATATCACTGCACTTGTGTTTAACATTCCAAATGCTTGTCCAGTCTATCTTTAAAAATGTTTATGCTAGGAGCACTTATTACTGTTTCTGGCAGGGAGTTCCACAATTGCACCACCCGGTTTGGCAAAAAGTGATATCTAGGGTTGCTGGCACACTGAGGTTTACTGATTTTGATTGAGTGGCCTCTCAAGTGTCTGTTTGTGTTCTTGATATACATGTTCTCGATGTTTGTCACATTGTAATGCCCATTAAGAATCTTGTATGTCTCAATGAGGTCTGTTATTTTTTTACGTGCGCAAAATCCCCACGGATACTCCACATCGGAGCCGGTGGAAGAGGTTATGTCGGACTCGAACCGACTAAGATACAAGGCGTCTGTGGGTCGTTTTTATTGCCGAAGGTGAGGTTGACAGGCATGTCCCTCGCACCCAGGGCCATCACTCTCGATCTGGCCCTCTCTTTGGGTGTGGGGACTACCGTGTCCCCAACTCGTACCCGGAAATGTGAAGGCGCGTTGCCGCCGTGGCCTGCTTCTGCCCGGGTGACAGGCCATCGACCTAATGCTGTAACTTGCTGGGCCTTGCTAAAGCAAAACCACTGCTACCACAGACGCTGCTAAAAAAACAATTCAATGTTAGAGTAGTTAACGTCCATAAGCCACGGTGACCACTTTCCATCAGGGGGGCCGTGTGCTTGTCTGCCACCTAAGTGGTACCGTGACCTATGAACGTGTGTGACAACAGTGGAGTCACGCCCATGCTGCTGACATTGTAAGAACAGAGATTTTATGTGCCCTCAGTGCAGAACACAAAATCACACAAGCCTTTGGTCTTCCCACTGACAGCACAAAAACTCTCCAGTGAGCACTGGCTACCGTACTTACCGCCGGGAACACAACACGAGGTTATTATAGCCGTGGTATTCTGTATGGCGGAAGTACTTCCACAGTCAGACTGCTCAATTGGGCGGAAATACCGCCGTGTCCTACCTCCTATAAATACTTTTCATTTAATTTTGGACTATAAGTCCACAGAAATAAAGTTTAAAATGTAATCCCATTTTTTGCATTGTCTGTGTATGACAGTAGTTTTGGTTTAGTAGAATTGCGGGCCTGATAACAGACTTAAGCATTTACCTTGTAACAAATATCGCTACGAATATTTTTATGATCTTTTGAGCAAACGCTCCAGAGGCCAACGAGACGAGATAATGAGTGTAAACAAACGGACTGCTACTAAGTTACATTACAATAGTTAGCGATTATTATCTCTGTCCTTATCACACGTACGAAGCAATCGCGTCACTCGCGCGACGACAGCTGTCGTTGTGTGTTTCGTAGTAAAGGAAAGCAATGTACAGCAATCAAACACTGTTAGTCCATGGTTGGACCACAAACTGCCATCTTGTGAACCAGTTAATTCCATGTTTGGAATGCGCTCGATCTGATACGTATTGTTTCGTTGTATGTACTCCGTCATTTTATAGCGTCGGCCATCTTGGACCGATTTTTAGCAAACATAGCTAAGAACACTCCCGACATATACCTACCTTTCAAACACCAAAAACTAAATTCAAATCAGTTCATCCGTTCAGGAGCTATGATGCCACAGACAGACACACACACACAGACACGTCAAATTTATAAAACCCCGTCGTTTTTGCGTCGAGGGTTAAAATATACAATTTATCGGGACTACTCGCGATTTAAATCATAGAACTTACTATTTCTGCCGACGTTTCGGATGCGTTCCAGCACCCGTGATTTAATTCGCGAGAAGTCCCGATATCTTATATAATTATGAATTCACACCGCGACAGTTAAAAATAACATTAGATTATAGATTATTTTTATAGGAGGTAGGACACGGCGGTATTTCCGCCCAATTGAGCAGTACGACTGGGGAAGTACCTCCGCCCTACAGAATACCGCGGTTATAATAACTTCGTGTTGTGTTCCCAGCGGTGATTAGGGTAGCCAGAGCTCACTGGAGAATATGTGCTGTCAGTGGGAAGAATGAAGGTTTGTCCTGCTTTGTCTTGTACACTGACGGCACGGAATGTCTGTGCTTACAGGGTCGGCAGCGCGAGTGTGGCTCCTCTGGTGTTACACACGTCCATAGGCCACGGTGACCACTATCCATCACGTGGGCCGTGTGCTTGTCTGCCACCTAAGTGGTATAAAATAAAAATGAAAAAAGATGAAAATACTTACGAAGGAAATCCTTTGATTTTAATATCTAAAATCTTGCAGACTGCATCGGCCATGTATGCAGGTATGTAATGCAGGATCCAGGTCAACAGCCAGCAGAGGAAAGGGTTGGTGACTTCGACCAAATAACAGTACCAGACCGCGAACGGTGTGCCGTGCTGATAGGTATCGTAGATGCGATAGACTGCACTCAAAAACTCTGAAACAAATCAAGATTTTCATTTTAGTATTGGAGCAGTAATGGACAAAGTACGGCCCGCGAAAGCTTTTCACCCGGCCCGCCGATGGCCTTTTGAAACGCGATAATTATATTTAAAAAAAAGGCCATAGCCTAGTGCTATGGGTTATGGACTGCTGAGACGAGGAACCAGTTCGATCCCAGGTTTTACCATGGCACACACCAATGACTTTTCGATTCTTTTCGAAGTTATGTGTGTATTTATCGCAGGTTTATAAGTGCCCGGTTAATGGCTATAGGCTCGCCACCTATTACATTGGGACCTAAACATATACTGGCGAAATGTGGGTGCTAGCACTTCTGCCTACCCCTTCGGGGATATAGGCGTGAGTTTATGTTACATATTTATGTAATATTCATCTTTATTTAATTAATTGTATTTCATTGCCATTCAATAGATTTGTCATTTAGATATTCATGCACGTATAATGCAGTGTAGTACTAATTTTTATTACATTAAATAAAATATGCTATTATAATATACAATTACTTACAAATTTATATAAAACTATGCTAACTATACAATATATACAAAAATGGGATAGAGAAAAAGAGGGAAACTGTAATTTTAGGCATCGAAAAATTCCTCCCCATAGATCTCTACTGGTACCGTGCCCAAGAGGCTGGCGGCATTACCACGCTGAATGGCGATGGCAATTCTTTGAGCGAGGTAAAGGCCAGCCTTATGGTCACGGGAAGCGTCGATTAGTCGCCTCGCTATTTCTTTGAATAGCGCGCGCGCGCTTGGACCCCACGGATCCAACGTTTCGACTCCAAACGGCTCAAAATTATAATTACCAGTTAAATTGGTATATTTGCGCCGTTTGAGAGTCTCCGCTGATGCAGCAGCAGCGCATGCGCAGTCCATCGTACTTGGAAGATGGGAAGGCGCCAGGGTGTCGACGCAGGTTGCATCCCACACCAAAGGCCTACCCATCTTCCAAGGCAACAACGACATACCGTCCGGTCTCTTACCATCGTCGCGAGCCAAGCCAACAGGTTCAAGTATAGCTGGCACGCCGGCGGTGACAAGAGCTCGACGGATAATGTCGTTAATGTTTGCATGTCGGGACATGCGGCCTGCGCTCTTGCTGCAAGACAATCCGTGATGTCCAAGGCTATCGACAGCTTCTCCACAGAGACACCGATGCGGAGAAACACGTATGTAATTATATTTTGACGGTCCCGAAATATAAAGTAGATTCATAATATTTATGTTATGTGCATAAACTCACGCCTATATCCTATTTTGGACTCTATGCCTGTATATACGAATAAAGTACAAAGTCCAATGAAAAAAAGTTCATTATATTATTTTCATTTATTTATTTATTTGATTTAATTATTTATTCACTCTACAAGGGGCAATTTAATTTAAAACTTTAACAACATGCGGGTAACGTTTAAAATAAATTGTAATTTTTTGCCATGTCTGTGGCATGACAGTAATCTTGCTATCACATTAAAATTAGTGCAATCGTGTCCCTGGAGTGTACAAGGTTGACTGTAGCTGTGGCAGTTCTTAAGTAGGACAAACGGCTACATGATGAAACAAGGCATTCAGGGCAGTTAAAAATAACATAAGTAACTATATACATAAATGTAATCACGCCCCGCAAGGTTAAGCCGAGGTGAATTTAACACAAACAATTCACCAACCACTGTATACGGTCCCACGTAATAGGGTGTGCAGCCTACTGTCGTATTACGAGTAATTTTGTTGCATTGAAGCTGAGTTGTATATTTTTGGAGGAGGTAGGACACGGCGGTATTTTCGTCCAATCGAGCAGACCGACTGGGGTAGTACCTCCGCCCTACGGACTACAGCGGCTATAATAACCTCGTGTTGTGTTCCCGGCGGTGAGTACGGTAGCCAGAGCTCACTGGAGAATTTTTGTGATGTCAGTGGGAAGACTAAAGGCTTGCCCTGATGGCACAGAAACTCTCAATGCTTGTAGGGTTGGCAGCGCGAGTGTGACTCTCTTGGTTTTCCACGCGGCCATAGGCCACGGTGCCGTGTGCTTGTCTGCCACCTAAGTGGTATAAAAAAGAGAAAAGCTGCTTCGATATCACCAATTGGATGTGGTCAAAATGGCAGTCGCTTCACGGAACATATGGAAGTTCAGCCAAATCCGCAGTTAGACTGGTAAAAGCGGAGTCCGGCTTCCGAGTAGAAAACTTTGGATGCAACTGGAATTGACGCCTGGATAAAGAAGAAGCTGTGAAAGTATGAATCAAAGAATCAAAGAATCAAAGAATCAAAGAATCAAAGAATCAAAGAATCAAAGAATCAAAGAATCAAAGAATCAAAGAATCAAAGAATCAAAGAATCAAAGAATCAAAGAATCAAAGAATCAAAGAATCAAAGAATCAAAGAATCAAAGAATCAAAGAATCAAAGAATCAAAGAATCAAAGAATCAAAGAATCAAAGAATCAAAGAATCAAAGAATCAAAGAATCAAAGAATCAAAGAATCAAAGAATCAAAGAATCAAAGAATCAAAGAATCAAAGAATCAAAGAATCAAAGAATCAAAGAATCAAAGAATCAAAGAATCAAAGAATCAAAGAATCAAAGAATCAAAGAATCAAAGAATCAAAGAATCAAAGAATCAAAGAATCAAAGAATCAAAGAATCAAAGAATCAAAGAATCAAAGAATCAAAGAATCAAAGAATCAAAGAATCAAAGAATCAAAGAATCAAAGAATCAAAGAATCAAAGAATCAAAGAATCAAAGAATCAAAGAATCAAAGAATCAAAGAATCAAAGAATCAAAGAATCAAAGAATCAAAGAATCAAAGAATCAAAGAATCAAAGAATCAAAGAATCAAAGAATCAAAGAATCAAAGAATCAAAGAATCAAAGAATCAAAGAATCAAAGAATCAAAGAATCAAAGAATCAAAGAATCAAAGAATCAAAGAATCAAAGAATCAAAGAATCAAAGAATCAAAGAATCAAAGAATCAAAGAATCAAAGAATCAAAGAATCAAAGAATCAAAGAATCAAAGAATCAAAGAATCAAAGAATCAAAGAATCAAAGAATCAAAGAATCAAAGAATCAAAGAATCAAAGAATCAAAGAATCAAAGAATCAAAGAATCAAAGAATCAAAGAATCAAAGAATCAAAGAATCAAAGAATCAAAGAATCAAAGAATCAAAGAATCAAAGAATCAAAGAATCAAAGAATCAAAGAATCAAAGAATCAAAGAATCAAAGAATCAAAGAATCAAAGAATCAAAGAATCAAAGAATCAAAGAATCAAAGAATCAAAGAATCAAAGAATCAAAGAATCAAAGAATCAAAGAATCAAAGAATCAAAGAATCAAAGAATCAAAGAATCAAAGAATCAAAGAATCAAAGAATCAAAGAATCAAAGAATCAAAGAATCAAAGAATCAAAGAATCAAAGAATCAAAGAATCAAAGAATCAAAGAATCAAAGAATCAAAGAATCAAAGAATCAAAGAATCAAAGAATCAAAGAATCAAAGAATCAAAGAATCAAAGAATCAAAGAATCAAAGAATCAAAGAATCAAAGAATCAAAGAATCAAAGAATCAAAGAATCAAAGAATCAAAGAATCAAAGAATCAAAGAATCAAAGAATCAAAGAATCAAAGAATCAAAGAATCAAAGAATCAAAGAATCAAAGAATCAAAGAATCAAAGAATCAAAGAATCAAAGAATCAAAGAATCAAAGAATCAAAGAATCAAAGAATCAAAGAATCAAAGAATCAAAGAATCAAAGAATCAAAGAATCAAAGAATCAAAGAATCAAAGAATCAAAGAATCAAAGAATCAAAGAATCAAAGAATCAAAGAATCAAAGAATCAAAGAATCAAAGAATCAAAGAATCAAAGAATCAAAGAATCAAAGAATCAAAGAATCAAAGAATCAAAGAATCAAAGAATCAAAGAATCAAAGAATCAAAGAATCAAAGAATCAAAGAATCAAAGAATCAAAGAATCAAAGAATCAAAGAATCAAAGAATCAAAGAATCAAAGAATCAAAGAATCAAAGAATCAAAGAATCAAAGAATCAAAGAATCAAAGAATCAAAGAATCAAAGAATCAAAGAATCAAAGAATCAAAGAATCAAAGAATCAAAGAATCAAAGAATCAAAGAATCAAAGAATCAAAGAATCAAAGAATCAAAGAATCAATTTCATTTATTCAGTTTAGGCACATAAAGAGCACATATGAACGTCAAAACTTTACAATTATGTATGTCAAGAAATAATATAAAAATATTAAATAATGTAAAAATAAACCATTGGAAAATGATTCTTTCGCTGGTTCGGTAGATTAGTTCTACTGAGAAGATACCAGCAAGAAACTCAGCGAACTACATTAGAACTAGATTATCTTTCTTTTATAAATTTGTTTTGGTTTACAATTTATTTTGTGCGAGCAAGCACTTATGTTGACTTATGTTGACCACGCATTAACATCATTAAGGTACTCATCCACTTTATAGTAACCTTTACTCATTAAAGTTTTTTTCACTTCTATTTTAAATTTATTTATTGGCATATTAATCAAGTCCTGAGGAATTTTATTAAATATTTTTATGCAGCTGCCTACAAATGAATCACCAACCTTGTGAAGCCTAAGTTTTGGTACAACTAGTTTATTTTTATTTCTCGTATTAAAATTGTGTACATCAGATAGTTTTTCGAAAATATTTAGGTTGTTTCGTACGTATAAGATATTTTCATAGATGTATTAAGAAGCAACTGTTAAAATATTAAGAGTTAATTAAAAACACTTACCCCATACTATTGTACGTTTTGAAGAGCTAACTGTGTAAATAGGAATGTCTTCTAGAGCACCACGTTTCTTCCTTTCACAAGTGTCCCAAGTGGCGGCAATGATGGCGTTGTTCACATAATCCACAGGGACTACACATACGTTTTTGTCTACCCTAATGGGTAACACGTGTATAACTCCAAGAATGACGCCCATCACGAGCTGAAAATTATGCAAGATTGTTATAAAATTTAACATACATACATAAATCACGCCTGTTTCCCATAGGGGTGAGATCACGGATCTCCACTTGCTACGATCCTGACATACTACTCTCGCTTCATTCACTCTCATTACATTCTTCATGCATGCTCGTCGGTTTAGAGTACTCCTGACCTGCCCCTTTTCTAAAACTTCCCCGATTTGCTCCAGGTATGTGCGCCTAGGTCTTCCCCTTCCGATGGTACCATCCACACTCACGTCATCCACCTGTTTCGTTAGTCTTCTCTCAACATGACCAAACCATCTCAACATTCCTCTCTCAATTCTCATCACTACATCTTCTATCACTCCACACCGTTCCCTTATCACGCTATTGCTCACTCTTTCAAGGTTAAGCCACACATACTTCGCAACGCACGCATTTCTACTGCATTCACTCTAATCTGATGCTTTTTCTGCCACACCCAACTTTCACTACCATACATAAGAGTCGGCACTAATACTCCACCATGTACAGCCAGTCGTGCCTTTTCGGACACTTTCCGGCTGCTCATAAAGTTGTGTAGTGCCCCATTCACTCTATTTCCAGCTATAAAATTATAACATAAATAAATAAAAACATGTTATAAAAATACAGCAACAAACAAAGACGACGTCTTGGGTTCCATCCCAGGTTTTACCATGGCACACACCAATGACTTTTCGATGCTTTTCGAGATTATGTGTGTATTTATCGCAGGTTTATAAGTGCCCGGTTAATGGTAATAGGCTCGCCACCTATTACATTGGAACCTAAACATAAACGGCGAAATGTGGGTGCTAGCACCTCTGCCTACCCCTTCGAGGATATAGGCGTGAGTTTATGTTTTTATGTTATGTTATGTTATGTTATAAAAATCCTATAAATGTCCGTTATGCGGGGCGTGAAAAAGCATTTAATGAGGCCGCTAAGCTGAGTGCCACCATTGTAACATTGTTCAGTGTCTGTAATAGTGACCCTCTTTCCTGCGGTAGCGCGACCGAAGGAGGATCGCAGGCTCAGCTGCGCGAGTACTAAGGCCTCCTAATGGAAAGTGGTTACCGTAGCCTATGGAAGTGTGTCTCGACTATCCTCGATTTTTTCTTGTTTATTACTTTTTAAAGCTTGATTTTTCAGTAGTCGAGTTTCAGTTTAATTTACATTATTTTGGGGCAACGGTTATAATTTATACATATTTATAATGTGCTAACTAAGCCCTTTCAGATGATACCAAACGCGGTATATTTATCTCAAGTTTATTTTTTAACACAGTTCTCTATGACCGCTAGAGGGCGCTAAATTAGATTCAGTGACTCGCCATATAGGCATAACCAGCGGACGACCAAGACGCTTCAAATGATACCTCACTTGCCCGGTCCCAATTAGTAGTTCAGGAGCTACGAGGGAACAGATGAACCTCATCATCATCCTCCTGCCCTTATCCCAAGATTATTTGGGGTCGGCGCAACATGTGTTTTTTTCCATTCATCTCTAGTTGCATTCATTTCAACATTCACTCCCTTAACCATATTATCTTTCACACAGTCCATCCACCTCATTTTAGGCCTCGCATTACTTACGCATTACATGCCCGAACCAGGTCAAACGATTTCCTCGTAGCTTTTTTGTGATTGGTGCTACTAGACACACAGGAACAGATGAACCTACATATTTATTTTATTGATTTATTTATTTATACTTTATGCACGATGTACATTGGCGGACTTTATACCGTAGGCATTCTCTGCCAGTCTACCATAGGGTGGTGCTGAGCTAGTACGAGGTAGGCGCATATTAAAAAGAGATGCGTATGGTTCTATAAGGACTATAGATTAATTATATATAGGTTCTTATAACAGTACATATACCTATAAATCAGAATAGTGTTATACATATACATACAAAATATACACATATATAACATACATGCCTGTCAAAATCATAACCCTCCAAAAATGAATTATCATTATTTTATGAAAGTTATCATTAGACTGTGGTACTGGTATGCTTTTTTTTTTTGTTCGTGCGCAAAATCCCCACGGATATCTCCCCCACCGGAGCCGGTGGAGGAGGTTATGTCGGACTCGAACCGACTAAAACGCACGCCGCGTGTGGGTCGTTTTGGTTGCCGAAGGTGAGGTTGACAGGCATATCCCTCGCACCCCGGCCGACCCAGGGCCATCTCTCACGATCTGGCCCTCGTCTCGGGTGTGGGGACTAAAGAGTCCCCAACTCGACCCCGGAAACGCGCCACGGCCGCGGCCTGCTTCTGCCAGCGTGACAGGCGGCTCCACCTGTCTCTCCCAGGCCGGCGCTCATGGGGGGCGGAGGTCGTTCATCGACCTCTGACGCCCGAGTTGCCTTCGTACGCGGGCAGCTTGGCTTGCGATCCTTCGTCGCTCCCGCTGCCGCTCCTGCCCGGCACTGGTATGCTTGGCTAATAATATTAAAAAGATAAAAATAATTATACTCACACCACATGGGCCGTACAGGGCTCCATGATCCATCCACCCTGGAGAAGGCTCGTAATACGCCGACAGCACTGAAAGATATTAAACGTTTCATTTAGTTAAAGCAAGCGATAATTTTACTTACGGCCGCTTCCTATATGTAATCTTAATCTGTATTTCGTAATTATATTAGTTTGCGCCATGGCTTTCTCCAACAATCAAAAACATGATGTTGAAGCGAGATAAGGCCAAGCGTAAATATATGAAATGTCCATCTGTAGAGGGCCTCAATTTGTATAAAAAGCTGCGTAATCGCTGCAATCGTCTGTGTAGGGATGCGAGACTGGACCATATTCACAGGTCAATTGAAAATCTCAACACCTCTCAACAATGGCAGTTCCTGAAATCTCTGGGTATTGTTAAGGTCGTCCATGACAACCTTACTGATATGGACCTCAATGCATTAAATGCACACTTCTCAGCGCCTCCAACTACTATACCTAGTGATGTTAAATCTTCTACCCTAAATTTTCTCTCTTCTCTTCCACTTCCATTAAATACTTCCTTCCAATTTCATCCTGTATCAGAGGTAGAAGTTAAGAAACATCTAAAATCCATATCCAGTAGGGCGGTTGGTGATGATGGCCTTCAACTCCAAATGCTTCTCCCCATAGTAAATATAATTCTTCCTGTCCTCATCCATATTATAAATTACTCCTTGTATTCCAACTGTTTTCCTTCATCATGGAAGAAAGCTTCTGTTATACCCCTGCCAAAAGTATCCAATCCTACAACACACTCCCAATTCCGCCCTATTTCAATTCTTCCCATCTTGTCCAAGGTACTCGAGAGTGTTGTGCATGATCAACTGAGCTATTACCTCTCCTCTGATGGTCTGCTAAGTCCTTTCCAATCTGGCTTTCGCCGTGGCCATAGTACTGTAACAACATTAGTTAAAGTAACTGATGACATAAGAATGGCAATGGAGAACAAACAACTGACAGTTTTGGTCTTATTGGATTTCAGCAGTGCCTTCAACTCAGTTGATTTTGACATTCTCCTGGGTATTCTATCTTTCATCAATGTTTCTACCTCTGCAACTACATGGTTTAAATCCTATCTCCAGGGACGCTGACAGTCTGTTAGAGTGAATGACGCTTCCTCTGATTGTTGCAATTTGGTAGCCGGCGTTCCACAGGGTGGCGTTCTTTCTCCTCTCCTTTTCTCTATTTTCATAAACGCCGTGACTCAGGTTCTAACCTCGCATTACCACCTCTATGCAGATGACTTGCAAATATATCGACATTTTAAAGCTGATGAACTGACTGGGGCTGTGGCTGCCATCAACAATGATCTTGACAACATCCATACGTGGGCCCAATCCTTTGGACTGCTGGTCAACCCAAAAAAATCTCAAGCACTTATTGTTGGTGGTAGATACATGCTCCGCCTCTTGGATCATGATTCTCTTCCTCCAGTAATGTTTGATTCAGTGGCCATTGATTACTCAAAAAGTGCAAAATATTTAGGCATGCACATCGACTCCATGCTTGCCTGGGATGTTCACATCTCGGAGGTAAGCAGGAGGGTATACTGTTCATTTCAATCCCTCAAGCGTCTCCAGAAACTCCTACCTCTTCAGACTAAAATTACTCTTGCACAATCTCTTCTACTCTCGGTTTTAGACTACGCTGATGTCTGCTCTCTAGATGCATCGGAGGAACCGCTGAACAAACTTGAGCGCCTGCAAAATTTAGGAATCCGCTTTGTGTTTGGCCTTCGCAAATACGACCATGTCACGCAATATCGCAAAAGACTGAACTGTCTCCCTATTCCATACTTCATAATCCATACCTCATAATCCAAATGCTCCAACTTATTTGCAGGAACGCTTTGAGTATCTTGTACCCAGGGGCAAACCCTGTCGTCTTTCTTCCTCTCTTCTGCTTCGCACACCTGCACACACTTCTTGCTGCTACGATGGATCGTTCAGGGTGCAGGCTGTGCGTCTTTGGAACGCACTACCTCACACCATTCGCGGTAGTAATACCCTGGACGTCTTTAGGAGAAGAACAAGGGAACATTTCCTATCACAGTAATGTAGTTTGAATATATTTATGTGTCTATATGTATGCATTGTGTTTATGTATGTATGTATATTTGTATGTATGTAGGTGTAGATAGATAGATAGATAGATAATTCTTTATTGTACACCAACAGATTTACAGTAGGACAAGTAGATAGCATCTATACAGTTCAATGTACAACGGGCGGCCTTATCGCTGAAGCGATTTCTTCCAGGCAACCTTGGGATGGACAGTAATGTTATGAAAACAAAAGATATGGTGTAGTTACCGACTAAACTTGAATAGATAGTGTATTAAAACAAAAGAAAGAGAGAAAAGTAAGTAAAATAAAATTAATATACGGCTTTACACAAAAATATCAACATAAATGCTGACATACAAATACATATACATGTATTAAATAAATATATACATAAAGTAGATAGTTTATACTAATACGAAGGGAAAATAGTGAGTGAGCACATAATTGTGAGCTATTACCTACTGTGCACAACATGATAGGTAGTGGTTCTTGACCATTAATTTAAATACATTTAGGGACTTTGCCCGTCTGATGTTCAGTGGCAACGCGTTCCATAAGCGCACCGCCCTGACAGTAAAACACTTGTCAGCAAAGTCAGTAGAATGTATTGGCATACTCAGCCTCAAGTTCTCGGACGACCTCAGGCACTTCGTATGTGTGTCATAGAGGAACTGGAATCGTTCTTTGAGATAAGAGGGAGTGTTGGGATTAAACAATACACTATATAACAATGTTAGAATATGGGCATTCCTGCGAAGTCGAATTGGGAGCCACTTGAGTTGTTTACGGAAATCAGACACGTGATCATACTTGCGTAGACCAAATATGAATCTTATGCAAAAATTTTGAAGTCGCTCAAGTTTATCTAGTTGCTCCTCTGTTAGATCAGGATAATTGACATCGGCGTAATCGAGGACAGGAAGAAGAATCGATTGTGCGAGCGCAGTTTTAGTGGCAATTGGGAGAAAGTTTCGGAGCCTTCGTAAGGCACCCGCGAAAAGTTTTCGACTAGTTTCCTGTAACTGGATATTCCAAGAAAACGATTTATCCATGAAGATACCCAAGTTTTTGACACTGTCACCAACTGGCACCACTACTCCACCCATAGTAACCTGAGGAAGCTGGGTCCAATCTATTTTAGAACTCAACCTTGGACTACCAATAACAATTACCTGTGTTTTGGACGAATTTAGGGTGAGTCCATGGTTTTTGCTCCATTCGCAAATCCGCTCCAAGTCGTTGTTGAGTACAGCAAAAGCATCGCATAAGTCATTTGGAGAAGCTTGTGTGTAAATTTGTAGGTCATCAGCATAAAGGTGGTAGGATGAAAGTAGTTTTTCGGAGATTGTATTTATAAAGATGGCGAAAAGTAACGGAGATAAAACGCCACCCTGTGGTACACCAGCGGTCACATCACACCAGGAAGAGCTTAATTCTTCGACGCGAATACGCTGCTGGCGACCAGACAGGTAACTACGAAACCACTCAATAGCCATTGGAGATATGTTTACAGAGCAGAGTATACCGAGCAGAATGTCGAAATCTACGGTATTAAAGGCATTGCTAAAATCAAGTAAGGATAGTAACGTAAGATTTCCTCTATCCATGCCCAGTCTTATGTCTTCCGTGATATTAACCAATGCTGTCGCAGTACTATGTCCAGATCTGAAGCCCGATTGTAAAGGGTTTAGTAGCGCGTTTTTATTAAGAAAGGAGCTAAGTTGTGAATGAATGAGGCGCTCTAAAGCTTTGGAAAGAAAAGGAAGGATTGATATAGGACGACAGTCAGAAAAGGAACATGGCTTAGATTTCTTGGGTAAAGGAATTATCTGAGCATTTTTCCACGAGGATGGGAAGATAGCCGAAGAAATGGAATAGTTAAAGACGTGACATTGGATAGGAAGAATTTGCTCTAGAATTGGCACAATCATGTTTCTACTAACGGCATCGCTACCGACAGCATTGGATGAAATAGACAAGATGCTCTTCTTAACATCACAAGCGGTCAATTGGTTGAAGATGAAAGGTGAATGTTCAGGAGTTGGAATAGATGAAAGATATTGCAGTGTATTAGTTTCAGCAGTTCCATTAAAATTGGACGATGTAGAAAAATGTACATTAAGTGCATCTAAATTTAAATTTTTAGGAATTGAGTCTTGACGTGATTTTCCAACTCCTAATGTAGGTGTAGTATGTATGCTGTGTATGTATGTTTATGTGTAAATATATGTACCTGTTTAGGTACCCTTCTTTTATCTGAAAATTAATGTACACTTCACGTCCCTTTATTACTTTAACTGCTTCTCTGCTACTCAAAGGTTTGCTGGTAGAGAACTCATACTGAGTTAAGCTCGCCTTTGTACATATTTCTTATATATTTATTTTGTGTTTGACCTCTGTACTGTTTGTGTGCAATAAAGAATTAAGAATTAAGAATTATAATATAATAATTCATTTATTTGCTAGATAATTAAAATCCATTGTTTTGTTAGTAATATTCAAAACTATGTTACTACTTATATTTTACAAAAGATTGCTGCATATTATAGACGTGGCTTAATATGTGGCACTCACAGCCCCATGTTGCCACTGCCGCGCATTCTATACAGCATCGACATCATTTTTTTGCGTCACAACACCGCGAAACCATCGGTACGTGCGTGAGCGAACATAGCCGATGCACTACAGAAGCGCGGCAGCGGAAACAGTGCTCTGAAAGCTTTAATGTATTGTATACGCTGGGCGTTAAGGGAGCGCTGGATATAGCTGACCCACATCGCACTCGAGTACAGGGATGTGCAGTACGCCTTAAAAAGCATTACTTTTACACTGTCCGTGCACCGAGCGAACCTGCGGCCCAGCATTTTCGCCCTTACTGCCAATGCTCTACGTTCCCGCTCAATATCTGCATAGTCCCTGAGGTCGTAATCCAAGATTGATTTAATTTAAACCGTTTCTTGATTTTACTATTTCAATAAACAATCTTGTTTACACTTATACAGTGCATAATAAGATTATGGACATAATAAGATGTTGCCATATTATGGACTCCCCGAGGGATTGTGCGAATGGATCTCCAGCTTTTTGTCCAACAGAAGCATCCAAGCCGTCGTCGACGGCAGCTGCTCGGACCGCATGAACATAAACGCTGGTGTCCCACAAGGCTCCGTGTTGTCTCCTACGCTGTTTCTGCTGCATATCAATGACATGCTGTCTGATGGCTCCATTCATTGTTATGCGGACGACAGTACCGGAGACACGTGTTACACGGGCCGTGCAAATATCCCTCAGTCCGAGGTGGAGAAGAGTCGCGAACAACTTGTGTCTGAAATCGAGACTACTCTCTCTGGAGTATCCGATTGGAGACGACTAAACCTAGTCCAATTCAACCCCACTAAGGCACAAGTATGTGCATTCACCGCTAAGAAAACCCCATTCATTGTAGCGCCGCAATTCCTGGGCACACCGCTTACCATCTCCACGAGTATCGGGATCCTTGGTGTCGATATCCCCAGTGACGTCCAATACCGAAGTCATTTGCAAGACAAGGTTAAGTTGGCATCAAGAAAACTTTAATAGGCCTTGCAGGGAAGCTAGAGACCGCAAGCAATCTGCATACAAGGCTTGGACCACGGCTCTTGCCAATAAGGATCCGAACATCGCTGAAGTGAAGCGGAAGTTGAATGCTGCTTCAAGGTCCAGTAAAAAGGCAACATCTGGAGCAAAGTTTGAGTTCATCGGCAGAATTGGCGAGCGGCTTGCGCGCTACCCATTTGGCAGTCGTGCATTTAGGTCACTCGCTAAAGCTGCTGAGGGAAACTTCTGCCAGTCTTGCCTTCCGCCACTGCAAAAATCCGACGGTAGTCTGGCCCATGGCGCTAAGGAGAAGGCCGATCTTTTGGGTAATCTCTTTGCGTCAAACTCGACTATGAACGACGGGAACGCCGAACCACCTATCATCCCCAGCTGTGGTGCTTCGATGACCGAAATTAAAATCACACAACGGGTGGTCCGGCGCGAGCTTAAGTCCCTAGATGTTCGGAAGTCGAGTGGGCCGGACGGTATACCGGCGATGGTGCTTAAGCACTGTGCCCCCGAGCTGTGCCCTGTACTTACACGCCTTTTTGCACTCTCATACTCCGCGAGGCAAGTCCTGGCCTCGTGGAAGACTGCATTCGGGCACCCTGTTCCTAAGAAAGGTGACAGGACAAATCCGACCAATTACAGGCCTATCGCTATAACCTCCCTTCTCTCAAAGGTTATGGAGCGTGTTATTAATACACAGCTCCTGAGGTACCTTGAAGGAAACGATCTACTGAGCGACCGACAGTACGGTTTTCGCCACCGTCACTCTACCGGTGACCTTCTTGTGTATCTCACAAACCGGTGGGCGCAAGCCATCGAGAGTCGCGGTGAGGCACTAGCGGTCACCCTCGATATAGCGAAGGCCTTCGATCGGGTCTGGCACAAAGGTCTTCTTACGAAGTTGCCATATTATGGACTCCCCGAGGGATTGTGCGAATGGATCTCCAGTTTTTGTCCAACAGAAGCATCCAAGCCGTCTTCGACGGCAGCTGCTCGGACCGCATGAACATAAACGCTGGTGTCCCACAAGGCTCCGTTTTGTCTCCGACGCTGTTTCTGCTGCATATCAATGACATGCTGTCTGATGGCTCCATTCATTGTTATGCAGACGACAGTACCGGGAACACGTATTACACGGGCCGTGCAAATATCCCTCAGTCCGAGGTGGAGAAGAGTCGCGAACAACTTGTGTCTGAAATCGAGACTACTCTCTCTGGAGTGTCAGATTGGGGACGACTAAACCTAGTCCAATTCAACCCCACTAAGACACAAGTATGTGTATTCAACGCTAAGAAAACCCCATTCATTGTAGCGCCGCAATTCCTGGGCACACCGCTTACCATCTCCCCGAGTATCGGGATCCTTGGTGTCGATATCTCCAGTGACGTCCAATACCGAAGTCATTTGCAAGACAAGGTTAAGTTGGCATCAAGAAAGCTCGGAGTGCTCAACAGGGCGAAGCAGTATTTCACTGCGGGGCAGCAACTCCTTCTTTATAAAGCACAAGTCCGGCCTCACATGGAGTACTGCTGTCACCTTTTTGCTGGAGCACCTGCATACCAGCTTGACCCCTTCGACTCGGTGCAAAGACGGGCATTGAGGCTGGTTGACAATCCCATACTCATAGGTAGAGTGGAACCTCTTAGCCTTAGGAGGGATTTTGCCTCACTGTGTGTGTTCTACCACCTATACAATGGTTTGTGCTCAGATGAATTGTTTGACATGATGCCCGTAGCTACATTCTATCATCGCACCTCTCGCCATAGGCAGTCAATTCATCCCCACACATTGCGACCTGAGACGGTGCGCACTGTGTGGTATGAAAGAAACTTCATCCCACGCACACTCAAGCTGTGGAATGACCTCTCTGCTGCGGTTTTCCCAAGCGCCTACAATATGGGGTTCTTCAACAGGGGCATCAGAAGGTTTCTTCATGGTCGGCAGCG
Organism: Eilema griseolum; assembly: GCA_963662185.1. NCBI lineage: Eukaryota > Metazoa > Arthropoda > Insecta > Lepidoptera > Erebidae > Eilema > Eilema griseolum. The sequence goes on from OY759259.1 coordinate 10,134,716, forward strand.
CGAGTGTGACACCCCTGGTGTTGCATATTTCCATAGGCCACGGTAACCGCTTCCCATCAGTTTATACCTAAGTATTTTGACCTATTTTGGAAATTAAAAATAATGAAAGCTATAATAATATAACAATAAGCTTCAGTTGAGTTAGGCAATATCTTAGTTTACGATGCATATTTTCAGATAAAATACTAAGAAATTAAGTAGTATTGGTAAGAATTGGATGACTCGGGACACTACACTATTTTAAAATCAACGGATTTATAAAAAAAGTTAAATGCGTTGCCTGGATGAAATTGCGCAAAGCGCCGCCTTTTGTACTGCTCTTGTCTTCTCAATTTGTAAGGTTTAATTAATAAAGTATAATAAAAAATAAAATAAAATTATAATAACGATTTATGTATAGCAGTTGTTATATTTTGTATAATCTATTAATTCAGATTGTATTTATTGTACCGGCAACACCGACAACTTGAAGTGGTGAGAAGTTGTCGGTGGCACACGGCGGATTAAGGAGATATGCTCTGTGGACGTTTTTGGCGGGATTATATTGTGGGCGCTTGTGGAATGAGAGGTTTATTAGGAGAATTCAGGAATTGTACCTGCGTGGAATTGAGGATATACCTGCTGTTGTTTATTAAAATAACAAAAATAAATAATTTGCGATTCAGCGGGGCAACGCGGCCAGCATCATGGGCACCTTGGCACCTGGAACGATGCGGAGTGGGTTGTTTGACGCGACATAATCGCGAATTTGTTTAAAAAAATAATTAATAAATATAAATATTACCGATTGGTGGTTTGACTACACAAATAGGTAGATCCGCAGCACTTGTTCTGATCAATTCCTCAGCAATCGCCTTAGTGAAGGTGTAGGTATTAGGCCAGTTCTTGACCTTTCTGAAAAAGACACAATAATTTGTAATTTTAATTAAAGATTAATTTATTGATAATTGTATTGTGACTCCGTCGCATGAGTATGCACTTATTAAGTGCTAGCTATTACTTAGTTTTGCTTTTCGATTTTCCTGACCTTGATCAGGAAAACAGACATGATATTATCACTAGCGACCCGCCCCGGCTTCGCATTCTTCATGTTAGCGCCAAAACTCCATGGATTTTTTTTGTACATCTAAAGAAGTTGGAAATTAACGTTTGATGTTTAGCAAAACGTAACTAGTCAGTTAAATACCCCAATTCTTTAAACTGTCAATGTGGTACTACTTGACATGTGATGTATTGATATTAATAGGCACATGAAATTGCCGTATTTTGGAAGAAATTGGAGGAAACCCAATTTTTTGTACTAACATTATTGCATTTTTTTAAGAAAAACTAATCCAAATTGTATGTTTTTTTTTATGTATCTATGAATGAGACAACATTAATCTAACAAACACTTTTATTACATTTTTGAAAAGTGACAGCTGTAAAAAAGTAATACGAAATTTATCATCAAAATGGATAGCATTTAGGAAGTACTGTTTTTAAAGATCGAATTTAACAAGAGGCCAATAAAAAATTTTTTTAATACTGAGTTGTAAAATCTTGAATTCAATTTTCATACAAAATATAAATAATCGAGATAGCTATTACATTATAGGAAACACGAACTCATGAATCTATTAGAAAATTTCGCCAATTTAATTGGTGATGACATGATATATATCTAATGATATGTGAACTAATCAATCAACAAGCCCATCGCAGCTCACTGCTGGACTAGGCCTCTCCCAATGTTGGGAGGCTTTGGCCTACTGTTTCCACGCTGGCCAGACGGGTTGGTACAGGGTTTTATTTCGAGTTTTCCTTCTCTCGCAGTGATATCGTTTGCGTATGTTTCCATTAGTCGCTTCTTACGACACCCTTCGGATGAGATGGGGTGGTGATACTTGTATTCTTTCTCCGTCACCACACCGATGTGATGTGAATTAATACCGAAGTAGTATCTCGGTATTTGTTACAACGCTTTGAAATGACACTTGCTGAGTCTAGGTATGGAGTTTTTATATAGTCTAAGAATTTGACACTAATATAATTTTTTTAAAGTAACACGATCAGAAATATTATTTAATTAAAGCCTCGAAGTTCCCTCAATATTTTGACATTGTCAGATAGCCCCTTCATCCACGCCCATCTTATTGTCTGTGGGGGACAAATGGCAGTCATTTCACATAAAATAACGAAGTACAGCCGGCAGACTGGAAAAAATGGATCCTAGCCCTACGAGGCGAAAGTTTTTATACAACTTAGGTGGCAGACAAGCGCACAGTCCACCTTATGAAAGTGGTTACCGTGGCCTGTGGACGTGTGCAACACCAGAGGAGTCCCATTCGTGCTGCCCCTGTAAGAAAAGTGCCGTCAGTGTAGAAGCAAAGGCATGTCAAGCTTTTGGTGTTTTCACTAACAGTATAAAAACTCTCCAGTGAGCTCTGGCTACCCTACACACCGCCGGGAACACAACACGAGGATATTATAGCCGCGGTATTCTGTAGGGCGGAGGTACGTCCCCAGTCGGACTGTCCTGCATTAATGCAAGAATGATGTTGATAAGTAACTTACTCCACTGTCATTTCTTCTTGCTGCGTTGATTTCACGTATTCTGCAAGATTTATGATTTCGTCAGGAGACACAGGACAGGGATAGAACTGTTCCTTCAGCTCGGTTCCGATGCGACTTTCGGTCGCATGAGTGAAGGCTGTCGATATGTATGTGAAGCATCTGTAATATAACATTATGAACATATACATCTTACAATTATATTTAATATATATATAACAAAAAATATATACAAATATAACAAAAAATAAAACGCGGTAGCCTTTTACGCGGTCCCATTACACATACCACTGTATGTGTAATGGGACCGCGGTAGTCTAGTGGTATGTGTACTGGACTGCTGCGACGAGGTCTCGGGTTCGATCCCAGGTTTTACCATGGCACACCAATGACGTTTCGATGCTTTTCGAAGTTATGTGTGTATTTATCGCAGGTTTATAAGTGCCCGGATAATGGCAATAGGCTCACCACATTGGCAACTAAAACATAAACTGGCGAAATGTGGGTGCTAGTACCTCTGCCTACCCCTTCGGGGATATAGGCGTGAGTTTATGTTATGTATGTTATATAAATCAACCATACAAAAAAATAATTAAAAGCCTGGTTATCTACATAACATTATTTTGACCTTATACATTATAGGATACCACTCACAGGCGTGTTTGTTGTATATATAAATATAAGATACATACATATAATCACGCCTTTATCCTCGGAGGGTTAGGCAGAAATGAATTAACACCCACTTTTCACCAATCATTAAAATCGGTCCCACATAATAGGGAGTGAGCATATTGCCATCTTCGAGGCACTATTGTTGATTCGAGTTATGAAACAGCCTTATCCCTTAGTCGCCTTGTACGACACCGCATGGGAAGAGATGGGGTGGTCCAAATTCATAAATGTGACTCCCCTTGTATTACACACGTTCATAGGCTACCGAAACAACTTTCCATCATATGGGACATGTGTTTATGTGCTACATGATACATAACATAACCTCACGCCTATATCCCCGAAGGGGTAGGCAGAGGTGCTAGCACCCACATTTCGCCAATTTATGATTAGGTCCCAATGTAATAGGTGGCGAGCCTATTGCCATTAACCGAGCACTTATAAACCTGCGATAAATACACACATAACTTCGAAAAGCATCGAAAAGTCATTGGTGTGTGCCATGGTAAAACCTGGGATCGTATCCGAAACGTCGTCTCAGCAGTCCATTACCCATACCACTAGGCTACCGAGGTCATGTGTGCCACATGAGTAGTAAAAAAAAGTTTAACGAAAACTTACTGTAGCTTTTTACATGCTTTTGCAAGCGCCATACACTCTCTCGTCCCACGAACATTGATTAAAGTCGCCTCTTGTAATGGCGCATTAAAATTAGTTGTAGCTGCCATATGTATTATAAAGTCAACCTGAGGAAGAAAATACAAATAAATGAGGCTATTTACATACATCCTAATTCTACCATCTCTCTCCTACGCATCGTGGATATGGATATTCAACAAATTCACAAGCCATGGAACGGAGCACTCTCAAATTAAAACTAAAACATAAATGAACAAATAGAGATATTGGGAATACAACGGGAGTCATAGACGCTGTGAACCACTGTAAAATGCTTAAGTGGAAATGGGCCGGCCATATTTCACGTATGGATGGTGATAGATGGACAAAAAGGATTACTACATGGAACGCCCCACCCGGCAAGCGAAACAGATGCAGACCAATGGAAAGGTGGCTAGATGAAATCCTAAAGATGGCGGGAAACAACTGGATGGAAAAAGCTATAAACAGAGACATGTGGAAAAAATGGAGGAGGCCTTTGCTCTGTAGTGAGGTCCTTTATAACTTAAACAACATTTTGAGTTTTTATTGTAAATTGCATGCTTTTATGAGGTTTTATTATTATTATTATACATATAACCACGCGTGGAGGGTTAGGCAGAGGTGAATTAACACCCACATTTCACCAATAATTGCATTCGGTCCTACGTTACAAGGGGTGAGTCTATTGCCGTATTCCGGGCACTATTGTTGACTCGAGCTGGGCTGTATAATATCTGTCTGATGTTAAACATCCCTATCCCTTAATCGCATTTGTTTTTATGTGCGCAAAGTCCCCGCGGATACCCCCCACCGGAGGTAGAATAGGTTATGTCGAACTCGAACCGACCAAAACGCACGCCGCCTGTGGGTCGCTTTGGTTGTCGAAGGTGAGTTTGACAGGCATATCCCTCGCATCCCTTAGTCGCCTTGTGTCGTACAAGGCGACTAACCGCATAGGAAGAGATGGGTAGCCCTAATTCTACTCTGCCGTGAACCACACGGCAAATTGGCATTGGCTATTTATTGTAAAAATAATATTCTTAAATTGGTTTTAAATGTAGTTTAGCATCATTTGATATTCAAGGAACAAGGCAAAGAACAGTTGAAATGCAAAGATCACACTGAGGACTTCAGAAAGAATTTTTCTGCTCTTCCCAAGGGTAGGGATGAAGAAATGAACGTAGTTTGCAAGGAGGTAGGATACGGCGGTATATCCGCCCGATTGAGCAGTCCGACTGGGGAAGTACCTCCGCCCTACAGAATACCGCGGTTATAATAACTTCGTGTTGTGTTCCCAGCGGTGAGTAGGGTAGCCAGAGCCCACTGGAGAATTTGTGCCGTCAGTGGGAAGACTAAAGGCTTGTCCTGATTTGTCTTCTACTGACGGCACAGAAACTCTGTACTTACAGGGTTGGCAGCGCGACTGTGACTCCTCTGGTGTTACAGACGTCCATAGGCCACGGTAACTGCTTTCCATCAGGTGGGCCGTGTGCTTGTCTGCCAACTACGTGGTATAAAAAAAAAAAGTTGTGGTTCATATTCTGTCCGGTTTTCGATGTTTTTTTATTTTTTATTTATACCACTTAGTTGGCAGACAAGCACACGGCCCACCTGATGGGAAGCGGTTACCGTGGCCTATGGACGTATGCAACACCAGGGGTGTCACACTCGCGCTGCCGACCATGAAGAAACCTTCTGATGCCCCTCTTGAAGAACCCCATATTGTAGGCGCTTGGGAAAACCGCAGCAGGGAGGTCATTCCACAGCTTGAGTGTGCGTGGGATGAAGTTTCTTTCATACCGCACAGTGCGCACCGTCTCAGGTCGCAATGTGTGGGGATGAATTCCCTGCCTATGGCGAGAGGTGCGATGATAGAATGTAACTACGTTCGATGTTCCCGTTTTGAAATAATAATAAAAAGGCCAAGGCAGGAACGTACACGTAAAGGACACGACAGTATTTCCGTCCAATTGAGCAGTCCGACTGGGGAAGACCTGCGCCCTACAGGATACCGCGGACATAATAACCTCGTGTTGTGTTGCCGGCAGTGAGTAGGGTAGCCAGAGCTCACTGGAGAGTTTTTGTACTATCAGTGGGGAGACCAAAAGCTTTGTCCTGCTTTACACTGACATTACAGAAACTCTTGTGCTTACAGGGTTGGCAGTGCGAGTGTGGCTTCTTTCATATTCATATTAATTTATTACTTGCAGATATGGGTTACTTAAGATGTTATATAGATTAAATAGTGTCACCATATTTCACCTTAATAGGCATGCAATTCTTATAATACAACAAGTCTAATAATTATAATCATTTTTTTTTTATATAGGGCACGTCAATTGGACTTCGCCTTGCCTGATGGTAAGCTGAAGGCAAAGTCCCAGAAAAGAGGGTCACCACTACTACTTACACATACCGTGTGACAATGGTGACACTCAGCTTGACGGCCTCATCATATGCTTTTTCACGCCCCGCTTAAAGGACCCGGGACTATAGGAAGAAGGAAACACGTGAGCTGGTTATGAATTCTAGGCCTTAATGGTGCGACAGAGGAAAGAGTCTCCGAACCGCTTGGTTCTTGATCGGATGTTTTGCACCGTGTGCGGATGACATCTAAGAACTGCACGTGTTGTCCTGTGTAGGAAAGGGGAGGGTGGGACTAATTGGAAGAGCTCATCAGAACACTCCCCATGGTACAGACGGTAAAATACAGCCATGGACGCAACATCTCTACGCATCTGTAAAGGTTCTAGGGTGTTCGTGACCTCGGGATTCCCAATGATGCGGACCGCACGTCGCTGCAACCTGTCGAGAGCATCTAGTAAGTACTTTGCTGAACCATCCCAGAGATGCGAGCAGTATTCCACACAGGAGCGAATTTGTGTCTTGTATAGAAGACACCGCTGCTCCGGCGTGAAAAACCGTCTCACTCTGTTCAGGACTCCGAGTTTTCGTGAGGCTGTTTTGATGATACTTTCGATGTAATTTTTGTTATTCAGGTTGCAGCATTATTAATACAGATCAACATTATTTTTAAACAAGAGTATGTCTAAGTCATCACTTTAATACAGCAATTACCTTATTTAAAATTCCGACATTTCCACATCAAGAATAATATTGACTACAGCATAATGATGTCATAACATAATACTTATACAGTCAATTTATTATAATGTCAGTTTAAATTCAGTAACTATATTCAATGTCAATCAATTTATTAAATACTACAATACTAATACATAATCAGGATAAATTAACATACAAATGGCAACAAATATCAAAGGCAATGAGACTACAAAAATTACAAAACGTCTTTCAGATATTCGTCTACAGTGTAGTATGCTTTTGTAAGGAGTAACTGTAAAACATTATTTTTAAATTCGTGTGTATTGTCAATTTCTAGTGTACATTTTGGCAACTTATTGTACAAGGGAGGAGCCATACAAAAAACACTCTTATTATACAGCGCTGTTTTATGTTGGGGTATACATATTTTATGGCGATTGCGGATACCATTATACACACATCAACAAAGTCTAGGGAACAAGGACATTTCTAGTTTTTATTTAAAAACCCTTTCTTGTAATAGTGAGTGTTTTATATCAATAGAAGGGTATTTTTATACCGTTTTTAATTTTAATTTTAATAAAAACATTTTTATACCAATTTTTTTTTTTTTTTAAGAACGAATTGAATAGTGCCAATATTGAGTATTACAACCTTCTATGATTAGGCACAAAAATAACGAGGTAGTAAGAAATACAGTAATTAACCGTACTTTAAACGTTTTTAATAATCTGTAGGACCTCCTAAAGCATTAGCAACAGCTCGACAACGGCGTGGCATACTTAGTATGAGATTGTCAATCATCGTCTGTGGAATATGGCTCCATACACTGCGAAGGTGTAAAAAAAGTTGTTCTTCAGTGTTCAGATTTTCCAAAGAATCACTGAAAGATCTTCTCCCAAGCAAATCCCAGGCATGCTCTATGGGATTGAGGTCGGCAGACTGAGCAGGCCATTCCAACGTCGTAATATTGTGCTCGCTTAACGCATTGACCACTACCCTCGCGGTGTGTGACCGTGCATTATCTTGCATGAACATAAAATCTTGACCGAACTGCTGTCGATGAGGGATTACCATGGGGTGTATAACCTCCTGAATGTATTGGTTTGCATTCAAATTGCCCCGTATCCAAACGAGGTCGGTCCTTCCACCAAGGCGAATTCCAGCCCATACCATGATTGTTCCACCTTGGTAAGGATGAACTTCTTGCGGATTCTGGAGACGACTCCGACGTCCAGGAACTCGCCATATACGCACTCTTCTCGAATCAGGATGAAAACCGAAGCAAGATTCGTCGGAAAACAGAACCCGTGCCCATTGATGGTCGGTCCACTGTAAATGTGCGTTAGCCCACAATAAGCGACGACCTCGATTTCCACGTCGAAGAGCTGGAACCCTAAGCGGTCTGCGAGCATAAAGATTGGCTTCGTGTAGTCTTGTTCTGACAGTTTGATCGCTAATAACCACTTGATGCTGAGACTGGAGGCCTGCGACCAACTGACGAGCAGTAATCGTGGGTTGCCGCCTTGCGGAATTTTGCAAGATACGATCTTGTCGCGGGGTAGTAACCCTATTTCGTCCCCTGTGACGTTCGGCAACATCCCCTGTAGACCTGTAGCGTGCCCATAATCTGCAAATTACGCTTGGTTGGGTGTTGACAGCATCCGCTACGTCGCATTGAGTTCGTCCAGCTTGCAGCATACCAACAGCCCTTAACATCTCTTCGCGACTTAAATGACGACGTAACATGATGACTACAGTCACAAAAATGCACAAACCATACGTAAAAGACGTATTATTGATAATAAACGTTATTTACAATCAAAAAAAATAATTTTTATTTTGCCTCAGAGAAACTGCACAATCAAACACTTTTAAAAGTTTTCCCTCCATATTCGAAAATCATTACTTATTTAAATTAATTTTTAAATTTCGAACAACTCTGTAATCTACTTTATTCTATTTTTATTTATTTGCTGCCAGTTATTTGCAAATCGGGGAGATGGGCCTCGTCAGCATTGGGCTGCAACCCGTCTAAGAGAAGGAAAACTCTGAAATCAAAACCGGGGAGATGGGCCTCGTCAGTATTGGTCTGCAACCATCTAGGAGAAGGTCACTCCGAAATAAAACCAACTCTCAGGGAGCATACCCGAGAAAAAACCCCGATCCAAGGTGTTAGCCGACCCGTGCCAAGGATTCGTGACCAGAGGGCAAGCTGGTGTAACGGAGGGTGTCTGTGTTGGCGGTCACAGGACACACTTGAGATTCCGCCTTACCTCCGTAAAGGGCTCTGCGGGGGTGGACCATATTTTCCCTATGACTCGTGGGAACGCAATGATGATTCCAAAAATTTATCATCCGCATGGCGGCGACGCGGTACGCCACCCGTCACGTCTCGTTTCCAGTGGGGGCGAAAAGTGGCTCACGGAGAGCCGTTTTGCTACGTTGAATGTTGGAGGAGGAATGGAAGAAAAAATGAATGATGTTTGTAAGATGATGGATGAAAGAAGGATTGATGTGCTTTGTGTGAATGAGACGAAGAGGAAAGGATGTGACACCACCAAGCACGGACCCTACACCGCGTACTGGTCGGGAGTACCCAATACCGACAGAGCTTGCCAGGGAGTTGGTGTCATCCTATCTGCTAGAATGGCTGAGTGTGTGAATATATTCGAATGTGTGAATGCTAGACTGATGTGGATGAGAATGAAAGTGGGACTCACTCGTATTTTTGTCGTAGGGGTTTATGCTCCTGTAGACTCCGGTACGAATACGTCCCAGGAAGTACAAGAAGAAAGAGAACAGTTTTGGGAGAGTTTAAGAGATGTATTAAGAGAATGTAAGGATAATGAAAGAATAATAATGCTAGGTGATTTTAATGGATGGGTAGGACTGAAACGAGATGGATTTGAAAGGGTTCTTGGCAAGTACGGAGATGAACGAGTGAACGAAAATGGTAAAGGTTTGCTTGAAGTATGTTTGGAATGGAACCTTTGTGTGTCAAACACGATGTTTCGACATAAAAGGATTCATATGTATACAAGAGAAGCGAAGAATGTCAGTAAAAGTATGATTGATTTTGTAATAGTGGATGAAAGATTGAGAAAAAATATTCTAGACGCTAGGGTATATCGCGGTGTGGGTATCCATACAGATCACTTTTTGGTTATGTGCCGTATAAGTGATCTCTTTAAAGGATGGAGACGTAGAAGGCGTGAGCCCATAAGTGTTCTAGAAAGAATAAAAGTAGAAAATTTGCAAGAAGATAAAGTGAGAGAGGAGTATGGAAGCAAATTAACTGAAAGGTTTCATGATCTTGATAGTATTTGTGAGATTGAGGAGTTATGGAAGGTATTCAAAGATGAGATTGTGAGTGTGGCTTCCCAAGTATGTGGTATAAGTAAAAGAAGTAAAGTGCAAAAGGTGAAGCATGCATGGTGGGATAAAGAAGTGCAAAAGTTGGTATGTGAGAAAAAGAAAGCGTGGCTTGACTGGCTCTCAGTCAGAGCTAATGAGAGAATGCAGCAAGCTACAATTGAGAATGTGGATGAAGCGAAAGATAAATATAGAAGACTGAAAGGGATAGTGAAAGGAGTGATTGCTAGAAAGAAAAAGGAACAAAAAGACGTGTTTGATGAAAGGTTATCTGGGGATTTCCAGACGAACATTAAGTTCTTTTGGAAGTCCATTCGTTTAGCCAGAGGAGAAACACAGAGCTCCGAGCTGAACGCTATTAGAGACCAGAATGGAAGTATTGTAAAAGGTGAGGAATGTGTGTTAAAAAGATGGCAGGACTATTTTGAAAGTTTGTTTGAAAGAGAGGATGGTGTACATGCACTAACCTTGGTGATGGATGACTATGTTGATGCTGATAAAAGTGGTATTAGTATGAATGAAGTTGTGAGTGCATTAAGAAGTATGAAAGCTGGTAAAGCAGCGGGATATGATAAGGTGACAGTCGAGATGCTGAAGGCTGGACAGGGCCTTGTAGCAAGTCAGTTGTGCCGCCTTTTCAACATATGTTGGGTTAGCGGTCGTGTACCAAGTGATTGGTGTAAGGCCGTTATAGTTCCACTTTACAAAGGAAAGGGCTCGCATCAAGACTGCAAAAACTACAGGGGCATTAGCCTACTCAGCGTCGTCGGCAAACTGTATGCGAAAGTGTTGATTGAGAGAGTTATGAAAGAAACCGATGAGAAAATATGGGATGCACAAGCGGGTTTTAGAAAGGGAATGGGATGTACGGATCAGGTCTTTTCATTGCGAAGCATAGCCGAGAAATTTTTGGCCAAGAGTCAAAAGGTCTATTGCGCATTTGTGGATTTGGAAAAGGCCTATGACAAAGTGGTGAGGAATGAACTTTGGTCGGTACTGTCTATGTATGGGGTGAGCAGCAACCTTATTCGAGCTGTGAAGTCTCTCTATGAGGACTCCAGAGCTTGCGTGAGGATACATGGGTCATACACTGAATGGTTTAGTATCCAAAAGGGGGTTAGACAGGGATGTGTAGCGTCACCATGGCTGTTTAACTTATTCATGGACAGTTGTTTGCAAGATTTGAAAGATAAAGAATGTGGTTTAAAAATGAAGAATTTACTCGTCAAATGTCTTCTTTATGCTGATGATCAGGTTTTACTGGCGTCATCGGCAGATGAGTTGCAGGAGATGGTAACAACTATGCATGAAGCTTTTGAGAGGAAAGGAATGAAAGTGAATGTTAGTAAGACAAAAGTTATGGTTTTTGAAATAGATGAATGCGTGACAGAGTGTAGGATTTGTATAGATGGAGAAGAAGTGGAACAAGTGAATGAGTTCATATATTTGGGAACATTGTTTACGAGAGATGGAAAGCATGAAGAAGATGTTGAAAGGAGAGTGATGGCTGAAAATAGAGTGAATGGGGCACTACACAACTTTATGAGCAGCCGGAAAGTGTCCGAAAAGGCACGACTGGCTGTACATGGAGGAGTATTGGTGCCGACTCTTATGTATGGTAGTGAAAGTTGGGTGTGGCAGAAAAAGCATCAGAGTAGAGTGAATGCAGTAGAAATGCGTGCGTTGCGAAGTATGTGTGGCTTGACCTTGAAAGATAGAGTGAGAAATAGCGTGATAAGAGAACGATGTGGAGTGATAGAAGATGTAGTGATGAGAATTGAGAGAGGAATGTTGAGATGGTTTGGTCATGTTGAGAGAATGAATGAAAGAAGACTAACGAAACAGGTGTATGAGGCGAGTGTGGATGGTACCGTCGGAAGGGGAAGACCTAGGCGCACATACCTGGACCAAATCGGAGAAGTTTTAGAAAAGGGGCAGGTCAGGAGTACTCTAAACCGACGAGCATGCATGAAGAATGTAATGAGAGTGAATGAAGCGAGAGTAATATGTCAGGATCGTAGCAAATGGAGATCCGTGATCTCTGCCTACCCCTATGGGAGACAGGCGTGATTTTATGTATGTATGTATGTATGTATTTGCAAAACAAGATTTACACGAAAAAAAATAATTGGGGTCATCTTGTTCCCTAGACTTTGTTGAGGTGTTTATGTAGTAAAGCGGCTCATATTGTTTTTTACAAAACTTACAGTTTCATATATATACAGACACGGTAAAGTTAGTATCTTTAATTTTATAAAGTGTGGTCGCAGGTATCTGTCTGTTGTAATCTACATACGGCTCGTAGACATCTTTTCTGTGCCTTAAATGCCCTTTCTTTGTCGGTTGAATTTCCCCAGAATATAATTCTATACCGTAATATTGATGTCACGTGGGCATGATATGCTGTAATTAACGCATTTTGATTTACTACTTTTGACATCATATAGAGCGCATATGAGAAACTATTTAATTTAGGACATATCATATCAATGTGCACCTTCCAATCTAGATTCGAATCTATGTGCAGTCCTAAAAATTTCGTATTACCTATGTGTACATTACTTTTATTTAAATGTTTTATATTCATGTCACTTAATTTGTTTACGTTATTTCCGATTGTCATTATGTTAGTTTTGTCAAGGTTAATTAAGAGATTATTTGATGTCAACCATTCGATTATTTTGTCCATAGTATAATTTATGTTATCTTCCACATTAGCCGCTATTTCTTGACCAGAACAGATCACAGTACTGTCATCCGCAAAAAGGATCATTGGGTAACTTATTGACCGCGGGAAATCATTTATATATAATATGAAAAGTAATGGAACAAGAACACTTCCCTGTGGTACACCTTCTGTTACATTTCTAATGTCAGATGAGTATTTTATTTCCATTTTATATTTAGGACATATTCTACTTATTTGTGTTATTTGTTTTCTGTCTTGGAGATATGATTTTATTAGATTTAGAACATTTCCTCGTGTTCCATAGGTATATAGCTTATCTATAAGTATAGAATGGTCTACATAATCGAATGCCCGCGTTAGGTCCATATACATAGCGTATACTGGTAGTTTACTCTCTAGGTTCCCCATGACTTCTAAGAGGAAATTATAAATCACTACATTAATACTTAAATTTTTCCTAAATCCTATCTGTTCATCGGTTAATACTTTGTTTTTCTCAAGATACTCATACAAACATTGCTGAACGAATTTCTCTAAAATCTTTGAGAATATAGAAATAAGTGCTATGGGTCTATAAAATTGCATATTTTCCCTGTCTTCTTTTTTAAAAATAGGGATAGTTAGCGTTATTTTTAACTTATCTTTGGCGTTGCACACGTCTGCCACCTATGTAAGTGGTATAAAAAAATTTATACAAATAAAAAGAAGACGGTCCGAATGTCAAACCCTGTGAGACGCCACCGAACGTGGATGTTAACCTAGCAACTTCAATTGTTTGTTTCTTTCTTTCGTTATTCATAAATCAGTTACAAAGTTAAAAAAAAATGTTTTCTATCTCTTAACTGTATATTTACCTTAGCAAGTCATGATAAGCGCAATCGAACGAAGGCCTTGGATAAATCACAGAAAATACCTAATGCATCCTGCTTAATCTTCTCCTCCCCGATTTTGTATATAGATTAAAAAATATAAAACCCATTTATCATTCTATCACCTGCTGCCTTAAATGAAAGAGAAGGACACGACGGTATTCCCGTCCCAATTGAGCAGTCTGTCAAGAAAAGTATGTACCTACCTCTGTCGTACAGAATACCGCGGCCATAATAACCTCGTGTTGTGTTCCCGGCGGTTAGTAGGATAACCAGAGCTCACTTAACAGTTTTTGTGCTGTCAGTGGAAGACCAAAGGCTTGTCCTGCTTTGATTTTTGCATTGACGACACAGAAACTCTCTGTTCTTACAGGGTCGGCAGCGCGAGTGTGATCCCCCTGGTGTTGCACACGTCATATGTCATGGTAAACACTTTCACTGCCACCCGAATTGTATAAAACATACTTAGCATCACCGTATTCCTCTCTTTGACTCTTTGACACATTTATATTTCAATAAAATCTCATATGACAGGTCTCGACAGGTTGCAGCAACGCGCGGTCCGAATTATTGGGAACCCTGAGGTCACAAACACCCTCGAGCCTTTGCAGATGCGTAGAGATATTGCTTCCTGGGCTGTATTTTATCGTCTCTACTATGGTGAATGTTCTGACGAGCTCTTCCAATTAATCCCACCATCTCCTTTCCTACATAGGACAACACGTGCAGGCCTTAGATGTACGTGCAGAATATACGAGCAAGAACCAAGCGGTTCGGAGACTCTTTTCTTTGCCGCACCACCAAGACCTGGAATTCATTACCAGCACACGTATTTCCTTCTTCCTACAGTCCCGGGGCCTTTAAGCGGGGCGTGAAAAAGCATCTGATGAGGCCGCCAAGCTGAGTGCCACCATTGTAGCACGTAGTGTCTGTAATGGTAACTCTCTTTCCTGAGACTTTGCCTTTAGCTTACCATCAGGTGAGGTGAGGTCAAGTTGGCGTGTCCTAAATTAAAAATAAATGAATATTAAACTGCAGCGATGAAATTTCACTTACTTCTTCTGTAATTCTAGCATAGTCTGTGTCACTGAGTCCAAGTGATAGCTCTGCAACATCTCCTTCCATTGGCTCCAGGAGCTTTCTGAAGTTTGGTTTCTTTAGGCATACCGTTTCGTAGACCTGGCACAATGAATCACAAATTAAATATATTAAATTTGTATAGTTTGAGAATGATTGATAGTTGTGTGCCTTACTTCAAAAAGTAAAATTACATCACCATCATCATGTCAGCCACACATAGTCCACTGCTGAACATAGGTCTCTCCCACAGAGTTCCAGGATGACCGATCTAAAGCAGCCCGCATCCAGCGCTTCCCGGCAACCTTCATGAGGTCGTCCTTCCACCTGACCGTTGGGCGTCCTACGCTACGTTTGCCCGTACGCGGTCGCTATTCCAGAACTTTTTTGCTCCATCGGCCATCTGTTCTGCGCGCTATGTGTCCCGCCCATTGTCACTTCAACGAGCTAATCCGCTGGGCTACGTCGGTTAATTTTGTTCTCCTACGGATATCATTATTTCTGACGCGATCACGTAAGGAAATACCGAGCATAGCCCTCTCCATAACTACTTAATTTAACAGAATTGTAAATAATGGAAACAGCTATGTTTGTAAAAGCTAATCCTAAACATTTTCAACGAGTATCAGATGTTAGGAAAGGTCCAATACGCCAACAATATGTTGAAAAGCTCTGTAATGTAAATTGTAAAACAGTCCTTATTGGAAAAAGTATATTTGGTACAGCACAAAAAATATTTAATACACACCCAAGGGATATGAAATCTATGCTTGTATCTGAATTTAAAAAATCCCTCCAATCTTTGTTAATTGACAAATGCTATTATACGCTTGACGAATTCTTAAACGATACTTCAATATAATGTAATACTGTAACATTTTAATTCTAAACTATGACATTGTGACTATAATTTAGGTCAGAGAATAAGCATTGCCATGCAACGTGGCAATGCTGCCAATCCTCTGGGAACGCTATCACAAGAGGCATGCGATTCGAAAGAATTCCACGACGCATTTTAATTGTTCTTAGCTATAAGTTGTTTAATAGTTATTTAGTTTTATTGTATTTAATATTTATATTTTATTTCTTGAGAAAATAAATTAGTAAAAATATAAAAAAAAACTATTTATAATGTATATATGATCTTTGTATACCTATGTTTTACAAATAAATTCTATTCCCGGCATATATGTTGATCTTGACAAGTCGTGAGAGAGACTGAATGGGTACCGCCTGCAATTCAACGTGTTTTGATATTTTAGACAGCAGTCGGGTTTATAATTTTTTTTAATAATTTATTTTTTAGAAAAAATGTGCGTTAGTTTATTATATGTTTGAATAAAAATGGTCCAAGATGGCCGCCGCGTCGGCATATTAACCCTCCTTTGGCATCGCCGCAGTCGGGTAAAAAAAAATATACTCACGGCATCCTTTAGCATAAAATCCAGTCTCTCCTCTATGGTTTTGCCTTTCTTCGGTCTCATTAGCACATATATTTTGTTGATATTGCATGCTCTGAAAATTAAATAAGATACAGATCGATTAAAATATAAAAAAATTTGAATCGGCTCAGGCGAGATTCAAACCCGCGATCTTTCCCTTACAGTGGGAACGTTCTGGCCACTAAGCCACAGCACTTCCGCCCGAAACCATCCAAATTATTTTTAACATATATCCATCTTACGCGCCTCTTAATACCCGCCGACAAGATGGGGACTCCGTTTTATTTTTATACCACTTAGGTAGCAGACAAGCACACGGCCCACCTGATGGAAAGTGGTAACCGTGGCCTATGGACGTTTCTAACACCTGAGCAGTCACAGTCGCGCTGCCAACCCTGTAAGTAAAGAGTTTCTGTGCCGTCAGTAGAAGACAAAACAGGACAAGCCTTTAGTCTTCCCACTGACAGCACAAATTCTCCAGTGAGCTCTGGCTACCCTACTCACCGCTGGGAACACAACACGAAGTTATTATGGCCGCGGTATTTTGTAGGGCACAGGTACTTCCCGAGTCGGACTGCTCAATTGGGCGGAAATACCGCCGTGTCCTACCTCCTTAAATCCGTAGTCCTCACACCCGAAGAGGGCCTTCTTATGAGAAACGGTCCTAGGCCGGCCGCGGATAAGTTTCAGATAATCTCACCTCCGGTAACCTGTCCCCCCCCCCCACATGTCGGACTTTAACCGACTAAGGTCCACACAGTGCGTTTTAGTGAGAGTATCCGCAGGGATTATGCGCACATTAAAAAAATGGAGGGACTGCCCCGCTATGTGTGTTTTACCGCCTGTACAATAGTGTGTGTTCAGACGAATCGTTCGACATGATGCCCACGGCTAAATTCTAACATCGTAACTCTCGCCAGAGGCTGGGAATCCAACCCCAACATATTTTTTTTTTATATATAGAACACGTCAATTAGATAATTTGAGTAAATAAATAAATATTCCACGACATTCTACACAACGATATCTATAGTCAGAATTTTAATTCGATTCCAGATTTGACATTAGCTACTGTCATTTTGTGAAATAATGATACCACATATAATAGTGTAGTGATGAACACAAAAATCGATAAACAATCAGTGTGTGTGCCATCATTACGCCAATTAAATTATAGTAATATTGAATGTTCATGTACTATATTTATTTTAAGGTCATACTGTAAAAAAAACTTGGGTGGACAAGAAAGTCACATCATCTCGACAAGCGTTTTTGGAGGGACTGACCACTGGATTAAAAAATCCATCTGGAAAAGGCAAACGCCTCATAATTAGCCATATAGGTAGTGAAGAAGGCTTCCTGGAAGAGGGGCTCATGATTTTTGAAGCAAAGAAAAATTGTGAAGATTACCATGATGAGATGAATGCAGTTTGTTTTGAGGAGTGGTTCGCTGGAGTCTTACCAAAATTAAGACCAAACTCAATTGTGGTGATGGATAATGCACCTTACCACTCCCGAAAATTGGAAACGGCACCAAAAATGAGCTGGAAAAAGCTGCCATTCAAGATTAGGGTACTACCTCTCGACAATATATGATATGAACAGAAACAATATCAAAAGGTTTGTTGAGTGCATAGGTAGCTTAAGCTTCTCTGAGATTTACGATATTTCAGATACTAATATAGCTTTCAACACTTTCCATGACACATTATCCCTTTTCTATAGTCTGTGTTTCCCACTTATCACGATAAAAAAACATTATAAAACTAATAAGACCAAGTGGATAACTAGGGGCATTATAGTTAGTACTAAAACTAAAAGAACATTGAGATATAAATACTATATGAATAGAACAAATGAAAATAAAACCAAATTCAAAACATACTCAAATAGACTTAAAAAATGTATACAGAATTACAATTCTTTATGTAATCTAAGGCATATTGCCCACTCAAGTAATAAAGGTAAGGCCACTTGGGACATAGTAAAGGGTAATGTTGGTAACGAACCAGCAAGGGAATATATTGATCAATTGATTGACAATAGTGCTACAATTGCATCTGGACAGGACATTGCAGACATTTTTAATAACTATTTTATTGACATTGTTGAAAACAATTTTACTTCACCTGACAATCACAATAATAATTTTAATATTAATACTGTTGACAATAGCATATTTCTAGAACCTACCAATCCCAATGAAATTTTTAGTACAATTAAAACTTTGAGTAATTCTAAGTCATCGGGGTACGATAATATCAGTTCTGTCCTCCTGAAGCAAATATCACAACATATTGCAGCTCCCTTGGCATATATTATTAATTTGTCCCTGGAGCACGGATGTTTTCCGGATAGACTCAAATTGTCTATCATAAAACCTTTACATAAAAAAGGCTCAAAAATGGATAAAAACAATTACCGACCCATTTCATTGACTCCAACTTTATCCAAGGTCTTTGAAAAAATCTTGTACAAGAGAATGGAGAGTTTTCTGGACAGATTTGAGGTATTTGCTGGGGAACAGTTTGGTTTTAGAAAAAACAAGTCGTGCTCAATGGCAGCATATAATTTAGTTAAATCTATAGTATGTAAAATTAATGCTAAAATACCAACTACAGCGTTGTTTCTAGACTTAAGCAAGGCATTTGATTTTGTTCATCACCCCACCTTACTAGTTAAACTGGATAGATATGGTATCAGAGGTCCAGCCATTGAATGGATCAAATCTTTCCTTTCAGATAGAATGCAAATCACTAGAGTTGTTCAATATGATAAAAACACAAATAGTATAGCTACTTTTGATTCAGAGCCTAAATGCAATCATTTTGGTGTCCCACAGGGAAGTATACTGGGACCAATATTGTTTCTTTTATACATTAACGACCTTCCCCAGGTGGTTAAATATGATTGTGTGCTGTTTGCAGATGACACTACGATAGTAATGGGTTGTGAGAATACGGAGACGTATGAAACAAATATAAATAACACCTTGGACGACATAGCTACCTGGTTGAATCAAAATTCTTTAAAAATTAACATTGACAAAACTAAGATTATTAATTTTAAAACTCACCAGAGTAAGCCTTTACAACTTAACATAGTATATAGGGATCAACAGGTTGAACAAATACATAATACTAAGTTTCTCGGCATATTCATAGATGAGCACTTAACCTGGAAAGAACATATTGATGCTCTAAGCTTGAAAATCCATAGATTTGTGTTTGCTTTAAGAAAAGTTAAAGACATTATATCTAAATCTACAGCCATAATGGTATATCATGCCTATGTCTGTTCCATTATCAGGTACGGCATTGTTGTTTGGGGTAACTCTTCAGAAATTTCACGGGTCTTTATAGCACAAAAAAGGTGCATCAGAGCTATATTTGGTATGGCTTGGACGGATTCTTGTTTACATGTGTTCAAAGCCAATAAACTCTTAACTGTACCATGTATTTATATATATGAAAGTGCCATATTTGTGAAAAATAATATATCACTATTTAATAAAAAGGACAATTTTAATAAACGGAAGGTTACACACATGCAGCTTGAGATGCCGGCACCTAGGTTAGAAATATTTAGACGTAGTTGTGTTTATATGGCTCCACTAATTTACAACTCATTGCCAGCGTCGATTATAGACCTGCCTTATAAAAAATTTTGTGCTGCATTACATAAATGGTTGGTGGACGAGACCTTTTATACGGTGGAAGATTTCTTAAAGAAATATGCATGTCGTTCGTACCACTGCAGAAATGCATTGTAGCAGACACTGCGCTCTTATTGTGACTGTAATATTTTTGTTATTAAGTAGATATTGCTGTGTATAATTGTGTTTGCATGCCAATTGTATGGCGGAATGTGCCCGGACTTGATATCATATTACCATCTTTTATTGTACCACATTACACGCAAATAAAGGAATTTGAATTTGAATTAGCTCACCGCCGGGAACACAACACGAGGTTATTATAGCCGTGGTATTCTGTAAGATGGAGGTAGTTTTCCAGTAGCACTGCTCAATTGGGCCAGTAATACCGTCGTGTCCTGCCTCCTAGTTGGTGATAAAGCTTAAAAATTTTACGACGTGTACATGAGGTGGGATTCAGGTGGCCGGACGGGATAAGCCCTATGTGGTTCCCGCATTTCCCTTAAATAACGACTGTCATAGATGTTCGTATGGCAATCGGGACCGATGGCTTAGCGTGCTCTCTGAGGCACAACCAGGGTCAATTCATTGCATACACATTTTTGCACTGAACGGGGATAGAACCCGCGCCACGCCACGCCACAGAGGCTATCTAATGTGTGTAAGTATTATTACCCCACTACGGCGAAACAAAAGGATTTTGACAGGCTATGTTGTCGTGTTTGGTATCGACAGAAAGAACTTAAATAGCACATTTCAAATATGTATAAATTATACCTATTGCTTGTCACAAAATATTATAAATAAAAAAAAAATTATATTTATTGGCTTTTAAATAAAAATATTCATTACGAACCAGATATGGTTAAAGCTACGCTTTTAGAACTGATTCCACATAACGAGTCTTTTAATAAGTACGCTGTAGACGAAATGGCAGCACAACATGGGATCACGGTTTTAAGACTGCCCCCTTACCATTGCGAGCTAAACCCTATCGAATTGATATGGGCGCAGGTAAAGGGGCATGTAGCTCAAAATAATAAAACCTTCAAATTGACAGACGTGAGAAATTTATTTCAGAAAGGCATTCAAAAAATTACGGCTACCGAATGGTCTAAATGCGTATCCCATGTTGTCAAAGAAGAGGAAAAATGAGTGGGCTAGATATGTTAATTGACAATTTCACAGACACATTTATAATAAATGTTACAGAAAGTGACAGCGATAGCAATAGCGATGACGGCGACAATTTATAAAATAAATTATTACCATAATACATCTATCTGTTTTATTTGTCATGTTCCTTCATGATCACATTTTTTTATTTATCTCACACACAATTATAAAAGAAAAGTCTAAGATCGTTAATTAATCGTTAAAACTAAATTATCGGTTCAGAAATATTTAATTTCCTGATATACTTAGTTTACGAGAGTAAAATTATAAACGATAAGAATCGATCCGGAAATATTCCATTTCCATATCGAATAATTTAGCAACGTCACTATTTAGTACTTGTCATAACGTTGCAACACTGAAATTGTCAAATCTGGAATCGAATGAAAATTCCGAGTATAGACCCATGGTAAGCATAGCTTAACCTGCTTGTATTATGGGATCTAGAATGCGGATAAACATACTTAGATACTTTTATTTTTTTGTAAATATGTACATACATATTATACATAGTAACACCGAGACCATTGTAAATATACATATTCATGCATACAAATATTTGTACTGAGCGGGAATCGAATCCGCGCCCTTCAGCAGTTGAATGCTCTATCGCTACGCCACGGAGGTCGTCGACATTGCGACTTGAAAAAGTGCGCACAGTTAGGTATGATAGGCACTTCACCCCACGCACGCTCAAGCTGTGGCATGAACTCCCTGCTGTGGTTTTCCCAAGCCACTGCTGTATGGGGTTCTTCAAGAAGGGTTAGAAAGATCATAAAGGGTCAGCGACGCGAGTGTGACCCCCCTTGTGTTACAAACGTCCATAGGCCACGGTAACCACTTTCCATCAGATGAGTCATGTGCTTGTCTACCACCTAAGTGGTATAAAAAAATATAACAGGTCTTAAGGTTTTAAGGAAGTAGGACACGGCGGTATTTCCGCCCAATTGAGCAGTCCGACTGGGGAAGTACCTCCGCCCTAAAGAATACCGCGGCTATAATAACTTCGTGTTGTGTTCCTGGCGGTGAATAGGGTAGCCAGAGCTCACTGGAGAATTTGTGCTGTCAGTGGGATGACTATAAAGTCTTGTCCTGCTTTGTCCTCTACACTGACGGCACAGAAACTCTGTACTTACAGGGTTGGCAGTGCGACTGTGATTCCTCTGGTGTTACAAACGTCCATAGGCCACGGTAACCATATTCCATCAATTGAGTCATGTGCTTGTTTACCACTTAAGCGGTATAAAAAAATATGATTGGTGAAATGTGGGTGGATAAAGGCGTAACTATATTTATGTATGTATTTTCTTACCTGAGCAGCTTCTCAATTAGTTGCTTGCCGAGGAAACCACCTCCTCCAGTGACGAAGATTGTGGCACCGGAGTAGAACTGCTGTATGGGGGAATTACCCTCATCTATGACCGCATTCATGAACTTCTGGCGGCCCAGAACGGTCAGTTCGAACTTCTGAGTTTTGTTCATGGCTAGAAAGACATAATTTATTAAAATAAAAGGTATTTTATTAATTACTCCCATTGTCCGCTGAGGCGAGGTCTCGGGTTCGATCCCAGGTTTTACCATGGTACACACTACACACCAATGACTTTTCGATGCTTCTCAAAGTTATGTGTATTTATCGCAGGTTTATAAGTGCCCGGTTAATGGCAATAAGCTCACCACCTATTACATTGGGACCTAAACATAAACTGCCGAAATGTGGGTGCTAGTATCTCTGCCTACCCCTTCGGGTATATAGGCGTG
Source organism: Eilema griseolum (assembly GCA_963662185.1). Taxonomy (NCBI): domain Eukaryota; kingdom Metazoa; phylum Arthropoda; class Insecta; order Lepidoptera; family Erebidae; genus Eilema; species Eilema griseolum. Next base: position 10,157,714 of record OY759259.1, read on the forward strand.
AGTTTATGTTATATTATGTCCGAATGAAAATAGCATTACTAACTAAGCACGACATCTTATATATAAAATTCTCGTGTCACGGTGTTCGAACTTGAACTCCTCCGAAACGGCTTGACCGATTCTCATGAAATTTTGTGAGCATATTGAGTAGGTCTGAGAATCGGCCAACATCTATTTTTCATCCCCCTAAATGTTAAGGGTCGTCCACCCTTAACATTATATGGCAAAACGACGTTTGCTGGGACAGCTAGTATTTATATAAAATTAGCTGACCAGCCTCATTACCTATTTGAGCCTGTATTTCTTTAGTTGTCAAATAATGTATGGGAAATTGCTAGATTTGTTACCATTTATGATCACTGCTCCGCACCCTTAAGTAGTAGCTTTATGATATATAGCCTAAAACTTTTTCGAAAAACGGCCTATCAAACACAAAAATATTTTTTCAATTCCAGGTTGCAGTTCTCGACAGGTTGCAGCGACGTGCGGTACGCATCATCGTCTGTACCATGGTGAATGTTCTGATGAGCTCTTCCAATTAGTCCCACCGTCCCCTTTCCTACACAGGACAACACGTGCAGGTTTTAGATGTCACTCGCACACGGTGCAGAATTTCCGATCAATAACCAAGCGCTTCGGTGATTCTTTACTTTGTCGCGCCATTAAGACCTGGAATTCATTATCAGCTCACGTGTTTCCTTCTTCCTACAGTCCCGGGTCCTTCAAGCAGGCGTGAAAAAGTATATGATGAGGCCGCCAAGCTGAGTATCACCATTGTCACATGGTCTATGTAGGTAATGGTGATCCTCTTTTCTGAGACTTGTCTACAGCTTACCATCAGGCAAGGCGAAGTCTAATTGATGTGTCCTATATAAAAAAAAGGGCTGAAAATCCCGTCCGGGCAATACCGTCCCCAAAATATTAGGGTAGAACGGCCATAAGCAGTGTTCGCCAAACATGTCGCGCGTGGCAACTTTTTCACTACTGGCAAGATTTTTTTTAAATCTAAGACACGCCATTTTGACTTCATGGTAAGCTAAAGGCAAAGTTTCAGTAAATTGGCTCACCATTACAGACACTAAGTAATGTTACCTACTATGGTGGCAAGTACTTACTTTTTCACGCTCCGCTTAAAGCACCCTTCTAAGAAGTCTAATCGACGTGACCTATATAAAAAAAATCTGTATTGTTAAGGTGAAAGCTACGTTGTTCTTGGCCAATTGCTCGCTAGATGGCGCTGAATTCAAGAAGTTTGGCAACGGGTTGGGATGTCAAGGTCTAAGGCCATCAAAGCTAGGAACGGCAACGTAGCTTTTTTGCATTTGAGTACAAAGTCTATAAAATGATGATTTTTTATGATTTGCCATATCACAATAATACATTTCTCAATTTTTTGACAATGTAAACAATATTTTTTTTTATCGAATCCCAGTTGTATATAGTTGGTACATGTAATGCTTCTTATAAATTTATTATACCGCCATCTACGGTAAAATTTCTAATGTTACGTAACCCGGCGATGGTTCGCTGCGCGGATGCGTGGGCGGCCGGCGCCTCCTTCTGCGAGCAAGTAATGCTCGTGAAGGAGGAGGCGGGGCGGGAGCGGCAGCGGGAGCGACGAAGGATCGCAAGACAAGCTGCCCGCGTACGAAGGCAACTTGGGCGTCGGAGGTCGATGAACGACCTCCGCCCCCCGTGAGCGCCGGCCTGGGGGTGACAGGTGGAGCCGCCTGTCACCCTGGCAGAAGCAGGCCGCGGCGTTGGCGCGCGTGGCGCGCCTCCCCGTTTCCGGGGACGAGTTGGGGACTCTGTAGTCCCCACACCCGAGAAGAGGGCCAGATCGTGAGAGATGGCCCTGGGTCGGCCGGGGTGCGAGGGATATGCCTGTCAACCTCACCTTCGGCAACCAAAGCGACCCACAGGCGGCGTGCGTTTTAGTCGGTTCGAGTCCGACATAACCTCCTCCATCGGCTCCGGTGGGGAGGTATCCGTGGGGATTTTGCGCACGTAAAAAAAAAAAAGTTACGTAACTAGATGTTTCAAAAACTGTTAAGAGCTTTTACTGCTAGGCGGCGTGCTTCGCGGCGTCAAAACTCACTCACACTAGGAAGCAAACTTTTAAATTTCACTCGATTTTTACGATCGTTTTTCTCAATAAATCATGCAAATTGTTACCAAAAAATCTAATCCTATCCTACCTATCTAATGTAGAAAAATGTTATATTTTTTTTATACTACTTAGTTGGCTGACAAGCACACGGCCCACCCGGGTGGGAAGTGGTTACCGTTGCCTATGGACGTATGCAACACCAGGGGTGTCACTCGCGCTGCCGACCATATTTTTTTTTTTTGATATATTTTTTTTTACGTGCGCAAAATCCCCACGGATACTTCCCCACCGGAGCCGGTGGGAATGGTTATGTCGGACACGAACCGACTAAAACGCACGCCGCCTGTGGGTCGTTTTGGTTGCCGAAGGTGAGGTTGACAGGCATATCCCTCGCACAGAAAATTGATTCCAAGATATAATTCACGAGAAGCCCCGATACCTAGTATAATTATGAATTGATGTTGAGTAAAATGTATGGAAGGGCCTTTTTTTTTTTTTTTATATACCACTTAGTTGGCAGACAAGCACACGGCCCACCTGATGGAAAGTAGTTACCGTGGCCTATGGACGTCTGTAACACCAGAGGAGTCACAGTCGCGCTGCCAACCCTGTAAGTACAGAGTTTCTGTGCCGTCAGTAGAAGACAAATCAGGACAAGCCTTTAGTCTTCCCACTGACGGCACAAATTCTCCAGTGAGCTCTGGCTACCCTACTCACCGCTGGGAACACAACACGAAGTTATTATAACCGCGGTATTCTGTAGGGCGGAGGTACTTCCCCAGTCGGACTGCTCAATCGGGCGGATATACCGCCGTGTCCTACCTCCTCTGAAAATCGGCCTATCGCAACATCCACCTTAAATTAATACAGATTTAGATAATTCGCTTGTACATTATGTAAGTAAAAACATACCTTCCAGTTTTCAATACCCAATAATAAATGTTTCTTTTGAGTTAATAAACTGCTCACAGGTCACACGATTATATAAAACTGAGCTTCAAAAATCGTACCAATTGAACTTATATCCTAATGTTAATCGAACAATAGTATTTTAAATAATTAATTCCGTATAATTTTCCATTTTATGCATAATGACTTGTGTTTTTATAGACTGCACTCCGTCATATAATAATTGTGGCGTCGGATTTTACTGTAAAGTTTAAAAGTTAATAATTCATGGCAAATTCAAATTAAAATTCAAATTTATTTATTTTCTTCGTGAAGTATAGTTTATATAATAGATGTTATAAAAATAATATTGCAAGCAGCAAGCCAATGGTATACAAAATATTGAAATGAAATCATTTAAAATAGATAAAATGTATGTACATTTAAGTTAATTAGGTCAAGTGCCGCGTGGTTTCCGGCAGAGTAGAATTAGGGCCACCCCATCTCTTCCCATGCGGTGTCGCACAAGGCGACTAAGGAATAGGGCTGTTTAACATCAGACAGATATATACAGCCCAGACTCAGCCTCAGATGCATGGCTCGAGTCAACAATAGTGCCCGGAATACGGCAATAAACTCACCCCCTATTACGTGAGGCCGTATACAATTATTGCTGAAATGTGAGTGTTAATTCACCTCTGCCTAACCCTCCAGGGATAATGGTGTGACTATATGTATGTATGTATGTAATTAGGTCAAAAACGTAATACTATATATAAACATATATATAAATATAAACTAATATCATCTGGTAATTTATTGTATATTTTAGGTACCATTACATTTTTTTTATGTCACTTAGGTGGTAGACAAGCGCACGGCCCACCTGATCGAAAGTGGTTACCGTGGCCTATGGACGTGTGTAACACCAGAGAAGCCACACTCGAGCTGCCGAACCTGTAAGCGCAGAGTCTCTGTGCCGTCAGTGCAGAGGACAAAGCAGGACAAGCCTTTAGTTATCCCACTGACAGCACAAGTTCTCCAGTGAGCTCTGGTTACCCTACTGACCGCTGGGAACACAACACGAAGTTATTATAACCGCGGTATTCTGTAGGACGGAGGTACTTCCCCAGTCGGACTGCTCAGTTGGGCGGAAATACCGACGTGTCCTACCTCCTTGCATCTGGGAGTGAGAGTTCTCACGCTCACCATCTTGCTCGCGACGATGGTTCGCAGCGCAGAAGCGTGGGCGACTGGCGCCTCCTTCTGCGAGCAAGTAATGCTCGTGAAGGAGGAGACGGGGCGGGAGCGGCAGCGGGAGCGGCAGCGGGAGCGACGAAGGATTGCAAGCCAAGCTGCCCGCGTACGAAGGCAACTCGGACGTCGGAGGTCGATGAATGACCTCCGCCCCCCATGAGCGCAGGCCTGGGGGAGACGGGTAGAGGCGCCTAGCGTGCCTCCTCATTTACGGGGACGAGTTGGGGACTCTGTGGTCCCCACACCCGAGGAAGAGGGCCAGATCGAGAGAGATGGCCCTGGTTCGACCGCGGTGCGAAGTATATGCCTGTTAACCTCACCTTCGGCAACCAAAAAAAAACCCACAGGCGTCGTGCGTTTTGGTCGGTTCGAGTCCGACATAACCTCTCCCACCAGCTCCGGTAGGGTGGGGATTTTTCAGACGTAAAAAAAGGTACCATTACACTCACTGGAGAGTTTTTGTGCTGTCAGTGGGAAGACCAAAGTCTTGTCCTGATTTTGTGTTCTGCACTGAAGGCACATAAAATCTCTGTTCTTACAGGGTCGGTAGCACCGATGTGACTCCACTGGTGTTACACACGTTCATAGGTTACGGTAACCACTTTCCATCAGGTGGGCCGTGTGCTTGTCTGCTAACTAAGTTGTTTAAAAAAAATACATGCAAGCAATGGTGTTAATGTTTCAAATTGCCGCACTATAAAGAAAACTATTTTGGTATGGTTGACGTGGCGGTAGGGCTAATGCTAGGGGAGCAGGTTTGATTCCAACGCAATGCAAATTTATATATGCATGAATATGCCTGATTTTAGATTAATATAATAACTAGATTGCGGTTGTTGATTAATGGTAATAATTTGAAAAAATAATTAAATTAAATAAAACTTAAATTGCGTTGTGCAATTCCGCATTGCATGCCTCTTGTGGTAGCGTTCCACAGAATACAGACAGTTTGTTCTGTATTCTGAGTAGCGTTCCTAAATAAATAATAAATATTCTACGACATTCCACACAACGCTATCTAGACCCATGTAAGCGTAGCTTAACTAGCTTGTGTTATGGGATCTAGAATGCAGATAAACTTACTTATACTCCAATCAGTTTTTTAATTATTTTGTATGTGATAAATAAATTAATAAATTTAATAAATTAAGATTAAAGACAGCCTCTGTGGTGTGGCGGTAGTGAACGCAGCCGCCACGCAGGAAGCGCTGGTTCGATTCCCGCTCAGTGCAAATATTTGTACCTATGCATAAATATGGGTATTTGCAGAAGACAGATTCGGTCCCGGTTGCAAGAATAAATGTAATATTTCATTAATTTATATTAATTGGGTTCACACAGTGTGAAAGTTGTATTTAACCTTTTTTTTTTTTTACGTCAGCAAAATCCCCACGGATACCTCCCCACCGGAGCCGGTGGGAGAGGTTATGTCGGACTCGAACCGACTAAAACGCACGCCGCCTGCGGGTCGCTTTGGTTGCCGAAGGTGAGGTTGACAGGCATATCCCTCGCACCCCGGCCGACCCAGGGCCATCTCTCACGATCTGGCCCTCTTCTCTCGGGTGTGTGGGGACTACAGAGTCCCCAACTCGTTCCCGGTAAACGGGGAGGCGGCTCCACCTGTCACCCCCAGGCAGTTGTATTTAACCTGTGTTCCTAATGATTGTACATAAGAAACACATCAGTTAGGTAATTTTTAATATGTTTTACTCAAAAACTAATGTCCATTTGGTGACAGAGAAAGAATATGAGTATCACTACACCGTCTCATCCGAAGGATGTCGTAAGAGGCGACTAACGGAACAATACGCAGACGATATCACTGCGAGAGAAGGAACACTCGAAATAAAACCCTGTACCAATCCGTCTGGCCAGTGTGGATACAGTAGGCCAAAGTCTCCCAACATTGGGAGAGGCCTATGTCCAACAGAGGACTACGATAGGCTTATTGACAGATTCAAAAACACAGTTTACATTGTGTAGACAGTGTCCTAGTATTGTAGGGGTCTCAAACTACCAATAATATTTGTTAGGTACTTATTAATAGTATTATATTATTACTAACACTAATATTAAGATTATTGTTACTAACACGCTATGGACCCTGGTCCGAAATAAATGATTTTTATTTATTTTATTTTATTTATTTATTATTACAGAGGTTTACGTAATTAGATATTGTAAGTTAAGTTAATAATTATTGAATAATAATTATTAACTTAACTTATTACCGCGGTAGCCTAGTGGTATGGGTAATGGACTGCTGAGACGAGGTCTCGGGTTCGATCCCAGGTTTTACCATGGCACACACCAATGACTTTTCGATGCTTTTCGAAGTTATGTGTGTGTTTATCGCAGGTTTATAATTGCCCGGTTAATGGCAATAGGCTCGCCACCTATTACATTTTGACCTAAACATAAACTGGCGAAATGTGGGTGCTAGCACCTCTGCCTATAGTGGATTCTCCTACGCACTCGAACATACATCAAACATTTTCCAAAGGCCTACAATATGGGGTTCTACAAGACGGGCATCGGAAGGTTTCTTCATGGTCGGCAGCGCGAGTGTGACACCCCTGTGTTTCCCATCAGGTGGGCCGTGTGCTTAGGTGGCAGACAAGCACACGGCCCACCTGATGGAAAGTGGTAACCGTGACCTATGAACGTGTGTAACACCAGTGGAGTCGCATCCGTGCTGCCGACCCTGTAAGAACAGAGACTTTATGTGCCCTCAGTGTAGAACACAAAATCAGGACAAGCCTTTGGTCTTCCCGCTGACAGCACAAAAACTCTCCAGTGAGCTCTGGCTACCCTACTCACCGCCGGGAACACAACACGAGGTTATTATAGCCGTGGTATTCGGTAGGGTGAAGGTACTTCCCCAGTCGTAATGCTCAAGTCGGACGGAATACCGTCGTCCTCCAAATAATTATAACATTTCATATAAAATAATTACCATCAAAAGCAACAATTTTTACTCACGAATTTCCGAACATAACGCGCTATAGTTGACGTTCCCCGAACTGATATAATAGATATTTTATTTTTAGAACGGCCAGTTGAACGTTATGACGCGTGTCCAAGAATTTTGCCGACGGTACTGACTGTTGGTATTCCTAGGGACGTGTAGCTTGAACTTAAGTCGTGAGACAAACGAGGCCCTGGTTCGAACGGTTTGTTTTGTATTTTATAGATAATAATCAATGCTTAATGAATTGGATATTTTCCTGTACTTAAATTAAATTATTTGACTGAGCTCATCAAATTAAGGATGGTAAAAGAGCTGTAAAAGTTAAGATAAGATAAGTTTTATTGACAAATAAAAGAAAACAATTTAACATTTATCCATCAAGCAACACTTAGAACACTTCAAGCTTAACATGTCTAGCCGCAACAGCCATCAAGACTGGCCCCTCCCGTCCCCGTGCTAGTAAAATAACTGTGTTACAGGTAGGTTAAGGATAATCTCAAACAGCACAATTGTAGCCATCGCGTAGTTACTTGCTATGGATATAGATTTTCTGAATCCCCAAACTAGGTATGCCTGTTTGTGGGGGATCAGGTGGTGAATGAACAAAAAAAAAAATTAAGTTACTTAGGTTATTATTTTATATTTTTAACCCCCGGCGCAAAAACGACGGGGTGGTATACGCTTGACGTGTCTGTGTGTGTGTGTGTCTGTCTGTGGCGTCGTAGCTCCTGAACGCATGAACCGATTTGAATTTGGTTTGTTTTGTTTGAAAGGTATATTAGTCGGGAGTGTTCTTAGCTATGTTTGAAAAAATTCGGTCCAAGATGGCCGCCGCTACAAAATGACGGAGTACATATTTTTTCTCAACTCCCTCAACATGGGTATCAATTGAAAGGACTTGAAGCAGAATACCATACAATATGACGAATTTCAAATCCAAAATGGCCGCCACCACAAAATGGCGAATTATGTTTTATTTCATAACTTCTCAATATGGGTATCATATCAAATAGCTGGACGAGTAGACCAATTTAAAAAGTATAAAATAAAAATAAAAATTAAAAGATACCCTCGTCACAAAAAACAACCCCCAAAAAGTCGAAAATAAGTTGTGTTCGTTAGCACTTTGATATACCTAGTAATATATATTATGATTCAAGCCTTGTCATTGTCGGAGGGACCTTGGATCGTTTAGCTAATATGACGTAGTGATCTACCAGTTAGAGTATGTACAATACTCTAAATACATATAACTCAATGGTGACTGACTGACTGACTGACTGACTGACTGACTGACTGACTGACTGACTGACTGACTGACTGACATAGTGATCTATTAACGCACAGCCCCAATTGGGCTGTGCGTTAATAGATCACGCATATTTCATAAACGTCAATAAAAGTCTCGTCAAAATCGGTCCAGCTATTTCAGAGATTAGCCGGAACAAACAGACAGACAGAAAGTCTTTACTGGCTGACTGGCTACTTTTATTACAGATTTTTTTATGCTCAATAGCGTTGACTGAATACTAAGCGATAACTGACATCAACGCGGGCGGAGTCGCGGGCATCAGCTAGTAAAGTATAATAATAATCATAAAGTCGTAGTAAGTATAATAATGTTTATAAAATTATTAATGGCGGGACGCCAATGTCAAGTTTGTCAAGAAATTCTACCAGACCCACTAGCGTTAGCCACACTGGCGTGGCCGACACCAGTAAATTTATTTCCGTGTGTCAACCCACCAGCCTCCCCCCCGACATTCAGGTGGACGATCAGGACGTGTGATTTGATTTTAGGAGGCTAGAAGTTTCTTTATAACATACGTTTTGACGTTTAGTAAAAAGTAACTAATTTGACAATCAAATACCCAATTTGAGCTACTCTGTCATCTTAGTACCCCATGCTATCAAAAGACACCCAAAAAATTTGTACTGTGCGTATTTTAGATCCAATATATACCTATGGCGCGGACACTACCTAATTGACGAAACAAAATATCGAAAAATGAGAGGGTAGATGAAGAATTTTCTACATCACATCACGGTCTCGAAGACGGCGCGCGTGTTCCCAATCAGTCAGCCTGTGACCACGGTCGGAGCTTAGATAACAATATGTACTTAAGTAACTAAATAGTTTGTGATAACCTTCATCATCATAGTGATAGTGATAACCTTCACGAAACAGCTGGCAGTTTAAAGGTATGTAAATCTTAGGCAGTTAGGACATTTATTAGCGACATTATTAGCGGTTCGGAGACGAACCAAGCGGTTCGGAGACTCTTTCCTCTGTCGCACCATTAAGGCCTGGAATTCATTACCAGCTCACGTGTTTCCTTCTTCCTACAGTCCCGGGTCCTTTAAGCGGGGCGTGAAAAAGCTTATGAGGCCGTCAAGCTGAGAGTCACCATTGTCACACGGTATGTGTAAGTAATGGTGACCCTCTTTTCTGGGACCTTGCCTTCTGCTTACCATCAGGCAAGGCGAAGTCCAATTGACGTGTCCTATATAAAAAAAAAAAAAAAAAAATTACCATGGACCTATAAAGTGCTCAAAATGTGTTCTATGCGCGCAGTATGCACTCTTTTCCTGGGTGTCTTTTGTTGCTACGGCAGTGAAAGAGCTCAAATTCACAAAGATTATACATAAATACATACATATAATCAATCTTCCATCCTCGGAGGGTCAGGTAGAGGCGAATATACACACACATTTCACTAGGTAATAATTGTATTCGGTCCCACGTAATAAAGGGTGAACATATTCCGGGTACTATTGTTGACTCGAGCCATGCATCTGAGGCTGAGTCTGGGCTGTATATATCTGTCTGATGTTAAACAGCATATCCCTTAGTCGCCTTGTAAGACACCGCATGGGAAGAGATGGGGTGGTCCAAATTCTGCTTTGCCGGAAACCACGCGGCAAGTTTAAGATTATATAACATAGATTATTAAAAAATAAAAAACCCCACTGCTGTCTATAAGATCGAAATCAGTTTTATAGTAGGTACCCATTTACCAATCATAAAATGAAAGTAAATTAATGGGTGCCGCCTGCTATCAAACTTATTTCGAACTTTTACACAGCAGTCCAAGAGGGTCACCTTGTTGACACACAACAGATGATTCCAAAACGTTGTCCTTGTATAGTAGTTTTTTAATTAATCATTCAAGTCAATTAGCCCATAGCACTCCGCAAGCATTTCCGATCCTCTGCCTTCCGCATCGAGCCTGTCCCAGCCACCTTTTTCAGGTCGTACGTCCATCTGATTAGGGGGCGTCCTACCGTCCTACTTTATAAGTGTGTTTCCTTCTTCCTACAGTCCCGGGTCCTTTAAGTGGGGCGTGCAAAAGCATATGATGAGGCCGTCAAGCTGAGTGTCACCATTGTCACACGGTATGTGTAAGTAATGGGACTTTTCTGGGTCTTTTCTGGGACTTTGCCTAGCTTACCATCAGGCGAAGTCTAATTGACGTGTTCTATATTAAAAAAAAGTTTTTTTTTAAAGTTATTAATTATGATATGACATATATAAATATTTGTAATCTTCTTTTAATTTCCTTCATTTTGATAAATTTGAATGAAAACCATTTTGACAACATGCATTTTATCACCAAAAATGCATCGTATAATTTTTATTGATATTTTATGTACCCTATGACACGAGATATGAATAACTCTTATTTGAGACCCTACTCATCGATATCTGTCCAGCCGCTAGGCCTTTAGAGCGGAACAAAGAAATCTACAAACATACGCATTACCCTCGCTGGCGCAGTCGGGTAAAAAGAATGCGTACTGCGCACATAAATAGAGTACATTTTATTTGTATTAATATATAATTATTATGTCAGACAATCGTACCTACATAATATATTTTTGTCGTTTCTTGGGTCATAGGTTATCGAATATATTTTGTTTTATAATTCTTGTCTGTTTTGTTCGCTTTGGGTGTAAATACTTCAAATCAGATTTTGATGCGGTGTTGATTAGAATTAAAAATTTTCAAAATATGGTCAATTAGTTGAGTAGAAATGGAGATATGACTATAAATCGTGATTTTTTCTTATCTAGGACAACTTGACTTCTCCTCGCCTGATGGTAAGGTAAAGGCAAAGTCTCAGAAAAGAGGGTCACCATAACAGACACTAAGTAATGTTACAATGGCGGCACTCAGCTTGGCGGCCTCATCAGATGCTTTTCCAACATCAACGCTTGCGGATCCGTGGGATTAGGTCTTTTATATTCGCGATAATCTCAAGAACTACTACTCCGAATTAAAAAAAAAATGTGTGTGAATAGTCCGTTTATCAAGGAAGGTTATAGGCTTTATATCATCACGCTACGACGCATGGGAGCGGAGCAGTAATCATAAACATCAATAAATCCGGCCAATTCTCACACTTATTTGTAGATCAAAAAAAATACCGTCACATATATTTCACTTATTTATTAATTAAAAATATTTATATTATGTTGAAATTTTACTAAAATCAAACTTATTCTAAACACGAACTAAAATAAAAGCTAATTAATGAATTGTTAAAAGATGTTATGCGAATCAAAATAAATATAAAAAAATAAGTTTAAAACTAAAACCCGACTACTGAAAAATCTCGCTATTAAAAGGATTAAGTAAACAAGAAAAATCTAGGCTAGCCGTGGTCGATGTCAGTTTTCCCTAGAATGAATAGTTTTGTTAGACTAAGTGGCATACGACCACGGCTATCCTTGATATTTTCTTGTTTAATACTTTTTATAGCGTGATTTTTCAGTAGTCGGGTTTTAGTTTTAAACTTCATTTTTTATTTCTCTTAAAATACAGGTTAGCCTAGTTTAAGAGGCAGGGTTATATAATTGTATACAAAAATTTTGAAACATATTGTAATGTCTAGAATTAGTCTACCCATTAGCTAGGTATATCATCTTGTGTACATTTCTGTAACTATTTTATTTAATAAACTTTTCTTATTATTAGTATTATTATTATTATTAATATTATTTCGAAATGTGCTAATTAAGGTCTTTCAGTTGATACCAAACACGACATATTTATCTCAAAATATATTTTTAACACAGTAGGTACTTTCACTTTGTGCAGAGTAAGTGAAAAAGTTGAATGAAACTTTTTTCATTTAACTTTGAATTTTTTTAAAAGAATATTAGAACTCAAATTACTAATATTCCCTCTTACTCCTCCAGCTAAGCTAAATTGTTTGTGTTAGGAGTGTCATTATTATCAAATAGCCCATCGTAGTCCACTGCTGAACATAGGCATCTCCCAATGATGGACGGCTTTTGCCTACTGTTTCCACACTGGCCAGACAAAGAATCAAAGAATCAATTTCATTTATTCAATTTAGGCACACAAAGAGCACATTTGAACGTCAAAATTTTACAATTGTGGTATGTCAAGAAATAATATTAAACTAATATTAAATTATGTACAAATAAACAATTGGAAAATGATTCTTTCGCTGGTTCGGTAGGTTAGTTCTACTGAGAAACCCAGCAAGAAACTCAGCGAACTATATTAGAACTAGATTATTTTTCTTTTCTTTTTTTAATGTGCTTTAGTTTACAATTTATTTTGTGCGAGCAAGCAAGAGACTTATGTTGACCACGCATTAATATCATTAAGATACTCATCCACTTTATAATAGCCTTTACTCATTAAAGTTTTTTTCACTTCTAATTTAAATTTATTTATTGGCATATTAATCAAGTCCTGAGGAATTTTATTAAATATTTTTATGCAGCTTCCTACAAATGAATTACCAACCTTGTGAAGTCTAAGTTTTGGTTGGTACAGACGGGTTGGTACCGGGTTTTATTTCGAGTGTTCCTTCTCTCGCAGTGATATCGTCTGCGTATTGTTCCGTTAGTCGCCTCTTACGACACGAGATGGGGTGTTGATATTTGTATTCTTTCTCCGTCACCACATATCCAGGATTCGTACCCGTGATCTTTCGATCCTAAAGTGAAGGCCTACTCCTAAACCACTAAGCTACCGATGCTTTAAGCCTATAATGAGACGGTGCGCACAAAGAAACTTCATCCCACGCACACTTAAGATGTGGAATAACCTCCCTGCTGCGGTTTTCCCAGCTTACATTACAATATGGGGTTCTTCAAGAGGGGCATCAGAAGGTTTCTTCATGGTCGGCAACGCGAGTGTAACACCCCTGGTGTTGCATACCTCCATAGGCCACGGTAATCACTTTCCATCAGGTGGGTGTTCTTGTCTGTAGTGCTCACTGGAGAATTTGTGCTGTCAGTGGGATGACTAAAGGCTTATCCTGCTTTGTCCTCTACACTGACGGCACAGAAACTCTGTGCTTACAGGGTCGGCAGCGCGAGTGTGTATTCTCTGGTGTTACACACGTCCATAGGCCACGGTAACCACTTGGGCCGTGAGTTTGTCTGTCACCTAAGTGGTATAAAAAAAAAGGATACGACGGTATTTCTGTCCTAATTGAGATGTCCGTACCCTACGTAGCATTTGTAATTACTTCAAGTGCGCGATAAAGAATGTCTGCTTCCCATATTATGTTTGGTTTATTTTTGATAGTTCGGAATTTTGTTAAATGCAAGTCATCGACTGCGCATGTTGAGGTTCATACGAAATTCGCCTTCTGAATATTCAAAACCTAATCAAAATAGTTGTCGCCTGTAATGTGTATAATTAGGTGTTTGACTGTCTAGTCAATTTAGTTACATACAAACATACATACATACATATAACCACGTCTTTATCCCCGGAGAGTTAGGCACAGGTGAATTAATACCCATATTTCACCAATCATTAAATACGGTCCCACGTAATAGAGGGTGAGCCTATTACCGTCTCCCGGGCACTATTGTTGACTCAGATGAATGGCAACAACAGTGTTCCCAACGGTGAGTAAGGTAGCCAGAGCTCAATGGAGAATCTGAGCTGTCAGTGGGATGACTAAAGGCTTGCCCTGCTTTGTCCTCTACACTGACGGCACAGAAACTCTGTGCTTACAGGGTCGGCAGCACGAGTGTGGATTCTCTGGTGTTACACACGTCCATAGGCCACGGTAACCACATTCCATCAGGTGGGTCGTGTGCTTGTCTGCCACCTAAGTGGTAAAAAAATAAATAAAAAATAAACTTGCGATATGTGGGTGCTAGCACCTCCGCCTACCCCTTCTGGGATGTAGGCGTGAGTTTATGTAATGTTAAGTTATATTATATAGTAAATACAGTCTAAAATTTTACGTCATTTATTACAGTGTCTCTGGTATGACTGAGTTATGACAGTGGTTTTGCTGTAGTAGAGTCGAGGGTCTGTGCTATTGACCTTTGGCATTATTTAATATGCCTACCTAGGTCCATTAATATTCATTATACATACATAAATAAGATCATAATACTTACATAACCTTCGCCAACAGGGACAATTATAATTTTAAAGTTACATTACTTTATGTGTCGATGAGTCTTGCATATAAGGGCAGAAGTGCCACTACCGCCTGTTGAGCCATGGTGTATATCCGGTATTTATATATTATATATATATTAAATTCAATGTTATACAGTCCACAAGTATTTTACTCTAGAGCCATCGGAGAACAAACATTGGTCCTTCGAGCCGGATCTTATTTATACTGATTTTATGGCAATAACTGAGTTAAGATGTGTTTTTCATCACAAGTTAGGCATCTCGATAAGTCAATTGTACTTTTCCACAGTATTTTTTGTTTGTTATTAGACCTGACCGGTTTCTCCTTACGGCATTCTAAAAGGTTTACAATGACTTTTGTTTTATACTACTTAGGTGGCAGACAAGCGCACGGCCCACCTAATGGAAAGTGGTTACCGTGGCCTATGGACGTGTGTAACGCCAGAGAAGCCACACTCGCGCTGCCGACCCTGTAAGCACAGAGTATCTGTGCCGTCAGTGTAGAGGACAAAGCAGGACAAGTCTTTAGTCATCCCACTGACAGCACAAATTCTCCAGTGAGCTCTGGCTACCCTACTCACCGCTGGGAACACAACACGAATTTATTATAACCGCGGTATTCTGTAGGGCGGAGGTACTTCCCCAGTCGGACTGCTCATTTGGGTGGAAATACCGCCGTGTCCTACCTCCTTGTAGAAGACATTTAAGAACATTCCTATATAAACAATGCGACACTCAGCCATATTTCATATTATTAGTTTATATATACATATATATATATATATATATATATATATATATAATATAATTATTCAGATAACTATCTCCGTGTGGTGATAGAGAAGAATACAAGTATCACCACTCCATCTCATCCGAAGGTGTCGTAAGAGGCGACTAACGGAAAAATACGCAGAAATATCAATGCGAGAGAAGAAAAATTCTATTTAATTTTTTATTGTTAAAGGAGGTAGGACACGATGGTATTTCCGTCCAATTGAGCAGTCCGACTGGGGAATAGGGTAGCCAGAGTTCACTGGAGAGTTTTTGTGCTGTCAGTGGGAAGACTAAAAGCTTGTCCTGCTTTGTCTTTTACACTGACGCCACAGAAACTCTGTTCTTACAGGGTTGGCAGAGCGAATGCGACTCCCTTGGTGTTACATAGGCCTCTCACATGACGGAAAGTGGTTACCGTGACTCATGGGTCACGGTAACCACTTTCCGTCATGGGAGAGGCCTATGTCCAGCAGTGTACTACGATAGGCTTATTGATTTATTGGTATAAAAATATTTATACATTGCTTGGACATTGCATATAATATCGGATTTTAGACGTCGTCAGTAACATAATCATAGTAATTAATAGTCCAATAGCTTATTGGCACCAAACATTCTAGACTAACTGCGTCCATAATAGACTTATGCCTTGACCCCCAAACACGTCACCGAATGTACGGTAATAAGTTTTAAACTATCGCGTTTCATGTTAACGGGAATTAACGCGATTATTGGTACTTACCTATTGTTATCCACACCTCAGTATAGGGTTTGATCAATAAGAATCCTTTTAACACAGTATTTATGTGCTAAAGTTGTATATTTATTTCACTTTGTTTGAACTTCTCTCATATCTTTCTTTCTTTTTGTTTTTTTTTTAATACACTTTGTTTCTAGTTTATTTGCTAACTACACCAAATCTTTTGCTTTATTACACTACTGTCCATCCCAAGGTTGCCTGGCTTCCAGCGGTAAGGCCGCCCATTGTACATTAAACTGTATGCATGCTAACTACAAGATTTTCTGTAATCTATTGGTCAGGTGTACAATAAAGAATTATCTATATATCTATCATTTATCAGTATATCCAGTATAACCAGAACATATTAAGCCGCGGTAGCCTAGTGGTATGGGTAATGGACTGCTGAGACGAGGTCTCGGGTTCGATCCCATGTTTTACCTTACTACCAATGACTTTTCGATGGTTTTCGAAGTTATGTGTGTATTTATCGCAGGTTTATGAGTGACTGGTTAATGGCAATAGGCTCGCCACCTATTACATAAACTGGCGAAATGTGGGTGCTAGCACCTTTGCCTACACAAGTTTCCATGAGTAACAATAACGTTTATATAAATAAGGGAAAAAACAGTAGGTAAACAAAACTAAACACCTATCTTTCGAATAAAACCACTACAGATTATTATCAGGATTAACTCTCACCAAAAAACCTATTAGCTAGAACGAGCTTTAAACGGGAAGCATTCGTATTGAAGAGGTCCAAGTCTAATTCTCGACATAACGTATTGAAGCATCTGCTCACCCGTATTAAGAATGAGTTTTGCCTGTAGGTGTACTAAACAAGGGGTACATAGAGTAAACTAGGATTACGTAATAGTCTGGATCGTGCTATAAAGCCAAGCTCTCCCAACAACTCGGGACAATCACACTTTCTGCAGTGTCTTTTAACAAAGTGATTGATAAAATTTGATTTGAGACTGTGTCAATCTCACCGGCGAGTAGATAATAATAATTTATTCATAAATCACAATGGTAGCTTTACAGACTAAATAATGCTGCACATTTGGAATCATAGGGTTGTTCTTCTACAATAGGTATTTCCGCCCAATCGAGCAGTCCGACTGGGGAAGTACCTCCGCCCTACAGAATACCGCGGTTATAATAACTTCCTGTTGTGATTCCGGCGGTGAGTAGGGTAGCCAGAGCTCACTGGAGAGTTTTTGTGCTGTCAGTGGGATGACCAAAGGCTTGTCCAGCTTTGTCCTCTACACTGACGACACAAAATCTCTGTTCTTACAGGGTCGGCACTGGTGTTACACACGTTCATAGGTCATGATAACCACTTTTCAACAGATGGGCGACGAGTTACTGCTCTCCTAAATAGACTATAAGTAGCCTGTGTTAAGGAGACACAGGATTCCCCCTAATATTATAAGAATTGTGATAGAAATCTTTATCAGCTACGAGGATATCGTTTGTCCTGGTTTGGGCAGGTAATGCGTAGGGATGAAAGTAATGTCGTAAGGAAGGCACTAACTATGGAAGTGGATGGCTACAAGGGGAGAGGGAGGCCTAAAATGAGGTGGATGGACTGTGTGAAAGATGATATGGTTAAGAAGGGAGTGAATGTTGAAATGACTGCAACTAGAGATGAATGGAAAAAGAACACATGTTGCGCCGACCCCAAATAATCTTGGGATAAGGGCAGGAGGATGATGATGATCTTTGTCAATTCAAGATTACAGCAAGAAGTATAATGAAACGTTTTTTTTTTAATTTTGGTCTTTACAGCTGTAACAATAAAGTCTACAATTTAATGCCACTTTTTGCAGTGTCCGTACTCTGTGGTATGACACTAGCTTTGATTTACATCTTATATCGCAATTTATAAGTGTCCGGTTAATGGCAATAGGCCAATCATAAAAGATGGTCTTAAAGATACTGAGAACACAATATGTAATCAAAGTAAGGGAACCGCGGTAGCCTAGTGGTATGGGTAATGGACTGGGCTTTTATCATGACACACTAATGATTTCGACGCTTTTCGAAATTATGTGTGTATTTATCGCAGGTTTATAAGTGCCCGGTTAATGACAATAGGCTTGCCACCTATTACATTGGGACCTAAACATAAACTGGCGAAATGTGGGTGTTAGCACATCTGAGTACCACTTCGGTGATATAGGCGTGAGTTTATGTTGTTATGTTATATGGCTCCTTCATTATCTCGCCCGAAACACAGACGTTTATAGCATGTTTTGAGAGCGTAATTTGTCCAATAATAAAAGTATTACTCGTAGAATTTGAATGTTTGAACAACAAGTACCCATGCATATGCATGTATGCTAATGTGAGATTATAACGATGGAAGGAAAGTGATTTAATAGATCTTTTAATAGTCTATTATTAGGTATGGTCAAAGCAACAAAAGGACGGTGAACAATAAAGGCGTAAGAATGAAATGAATAATATTTTACTGTCAATAAGAGTACAGTTTTTTAACAAAGTGTCCGTTGGCCCCACACTAGGCAAGCCTGTCCTGTGGGTACGTCTTACGATTACACAAGTTACATTTGCTTGGTCGACATTATTACTCTTATAAAATTATCTTGAACATTTTACATACATGCGTGTGTGTATTTGTGTGCCCTTGTGTGTGTGCGTGCGTGTGTGTGTGGGTGGATGTGTGTATACGTGGGGCGCACTATAAGTTTCCGGAATGAATATGAAAAAATACTATTAAAGGTACAAAATTAATTTATTGTTTTTCAAAATAATCTCCCTTGGCGTCTATGCACTTTTTCATTCGATCAAACCAGTTTTGAAAACTTTTGTGCCACTCCTCTGTGGTGACCTCTGAAACGTGTTTTTCATACTCCTCGACAGCCTCTTCTGGTGATGAAAATCGTTGGCCGCGTAATTGGTTCTTAATTTTTGGGAACAGATAAAAGTCACAAGGTGCCAGGTCGGGACTGTATGCAGGATGACTCATGAGTTCTACATTTTTCGCCTTCTAAAAGTCGTTTGTCTGCCTGGCCGTGTGAGAACTAGCATTGTCGTGGTGCAGGATGATACGGCGTTTACGGTTATTTTTACGGAGTTCGTCAATAACTTCCGGCAAAAACATGGTCGTGTACCAGTCACTATTCACAGTACGACGATTTTCTAAAGCAACAGTAGCCACGTGTCCAGTTTTATTAAAAAAAGAAGCAATCATCCGCTTAGATGCACTTTTCACGCGCGCCACTTTGGTTGGTTTCGGCTCATCTTGAAAAACCCATACGCTCGATTGCTGCTTTGTTTTGGGATCGTAGCAATAAATCCATGTTTCGTCACCTGTTACTATGTCTCACACCAAATTTGACGCACCTTCGTTGAATCTGGTAAGCATGGCACTGCACCAAGTGACGCGGTCCGTTTTTTGATCCTCGGTCAAGTTATGTGGGATCCACCGCGAGCACAGCTTTCTCACACCCAAATGTTTGTGTAGGATTGATTGTATTTGACTCATGCCTATTTCTAAGGATGCGCGAATTTCATGGTAGGTCACATGCCTGTCTGTTTCAATCATACGGCGCACAGCATCGATGTTTTTGTTGGTCACAGCGGTGGACGGCCGACCATCGCGAGATTCGTCGCTGAGATTGATACGACCACGCTTGAATTCTGCAAACCAGCTATAAACAGTCGTCTTGCATGGAGCTTCATCGCCAAAAGCTGTTTCAAGCCGAGCGATGCTCTGTTGAGCCGTCAAATTACACTTAAAATCGTAGAAAATCATACTACGAAAATTTTCCCGAGTTAAATCCATGTTGATGCAGACACACAATTTTTTAAATGGCGCCACAAGGTAAAAACAAAAGACAGTCAGATGAAACAAACTGTATTCTACAGCCAAAGAGTTCTATTTTCAAATGTTGTAATAAATTTTTAAATATTGTTTATGTAAGTGGCCAGTTCCGGAAACTTTTAGTGTAACCTATGTATGCATGCGCGTGTTTGTGTTCGTTCACATATTGATAACTCACTTGTACTTTTCCACATTACTTTATTGCTTATTACATATATATGTATATATGATATTAAAGAATACGTTTTAATGCAAGTCATAACAAGTTAATTTAGCAAAAGTATTTCAGTGGCTTCATATGTCATTGTGGTAAGCCATTTCGTTACCTCTTTTTTGGCTTGTCTCACCGAGCACTTTTTACAAGCTATTAATATTATAAACTAGCTGGCCTTCCCCTTTAAGCTATTTGCATTTTTTTAAGTAACATCAGACAGATACATACAGCCCACACTCAACCTCAGATGCATGGATTTGAGTCAACGATAGTGCCCGGAAGACGGCAATATGCTCACCCCCTATTACGTGGGACCGAATTCAATGATTGGTGAAATGTGGGTGTTAATCCATCTCTGCCTAACCCTCCTCACGGTTTTGTAAAAAGACGTGAGTTTCAATTTTTAATTTTCAATTTATTTATTTTAAATCTATTGATTTTCAATTTATTAATTTTCAATTTATTAATTTTCAATTTATTAATTTTCAATTTATTAATTTTCAAGTTATTAATTTAAATTTATTAATTTTCAATT
Organism: Eilema griseolum; assembly: GCA_963662185.1. Lineage (NCBI taxonomy): Eukaryota > Metazoa > Arthropoda > Insecta > Lepidoptera > Erebidae > Eilema > Eilema griseolum. The sequence goes on from OY759259.1 coordinate 10,178,481, forward strand.
TATTAATTTTCAATTTGTTAATTATCAATTTATTAATGCCATCGCCATCCAATCCAACGTGGCAACGCAGCAAGTGTTATGGGCACTTTTACACCGGTAGCGATCAGGGGCGGGTTATTTGAATAGTACATGGACTAAGCATTGCTTGTTGTACAATTTTGACATTATGTATTAATTCTACGACGCAATAGGTATAATTTATACATATTTGACATGTACTAAAAAAATAATGTACCTGCAAAATAAAATAAAGCATTACCAAAACCGACTGCTACTGGCAGCCTAGTACTGTAGTTGGTACACTACCGCTGGACCATCACCTCGCAGAACTCGAGGCAGAACTAGGAAGGAAGACGACAACCCTTGAGTCAGGTGTCCTACCCCTCTAGACAAGAGTTAATAACTTTATAGAATAGTCATAAATGTTATAAACGTCAGAAGACTTGTCAATTTTTTATACCACTTAGCTGAGCTGACTCACCACCCACCTGATGTAAAGTGGTTACCGTGGCATAAAGACGTGTGCAACACCAGGGAAGTCGGACTCGAGCTGCTGTCTCTTTTTTCCACGGATATCCCCACCACCGGAGGCATTGGAGTGGAGGAGGTTATGTCGGACTTGAACCGACTAAAACACACGCCGACTGTGTGAGTCACAGATTGCCGGAGGATTGAGATAATCTGAGACATATCCATCGCACCCCGGCCGGCCCAAGACCGTCTCTCTCGAACTGGCTCTCCTCGGGTGTGTTGACCACAAAGTCATAAACTTGTCCCCGGAAATGGGTAGGAGCACAATGCTATAAGATAGATAATGATATAATATGCAAAGGTATAAGTACATGTATTGTATTTTATTCGTAGGTATGTCATGTCTTGATACGTTAAGTTCAGAACTGAGTCGGCACCATTCTAGAATACAATTCAATAAAACTAATATTACAAATTTTTGAGTGTACAATAGGAAATTTAAATTATAAGTAAACTAATGTAATAAGATATAAACTAATATTTACAAGAATATAAAATAGGATACAAAAGGATCAAATTAAGCATCGAAAAATTCCTCCCCATCGATGTCGACTGGTAATGTGCCCAAAAGGCTGGCGGCATTGCCCCGTTAGATGGCAATGCCAATCCGATGACCGAAAAAGAGGCCAGCCCTTTGGTCATGCGAAGCATCGACCAGTCGTTTTGCTATTTCTTTGTATAGCGACCGTGCGCTCGGACCCCAGGAACCCAGCGTTTCAACCCCAAACGGCTCAAATATGTAATTGTTTGTAATGTTATCATATTTTCGCCGTTTGAGGGTCTCAGCAGATGCCGCAGCAGCACAAGCGCAATCCGTCGTACTTGGAAGATGGGAAGGGGCAAGGGTGTCGACGCATGTTGCGTCCCACACCAAAGGCCTACCCATCTTCCAAGGCACCAAAGACATACCGTCCGGTCTCTTGCCATCGTTGCGTACCAAGCCAACTGGTTCAAGTATAACTGGAACAACAGCGGTGACAAGAGCCCGGCGGATAATGTCATTTAAATGTGCATGACGTGACATGCGGCCTGCGCTCCTGCCGCATGATAGGCCGTGATGCCCAAGGCTGTCGACTGCCTCACCACAGTGACATCGATGAGGAGAAACACAGGGAGCACCCAAACGAAGACAGGCTGCAATTCTAAACGTCGTGTCGTCTAACATGGTGCCAATGTTGGACGACGGAAGGGCCTGAAGCACACACCAGGTTCCCACTCTCCCACAGCCAGAAGGCGAGCACGCTCTGCAACATTAGAGGACGTATTCAGTCATTGTTGTCGTAATATGCTGCAAAGCGGCTCATCCCAATGTCTCTGGGAGCCTAGGTTGGTGGGCCAAACAGTGTTTGGGCAAAACATTTTCCAAGCATTTATAGCTTCGGCTTTGCCTGGCACTTCGGAATAAACCAGTGTGGGTATCAAGATTTTCCTGGTTAATTCCTCTGTGCCATGAATCGAAGCTAAAGAAGCTGGTAAACTTACATCGGAAATTTCACGAATACCGAGCCCACCCCAGTGCACCGGGAGCGATGCTTGGAGCCAGGCTCGGTCGTTCAAATCTACATTCAAAATTGTGCATAGGGTATTTTGAATAATTTTGTCCAACTTACCTAAAAGTGCCAAATGTTTAAAAAATTGTGATGATCGTAGAGCATGAGTTAATTTTGGGACGAAAAGACAATATCTAATAATGGTAAAAGCTGAATGTATATTAATTTGGAGGAGTCGGTCCGAAACTTCATTAAAATTTAGAATTTTATCCTCAATAAAGGCATCATAGGCTTCTTCAAGAATCGGGGCCCCTTGGAGACGGAGTGAACTTTTATCTAACACTTTCAAAAGGGGCCAAAACATTAAATCTCGAATTTGCCAAAGATTTGTTAATATTACCGTTAAGGAAAATTTCACATTTTGAGGGATTTAGTTCTAAACCAATAGTTTTAAATTTATCTTTCAGAAAAGCCAAATCTCGAAGCACTGTGTCTATATCCCCTCCTAGAGTACCGTCATCAAGATACCAGATGTTAAATTTCGAATTTAGTTGCCGAATGATTGGAATTCAATTCAATTTATTTTATTGCGATATATCAGGTACAAAGATGTCACAGACAATAGATACAATTAGGTTCCAGATTGGCATTCAATTACTTATGTCATACATATTATGACGAGAATTTAATCGCTAAATATTAATTTTAAAATTAAGAATTTGCAATTCGATATGTAAAAGATTAAATTTTTCTAAATACTAGTGTTTTTATAGGTATTTAAACTATCATGGTCACTGACATCAGTATCAGAATAAACGGAATATTTACCATGTTTCATTATTTTGAGTGCTTCCTTGACGTGAGGATCGGTGTTCGTGAGGATGGGTCGTATAGCCACTCCGTGTACAGGAAACCCACTCACACTGACCGCTACCTGCATGCCGACTCACATCATCATCCGCGCCATCTGAATTTTTTTTTTTTTTTTTTTTTTATATAGGACACGTCAATTGGACTTCGCCTTGCCTGAAGGCAAAGTCCCAGAAAAGAGGGTCACCATTACTTACACATACCGTGTGACAATGGTGACACTCAGCTTGACGGCCTCATCATATGCTTTTTCACGCATATGATGCATTCAACGAATTCGGTAGTGACGTCGCTTACTGACCGCGCATATAGTTTATGTGACGAGGAACATTTACAGGAAGAATTGAAGCACATAAGCGGCGTTCTACAAAAGAATGGATACAATGGACGGATAAGACCACCCAGACTCACCACAAATAAACCCCGGAACTATAAGGTGGAAAGACAGCCAGCCTTTTTACCCTACATCAAAGGAGTGACAGATAAGATCGCTAACATCCTGAAGAAGGATCAGTCAAAACTATTTTCACTCCTTTTAAAAAGCTGTCGCAATGCCTGCGCTCACCCAAAGATGGCTCCCCATTGGACAGACCGGGAGTGTACACGATTGACTGTAACTGTGGCAGTTCTTATATAGGACAAACAAAAAGAACGGTTACATGCCGAATCAAAGAACACATCAGGGCAGTCAAAAACAATGAACCGCATAAATCTGCAATCGCTCAACATTTATTTCAGTCCGGTACGAACCACTGGATCGAGCTACATAACCCTCAGATGCTTTCGACAGAACGCCACTATATACCAAGACTGGTTAGGGAAGCAATTGAAATAAAAAAGTATAAAAATTTCAATCGTGAGGATGGGTTTCAAATTCTTAATTCTTTATTGCACACAAACAGTACAGAGGTCAAACACAAAATAAATATATCAGAAATATGTACAAAGGCGAGCTTAACTCAGTATGAGTTCTCTACCAGCAAACCTTTGAGTAGCAGAGAAGCAGTTAAAGTAATAAAGGGACGTGAAGTGTACATTAATTTTCAGATAAAAGAAGGGTACCTAAACAGGTACATATATATACTCATAAACATACATACACAGCATACATATTACACCTACATACATACATACAAATATACATACATACATACACACAATACATACATATAGACACATAAATATATTCAAACTACATTACTGTGATAGGAAATGTTCCCTTGCTCTTCTCCTAAAGACGTCCAGGATATTACTACCGCGAATGGTATGAGGTAGTGCGTTCCAAAGACGCACAGCCTGCACCGTGAACGATCCATCGTAGCAGCAAGAAGTGTGTGCAGGTGTGCGAAGCAGAAGAGAGGAAGAAAGACGACAGGGTTTGCCCCTGGGTACAAGATACTCAAAGCGTTCCCGCAAATAAGTTGGAGCATTAGGATTATGAAGTATGGTATAGAGAAGAGTTAGGATGTGAAGGTTACGGCGCTGTCGAATAGGGAGCCAGTTCAGTCTTTTGCGATATTGCGTGACATGGTCGTATTTGCGAAGGCCAAACACAAAGCGAATTCCTAAATTTTGCAGGCGCTCAAGTTTGTTCAGCAGTTCCTCCGATGCATCTAGAGAGCAGACATCAGCGTAGTCTAAAACCGAGAGTAGTAGAGATTGTGCAAGAGTAATTTTAGTCTGAAGAGGTAGGAGTTTCTGGAGACGCTTGAGGGATTGAAATGAACAGTATACCCTCTTGCTTACCTCCGCGATGTGAACATCCCAGGCAAGCATGGAGTCGATGTGCACGCCTAAATTTTTTGCACTTTTTGAGTAATCAATGGCCACTGAATCAAACATTACTGGAGGAAGAGAATCATGTTCCAAGAGGCGGAGCATGTATCTACCACCAACAATAAGTGCTTGAGATTTTTTTGGGTTGACCAGCAGTCCAAAGGATTGAGCCCAAGTATGGATGTTGTCAAGATCATTGTTGATGGCAGCCACAGCCCCAGTCAGTTCATCAGCTTTAAAATGCCGATATATTTGCAAGTCATCTGCATAGAGGTGGTAATGCGAGGTTAGAACCCGAGTTACGGCGTTTATGAAAATAGAGAAAAGGAGAGGAGAAAGAACGCCACCCTGTGGAACGCCTGCTACCAAGTCGCAACAATCAGAGGAAGCGTCATTCACTCTAACAGACTGTGAGCGTCCCTGGAGATAGGATTTAAACCATGTAGTTGCAGAGGTAGAAACATTGATGGAGGACAGAATACCCAGGAGGATGTCAAAATCAACTGAGTTTCAACTGCCGAACGTCTGGCATCCAGTGGTCCATCTTTGCAAAAACAACCGGGAACAAGCTAAAACAAAATCGCGAGTGGATACAGTGAGCATCGTATGTCGTGAACGTGATCGAGATCAGGTTCGAGTTTGTAGTGAGAGTGAAACCAATAGTAGTGCAGATACGCGTAGTAAAAGAACTCGAAAGAAGGTAGATCGATATAATTACTCCTAGGAAAAAACTCTTTCTTTGTTCACCGCCACTACTCCAGTTCCTCCGTGATCATGGTGCTTGCAACAGCACCGAAATATCGGAAACTCAAAACAATGAAACATGGTAAATATCCCGTTTATTCTGATACTGACTAGTGTTCTTATTTTCGTGCTAAACATAAAAATCACCTTTTAATAAAATATAGCATTAAAATACAATTTATACATCTAATAAGAAATGTCAAAGTTGTGATTACATACATACATATAATCACGCCTTTATCCCCGGAGGGTTAGGCAGAAGAGAATTAACACCCACATTTCACCAATCATTGAATTCAGTCCCACGGAATAGGGGGTGAGCCTATTGCCATCTTCCGGGCACTATTGTTGACTCGAACAATGCATCTAAAGCTGAGTTTGGACTGTATATATCTGTCTGGTGTTAAACAGCCCTATCCCTTAGTCGCCTTGTACGACACCGCATGGGAAGTGATGGGGTGGCCTAAATTCTACTCTCCCGGTAACCACGGGGCGGAAGTTGTGATTGAATTTAGTAATAAATAAATATTAGTTTATATATTTCTATAATAACAAAATCTAAAATTGTAATATAAATAAATAAAACACCATAAAAAAAAAAATTAACTTACCATCTAGTCTTTTATCGTTTAAATATTAGGTACCCCTCGTTTACACCACAAAACAAGTTGTAAACTTGTTTTTAAAAACACTTGTTGAAGACTTGTAGAAGACTAATCAAAACATATTTCAACGTGTCAAATACATGTTTTATATTTAGATGTAAACGAGGGGTTGTGTTAGTCTAATATGACCTACCCCACTGGCCAATGAGGGAGCGCCCGTGTTGCTTTGAGCACGAAAAAAAAATTATATAATTTGCAGTTACGCCTCTATCGTTCTAGCTTCGCAAAATATTCATTAAATCACTGTCGTATCAGTATATATAAATTAAAACGACCTATTATAAATTTTAAAAGTCAGTTTCAAACAACCGTGCGACATAGAAATACACATAGAAATATTAAGGAGTTTTACCCTAAAATTCAGGTAAACCATATTCATTTGAGTTCAATCTCACTTTACTTCATCCGTTTAGGTACTTTAATTAATAATAATTTATTTGTATATAATAATAATTTCTTTATTTAAAGCAACATATGCTCATTTAGAGTTCGTTTTTATTTTATACCATTTAGTAGGCAGACAAGCACACGGCCCACCTGATGGGAAGCGGTTACCGTTACACTGCGATAAATACACACATAAGTTCGAAAAGCATCGAAAAGTCATTGGTGTGTGCCATGGTAAAACCTGGGATCGAATCCGAGACTTCGTCTCAGCACTCCATTACCCATACCACTAGGCTACCGCGGCTACTCTATCTATCTAAGTCTACATTTTATAAAAACAATTGCGCAAAATTTGCAATTATAATGGCAACACACAAAATGGAAGCGTCATCGTCTAACTCGATCACAATAATGTTAAAGAAATTCAATTTCAACTTTTGTTTTAACATAACATAACATAAACTCACGCCTATATCCCCGAAGGGGTAGGCAGAGGTGCTAGCACCCACATTTCGCCAGTTTATGCTTAGGTCCCAATGTAATAGGTGGCGAGCCTATTGCCATTAACCGGGCACTTATAAACCTGCGATAAATACACACATAACTTCGAAAAGCATCGAAAAGTCATTGGTGTGCGCCATGGTTAAACCTGGGATCGAACCCGAGACCTCGTCTCAGCAGTCCATTGCCCATACCACTAGGCTACCGCGCTACTTTTGTTTTATTTAATTATTATTCTTTATTAATGTGAATATCAGCATAGATTTAAAATACATTAAGTGTAAATAGATAAATAAATAATAATGTATATTAAAAAGATAAAATATATAAGGTACTATTTATACATGAAATGTGATCCCATCCTGTTTTTCTGTAATTCCAGCGGCATTTTCAAGCTTGCTTATCATCTAAGTTTATAATAAGCTTTTCTGGTGCTATTTTACTCATAACTACATTTAAAAATTATCACAGGTAAATCCATAATTACGTTAGGAAGCTTATTAAAGATAAGATAAGATAAGATAAGATTCATTTATTTGTAAGAATATTGTATAAAAGTTGTTACAAACTTGGTTGTAGGCCCATAATATTCTGCTGTCTCCAGCGTACAAATATTGAAAGGTAGTAATACAAATTTAAATAATGTCAGCATACAATTAATAATAATTCCTCGTTTAAATGATATAGTCATAATAGAAGTTATATAATTAAAAAATGTCAAATCATGGGTTATACAAGTCAAGGTTCACAGAATAAGTCAATTTTAGACTCAAAACGTTCGCTTAGGAAGTCTTTCGTGGAATAATAAGAGTCTTAAACTGAGCTGGTAGTTTATTATAAATTCTTATTGCCATAAAGTATACATTATTAGAAAATATTTGAAGATTTTCCTTAGGCATTGTAATTTGTGAACTCTTCTACTACTTGGTCTGGTTACCATATGATTATGGAGATCAAACAGACCAATGTGACCGTGGACAAATACACACATTTCAAATATGTATAAGGCAGGCAGTAGTAATATTTTGGTTCGCTTAAACAGCGGGACACAACTTTCTATGGGATGTGCTTTGCAAATTGCCCGTATACATTTTTTTTGGGCCCGAAACGCCGATATAAGGTTTACAGAGTTACCCCTTAATACTAAGCCATAACGCAGCACTCATGAGACATACCCATGATAGGCACTTAGTGCGGCTCCAAACCAGCTACACGTGTCAATTTGTACAGGACAAATACCAATCTATTTATTTTAATGCATAATGTGTCAATGTGTGCCTTCCAATTACAGTTTTTATCAATGGTTACATCTAGAAAATTTATATTATCAACTTCTTCAATTAGTTCATTGGCATGGTTTATTTCAAGTTGCGTACGTTTACTATTGTAAGTTTAGAATTGAACTAGTTTGATTTTTTGTGCATTTAAGTGTAGATTGTTACTTTTTAACCATGTTGCAACGTTGTTTAATGACCATTTGATTTCTTGTTGGTACTCGGAATGATTCATATCCTTAGATTGAATACTGATGGTGGTGTCATCAGCATATAATATACAATTGTGTGAAGTTATATCAGGTAAATCATTTATGTAGAGTAGAAATATCAAAGGGTCCCAATATGCTGCCTTGGGGTACACCACAGTTATTTGAGTGGTACTGAGATCTATATGTATCTCTGTGGTACCCAGATAGACTAGTAACCTCCACACACTGTTGTCTGTTGGTTAAGTAACTCTCTATCCATTTGTAAGCACTCCCTCTGATACCACATTGGTTTAATTTAGTCAGGAGCAGCTCATGATTTACAAAATCGAATGCCTTAGACATATCTAAAAATAAAGATGTTACAGGTATTCTGTCATTAAGACTCATTGTAATAAATTTTAGTAAGGTGAAGCATGCTAAGGTCGTCCGTCGACCTATTCTTCCTAAAACCAAACTGCTCATCTCTCAATATCTTAAATTGGGTAGTAAATGAATAGAGTCTCTCATGCATGGCTTTCTCAAAAATCTTGGATATAACAGGTATCAGGGTGATTGGACGGTAATTATTCATTTCGTTTCTATCGCCTTTTTTGTGAAGTGGTTTAACAACAGAAAATTTCAATCTTGATGGAAAAAGACCCTGGTCAAATGAGAGATTAATAAGATGACTTAGAGGGAGCGCTAGAAGTTTTGAACAACGTTTGAGAATCCTAGTGTTAATGTCATCAAAACCAGTTGAGTTGGTGGCATTTAGAGAATTTATAATTTTTACAATATCCATGTCATTAGTAGGCGTTAAATAAATACTATTAAGTACATTAGGTAGAATTGGTGTATATACAGTGTTTGATATAGTATTGGAGTCAGGTCTATTTGTCATGTCAATAAAAAAATTGTTAAAATTGTCAGCTATCATGCCAGGTTCATTAAAGATTTCATAATTGTAATTTATGCTCGTGATGTCACGTAAATCTTTTTGGTCATTGCAGTTATCCTTGATTACTCTCCAAGCCGCTCGACATTTGTCCTTTGAGTGTATTAGGAAACGAGTGTTGTCAATCTTTTGTGCTTGTGAAATGCATCGTTTTAAAATTCGAGTATAATTGTTGTATTTATTCAAAGCATGTTTTTTATTGGCGGATGTGAGGCGATACTTAAGATATAAACATCGCTTATTGATACAACATCTCTTAATCCCTTTTGTGATCCATTTGTTCTTTAAGGGTATACAGTCGCCTTGGAAAGAATGACAATTTTTTTGAACTCTACTATAACAGATTATATGAAATACATTATGCCTGTCACCACCTCTTGAAAATTTTGAAATATTTTTCCTTACATAGGTACATTAGTTTCTCGAAATTGTGTTGTGACACAACCGTTAGTGTCTTCTTTTATACCACTTAGGTGGCAGACAAGCACACGACCCACCTGATGGAAAGTGGTTACCGTGCCCTATGGACGTCTGTAACACCAGAGGAGTCACAGTCGCGCTGCCAACCCTGTAAGTACTGAGTTTCTGTGCCGTCAGTGTAGAGGACAAAGCAGGACAAGCCTGTAGTCATCCCACTGACAGCACAAATTCTCCAGTAAGCTCTGGCTACCCTACTCGCCGCTGGGAACACAACACGAAGTTATTATAACCGCGGTATTCTGTAGGGCGAAGGTACTTCCCCAGTCGGACTGCTCAATTGGGCGGAAATACCGCCGTGTCCTACCTCCTAAAAAATCATTTTGTAGACATTACATTTATCTCTTCTCATGGTATGTCCACACCTTGACAGTTGCTCGCTCGTATTCATTCATTGGTGCTACATTAAAATTTATTTTAATATACTCATTTTTTTCTCTTTTTTTTTTCTAGCCATGGATAGGAGCCAGACCTTCATGTTATCCGTTCGGGGTCGCCAGAAGTTCATGAATGGGGTTTTAGATGAGGGTAATTCCCCGATACAGCAGGTCTTCTCCGGTGCCACAATATTTATCACTGGAGGGGGTGGTTTTCTTGGCAAGCAGTTAGTTGAGAAGTTGTTCAGGTAAGAAGCCGTTTCGATTGTAAGTAGAGGTTGGAGGTTGGAGATTGGAGATGAATGGATAGGGTTGACATGGGTGTTAATGTTTTTTGACTATAGACTCGGCCAGTATAATGAATTACAATTTTTAAATTAGCAATTGGTACAATATTTTAATCATATTTTTAATAAGATCACGATTCAATTTTGTGTATTTGTGTTTTGATACTGACCAATTTGTATAATAATTAGTATTGTTAACAAGCATATTATATTCAATAAATGTTTTATTAAATATTATAAATTAATAAATTTCCAGAGCGTGCAAAATTAACAAAATATACATGCTAATAAGATCGAAGAAAGGCAAAACCATTCAGGAGAGACTGAATAACCTCCTGAAAGATCCAGTAAGTATCTTTTTACAGCTTCTGCGGCGTGGCGGTATTGCATTCAATTTCCGCTTAGGGCAAATATTTGTATGTCTATTTTCATTGGTCTGGTGGTGCCTTGGAGACCAGCTACTGCAACTACCAGAAAGCCGTTAGGCGATTGATATGAAAATTACGCGTGAACGAAATAAATTCCAGCGCAGCTGATAGAAATACCGATCAAAATCAAATCATGTTATCTATTTCTATTTATTAATTCACAGTATGGGGCGGATTCTTGATGCGTGTTCTAATTTTTTTTTAACTACCGAGTAGTGTATCAAAATGAAAGGAATTAAAAGGAGATTACAAATATATATCCAATATACATATGTCATATCATAACAAAAAAAAAAGAATTATTAAAAATAAAAATATCCGACTGCTTTCAAAAAGATTGAAATATCAAAAGGGGAACAAAGAGTGGGGAGGTATCCGTGGGGATATGCGGACGTAAAAAAAAAGGAGGGGAACAAAGACAGCTACATGCATAGATACGCGCAAGCATATGTATATATATATTTATTGAAATCAGTATTTTTTTGTCAGGTCTACGATGTATTGCGAGAAAAGCAACCGGAGTTTGTTAATCGTCTCGAAGCAGTGGAGGGAGATGTGACAGAACTTTCACTCGGACTCAGTGAAACAAACTACACCAGAATTGCTGAAGAAGTAAGTACAGTTTTGTAATTTGAGACTACTATAGGCTATTGTGATGCTTTAAATGTATTATCCTGCTTTTTTTTGTTTTCTATACCACTTAAGTGCAGACAGGCATACGGCCCACCTGATGGGAAGTGCTTACCATGGCCTATGGATGTGTGCAACGCCAGGGCCTCACACTCGCGCTGCCGACACTGAAGAAACCTAATGCCCCTTTTGAAGAACCCCATATTGTAGGCGCATGAGAAAACCACAGAAAGCTTTTTGTATTAGACGAAAATAATGATGATGTATATTCTAATGGAATACTTGACGAGGTCGTTTGATTCTTCCCAATAACATTTATTATGCTTTAGAAGATAAGATATTGCAAAACCCAACTGAAACTATGACTTTTCGATATTTTTAATTCACTTCTGCCTAACGTTCAAGGAATAAAGGGGTGATTATATGTATGTATGTATTTTTAATAACCAAAATAAGTGCTAATATAAACAATCAAATTAAGTTCAAAATATTAACTTTTTCTATTCCTCATTTAAGTTTAAATTACTTTTATTATAAACTATACACATGTTGAATGAAATTTCGAAGCATTTAGTGTGCTAACTATTCAAATGAAATCAAATTAAAAAATAATTAATTCAAATTCTGGCGGGATACATATTATGTTAACGCAACATAGACCGAGATAAATGGGATATTCTCTTGCATTCCATACATTTGCGACTCGCAACTGGCGTGTGACGTCACACGCAAGTACGATTTTGAATGGAACGTTGTCGCCCGTCTCGAGAAATTGAATTTGCAAAATCAAATATCTTTAAAACCACTTGTCGTAGAAATATTTCTCTTTAGCAGTTATAATGTGACAAAGTGATCATTTCTCGACAGTAAAATTGTCAAATAGTCTATTTCAAAACCTTTTTTGCCCAATAAGTAGTTTCAGAGAAGCTGTTTCACTTCCTCAGGTAGACTTCATAATCCATATGGCAGCTACAACTAATTTTGACGCGCCACTGCGGCAGGCAGCGTTAATCAACGTACGAGGAACCAGGGAATGTGTGACGCTTGCCAGAGCATGCAAGAAACTACGGTAAGTTTTTCTTCTACGAGTATCTGTGCCCCGAGCAAGAAAAACTATCGTAAACTTAACGTAAACGTATCGAGAGAATGGAGCATTACGATTGGCCGGCTTCGCACACACACAGGTACACAGTAGGCAGGCGGTCAATCTCACATCAAAATGTATGTAATGTAAGGATTGGCATACGTTGACGACTGTCATAAACTCGTTAATTAACTCATACATTCATCATTCTATTCTACAATACTATAATATGTAGGTGTACAATACTAAGTGCCTCGTTATTGTGTACCGTATATCAAGATTTTCCGCAAAAATAACATATAAGATCCTATTGTAAGTTCATTTACGCACCACTAGAAGGCGCTCTAACATCTTACTGTGGACGGCGTTCCAGTGACAATGCTGATTTAATATTTTTCTAATTTTCCAGATGCTTTACCCATGTATCGACAGCTTTCACTCACGCAACCGTGAATCGCATCGGAACAGATCTGAAGGAACAATTTTATCCGACACCTATGTCTCCAGATGAAATCATAAATATGGCTGAAAACGAGACCGACAAGATGACATTAGAGTAAGATTCAGACAAGACTAACACACAACACAAAACACAACAACACAGTTCCAACACAGTTGAGGTCAGCTTTCCAGTTTAACTGCAATGCGGCTTAACTCCGATATTTTCTGTGAAGCGACGGTCAATTGACCTCCACAACCAATTGGTAGGTAACATTAAAGTTCCTTACTAAGACTAGTCACTCACTGGAGAGTTTATGTGCTGTCAGTGGGAAGACCAAAAGCTTGTCCTGCTTTGTCTTTTAGACTGACTGCACAGAAACTCTTGCGCTTGGCAGCGCGATTGTGATTCCCTTGGTGTTGTACACGTCCACAGACCTCTAGAGTCTTAGGGCTCCGACTACCCGTAACGTCTACCATAGATGTATGGAAACGAAACACCCAGTCCAACATATCATATATCATGCATGCATACAAATATTTGTACTGAGTGGGAATCAAAACCGCGCCTCCTGTGTAGCGTAGCAGTTGCGTTAACCACTGTCACGCCAAATAGACCTGTTAGAAGGTCATTCAAAGTTTCAGTTTTCTACAATTCAAATAATTTTAATTTTGATAATAGCAAGCAAAGTGTTGCGGCGATATGATAGCCCAAAGACTTCTCGTATAATTCGCCATCTCTTGCTAAAAAGATGTTAAAAGTTTTTACCTCTAGTCAATAGTACAGGTGTTAGTGGTATTTTGTGCTATTACTATTGATCTTGTATTGTGTTATAAATATCACCCATAAACCCCTGAAAAAAGGTATAGATTTACCAATATTAAGATCATGAGCCTCTTGCATTAGCATTTGATTTTAGAACTTCCTAAGATTGATTTTGGAAGATTTGTGTGAATTTCTTTCTGTATAAGTGCGATCACCAAAAGGTAAGGTGATCGCACTTATACAGAAGTACCGTCAACAAAAAAGAAACGGTTGCACCCGTGTATACAACTTTATGTGAAAAGTGTGACCGTATCTCCTTTTTCGACTGTACATAACAGTTTTGGTTCACTAACGCAGTGTGAACCTCAGCAAGTTTTATAATAATAATAATTTTATGTCTTTCAGAATGATCAAGGGCTGGCCCAACACCTACACCTTCACTAAGGCAATTGCAGAAGATTTGATCAGAACAACTGCTACGGGTTTACCTGTGTGCCTCGTAAGGCCGCCAATTGGTAATTATAACAATCATCATTATCAGCCTTTTCCTAACTCAATTGGAGTCGCCTTTCTAGTCTTTTTTATTTTTTATACCACTTAGGTGGCAGACAAGCATACGGCTCACCTGATGGAAAGTAGTCACCGTAGCCTATGGACGCGTGCAAAACCAAGCGAGTCATACTCGAGCTGCCAACCCTGCAAGCATTGAGAGTTTCTGTGCCGTTCGTCTTAATGTAGTAAAGTGACTACCATCTGACCTCCGTAACTAATTGGCGATATCGAAGTTCTGTAGTTAAGACTAGTCGAACTTTTTTATGGTCCAATTAACTACTCCAAACAACTGCCATAGATGTTCGAGTGGCACTTACCATCTTATCATCTTTACTATACTAGACTAGTGAACTTGTGGCGTTTCCGTCGAATAGCAGAAGCCATTAAATAATTGAAAAAAGAAAAGAACATTCAAACCATTTCTTGTGTTTACCACTTTTTTTTTTTTACGTGCGCAAAATCCCCGCGGATACCTCCCCACCGGAGCCGGTGGAGGAGGTTATGTCGGACTCGAACCGACTAAAACGCACGCCGCCTGTGGGTCGCTTTGGTTGCCGAAGGTGAAGTGGACAGGCATATCCCTCGCATCCCGGCCGACCCAGGGCCATCTCTCACGATCTGGCCCTCTTCTCGGGTGTGGGTACTACAGAGTCCCAAACTCTTCCCCGGAAACGGGGAGGCGCGCCAGGCGCGCCGCCGCCGCGGCCTGCTTCTGCCAGGTGACAGACGGCTCCACCTGTCACCCCCAGGCCGGCGGTTGTGTTTACCACTTTAGTTTATTGAAACTTTTCATTGCTTTCAGTGTTGCCTTCATATTACGAGCCTGCTCCAGGTTGGTTGGATCTTGGTGCCACTAATGGCCCTTCAGGCGTAAGTTTTTTTTTATACTGGTCAGGGAAATGTCAAACCAAAGACTTCGAATAGAATGATTGCATGAGGGAATCGAAAATGTATTAAATTGCAATCAATCAATTAACCTATCGCAGTCCACTGCTGGATGGTGCCACTAGATGACCTCTTCCACCCAATGTTGGAAAGCTTTGTCCTACTGTTTCTACGCTCTCCAGACAGCTTAGTACAGGATTTTATTCACAGTTTCCCTTCTCTCGCAGTGATATCGTCTGCGTATTTTCCGTTAATCGCCTCTTATGACACCCGTCCGAAAAGATGGAGAAGAGATACTTGTATTCTTTCTCCGTCACCACGGCACACGGATGAATGACGATCACACCATGAATTTGCAGGAATATAAAAAAACTGTTGGTACAAATTTGAAAAATTGTACGATTATAAAAATACTCAAAATGTGAATATCATTTGAATCCCAACTTACTGGAGCAAAATACATATTTCTGAAACATGGTAAAAGGTACTGTTATTGAGTTAAAGGGTGTACAAGGCCCTACGTACTTTTAGGGCCAAGCTTATCTTTATAACGGACGAGTCTTTGACGCAGGCTTTCCTCTCGAGTTTGAGAGGTCATATGGCAGTCGCATCCGGAAAACCAACATATAAATCAGAAACAATAAGTGAACCCAGTGCTAACTTAAGACGTTAAACTGAATAAGATTTTAACTGGTTTTATTTCAATGAATTCTTCATTTTCCTTCTTAATTTTTTTTCTTTTTTTACTGTGGCTGTCAAGGGAAACGCCACTTGAAGAAGTTCTGTATTCTTTAGTTTTTTTATATTGTAAATAGGTGATTTCTTCCTTACTGTTGTTTTCTTCTGGTTTTATGACTCGTGCGTGATGCCCCCCTCCTTCATAGGCTCCAGCTGAAAATTACCACTTCACATCGTACAAAACACGTGTGTGTGCAGCATCATACTGAGGTGGCGACCTTATCCACTATAAGGTCTGCCACTATATAATCAGCTTGCAATATAAGCTCGCGATGTTGTCGAGGTCACCACTGTGGAGGAACGAGGTGTGATGTTCCTCCAACACAAAGGGAGGATCCTCCGACCAGGCAAGGTGATCACGCCTGGTGGACCACGCGGCCCAACGATTGTCGTTGGGATGATGTACATTTACTGTAACAGCGTGAGAACTCCACTTGCGTGATGTAGGATTCGCAGCGACGTCCTAGTTCGGCGTGCTGTCGCTAGATGGCGTTGGGTATATGTGGTATCGCCACAACCTTTTAGCCCGTACGTCGTTATTACGTATGATATGTATGTACGTAATGTTAATAAATATGGAATAGAATAAAGGATTTTCATTCTTCCAATCATTGAAATAAAACCACTTATTAACTGTTTTTATTGTAATTTATTTTGTATTACTTACATTTAGTCCGACGTTTCGGCGAACATCTAGATAACTGTCCAATTGTTTTCAGCTCGTCCTTGGCATTGTTCTCGGAGTAGTACACGTGTTACCCATTGAAGTACATACAAACTTAAACATAGTCCCCGTGGATTATGTTAACAACGCCATCATTGCCGCCACTTGGGACACTACCGAGAGGAAGAAACGTGGCACTCTTGAAGAAATCCCTATCTTCAATATTAGCTCTTCAAAACGTTGCTTGACATGGAGTGAGTGAATAGAATAGAATAGAATAGAATCGTTTCATTTGTTCAAAACATGTGTGTACATACAAAAGCATGCAATAGGTCAGTAATAGTATATAATATATAGTCCAGTCATGTTTTGCCCCATATAGCGGCGTACAAATATATGCGTGAGGAGACGCTTAGTCATAAGATGCGCATTAATTGCTTTCAATTTTCACTAACAACAACACTCTTGATCCACTCAAGTGCTCTTGATACTTTACCAACTGCTACTGCATTCTTATAGCTTGAAGAGTTTCCTAAAAAAATTGGCGAATGGACTGGATTGGACTGGCGCATGAAGTGTTCTGTACCATTAACATTACCGCGAGTGTGACTCCATTGGTTTTGCACACGTCCATAGGCCACGGTAACCAGTTTCCATCAGGTGGGCCGTATGCATGTCTGCCACTTAAGTGGTATAAAACAAAAATTACAATAAAACAATCCGTGCGCGCCCGGGCATCGTTTGTTCAATACACCAACTCCCAAGATCCGAGCATGTCTCAGTTTGGGGTTGGTGTGTCCTTAAAAAGAGCGAGTACCACCGGTGGGGCGCTGCGCTCCGGTCTCCCTGGCTGAAATTGTCGTACTATATGCAAAGAACTGGATTGCGAGGAGCGTGGGGGTCCGCTCGTCTCGGTCTGGTCGTGCCTGGTGCCGTGGGGTAAATGCAAAAAATTGTTTTTATGCCTCTGTACAACTCATAATATATTATTTTATGTCATTGTTTAGTATCTTTTTTTTTAATACCACTTAGGTGGCAGACAAGCACACGGCCCACCTGATAGAAAGTGATTACCGTAGCCTATGGACGTTTGTAACACCAGAGGAGTCACAGCCGCGCTGCCAACCCTGTAAGTACAGAGTTTTTGTGCCGTCAGTGTAGAAAACAAAACAGGACAAGCTTCCCACTGACAGCACAAATTCTCCAGTGAGCTCTGGCTACCCTACTCACCGCTGGGCACACAACCTGTACTTATATTATGAATAAATAAATTATTATTATTATTATAATACATGGACTGAGGTATACATACTTCACGTGCTCCCACTAATGTATTCAAACCGTTTAAATATAGACTCCTCTGTGTAAATGTTTTAGATTTCATGGGAGCAGTCTTTCGTGCCAGTGATACCAGGAGACTATCATCACCAGCAGCGGTATGGTATGGATATCTGCTCGAAACGACCAACCCATTATTATACTGGCTCCTGACTTGGGTCTTGCATTACATACCTGCATACATAGCTGATGCAGTATGCAAAGTATTGAATATTAAAATCAAGAATATTCCTTCGTAAGTATTCTCTGGATACAGAATTTACGATTTTTACTACTCCTCTAGGGAAAATCGACCGAGGAGTGGCAGGTGGAGTCGCATGTCACTCTAGGAGAAGCAGGTGGCGGCGCTCATTCCGTGCCTGACCATACCCGTGGACGAGTCGGTGACTCCGTGGTACCCATGCTCGAAGAGCCTCCCCACGTGGGGATTTTGCACAGTAAAAAAAAGGATAAATCAACCACAACATGTTTGGGGCTAGATTCCGTCTGTTTAACTGGTTTAATAAAAAAAAACAAGTTGAAATTATCTATTTAAATACTAAGTTAGGATTACTTTATTATATGTATTTATGTACATATACAGTTATATTTATGTGTGTATAAAATATGCCATTATAATATACAATTACTTACAAATTTATATAAAACTGCTAACTATACAATATATACAAAAATGGAATAGAGAATACTAGAAATACTATGTTGCATAAAATGAGCTATTTATTTATTTTTATTTATTTTGAACACGTTTCTTTTATCGAAACTCTTTTTAGAACAGAGCAAATCAAGCAATGAAATTAAAAAAAGCTATAACTTACTGTGAATTATAGTAAGTGAAAAGTTATAACAGTTTGATTATAGGTTCCTACTGGGTGGCGCAAAAGTAAAGACCCTATTTGGTTCGGCTATAACATTTTTTCTAAATTAGAAAACTAGATTTAGGTTTTTTTAAATCTATATTTGTACCATTAAATTTCGTACCATTAGGATTTAAAGATGATGTCTTTTAAATGGTGACCTCCAGAGTTGATACACATTTGAGCCCTATTTATGACATTTTGCATAACTTGCCGTAACACTTCCTGCGATATGTTCGTTATTTCTTGACGAATGTTTTCTTTTAGAGCTGCGAGAGTCTGTGGCTTGTTCACATACACCCGAGATTTCAAAAAACCCCAAAGAAAGAAGTCTGGACTGGTCAGATCGGGTGATCTTGCGGGCCAAGGCAAATCGCCAAAACGAGAGATAACTCGGCCTGGAAAAGCGTCCCTCACTAAGTCCATAGTGTCGCGCGCTGTGTGTGCCGTAGCGCCGTCTTGTTGAAACCAGATGTGCTCCAGCCCCAATTCGTCCAAACTGGGTATCAAAAACTCACGTAACATGGTTCTGTAGCGTTCTCCAGTGACAGTTATCACATTGCCTCCAGCGTCTTCGAAAAAATAGGGTCCGATCACTCTGTCAACACAGATGCCACACCATACAGTAACTTTTAGTGGGTGTAGAGGTGTTTCTTGAATAATGCGCGGATTATCAGTGCCCCAGAACCGAGTATTCTGCTTATTGACATGCCCTGAGAGATGGAAATGCGCTTCGTCACTCATAACCAATTTTGAAGGAAAATCATCCTCTTCAAGGTTGAGGTTTATGACGCGCTGGCAGTAATCTAGACGAGCTCGGTGGTCAGCAGGCAGCAGCTGATGAGTCATTTGAGTTTTATACGGGAACATCTTTAAGTCTTTCACCAAAATACGCTGCAGGGTCCGTCTGGAAATGCCCAATTGCGTGGCACGTCGCCTCGTTGATGTTTCTGGACACTCTTCCACATCTTCGCGCACAGCATCGATATTTTCAGCTGAACGGCCTGTTCTTGGTCTCCCAGACTTAGGTCTATCCAATGTTGAGCCAGTTGCTTCAAGGCGTGTGGCAAAGCGTCGAATTGTGCGACCAATCGGTGCCGGACGGTGGGGAAATCGTCGACGAAATTCACGTTCTGTTCTTATCACTGATGAATTATTCCGTAAGAACATTGACACAATTATTCCACGTTCTTGGGGAGTAAAACGGTCCATGTTTATTTTCAGTGTATTTTACATTTGTTCACTACACAATTTTCAACAACAGAATGACAGAAAATGTCATATAAAAAAAATAAAGGTATTTTCTTTAGTGTCAGTACTTTTGCGCCACCCAGTATAAGTGCCTAGTTGCGGTGAAATTAGAGCCACTTTATGAACAAGTTGGTGTTTTCAAGTGTTGAAAAATATATAACATAACATAAACTCACGCCTATATCCCCGAAGGGGTAGGCAGAGGTGCTAGCACACATTTCGCCAGTTTATGTTTAGGTCCCAATGTAATAGGTGGCGAGCCTATTGCCATTAACCGTACACTTATAAACCTGCGATAAATACACACATAACTTCGAAAAGTGTCATGGTAAAACCTGGGAACGAACCCGAGACCTCGTCTCAGCAGTCCATTACCCACTAGGCTACTATATATTTATTCAATGTTATTCCAGGTTCCCGAAAGTCTACGAAAAACTGTACAAGATGTCAAAACTGATGAGCTTCTTCTTCAATCACGATTGGTATTTTGATGATGAGAACCTCACTGATATGATCTGCCGAATGTCGAGAAAAGACAGGGATATATTCAACTGTGATATATACACCATCGATTATGGCCAGTATCAAAAAGTATTCGGTGTAGGAATAAGACAATATATCATCAAAGATGGTCTTATTGGTTCTGAAAAAGCATATAAGAATCAGAATTGGTTTTTCTTTGCAAATATTATCTATCTATCATTGTTCGCATATGTCGTATATTTAGTATTGTATTTCTGCTATTTTGGTATTAAATATATAGTAAATTGGTATTTCGTTTTTGTTTATCTGCTGCCGCGTTCAATATGGTACCCGGCAGAGTAGAATTTTGACCACCCCATCTCTTCCTATGCGGTGTCGTACAAGGCGACTAAAGGTTGTTAGCCGGGGTGCGTGGGATATGGCTGTCAACGTCACCTTCGGTAACCAACAATGACCCACAGGCGCCGTGTGTTTTAGTCGGTTCGATTCCGACATAACCTCTCTCACCAACGCAGCGCCGGCGGAGAGGTATCCGTGGGGATTTTTTCGCACGTAATAAAAAGGCATCTAAAGGATAGGGCTGTTTAAAATGGAACTTACTGTAGCTTTTTACATGCTCTAGCAAGCGCCAGACACTCCCTGGTCCCTCGTACATTGATTAACGTTGCCTCTCGCAGTGGTGCATCAAAATTAGTTGTAGCTGCCATGTGGATTATAAAGTCTACCTGCGAAAGGGAAACAGTTACTTCAATTGTTGTTTTTTATACCAGTTAGTTGGCAGACAAGCACACTGAAGAAAATGGTTACCGTGTCCTATGGACGTGTACAAAACCGAGGGAATCTCACTCGCACTGCCAACCCTATAAGCACAGAGAGTTTCTGTGCCGTCAGTGTAAAAGACAGCGCAAGATAAGCTTATGGTCTTCCCACTGACAGCACAAAATCTCTCCAGTGAGCTTTGGCTACCCTACTCACCGCCGGGAACACAACACGAGATTATTATGACCACGGTATTCTGTAGGGCGAAGGTACGTAATGGGATGGAAATACCGTGGTGTCCTCCTCGCTTGGTCAATCAGGATAGCGCCTCTAGACAAGTGGCAGATCGTTGGCCAGCGTATTGTGGAATGGAACGAGGAATAAAAATGGGCGACAAGTATTTTGCCTTTTATGACTGTGGTCCACGTCAATGCGATACTAACTGGCAGTGTAGAACCGCTCAGCATCAGGAGGGACATTGTCCCTTTGTTGTTTTTCGAGCAAATCAATGCAAAAATGAAAAAAGGGTTATGTCAATCTTTGTATCTTCACCACACTTCTACACCCCGCGAACTGCAACATAATCATGAAGTATGCGACGAGGCTTTTTTATTTAGTGCTTTCTTTTTTTACGTGAACATAATCCCCACGGATACCTCCCCACCGGTGGAAGAGGTTATGTCGGACTCGAACCGACTAACACGGACGTCGCCTGTGGGTCGTTTTGGTTGCCGAAGGTGATGTTGACAGGCATATCCCTCGCACCCCGGCCGATCTCTCACGATCTGGCCCTCTCCTCGGGTGTGTGGGGGCTACAGAGTCCCCAACTCGTCCCCGGAAAATGGGGAGGCGCGCCAGGTGCGCCGCTGCCGCGGCCTGCTTCTGCCAGGGTGACAGGTGGCTCCACCAGTTACCCCCAGGCCTAGGCGGAGGTCGTTGACCTATGACGCCCGAGTTGTCTTCGTACGCGGGCAGCTTGGCTTGCGATTTTTCGTCGCTCCCGCTGCCGCTCCCGCCCCGCCTCCTCTTTCACGAGCATTAGTTGCTCGCAGAAGGAGGCACCGGCCGCCCACAAATCCGCGCAGCGGAACATCGCCACGAGCAAGATGGAGAGCGTGAGAACCCTCACTCCCAAGGCCGCCACAAGCTCCGTCTCGGCCCCGAGTCCTCCCTCGCGTCGCAGTGATGGCACTCGGACGTTGGCTCTTTCTCCATCCGACACTGATACTTCCCGAAGCACCCGTGCTCGGTGATCATCTGCGTCAGACTGTACGAGAGGCTGCCGTGTGGCCTCTCTAGCCACTTCCCCATGATGGGTCTTACCGCCGCTACTACGGCCCGCCCGGCGCCTAGTCGCCCAAGTCGTAGCTCCCATTCCGCCACCATTTCCCTGTGGAGCCGGGATCTCACGGCTCCAATTTCTTCGGGCTCGGGATCGTGACCCCGCTCCCGCGCCGCCTTTATAGCTCCGAAAGGGATCTCGCTTCCAGGATCCACGGTGACGATCCGGCGAGGAGCCCTGCCGCGTTGAACGATATCGTGCGGGGGTACCCCTTATGATGCGGCACGCCAACTTCCGCTGCGGACGCTGCAGCGGGGGCATATGCCGATCATTCAGAGTGTCCGCCCACACGGGACACCCGTACAGGGCCATGACCACCCGTACCGCACGACACCCGCGTAGAGTCGCCTGCAGGAGTCCTCCGGGCCCATTAGGTTGGCCAGAGCGTTGGCTGTGCCCACCAATTTGGGGCCCAGACTTCGGAAGTACTTCCCGAAGTCCCACCGGCCGTCGAGCATCAAGCCCCATATTTCATCTGGGGCTTGATGCCGATGAGAGTGCCTCCCACTGTGAGATTGGAACCAGGTGGTAGCGTGCGCCGAGGTCCATGAAAGAACATGGCCTCGGATTTATGCAGAGCCACCTCAAGGCCCAGCCGCCGGATCCGTTCCACGACTTGAGCAACCGCGTTCGTGGCCTTCAGGGTCGCTTCGCGGTATGTAACCCCGCTCGCTGTCACTAGCGTGTCGTCCGCATAGCACGTGACGGCGGCGCCGTCCGCGAGCTTACCGCGAAGCACCCAGTCGTATCCGATGTTCCACAGGAGCGGCCCAAGAACCGCGACATCGCACGACATCTCACACCGACTGACGTCAGTCGCACTTGGGCACGCGACGCGGCTAGTAGTTGGTTACTTATGCGTCTATTATATTAATATTATATATAGCTGAGTCAATAACAGTTTTCGAAAGGCGGCAATAGGCTCAACTCTTATTACGTGGGACCGAATTCAATGATTGGTGAAATATGGATGTTAAATCACCTCTGCCTAACCCTCCGGGGATAAAGGCATGATAATATTTTACTTACTTCTTCTGTAATTCTTGTGTAGTCTACATCACTGAGTCCAAATGACAGTTCTGAAACATCTCCCTCTATCGCCTCTATAATATTCGCGAAGTTTGGTTGCTTTTGGCGTACCTTATCGTAGACCTGGCGAAATAGAAAAAAAAAGATGAAGTGCGAGTCGGTCTCGAGTACTGAGGGTTCTGTACAAAAATGAATTACGGGACGAAATTATGCTACATATACGGTAATAATCTTTTTATTGAGTTGAGAGGTAAGTGGTTAAGAGGTTGAACACTCTTGAGATATAAATTAGGCTACAACTTCATCCCTCCACATAGTCCCATATTATTATTTATTTATTTTTATTTTATTTAAAAAGGTCTTGACAGACAGATAGACAGACAGACAGACAGACGGGTTCCGTTTCTTTTTCTTTTTAAGGTACGGAACCTTTATTTCCCTCCGGGGCAATGAACAATGACTGTATCTTCTTCTACAATAAGATAACATAAACTAACGCCTATATCCATGAAGGGGTAGGCAGAGGTGCAAGCACCCATATTTCGCCAGTTTATGTTTAGGTCAAATGTAATAAGTGGCGAGTCTATCGCCATTAAGCGGGCACTTATAAACCTGCGATAAATACACACATAACTTCGAAAACCATCGAAAAGTCATTGGTGTGTTATGGTAAAACCTGGGATCGAACCCGAGACCTCGTCTCAGCAGTTCATTACCCATACCACTAGGCTACCGCGGTATTTACATTGTGGTTATAAAAAAGGCTATTTGGCTGCTATTCAAAATGTATATAACCACCGAGAAGAGGGTCAGATCGTGAGAGATGGCACTGGTTCGGCCGGGGTGCAAGGGATATGCCTGTCAACCTCACCTTCGGTAACCAAAACGACCCACAGGCGAGTCCGACAGTTGTAAACTTGTTTTTAAAAAAACTTGTTGAAGACTTGTAGAAGACTAATCAAAACATATTTCAACTTGTCAAATACATGTTTTATATTAAGATATAAACGAGGGGTTGTGTTAGTCTAATATGACCTACCCCACTGGCCAATGAGGGAGCGCCCGTGTTGCTTTGAGCACGAAAAAAAAATTATATAATTTGCAGTTACGCCTCTATCGTTCTAGCTTCGCAAAATATTCATTAAATGACTGTCGTATCAGTATATATAAATTAAAACGACCTATTATAAATTTTAAAAGTCAGTTTCAAACAACCGTGCGACATAGAAATACACATAGAAATATTAAGGAGTTTTACCCTGAAATTCAGGTAAACCATATTCATTTGAGTTCAATCTCACTTTACTTCATCCGTTTAGGTACTTTAATTAATAATAATTTATTTGTATATAATAATAATTTCTTTATTTAAAGCAACATATGCTCATTTAGAGTTCGTTTTTATTTTATACCATTTAGTAGGCAGACAAGCACACGGCCCACCTGATGGGAAGCGGTTACCGTTACACTGCGATAAATACACACATAAGTTCGAAAAGCATCGAAAAGTCATTGGTGTGTGCCATGGTAAAACCTGGGATCGAATCCGAGACTTCGTCTCAGCACTCCATTACCCATACCACTAGGCTACCGCGGCTACTCTATCTATCTAAGTCTACATTTTATAAAAACAATTGCGCAAAATTTGCAATTATAATGGCAACACACAAAATGGAAGCGTCATCGTCTAACTCGATCACAATAATGTTAAAGAAATTCAATTTCAACTTTTGTTTTAACATAACATAACATAAACTCACGCCTATATCCCCGAAGGGGTAGGCAGAGGTGCTAGCACCCACATTTCGCCAGTTTATGCTTAGGTCCCAATGTAATAGGTGGCGAGCCTATTGCCATTAACCGGGCACTTATAAACCTGCGATAAATACACACATAACTTCGAAAAGCATCGAAAAGTCATTGGTGTGCGCCATGGTTAAACCTGGGATCGAACCCGAGACCTCGTCTCAGCAGTCCATTGCCCATACCACTAGGCTACCGCGCTACTTTTGTTTTATTTAATTATTATTCTTTATTAATGTGAATATCAGCATAGATTTAAAATACATTAAGTGTAAATAGATAAATAAATAATAATGTATATTAAAAAGATAAAATATATAAGGTACTATTTATACATGAAATGTGATCCCATCCTGTTTTTCTGTAATTCCAGCGGCATTTTCAAGCTTGCTTATCATCTAAGTTTATAATAAGCTTTTCTGGTGCTATTTTACTCATAACTACATTTAAAAATTATCACAGGTAAATCCATAATTACGTTAGGAAGCTTATTAAAGATAAGATAAGATAAGATAAGATTCATTTATTTGTAAGAATATTGTATAAAAGTTGTTACAAACTTGGTTGTAGGCCCATAATATTCTGCTGTCTCCAG
This sequence comes from Eilema griseolum, assembly GCA_963662185.1. Lineage (NCBI taxonomy): Eukaryota > Metazoa > Arthropoda > Insecta > Lepidoptera > Erebidae > Eilema > Eilema griseolum. Next base: position 10,204,648 of record OY759259.1, read on the forward strand.
CGTACAAATATTGAAAGGTAGTAATACAAATTTAAATAATGTCAGCATACAATTAATAATAATTCCTCGTTTAAATGATATAGTCATAATAGAAGTTATATAATTAAAAAATGTCAAATCATGGGTTATACAAGTCAAGGTTCACAGAATAAGTCAATTTTAGACTCAAAACGTTCGCTTAGGAAGTCTTTCGTGGAATAATAAGAGTCTTAAACTGAGCTGGTAGTTTATTATAAATTCTTATTGCCATAAAGTATACATTATTAGAAAATATTTGAAGATTTTCCTTAGGCATTGTAATTTGTGAACTCTTCTACTACTTGGTCTGGTTACCATATGATTATGGAGATCAAACAGACCAATGTGACCGTGGACAAATACACACATTTCAAATATGTATAAGGCAGGCAGTAGTAATATTTTGGTTCGCTTAAACAGCGGGACACAACTTTCTATGGGATGTGCTTTGCAAATTGCCCGTATACATTTTTTTTGGGCCCGAAACGCCGATATAAGGTTTACAGAGTTACCCCTTAATACTAAGCCATAACGCAGCACTCATGAGACATACCCATGATAGGCACTTAGTGCGGCTCCAAACCAGCTACACGTGTCAATTTGTACAGGACAAATACCAATCTATTTATTTTAATGCATAATGTGTCAATGTGTGCCTTCCAATTACAGTTTTTATCAATGGTTACATCTAGAAAATTTATATTATCAACTTCTTCAATTAGTTCATTGGCATGGTTTATTTCAAGTTGCGTACGTTTACTATTGTAAGTTTAGAATTGAACTAGTTTGATTTTTTGTGCATTTAAGTGTAGATTGTTACTTTTTAACCATGTTGCAACGTTGTTTAATGACCATTTGATTTCTTGTTGGTACTCGGAATGATTCATATCCTTAGATTGAATACTGATGGTGGTGTCATCGGCATATAATATACAATTGTGTGAAGTTATATCAGGTAAATCATTTATGTAGAGTAGAAATATCAAAGGGTCCCAATATGCTGCCTTGGGGTACACCACAGTTATTTGAGTGGTACTGAGATCTATATGTATCTCTGTGGTACCCAGATAGACTAGTAACCTCCACACACTGTTGTCTGTTGGTTAAGTAACTCTCTATCCATTTGTAAGCACTCCCTCTGATACCACATTGGTTTAATTTAGTCAGGAGCAGCTCATGATTTACAAAATCGAATGCCTTAGACATATCTAAAAATAAAGATGTTACAGGTATTCTGTCATTAAGACTCATTGTAATAAATTTTAGTAAGGTGAAGCATGCTAAGGTCGTCCGTCGACCTATTCTTCCTAAAACCAAACTGCTCATCTCTCAATATCTTAAATTGGGTAGTAAATGAATAGAGTCTCTCATGCATGGCTTTCTCAAAAATCTTGGATATAACAGGTATCAGGGTGATTGGACGGTAATTATTCATTTCGTTTCTATCGCCTTTTTTGTGAAGTGGTTTAACAACAGAAAATTTCAATCTTGATGGAAAAAGACCCTGGTCAAATGAGAGATTAATAAGATGACTTAGAGGGAGCGCTAGAAGTTTTGAACAACGTTTGAGAATCCTAGTGTTAATGTCATCAAAACCAGTTGAGTTGGTGGCATTTAGAGAATTTATAATTTTTACAATATCCATGTCATTAGTAGGCGTTAAATAAATACTATTAAGTACATTAGGTAGAATTGGTGTATATACAGTGTTTGATATAGTATTGGAGTCAGGTCTATTTGTCATGTCAATAAAAAAATTGTTAAAATTGTCAGCTATCATGCCAGGTTCATTAAAGATTTCATAATTGTAATTTATGCTCGTGATGTCACGTAAATCTTTTTGGTCATTGCAGTTATCCTTGATTACTCTCCAAGCCGCTCGACATTTGTCCTTTGAGTGTATTAGGAAACGAGTGTTGTCAATCTTTTGTGCTTGTGAAATGCATCGTTTTAAAATTCGAGTATAATTGTTGTATTTATTCAAAGCATGTTTTTTATTGGCGGATGTGAGGCGATACTTAAGATATAAACATCGCTTATTGATACAACATCTCTTAATCCCTTTTGTGATCCATTTGTTCTTTAAGGGTATACAGTCGCCTTGGAAAGAATGACAATTTTTTTGAACTCTACTATAACAGATTATATGAAATACATTATGCCTGTCACCACCTCTTGAAAATTTTGAAATATTTTTCCTTACATAGGTACATTAGTTTCTCGAAATTGTGTTGTGACACAACCGTTAGTGTCTTCTTTTATACCACTTAGGTGGCAGACAAGCACACGACCCACCTGATGGAAAGTGGTTACCGTGCCCTATGGACGTCTGTAACACCAGAGGAGTCACAGTCGCGCTGCCAACCCTGTAAGTACTGAGTTTCTGTGCCGTCAGTGTAGAGGACAAAGCAGGACAAGCCTGTAGTCATCCCACTGACAGCACAAATTCTCCAGTAAGCTCTGGCTACCCTACTCGCCGCTGGGAACACAACACGAAGTTATTATAACCGCGGTATTCTGTAGGGCGAAGGTACTTCCCCAGTCGGACTGCTCAATTGGGCGGAAATACCGCCGTGTCCTACCTCCTAAAAAATCATTTTGTAGACATTACATTTATCTCTTCTCATGGTATGTCCACACCTTGACAGTTGCTCGCTCGTATTCATTCATTGGTGCTACATTAAAATTTATTTTAATATACTCATTTTTTTCTCTTTTTTTTTTCTAGCCATGGATAGGAGCCAGACCTTCATGTTATCCGTTCGGGGTCGCCAGAAGTTCATGAATGGGGTTTTAGATGAGGGTAATTCCCCGATACAGCAGGTCTTCTCCGGTGCCACAATATTTATCACTGGAGGGGGTGGTTTTCTTGGCAAGCAGTTAGTTGAGAAGTTGTTCAGGTAAGAAGCCGTTTCGATTGTAAGTAGAGGTTGGAGGTTGGAGATTGGAGATGAATGGATAGGGTTGACATGGGTGTTAATGTTTTTTGACTATAGACTCGGCCAGTATAATGAATTACAATTTTTAAATTAGCAATTGGTACAATATTTTAATCATATTTTTAATAAGATCACGATTCAATTTTGTGTATTTGTGTTTTGATACTGACCAATTTGTATAATAATTAGTATTGTTAACAAGCATATTATATTCAATAAATGTTTTATTAAATATTATAAATTAATAAATTTCCAGAGCGTGCAAAATTAACAAAATATACATGCTAATAAGATCGAAGAAAGGCAAAACCATTCAGGAGAGACTGAATAACCTCCTGAAAGATCCAGTAAGTATCTTTTTACAGCTTCTGCGGCGTGGCGGTATTGCATTCAATTTCCGCTTAGGGCAAATATTTGTATGTCTATTTTCATTGGTCTGGTGGTGCCTTGGAGACCAGCTACTGCAACTACCAGAAAGCCGTTAGGCGATTGATATGAAAATTACGCGTGAACGAAATAAATTCATGATACCGATCAAAATCAAATCATGTTATCTATTTCTATTTATTAATTCACAGTATGGGGCGGATTCTTGATGCGTGTTCTAATTTTTTTTTTAACTACCGAGTAGTGTATCAAAATGAAAGGAATTAAAAGGAGATTACAAATATATATCCAATATACATATGTCATATCATAACAAAAAAAAAAGAATTATTAAAAATAAAAATATCCGACTGCTTTCAAAAAGATTGAAATATCAAAAGGGGAACAAAGAGTGGGGAGGTATCCGTGGGGATATGCGGACGTAAAAAAAAAGGAGGGGAACAAAGACAGCTACATGCATAGATACGCGCAAGCATATGTATATATATATTTATTGAAATCAGTATTTTTTTGTCAGGTCTACGATGTATTGCGAGAAAAGCAACCGGAGTTTGTTAATCGTCTCGAAGCAGTGGAGGGAGATGTGACAGAACTTTCACTCGGACTCAGTGAAACAAACTACACCAGAATTGCTGAAGAAGTAAGTACAGTTTTGTAATTTGAGACTACTATAGGCTATTGTGATGCTTTAAATGTATTATCCTGCTTTTTTTTGTTTTCTATACCACTTAAGTGCAGACAGGCATACGGCCCACCTGATGGGAAGTGCTTACCATGGCCTATGGACGTGTGCAACGCCAGGGCCTCACACTCGCGCTGCCGACACTGAAGAAACCTAATGCCCCTTTTGAAGAACCCCATATTGTAGGCGCATGAGAAAACCACAGAAAGCTTTTTGTATTAGACGAAAATAATGATGATGTATATTCTAATGGAATACTTGACGAGGTCGTTTGATTCTTCCCAATAACATTTATTATGCTTTAGAAGATAAGATATTGCAAAACCCAACTGAAACTATGACTTTTCGATATTTTTAATTCACTTCTGCCTAACGTTCAAGGAATAAAGGGGTGATTATATGTATGTATGTATTTTTAATAACCAAAATAAGTGCTAATATAAACAATCAAATTAAGTTCAAAATATTAACTTTTTCTATTCCTCATTTAAGTTTAAATTACTTTTATTATAAACTATACACATGTTGAATGAAATTTCGAAGCATTTAGTGTGCTAACTATTCAAATGAAATCAAATTAAAAAATAATTAATTCAAATTCTGGCGGGATACATATTATGTTAACGCAACATAGACTCGCATCTCTGGGATGGCTCCGCGAAATACCTACTAGATGCTCTCGACAGGTTGCAGCGACGCGCGGTCCGAATTATTGGGAACCCTGAGGTCACGAACACCCTCGAGCCTTTGCAGATGCGTAGAGATATTGCTTCCTTGGCTGTATTTTACCGTCTCTACCACGGTGAGTGTTCTGACGAGCTCTTCCAACTAATCCCACCATCTCCTTTCCTACATAGGACAACACGTGCAGGCCTTAGATGTCACCCTCACACTGTGCAGAATATACGAGCAAGAACCAAGCGGTTCGGAGACTCTTTTCTTTGCCGCACCACCAAGACCTGGAATTCATTACCAGCACACGTGTTTCCTTCTTCCTACAGTCCCGGGGCCTTTAAGCGGGGCGTGAAAAAGCATCTGATGAGGCCGCCAAGCTGAGTGCCACCATTGTAGCACTTAGTGTCTGTAATGGTGACCCTCTTTCCTGAGACTTTGCCTTTAGCTTACCATCAGGCGAGGTGAGGTCAAGTTGGCGTGTCGTATATAAAAAAAAAAAAAAAAAAAAAAATAGACCGAGATAAATGGGATATTCTCTTGCATTCCATACATTTGCGACTCGCAACTGGCGTGTGACGTCACACGCAAGTACGATTTTGAATGGAACGTTGTCGCCCGTCTCGAGAAATTGAATTTGCAAAATCAAATATCTTTAAAACCACTTGTCGTAGAAATATTTCTCTTTAGCAGTTATAATGTGACAAAGTGATCATTTCTCGACAGTAAAATTGTCAAATAGTCTATTTCAAAACCTTTTTTGCCCAATAAGTAGTTTCAGAGAAGCTGTTTCACTTCCTCAGGTAGACTTCATAATCCATATGGCAGCTACAACTAATTTTGACGCGCCACTGCGGCAGGCAGCGTTAATCAACGTACGAGGAACCAGGGAATGTGTGACGCTTGCCAGAGCATGCAAGAAACTACGGTAAGTTTTTCTTCTACGAGTATCTGTGCCCCGAGCAAGAAAAACTATCGTAAACTTAACGTAAACGTATCGAGAGAATGGAGCATTACGATTGGCCGGCTTCGCACACACACAGGTACACAGTAGGCAGGCGGTCAATCTCAAATCAAAATGTATGTAATGTAAGGATTGGCATACGTTGACGACTGTCATAAACTCGTTAATTAACTCATACATTCATCATTCTATTCTACAATACTATAATATGTAGGTGTACAATACTAAGTGCCTCGTTATTGTGTACCGTATATCAAGATTTTCCGCAAAAATAACATATAAGATCCTATTGTAAGTTCATTTACGCACCACTAGAAGGCGCTCTAACATCTTACTGTGGACGGCGTTCCAGTGACAATGCTGATTTAATATTTTTCTAATTTTCCAGATGCTTTACCCATGTATCGACAGCTTTCACTCACGCAACCGTGAATCGCATCGGAACAGATCTGAAGGAACAATTTTATCCGACACCTATGTCTCCAGATGAAATCATAAATATGGCTGAAAACGAGACCGACAAGATGACATTAGAGTAAGATTCAGACAAGACTAACACACAACACAAAACACAACATTAGACAAGACTCAGAGAATGAGACCGACAAAGGTACAACACCATTGTTGGTCTCATTCTCTGAGTCTTGTTCCAACACAGTTGAGGTCAGCTTTCCAGTTTAACTGCAATGCGGCTTAACTCCGATATTTTCTGTGAAGCGACGGTCAATTGACCTCCACAACCAATTGGTAGGTAACATTAAAGTTCCTTACTAAGACTAGTCACTCACTGGAGAGTTTATGTGCTGTCAGTGGGAAGACCAAAAGCTTGTCCTGCTTTGTCTTTTAGACTGACTGCACAGAAACTCTTGCGCTTGGCAGCGCGATTGTGATTCCCTTGGTGTTGTACACGTCCACAGACCTCTAGAGTCTTAGGGCTCCGACTACCCGTAACGTCTACCATAGATGTATGGAAACGAAACACCCAGTCCAACATATCATATATCATGCATGCATACAAATATTTGTACTGAGTGGGAATCAAAACCGCGCCTTTTGTGTAGCGTAGCAGTTGCGTTAACCACTGTCACGCCAAATAGACCTGTTAGAAGGTCATTCAAAGTTTCAGTTTTCTACAATTCAAATAATTTTAATTTTGATAATAGCAAGCAAAGTGTTGCGGCGATATGATAGCCCAAAGACTTCTCGTATAATTCGCCATCTCTTGCTAAAAAGATGTTAAAAGTTTTTACCTCTAGTCAATAGTACAGGTGTTAGTGGTATTTTGTGCTATTACTATTGATCTTGTATTGTGTTATAAATATCACCCATAAACCCCTGAAAAAAGGTATAGATTTACCAATATTAAGATCATGAGCCTCTTGCATTAGCATTTGATTTTAGAACTTCCTAAGATTGATTTTGGAAGATTTGTGTGAATTTCTTTCTGTATAAGTGCGATCACCAAAAGGTAAGGTGATCGCACTTATACAGAAGTACCGTCAACAAAAAAGAAACGGTTGCACCCGTGTATACAACTTTATGTGAAAAGTGTGACCGTATCTCCTTTTTCGACTGTACATAACAGTTTTGGTTCACTAACGCAGTGTGAACCTCAGCAAGTTTTATAATAATAATAATTTTATGTCTTTCAGAATGATCAAGGGCTGGCCCAACACCTACACCTTCACTAAGGCAATTGCAGAAGATTTGATCAGAACAACTGCTACGGGTTTACCTGTGTGCCTCGTAAGGCCGCCAATTGGTAATTATAACAATCATCATTATCAGCCTTTTCCTAACTCAATTGGAGTCGCCTTTCTAGTCTTTTTTATTTTTTATACCACTTAGGTGGCAGACAAGCATACGGCTCACCTGATGGAAAGTAGTCACCGTAGCCTATGGACGCGTGCAAAACCAAGCGAGTCATACTCGAGCTGCCAACCCTGCAAGCATTGAGAGTTTCTGTGCCGTTCGTCTTAATGTAGTAAAGTGACTACCATCTGACCTCCGTAACTAATTGGCGATATCGAAGTTCTGTAGTTAAGACTAGTCGAACTTTTTTATGGTCCAATTAACTACTCCAAACAACTGCCATAGATGTTCGAGTGGCACTTACCATCTTATCATCTTTACTATACTAGACTAGTGAACTTGTGGCGTTTCCGTCGAATAGCAGAAGCCATTAAATAATTGAAAAAAGAAAAGAACATTCAAACCATTTCTTGTGTTTACCACTTTTTTTTTTTTACGTGCGCAAAATCCCCGCGGATACCTCCCCACCGGAGCCGGTGGAGGAGGTTATGTCGGACTCGAACCGACTAAAACGCACGCCGCCTGTGGGTCGCTTTGGTTGCCGAAGGTGAAGTGGACAGGCATATCCCTCGCATCCCGGCCGACCCAGGGCCATCTCTCACGATCTGGCCCTCTTCTCGGGTGTGGGTACTACAGAGTCCCAAACTCATCCCCGGAAACGGGGAGGCGCGCCAGGCGCGCCGCCGCCGCGGCCTGCTTCTGCCAGGTGACAGACGGCTCCACCTGTCACCCCCAGGCCGGCGGTTGTGTTTACCACTTTAGTTTATTGAAACTTTTCATTGCTTTCAGTGTTGCCTTCATATTACGAGCCTGCTCCAGGTTGGTTGGATCTTGGTGCCACTAATGGCCCTTCAGGCGTAAGTTTTTTTTTATACTGGTCAGGGAAATGTCAAACCAAAGACTTCGAATAGAATGATTGCATGAGGGAATCGAAAATGTATTAAATTGCAATCAATCAATTAACCTATCGCAGTCCACTGCTGGATGGTGCCACTAGATGACCTCTTCCACCCAATGTTGGAAAGCTTTGTCCTACTGTTTCTACGCTCTCCAGACAGCTTAGTACAGGATTTTATTCACAGTTTCCCTTCTCTCGCAGTGATATCGTCTGCGTATTTTCCGTTAATCGCCTCTTATGACACCCGTCCGAAAAGATGGAGAAGAGATACTTGTATTCTTTCTCCGTCACCACGGCACACGGATGAATGACGATCACACCATGAATTTGCAGGAATATAAAAAAACTGTTGGTACAAATTTGAAAAATTGTACGATTATAAAAATACTCAAAATGTGAATATCATTTGAATCCCAACTTACTGGAGCAAAATACATATTTCTGAAACATGGTAAAATGTACTGTTATTGAGTTAAAGGGTGTACAAGGCCCTACGTACTTTTAGAGCCAAACTTATCTTTATAACGGACGAGTCTATGACGCAGGCTTTCCTCTCGAGTTTGAGAGGTCAAATGGCAGTCGCATCCGGAAAACCAACATATTAATCAGAAACAATAAGTGAACCCAGTGCTAACTTAAGACGTTAAACTGAATAAGATTTTAACTGGTTTTATTTCAATGAATTCTTCATTTTCCTTCTTAATTTTTTTTCTTTTTTTACTGTGGCTGTCAAGGGAAACGCAACTTGAAGGAGTTCTGTATTCTTTAGTTTTTTTATATTGTAAATACGTGATTTCTTTCTTACTGTTGTTTTCTTCTGGTTTTATGACTCGTGCGTGATGCCCCCCTCCTTCATAGGCTCCAGCTGAAAATTACCACTTCACATCGTACAAAACACGTGTGTGTGCAGCATCATACTGAGGTGGCGACCTTATCCACTATAAGGTCTGCCACTATATAATCAGCTTGCAATATAAGCTCGCGATGTTGTCGAGGTCACCACTGTGGAGGAACGAGGTGTGATGTTCCTCCAACACAAAGGGAGGATCCTCCGACCAGGCAAGGTGATCACGCCTGGTGGACCACGCGGCCCAACGATTGTCGTTGGGATGATGTACATTTACTGTAACAGCGTGAGAACTCCACTTGCGTGATGTAGGATTCGCAGCGACGTCCTAGTTCGGCGTGCTGTCGCTAGATGGCGTTGGGTATATGTGGTATCGCCACAACCTTTTAGCCCGTACGTCGTTATTACGTATGATATGTATGTACGTAATGTTAATAAATATGGAATAGAATAAAGGATTTTCATTCTTCCAATCATTGAAATAAAACCACTTATTAACTGTTTTTATTGTAATTTATTTTGTATTACTTACATTTAGTCCGACGTTTCGGCGAACATCTAGATAACTGTCCAATTGTTTTCAGCTCGTCCTTGGCATTGTTCTCGGAGTAGTACACGTGTTACCCATTGAAGTACATACAAACTTAAACATAGTCCCCGTGGATTATGTTAACAACGCCATCATTGCCGCCACTTGGGACACTACCGAGAGGAAGAAACGTGCAACTCTTGAAGAAATCCCTATCTTCAATATTAGCTCTTCAAAACGTTGCTTGACATGGAGTGAGTGAATAGAATAGAATAGAATAGAATCGTTTCATTTGTTCAAAACATGTGTGTACATACAAAAGCATGCAATAGGTCAGTAATAGTATATAATATATAGTCCAGTCATGTTTTGCCCCATATAGCGGCGTACAAATATATGCGTGAGGAGACGCTTAGTCATAAGATGCGCATTAGTTGCTTTCAATTTTCACTAACAACAACACTCTTGATCCACTCAAGTGCTCTTGATACTTTACCAACTGCTACTGCATTCTTATAGCTTGAAGAGTTTCCTAAAAAAATTGGCGAATGGACTGGATTGGACTGGCGCATGAAGTGTTCTGTACCATTAACATTACCGCGAGTGTGACTCCATTGGTTTTGCACACGTCCATAGGCCACGGTAACCAGTTTCCATCAGGTGGGCCGTATGCATGTCTGCCACTTAAGTGGTATAAAACAAAAATTACAATAAAACAATCCGTGCGCGCCCGGGCATCGTTTGTTCAATACACCAACTCCCAAGATCCGAGCATGTCTCAGTTTGGGGTTGGTGTGTCCTTAAAAAGAGCGAGTACCACCGGTGGGGCGCTGCGCTCCGGTCTCCCTGGCTGAAATTGTCGTACTATATGCAAAGAACTGGATTGCGAGGAGCGTGGGGGTCCGCTCGTCTCGGTCTGGTCGTGCCTGGTGCCGTGGGGTAAATGCAAAAAATTGTTTTTATGCCTCTGTACAACTCATAATATATTATTTTATGTCATTGTTTAGTATCTTTTTTTTTAATACCACTTAGGTGGCAGACAAGCACACGGCCCACCTGATAGAAAGTGATTACCGTAGCCTATGGACGTTTGTAACACCAGAGGAGTCACAGCCGCGCTGCCAACCCTGTAAGTACAGAGTTTTTGTGCCGTCAGTGTAGAAAACAAAACAGGACAAGCTTCCCACTGACAGCACAAATTCTCCAGTGAGCTCTGGCTACCCTACTCACCGCTGGGCACACAACCTGTACTTATATTATGAATAAATAAATTATTATTATTATTATAATACATGGACTGAGGTATACATACTTCACGTGCTCCCACTAATGTATTCAAACCGTTTAAATATAGACTCCTCTGTGTAAATGTTTTAGATTTCATGGGAGCAGTCTTTCGTGCCAGTGATACCAGGAGACTATCATCACCAGCAGCGGTATGGTATGGATATCTGCTCGAAACGACCAACCCATTATTATACTGGCTCCTGACTTGGGTCTTGCATTACATACCTGCATACATAGCTGATGCAGTATGCAAAGTATTGAATATTAAAATCAAGAATATTCCTTCGTAAGTATTCTCTGGATACAGAATTTACGATTTTTACTACTCCTCTAGGGAAAATCGACCGAGGAGTGGCAGGTGGAGTCGCATGTCACTCTAGCAGAAGCAGGTGGCGGCGCTCATTCCGTGCCTGACCATACCCGTGGACGAGTCGGTGACTCCGTGGTACCCATGCTCGAAGAGCCTCCCCACGTGGGGATTTTGCACAGTATAAAAAAGGATAAATCAACCACAACATGTTTGGGGCTAGATTCCGTCTGTTTAACTGGTTTAATAAAAAAAAACAAGTTGAAATTATCTATTTAAATACTAAGTTAGGATTACTTTATTATATGTATTTATGTACATATACAGTTATATTTATGTGTGTATAAAATATGCCATTATAATATACAATTACTTACAAATTTATATAAAACTGCTAACTATACAATATATACAAAAATGGAATAGAGAATACTAGAAATACTATGTTGCATAAAATGAGCTATTTATTTATTTTTATTTATTTTGAACACGTTTCTTTTATCGAAACTCTTTTTAGAACAGAGCAAATCAAGCAATGAAATTAAAAAAAGCTATAACTTACTGTGAATTATAGTAAGTGAAAAGTTATAACAGTTTGATTATAGGTTCCTACTGGGTGGCGCAAAAGTAAAGACCCTATTTGGTTCGGCTATAACATTTTTTCTAAATTAGAAAACCGGCCGTCCAGTCAGCAAAGTCAGGTGCTCCGGGGGCCTGGCCCTTGTCCGCTAGAGAGGGTTGCCGCTTTGAGAGCTTGTACGGCCGTGATGAAGCATATTCCCAAGGGCGCTCGGAACCAGGCGGCGAGTCGATTGTGCGAGGTCCTCGACAGGTGTGTCGACGGCAACGGTGTGGATGACTGGGGGGCACTCCTTACTTTTGCCTATGGTGCCCTGCGGGTCCCTTCGAAGGACGCGCCGGGCAACATGACAACCAAGGTGAAAGCAAACATACAGTCATTCGACTCGGGCCTGTTCCCAGAGGAGCCGGGGGGGACGCGTTTATCTGGGTCCCGGGACAATCGTAAAGCCATCGAGACTAAGGTATATGAGGGTGACCTACGTGGGGCTGTCCGGATCTTGGTCTCTGATGACTCATTCGCACGGCACGACACGGATACGCTTAACGCGCTTCGTGCGAAACATCCGAGCCCATCGCGCCCGCTAAGCTTTCCGCCGGAGCCGGACACGTCATTTTCGGCGGTGACGGTTTCCGCGGAGGACGTGGCGCTCGCGCTGAGTACTTTTTATAGCGGCTCCGCGGCGGGCTTGGACGGTATACGTCCTGGGCACTTGAAGGAGCTCACGTCGGGTTCGGCGGGGGAGAATGGGCAGCGACTGTTGGGGTGCTTGGCGAGGCTGGCAAATCTTCTGCTGAGTGGACGGCTGAATCCTGCCGTCTGTCCCTATCTCTATGGGGCATCTCTGTGTGCGCTTACGAAGAAGGACGGCGGGCTTAGGCCAATAGCGATCGGGAGCGTACTCCGTAGACTGACGGCCAAGCTGGCGTGCCGATCAGTGAGGGAAGCGATGACGGAGTATTTGCTGCCGCACCAGCTTGGTTTTGGGGCGCGTCGGGGATGCGAGGCGGCTATCCATGCAACGCGCGCGTTTGTCATGGACCCTGACCGTTTGGACTGCGTGGTGCTGAAGCTCGATATACGAAATGCTTTTAACACATTGGAGAGAGACGTTCTTTTGGGTGAGGTCAAGGATCAGGTTCCCTCTCTCTACCCTTTTCTGTTTCAAGCGTACCATCATCCCTCTAATCTCTTCTTCAATAATAACTTAGTCTCTTCGCAGGTGGGTGCTCAGCAAGGGGATCCGCTGGGGCCCCTCATTTTCAGCCTGGCAATCCATAAAGTCATTACGGAGCTTAAATCCGACCTGAATTTATGGTATCTTGACGATGGGACCCTCGGGGGTTCACCGGAAGACGTCTACCAGGATCTGAACGCTTTGATTCCTCGTCTCAAGAATCTGGGTCTGGAGGTGAATCCCTCTAAATGCGAATTGTTCCCTTGCAGTGCTGAAGCTCGTTCTTGCTTTTCTCGCTTCAATTCCCTTTTGCCTGGTATCAAAGAACTTTCTCCGTACTCCTTCACCCTCTTAGGGTCTCCTATCTTCCCTGATGGAGTGCCAGAAGCAATTTCTTCCCGCACTAAGCTTCTCCTGACCGCTCGAGAACGTCTCAAAGACCTTTCTGCGCACGTGGCGCTGGCCTTATTGCGCATGTGCTTTGCCCTCCCTAAGCTAACGTATCTCCTGCGGACTACGCCTACCTGGGTATGTCCAGTGGAAGTCGCAGCATTCGACGACAGCCTTAGATCCACTGTTGAGTCGATTTTAAATGTATCTCTCAATGAGTCTCAGTGGACACAGGCGACTCTTCCCATTCGTCACGGAGGTATCGGGGTGCGACGCGCGCGGGATGTGGGTGTGCCGGCTTTCCTGGCGTCGGCGCATGGGGTAGCGGATCTCGTCACTGTAATCCTCCATAATAATGGTGGCAGAGTGACCGTGCCCTTTGCGCCCGGCGCCGAGACAGTGTGGTTCGCCTGCAGTTCAGCGGCGTCGAGACCAGTCGTGCCCACTGTCCAGCGCGCTTGGGACGAGGGCATTGCTGTAAGGCTTAGGGAGCAGTTATTGGAGGTTGCTTCGGGAGCCGATATGGCCAGGCTCCGAGCAGTGTCACAGCCGGAATCGGGAGCGTGGTTGCACGCGCTGCCTTCACCTCACCTGGGCACTTTGTTGGATGACAATTCGTTGCGGGTGGCGGTGGCCCTCCGCCTGGGCTGCGGGTTGTGTGAACCCCATAGATGCACCTGCGGTTCCATGGTGGCGAGCGATGGCCATCACGCACTGAGTTGTCGTAGAAGTACGGGTAGGTTTCCGCGCCACCATGCTCTCAACGACATACTTCGGAGAGCCTTTGTGTCGGCGGATATCCCATGCCTATTAGAACCACCTGGCCTCAGCAGATCCGACGGCAGAAGGCCGGACGGTATGACTCTGGTGCCATGGAAAAATGGTAAGTGCCTTCTGTGGGATGCCACGTGTGTCAGCACGGTTGCGCCCAGTCACCTGAGCCGTACTGTCCGGTCTCCGGCAGCTGCTGCTGAGGACGCAGCGGATAAAAAACGAGAGAAGTATGCGGCGTTGACAGAGCAATATATGTTCGCTCCCTTTGCGGTCGAGACAATGGGTAGTTGGGGTACCGACGCCAAGAATCTGGTGAGCGAATTAGGGCGCAGGTTGAGGGACAAAACCGGTGACTCCCGCTCCGGCTCGTACCTGGGGCAACGGTTGGCCATAGCTGTTCAACGGGGCAATGCCGCCAGTGTCATGGGTACCTTTGCACCAGGTACGATGAGGGGCGGGTTAATAGATTAGACTGTCACTCTGACTGTACAAAAATGTGGACAATATTTTAATTGTATAATGTAATAATTAATTTTTATATATTGGCGTACTCTAATTTCTAAATTAGAAAACTAGATTTAGGTTTTTTTAAATCTATATTTGTACCATTAAATTTCGTACCATTAGGATTTAAAGATGATGTCTTTTAAATGGTGACCTCCAGAGTTGATACACATTTGAGCCCTATTTATGACATTTTGCATAACTTGCCGTAACACTTCCTGCGATATGTTCGTTATTTCTTGACGAATGTTTTCTTTTAGAGCTGCGAGAGTCTGTGGCTTGTTCACATACACCCGAGATTTCAAAAAACCCCAAAGAAAGAAGTCTGGACTGGTCAGATCGGGTGATCTTGCGGGCCAAGGCAAATCGCCAAAACGAGAGATAACTCGGCCTGGAAAAGCGTCCCTCACTAAGTCCATAGTGTCGCGCGCTGTGTGTGCCGTAGCGCCGTCTTGTTGAAACCAGATGTGCTCCAGCCCCAATTCGTCCAAACTGGGTATCAAAAACTCACGTAACATGGTTCTGTAGCGTTCTCCAGTGACAGTTATCACATTGCCTCCAGCGTCTTCGAAAAAATAGGGTCCGATCACTCTGTCAACACAGATGCCACACCATACAGTAACTTTTAGTGGGTGTAGAGGTGTTTCTTGAATAATGCGCGGATTATCAGTGCCCCAGAACCGAGTATTCTGCTTATTGACATGCCCTGAGAGATGGAAATGCGCTTCGTCACTCATAACCAATTTTGAAGGAAAATCATCCTCTTCAAGGTTGAGGTTTATGACGCGCTGGCAGTAATCTAGACGAGCTCGGTGGTCAGCAGGCAGCAGCTGATGAGTCATTTGAGTTTTATACGGGAACATCTTTAAGTCTTTCACCAAAATACGCTGCAGGGTCCGTCTGGAAATGCCCAATTGCGTGGCACGTCGCCTCGTTGATGTTTCTGGACACTCTTCCACATCTTCGCGCACAGCATCGATATTTTCAGCTGAACGGCCTGTTCTTGGTCTCCCAGACTTAGGTCTATCCAATGTTGAGCCAGTTGCTTCAAGGCGTGTGGCAAAGCGTCGAATTGTGCGACCAATCGGTGCCGGACGGTGGGGAAATCGTCGACGAAATTCACGTTCTGTTCTTATCACTGATGAATTATTCCGTAAGAACATTGACACAATTATTCCACGTTCTTGGGGAGTAAAACGGTCCATGTTTATTTTCAGTGTATTTTACATTTGTTCACTACACAATTTTCAACAACAGAATGACAGAAAATGTCATATAAAAAAAATAAAGGTATTTTCTTTAGTGTCAGTACTTTTGCGCCACCCAGTATAAGTGCCTAGTTGCGGTGAAATTAGAGCCACTTTATGAACAAGTTGGTGTTTTCAAGTGTTGAAAAATATATAACATAACATAAACTCACGCCTATATCCCCGAAGGGGTAGGCAGAGGTGCTAGCACACATTTCGCCAGTTTATGTTTAGGTCCCAATGTAATAGGTGGCGAGCCTATTGCCATTAACCGTACACTTATAAACCTGCGATAAATACACACATAACTTCGAAAAGTGTCATGGTAAAACCTGGGAACGAACCCGAGACCTCGTCTCAGCAGTCCATTACCCACTAGGCTACTATATATTTATTCAATGTTATTCCAGGTTCCCGAAAGTCTACGAAAAACTGTACAAGATGTCAAAACTGATGAGCTTCTTCTTCAATCACGATTGGTATTTTGATGATGAGAACCTCACTGATATGATCTGCCGAATGTCGAGAAAAGACAGGGATATATTCAACTGTGATATATACACCATCGATTATGGCCAGTATCAAAAAGTATTCGGTGTAGGAATAAGACAATATATCATCAAAGATGGTCTTATTGGTTCTGAAAAAGCATATAAGAATCAGAATTGGTTTTTCTTTGCAAATATTATCTATCTATCATTGTTCGCATATGTCGTATATTTAGTATTGTATTTCTGCTATTTTGGTATTAAATATATAGTAAATTGGTATTTCGTTTTTGTTTATCTGCTGCCGCGTTCAATATGGTACCCGGCAGAGTAGAATTTTGACCACCCCATCTCTTCCTATGCGGTGTCGTACAAGGCGACTAAAGGTTGTTAGCCGGGGTGCGTGGGATATGGCTGTCAACGTCACCTTCGGTAACCAACAATGACCCACAGGCGCCGTGTGTTTTAGTCGGTTCGATTCCGACATAACCTCTCTCACCAACGCAGCGCCGGCGGAGAGGTATCCGTGGGGATTTTTTCGCACGTAATAAAAAGGCATCTAAAGGATAGGGCTGTTTAAAATGGAACTTACTGTAGCTTTTTACATGCTCTAGCAAGCGCCAGACACTCCCTGGTCCCTCGTACATTGATTAACGTTGCCTCTCGCAGTGGTGCATCAAAATTAGTTGTAGCTGCCATGTGGATTATAAAGTCTACCTGCGAAAGGGAAACAGTTACTTCAATTGTTGTTTTTTATACCAGTTAGTTGGCAGACAAGCACACTGAAGAAAATGGTTACCGTGTCCTATGGACGTGTACAAAACCGAGGGAATCTCACTCGCACTGCCAACCCTATAAGCACAGAGAGTTTCTGTGCCGTCAGTGTAAAAGACAGCGCAAGATAAGCTTATGGTCTTCCCACTGACAGCACAAAATCTCTCCAGTGAGCTTTGGCTACCCTACTCACCGCCGGGAACACAACACGAGATTATTATGACCACGGTATTCTGTAGGGCGAAGGTACGTAATGGGATGGAAATACCGTGGTGTCCTCCTCGCTTGGTCAATCAGGATAGCGCCTCTAGACAAGTGGCAGATCGTTGGCCAGCGTATTGTGGAATGGAACGAGGAATAAAAATGGGCGACAAGTATTTTGCCTTTTATGACTGTGGTCCACGTCAATGCGATACTAACTGGCAGTGTAGAACCGCTCAGCATCAGGAGGGACATTGTCCCTTTGTTGTTTTTCGAGCAAATCAATGCAAAAATGAAAAAAGGGTTATGTCAATCTTTGTATCTTCACCACACTTCTACACCCCGCGAACTGCAACATAATCATGAAGTATGCGACGAGGCTTTTTTATTTAGTGCTTTCTTTTTTTACGTGAACATAATCCCCACGGATACCTCCCCACCGGTGGAAGAGGTTATGTCGGACTCGAACCGACTAACACGGACGTCGCCTGTGGGTCGTTTTGGTTGCCGAAGGTGATGTTGACAGGCATATCCCTCGCACCCCGGCCGATCTCTCACGATCTGGCCCTCTCCTCGGGTGTGTGGGGGCTACAGAGTCCCCAACTCGTCCCCGGAAAATGGGGAGGCGCGCCAGGTGCGCCGCTGCCGCGGCCTGCTTCTGCCAGGGTGACAGGTGGCTCCACCAGTTACCCCCAGGCCTAGGCGGAGGTCGTTGACCTATGACGCCCGAGTTGTCTTCGTACGCGGGCAGCTTGGCTTGCGATTTTTCGTCGCTCCCGCTGCCGCTCCCGCCCCGCCTCCTCTTTCACGAGCATTAGTTGCTCGCAGAAGGAGGCACCGGCCGCCCACAAATCCGCGCAGCGGAACATCGCCACGAGCAAGATGGAGAGCGTGAGAACCCTCACTCCCAAGGCCGCCACAAGCTCCGTCTCGGCCCCGAGTCCTCCCTCGCGTCGCAGTGATGGCACTCGGACGTTGGCTCTTTCTCCATCCGACACTGATACTTCCCGAAGCACCCGTGCTCGGTGATCATCTGCGTCAGACTGTACGAGAGGCTGCCGTGTGGCCTCTCTAGCCACTTCCCCATGATGGGTCTTACCGCCGCTACTACGGCCCGCCCGGCGCCTAGTCGCCCAAGTCGTAGCTCCCATTCCGCCACCATTTCCCTGTGGAGCCGGGATCTCACGGCTCCAATTTCTTCGGGCTCGGGATCGTGACCCCGCTCCCGCGCCGCCTTTATAGCTCCGAAAGGGATCTCGCTTCCAGGATCCACGGTGACGATCCGGCGAGGAGCCCTGCCGCGTTGAACGATATCGTGCGGGGGTACCCCTTATGATGCGGCACGCCAACTTCCGCTGCGGACGCTGCAGCGGGGGCATATGCCGATCATTCAGAGTGTCCGCCCACACGGGACACCCGTACAGGGCCATGACCACCCGTACCGCACGACACCCGCGTAGAGTCGCCTGCAGGAGTCCTCCGGGCCCATTAGGTTGGCCAGAGCGTTGGCTGTGCCCACCAATTTGGGGCCCAGACTTCGGAAGTACTTCCCGAAGTCCCACCGGCCGTCGAGCACGAGCCCCAGATATTTCATCTGGGGCTTGATGCCGATGAGAGTGCCTCCCACTGTGAGATTGGAACCAGGTGGTAGCGTGCGCCGAGGTCCATGAAAGAACATGGCCTCGGATTTATGCAGAGCCACCTCAAGGCCCAGCCGCCGGATCCGTTCCACGACTTGAGCAACCGCGTTCGTGGCCTTCAGGGTCGCTTCGCGGTATGTAACCCCGCTCGCTGTCACTAGCGTGTCGTCCGCATAGCACGTGACGGCGGCGCCGTCCGCGAGCTTACCGCGAAGCACCCAGTCGTATCCGATGTTCCACAGGAGCGGCCCAAGAACCGCGACATCGCACGACATCTCACACCGACTGACGTCAGTCGCACTTGGGCACGCGACGCGGCTAGTAGTTGGTTACTTATGCGTCTATTATATTAATATTATATATAGCTGAGTCAATAACAGTTTTCGAAAGGCGGCAATAGGCTCAACTCTTATTACGTGGGACCGAATTCAATGATTGGTGAAATATGGATGTTAAATCACCTCTGCCTAACCCTCCGGGGATAAAGGCATGATAATATTTTACTTACTTCTTCTGTAATTCTTGTGTAGTCTACATCACTGAGTCCAAATGACAGTTCTGAAACATCTCCCTCTATCGCCTCTATAATATTCGCGAAGTTTGGTTGCTTTTGGCGTACCTTATCGTAGACCTGGCGAAATAGAAAAAAAAAGATGAAGTGCGAGTCGGTCTCGAGTACTGAGGGTTCTGTACAAAAATGAATTACGGGACGAAATTATGCTACATATACGGTAATAATCTTTTTATTGAGTTGAGAGGTAAGTGGTTAAGAGGTTGAACACTCTTGAGATATAAATTAGGCTACAACTTCATCCCTCCACATAGTCCCATATTATTATTTATTTATTTTTATTTTATTTAAAAAGGTCTTGACAGACAGATAGACAGACAGACAGACAGACGGGTTCCGTTTCTTTTTCTTTTTAAGGTACGGAACCTTTATTTCCCTCCGGGGCAATGAACAATGACTGTATCTTCTTCTACAATAAGATAACATAAACTAACGCCTATATCCATGAAGGGGTAGGCAGAGGTGCAAGCACCCATATTTCGCCAGTTTATGTTTAGGTCAAATGTAATAAGTGGCGAGTCTATCGCCATTAAGCGGGCACTTATAAACCTGCGATAAATACACACATAACTTCGAAAACCATCGAAAAGTCATTGGTGTGTTATGGTAAAACCTGGGATCGAACCCGAGACCTCGTCTCAGCAGTTCATTACCCATACCACTAGGCTACCGCGGTATTTACATTGTGGTTATAAAAAAGGCTATTTGGCTGCTATTCAAAATGTATATAACCACCGAGAAGAGGGTCAGATCGTGAGAGATGGCACTGGTTCGGCCGGGGTGCAAGGGATATGCCTGTCAACCTCACCTTCGGTAACCAAAACGACCCACAGGCGAGTCCGACATAACCTCTTCCACTGGCTCCGCTGAGAAGGTATCCGGGAGGATTTTGCGCACGTATTTATTTATTTATTTAGAAACTTAACAGCATATTAACATTATGCATGAGTAAAGTTAAGAATACATACGACACTTAGCCAATAATAAAGTTTCCCGACAACTAAAATTGCGTGCACTGCTTAATACACAATTATGACAGGTAAACAAATTATAGATATATTATCATAAGCAGGAATATCAATTTAACAGAGTGCGAATGACTAAAGTATACAATAATCACAAATATGTCCGTAACCTTTTAACAATCTCTTTCTTAAAAACAGTTTTCGACAGGTGGAAGATGTCAATGTCATCAAAGTTTTCGTTAAAGCAGCGAGGCAAACGAGTGAGGACGGCATTTTTGCCATAGTTAGTGCGGTGCAGAGGAACACTGAACAAGCGGGTATGTCTGGTACGAGTTATAGGTGCGCTCAAGTTAATATGGGAAAGTAGATCGATACTATCAATTTTTTCTATCACTTTATACTATCAATTTATTTAACAACACTTACGGGATCTTGCAGCATATAACTCAGTCTCTCTTGTACAGTTTTGCCTTTCTTCGATCTGATTAGCACGTATATTTTGTTCACTTTGCATGCTCTGAAAATAAAGCGAGCGCTATTAAATAAATTAGGTTTTCCAATTATTATTATTCTCATTGGACAGGCATATCCCATAAAATCGGACCACTCCATCTCCTTCGATGCGGTGTTGTACAAGACGACTAAATGATAGGGCTGTTTAACATCAGACAGATATATATACAGCTCAGACTCAGACTCTGATACATGGCTTGAGTCAACAATAGTGCTCGGAAGACAGCAGTAGGCTCACCCCCTATCACATGGGACCAAATTTAATGATTGGTGAAATGTGGTTGTTAATTCACCTCTGCGTACCCTCCGGAGATAAAGGCGTGATTATTTGCATGTATGAAGTGTTAAGTTAACAGATGATATTTAGTCTTACTGAAAACATTCACCAAACCGTCTCCTTACCTGATCAGCTTCTCGATGAACTGCTTGCCGAGGAAACCACCTCCTCCAGTGACGAAGATTGTGGCGCCGGAGTAGAACTGCTGTATCGGGGAGTTGCCCTCATCTATGACCGCATTCATGAACTTCTGGCGACCCAGAACGGCTAACTCGAGCTCCTGGCTTCTATCCATGTCTAGAAAAAATATCCTAGTAATAATATAAACGAGATGGAGAAAGAATACAAGTATCATCACCCCATCTCATCCGATGGGCACAAGGTAACTAATGGAAAAATACGCAGATGATATCACTGAGAAGGAAAAGTTAAACTAAAACCCTGTACCAACCCGACTGGCCAGCGTGGAAACAGAAGGCCAGAGCCTCCCAACATTGGGAGAGGCCTATGTTCAGCATGCGCCTACGATATAAGGTTCTTCAAGAGGGCATTAGAAAATTTATTCAGGTACGGCGGCGCGAGTGTGGCACTCCTGGTGTTGTACCTACACACCCATAAACCACGATAACCACTTCCCATCATGTGGGCCGTGTGGGCTGAAATAGGTTTCATTTTTGTTACGTGCAAAAAATTCCCATGGAAACTGGTGGGAGAGGTTATGTCGGAGTCGAACCAATTAAAACGCTCTCCGCCTGTGGGTCGCTTTTGGTTACCGAAGGTGAGGTTGACAGGCATATCCCTCGCACTCGGCCGATCCAGGCTTCGACCGTCACCCCCAGGCCTGCACTCATGGGGGGCGGAGGTCATTCTACGACTTCAGACTGCGATCCTCGAGTATAGTTTTATATTAGTTGCGTGAACAGGATCAAAATTCTAACCAGATGTATAGAATAGATCTTTATTTGCTGGAACATTACGATAAGGATGTTACAAATTGTGTCTTATGACTAGGTACATCATGTTCTGCCTAAATTGGGCATGCAAATTTTCCTTATTATCTAAACACTTTGGCGTACAAAATGAAACGAAGTCAAAAGGAAGCTTATACATTTTACACCACCTAATTACATTTTTATCTATACTCTTTACATGTTATGGATAAAAACTCTGTAACGGAATAAAAACATTTGTTTAGCAACCAGTCTTTTAACGATTTTATAAATTACTTATACGATAAATGTACTTAATGTAGCCGCGGGCAACAGCTCCATAATAAAAACATTACTAACCTCCACTATAGAATTCTAATAATTACAATTTGGGATATATAATCTTAATTATTTTAATCCTGGTTACCCCGATTACTTCTTATAAACACACAGCCCATCTGATGGAAGGTGGTTACCGGGCCTATGGGCGTGTGCAACACCAGGGAAGTCACACTCATGCTACCAACTCTGGAAGAACAGATAGTTCCTGTGCCGTCAGTGCAGAAGACAAAGCAGTACAAGCCTTTGGTCTGCCCACTGACAGCACAAAACCTCTCCAGTGAGCTCTGGCTACCCTCACTGCCAGGAACACAACACCAAGTTATTATGGACGCAAAATCCTTGAAAATAATAGTACGGAATTCGATTGGCAATTACTTACCTTCTTTTAGTTAAAATAAATTATTGAACTGAACTTATGAATGAATTAAAAACACTTTTTAATGGATTCTGTCGCGATTTATTTGATATTATTGTATATTTTTTACACTGGGCACGTAGTTTCGGCTACTTTTTAGACTCGAAGGTCGCGGGTGAACTTATAAAGAGGATAGTTTGAAGTATAAGAATAATCTCAAAGTACCCGCAATATGGTGTACGAAACGAAACTGTCACTGTCATGCCACTGCCACTGCAAAAAACCATTTAATTTTACATTTTAAGACAATGCGATTAAAGTCCAAAATTAAAAGACTTTTTGCAGAGTAAATGATAAAGTTTCATGAAACTCATTTTATTTCATTTTGGACTTTAATCCAGTTATCATAAAGTCTATAATTTAATGCCATTCTATTTAATGGCAATAGGCTCGCCACCTATAGCATTGGAACCTAAACATAAATTGGCGAAATGTGGGTGTTAACACCTTTGCCTACCCCTTCGGGGATATAGACGTAAGAGTGTTGTGTGTGTGTGCTCCACTTGCAAACTGTATCCTGTATCCTGTTATATATGTAACCCGGACTGCAATCCATACATTTGGATATAGCTCTTGAATATTGCGCTGTTCTTAAATAAGAGGCAGAACGTTGTGCATCATCATCAGCTCACTGGAGAATTTGTGCTGTCAGTGGGAAGACTAAAGGCTTATCCTGCTTTATATTCTACACTGACGGCACAGGCACTCTCTGTGCTTACAGGGTCGGCAGCGTGAGTGTGACTCCTCTGGTGTTACACACGTCCGGGAAGTCCAAAAGCTTGTCCTGATTTGTCTTTTACACTGATGGCACAGATACTCCGTGCTTACAGGGTCGGCAGCGCGAGTGTGACTCCTCTGGTGTTACACACGTCCGGGAAGACCAAAAGATTGTCCTGCTTTGTCTTTTACACTGACGGCACAGAAACTCTCGGTGCTTACAGGGTTGGCAGCGCGAGTGTGACTCCTCTGGTGTTACACACGTCCGGGAAGACCAAAAGCTTGTCCTGCTTTGTCTTTTACACTGACACACACACACTTTTTAGCCTAAAATCTTTCTCGATAAACAGACTATTCAATACAAAAATATTTTTTTCAATTGGAACCAGCAGTTCCTGAGAATATCGCGTTCAAACAAACAAACTTTTCAGCTTTATAATGTATGTATAAGTAGATTAATTATGTTATAAAAAGTCATCAACTTTCCAAATTTGCAAACCTGGTGCCCTGGGCGGCCGCCCTACCTGCTGTGTGGATGTACTCGTAGTATAGTTTGTTTTTTATTGTATTTATTAACAAGCTTTTATATAATTTCACCCGTCCCGCTGTTTGTCATCAAATCTGCAAATATTTGACCCACTTCTCAGTTACTGATTTAGCTAAATTCTGCATACATGTGCAAATTGCGTGATAAAGCAATATTATGAGGACATGGTGCTGACGGAGCTGGAAGGTGACCAAAGGAACTTCGTAATGTAACGACGAAAACTTAAAATGGACTCAATTGAATCGCCTTGACGAATAGTTTGTCGTAACCAGGATCTGATGATGGAGCTCAAAGATGGCCTTAGGAGTTCAGTATTTGAACGGAACAACTCCATTGAGTCTCGTCTCGGTTGATTTGTCTCGACGAGTACTTTAGTATTAGGCGGAGGCGAGTTACAGTCCCGGGGCCTTTAAGCGGGGCGTGAAAAAGCATCTGATGAGGCCGCCAAGCTGAGTGCCACCATTGTAACACTTAGTGTCTGTAATGGTGACCCTCTTTCCTGAGACTTTGCTTTTAGCTTACCATCAGGCGAGGTGAGGTTTAATTACGTGTCCTATATAAAAAAAAAATTAGACTAAATAAATTTATTAAATTAAAATTATACATAAATATCATTAGTCTAAATTACCAAAATTTTTTTGGCATAATTCATATGTAATTATGCCAAAAAAATTATACATAAATATCATTAGTCTAAATTACCATATGCCAACATATTTTATGGTTATTTTTTTATACAAATGGATAGTAAACCTAATTCACCTAATTTTTCAGGCATCATTTATATGTAATTATGCCAAAAAAATTATGCGTAAATATCGTTAGTTTAAATTACCATATGCCAAAATGTTTTATGGTTTTTTTTATGCAAATGGATAGTGAACCGGTGAATTAACACACATTTCACCAATCATTGTATTTGGTACCACGTAATAGGCGGTGAGCCTGTTGCCGTCTTCCGGGCACTATTGTTGACTGGAGCAATATATCTGAGGTGGAGTCTGGGCTGTATATAATCTGATGTTAAACAGCCCTATCCTTTAGATGCCTTTTTATTAAGTGCAAAAAAATCCCCACGGATACCTCTCCGCCGGCGTTGCGTTGGTGAGAGAGGTTATGTCGGAATCGAACCGACTAAAACACACGGCACCTGTGGGTCGTTGTTGGTTACCGAAGGTGACGTTGAAAGCCATATCCCTCGCACCCCGGCTAACAACCTTTAGTCGCCTTGTACGACACCGCAAAGGAAGAGAGGAGGTAGGACACGGCGGTATATCCGCCCGATTGAGCAGTCCGACTGGGGAAGTACCTCCGCCCTACAGAATACCGCGGTTATAATAACTTCGTGTTGTGTTCCCAGCGGTGAGTAGGGTAGCCAGAGCTCACTGGAGAATTTGTGCCGTCAGTGGGAAGACTAAAGGCTTGTCCTGATTTGTCTTCTACTGACGGCACAGAAGCTCTGTACTTACAGGGTTGGCAGCGCGACTGTGACTCCTCTGGTGTTACAGACGTCCATAGGCCACGGTAACTACTTTCCATCAGGTGGGCCGTGTGCTTGTCTGCCAACTAAGAGGTAAAAAAAAAAAAAAAAGATGGGGTGGTCAAAATTCTACTCTGCCGGGTACCATATTGAACGCGGCAGCAGATAAACAAAAACGAAATACCAATTTACTATATATTTAATACCAAAATAGCAGAAATACAATACTAAATATACAACATATGCGAACAATGATAGATAGATAATATTTGCAAGGAAAAACCAATTCTGATCCTTATATGCTTTTTCAGAACCAATAAGACCATCTTTGATGATATATTGTCTTATTCCTACACCCAATACTTTTTGATACTGGCCATAATCGATGGTGTATATATCACAGTTGAATATATCCCTGTCTTTGCCCGACATTCGGCAGATCATATCAGTGAGGTTCTCATCATCAAAATACCAATCGTGATTGAAGAAGAAGCTCATCAGTTTTGACATCTTGTACAGTTTATCGTAGACTTTCGGGAACCTGGAATAACATTGAATAAATATATAGTAGCCTAGTGGTATGGGTAATGGACTGCTGAGACGAGGTCTTGGGTTCGTTCTCAGGTTTTACTATGACACACACCAATGGCTTTAGATGCTTTTCGAAGTTATGTGTGTATTTATCGCAGGTTTATAAGTGCACATTGGCAATAGACTCCTATTACATTGGGACCTAAACATAAACTGGCGAAATGTGTGCTAGCACTTCTGCTTACCCTTTCGGGGACATAGGCCTGAGTTTATGTTATGTTATATATTTTTCAACACACATTTGTTCATAAAGTGGCTCTAATTTCACCGAAACTAGGCACTTAATGGCACCTTCAATGCTACTGTGACTTTTTACTTACTAAAATTCATAACATAATTAAACGGTTTTTTTTATTAAACCAGTTAAATTGGCGGAATCTAGCCCCAAACATATTGTGGTTGGGTTATCCTTTTTTTTAATGTGCAAAATCCCCACGTAGGGAGGCTCTTCGAACGTGGATACCACGGAGACCCCGGGTATGGTCAGGTACGGAATGAGCACCGCCACCTGCTTCTGCTAGAGTGACTCCACCTGTCACCCCCAATCAATTTTCACTAGAGGAGTAGTAAAAATCGTAAATTCTGTATCCAGAGAATACTTACGAAGGAACATTCTTGATTTTAATATTCAATACTTTGCATACTGCATCAGCTATGTATGCAGGTATGTAATGCAAGACCCAAGTCAGGAGCCAGTATAAGAATGGGTTGGTCGTTTCGAGCAGATATCCATACCACACCGCTGCTGGTGATGCTAGTCTCCTGGTATCACTGGCGCGAAAGACTGCTCCCATGAAATCTGAAACATTTACACAAAGGAGCCTATCTTTAAACGGTTTGAAAACATTAGTCAGTCCACGTATATTGAACAAACGAAACCCTGGCGCGCACGGATTGTTTCATTGTAATATTTTTTTAAACCACTAAAGTGGTAGACAAGCACACGGCCCACCTGATGGAAACTGCTTACCGTGGCCTGTGGGTGTGTGCAAAATCAATGGAGTCACACTCGCGCTGCCAACTCTGTAAGCACAAGAGTTTCTGTGCCGTCAGTGTAAAAATATAGTAGGCTAGTAAGCTTTTGGTCTTCCCACTGACAGCACAAAAACTTTGTAGTGAGCTCTGGCACCGGCGGGAACACAACACAAGGTAATTACTTTTTAATTTTTTATACAACTTCGGTGGCGGACATGGTCTACCTGATGGAAAGTGGTTACCGTGACCTATGAACATGTGTAACACCAGTGGAGTCACATCCGTGCTGCCAACCCTGTAAGAACAGAGATTTTCTGTGCCTTCAGTGCAGAACACAAAATCAGGACATGCCTTTGGTCTTCCCACTGACAGCTCAAAAACTCTCCAGTGAGCTCTGGCTACTCTACTGGCCGTCGGGAACACAACACGAGGTTATTATGGCCGCGGTATTCTGTAGGGCGGAGGTGCTTCCCCAGTCGGACTGCTCAATTGGACGGAAATACCGTCATGTCCTACCTCCTATAAAAACATTTTAATATGATTGGTGTATTTGAGCGCTTTCGCTGCCGTATGTATGTCACGCTATCCTCAAAAGACCTGTGTTGACTCTACCCATAAACTTAGTTTTTGTTAACATATATACACATATAGTTTATGGTCATACCACAGACACTGTAAAAATGCCTTTCAATTATAGACGTTACTATTAAAATCCAAAATTAAATTGCATCTTGTTGAGTAAACGTGAAAATTTAATACACTTTTAAAAAAAAATACTGTAAGACTATTTGAATAAAGTTTAAAATTTAACGGAATTTCGGTGTTTTAAGAGGCAAATAACGGAAAAATACGCAGATGATATCACTGCGAGAGAAGGAACACTAGAAATAAAATCTAGTACTGAGGAGGTAGCTAAGGAGGAGCTGAGAAACAGCTACCAATATTGGGTGGTCAAAATTGGGAGAAGCCTATGTCGAGTAGTGGAATGCGTCAGGCTAATAGATATCGCTATAACAACAAATGCTTGTTTTACTAAATACATACAATACTAAATACAAATATAAATACATATAATCACGCCTTTATAGCCGGAGGGCTTGGCCGAGCTGAATTAACCAATATTATTGTCCCGCGTCCCCGAATGAGAGTGGCCACGGGCAGTGGGTCGGGGCATTCCGCCACATCAGCATAGGGGCAGCGTGTCGCTGCCCCTATGCTGATGTGGCGGAATGCGCCCCTGTGTGTTCCTGGGGTGCATTCTTGAGGTGAAAAAACCCCCACCATTCCGGCCTGATTACCGGGATGGTG
Organism: Eilema griseolum; assembly: GCA_963662185.1. NCBI lineage: Eukaryota > Metazoa > Arthropoda > Insecta > Lepidoptera > Erebidae > Eilema > Eilema griseolum. Next base: position 10,233,395 of record OY759259.1, read on the forward strand.
GGGTCTTGAGTAGCGGGCCTACCAAGGGCGCCCCTAGCCGAGTCGCGGTGAGCAGACTATCCCGCGGCTCGGATTAGGCGAAGGAGGAACACCGTGGTGGTTTAGTGGGTAGTCTGGCCTTTGTCCGAGGCCAGGAGTCCCACACGAAGCGAGCCCCCTGCCCCCGCGGGGGGTGAGCGAAGTGCGTAAATGCATTCCACCACGTAAACAAAAAAAAAAAAGCAATGTTATTGTATTCGGTATCACGTAATACGGAGTAAGCCCATTGCCGTATTCTGGGCACTATTGTTGACTCGAGTCATGCATTTAAGGCTGAGTCTGGGCTGTATATATCTGTCTGTAGTTGAATAGCTCTATGCCTTAGTCACCTTGTATGACACCGTATGGGAAGAGATGGGGTGGCCCAAATCCTACTCTGCCGGGAACCACACGGCTAAATATAGAACAAAATAAATATTTAAGAGAGGCTGATAATGTATTGTTAGTAGTAATAGGAGGTAGGACACTGCGGTATTACCGTCCAATTGAGCAGTCCGACAGAGGAAGTACCTCCACCCTACAGAATACCGCGGTTATAATAACTTCGTGTTGTGTTACCAGCGGTGAGTAGGGTAGCCAGAGCTCACTGGAGAATTTGTGCTGTCAGTGTGAAGACCAAATGCTTGTCCTGCTTTGTCCTCTACACTGACAGCACAGATACTCTGTGCTTACAGGGTCGGCAGCACGAGTATGGCTTTTCTGGTGTTACGCACGTCTATAGGCCACGGTAACCACTTTCTATCAGGTGGGCCGTGCGCTTGTCTGCCACCTAAGTGGTATAAAAAAAAAGCTAATGGTGCAGAACACTTCATGCGCCAGTCCAACTCTTCGCCAATTTTTTTAGGAAACTCTTCAAGCTATAAGAATGCAGTAGCAGTTGGTAAAGTATCAAGAGCACTCACTCCATGTCAAGCAACGTTTTGAAGAGCTAATATTGAAGATAGGGATTTCTTCAAGAGTTGCACGTTTCTTCCTCTCGGTAGTGTCCCAAGTGGCGGCAATGATGGCGTTGTTAACATAATCCACGGGGACTATGTTTAAGTTTGTATGTACTTCAATGGGTAACACGTGTACTACTCCGAGAACAATGCCAAGGACGAGCTGAAAACAATTGGACAGTTATCTAGATGTTCGCCGAAACGTCGGACTAAATGTAAGTAATACAAAATAAATTACAATTAAAACAGTTAATAAGTGGTTTTATTTCAATGATTGGAAGAATGAAAATCCTTTATTCTATTCCATATTTATTAACATTACGTACATACATATCATGCGTAATAACAACGTACGGGCTAAAAGGTTGTGGCGATACCACATGTACCCAACGCCATCTAGCGACAGCACGCCGAACTAGGACATCGCTGCGAATCCTACATCACGCAAGTGGAGTTCTCACGCTGGTACAGTAAATGTACATCATCCCAACGACAATCGTTCGGCCGCGTGGTCCACCAGGCGTGATCACCTTGCCTGGTCGGAGGATCCTCCCTTTGTGTCGGAGGAACATCACACCTCGTTCCTCCACAGTGGTGACCTCGACGACATCGCGAGCTTATATTGCAAGTTGATTTTATAGTGGAAAATCACTATAAGGTCGCCACCTCAGCATGATGCTGCACACACACGTGTTTTGTGCGATGTGAAGTGCTAATTTTCAGCTGGAGCCTATGAAGGAGGGGGGCATCACGCACGAGTCATAAAACCAGAAGAAAACAACAGTAAGGAAGAAATCACCTATTTACAATATAAAAAAACTAAAGAATACAGAACTTCTTCAAGTGGCGTTTCCCTTGACAGCCACAGTAAAAAAAGAAAAAAAATTAAGAAGGAAAATGAAGAATTCATTGAAATAAAACCAGTTAAAATCTTATTCAGTTTAACGTCTTAAGTTAGCACTGGGTTCACTTATTGTTTCTGATTTATATGTTGGTTTTCCGGATGCGACTGCCATATGACCTCTCAAACTCGAGAGGAAAGCCTGCGTCAAAGACTCGTCCGTTATAAAGATAAGCTTGGCCCTAAAAGTACGTAGGGCCTTGTACACCCTTTAACTCAATAACAGTACCTTTTACCATGTTTCAGAAATATGTATTTTGCTCCAGTAAGTTGGGATTCAAATGATATTCACATTTTGAGTATTTTTATAATCGTACAATTTTTCAAATTTGTACCAACAGTTTTTTTATATTCCTGCAAATTCATGGTGTGATCGTCATTCATCCGTGTGCCGTGGTGACGGAGAAAGAATACAAGTATCTCTTCTCCATCTTTTCGGACGGGTGTCATAAGAGGCGATTAACGGAAAATACGCAGACGATATCACTGCGAGAGAAGGGAAACTGTGAATAAAATCCTGTACTAAGCTGTCTGGAGAGCGTAGAAAAAGTAGGACAAAGCTTTCCAACATTGGGTGGAAGAGGTCATCTAGTGGCACCATCCAGCAGTGGACTGCGATAGGTTAATTGATTGATTGCAATTTAATACATTTTCGATTCCCTCATGCAATCATTCTATTCGAAGTCTTTGGTTTGACATTTCCCTGACCAGTATAAAAAAAAACTTACGCCTGAAGGGCCATTAGTGGCACCAAGATCCAACCAACCTGGAGCAGGCTCGTAATATGAAGGCAACACTGAAAGCAATGAAAAGTTTCAATAAACTAAAGTGGTAAACACAACCGCCGGCCTGGGGGTGACAGGTGGAGCCGTCTGTCACCTGGCAGAAGCAGGCCGCGGCGGCGGCGCGCCTGGCGCGCCTCCCCGTTTCCGGGGATGAGTTTGGGACTCTGTAGTACCCACACCCGAGAAGAGGGCCAGATCGTGAGAGATGGCCCTGGGTCGGCCGGGATGCGAGGGATATGCCTGTCCACTTCACCTTCGGCAACCAAAGCGACCCACAGGCGGCGTGCGTTTTAGTCGGTTCGAGTCCGACATAACCTCCTCCACCGGCTCCGGTGGGGAGGTATCCGCGGGGATTTTGCGCACGTAAAAAAAAAAAGTGGTAAACACAAGAAATGGTTTGAATGTTCTTTTCTTTTTTCAATTATTTAATGGCTTCTGCTATTCGACGGAAACGCCACAAGTTCACTAGTCTAGTATAGTAAAGATGATAAGATGGTAAGTGCCACTCGAACATCTATGACAGTTGTTTCGAGTAGTTAATTGGACTCTAAAAAAGTTCGAATAGTCTTAACTACAGAACTTCGATATCGCCAATTTGTTGCGGAGGTCAGATGGTAGTCACTTTACTACATTAAGACGGACGGCACAGAAACTCTCAATGCTTGCAGGGTTTGGCAGCTAGAGTATGACTCACTTGGTGTTGCACGCGTCCATAGGCTACGGTGACTACTTTCCATCAGGTGAGCCGTATGCTTGTCTGCCACTTAAGTGGTATAAAAATAAAAAAAGACTAGAAAGGCGACTCCAATTGAGTTAGGAAAAGGCTGATAATGATGATTGTTATAATTACCAATTGGCGGCCTTACGAGGCACACAGGTAAACCCGTAGCAGTTGTTCTGATCAAATCTTCTGCAATTGCCTTAGTGAAGGTGTAGGTGTTGGGCCAGCCCTTGATCATTCTGAAAGACATAAAATTATTATTATTATAAAACTTGCTGAGGTTCACACTGCGTTAGTGAACCAAAACTGTTATGTACAGTCGAAAAAGGAGATACGGTCACACTTTTCACATAAAGTTGTATACACGGGTGCAACCATTTCTTTTTTGTTGACGGCACTTCTGTATAAGTGCGATCACCTTACCTTTTGGTGATCGCACTTATACAGAAAGAAATTCACACAAATCTTCCAAAATCAATCTTAGGAAGTCCTAAAATCAAATGCTAATGCAAGAGGCTCATGATCTTAATATTGGTAAATCTATACCATTTGGGTGCTATGAATTCCTTTATAAGGGGCTTGAACTATGCAACGATTGCCAAACATTTCAGGGGTTTATGGGTAATATTTATAACACAATACAAGATCAATAGTAATAGCACAAAAACCACTAAGGGATACCTGTACTATTGACTAGAGGTAAAAACTTTTATCATCTTTTTAGCAAGAGATGGCATTTTTAAAGAATTTAAAATGCTATTAAATTATACGAGATGTCTTTGGGTTATCATATCTTCGCAACATTTTGCTTGCTATTATCAAAATTAAAATTAATTGAATTGCAGAAATCTGAAACTTTGAATGACCTTCTAACAGATCTATTTGGAGTGAGAATGGTTAACGCAACTGCTACGCTACACAGGAGGCGCGGTTTTGATTCCCACTCAGTGCAAATATTTGTATGCATGCATGATATATGCTATGTTGGACTGGGTGTTTCGTTTCCATACATCTATGGTAGTCGTTACTGGTAGTCGGAGCCCTAAAAGCCTCTAGTGGCCTATGGTCGTGTACAACACCAAGAGAATCACAATCGCGCTGCCAACCCTGTAAGCACAAGAGTTTCTGTGCAGTCAGTCTAAAAGACAAAGCAGGACAAGCTTTTGGTCTTCCCACTGACAGCACATAAACTCTCCAGTGAGTGACTAGTCTTAGTAAGGAACTTTAATGTTACCTACCAATTGGTTGTGGAGGTCAATTGAATGTCGCTTCACAGAAAATATCGGAGTTTAGCGGCATTGCAGTTAAACTGGAAAGCCGACCTCAATTGTGTTGGAACAAGACTCAAAGAGACCAACAAAGGTGTTGTACCTTTGTCGGTCTCATTCTCTGAGTCTTGTCTAATGTTGTGTTGTGTGTTAGTCTTGTCTGAGTCTTACTCTAATGTCATCTTGTCGGGCTCGTTTTCAGCCATATTTATGATTTCATCTGGAGACATAGGTGTCGGATAAAATTGTTCCTTCAGATCTGTTCCGATGCGATTCACGGTTGCGTGAGTGAAAGCTGTCGATACATGGGTAAAGCATCTGGAAAATTAGAAAAATATTAAATCAGCATTGTCACTGGAATGCCGTCCACAATAAGATGTTAAAGCGCCTTCTAGTGGTGCGTAAATGAACTTACAATCAATCTTATATGTTATTTTTGCGGAAAATCTTGATATACGGTACACAATAAAGAGGCACTTAGTATTGTACACCTACATATTATAGTATTATAGAATAGAATGATGAATGTATGAGTTAATTAACGAGTTTATGACAGTCGTCAACGTATGCCAATCCTTACATTACATACATTTTGATGTGAGATTGGCCGCCTGCCTACTGTGTACTTGTGTGTGTGCGAAGCAGGCCAATCGTAATGCTCCATTCTCTCGATACGCTTACGTTAAGTTTACGATAGTTTTTCTTGCTCGGAGCACAGATACTCGTAGAAGAAAAACTTACCGTAGTTTCTTGCATGCTCTGGCAAGCGTCACACATTCCTTGGTCGCTCGTACGTTGATTAACGCTGCCTGCCGCAGTGGCGCGTCAAAATTAGTTGTAGCTGCCATGTGGATTATGAAGTCTACCTGAGGAAGGGAAACAGCTTCTCTGAAACTACTTATTGGGCAAAAAAGGTTTTGAAATAGACTATTTGACAATTTTACCGTCGAGAAATGATGACTTTGTCACAATATAAGGAACTGCTAAAGAGAAATATTTCTACATGTGTTTATATAAAGAGTAGAATTTGGGCCACCCCATCACTTCCCATGCGGTGTCGTACAAGGTGACTAAGGGATAGGGCTGTTTAACACCAGACAGATATATACAGTCCAGACTCAGCTTTAGATGCATTGCTCGAGTTAACAATTAAATAGTGCCCGGAAGACTGAAATAGGCCGGTGAAATGTGGGTGTTAATTCGTTCTGCCTGACCCTTCGGGGATGAGGGCGTGATTATATGTATGTAATTTCTCGAGACGGGCGACAACGTTCCATTCAAAATCGTACTTGTAAGTGACGTCAGTGCAATTCGTGCAAATGTATGGAGTGCATAATATCGCATTTATCTCGGTCTATGTTGCGTTAACATGTGTATAATTTTTTAATAAAAGTAATTTATAAACTTAAATGAGGAATCCAAAAAGTTATGAATTGGAACTTAATTTGATTTTTTTATACCAGTTAGGTGGCAGGACAAGCACACGGCCCACATGATGGAAAGTGGTTACGCCTATGGACGTTTGTAACACCAGAGGAGTCACAGCTGCGCTGCCAACCCTTTAAGTACAGAGTTTCTGTGCCATCAGTGTAGAAGATAAAGCAGGTCAAGCTTTTAGTCTTCCCACTGACAGCACAAATTCTCCAGTGAGCTCTGGCTACCCTACTCACCGCCGGGAACACAACACGAAGTTATTATAACCGCGGTATTCTGTAGGGCGGAGGTATTGATTGTTTATATTTTGACTTACTGTGGGTATTAAAAATACATACATACATATAATCACGCCTTTATTCCTTGAACGTTAGGCAGAAGTGAATTATAAATATTGAAAAGTCATAGCTTCAGTTGGGTTATGCAATATTTTATCTTCTAAAGCATAATAAACGATATTGGGAAGAATTTAACGACCTCGTCAAGTAACCTTTTCCATTAGAATATACATCATCATTATTTTAGTCTAATACAAAAAGCTTTCTGTGGTTTTCCCATGCGCCTACAATATGGGGTTCTTCAAAAGGGGCATTAGGAGGTTTCTTCAGTGTCGGCAGCGCAAGTGTGAGGCCCCTGGCGTTGCACACGTCCATAGGCCATGGTTACCACTTCCCATCAGGTAAGCCGTATGCCTGTCTGCCACTTAAGTGGTATAGAAAAAAAAAAAGCAGGGTAATACATTTAAAACATCACAATAGCCTATAGTAGTCTCAAATTACAAAACTGTACTTACTTCTTCGGCAATTCTGGTGTAGTTTGTTTCACTGAGTCCGAGTGAAAGTTCTGTCACATCTCCCTCCACTGCTTCGAGACGATTGGCAAACTCCGGTTGCCTTTCTCGTAATACATCGTAGACCTGACAAAAGAACTTCAATAAAAAACTATATATACTTAGTCTGGCCATAAATACTATTACAATTAAAATAAGAAAGATATTATATTTGAATTTGGAATCTGTCATTTTTATACGATTGTTCATTGTGTTTTCTAATTTTGGCGCCAATACATTGTACAATATTTTGCTATATTAAAATGGAGTGGGGTGATAAAGAAAACCGAATCGCTGTGATTGCATTACACAAAGTTGGTATGGAGCCGAATGTAATTTTTAAAACTCTCCATACGCTTGGTATTAGTCAAATGTTTGTATACTGGGCTATTAATAGGTACAATGAGACCTCCTCTGTTTGTGACAGAAAAAGACCTGGCCGTCCTCGTAGTGTTCGTACGAAAAAGGTGGTCAAAGCATTAAGGGAAAGAATTCGAAGAAATCCTGTCCGAAAGCAAAAGATTTTATCTCGGGAGATGAAGATAGCACCCAGAACCATGTCGCGCATTTTAAAAGATGACTTAGGGCTTGCAGCCTATAAGAGACGCACTGGTCATTTTTTAACTGATAATTTAAAAAAGAATAGGGTGGTAAAATCGAAGCAACTACTGAAGCGGTACGCAAAGGGAGGTCACAGAAAAATTTTGTTTACGGATGAAAAAATCTTTACAATTGAGCAACATTTTAACAAACAAAATGACCGTATTTATGCTCAAAGCTCTAAGGAAGCTTCCCAATTAGTCGACAGAGTGCAACGTGGGCATTATCCGACTTCAGTGATGGTTTGGTGGGGTGTTAGCTATGAAGGAGTGACTGAGCCATATTTTTGTGAAAAGGTATCAAAACATCGGCACAAGTGTATCAAGATACCATTCTTGAGAAGGTGGTTAAACCCCTTAACAACACCATGTTCAATAACCAAGTAGGTATGGTCCTTCCAACAAGACTCAGCGCCGGGTCATAAAGCTCGGTCCACGCAGTCTTGGTTGGAAGTGAACGTTTCGGACTTCATCAGAGCTGAAGACTGGCCGTCGTCTAGTCCCGATCTTAATCCGCTGGATTATGATTTATGGTCAGTTTTAGAGAGTATGGCTTGCTCTAAACGCCATAATAATTTGGAGTCCCTAAAACAATCCATACGATTGGCAGTGAAGAATTTTCCCATGGAAAGAGTGCGTGCTTCTATTAATAACTGGTCTCAACGTTTAAAGGACTGTGTTGCAGCCAATGGAGACCACTTCGAATAAGCTTTTTATATTTTAAATTGTTTTATATTTATGTATTAAACTAACAATTTTACTCAAAATTTTACTGGTGGTAGAAACTTGGTGGCACCAATTTGTCCCAAGTTTCGACCGGGTAGGTACCACCGTGCACTATTGCGAAAAACCCTCCATAGCAATTCAATCTCGGTTGGATTGTGTTCAGGGGTCAGCACGTGCATAGCCGGGCAGAGGTGGTGGTTGTCGCAGCACTAGTGGGACCAGTGGGTCTTGGCGTAGTCTAGTGGGGATGGCGCGGGGCGATACACCGAACAGGGAGACCTGTAGAAACGGTGGTGCCGCTGGCCGCCCGCGGTATAGTACAGGGGCCCAACTGGGGTTAACCACCTTGGGAGGCTGCCTCACCAGGCCGCGCATAATCCCGATATGGTTCGTCGTGCCGGTTGGTGACCGGAATTGGGAGCCCGGCGACCATACTCGGGGGGGTACGGGGGCCCTTCCGTTCGGCGCGTCGGCTCTCGCCATGCCTCACATTCATAGATAAAACCAATATCCCGCGCTTTGTCACACGGTGCCGCGGCGGCAATCACCTCTTTTTTCACGCCTTCTCCCACCCAAACTCATGGCAGCGCATTTCAAAGAAATAGGCAACACAGCGGCTCGACACACTCCCAAAAGCTTGCTATTTGAGGTGGAGTCCACTAACATCTGTGGGCTCCATGCAAACCTCAACGCCGTCCACCAACACCTAGAGACGGCGAAACCTGCCATGTTTTTTCTAACGGAGACGCAAATACACCGCCCTGACGACACGACCTACTTGCTCTACCCTGGCTATGTTCTTGAGGAAAGTTTTCGTGCAAAAGCCGGGGTGTGCGTGTTTGTTAGGGCGGATGTTTGCTGTCGCCGTTTGCGCTGCCTAGAGGACCCATCCTTCTCCATCCTTTGGGTACACGTAGACCATGGCCCTACGAGTCAGATCTATGTGTGCCTCTACCGTTCCCATACAGGAGATGCTGAGACAACTCGACTCTTTGAATATCTGAGTCAGGCGGCAGATGATGCGCAGGAGCGATTTCCGAATGCTGAAATGGTGTTTTTGGGGGATTTTAACGCCCACCACGAGATCTGGTTGGGCTCCTCCAAAACAGACCATGCGGGAAGAGCCGCCCACGCGTTTGCTCTGGCGCACGGCCTGACCCAATTGGTGCACGAGGTCACTAGGATACCAAGAAGGTCGGGCCTAGCACCTTCTCTGCTAGACCTTCTGCTGACGAGTGATCCGGACCGGTACAGTGTATCGGTGCGAGCCGCTTTAGGCAACTCCGACCACTGCCTGGTCTGTTCCACGGTGCCCATTATAGCGCCCCCACGACCCGTGCAGGGGAAGCGGCGTCTCTGGCACTACTCGTCAGCGGACTGGGATGGACTTCGTGACTATTTTGCGTCCATCCCGTGGGTTGAGCGCTGCTTTGAAGGTAAGAACCCATTGGATTGTGCTACTGCTGTCGCCGGTGAGATCGGTCTGGGTATGGAATACTATATCTCATACACCGATGTCACCGGTGACCGCGGGGTGCGCCCTTGGTTCGGGCGCGAGTGTGCGGAAGCTGTCGAACAAAAACAGTCTGTGTACCGCGCTTGGGTAAGGGCGCGCGCCACGCGCCATCCCAATCTGGGCCACTTCAAGGCGGCGTACAACAGAGCCACAAAGGTCTGCAGAAGGGCCTACGTCAGAGCGGATGCCCTGCGCATAGCGCGGCTTGGTCAAGAGCTAGTGATGCATCCCACGGGAAGCCGTGGCTACTGGCGACTGGCTAAAGCCGTGCAAGCCAACTTCTGTCAGCCTTCGCTGCCTCCGCTGCGTAACCCTGATGGATCCCTGGCCCATGAGCCGCAAGAGAAGGCAAATCTGCTGGCTAATCTCTTTGCGGCCAACTCCCGAATCGATGATTGTGGTACGCAGCCACCAACACTACCCGACAGTGACCACGCGATGCCTGATATCCATATCAGGCAACGCGATGTCCGTGCAGTGCTGCAATCACTCGATGTCCGGAAAGCCAGTGGTCCGGATGGTATTCCAGCGGTAGTTTTGAAAAAATGTGCAGCGGAGTTGTCTCCAATGCTTACGCGCCTGTACCGGCTATCCTACAGTTCGGGTACAGTGCCTTTGCCTTGGAAGGAGGCGAATGTTCAGCCGATTCCCAAGAAGGGGGATCGCTCGGAGCCAGCCAACTATCGACCCATAGCCGTCACCTCAGTGCTGTGCAAAGTGTTCGAGCACATAATTAACAAACAGCTCATGCGGCACCTAGAGGATCACTCCTTAATTAATGACCGGCAATATGGCTTCAGACCGAAACGGTCAACGGGTGATCTTCTAGCATACGTTACCCATCTTTGGGGTGAGGCTATGGACAAGCACGGCGAGTCACTGGCAATTAGTCTTGACATCGCCAAAGCTTTCGATAGAGTCTGGCACAAATCGCTTCTTTCCAAGCTACCTGCCTTTGGTCTGCCTTCTAGGCTGTGCAACTGGGTTGCTAGCTTCCTGCAGGGGCGCCGTATTCGCGTCCTTTGTGACGGACGAGCTTCGGAGTTTCTGCAGGTTAATGCTGGCGTGCCCCAGGGGTCCGTCCTATCACCCACTCTCTTTCTTCTGCATATCAACGACATGCTGTCTACCGGCAATGTTCATTGTTATGCAGACGATAGCACTTTACATGGGAGTTATCATGGACATCCTGCGGCCAAGCAGTCGGATATCGCAGAGAAAAGGCAGCTTCTTGTCACTGAGCTTGACGGGATCCTGAATCACATTTCTCAATGGGGCTCTGAGAACCTGGTTGAGTTCAATGCCAAGAAAACGCAGGCATGTGCGTTTACAGCAAAAGTATCTTCTTTCCTTCCCCTCCCCACTCTTCAGAGCACGCCACTGCCACTGCAGGACAATCTCAATATCCTAGGTATGGATGTTCGCTGCAACCTGAATAACAAAAACTACATCGAAAGTATCATCAAAACAGCCTCACGAAAACTCGGAGTCCTGAACAGAGTGAGACGGTTTTTCACGCCGGAGCAGCGGTGTCTTCTATACAAGACACAAATTCGCTCCTGTGTGGAGTACTGCTCGCATCTCTGGGATGGTTCAGCAAAGTACTTACTAGATGCTCTCGACAGGTTGCAGCGACGTGCGGTCCGCATCATTGGGAATCCCGAGATCACGAACACCCTAGAACCTTTACAGCTGCGTAGAGATGTTGCGTCCATGGCTGTATTTTACCGTTTGTACCATGGGGAGGGTTCTGATGAGCTCTTCCAATTAGTCCCACCCTCCCCTTTCCTACACAGGACAACGCGTGCAAGTCTTAGATGTCATCCGCACACGGTGCAAAACATCCGATCAAGAACCAAGCGGTTCGGAGACTCTTTCCTCTGTCGCACCATTAAGGCCTGGAATTCATTACCAGCTCACGTGTTTCCTTCTTCCTACAGTCCCGGGTCCTTTAAGCGGGGCGTGAAAAAGCATATGATGAGGCCGTCAAGCTGAGTGTCGCCATTGTCACACGGTATGTGTAAGTAATGGTGACCCTCTTTTCTGGGACTTTGCCTTCAGCTTACCATCAGGCAAGGCGAAGTCCAATTGACGTGTCCTATATAAAAAAAAAAAAAAAAAAAAAAAACACACTGTAAAATTAATAAATATTATTTGCAATAAAAAAAAATGTGCCTGCAAGACTAGGTATATGCTTGCGCGTATCTATGCATGTAGCTGTCTTTGTTCCCCTCCTTTTTTTTTGTTTTTTACGTCCGCAAATCCCCACGGGCACCTCCCCACTATTTGTTCCCCTCTTGATATTTCAATCTTTTTGAAAGAAGTCGGATATTTTTATTTTTAATAATTCTTTTTTTTGTTATGATATGACATATGTATATTGGATATATATTTATAATCTCCTTCTAATTCCTTCATTTTTATACCTTACTCGATAATTAAAAAAAAATAATTACAACACGCATTTTCGCATCAAGAATCCGTCCCATACTTTTTGTATATGAATTAGTAAAAAGATATAGATAACATGATTTGATTTCCATCGTTATTTCTATCAGCCGCGCTAAAATGTATTTTGTTCACGCGTAATTTTCATATCGCTCGCCTAACGGCTTTAGTCGAATGGCGCCTCAGCGGTAATCACCAACATTACACACTTGTACTATAATGTTTTACTAAACTATCGCGTTCATTAATAAACAATAAAGTTAACGGTAATTAATGTGGTAATGGTAGGTACTTATATATCTTTGATTTCCCTGACGTTACACTGGCCGTGGTCAGAGGCTGACAAAGGTGTGTATGTACGTAAACGATGATCACGTCTTAACCTGTAAAACTGTGCTCGTTTGCTCTAACACTTAACATTGTGTCTGCTTTAATGATGTCTCCTCTTTTCAGGTATTTCAACACTCCATAAACCTTTTGGCCTCTTTCCAAATCAACTGTATATATGGAAAAGAAATTTGGTTTATTGACACTTGTACTTTCACACGTTATTTCGATCAGTAATCAGTACCTACATAAAAACTGAGTTGTTGGCGGAATCGTTGGGATCGCCATAGAAGAAAAAAAAAAAAAAAAAAAAAGATGATCACGTCAATTCTCGTTAACATTAATTAACTGCCATAGATGTTTGTATGACAACCGGGACCCACGGCCGACAGCTTTACGTGCTCTCCAAGGCACCACAAGACCAATGAAAATAGACATACAAATATTTGCACTAAGCGGAAATTGAATGCAATACCGCCACGCCACAGAAGCTGTAAAAAAATATACTTACTGGATCTTTCAGGATGTTATTCAGTCTCTCCTGAATGGTTTTGCCTTTCTTCGATCTTATTAGCATGTATATTTTGTTAATTTTGCATGCTCTGGAATATATAATATAATATTTAATAATACATTTATTGAATAAAATATGCTACTACAACAATACTAATTATTATACAAATTGGTCAGTATCAAAACACAAGTACACAAAATTGACTCGCGATCATGTCGCCTCGAACAACCCGCCCCGTATCGTTCCCGGCGCAAAGGTGCCCATGATGCTGGCCGCGTTGCCTCGCTGAATCGCAATGGCCATCCTTTGCCCCAGGAACGAGCCTGAGTGGGGTCACGACCAAGGCTACTATATATATACTTATATTTAATGGGTCAAAAAACATATATATGTATATTTAATATTTTTAACTTAGAGTATGATTTACATAATTATTTCCTAATATAGCCCACAACATTGTCCTCGTGTTATTAAAAAAACATATATACATACATATAATCACGCTTTTATCCCCGGAGGGCTAGGCAGAGGTGAATTAATAACCACATTTCGCCATCATTGTATTCGGTCCCACGTAATAGGGGGTGAACCTATTGCCGTTTTGCGGGCACTATTGTTACCTCGAGCCATGAATCTGAGGCTGAGTCTGGGCTGTATACCTATATATCTACATAACATAACATAAACTCACGCCTATATCCCCGAAAGGGTAGGCAGAGGTGCTAGCACCCACATTTCGCCAGTTTATGTTTAGGTCCCAATGTAATAGGTGGTGAGCCTATTGCCAGTAACCGGGCACTAATAAACTTGCGATAAATACACACATAACTTCGAAAAGCATCGAAGTCATTGGTGTGTACCATGGTAAAACCTGGGATCAAACCCGAGACCTCGTCTCAGCAGTCCATTACCCATACCACTAGGCTACCGCAGTTGCTTTGCTTCATATATATCTGTCAGATGTTAAACAGCCCTATCCCTTAGTCGCCTTGTACGACACCGCATGGGAAGAAATGGGTTATTAAAAATATGATTAAAATATTGTACCAATTGCTAATTTAAAAAATGTAAGGCATTATACTGGCTGGGTCTATAGTCAAAAAACATTAACACCCAGGTCAACCCTATCCATTCACCTCCAACCTCCAACCTCTACTTTTCAATCAAAACGGCTTCTTACCTTAACAACTTCTCAACTAACTGCTTGCCAAGAAAACCACCCCCTCCAGTGATAAATATTGTGGCGCCGGAGAAGATCTGCTGTATCGGGGAATTACCCTCATCTAAAACCCGATTCATGAACTTCTGGCGACCCCGAACGGATAACATGAAATTCTGGCTCCTATCCATGGCTAGAAAAAAAAGCAGAGAAAAAAATTAGTCTATTAAAATAAATTTGCATGTAGCACCGTCATGCCAATACAAGCGAGCAACTGTCATCGTGTGGACATACCATGAGAAGAGATAAATGTAATGTCTAAAAAAGATTTTATAGGAGGTAGGACACGGCGGTATTTCCGCCCAATTGAGCAGTCCGACTGGGGAAGTAAGCAATAAATTAAATGAATTAGAACTTTATATTGAAAACCTCCAGTGTAGAATTCATTACTTATGTATAAGCGAACACTTTTTAAACTCGGAACAAGTATCCTTACTAAGTCTGACTCAATATAAAGTTGTATCTAGTAGTGTAAGAATAAATAAAGTGAGAGGGGGCACGATTATCTTGGCACGTAATGATAGAGAATGTGTGGAATTACCTATTGTGAAAAAATTGTATAGCATAGACGGTTTTGAAATATGTGGAGTCAAAGATGCTTTATCTGGACTCACGGTATGCTCCTGTTATCGCACTCCGTATAACTCTAACTTAAATATATTCATGGACAAACTCGAGAAATTATTGGAGCACTTTTTCAATGGGAAATGCTGTATTGTAGGCGACTTCAATATTGATCCTCACTCAGAGTATCAAAAAGGAATAAATTTCATGAATTTACTGACATGCTATAATTTTAGACCGCTGGTAAACTCCATAACTTTCATTCGAGGTGATCGTGAATCATGCATTGACAATGTATCAACTAATGTTCATGACGATTGCATTCAGAACTGTGATGTTGATCACAATGGACTAGGTGATGGCCATGCAGGATTAATATGCGGTGTGACGTACAGTAATATATCAAATAAATTCAATAATTCTAGGACATTTATTAATAAAAGAATTTCTAATTATAAGAACAGAAATATTTATGGAAATAGATTAGTAAATCAGAATTGGAACAGTATGGGTATAAATACTTTTATAAAAAAATTTGACATGACTTTCAAACGGACCTTTAAAAAACATAAAAGTCAAGTTCGTCTTGATCCTATGACCGGTCTCCGTTGGGTCTCGAAAGGCATCAAGGTTTCCAGTAAAATGAACGATTCCTAGTGGTAGGTAAAAGTATAAACAACGACTGCAGTGTAATTGACTATGGGCGGAGGTATATTACTGTATTTAACAGGGTCATAAAAAATGCTAAAAGGCTCTCAATTCAGAATCAGATTGCAAGATTTAAAAACGTCTCGAGAGGCATCTGGAAAATAGTTAATCGACACAGAAATAAGGGACAGAATAAGAAAGAAAGACTAGTTCTAAAGTCAAATGGCAGGGTGTAACGACGCGCTCTGCGAACGTCGTCACACCGGTTTTAATTCTATTTTTGAACGAAAAGTTTCGGAACGCGGAGTGAATGACATTTTGACGTATACCTGTCAAAGGACCTTTCTTCCTAGCGTTGAGGCTGGATGGTCGATATTCATGGCTTCGTAACTTAATTTCAATAAATCTCATAAAAATGAGATTATTTTGGCCTAAAGGATAATAGTTTGTGTCCTCACAACTATCCTCTTGTGGAATTATAGTTTATTTCTGGTGAGTTGTCATTTTTTAATAAGATTCACTTTGTGGGAAATTCTCCACGTTCCTAATGTGAAAAATAATTGTTAAAATTCTATTGTTTCAGCTCTTAATCTGAAAATATTATGATTTCTTTTGCTATTGGCATTGTTCCAGCAAATTAAGGCGGTAAGTCGCGCAAATTTATAAAAAATTAGGACCTCGTGCCCTATATTGGAGTTTGTTCTAATGACATGCAATTTTGTTACAGGTTTCCAATTGGAACCGCCTTTGTCTTTGCCTTTTCTCTTTTCTTTGGACCTTTTTCGGCGTTTCTTTGTCTTCGGTCAACTGCATTTCCTTATGGAGGGTTTGGGCTTTTCACCTCAAACATGGATGTACCGCATGGGCTTAAACTGAAAACTTCGCCTGCTACGAGCTTTCCCGCTGCTGTGTTTGCATATACTCGCCGAGGGATGCCGTGAGCTTACTTTAATTATATTTTAAATCTAAACTTCAAAATAACCTAAAAGTGCATTGGTGACATAGAATCATATTGACATAAGATCATTTTGACCTAGCTTATAAAACTCTAATTTTAAATTTAAGGTTAGATATACGTTAGGAATGTATCCTTGCAGCTGTTTCTGAATGCACACTGGAGTGGACAATAAAACCTTAAACCTCACAGTTTGGTTTCATTTAGCTCACCTCCGGAAGATTAAAAGTTTCCAATATCCGCTGATTATCTTAGGCATGTGTATCTCCAAGGCGCCCGAACTTTTATGGTAATGTACTTACAAACCAATTTTATTTATATTTCTTTTAAATAGGAGATTACACACTTACTTCTTTCATTGTCATATGACACATATTTTTTTATTATTACATCTGACGCTTGCGAACCAATTTTTTTTACTTTGTAATAACACATATTTTTTAATTATTACAATTGTCGCTCGCGAACAGGGACATGACAGTGTGCATATATCTTTATTCCTTGTCACCTTTGCATTATTTTTTACCTTATCATGTTAAGAACAGTGTTTTCTTCATGTATTTTACTGTTACATAACTGTGTATTACAGTAAATCTTTGTTATTGTTTACTTTGCAAAACTAATCATACTACAAGTTAGTACTATTGTTTGTATCTCTCAATTACAGGTGAATGTTTCAATTTGTATAACATGGTTACTGTTATAATTGTTTTATCTTGTATAACCTTTGCTTATTACAGGTAAGATTTTCCACTTAGTAATATTATATAATTACTAGTTCTTAACCTTTATTCACATGTGTGAAAACATAGTAATATTTGAATATTTGCTGTTTACCTTAAGTAGACATAAATAATTTATTTTGTGAATCACTAATGCATTTTTATCTTTATAGGCATTTGACCTAAATAATTTTTGCAACAATAACATTCCATTCTATGAGTTTGTTTGACTTTTGAGTTTAGCGTTTTGCTATCAATGCAATTAACTTCATTCATAATTTAATTAACTTTAATTAGAAACTTTAATTGATACTTTAATTAGAAACTTATAGTGTATTTAATACAACTTTTTATTAGATTTTCACATCCTTTTATAAATCAAACATGGATAAGGAAATACAGGTCCCGCCTTTGTTTGAGAATGTTGTTAATGATGTTCCAGTTGGTACTTCTACTCATGAGATGCCTCATGTCATGGCTGATTTATCTGAAGTTGTTGATCCATTTTCGAATGGTCGAGGAGCTGGTGATCATAGTCTGAGAGCCGCATCTTCATTTAATATGATGAATGTTTTATTGAATGATAATTTGAAGAAAAACTTGCCTTCTGTTACTAAGTTGCCTGATTTAAAACGAAGTAAGCTTTTGTACGATGGTAAATCGTGCGTTAGGGAATTTATTACTCAAGTGGAAGAATATTTCTTGTTTAAAAATTTTAATGAATATTTTTTGGTTAGTTCATTCTCTGATCTTTTGTCAGGCACTGCGCTTAAATGGTTTCGTAGTGTTCGTATTCGTATTGCTTCTTGGCAGGATTTGAAGGCTGCGTTGTTGAAACGTTTTGATAGAATTGAATTTGATTATCATTTGGAACATGAACTCCGTACTCGTAAACAAAAGATAACTGAGTCATTACCAGATTTTATTACAGACATAATGGATATGGCTAGCCGTTTGTCTATGCCTGTTTTTGATGCTACCCTCATAACTATTATTAAACATAATATGTTAAATATTTACACACCTTTTGTGTTTGGTAGAACTATTTCTTCTATCGACGAATTTATTAACCTCAGCAGAGAATTAGAGAATTTTGTGTCAAGAAAGAACTTGAGTGAGAATAAAAATATTAAAAATGAAAAATATTCTGCTCAAATTAGTGCTGTTAAATCAGATGATTTAACTTGTTTAAAATGTAAGTCCTCTGGACATTCTTATAAAAATTGCCCTACATTTCCAGGTGTAATTTGTTTTAAATGTCACAAGCTTGGCGTCACTACGAAGAATTGCGAAGTTTGTAATTCAAATACTGTTCAGTCAAAAAACGTATCAGGTCCCATCGAGCCCTAGTTTTTGATAAAACCTCTGGTGACTCGATGTTGAAAAAATTTAGCAATGCTCCGAATGAAGCCACTTGTAAGAAAGAATTTAATGAATGGTTGGATTATTTGAAAGTTTTCTTTAATAATATCAGGGCTGCTCCTGTTTTGTTTGTTAAACATAAAGACACTAGACCTTATTTAAATTTTAATATTAGTGATAAGTTTTATTCAGGTTTGTTGGATAGTGGAGCTTGTAGTTGTGTGCTCGGTTCTAATATTCATCAAACATTTTTGCAATTAGGTTATAAATTTAAACCTTATAAAGGTAACGCTGTTACTGCTGATGGTTCTGCACACAATGTTATTGGAACTATGGTTTTACCTATCACTTGTGATAGCTTAACTAAAAATGTAGATTTTTTGATGGTACCTTCTTTTGAACCTTCAATTATTTTGGGATTTGACTTTTGGTTGAAATTTAATCTTGCTAAAGACTTATGGAATAATATTACTTTTGAATATGAATCCACTACTTGTGTAAATGCAGTTACTTCTGTTTCTGAACTTTCTCCTTCTGAGAAACACGAGTTAAATAAAATTATTTCACTTTTTGAAAATATTTCTTATGAAAAGAGAGGCTTAGGTCTTGCTCATTTAGTTAAACATAAAATTTTTGTTTGTGATAATGGAAGCCAATTTACAGCTAAGCAATTTGTAGATTTTCTAAAAAGTTATAATATTAGTAAAATATTTTATAATACTTTATATACACCTCAAAATAATCCTGTAGAGAGATATAACAAAACAGTCGAAACATGTATTTCTTGTTTTGTTAAAGATGATCATAGAACTTGGTCAAAATATTTGCCTCATGTTCAATTAGCTTTAAATAGTAGTGTGAATCTAGCTACAGATTTCACTCCTAATTTTCTCATGTTCGGTAGAGAACTTATTTTTGATGCTTCATTGCACCGTTTTAGTCATTCTTTTGATAACCTCAATCAACTTGATGTTGTTGATAGGTCTTCATTTGCTTTTTCACTTAAATCACTTAGTGATATTTTTATAAAAGTTCAAGCTTCATTGCTTAAAGCTTATAAGCGTAATGCGCGTTATTATAATATAGGAAGGAAGGTCATTTCTTTTGAAGTCTGAGATATAGTGTGGAGGAGAAGTTTTGTGCAGTCTAATGCTCCTGCATTCTTTTCGGCTAAGTTAGCACCTAAGTTTGTTAAGTGTGAAATAATAGATAAAATTTCCTCTAATGTTTATGTTTTAAAAGACCTTAATAAAAACTATACTGGTCGTTATCATATTAAAGACATAATTAAATATTAAAATTATTCTTGTTTTGACAATGTCTATCTTTGTCTTTGGTACTTTGTTTGAAGTAATGAACCATTAAAAGGTGATGTTTGGTAGGTTTATGGTTCTTGAAAGGAGATGTATGTTAGGAACTTCACAACAATTTATTAATTTCAATTTTAGTTTCCTTCAAAAATAACTTAGGTCATTTTAGGACTTGTTATTGTGTAACTCTACTCCATATTAACAAATTGTTCCACATCAAAAGATCTTATAATTTTTATTTATCTTTGTTGTATAGGATTATTTTCCTGTAAATATTTTTATACACTTGTATATTTAATATTGTATATTTTGTACAAATTTAGGAATTTAGTTTCTACTCTAATATAGGAGTGAAATTTAATATTCATTTTCTACATTAAATTCACTTGACTTATTTCCACTCACTTAGGGAATGGAATATTAAGTTTCTTGAACTTTATTTTTGTACAGTTCTGGGTTATTTTCTTAGTATTAAGATTCTCGGATTGGACGCATTTTATGCATTTTTTACACACCTTGTTATACCATTTTTTGGGAAACTTGTGTCTTACTGGACTTTACAATTTTTTGTGCTATTGTGTTTCATACACATAGTCACACCTTACGCTTTGCGCACGGGAAGCTGGTGGTGTTGAGCCGGTCGTAATTGTCGTTTTTCTCTTTTTGTACGATTGTGTTTTTATACACATTGTTACATTTTTTATGCTTTGCGCACGGGATGTCGGTGGTGTTGTGCCGGTCGCAAATGTCATACTTTTCTTATGCGGTTGTGCTCAGAAAGTCAGTGGTGTTGTACTGGTCACAATTGTCATATTTTCTTTATATTTTGCTTGTGCTCGGAAAGTTGGTGGTGTTATGCCGATCACAATGCTTATAAATATATTATTACGACACTTTTGTTGTGATTTTGTTTTGACGTTTTAGATGTTGGAATAGGAATTTGAAGTCGGCGGCTTTTCAACCTAACCGACAGTGGGAAAACTTCATTGTTTTTACCGATTTTCTTTCAGATTCGGCAGCGTTGGTGCTTAACCGATATCTTGTTAGTTTCATATTTTTGTTTCAGGAATAGCTGGTATAGAGTCGGTGGCGTAGGAGCTCAACCGCACTTTTGTATTGATGCTAGAAGGCTGGTTAAGATCAAGGATTAGATTCGATGGCGTTGGTTGCCTAATCGATATCTGGAATGGAATTGAGTAGGGATTGTTTAATTTGTTTTATTGAAGGATTTATTTTCACTTTTGTGTTGAAATAAGTTTTTACTCTTTTCTGAGTTTGGTTTCGGTTGTTCCATTGGGTTGGATAGTATCCTTTGTTTCCATTTGAAACTGGAAATTCTTTTTCAACTTAATTCTTTACTTTTCGAGTGTTTTCACATTCTTTGATTTTTAGGAATGCTTTCCCATTCTTTAATTTATAATTATTTCTGCAATACCCAATGCAAGATGCTTTCGCATTGCCTTTTTTGTTTATTGAAAAATGTTGCAAGACATTTTGTCTTTTGAGGTTTTTTGGAATTTTGTTCTGGACTCTCATAATTTTTATTAGAAAAGGAAGTTTCTTTCTTTCTTTTTTCTTTTTGGGGAGGGATGTAATGTAACGACGCGCTCTGCGAACGTCGTCACACCGGTTTTAATTCTATTTTTGAACGAAAAGTTTCGGAACGCGGAGTGAATGACATTTTGACGTATACCTGTCAAAGGACCTTTCTTCCTAGCGTTGAGGCTGGATGGTCGATATTCATGGCTTCGTAACTTAATTTCAATAAATCTCATAAAAATGAGATTATTTTGGCCTAAAGGATAATAGTTTGTGTCCTCACAACTATCCTCTTGTGGAATTATAGTTTATTTCTGGTGAGTTGTCATTTTTTAATAAGATTCACTTTGTGGGAAATTCTCCACGTTCCTAATGTGAAAAATAATTGTTAAAATTCTATTGTTTCAGCTCTTAATCTGAAAATATTATGATTTCTTTTGCTATTGGCATTGTTCCAGCAAATTAAGGCGGTAAGTCGCGCAAATTTATAAAAAATTAGGACCTCGTGCCCTATATTGGAGTTTGTTCTAATGACATGCAATTTTGTTACAGGTTTCCAATTGGAACCGCCTTTGTCTTTGCCTTTTCTCTTTTCTTTGGACCTTTTTCGGCGTTTCTTTGTCTTCGGTCAACTGCATTTCCTTATGGAGGGTTTGGGCTTTTCACCTCAAACATGGATGTACCGCATGGGCTTAAACTGAAAACTTCGCCTGCTACGAGCTTTCCCGCTGCTGTGTTTGCATATACTCGCCGAGGGATGCCGTGAGCTTACTTTAATTATATTTTAAATCTAAACTTCAAAATAACCTAAAAGTGCATTGGTGACATAGAATCATATTGACATAAGATCATTTTGACCTAGCTTATAAAACTCTAATTTTAAATTTAAGGTTAGATATACGTTAGGAATGTATCCTTGCAGCTGTTTCTGAATGCACACTGGAGTGGACAATAAAACCTTAAACCTCACAGTTTGGTTTCATTTAGCTCACCTCCGGAAGATTAAAAGTTTCCAATATCCGCTGATTATCTTAGGCATGTGTATCTCCAAGGCGCCCGAACTTTTATGGTAATGTACTTACAAACCAATTTTATTTATATTTCTTTTAAATAGGAGATTACACACTTACTTCTTTCATTGTCATATGACACATATTTTTTTATTATTACATCTGACGCTTGCGAACCAATTTTTTTTACTTTGTAATAACATCATATTTTTTAAATTATTACAAGGGTTATTGCAAATCCATCTGAAGTGGCAAACATATTTGCAAGTGAATTTGGTAAAGTTTTCAGTCAGGTTCATAGTTATTCAACATTAGCACTAAAAATTTTAGAGGAACATACAAATAAAATTGAAAAAGAAATAGAATGGGACCCCGTCCCCCGTCCCCCGTCCCCGTCCGACCTAGTGAAGTGTTTAGGATCATCAATACCATGAAGTTAATATCATCTTGTGGATATGATGATATGCCTATAACAGTAATTAAGGAAAATATTGACATATTATCTGAACCTCTATGTAATTTTTATAACAAGTGTTTTGACGAGGTTATTTTTCCCGAACAGTATAAAATAGCAAAGGTTATTCCCGTGCACAAAAAAGGGTCCAAAACTGACTCTGCTATGTATAGACCTATTTCACTACTGCCGACATTATCAAAAGTTTTAGAAAAGTTGATGAAGATAAGACTCGTTCGACATTTGAATTTGAATAAAGCACTAAACCTAAGACAGTATGAATATCAAAAGAATGTTGGCACCCAAAACGCTATAGACACCTTGATAAAAGATATCATCAGTCGGTTAAATGAAAAGAAAAAAGTAGCGGGACTTTTTCTTGATCTGAATGCCACTTTTGATACCATAAACCACGTGCTACTGTTAATAAAGTTGGAACATTATGCAATAAGAGGAAAGGCCAATAACATCTTTCAGTCATATTTACAGAATCGCAAGATGTACTTACATAGAATTAAAAGCCACTGATACCGACGATACCCATGGAAAAAACAAGTGCGAAGAGTCATATAGGTCAAAGATGATACAAATTAGAACAAGTGTTCCACAAGGGTCGATTTTGGGGCCTGTTCTCTTCATTACGTTCATAAACGACCTTATAAACTACGTAACTCAAATAGCATCTGGTGAAATTCAATTAGTTATGTTCGCTGATGAGACAAACGCTGTGATATCTGCAGATAATCTAGATGCTCTCAAATTAGCAATAGATCAAGTTTTAGAAATATTATATAATTGGTTCTCAGCAAACAGCCTTCAGCTAAACCCCAATAAGACTGGAATGGTACAAAGGTAAGCCCAGTAAGTACTGTTAAGTTTCTGGGTGTATATGTTGACGAGCTACTAAATTGGAAAGATGAACTTGCCAACCTGGAGAAAGCAATAAGTTCAGCCTGCTATGTTCTAAGAAGCCTGCGCAACGATGTTGAATTGGAACATTTAAAAATGGTCTACCATGCGCTAGTAGAGTCTAGGCTTAGATACAGCATTCTTTTCTGGGGATGTAGCTATGACTACAATATAACAGGAGCTTTCATCCTTCAGAAGAGAGCTATACGAACAATGGTGCGTATAAGACAGGATGAGTCATGCAAAGAGCACTTCAATGATCTGGGTATCTTGACCGTTCCAAGCTTGTATGTTCTGGTATTGATAACACATTTTGCAAAACACGTACATGAATATGAAACCGAAGAAGAAAGAAAGATCAGAGAGAGCACACGCAGGATGGATTTCCAAAGTATAGTTCGTCCTCATTTGAACATCGTCAAACATAGCACGATGTACAATTCTACCAGGTTGTTTAATAAGCTACCATTACAGTTGAAAGGTCTTCTATATGAAAAAGAGTTCCATAGGGAGTTAAAAGTGTTCCTATTGAAAGGGTGCTACAGACTGCTACTATTCAATCGAGGAATTGTAGGTAATTTTTTATTTTTTTGTCAATTTTATTATATTTGACATTTTGTTTTATTTTATTTTGATTTAATTTTGGTATATTATTTGGTATTTGGACTTGGCTTCTGAAATTTATGTTATTGACATGAGTAATTTATGATTTGACATGAATAATAATTGACATGTATTGTATAAATCTGACTTTGTGTACTAATTTATTTTTATAATTACTTACCAAGTTAATTGATTTTGTCATTTTTATAGTTCCTTATTGTTTAATTATTGTAAATTTTTGATAGACTTGAAATGAATTATTGTAATAATATTATGTATGTTCAAACACTGTAAATTGTTACTGAATAAATAAATAAGAAGAATAAATAAGTTCCTCCGCCCTACAGAATACCGCGGTTATAATAACTTCGTGTTGTGTTCCCAGCGGTGAGTAGGGAAGCCAGAGCTCACTGGAGAATTTATGCTGTCAGTGGGATGACGACAGGCTTGTCCTGCTTTGTCCTCTACACTGATAGCACAGAAACTCAGTACTTACAGGGTTGGCAGCGCAATTGTGACTCCTTTGGTGTTACAGACGTCCATAAACTACGGTAACCACTTTCCATCAGGTGGGCCATGTGCTTGTCTGCCACCTAAGTGGTATAAAAAAAGACACTAACGGTTGTGTCACAACACAATTTCGAGAAACTAATGTACCTATGTAAGGAAAAATATTTCAAAATTTTCAAGAGTTTGTGACAGGCATAATATATATCATATAATCTGTGATAGTAGACTTCAAATAAATTTTCATTCTTTCCAGGGCGACTGTATACGCTTTTTTAAACAGCTCGATAACGTAATTAGGGATTTATCTTTTTTTATTATAAACTTAGATGATAAGCAAGCTTGAAAATGCCGCTGGAATTACAGAAAAACAGGATGGAATCACATTTCATGTATAAATAGAGCATGCAAATGTAATATTAATTTAATGATTGAATTTCTTTAACATTATTGTGATAGACTTAGACGATGACGCTTCCATTTTGTGTGTAGCCATTTTAATTATTGCAAATTTTGCGCACCTATTTTTATAAAATGTAGACATAGTTAGGTAGAGATACCCGCTTGACGACGATAGGACCGCCGCCTATTACGTAAGACCAAAAAAAAATAGTTGATGAAATGTGAATAAAGAGATTTATCTATCTATCTACATAACATAAATTTAACATAAACTCACGCCTATATCCCCGAAGGGGTAGGCAGAGGTGCTAGCACCCACATTTCGCCAGTTTATGTTTAGGTCCCAATGTAATAGGTGGCGAACCTATTGCCACTTATAAACCTGCGATAAATACACACATGACTTCGAAAAGCATCGAAAAGTCATTGGTGTGTGCCATGGTAAACCTGGGATCGAACCCGAGACCTCGTCTCATCAGTCCATTACACATACCACTAGGCTACCGCGTTAAATTGAACTACTAGCACAAAATAACTAATATTTATATATTAATATTATTATAATAATATTAATATTTAAATAATAGCCTAGATTATTTGTTTAATTTGTGATTTTATAAAAGGTACAGGTTGCTCCCTTTGCGGTCGAGACAATGGGTAGTTGGGGTACCGACGCCAAGAATCTGGTGAGCGAATTAGGGCGCAGGTTGAGGGACAAAACCGGTGACTCCCGCTCCGGCTCGTACCTGGGGCAACGGTTGGCCATAGCTGTTCAACGGGGCAATGCCGCCAGTGTCATGGGTACCTTTGCACCAGGTGCGATGAGGGGCGGGTTAATAGATTAGACTGTCACTCTGACTGTACAAAAATGTGGACAATATTTTAATTGTATAATGTAATAATTAATTTTTATATATTGGCGTACTCTAATTTCTAAATTATTGTAAATTTAAATAATGTTTAATAACATAATTAACATAGACTAACTAACATACTACTAACATAGAATTCGGAACGAGATTATCTAACAAAGAACTAAAGTTACCGACATAGGTCACAGAATAAGCAAGTGGCAGTGGGCTGGCCACGTTTGTCGAAGGACTGATGGCCGTTGGAGCAAACGAGTCCTAGAGTGGAGACCGCGAGAAGGTAAACGAAAGGTAGGACGCCCCCTAGCCAGATGGATGGACGACCTGAAAAAGGTGACTGGGACAGACTGGATGCGGAAGGCGGAGGATCGGAGAAAATGGCGCACATTGGGTGAGGCCTATGTTAATTGATTGATTGATAACTAACATAGAAAAAGTTAAGAAGATATTGTACTCGTAACTAACCCTAAATGAGCCTATGTTGATTAAATAAAAGAAATTATTATTATAAACAAAGAAATTATTATTATAAACAAAGAAATTATTATTATAAACAAAGAAATTATTATTATAAACAAAGAAATTATTATTATAAACAAAGAAATTATTATTAATTAAGTACCTAAACGGGTGGAGTAAAGTGAGATTGAACTCAAATGAATATGGTTTACCTGAATTTCAGGGTAAAACTCCTTAATATTTCTATGTGTATTTCTATGTCGCACGGTTGTTTGAAACTGACTTTTAAAATTTATAATAGGTCGTTTTAATTTATATGTACTGACACGACAGTGATTTAATTAATATATTGCGAAACTAAAACAATAGAGGCGTAACTGCAAATAATATAATTTTTTTTCGTGCTCAAATCAACACGGGCGCTCCCTCACTGGCCAGCGGGGTAGGTCATATTAGACTAACACAACCCTTCGTTTACATCTAAATATAAAACATGTATTTGACAAGTTGCAATATGTTTTGATTAGTCTTCTGCAAGTTTTTTTAAAAACAAGTTTACAACTTGTTTCGCGGTGTAAACGAGGGTTACCTAATATTTAAATAATAAAAGACTACATGTAAAGTAAATTTTTTTATGGTGTTTTATTTATTTATTTATATTACAATTATAGATTTTGTTATTAAAGAAATATATAAACTAATAATTAATAAATTTTAAATTAATAAATTGAAAATTAATAAATTGAAAATCAATAGATTTAAAATTAATAAATTGAAAATTAATAAATTGAAAATCAATAGATTTAAAATTAATAAATTGAAAATTAAAAATTGAAACTGACGTCTTTTTACCAAACCGTGAGGAGGGTTAGGCAGAGGTGGATTAACACCCACATTTCACCAAATGACTCAAATCCATGCATCTGAGATTGAGTCTGGGCTGTATGTATCTGTCTGATGTTACTTAATAAGTTTATAATATTAATAGCTTGTAAAAAGTGCTCGGTGAGACAAGCCAAAAATGAGGTAACAAAATGGCTTACCACAATGACATATGAAGCCACTGAAATACTTTTGCTATATGAACTTGTTATGACTTGCATTAAAACGTATTCTTTAATATTATATATACATATATACATATATATATATATGTATATGACTATTTATACTGTAGATTGATGGCACTTGGTGGAATTTGTTGTTACACATATTGAAAGGTTTGAGGATGCCGTAAGGCCAAACCGGTCAGGTATAGGTCAGTAATAATGTCGACCAAGCAAATGTAACTTGTGTAATCGTAAGAGGTACCCACAGGACAGGCTTGCCTAGTGAGGGGCCAACGGACACTTTCTTAAAAAACTGTTGGTGGCGCGATTCTCATGCCACCTGAGCTAGTGGACTGTATTTTGCGGGGGTGAAGTTAACATGTTTCATATGACACTTTACACAACAAACAAGATAGGTGATCGGGTTGCTGCGGAGGTGGTTTAGGCATTGAATGCAACCCGAGAAATTAGGAGAGGTTGCACTAACCTTTACGAAGCCACGTGCTGGCTGGGCCGGTGCGCCGGTCTTCTCTTCCTGGCTCAGGAGCTGCTGCCCACATCACTAAATCACTTGAGGGACACACGAGAGGCACAATCCGATCGGTAAAGGTCTATGAAAGCGGCCAAAATCCAACAAACATTATTAATTTCTAAGAGTCGCGCGCGCCGCCGCCATTGTTTATTAGTTCAAAAGCGGAAGTGAATATGCGTCTATTTTGACAATTGAGCGGGGCGAAAACTATTGCTATCTCACTTTAAAGGTAGCGCGGGAGGGAAATGGGTACAGGAAGCGTGTGTTTCAGTGTCAATGATTTGAATTAATACTATTGAGCAAAGAAAATACAAATTCTACCATCGGCGCAACCATTCCCCCCGGCTTCAAGGGTTACCTTCAAAACGAAAAATGCGGAACAAATCTAAAGTCTAATCTAAATCTAGGTTTGGGAAACAACAACTAAATATAAACCTAGATTTGAACTCGTGCCTACTGCTGGCTAGGCAGAGGGCAGAGGCGAACAACCGGGCGCAGATACGATCCGGTTGCGGTTTTAACCCGTACAACACGAGTTATCCTGCGGGAATCGGGAAAAACTGCCTCTACTACTCCTAGAGGCCAATGCAAAGGCGGCGCATTCCCAGTCATAAGGACTACCACCGTACCTACAGTAATTGGGTTAGATGGAGTATTCCATTTTTGACGCGACTGCAGCGTGTGCAAACAATCGGTTCTCCAACGATTCCAAACGATTGGACTAATCTATCCAAAAGAGCGTGACGAGTTAGAAGGTGCATTCTATCATCATCAACATCTATTGCGGGCAAATATTTTTGCGTACTTAAATCACCGGTCAACTCTATATGACCGCGCGTAGATAAAATTCTCAAAAATCGGCCTACATAAACAACACAACGCAACAGTCTCGACCAAGACGAGACGCGATTAGCCAACAACAAATAAGGGACTCTTCACGCGGGACCGATACAACAAGCGAGTGCTTCTTCTCCTCGGGTGGTTCGGAAACCGTAGTGGGATTGAATTGACTAACTGGCCACTTATCTAACGCGGCATGAATCCAGGACGGTCCACTAAACCATAACGGGTGATCTAAAATTTGCGAAGGAAGCAATCCACGAGAGAGACAATCGGCTGGGTTGTCGGTGCCAGCAACGTGAAAGAGATTTTGTGGCGCTAATTCAGATTGAATTTTTGCCACTCTATTAGCGACGAATGTGTCCCAACGATGGGGCGAAGAGTGGGCCCAACACAAAGCGACTGTTGAGTCCGAAAAAGCTAAAATTCTACTAATATTAATGCGACACGGAAGTGCTAGTCTTAGCACTGCCATCCAAAACTACGCGGAGTTTAGTAGTAAGCTTATCTTCTCTAATAACTCCGTGGTGCGGGATAACGTACGAAGGCTGGGTCTCGTCAGTGTCCGCAGGCGCAGGTGAGATGTAACCTTTATCTAAATATTCGTTAACAACCTCATCCTAGGCTTGCTTTAACTTTGGAGACGCCTGCATCTTTCGTTCTAAACAAAGAAAACGGGGTTTTTAGCGGATACACGGGAGTCACCGAGCGAAAAAATATCTCCCTTGAAAGGGAGCGCGACAACATAACGACCCTGCTCATCACGAGTAGTCGTGCGACAATAAATCTCCTCAGCCATCTTGTCATCAGGGCTTAGGATAGGTGGGACATTGACCTCTTCAATTTCCCAAAACTTGCGGATGGTAGACTCCAGTGGCGACTCGACGGTGCAACAGAACGAAGCAGTCGAGTGACTAAAACTATCTATAGAAGCGGGTGCGGAACCAATTATAACAAAACCTAGAACTGTTTCCAGTGCGTGCGGAGCGGGGTACGTCGGTCCCCCTTGAACCTTACGTGATAACTGGAGGTGCGGGAGAATCGAAGCGCCGATCAATATATCGACGACTCCAGGAACAGCGTAAGTCTCATCTGCTAAAGGCAAGTCTTTAAATTTCGTTAATAAAGACGTGTCAACCGGGACGGTAGGCAACTGTTCAGTTATTTTATCTATAACGAGCGAATCCATGTCAAACCAAATATTATTATTAAAACGAGATCCAAACCTTGTTTTAACGGTGCCATGAACAGCTGACCGTAAACCTCCAAAACCCTTCACCACTGAGCGGGTTGAACGCTTATTAACATTGAAACCAAGACGTTGACAACAATCTAGAGTAATAAAATTACTTTGCGAAGCGCCATCTAATAGCGCTCGAACAATGTGCGGTTTACCTAATGCATCGACAACAATAACGCGAGCAGTCGCGAGGACAACAGTAGTGAGCGCAGTACTAGCGGACAACGAACACAAGGTGACGTCATTCGCAGCGGTCTCCGGGCGGGTCGGAGCGCGCGCGAGCGCGGGCTGCGGCTGTGGCACAGGCCGCCGTGTGTCACCGCTCGACGAACCAACTGTGCTCACATTGGATGCGGCATTACTATTCTCAAAATGAAGTAAAGTGTGGTGTCTCGCTTGACATTTGCGACAACTATTGCTACTATTACATAAAACAACGCGGTGTTTAGTACCGAGACAATTAAAACAAAAATTATTAGCGCGAACAAATTTATAACGATCACTAGGCGATAATTTTAGACAATTGCGAATGATGAGCATTACACAAAGAGCAAACAGGTGATTGTACATGTGCTGGTGTGGTATTAACATAAGTATGAGTTGACTTCAGTGACTTCGATGACGCATCTATTCTACGTTCCGAACTAACAACTTTCTTCGCGCCTTCATGTTTCGATGAAGAGCGTTGCAATATTTTTATATGCTCGCGAACAAAACTTTCTAAGTCTTCGAACTTAGGAATTTTATTGCCGCGATGATCCGACTCAAATAAACGAAGGGTTTCGGAATCTAATTTCTTTAAACCCATATACAAAAATAAGAAGTCGCAGAGGTCATCGATCTTTAGGTTCTTTACGGCGCGAACAGATGATGCGAAAGTATCTAGAAACTTCTCTAAGTTTTGATCGTTACATGCCGTAATGGCTTTCAAATCAAACATCTGATCCAAATATGCATTAGCTACCGATCTTTTATCCTCATACTTAGCTTTCAAAGTGTTTAAAATTAAATTATAATTTTCGGCACTAAACGTAATTCCAGCGCAAACGGTTATAGCTTTACCAGTTAATTTTTCAACGAGATAATGCAATTTTTCGTGATCTGTCAACGAATCGTTCTTATCTATTGTATTCTCAAAACTATCTATAAATAAACACCAATTGCGAATGTTACCATCAAATTCGGGTATTTGAATTGGTGGCAACTTAGGTCGGTCGCGAGTGGGATTGGGTCGGTCAGACGGTTTCTCCAAACTCCTAGCGACGCGTTTGATACGACAATACAAATCGTCAAACGACGACAAGGCCTGATAACTCACTGAGTAATCGGGATTTAAATTTAACTCTAAAACGTTGATGTCATGTACTAAGGATTCGAAATCCGCGCGTAAACTATCCAAGTTTTCTATAGAACACAAGAACGAATCTCTAATAGCCAAATCAGAGGTTTTAAGTGCATTATCACAAATCGATTGTACGCGAGAGTAAATCATTTCTCTTTTAGCGTATAAAAGTTTCAATTGAACTTTACTATCGGTACTACCAACCTTTGGGGGCATTTTTACAACTAATATCAAACTAAAGTGCGGTAAACAACAAATGAAATGACTTAATCTTAGCGGTACCTACAGTACAGCGACGCGGCGCGAACGATATCCGTAGGTAGGTAGGTACTTATAACTGCGAGTGCAAGCTTGAACAAAACGCGCATAGCAACAGCCAGATCGTACCTACGCGAGCTAGATCGCTGTCTAGGTTCAACTATTATTTCAGGGATTAAGTATTGCGTAATATCTATTCAAATTAAAATACTTTCGTATGAATTTGAATGAAATGCGAGCGAGGTGTAACCGCGTACCTACTCACGTAGGTATTAGGTAAATACGATGCGAGCTAGCGGCGAACGGACAACTTAATTGAAACAAATAAAAACAAAAGCCAAATGCGTTAGGTATTACACTGTGCCTATGCACTAGGGTGTCTAGGATACCTAAGATCTAAACCTAAATGCCTAGATGCGGGGTTTTCTACTAAAATAACTAGGTATTTAGGTGCGGTGCGTTTATTCCCACTGGAATAAATAACAAATGCGAGCTACGACTAAGGATCGATACGATTAGAGAAATGCGAGCGAGGTATAACCGCGTACCTACCCATGTAGGTATTAGGTAAATACGATGCGAAACTAGCGGCGAACGGACAACTTAGAAATTGAAATAGCCAAATGCGTTAGGTATTACACTGTGCCTATGCACTAGGGTGTCTAGGATACCTAAGATCTAAACCTAAATGCCTAGATGCGGGGTTTTCTACTAAAATAACTAGGTATTTAGGTGCGGTGCGTTTATTCCCTATGGAATAAATAACAAAAGCGAGCTACGACTAAGGATCCGGCTCGAAGGACCAAAAAGAATGGTGGCGCGATTCTCATGCCACCTGAGCTAGTGGACTGTATTTTGCGGGGGTGAAGTTAACATGTTTCATATGACACTTTACACAACAAACAAGATAGGTGATCGGGTTGCCGCGGAGGTGGTTTAGGCATTGAATGCAACCCGAGAAATTAGGAGAGGATGCACTAACCTTTACGAAGCCACGTGCTGGCTGGGCCGGTGCGCCGGTCTTCTCTTCCTGGCTCAGGAGCTGCTGCCCACATCACTAAATCACTTGAGGGACACACGAGAGGCACAATCCGATCGGTAAAGGTCTATGAAAGCGGCCAAAATCCAACAAACATTATTAATTTCTAAGAGTCGCGCGCGCCGCCGCCATTGTTTATTAGTTCAAAAGCGGAAGTGAATATGCGTCTATTTTGACAATTGAGCGGGGCGAAAACTATTGCTATCTCACTTTAAAGGTAGCGCGGGAGGGAGATGGGTACAGGAAGCGTGTGTTTCAGTGTCAATGATTTGAATTAATACTATTGAGCAAAGAAAATACAAATTCTACCATCGGCGCAACCAACTGTACTCTTATTGATTGTAAAATATTATTCATTTTTCATTTCATTCTTACGCCTTTATTGTTCACCAACCTTTTGTTGTTTTGACCATACCTAATAATATACTATTTAAAGATCTATTAAATCACTTTCCTTCCATCGTTATAATCTCACATTAGCATACGTGCATATGCATAGATACTTATTGTTCAAACATTCAAATTCTACGAGTAATACTTTTATTATTGGGCAAATTACGCTCTCATAACATGCTATGAACTCCAGTGTTTCGGGCGAGACAATGAAGGAGCCATATAACATAACATAACATAAACTCACGCCTATATTCCCGAAGTAGTAATCAGAGGTGATAGCATATAATAGGTGGCAAGCCTATTGTCATTAACTGGGCACTTATAAACCTGCGATAAGGATAAATACACACATAACTTCGAAAAGCATCGAAGTCATTAGTGTGTCATGATAAAATCTGGGATCGAACCCGAGACATCGTCACAGCAGTCCATTACCCATACCACTAGGCTACCGCGGTTCCCTTACTTTGATTACATATTGTGTTCTCAGTGTCTTTAAGACCATCTTTTATGCGCATCATAAGGGGGTACCGCACGATATCATTCAACGCGGCGAGTCTCCTCGCCGGATCGCCACCATGGATCCTGGAAGCGAGATGCCTTTCGGCGCTATACAGGTTCCGAAGGGCGGCGCGGGAGCGGGGTCACGATCCCGAGTCCGAAGAAATTCGGGCCGTGAGATCCCGGCTCCACAGGGAAATGGTGGCAGAATGGGAGAGATGACTTGGGCAACCAAGCGCAGGGCACGCCGTAGTAACGGCGGTAAGACCCATCATGGGGGAGTGGCTAGAGAGGCCACACGGCAGCCTCTCGTACCGTCTGACGCAGATGATCACCGAGCACGGATGCTTCGGAAAGTATCTGCGTCGGATGCAGAAAGAGCCAACGTCCGAGTGCCATCACTGCGACGCGAGCGAGGACTCAGGTCCGCACACGCTCACCGAGTGTCCGGCGTGGGAGACGCCGAGGCGGGAGCTTGTGGCGGCCCTGGGAGTGAGGGTTCTCACGCTCTCCACCTTGCTCGCGGCGATGGTTCGCTGCGCGGATGCGTGGGCGGCCGGCGCCTCCTTCTGCGAGCAAGTAATGCTCGTGAAGGAGGAGGCGGGGCGGGAGCGGCAGCGGGAGCGACGAAGGATCGCTAGACAAGCTGCCCGC
The DNA here is from genome assembly GCA_963662185.1 of Eilema griseolum. Lineage (NCBI taxonomy): Eukaryota > Metazoa > Arthropoda > Insecta > Lepidoptera > Erebidae > Eilema > Eilema griseolum. Next base: position 10,267,823 of record OY759259.1, read on the forward strand.
GCACGAAGGCAACTCGGGCGTCGGAGGTCGATGAACGACCTCCGCCCCCCATGAGCGCCGGCCTGGGGGTGACAGGTGAAGCCGCCTGTCACCCTTGCAGAAGCAGGCCGCGGCGGCGGCGCGCGTGGCGCGCCTCCCCGTTTCCGGGGACGAGTTGGGGACTCTGTGGTCCCCACACCCGAGAAGAGGGCCAAATCGTGAGAGATGGCCCTGGGTCGGCCGGGGTGCGAGGGATATGCCTGTCAACCTCACCTTCGGCAACCGAAACGACCCACAGGCGGCGTGCGTTTTAGTCGGTTCGAGTCCGACATAACCTCCTCCACCGGCTCCGGTGGGGAGGTATCCGTGGGGATTTTGCGCACGTAAAAAAAAAAAAAAAAAGACCATCTTTTATGATTGGCCTATTGCCATTAACCGGGCACTTATAAATTGCGATATAAGATGTAAATTGGCAGACCTAGTTCTTCCAGGCCCACGATTACTAAATCAAAGCTAGTGTCATACCACAGACACTTCCTTTTTTTTTTTTTTTTTATATAGGACACGTCAATTGGACTTCGCCTTGCCTGATGGTAAGCTGAAGGCAAAGTCCCAGAAAAGAGGGTCACCATTACTTACACTTACCGTGTGACAATGGTGACACTCAGCTTGACGGCCTTATCATATGCTTTTTCACGCCTCGCTTAAAGGACCCGGGACTGTAGGAAGAAGGAAACACGTGAGCTGGTAATGAATTCCAGGCCTTAATGGTGCGACAGAGGAAAGAGTCTCCGAACCGCTTGGTTCTTGATCGGATGTTTTGCACCGTGTGCGGATGACATCTAAGACCTGCACGCGTTGTCCTGTGTAGGAAAGGAGAGGGTGGGACTAATTGGAAGAGCTCATCAGAACACTCCCCATGGTACAGACGGTAAAATACAGCCATGGACGCTAAATAATACATTCAAAAAGTGGCATTAAATTTTAGACTTTATCGTTACAGCTTTAAAGACCAAAATTTAAAAAAAAGCGTTTCATTATTCTTTTTGCTGTAATCTTGAATCGATAAAGATCATCATCATCCTCCTGCCCTTATCCCAAGATTATTTGGCGTCGGCGCAACATGTGTTCTTTTTCCATTCATCTCTAGTTGCAGTCATTTCAACATTCACTCCCTTCTTAACAATATCATCTTTCACACAGTCCACCCACCTCATTTTAGGCCTCCCTCTCCCCTTGTAGCCATCCACTTCCATAGTTAGTGCCTTCCTTACGACATTACTTTCATCCCTACGCATTACCTGCCTAAACCAGGACAAACGATATCCTCGTAGCTGATAAAGATATCTATCACATTTCTTACAATATTAGGGGGAATCCATTGTCTTCTTAACACAGGCTACTTATAGTCTATTTAGGAGAGCAGTAACTCAACCAACCTTTATTGGTGGCAGACAAGCATACGGCCCATCTGATGGAAAGTGGTTACCATGACCTATGAACGTGTGTAACACCAGTGCCGACTTGTAAGAACAGAGATTTTGTGACGTCAGTGTAGAGGACAAAGCTGGACAAGCCTTTGGTCATCCCACTGACAGGATAAAAACTCTCCAGTGAGCTCTGGCTACCCTACTCACCGCCGGAATCACAACAGGAAGTTATTATAACCGCGGTATTCTGTAGGGCGGAGGTACTTCCCCAGTCGGACTGCTCAATTGGGCGGAAATACCTATTGTAGAAGAACAACCCAATGATTCCAAATGTGCAGCATTATTTAGTCTGTAAAGCTACCATTGTGATTTATGAACAAATTATTATTATCTACTCGCCGGTGAGATTGACACAGTCTCAAATAAAATTTTATCATTCACTTTTAAAAAGACACTGCAAAAAGTGTGATTGTCCCGAGTTGTTGGGAGAGCTTGGCTTTATAGCACGATCCAGACTATTACATAATCCTAGTTTACTCTATGTACCCCTTGTTAAGTGCACCTACAGGCAAAACTCATTTTTAATACGGGTGAGCAGATGCTTCAATACGATAAGTCGAGAATTAGATTTGGACCTCTTCAATACGAATGCTTCCCGTTTAAAGCACGTTCTAGCGAATAGGTTTTTTGGTGAGAGTTAATCCTGATAATAATCTGCAGTGGTTTTATTCGAAAGATAAATGTTTAGTTTTGTTTACCTACTGTTTTTTCCCTTATTTATATAAACGTTATTGTTACTCGTGGAAACTTGTTAATGGCCTTCAGCTATTAATTATTTAAGAATATAAACTGTACACTAGCTGTAAGTTTTCCAAATAAAATAAAATAAGCCAATAGTCGACAATAACCCAATAGTGGACACAAATTCAAAAGTGGACACTAACCCAATAGTGGGCGTTATGCCAATGTGGTCACGACCCCAATAGAGGAGACTAACCCAATAGTGGACACATTCGAAAAGCCCTTTATTAAGGGTGCTGATTTTTAATAGGTGTGGATTAATGTTTAAATAATGATTATTACCAAATATAGTATGGTTGTTAAAAAAAAAAATTAAATTATTAACCTAAATAGACCATTGCCTATCTTTTATGGCTAGATTTTCTAGTTTCATATAATTATCCACTATTGGTTCTTATGAAAGTGTATAATAATTATTGTTTTAAAGTAAAAATGTGATTGTTTTAAAAAAAATTATATCTAAAAGTTAATTAATCTAAATCTAAAAATTAATGGCAATTCTTTCAGAAATAAATATAATTTTCTAGAAAGAAGTTCAATTTGCTCTTAAAGTGTACACCATTGGTACTTTTACCTTAGGTTCTTCTACAATTTTATTTGTATAACAGAATAAATCAGACTATGACAGAGTGCCCGCTTGACGACGATAGGAGGGACCAAAAATCATCGGGTATTTTCAAGCATGAGTACCTATCGTATACCAATAGGCTCGCCACCTATTACATAAACTGGCGAAAAGTGGGTGCTAGCACTTTTGCCTACCCCTTCGGGGATAAAGGCGTGAGTTTATGTTATGATGTTATGTTAAAATAAAGGCCGACTATTTTTTTATTTTTTATTTTTTTTTTTATATAGGACACGCCAACTTGACCTCGCCTCGCCTGATGGTAAGCTAAAGGCAAAGTCTCAGGAAAGAGGGTCACCATTACAGACACTAAGTGCTACAATGGTGGCACTCAGCTTGGCGGCCTCATCAGATGATTTTTCACGCCCCGCTTAAAGGCCCCGGGACTGTAGGAAGAAGGAAACACGTGTGCTGGTAATGAATTCCAGGTCTTAGTGGTGCGGCAAAGAAAAGAGTCTCCGAACCGCTTGGTTCTTGCTCGTATATTCTGCACAGTGTGAGGGTGACATCTAAGGCCTGCACGTGTTGTCCTATGTAGGAAAGGAGATGGTGGGATTAGTTGGAAGAGCTCGTCAGAACACTCACCGTGGTAGAGACGGTAAAATACAGCCAAGGAAGCAATATCTCTACGCATCTGCAAAGGCTCGAGGGTGTTCGTGACCTCAGGGTTCCCAATAATTCGGACCGCGCGTCGCTGCAACCTGTCGAGAGCATCTAGTAGGTATTTCGCGGAGCCATCCCAGAGATGCGAGCAGTATTTCCACGCAGGAGCGAATTTGTGTCTTATAGAGAAGACACCGCTGCTCCGGCGTGAAAAAATTTAACCACTAAGCTGGTTAGGTTAAGGTGAGGTTAACAGGCATATCCCTCGCACCCCGGCCGAAAGGAGTCAGCCTAGCGATCGAGAGGTCCTGGGTAAGAATCCTGCTCATTTCACTACCGACATGAACCCACTCCTAGCACAAGCGATTTAGTTTAGTTGGAGGGGTTAGAGGAAATATTAGTGATTTCGGTTCAACATAACATAAACTCACGGCTCTATCCCCGAAGGGGCAGGCAGAGGTGCTAGCACCCACATTTCGCCAGTTTATACTTAGGTCCCAATATGATAGGTGGCGAGCCTATTGCCATTAACCGGTCACTTATAAACCTGCGATAAATACCAAGGTAAAACATGGGAACGAACCCGAGACCTCGTCTCAGGGGTCCATTACCCATACCACTAGACTACCGCGGCTTAATATGTTCTGGTTATACTGGATATGCTGCTAAATGATAGATAGATAGATAATTCTTTATTGTACACCAATAGATTACAGAAAAACTTGTAGTTAGCATGCAAACAGTTTAATGTACAATGGGCGGTCTTATCGCTGGAAGCGATTTCTGCCAGGCAACCTTGGGATGAACAGTAGTGTAATAAAGCAAAAGATTTGGTGTAGTTAGCAAATAAACTAGAAACAAAGTGCATTAAAAAAAAAGAAAAAGAAAGAAAGATATGAGAGAAGTTCAAATAAAGTAAAATAAATTTACAACTTTAGCACATAAATACTATGATAAAAGGATTCTTATTGATCAAACCCTATCCTGAGGTGTGGATAGCAATAGATAAGTACCAATGATTGCGTTAATTCCTGTTAACATGGAACGCGATAGTTTAAAACTTATTACCGTACATTCGGTGACGTGTTTGGGGGTCAAGGCATAAGTCAGTAGCTATTCCCCACAATGGCCGCCGCGCCGGCCGCTAAGTATGGATCAATTATGGACGCAGTTAGTCTAGAATGTTTGGTGCCAATAACCTATTGGACTATTAATTACTATGATTATGTTACTGGCGACGTGTAAAATCCGAAATTATATGCAATGTCCAAGCAATGTATAAATATTTTTATACCAATAAATCAATAAGCCTATCCTAGTCCATTGCTGGACATAGGCCTCTCCCAATGTTGAGAAGCTCTTTCTTACTGTTTCCACGCTGGGCTTTTTTTTATACCACTTGGTTGATAGACAAGCACACGGGCCACTTGATAGAAAGTGGTTACCGTGACCTATGGACGTGTGTAACACCTAGGGAGTCGCATTCGCTCTGCCAACCCTGTAAGCACAGAGTCTCTGTGCCGTCAGTGTAAAAGACAAGAAGACAGGACAAGCTTTTGGTCTTCCCACTGACAGCACAAAAACTCTCCCGTGAACTCTGGCTACCCTACTCCCCAGTCGGACTGCTCAATTGGACGGAAATACCATTACCTAGTCCTACCTCCTATAACAATAAAAAATAAAATAGAATTTGCCTTCTCTCGCAGTGATATCGTCTGCGTATTTTTCCGTTAGTCGCCTCTTACGACACCTTCGGATGAGGTGGGTGGTGATACTTGTATTCTTCTCTATCACCACACGGAGATAGTTATCTGAATAATTATATTATATATATATATATATATATATATATATATATATATATAAACTAATAATATGAAATATGGCTGAGTGTCGCATTGTTTATATAGGAATGTTCTTAAATGTCTTCTACAAGGAGGTAGGACACGGCGGTATTTCCACCCAAATGAGCAGTCCGACTGGGGAAGTACCTCCGCCCTACAGAATACCGCGGTTATAATAACTTCGTGTTGTGTTCCCAGCGGTGAGTAGGGTAGCCAGAGCTCACTGGAGAATTTGTGCTGTCAGTGGGATGACTAAAGACTTGTCCTGCTTTGTCCTCTACACTGACGGCACAGATACTCTGTGCTTACAGGGTCGGCAGCGCGAGTGTGGCTTCTCTGGCGTTACACACGTCCATAGGTCACGGTAACCACTTTCCATCAGGTGGGCCGTGCGTTTATCTGCCACCTAAGTAGTATAAAAAAAAGTCATTGTAAACCTTTTAGAATGCCGTAAGGAGAAACCGGTCAGGTCTAATAACAAACAAAAAAACTGTGGAAAAGTACAATTGACTTATCGAGATGCCTAACTTGTGATGAAAAACACATCTTAACTCAGTTATTGCCATAAAATCAGTATAAATAAGATCCGGCTCGAAGGACCAATGTTTGTTCTCCGATGGCTCTAGAGTAAAATACTTGTGGACTGTATAACATTGAATTTAATATATATATATAATATATAAATACCGGATATACACCATGGCTCAACAGGCGGTAGTGGCACTTCTGCCCTTATATGCAAGACTCATCGACACATAAAGTAATGTAACTTTAAAATTATAACTGTCCCTGTTGGCGAAGTTTATGTAAGTATTATGATCTTATTTATGTATGTATAATGAATATTAATGAACCTACTACAGCAAAACCACTGTCATAACTCAGTCATACCAGAGACACTGTAATAATGTCCAAAAAATTTTAGACTGTATTTACTATATAATATAACTTAACATTACATAAACTCACGCCTACATCCCAGAAGGGGTAGGCGGAGGTGTTAGCACCCACATATCGCCAGTTCATTAGTGGGATGACTAAAGGCTTGTCCTGCTTTGTCCTCTACACTGACGGCACAGAAACTCTGTACTTACAGAGTCGGCAGCACGACTGTGACTCCTCTGGTGTTACACACGTCCATAGGCCACGGTAACCACTTTCCATCAGTTGGGCCGTGTGCTTGTCAGCCACCTAAGTGGTAAATAAATAAAAAAAACAACACGAAGTTATTATAGCCGCGATATTCTGTAGGGCGGAGGTATTTCCCCAGTCGGACTGCTCAATTGGGCGGAAATACCGTCGTGTCCTACCTACTTTGAAATCATATCATTGGTTATAGCAAAACAAGCCACACTTAATACAAAACAATGCGAGATCTTTCTAGTATGATAGGTTTACTCTTCTTCAATTTCAGAAGTTATCTATATTAAAATATAAAAACAATACAGCCGTGACTCAGCCTCAGATGAATGGCTTGAGTCAACAACCGTGCCTGGGAGACGGTAATACGCTCACCCTCTATTACGTGGGACCGTATTTAATTGGTGAAATATGGGTATTAATTCACCTGTGCCTAACTCTCCGGGGATAAAGACGTGGATTTTTTTTTAATGTGCGCAAAATCCCCACGTATACCTCCCCACCGGAGCCGGTGGAGGAGGTTATGTCGGACTCGAACCGACTAAAACGCACGCCGCCTGTGGGTCGCTTTGGTTGCCGAAGGTGAGGTTGACAGGCATATCCCTCGCACCCCGGCCGACCCAGGGCCATCTCTCACGATCTGGCCCTCTTCTCGGGTGTGGGGACTACAGAGTCCCCAACTCGTCCCCGGAAACGGGGAGGCGCGCCACACGCGCCACCGCCGCGGCCTGCTTCTGCCAGGGTGACAGGCGGCTCCTCCTGTCACCCCCAGGCCGGCGCTCATGGGGGCGGAGGTCGCTCATCGACCTCTGACGCCCGAGTTGCCTTCGTACGCGGGCAGCTGGTCTTGCGATCCTTCGTCGCTCCCGCTGCCGCACCCGCCCCGCCTCCTCCTTCACGAGCATTACTTGCTCGCAGAAGGAGGCGCCGGCCGCCCACGCATCCGCGCAGCGAACCATCGCCGCGAGCAAGGTGGAGAGCGTGAGAACCCTCACTCCCAGGGCCGCCACAAGCTCCCGCCTCGGCGTCTCCCACGCCGGACACTCGGTGAGCGTGTGCGGACCTGAGTCATCGCTCGCGTCGCAGTGATGGCACTCGGACGTTGGCTCTTTCTGCATCCGACGCAGATACTTTCCGAAGCATCCGTGCTCGGTGATCATCTGCGTCAGACAGTACGAGAGGCTGCCGTGTGGCCTCTCTAACCACTCCCCCATGATGGGTAAGACGTGGTTATTTGTATGTATGTATGTTTGTATGTTACTAAATTGACTAGACAGACAAACACCTAATTATACACATTACAGGCGACAACTATTTCGATTAGGTTTTGAATATTCAGAAGGCGAATTTCGTATGAACCTCAACATGCGCAGTCGATGACTTGCATTTATAAAAATTCCGAACTATCAAAAATAAACCGAACATAATATGGGAAGCAGTCATTCTCTATCGCGCACTTGAAGTAATTACAAATGCTACGTAGGGTACGGACATTTCAATTAGGACGGCAATACCGTCGTGTCCTTTTTTTTTATATACTGTAATAATTAAAAAATATGTGTTATTACAAAGTAAAAAAAAATTGGTTCGCAAGCGTCAGATGTAATAATAAAAAAATATGTGTCCTATGACAATGAAAGAAGTAAGTGTGTAATCTCCTATTTAAAAGAAATAGAAATAAAATTGGTTTGTAAGTACATTACCATAAAAGTTCGGGCGCCTTGGAGATACACATGCCTAAGATAATCAGCGGATATTGGAAACTTTTAATCTTCCGGAGGTGAGCTAAATGAAACCAAACTGTGAGGTTTAAGGTTTTATTGTCCACTCCAGTGTGCATTTAGAAATAGTTGCAAGGATACATTCCTAATGTATATCTAACCTTAAATTTAAAATTAGAGTTTTATAAGCTAGGTCAAAATGATCTTATGTCAATATGATTCTATGTCACCAATGCACTTTTAGGTTATTTTGAAGTTTAGATTTAAAATATAATTAAAGTAAGCTCACGGCATCCCTCGGCGAGTATATGTAAACACAGCAGCGGGAAAGCTCGTAGCAGGCGAAGTTTTCAGTTTAAGCCCATGCGGTACATCCAGGTTTGAGGCGAAAAGTCCAAACCCTCCATAAAGAAATGCAGATGTCCGGAGACAAAGGTCCAAAGAAAAGAGAAAAGGCAAAGACAAAGGCGGTTCCAATTTGGAAACCTGTAATAAAATTGCATGTCATTAGAACAAACTCCTATATATGAACACGAGGTCCTAATTTTCTATAAATTTGCGCGACTTACCGCCTTAATTTGCTGGAACAATGCCAATAGCAAAAGAAATCATAATATTTTCAGATTAAGAGCTGAAACAATAGAATTTTAACAATTATTTTTCAAATTAGGAGCGTGGCGAATTTCCATCAAAGGGAATCTTATTAAAAAATGACAACTCACCAGAAATAAACTATAATTCCACAAGAGGATAGTTGTGAGGACACAAACTATTATCCTTTAGGCCAAAATACTCTCATTTTTATGAGATTTATTGAAATTAAGTTACGAAGCCATGAATATCGACCATCCAGTCTCAATATAGGAAGAAAGGTGCTTTTGACAGCGATACGTCAAAATGTCATTCACTCCGCGCTCCGAAACCCTTCGTTCAAAAATAGAATTAAAACCGGTGTGACGACGTTCGCAGAGCGCGTCGTTACAATACCAACTAGGTGACAGACAAGCACCCGGCCACCTGATGGAAAGTGGTTACCGTGGCCTATGGACGTATGCAACACCAGGGGTGTTACACTCGCGCTGCCGACCAGGAAGAAACCTTCTGATGCTCCTCTTGAAGAACCCCATATTATAGCTCTGTGGCGTAGCGGTAGTGAATACGACTGCCACGCAGGAGGCGTGGGTTCGATCCCCGCTCAGTGCAAATATTTGTAAGCATGAATATGGGTATTTGCATTGGTCTGGGTGTTTCTATGTATAATATGTATGTATTTACAAAAAAAAAGTATTTATGTATGTTTATCCGTATTCTAGATTCCATAACACAAGCTAGTTAAACTATGCTTACCATGTGTCTAGATAGCGTTGTGTAGAATGTTGTAGAATATTATTTATTTATATTAGAATATTCCACATCTTAAGTGTGCGTGGGATGAAGTTTCTTTCATACCGCACAGTGCGCACCGTCTCATTATAGGCTTAAGTCGGTAGCTTAGTGGTTTAGGAGTAGTTAAGATCATGGGTACAAATCCTGGCCATGTGCTGACTGAGAAAGAATACAAATATCAACACCCCATCTCGTGTCGTAAGAGACGACTAACGGAACAATACGCAGACGATATCACTGCGAGAGAAGGAAAACTCGAAATAAAACCCTGTACCAACCCGCCTGTACCAACCAAAACTTAGACTTCACAAGGTTGGTGATTCATTTGTAGGAAGCTGCATAAAAATATTTAAGAAAATTCCTCAGGATTTGATTAATATGCCAATAAATAGATTTAAATTAGAAGTGAAAAAAACTTTAATGAGTAAAGGTTATTATAAAGTGGATGAGTATCTTAATGATATTAATGCGTGGTCTACATAAGTCTCTTGCTTGCTCGCACAAAATAAATTGTAAACTAAAGCAAATTAAAAAAAAAAGAAAAATAATCTAGTTCTAATATAGTTCGCTGAGTTTCTTGCTGGTATCTTCTCAGTCGAACTAATCTACCGAACCAGCGAAAGAATCATTTTCCAATGGTTTATTTGTACATTATTTAATATTTTAATATTATTTCTTGACATACTACAATTGTAAAATTTTGACGTTCATATGTGCTCTTTGTGTGCCTAAATTGAATAAATGAAATTGATTCTTTGATTCTTTGATTCTTTGTCTGGCCAGTGTGGAAACAGTAGGCAAAGGCCGTCCAACATTGGGAGAGGCCTATGTTCAGCAGTGGGCTGCGATGGTCTAATTGATAATAATGACACTACCGATGTGAACCCACTCCTAACACAAACAATTTAGCTTAGCTGGAGGGTTTAGAGGGAATATTAGTAATTTGGGCCAGCCACCTTAGTCGCTCCGCGTCGGCCGCTGCGGAAGACGCCGGCTCAAGGAAGAGGCTTAAGTACACCGACTTGGAACCACTGTACCAGTTCGTGCCAATAGCGGTGGAGACTCTGGGGAGTTGGGGCAAGGAAGCTAAAAGCCTTATTAAAGAAATCGGACGGAGGCTCATCGAGGCGACCGGTGACACTCGTTCCGGGTCGTTCCTGGTCCACAGGCTGTCATTGCCATCCAACGTGGCAACGCAGCAAGTGTTATGGGCACTTTTGCACCGGGAGCGATCAGGGGCGGGTTATTTGATTAGTAGTTTTAACATATTGTATTGTAATAAATGTATTATGACTTTGAAAGATATTACATTTGGGTTCTAATATTCTTTAAAAATAATTCAAAGTTAAATGAAAAAAGTTTCATTCAACTTTTTCACTTACTCTGCACAAAGTGAAAGTAGGCTACTGTGTTAAAAATATATTTTGAGATAAATATGTCGTGTTTGGTATCAACTGCAAGACCTTAGTTAGCACATTTCAAATATGTATAAATTAAACCTATTGCTTGCCTCAAAATAATATTAATAAAAATGTAATTTAAAACTAAAACCCGACTACTGAAAAATCACGCTCTAAAAAGTATTAAACAAGAAAATAACAAGGATAGTCGTGGTCGTATGCCACTTAGTCTAACAAAACAATACATTCTAGGGAAAAATGGCATACGACCACGGCTAGCCTAGATTTTTTTTGTGTACTTAATCCTTTTAATAGCTTGATTTTTCAGCAGTCGGGTTTTAGTATTAAACTTATTTTTTTATATTTATTTTCATTCGCATAACATCTTTGAACAATTCATTTATTAGCTTTTATTTTGATTCGTGTTTAGAATAAGTTTTTTTTTTGTAAAATTTCAACATAATATTTAAATATGTTTAATTAATAAATAAGTGAAATATATGAGACTGACTTTTTTTATCTACAAATAAGTGTGAGAATTTGCCGGATTTATTGATGTTTATGATTACTGCTCCGGTCCCATGCGTCGTAGCGTGATGATATAAAACCTATAACCGTCCTTGATAAACGGACTATTCAACACAATTTTTCTTCCTCAATTCGTAATAGTAGTTCTTGAGATTAGCGCGAATATAAAAGACTTAATCCCACGGCTCCGCATGCGTTGATGTTGGAAAAGTATCTGATGAGGCCGCCAAGCTCAGTGCCGCCATTGTAACATCACTTAGTGTCTGTAATGGCAACCCTCTTTCCTGAGACTTTGCCTTTACATTACCATCAGGCGAGGCGAAGTCAAGTTGTCCTAGATAAGAAAAAATCACGATTTATAGTCATATCTCCATTTCTACTCAACTAATTGACCATATTTTGAAAGTTTTTAATTCTAATCTACACCGCATCAAAATCTGATTTTGAAGTATTTACACAATTACACCCAACGCGAACAAACAGACAAGAATTATAAAACAAAATATATTCGATAACCTATGACCCAAGAAACGACAAAATGTCTAATGTAGGTACGATTGTCTGACATAATTATATATTAATACAAATAAAATGTACTCTATATTATGTGCGCAGTACGCATTCTTTTTACCCGACTGCGCCAGCGAGGGTAATGCGTATGTATTTTAATAATCTATGTTATATAATCTTAATCTTGCGCGTGGTTTCCGGCAAAGCAGAATTTGGACCACCCCATCTCTTCCTATGCGGTGTCATACAAGGCGACTAAGGGATAGGGCTGTTTAACATCAGACAGATATATACAGCCCAGACTCAGCCTCAGATGCATGGTTCGAGTCAACAGATAGATAGAGAGATAAGATTTATTTCAGATAAAATCATCCATAATTTATTAGTATGTTGGCCTATAACTATGTTAGTATGTAATTATAAAATATTATTAACAATTATTATTTTTTATTTTTTTTATTATTATTAATTATGAGTTATATAGGCGCCGATGTCATGTCTACAAATAAAACAATTGATCATAAATAACATGAAATTTGTTAATATTAATATATATTATATGCAAACTATTAGTTGATTAAATAATACTTAATAAATAATATTCAAATGAATTCCATTATTTAAATAAATTAAAATAAATAATAAATTTATAATGTCCTATTTGCACCTGACTACCGACTCGTTAGTCAGTGCATGAACCATACATAAGTGGTTCATATACTGACAGTCAAACCTATTTGCAAAGACACTTAGTATGCTGTTAGTGCTACCCCGTACCCTATGATAAAGGGACGTGCACCGTTTGCGTATAGTCGTGTAAAAACAGTTTACACGCAACTCAGCGAACATCCCCGAAGCGCTGCAGTGTCGGGGCAGACCCAACAGCAACCTAAGTGCATTATTGTACTGGATGCGAAGGGCGCTAAATTGTTTCTACGTGTATGAGACCCACAGGCTGCCAGTGTAAAGTGATGTACAGTATGCTCTAAAGAGCGTCAATTTGACACTCTCCGAACAACGAGTAAACCGGCGGGCAATCATGTTGGCCCTTACAGATAACGCCCTTCGCTCCCGCGCTATGTCTGCATCATCTGTCAGGTTAGAGGTCACCAGGTGCCCAAGGTATTTGAACTCTTCCACTCTGTTTAACTCTGTTCCATTTAATTTAACAGGTGGTACTGTTTCTGGGCCCTTCCGGCCCCCGCCCTGAAAGACCATGCACACACTCTTCTGTACATTATACACAAGACCATGGCTGTTTACATACCTTTCACACTTCTCTAGCAGGGTAGTCAAACCACACACCGAGGCACTCAGCAGCACCATGTCGTCAGCATAACTAATGTTGTTTACACAAATACTGTCAACATGGCATCCGACACGAGTGCTACTGAGCTCCTCTATCAGGGCATTCACGTACAAGTTGAAAAGCTTTGGTGAAGACAGACCTCCCTGTCTCACCCCACATTTCAGCCTATACGGTTCTGACTGTACATTCGACCACCGCACCACGTTTAACTGATTTAGATACCAGTATTTGAACATATGAACCAGTTCTTTGGGTATGGACACATCAGTCATCTTTTGCCACAAAATCTCATAACAGACCATATCGAAGGCCCGAGAGAGGTCAAGAAAACACGCATGAATAGGCGTACTCCTACCGGTGTAGTACTTGACAGTCTGCTTTAAACTCAAAATGGCTGACTCTGTTGATAGGCCCGCTTTGAAACCGAACTGATTGTCGTGGATATTCAAATATTTGTCCAGCTGAGTGTTAAGCAGACTATCAAGCACTTTCGATACTATAGTCGTTAGTGAGATCGGCCTATAATTACTCTTATCACATATATCACCAGTTTTGTTTTTAACAATCGGTACCACCACGGTCCTCATCATGTCACACGGTAAGTAAGAGTGTCCCAAGCAAAGATTAAACAAAAGAGTGAGAACTCTCGGCAGGTGTACACCCGCGTGCTTGAGATGTTCAATGCTTAGGCTATCATGACCAGGAGACTTCCCTCTTGACATTGAGTTTATAGTATTTCTAATTTCTTTTACCGTAAACGTAGTACTCATCTCCTGCCCATGACACCCATCCACCCTAACCGATCGTGGCGGCCCCAAAGGCGACGCCAAAGTAAAATGTTCTCTAAACATATTCGCTATACATCTCTTATCATTTACACCGCTGATGCTCACGGGTAAGCCAGGCTTAGTGTTCAACTTCCTAGTAGATTTCCAAAAGCTACGAAAATCGTGTCTAGAGTGCTGTGAGGCGAGAATGTCCATCCTAATTTGTTCGCTGTTATCCTGACACCATTTCAGGCGTGATTTAAATGCTACACGACTGTCTCTCATCTCCATCCACACACGACCAACCCTTGGTCTACCACCTATATAACATATATATACACCTGGCCACCCCGTGAGCCTCACGGATATGCTTATTCCAGCCGAGTACAGGTTTTCTCTTCGTAGGTTGGGCATCAGCATAGCTGTCGCAAGCTGCCCTACTTAGAATATTAATAATATTTTGGTACATCTTATCTATAATTTCCCTGTGGTCGGAGGCACTACATTGCTTACCGCAACACTTTTGAAAATCATATGGGAAATCAATAAACTTTAATTTATCATTACATAATTTATGAAATAAATAAATTTGCTCCGGGTTTCTTTCACCCCATCGTACCTTATTACTAACTACATTAAATTCGTCATGGGTCAATTGTGGAATATTTATGTCTAAATTGCATTGTATTATAAGTGGTAAGTGATCGGACCAGACGGGCCTATAATCTATATTTACATTTCTAATAGTGTGTAGTGCCGACTTAGTAACGCAACGCAGTGATCCAACCAGCTCACAGACCCATTCGCGTCACTAATAAAAGTATACGTGTCAGATGTTATACCTAGTTTAGCTATATCAACACATGTCCATTGCAACTCATCGTCACTACAAAAGTTCGAATGTTCATTGTAAAATTGATTACCTGGTTTCGCATTGTAATCACCAAGCATGTACGCACAGTCGACACCTTCACTGTTGACAATCACGCTCAACGCACTCAGACAATCAGTAAACTCGGCTATAATATTCACAGTTCTGTCAGTTGGCATGTAAACACTGAATACGAGAAAAGATGTTAGACCGTTCACTACTTTAATGGCGCATATTCGTGGGTTATTACATTGCACTACTGACACATTCTGAAAGATGGTTTTATTCCATAAGATTGCCACACCGCCCCAGTTCCGGCCTGTAACTATTCCCATAGATAAGTCCATCGGAGACAGCCCCGTGTAGGCAAAATTATCGTCTATACAGCTCAGGAAGTCAATGTCATTCGGCAGCAGCCAATGTTCTTGTAGTGCGATTATATGTGAGCTTCGGCACAGCTGTCGTACATCTCCCAACGAACGCTTCACGTTCTTACAATTGAAGCTTACAAAATTGAACAAGTGACTATTTATCATCGCGTGTGTATGTTGCCGATACGGTATTACTACTGTTCGCATTCCTCTGTTTAAAGTGCACAAACCGCCTGAATATAATTCCCTCCGGCCATTATGAATGTTGACACTTTATTTTCAGGTACTTAAAATTTGAATGCCTTGTGGTCTCTTTCTTTCTTAAATGAGATGTACTCCAAATGTATAGTGTCCTTGGTTCTCTTGTATACATAGTCTATTATGTCTTGCTCCGTCGTATCTTTATGAACTTTGGAGATAAAGATTGGGACTTTTCTATCAGCAGCTTTAAAGTTACCCTCCATATTCTTAGATACACCTGCATACCCCCGATAGCGGTAGTGAGACTTTTTGCGCTTCGCCACAGTTATCCAGCCTTTATCCTTTTCCTCATTTGTCAAATGTACCGGTTGGGACATAGAGACAAAGGTTAGTGTGCTTGTGACGTGGTTATATGTATGTATGTATGTATGTATGTATGTAACTAAATTGACTAGACAGACAAATACCTAATTATACACATTACAGGCGACAACTATTTCGATTAGGTTTTGAATATTCAGAAGGCGAATTTCGTATGAACCTCAACGTCAAATGCGCAGTCGATGACTTGCATTTAACAAAATTCCGAACTATCAAAAATAAACCAAACATAATATGGGAAGCAGACATTCTTTATCGCGCACTTGAAGTAATTACAAATGCTACGTAGGGTACGGACATCTCAATTAGGACAGAAATACCGTCGTGTCCTTTTTTTTATACACCACCTAGGTGACAGACAAGCACCCGGCCACCTGATGGAAAGTGGTTACCGTGGCCTATGGACGTTTGCAACACCAGGGGTGTTACACTCGCGCTGCCGACCATGAAGAAACCTTCTGATGCTCCTCTTGAAGAACCCCATATTATAGCTCTGTGGCGTAGCGGTAGTGAATACGACTGCCACGCAGGAGGCGTGGGTTCGATCCCCGCTCAGTGCAAATATTTGTATGCATGAATATGGGTATTTGCATTGGTCTGGGTGTTTCTATGTATAATATGTATGTATTTACAAAAAAAAAGTATTTAAGTATGTTTATCCGTATTCTAGATTCCATAACACAAGCTAGTTAAACTATGCTTACCATGGGTCTAGATAGCGTTGTGTAGAATGTTGTAGAATATTATTTATTTATATTAGAATATTCCACATCTTAAGTGTGCGTGGGATGAAGTTTCTTTCATACCGCACAGTGCGCACCGTCTCATTATAGGCTTAAGTCGGTAGCTTGGTGGTTTAGGAGTAGTTAAGATCACGGGTACGAATCCTGGCCATGTGCTGACTGAGAAAGAATACAAATATCAACACCCCATCTCGTGTCGTAAGAGACGACTAACGGAACAATACGCAGACGATATCACTGCGAGAGAAGGAAATCTCGAAATAAAACCCTGTACCAACCCGTCTAGCCAACCAAAACTTAGACTTCACAAGGTTGGTGATTCATTTGTAGGAAGCTGCATAAAAATATTTAATAAAATTCCTCAGGATTTGATTAATATGCCAATAAATAAATTTAAATTAGAAGTGAAAAAAACTTTAATGAGTAAAGGTTATTATAAAGTGGATGAGTATCTTAATGATATTAATGCGTGGTCAACATAAGTCTCTTGCTTGCTCGCACAAAATAAATTGTAAACTAAAGTAAATTAAAAATAAAAAGAAAAATAATCTAGTTCTAATATAGTTCGCTGAGTTTCTGTATCTTCTCAGTAGAACTAATCTACCAAACCAGCGAAAGAATTATTTTCCAATGGTTTATTTGTACATTATTTAATATTTTAATATTATTTCTTCACATACTACAATTGTAAAATTTCGACGTTCATATGTGCTCTTTGTGTGCCTAAATTGAATAAATGAAATTGATTCTTTGATTCTTTGTCTGGCCAGTGTGGAAACAGTAGGCAAAAGCCGTCCAACATTGGGAGAGGCCTATGTTCAGCAGTGGGCTGCGATGGTCTAATTGATAATAATGACACTACCGATGTGAACCCACTCCTAACACAAACAATTTAGCTTAGCTGGAGGGTTTAGAGGGAATATTAGTAATTTGGGCCAGCCACCTTAGTCGCTCCGCGTCGGCCGTTGCGGAAGACGCCGGCTCAAGGAAGAGGCTTAAGTACACCGACTTGGAACCACTGTACCAGTTCGTGCCAATAGCGGTGGAGACTCTGGGGAGTTGGGACAAGGAAGCTAAAAGCCTTATTAAAGAAATCGGACAGAGGCTCATCGAGGCGACCGGTGACACTCGTTCCGGGTCGTTCCTGGTCCACAGGCTGTCCATTGCCATCCAACGTGGCAACGCAGCAAGTGTTATGGGCACTTTTGCACCGGGAGCGATCAGGGGCGGGTTATTTGATTAGTAGTTTTGACATATTGTATTGTAATAAATGTATTATGACTTTGAAAGATATTACATTTGGGTTCTAATATTCTTTAAAAATAATTCAAAGTTAAATGAAAAAAGTTTCATTCAACTTTTTCACTTACTCTGCACAAAGTGAAAGTACTGTGTTAAAAATATGTATATTTTGAGATAAATATGTCGTGTTTGGTATCAACTGCTAGACCTTAGTTAGCACATTTCAAATATGTATAAATTAAACATATTGCTTGCCTCAAAATAATATTAATAAAAATGAAGTTTAAAACTAAAACCCGACTACTGAAAAATCACGCTCTAAAAAGTATTAAACAAGAAAATAACAAGGATAGTCGTGGTCGTATGCTACTTAGTCTAACAAAACAATACATTCTAGGGAAAACTGACATACGAGCACGGCTAGCCTGATTTTTCTTGTTTACTTAATCCTTTTAATAGCGTGATTTTTCAGTCGTCGGGTTCTAGTTTTAAACTTATTTTTTTATATTTATTTTGATTCTTTATATTTATCTTTTATATTCATTTATTAGCTTTTATTTTGATTTGTGTTTAGAATAAGTTTTATTTTAGTAAAATTTCAACATAATATGAATATCTTTAATTAATAAATAAGTGAAATATATGAGACTGTACTTTTTTTTATTTACAAATAAGTATGTGAATTGGCCGGATTTATTGATGTTTATGATTACTGCTCCGGTCCCATGCGTCGTAGCGTGATGATATAAAGCCTACATAAGCTTCCTTGATAAACGGACTATCAACACAATTTTTCTCCTTCAATTCGGATGATAGTTCTTGAAATTAGCGCGAATATAAAAGACTTAATTCCACGGCTCCGCGCGCGTTGATGTTGGATAAGCATCTGATGAGGCCGCCAAGCTGAGTGCCGCCATTGTAACATTACTTAGTGTCTGTAATGGTGACCCTCTTTCCTGAGACTTTGCCTTTACCTTACCATCAGGCGAGGCGAAGTCAAGTTGTCCTAGATAAGAAAAAATCACGATTTATAGTCATATCTCCATTTCTACTCAACTAATTGACCATATTTTGAAAATTTTTAATTCTAATCAACACCGCATCAAAATCTGATTTGAAGTATTTACACCCAACGCGAACACACAGACAAGAATTATAAAACAAAATATATTCGATAACCTATGACCCTAGAAACGACAAAAATTTCTAATGTAGGTACGATTGTCTGACATAATTATATATTAATACAAATAAAATGTACTCTATTTATGTGCGCAGTATGCATTCTTTTTACCCGACTGCGCCAGCGAGGGTAATGCGTATATATGTAGATTTCTTTGTTCCGCTCTAAAGGCCTAACGGCAGGACAGACTTCGATGAGTAGGGTCTCAAATGAGAGTTATTCATATCTCGTGTCATAGGGTACATAAAATATAAATAAAAATTATACGATGCAATTTTGGTGATAAAATGCATGTTGTCAAAATGGTTTTCATTCAAATTAGATCAAGAAAAATAATCTAGTTCTAATATAGTTCGCTGAGTTTCTTGCTGGTATCTTCTCAGTAGAACTAACCTACCGAACCAGCGAAAGAATCATTTTCCAATGGTTTATTTGTACATTATTTAATATTTTAATATTATTTCTTGACATACTCAATTGTATAATTTTGACGTTCATATGTGCTCTTTGTGTGCCTAAACTGAATAAATGAAATTGATTCTTTGATTGATTGATTGAATTTATCAAAATGAAGGAAATTAAAAGAAGATTACAAATATTTATATATGTCATATCATAATTAATAACTTTAAAAAAAAAAATTATAATAATATGGAACACGTCAATTAGACTTCGCCTTGCCTGATGGTAAGCTAGGCAAAGTCCCAGAAAAGAGGGTCACCATTACTTACACATACCGTGTGACAATGGTGACACTCAGCTTGACGGCCTCATCATATGCTTTTGCACGCTCCGCTTAAAGAACCCGGGACTGTAGGAAGAAGGAAACACACTTATAAAGTAGGATGGTAGGACGCCCCCTAATCAGATGGACGGACGACCTGAAATAGGTGGCTGGGACAGACTCGATGCGGAAGGCAGAGGATCGGAAATGCTTGCGGAGTGCTATGGGCTAATTGACTTGAATGATTAATTAAAAAACTATTATACAAGGACAACGTTTTGGAATCATCTGTTGTGTGTCAACAAGGTGACCCTCTTGGACTGCTGTGTAAAAGTTCGAAATAAGTTTGATAGCAGGCGGCACCCATTAATTTACTTTCATTTTATGATTGGTAAATGGGTACCTACTATAAAACTGATTTCGATCTTATAGACAGCAGTGGGGTTTTTTATTTTTTAATAATCTATGTTATATAATCTTAAACTTGCCGCGTGGTTTCCGGCAAAGCAGAATTTGGACCACCCCATCTCTTCCCATGCGGTGTCTTACAAGGCGACTAAGGGATATGCTGTTTAACATCAGACAGATATATACAGCCCAGACTCAGCCTCAGATGCATGGCTCGAGTCAACAATAGTACCCGGAATATGTTCACCCTTTATTACGTGGGACCGAATACAATTATTACCTAGTGAAATGTGTGTGTATATTCGCCTCTACCTGACCCTCCGAGGATGGAAGATTGATTATATGTATGTATTTATGTATAATCTTTGTGAATTTGAGCTCTTTCACTGCCGTAGCAACAAAAGACACCCAGGAAAAGAGTGCATACTGCGCGCATAGAACACATTTTGAGCACTTTATATGGTCCATGGTAATTTTTTTTTTTTTTTTTTTATATAGGACACGTCAATTGGACTTCGCCTTGCCTGATGGTAAGCAGAAGGCAAGGTCCCAGAAAAGAGGGTCACCATTACTTACACATACCGTGTGACAATGGTGACTCTCAGCTTGACGGCCTCATAAGCTTTTTCACGCCCCGCTTAAAGGACCCGGGACTGTAGGAAGAAGGAAACACGTGAGCTGGTAATGAATTCCAGGCCTTAATGGTGCGACAGAGGAAAGAGTCTCCGAACCGCTTGGTTCGTCTCCGAACCGCTAATAATGTCGCTAATAAATGTCCTAACTGCCTAAGATTTACATACCTTTAAACTGCCAGCTGTTTCGAGAAGGTTATCACTATCACTATGATGATGAAGGTTATCACAAACTATTTAGTTACTTAAGTACATATTGTTATCTAAGCTCCGACCGTGGTCACAGGCTGACTGATTGGGAACACGCGCGCCGTCTTCGAGACCGTGATGTGATGTAGAAAATTCTTCATCTACCCTCTCATTTTTCGATATTTTGTTTCGTCAATTAGGTAGTGTCCGCGCCATAGGTATATATTGGATCTAAAATACGCACAGTACAAATTTTTTGGGTGTCTTTTGATAGCATGGGGTACTAAGATGACAGAGTAGCTCAAATTGGGTATTTGATTGTCAAATTAGTTACTTTTCACTAAACGTCAAAACGTATGTTATAAAGAAACTTCTAGCCTCCTAAAATCAAATCACACGTCCTGATCGTCCACCTGAATGTCGGGAGGGAGGCTGGGGGGTTGACACACGGAAATAAATTTACTGGTGTCGGCCACGCCAGTGTGGCTAACGCTAGTGGGTCTGGTAGAATTTCTTGACAAACTTGACATTGGGGCGTCCCGCCATTAATAATTTTATAAACATTATTATACTTACTACGACTTTATGATTATTATTATACTTTACTAGCTGATGCCCGCGACTCCGCCCGCGTTGATGTCAGTTATCGCTTAGTATTCAGTCAACGCTATTGAGCATAAAAAAATCTGTAATAAAAGTAGCCAGTCAGCCAGTAAAGACTTTCTGTCTGTCTGTTTGTTCCGGCTAATCTCTGAAATAGCTGGACCGATTATGACGAGACTTTTATTGACGTTTATGTATTATGTCAGTCAGTCAGTCAGTCAGTCAGTCAGTCAGTCACCATTGAGTTATATGTATTTAGAGTATTGTACATACTCTAACTGGTAGATCACTACGTCATATTAGCTAAACGATCCAAGGTCCCTCCGACAATGACAAGGCTTGAATCATAATACACACATCAACAAAGTCTAGGGAACAAGGACATTTCTAGTTTTTATTTAAAAACCCTTTCTTGTAATAGTGAGTGTTTTATATCAATAGATGGGTATTTTTATACCGTTTTTAATTTTAATTTTAATAAAAACATTTTCATACCAATTTTTTTTTTTTTAAGAAAGAATTGAATAGTGCCAATATTGAGTATTACAACCTCCTATGATTAGGCACAAAAATAACGAGGTAGTAAGAAATACAGTAATTAACCGTACTTTAAACGTTTTTAATAATCTGTAGGACCTCCTAAAGCATTAGCAACAGCTCGACAACGGCGTGGCATACTTAGTATGAGATTGTCAATCATCGTCCGTGGAATATGGCTCCATACACTGCGAAGGTGTAAAAAAAGTTGTTCTTCAGTGTTCAGATTTTCCAAAGAATCACTGAAAGCTCTTCTCCCAAGCAAATCCCAGGCATGCTCTATGGGATTGAGGTCGGCAGACTGAGCAGGCCATTCCAACGTCGTCATATTGTGCTCGCTTAACGCATTGACCACTACCCTCTCGGTGTGTGACCGTGCATTATCTTGCATGAACATAAAATCTTGACCGAACTGCTGTCGATGAGGGATTACCATGGGGTGTATAACCTCCTGAATGTATTGGTTTGCATTCAAATTGCCCCGTATCCAAACGAGGTCGGTCCTTCAACCAAGGCGAATTCCAGCCCATACCATGATTGTTCCACCTTGGTAAGGATGAACTTCTTGCGGATTCTGGAGACGACTCCGACGTCCAGGAACTCGCCATATACGCACTCTTCTCGAATCAGGATGAAAACCGAAGCAAGATTCGTCGGAAAACAGAACCCGTGCCCATTGATGGTCGGTCCACTGTAAATGTGCGTTAGCCCACAATAAGCGACGACCTCGATTTCCACGTCGAAGAGCTGGAACCCTAAGCGGTCTGCGAGCATAAAGATTGGCTTCGTGTAGTCTTCTTCTCACAGTTTGATCGCTAATAACCACTTGATGCTGAGACTGGAGGCCTGCGACCAACTGACGAGCAGTAATCGTGGGTTGCCGCCTTGTGGAATTTTGCAAGAAACGATCTTGTCGCGGGGTAGTAACCCTATTTCGTCCCCTGTGACGTTCGGCAACATCCCCTGTAGACCTGTAGCGTGCCCATAATCTGCAAATTACGCTTGGTTGGGTGTTGACAGCATCCGCTACGTCGCGTTGAGTTCGTCCAGCTTGCAGCATACCAACAGCCCTTAACATCTCTTCGCGACTTAAATGACGACGTGACATGATGACTACAGTCACAAAAATGCACAAACCATACGTAAAAGACGTATTATTGATAATAAACGTTATTTACAATCAAAAAAAAAAAATTTTATTTTGCCTCAGAGAAACTGCACAATCAAACACTTTTAAAAGTTTTCCCTCCATATTCGAAAATCATTACTTATTTAAATTTATTTTTAAATTTCGAACAACTCTGTAATCTACTTTATTCTATTTTTATTTATTTGCTGCCAGTTATTTGCAAAACAAGATTTACACGAAAAAAAATAATTGGGGTCATCTTGTTCCCTAGACTTTGTTGAGGTGTTTATATATTACTAGGTATATCAAAGTGCTAACGAACACAACTTATTTTCGACTTTTTGGGGGTTGTTTTTTGTGACGTAAAAAAAAAAAAAAAAAATAGTCTAATCAGTGTTAACCTAATTTAAACCTTATTTGAAAGACATAGAATTCTTATACCATCTCTTTTGTTACTGTAATTAATTCATTTAGTTTCTACGCTTTGTTGATTTGGAACGTATAATAGTGCATCAGAGTCGCAGTCGCAGCGAGTGCAGCCCTCCTCACCCCCTCGAGGAAACAGGACAGTTGCATTTTTCAACTCCCTCGCACAGACACTCCATGTAAGTGAGCGACGACAACATTGAATAGATACCTACATACATGCTTGCAGTGCTGCATTTAACGTAAACAAAATATCATAGCTGTTACATACGTGCCTACTCATTGCACATAATCCATCACTGTTTGAACGAATAGTACAAACCAAACCTAGTTGAAGCATCATAATGAGCCTACTACACTCACCTAAAAAAACTACAGCAAGTGGTGGATCTCATCCCGACCTATCTAAGCTTGCAAATATGGAGACGGACTCTTTAATAACAGTACGTAAAAGGAAACAGCCGTTCGATCAAGAATGTGGTTGCACCAATGAAATAAAGGAAATACGCACAGAATTAACACGAATGACCTCTATCTTGGAAAAATATGTTGATTCTAATGAAAAAATTCTGGAAAAAATGCAAAATAGTATCACCGAAGTTATAACACAGATAGCCGAGATTAAATCGAACAACGAACAAACTGCTAACTTAGTTCGAGAAAATATAACGGAAGTAAAAGCTCAGATAAATGACATTAAAACAGCATCGCTCTGTTTGTCATTGGAACAAAATAACATAAAAGTAAAAATTACTCAACTTGAAAATAAAATTTCTTCGAGTGAAACTAAATTAACTTCATTGGAATCCAATATTAATAAATCCAAATCAACAGATGCACCAGCATCATTGGAAGAAAGCGTTTCTCAACTGCAATTGAATGAACAAATGATTCGTGAACTAAAGGAGCGTAACGAAAGGGATAAAAATATTATACTGGTGGGTCTACCCGAACAAGCATCCTTTAGTCCTGAAGAACGCTCATCTAAAGATGAAATCGATGCTATTAGCATTATGAAGATAGCCTATAAAGATGCTCCAAAGCCGACAAAAGTGGTGCGCATTGGAAAATATGATGCAGGAAAAAATCGCAGGATCAAAATATGCTTTGATACTCATGGGCCAGCAAAACAACTCTTACGAAATAAGCACAAAATACCAGAAAACATAAAAATGTATTCAGACCAAACTCCAGCGCAGCAGAAATTTCTACAAAGCCTAAAACAGGAATTAGCTACCCGCACCACAAATGGAGAAACTAACCTCACTATCAAATACATAAATGGTACACCAAATATTATAAAAATGACTCCAAAAAACTCGACCACCTAAACGTTTCAACACATTCCACAGGAAACACCCACCAAATTGTGAAAGACTATGAGCAAATACAAATTACTAAATCTCAACTTACCTTCCTTTACCTTAACGCCTGCAGTATCTGTAAAAAAGGCAAATTTGACGAACTAAAGTGCATTCTAAATTCCATACCTGCGACCACACATATTATCCTAATAACAGAGACCTGGATAAAAAATGAAGAACAAGCCCTACAACTACAACTACCGAACTATTCACACTACTACAACTA
This sequence comes from Eilema griseolum, assembly GCA_963662185.1. Taxonomy (NCBI): domain Eukaryota; kingdom Metazoa; phylum Arthropoda; class Insecta; order Lepidoptera; family Erebidae; genus Eilema; species Eilema griseolum. The sequence continues at coordinate 10,293,096 of OY759259.1, forward strand.
TCGTACGGATGCAAAGGGAGGAGGCGTATCTACATACGTACACAACAATTTAGAGCACAGCCTTACGGAATCAGAATATATTGACGGAAACAACTACTTATGGATACGATTGGAGAAATACGCACTTGATATTGGATTAGTATACAATCCTGGCAACACTAATTTTAAAAACTTTCTAGAGGTCTACAATTCACAACTACAAAAAAGAAATAGAGCAATTGTCTTTGGAGACTTTAATATTGACCTGTTAACTAAAGATAAGAAATCCAAGCAATATCAAGAACTTCTGAGTGAGAATAAACATAAAATACTGAACAAAGTTTGTATAAAGCACTGCACACGCCATTCGACCACTCGGAAATCAATATTAGATCATGTCAGTACAAACCTAAGAAATAATAATTTTCACATGGCCATTATTGAATCTGCCATGTCTGATCATAAACAGATATATGTTGAAATGAAAAGAATTAAACCTCCCAAAAAAACATATTCTCACTATGAAGCTATAAATTACTCTGAATTATACAACTCATTGGAACAAACTGGATTAGATGAATATAACGACGACTATACCACTCTTGAAAATACTATAAAACAATATATACAAAACTATAAGATATCTAAGGCCAAAATACAAAACGCACCTCGGGATGACTGGATAAATAAGGATATAATCGATGGTATCAATAGAAGAAATCATCTATGGGCGGAGTTTAAAAATAGTCCAGATAACGAAGCTATAGAAAAAGACTACACATCAACTAAGAACTACGTTGCCAACCTGATTCAGGATACAAAAGATAGCTATTATTATAAGAAATTTACGCAATGCACCAGTAAACCGCGAAAAATGTGGAAGCTGATAAATAATTTAGCTAATAATAAAATTAAACAAAGTTGTGTGCCTTCGAAACTAATAATACAAGATAAAGAAATAACCAATAAAAAAGATATATGTGAAGAATTCAATCGATACTTTGCTACGATAGGCCCTCTTTTGGCATTTGAAATAACACATAATTGTGGAAATAGTACTCTCACAAACTTACCATCTAATTCACCGTCATCCAACTTATCAATACTTGATCCATGTAGCACGGATGAAATTATCAAATTAATAAACAAACTTGATTCGAACTCTAGTGCAGGTTTAGATGGAATCAATACCAAAGTTATTAAGAGTATAAAAAACTTACTAGCTAGTATCTTATCAAAATGCTTCAACAAACTGCTGTCAACTGGTGAATTTCCACTGACTCTTAAAATAGCGAAAGTTACCCCGATTTACAAATCAGGAATAAAATCTGACCCAGGAAACTATAGGCCAATTTCAGTGTTACCTGTACTTTCCAAAATATTAGAAAATATTCTACACAAACGATTAGATGACTACTTAAACTCAATTAATTTTATTTTCGAACGCCAGTACGGCTTTAGACGCAAAAGTAACACACTTTCGGCTACGATTGACTTAGTTACAAAAATAAAATCAAATATAGATCGAAAAAATATTGTTCTAGGCATATTCATTGATTTGAAAAAAGCTTTCGACACGGTTAGTCATGAACTACTATTAAACAAGCTGGAAAGTATAGGTATCACTGGTACGGCACTTGAGATGTTTCGCTCTTACTTAAAAAACAGATTCCAGATAGTCAGAGTTGGGGATGCTCAAAGTGAATCCTTACCGGTAACATGTGGTGTCCCGCAAGGATCAGTGCTGGGCCCCCTGCTCTTCCTTATATACATAAATAGCATTCGCGATATAGGTCTACATGGTCACATAACTTTATATGCTGATGACACATGTTTGTTCTATTTTGGATCGTCAATACAACAAATTATCTCTAAGGCTCAAGAGGATTTATATACTTTATTCGCTTGGTTCCAAAGTAATCTTTTAACCATTAATATTTCAAAAACTTGTTACGTAATTTTTAAAGCAAAAAACAAAACAATCACACCATATGAACCTCTAAAAATTAATAATGTACCGATACAAAACAAATCGTTTGAAAAATATCTCGGACTCAGAATAGATAGCGGTCTAACGTGGAATATCCAAATCGAGCACATAAGAAAAAAGTTATCTTCCCTAATAGGATCACTTCGGCACATTGCTCGATGTATCCCACGTCGGACACGTTATACCATATATAATTCACTGATTAAACCACATTTGCTTTATCTAATAGAAATTTGGGGCAGTGCAGGCAAAACAAAATTATCGGAGCTACAGATCGTACAAAATAAATTAATTAAAATATTATTCCACTATAACTACCTAACACCTACATCTAAGATTTATACCGAAACCAAAATAATGAACATTAGACATCTATATATTTACAATACGTGTATTCTCGTTAGAAAAATATTGCATAGCCAACTCCATACTAACCTAGCCTTTAAAAAATTGAAGGAACTAACTAGCCGAAGCAGTCGTCGAGCAAGTTTTATTACGCTTCCGAAGGTACGCACGAACTACGGCAAAAAAATGTTTACCTACGAAGGCGCACAACTTTATAATAAAATACCCTCATCTATAAAAAGTATAACCTCTCTTCATACATTTAAACAGAAGTTAGCACAACACGTCATCGAGACATATTAACTCGTTACCGACATACGAACGAAATATTGCTGGTACATTGTGTACTATTATTGTTTCTCGTAAAGTGACATGTAAGTCTTTTGAGAAATAAATTCATTAAACCTTAAACCTTGACGAGGGTTTCTTTTAATTTTTAATTTTTATTTTATACTTTTTAAATTGATCTACTCGTCCAGCTCTTTGATATGATACACATATTGAGAAGTTATGAAATAAAATATAAATCGCCATTTTGTGGTGGCGGCCATTTTGGATTTGAAATTCGTCATATTGTATGGTATTCTGCTAGTCAAGTCCTTTCAATTGATACCCATGTTGAGGGAGTTGAGAAAAAATATGTACTCCGTCATTTTGTAGCGGCGGCCATCTTGGACCGAATTTTTTCAAACATAGCTAAAAACACTCCCGACTATATATACCTTTCAAACAAAACAAACCAAATTCAAATCGGTTCATGCGTTCAGGAGCTACGACGCCACAGACAGACACACACACACACAGACACGTCAAGCTTATACCACCCCGTCGTTTTTGCGCCGGGGGTTAAAAATATAAAATAAAACCTAAGTAACTTTAACAGCTCTTTTACCATCCTTAATTTAATGAGCTCAGTCAAATAATTTATTTTAAGTACAGGAAAATATCCAATTCATTAAGCATTATCTATAAAATACAAAACAAACCGTTCGAACCAGGGCCTCGTTTGTCTCGCGACTTAAGTTCAAAAATACCAACAGTCAGTACCGTCGCGTATAGTTATCAGCAAAATTCCCTTTCGGACCCACGCTACCACCGCCGATACCACTGGTGGTGGCGTGGGTCCGAAACGATACCACCAAGTAGTGTTGTGATTTGTAGATAAGTACCTATTCTTGTATTATAGCATAATACAAGATACTACATGTGGTAGCGTGGGTCCGAAACGATACCACCAAGAATATAGTTATCAGCAAAATTCGTGGACACTCGTCATTAGTATTATATCTGTTCGGGGAACGTTAAATTTTGACGTTACGTTCGGAAATTCGTGAGTGAAAATTGTTGCTTTTGATGGTAATTGTTTTATATGAAATGTTATTTTTATTTTTGTATACCACTTAGTTGGCAGGCAAGCACACGGCCCACCTGATGGGAAGCTGTTACCGTGGCCTATGGACGTATGCAACACCAGAGGTGTCACACTCGCGCTGTCGACCTTGAAGAAACCTTCTGATGCCCCTTCTTGAAGAACCCCATATTGTAGGCGCTTGGGAAATGTTTGATGTATGTTCGAGTGCGTAGTAGAATCAACTATAGGCAGAGGTGCTAGCACCCACATTTTGCCAGTTTATGTTTAGGTCCCAAGGTAAGGAGCCTATTGCCATTAACCGGGCAATTATAAACCTGCCATAAATACACACATAACTTCGAAAAGCATCGAAAATTCATTGGTGTGTGCCATGGTAAAACCTGGGATCGAACCCGAGACCTCGTCTCAGCAGTCCATTACCCATACCACTAGGCTACCGCGGTAATAAGTTAAGTTAATAATTATTATTCAATAATTATTAACTTAACTTACAATATCTAATTACGTAAACCTCTGTAATAATAAATAAATAAAATAAAATAAATAAAAATCATTTATTTCGGACCAGGGTCCATAGCGTGTTAGTAACAATAATCTTAATATTAGTGTTAGTAACAATATAATACTATTAATAAGTACCTAACAAATATTATTGGTAGTTTGAGACCCCTACAATACTAGGACACTGTCTACACAATGTAAACTGTGTTTTTGAATCTGTCAATAAGCCTATCGTAGTCCTCTGTTGGACATAGGCCTCTCCCAATGTTGGGAGACTTTGGCCTACTGTATCCACACTGGCCAGACGGGTTGGTACAGGGTTTTATTTCGAGTGTTCCTTCTCTCGCAGTGATATCGTCTGCGTATTGTTCCGTTAGTCGCCTCTTACGACATCCTTCGGATGAGACGGTGTAGTGATACTCATATTCTTTCTCTGTCACCAAATGGACATTAGTTTTTGAGTAAAACATATTAAAAATTACCTAACTGATGTGTTTCTTATGTACAATCATTAGGAACACAGGTTAAATACAACTGCCTGGGGGTGACAGGTGGAGCCGCCTCCCCGTTTACCGGGAACGAGTTGGGGACTCTGTAGTCCCCACACACCCGAGAGAAGAGGGCCAGATCGTGAGAGATGGCCCTGGGTCGGCCGGGGTGCGAGGGATATGCCTGTCAACCTCACCTTCGGCAACCAAAGCGACCCGCAGGCGGCGTGCGTTTTAGTCGGTTCGAGTCCGACATAACCTCTCCCACCGGCTCCGGTGGGGAGGTATCCGTGGGGATTTTGCTGACGTAAAAAAAAAAAAAGGTTAAATACAACTTTCACACTGTGTGAACCCAATTAATATAAATTAATGAAATATTACATTTATTCTTGCAACCGGGACCGAATCTATCTTCTGCAAATACCCATATTCATGCATAGGTACAAATATTTGCACTGAGCGGGAATCGAACCAGCGCTTCCTGCGTGGCGGCTGCGTTCACTACCGCCACACCACAGAGGCTGTCTTTAATCTTAATTTATTAAATTTATTAATTTATTTATCACATACAAAATAATTAAAAAACTGATTGGAGTATAAGTAAGTTTATCTGCATTCTAGATCCCATAACACAAGCTAGTTAAGCTACGCTTACATGGGTCTAGATAGCGTTGTGTGGAATGTCGTAGAATATTTATTATTTATTTAGGAACGCTACTCAGAATACAGAACAAACTGTCTGTATTCTGTGGAACGCTACCACAAGAGGCATGCAATGCGGAATTGCACAACGCAGTTTAAGTTTTATTTTATTTAATTATTTTTTCAAATTATTACCATTACTCAACAACCGCAATCTAGTTATTATATTAATCTAAAATCAGACATATTCATGCATATATAAATTTGCATTGCGTTGGAATCAAACCTGCTCCCCTAGCATTAGCACTACCGCCACTTCAACCATACCAAAATAGTTTTCTTTATAGTGCGGCATTTGAAAAATTAACACTATTGCCTGCATGTATTTTTTTATACAACTTAATTAGCAGACAAGCACACGGCACACCTGATGGAAAGTGGTTACCGTGACCTATGAACGTGTGTAACACCAGTGGTGTCACATCCGTGCTGCCGACCCTGTAAGAACAGAGATTTTATGTGCCTCCAGTGCAGAACACAAAATCAGGACAAGCCTTTGGTCTTCCCACTGACAGCACAAAAACTCTCCAGTGAGTGTAATGGTACCTTTTTTTTTACGTCTGAAAAATCCCCACCCTACCGGAGCTGGTGGGAGAGGTTATGTCGGACTCGAACCGACCAAAACGCACGACGCCTGTGGGTCTTTTTTGGTTGCCGAAGGTGAGGTTAACAGGCATATCCCTCGCACCGCGGTCGAACCAGGGCCATCTCTCTCGATTTGGCCCTCTTCCTCGGGTGTGACCACAGAGTCCCCTAACTCGTCCCCGTAAATGAGGAGGCACGCTAGGCGCCTCTACCCGTCTCCCCCAGGCCTGCGCTCATGGGGGCGGAGGTCATTCATCGACCTCCGACATCCGTGATGCCTTCGTACGCGGGCAGCTTGGCTTGCGATCCTTCGTCGCTCCCGCTGCCGCTCCCGCCCCGCCTCCTCCTTCACGAGCATTACTTGCTCGCAGAAGGAGGCGCCAGTCGCCCACGCTTCCGCGCTGCGAACCATCGTCGCGAGCAAATGGTGAGCGTGAGAACTCTCACTCCCAGATGTAAGGAGGTAGGACACGTCGGTATTTCCGCCCAACTGAGCAGTCCGACTGGGGAAGTACCTCCGTCCTACAGAATACCGCGGTTATAATAACTTCGTGTTGTGTTCCCAGCGGTCAGTAGGGTAACCAGAGCTCACTGGAGAACTTGTGCTTTTAGTGGGATGACTAAAGGCTTGTCCTGCTTTGTCCTCTGCACTGACGGCACAGAGACTCTGCGCTTACAGGTTCGGCAGCTCGAGTGTGGCTTCTCTGGTGTTACACACGTCCATAGGCCACGGTAACCACTTTCCATCAGGTGGGCCGTGCGCTTGTCTACCACCTAAGTGACATAAAAAAAAATGATATTAGACATCGCAAAAATATTTTCATTCAAATCAAAGCTTTCAAATTACGATGTACTTACCAATAATTATTCTGTACATGAATACCTAAACAATGAATTTTAATTCTTACGTTGACTTAAATTACGTGTCCTTAATCCTTGACATGCCTAACATTTTGACATTTTTACTTTTTCCATTTACGTGATTATGATATTTATTGCGATTACGTTTTTGACCTAATTACATACATACATACATATAGTCACACCTTTATCCCTGGAGGGTTAGGCAGAGGTGAATTAACACTCACATTTCAGCAATAATTGTATACGGCCTCACGTAATAGGGGGTGAGTTTATTGCCGTATTCCGGGCACTATTGTTGACTCGAGCCATGCATCTGAGGCTGAGTCTGGGCTGTATATATCTGTCTGATGTTAAACAGCCCTATCCCTTAGTCGCCTTGTGCGACACCGCATGGGAAGAGATGGGGTGGTCCTAATTCTACTCTGCCGGAAACCACGTGGCACTTGACCTAATTAACTTAAATGTACATACATTTTATCTATTTTAAATGATTTCGTTTCAATATTTTGTATGCCATTGGCGGATGTATGGCTTGTAATATTATTTTTATAACATCTATTATATAAACTATACTTCACGAAATAAATAAATTAATTTTAATTTTAATTTGAATTGGCCATGAATTATTAACTTTTAAACTTTACAGTAAAATTCAACGCCACAATTATTATATGACGGAGTGCAGTTCATAAAAACACAAGTCATTATGCATAAATGAAAAATTAAACGGAATTAATTATTTAAAATACTATTGTTCGATTCACATCATATAAGTTCAACTGGTACGATTTTTGAAGCTCAGTTTTTTGTAATCGCGTGACCTGTGAGCAGTTTATTAAATCAAAAGAAACATTTACTATTTGGTATTGAAAACTGGAAGGTATGTTTTTACTTACATGATATACAAGCGAATTATCTAAATCTGTATTAATTTAACAATACAGACTTTTTTAATATAGGTCACGTCGATTAGACTTCTTAGACGGGTGCTTTAAGCGTAGCGTGAAAAAGCATCTGATGAGGCCGTCAAACTGCTTGCCACCATTGTAACATTACTTAGTGTCTGTAATGGTGAGCTTCTATACTGAAACTTTGCCTTTAGCTTACCATGAAGTCAAAATGGCGTGTCTTAGATTTTAAAAAAATCTTGTCAGTAGTGAAAAAGTTGCCACGCGAGACATGTATGGCGAACACTGCTTATGGCCGTTCTATCCTAATATTATGGGGACGCTGTTGCCCGGACGGGATTTTCAGCCCTTCTTTTTTTTATATAGGACACATTAATTAGACTTCGCCTTGCCTGATGGTAAGCTGTAGACAAGTCTCAGAAAAGAGGATCACAATTACCTACATATACCATGTGACAATGGTGACACTCAGCTTGACGGCCTCATCATATACTTTTTCACGCCTGCTTGAAGGAACCGGGACTGTAGGAAGAAGGAAACACGTGAGCTGATAATGAATTCCAGGTCTTAATGGCGCGACAAAGTAAAGAATCATCGAAAGGCTTGGTTCTTGATCGTATATTCTGCATCGTGTGCGAGTAACATCTAAAACCTGCACGTGTTGTCCTGTGTAGGAAAGGGGAGGGTGGGACTAATTGGAAGAGCTCATCAAAACACTCACCATGGTACAGACGATGATGCATACCGCACGTCGCTGCAACCTGTCGAGAACTGCAACCTGGAATTGAAAAATTATTTTTGTGTTTGATAGGCCGTTTATCGAAAAAAGCTTTAGACTATATATCATAAAGCTACTGCTTAAGGGTGCGGAGCAGTGATCATAAATGGTAACAAATCCGGCAAATTCCCATACATTATTTGACAACTAAAGAAATACAGGCTCAAATATGTAATGAGGCTGGTCAGCTAATTTTATATTAATATGTCGTGCTTAGTTAGTAATTCTATTTTCATTCGGACATAATATAACATAAACTCACGCCTATATACCCGAAGGCGTAGGCAGAGATGCTAGCACCCACATTTCGCCAGTTTAAGTTTAGGTCCCAATGTAATAGGTGGCGAGCTTATTGCCATTAACCGGGCACTTACAAACCTGCGATCAATACACATATAACTTTGAAAAGCATCGAAAAGTCATTGGTGTGTAGTGTGTAGGGGAAGTCAGCTCAAAGCGGCCATAAGGGGCACAGCGGCCACGTTTAATTTTTCGGTTATTTCAATTGATAGCGCGACGTGAACATGGTGTCCGTATACCTAATCATCCGTCCCGCACCGCGCTGTCGGCCGGTGGCAATGGGATCGAGCGCGTGGCTGCAGTAATGAAATATTTATCATGGCGTATTTTATTAAAAAAATGTAAGGTAAGTTCAATCTGTTTTGGTCAAACCTCTTTATATTTCAATACTTTTATTGAAAGTGTATTATTACTTAGCTATTTGACTTTGTTTGTGTTCTATTCTCTCTGAAATGTAATAAATATTGTGAGAGCAGATCATCATTAAAACAAAATTGCCGAAAAAGGCAAAGCGGCTCGGGCAAAGCGGCCCACTGACCGCTTTGCCCTTTGTAAAATTATTACGATTCGATAGATAATGCTTAATTATTTTGTTTAGATCGTTAACAACTATAAAAGAAAAACTAACCAGGCGTCATGGGATGAAAATATGATTGCCCGGGCAATGAAAGAAATTTATGAAAAACCCGGCTCAATTAAATGTAAAGCGGTCAAATACGATATCCCTCTCACAACTCTACGAAGGCACCTAAAATCAGGATCCGCCACAAAGAAACTTGGTAGGCTTACAATAGTATTCACTTTACAGCAGGAAGAGGAACTCTTGAGTATTTGTTTCACATGGACAACCTCTTTTTTGGCCTTACGAAGGAAGATTTCCTACAGCTCGTGTTTCAGTAAGCCGAAGCAAATAATATTCCACATTCTTTTAAGAATGACACCGCCGAACACGATTTTTATAAAGGGTTTATCGTGCGACATCCCGATTTGACCTTGCGGCGACCAGAATCCACATTTATAACCAGAGCCCGGGGCTTCAACAGATCCCAGGTATACAGATTTTTTGACCTCAAATAAGAAAGAAGAGACTGTTGATTATTTTATATAAATGTTAAATTATAATAAAAAAAAATTTTAAATATATTTGTAATTTTATTTTGCTCTTCACGATATTTTTCAATAAAAAACAAATACATTTCCTGTGCACATTTGGGGTGGCCACGTTGCCCCTACCCCCACGGCCGCTTTGGGCGACCACTCGGGCAAGGCGGTCTTTTGCCAAGTTTTTGTAATTTGCGAATCATATGGGTATTTTCAAATTTGTGCCAGTTTTAATTTCACATTATGAAAATTTTATAAACTCTCTGGCTATTAGTATAAAGTTATTTTCAAAAATTTTTAGTTAAATAGGTTTTTTTCTTGTTTAAAGTTAAGATGGCCGCTTTGAGCTGACCTCCCCTACCATGGTAAAACCTGGGATCGAACCCGAGACCTCGCCTCAGCGGACAATGGGATTAATTAATAAAATACCTTTTATTTTATTAAATTATTTCTTTCTAGCCATGAACAAATCTCAGGAGTTCGAGATGACCGTTCTGGGCCGCCAGAAGTTCATGAATGCGGTCATAGATGAGGGCAACTCCCCGATACAGCAGTTCTACTCCGGCGCCACAATCTTCGTCACTGGAGGGGGTGGTTTCCTCGGCAAGCAGTTCATCGAGAAGCTGATCAGGTAAGAAAATACATACAGTTACGCCTTTATCCACCCACATTTCACCAATCATATTTATTTATAAAAATTATTTTGTGGTAAACAAGCACATGACTCATCTGATTGAAAGTGGTTACCGTGGCCTATGGACGTTTGGAACACCAGAGGTGTCACAGTCGCGCTGCCAACCCTGTAACTACAGAGTTTCTGTGCCGTCAGTGTAGAAGACAAAGCAGGACAAGCCTTTAGTCATTCCACTAACAGCACAAATTCTCCAGGGAGCTCTGGCTACCTATTCGCCGCTGTGAACACAACACGAAGTTATTATAGCCGCGTTATTTTGTAGGGCGGAGGTACTTCCCCAGTCGGACTGCTCAATTGGGCGGAAATACCGCCGTGTCCTACTTCCTTAGTCCTACGTCCTTAGTGGGTTTGAATCTCGGCTGAGCCGATTCACATTTTTTTACATTTTAATCGATCGGTAACTTATTTTATTTTCAGAGCATGCAATATTAACAAAATATATGTGCTAATGAGACCGAAGAAAGGTAAAACCATAGAGGAGAGACTGGATTTTATGCTAAAGGATGCCGTGAGTATAATTTTTTTTTACCCGATTACGACGAAGCCAAAGGTGAGTTATGATTTTGACAGGTTGTTTGTATGTAGGTTCATTTGTTCCCTCATTGCTATTTAACTACTAATTAGAACTGAACAAATGAGGTATCGTTAGAAGCGTCTCAGTCGTCCGCTGGTTATAGGCTATATAACGTGTCTCTGAATCTAATGTTCTCGTCCTCTAGCGGTCATACAGTACTGTGTTAAAAAAATACTTTGACATAAATATGTTTGGTATCCAATGAAAGTGCTTAATTAGTACATTTTAAATATTTATAAATTATAGTTGTTGCTTGTGTCAAAATAATATAAATAAAAAAAAGTTTAAAGCTAAAACCTGAGTACTGAAAAATTACTCTAAAAAGTTTAAAAAAAGAAAATATCAAGGATAGCCGAGGTCGTATGTCACTTAATCCAACAAAACAATAAATTCAGTAGTAAAATGGAATGCAATCACGACTATTCTCTATATTTTCTTGTTTAATGCCTACTTTCTAAAGCTTCCCATTAGGGCCACCCCATCTCTTCCCATGCGGTGTCGTACAAGGCGAGTAAGGGATTAACATCAGACAGATATAAACAGTCCAGACTCCGCCTCAGATGCATGGTTCGAGTCAATAATAGTGCCCGGAATACGGCAATAGGCTCACCCCCTATTACATGGGACCAAATACAATGGTGAAATGTGGGTGTTAATTCACCTCTGTCTAATCCATGCCATGGTGAAACCTGGGATCGAACCCGAGGCCTCGTCTCAGCAGTCCATTACGCATACCACTAGGCTACTGCGGTAAATTTTATATACTGTTAAAAACCCCCATCACAAAATACATTATCCAAAAAGTTAAAATAAATTGTGTTGGTTATAATAAATATTTTAATTCAAGCGTTGTCATGGCTACCAAACTAATAAAGCACTCTTGGAGAATGTTTTTTTTCTGAAGGGGGTTTTTTCAATTTTTAATTTAACATTTATAATAATATTTATCGCCACCTATTACATATCATATCACTGGGACCTAAACATAAACTGGCGAAATGTGGGTGCCAGCACCTCTGCCTACCCCTCTGGGGATATAGGCGTGAGTTTATGTTATGTTATATTTTTTAATTTACACCTTTTAAATTGATCTACTAGTCAAGCCCTTTCATTTGATACCCATTTTGAGGGAGTTGTAGAAAAATATGTAATCCGTTATTTTGAGGCGACGCGGCGGCCATCTTGGACCATTTTTTTTTCAAACATATAAACTAACACACTTTTTTTAACAACTAAATTATTAAAAAAAAATTATAAACCCGACTGCTGTCTAAAAGATGAAAACAAGTTGAATTGCAGGCGGTACCCATTCAGTTTCTCTCACGACTTGTCAAGGTCAACATATATGCCAAGAATAGAATAGAATATATCTTTATTTGTAAAACATAGGTACCTATACAAAGATGTTATATATTATATATAGTTTTTTTTATATATTTTTACTAATTTATTTTGTCAAGAAATAATATACAAATATTAAATACAATAAAACTAAAATAACTAATAAACAACTTATAGCTAAGAACAATTAAAATGCGTCGTGGAATTCCTCCGCATCGCATGCCTCTTGTGGAAGCGTTTCCAGGAGACTGGCAGCATTGCCACGTTGCATGGCAATGCTTCTTCTCTGACCTAAAAAGAGGCATACAAATTGATTTAAAAGCTACTTAGCCACAATGTCATAATACAATTATAGTCACAATGTCATAGTTTAGAATTAAAATGTCACATTATATTGAAGCATCGTTTAAGAATTCGTCAAGCGTATTATAACATTTGTCAATTAACAAAGATTGTAGGGATTTTTCAAATTTAGATCAAATCAAATTAAATCATATTCTATTCGTCAAATAATCATGTTCACATAATAATTAGTTCAGCTATGTTTCACCATTTGGGTATAAAATATTAATTAGATTATTAATTAAATTAAATTATTAGATTATCAATTAAATTGTTAATTTAGTTATCACATAAAATTAAATAAAAAATACAAATAGCACAAAGTCAATCGTAACAGAAATTAAATTCATCAATAAATTATCATGCACCAGCACCACATTCATTTTCATTTTGTCATTATAGGTATATACTTATTTATTACAGTGAGTTATCCTCCAAAAATTCATCAATGGTATAATAACATTTTTCAATTAATAATTATATCATAAAAGGCATAGATTTCATATCCCTTGGGTGTTTATTAAATATTTTTGGTGCTGTACCAAATATACTTTTTCCCATAAGGATTGTTTTACAGTTTACCTACATTACAGAGCTTTTCAACATATTGTTGGCGTATTGGACCTTTCCTAACATCTGATACTCGTTGAAAATGTTTAGGATTAGTTTTTACAAACATAGCTGTTTCCATTATATACAATTCTGTTAAAGTAAGTAGTTATGGAGAGGGCTATGCTCGGTATTTCCTTACGTGATCGCGTCAGAAATGATGATATCCGTAGGAGAACAAAAGTAACCGACGTAGCCCAGCGGATTAGCTGCCGCCAATGGAGCAAAAAAGTTCTGGAATAGCGACCGCGTACGGGCAAACGTAGCGTAGAACGCCCAACGGTCAGGTGGAAGGACGACCTCATGAAGGTCGCCGGGAAGCGCTGGATGCGGGCTGCTTTAGATCGGTCATTCTGGAACTCTGTGGGAGAGACCTATGTTCAGCAGTGGACTATGTGTGGCTGACATGATGATGATGAAGTAATTATACTCTTTGAAGTAAGGCACATAACTATCAATCATTCTCAAACTATACAAATTTAATATATTTAATTTGTGATTCATTGTGCCAGGTCTACGAAACGGTATGCCTAAAGAAACCAAACTTCAGAAAACTCCTGGAGCCAATGGAAGGAGATATTGCAGAGCTATCACTTGGACTCAGTGACACAGACTATGCTAGAATTACAGAAGAAGTAAGTGAAATTTCATCGCTGCAGTTTAATATTCATATTTTTTTTTATATAGGACACGCCAACTTGACCTCACCTCACCTGATGGTAAGCTAAAGGCAAAGTCTCAGGAAAGAGGGTCACCATTACAGACACTACGTGCTACAATGGTGGCACTCAGCTTGGCAGCCTCATCAGATGCTTTTTCACGCCCCGCTTAAAGGCCCCGGGATTGTAGGAAGAAGGAAATACATGTGCTGGTAATGAATTCCAGGTCTTGCAGCAAAGAAAAGAGTCTCCGGACCGTTTGATTCTTGCTCGTATATTCTTCACGTACATCTAAGGCCTGCACGTTGTAACGACGCGCTCTGCAAACGTCGTCACACCGGTTTTAATTCTATTTTTGAACGAAAAGTTTCGGAACGCGGAGTGAATGACATTTTGACGTATAGCTGTCAAGGCACCTTTCTTCCTAGCGTTGAGGCTGGATGGTCGATATTCATGGCTTCGTAACTTAATTTCAATAAATCTCATAAAAATGAGAGTATTTTTGCCTAAAGGATAATAGTTTGTGTCTTCACAACTATCCTCTTGTGGAATTATAGTTTATTTCTGCTCTTAATCTGAGAATATTATGATTTCCTTTGCCTTTGCCCTTTTTCTCATTTTCTTTTTGCCTTTGGATCTTTTCTTTGGACCTTTGTCTTCGGTCATCTGCATTTCCTTATGGAGGGTTTGGACTTTTCGCCTCAAACCTGGATGTACCGCATGGGCTTACACTGAAAACTTCGCCTGCTACGAGCTTTCTCGCTGCTGTGTTTACATATACTCGCCGAGGGATGCCGTGAGCTTACTTTAATTATATTTTAAATCTAAACTTCAAAATAACCTAAAAATGCATTGGTGACATAAGATCATATTGACATAAGATCATATTGACCTAGCTTATAAAACTCTAATTTTAAATTTAAGGTTAGTTATACATTAGGAATGTATCCTTGCAACTATTTCTAAATGCACACTGGAGTGGACAATAAAACCTTAAACCTCACCGTTTGGTTTCATTTAGCTCACCTCCGGCAGATTAAAAGTTTCCAATCTCCGCTGATTATCCTAGGCATGTGTATCTCCAAGGCGCCCGAACTTTTATGGTAATGTACTTACAAACCAATTTTATTTCTATTTCTTTTAAATAGGAGATTACACACTTACTTTGTCACATTTAACTTGCTCCATTCAAGAGTAAACCAATGATAGGAATACAGAGAATAAAATCCATTTTTTTATTATTACATCTGGCGCCCGAACAGGGACATGACAGTGTGCATGTATCTTTATTCCTTGTCACCTTTGCATTATTTTTTACCTTATCATGTTAAGAACAGTGTTTTCTTCATGTATTTTACTGTTACATAACTGTGTATTACAGTAAATCTTTGTTATTGTTTACATTGCAAAACTAATCATACTACAAGTTAGTACTATTGTTTGTATCTCTCAATTACAGGTGAATGTTTCAATTTGTATAACATGGTTATTGTTATAATTGTTTTATCTTATATAGCTTTTGTTTATTACAGGTAAGATTTTCCACTTAGTAATATTATATAATTACTAGTTCTTAACCTTTATTCACATGTGTGAAAACATAGTAATATTTGAATATTTGCTGTTTACCTTAAGTAGACATAAATAATTTATTTTGTGAATCACTAATGCATTTTTATCTTTATAGGCATTTGACCTAAATAATTCTTGCAACAATAACATTCCATTCTATGAGTTTGTTTGACTTTTGAGTTTAGCGTTTTGCTATCAATGCAATTAACTTCATTCATAATTTAATTAACTTTAATTAGAAACTTTAATTGATACTTTAATTAGAAACTTATAGTGTATTTAATACAACTTTTTATTAGATTTTCACATCCTTTTATAAATCAAACATGGATAAGGAAATACAGGTCCCGCCTTTGTTTGAGAATATTGTTAATGATGTTCCAGTTGGTACTTCTACTTATGAGATGCCTCATGTCATGGCTGATTTATCTGAAGTTGTTGATCCATTTTCGAATAGTCGATGAGCTGGTGATCATAGTCTGAGAGCCGCATCTTCATTTAATATGATGAATTTATTTATTTATTTATTTATTTATTTATTTCATACATACAATGTCATTACAGGCAGACCCAATGCGACAGAGTAGCAACATAATTTTAATAATTTCATTTACAATATATATCATTTACATTATCATAATCACACATAATCATGCTTCAAAAACTAAATAATAATAATTCCACAACATATTATTAATTAAAGTATATATAAATTACCATTTCAAATATTATTCATGAACATGTCATATCAGAAATAATAATTATTCAGTTGATGATGTCAAAGTAAAAATTCAAATAATAATGTCAAAGTAATAATTAAGTTAATAAAGTCAAAATAATACTTCAATTCATATTGTCAAAATAATAATTCGAGCAATAATGTCACAATAGTAATTCAAATCAATTGTCAAAATTACATATTTAATGTCAAGTTCACAATAATTTAATGTCAGATGATGAAAATACAATTTAAATTATTAAATTATATTATTTAATACTGGCGATACATAATCAGATTATATCAACTTTACCTAGATTCCTTCGCTCAAAACACAGTAACTAGCCCTTGTGAATTCATTCAGGGAGCATGAAAACAAGCACAAATCTAATCTGTCAGCCATCATATTAAGCGCACGCAGCGCCCGTGTGAGCGGCGCCCTCTGCAGCAAGTTGGTACGCGCGCGACACACTCGCAGCAACGGGGGGCGCCGCCGCCTCAACGCATACTCCTCCGGTACACACAGCCCTACTTCCCGTAGGATAGCTGGGTTGTGTATAAGCCCACGAAACACTTTAAACAAATAGGTGGCCATAGCCACCTCCCTCCTCACTTCCAGCTTATAATATCCTGTCATACCCAGAACGAACAACGTAGGATACAACCACGGATAGCCCGGGTAGACACCATACCGTTTCCAATATAAAAATCGAAGGAACTTATTCTGGGTACGCTCCAACATAACCTTATATTTGTCTTCGTGTGGAGACCAGATTAGCGCATTGAATTCTAGGTGACTCTTCACGAGAGCCTCATACAACGCCCTTAACGCCGCAATACTAGTAAACTGGTTTGCTTGACGTAAGACAAACCCTAAATTTCTGAAAGCCTTTTTACAGACACCGGTGATATGGTCGCGGAAATTTAAATCAGTGCTAAAGCGCACGCCCAAATCCTTAACCTCGGTTATACGACGCAGAGGGACCCCTTCCATGTGATATTGGTAGTGACTTGGGTTGTGTGCACGGCTGAACGATATCACAGAGCACTTAGCTACATTAAAGTAAAGTTTATTTTGTAAGCTCCATCTCACAATCCTATTTACGTCTTGCTGTAGTTCATTATGATCTATGTGGTCCTTAATAACTCGTACCAACTTAAGATCATCTGCGAAAAGCAAGGGCACCGAATGTTTGACCTCCTCCGGTAAGCTATTTATTGTGAGTATGAAGAGAAGAGGCCCCAAGTTACTGCCTTGACTCACTCCAGATCTCGTGAAATATGGTTCGGAAAGGTGTCCCCCACAGTCAACGTATTGGCATCTGTCCCGCAAGTAGCTGGAAAAGAAGGACAGTGTATGCGGCGTACATCCAACGCTTGCTAGTCGTGATAAAAGCACGTCATTATCAACAGTATCAAATGCTTTCCGAAAATCAAAGTACGCCACATCTACCTGTAGACCAGCGTCCACCGCCGGCACCAAACACGACATTAAATGAAGCAGATTGCCCGTAGTACCCCGCCCGGGTCGGAACCCGTGTTGCGCATCAGATAGCTGAGTGTCTATCTGTCCGTATAAGCAGTTGTGAATGGTTGCCTCGAACACCTTAGCTGGAGTGCTAAGCACAGCCACGGGCCTGTAATCACTTGGGTTTGGGCCTCCACTACCTTTTGGTACGGGTATCACACGCGTTAGTTTCCAGCGCTCTGGAAATTTTGCGGTCTCAATGCAGGTGTTGAATAAATGCAGCAAAGGTTCAGTGAGTACCATGCGACAATCCCTGAAAATGAACGCTGGTATGCCATCCGGTCCCATGGAGCGCTTGGGAGGCAGACGAGCCAGCGCGGTCTTCACATCTCCCAAACGCAGGCCAGTAAGGTCCACCCACGCCCCTGGAGCCGGTGTCCCCACCGAGCTGGCCGCCGCCACGTTCAGTTCAGCGGGTTCCTGGTTGTACACCGAGTGGAAAAACTGAGCGAATTCATTCGCGCATTCCAACTCTGACAAGGTGCGGTCCTCTTTCACTAACCTGGGCTTACCTGTGTTACCCTTTCTACTTCTCATGTAATTCCAAAAGGCCCGTGGGTCCACAGCCAGATGATGCTGTACGCGCTCACTGTACTGGTCCTGAGCTCGCAGAGTCTCCACCTTCACTGCTGCCCTACACCTGCTAAAAGCTTCATAATCACTAAGAGATCCGGTTTTTTTATATCGTTTATGTAACGTATGCTTATAGCGTAATTCCCTAATAATGTGGGGCGTGTACCATACCGGATATATATACCTATTCCTATGTGTAGTGTTGATATTCTTATAAGGAACACATAGATCAAATATTTCGTAAATCTTATCATAAAATAAATCTAAAATAATTTCAGGGTCACTAGAAGAATATAAATCGCTCCAATCTATTCTTGTAAACAAATCATATAAATAGTCAAAGTTAGCTTTATTAAAATTCCATTGTTTACGTGGTAACGGACTCGGTGAGCACTGCATAGGAGAAGAGGGGGACTCGAGGGTCGGGGCAGGCACGTCACGCAGCGGCGCCCGCGCACCTAGCTCGAGGCGCACGGCGAGTGGGGGATGGTGGCGGTCTACCGGCTCCATCCTGTCGTCGGTCGGCGCCTCGCCCACTGACACGCCACCGCGCGCGCTCAATACGAGGTCTAACATTCTACCGTTACAGTTAGGTATTGAATTGTACTGAATGAATTCACAGAAGGCCATAAAGAAATCATAGTAATTAACTACATTCTGACTACACGAAAACAAATTAAAATCACCTAGAATTACTAAGTTTTGTTTATATTTCATACACAATTTTTCCAATACGCTGAACATTATCATGTATTCCTTTTCATCTGCATTTGGCGGAATATAAACAGTGCAACATGTAAATAAATAACGGTCGCGTACACCAACAGAAACACAAACCATTTCGAACACGTGACCGTCTATCTGCGTGTCCATGCCATCCGGCAACGGCACTCGTCGCAACTCGAACCGTGGCGTAGCCACCACAAGCACACCGCCCTGCTTACGCCCGTCCGTCCGATCGCAGCGCAATGTTTGGTAACCGGGAAGCACGAACTCCGCGTTTTGAATAGATTCGTTCAAACCCGTTTCCGTTATAGCGAATATATCAAACTC
This sequence comes from Eilema griseolum, assembly GCA_963662185.1. Lineage (NCBI taxonomy): Eukaryota > Metazoa > Arthropoda > Insecta > Lepidoptera > Erebidae > Eilema > Eilema griseolum. The sequence continues at coordinate 10,312,672 of OY759259.1, forward strand.
CGATGACTCGATAAAAGATAGAAATTGCAAAGTCTTTGTCCTAAGTCCCGCCACATTCTGATATAGAACATTTATGTTTCTACTAGTTTTGTAGTTGGCCTGGGACGGTTGAGCGACGAAAAAATATCCATTCGCTAAACTCGACATTTAGCGGCCATACTTGTGAGTCACAGAGCTTAACGTAGTTACTTTCTGTAACACCAATTTTAAACGAAGCGTAGTCTCTTTCGGTTCTATGTTTCAATTTTTCGACAATTATTTCACAGTCGTTTCCCAGTACATTCTTAACATAATTCTTCAACATATCTTCCGACGTGTTTGTATCGAGTCTCCACACATGAAGGAATCTTTTTCGTTCTACAGATTTCAGGAGTACAGTCGACACATTACCCCCCCTTCTTATAGGGTTAGTCCTTCTTCTACTTATAACTTCTGTCCAGGTGTACTGCTTATTAACATCACTTTCAGTGTCCGAAGCTTTCTTAGCCGCCGCCGCTGCATAACTAACGCTAGACCTCTGCTTCAGCTGTGTCTGCTGGTTAGGGATGGCGTGCTTCCGTCCCGGACTATCGTCCACTGTTGATGTCCCTAAACCCACTGCGTTCTTTGAGCCATTAACAACCGTTTGACTTTGATTGATTGTCTTGTTTGCAGTGTTATTGCTAGTTGGTTTTCCTCTAGTTTCAATTTTCTCACTTTTTAAGGTTTTGATTTCCTGCTCATACGAATTGCATTTTTTATTTACCTCCTTTAATTCCTGTGCTAATCTACTGTTTTCCAGCGCCAAAACCTTTACTGTTTCCTTAATTTCCTTTATAATTTTCGATTCTAGGTCACTCAATTTTTCCATTACCACTTTATTTACTTTTGCCATTATACCCTCTACTTTGTCCGTTTCTTCACACGTTATCTCCTTAGTACCAATGTTTTCCAGGGAAATGTTTACATTTTTGATCTGATCCTTTTCATAATCCATCGTCATCACCCGTTGGGAGCGTACGGGAGTGTCATCCGTAATTCGTATGCGCTGGGTCACGTTGGAGCAGGAATCACACTTGAAAGTGCTTCTAATCTGTACCTGGCCCTCCTTGAACGCAGCTGCCGTATATTTCGCACATTTATAATGGTATGCAGACTTGCATCCCGTGCATTTCAGCAGCTCCAAGGAATCTATTTTCCTGTTGCATACAACACAATTCATTATCAAAGTCTTACAATGCAGTGCGACAGAGACGGAACTGGCCAATTCGCATGCGTGCGAGCGAGCGCGATGCGAGATTTCTTCACCACCCACAAAATGTTTTAATCACTAATGCACAGTCACTATATCACATATGTTTTTCTTTACAATAATGCGAAATTCTATGCTTTACAACTGTTCTCCACTTTGTAAATGTGCACTAACATCAAGGGTCTAATTTAGGAACATGTTTACCATGTCATATTTCGATTTTACCACTTTAAACCATATTAACGTAATACCGAATAACGCAGCACCGTACCGTGCTATCTATATAGAATAGAATGTTTTATTGAATGATAATTTGAGGAAAAACTTGCCTTCTGTTACTAAGTTGCCTGATTTAAAACGAAGTAAGCTTTTGTATGATGGTAAATCGTGCGTTAGGGAATTTATTACTCAAGTGGAAGAATATTTCTTGTTTAAAAATTTTAATGAATATTTTTTGGTTAGTTCATTCTCTGATCTTTTGTCAGGCACTGCGCTTAAATGGTTTCGTAGTGTTCGTATTCGTATTGCTTCTTGGCAGGATTTGAAGGCTGCGTTGTTGAAACGTTTTGATAGAATTGAATTTGATTATCATTTGGAACATGAACTCCGTACTCGTAAACAAAAGATAACTGAGTCATTACCAGATTTTATTACAGACATAATGGATATGGCTAGCCGTTTGTCTATGCCTGTTTTTGATGCTACCCTCATAACTATTATTAAACATAACATGTTGAATATTTACACACCTTTTGTGTTTGGTAGAACTATTTCTTCTATCGACGAATTTATTAACCTCAGCAGAGAATTAGAGAATTTTGTGTCAAGAAAGAACTTGAGTGAGAATAAAAGTATTAAAAAAGAAAAATATTCTGCTCAAATTAGTGCTGTTAAATCAGATGATTTAACTTGTTTAAAATGTAAGTCCTCTGGACATTCTTATAAAAATTGCCCTACATTTCCAGGTGTAATTTGTTTTAAATGTCACAAGCTTGGCGTCACTACGAAGAATTGCGAAGTTTGTAATTCAAATACTGTTCAGTCAAAAAACGTATCAGGTCCCATCGAGCCCTAGTTTTTGATAAAACCTCTGGTGACTCGATGTTGAAAAAATTTAGCAGTGCTCCGAATGAAGCCACTTGTAAGAAAGAATTTAATGAATGGTTGGATTATTTGAAAGTTTTCTTTAATAATATCAGGGCTGCTCCTGTTTTGTTTGTTAAACATAAAGACACTAGACCTTATTTAAATTTTAATATTAATAATAAATTTTATTCAGGTTTGCTAGATAGTGGAGCTTGTAGTTGTGTACTCGGTTCTAATATTCATCAAACATTTTTGCAATTAGGTTATAAATTTAAACCTTATAAAGGTAACGCTGTTACTGCTGATGGTTCTGCACACAATGTTATTGGAACTATGGTTTTACCTATCACTTGTGATAACTTAACTAAAAATGTAGATTTTTTGATAATACCTTCTTTTAAACCTTCAATTATTTTGGGATTTGACTTTTGGTTGAAATTTAATCTTGCTAAAGACTTATGGAATAATATTACTTTTGAATATGAATCCACTACTTGTGTAAATGCAGTTACTTCTGTTTCTGAACTTTCTCCTTCTGAGAAACACGAGTTAAATAAAATTATTTCACTTTTTGAAAATATTTCTTATGAAAAGAGAGGCTTAGGTCTTACTCATTTAGTTAAACATAAAATTAATGTTACTGGTGAACCTTTTAAACAACGTTATTGGCCCCTTAGTCCTGCTAAACAAAAAGAACTTTATGATGAAGTGGAAGTTTTATTAAAGGAAAATATTATTGAACCTTCTAAATCTCCTTGGTGTTCTCCAGTGTTAGCCGTTGAAAAACGCGATGGTGGAACAAGATTATGTTTGGACTCTAGACGTTTAAATTCAGTTACTGTTAAAGATTCTTATCCTTTACCTTACCCTTCTAGAATTTTAGATAACCTTCGGGGTGCTAATTATATAACTACTATTGATTTGTCTAAAGCATTTTTGCAAATCGCTTTAGAAGAATCTTCTCGAGAGAAGACTGCTTTTGTTGTTCCTGGGAAAGGTTTATTTCATTTTACCCGGATGGTGTACGGTTTGACTAATGCACCTGCAGAGTTACAGAGACTCGAAGACAAGTTGTTTGGACCAGAATTTGATAATGTAGCATTCTGTTACTTAGATGATCTCATATTGATAAATTCTACATTCTCTGATCATTTAGATTATTTAAATAAAATTTATAAAATCCTTAAAGATGCTGGGTTAACTATTAATTTAAAAAAGTGTAATTTTTGTAAAGATAAACTGCGTTATCTTGGTTATATTGTTGATAGTAATGGTTTACATACAGACCCTGCTAAATTAGAGTCCATTAAAAGTTTCCCACGCCCAGAAAGCGTTAGACAATTAAGAAGTTTTCTTGGGTTATGTTCTTATTACCGTAGATTCATTGATAAGTTTGCTGATATTGCTTCGCCCTTAACCAAATTAACGGCCGGAAGCAAGAATTCTAAAGAATCTCTTTTCTGGAATGAAGAAGCTGAAGTTGCTTTTCATAATTTAAAACTTGCATTAATTTCTGCACCAGTTTTACATTGTCCGAATTTTGAAAGACCATTCTCTTTACATTGCGATGCTAGTTCTGTTGGAATTGGTAGTGTCCTGAGCCAAGATGATGATAATGGAGATCAACATCCTGTAGCTTATTATTCTAGATCACTTAATAAATGTGAACGTAATTATAGTACAACTGAGAGAGAGTTGTTGTCAATATTGGATTCTATTGAACATTTCAGACCTTATATTGAAGGAATGAAATTTACAGTTATCACTGACCATGCTAGTTTAACTTGGCTTCTTAAACTTAATAATCCTAGTGGTCGTCTTGCACGTTGGGCTGCTAGAATTTCTCAATTTACTTTTGATGTTAAATATAAAAAAGGTTCTTTACATTTAGTTCCAGATTGTTTATCCAGAATAGAAATTTCTGCTATTAATATTCCTGTAAATAATATTATTGTTATGCCAAATGAGGATATCGTTGATCCTTGGTATAGAAAAATATTTGTAAATTGTCAAAAGTTTCCTAGAAAATATAAAAATTTCAAAGTTGAAAGTGATACTTTGTATAGATTTTGTAAAGATAAATATAATCCTAATAATCGTTTAAATTGGAAAATTGTCATACCTAAAGAACACATCTTAGACACTATTAAATCTAATCATGATGATGTTAATTCAGGACATTTAGGAATTCATAAAACTTTAAATAAATTAAAAATACATTATTTTTGGAAAGGTATGTTTATTGATGTTCAAAAATACATTTCTTCTTGTGATATTTGTAAAGCTTATAAATCTTCTACTAATCCACCTCATGGAATTATGGTTAATCCTAAGAAAGTTGATAAACCAATGTTAATGCTTTCTATTGATATTATTGGAACTCTTCCAAAAGCTTATTCTGGCCATAAGTATATACTTTCAATCATAGATGTTTTTACAAAATATTGTTGGATATTTCCTATGACTAGTGCTACCACTAAAGTAATTTGTAGGATACTTGAAAAAGAAATATTTCTTAAGTTTGGAACACCTAAAATTTTTGTTTGTGATAATGGAAGCCAATTTACAGCTAAGCAATTTGTAGATTTTCTAAAAAGTTATAATATTAGTAAAATATTTTATAATACTTTATATACACCTCAAAATAATCCTGTAGAGAGATATAACAAAACAGTCGAAACATGTATTTCTTGTTTTGTTAAAGATGATCATAGAACTTGGTCAAAATATTTGCCTCATGTTCAATTAGCTTTAAATAGTAGTGTGAATCTAGCTACAGATTTCACTCCTAATTTTCTCATGTTCGGTAGAGAACTTATTTTTGATGCTTCATTGCACCGTTTTAGTAATTCTTTTGATAACCTCAATCAACTTGATGTTGTTGATAGGTCTTCATTTGCTTTTTCACTTAAATCACTTAGTGATATTTTTATAAAAGTTCAAGCTTCATTGCTTAAAGCTTATAAGCGTAATGCGCGTTATTATAATATAGGAAGGAAGGTCATTTCTTTTGAAGTGGGAGATATAGTGTGGAGGAGAAGTTTTGTGCAGTCTAATGCTCCTGCATTCTTTTCGGCTAAGTTAGCACCTAAGTTTGTTAAGTGTGAAATAATAGATAAAATTTCCTCTAATGTTTATGTTTTAAAAGACCTTAATAAAAACTATACTGGTCGTTATCATATTAAAGATATAATAAAATATTAAAATTATTCTTGTTTTGACTGTCAAAAAGTCTATCTTTGTCTTTGGTACTTTGTTTGAAGTATTGAACCCATTAAAAGGTGATGTTTGATAGGTTTAGGGTTCTTGAAAGGAGATGTATGTTAGGAACTTCACAACAATTTATTAATTTCAATTTTAGTTTCCTTCAAAAATAACTTAGGTCATTTTAGGACTTATTTTTATGTAACTCTACTCCATATTAACAAATTGTTCCACATCAAAAGATCTTATATTTTTATTTATCTTTGTTGTATAGGATTATTTTCCTGTATATATTTTTATACACTTGTATATTTAATATTGTAAATTTTGTACAAATTTAGGAATTTAGTTTCTACTCTAATATAGGAGTGAAATTTAATATTCATTTTCTACATTAAATTCACTTGACTTATTTCCACTCACTTAGGGAATGGAAAATTAAGTTTCTTGAACTTTATTTTTGTACAGTTCTGGGTTATTTTCTTAGTATTAAGATTCTCGGATTGGACGCATTTTATGCATTTTTTACACACCTTGTTATACCATTTTTTGGGAAACTTGTGTCTTACTGGACTTTACAATTTTTTGTGCTATTGTGTTTCATACACATAGTCACACCTTACGCTTTGCGCCCGGGAAGCTGGTGGTGTTGAGCCGGTCGTAATTGTCGTTTTTCTCTTTTTGTACGATTGTATTTTTATACACATTGTTACATTTTTTATGCTTTGCGCACGGGATGTCGGTGGTGTTGTGCCGGTCGCAAATGTCATACTTTTCTTATGCGGTTGTGCTCAGAAAGTCAGTGGTGTTGTACTGGTCACAATTGTCATATTTTCTTTATATTTTGCTTGTGCTCGGAAAGTTGGTGGTGTTATGCCGATCACAATGCTTATAAATATATTATTACGACACTTTTGTTGTGATTTTGTTTTGACGTTTTAGATGTTGGAATAGGAATTTGAAGTCGGCGGCTTTTCAACCTAACCGACAGTGGGAAAACTTCATTGTTTTTACCGATTTTCTTTCAGATTCGGCAGCGTTGGTGCTTAACCGATATCTTGTTAGTTTCATATTTTTGTTTCAGGAATAGCTGGTATAGAGTCGGTGGCGTAGGAGCTCAACCGCACTTTTGTATTGATGCTAGAAGGCTGGTTAAGATCAAGGATTAGATTCGACGGCGTTGGTTGCCTAATCGATATCTGGAATGGAATAGAGTAGGGATTGTTTAATTTGTTTTATTGAAGGATTTATTTTCACTTTTGTGTTGTAATAAGTTTTTACTCTTTTCTGAGTTTGGTTTCGGTTATTCTATTAAGTTGGATAGTGTCCTTTGTTTCCATTTGAAACTGGAAATTCTTTTTCAACTTAATTCTTTACTTTTCGAGTGTTTTCACATTCTTTGATTTTTAGGAATGCTTTCCCATTCTTTAATTTATAATTATTTCTGCAATACCCAATGCTTTCGCATTGCCTTTTTTGTTTATTGAAAAATGTTGCAAGACATTTTGTCTTTTGAGGTTTTTTGGAATTTTGTTCTGGACTCTCATAATTTTCATTAGAAAAGGAAGTTTCTTTCTTTCTTTTTTCTTTTTGGGGAGGGATGTAATGTAACGACGCGCTCTGCAAACGTCGTCACACCGGTTTTAATTCTATTTTTGAACGAAAAGTTTCGGAACGCGGAGTGAATGACATTTTGACGTATAGCTGTCAAGGCACCTTTCTTCCTAGCGTTGAGGCTGGATGGTCGATATTCATGGCTTCGTAACTTAATTTCAATAAATCTCATAAAAATGAGAGTATTTTTGCCTAAAGGATAATAGTTTGTGTCTTCACAACTATCCTCTTGTGGAATTATAGTTTATTTCTGCTCTTAATCTGAGAATATTATGATTTCCTTTGCCTTTGCCCTTTTTCTCATTTTCTTTTTGCCTTTGGATCTTTTCTTTGGACCTTTGTCTTCGGTCATCTGCATTTCCTTATGGAGGGTTTGGACTTTTCGCCTCAAACCTGGATGTACCGCATGGGCTTACACTGAAAACTTCGCCTGCTACGAGCTTTCTCGCTGCTGTGTTTACATATACTCGCCGAGGGATGCCGTGAGCTTACTTTAATTATATTTTAAATCTAAACTTCAAAATAACCTAAAAATGCATTGGTGACATACGATCATATTGACATAAGATCATATTGACCTAGCTTATAAAACTCTAATTTTAAATTTAAGGTTAGTTATACATTAGGAATGTATCCTTGCAACTATTTCTAAATGCACACTGGAGTGGACAATAAAACCTTAAACCTCACCGTTTGGTTTCATTTAGCTCACCTCCGGCAGATTAAAAGTTTCCAATCTCCGCTGATTATCCTAGGCATGTGTATCTCCAAGGCGCCCGAACTTTTATGGTAATGTACTTACAAACCAATTTTATTTCTATTTCTTTTAAATAGGAGATTACACACTTACTTTGTCACATTTAACTTGCTCCATTCAAGAGTAAACCAATGATAGGAATACAGAGAATAAAATCAATTTTTTTATTATTACAACGTGTTGTCCTATGTAGGAAAGGAGATGGTGGGATTAGTTAGAAGAGGTCGTCAGAACACTCACCATAGTAGAGACGATAAAATACAGCCAAGGAAGCAATATCTCTATGCATCTGCAAAGGCTCGAGGGTGTTTGTGACCTCAGGGTTCCCAATAATTCGGACCGCGCGTTGCTGCAACCTGTCGAGACCTGTCATATGAGATTTTATTAAAATATAAATGTGTCAAAGAGAGGAATACGGTGATGCTAAGTATGTTTTATATAATTCGGGTGGCAGTGAAAGTGTTCACCATGACATATGACGTGTGCAACACCAGGGGATCACACTCGCGCTGCAGACCCTGTAAGAACAGAGAGTTTCTGTCTCGTGAATGCAAAAGTCAACGCAGGACAAGCCTTTGGTCTTCCACTGACAGCACAAAAACTGTCAAGTGAGCTCTGGTTATCCTACTAACCGCCGGGAACACAACACGAGGTTATTATGGCCGCGGTATTCTGTACGACGGAGGTAGGTACATACTTTTCTTGTCAGACTGCTCAATTGGGACGGGAATACCGTCGTGTCCTTCTCTTTCATTTAAGGCCACTGGTGATAGAATGATAGTAGGTTTATATATTTTTTAATCTAAATACAAAATCGGTCAGGCGGAGATTAAGCAGGATGCATTAGGTATTTTCTGTGATTTATCCAAGGCCTTTGATTGCGCTTACATATATAATTGCGGTACATATATAGTTACGAGATGGATAATATTTTTTTTAACTTTGTTACTGATTTATGAATAACGAAAGAAAGAAACAAACAATTGAAGTTGCTAGGTTAACATCCACGTTCGGTGGCGTCCCACAGGACTTCATATTCGGACCGTCTTCTTTTTATTTGTATCATTTTTTTTATACCACTTACATAGGTAGCAGACGGCCCACTTGATGAAAAGTGGTTTCCGTGACCTATGTACGTGTGCAACGCCAAAGAAGCCACACTCGTACTGCCAACCCTGTAAACACAAGAGTTTCTGTACTTTTGGTCTCCCCACTGATAGTACAAAAACTCTCCAGTGAGCTCTGGCTACCCTACTTACTACCGGCAACACAACACGAGGTTATTACGTCCGCGGGATCCTGTAGGGCGGAGGTACTTCCCCAGTCGGACTGCTCAATTGGACGGAAATACCGTCGTGTAAAGACGTGTACCTACGTTCCTGCCTAGGCATTTTTATTATTATTTCAAAACAAGGACACCGAAAGCAGGATAGAATACGAGCCACTTCGTTCATTTCTTCATCTATATCCTTGAGAAGAGCAGTAAAATCCTTTCTCAAGTCCTCAGTGTGATCAGTGTTCCTTGCATTTCAACTGTTCTTTGCCTTGTTCCTTGATTATCAAATGATGCTAATCTACATTTAAAACCAATTTCAGATTTTTTTTTTCAATAAATAGCCAATGCCAATTTGCCGTGTGGTTTCCGGTAGAGTAGAATTAGGGTCAGCCCATCTCTTCCCATGCGGATATGCCTGTCAACCTCACCTTCGACAACCAAAGCGACCCACAGGCGGTGTGCATTTTGGTCGGTTCGAGTCCGACATAACCTATTCTACCTCCGGTGGGGGGTATCCGTGGGGACTTTGCGCACATAAAAAAAATGCGATTAAGGGATACGGATGTTTAACATCAGACAGATATATACAGCCCAGCTCGAGTCAACAATAGTGCCCGGATTACGGCAAAAGACTCACCCCTTGTAACATAGGACCGAATGCAATAATTGGTGAAATGTGGGTGTTAATTCACCTCTGCCTAATCCTCCAGGGATAAAGGCGTGATTATATGTATGGATGTATGTAAATAGCCTCATGTATTTGTATTTTCTTCCTCAGGTTGACTTTATAATACATATGGCAGCTACAACTAATTTTAATGCGCCATTACAAGAGGCGACTTTAATCAATGTTCGTGGGACGAGAGAGTGTCTGGCGCTTGCAAAAGCATGTAAAAAGCTACAGTAAGTTTTCGTTAAACCTTTTTTTACTACTCATGTGGCACACATGACCTCGGTAGCCTAGATGACCGCGGTAGCCTAGTGGTATGGTTAATGGACTGCTGAGACGACGTTTCGGATACGATCCCAGGTTTTACCATGGCACACACCAATGACTTATCGATGCTTTTCGAAGTTGTGTGTATCTACCGCAGGTTTATAAATGCTCGGTCAATGGCAATAGGCTCGCCACCTATTACATTGGGACCTAAACATAAACTGGAGAAATGTGGGTGCTAGCACCTCTGCCTACCCCTTCGGGGATATAGGCGTGAGTTATGTATGTTCGATATGTAAAACCTGGGATCGAAATCGAGACCTCGTCGCAGCAGTCCAGTACACATACCACTAGACTACCGCGGTCCCATTACACATACAGTGGTATGTGTAATGGGACCGCGTAAAAGGCTACCGCGTTTTATTTTTTGTTATATATATAAGTATATTAAATATAATTGTAAGATGTATGTTTATAATGTTATATTACAGATGCTTCACATACATATCGACTGCCTACACTCATGCGACCGCAAGTCGCATCGGAACCGAGCTGAAGGAACAGTTCTACCCCTGTCCTGTGTCTCCTGACGAAATCATAAATCTTGCAGAATACGTGAAATCAACGCAGCAAGAAGAAATGACAGTGGAGTAAGTTACTTATCAACATCATTCTTGCATTAATGCAGGACAGTCCGATTGGGGACGTACCTCCGCCCTACAGAATACCGCGGCTATAATATCCTCGTGTTGTGTTCCCGGCGGTGTGTAGGGTAGCCAGAGCTCACTGGAGAGTTTTTATACTGTTAGTGAAAACACCAAAAGCTTGACATGCCTTTGCTTCTACACTGACGGCACTTTTCTTACAGGGGCAGCACGAATGGGACTCCTCTGGTGTTGCACACGTCCACAGGCCACGGTAACCACTTTCATAAGGTGGACTGTGCGCTTGTCTGCCACCTAAGTTGTATAAAAACTTTCGCCTCGTAGGGCTAGGATCCATTTTTTCCAGTCTGCCGGCTGTACTTCGTTATTTTATGTGAAATGACTGCCATCCCCCACAGACAATAAGATGGGCGTGGATGAAGGGGCTATCTGACAATGTCAAAATATTGAGGGAACTTCGAGGCTTTAATTAAATAATATTTCTGATCGTGTTACTTTAAAAAAATTATATTAGTGTCAAATTCTTAGACTATATAAAAACTCCATACCTAGACGCAGCAAGTGTCATACTTTCTTTTTTTTTTATACCACTAAGTTGGCAGACAAGCACACGGCCCACTTGATGGGAAGCGGTTACCGTGGCCTATGGACGTATGCAACACCAGGGGTGTCACACTCGTGCTGCCGACCATGAAGAAACCTTCTGATGCCCCTCTTGAAGAACCCATGTCATTTCAAAGCGTTGTAACAAATACCAAGATACTACTTCGGTATTAGTTCACATCACATCCGTGACGGAGAAAGAATACAAGTATCACCACCCCATCTCATCCGAAGGGTGTCGTAAGAGGCGACTAACGGAAACATACGCAAACGATATCACTGCGAGAGAAGGAAAACTCGAAATAAAATCCTGTACCAACCAGACCAGACCTGGCCAGAGTGGAAACAGTAGGCCAAAGCTAAATTATTGCTTGAAATAAGAAGTGTTAAAGTGAAATCTAAAGCAGACATTATAATACTCAAGTGACAACGTTTGTGGTCGATTCCTATCGATGAAAACCAATATCTATGTGATATAGTGAACAAGAACATATTTACAAAATTACTATAAATAAGTGATCAATGAGTGCTTAATTTCTAATAATAAAACCTATAAAATAACTCTTGACCTTAGTGAAGTTATATCAGCTTAGAATATTGCATAAAGACAAAAAAATATTTTATCATCAGCCGTTACTAAGAGATTTGAAAAAACTTTTACTAACTGATTTGACAGTTTGAACTGAATATTGAATTAAAAACAACAACTAACGCCATCAAGCGGTGAGTAGAAAATACAATATATGACATATTTAACATTAATTGACAGAAACGATAGTGTTGCCACATTTAAAAATCAACAAAAAGAATAGGAAAATTTAGAATAACGCCATCTATGAGCAAATAGCTGAACTAAAGTTGACAGTGATTGACATATAGTGTTGTCAGCATTAAAAATTAATAATAATTTTGGTGATACCAGATATCAATTGGGGATACCATTTAATAAACTCGGTTTAAATTGGTAGAAATAATAGTATAATGGAGAACGAAAATATAACTTATCGAAAACTTAATACACGAATGTCGACATCAGTCTCGGAGTCAACTATGTTTGATAACACTATCATGAGTTTACCAAATGACTCTTTTGAAGACGAAAGAATTAATACACTCACCGAAAAAATTGTTAAGTTGACTGAAGAATTACAAAGTGCGAACCAAGAGATCGACCATTTAATTTTTGAAAATGCTCAACTGAAATCTGATTTAGAAAAAAGCAACAGAGTAATAGAGTTATACAAGAAAATAGAAACGGGTGATCCGAAATGTTCTACTCCTGGAATAAAGCGTGCAGGAGCAGCACGAGCTAAAGGCAAAGGTCGTAGCCTGACATCAACACCCCTAAAAAAATTGGCGAATAGCTCTTTGACTACACACTCTTCAACATATTATACAGCATCGAAGGAGACAAATGATTTTATTTATACCAAGAATACTAAGGAAACGGAAGTAAAACAACGTAGTCCCACAAAGAACTTACAAGACATTGACAAGGAAAAAGGAACTAAAGTTGATACTATATTACAAACAAAATGTCCAAAGAATCGGAAACAAGTCAATAAGATAGTAATTATAGCTGATCAACAAGGGCGAGGAATGCGGTCAACTCTTCAGAGGCTGGTAGGAACAAGTTATGTTGTCACCAGTTTTTGGAAACCTGGTGCTAAGATCGCAGATATTCTAAGTGATACCGAAAAAAACACAATAAGGCATCTTACAGAAAATGATTATGTGATAATAATAGGAGGAACTAATGATGTGAATCCATATGAATTTAAATCCAATATTATACATTTCTTTCATTGTTATAATAATACTAATATATTAATATGTGACATACCATATAATAGGAAACTAAATGTAACAAAGCTCAATTATGAGTTAAATTTCATGTGTAGTCAATATCCACATGCAACCTATGTCGACGTAAATTACTGTCATTATTATCCACAGTTCAGGCATTTCACTGTAAACCTTTCTAGATCTTTGCTACAAGAAATACTACGAATAACATATAGATTAAGAATGACACAGTACAATAATAAAAAAGGTTTGACTACATTAGATAAATACACACAAACAAATAATATATCCGAGATACAGATCTCGACTCTGGAGTCCCCGATAAAGTCTATAGGAAAACATAATTTTCGTCTCTAAAAAGAAAACTATAAACATACTACATCAAAATATAGACGGTGTGATAGGAAAATCAAATTTGCTAGAAGTTCATATTAATGATTTGTCACAAAAGGGTAAGAGCATTGACGTACTATGCATTACAGAGCATAATATGCTTCAAGGTGATATTGGTATACTAAATATAGGTAACTATGAACTTGCGTCTTTCTATTGTAGAGATAACAGATATGGGGGATCATGCATTTTAGTGAGCAGTGGTCACAAATATCATACATTATCAGATGTCAATGAGTTTTGTATACCGAAACTCATGGAATGCAGAGCAATCAAATTGATAGAACATGATGTTGTAGTTTTATGTATATACAGACCACCAAGGGAAGATAGTAAAACTTTAAATACATTTTTTAATAACTTTGAAAATTTACTGCAAAGATATTGTCTAAAAAACAAAAAAGTGATTGTTTGCGGAGACTTTAACATTGACAGACTAAAAATAACTAAAACTAGTCTACAGTTTGAGGAAATATGTACATGCTTCAATCTTAAACTTGCTATAAATGAGACTACTCGACCAGCCAGTGGTAAATGCATAGATAATATTCTTTATAATATTCGCGGTTGTCATGCTGAAGTAATTGAACTAGCTATATCGGATCATAAAGCACAAATACTGACTTGCCCAGTTAAAGAATACTGCACTCTTCCTTATTGGTACATAATGAAACGTGACTATAGTGTAGGTAATATGACGAAGTTTAAGCAATGTTTGTCAAAACTTAGTTTTAATGACATTTATAATTCAGATGATCCAAATATTGCATTTAATAATTTTCATGACATATTTTCTTTCTTTTATGATTTGTGCTTCCCTGTAATAAAACTAAAACTAACAAAAAACATAAAGCCTCGATGGCTGAGTAAAGGTATCAAGGTATGCTCGCGCCGAAAACGGGAACTGCTACATAAATACAGGAAAAACCCAAGTAGGCAAAACAAGGACACCTTTAAAATTTATAGTAAGAGACTTAATTCGATTATAAAATTGACTAAAAAAGCACAAAATGATTTTAAAATAAAAAACGCTAATAATAAGTCTCAGGTTACATGGAAAATTATCAATCAATGTAAATTAAATACTCCTAAAGAAGAAATTAATTGTATAAAAGTCGATAATAAAATAATAAGTGATCCACAGCAGATAGCGCAAGCATTTAACGATTTCTTTTTAAATACGTTTCAACCTTCTTCAGCAGATGGTTCCAAAAACCATAAAGCTACCTTAGTGTGGAACAAAGAGAACTCTATGTTTATGAGTCCATCAACACCATATGACATGCATAGAATTATGAGGGAACTAAAGAACACTTCAAGTACAGGTTATGATGGCATATGCACTAAAGTTGTAAAATTCGTTTCTATTATTATAGCAAGCCCCTTAAGCCATATCGTCAATCTATGCATAAGTTGTGGTACTTTCCCTGATAAGCTAAAGATAACGATAACCATCCCTATTTTTAAAAAAGAAGATAAAGAAAGCATGAAATTTTATAGACCTGTAGCACTGATTCCTATATTCTCGAAGGTTTTGGAAAAAATCATCTATCATTGTTTATACGAGTACTTGGACAAAAATCAAGTGCTAACCGATGAACAGGTAGGGTTCAGGAAAAATAAAAGCATTAACCAAGCTATTTACAATTTTCTCTTGGAGGTTATGGGAAATCTAGAAAAAAAGCTGCCTGTTTACGCCATGTACATGGATTTAACACGAGCATTCGATTACGTGGATCACTCTATACTGATAGATAAGCTGTATACTTACGGAATAAGGGGAAATGCACTAAATTTAATAAAATCATATCTTGAAGGTAGAAAACAGATAACTCAAATAAATAGAATATGCTCTAAATACAAAACGGAGGTGAAATACTCGTCGGAAACGAGAACAGTAACAAACGGTGTACCTCAAGGAAGCGTACTAGGTCCTTTACTGTTTATATTATATATAAATGATTTCCCACGGTCAATAGGATATCCCATGATCCTTTTTGCGGACGATAGTACCGTAGTTTACTCGGGACAAGAGATCATGAACAACGTAGAATTAAATATTAACTGTAACATGGACAAAATTATCAAATGGTTGACATCAAATAATCTTTTAATTAATCTTGACAAAACAAACATTATGACATTCGGAAATAATTCACATCACTTAAGCGACATGGATATAAGACATTTAAATAAAACTAATATTGACATAGGTAATACAAAATTTTTAGGATTACATATTGACTCGAATTTAAACTGGAAAACGCACATTAACATGATATGTAAAAAACTAAATAGTTTCTCGTATGCGCTCTATATGATATCAAAAATAGTAAACCGAGATGCAGTAATTACAGCATACCACGCCCACGTGACAGCAATATTACGATATGGGGTCATGTTCTGGGGCAACTCTACTGACAAGGAAGATGCATTTAAGGCACAGAAAAGATGTTTGAGAGCCGTGTGCAAATTACAACAGACAGACACATGCAAACCACACTTTATACAGTTGAAGATACTAACCCTACCTTGTCTGTATATATATGAAGTTGTAACTTTTGTAAAAGGTAATTTGAGTCGTTATACTGCATACAACAGTGCTCGTAACTGCCATAAAATTTGTATGCCTCAGCATTGGTCAGCGCTGTTTGATAAAAGTATTTTCTCCATGGCACCTCGCTTGTACAATAAATTACCACGAAATATTTTAGAAGTGGAAAATACAACTACTTTAAAAAAAAATGTATTGCACTTACTTATAACGAAAGCGTACTACACTATTGACGAATATTTGAATGACAGATTGTAATGAAAGTGACTATATTGTATTACAACTAATTAAACTTATATACTATTTAATTTAAAATTTTGACATAGCTAAACCATTTAACATTATTAAATTCGAAATTAATTGCATTATTAATCAGTAGCTACTCCTATAAAATGTATTTTATTTTTAAGCTTATATTGTAAATTTGCATGCCTTTTAGGTGGAATGCGGAATGATCAAACATTTAAACCAATGTACCAACAATTTGTACCTGTGTTCGCAAATAAAGATGAAATTGAAATTGAAAGCCTCCCAACATTAGGAGAGGCCTAGTCCAGCAGTGGACTGCAATGAGCTTGTTGATTGATTAGTTCACATATCATTAGATATATATCATGTCTTCACCAAATAAATTGGCGAAATTTTCTTATAGATTCATGAGTTCGTGTTTCCTATAATGTACCTAATAGCTATCTCTATTATTTCTATTTTGTATGAAAATTGATTTCAAGATTTTACAACTCAGTATTAAAATTTCTTTTTATTGGCCTCTTGTTAAATTCGATCTTTAAAAACAGTACTTCCTAAATGCTATCCATTTTGATGATAAATTTCGTATTGCTTGTTTACAGCTGTCACTTTTCAAAAATGTACAAGTGTTTGTTAGATTAATGTTGTCTCATTCATAGATACACAAAAAAACATACAATTTGGATTTGTTTTTCTTAAAAAAATGCAATAATGTTAGTACAAAAAATTGGATTTCCTCCAATTTCTTCCAAAATACGGCAATTTCATATGCCTATTAATATCAATACATCACATGTCAAGTAGGTACACATTGACAGCTTAAAGAATTGGGGTATTTAACTGACTAGTCAAATTAGTTACGGTTTACTAAACGTCAAAACGATAATTTCCAACTTCTTTAGATTGTACAAAAAAAATCCATGGAGTTTTGGCGCTAACATGAAGAATGACGCATCGCATTTTTTTATTTTCCGTGCGAAGCCGGGGCGGGTCGCTAGTGATAATATCATATCTGTTTTCCTGACCTTGAAATCGAAAAGCGAAACTAAATAATAGCTAGCACTTAATAAGTGCATACTCATGCGACGGGGTCACAATACAATTATCAATATTAATCTTTAATTAAAATTACAAATTATTGTGTCTTTTTCAGAGAGGTCAAGAACTGGCCCAATACCTACACCTTCACTAAGGCGATTGCTGAAGAATTGATCAGAACAAGTGCTGCGGATCTACCTATTTGTGTAGTCAAACCGCCAGTCGGTAATATATAATAATAATTTTTTTAAACAAACTCGCGATTATGTCGCGTCAAACAACCCACTCCGCATCGTTCCCGGTGCCAAGATGCCCATGATGCTGGCCGCGTTGCCCCGCTGAATTGCAATTTATTTATTTTTGTTATTTTAATAAACAACAGCAGGGTATATCCTGAACTCGTATATTCATAAATTAGATACAATTCCACGCAGGTACAATTCTTGAATTCTTCTAATAAACCTCTCATTCCACAAGCGCCCACAATATAATCCCGCCAAAAACGTCCACAGGGTATATCTCCTTATTCCGCCGTGCGCGACTGACAACTTCTCACCACTTCAAGTTGTCGGTGTTGCACGCACAAAATACAATCTGAATTAATAGATACTACAAAATAGAACAACTGCGCTATAAATCGTTATTTTTTATTATACTTTTTTTTTTTTTTTATTTAATTCTTTATTGTACACATACAGTACAGAGATCATTAATAAAAACATTCCAAAGTAAATGTGCAAAGTCGAGCTTAACTCAAAATGAGTTCTCTCCCAGCAAACCTTGCCTTCATAGAAATGAAGGGAGATGTGAAGTGTACATTTCAAATAAAAGATATAGACAGAAAGAAAAAAAAAGATAATAAGTGTACTTTATTAACCAAACCTTACATTATATTCTTTATTGTACGCCAATTACAATAATCATGATACAAAAATTGAGAAGACAAGAGCAGTACAAAGGGCGGCTTTACGCAATTTCATCCAGGCAACGCATTTAACTTTTTTTTATAAATTCGTTGATTTTAGAATAGGGTAGTGTCCTGAGTCATCGAATTTTTACCAATACTATGTCTTAGTATTTTATCAAAATATATGCATAGTAAACTAAGATATTGCCTAACTAAATTGAACTTATTTTGGATTATTATTTTTAATTCCAAAAATAGGTCAAAATATAAACTATCGAAATAAAGCAAAATTTACAACTGTTTAGATTACTTATTAAATTTCAAATCAAGATAAGATGAGATGAGATTCATTTACTTGTAAGAAAATTGTATAAAAGTTGTTACAAAGATGGTTGTACATAATATTCTGCTGTCTCCAGCGTACAAATATTGAAATGTAATGTCAGCATACAATTAATAATAATTCCTCGTTTAAATGATATAGTCATAATGGAAGTTATATAATTACAAAATCTCAAATCATAGGTTATACAAGTCAAGGTTCACAAAATAAATCAATTTTATACACAAAACGTTCGCTTAGGAAGTCTTTCGTGGAATAGTAACATTTAGTCAGAAGGAATTGTAATAGTTTATTTAAATATCTTAAGCTTCAGAGTCTTAAACTGAGCGGGTAGTTTATTATTAATTCTAATTGCTATACATTGTTAGAAAATATTTGAAGATTTTGTGACCTCTTCTACTACTTGGTCTGGTTACCATATCATTATGAAGATCAAACAGATCTTATTATGCCCTGTATAGGTGTAAACAAGATTGTTTATTGAAATAGTAAAATCAAGAAACGTTTTAAATTATATCAATCTTGGATTACGACCTCAGGGACGATGCAGATATTGAGCAGGAAGGCAGTAAGGGCGAATATGCTGGCCCGCAGGTTCGCTCGGTGCAAGGACAGTTTAAAAGTAATGCTTTTTAAGGCGTACTGCACATCCCTGTACTCAAGTGCGATGTGGGTCAGCTATACCCAGCGCTCCCTTAACGCCCTGCGTATGCAAAACATTAAAGCTTTCAGAGGGCTGTTGCGGCTGCCACGCTTCTGTAGTGCATCGGCTATGTTCGCTCACGCACGTATCGATGGTTTCGCAGCGTTGTGGCGCAAAAAAATGACGTCAATGCTGTATGGAATGCGCGGCGGTGGCAACAGTATGCTCAATGTACTTGTGGACAGGGGTTATAAGTGCCACATATTAAGGCACGTCTATAAGATGCACCAATCTTTTTAAAATATATTGTTACGTGCACGGGGTACAATTAAATGCCGTTTACTCAACGAAGAGATTTATTAGCTCACCACAAACTAGACAATTTAATCACTAGTACACACAGTACTCTTCAACAGTTCCAGTCGCTCAGTAGTTTACAGTGGTCCACAGTCGTTGCTCAGGTCGCAGGTAGAATCTTCTTCGGTCGCTTAAGTTCGCTGTGTTCGTTATCGATCTCAAAGACTGAATGAATCGTGTTGCTATACGAGCATGTTTTTATACCTCTCAATTAGGAGGATCGAATTATCTGGAAAGTTCGCGAACGATAAAAACCTATTCTTTTGATCTTGCCGCCGTCGCTGACCTTCGAGTAATTTCTCGATATTTACCTACTGTTTGTTTATATTTGAGAGTGTAGGTACTCGTAGGTAGGTTGTGACTTTTTGTTGATGATTCTAGATTTTTCTATGCCAATCGGTAGAGTACCTCGTCACTAACAATGCGTTTTTATTTCTTGAAGATTCGATTATTAGTTTTCGAGATATCGACGGCGGTCGTAACATTACCCCCCTCTTAGTCATGCTCGTCCCGAGCATCATTTGTTCCATGATGACGCGTCAACCTATCCACATGGACTACCTTTGGTTTTCCCCTAACCCCCTTCCTAATGCGGTAGGTAATGTCATTGATCCTCGTAATAACCGTATAGGGCCCTTCCCAGCGAGCTTGGAGTTTTGGAGATTTCCCCTTCTTACGTAGCAGATTATGAAACCATACCAGTGTTCCTTCTTCAAAGCCGTTGGTGTTTGCATTTCTATCGTACCGGGTTTTCATCCTTTCACCTGTCTTCAAATTGTTTTCCCGTACTATTCTGTGCACCTCGTCCAGTCGGCTTCGAAGATCACTCACGTAATCCGTCACGGGCTTAGGACTATCAGGTGGCGTACCGGTTATTGCATCCACTGGTAGCCTAATCTCTCGACCAAAGTTCACTTTCGCTGGGGTGTGTCCCATACTGTCATGTACCGCAGATCGATAGGACATCAAGAACAATGGGATGTACTGGTCCCAATCTCTTTGGTGTTCATCGACAACTTTAGCCAAGTGATTTTCCAACGTCTAGTTAAACCTCTCGACCATTCCGTCTGACTGCGGATGCGCTGGAGTCGTACGGGTCTTGTTCATTCCAAGGAGTTTGCACATTTCTTGGAATAGAGCAGACTCGAAGTTCCGCTCTTGGTCAGAGTGGATCTCCATAGGTGCGCCGTACCGGCAGACCACTTCCTGAACCAGTTTCCTTGCCACAGTGACTGCTTCCTGGTTGGCTGTCGCAAATACTTCCGGCCACTTAGTGAAGTAATCTTGCACTACTATGATGTATTTGTTACCTTCTTCAGTCGTTGGAAAAGGTCCAGCGACATCAATCGCGATACGTTCCCATGGTGCTCCGACGTTATACAGTTTCAATTTTCCTTTGCTTCTTGTCGGCGGTTCTTTAACTGAAGCACATGCAGTGCATTTACGGCACCAATCCTCGACATCTTCGCGACAATGAAGCCCGTAAAACCGCTGTCGTACTTTAACTAGGGTTTTCTTGACTCCGAGATGCCCGCCAGAGACACCATCATGGCTGTGCCGTAAGAGAGTAGCTACCTTGCTTCGTGGTACCACTACTTGTAGGGTCACCTCTATGCCGTCGTTGGATTCCCATTTCCTATACAGCACGTCATCGATCAGAGTTAAGCTGTCCTACTGGGCCCAATAACTTTTGGTAGTGGAACTGTAAGCAGATATATCACTCCATTGGGGTTTGTTTCCAAGCTGCTTCCAGTGCAGTATAGGTTGTAGATCATTATCATCCTCTTGCGCCTGCTTCATACTGCTTCCGGTCCATTCGTCGTCAAGTCCATTCACCTTTATGACTTTAATATTTTCACGGGCTTCGTTCTTCTGACAATGCTTGCAATCTTCGGCACACGGCCTACGAGACAAAGCATCGGCATTGCCGTGCCCTTTTCCACTTCGGTGTTCTATCACAAAGGGAAATTCCTGTAGTTGCTCGATCCATCTTGCTACTTGACCTTCCGGATTCTTGAATTGTAGCAACCATTGTAGTGCAGCATGATCTGTCCTTAGTGTAAACTCTCGTCCTATAAGATACTTATTAAAATGCTGTAAGGACTTCACCACAGCGAGAAGTTCACGACGAGTGACACAGTAATTTCTTTCCGGCTTCGATAGCGATTTGCTGAAGTATGCTGTTACAACATGGCGATCTTCTTGCACTTGTGACAACACTCCACCTATGCCGGTCTTGCTGGCATCCGTATCCACAATGAATCTTCCTTCCCTGGTAGGATAACCCAATATAGGAGCTTCGCACAAGCGATCTTTAAGTGTACTAAAAGCTTGCTCGCAATCTAAGTCCCAAACGAAGTCTCGTTTATCTTCTGTTAGTTTGTGTAGTGGTTTGGCAATATCCGAGAAATGCTTAATAAAGCGTCTGTAATACGCGCATAGTCCCAGAAACGCGCGAATCTCCGTTTTGTTCTTTGGAACAGGCCATTCCTGAACAGCTCTTATCTTCTCGGGGTCGGTTTTAACTCCTTCTGTGGAGATCACATGTCCAAGATAGCTGACCTCCCTTTTAAATAAAGCGCACTTCTTTGGACTCAGTTTAAGGTTAGCCTCACGGATTCGAGTAAAAACTTTTTCCAGGTTCTTCAGGTTTTCTTTGAAGCTGCGTCCCATAACTATGGCATCGTCCAGGTAAACCAGACAGACATCTCCGAGTAGACCCACCATTACTCTTTCCATGAGGCGTTCAAACGTGGCCGGGGCATTACATAACCCAAATGGCATAACATTAAAATGCCACAATCTGTTTCCAACTCCTGTACTGAAGGCTGTCTTCTCTTTATCTTCAGGACTGATCTCCACCTGCCAGTAGCCACTTTTTAAATCGATGGTTGAAAACCATTTCATACCACTAAGCATGTCCAGGGTATCGTCGATTCTAGGTAAAGGATAACTGTCTTTCTTAGTGACATTATTCAACATTCGGTAATCCACACAAAACCTTGTGCTACCATCCTTCTTTTTTACTAGTACCACAGGTGATGACCATGGACTCGTAGAGGGTTCGATCACTTTGCTCTCAGCCATGTCTTTAATCATATCTGCTATCTCCCCTTCTCTTGCCCATGGTAAACGTCGAGGTCTCTGTTTTATAGGCATGGAGTCACCTGTGTCAATCCGGTGTTTCACGAGCCCAGTCCTCCCACAGTCATTCCCGGTTGCAAAGATGTCTCTGAATTGTAGCAACAGGTCTCTGGCTTGGTGCAATTCTGATGTTGTTAAGTTTTCCTTTGAATTCTCAAGGAGTTGTTCGATGTGATCTTTGGAGATTTGTGTACCGTCTTGTTTAGGTGAAGTATTGTTCAACCGCCTCAGGCACTTTACTTCCTCACATCTTCCGACCACACTATTCTTCTTCAGGAGAACTATTTCATCACTGAGGTTAAGAATTCTCACTCTAGCGATTCTGTTCGGTATCAGTAAGGTTCTTGCTGTTATTAAATTTTGATGACTGCCAGCATCTTCCACAATAAGACATCTTCTTTGTTTGGTCTTCGCGGGAAACTTCACTTTGACCAATTTTTCCGATTTAGGAGCTAACGTCGTATCCGTTAAACAGTAAAGAGAGCTGGGGTTAGGAGGCAACTGGCCTCTGGTCCGCGGCCCATATTACACGTAGTGGGAATAATAGAAGACAAGTCGGCCAATTACGGGGGCCAGAATACCATCGGAAATTTTTTTTGTAGTTAAATCGACCCATTGATTTTATTAAATTAAAATTTAAAAAAAATGGGGAATAAAACATAAGTATCAAAGTATATACTTTATTATGTAATCGTACTGTATGATTAGTGGATTACCAACATTACTTTTTTAAGGAAAATCATCATAATAGTTTTAAAGAGAATCATTAATACTCGTTATTTAGAAAAATTTATAAAATGATATAATTGACATTACCTAACAGTTTACCAATTTTTCAATACAATGTCCGAGAGTAATATCTTGATCAATCAACTCACGTACACTCTGTACTACTTTTTCATCTCAATCAAAATCATTTCATTTCATATCAAAAATGTGTTTCCCAGTGCTACTTTACAAGGATGTTTATTTCATTTTATAAGAGCTTTATGGAGGAAAACAGAACAGTTAGGGATAAAAAAATCTAAGATTATGCGAGCACATGTAAAACGTTGCATTGCGTTAGCTTTTTTACCCAAAGAGTACGTACAAGACGGCTGGCTTTATATCCGCAGCGAATGCATTAAGGAGCAGTGTATACTCCAATTTAACGACTATTTCTATAAAACTTGGTTAAAAGAAACTTCTTATTTTTTTGATAAATGGTATTTTTTCAATGTTCGTCATAGAACCAATAATGCAAATGAATCTTGGAATGGACGATTTATTAAAAAAGTTCAGTCCAAGCCGAATTTGGCAGTTTTATTAGACAAGCTATACAAAGACGCTAATTATTATTTTGGTTTATATAAAAAAACAAGGATTTAAAAGCCAAAAAAAATGACACAATAAGAACACATGAAAAAGTAGTACAGAGTGTACGTGAGTAGATTGATCAAGATATTACTCTCGGACATTGTATTGAAAAATTGGTAAACTGTTAGGTAATGTCAATTATATCATTTTATAAATTTTTCTGAATTACGAGTATTAATGATTCTCTTTCAAACTATTATGATGATTTTCATTAAAAAAGTAATGTTGGTAATCCACTTATCATACAGTACGATTACATAATAAAGTATATACTTTTTTTTTTTAATTTTAATTTAATAAAATCAATCGGTCGATTTAACTACAAAAAAAATTTCCGATGGTATTCTGGCCCCCGTAATTGGCCGACTTGTCCTCTATTATTCCCACTACGTGTAATATGGGCCGCGGACCAGAGGCCAGTTGCCTCCTAACCCCAATCGATTTCCGATCACGCTATTATTCTGCTGACGGTGCGGCACGAAGCGAAGACACTGGGTCAATCGACGCACGTGGCGCTGATTCTGCAACTCGTACTTGCTATCTTCACAACTTGGGTCATTCAGTATAGCGTATCATGCGGGTTTGCCTATGTAGTTTCTTAAGACGGTTGGTTCAGGCTTCGAGTACTGGTTGAGGTCCCAGCGAGAATGCATACGTCAGTACCGATACATAACAAACATAGTTTTAAATATTACTAACATAACAGATGAGGCCGTCAAGCTGAGTGTCACCATTGTCACACGGTATGTGTGAGTAATGGTGACCCTCTTTTCTGGGACTTTGCCTTCAGCTTACCATCAGGCAAGGCGAATTCCAATTGACGTGTCCTATATAAAATAAATGAATTATTATATTATAATTACGAAATACAGATTGTGATTACATATAGTAAGCAGCCGTAAGTAAAATTACCGCTTGCTTTAACTAAATGAAACGTTTAATATCTTTCAGTGTTGGCGGCGTATTATGAGCCTGCTCCAGGATGGTTGGATCATGGATCCCTGTACGGCCCATGTGGTGTGAGTATAATTATTTTTATCTTTTTAATATTATTAGCCAAGCATACCAGTACCGGGCGGGAGCGGCAGCGGGAGCGACGAAGGATCGCAAGCCAAGCTGCCCGCGTACGAAGGCAACTCGGGCGTCGGAGGTCGATGAACGAGCTCCGCCCCCCATGAGCGCCGGCCTGGGGGTGACAGGTGGAGCCGCCTGTCACCCTGGCAGAAGCAGGCCGCGGCGGTGGCGCGCCTGCTTCTGCCAGACTCGAGACGAAGGCCAGATCGTGAGAGATGGCCCTGGGTCGGCCGGGGTGCGAGGGATATGCCTGTCAACCTCACCTACGGCAACCAAAACGACCCACAGGCGGCGTGCGTTTTAGTCGGTTCGAGTCCGACATAACCTCCTCCACCGGCTCCGGTGGGGAGGTATCCGTGGGGATTTTGCGCACGTAAAAAAAAAAAAGCATACCAGTACCACAGTCTAATGATAACTTTCATAAAATAATGATAATTCATTTTTGGAGGGTTATGATTTTGACAGGCATATATGTTATTTATTATGTGTATATTTTGTATATATATGTATAACACTATTCTGATTTATAAGTCGATTTATAAGTATATGTAAGAACCTATATATAATTAATCTATAGTCCTTGTAGAAGGTAGGACACGGCGGTATTTCCGCCCGATTGAGCAGTCCGACTGGGGAAGTACCTCCGCCCTACAGAATACCGCGGTTATAATAACTTCGTGTTGTGTTCCCAGCGGTGAGTAGGGTAGCCAGAGCTCACTGGAGAATTTGTGCCGTCAGTGGGAAGACTAAAGGCTTGTCCTGATTTGTCTTCTACTGACGGCACAGAAACTCTGTACTTACAGGGTTGGCAGCGCGACTGTGACTCCTCTGGTGTTACAGACGTCCATAGGCCACGATGACTACTTTCCATCAGGTAGGCCGTGTGCTTGTCTGCCAACTAAGTGGTATAAAAAAAAAAAAGACGCATCTCTTTTCAATATGCGCCTACCTCGTACTAGCTCTGCACCACCCTATGGTAGACTGGCAGAGAATGCCTACGGCATTAAGTCCGCCAATGTACATCGTGCATAAAGTATAAATAAATAAATCAATAAAATAAACATGTAGGTTTTTATTTTTTATTTTTTTTTATACCACTTTGTTGGCAGACAAGCACACGGCCCACCTGATGGAAAGTGGTTACCGTGACCTATGGACGTCTGTAACACCAGAGGAGTCACAGTCGCGCTGCCAACCCTGTAAGTACAGAGTTTCTGTGCCGTCAGTAGAAGACAAAGCAGGACAAGCCTTTAGTCTTCCCACTGACAGCACAAATTCTCCATTTCATCTGTTCCTGTGTATGTAGTAGCACCAATCACAGAAAAGCTACGAGGATATCGTTTGTCCTGGTTCGGGCATGTAATGCGTAGGGATGAAAGTAATGTCGTAAGGAAGGCGCTAACTATGGAAGTGGATGGCTACAAGGGGAGAGGGAGGCCTAAAATGAGGTGGATTGACTGTGTGAATGATGATATGGTTAAGAAGACAGTGAATGTTAAAATGACTGCAACTAGAGATGAATGGAAAAAGAACACATGTTTCGCCGTTGATGATGAGGTTCATCTGTTCCCTCGTAGCTCCTGAACTACTAATTAGAACCGGGCAAGTGAGGTATCATTTGAAGCGTCTTGGTCGTCCACTGGTTATAGGCTATATGGCGTGTCACTGAATCTAATGTAGCGCCCTCTAGCGGTCATAGAGTACTGTGTTAAAAAATAAACTTGAGATAAATATACCGCGTTTGGTATCATCTGAAAGGGCTTAATTAGCACATTATAAATATGTATAAATTATAGCCGTTGCCCCAAAATAATATAAATAAAACTGAAACTCGACTACTGAAAAATCAAGCTTTAAAAAGTAATAAACAAGAAAAAAACGAGGATAGTCGAGACACACTTCCATAGGCTACGGTAACCACTTTCCATCAGGAGGCCTTATTACTCGCGCAGCTGGGCTAGCGATCCTCCGTCGCGCTACCGCAGGAAAGAGGGTCACTATTACAGACACTGAACAATGTTACAATGGTGGCACTCAGCTTAGCGGCCTCATTAAATGCTTTTTCACGCCCCGCATAACGGACATTTATAGGATTTTTATAACATAACATAACATAAAAACATAAACTCACGCAGAGGTGCTAGCACCCACATTTCGCCAGTTTATGTTTAGGTTCCAATGTAATAGGTGGCGAGCCTATTACCATTAACCGGGCACTTATAAACCTGCGATAAATACACACATAATCTCGAAAAGCATCGAAAAGTCATTGGTGTGTGCCATGGTAAAACCTGGGATCGAACCCAAGACCTCGTCTTTGTTTGTTGCTGTATTTTTATAACATATTTTTATTTATTTATGTTATAATTTTATAGCTGGAAATAGAGTGAATGGGGCACTACACAACTTTATGAGCAGCCGGAAAGTGTCCGAAAAGGCACGACTGGCTGTACGTGGTGCAGTATTAGTGCCGACTCTTATGTATGGTAGTGAAAGTTGGGTGTGGCAGAAAATGCATCAGAGTAGAGTGAATGCAGTAGAAATGCGTGCGTTGCGAAATACGTGTGGCTTAACCTTGAAAGAGTGAGCAATAGCGTGATAAGGGAACGGTGTGGAGTGATAGAAGATGTAGTGATGAGAATTGAGAGAGGAATGTTGAGATGGTTTGGTCATGTTGAGAGAAGACTAACGAAACAGGTGGATGACGTGAGTGTGGATGGTACCATCGGAAGGGGAAGACCTAGGCGCACATACCTGGACCAAATCGGGGAAGTTTTAGAAAAGGGGCAGGTCAGGAGTACTCTAAACCGACGAGCATGCATGAAGAATGTAATGAGAGTGAATGAAGCGAGAGTATTATGTCAGGATCGTAGCAAGTGGAGATCCGTGATCTCACCCCTATGGGAAACAGGCGTGATTTATGTATGTATGTTAAATTTTATAACAATCTTGCATAATTTTCAGCTCGTGATGGGCGTCATTCTTGGAGTTATACACGTGTTACCCATTAGGGTAGACAAAAACGTATGTGTAGTCCCTGTGGATTATGTGAACAACGCCATCATTGCCGCCACTTGGGACACTTTTTTTTTTTTTTTTTTTTTTTTATATACGACACGCCAACTTGACCTCACCTCGCCTGATGGTAAGCTAAAGGCAAAGTCTCAGGAAAGAGGGTCACCATTACAGACACTAAGTGCTACAATGGTGGCACTCAGCTTGGCGGCCTCATCAGATGCTTTTTCACGCCCCGCTTAAAGGCCCCGGGACTGTAGGAAGAAGGAAACACGTGTGCTGGTAATGAATTCCAGGTCTTGGTGGTGCGGCAATGAAAAGAGTCTCCGAACCGCTTGGTTCTTGCTCGTATATTCTGCACAGTGTGAGGGTGACATCTAAGGCCTGCACGTGTTGTCCTATGTAGGAAAGGAGATGGTGGGATTAGTTGGAAGAGCTCGTCAGAACACTCACCGTGGTAGAGACGGTAAAATACAGCCAAGGAAGCAATATCTCTACGCATCTGCAAAGGCTCGAGGGTGTTCGTGACCTCAGGGTTCCCAATAATTCGGACCGCGCGTCGCTGCAACCTGTCGAGAGCATCTAGTAGGTATTTCGCGGAGCCATCCCAGAGATGCGAGCAGTATTCCACGCAGGAGCGAATTTGTGTCTTATAGAGAAGACACCGCTGCTCCGGCGTGAAAAAACGTCTCACTTTGTTTAGGAGTCCGAGTTTCCGCGAGGCTGTTTTGATGATGCTCTCGATGTAATTTCTGTTATTCAGTTTGCAGCGAATATCCATGCCTAGGATATAGAGATTGTCCTGCAGTGGAAGTGGCGTGCTCTGAAGAGTGGGAAGGGGAAGGAAAGAAGATACCTTTGCTGTGAACGCACAAGCCTGCGTCTTCTTGGCATTGAACTCGACCATGTTCTCGGAGCCCCATTGAGAAATGTGATTCAAGATCCGGTCCAGTTCAGTGACAAGAAGCTGTCTTTTTTCCACGATATCAGACTGTTTGGCCGCAGGTTGTCCGTGATAACTCCCGTGTACGGTGCTATCGTCTGCATAGCAATGTATGCTGCCGGTGGACAGCATGTCGTTGATATGCAGAAGAAAGAGAGTGGGAGATAATACAGACCCCTGCGGTACGCCAGCATTTATTTGCAAGAACTCCGAAGCCCGTCCATCACAGAGGACGCGGATACGGCGCTCCTGCAGGAAACTAGCAATCCAGTTGCACAGTCTAGGAGGCAGACCAAAGGCTGGTAGCTTGGAGAGAAGCGATTTGTGCCAGACTCTATCGAAAGCTTTGGCGATATCAAGACTAATTGCCAGTGATTCGCCGTGCTTGTCCATAGCCTCACCCCAAAGATGGGACTTGTGAAAGGAAGAAACGTGGTGCTCTAGAAGACATTCCTATTTACACAGTTAGCTCTTCAAAACGTGCAATAGTATGGGGTAAGTGTTTTTGATTAACTCTTAATATTTTACAGTTGCTTCTCAATACATCTATGAAAATATCTTAAATGTACGAAACAACCTAAATATTTTTGAAAAACTATCTGATGTACACAATTTTAATACGAGAAATAAAAATAAACTAGTTTTACCAAAACTTAGGCTTCACAAGGTTGGTGATTCATTTGTAGGCAGCTGCATAAAAATATTTAATAAAATTCCTCAGGACTTGATTAATATGCCAATAAATAAATTTAAAATAGAAGTGAAAAAAACTTTAATGAGTAAAGGTTACTATAAAGTGGATGAGTACCTTAATGATGTTAATGCGTGGTCAACATAAGTCAACATAAGTGCTTGCTCGCACAAAATAAATTGTAAACCAAAACAAATTTATAAAAGAAAGATAATCTAGTTCTAATGTAGTTCGCTGAGTTTCTTGCTGGTATCTTCTCAGTAGAACTAATCTACCGAACCAGCGAAAGAATCATTTTCCAATGGTTTATTTTTACATTATTTAATATTTTTATATTATTTCTTGACATACATAATTGTAAAGTTTTGACGTTCATATGTGCTCTTTATGTGCCTAAACTGAATAAATGAAATTGATTCTTTGATTCTTTGATTCTTTGATTCTTTGATTCTTTGATTCTTTGATTCTTTGATTCTTTGATTCTTTGATTCTTTGATTCTTTGATTCTTTGATTCTTTGATTCTTTGATTCTTTGATTCTTTGATTCTTTGATTCTTTGATTCTTTGATTCTTTGATTCTTTGATTCTTTGATTCTTTGATTCTTTGATTCTTTGATTCTTTGATTCTTTGATTCTTTGATTCTTTGATTCTTTGATTCTTTGATTCTTTGATTCTTTGATTCTTTGATTCTTTGATTCTTTGATTCTTTGATTCTTTGATTCTTTGATTCTTTGATTCTTTGATTCTTTGATTCTTTGATTCTTTGATTCTTTGATTCTTTGATTCTTTGATTCTTTGATTCTTTGATTCTTTGATTCTTTGATTCTTTGATTCTTTGAGTCTTTGATTCTTTGATTCTTTGATTCTTTGATTCTTTGATTCTTTGATTCTTTGATTCTTTGATTCTTTGATTCTTTGATTCTTTGATTCTTTGATTCTTTGATTCTTTGATTCTTTGATTCTTTGAGTCTTTGATTCTTTGATTCTTTGATTCTTTGATTCTTTGATTCTTTGATTCTTTGATTCTTTGATTCTTTGATTCTTTGATTCTTTGATTCTTTGATTCTTTGATTCTTTGATTCTTTGATTCTTTGATTCTTTGATTCTTTGATTCTTTGATTCTTTGATTCTTTGATTCTTTGATTCTTTGATTCTTTGATTCTTTGATTCTTTGATTCTTTGATTCTTTGATTCTTTGATTCTTTGATTCTTTGATTCTTTGATTCTTTGATTCTTTGATTCTTTGATTCTTTGATTCTTTGATTCTTTGATTCTTTGATTCTTTGATTCTTTGATTCTTTGATTCTTTGATTCTTTGATTCTTTGATTCTTTGATTCTTTGATTCTTTGATTCTTTGATTCTTTGATTCTTTGATTCTTTGATTCTTTGATTCTTTGATTCTTTGATTCTTTGATTCTTTGATTCTTTGATTCTTTGATTCTTTGATTCTTTGATTCTTTGATTCTTTGATTCTTTGATTCTTTGATTCTTTGATTCTTTGATTCTTTGATTCTTTGATTCTTTGATTCTTTGATTCTTTGATTCTTTGATTCTTTGATTCTTTGATTCTTTGATTCTTTGATTCTTTGATTCTTTGATTCTTTGATTCTTTGATTCTTTGATTCTTTGATTCTTTGATTCTTTGATTCTTTGATTCTTTGATTCTTTGATTCTTTGATTCTTTGATTCTTTGATTCTTTGATTCTTTGATTCTTTGATTCTTTGATTCTTTGATTCTTTGATTCTTTGATTCTTTGATTCTTTGATTCTTTGATTCTTTGATTCTTTGATTCTTTGATTCTTTGATTCTTTGATTCTTTGATTCTTTGATTCTTTGATTCTTTGATTCTTTGATTCTTTGATTCTTTGATTCTTTGATTCTTTGATTCTTTGATTCTTTGATTCTTTGATTCTTTGATTCTTTGATTCTTTGATTCTTTGATTCTTTGATTCTTTGATTCTTTGATTCTTTGATTCTTTGATTCTTTGATTCTTTGATTCTTTGATTCTTTGATTCTTTGATTCTTTGATTCTTTGATTCTTTGATTCTTTGATTCTTTGATTCTTTGATTCTTTGATTCTTTGATTCTTTGATTCTTTGATTCTTTGATTCTTTGATTCTTTGATTCTTTGATTCATACTTTCACAGCTTCTTCTTTATCCAGGCGTCAATTCCAGTTGCATCCAAAGTTTTCTACTCGGAAGCCGGACTCCGCTTTTACCAGTCTAACTGCGGATTTGGCTGAACTTCCATATGTTCCGTGAAGCGACTGCCATTTTGACCACATCCAATTGGTGATATCGAAGCAGCTTTTCTCTTTTTTATACCACTTAGGTGGCAGACAAGCACACGGCACCGTGGCCTATGGCCGCGTGGAAAACCAAGAGAGTCACACTCGCGCTGCCAACCCTACAAGCATTGAGAGTTTCTGTGCCATCAGGGCAAGCCTTTAGTCTTCCCACTGACATCACAAAAATTCTCCAGTGAGCTCTGGCTACCGTACTCACCGCCGGGAACACAACACGAGGTTATTATAGCCGCTGTAGTCCGTAGGGCGGAGGTACTACCCCAGTCGGTCTGCTCGATTGGACGAAAATACCGCCGTGTCCTACCTCCTCCAAAAATATACAACTCAGCTTCAATGCAACAAAATTACTCGTAATACGACAGTAGGCTGCACACCCTATTACGTGGGACCGTATACAGTGGTTGGTGAATTGTTTGTGTTAAATTCACCTCGGCTTAACCTTGCGGGGCGTGATTACATTTATGTATATAGTTACTTATGTTATTTTTAACTGCCCTGAATGCCTTGTTTCATCATGTAGCCGTTTGTCCTACTTAAGAACTGCCACAGCTACAGTCAACCTTGTACACTCCAGGGACACGATTGCACTAATTTTAATGTGATAGCAAGATTACTGTCATGCCACAGACATGGCAAAAAATTACAATTTATTTTAAACGTTACCCGCATGTTGTTAAAGTTTTAAATTAAATTGCCCCTTGTAGAGTGAATAAATAATTAAATCAAATAAATAAATAAATGAAAATAATATAATGAACTTTTTTTCATTGGACTTTGTACTTTATTCGTATATACAGGCATAGAGTCCAAAATAGGATATAGGCGTGAGTTTATGCACATAACATAAATATTATGAATCTACTTTATATTTCGGGACCGTCAAAATATAATTACATACGTGTTTCTCCGCATCGGTGTCTCTGTGGAGAAGCTGTCGATAGCCTTGGACATCACGGATTGTCTTGCAGCAAGAGCGCAGGCCGCATGTCCCGACATGCAAACATTAACGACATTATCCGTCGAGCTCTTGTCACCGCCGGCGTGCCAGCTATACTTGAACCTGTTGGCTTGGCTCGCGACGATGGTAAGAGACCGGACGGTATGTCGTTGTTGCCTTGGAAGATGGGTAGGCCTTTGGTGTGGGATGCAACCTGCGTCGACACCCTGGCGCCTTCCCATCTTCCAAGTACGATGGACTGCGCATGCGCTGCTGCTGCATCAGCGGAGACTCTCAAACGGCGCAAATATACCAATTTAACTGGTAATTATAATTTTGAGCCGTTTGGAGTCGAAACGTTGGATCCGTGGGGTCCAAGCGCGCGCGCGCTATTCAAAGAAATAGCGAGGCGACTAATCGACGCTTCCCGTGACCATAAGGCTGGCCTTTACCTCGCTCAAAGAATTGCCATCGCCATTCAGCGTGGTAATGCCGCCAGCCTCTTGGGCACGGTACCAGTAGAGATCTATGGGGAGGAATTTTTCGATGCCTAAAATTACAGTTTCCCTCTTTTTCTCTATCCCATTTTTGTATATATTGTATAGTTAGCATAGTTTTATATAAATTTGTAAGTAATTGTATATTATAATAGCATATTTTATTTAATGTAATAAAAATTAGTACTACACTGCATTATACGTGCATGAATATCTAAATGACAAATCTATTGAATGGCAATGAAATACAATTAATTAAATAAAGATGAATATTACATAAATATGTAACATAAACTCACGCCTATATCCCCGAAGGGGTAGGCAGAAGTGCTAGCACCCACATTTCGCCAGTATATGTTTAGGTCCCAATGTAATAGGTGGCGAGCCTATAGCCATTAACCGGGCACTTATAAACCTGCGATAAATACACACATAACTTCGAAAAGAATCGAAAAGTCATTGGTGTGTGCCATGGTAAAACCTGGGATCGAACTGGTTCCTCGTCTCAGCAGTCCATAACCCATAGCACTAGGCTATGGCCTTTTTTTTAAATATAATTATCGCGGTTCAAAAGGCCATCGGCGGGCCGGGTGAAAAGCTTTCGCGGGCCGTACTTTGTCCATTACTGCTCCAATACTAAAATGAAAATCTTGATTTGTTTCAGAGTTTTTGAGTGCAGTCTATCGCATCTACGATACCTATCAGCACGGCACACCGTTCGCGGTCTGGTACTGTTATTTGGTCGAAGTCACCAACCCTTTCCTCTGCTGGCTGTTGACCTGGATCCTGCATTACATACCTGCATACATGGCCGATGCAGTCTGCAAGATTTTAGATATTAAAATCAAAGGATTTCCTTCGTAAGTATTTTCATCTTTTTTCATTTTTATTTTATACCACTTAGGTGGCAGACAAGCACACGGCCCACGTGATGGATAGTGGTCACCGTGGCCTATGGACGTGTGTAACACCAGAGGAGCCACACTCGCGCTGCCGACCCTGTAAGCACAGACATTCCGTGCCGTCAGTGTACAAGACAAAGCAGGACAAACCTTCATTCTTCCCACTGACAGCACATATTCTCCAGTGAGCTCTGGCTACCCTACTCACCGCTGGGAACACAACACGAAGTTATTATAGCCGCGGTATTCTGTAGGGCGGAGGTACTTCCCCAGTCGTACTGCTCAATTGGGCGGAAATACCGCCGTGTCCTACCTCCTATAAAAATAATCTATAATCTAATGTTATTTTTTTTTTTTTTTTTTTTTTTTTAACTGTCGCGGTTTGAATTCATAATTATACAAGATATCGGGACTTGCGCGTGGCGCGCCTCCCCGTTTCCGGGGACGAGTTGGGGACTCTGTGGTCCCCACACCCGAGAAGAGGGCCAGATCGTGAGAGATGGCCCTGGGTCGGCCGGGGTGCGAGGGATATGCCTGTCAACCTCACCTTCGGCAACCGAAACGACCCACAGGCGGCGTGCGTTTTAGTCGGTTCGAGTCCGACATAACCTCCTCCACCGGGTCCGGTGGGGAGGTATCCGTGGGGATTTTGCGCACGTAAAAAAAAAAAAAAAAAAAAAAAAATATCGGGACTTCTCGCGAATTAAATCACGGGTGCTGGAACGCATCCGAAACGTCGGCAGAAATAGTAAGTTCTATGATTTAAAACGCGAGTAGTCCCGATAAATTGTATATTTTAACCCTCGACGCAAAAACGACGGGGTATTATAAATTTGACGTGTCTGTGTGTGTGTCTGTCTGTGGCATCATAGCTCCTGAACGGAGGAACCGATTTGAATTTAGTTTTTGGTGTTTGAAAGGTAGGTATATGTCGGGAGTGTTCTTAGCTATGTTTGCTAAAAATCGGTCCAAGAGCGCCGACGCTTTAAAATGACGGAGTACATACAACGAAACAATACGTATCACATCGAGCGCATTCCAAACAGGGAATTAACAAGTTCACAAGATGGCAGTTTGTGGTCCAACCGTGGACTAACAGTGTTTGATTGCTGTACATTGCTTTCCTTTACTACGAAACACACAACGACAGCTGTCGTCGCTCGAGTGACGCGATTGCTTCGTACGTGTGATAAGGACAGAGATAATAATCGCTAACTATTGTAATGTAACTTAGTAGCGGTCCGTTTGTTTACACTCTTTATCTCGTCTCGTTGGCCTTTGGAGCGTTTGCTCAAAAGATCATAAAAATATTCGTAGCGATATTTGTTACAAGGTAAATGCTCAAGTCTGTTATCAGGCCCGCAATTCTACTAAACCCAAACTACTGTCATACACAGACAATGCAAAAAATGGGATTACATTTTAAACTTTATTTCTATGGTATTATAGTCCAAAATTAAATGAAAAGTATTTATAGGAGGTAGGACACGGCGGTATTTCCGCCCAATTGAGCAGTCTGACTGTGGAAGTACTTCCGCCATACAGAATACCACGGCTATAATAACCTCGTGTTGTGTTCCTGGCGGTGAGTACGGTAGCCAGAGCTCACTGGAGAGTTTTTGTGCTGTCAGTGGGAAGACCAAAGGCTTGTGTGATTTTGTGTTCTGCACTGAGGGCACATAAAATCTCTGTTCTTACAATGTCAGCAGCACGGACGTGACTCCACTGTTGTCACACACGTTCATAGGTCACGGTACCACTTAGGTGGCAGACAAGCACACGGCCCCCCTGATGGAAAGTGGTCACCGTGGCTTATGGACGTTAACTACTCTAACATTGAATTGTTATTTTAGCAGCGTCTGTGGTAGCAGGGGTTTTGCTTTAGCAAGGCCCAGCAAGTTACAGCATTAGGTCGATGGCCTGTCACCCTGGCAGAAGCAGGCCGCGGCGGCAGCGCGCCTTCCCATTTCCGGGTACGAGTTGGGGACTCTGTAGTCCCCACACCCGAGGAGAGGGCCAGATCGTGAGAGATGGCCCTGGGTCGGCCGGGGTGCGAGGGATATGCCTGTCAACCTCACCTTCGGCAACCAAAACGACCCACAGGCGGCGTGCGTTTTAGTCGGTTCGAGTCCGACATAAGCTCTTTCACCGGCTCCGGTGGGGGGTATACGTGGGGATTTTGCGCACGTAAAAAAAAAGCATTAGGTCGATAGTACTATGACTAAAAACAACCCCTTTATAATTTTAATTTGTTTTAGGTTTCCAAAAATCTACGAAAAGTTCTACAAGATGTCAAAAATGCTGAGTTTCTTCTTCAATAACGAATGGTACTTTAGTGACGAGAACGTCACTGATATGATCTGCCGAATGTCGGGCAAAGACAGGGATATATTCAACTGTGATATATACACCATTGATTATGGCCAATTTGCAAAAGCAGTAGCTATAGGTTTAAGAAAATATATCATCAAAGATGGTCTTCAGGGTAGTGAGAAAGCTTTTAAGAAGCAGAAATGGTATTGTGTTGCTAATACAATCTATTTTTGTTTGCTCGCATATATTGTGTATTCAGTGTTGTATTTATGCTATTCTGGTATTAAATATACAGTAAGTTAATGCTGTTTTTGTTCACTAAGCTTCTCTTTTGCTGAAGAGTTTCCAGGAGCTATTGATTTGAATTCATTTTTTTTTATATAGTAAGCCGCGTGGTTTCCGGCAGAGTAGAATTTGGACCACCCCATCTCTTCTCATGAGGCGTCGTACAAGGCAACTAAGGGATGGGGCTGTTTAACATCAGACAGATGTATCCAGCCCAGACTCAGCCAGAGATGCATGGCTCGAGTAAACAATGGTGCCCGGAAAGCGGCTATAGGCTCACTCCCATTACGTGGGACCGAATGCAGTGATGGTGATATGTGGGTGTTAATTCTCCTCTGCCTAACCCTCCGGGGATGTAGGCGTGATTATATGTATGTGCGTAAACGTCAAATATGCTTCGCTTCGCCTGTGTTAAGCTGAAGGCAAAGTCTCAGGAAAGAGGGTTAACAAATTTTTTTTATCCACTTGGGTGGTAGACAAGCGCACGGCCCACCTGATGGAAAGTGGTTACCGTGGCCTATGGACGTATGTAACACCAGAGAAGCCACACTCGCGCTGCCGACCCTGTAAGCACAGAGTTTCTGTGCGGTTATAATAACTTCGTGTTGTGTTCCCAGCGGTGAGTAGGGTAGCCAGAGCTCACTGGAGAGTTTTTGTGCTGTCAGTGGGATGACTAAAGGCTTGTCCTGCTTTGTCCTCTACACTGACGGCGAGAGTGGGGCTCCTCTGGTGTTACACACGTCCATAGGCCACGGTAACCACTTTCCATCAGGTGGGCCGTGTGCTCGTCTATCACCTAAGTGGTATAAAAAAAAATTACAGGGTAAATAAAGAAAAAAATTTATAAAGCTTAACAAATTTATTATTTAATTATTAATAATAAATAATAGAGATCGGTTATATTTTATTATTAGTAGTATGACTGCCGGCAAACATTTTGAATATCAGAAAATTTGTAATTACTATACGGACCAACGAAAAATTTCTTACAACACCGCGAAGTGGTTCCCGGCAGAGTAGAATTTGGACCACCCCATCTCTTCCCATGCGGTGTCGTACAAGGCGACTAAGGGATAGGGCTGTTTAACATCAGACAGATATATACAGCCCAGACTCAGCCTCCGATGCATGGCTCAAGCCAACAATAGTGTCCGGAAGCCGGCAATAGACTCACCCCCTATTACGTGGGACCGAATTTAATAATTTGTGAAATGTGGGTGTTAATTCACCTCTGCCTAACCTTTCGGGGATAAACATAACATAAACTCACGCCTATATCCCCGAAGGGGTAGGCAGAGGTGCTAGCACCCACATTTCGCTAGTTAATGTTTAGGTCCCAATATAATAGGTGGGCGAGCCTTTTGTCACTAACCGGGCACTTAACCCTGCGATAAATACACACATAACTTTGAAAAGCTTCGAAAAGTCATTGGTGTGTGCCATGGTAAAACCCGAGACCTCCTCTCAGCAGTCCATTACCCATACCACTAGGCTTCGCGGTTCGGGGATAAAGGCATAATTATATGTATGTATGTATGTACGACACTTTCGGATGAGA
Organism: Eilema griseolum; assembly: GCA_963662185.1. Classification (NCBI taxonomy): domain Eukaryota; kingdom Metazoa; phylum Arthropoda; class Insecta; order Lepidoptera; family Erebidae; genus Eilema; species Eilema griseolum. Next base: position 10,351,361 of record OY759259.1, read on the forward strand.
TGGGGTGATGATACTTGCATTCTTTTTTCATCACCACATAGATCCTGGTTGATTCTAAACTCTGAACCTTAGAACCCCGGCTCCATTCTCCTACTCCTCAATCCACTGCTGGACATAGGCCTCTCCCAACGTTGGTAGGCTTTTTTTTTACGTGCGCATAATCCCCAGGGTACCTCCCACCGGAGCCGGTGGAAGAGGTTATGTCGGACTCGAATCGACCAAAACGCACGCCGCCTGTAGGTCGTTTTGGTTGCCGAAGGTGAGGTTGACAGGCATATCCCTCGCACCCCGGCCGACCCCGGGGCCATCTCTCAAGATCTGGCCCTCTCCTCGGATGTGGGGACTACAGAGTCCGCAACTCGTCCCCGGAAACGGGGAGGCGCGCCGCGGCCTGCTTCTGCAAGGGTGACAGGTGGCTCCACCAGTCACACCCATGGTCCAGTCACCCCCAGAACGTTGGGAGGCTTTGGCCTACTGTTTCCACGCTGGCCAGACGGGTTGGTACAGGGTTTTATTTCGAGTGTTCCTTCTCTCGCAGTGATATCGTCTGCGTATTGTTCCGTTAGTCGCCTCTAACGACACCCTTCTGATGAGATGGGGTGGTGATACTTGTTTTCTTTCTCCGTCGCCTCACTGATAGTAGCGGCTGCTATCTGAACTCCTTAACCCTAGAGAAATGCTTGCTCCAGAACTTCGTCAATCAGCCGGCTTCAAGGCAAGGCCCCTGAGTTCTTATTGGGGCCCAGGAGACTAACTCAATGTTCTTCTTCAATGTTCCACACGAATGGCTCTAAACGTTTCCCTTCTGGTAGTAAAGCGTTCAATTCTTCTGCGTCTTGTAGGGTCTGGAACAAGAAGAGTCATTCAGAAAAACCGGTCAAGAGCAAGTCAGACTAGCACTCCGAGGGTTCTGTGCAAAATTGTACTTAGAAACGAACTTAGGCTACATCGACGGCCTCTGTGGCGTAGCGTAGCGGTAGTTCGGTGCCCGATCAGTGTAAATATTTGTATGCACGAATATGTATATTTGCATTGGTAACCACATCACCAGACCAGTTCTATGTATAATATGTATGTTATACGATCTCGTACTAAAATACCTAAATCACTTAGGCATGCAGGAATCAAACACAATCTTAAGTTGAGACATTTTATTGAAATCTTTCTAGATATTTATACTCTTCGGTGCAACCAAACAATAGCGCGATGTAGGCGATCGTACAACACCATCTATCGAGCGTGCATACAACTTTACAAATCTAGTACGGCTACTTGATACCAGAGGGCTAGTGTTACCATAACAGAAACAAAAATCATAGTTATTTGTCATTGTTAAAGTCAAAGCTAGATATACCGCCACTGCCATCTATTGATTGTTATCTGAAACTATGAACTTCCTTGAGAATATAACATTTAGGAGTAAGCGCACTAGTTCAGAACCGAGTAGTTTTGACGGGACTGTTTCTGCTATGACACCGCTAGATGACACGACTAGTAGCTTGCCTGAGATTTCTGATGATGAGGACACAGTAATAATAAAACAATTAAAAGCTCGCATTGAATCCCTCGAAGTCACTTTGAATAGTGCACACCATGACATTGAAATTCTTTCATTGGAGAATACTACACTTAAAAATGAAATTGAAAATTTGAAAATGACAAAAAAGCATCAAAAAATGCCACACACACCCCTGTGAAGACCAAATCAGTCACGCCAAAAGGCAAACAACGCCCTCAAACACATAATAAGTATGTACAGACAGAGAAACAAAAAAAAGCTGATAAGCCATTAGAATTTTGTGACAAAATATCTAACATACAAAACCTAGTAAAGCCGACTCAAATGAAAGCTATTACTGATAAAATGCATTTTCAAAGGGACTTTTCTAACGGCTGTACATCTGTGAAAAATAAGATATGCATATTAAGCACAGACAGCAAAAATAAAATTCGAGCAATTGCTGAAAAAACTGTTGGTAGACGGTCCGATCTGTGTCACTATCTAAAACCACACAGTGGCATAAAACAACTGTTAAATGGGTTGCATGAAAAGACTTTTGTATTACACTCGAGAGCAATGAATCCGGGTCACTTAAAGAATGTTAAAAATCTCGGAAACTAAAAATGATAGGTTAATGCAATAAATTGTATTTAATAGACAATGTAATACTCCTTAAATGAAAGTAAAAAAAATATGAGTCACCATACATTTTATTAACACAAAATTACATAAAGAAAAAAACTGCTGATCTCTCCTTAAAACAAAAATAGGAAACATGAAATTTTTGAACTTTATTACGATTTTCTTGAATTTTAATACTTCGTATTGCCTCCTCGTGCTTCCATTACTGCGTTTACGCGGTTTGGCATGCTGTACACCAAGTTCCTTATACGATTTTGGGGAATATTCTCCCATTCCTCTGTGAGAGCAATTTTGAGCTCACGAAGCGTGATTGGGGGAGGGTTTCGTTGTTTTACGCATCTGCCTAGCTCGTCCCAAGCATGCTCGATCGGGTTGATATCCGGGCTGCGCGCTGGCCACTCCATACGAGTAATGTTCATCTCTTGAAGGTAGTCATTCACAATCCTACCTGTATGAGGTCTGGCATTGTCATGCATAAATATAGCATCCTCACCTAAATTGACCATAAATTGACCAACGTGATCATTGAGGATTTCTTCCACATATCTTACGCTAGTTAAAGAGCCGTTTTCTATGATCACCAGCTCTGTGCGACTTTCAGAAGAAATTCCGGCCCACACAAGTACAGACCCACCACCGTAGGCTACTTTTTCTTCGATGCATGCTTGCTTGAATCTTTCCCCTGGTCTTCGATACACTCTGTGTCTTCCATCGTGCTTGTAGAGCATAAATTTTGATTCGTCGGAGAACATAACTTTTGACCAATCTTCAATACTCCAATTTACGTGGCTCTGGGCATAACTTAGTCTCGAAATACGATGCCCACGCTCCAGTTTAGGGCCGTTTGCAGGTCTAAGGGGTTTTAAGTTAGATTCAGCAAGCCGACGTCTTACTGTCCATGCACTTGGGTTACTTCCTCCGAGGCGTCGAAACTGATTGGTGAGTTCAGTTCCTGTGAGAAAGCGATTTCGAAGCATGGTGTTCACCAAGTATCGGTCTTCTCGTGCTGTGGTACACCTGGTTCTGCCCGTTCCTGGTCTGCGTAGGTTAGAACCAGTTTCTTCGTAACGTCGGAGAACTCTTTGTACTGTTGACAGCGACACACCGACAGTCCTGGCTGTATCGCGCTGACTCCGGCCGGTTTCCAGCATTGTAAGTATTCTGGTGCATTCTTCAGGCGTAAGCGACATAATTTCAGCTTGATTAATGAATATAGAGCACTATCAACATGGTTTATGTACCCACATAAATGACAGATTACAAACAAAAGCAACACCAAATGCTGTAATTTCGTAGTTCCATCTTCGAAAGTGGCCCTTTTTCAAATTTGATTTTTTTATGATATAACTTTACAATAACTAAGAAGTTTTAATACCTTCATTTAAGGAGTATTACATTGTCTATTAAATACAATTTATTGCATTAACCTAGCATTTTTAGTTTCCGAGATTTTTAGGATTCTTTAAGTGACCCGGATTCATTGCTCTCGAGTGTATATTAATAGGAGAAGAGGACTTTCATGACACAAAAGACTTTTCAAATATTATCTTTGACATTGGACAAATACTTAAGGACATAAATCATACAAATGTTGTGATTTGCAGCCCCACCTATAAATATAAGTACAACACGCGTATAAATAACTCAAGAGTACAACTATTTAATAACCAACTGAGTGCAGAAATAAAATTACATAGAAATGCATACTTTTGTGACTCCAATAAAGAATTAAAATATGACTATACAATGTTTCGCAAATATTCAGGTGTAATAAACAATTATGGACTAAAAGCAGTATTTGACTCTCTTGCAGAACTGATTAACAAGATACAGAAAAGTAACAGGTTAATTTTGAATGCTGTGCGGCAAAGTATACCTGAAGTTAGAGATAACGAAACGCAGTTTTTTCTCGAATAAATATTTAAGGATTTTACACCAAAACATAGCTGGCTTTATAAATAAAGCTGATGAATTGTCTATTCGTTTGGCCGACCTTTCTGAAAGGAAAGATGTTCAGTTGGACATATTGTGTATAACAGAGCACTTCATGATGAATGGATATGAGAACTATTTGCAGATACCAAACTACTTATTAGCTACATGTTACAGTCGAAGTGATATCAAGCGGGGAGGGGCATGTATACTTGTTAAAAAAGAACACCAATTTAAAGAACTACCTGAAGTAAAGGGTTTATCGATTCCAGGTTCTTTTGAAAGTTGTGGTATAGAACTGGTTGGACATAGTATTGTTGTGGTATGTATTTATAGAGTACCATTGAAGCATAATTTAGAGACATTTTATTGTAAACTTGAAAAACTGTTACAATTGTTAAACAAGAGGAATTATGAGCACATAATACTCGCAGGAGATGTTAAAATTAATATTTTAAAACAAGGTAAGGAGACTCGGGATTTCGAATATATTTTATTAAATTATAATATGACATTAGCTATAAATGAACCCACTAGACCTATTAGTGGGACCTGCTTGGATAATTTTGCACATAATTTTTCTGGGACATGATGTGATGCGGAAGTGTTGGAGTTTTCTTTGTCGGATCATACTGCGCAGGTTATGCGATTTCCTTCTAAACGAATACCCTTAATCAAGATATGGCGAAAACGTATTCGCTACATTTGTGATGACAACATTAGAAAATTTACGAAATGTCTTAATGACTTTACATTTCCTGACATGTATTTAGAATCTGACCCTAATATAGCATACGACTACTTTATTAATCACTTTATATATTTTTATGACCAATGTTTTCCCTTTAAAATGGTGACAAAAAAAATCTATGGTAAACCTAAATGGATATCACGCGGGCTAAGGAAGTGCAGTGTTAAGAAACGTGAGCTACTATGGCAGTTTAGGCGGAACCCCTGTGCTCGTACGAAAAATGAATACAAGAACTACGGAAAGGTATTTGAAAAAATTATTCGGCTTACTAAACGGTCGCAGAATAATTTTAAAATTAAAAATTCAACTAATAAATCCAAATGCACATGGAATATAATAAATAACTCAAGGCACAATATTCCTCGTGACACTATAACCAAAATCAAAGTGGGTAATGTCATTGTTGCGGATCCTCTCGAAATTGCCAATGCGTTTAACAATTACTTTATTGACAAGATTAAACCCATCACAGGTGCTGGTCACAAGGTAACTTCTAAAATAGTTGGTACTCAAAAATCTATTTTTATACCTCCTAGCATTCCAAATGACATAGAAAAAATTATATATGGACTAAAAAATACAAATAGTGTAGGATATGATGACATTTGTACAAAAGTAATTAAAGCAGCCAATTTATGTATAAGTGGACATTTGAGTACATACTGAATTTATGCATTATTGAAGGAATATATCCTAATAAACTTAAAACCTCGGTTGTAAAGCCACTGTTCAAAAAAGAAAATAAAGAGCTAATGGAATTCTATAGACCAATTACACTAGTACCTATCTTCTCGAAAATTTTTGAAAAATACTTACATAGTAAACTTTATGCGTACTTAGAACATCACGAACTTTTATGTCAGGAGCAAAAAGGATTCAGATCCAATAGGAACACGAATTTGGCAATCTATGACTTCTATGAAAAAGTGATTGGTAATGTTGATAGAAGATCTCCAGTATGTGCCATCTTTTGTGATATGACACAGGCGTTTGACTACGTAGATCACTCGATATTATTAAATAAAATGGAGTCATATGGAATCCGAGGTAATGCATTAGAATTAATAAAATCATACCTTTCTGGAAGAATTCAAGTTACAAGTAGGTATATCAAAAATAGATATTAAAAGTAAAAATGAGGTTACATATAGATCCGAATCACGTGCTATTACCTATGGCGTCCCGCAGGGAAGTGTATTGGGCCCTCTTTTATTTATTTTATATATAAATGACCTACCTAAATATACTAAACATCCAATGTCCCTATTTGCAGACGATAGCACAGTATCTATACAATGCCAAAACCCAAATCAGTACCTGGATGATATTAATAACTGTTTGGGATCGATTGTTGGGTGGATGAACAATAATAATTTGAAAATAAACATAACAAAAACTCAAATTATGCATTTCAATCAAAGACCAAAACCACATAACCTAATTGTAGCGTATAACAATCAAACAGTACGCGAAGTTAGCACAGCTAAATTTTTGGGTGTTACTATTGACAAGCAACTCAATTGGAAGGCACATGTTGAGGAAACGATTAAAAGAGTTACCAGTTCTGCATATGCCCTATATAAGCTGGCATCCATTGTTAATATTGATGCTCTACTTACTGCGTACCATGGTCTATCTGGGTCCTTGCTTCGTTATGGTATTATTTTTTGGGGGAATTCGACTAACAATGACGTAGTTTTTAAAGCTCAAAAACGCTGCATCCGGGCTATGTTTACTTTGCAGTCTTCAGACAGCTGTAGACCATACTTCCTAAAGTATAACATCCTAACACTTCCGTCGCTTTACATCCTAGAAGTGGCTTTGTTTGTTCATATGGTAATCCTCACTTGTTCCCACTTAAATCTGAATTTATAAAGCGCAACAGGCGTATGTTTCATAATAATGATAAGAAGTTGTGTTTACATACTTCAAGAACTACTATGATGTCAGACAGCTTGTTAGGTATTGCGCCAAAGGTTTATAATAAAATACCAGATGCATTAAAAGAATGTAATATAAACATATTTAAAATAAAGTTAAAAAAGTTATTAAGCAGAAAATGTTACTATGATTTAAGTGAATTTCTAGAGGATACAACTCTGAATCAATTGACATTTTGATTATAATAATATCTAGAATTTGACATTCGAATAATTTTAACTATTTTTTGACATGATAATATTGACATATGTTATGAGAATAATTAAATTTGACAATTATTAATTTTAAGATTTGACATTTATAATCACATTGATAATTGATTTTTTTTTATTTTTTATGTTTGCATGCTTGATTCTTTTAACTATTATATTTATATCTATTGTGTCACAAATTAATTATTGACTGTTTGAATATTCACATACCACACAAAAGTGGTAGAATGTACTAGGAAACATTATTTTAATTATAAGACCACATTTGTTGTACCTGCATTCTGTGAATGAATAAATGAATATGAATATGAATAAATATGAATATGAATATCAGCAGGACCTGATCTCATACCCGCTGTACTGTTGGTTAACTGCGCTGAGACGATATCCCTGCCAATTACTTTACTGTTCCAGCAATCATTGACCGAGTGTGTAATGGCCTCAATATGGAAGTCTGCTTTTGTAACGCCTATCCATAAGAAAAGTGTGGTGACGGATATAACCAACTATAGACCAGTGTCTAAGTTGTGTTTAATTGCAAAGACTTTCGAAAAAATCATTCACACCCAACTATACGCATCACTCAATAATACTATCAGCCAATACCAGCACGGATTTGTGAAGAGTAGGTCCACGGTTTCGAACCTTGCAATTTTAGATGACTAAATTACCTATACTATGAGCCAGGGAAAGCAGGTCGACGTCGTTTACACTGATTACAGCAAGTGCTTCGACAGAATCGATCACTGCATTTTAATCCAGAAACTAGCCAGCTCAGGGATAAGGGGAGATCTGTTAAGATGGTTTAGCTCTTATCTCTCTAACAGATCGCAAGCGGTTGCGCTAAATAATGGTGTATCCCAAGGGGTTACAGTACCTAGCGGTGTGCCACAACGATCCCTTTTAGGTCCGTTGTTGTTTGTAATCTTTGTGAACGACATTGGCGAGTGCTTCAGGTCTTCTAATCTCCTTTGTTTTGCGGACGACATGAAAATATATGCGTCCATATCGTCCCAGACCGACGTTGAGAGGCTTCAGGCTGATTTGGCGCGTCTGGACAGCTACTGTACCCTGAACAGACTTGAATTAAATCCTCTCAAGTGTTCCGTGGTACTTTTACTCGTAAACGCCAAGTTATAACCACTGATTATTTTCTGAAAGGACAGAAGTTAATTAAATGTGAGAAGATACGCGACCTTGGTATTGTATACGATTCGAAACGGATCTTCGACGAGCATATTGATGGTATAGCCAGAAAGGCATCACGTGCATTGGGTTTTATTATGCGTACTTCGAATACATTCCACGAAGTTAAGACTATAAAATTTTTGTACTGTACGTATGTTCGAAGTATACTGGAATATGGGTCGGAAGTTTGGAATCCGCGATATGATGAATACATCGACAGGCTAGTAGGTATTCAGAAGAAGTTCATCAGATACTTATGCTACCGCGCCAATGTAGTGTACAAGTCTTGTCTCCTGTGTGCTAAATTCCATCTCCTCCCATTAGCATCTCGACGCAAAATTGCTGACGTCATTTATATAATAAAAATCCTATACAACCAAGTCGATAGCCCTGCCCTTCTGTCTAGAATGAATATTAATGCACCTGCAAAAGTTCTGCGTCTCTACACGCCCCTGTATGTGTCAATCGTGCCATCCAATTACCGCCAAAATACCAATGCAAGCTCTCAACATAGCATAGACATATATAATGCCAGCATAACGTCAGTCAGGAGGCTGCTCAGCCAAGATTTTTTTCAACAATTTTGAAATGTTTGTGCCCTCAGTGAAGAAAACAAAATCAGGACAAGCCTTTGGTCTTCCCACCGACAGCACAAAAACTCTCCAGTGAAACACAACACGAGGTTATTATAGCCGTGGTATTCTGTAGGGTGGAGGTACTTCCCCAGTCGGACTGCTCAACTCGGACGGGAATTCCGTCGTGTCCTACCTCCTAACTGTATTTTACTTTATTATAATTACGAACGAACTTACTTTTGGAATATATTTTTTTACAAAATAAAGCATTTGCTTAATGTATATTTGACTTCATAAAAATTGACCACGTAAAAGTTGCCAAATGAATATTTGACGAAGTGATTAAAATGCGAAATATAAATTTGCTAAAAATTCTTTTGGGAAATGAAACTATGCGATAAGTTTTTTGGGAAGTGAAATTTGACGAAACATATTTTGCCAAACGGCAGGATCCCCGGTACGGCAGACTACCACGTCGCCTCCCTAGCTAGTCCTTCACGATGTGTCGTACTCGTATCGCAGAAATTACGGCGCGCCTTTCGCTCGGTCGCCCTAGTCGTTCCATATTATGCACTTTGCCCTAAAGTGTATTGTTTTGTTAGGCTAAGTGGCATACGACCACGGCTATTATAATAATAATAACCCCGCAGGAGCAGCGAGCAGCTTGTGGCGAGCTGTTGGTGCGTGGCGACACCACGTACCCCGATTCTCCCGAGGAGTAGGATTTATTACCCCTCACCTTGTGTGCTTGCCTTCATTGGTCCCGGGCCTTTGGAAGGCGTGCGTCGGGCTGAAGTCAAGACGTAGAGGCCCTTTTATGAGATTTAAAATGCTAGGAATACACACATGGCGGATATCATCCCCGAGCGCATAATATGATACACCGGGAGATGGTCCCCGCCAGGTGCAGAGACTATTGCTGTGCGGTGCTGTGGCCGCGATGGAAACTAAATTATGGGCTATAAGATTGAGAATTATTGGATGGAGTGGTGAACGGGCGATGGGGAGACTAACGAACGCCTGCTGTGACAATAAGTCTCAAAATTTTAAAAAGGCAGGTGGTGACTGGCAGCTCACTGCATGGGGCCCATTAAAATAGCCACATATAGTAATAAAATATACGTACTATTTGTTTAAATCTTAATCAATTTTAATATAGACTTTAAAATTAATTCGACTGCTATGCAGGGGGCGCGGGTTTGATTCCCGCTCAGTGCAAATATTTGTATGCATGAAATGAAATGTATATTTGCATTGGTCTGGGTGTTTCTATGTATAATATGTATGTATTTACAAAAAAAATATATCTGAGTATGTTTATCCGCCTTCTAGATCCCATAATACACGCTAGTATGCTTACCATGGGTCTAGATAGAGTTGTGTAGATTTTCGTGGAATATATTTTATTTATTTATTTACGTGGGGCGCACTATAAGTTTCCGGAATGAATATGAAAAAATACTATTAAAGGTACAAAATTAATTTATTGTTTTTCAAAATAATCTCCCTTGGCGTCTATGCACTTTTTCATTCGATCAAATCAGTTTTGAAAACTTTTGTGCCACTCCTCTGTGGTGACCTCTGAAACGTGTTTTTCATACTCCTCGACAGCCTCTTCTGGTGATGAAAATCGTTGGCCGCGTAATTGGTTCTTAATTTTTGGGAACAGATAAAAGTCACAAGGTGCCAGGTCGGGACTGTATGCAGGATGACTCATGAGTTCTACATTTTTCGCCTTCAAAAAGTCGTTTGTCTGTCTGGCCGTGTGGGAACTAGCATTGTCGTGGTGCAGGATGATACGGCGTTTACGGTTATTTTTACGGAGTTCGTCAATAACTTCCGGCAAACAAATGGTCGTGTACCAGTCACTATTCACAGTACGACGATTTTCTAAAGCAACAGTAGCCACGTGTCCAGTTTTATTAAAAAAAGAAGCAATCATCCGCTTAGATGCACTTTTCACGCGCGCCACTTTGGTTGGTTTCGGCTCATCTTGAAAGACCCATACGCTCGATTGCTGCTTTGTTTTGGGATCGTAGCAATAAATCCATGTTTCGTCACCTGTTACTATGTCCCACACCAAATTTGACGCACCTTCGTTGAATCTGGTAAGCATGGCACTGCACCAAGTGACGCGGTCCGTTTTTTGATCCTCGGTCAAGTTATGTGGGATCCACCGCGAGCACAGCTTTCTCACACCCAAATGTTTGTGTAGGATTGATTGTATTTGACTCATGCCTATTTCTAAGGATGCGCGAATTTCATGGTAGGTCACATGCCTGTCTGTTTCAATCATACGGCGCACAGCATCGATGTTTTTGTTGGTCACAGCGGTGGACGGCCGACCATCGCGAGATTCGTCACTGAGATTGATACGACCACGCTTGAATTCTGCAAACCAGCTATAAACAGTCGTCTTGCATGGAGCTTCATCGCCAAAAGCTGTTTCAAGCCGAGCGATGCTCTGTTGAGCCGTCAAAATACACTTAAAATCGTAGAAAATCATACTACGAAAATTTTCCCGAGTTAAATCCATGTTGATGCAGACACACAATTTTTTAAATGGCGCCACAAGGTAAAAACAAAAGACAGTCAGATGAAGCAAACTGTATTCTACAGCCAAAGAGTTCTATTTTCAAATGTTGTAATAAATTTTTAAATATTGTTTATGTAAGTGGCCAGTTCCGGAAACTTTTAGTGTAACCTATGTATTATTTGTCCAGTTCTAATTAATGGTTGAACAGCTATAAGGGAACAGATGAATCTACATACATAAATAGCCTGTCAAAATAATAACCCTCCCTTTGTATCGTCGTAGTCGGGTAAAAATATGTCATGTAAATACAAAAAAATCACCTAAGTATATTATTTATACTGTAGATTGATGGCACTTGGTGGAATTTGTTGTTACACATATTGATAACTCACTTGTACTTTTCCACATTACTTTATTGCTTATTACACCTGACCGGTTTCGCCTTACGGCATCCTCATTCATTATAAACCTTTACACTATAAACCTTTGAGGATGCCGTAAGGCGAAATCGGTCAGGTGTAATAAGCAATAAAGTAATGTGGAAAAGTACAAGTGAGTTATCAATATGTGTCGACTAAGTATGTTTACCTAAGTCATTGTTGTCTAATACCTGCATTCTGTGAATGAATAAATGAATATGAATATGAATATGTGTTCATGCGTCACTGACTCGTTGCGTGGCGGCGGAGCCACTATTTTTTTTTTATACCACTTAGTTGGCAGACAAGCACACGGCCCACCTGATGGAAAGTAGTTACCGTGGCCTATGGACGTCTGTAACACCAGAGGAGTCACAGTTGCGCTGCCAACCCTGTAAGTACAGAGTTTCTGTGCCGTCAGTAGAAGACAAAGCAGGACAAGCCTTTAGTCTTCCCACTGACAGCACAAATCCTCCACTAGCGGCGCCATCTGAAAACCAGCGCTTCGCATACCCTGGAGTGCGGGGCATTCATGCTGAGATGGTGGCCCATTTGGGTGCGCACGATGTGCAGTGAGAGTATTCTTGTTGTGTTATCTTGTTGTTGTGTATAATATATATATTTGTCTGACTCTCTGTACGTTGTGTGTTCGTGAATAAATGTTTTTTCTTTCTTTCGTTCTTTCTTTATTTTTCATTCACCACAAATCTTGGTGGAATGGAATGGAATGGAAGGGGACTCCCTTGTCCGCACTTAGCCTCCCTTTTGGACCATTGTGCGTGCAGAGTACTGGCTAGAGTAGCCAGCCTAGCTCCACCCAGAAGCGCAGAGGCTTACTGGGGCTTCACAGGCTTCGCGGAGCGACCTCACTGTACCGAGGATTTGTGATCGTTGATAGGCTACTGCCTCGCATTCCAGTATTACGTGGGCGATCGTTTCCTCGGCAGCAAAACATCCCCTGCAAAGGGGACTGTCCGTGACACCAATGGTGTATAGGTGCTTGTGGAGGGGGCAGAGGCCCATTATAGTCCCCGTTATTGTTCTTAGACTTGTTCTGTCTAGTTTTAGGAGACGTTTCGTGAGTCGTTTATTTACCGATGGCATAATCACTTTTGACTGCCTGCAGTCGGTGGTTTGTGTCCATCTTTGGTTATGTAGTTCCGCGGATCTCTCGCGTGTCCAAGTGCGGAGTTGCGAGAAAGGGATTGGCAGCAATAGTAGCGGGCCATCAACGCTCATACCAGAGCCTCTCTTCGCAAGCTCGTCCGCGGCATCATTGCCGTAGGACCCGCTATGCCCCTTTATCCACTGCAGCGTTACTGCATTTAGGGTGGATAGCTTGTTCAGGGCAGTTTGGCACTCCGCTACTAGTGTACTGTTGGTTATTTGCTGGTCTAGCGCTAGTAAGACTGCTGTGCTGTCGGTTAGGAGTCTTATATTTAAGCCCTTCACCTTCAGTTCGCTTATTGCTGTCGCAGCAGTTGTTATGGCAACACATTCGCATTGAAAAATCGAGCTGTGCTTGCCTAGTGGTAGGTGGATGTTCAAACCAAGGTCTAGGGAGTGTACGCCGGCTCCTGAGCCATTTTTTGTTTTGGAGCCGTCAGTGTATACGCGCACCTCTTCAATACCGGAGTAATCTTTTTCTTCGGCCTGTTTTGTTATATGGTATTTTTTGTTCCAGAAATATTGTTCAAAAATTCTATCGCAGGGGGCGGCCATCAGTGGCCGATGCGTTAGGGCTCGTCCAAGGAATGTGGTATGGGGACTGTCGTAATAGTTGCCCCAGAGTCCCAGGTGCCACAACCTAATAGCGGTGATGGTGGCCTCCTGTTGGATGAACAGGTCAAGCGGTACTATGTTGAGGGCTACCATAGCAGCGGTTGGAGTGGTTTTCATGCACCCTCAGGTTGATGAGCAGGCCAGCCTCTGGAAAGATTTAAGCCTGGCAATCACGGTAGACAACTCTGTTTGAGTCCACCATACTAAAGCCCCATAGGCTAGCATGGGTCTTATCACTGCTGTGTATAACCACAGAGTTATTTTGGGTGAGAGTCCCCATGTAGTACCCATCATTCTTTTGCATTGGTAAAAGGCAATTGTGCACCTGTTCAGTTTGTGTTCAAGGTGTTTGTTCCAGAGCAATTTGCTGTCGAGAATAACCCCTAGGTATTTGACTTCTTCCCTAAGTGTTAGTTCGGTTGCAAAGAGTTTAGGGAGCTTGTAAGGGCCCAGTACTCTTCGGTTTGGGAACATTATTAGTTCTGTTTTCTGGGGGTTGACCGATAGGTCCCAGTACTCTTCGGTTTGGGAACATTATTAGTTCTGTTTTCTGGGGGTTGACCGATAGGTCATGCTTCTCGCACCAAGTTTCGATTATTATGAAAGCCTGTCTCATGCGATTGCATATGGCACTTTCAAACAACCCCGATACTAGGATCTTGGTGGATGTGAATACGAGTGTGGCACTGAAAATTTCGGGAATCAAAGAAGTGACACAACATTACTATTTAACAATGTATTTTTTATTGCTTTTCGAAGTATTCTCCGCAAAATTTGACACATTTTAACATACGATGAAACCAATCATTGAAGCAACCATTCCATTCGGAAGTTGAGGTCTCCAAAATGGCCGTTTTGTAGGCGTCCACAACTTCTTCAGGTGATGAAAATCTCTGACCACGCAATTTATTATTTATTTTAGGGAAAGCATAGAAATCATTAGGGCTTAGGTCGGAGCTGTACGGTGGACGGTCTAATAATTCTATGTTTTTTTGCTCTAAAACTCTTTTGTTCTGTGCGCAGTGTGAGAACTCACATTGTCGTGATGGAGGATGATGCGGCGGTTGCAGTTCTCTTTACGGAGTTCAGAAACGACCTGTGGCAAACAAATGGCAGCATACCATTCTGCATTAACCGTCCTTTGTCCCTCAAGAGTAATAGTCGCAACACGGCCGATTTTGGAGACAAACGTAGCCACCATTTTTTGCAACGCTCCGTGAACGAAGAATTTTTGTTGGCTTTAACTCATTTTTGAACACCCAAACTCGTGACTGGTTTTTTGTTTCGGGTTCGTACGCGTATATCCAGGATTCGTCACCTGATACGATGTTGTATGCGTGGAATCTTTCGAGAGTTCTGACGCACCAAGTAACGCGAGTCGCTTTTTGCTCTTCACAGAGTGAATGCGGCATCCATCGGGAAAACAACTTTGTTACACCTAATTGTTCATGCAAGATTATTTGTATTTAATAATATAATAATAATAATAATTTATTTCATTAATTCCAAAGTATATGTTACATAGTTTCATAATCTATTGCTATCTTTTATACTTAATGCATACTTTATACATAAACTTTACAACATTTGTCAAATCAATCTTACACTATAGTTATTAAGCTGTGCCACATAGATTGTGCCTGAACTAGGTAATCCTGTTTTTCAGGCTTGTGGTGCAATTTTTACATTTAAAATAAACAAATACTTAATTCATATGTCTAAAAGTTACTTACAAAGTGAATTGGTAATTAAATCTAAAATTATATATCTTAGTTACTAAACTACTTAACAAATATTCATTTCACCACCGTTATCAACTTCTCTGTCTCATCGTGTGTCAATTTTTGTAGGAAATTCTTTAGGACATTCTTACACTGGTTGAAGTTCAGAGGATATATGTCTGCTATAGCATTCACTCTATTATACAGCAATGGTCCCAGAAACATATAGAATTTGGCTGTATATTCGTGCTTTATCGCAATTCGCTGGGTGCATACAATACCTTTCCGTCTTTTATTTACAATATCAGTGCTGAATGGGAGTGCTGCGTGCTGTTTTAGTACTGTGCTCACTATAAATAGCTGGCGGACTGTTAGTACTTCACAAGATTTGTATAGGAGGTCAGTGGGATATAGGAAAGGACGGGATGTTGCTACCTTTAGGATCGCTCTCTCGATGGGCAGTAACAAGGATTTACCCCCTCCTCCCCATGACGTTATGCAGTATGTTAATATTGATTGACAAAGGGCATAGTATACCTGTTTAATTAGTTTTAAATCAGCAATGTGCCTAATTTTCTTAAATACAAATATTAGTTTGCGTAGCCTTTTAATTAGTGCTTCGCTATGTTGAGCAAAAGACAGGGTTTCGTCTATTATAATACCCAGGTATTTTATTATGTCTGTTCTAGCTATATCCGGGCAGGTACACTTGTTGCCTGAGTCATTAGGGTCTTTACAATGGTGAGCATAAAGTAACGGGTCTGTCCGGTGAGTAGTCTGTCTTTTGCGCATCGAGAAAGCAACATATTTGGTTTTTTCTGCATTTAATGTTAGTAGGTTATATTGAAGCCATTTATTAATAATATTGAAACCGCGCTGGGCATGCCCGTACGCTTCGTTTTCTGACTCAGCAGAAAAAAGGAGGGCAGTGTCGTCCGCATATGATATGATCGCGCCATGCTCAAGTTTTAGATTACAAAGTTCATTTATGTAAATTAAGAACAGTGTACTTCCCAGAATACTTCCTTGAGGGATACCAAAGTTGGTATTTTCTAGGTCGTCACTGAGAACATTGCCGATCTTTACACATTGCGTACGCTCTTTCAAATAGCTTTCGAAGAGTGCTAGTTGTACGCCCCTTACCCCTATATTTTCCATCTTGTTCAACAACTTAGGAATAGAAACCGTGTCATAAGCTTTGGCTAGGTCCAGGAAGATTCCCACTGTGCGATTTCCCTTATCAAGTTCTTGTGCTATGAAGTCAGTCAAATTATGTACAGCATCGGCCGACGACCTGTTAGCTCTAAAACCAAACTGCGTATTTGACAAAAGTGAATTATCTTCCAAATATTTCATCAACCTCTTATTTACAATTTTCTCAAGTATTTTTGACATTGCAGGGAGTACAGAAATGGGCCTGTAATTTGTTACTTGCTCCTTTCCTCCCGACTTGTCTAAAGTTGTGACTCATGTCTAAAGTTGGCTGAATTTCGCAGTATGTCACATGTCGATCTTCCTCAATCAGCTTACTCACAGCATCAACGTTTTCTTAGGTGATATTACGGAGGTAGAGAAAGACTTCTGTGACTCTAGAATATTGATGTTTATTATTTATTTACAGTGACTGATTTACTAGTTATTTACATTAAATTGAGAGAGGAACTGGCGCGTGTAACTGTATTCTGCTGACGCCTTTATTTGTTGTTATGGCAGTGGATGTGATTTTTATTTATTTATTTGCTTTTTATGAATAGATGTTGCGGTAGTTCGAGTAACGACTGTGGTATATGATTGTATATCTTTACACACAAATGACATGTTGAAAGCATTTTTGTGACATAGTGATGTCTGGCATCTCGTTATGACCAATTTGATAGGGCCTTTTTGACTGAAGCGGCTATTTGCATCAACCCTTTCAAATAGGTGTGGATGTTTCTTGACAAAGAGCCCAGTTTCGAGGATGTATAGGCCAGTCAGTGTGAGTACTTTTAATTGTACAAAGAGTGGCCTGCATGAGTCTAATGGGGCAGCATTACATATTGCTCTTATGCATTTTTTTTTAGCTCGAAAGGCGTTTATGATAAGTGGAGAGCTACCCTACAACAACAGTCCATAATGTAAAATCGGTCCAACATAACCGTGATAGGCTGTTAGAGCCACATTCTCTGATGTCATCCGGCGACTAAGCAATAGGAGGCTTAACCGACTAAGCAATAGGAGGCTTATGCTTTTGACAGGCTATGTATGTAGGTTCATCTGTTCCCTTATAGCTCCTCAACCACTTATTAGAACACGACAAATGAGGTATCGTTAGAAGCGTCTTAGTTGTCCGCTGGTTATAGGGTATATAACGTGTCACTGAATCTATTGTGGCGCCCTCTAGCGGTCATAAAGTACTGTGTTAAAAAATAAATTTAAGATAAATATGTCGTGTTGGGTATCAACTGAAATATGTATAAAGTATACCTATTGCTTGCACCAATCCCACCAGACCCATCATGGGGGAGTAGCTAGAGAGGCCACACGGCAGCCTCTCGTACCGTCTGATGCAGATGATCACCGAGCACGGGTGCTTCGGGAAGTATCTGCGTCGGATGGAGAAAGAGCCAACGTCCGAGTGCCATCACTGCGACGCGAGGGAGGACTCGGGGCCGCACACGCTCACCGAGTGTCCGGCGTGGGAGACGCCGAGACGGGAGCTTTTGGCGGCCCTGGCCTCTCCACCTTGCTCACGACGATGGTCCGCTGTGCGGATGCGTGGGCGGCCTGCTCCTCTTTCTGCGAGCAAGTAATACGAAGGCAACTCGGGCGTCGGTGGTCGATGAACGACCTCCGCCCCCCATGAGCGCAGGCCTGGGGGTAACTGGTGGAGCCGCCTGTCACCCTGGCAGAAGCAGGCCAAAGCGGCGGCGCGCCTGGCACGCCTCCCCGTTTTCCGGGGACAAGTTGGGGACTCTGTAGTCCCCACACACCCGAGAAGAGGGCCAGATCGTGAGAGATGGCCCTGGGTCGGCCGGGGTGCGAGGGATATGCCTATCAACCTCACCTTCGGCAACCAAAACGACCCACAGGCGGCGTCCGTTTTAGTCGGTTCGAGTCCGACATAACCTCCTCCACCGGCTTCGATGGGGAGGTATCCGTGGGGATTTTGCGCACGTAAAAAAAAAAAAACCTCCCGCAACCTGCGGTCCACAAAGTCGGCGTGCGTTTTAGTCGGTTCAAGTCCGACATAATCTCTCCCACCGGCCCCGGCGGGGGGTAATCGAGAGGATTTCGCACGTAAAAAAATAAAAAGTTATGCAAACTTTGATGTCGCTTTGGTTGTGGAAGTCGGTTCCACAGCGGCATTGGATATAGTCCGGATTACCTTGGAATGTAATCCCCAGCCGATCCGGGCTATCCGCGCTAATTCAAGATGGCGTGGCATAGGTTAGGTGGCAGTCGCTTCACGGAAAATACCGAAGTTTAGCCCCATTATACTTAGACTGATATTTTCTTGTTTAATACATTTTCAGTAGCCGGGTTATAGTTTTAAACTTATTTTTTTTCGAAATACACTGTATTTCAGACATTTACAGTGACAAATATACATACATTTTACAAAACTCAATTATTGATGCAGCGAAAATCTTGTAAGGCCCAGCACACACTGCTGGAAGCGCTGCGATCATCGTTTTAAGACATCAATTTAATATAAACTTAAAAACCTTGACATACGGTCGCGAGCATACTCTTGCAGCCGCTCCTGGCGCCGAGTGGAATTTATTCTTGATATACAGTTTTCGACCGTATATCAAGGTGCTTAAAGTTTATAATAAATTGATGTCCTAAAATGCTCTTCGCCGCGCTTCCAGTGGTGTGCGCTGGGCCTAAGACAAAATGACCTATTGTCGTAGCCTTGATCTATATACTTATTGTTCTAGCGAGTATTTAAATAATGCAACCATGACGAATAAAATTTAATTTCAAATAACTGCGTATAGTGTAAGTATATTTCTACTTAAAATATTTTCAAATATTTTATTTATTGATAAAAGATTTCATTTTGATTATGTAACTAGGTGTCACAATCTTGATGTGTCTTTTTAATATGTTCCGTTTAAAAACACGTTTATTAATATTTATCTGTTTAGAAACACATATTAAAGTTTAAAACCGAAATCGAACCGCTAGTTAGTCAGTTAGTTAGCCTAGTTTATTTGTTTAATATTGTGTTTTTATAAAAAACTGCTGCAAGGTTGTTTACCTTCTGTTAAGCAGCTAACCGAATGAAGTATAGTTTACCAACTGTTTCAATCTAATTCGAAATATTGTATTCATACAAATCAAGGTAAGTTATTTTTTTAATTCTGACGTCATTCTTCCTTTAATCCCGGTTGTATCCGTAGCATTCACCTCGGAATTCGCCGAGCTCTGCATTTTACCTGTGGGTCAATCAAGCCCATCGCAGTCCCCTGCTAGACATAGGCCTCTCCCAATGTTTATGTTATCTTCAGATGACAGTCGCTCCACGGAAAATATAGTTTAGCCAACTCGCAGTGTTACTGGCAAAAGCGGACCCCAGTCTCCGAGGTGAAAGCTTCAGTTGCGAGTTGGTTTAACGCTGGGATGAAGAAGAAGAAAGTAAAGAAATATATTTTGTGCCGCGTGGTTCCCGGCAGAGTAGAAATTGGACCACCCCATCTCTTCCCATGCGGTGTCGTACAAGGCGACTAAGTGATAGGGCCGTTTAACATCAGACAGATATATATAGCCCAGACTCAGCCTCAGATGCATGGCTTGAGTCAACAATACTGCCAGCAAGACGGCAATAGGCTCACCTCCTATTACGTGGGACCGAATTCAATGATTGGGGAAACGTGGGTGTTAATTTACCTCTGCCTAAACCTCCAGAGATAAAGGTGTGATTATATGTACCTTTGTAGAGGTTGATTGCGGAAATTGGCCGCCGCATCCACGACCAAGGCGGTGACTTCCGATCCGGCTCGTTCCTGGGGCAAAGGTTAGCCAACCGATTCAGCGGGGCAACACGGCCAGCATCGTGGGTACCTGTGCGCCGGGAACGATGCGGAGTGGGTTGTTTGACGCGACATAATCGCGAATTTGTTTTGTGTATTTATGTTTTAATTATTTTTTATGTATTAAATTTCGATTAAATATAAATTACCAATGTAATTGTAATTATATAACTTCTATTAAGACTACCTATATCATTTAAACGAGGAATTATTATTAATTGTATGCTGACATTATTTAAATTACGACATTTCACTATTTGTACGCTGGAGACAGCAGAATATTATTACCACCAAATTTGTAACAACTTTAATACAATATTCTTACAAATAAACGAATCTTATCTTATCCTAGGTACCTATGTATGTGTATATTTTGTTTTTCCAGCCCCAGAATACAATGACGAATGTATGAGATTGACACGTATTTTCACGTTCATGACATTGGTTAACGTATGCCAATTCCGTTTATTGACCAATCTATTGTATTTCACGAAATTATTGTCAATTGTCTATAGAGGCA
Source organism: Eilema griseolum (assembly GCA_963662185.1). Classification (NCBI taxonomy): domain Eukaryota; kingdom Metazoa; phylum Arthropoda; class Insecta; order Lepidoptera; family Erebidae; genus Eilema; species Eilema griseolum. The sequence goes on from OY759259.1 coordinate 10,372,099, forward strand.
GACATGGATAGGAGCCAGGTCATCGCGTTGAACGCCCTAGGCCGCCAGAAGTTCATGAATGCGGTCATAGACGAAGGCAACTCCCCGATACAGCAGTTCTACTCCGGCGCCACAATCTTTATCACTGGTGGAGGTGGTTTCCTCGGCAAGCAGTTCGTTGAGAAGCTCATTAGGTAAGCAGAGAAATACCAGTTATTTTTATTTTTTATACCACTTAGGTAGCAGATAAACGCACGGCACACCTGATGGAAAGTGGTTACCGTGGCCTTTGGACGTGTGTAACACCAGAGAAGCCACACTCGCACTGCTGACCCTGTAAGCACAGTCTTTGTGCCGTCAGTGTAGAGGACAAAGCAGGACAAGCCTTTAGTCATCCCATTGACAGCACAAATTCTTTAGTGAGCTCTGGCTACCCTACTCACCGCTGGGAACACAACACGAAGTTATTATAACCGCGGTATTCTATAGTCCCCAGTCGGACTGCTCAATTGGGCAGAAATACTGCCGTGTCCTACCTCCTATATAGTTATGAGGTACAGGTCCACATAGTAAAAGAAACACGAGAAATTTTCAGGGTATCACTTAATATTTAATTTTGAAAATTCAATTTCTTGAGGTGCCGGAAATCGTTCCATGCAAAATAGTGACACGTGGTGACGTCATAGCGTGCTGGCGCGTAGTATAAATCAGCATAAGTATATAATTATGCAAGAGAATATCACATTTATCTCAGTCCCCGTGGTGGTCTTTTTTTCTTTTTTTTACAAGTTTATAGTGCATAATAAGATTGATTTGAAATTTAATAAGGAATTTAAAGAGTCATATTTTTTTTTATCTTGATTGTTTATATTTGGACCTATTGTAGGAATGAAAAATAATGATAAGTCATAGCTTCAGTTCATACATACATACAAACATATAATCACGCCTTTATCCCCTGAGGGTTAGGCAGAGATGAATTAACACCTACATTTCACCAATCATTGAATTCAGTCCCACGTAATGGTGAGCCTATTGCCGTCTTCCGGGCACTAATGTTGACTCGAGCAATGCATCTAAAGCTGAGTCTGAACTGAATATATCTGTCTGGTGTTAAACTGCCCTATCCCTTAGTCGCCTTGTACGACACCGCATGGGAAGTGATGGGGTGGCCCAAATTCTACTCTACCGGTAACTAAGATTCAGTTTAGTTAGGCAATATCTTACATTACCTACTATAGATATTTTTATAAAAGAACTAAGACATTAATTAGGGCATGGTAAGAATCTGATCACTATCCTATTCTCGTAAAAAAATGCTCATTAATTCTGCCACGAGATCACGAAGTCATTTTTTCTGTTTTTTTTATACCACTTAGGTGGCAGACAAGCACACGGCCCACCTGATGGATAGTGGTTACCGTGGCCTATGGACGTTTGTAACACCAGAGGAGTCACAGTCGCGCTGCCAGCACCGAATACAGAGTTTCTGTGCCGTCAGTGTAGAAGACAAAGCAGGACAAGCCTTTAGTCTTCCCACTGACAGCACAAATTCTCCAGTGAGCTCTGGCTAACCTACTCACCGCTGGGAACACAACACGAGGTTATTATAACCGCGGTATTCTGTAGGTACCGCAAGAAAATATTCACTCCTGCCAACCATATTAATGTAGCTTCCGTTTTTCGATTATTGACAAAATATGCTTCTATTTCGTCCAAGTTTTTATATTCGGACTAAATAGAAGTCGGTCTTACAATGGAGAGGTCCCGGGTTCGAACACTGGCCATTACACTACCGACACCCACTCCTAACACAATCATTTTCTCTTAGCTGGAGGGGTTAGAGGGAATATTAGCAATTTCGATTCGAATATTAAAAAAAAAAAATGTCTTCTATTTTTAACCCCCAACGCAAAAACGACGACGAAAAGCGTTGTCATTGTCGGGGGGACCTTGGTTCGTTACGATAATATGACGTAGTGCTCTACCAGTTAGGGCCCCCCACATGACAACGCTTGAATCAAAATATGTATTGCTAGGTATATCAAAGTTATAGGGCTAACTAACACAACTTATTTTCGACTTTATGGGGGTTGTTTTTTGTGACGGGGGTTTTTTAATTTTTAATTTAATATTTATAAAAATAAATTGTTAAATAATAACTAATATGAATGTTGCATTTTTCTTACTGACTACGTTTTGCCAAAATCTGTGAATGCAGGAGTTCAGAATATCTGAAAAAGTTATGAATGATCTTCTAAGAATGTTTTGCTGTAACTACAACGATTAAGGTACCAGCCCTTACTGCCCCGTTTCAAAAATACACCCTGTGTATTAATAATAATAATAAATAATACTCTACAACATTCTACACAACGCTATCTAGACCCATGGTAAGCATAGCTTAACCAGCTTGTATTATGGAATCTAGAATGCGGATAAACATACTTAAATATTTTTTTATGCCACTTAGATGGCAGACAATCACACGGCCCACCTGAGGGAAAGTGGTTACCGTGGCCTATGGACGTTTGTATCACCAGAGGAGTCACAGTCGCGCTGCCAACCCTGTAAGCACAGAGTTTCTGTGCCGTCAGTGTAGAAGACAAAGCAGGATAAGCCTTTATTCTTCCCACTGACAGCAGAAACACTCAGACCATTACAAATATACATATTCATGCATAAAACTATTTGCACTGAGCGGTAATCGAACCCTTGTCTCCAGCGTAGCAGACGAAGGTTCTACCGCTACGCCACAGAGGCCTTTTTGTTCGTATGTATGTGTAGTGATATATTCAATTAATTAATTGCACTCGATCTAATTCCAGAGCGTGCAAAGTTAAAAAAATATACTTGTTATTGAGATCAAAAAAAGGTAAAACATATCTGGAGAGATTGGACTATATACTGAAAGATCCGGTAAGTATTATGTGCTTTTAATCTTTATTAGTCATCCATTTATAGGGTAGCAATGAAGGCCGAATCCATGGGGACTCCGTGGTCCCCACACCCGAAGAGGGCCGTCTCAAATGGGCGGGAGTGGCAGCGGGAGCGACGAAGGATCGCAAGGTGCCCGCGTACGAAGGCAGCTCGGGCGTCGGAGGTCGATGAACGACCTCCGCCCCCCATGAGCGCAGGCCTGGGGGTGACAGGTGGAGCCGCCTGTCACCCTGGCAGAAGCAGGCCGCGGCGGTGGCGCGCCTGGCGCGCCTCCCTGTTTCCGGTGACGAGTTGCGGACTCTGTAATCCCCACACCCGAGAAGAGGGCCAGATCATGAGAGATGGCCCTGAGTCGGCCGGGGTGCGAGGGATATGCCTGTCAACCTCACCTTCGGCAATCAAAACGATCCACAGGCGGCGTGCGTTTTTGTGTTCGAGTCCAACATAACCTCTTCCACCGGCTCCGGCGGGAAGGTATCCGTGGGGATTATGCGCACGTAAAAAAATTAAAATAAAGAGCCGTCTCATAAGAGACGGTCTCATGCCGGCTGGGGTGCGAGGGTTATGTCTCAGATAATCTTACCCCCAGCAACCTGCGGCCCACACAGACGGCGTGCGTTTTAGTCGGTTCAAGTCCGATATAACCTCCCCCACCGGCCTCGGCGGGGGGTAATCTAGGGGATTTTTCACACGTAAGAAAACAAAAAGTTCGGCAAACTTTGCTTTGGTTGTGGAAGTCGGTTCCACAGCGGAATTGTATATGGTCCGGATTACCTTGGGATGTAATCCCCAGCTGATCCGGGCTATCCGCGCCAACTCAAGATGGCGTGGCATAGGTCAGGTGGCCGACGTTCAGCCCCATTATACTTAGACTGGACAGTCGACCTTATCTGAGTTGGGAATTTTCATATTTTTTTAGTCCTAAAGTATAAAAAATACATAACTAATCCTATGGTATATTGTGCCAGGTCTACGATACAGTACGCCAGAAGAAACCAGACTTCGCAAATCTCTTGGAGGCGATAGAGGGAGATATTGCAGCACCCTCACTTGGACTTAATGATAAAGACTATACTAGAATTACGGAAGAAGTAAGTAACATTTTACTAATAACTTTTATTCTATCGCGTCAAGAATTAACGCGATCATGGTATAAGTACATAAATACCTATATAATCCAATAACTGGTCCAACAGCAATACTACGACATTGCCAATCGGTTGTAGAAGTCAGATGGCAGTTGCTTCGCGGAAAATATCGAAGTTCAGCCAAATCCGCAGTTAGACTGGAAACAGCTAACCCTAAACTTCGTACACTGGACAGTTTTCTTACAGAATAGGGACTCTGTGAGTGTTGTATTTGACGGTACATGACGAAAACAAATTCTAAAAAATATCGAGAATCGGAAACTCAAAACAATGAAACATGGTAAATATCCCGTTAATTTTGATACAGTTATTGGATTTCTTACTTTTCCAACAACTGGTGAAACTGCAATACCCCTAACGACTGCCATAGTTGTTCAAGAGAATCAAAGAATCAAGAATCAATCAAAGAATCAATTTCATTTATTCAGTTTAGGCACACAAAGAGCACATATGAACGTCAAAATTATACAATTGAGTATGTCAAGAAATAATATTAAAATATTAAATAATGTACAAATAAACCATTGGAAAATGATTCTTTCGCTGGTTCGGTAGGTTAGTTCTACTGAGAAGATACCAGCAAGAAACTCAGCGAACTATATTAGAACTAGATTATTTTTCTTTTTTTTTTTAAATTTGCTTTAGTTTACAATTTATTTTGTGCGAGCAAGCAAGAGACTTATGTTGACCACGCATTGATATCATTAAGATACTCATCCACTTTATAATAACCTTTACTCATTAAAGTTTTTTTCACTTCTAATTAAAATTTATTTATCGGCATATTAATCAAATCCTGAGGAATTTTATTAAATATTTTTATGCTGCTTCCTACAAATGAATCACCAACCTTGTGAAGCCTAAGTTTAGGTACAACTAGTTTATTTTTGCTTCTAGTATTAAAATTGTGTACATCAGATAGTTTTTCGAAAATATTTATGTTTTTTCGTACATATATGATATTATCATAAATGTATTGAGAAGCAACTGTTAAAATATTAATTTCTTTGAAAACTTCTTTTAGCGAGTCACGGGGTCTGAGGCTATAGATCGCTCGTATCGCTCGTTTCTGTAGTACAAATATAGTCTCAATATCGGCAGCCGAGCCCCACAGCAGCAGACCGTATGACATAACGCTATGGAAGTAACTAAAATAAACTAATCGTGCAGTTTCCTCATCAGTCAGTGACCTTATCTTTCTAACCGCATAGGCAGCTGAGCTAAGTCTTCCTGCCAAGGCTTTGATATGAGAGCCCCATTGCAGTTTACTATCTAAAGTTATTCCAAGAAAAACTGTGGTATTGATTATTTGGACAGATTCATTATTCATTTTAATATTAATATCTGTCTGTCTTACATTAGGCATAGTAAACTTTACACATTTCGTTTTCTTCGCATTGAGCAGCTTTTTTAATTTACTTGTAAACCAATGCAATATTTCAGAAAGGGCATTATTTACTTCGTCAAGTACTATTTTATGTCTATCAGTCTTAAAAATTAATGATGTATCATCAGCAAATAATACAATTTCACAAAAATTTGTAGCGAAATAAGGAAGATCATTAACATAAATCAAGAATAGAAGGGGTCCTAATATCGAGCCCTGGGGTACTCCCATAACTAATGGGGCACCAGAAGAGTTAGTGCCATTAACGTTAACTTTTTGAATTCTGTCAGTGAGGTAAGACGTAAGTAATCTAAGTGAGCCGCTTGAAACACCATAATATTCTAATTTTAGTAACAACGTCTCATGATCAACACAATCAAAAGCTTTTGATAGATCACAAAAAATACCAATGGCATCCTGCTTCTTTTCCCATGCATCAAATATATGTTTTACAAGCGCAACTCCTACATCTGTCGTGTTTGTACCTTTAGTGAAACCAAACTGTTTATCATGAAGTAAATTATTTTCTGTAAAATGTGAAAGCAGTTGATTAAATATTATTTTTTCAAAAATTTTACTTAGAGCTGGAAGTATGGAGATGGGTCTAAAATTTGACGGATCACTTTTGTCCCCTGCTTTAAATAACGGAATGATTTTACTGTACTTCATAAGATTAGGAAATTGGTTTTCATCTATACATTTATTGAAAATGAATGCCAGGTAAGGCGCGATAGCGGGCATTATTGATTGTATTATATTGATTGAAATGCCCCAAAGATCCTCAGTCTTTTTTACATTTAGTTGCTTAAAAGTTTTAAGTATAGTTATAAAGTCAATATACTGAAAATCAAAGTTAATACCACATTTATCAACACTAGATTTAAGAAGAGAAGCAGCTATATTTTTTGAAGAATTTAATCTGTTTGTAGTGGTAATTGGAATATTTGTGAAAAAAGATTCAAATGCATTAGCCACAGCAGCATCAGTATTAATGTGTTTACCATCTATTTCTAACTCGAAGGAATGTTTGTATGATAACTGGGTCCAACGCGCTTAATGTGCTCTCCGAGGCACGAAAATAGCCATATCCATGCATACTAATATTTATTTTGGTCTCGACACTTGAAAAGCACTCGCGTTCTGTTATCTGGGGTTTAGATATCCGCTGTTTTAAAAAGAAAGGAAAGCACTTAATCTGGAAACTACTTTTATTGAAAGGAAAAGAAATAAACACGAGATCGATCTTTAGGCAACCTCGCGGAAAGGAGGATCGAAACAGACTGAGGAGCCCCTACGTCACTGGTCAGAGCCAGTGACTGACAGATGCAAGTCAGCAAAAAATACTGGAAGACAGCATTATCGCTATCATAGTATGGATATAACACCTCCCCGTTCAAGAAGAGACTTTGGGGTTGAGTTTGAATAAAGTCTCTGTTAGATTCTAATCCTGAGTAGAGCAACGGGTGTAACTGTGGCTTCATCAGGGTCTTGTCTGTCAGTCATGGTTATTATTTCTGAAGTAGGTTGGGTTAATGCTTTACTAAGGTTGAGTTTAAATTGGAAGGATTGGTTGCCGCCGGATTTACAAAATGTCTTAAAATTTAAGTAACTTACAAATACAAATAGTAGAACTATGATAATCATTATTGTAATCGAGTAATGTGTCCCGTTCAACAATATGGCGAACTTGAATATTTTTTAAATCATTAAAAAGGGATTGCAATTTTATTTTATTTCCTTCATTAAAATCATCTAAGTCTATCCCATTTAGATGTATAGGAGGCGCATCATTCGCTATAGTATTAAGTTTTACCGTATTAAAACAAGAGTCATCGATTAAATTGAAGTCTGGCATGTGATTAATAGGTGAAGTTACATTTAAAACGTTATATTTTGGTATTAATGTAGTACTTTTACAATATCCAATACAACCATTTGGGTTGTGCAATATACCAGTACCAAGTATGGTAGTCTCATACAGATTAGAGTTTAAACAATCAATAGAAATTTTGATAGTGTCTGATTGTATATAAATCCACTGGTTATTCATTAATGGCTTCCAGATGTCCAGTTTCCCGAAGAGAGTTTTCGTTTGATACTGTGGTGGTTTTTGATTAATCACTTTAGCTAATAATTCATTTTCACATGTAAGTTTTGCTTCGGTAGAGTACACATTCTCTATATCACAAATGTAATTTCCGGTTCCTATAACCTTGCACTGCTCTAAATCATTTAAAACGCAATAGTGAGATTTGTCTTTGGTCATTGCTATAAATTTAGAATCGGGAATAATTAAGCTGAAGGAGTTTGATTTCTTGACATTATGTGGAGTTGGGAGAGCAATACTGTGGAACAATACATATTCTTTGTTGTTAACCAGTGGTACTTGAAGTACAAACATTAACTTATGACTAATATAATAACATGCTAACTTAGAAATACTTAAAATAAAGTGTACAGAATTAATATCTAGCGTTACAGGAAGCTCGAGGTCGCTCGACAGGTGCCTATAGTTGTTGACAAGCTCTCTGTGAAGTTGTGCTGGTGTTATGATCGAGGGGTGCAATAAATTTTGACCGCTGAATAGAATGGCGTTGACAATATCCTCTAATTGAAAAGATAAAGTAAGTATAGAGGTCTCTAGAGCATTTAAAATTTCGTTGACGTTAGCCTGTACTTGAAGTCCATTTGTAACTTCAGAGATGTTTTTTATAGTAACAGAGAGGTTGTCAACTGCTTCGTTTAATTTAGCTTCGTTGTCCATAATTTTAAACAATGTGTTATTAAAACATGTTATCACCGAGCTTGTGATCAGAATGTTTTCTTTCATTAGTGAAGTCAACCGTTCTTCGTTATATTGTATAGAATTAAGAGCTTCGTCATATCTAATCGCGTCATTCTCATCTAAGGTTCCAAAGATTTGTTTTAAAACCGTTCCTATACCTCCAATCCAAGCGCCACGTTTGACTCTACTATCTACCAGGTGTGAAATGGATTCGAATTCTTTGTTCATGTCTTCGAAGCGAGCTATCAATGGCTGCAGCACATTGTAACATTCTGCATTAATTTGTATGATACGCGTTTGTTCACATAAGTGCCTTGTGGTGTTGATAGCAAACTCAATGTTCTTTATATGTGGTTCGAAGTGTGAAATATCGACAGGTATCAAGACGTTCAATTGTACGTTGTTAATTTTAAGTTTACCTAAGTAGTCAAAATAGAGCCCAGGACTGGTGGTGATCGGCTGGACGAAATCTTGCGGGGATTGACCTCGAACTGGACTGTAATTTAATAACTAGTGTTAACGTTAAAGTAAGTTTTAGCCTAAGTAGCTTTCTATCCTACATCTTACAACTATTTTGTTTGTTAGGTTCCTAACTCAATGTTATATATAATTCTTTTACAACCCTGCACTGACGTCAGCGGATTTCACTTGATCGAAGTGGTGCGTGACGTGACGTCGTCGGTTGATAAGTAAGGTAAGTGTATTATTACCATTTATTTTTAGTATATTGTAAGGTCCTTTCCAGACGGGGGAGAGTGCCTTACGTAGTCTAAGATGGTTTTTAATGTAGACATAATCACCCACTTTGTAGTTAGTAGGATGGGTGCGAGCATCGTAGTATCTTTTAGACGATGCTTTAGAATTCCTTATAAATTCGAGAGCTTTTTCTTTTGAGTGTTTTAGTCTGTTCTGCAACATTCGGACATAATCGGGATGTGTTACACCGGGAGGTTCATTATACACAGCATTTGGGATGAATGGTTTGGTTCACTGCACTCAAGCTGTGGAATGACCTCCCTGCTGCGGTTTTCCCAAGCGCCTACAATATGGGGTTCTTCAAGAGAGGCATCAGAAGGTTTCTTCATGGTCGGCAGCGCGAATGTGACACCCCTGGTGTTGCATACGTCCATAGGCCACGGTAACCGCTTTCCATCAGGTGGGCCGTGTGCTTGTCTGCCAACTAAGTGGTATAAAAAAAAAAAAAACGTTAATTCGTATGGTGTATAATGAGTGGTAGAATGTGTGGTTGTATTGTAGACGAGCATGGCTGTATAAACGTATCGGGGCCAGTTCGTCTGTTCGTCGTTAATATAGGATTTGAGGTATTCTTTGAGCGTCGAATGACTCCTCTCTAAAGCTCCTTGCGTTTGCGGGTGGTATGGAGAAGACCAGAGGTTTTTTATTTTCAGAAACTCACAGGTCTTTTTAAAGAGGTCTGCTGTGAAATTGGTGCCTTGTTCTGTGAGAATTGTTTTAGGGATTCTGAAGATGGATATGTAATGGAGTAGGCAATCGGATGTTTCTTCCGCAGTTGTACTGCGGATGGGATATGCTGAAGAGAATTTAGTGAGGTCATCTTGAATGGTTAGAATATATTTTAGCTTCGCGGGCCCTGCTTCGGGCAGAGGACCTACGATATCAATGGATATCCTTTGAAAGGGTTCTGTTGATGTGCTAGTAATTTGCATTGGTGCACGATTTATTTTCCTAAGTGCTTTGTTCTCTTGACATGGTTTACATTGTTTTACATAAGATACTATATCACCACGCATTCCTTTCCAATAGTATACATTCGAATGGAACCCAGGGGACCTGCGATAGGGAGGTCGTGATTATCGGCTAGTATTTTCTTGATTTCGGTTGGAGTTGGGTATAGGATGTTGTTATTGTGAAATAGGTACTTATCGGGTATAGGAATTATAATAAGCGCAGTAAAACACACGTCCATTCGTTACTCGCTTTATTCCGGACTGTCGGTGGGTACATTTATGTGAACCGACCTACATACATATATTACACCTTCACCCTTATTTACTAATAACGGGGTAACCATTTTTGACCCCTTTACAAAACCTAAAACATTTCTTAATAGCTAACAACTAACCGTACACCTCCACCTTTATCACAAACTTATTAAAATTCTGACTGACTTACTGATAGTAACATCTTAATTTAAATTTTTAACTTAATTATTAACAGTAGTCACAGAAAGTAAATATGAACTAACTGCACAATTTCTTTTCCTTTTTTTTTTGTTGTTCACATCTTCCTTACTTCACCTCGCCTAATGGTAAGCCAGGTAACAATACAAAAAAAATAACAATACAATAACACAATATAAAAATGCCTATTCTAATCTATTTCACTGAAGCCGTATCTCTGTACAGACTTCTTTTGTCTTTTGGGACGGTCCACCGCCGCCGGTAAGTCCTCTTGTTGATTGGGCACTGTGTCATTAACTCGCTCCGGTTCCTGCGCACTCGACACACTCACGTTAGCCGTTGCTAACACATTATCTGTATTTAGATCACTTACAGTGTTGGATGATTCAATTTCAAGCGACCTCTCCAATGTTTCTGTCACCAAATTCTCCGCGCCCGACCTGGTGTCTTGTGATGAAATACGAGGCTCTTTCGGTGACCATCCGTAACTGCTTCTCCTTTTTTTTATTTGGTCTACATGCCTTTTTACGTGTGGACCACCACCTTCCCTACCGACAAGATAATTACGCGATCCCACTTTTTCGGTAATAGTACCGTCTAGCCACTTGTCTCCCGTATAGTTACGGGCCCACACCGAGTCGCCTACCTTAAACCCTCTATCTGTACCGCCTGCATTATACATTTGCCTACGTTGTGCCCCGTCTACTTTATTCTCAACTTGCCTGTCCTCTCGTAGTAAATCTAACCTGGTTCTTAAATGCCTTCGTTGTAACAACATAGCTGGGGACACCCCAGTGGAACTGTGTTCCACATTCCTATACATCATCAGATATGTTTGTAATGCCTCATCCAATTCACACCCATCTCTCAATGATTTCTTGATTGCACGTTTACATAGCTTGACAGCATTTTCTGCTGCCCCATTGGAAGATGGGTGATAGATTGGCGTAAACGTTACTTTAATCCCGTTATTATTCATAAATGTCTGATACTCTTTACTAGCGAATGGCGGGCCGTTATCCGAAACAATCTCTTTAGGTAGGCCGGAACGTGCAAATGTAGTACGAAGTACTTTTATAACCGCACTAGCCGTGGTACGTGGCATTAAAAATATTTCTAACCATTTACTGGTCGAATCTATGAGTACTAAAAATGTTTTACCCTGTAATGGTCCTAAAAAATCAACATGCAAGCGTGACCACGGCTCTGTAATGTAGGGCCATGGCTGCGGTGGTGCCTTTGGCGGCGCCGTTCCTTCCATACAACACGTCAAGCACTGCTTACAAGTGAACTCAATATCGCTGTCAATCCCCGGCCACCACACTATACCACGCGCCAAGCTCTTCATTTTGACTATACCTAAATGTCCTACATGTAACTCCTTTAAAACTGGTTCTCTCAGTGTACCCGGAACCACTAAACGATAGCCCCATATTATGCAACCCCTATCCAGGTATAGTTCGTTACGTCTAGCAAAATAAGCCTTTAATTCCACCTCCTTGCATTCGCTTGGCCACCCTGTTTTTATAAAATTAATTATTTTTTTAAATGTTTCATCTTTATTCGTATATTCGCATATGTTTTGCCTTGTGATTGGCAAAAACTGCTGAATAAAATTTAGATATGTACGTTCCTCGCTGCGATGGTTTTCTTGATCTACTGGCAGCCGAGACAAAGCATCAGCTGCGTTTTTGTTACTACGTAGGTACATACTCTATAGTATAGTCGTAGCCCGCTAAAATTACCGCCCAACGTTGCATCCTACTGGCAGCCATGATTGGTATCCCCGTTTTATCCCCAAAGATCGTAACCAACGGCTTATGATCAGTCCTTAAAATAAATTTTTGGCCATATAAATATTGATGAAATTTACGGACCCCGTAAATTATAGCTAAGGCTTCGCGTTCAATTTGCGAGTAAGATTTTTCGGCCGCATTAAGAACTCGAGACGCGTAGGCCACTGGCCTTTCCTGTCCCCCTGGGTGGTGGAGGTGTGAGATAACGGCACCCACTCCCACACTACTGGCGTCTGTTGTCAATACCAACGGTAGGTCCCCGGAATAGTGAGCCAATACCTCACTGGACACCAATAGGTGCTTCACTTTATTAAAGGCTTTCATACATGTTACACTCCATTCAAATTTGACATCTTTTTGTAATAATCTATATAACGGTTCAAGTATGGTACTTCTATTTGGTACAAATTTAGCATAATACATAACTAACCCCAAAAAGGACCGCAGTTCCATTATATTGGTGGGCACCGGCACCTTATTAATTGCCTTTACTTTCTCTGGGCACGTATGCACCCCTTGTTTACTAATCATGAAACCTAAATATGTCACATTGTCTGCGAAAAATGTACATTTTTCTTTTTTTACTCTCAAACCATACTTCTGTAACCTTTCGAACACCTCGTGTAATGTAGCTAAATGTGAAGTAGAATTTTCCCCAGTTATGATTACGTCATCTAAAAATACGCCTACTCGTGGCATATCGCCAAAAAGTTGCTCTAATTTCCGTTGAAAAATACCCGGACTCGACGCTAACCCATAGATAAGTCTATTATACCTAAATAGTCCTTTGTGTGTATTTATAACAGCGTACTTTCTAGATTCATCGAGTTCAAACTGGGCATACGCTTGAGATAAATCTAACTTTGAGAATTTCTCCCCCCCATGAAGCTTGACAAGTAAATCTTCGACTTTGGGCAAAGGATAGTGGTCCACCTCTAAACATTTATTCAACGTCATTTTAAAATCTGCACATACCCGTATGGTGCCATCTTTTTTCATCACCGGTACGATAGGTGTAGCCCAGTCCGATGTGGAGACCGGTGTTAGGATTCCATCTCGTACCATTTGATCTAGCGCTTGCTCCACTGGTCTACGTAGTGCATATGCGAGCGGTCGTGCGCGCAGGAACACTGCCCGTGCCCCTTCCCGCAGGCGGAACCCCACCTGCCCGCCGGTGAACCGACCCAAACCATCCTTAAATACTTCAGAGTACCTGGAACTAACTAATTACTAACTAATTCATTTACATCCATCAATTTGTTTGACACATTCATTTTATTAACATTACTGGTTGGTATAGGTATCTGTAACGCGATAAGCCAGCATCTACCTAGTAAATTAGCTTGCCCACTGTTTACGATATACAAATCTAATAATTTCGTTGTGGTTTTAAACTTTACTTCAACATTAATTTTTCCCACGGGCTTCACTAATTCGCCGGTATAATATCGCAAGTCTAAATTGCTCGGTTTTAATTTACAATGCACAAAAATGTTTATAACAATTATAACTTATGCACGATATAGCACTGCCAGTATCTATTTCCATTGTTAATGATATGCCCTCAACATAAACATCTATAGTGAATGGTCCAAGTAACTGCGATTGGCGAATGTTCGCACTTATTGAATAATTATTATTACACATTACCTCGTCACTATCGCTGTCCTGATAATTTATAAACACGTTCTCTTGTATATTTTGTACTTTTGTATTGCCCCGAAACCTGGGGCACATTTTTTTTAAATGTCCTTCTTGATTGCATACCCTGCAGACATACATCTTAAATTTACAACTCTGTTTTTCATGACCACCCCCACATACGCTACATGTTTGGAATTTGTCTGAAGCGTTAGTAAAAGTTGTGTTCGTCCGGTATGTACTACTGCCCGCTCCGCTTGAGTTACATGCACCACCGCCAACTGCGTCGGCTCGAGCGCCACGTGAGTTGCACGTGGGGCCACTTTGACCGTAAATCTTACGATCCCTTTTCTTGCGTCCCATGAAGTGCACGGTTGTATCAGCACTTGGTACGATGTCACCTGTGCTTCTACCTCGGGTACAACCTTCTACCAATGCTGCATTCGTTTCAGCCGTTTCCATGGTCATAGCTATTCTAAAGGCCTTCTCGAACGATATGCTATCCTCTTCCGAAAACAACTTTTGCCGTATATCGTCATTACTTAGCCCACACACGAATTGATCACGGAGATTTTCCGCTAGACCCACAATTCTTACTTAATTTTTTTAACTCCGCCACATACTTACAGATATTTCAATCCACGAAGACGCGCCCCACTTCTTTTAGGGGATTTAGGGGATTGCGGGGTGCGGGGAGTTTGCTCCGGCCTCAGTCGCGAACCGTCAGCGGTTCGATGCAGACGGGTAGTAAAATCTATGTTGCGAAATTCCAGACTCATTACGAAAGTTGCTCCTCTTAATTTTTTTTTGAAATTCGAAAAAATCTCAGCGTATTGTACTTAAAAGCCAGGTATGTAAATGACTGTTTATAATTTTATAGTTATTAAAACACATGAAATAAATAAAGGATTTTTTTATAAATAAGTAAAAATATATATTTTTTTTTAATTTTAGGCGAGAGAAATTATTTCTAAAGTTTATGATTTTATGAAAAAAGAAGCAAGTAACAAATATGCAGAAAAACTCACTGATGCACGATGGAGAACCGCACAGGCTGCTGGAGTTTCTGAAAGCACAGTGACTAGAATTCTACGCGAAAGAAAGGAATATACTGATACAATGCAGCCTATTACAGCTCCTACTATAGAATCCAATATAACCATGGAGACGGATGGTACAGTTCCCATAGTACCAAGTGTGGAGCGTACAACAGAGCTGACTACGGAAGTGGATACTGAGTGTGAAAATGAAACGAGCACGTCGCATTCTAATTTAGTGGGCAGAAGTACTACTATTTTTACATCACCTATGAAGAAGAGAAGGGTAAGACCACGAAAAATTAATTTTGACGAATTTGATATAGGTGTAATCCGAAGAACCATTCACAATTATCATAAAGAACATCGTCAATTTCCAACATTATCACGACTTAATATTGTTTTAAAAGACCGCATACAATTTGATGGATGTTTAACAACCCTAAGGACATTGTTACTTAAACTTGGTTATAAATGGAGAAAAACTGAGAATAACAGGAAGGTGCTAACCGAAAAACATGATATGCAGATGTTAAGATTGAAATATTTAAAACAAGTAAAGTCTTTTCGTAATGCAGGTAGACCTATAGTCTACACAGACGAATCATATATTCATACCAATCACGTGCAAAAAAATCTTAGGCCGAAAAAGATTCTAATACAGCAATAAAACAAAATTTATCAAAAGGAGTGCGCATAATTATAGTACATGGTGGAAGTGCAGAGGGTTTCGTTCCAAATGCATTGTTGACATATAGAGCAGAGATCAAATCTAGAGACTACCACGATAACATGAACACAGAAAATTACTTAAAGTGGCTTAAGGAGAAACTAATACCAAATCTCCCAATTAATGCCGTGGTAATCTTGGATAATGCAGCTTATCACAATACGAGTTCGGAAAAAATTCCAACATCCAACTCCAACAAATCAGACATGCAGACTTGGCTGAATGCAAAAAATATCCATTTTGAACCAAGCTACAAAAAACCTGAACTTTATAATCTTATATTAAAAAACAAAGAAAACTTTCGCAAGTACAAAGTGGACGATTTATTGAAAGAGCATGGATTCACAGTGCTTCGGCTGCCTCCTTATCATCCAGAATTGAACCCAATCGAAAATATTTGGGGTATTATAAAAAACGACGTTGCTAGTCGCAATATCAGTCAAAATTACACTTCGATTATGCCCATTTTAAATGAAGCATTTGATCGCGTAAATAAAGATGTCTGGTTCAATACTTGTAAGCACGTGGAAAAATTAGAAGACGAATACCTGAGACACTGTGATCTTGATTTTAGTTTTATTATAAATGTCGGCGATACATCAGACTCTGAATTAGATAATTCTGAAACGAGTGATTGACTATCTATTTTATTTCTTAATAAAGTTCTATAAAAAATTTCATGTATGTCTATAATTACCCCTATAATAAAAATGGTAATATTATCATTATATTAAAGAATCACATAAAATATCTACACCTAAAAATAAAACAACCCTTTTCTCGCAGTCGGGTATAAAATTTAAAATTGAAGTAGAGCATCTTTCTTTTTGACTATGACGCTCTCTCCTGATTAGTCTATTAATTATAGTGTGTGCGTGCACACATAGATTATTAGTGTGTACGGATAACACTCAGACATTGACTTAAGCGTGCACACATGTACTGTAAACTGATCGGAGAAATGGAGGGGCGCATCTTCGTGGATTGAAATATCTGTAGCTATACTTTCTTCTTTCTTCTGTATGCGCTGGCGAAATTTGAACCTTTCAGCCAATTGACTCGGTTTAGGATTCAGGTAGTTTTTCATCAGGGCCACTAACTCCGCGTACTTCTTGCTGGCCGGTTTCACGGGTGTGCATAAATTGACCATCAATTCATACGTTTCACTACCAATCACTGTTATTAAGGTGGCCACGTGTAATTCTTCTTTCACTGCATTAGCCACGTAATACTGCTCCAACCGTTCCACGTAAGCCTCCCAGTTATCCTTCCCCAGGTCAAAAGCTCCTATTTTACCGATCGTCATCGTTAGCACGCGTGTGAAATCTTTTTTTTTTTGAGTCCTCGTCGCCACTGTGAAATAGGTACTTATCGGGTATAGGAATTATAATAAGCGCAGTAAAACACACGTCCGTTCGTTACTCGCTTTATTCCGGACTGTCGGTGGGTACATTTATGTGAACCGACCTACATACATATATTACAGTTATGATAGATGTTAATTTTAAT
The DNA here is from genome assembly GCA_963662185.1 of Eilema griseolum. Taxonomy (NCBI): domain Eukaryota; kingdom Metazoa; phylum Arthropoda; class Insecta; order Lepidoptera; family Erebidae; genus Eilema; species Eilema griseolum. The sequence continues at coordinate 10,389,213 of OY759259.1, forward strand.
GTTGGTATTGTGAAAAAGGTATAAAAGAATGTTGTAAATTCTAACAAAAGAGTGTTTTTCGAAAGAGTTCTTTAAGTCTGATATACCTATTTCGTTAATGTTCTCAAGAAGCAATTGGTGCTTAACCGTCCGTAATGTGACAAAGATTTCAGGATACGATGCTTCGTCGAAATGGTGCACTCTGGTAAACAGAAGGTAGATTATTTTGTTATTTCTTTCTATCTTCTGGTTCCTTCTCGGAGTTGAGTGCCTGGGTATTTAATTTATTTAATTCGTAAACGTCCTGAATACATGGATTGGATTCGTCTAAGTCAATAGAGGTAGGTACCAAAATTATTTTTAAAGAGGTTTTCATAAGACTTCCATTATGTTCCTCTATAGGAGTGTTAAAGTGTTGATTTTTATCTGCTGTTGCCTTCAAGAACGAACTATAGTCGTCATTGGTTGGATTTGAATGTGAGCTTGTCGACAGTTGAGGAAGTGGTTCAGGTTGGGTATTGATTGTTTGTGGTTGTTCGAGTCGGGTTTCAGGGCTTTGGAGCAACTCGTCTATGTTATCGTTCCTTTGTGCGTCTAGGACATCAGGCGACAAATTTAATTCGGGTAGTGGTATGAGATCTTCTACATCGATATCGATGTTTTCCGGATCAGAATGAGTTAGAGGTAGGTCGTCTAGGTTAAAAGAGGGTGGAGAAAGCATTAGGTCCTCTAGGTCGCTATCCAGCTCTAGAGTAGGTTCAGCGGATTCAGGTTGGACCGGATTAACGGGAAATCTGGATAGAATGTCGGCATTGGCGTTAATTTTACCTTTTATATACTGGAAGAGTTCGAATACGACTATTCGAACTCTTCCAGTTTTAAACGCCAACGAATGAGTCGGGATCCGGGATCCTTACAGTTGAATAACCATTGTAGCGGTTTTTGGTCTGTTAGGATTTTGAAACGGTAGCCGTAAAGGTAAGGTCTGAACGTTTTCGTGCCAAAAATTATGGCAAGGCATTCCTTTTCAGTGACACTGTAATTGCATTCTGCTTTATTAAGTGTTTATTTATTTTTTATTTATTTATTTATTTAGGCATATCAACAGTGTATACACAAACATTGTCTTATGAGTAAGATGGTAAGATGTTAATTAGGTATGTGCTACACCAATTATAGACATGCACAGCTTTGACTGATTGTCATACAATATTTAACAATATAATAATTGAAACTTATACAGAAGATGTCTGAAAAGTGCTTAAAATCTACGTACAACATGTCAGCATAGTCATAGTCAATTAAAGATTAAATACTTAATAGTTCCCAATTAAATATGAAGTCAAATAATCAAATAATAACATGAAGACAGATTCACAATATAAAACTATAATGACTCCAATGAATAATGTTTAGGTTGTTGAGTCAATTTATCCTTGAAACGCCTGGGATGGTCGTGGAAGATGTCGAGGTCTAGGTGTCTCCAGCTACTGTTATATGTGGCAGTTAACCTAGCTAAGGGAGCCAGTGCACCCAAGTTAGTCTTGCACCGCGGCACATGGAAGAACGGAAAGTTGTTCCTAAATCGGCCATTAGGTCTCGGAACACATACTTTCGTGCGCATCAAAAGTCCCAATTCATGCGATAAGCCCCCAACCAGATCCTGCAGAAACAACAGGTCAATGGCAGTTCTTCTATCCTTGAGAGATTGCAATTTATAATACGCCAGCCGTTCCTGGTAAGGACGTCCAGGATGAAGCCCAGGAGTGACAAACGCCAGATGTCTGGTAAAGGCTCTTTGGACCGATTCTATGCTCTGTGAATGGACTGCGTACTGAGGGTTCCAGACTACGCTACCGAACTCTAGGATATTTCTCACCAGATTATTGAAGAGCAAAATTTTTGAAGAAACGTGCAGGTCCTTAGAGTTACGCTTAATGAAACCCATCATTTTAGCAGCTCTGTTAACCATGTTGTTGTAATGTGGAATATAGGTTAATTTAGAGTCAAGGATAACACCCAAATCCCTCACCCGACCTGATGTAGGAATTTCGTCATTTCCAATGTAGAAATGAGTCTCAGTTACATTCCGTTTCCTAGTAAATCGGATATGAAGGCATTTAGAAGCATTTAATAACATTTTGTTATTCCGACACCAGACATTAATTCGGTCAAGATCATCCTGCAGCAGCCCTGCATCAGCCTCGGAATTAATCTGGCGAGATATTTTCATGTCGTCGGCATAAAGTGAGCAGCCGCAATGCTTGATCTGTCGAACTATGTCATTGATGAACAGCAGAAACAGAATCGGTCCAAGATGGGAGCCCTGTGGAACCCCAGAACCAGCAATGTAGCTCCTGGACTCAGCGTTATTAACTACTACCACATATTCCCGATTGTTTAAATAGGACTCAAACCACCCAAGAAGTCTATCACGAATCCCGAACTGGCTATGGAGTTTTTCTATAAGAATTTGATGGTCCACTTTGTCGAATGCACTGGCAAAATCTGTATAGACTGAGTCCATCTGCTCATTGCCATCCACTCGTTCCATGATGGGAGTGATGTACGAGACCAAGTTGGTAAGCACAGATCTTTTTTGTAGGAAGCCATGTTGTTCGTCGCAGATTAATGATTTAGTATGCGCAGTTAGCTGAGAAGATACCAACGATTCGAAAATTTTCGACAAACAAGAAACGATCGCTATTGGTCGATAGTTCCGTACATCGCTTTTATCTCCCTTTTTGAAAATCGGGACTATTTTGGCTCTTTTCCATGCAGTAGGAAAAATACCAGTGGCTAGAGACTCATTTATAATTTTTTTAATTGGATGCGCTAAAAAATTAGCACATCTTTTGATAAAAAGTGGTGGGATTCCATCGGGCCCCGGACCCTTGTTTGTGTCTAAGCGTTTAAGACTTGACAGAATTTCATTTTCGGAAAAGTGCACCATGCTCAGGCAATCGTAAACACCTTCCGAGTCACTAATGTTCTGCTTTGGTCGGAAAATGTCCCCGGGTGTGTATACCGAGCTGAAGTGAGAGACAAATAGGTTTGCAATGTCACAATTGTCAGTACATGTTGACTGATTGTTGTTGTGCATTGTTGATGGTAAGGTGTTAGAGCCGGATCTTTTATGTTTGATGTAACTCCAAAAAGCCCTGGGATTGTTTTTTAGGTTTCTCTCTATGGAATCTATGTAGTTAGCGTGACAGTCTCGAATAAGTTTGGCACATCTTTTCCTGATTAACTCAAACTCCAGCCTATCTCTGGGATTGTTATATTTGCGCGATCTGTGCCTAAGTTTATTCTTTTCTTTTAAAAGACCGATAAGCTCTCCGGTGAACCAGATGGGATGAGATAATTTACACGGTTTTCTCTTTGGCACACATTCACTAATGATGTTATTCAAATGGTCGTAGAAAATTGAAACCATTTCGTCCACACCGCCGCATCCAGAGAAACTCCCCGACCATTCCAAGCGCTCCAGGAGAGGTAGAATTTTATTGTAATCAGCCTTATAAAAATTGAAACCCTGCCGAGGTTGTCCCACGGACAAGGGACACGGTTTGAGACTTATAACAATGTTTAGTGGAGGGTGATGGTCATCAATTTTACTTAATATGCTTTCCGATTTCCTAGTAGTACAGTTAACATTGGTCAAAACTAAATCCAGTATATTGTCGTCACTATTCGCAACCAGATCTTGCTGTTGTAAGTCACATAAAGTTATAAAGTCAGAAAGATTCTTCATCAATCTATGCTCTTTATTATCACCATTGTTGTTTGGTAGAGTTGGAATTAAGTTATATCCGTCACTGTCCATGGTCCATTTGATAAATGGCAGGTTAAAATCACCGATTATCAAGACGTCGTCAACATGTTCCGACACCACGCGCACATTAGCAAGCAATTCACGTAGAACGTCCTCCTGAATCGGAGAGGGTAAGTACACAACACATATTGCTATTTTCCTGCGCATTTTGTTTTTTGTAGTCTCAATCGTGATCCAGATGTCTTCACAGCCGCTTTCCCACTTTGAGATGCGAGACGATGATATGTGTCTAGACACTGCCAGCAGGACACCACCGCCATCCAGTTTGTTAGCACGTGACAAGTTGCGATCTCTGCGATATACTATGTATCGGTCATCAAAAATTTCGCGATCATGCACACCCTGATTTAGCCACGTTTCAGTAAGAGTTATCACGTCATAATTATTTTCCAGCACTTTGTTGTAAATGTCTCTAGTTTTGGTGCGTAAACCACGGACGTTTTGGTAGTACACTTCTATGGAATCGAATTTTGTTTTGAAAGTCAATGATGTTTGTCTTAAAATGTACTGTCTATTTGTCTTTATGTAGTAAGGCCAAGCTGCCAGCATCTCGAATATGCACAGCTTGACTACCTTCCCTTTTTCTTACATAAATTCGCCCATCGCGAACCCAAACGAATTTATAGGTTAATTCCTTGGCTTTTAGTCTTGTCAGAGCGTGCAGATGTTTGTTTGCAGGGCTCAGGTGCTCATAGACGTAAATGGGCTCCCGCTTGCCACCTATGCCTAAGTGTTGGGTTGATAACTTGTCGTCCCGATGATCAGCGTTATATTTTGCTGACGCAGCTAAAACCTTATCACGCAGTGCCCGGTTTTGGAGTTTGATAACCACCAATCTAGGATGATTTGTCTCTTTATTCAGCTTGGCAACCCTTGTAGCGTTTAACACCTCTCCTGGCTGAAGTGGACATTTAATTGTGTTGGTAATCTGGTTGAACACATTGATAAGGTTCTCGGTTTGATGTTCCGGTATACCATTTACTTCTAAGTTACACTCCCGCATGTGCTGTTCAACAGTGTTTAATCGCGCGTTTAGGTCTCTGACCGTTATTTGGAGCTGTGCGTTTTCATTTTCCAACTTACCCATTGCCGCTACCTTTTCATTTAGGCCAAGTTTCATCTCTTCGTATTTGACATTATAGAAGTCGAGAGCCTTCTCAAAACAAGTCAGCCTATCATTTATGCTTTGTAGGTGTTTTGTCACTAAGTCACCGACCACCGTTTTAAAAGCAGATTGAATTTCGCTTCGGATAAGCTCACGTAATGAGTCATCTGGCATACGGCAACCCGAGTTAGAATAGTTGTTGTCTGGATTCATGTTTTTATTACGAAGCGTGATATTACTTACCTCAGATTCAGGTATGTTGCTAGGTCTGATCGGGGTGTTCGTATTTCCAGTTTTGGGTTCAGCACTTAGGCAAGTAGGACACTTCCACACCTGCTTGTGTTCGATTGTCATTGAGCTTAGTCGTTTCGTGGAAATATTCGAACATTCTAAGTCGTACACTGAAGAACACTTACTGCATTTCATATATTCTTTGTTTTTGATGATCGTCTGACAGCCAGCACATTTAATTTTGCAACCTGCCATTATAAAAATTAGTCCAAAAGACCGATATCAGGGCCACAATGATATTTTTATCCTTACTTATAGCCAACTCCGCAAACGCAATCTTCAGAACGAGAATATCATCTCATCCGTATTTTTTGGAATGGCAATAACAGCGGTCAGCCGTCAAACAAAATTCATAACCTTTCAAACAATTTTGTTGTTATGTTGCGTGCGTGTGAGTGTATCTCTACACTGCAGAAACAGCTGTTTAACAGCTGATTGTGAGTGTGTGCGTGAGAATCACGATGAGTTCCCAGTTTCAGTTTTGGAATACGCTTTATTTCTAAAACTCACAGTTTTTCGCAGGTATGGTTCTTGATACACACTTTAGAGGTTATGTTTACAACGTTATTTGCTTTCAACACAATTTAATCACACTTGAAACTTATTATTTTAATTACGAATTACGGAGATTACAATTAGACAAGTGTTTCGTAGCAGTGTTGCCACTCAACTCCTACTCCTAAGTGTTCGTGAAGCATACGCGATTGGTCGGTCTTGCCCGACAGTACCTTGGGATAGTATTGCGGATATGGCGTAGTTAGAGGCATCACAGGTTAAGAGAAATGGCTGGGTAAAATCTGGGTAGGCCAGGATTGGGGCAGTGACGAGTTTAGTTTTTAGGGACTCGAAAGCAAGTTGTTGCTCATTTCGCCATTCGAATGGGGTATCTTTCCTCAGTAAAGATGTAAGAGGTTTAGCCAATTTGGCGAAGTTAGAAATGAATCTTCTGTAATAGGAGACGAGGCCCAAGAACGACTTGACGTCTTTAGGTGATCTTGGGGTAGGGAAGTTGGTTACGGCTTTGGTTTTGTCGGGATTGGGTTTAACTCCGTTTTCACTAATAATGTGTCCAAGGTAAGCGACTTCTTTACGGAGAAACTCACACTTCTCCGGCTGCAGTTTCAGGTTAAATTGGCGAAGTCTCTCGAAGACAGCCTTTAAATTGGTTATATGGGAAATTAAGTCTGGGGAATATATGACGATGTCATCCAGGTAGACGAAACACCGTGTTCCCTGAAGGCCAGAGTGGCAATTATTCATTAGTTTTTGGAGCATGCTCGGGGCATTTTTAAACCCAAAGGGCATCCTATTGAACTGAAAATGACCTTGGGGAACAGAGAATGCCGTTTTAGGGGCGCCTTCGGATGATATCATGATCTGGTGGAACCCAGAAGTTAGATCTAATGTAGAGAAATATTTACTTTTCCCTAATTGATCAAGGATTTCTGATATTTGGGGAATAGCGTAGGTTGGTAATATCGTTTAGTTTGCGGTAATCGATTACTATGTGCCATTTACGGTTTCCTTCTGAATCTGCTTTCTTGGGAACTATCCATATTGGTGAGCTCCAGGGTGAAAGTGAAGGTTCTATGATGTTTTGGTCGAGCATTTTACTGATTTGCGTCTCAACTTCCTTTTTGTGACACTCGGGGAACCTATATGATTTGGTGTGGATGGGAGTGTCAGTTGTGGTTTTGATTTGGTGATGAATAGCAGGGGTGTACGTTAGTTGATCGTTGGGCAAATAGAAGATATCTGAATATTGGCAACAAAGGACTAAGAGGATGTCAGATTCCTCTTGATTTAAATGGTCTAATCTTAACATTTCTATCACTTCATTAGTTCGGGAGAGTGCGGTTTTGGAGTCATTGACCAATCGGGCATTAGAGTATAAGGGAGTGATATTCAGGTTTAAATTGGATTTAATAGTAGCCGGAAATTCGGATATGTTAGCAACAGTGAGGTTAACGTGGTTGTTATCTTTAACCTTTACGATGCAATTGGATATTAGTAGGTTAACTGAAAGACGCTGGTCTGTGATGACCCCTTCTTTGAGGTTAGTCTTCTGGATTGAACATTCAATAACGGTTTCTGTTCGAGGTGGAATAATGTAGAAAGGCTCAGCGAAATTTAGCTCAATTTCGAGGTCTTGTATTTTCAGAATATCGTGGGTGTAGTCGATTTTACAACGGAACTGGGTTAAGAAATTTGTACCTATTATTCCATCGTAAGGTAAGCTAATATTTCTGACATCGTGGAATTTGTATGCGGCGAATTTATTTCCGCCCAAGTTCAACTTGAGTTGGAAGTGGCCTTTCGTTGACGTTGGATTGGATTTGGAAGTGGAAGTGGAAGTGGAAGTTGAAGTGGAAGTGGAAGTGGAAGTGGAAGTGGAAGTGGAAGTGGAAGTGGAAGTGGAAGTGGAAGTGGAAGTGGAAGTGGAAGTGGAAGTGGAAGTGGAAGTGGAAGTGGAAGTGATATGTAATATAAAATTTTAACAGTTGCTTCTCAATACATTTATGAAAATATGTTATATGTACGAAAAAACCTAAATATTTTCGGAAAACTATCTGATATACACAATTATAATACGAGAAATAAAAATAAAGTAGTTGTACCAAAACTTAGGCTTCACAAGGTTGGTGATTCATTTGTAGGCAGCTGCATAAAAATATTTAGTAAAATTCCTCAGGATTTGATTAATATGCCAAAAAATAAATTTAAAATAGAAGTGAAAAAAACTTTAATGAGTAAAGGTTACTATAAAGTAGATGAGTACCTTAATGATGTTAATGCGTGGTCAACATAAGTCTGTAGCTTGCTCGCACAAAATAAATTGTAAACCAAAACAAATTTAAAAAGAAAAATAATCTAGTTCTAATGTAGTTCGCTGAGTTTCTTGCTGGTATCTTCTCAGTAGAACTAATCTACCGAACCAGCGAAAGAATCATTTTCCAATGGTTTATTTTTATATTATTTCTTGACATACATAATTGTAAAATTTTGACGTTCATATGTGCTCTTTATGTGCCTAAACTGAATAAATGAAATTGATTCTTTGATTCTTGATTGATTCTTTGATTCTATGGACGCTTCTTAGGGGCTGGTTACCCATGTGGTCCCAAGAATTTGAAGTAGAATGGGCGCTTCTTTGGGGCTGGTTAACCGTGTGGTCCCTGGAATTGGAAATGGCAAGGGTCTTCTTTGGGGCTGGTTACCCGTGTGGTCCCTGGAATTGAAAACGGAATGAGCGCTTCTTTGGGGCTGGTTACTCGTGTGGTCCCTAGAATTGAAAATGGAATGGGCGCTTCTTTGGGGCTGGTTACCCGTGTGGTCCCTAGTATTGGAAGTGGAAAAGGCGTCGGCTTCAGGGGCTGGTCTCGTGGGACACCGAGTCGAGACTTTCCTTAGTTTAAATTATCGGGTGTCGATACGGCAGAGTCTGGTACAATGGGTTAAACCGGTTCTTCTACGAGGTTTACCCGGTTAAACGGTCTTGTTGAAGTTGGGTTAGTTACTGGGTGTTGCTGAACTTTATATGAAAGAAAGAAAGAAAGAAAATATTTTATTTAGGCCCCACACAGCGGGCACCCCACCAAATACAAACAGGTAGGCAGTACAACAGAATAACAAATCAAAAACAGTAGGCACATTAAAATTAGACTACGGGTGCAACACTCCACACTATGCGAGCCCAAATAGGGCCCCATCTCAGCATTGAATGCTGCGCACACCCTTCGTTGGGTATGCACAACGCTGGTTTTCAGATGGGGCCATATCGGTTATTGTTGTACTCTCGTTTTTTACACACAGAGATATCGTGTCCTGGCGTTTTACAGTAGCGATAGGTAACAGTGGAAGAACTTTGAGAAGCAGTGTTTGGGTTTTGAGGGGAATTTGATGTTGCATCGGGTTTGTGTGAGACAGGTTTGGGTTTAAAAGATTTTGGGTCCACTTGTGGACGTCTATATAGCGTTTGTTGTATGCGTTCTTCGGAGACAGCTAAGTTTAAGTTTTTAGGCGATTTACATCTTACGATATTTGAGATTCGAGGTTGCGACCCCATTAGGAAATGATGGAGGGCGAGGTCCTCCATAGCAGCGGTACGACCGGCTAGTTCTTTCACTTTAGTGTTAGATAGTGAGATTTCGGTGAGGAGTTGCGAGAGGTAAGTTTCTACGCGTAACGCATACTGACTGACGTTTTCTTGCGGACCTTGTTTGCTTTCTTGAAGGTCCGTTAGAAGGTGTGAATAGTGTTTTCGTTCACTGAATTGGGTTTTTAGAAACTCTTTTAATTGGTCCCAAGTTGAGAATTCTTTTATCGAGCAAGCAACTTCAGCTCTTCCATTTAGTTGGCTGAGTATATGTTTAAACAAGATTGGTTTCTGAATTTCGGACGCGAGATTGAACGCGTTATCGCAATTCACTAAAAAGGAGTTTAAGGTTTCTCGTTTGCCATCGTAGGCTTTGATAAATTTAAATAATATAGTTAAATCAATGTCGGCCATTGGAGTGAGTTGAATTTTCCTGGTAGAGCGAGTAGGAAGGGGTGACTTCACCGTTTCCCGATCACTAGTAGTGGCGGTTACAGGAGTATTTGTTTGCAATATACCAGCCTCCTCTTTGGGCAAATCTGGCATAATAGGTGTTGGATACAATGAGCAAAATACCAAATATTGATATAGCAGTAAAATAAAATAATACAAGTTTGAGAACCAGTGATATTTGTAGACTAAACAATGACCAAAGACTCACTGCAGTGTGTGGGCGGCGGAAACAAATGCGACGAGCACGAGGAGCATTCCAATTGATAAGATGCTATGCACGCTGGGAAGAGACGAAATAATATCGCGTAGTTCTGGATGCCGTGTAGATATTTGCTGGATGTAATGGTAGGTGAGGTATTCGTATAATTACACTCGGGATACACTCTGGTCGCCAAGTAAATAAATGTTCGTTGGACGTAGTAGTTGTACTCGGGATACACTCGGGGTACACTCAGGTTACCAGGTAAATGTTCGTAGGACGTAGTAGTTGTAATCGGGGTACACAGGATGTGCGTACAGCTGGTAGATTTGTTCTATGAGGACACACGCGAACACAAACAACAATTTTTGGGTTTTTATATGAGGATTCACCTTGTCACTTTTTCACACAAAAATGGTTTTGAAACGGATGCGGTGCGAGTCTGTTAGCGGTTGCCGGCACTGGGGATTTTCGATCCCACCGCTGCCACCAAAATGTTATCCGGGGTTTAGAGATCCGCTTTTTAAAAAAGAAAGGAAAGCACTTAATCTGGAAACTACTTTTATTGAAAGGTAAAGAAATAAACACGGGATCGATCTTTAGGCAACCGCGCGGAAAGGAGGATCGAAACAGACTGAGGAGCCCCTACGTCCCTGGTCAGAGCCAGTGACTGACAGATGCAAGTCAGCAAAAAATACAGTAAGACCGCATTATCGCTATCATAGTATGGATATAACAGTTCACTACAGCCCCGCCACAGAGGCGATACACCATATCTGAAGGTGACGCTAGCGTGAAACTTCGGATTGCATTGAGAAAATTGCTATAATATAAAATTGCTGGGTGACACTGAAAACCAGTGCTGTGATGGCAGAACCCATCGCAGTGCATGCTGAGTGCCCATCCTTTGTGGACACAGCGTACAAAGGTACGACCTCCTGTTTGGTTAAGTACCTCCTGTGTTTATATTTAGTGTAAAAGGAAAAATCTGCCACGTAGCGGTGTGCTGTGTGACACGTCACGTCCTGCTGCTGACAAACATGACATTGACTCGTCAAATGTCATATTTGGCATCAAAATGATGTGGCACCTCACCCGCCACAGTATATAAAAAATATATTGTATTTTTATTTTATTTTCTCTTTTTGCATTCTGTTTTTTTTTGTACTGTATGCTGTGTCGCAATAAACATTTTTTTTTCTTTCTTTCTTGCTATGATGATGACGAGTCTCACAAAGAAACCGTTTGTCTTCCTCAGGTAAACTTTATAATCCATATGGCAGCTACAACTAATTTCAGTAAGCCATTACGAGAGGCAACGTTGACCAATGTTCGTGGGACCAGGGAGTGTGTGGCGCTTGCCAAAGCATGTAAAAAATTACAGTAAGTTTTTAAAGTTATACATTAATGATTTCCAAGTTGTGCGCCGCGGCTCCCTGCCCGGAGCTTCATGAGATCCATTCTGGCTATAGACAGTCCCCCACAGCGAGCCAGAGAGCAAAGGTGAGAAGCCAAGCATCAAGCTACGGTAGGTTTCGCAGCGAAGACCTGCCGCCTGAATTCCATCTCCAGTGGTCAACTTGGAAGTCTTTAAACCGCCTGCGGACCCAAGTTGGCCGCTGCACAAACATGGCAAAATGGGCCTTTATCGACCGGTCGCAAAAGTCCTGCGTCTGCGGTCCAAAATCTCAGTCCGTGTGACATTTGCTTTCCTGCTCGCTGTGCCCCTTCCTGAGTCAAGTTTAGGGTCAATAAAATTTAAATACCAGATAATTATATGCTAGACCTGGCCGTTGATTCAAAGAAGAGACGAAAAGAAAATTCAGATTATGTGCGCACCGACGCCATGCATCTGAAAAACCTCTCGCGTCTGACATAACTTGGACGTAAGTTACGAGTGAAACGAGACTCTGGCACGGGCGGAATTTGAGCTCGTCCGCTGCCGTAGTACCCCGTGATCTCCTGACAATAAAGAAATATGTTCTGGGCATATAGAGCACATTTTGAGTACATTTTAGAACCAAGATGGTTTTTTTTATACCACTTAGTTGGCAGACAAGCACACGGCCAACCTGGGATGAAAGTGGATGATGGAAAGTAGTTACCGTGGCCTATGGACGTCTGTAACACCAGAGAGTCACAGTCGCGCTGCTGACCCTGTAAGTACAGAGTTTCTGTGCCGTCAGTAAAAGACAAAGCAGGACAAGCCTTTAGTCTTCCCACTGATAGCACAAATTCTCCAGTGAGTTCTGGCTACCCTACTCACCGCTGGGAACACAACACGAAGTTATTATAACCGCGGTATTCTGTAGGGCGGAGGTACTTCCCCAGTCGTACTGCTCAATCGGGCGGAAATACCGCCGTGTCCTACCTCCTTATTATGGTGTACCTAAATATGATTTAAATTACTAAAACTGTAAATACGCCACGAATCGAAAAAGTTTGGGAGTCCCTGCTGTACATCAAACTGAACTTTGCAGTACGCAGCAGTGTTGAACAGTGCCACGCAGGGCCAGACCTAAGGGCATGCTGGTGCACGTGCCCCAGGCGGCAGCATCAGGGGGTGGCAAATTGCACCTAGGTCTCGGTCTTATCTTATATGACTTTACCCTAAGGCAAGAGGCAAGCTGCGCTGCCGTACCTCGCTGTTGTCTCTGCCTCGGCTGCTCATGGCACCCTTTGTGGATGACGACGACTTGTCTGAGGTCACTTTGTGTAGAAGAACTTGCGTTCCAGGTCAAGCGTGGGTACTGGCTCTAGGGGAAGATTCTCTCGAACCCCGACTGTGAGAGCTTCTCAACGCATATTTGTAGTGGGGCCAGTTTCCGCAACTGTAGAAGACGAGGATACTGGTCTCCGTCCGAAAGAAGGGGCCTGGCGAACTATCCGTCCGCCTACGGACCCATAGTGTTACTTGACGAAGTATGCAAACTCTTTGAAAGAGTTATAATTATGCACCTCATCGAGCAACTCTCCACCGTAAACGACATTACGCGCATGAGGGCTTTAGTGATGGATGCAGTTGCCCGGGGCGAGATAATGTTAACGATGTTCTTGGACATCGCCAACGCGTTTAACATCTTGCATTAGGGAGGCGCGTCTATCATGAAGTGCCTTTCTACCTTGCACGCATAGTCGATGTGTAACTGACAGAGAGACACATCATCTACCCGACAGTTACCAGCCTTGGATGGCGTGAAATGTCATGCGGTATTCAACAGGGACCGTTCTTAGGGTCACTTCTGTGGAACACCGAATACGATTGGATACTTCGCAATGAGCTCACAGACGGTGCCACCGTCAAGTGTTATATGGATAATATGCTTCTGAGGGCGTGTGTCGCTACCACCACGAAGCGACACTGAAGGTTATGACCGGTTGTTCAAGTTGTGGAGCGGATCTGGCGGCTGGGATTCGAAGTAGTTCTGCATAAAACTGAGACTCTGTTTCGCCATGGGCCTCGAAGCCTTCTCGCAATTATTATTTTCTCCCCGCTGCAATCGTTGATAGAGGTTATGTAAGACTCGATCGAACTAAAGCGTACGGCGTCTGTGGGCCGAAAAGTAATGTTGACGGGCATGTCCCTCGTATTCCGGTTGACCCAGGGCCATCTCTCTCGATCTGGCCCTGTGGGGATGACCCTAATTGTAGAATAGAATAGAATTGTTTTATTTGTTCAAAACATGTGTGTACATACAAAAGCATGCAATAGGTCAGTAATAGTATATAATATATAGTTCAGTCATGTTTAACCCCATATAGCGGCGCACAAATATATGCGTGAGGAGACGCTTAGTCATAAGATGCGCATTAATTGCTTTCAATTTTCACTAACAGTTTAAATCACTATGTAATGTAATGTCAAATCAGAAATACAGTAGAAATGTCAATATCTTATCAATAATCATGTCAAATAGATTAAAATACAATAGAAAATGTACTACATATCAATAACAATGGCAAGTATATATTAAGTTAGTGGTCAAAATACAGTCAACAATGTCAGAATATTAGGCCTACCTAATAAGTATTTTACTATAATTTATATAATAGCAGTATTTACTATTTAATGCTAGTTAGTGAATACTATCTGCCAGGAAGTCTGTTATGCTATAATATGCCTTTTGCAGGAGTAGGCCTTTAATTTCTTTTTTGAATGAACTAGTGGTAAGTTCCTTACAGTTCTTAGGTAGCTTATTAAATATAATTGTATTATTACAGATGCTTCACACACATATCGACTGCCTTCACTCATGCGACCAAAAGTCGCATCGGAACAGAGCTGAAGGAACAGTTCTACCCCTGTCCTGTGTCTCCTGACGAAATCATACATTTAGCTGAAAACTTGATACAGCCGGACAAGATGACTTTGGAGTAAGCAATAGTATTATGTTATTATATTCTTGTGAAAAGCAATATAGCCCCGTGGTTCCCGGCAGAGTAGAATTCAGGTCACACCATCTCTTCCACACTATCTCATACGGTGTTGTACAAGGCGACTAAGAGATAGGGCTGTTTAACATCAGATAGATATATACAGCCCAGACTCAGCTTCAGATAGATGCATGACTCGATTCAACAGTATTGTCCGGAATACGGCTATAGGCTCACCCCCTAATACATGAGACCGATTACAATGATTGACACCGCATGGGAAGAGATCCTAATTCTACTCTGCCAGTAATCACGCGGCATGAGTAAAAGTGTGTGAAAAAATGTATTGTGACGTCATAATATTTAGATTTTATACTAGATAAGTATCTTGATGATGTAAATACGTGGTCAACACAAGTAAATTGTAAACTAAAGCAAATTAAAAAAAGAGATAATCTAGTTCTAATATAGTTTTCAGAGTTCCTTACTTACTGGTATCTTCTCCATAGAACTAACCTACCGAACCAGCGAAAGAATCATTTTCCAATGGTTTGTTTATACATAATTTAATATTTTTAAATTATTTCTTGACATACCTAATTATAAAATTTTTACTATCATATGGGCTCTTTACGTGCCTAAACTGAATAAATGAAATTGATTCTTTGATTGATTGATACTAGTCAAATCATTTACTATTATAGGTTAATATTAAATAATAATAATGAAATAAGAAGAGACTCTTTTACCATTCTTAATTGAATAAGCTCAGTTAAATAATTTATGTTAACTGCAAGAAAATATTCAATTGCACAGCAGCACAATGTTTTTTTTACATAGGACACGTCAATTAATCTTCACCTTGCCTGATAGTAAGCTGAAGGCAAAGTCTCAGAAAAGAGGGTCACAATTACTTACATATTGTTACCATGTTACAATGGTGACACTCAGCTTGACGGCCTCATCATAATGCTTTTTCACATCCCACTAAAAGGACCCGGGACTGTAGTATGAAGGAAACACGTGAGCTGGTAATGAGCTCCAGGCCTTTATGTTGCGACAAAGGAAAGAGTCTCCGAACCGCTTGGTTCTTGATCGGATATTCTGCAGTGTGAGGGTGACATCTAAGCCTTGCACGTGTTGTCCTGTGTAGGAAAGGGGAGGAAGAGTTCATCAGAACATTCACTATTGTACATGGTGGTTTTATTGTGATACTTTCAGAATGGTCAAGAGCTGGCCCAACACTTATACCTTTACTAAGGCGGTTGCTGAAGAGTTGGTCAGAACAAATGCTAGAGACCTACCTGTCTGCATCGTGAGGCCACCAGTCGGTAATATTTATAAGTCATCATACTCTCTTTGTCCAACTCAGTAGGACATCCCTGCTGCGGTCTTCCCATGCGCCTACAATGTGGGATTCTTCAAAAGGGGCATTAGGAGGTTTCTTCAGGGTCATCAGCGCGAGTGTGACGCTCCTGGTGTTGCACGAGTCCATAGGCCACGGTAACCACTTCCTATCAGGTGGGCCGTGTGCTTGTCTGCCACCTAAGTGGTATAAAAAAAAAAACAAAATTGTCAGAATCGGTTCTGATAATTTTATGTCATAGGCACTGTTATACCACTGCCACTGCAAAAAAATTACATTAAATTTTAGACCTTATTGGTATAGCATTAAAGTTCAATTTAAATTTAAAAAAGAGTTCATTACATCTTTTCATTCACTCTACAAGATGCCATTTGATTTTAGACTCTAAAAGCATATACGTAAAGTTAAAAATTATATGGCATTGTTTGCAGTGTCTAATGTCTGTGGTATGACAATGGTTTTATTACGACATAATTTGCCAGATTATGTTGTCGGAGGACATTAAATGACCTCCGTCCTCCATGAGCGCAAGTCTGGGCCTGTCACTCTTGCAGAAGCAGTTAGGACGAGACGGAGGCGCGATATGCACCCCTTTTTTTTACGTGCGCAAAATCCCCACGGATATCTCCCCACCGAAGCCGGTGGAGGAGGTTATTTCGGACTTGAACCGACTAAAACGCACGCCGCCTGTGGGTCGTTTTGGTTTGCGAAGGTGAGGTTGACAGGAATATCCCTCGCACCCCGGCCGACTCAGGGCCATCTCTCACGATCTGGTCCTCGCTCATATTCTGCCATGAGATGGCGTGCAAATTTAGTACATTTGTCAATTTCTTAAATCTACATTAAATCTATAATCATTACCATTATGTATCAAAGTATCTATTTAAGTTTAACCGATAACTACACCATATCTTTCATTTTTATAACATTACTGTCCATCCCAAGGTTGCCTGGAAGAAATCGTTTCAGCGATATGGCTGCCCATTGTACATTGAACTGTATACATGCTACCTAGTTGTCCTACTGTAAATCTGTTGGTGTACAATAAATAATTATCTATCTATCTATATATGCGCATTATGTGCTCTAGAAGATATTTATTTTGACACCAAAATTTAATTTTTCTTTCAGTATTTCCATCATATTATGAACCATCCCCAGGCTGGCTAGATTCTGGTGCCTTGTATGGTCCTTTTGGCGTAAGTATATTTAGTAATATTTATATACTAATAAATATTTATTTAATTTCATTTATTTATTATTTGAGAAACACAGGTATTACAAAAGATCTTAACATTAATATAAGTGTATTATGTTCTAGTTTACTTAATGTATTTTAAAGTTATGCTTTTTATTTACGGAGCTTAGCCACAACATGACTATGCTAATATTGACATTAATAAAAAATAAAACAAAAGTTAAAATGCGTCGTGGAATTCCTCCGCATCGCATGCCTCTTGTGGTAGCGTTCCCAGAAGACTGGCAGCATTGCCACGTTTTATGGCAATGCTTATTCTCTGACCTAAGAAGAGGCCAGCCCTCTGGTCACGAGAAGCGTCGACCATACGCTTCGCAATCTACCTAATGCAATAAGCCAACCCATGACACTCTTCGCTGATGACAGTTCAATTACAGTGTCTTCAACATTGCACAGTTGTTATGAGGATGATATAAATAATTCATTGTCAGGGGTTATAAAATGGCTAAATCATAACAACCTTAAAATTAATCTGAGTAAAACCCATGCATTTTAGTCAGCGACAACCCCAAACAAATCAAATTAATGCTAGATATGAAGGAAATGAACTACATCAAGTCGACACTGCCAAGTTCCTGGGCATAACTATCGACAGTAAGCTTAATTGGAAGGCTCATATAGAACAATTATGTAAAAAGATTAGTAGTCGTTCGTATGCACTCTATAAACTTTCTCCCACTGTAAGTACATCGGCGTTGTTAACTGCTTACCACGGTTCAGTTGCATCGTTACTTAGGTACGGCATAATTTTTTGGGGTAATTCAACCCTTAAAGATCAAATTTTCAAACAGCAGAAGCGGTGCATTAGAGCAATGTTTGGACTAAGGGTGACCGATAGTTGTAGGCCATACTTTATTAAATACAACATCCTAACCTTACCATCACTGTATATTTATGAAACAGTGTTATTTGTCAAACGTAATCCACATCTATTGCCCCGACTATCCGACAACGTCATCCGCAGTCGTCGTGATGAGTATAGATTGTGCATGCGTGTCGCAAGAACAGCACTCATGGGGAACAGTATATTGTATATGGCACCAAAAATATACAATAAAATTCCAAATAGCTACAAAGATATGAATACAGATATATTTAAGCATAAAATAAAAACGCTACTAATTCGAAAGTGCTACTACACAATAAGAGATTTTATTAATGATCAGGACATATATCGATTACATATTGTTTGGTTGCGCCGATAGTAAAATTTGTATTTTCCCGCTCAATAGTGGTAGTGTGTCGAGTGGTTCAAATCATCTCTCAATTGATTGACACTGAACACACGCTTCCTATACCCATCTCCCTCCCGCACTACCTTTAAAGTGAGATAGCAATAGTTTTCGCCCCGCTCAATTGTTGAAATGGCCGCATCTTCACTTCCGCATTGAACTAGAATCATCAATGGCGGCGGCGCGCGCGACTTTCAGAAATTAATAATATTTGTTGGATTTTAACCGCTTTCATAGACCTTTACCGATCGGATTGTGCCTCTCGTGTCCCTCAAGTGATTTAGTGATGTGGGCAGCAGCTCCTGAGCCAGGAAGAGAAGACCGGTGCACCGGCTCCGACAGCACGTGGCGTCATAAAGGTTAGTGCATCCTCTCCTAATTTCTTGGGTTGCATTCACTGCCTAAACCACCTCCGCGGCAACCCGATCACCTATCTTGTTTGTTGTGTAAAGTGTCATCTGAAATGTTTAGCTTCACCCCCCGCAAAATACAGTCCACTAGCTCCCACTCACCGGATCCTTAGTCGTAGTTCGCATTTTGTTATTTATTCCATAGGGAATAAACGCACCGCACCCAAATACCTAGTTATTTTAGTAGAAAACCCCGCATCTAGGCATTTAGGTTTAGATCTTAGGTATCCTAGACACCCTAGTGCATAGGCACAGTGTAATACCTAACGCATTTGGCTATTTCAATTTCTAAGTTGTCCGTTCGCCGCTAGTTCGCATCGTATTTACCTAATACCTACATAGGTAGGTACGCGGTTATACCTCGCTCGCATTTCATTCAAATTCATACGAAAGTATTTTAATTTGAATAGATATTACGCAATACTTAATCCCTGAAATAATAGTTGAACCTAGACAGCGATCTAGCTCGCGTAGGTACGATCTGGTTGTTGTTATTCGCGTTTTGTTCAAACTTGCACTCGCAGTTATAAGTACCTACCTGCCTACGGAATATATCGTTCACGCCGCGTCGCTGTTCTATACCGCTAAGATTAAGTTATTTCATTTGTTGTTTACCGCACTTTAGTTTGATATTTTTTTTTTTTTTTTTTTATCTTTATTTATTTTGGGGTTTTGATCCAGTAAGGATATGTCAACCCCATCGTACCTTAATTCCTAGTGGACAGTCTTACATTAGGTATTTGTTACAGTCTAGGTAGTACACTTATTATAGGAATCATTGCTGAACTATTGTAATCAGGTGACATAGTTTTTGGGCGGCTTCGGAGCTTGGATAACTCATAATACTTTGTATTAGACCCATATCCAGAGTATTTACTTTTAATTCGTGGAGTAGAGCCACACGCTCTCTTTTATTCCGGTCACAATCCATCAGCAAATGTTGCACATCTTCAATTTTATGGCATACAGGGCAGTTAGGCGAATCAGCTTTTCTCATAAGATATGCAAACTTTGCTGATGGATAGTGACCAGATCTAATTCTAAAGGCTAACTTAATATAATGTCTGCTCAATCGAGCATCATCAAACCAAGGCACCTGAGGAGGTACTGCCTGAATAGACTTATACCAGATACCTTTGCCTATGGATGTATGGTTGAAATGCGAGACCCACCCCTCGTAACAGATTTTTTTAACTTTTGGTATTAATTCCCAATGGTCAAGTAGATAATTTATATCAGAGCCGTTTACAGATGCTACCTTAGCTATCCGGTCTGCCTGTTCGTTTCCCGTAAGGCCGATATGCGCTGGAACCCATTGTAATCTAATATCTTTACCACTATTATTTAATAAAATAATAGATTTTAAGATCTCATAGGCTAACGATGCACCTCTGCATCCAGAGACGCATCGAGCCATATGCTGCAAAGCACTCTTACTGTCCGAAAAAATAACTATTTTGTTTAAATTTTGATTCTTTACGTAAGATAAGGCTTGATATATTGCAATCAGCTCCAGCGACATAATGCATGCCTCACGGTTAACTTTAAAACCAGCCTCATAGTTTAAACTTTGATCATAGAAACCAGCCCCCAAACCACCTTCGCTTTTAGACCCGTCCGTAAATATTTTATGCCATTCGTTGTAAGTACTGTTTAATTCTGCTACTACGTTATTCAACAATGAATTAGGTTCATAACAATTTTTTGGGTATTGAACACATTCTAGGTTTATTCGAATATATCTTGTAATTTCGATATTTGATACCCATACGTCCAAAGAAAACATACCCAGAAGTTGGACTGAATTAATATTGAATTGGCTCACATCTCTGAAAGTTTTTATAAGCAGCGGCTTTCTTTTATTCGCCCAATACCTATTATTAGAAAGGTCGCTTAAGTTTGAGACTAGGGTAACAGTTTGATTCCTATTCCATGATGCCATCTTCAAACTATACTTATAAGCTAAGAATTGCCTTCTCAAAAATAGTGGTACTAAATTTAATTCACTTTCCATTACATGGATTGGTGTACTTTTAATGAAACCTCCTACGATTCTTAATGCCTGGTTTTGCACTCTATCAAGTTTTAGTTTGATATTTAGTTGTAAAAATGTCCCCAAAGGTTGGTAGTACCGATAGTAAAGTTCAATTGAAACTTTTATACGCTAAAGGAGGAATGCTTTACTATCGCGTACAATCGATTTGTGATAATGCACTTAAAACCTCTGATTTGGCTATTAGAGATTCGCTCTTATGTTCTATAGAAAACTTAGATAGTTTACGTGCGAATTTCGAATCCTTAGTACATGACATCAACGTTTTAGAGTTAGATTTAAATCCCGATTACTCAGTGAGTTATCAGGACTTGTCGTCGTTTGACGATTTGTATTGTCGTATCAAACGCGTCGCTAGGAGTTTGGAGGAACCGTGTGACCGACCCAATCCCACTCGCGACCGACCTAAGTTGCCACCAATTCAAATACCCGAATTTGATGGTAACATCCGCAATTGGTGTTTATTTATAGATAGTTTTGAGAATACAATAAATAAGAACGTTTCGTTGACAGATCACGAAAAATTGCATTATCTCGTTGAAAAATTAACTGGTAAAGCTATAACCGTTTGCGCTGGAATTACGTTTAGTGCCGAAAATTATAATTTAATTTTAAATACTTTGAAAGCTAAGTATGAGGATAAAAGATCGGTAGCTAACGCATATTTGGATCAGATGTTTGACTTGAAATCCATTACTTTCGCATCATCTGTTCGCGCCGTAAAGAACCTAAAGATCGAAGACCTCTGCGACTTCTTATTTTTGTATATGGGTTTAAAGAAATTAGATTCCGAAACCATTCGTTTATTTGAGTCGGATCATCGCGGCAATAAAATTCCTAAGTTCGAAGACTTAGAAAGTTTTGTTCGCGAGCATATAAAAATATTGCAACGCTCTTCATCGAAACATGAAGGCACGAAGAAAGTTGTTAGTTCCGAACGTAAAATAGATGCGTCATCGAAGTCACTGAGGTCAACTCATACTTATGTTAATACCGCACCAGCACGTGTACAATCACCTGTTTGCTCTTTGTGTAATGCTCATCATTCGCAATTGTACAAGTGTCCGGGTTTCCTAAAATTATCGCCTAATGAGCGTTATAAATTTGTTCGCGCTAATAATTTTTGTTTTAATTGTCTCGGTACTAAACACCGCGTTGTTTTATGTAATAGTAGCAATAGTTGTCGCAAATGTCCAGCGAGACACCACACTTTACTTCATTTTGAAAATAGTAACGCCGCATCCAATGTGAGCACAGTTGGTTCGTCGAGCGGTGGCACACCGTCGCATAGCTCGCCACAGCCGCAGCCCGCGCTCGCGCGCGGTCCTGCCCGCACGGAGACCGCTGCGAATGACGTCACCTTGTGTTCGTTGTCCGCTAGTGCTGCGCTCACTACTGTTGTTCTCGCGACTGCTCGCGTTACTATTGTTGATGCATTAGGTAAACCGCACATTGTTCGAGCGCTATTAGATGGCGCTTCGCAAAGTAATTTTATTACTCAAGATTGTTGTCAACGTCTTGGTTTCAATGTTAATAAGCGTTCAACCCGCTCAGTGGTGAAGGGTTTTGGAGGTTTACAGTCAGCTGTTCATGGCACCGTTAAAACAAGGTTTGGATCTCGTTTTAATAATAATATTTGGTTTGACATGGATTCGCTCGTTATAGATAAAATAACTGAACAGTTGCCTACCGTCCCGGTGGACACGTCTTTATTAACGAAATTTAAAGACTTGCCTTTAGCAGATGAGACTTACGCTGTTCCTGGAGTCGTCGATATATTGATCGGCGCTTCGATTCTCCCGCACCTCCAGTTATCACGTAAGGTTCAAGGGGGACCGACGTACCCCGCTCCGCATGCACTGGAAACAGTTCTTGGTTTTGTTATAATTGGTTCCGCACCCGCTTCTATAGATAGTTTTAGTCACTCGACTGCTTCGTTCTGTTGCACCGTCGAGCCGCCACTGGAGTCTACCATCCGCAAGTTTTGGGAAATTGAAGAGGTCAATGTCCCACCTATCCTAAGCCCTGATGACAAGATGGCTGAGGAGATTTATTGTCGCACGACTACTCGTGATGAGCAGGGTCGTTATGTTGTCGCGCTCCCTTTCAAGGGAGATATTTTTTCGCTCGGTGACTCCCGTGTATCCGCTGAAAAACGCTTTCTTTGTTTAGAACGAAAGATGCAGGCGTCTCCAAAGTTAAAGCAAGCCTATGATGAGGTTGTTAACGAATATTTAGATAAAGGTTACATCTCACCTGCGCCTGCGTACACTGACGAGACCCAGCCTTCGTACATTATCCCGCCCCACGGAGTTATTAGAGAAGATAAGCTTACTACTAAACTCCGCGTAGTTTTGGATGGCAGTGCTAAGACTAGCACTTCCGTGTCGCATTAATATTAGTAGAATTTTAGCTTTTTCGGACTCAACAGTCGCTTTGTGTTGGGCCCACTCTTCGCCCCATCGTTGGGACACATTCGTCGCTAATAGAGTGGCAAAAATTCAATCTGAATTAGCGCCACAAAATCTCTTTCACGTTGCTGGCACCGACAACCCAGCCGATTGTCTCTCTCGTGGATTGCTTCCTTCGCAAATTTTAGATCACCCGTTATGGTTTAGTGGACCGTCCTGGATTCATGCCGCGTTAGATAAGTGGCCAGTTAGTCAATTCAATCCCACTACGGTTTCCGAACCACCCGAGGAGAAGAAGCACTCGCTTGTTGTATCGGTCCCGCGTGAAGAGTCCCTTATTTTGTTGTTGGCTAATCGCGTCTCGTCTTGGTCGAGACTGTTGCGTTGTGTTATTTATGTAGGCCGATTTTTGAGAATTTTATCTACGCGCGGTCATATAACCGCCGCTGATTTAGATAAAGCTGAATTGGTCATACTTCGCGAGTTGCAGAAATTTTATTTTGCTTCTGAATTTAAAAATTTAGAATTTAACAAACCTTGTAGTCGTTCTTTCCGACACTTGAAACCATTTTTGGAAGATGGACTCATTCGAGTAGGTGGTCGTTTGAGAAATTCAAGTTTAGGATTTGAACAAAGGCATCCAGTAGTTCTCCCGCGTAAGGACCACGTATTAGATTTGTTAGTAGATTATCATCATAAGGTGAATTGTCACGCTGGTCCCGATTTGTTAATGTCTATTTTGAGACAGAAATACTGGATAATTTCCGCTCGTAATTTGATTCGCGCTAGAGTACACAGATGTGTACCTTGTTTTAAACTCTGCCCGCGTTTTATCGCGCCTGAAATGGCCGATCATCGCTCTTGTCGTGTTGTTCAATCCGCAAAACCTTTCGTACACACCGGCACAGACTTTGCTGGGCCTTTCAAAGTCACTATTGCTCGTGGTCGTGGCAGTCGCTCCACGAAAGCTTATGTTTGTTTGTTCATTTGTATGACAACTCGCACGGTTCACCGGTGTTGGAGTTGACCGGTGATTTAAGTACGCAGAATACAGTCCACTAGCTCACGTGGCGTGAGAATCGCGCCACCATTCTTTTTGGTCCTTCGAGCCGGAGCAAAAATTTATGTCCGCTTTTAAACGTTTTTTGTCGCGTCGTGGTCCGGTTAAGCGCATGTATTCGGACAACGGTACAAACTATGTAGGGGCCCGACGTAGTATTTCGGAATTGCACGCATTCTTACGGTCTAAGTACTACCAAAGTGAATTCGCTCACATCTTAGCCGAAAATCGCATTGAATGGTACTTTAACACGCCTGCAGCTAGTCATTTTGGTGGTAATTGGGAAGCGAATATTAAAAGCCTTAAGTCGCATCTGTTTCGCGTCATAGGCGAACAGATTCTCTCGTTCGAGGAGTTGAGTACCGTACTCGCTCAAGTAGAGGCGGTGATGAACACGCGTCCGCTGTGTCGGACTCTATCTAGCGATCCGTCAGAGCCATTAGCGTTAACGCCAGCTCACTTCTTAAATACGACTCCTCTAAAATATTTGCCCGCAATGGATGTTGATGACGATAGAATGCACCTTCTAACTCGTCACGCTCTTTTAGATAAATTAGTCCAATCGTTTTGGAATCGTTGGAGAACCGATTATTTGCACACGCTGCAGTCGCGTCAAAAATGGAATACTCCATCCAACCCAATGACCATAGGTACGGTGGTAGTCCTTATGACTGAGAATGCGCCTCCTTTACATTGGCCTCTAGGGGTAGTAGAGGAAGTTTTTCCCGATTCCCGCGGGATAACTCGTGTTGTACGGGTTAAAACCGCAACCGGATCGTATCTGCGCCCGGTTGTTCGCCTCTGCCCTCTGCCTAACCAGCAGTAGGCACGAGTTCAAACCTAGTTTTATATTTTAGTTGTTATTTCCCAAACCTAGATTTAGAGTAGACTTTAGATTTGTTCCGCATTTTTCGTTTTGAAGGTAACCCTTCAAGCCGGGGGGAATGGTTGCGCCGATAGTAAAATTTGTATTTTCCCGCTCAATAGTGGTAGTGTGTCGGGTGGTTCAAATCATCTCTCAATTGATTGACACTGAACACACGCTTCCTATACCCATCTCCCTCCCGCACTACCTTTAAAGTGAGATAGCAATAGTTTTCGCCCCGCTCATTTGTTGAAATGGCCGCATCTTCACTTCCGCATTGAACTAGAATCATCAATGGCGGCAGCGCGCGCGACTCTCAGAAATTAATAATATTTGTTGGATTTTAACCGCTTTCATAGACCTTTACCGATCGAATTGTGCCTCTCGTGTCCCTCAAGTGATTTAGTGATGTGGGCAGCAGCTCCTGAGCCAGGAAGAGAAGACCGGTGCACCGGCTCCGACAGCACGTGGCGTCATAAAGGTTAGTGCATCCTCTCCTAATTTCTTGGGTTGCATTCACTGCCTAAACCACCTCCGCGGCAACCCGATCACCTATCTTGTTTGTTGTGTAAAGTGTCATCTGAAATGTTTAGCTTCACCCCCCGCAAAATACAGTCCACTAGCTCACGTGGCGTGAGAACCGCGCCACCATTCTTTTTTTATTAACTCTATATTGACATACAGCACTTTGACATACTTAAATAATTATAAGATTTTGACATCAGTTTATTTGGGATTCTGACATAAAATTACGTAGTATTTATTTGACATCAATCTGTTTTTGATTTGTAATAATATCTCTTTGACTAAATATATTTCTTTATACTGACATTAAATTATTTAATTATATTCTTTATTGACAGATAATGATAAATTTAACCTTGTTAAGAATGAGTAACATATGATTGGGAAATAACTAAAAATTATGTAATTAATAAAGGAACATTGTAGAATATATTTCACGTGCTCATACATGAAGTTCACGAATAGGTACTCATATTTGTACGTCTCCTTGACAGAACGTGTTGAAACTCACAATGCATTGTAATATACTTTGTAACATCATCTGTACACATGTTTCTACAAATAAATATATCTTTATCTAAGAGATTGCGGGCGCTCGGCCCCACGGCCACAACGTTACTACTCCAAACGGCACAAACTCATAATTACCAATGAGATTAGAATACTTGCGCCGCTTAAGAGTCTCTGGAGAAGCTGCAGCACCACCAGCACAGCCAGCCGTGGCGGGAATGGGTAGGGGCAATGGTATCGATGCATGTTGCGTCCCACACCAGAGTCCTGCCCATTCTCCATGGCATTAGTTAGTTTAATTACTAAGAATATGGTTAGTAGGTACATGTATCATTAATTCAATACCGATTTATTTCATGATTATTAGTAACCTTTATCCATATCCCTTTCTTAGTCAACACATGTACAAAAAAAATTAGTAAATCGAAAGACATAATAAGAAAAAGTAGGTTTTCCTTGAAAAGAATATTATTCTCTGAACTTATAAATGATTATTATTATTATTATTGTTAACTCGTCTAATTTAATGTAATATTTGAATGCCGACGTCAAATAGTGTCAAATTTAAAATAATGAACGTCAACAATAAAAGTAAAAATATTAATATTATCATAAGTAATATTGTAATAGTATTCTCCATCCATATCAGGATAGCCTCTTATTACATGGGGCTGAAAATCATACTTGGCATAATGTGGGTATTAATATACCTCTGCAGATTCCTTCAGGGATTTGTAGTCGTGAATACATGTAATTAATCAAGCCTATCCCTGTCTATTGTTGAACATAGGCCTCTTCCAATGTTGGGAGACTTTGTCCTACTGTTTCCACGCTGGCCAGACGGGTTGGTACAGGGTTTTATTTCGAGTTTTCCTTCTCTCGTAGTGATATCGTCTGCGTATTGTTCCGTTAGTCGCCTCTTACGGCACTCGTTGGATGAGATGGGGTGATGATACTTGTGTTCTTTCTCCGTCACCACTCGGACGAATATGTTTGAATAGTCTCTCAAAGCCAAAGAAGGAATAAGTCAACTATAAGCTTCAAGGTGAAGGCTTAGGATGTAACTGAACGAGAGTTTGTACTGTCAGTGAAAAGACCAGACAAATTCGCGGTATTCTGTACTTCCCCCGTCGGACTGCTCAATTGGGACGGGAATACCGTCGTGTCCTACCTCTTGGTAAATCGAACATCTATGGTAGTCGTTAAGAGAGGCTGTGCGAGCGATAACTATTTGCAGCTTGTGGTGGCTACCAGCGTCCTCTGTATGCGACGAGTCCTTATAAAAAGTAGACTAAGTGTATGTTTGTAAATAGACCAAAAAAAAAAATTCCCGCTGAGTTTCTTGCTAGCGTCTTCTCAGGTCGGGGCCGCGTTTCGAACCGGTGGTCAATTTACTAAACTGATTTCAAGGTGAAGGTTTAGGATGTTACTGGAGAGTGTTTGTACTGTCAGTGGAAAGACCAGGCAAATCCGCAGTTAGACTGGTAAAGTGGACTCCACACTCAAAGGTGAAAACTTTGGATGCAACTGGGATAAAGAAGAAGAATTTGGATGCACCGCATTCTTCAGCAATCGCCTGAAAGATGAGCCAGCTCTTGACCTGTCTGAAAGGAATCACTATAATTGTGTTGCAGTGCAATTTTACTGCGTGGTTCTCGGCAGAGTAGAATTTGGGCCACCCCATCCCTTTCACGCGGTATCGTACAAGACGATTAAGGTATAGGGCTGTTTAACAAACTCAGACACATATATAATATACAGGCCTGACTCAGCTTCAGATACATTATCGCTTGATTCAATAATAGTGCGCGGAATACTATAATTTTTCGATCAGTACGACCAGTTCGAAGCAGACGTGTTATCTGTTGCAATATATTTTTCTACATAAGTGCTATTCAAAATAGACCCGTATCTAGTGTTGTTAAGAGTGAAATTTGTGCGTAACATATAACTACCACCGAATAATTCATCTCTTTTCTAAGTGCGTGCGGTCCCTTTCTCGCTACGCTGCTTGTGTCCGCGAACTGTCATTGTGGCTAAGTGGTTTTACCTTATCAATAGGAAAATAAAAAACAATGAGTTCGGAAGGTACTTCATGCCCTGATATTCCCACTGTTGATGATGGTTTACAACCCATAAATAATCAAAAAGAAAAACAACAGCGTCAAAAGAGAAAGGCAAAAGATGATGACCTCTCAATGTTATTTGAAAAATTCAAAACGGAAATATCCTCAAAACTAACTTCAATGAATTCTAATCTTTACAGTAAAATTACCGAAGTGCAACATGATATCAATAGTGTCATAAAAAAAGATCTCGAGCAAATAAAGTCAGACATTCAGACACTCCAGGCTAGGCAGTCAGAGTTCTACAAGGACATTAATGATCTAAAAGATACATTGAACTTCCTCGACGGGGAACATAGGGAGCTACAAAGCAGGGTAGGGAGAGAATGCATGCTACTGAAAGAGGAAAACGCTAAACTGCACGCCGAATTAAATTATATACAACAACGTGAACGCTCGGAGAATCTAGAAATTACAGGTGTGCCCGAGAAATCGAACGAACATTTAAGTACACGGATTACAGCCATTGCTCGTTATGCGGGCGTGCAACTGACCCCGGATGATATAATACATGCTACTAGGGTTCAACCTCGCACATTAATACCCGGTCGCCCCAAATCTATAGTGGTGAAGCTTAGATCCAGATACTTACGAGACACTATTTTGTCAGGAATACGCTCTAAAAAAGGGATCACTACTGCGGATATCGGTGAACCAGGCGATGCCAAGGGAATTAAGATATATGTAAATGAACACTTAACACCTACAAATAAGTTACTGTTTAAAAACACTCGCGAAAAGTCGAAGATAAAAAAGTATCAGTACACTTGGGTACGCGACGGGAAGGTTTTTGTAAGAAAGGATGCGTCATCACCCAAAATATTGATAAAATATTCAGAAGATCTACAGAAAATAATCTAATCATCACTTTATTATTTTATTATTCTGATATTTCTGGTTATATGCTTAAGTTTACAGAAATATCAACCAGCATTCTAAAATATATTCTTTATGTTATTAATTGTATAAGTATTGAAAACCTACCCACGGAATATCGCATATTATTAAATTATGTTTGTAGTTATGAGTTGGCGCAGTTTGCATGTGTATCGAATGTAATAATGCCCCTATTTTTGTATTGTGGTATATTTGTAATCATTTTGGATCAGATCAATATTGCACTCTCATTAATATCTTATCATAAAATACAGTGTACAAAGTCACTGACATTGATACACTGTCTGATTTCACTACTACTACTATTCACTTTGTCTTGTTGTTGTGGTTCATATTGCTGTAGCATGGTTAAAATCAGCATAAAACTTAATAATGCGGTGCAGTTTGGAATGTCATTATATCACGGGTTGAATTCTCTTGATTTATACAAAACGTGTCATTCTCACCGAAATTAAATATTTTTTATCAAAATTTGCGGGGTGCACGCACTAAATGTACAGCAGTATATAACAGCATTCTGTCACAGGAGTTTGATATTATACTTCTTACTGAAACATGGTTGCAGAGTGACATTAGCGACTCGGAGGTGTGCGACGAAAGATATGATGTATTTCGATGCGACCGTGATCTCGATTCCACTTGTAAAAACACAGGTGGCGGCGTAATGGTATGTATCCGTCATGAACTCGCTGCGGAAATTAATATTGGATGGTCGTGTGAATTAATTGAGACAATCTGTGTAACAATATCAACCCGCAAACTAAGCTCAACTGCTAACTTGCATATAGTACTAGTATATGTCCCCCCGGATGATAGTCCAATGCTTTCTCGAAATATCTCAAACATTTCCGACGCTTATAATCATTTTTTTTATATGCACAGCCAGGATTATCATTTACTGGTAGGGGACTTCAATCTGCCATGCTTAAGGTGGACAGACATAGGTTACACAGTTAGACATATTAATACAACAGAGGTACAGGAGACTGCGCAATCATTTGCCAACGATCTGCAATTCTTAGGTCTTAGTCAGTTTTCTTATATTGAAAATAATTGTGGAAATATTCTTGATCTCTGCTTCTGTAACCTGCCGGTAACAGTTACCGTGACTCAACCTATATCAAAGATGGATCCCCTTCACCCACCACTTAGTATTGACATAGCAGATCTTCAAATGAAAAGTTTTGAAGAAAAGAAAGTACCACTCTATAACTTTCACAAGTGTGACTACGAGCTCATTAATAATTATTTAAAAAGGGTTAATTGGGAGGAGGTTTTGGATGCCGATGATATTGATACTGCACTCGATAATTTTTACACTGAACTGAATAAATGTTTTGCTTTATATGTACCATTGTCCGTTAGGAATAGTTCTTATCCTGTGTGGTATACGCCCGCTCTAATTAAAATTATAAAAGAGAAATTTAAGGCACACAAAAAATGGAAAAAGTATGGTAATCCTAGGGACTATGACGAATTCACTCTACTCAGAAACCGTCAACATAAAGCACAAAGCATATGTTTCAACAATTTCACAGATAACGTTGAACGATATATAAAACTTTCACCTAAATATTTCTGGAAATACGTAAAATCAAAAAGAGGTGGCTCAAGTTACCCTCAGCGATTTACATTCAATGATCAAACTTTCGATGATGGCAACTCTGTATGTTCTGCGTTTAATAGTTTCTTTGAAAGCGTTTTTGCTTCTGGTACCGTTACAGACACCTCTAGTAGCCCTGAAATTACTTACACCAATAATGTGTCACTCTCAAGTATTCACATTGCGGAGGACGAAGTCCTTCGTGTATTGCGATCTTTAGATATATCAAAGGGATCAGGTTGTGATGGTGTACCTCCAATATTCTTAAAATCATGTGCAGGAAGTTTAGTGTATCCAATTACTATACTCTTTAGACGATCTCTCAGGGAATTTAGTTTTCCTATAATATGGAAAAAAGCCCACATAGTACCAATTCATAAAAAGGGGGCCAAAGCTAAAATTGAAAATTATCGCCCTATCTCGATTCTGAACGTTCTTGGTAAGATGCTTGAGAAAATAGTTTATGAAAATATCTATCATATCGTTTCGAAGGGTATTTCTGAGTCGCAACATGGATTTCTTCGAGGGCGTTCAGCATTGACTAACTTGGCTGTTTATTCGGACTTCGTACTGGAACACATGGAAAAAGGAGGACAAGTTGACGTGGTCTACACAGATTTTGCAAAGGCTTTCGATCGGGTAGACCACGCCATCCTTTTAAGGAAATTACAAGCTTTAGGCATCCACGGAGATTTATTGCGTTGGATAACTTCGTATCTTTCGAATCGATCGCAGGCAGTTGTACTGGGTGGTTTTAGATCTGATTATATTCAGATACCATCCGGCGTTCCCCAGGGCTCGCACCTTGGACCGCTCTTTTATAATTCATACATTCATGATATTTACCAGTGCATTCAAAACACTAATCACCTACTGTATGCAGATGACAAAAAAATATTCCTTAAAATTAACAGCGTAACTGACTGCATTAATCTGCAAAAGGATTTGGATAGTCTATACAATTATTATACAAAAAATAAAATATCAGTAAATATATCTAAATGTCAGTGCATAAGTTTCGGCCGTGGGCGAAATATTATTTCTTATAATTACAATTTTAACGGTGTAGCCATAGAAAGAGTCAACAGTGTGCGAGATCTGGGAATAACTTTTGACTCAAAGATGAATATGATTACTCATATTGATAATATAGTAAATAAAGCTTATAAAAATCTTGGTTTTGTTATACGCACCTGTCAACCTTTCAACAGTCTAATCACTTTAAAAATAATATATTTCGCATATGTTAGAAGCATTCTGGAGTACACTTGCCAGATTTGGTCACCATACTACGCAGTTCATATCAAAAGAATCGAACAAATTCAAAAAAAATTCGTACGTCATCTAAACTTCAAGTTCTATAAATCTGAAAGTAATTACACTGATAACTGCCGAATGTATAACTTGCTTACACTGGAAGAGAGACGATCTGTGATGGACATGGCACTACTTTTTGATATACTTCGTGGTCGAATAGATTGCCCTAACTTACTGGCTCGAATAACATTTAAAACACCAATGTATCGTACGCGGCACACACAAATGCTGTGCGTACCATCGCATCCTACATCATACGGGCAGAATGCTGTGACTACTAGAATAGTGCGATCCTATAATGCGACATTTAGTAGTGTGGACCCATTTATTACATCTAAAAATGCATTTTTGGGTAGAATTAGGGAGGTTTTAACCAACGCACAGTAATACATTGTGAGAATTATGTCTCAGTTGAGCTCGATGTGTAATTGGTTTGATGCCTATACTGCAAATTGTTATTTTTATTTTTTTCTGTGTAACTTGCATCTACGTAGTTATTTGTGTTGAACGACAGGGTAGATATAAATATATTCATAATGTGTATATTTGAGTGCGATACCAACGTATAATGGTTCACATTGCATAAGTGAAGAAATAAATTGTGTGCTACTTTAAACAGAATGTAAGGGAATGTCGGTGGTGGCAGTAACTTACTTATGCGCAACCAGTAAACCGGTTCGGACTTCGCACCGATGTCACATAATAGAAATGAACTACCTACTCATGAGCCGATTCTGCTTATTGTTCTTATCTAAACTACAAATCCCGATATTTTTTATTTTTTTATTTATGCTGCCACTGCCATCATTTTTAGTTTTTAATTTTCGGTGTGTTTTGTTTGTTTTTTTGTTGTTGTTTGCAATCGATCTGCTTAGCTTATACATAATGTGGATAGCTGTAATTGGTCATTGTTTAGTAATTATTTACTGGTAAAAACTTTTGTAAACGACTGTTGTTATCCCAAATATAATAAATAAATAAATAAATAAATACGGCAATCATCATCATCATCATCCTCCTGCCCTTATCCCAAGATTATTTGGGGTCGGCGCAATTCCATTCATCTCTAGTTGCAGTCATTTCAACATTCACTCCCTTCTTAACCATATCATCATTCACACTGACCATCCACCTCATTTTAGGCCTCCCTCTTTCCTTGTAGCCATCCACTTCCATAGTTAGTGCCTTGCTTACAACATTACTTTCATCTCCACGCATTACATGCCCGAACCAGGACAAACGATTTCCTCGTAGCTTTTCTATGATTGGTGCTACTCTCAAACTTCCTCTAATATATTCATTCCTAATCTTATCCATTCTTGTCACACCACACATCAATCTCAACATTCGCATCTCGGCTACATGCAACCGTCTTTCATCCTTCACCTTTACGGGCGAACTCTCCGATACACACAGGATAGCAAGCCGGATCATGCTCTTACAAATTTTGCCCTTCAATCGAAGGGGCATTCGCGAGTCACATGTAGATACTGTAACCTGCCGCCATTTCATCCAACCAACGTAAATCCGGTGCTTCACGGCTCCATCTAATTCTCCATCGCTTTGCAGTAGAGAACCGAGGTACCTAAAATCGGATCAGATTGGTATAGGAGCATCATCAAGCGCTATGACTGTGGTACTAGAGAGATCGCCGAAATCGCAGAATAATACAATAAACGTTCCTATTTCGTGGGACCAAACACAATGATTGATGGAATATTCATGTTAATTCACCTCTGCCTAACACTCCAGAGATAAAAGCGTGATTATCTGTAAACATGATAGATATTCTAGTATTATTTTCAGCTCGTTCTCGGCACACTTCTTGGAGTAATACACGTGTTTCCTATGGAAGTGGATGTACCCTTAAACATAGTCCCCGTGGATTATGTGAACAACGCCATCATTGCCGCCACTTGGGACACTTGCGAGAGGCAGAAACGTGGCGCTCTTGAAGAAATCCCTATCTACACAGTTAGCTCTTCAAAACTTCGCGTGGTCTTGGGTAAGTGTTCCAGCCTCTTAGATAAATGGCATTTTGTATTTTTACCCGACCATGTTAAAGCAAATGGAGGATTTTGTTTTTTACAGGCTATGCATGTATGTATTACTATGTTTTTTTTATTTGGACACGCCATCTTGACTTCATCTCGCCTGGTGGTAAGCTAAAGGCAAAGTCTCACCATTACCGACACTAAGTAATGTTACAATGGTGACACTCAGCTTGGCGGCCTCATCAGATGCTTTTTCACGCTCCGCTTAAAGGTTCCGGGACTGTAGGAAGAAGGAAACATGTGAGCTGGTAATGAATTCCAGGTCTTGGTGGAGCAGCCAAGAAAAGAGTCTCCGAACCGCGAAAAGTATATTTGTTGAATATATACTTTTAATGCTTTTTTTTTTTGTTTCTATTGATTTTAGTATTTATTTTCATTAATTTAGGTCGTATGAAATGTACGTAATAAAAAAATAATTTATTAAATCCGCCGAATTGGTTGAACTTAAGAATTTTATGGAATTTTTTGCATTGGATGAGTTTATTTTTTTGTTGTTTTTGTTTTTTGATTTAATTTATTGAACTTATTGTAGCTGAATGTTAAGAATGCTACTCTATTATTTTACTTGTTTATAGTTTTCCTATATGTATTTTATTATCATATACAACGCTATCTAGACCCGTGGCCATGGTAAGCATAGCTTAACTGGCTTGTGTTATGGGATCTAGATTGCGGATTAATATACTTAGATACCTATTTCTTTTTGTAAATACATACATGTGATACAAACACCCAGAATAATACTCTATAATACATTTTTTTCAGAATTATTGATTGGAATATTGCATTCCAAGGATGCTCGGAAACTGTCAACTGCGCTATCAATCGGCTACTGTTACGTATTCCTAGTGACCAATCCTGTCCTATACTGGTTCATGACCTATTTGGATTACATACCTGGATTTATAGTTGAAGAAGTACGCAAAGTTTTAGGAATTAAAATAAAGGGAATTGTTTCGTGAGTTTTTTTTTAAATTATGAGTTCAGATTTTAAGCTCTTGTGTCATCAGTGTCATTACTAACTCACGCGACAGCTTCAGTAGCAATGAACACGACTGCTAAGAAGCGTGGACATAGTAAACCAAAGCTTCCCAACATTGGGAGAGGCCTATGTCCAGCAGTGGAGTGCAAAATGCTAATTGGGTATTTTCCTGTATTTAACATAACATAACGTAAACTCACGCCTATATCCCCGAAGGGGTAGGCAGAGGTGCTAGCACCCACATTTCGCCAGTTTATGTTTAGGTCCCAATGTAATAGGTGGCGAGCCTATTATCATTAACCGGGCACTTATAAACCTGCGATAAATACGCACATAACTTCGAAAGCATCGAAAAGTTATTGGTGTGTGCCATGGTAAAACCTGGGATCGAACCCGAGACCTCTTTTCAGTAGTCCATTACCCATACCACTAGGCTACCGCGGTTTTACTGCTAAGCAGCGTGGACACAGCAGGCCAAAGACCCCAACATTGAGATAGGCCTATGCCCAGCAGTGGAGTGCGAAATGCTAATTGGGTATTTTCCTGTATTTAACTGAGCTTATTAAATTAAAAACGGTAAAAGAGCATTAATAGTTGCATTGATTCTTAAATTATCGTTTTTATTTATTTTTAAACCGCATAGTTCCCGGCAAGGTAGAATTTGGACCACCCCATCTCTTCCCATGCGATGTCGTACAAGGCGACTAAGGGATAGGGCTGATTTTAAATCAGACAGATATATACAGCCCAGAGACAGCCTCAAATGCTTGACTTGGGTCATCAATAGTGCCCGGAAGACGGCAATAGGCTCACCCCATATTAAGTGGCACTGAATTTAGTAATTATCGCAGGTTTACAAGTGCCAAGTTAGGGCACGCCGTAGTAACGGCGGTAAGACCCATCATGGGGGAGTGGCTAGAGAGGCCACACGGCAGCCTCTCGTACCGTCTGACGCAGATGATCACCGAGCACGGATGCTTCGGAAAGTATCTGCGTCGGATGCAGAAAGAGCCAACGTCCGAGTGCCATCACTGCGACGCGAGCGAGGACTCAGGTCCGCACACGCTCACCGAGTGTCCGGCGTGGGAGACGCCGAGGCGGGAGCTTGTGGCGGCCCTGGGAGTGAGGGTTCTCACGCTCTCCACCTTGCTCGCGGCGATGGTTCGCTGCGCGGATGCGTGGGCGGCCGGCGCCTCCTTCTGCGAGCAAGTAATGCTCGTGAAGGAGGAGGCGGGGCGGGAGCGGCAGCGGGAGCGACGAAGGATCGCTAGACAAGCTGCCCGCGCACGAAGGCAACTCGGGCGTCGGAGGTCGATGAACGACCTCCGCCCCCCATGAGCGCCGGCCTGGGGGTGACAGGTGAAGCCACCTGTCACCCTTGCAGAAGCAGGCCGCGGCGGCGGCGCGCGTGGCGCGCCTCCCCGTTTCCGGGGACGAGTTGGGGACTCTGTGGTCCCCACACCCGAGAAGAGGGCCAGATCGTGAGAGATGGCCCTGGGTCGGCCGGGGTGCGAGGGATATGCCTGTCAACCTCACCTTCGGCAACCGAAACGACCCACAGGCAGCGTGCGTTTTAGTCGGTTCGAGTCCGACATAACCTCCTTCACCGGCTCCGGTGGGGAGGTATCCGTGGGGATTTTGCGCACGTAAAAAAAAAAAAAAAAAAAGTGCCAAGTTAATGTCAATAGGCTCGCCACCTATTACATTGGGACCTAAACATAAACTGGCGGAATGTGGATGGGCTAGCACCTCTGCCTATCCCTTCGGGGATATAGGCGTGAGTTTATGTATATATGTTTATATGAATTCAGTGATTGGTGAAACGTGGGTGTTAATTTACCTCTGCCTAACCCTTCGGGGATAAAGGCGTGACTGTTTGTATGTATGTTAAACATCCACCGAACCTATACTAGGAAATGATTTGACTATTAAATATTAAGACGTTAAAATAAATTATTTCATTTTTTTTATATAGAACACGTCAATTAGACTTCGCCTTGCCTGATGGTAAGCTGAAGGCAAAGTCTCAGAAAAGAGGGTCACCATTACTTACACATACCATCTGACAATGGTGACACTCAGCTTGATGGCCTCATCATATGCTTTTTCACGCCCCGCTTAAATGACCCGGGACTGTAGGAAGAAGGAAACACGTGAGCTGGTAATGAATTCCAGGCCTTTATGGTGCGACAGAGAAAAGAGTCACCGAACCGCTTGGTTCTTGATCGGATGTTCTGCACCGAGTGCGGGTGACATCTAAGACCTGCACGTGTTGTACTGTGTAGGAAAGGGGAGGGTGGGACTAATTGGAAGAGCTCATCAGAACACTCACCATGGTACAGAAGTTGCCTTGTAACTTACCATTTTGACGTTTAGTAAAAAGTAACTAATTTAATTAGCCAGTTAAGTACCCAATCGATTAATTTATTGAATTATATTTCAGGGTACCACAGATCTATGAAAAAATTTCAACGATGTCAAAATCGTTAAGATTCTTCTTCAATCACGACTGGTATTTTGATGATGAGAACCTCACTGATATGATCTGCCGAATGTCGGGCAAAGACAGGGATATATTCAACTGTGATATATACACCATCGATTATGGCTACTATACAAAGATATCATTTTTAGGTTTACGAAAATATATCATAAAAGATGGTCTTAAAGACACTGAGAAAGGATGCCGGAAGCAGAATTGGCTTAATGTCGCTAGTATAATCTATTTGTTTGTGGTCGCGTATGTTTTGTATTTAGTATTATATTATTTTTATACTGTTATTAAATACTTTGTTCATTAACAAAATCTATAATACATGTCAATATTAAGTAAGTAAAGTCTCAGGACAATGAGTCATCATTATAGACACTATACTAACAATGTTACAATTTTTAAATTGAAGTGAGAATATATTTTGGGAACGAATTTCGAAGGATTTCAAAAAAGTTTAAGTAGGGGGTAATAAAAAAATATGGACAATATTTTTTCTTTTTTTTCTCTAGTAACCATGAGCAGGTTTACCCTCTAATGCTGGCTTATCCTTGATATTATTATTGATATTATTATAATTGAAATTATAAAAATTCATTTTATTCATACAAAAACAATACAAATGTTACATCATTATTTACAATCATAGATTTTGTCATGTTATGTCAAATTACATTTAATGAAATAAAGTTAATTTATTAACTAGATAACGCAAATACTTATAAAGTTTATACAAAACTATGCTAACTATACAATATATACAAAAATGGAATGAAGAAAAAGAGTGAAACTGCAACTTTAGGCATCGTAAAATTCCTCCCCATCGATCTCTACTGGTACCGTGTCCAAGAGGCTGGCGGCATTACCACGCTGAATGGCGATGCCAATTCTTTGAGCGAGGTAAAGGCCAGCCTATGGTCACGGGAAGCGTCGATGAGTCGCTTCGCTATTTCTTTGAATAGCGCGCTCGCGCTTGGAAACTTAATATTTCTACTTACAGCAATTATGGTAGAATATGTATGAATACTAATAACAAAAAGACCTCGATATACCGTATTCTTAGAAATGAATAAATTCATTCATGCATTCATTCTAGTTGTATTGTACTACTACATAACATTTATTATTTTATTTTTATTTATTTTTATCATTTAATTTCCTAAACATTAAGTGTTTTCATGCAAGAAAACATCATGCTGTTAAGTGTCTGACAATGAATGACGTGATTTCTAATAATATTTTAAAGGCTATACCTAAAAATCACGATTTTTTTTTAACATATAGGACACGCCAACTTGACCTCACCTCGCCTGATGGTAAGCTAAAGGCAAAGTCTCAGGAAAGAGGGTCACCATTACAGACACTAAGTGTTACAATGGTGGCACTCAGCTTGGCGGCCTCATCAGATGCTTTTTTTATTTATTTATTTGATGAAACTAGGTTTTATTTTAACACACTTTTAGTACCGTTTACCTGCCAAAGCCACTATAACCGAACTTCATAACGAGCCATCGTTCTTAAGGAGAGGCTCCAGAGTCGGGTCATACTTAGTTTGTGACCAATTAAAACTATACCAAAGAAACAATCTAAATATATATAACTCAAAGGTGACTGACTGACTGACTGACTGACATAGTGATCTATCAACACACAGCCCAAATCACTGGACGGATCGGGCTGAAATTTGGCATGCAGGTAGATGTTATGACGTAGGCATCCGCTAAGAAAGGATTTTGATTAATTCTACCCCCAAGGGGATAAAATAGGGGATGAATTATTAAAGAAATCGGACAGAGGCTCATCGAGGCGACCAGTGACACTAGTTCCGGGTCGTTCCTGGTCCAAAGGCTCAAGTGTGATGGACACTTTTGCACCGCGAGCGATTAGGGTTGGAGTAAGCATTGCTTGTCGTACAATTTTGACATTTTGTAATAATTTGACGAATAAAATATGTTTACAATTAATTAAATTTTTATCATATATATATTTTTTTACATATAGAACATGTCAATTAGACTTCGCCTTGCCTGATGGTAAGCTGAAGGCAAAGTCTCAGAAAAGAGGGTCACCATTACTTACACATACCATGTGACAATGGTGACACTCAGCTTGACGGCCCTTAATATGCTTTTTCACGCCCCGCTTAAAGGACCCGGGACTGTAGGAAGAAGGATTTCCAGTGATGTCACCCAGTTCGACCCTTTCAGACCGAGCCCGGGTTCTATAAGTGGGGCCTGAAAAAGCATCTGATGAGGCCGCCAAGCTGAGTGCCACCATTGTAACATTACTTAATGTCTGTAATGGTGACCCTCTTTCCCGAGACTTTGCTTGTTGGCGTGATCTAGATTGAAAAAAAAATCAAGGCTGTCGCAGCGGTGTGGTTGTCGCTGCGTGTTTAGAGAATTATACAGAAGGTCTAAATACAACTACGATAACGACAACGGCGTCGATGCGCTCTTCGGACGTCGAGTTGACACGACGAGAGTCGTCGAGACGTTTCTCTTGTCCAGGCATTGATATACAAATATCAATGTGTCCAGGTCTAGTATTTGCCATCTTTTTAGATGAGTAACCTCATCTCGTGGGATCAGCAGATTCTTAGCGAGTTCATTTGTGTTCGTAGTAGGTAATATGATGCACTTCGAACTTCTGCAGTAAATTTTTCTACATCATTCTCTGACCTCTTTCCCAACGCGCTTGGGTACTACCTACTATTATTTATATTTTTTTATACCACTTAGGTGGCAGACAAGCACACGGCTCACTTGATGAAAACTGGTTACCGTGGCCTATGGATGTGTTTAACACCAGAGGAGCCACATTCACGTTACCGACCCTGTAAGCATAGAGTTTCTGTGCCGTTAGTACAGAAGACAAAGCAGGACAAGCCTTTAGCCTTTAGTGACAGTACGAATTCTCTAGTGAGTTCTGACTACCCTACTCACCGCTGGGAACACAACACGAGGTTATTATGGCCGTGGTATTCTGTAGGGCGGAGGTACTTCCCCAGTCCGACTGGTCAATTGAGAGGAAATACCGCCGTGTCCTACCTCCTAGAAAATTATTCTGTGATACGAAGTCGACTTTCCATTCTAACTGTGATGCGGCTAAACTTAGATATTTTTCGTGAAGTGACTGCCATCTGACCTCTGCAATCAATTGCCGATATCAAAGTTCTGGAGTTAGATTAGATGGACTTTTATGGGCTTCAAACCTACTTCAAACTTCTACCTGTCATGATTGCATAGATGATCGTATGGCAACCAGGACAGACGGCTTTACGTGCTCTCCGATGCTCAACCAGACCAATGCCAACAGCCATATTCATGCAAACAAATATTTGCATGTGCCGCGTGGTTTCCGGCAGAGTAGAATTAGGGCCACCCCATCTCTTCCCATGTGGTGTCGTACAAGGTGACTAAGGGATGGGGCTGTTTAACATCAGACAGATATATACAGACTCAGCCTCAGATGCATGGCTCGAGTCAACAATAGTGCCTGGAATACGGCAATAGGCTCACCCCCTATTACGTGGGATCAAATACAATTATTGGTGAAATGTGGGTGGTAATTCACCTCTGCCTTGCCCTCCAGGAATAAAGGCGTGATTATATGTGTGTATGTATGTAAATATTTGCACAGAGCTGGATTCGAACACGTGCCTCCTTCGTAGCATTTGAGTTCACTACCACCATGCCACAAACGCTGTAATTTTTGTGCAATGCTACAAATTAAGTGGCGGAGACAATTCGCCGTCCCCGGAGAATAAAATGATAACTGCAAAAACACAACTTTTCAGGAAAAATAAAAAACATGTTTTCAACGATTACTCCGAAAATACTGGACGTAGATGTGTGATTGTTAGGTTTTTAAAAATGTAATTTTTTCTTCATTTGAATCGTTTTAATCAAATTTGGCTAACACCTGTCAAAATTATGATATTTAAAGAATAAAAAGTTAGTGTAAATTAATCATCATCAAAGTTGTATAATGTTAATTATCATTTTGTTCTCCGTTCAGCGTGATCAGAAAGGAATATGATACTCGTTATTTATCATTTTCTTCCACGAGTTTTTGGGATAGGAGTGCTAATGATAATACTTTAATATCATTTTATTCTCATAAATGCTGCATAACTTTTTTTCTGTAAAGGATTTAAATTTAGTTTTTCAATAAAACTCATTATGGTAATCATCAATATTCGCTTTATTCAAAAGTGTCAAATTAAAGTTTCAAAACACAACAGCCTAGGAATAATTCTAAAATTAACAGACTAGGTCCTCAATATCAATATATAAAATAATAAAACTCTTATCCTTATCAATATCAATCAAAATAACAAAGGGAAGCAACGATATTTTAATAATTTACGTACTATCTATTAGCCTTCGTATCGATTTGGTATTAATGTAGGTTAGCTTTATGATCAATAGGATGTGAATTTCTATAATTCTAGGTAAGTAGTTAAAATACTAATATCACATAACGGGTA
The DNA here is from genome assembly GCA_963662185.1 of Eilema griseolum. Taxonomy (NCBI): domain Eukaryota; kingdom Metazoa; phylum Arthropoda; class Insecta; order Lepidoptera; family Erebidae; genus Eilema; species Eilema griseolum. The sequence continues at coordinate 10,431,197 of OY759259.1, forward strand.
CAGCCTCATGATTTCAATAATCACATTAAATCAGTTTCTTAAAATTAAATATAAATATAATAAACTAATAATCACAAATTGTAGTGCTCTTCGTCATCGTCGTTATTGTTTGCAGAACTGTTAGTGTCATGAAGCAAGAACTCGTAAAAACCATGATAGTAACTTGGAATATCTCCTGTCTTACAGAGGCTCATGAGGTCATCATAAAGAGCCTTGTTGATTGGAATAGGGTCGTGATATAGTACTTGGAATTCGGGCATATTTGAGATGGAAAGAACTGGATTTGGGCTTGCTATCAATCTTTGTCCCCGCTTACTTCTTATTTTTCTGACACTGTCCGTATTCAATTGCGAATATGCCGAATCAAAGTTATACTTGTATCTCAAAATTGATGGATTTGAATGTGAGACATTCACTTCCATGATTTGAGTCCATAATATCTTTTGCCCCTCATCATCTTTCATCCAGTTCTTATTGTCTATTAACGCTTTCATATTATAAAACTCCGTTTGCATCATCTGTTTAACGTCATATTTATTTCCATGCACCTTCGCGTTCATAATGATTGTGTACATCCGATCAGGAGTATACATCACTCTATGTTTTAACTCGCGTTCAATATTAGAATGCATCGAGTCCCCCTCACTTTAGCCATGGCCAGTTTCAAAGAATCTGTGCGTGATATTCAGTTGAAGCTTCTGTGCAGCATAAATATATAATGCGAATGTAAATCTGTTTTTATTTTGTCCGCAACACCCGTCAGAGTATAACGATATGTTGTGGATACCTCTTTGTTTTGCATTAAGTAGAAATTGCCATAAGCAACTACCAATTTCGTTCGCCCCCCTTTTAGCAATTTGAGCATGCCAAACGTAACAATAACCTTTACTTTGAGTAGCATCGTACACCGTGAAATTATAAACGGGATACTTCCTTTTATAGTGAAACGATCCAACCTCTGACTGTGGGATGCTCAAAACCTTTTCCAAATCGAAGATTGCAATAGTTGTTTCTGAAGGATTAGCTGTTTCTTTTTCTGTACTTTTTATTTGTCGTACTGTTTCTTTGTTAATTTTAAACATAACATAAACATAAACTTACGCCTTATCCCCGAAGGGGTAGGCAGAGGTACTAGCACCCACATTTCGCCAGTTTATGTTTAGGTCCCAATGTAATAGGTGGCGAGCCTATTGCCATTAACCGGGCACTTATAATACTTTTGTTAGTTTTATGTTTATTATATTTATCTTGTAATGTTTCTTGTGTTTTGGGATCAGCCTGTCGGTAACGAGTACATTGAGAGCACTGATTTTTTTTCGGTTTACAAAAGGAATAGTTAAACCTGGTGTTGAATATTGTCTCGTATTGACGTTTAGTGGCCATGGTGCAGTCAAATCTTTGCTGTTGAAACCAAGCTATATAGAGGCGATACATTTTAGATATATTAAGTAATTCTGAAAGGTATTTCCTTGTAGAGTCTTTTCGTATATAATGAGACTCAACAGTCGGGAATAATTCGATGTGCTTCATGATGCTTTGTTCTGTCTCAATGGGCATTTTCCTTGGTCTATTATCATGTTGCCCTCGTATGTCTATAAAATTTTCACCAGGCTTAGATTTTTCCAATGCTGTGTAAATTGTTTGATGAGAAATGCTTAAAGTATTTATGAAAAAGATTTTGCACACTTGTATTTTATTTGAATCTATTATAAAGAAGTATTTCACAGACTGAGTTCGGGTGCGTTTGCGCTTTACAGTGATCCGCTTAACATCTTCAACTAATGTATGGTTTACGATATATTGCCACTGTTTTTCATGATCTCCTATTTTATAATATTGCTGCATTATGTCCTCTCTTTGCTCTTGAGTTATCTTTTCACCACATTTCTTCGCACACTTACAAACAGCTTTCAAAACTTTTTTATCATACATTTTCTTCGACCTGCACCTTTTGTATGCTTCTCCTGAATTTTTTAATTTTTTACTGATAATATCCTGTTTTTCGTTTTGTTTACGTTTTCGTGTATTCTTTTTCTGTGTTGTTTCCTGAACTGGACTAAATGAATGTATTTCGGCTTGATTTTCTCGATTAAGATCCTCATTATGATAAAAATTCTGACCGTTGGAAATGTTACTGTTTCGTCTTGTTTGTATTAGGTTCTGATAATTAGCTGTTATGCTTTCGTTGATAATAGTCGTTTCGTTTAACAATATAGAATCGGAAATGTTTTCAGGTTGTAAAGTTTCGTCAAAATCAAAAAGAAACGGAGTAGTTTCTTCATGTTTTTCATTTTCATGATTATCAATACTACTGTGATAAAAAATAAACATTGACTTTTATTTGCCATTGCAATTCGCTTGCGCACAATTCAAGTGCGGGAAGAGGATGACAATATGTCCTGTCGATCCGAACTTCTTAAGTCGTTTGATTTAACGTCTTTATACGAAACGAGTGGACGGTTTTGAACGAGAATAAAATGATAACATACATTTATCATATTAAGTCGAATATTTTTTTACGAGAATATAATTCTATTACTATTTGTCATAGTAACAAGTGAGGATACGTTTTGATAATTTTATATTATCCTTTTATTCCCGTTCTTTTAGATCTGTCTTAAATCATCGAATACTATTGTAATTTTTTATAACTCTTTAAATACCTGTAAAAAAATTATAAAAAAAATTGGGTAGATGTATTAATACATAAAGATCTCAAAAATGACATAACATTAAAATCAAGATAATGACAGATATCATTTTATTCCCCGGGGACGGCGAATTGTCTCTGTTTACCCCGGAGGAATTCATACATATAATCACACCTTTATCCCTGGATGGTTAGGTAGATGTGAAATAACACCCACATTTCACCAATCATAGCATGCGGTCCCACGTAATAGGTGGTGAGTATATTGCCGTTTTCCGGGCACTATTGTTGACTCGAGCTATGCATCTGAGGTCTGATTCTGGGCTGTATGCCTATATATCTGTCTGATGTCGAACAGTATAATAAATGAATAAAGAATAACAAAAACAACATAAGTATCTAATAAATAATGCATTTAATACCAAAATACCAGAAATACAACACTAAATATACAACAAACGCGACCAAAGACAGATAGATTATATTAGCGACGTAAAACCATTTCTGCTTCCAGCATCCTTTCTCAGTATCCTTAAGACCATCCTTGATGATATATTTTCTGAGACCTATAACTAACACCTTCATATAGTAGCCATAATCGATGGTGTATACATCACAGTTGAATATATCCCTGTCTTTGCCCGACATTCGGCATATCATATCAGTGAGGTTCTCATCATTGAAATACCATTCATGATTTAAAAAGTGGGCCATCAATTTTGCCATCTTGGTGACCTTGTTGTGCATTTTTTTGAACCTAAAAATGAAATATAAATACCTAAACTCACTGTATACACTTCAGGTCGATGAACAACATTCGCCCCCATGAGCGCAGGCCTGGGGGTGACAGGTGGAGCCGCCTCCCCGTTTCCGGGGCTGAGTTAGGGTCGGGTGTGGGGCCGAGAAGAGGAGATCGTAAGAGATGACCCTGGGTCAGCCGGGGTGCGAGGGATATGCCTGTCAACCTCACCTTCGGCAACCAAAACGACCCACAGGCGGCGTGCGTTTTGGTCGGTTCGAGTCTGACATAACCTCTTCCAACGGCTCCGTGGGGATTTTACGCACGTAAAAAAAAAAGAAAGCTGTATACACTTCACATTTAACAACTCGCATCGGCTGTCACGAGCCTCGTGCAGTATGGCACAAAAGCTTCAAGTGCTTACAGGGTTGGTAGCACGAGTGTGAATCCCTTGGTGTTGCACACGTCCATAGGCCACGGTAACCACTTTCCATCAGGTGGGCCGTCTTGTCCGACACCTAAGTGGTTTAAACAAAAGGCAGTCTCAGAAAAGAGGGTCACCATTACATACATATACCATGTTACGATGGTGACACTCACGGCCTCATCATATGATTTATCACGTCCCGCTTAAAAGACCCGGGAAATCTGAGTTTGCCTTCAGCTTACCAGCAGTGCTCCGCCTGCCAATTGTCAACCACTGACTATCCAGGCGATGTGATGTCATATTTGACGGAAAAGTCTAATATGTATAACATAAACTCACGCCTATATTCTGCGAAGGGGTAGGCAGAGGTACTAGCACCCACATTTCACCAGTTTATGTTTAGGTACCAATGTAATAAGGTGGCCAGCCTATTGCCATTAACCGGGCACTTATAAACCTGCGATAAATACACACATAACTTCGAAAAGCATCGAAAAGTCATTGGTGTGTGTCATGGTAAAACCTGGGATCGAACCCGAGACCTCGGTCTCAGCAGTATATTACCCATACCACTAGGCTATCGCGGTTTTTAAATTTTAATACAGTCAGTCTAATATGACTTCCTTTAAAAAAATGAAAAAATACTTACGAGGAAATTCCTTTGATTTCAATATTTAGAATTTTGCATACTCCATCAGCTATGTATGCAGGTATATAATGCAGGATCCAGGTCAGGAGCCAGTATAGGACTGGGCAGGTTGTTTCGTACAGATACGCGTACCACACTCCTGAAGGTGAAGCCAGTCTCCTGGTGTCATTGGCACGAAAGACGGACCCCATGAAATCTAAAACATTAGAAGTCATTGGGCGATTCTGTTTATGCAAAATTACTGTCAAATCACGGACACTGTTAAAAATCTATTTAATTTTAGAGTTTAAGGCAATGCGATTAAAGTCCAAAAATAAAAGAGTTTTTGCTGAGTGAATGGAAAAGTGTACATTTTTATTAAACGGTTTTATTTAGCTCACCCCGTTTGTTTTATTATTTATTCTTGGGTCAAATTTAGTAATTCAAATTTCACCCTCTTCCTGTCAACCGATTAATCTGAAATTTTGTATACACTTTGGATTTTGGTGACAATACAATTATGTTTATTCATTATCATTATAAATTCAAGATGGCCGCCGCTACAAAATGGCGGATAATTTATGTTTTATTAATCCCATCAATATGGATATCAAATGAAAGGGCTCAACAAGCAGAATACAATATACTATAAAAAATTGAAATCCAAGATGGCGGCCGCTACAAAATGGCGGATAACGTAGGTTTTATCAATCCCATCAATATGGGTATCAAATGAAAGTGCTCAACCAGTAGAATACAATGTCATCATCCTCCTGCCCTTATCCCAAGATTATTTGGGGTCGGCGCAACATGTGTTCTTTTTCCATTCATCTCTAGTTGCAGTCATTTCAACATTCACTCCCTTCTTAACCATGTCATCTTTCACACAGTCCATCCACCGCATTTTGGGCCTCCCTCTCCCCTTGTAGCCATCCACTTCCATAGTTAGTACCTTCCTTACGACATTATTTTCATCCCTACGCATTACATGCCCGAACCAGGACAAACGATTTCCTCGTAGCTTTTCTATGATTGGTGCTACTCTCAAACTTCCTCTAATATATTCATTCCTAATCTTATCCATTCTTGTCACACCACACATCCATCTTAACATTCGCATCTCGGCTACATGCAACCGTCTTTCATCCGTCACCTTTACTGGCCAACTCTCCGATCCATACAGGACGGCAGGCCGGATCATGCTCTTATAAATTTTGCCCTTCAATCGAAGGGGCATTCGCGAGTCACATGTAGTTGCTGTAACCTGCCGCCATTTCATCCAACCAACGTTAATCCGGTGCTTTACGGCTCGATCTAATTCTCCATCGCTTTGCAGTAGTGAACCGAGGTACCTAAAATCGGAGCAGATTGGTATAGGAGCACCATCAAGCGCTATGACTGTGGGGCTAGAGAGACCGCCGAAATCGCAGAACATGTATTCTGTTTTGGTTCTGCTAATTTTCAGGCCAACATTCTCTAGCCTTTGTTTCCACTTCACCAATCTACTCTGGACATCGGTTCCATCCTCACCAACAAGGACAATGTCGTCGGCAAAAAGCATACACCAGGGTGCCTCATCCTGTATATCCGATGTCAGAACATCCATTACTAACAGGAAGAGGTACGGGCTTAAAGCCGACCCTTGGTGTAAGCCAACAGCCACACTAAACTCATCGGTGTTACCCGCGGCCGACCGGACATGCGTATGAGATTGCCGGTACATAGCACGGATTAACTCTACATACTTCACTGGCACACCTTTCTCCTTCAGGGCCCACCACAAGACCTTTCGTGGTACTTTATCGTACGCCTTTTCGAGGTCCACAAACACCATGTGCAGGTTTTTATGGGCACGTCTATATTTTTCACATAGTTGGCGTAATGCGAATACGGCATCTGTGGTACCCCGCCCTGGCATAAAACCGAACTGGTTTTGGGTGATCTCACTCTCCTCTCGCAGGCGTTTCTCTATTACTTTCTCCCACACTTTCATACTATGTGACATGAGCTTTATGCCTCGGTAGCTATTGCAGTCCTGTACATCACCTTTGTTTTTGAAAATGGGCACTAGTTCACTACTGCACCATTCGCTAGGGATCACCACTTCCTGCAACAACTTATTGAAGAATAAAGTCAGCCACCGACATCCATCTTCTCCCAATAACTTCCATATTTCCACTGGTATCTCATCTGGCCCTACAGCTTTGCCATTTTTCATACTTTTTACCGCTCTTCTTACTTCATCCACACCGATTTCTTTTACCAAACCAATATTCCCAGACTTATCTTCTAGCACTCCATTCCATACATTTTCTTCATTCAATAGTTTCTCAAAATATGTCTTCCATCGCTTTTTTACATCATCCTCTTGCAACAAAATTTGTCCTCGTTCGTCTTTTATACATTTAACATGTTTAATATCTTTCGTACTTTTTTCTCTCATCTTTGCCATTCGAAAGAGTTCCTTTCGGCCGCCCGGTTCATCAAGCCGAATGTATATTTTATCTTGTGCGCTTGCCTTGGATATTGCTACTGCCTTTTTTGCTCTATTTTTACAATTCTTGTAAATCATCTTTTTTTCTTCTCTTATACTCACATTTTCAACGGCAACTTTTTGCCACTCTTTGAACGCCTTTTTCTTTTCTTTCAGCATCTTTTGGACCTCATCATTCCACCACCATGTATTCCTTTCTATCACACCCTTGCCTTTTGTTTCTCCGAAGATATCTTTTGCTTTTGCCCTTATGCAATGCGCCATTTCTTCCCAACATTCATTTACTGTTTTATCTTCCATACATTTCATATCTATCATCTTATCAACCACTTCTTTCTTAAATATACTTGCATACTCCTTATTTTCTATCATACGCCATCTGGTCCGAGGTGGGGGCCTTCGCTTGTTATTACTTGGCTCAATTTTGATTTTAATTTGCATTAATAGCAATCGGTGTTGGGTCACTAGGTCTTCCCCTGGCACTACTTTACAGTTTTTTACACTGCTAAGTTTATCCCTCCTAGTCAAGAAAAAGTCTATTTGAGTCGCGTGGGGGCCACTTTTATAGGTAATGAGATGTTCCTTTTTCTTTTTGAACCACGTGTTCACAATAGCTAAGTCAAAAGCAAAGGCAGCTTGAAGTAAAGCTTCCCCGTCTTTGTTTCGACTCCCATGTGCCCAACCTCCATGGATCCTTTCATAATTCACTTTTTCTCCGACGTGTCCATTAAAATCACCACCAACATATACTTCTTCACTATCCGGAATATCCATCATCAATGCATCAAATTCCTCCCAAAACTTCTTTTTTACTTCGTCCTTCTGCCCTATTTGGCTATATGTAATATATATGTAATAATGTACTATATAAAATTAAAATCCAAGATGGCGGCCTCTACAAAATGGCGGATAACTTAGGTTTTACCAATCCCATCAACATGGGTATCAAATGAAAGGTCTCAACAAGTAGAATACAATTTACTATGCAAAATTGAAATCTAAGATGGCCGCCGCTTGGAAGCGGACTGCAATAAACTAACGGGCAAGAAACCTTGCAATAATGAAGCACTAAATGAATTAAACAGAATGCGAAATAAAAACTAAAAACTAGAAAATAAAAATAGGTAAAAAAACTTTTTAAGTTAAACGGTTTTATGTTAAACATACATTGCAATGTTTAAGATAAATGTACTAAAAACCAAAAAATAATAAAATAGATACAGTCGTGGGAATTATAAACATAATGCATAGACTAGACTAAAATATAAAACCGTGGGGCACGTCAATTGTCTACAAATTATCGACTTAATGTGCGATAGAAGAATCGTTTAATTCGTCGTTAGGCAGTTGGCCCGCAGACGGTGAGGAAATTACTTACTATTTTCTTGCTCATGGAAATTCCAATAGTTATACACTCCATGTAAATAAAAGAGAGACAATTGACGTGCCCCACGGTTTTATATTTTAGTCTAGTCTATGCATATGTTTATAATTCCCACGACTGTATCTATTTTATTATTTTTTGGTTTTTAGTACATTTATCTTAAACATTGCAATGTATGTTTAACATAAAACCGTTTAACTTAAAAAGTTTTTTTACCTATTTTTATTCATTTAATTTTGAACCATCAGCCATTTTTTGCACACACAGGAATGCGTTGTAACGGCTGTGCCATTATTGTGGCTGCAATATTTTTAGTTGCTAAGCAGATATTGCTTTATATACCTAATAATCTGTGTTTGCATGCGAAATGTGTTTGATTACTATATTTTTTATTTCCATCTTTTGTTGTACCACATTACAAGCAAATAAATAAATGAATTATGAATTATGCAAATGTCTGTGGTATGACTTTAAGGACTTTAAAGAATGTAGGACTTTAAGAGTTTAGACATAAAGTTCAAAATTTAATACCATTTTTTGCTGTTTGTGGTATGACAGTGGTTTGTTTTAGTACTTAGAATTGAGGACCTGGTTGAAACCAGGAACAATTGGAGAAAATGAAAATTTAATACATGATGCTACATTCTACCTTCGCACCACCCAGGCAGGGAATTATAAGGAGGTAGGACAACGGCGGTATTTCCGTCCAATTGAGCAGTCCGACTGGGGAAGTACCTCCACCCTACAGAACTTCGTGTTGTGCTCACTGGAGAATTTGTGCTGTCAGTGACAAGACTGAAGGCTTGTCCTGCTTTGTCTTCTACACTGACGGCACAGAAACTCTGTACTTATAGGGTTGGCAGCGCGAGTATGACTCCTCTGGTGTTACAAACGTCCATAGGCCAAGGTAATCACACGCTCCATACAAAATCGTGACACGTGGTGACGTCACAGCGCGTTGGCGCATAGTGAAAATGTATGACGGGTGGAACCGCCTGTCACCAAATTTGTGTGTGTGTGTGTGGCCAAAACAGGCCCGCGGCGGCGGCGCGCCTGGCGCGCCTCCCCATTTCCGGGGACAAGTTGGGGATTCTGTGGTCCCCACACCCGAGGAGAGGGCCAGATCGAGAGAGATGGCCCTGGGTCGGCCGGGGTGCGAGGGATATACCTGTCAACCTCACCTTCAGTAACCAAAAACGACCCACAGGCGGCGTGCGTTTTAGTCGGTTCGAGTCCGACATAACCTCTTCCACCGGCTCCGGTGGGGAGGTATCCGTGGGGATTTTGCGCACGTAAAAAAAAAGTGCAAGAGAATTTTGCATTTATCTCAGTCTACGTTGCGTTTACACGTATACAGAGCTTAATAAGAATGATTTGAAATTTAATTAGAAGATATTGCCTAACTACTTATAAACTTATTTTTTTTTAAGATATTGTAATGTTAATTTTAATAAAATTTAAAATTCTAAAACTATGCAGCCATTCTTAAACATGTCTCAATAAATTAGGTAATTACTACGCATATTTTTAAATCAAATACTAAGACATTAAGTAGTATTGGTAAGAATTCGATGACTCAGGAAGATACCCTATTGCCACTTGTCTTGGGGGCTGTACGTACGCCATAGTGCACAAGCAAGACTCGTACATTACTAGTTTATTAATTTTCACCTTTAAACAAATATTCTGTCTAGAAAAGTACATTAGCTGTTAAAGTATCATGAACACTTACCCCATGTCAAGCCACGTTTTGAAGAGCTAACTGTGTAGATAGGGATTTCGGCAAGAGCGCCATGTTTCTTCCTCTCGCAAGTGTCCCAAGTGGCGGCAATGATGGCGTTGTTCACATAATCCGCGGGGACTATATTTAAGTTTGTATGTACTTCTATGGGTAACACGTGTACTACTCCGAGAATAATGCCAAGGACGAGCTAAATAAAAATTCAAATTGTTATTTTTTGTAAATGTTTTTTATGGGAGGTAGGACACGGCGGTATATCCGCCCAATTGAGCAGTCCGACTGGGGAAGTACCTCAGCCCTACAGAATACCGCGGTTATAATAACTTCGTGTTGTGTTCCCAGCGGTGAGTAGGGTAGCCAGTGCTCACTGGAGAATTTTTGCTTTCAGTGGGATGACTACTAGCTTGTCCTGCTTTGTCCTCTACACTGACGGCACAGAAACTCTGTGTTTACAGGGTCGGCAGTGCGAGTGTGACTCCTCTGGTGTTACACACGTCCATAGGCCACGGTAACCACTTTCCATCAGGTGGGCCGTGTGCTTGTCTGCCACCTAAGCAGTAAAAAAAAATCTGTGTATTATGTTATTGTAGAAAGATATAAACTAATATTTACAAGAATATAGGATACAAAAGGTTTCAAATCAAGCATCGAAAATTCTAGGGTTATATGCATATCCCTTACGTTCGGCACCTAAAAACGACCCACAGGCGACGTGTGTTTTAATCGGTTTGAGTCCGACATAAACTCTCCCACCGGCTCCGGTAGTGGGGGTATCCGTGGGAATAATTCTGCACGTAAAAAAAAGCATCGAAAAATTCCTCCCCATCGATGTCGACTAGTAATGTGCCCAAAAAGCTGGCGACATTGCCCCGTTGGATGGCAATGCCAATCCGTTGCGCGAAAAAGAGGCCAGTCCTTTAGTCATGCGAAGCATCGACTAGTCGTTTTGCTATTTCTTTGTAAAGCGACCGAGCGCTCGGATCCCACGAACCCAGCGTTTCGACCCCAAACGGCTCAAATATATAATTGTTGGTTATATTATCATATTTTCGCCGTTTGCGGAGACCCCCGCAGATGCCGCAGCAGCATTAACGTTATTCGTCGTACTTGGAAGATGGGAAGGCGCAAGGGTTTCGATGCATGCTGCCTACCCATCTTCCAAGGCACCAAAGACATACTGTCCGGTCTCTATTTCTTATTTTTGGAAGATTGGAGCTCCAAAATTCCAGCAACTAGTCTAACTGCAAAGCTTCAAAATCGCCAATGGGTTGTGGAGACCATTCGCTACACAGAAAATAGCGAAGATAAGACAATTCTGAAGTTAGACTGAATAACTGGACCCTAGATTTCGAGGAGAAAGCTTCGATTGCAACCGGGATTAATACTAGAATGCAGAAGAAGTATAAAACATACATATAATCATGCCTTTACCCCCGGAGGGTCAGGCAGAGGTGAATTAACACCCACAATTCACCAATCATTGTATTCGGTCCAACGTAATAGGGGGTGAGCCTATTGCCGTATTCCGGACACTATTGTTGACTCGAGCCATGCATCTGAGGCTGAGTCTGAGCTGTATATATCTGTCCGATGTTAAACAGCCCTATCTCTTAGTCGCCTTGTACGACATCGCATGAGGAGAGCTGGGCTGGCCTAAATTCTACTCTGCCGGGAACTACGCGGCAGAAGTATAAAATAATGCAGATGTACTTACACCCGAAGGACCAAAAAGGGCACCAAGATCTAACCAGCCTGGGGAAGGTTCGTATAGAGCCGGCATCACTAAAAACAATGAAAAGTTTTGTTTAAATAGAAGTAATTTTTTTTTTGACATGCCTACTTGATTTCACCTCGCCTAATGGTTAGCTAAAGACAAAGTCTCAGGAAAGAGGGTCACCATTACAGCACTAAGTAATGTTACAATGGAGGCACTATGCTAGGCGGCCTCATCAGATGCTTTTTCACGCCCTGCTTAAAGGACCTGGGACTGTAGGAAGAAGGAAACACGTGGGCTGGTAATGAATTTCAGGTCTTGGTGGTGCGGCAAAGAAAAGAGTCTCCGAACCGCTTGGTTCTTGCTCGTATATTCTGCACAGTGTGAGGGTGACATCTAAGCCCTGCACGTATTGTCCTATGTAGGAAAGGAGAGGGTGGGATTAGTTGGAAAAGCTCATCAGAAACAGTAAAATACAGCCAAGGAAGAAATCAAGTTTTACGGTTTTTTGTACGAGCAAGAACCAAGCGGTTCGGAGACTCTTTTCTTTGCCGTACCACCAAGACGTGGATTCATTACCAGCACACGTGTTTCCTTCTTCCTACAGTCCCGGGTCCTTCAAGGGTCGCGTGAAAAATGATCTGATAAGGCCGCCAAGCTGAGTGCCACCATTGTAACATTATTTAGTGTCTGTAATCAAATGGTGACCCGCTTTCCTGAGACTTTGCCTTTAGCTTACCATCAGGCGAGGTGAAGTCAAATTGTCCTATATAAAAAAAATAAAAAAAAACTTGATGGCTTTTTTGTAATGTCAGTGGTATGACAGTGGTTTTGTTATGACATAAAAACCACAGGGTTCGTACCTACAAGGGATAAAAATACGTCACCTTTATATGATCACTTCGTTGTCTGGCTGTCTGTCTGTCAAGACCTATTTCTGAGGAATACGTAGATGTATCAAATTTAAATTTATCGGTTTAACTTTCTCGGTGCTTGAATCCGACTCGCACTTGACCGGTTTCTTTTTTCAAAATGAACCTTCGATCTAATATTAATAAAGATCACGCTGTCAATATTGTTGCTTAAAAATAGTGTTACCAAAAAAAAATGATTTTGACATTTTATTTCATTTTGACAGATCGATATTGAACTTTGAACAACTTTTAAATCTGAAGTATTGGTTTAGAACCCATATACCGTTATTGTGTAAATAAATACTATGAGTTCTATAAAAATATATAATATATATAATATCTGCTGTGCAATTCTCTAAGTACCTATACAGCATCGAGAAAAGTACGAAAGCCTTGAAAGACATTGCTATCGGTTGATCTCCAGTTACGTCACCCTGTCCAACAAATGGCAATTTCTATTAAGGCTTTCGCAGCGCTATGCTGACGCTGTATGCTTATAGAATCGCAAAGCCGATTAGAATATAGTACTAGAATATATTAGAATATATTGAATTATTTGATATAGAAAGAGAACGGAGGGCGTTGACTGTCAGATGCAATATGTTGGCCCGCTAGTTCGCGCGTTGTACACCGGCAGTTAAAATAACACTTTTTAAAGCCTTCTGTCAGTCCATGTACACGTGTTCCTTGTGGGTTCGCTATACGCAGAAGGCATACAACGATATCAGAATACAGTACAACAATACCTTCAGAATGTTGCTGGGGCTCCCACGTTTCTGCAGTGCATCAAAAATGTTTACTGAAGCGCGCACTGACTGTTTTAGCACTATCCTGCGAAAGAGGATGGCATCTATGATGCTCAGGGTGCGTGGGAGCGTCAACGGCATTTTGAAGGTCATCAGTGAGAAGCCGTGTTGCGCTGTCATGGCGCATTGGGTGCGTATACATATGCATGTTCCCTGTGCGTCAGGCAGCGGAGCCGGTATACGAACTGATTTTTGTAATTTTGTGTTATTTTCAAACTTCAAACTTTATTTCATGGAATATGGTATACATTAGATTTTGTGAGACATAGATAAAGGAACGTTTTGTTACTAACATAGCTTTTAAGTGTGTACTACTAACCTTGTTTATGGATCAAGGTCTGAAATAAAGTTTTATTATTATTACAGGTTACAAAAAAAGCAAAGAATTACCGATCGGTGGCCTTACGACGCAGACAGGTAGATCCGCAGCACTTGTTCTGATCAATTCTTCAGCAATCGTCTTAGTGAAAGTGTAGGTGTTGGGCCAACCCTTGATCATTCTGAAAGAGAACGCAATTTCTTAGTTTCTCTTAAATTTCATAATTAGTGTCTGAACTATATCTCCAATGTCCTTTTAAATATTATCTTCAGTAAGTACAAAAATTACCAAATGTATCATGTATTTCATAATGGATCGGATTCTTCTTCTTAATTTGTTTAGTAATTCGTTATCTGTTTATTCTTAGTTTGTCTTCGTAATTTCTGTATCATGAACATTGTAAAAACTTAAGGCCTACATCCAGATACCCATGTATAAAGCTCACAATCTTAAACCTGCTATAGACTTTCCTTTTGGCCTATATGATTGCCCTTACATGGGTTTTGGCCTATATAATTTCCCTTACATGGGTTTTGGCCCACGTAACGATTGACGAAAAGTTCAGAGGTATTTAGACGAATTGACTAGGGTTGTTACTTTTAATAAGATGACTGTGAGGAATCCTAGCTGCGAAGATTACAATCTTAGGTTCATATTCTAGAACTGAGAGTCCTAAATCTCGATTTATCTAAGGACAGATTATATATACAGATTAACAGATTTGACAGATTGACTGAAGAATCTCTCTTATAATGATAAAAGGTTCTAGAAAACGAGCCTTAGAGTCTAAAGTCTAAACTATATTCGGAATCGGAACTCAAAGCGGTTCAATAAATTGAAGGGAAAACTACTATAGGCGTGTTGACTATTTTTTGGAATTAAAAATAAAAGTTGAATTCGTCATACTGTTACCGTTATCAATACCTCTGTAAACATGTATCTAAAAAAATTGGCCCCGATTTTTTCAAGCTTTTACTTCTGTTGGTACTACTGGAGTGCCACTTTATTTTTTAATTATAAACGTTTAAAAATTGTATTTCTTATTCCTTTTTTATACCACTTGCACACGGCCCACCTGATAGGAAGTGGTTACCGTGATCTATGGACGTGTGCGATACCAGGGTTACACTCGTGCTGCCGATCCTAAAGTAACATTCTAATGCTCTTCGCATTCATTTCATTCATGCAGTCGCGTGGGAAAACCACAGCAGTGAGTTCATTCCATAGCTTTAATCCTGTTCAGCCCCATTTATCTCAATATTTATTTACTAATTATTTATTCAAAAAAAATTCTTTAGTTTCTTTATAAACCAATTATCAATTTTATACTAAAGAGTAAAAAAAAACATACATACATATAATCACGCCTTTATCCCCGGAGGGTTAGGCAGAGGTGAACTAACACCCACATTTCACCATCATTGTATTCGGTCCCACGTAAGGGGGTGAGCCTATTGCCGATTTCCGGACACTATTGTTGCCTCGAGCCATGTATCTCTGGCTGAGTCTGGGCTGTATATTTATGTCTGATGTTAAAAATCCAAAGTTACATATTTGCAGAAATGTGGTCAATCATGATGTTACAAAGATTATTACAGTTCAGCACATCTACCATTCAATGGCATGCGAATATTAACTTAGGCACTATTTAAGTCTTTGTATGTGCATGCTTAGCTATGCAAAATAATATTGAAATGGAGTCAGAAATAAGATTATGAGAATAAGATTAAAATACAAAATGCCATAGATTAACCATAGTCATAATAGGATGTCAACATAGCTATAATCTTTAATCTTTTTTTATTTATTTTTTATTTTTATATAGGACACGTCAACTGGACTTCGCCTTGCCTGATGGTAAGCTGAAGGCAAAGTCCCAGAAAAGAGGGTCACCATTACTTACACATACCGTGTGACAATGGTGACACTCAGCTTGACGGCCTCATCATATGCTTTTTCACGCCCCGCTTAAAGGACCCGGATCTAAATATATATAACTCAAAGGTGACTGACTGACGGACTGACTGACATAGTGATCTATCAACGCACATCCCAAACCACTGGACGGATCGGGCTGAAATTTGGCATACAGGTAGATGTTATGACGTAGGCATCAGCTAAGAAAGGATTTTGATTATTTCTACCCCCAAGGGGATAAAATAGGGGATGAAAATTTGTATAAAACTTAGTCAATTTTAAACCGATCGGGCTGAGACTTTGCACACATAAAGCTACTATGACGTAGGCATCCCCTAAGAAAGGATTTTGAGATGCAAGTTATATAAGACTAGCTGTTGCCCGCGACTCGGCCCGTGTGGCTGTTGGTTATCGTTTTATGTTGAGTCAACGCTATTGTGCATAAAAAAATTCTAAAATAAAAGTAACCTAAGTTACTCCTTATTACATCAGCTACCTGCCAATAAAAGTCCCGTCAACATCGTTCCAGCAATTTCAGAGATTAGCCGGAACAAACAGACAGACAGACAGACAGACAGACAGACAGACAGTCTTTATTGGCAGGTAGCTGATGTAATCTAGAGTAACATAGGCTACTTTTATTTTAGAATTTTTTTATGCTCAATAGTGTTGACTCGACACTAAGCGATAACCGACATTCACGCGGGCGGAGCCGTGGGCAACAAGTAGTAGTAATATGATGTCCAAGAATAAAGTAAATGCCGCAGCGTGGGCAATTTGGGCCACCCCATCTCTTCCCACGCGGCGTCGTACAAAGCGACTAAGGGCTAGGGTTGTTTAACATCAGACAGATATATACAGCCCAGACTCAGCTTCAGATGCGGGGCTCTAGTCAACTATAGCGTCCGATATACGGCAATATGAATTTCGAAGCCATACTTAAGGCATTTCTTGTTGAGGGGTGTTTCTTTTTTTTTTTTTACGTGCGCAAAATCCCCACGGATACCTCCCCACCGGAGCCGGTGGAGGAGGTTATGTCGGACTCGAACCGACTAAAACGCACGCCGCCTGTGGGTCGTTTTGGTTGCCGAAGGTGAGGTTGACAGGCATATCCCTCGCACCCCGGCCGACCCAGGGCCATCTCTCACGATCTGGCCCTCTTCTCGGGTGTGGGGACTACAGAGTCCCCAACTCGATCCCGGAAACGGGGAGGCGCGCCAGGCGCGCCACCGCCGCGGCCTGCTTCTGCCAGGGTGACAGGCGGCTCCACCTGTCACCCCTAGGCCGGCGCTCATGGGGGGCGGAGGTCGTTCATCGACCTCCGACGCCCGAGTTGCCTTCGTACGCGGGCAGCTTGGCTTGCGATCCTTCGTCGCTCCCAGAGGGGTGTTTCTACTCATTTGATGAATTTGTTAAGTGACATGTTATAAGATACTAAAACCAAAAAACACAGTGCCGTTAAAAACTGACATAGTGAGTGTGGTGTGTCGCCAGCCTAACCGTTCATAATAAGTGTAATGGTGGGTAGGCGCTCAAAAAATGTTCCCCGCATACATCTCGACGCTCGAAGACTAGTCAAGTCGTGACCACGGGTGCTGCAACGCATCCGAAACGTCGGCAGAAATAGTAAGTTCCAAGATATAATTCGCGAGAAGTCCCGATACCTAGTATAATTATGTTAGAAGATGCAAGCACCGATTTTTCTTTTCTCGTAAATTTGTAATTGAATTGAATGATGACTACTTATAATAGGTATATAATAATCTTAAGTATTTTATTGAACTAGAGAAAACAATTTTTTAATTTGAATATCCTTGACATGCAACTTTAGACATTTTTTTTTATTTTTATTATTGGTATATTTTTGTGTTTATTGAATTTCAGTTTGATTTTTATTATTTATTTAAACTACAAAATGTCAATACAATGTTTAGAGATTGATTATGAAATAAAACTAAAATAAATTAAAACTAAATAGGCTCACCACCTATTACGCGGGAACGAACACAGTTATTGGTAAAATGTGTGTGTTAATTCACCTCTGCCTAACCCTCCGGTAATAAAGGCGTGATTTTATGATTTTTTTATATGAACAAAGTAATTAAAGTAGAACTTACTCTACAGTCATATTGCCTGGTTGCATCGATTCGATGTTTTCAGCTGCTTGTATGATATCATCAGGAGATACAGGACAGGAATAAAACTCTTCCCTCATCTCAGTTCCGATGTGACTGTCTGTCGCATGAGTGTAGGCTGTCGACACGTGCGTAAAGCATCTGGAAAATTACAAATTAAGTGAGTGGGTTTGATTCGCTAAGTTCTAATATTTGTATAAAAATGAATAAATAAAAAATGTTAGTAGTTTATTGCCAATAAATTTACCGCATTGTGCGTTACACTGTGACCCCACACTAGTCAAGCCTGTCCTGTGGGTGCCAGATACGATTTAAACTTAACAGTATTAATAATGTCTGCTCGGTCGACGTCAAAGTTATCTGGCATACTAAAAATTAAGAACTGAACTGGTTACAGGAAGTACAGGTATGAATGAATAAGTCTAATTGTATTTATCTGGGTATTTTTCACGGAATTTTAAGCGTCATTGGTCCCAGTTGCCATACGAACATTTGTGGCAGTCGTTACCGGTATTTGGGGCCCTCAAGTCTTATTTATCTAACTACAGATCTTCGATAATGTGACGCGGTATGATGGCAGTCGCTTGACGTAAAGGTTCAGAGAACGTTGGAGTATATTATAATAATATAATAATAATAATTTATTGCCAAGAAACACAAAGGTTACCATTCATTGCCGCTGACCCCTCACTAGGCAAGCCTCTCCTGTGGGTGTCAAATACGTAACTACATTATCTGTTACACATTGTTGTTCAGTATCTAAGTAGTTGTCGTTATTTACACTAGAAGATTATTATTACACTATTGTACAGTGTCAGTTTATATAAACATATAAGTAAACAAACAATCATAACAAAAAAAAAAACATTTTTAGGTTATTATTACAGACGTTATATAATATGAAGCTATTATAAGATAGGTAAATATATGTTAAATTTAGTGAAATGTAGTGCAGTGTGGTGTGGTGTTGTGTGGTGCGGTGTAGTGCGGTGCAGTGAAGTGTAGTGCGGTGCAGTGAAGTGTAGTGCAGTGAAGTAAGTGAGTGCAGCATTAAATATCAAAAACGATTACAATGAAAAGAGCCACTACTAACTAAATCGACGATTTCGATGCATAACCTTGTAGTCTCCCTCTTTATCTCATTTTTGTGTACATTGTATAGTTAGCACTAAAGAACAACGACCGAACGAATTTGCTATTTACACATCACAACGCATTGTATTGTCATGGCATTAATTTACAATCAGCCACGCCTAGACAAGTGAGATATGTCAGTAGCTTAATGGTTAACATCAGATTATATACAGCCCAGACTCCACCTCAGATACATTGCTCCAGTCAACAATAGTGCCCGGAAGACGGCAACAGGCTCACCGCCTATTACGTGGGACCGAATACAATGATTGGTGAAATGTGGGTTAATTCACCGGTTCACTAACCATATGCATAAAAAAATACCATAAAATATGTTGGCATATGGTAATTTAAACTAACGATATTTACGTATAATTTATTTGGCATAATTACATATAAATGATGCCAGAAAAAATAGGTGAATTAGGTTTACTATCCATTTGTATAAAAAAAATAACCATAAAATATGTTGGCATATGGTAATTTAGACTAATGATATTTATGTATAATTTTTTTGGCATAATTACATATGAATTATGCCAAAAAAAATTTGGTAATTTAGACTAATGATATTTATGTATAATTTTTTTTTTATATAGGACACGCCAACTTGACCTCACCTCGCCTGATGTAAGCTAAAGGCAAAGTCTCAGGAAAGAGGGTCACCATTACAGACACTAAGTGTTACAATGGTGGCACTCAGCTTGGCGGCCTCATCAGATGCTTTTTCACGCCCCGCTTAAAGGCCCCGGGACTGTAGGAACAAAGAAACACGTGTGCTGGTAATGAATTCCAGGTCTTTGGCATAAATTACATATAAATTATGCCAAAAAAATATGGTAATGTAGACTAATGGTATTTATGTAAAATTTTATATTGATAGTGAACCTAATTCGCCTCCGCCTAATACTAAAGTACTCGTCGAGACTAATCAACCGAGACGAGACTCGTAACGTAGACTGAGATAAATGCGATATTCTCTTGCACTCTATTCATTTTCACTACGCGCCAGCGCCCTGTGACGTCACCACGTGCCACGATTTTGTATAGAGCGTTTACGGGCAACTCGAGAAATTAAATTTATAAAATCAAATATCTATAAAACTATTTTTCATGAGAAAGTTTTTACTTTTACAGTTCAACATATTATTGCAAAATGTGCAGTTTACGATAGATAATAATAAAAAATGCCGCGTGGTTCCCGGCAGAGTAGAATTTGGGCCACCCCATCTCTTCCCATGAGGTGTCGTACATGGCGACTAGGGGATAGGGCTGTTTAACATCAGACAGATATATACAGCCCAGACTCAGCCTCAGATGCATGGCTCGAGGCAACAATAGTGCCCGGAAAACGGCAATAGGCTCACCCCCTATTACGTGGGACCGAATACAATGATGGTTAAATGTGGGTGTTAATTCACCTCTGCCAAACCCTCCAGGGATAAAGGCGTGATTATATGTATGTATGTAATAAAAAATAGGACACAGCTCTATTGAGCAGCATGATGATATATGTATTTATCATCACGCTATTACTTAAGGGAGCGGAGCAGTGATTATAAATGAAGGATCTCGGATAACCACTCTGATGACGCCGACATTGAGAGGGAACGAAGGGCGCTGGCTGTCCGGGGGAATATATTGGTCCGTAGATTTGCAAAATGCACCGCAGAAGTAAAGGTCTCATTATTCAAGGCGTACTGCCAATCTTTTTATACCTGCAATCTATGGGTCAGCTATACCCAGCGGGCACTCAGCGCACTTCGTGTGCAATAACAACATATTTAGGATGCTGTTGAGGCTGCCGAGGCGCTGCAGTGCATCGGGCATGTTTGCAGAAATGCACACTGATGGCTTCCACGCCATCATGAGAAAAAGAGTCGCCTCTCTGCTGCAACGTGTCCGAAGCAGAGCCAACGGCATTCTTAGTGTGCTAGCGGATAGGGTAGACTGTCCGATGGTGAGGCATTGGGTCGGAGTTCACGTGAGATACACGTGAACTTCGGTCCAATAATCTTACACAAAAAAAAAATGTCAACAAGTCCGGTAGATTCTCATACATTACTTGAAAACTGAACACATTCGAGCTCCAATAGGTGACATGAGATTTCAAAACATGGGCGAAGCTGGGGCGGTTCAACCAGTTATATAAACCAGAACAGGGCATCGAATCTGCTAAGGCTAGACCATTGCCTTATCAGAGACATTGCTATAAAATTAATTTAATTTTAGACTTTAAAGCAAAATCGTTAAAGTCCAAAATTACAAGGATTTTTGCAGAGCGAATGAAAAAATGTAGTCAAACAATTTTTTTATACCACTTGGTTGACAGACAAGCACACGGTCCACCTGATGGGAAGTGGTTACCATGAACGTGTGCAACACCACAGGAGTCACACTCGCGCTGCCGACCCTGTAAGCACAGAGAGTTTCTGTGCCGTCAGTGTAAAAGACAAAGCAGGACAAGCTTTTGGTCTTCACAGACGTGTGTAACACCAGAGGAGTCACACTCGCGCTACCGACTCTGTAAGCACTGAGAGTTTCTGTGCCGTCAGTGTAAAAGACAAAGCAGGACAAGCTTTTGGTCTTCCCGTACGTGTGCAACACCACAGGAGTCACACTCGCGCTGCCGACCCTGTAAGCACAAAGAGTTTCTGTGCCGTCAGTGTAAAAGACAAAGCAGGACAAGCTTTTGGTCTTCACGGACGTGTGTAACACCAGAGGAGTCACACTCGCGCTACCGACTCTGTAAGCACTGAGAGTTTCTGTGCCGTCAGTGTAAAAGACAAAGCAGGACAAGCTTTTGGTCTTCCCGTACGTGTGCAACACCACAGGAGTCACACTCGCGCTGCCGACCCTGTAAGCGCAGAGAGTTTCTGTGCCGTCAGTGTAAAAGACAAAGCAGGACAAGCTTTTGGTCTTCCCGGACTTGTGTAACACCAGAGGAGTCGCACTCGCGCTGCCGACCCTGTAAGCACAGAGAGTTTCTGTGCCGTTAGTGTAAAAGACAAAGCAGGACAAGCTTTTGGTCTTCCCGGACGTGTGTAACACCAGAGGAGTCACACTCACGCTGCCGACCCTGTAAGCACAGAGTTTCTGTGCCGTCAGTGTAGAAGACAAAGCAGGAGCAGCTTTTGGTCTTCCCGGACGTGTGTAACACCAGAGGAGTCACACTCACGCTGCCGACCCTGTAAGCACAGAGTTTCTGTGCCGTCAGTGTAGAAGACAAAGCAGGAGCAGCTTTTGGTCTTCCCGGACGTGTGTAACACCAGAGGAGTCACACTCGCGCTGCCGACCCTGTAAGCACGGAGTACCTATCTGTGCCATCAGTGTAAAAGACAAATCAGGACAAGCTTTTGGACTTCCCGGACGTGTGTAACACCAGAGGAGTCACACTCACGCTGCCGACCCTGTAAGCACAGAGTTTCTGTGCCGTCAGTGTAGAAGACAAAGCAGGAGCAGCTTTTGGTCTTCCCGGACGTGTGTAACACCAGAGGAGTCACACTCGCGCTGCCGACCCTGTAAGCACGGAGTACCTATCTGTGCCATCAGTGTAAAAGACAAATCAGGACAAGCTTTTGGACTTCCCGGACGTGTGTAACACCAGAGGAGTCGCACTCGCGCTGCCGACCCTGTAAGCACAGAGTTTCTGTGCCGTCAGTGTAGAAGACAAAGCAGGAGAAGCTTTTGGTCTTCCCGGACGTGTGTAACACCAGAGGAGTCACACTCGCACTGCCGACCCTGTAAGCACGGAGTATCTGTGCCATCAGTGTAAAAGACAAATCAGGACAAGCTTTTGGACTTCCCGGACGTGTGTAACACCAGAGAAGTCACACTCGCGCTGCCGACCCTGTAAGCACAGAGTTTCTGTGCCGTCAATGTAAAAGACAAAGCAAAAGAAGCTTTTGGTCTTCCCGGACGTGTGTAACACCAGAGGAGTCACACTCGCGCTGCCGACCCTGTAAGCACGGAGTACCTATCTGTGCCATCAGTGTAAAAGACAAATCAGGACAAGCTTTTGGACTTCCCGGACGTGTGTAACACCAGACGAGTCACACTCGCGCTGCCGACCCTGTAAGCACAGAGTTTCTGTGCCGTCAGTGTAGAAGACAAAGCAGGAGAAGCTTTTGGTCTTCCCACTGACAGCACAAATTCTCCAGTGAGCTGATGATTGATGATGATGCACAAAGTTCTGCCTCTTATTTAAGAACAGCGAAATATTCAAGAGCTATATCCA
Organism: Eilema griseolum; assembly: GCA_963662185.1. Classification (NCBI taxonomy): domain Eukaryota; kingdom Metazoa; phylum Arthropoda; class Insecta; order Lepidoptera; family Erebidae; genus Eilema; species Eilema griseolum. The sequence continues at coordinate 10,454,436 of OY759259.1, forward strand.
AATGTATGGATTGCAGTCCGGATTACATACATAACAGGATACAGGATACAGTTTGAATGTGGAGCACTCTGTTTAAAAAAAAAACATAGACTCTCACGTCTATATCCCCAAAGGGGTAGGCAAAGGTGCTACCACCCACATTTCTCCAATTTATGTTTAGGTCCCAATGTAATAGGTGGCGAGCCTATTGCCATTAAATAGAATGGCATTAAATTATAGACTTTATATTAACTGGATTAAAGTCCAAAATGAAATAAAATGAGTATTATTAAACTTTATCATTCACTCTGCAAAAAATATTTTAATTTTGAACTTTAATCGCATTGTCTTAAAATCTAAAATTAAATGTTTTTTTTTTGCAGTGGCAGTGGCATGACAGTGACAGTTTCGTTTCGTACATCATATTGCGGGTACTTTGAGATTATTCTTATACTTCAAACTATCCTCATTAGTCATCCCGCGATCTTCGCGGCTGAAAAGTAGACGAAACCACGTGCCCAGTGTAAAAAAATATAAAATAATATCAAATAAATCGCGACAGAATCATTTAAAAAGTGTTTTTAATTCATTCATAAGTTCAGTTCAATAATTTATTTTAACTAAAAGAAGGTAAGTAATCGCCCATCGAATTCCGTACTATTATTTTCGAGGACTTTGCGTCCATAATAACTTGGTGTTGTGTTCCTGGCAGTGAGGGTAGCCAGAGCTCACTAGAGAAGTTTAATGCTGTCAGTGGGACTTTTACTGCTTTGACTTCTGGCCTGACGGCACAGGAACTATCTGTTCTTCCAGATTCGGGAGCATGAGTGTGACTCCCCTGTTGTTGCACACGCCCATAGGCCCGGTAACCACCTTCCATCAGATGGGCCGTGTGTTTATAATAAGTAATCGGGTAACCAGGATTATAATAATTAAGATTATATATCCCAAATTGTAATTATTAGAATTCTATAGTGGAGGTTAGTAATGTTTTTATTATGGAGCTATTTTAATTATGGAGTAATTTATAAAATCGTTAAAAGACTGGTTGCCAAACAAATGTTTTTATTCCGTTACAGAGTTTTTATTCATAACATGTAAAGAGTATAGATAAAAGTGTAATTAGGTGGTGTAAAATGTATAAGCTTCCTTTTGACTTCGTTTCATTTTGTACGCCAAGTGTTTAGATAATAAGGAAAATTTGCATGCCCAATTTAGGCAGAACATGATGTACCTAGTCGTAAGACACAATTTGTAACATCTTTATCACAATGTTCCAGCAAATAAAGATCTATTCTATACATCTGGTTAGAATTTTGATCCTGTTCACGCAACTAATATAAAACTATACTCGAGGATCGCAGTCTGAGGTCGAAGAATGACCTCCGCCCCCCATGAGTGCAGGCCTGGGGGTGACGGTTGAAGCCTAGATCGGCCGTGCGGCCGGAGTGCGAGGGATATCCCTGTCAACCTCACCTTCGGTAACCAAAAGCGACTTATAGGCGCCGTTAGTTTTAGTCGGTTCGAGTCCGACATAACCTCTCCCACCAGTATCCGTGGGTATTTTCCGCCCGTAAGAAAATACAAACCTATTTGAGCCCACACGGCCCACATCATGGGAAGTGGTTACCGTGGTTTATGGGTGTGTACAACACCAGGAGTGTCACACTCGCGCTGCCGGCCCTGAAGAAACCTTCTAATGCCTTCTTGAAGAACTTATATCGTAGGCGCATTCTGAACATAGGTCTCTCCCAATGTTGCGAGGCTCTGGCCTACTGTTTCCACGCTGGCCAGAATAGTGGGTTCTGGTTAAAAAAATTTTTTTGTTTTCCTTCTCAGTGATATCGTCTACGTATTTTTCCATCAGTTGCCCCGTACCCTTCGGATGAGATGGGGTGGTGATACTTGTATTCTTTCTCGATCTCGTTTATATTATTAGTAGGATATTTTTCTAGACATGGATAGAAGCCAGGAGCTAGAGTTAGCCGTTCTGGGTCGCCAGAAGTTCATGAATGTGGTTATAGACGAGGGCAACTCCCCGATACAGCAGTTCTACTCCGGCGCCACAATTTTCATCACTGGAGGGGGTGGTTTCCTCGGCAAGCAGATCATCGAGAAGCTGATCAGGTAAGGAGACGGTTTGGTGAATGTTTTCAGTAAGACTAAATACCATCTGTTAACTTAATACTTCATACATGCAAATAATCACGCCTTTATCTCCGGAGGGTACGCAGAGGTGAATTAACAACCACATTTCACTAATCATTAAATTAGGTCCCATGTGATAGGGGGTGAGCCTACTGCTGTCTTCCGAGCACTATTGTTGACTCAAGCCATGTATCAGAGGCTAAGTCTGAGCTGTATATATCTGTCTGATGTTAAACAGCCCTATCCCTTAGTCGTCTTGTACGACACCGCATCGGAGGAGATGGGGTGGTCCAATGTCTGCTCTGCCAGGAACTATGAAAATAATAATAACTAGAAAATCTAATTTATTTAATAGCGCTCGCTTTATTTTCAGAGCATGCAAAGTGAACAAAATATACGTGCTAATCAGATCGAAGAAAGGCAAAACTGTACAAGAGAGACTGAGTTATATGCTGCAAGATCCCGTAAGTGTTGTTAAATACATTTTTTTCACGTGCGCAAAATCCCCCCGGACTCGAACCGACTAAAACGCAACCGTCGTTTTGGTTGCCGAAGGTGAGGTTGACAGGCATATCCCTGTTAAATACATTTTTTTCACGTGCGCAAAAGCCCCCCGGATACCTCCCCACCGGAGCCGGTGGAAGAGGTTATGTCGGACTCGAACCGACTAAAACGCAACCGTCGTTTTGGTTGCCGAAGGTGAGGTTGACAGGCATATCCCTCGCACTCCGGCCGACCCAGGGCCATCTCTCACGATCTGGCTCTCTTCTAGGGGCTGGCCCTCTTCTCCGGGCTGGCCCTCTTCTCGGGGGTTATATACATTTTGAATAGCAGCCAAATAGCCTATTTTATTACCACAATGTAAGTACCGCGGTAGTCTAGTGGTATGGGTAATGAGCTGCTGAGACGAAGTATCGGGTTCGATCCCAGGTTTTACCATGGCACAAACCAATGACTTTTCGATGCTTTTCGAAGTTATGGGTGTTTTTATCGCCGGTTTATAAGTGCCCGGTTAATGGCGATAGGCTCGCCACTTATTACATTGGGACCTAAACATAAACTGGCGAAATGTGGGTGCTTGCACCTCTACCCTTCGGGGATATAGGTGTTAGTTTATGTAATGTTATTGTAGAAGAAGATGCAGTCATTGCTCATTATTTGATTGGTAAAGAGAAGTTAATAGAAAGAAGATTACCGAGATTTGAGTTAGGTGAGGCCTGAATGAGAGTGTTGTAACAAGAGCCCAGGTTGAGGGTCGAGGTCGGTAGCACGTGTGTGGCTCCCCTGGTGTTGCACACGTCCATAGGCCACGGTAACCACTTTCCATAAGTTGGGCCGTGTGCTTGTTTGCTATTCAAATAATATAAAGGTATGCAGGCGAATGGGAAGACCAGCTGAGGTCAACCTCACAGTACACATATTGGTCAAATTTATACAATTTTGAATAAAGGACAATTGTGCAATTTTTGACAGCATTTGTGTCGTGGCGGTAATGAACGCGACTGATACGCAGGAGGCGCGGGTTCGATCCCCGCTCAGTGTAAATATTTGTATGCATGAATATCGGTATTTGCATTGGTCTGGGTGTTTCTATGTATAACATATACATACATACATACATACATACAGGCAGAGGTGAATTAACACCCACATTTCACCATCATTATGTTCGGTCCCACGTAATAGGGGGTGAGCCTATTGTCGTTTTCCGGGCACTATTGTTGCCTCGAGCCATGCATCGGAGGCTGAGTCTAGGCTGTATATATCAGTCTGATGTTAAAAAGCCCTATCCTTTAGTCGCCTTGTACGACACCGCATGGGAAGAGATGGGGTCGCCCAAATTCTACTTTACTGAAAGACACGCTATGTATAATATGCATGTATTTACAAAAAAAAGTATTTATAACTCATAACTCATTTATTGGTACAAAATATTACACGTCACATAACACATACCATACACATACAGGCCGTGGCGGGGGCGCGCCTGACGCGCATCCCCGTTTCCGGGGACGAGTTGGGGACTCTGTAGTCCCCACACACCCGAGGAGAGGGCCAGATCGTGAGAGATGGCCCTGGGTCGGCCGAGGTGCGAGGGTTATGCCTGTCAACCTCACCTTCGTCAACCATAACGACCCACAGGCGGTTTGCGTTTTGGTCGGTTCGAGTCCGACATAACCTCTTCCACCGGCTCCGGTGGGGAGGTATTCGTGGGGAGTATGCGCACGTAAAAAAAAAAGGCTGTCGCAGCGCTGTACACGCTGTACGCTTAGATAATTGCACAACAGGTCAGAAGTACCAGAAACCGACAGCTTTGCATGAGAGGGTTAATGACAGTAGGGGAGCTCGAGAAGCGTGTAAGGATAGAGTCAAATAACGAGCTGTTGTCTCCGTCTACTCCAGAGGACGGATCGTATTAAGTAGGAGATAGGAAACGACGGTATTCCCGTCCGAATTGAGCAGACCGACTGGGGAAGTACCTCCACCCTACAGAATACCACGGCTACAATAACCTTGTGTTGTGTTCCCGGCGGGGAATAGGGTAGCCAGAGCTCACTGGAGAGTTTTTGTGCTGTCAGTGGGAAGTTACACACGTTCATAGGTCACGGTAACCACTTTCCACCAGGCGGGCCGGGTTCTTGTCTGCCACCTAAGTTGTAAAAAAAAGGGAAATAAGTGGGAGCTTATTTGAAGGTTCCGTACCTTAAAAGGAAAAAAAATGGCACCCGTATAGGATCACTTCATTATCTGTCTGTCTGACAAGACCACTTTCTCGGGACTGTGTGGAGGGATGAAGTTGTAACCTAATTCATATCTCAAGAGTGTTCAACTTCTTAACCATTTACCTCTTAATTTCAATTTAATATTAAAATATTGAGTGTCCTTCGAGCCTCCAATGATAACAATATAGTCACCACTTAATTAAAGTAGATAGTATACCTACTCATCGGTCGGGGTGCGAGGGATATGCCTGTCAACCTCACCTTCGGCAACCAAAGCGACCCGCAGGCGGCGTGCGTTTTAGTCGGTTCGAGTCCGACATAACCTCTCCAACCGGCTCCGGTGGGGAGGTATCCGTGGGAATTTTGCGCACTTAAAAAAAAAAAAAAAAAGTATACCTACTCAGTATAATAAATAAGTTGTGTGTTGTGTAGGTATGTAATTCATTTTACTTATCTCTGCTAAACTCACGCATAACTGTCATTTGTCTAATCAATTCTCTGTGCTAATATAGGTTTCTTTTTTCTTTTCTCTACAATGTTATAGTATTAAGCATGCTGGTTTATCCGTAATTGGCAATGTAACAGCCACATTACTCCCTAAACATATCTTGTATAACAATCTGTAATACATTTGCTGTGGAAAAACCTATTTAAATAAATAAACTCAATAAAAAGATCCATGCCCTACGATCGACGCCAATTTTTAAACATATTACAATTTTGAATAAAATGGACGAAATTATAGAAAATACCCTCACCAAAATTTTAAATGTGGCCTTGGATGACCGAGCTTTACTACAAGCGACTCTACCGATTCGCTTGGGTGGGCTCGGTATTCGCAAAATTTCAGATGTCAGCTACCAGCGTTCCTGTCTTCAGTCCACAGTACCGAAGAATTAACTAGGAAAATCCTTGCACCTACACAAGTTAATTCTGAAGTATTGTGTAAGACTGATGCAGTGAACGCTTGGAAAATTGCATGTCCAAACACCGATCTCCCAAGGAACCTCTTCTCACAGCGTCAGTGGGACGGGCCGCTCTGCAGCTTAGTTGGAAAAAAAATACTAAATACATGTTCCAATGCTGCTGAGCGTGCCCGTTTACTGGCGGTTGGAGTGTGGGAATCGGGTCTTTGGCTACAAGCTCTTCCGTCATCTAACGTAGGGACTATGTTAGATGATACTACCTTCCGCATCGCAACTTGTCTCCGTTTAGGTGCGCCGTGTGTTTCTCCGCATCAATGCCGTTGTGGAGAAGCCGTTGACAGACTCGGACACCATCGTCTGTCGTGCTGCAGGAGCGCTGGGCGAATTCCACGGCACGCCAGCCTCAACGACACAGTCCGCCGTGCTCTTGTCACCGCCGGTGTACCAGCTGTACTAGAACCAAACGGTTTGGCGCGTGACGATGGCAAGAGACCGGATGGCATGTCGTTAATGCCATGGAAGATGGGTAGGACTCTGGTGTGGGACGCCACATGCGTTGATACCATGGCTCCTACCCATATAACTAGCACGGCTGGCTGTGCTGGTGCTGCTGCTGCTTCTGCAGAGGCTCTCAAGCGGCGCAAATACTCCAATCTCATCGGAGATTATGAATTTGTGCCGTTTGGAGTCGAGACTTTGGGGTCATGGGGTCCGAGCGCTCGCAACCTCTTCCGTGAGATTGCGAAGCGAATGGTCGACGCTTCTCGTGACCAGAAGGCTGGCCTTTTCTTAGGTCAGAGAATAAGCATTGCCATACAACGTGGCAATGCTGCCAGTCTTCTGGGAACGCTACCACAAGAGGCATGCGATGCGGAGGAATTCTACGACGCATTTTAATTGTTCTTAGCTATAAGTTGTATAATAGTTATTTTATTTTTATTGTATTTAATATTTATAAATTATTTCTTGGTTTGTTTATTAAAATAACAATTTTTTTTTCCTAATTTAAGTAGGCTTCTAGTATATTACACTAAATTGATTATTGATTACTGAAATAAATAAATATATGTATATCAGAATAAAAAGATTATTACCGTTTATAATAATAATAATAATAAAACTTTATTTCAGACCTTGATCCATAAACAAATAGTAGTACACACTTAAAACACGTATTTATCTTGTACACGTATCTATATCAATGACCACCTTAGCACCGATTCTAAAAAACTACTAAGCAAAGTTAAAATTATCGCCAACGAGAGAAAGTATAGTTTTGTATGGGTTAAACATGCTAAAATACATGTCAGAAAAGATGCCACTTGTAAAACCCTCATAATAAAAAATGACATAGATTTAAACAAAATCATCTAAAATGTTATTTAATCCTAATTTTGTTTACGTTCTTTCATTATTGTCACATAATTGCATGCCTGCTTAGTGTAATGAAACATGACATCAATATAAAAAATGTACCATTTATTGTCATAACATGTAAAATGTTTATCACCTCTGCACCGCTTTTGAGCCCGGCACCTCTTTTTTGTTACGCTAATGAGCTTTTTGTGTGGTCTTATCGCGCTGTTTATTATCTTACTCCAGCTTGTAAAAATATGCCTATCTCGCTTTGTCTTCAATATGCACCTATGAACAGTGTGATCTATTGCCTGCTTTCGCACTCGGAACCTACTTGTATCAACTCAGTGTCGTATAATCTTTACCAACTTGCTGCACTATATTATTTATGCTTGCATTACCCTCCAAATATAGTAATTATTACGATTCAATTAAAAATAATTTCCTTAAAGAATAAACTAGTAAATTATATATTGCTATGCAAAACTACTATTTTAGAATATTCGACGAATTCCGTTTTGAAGTATGACTTAATGTCTTACAATCTATGGTACCTCGCTGTATTATATTATTTATACCCACATTACACGCCAAACATAATAACTACTATGATACTTTTAAATGACTCCTTCGGAAAGAATCAGCTAGTATATTGTATATTGCAATGCAGTGTTACCATTCTAGAATACCCGACGTGTTCAGTATGGGATTGTGACATGGGTATAACTTGTCGCTCAGTTGAATTCTCTGCTTTCATTTACTCATCGGTTCATAATAAGCCCAAGGTAATTTGTTATAGTGCTACTTATTATGGTGTTGTATACATAAACAATGATTATACATAAATATAATGGACTTGATATCTACTACCAGAACGTAAGAGGTCTACGTACAAAAAGTGACAAATTTTACCGTCAGATGTCTTCCAATTCGTACGATATTATTATTCTAACTGAGACGTGGCTCAATGACGGCTTCCTCGACACTGAGTATTTCGACGATCGTTACATCGTATGGCGACGAGACCGAGACTACAATCTAACAGATCAAGAACGGGGTGGTGGCGTTCTTATTGCGACTAATAGACGAATGGCGGTCACCTCTCAGCCACTATTACACTCAACGGCTGAAGACCTTTGGGTAAATATACAACTCAAAGTGACTCACTCGAGGAAACCCATCAATCTAGATATTTGTGTAATTTATTTATGCGACCAGAATAATGGTCTGTCTTTTTCTTCTCAATTGTATAATTTTATTACGAAACTAACTCAATTGATTATGAATAATCCAACTCATAAATTTTTGGTTGCCGGTGATTTCAACATGAGTGATATTGTGTGGATGCCTATTGACATCCATTCGTATTGCCCGACTAATGTATGCTCCAATAATGAATATTTATTGACAGACGAATTATGTACGCTAGGACTGTCACAGTACAACGGTGTAGCCAATTCACAGGGTAAACTCTTGGACTTGGTTCTCTCAAATATAATAGTGAATGTATCTGAGTGTAGCGACCCTTTGGTGCGCATCGATTCCTATCATCCAGCATTATTAATAAAAATTCATGATCTGGAAGTATCTACTCTCGAGTATGCACCGCGCTCACGGTTTGTGTTTAATAAAGGGGACTTTGAGTCGATTACTAGAGATATGAATGACAAGGATTGGGAGAATGAATTCCTGGAAGGATCAATAGACGATTCCGTTGACTTTTTTAATGAATATGTGGCTAATATACAAAATAAATACATACCTAAGAAACTTATCCGTAATAAATCTTATCCTATTTGGTATAATTCATCACTTATTAAATCAATAAAAGAAAAGCTTAAGTACCATAAAAAATTCAAAAACTACGGAAATCTATCTGACAAATTGACGTTTAATTTGTTACGTGAGAGAGTTAAGTCCATGGAAGATCTCTGTTACAGAAATTATATTATTCGCACAGAGCAATCAATAAAAAACAATCCAAAATTCTTTTGGGCATTTGTAAAAAAACGTTATAATTTAAATGTATTACCTAGTAATTTAGTATATAAAAATGAATCTTTACAAACTGGGAACTCTATTTGTAATGCATTCAGTTCATATTTTAATTCTACTTTTCTCGCTCGCACCAACAACGATTCCCTTAGCCCATCTTTAACTTTACACAATTCTTATTCACCACATAGCGCAGTGACCGATATATCCTGTATTAAGGTAGAAGTTGATGAAGTATTTAACCTACTCAGGAATTTAGACGTATCAAAGGGCGCAGGCCCTGACAATATTACTTCAAGGTTCCTTGTTGAGTGTGCACATGCTATATCCCGTCCCTTAACTATTTTGTTCAGGAAGTCATTATCCTCATGTATAGTCCCAAGATTATGGAAATCGGCTTATATAACACCCGTCCATAAAAAAGGTTCCAGAACCGATATCACAAATTATAGGCCAATTTCAAAATTATGTATAATTGCGAAAGTTTTTGAGAGGATCATTTTCAAACAACTATACTCAGCCGTCGTGAAATCTCTAAGCCCTTACCAGCACGGGTTTTTAAAGAGCCGATCCACAGTAACCAATTTAGTTCTATTCAACGACTACCTCACCGAAGCTATGGATGGTGGTAGGCAGATTGATGTTGTGTAAACGGACTACAGTAAGGCGTTTGATAGAATTGAACATAGTATCCTGTTAAACAAATTATATGACATCGGAATACACGGGGATCTACTGAGATGGTTCTCCTCATATGTGCATAACAGGTCACAAGCAGTTGTACTTAACAACTATATATCTGGCTGGGTTCCTTTGCCAAGTGGCGTTCCACAGGGTTCTTTGCTGGCTCCATTATTGTTCATCATCTATGTGAACGATATTGACCTATGTCTACAGTCATCCTCACTTCTCTGTTTTGCAGATGATATGAAAATTTTTAAGTCTATATCATCTCCAAATGATACGATAGCACTTCAAAAAGACCTCTGCCAACTTGAGGACTACTGTCGGACTAATAAATTGGACCTGAACCCCTCAAAATGCTCAGTCCTCACATATACTAGGAAGCTATTGCCTTTATCAACCACTTATGCGCTTGGAGGCACAACGCTACCTACGAGTACCACGACGCTAAACTTTCCTTTGAAATGCATGTGGATGCTATAGTAAAAAAAGCTTCGAAATCACTTGGATTTATTATGAGACAGTCGAAAAACTTCACTGAAGCCAAGACACTTAAAATCTTATACTGTACTTTTGTCAGGAGCCATCTGGAATACGCATGTCAGATATGGAACCCCTGTTACGACAAATATATTGACCGTATTGAAAATATCCAAAAGCGCTTTATCAAATACCTCTGCTACCATCAGGGCATTTCATATAAAGCTAGTAATTACTTAAAGCTCTGTCGGAGATTTCATCTCTTACCTCTTATCAACCGTCGTGAGATAAATGATTTCACCTTCATTCTCCGAATAATTAATAATGATATCAATTGTCCCGAGTTGTTATCAAAACTTTCATTCAATGTACCATGTAAGTCAATTCGATTTAATCCACCGCTACGAATTCCGAATGCTTCTACAAATTACAGGCAAAACAGCTACATAGTGAGGGCTACTCGTAACTTTAACAGGCTATGTAAGCAGCACGATATTGACCCTTTCTCGACTAGTGTGCCCGCGGCGAGAAGGTGCTTGAGTTTAACATTTTTCAAACCCAGAAATTGATGTACTATGTTCATGGTATTGACTATGTAGATCTATTGTGTAGTTTTTCTATTTTTTTCTTCCATAAGGTTTGTGCAATGCGTGTTTTTGTTTACAATGTTTTAACTACGCAGCGACTATAAGTGAAAACTTGTTATTGGCTTTCTATGACCTAGTCCAACGCTATTCATGTTTTTATGCTGTAAGTTTTCCATGTACTAAATAAATAAATAAATTAATTAATTAAAAGCTATGTTAGTAACAAAATAACACAAAATCACAAAAATAATAATAGCATAATTTCGTCCCTTAATTCATTTTTGTACAGAACCCTCAGTACTCGAGACCGACTCGTACTTCATAGTTTTTTTTTATATTTCGCCAGGTCTACGATAAGGTACGCCAAAAGCAACCAAACTTCGCGAATATTATAGAGGCGATGGAGGGAGATGTTTCAGAACTCTCACTTGGACTCAAAGATGTAGACTACTCAAGAATTACAGAAGAAGTAAGTAAAATATTATCATACCTTTATTCCCAGAGGGTTAGGCAGAGGTGAATTAACATTCACATTTCACCAATCATTGAATTTGGTCCCACGTAATGGGGGTGAACCTATTGCGGTCTATCGGGCGCTATAGTTGACTCAAGCCATGCATCTCAAGCTGAGTCTGGTGTGTATATCTGTCTGATGTTAAACAGCCCTATCCCTTAGTCGCCTTGTACGACACCGCATGGGAAGAGATGAGGTGGTCTAAATTATACTCTGCATCTAATAACAAAAATTAGGACTCGTATTCTAGAACAAATCACATCAAGCAAATTAATAAATGAATAAAAAAAAATAGTCCGAAATTTAGATTTATCTAAGGACGGAACCTTTTTTTTATACGACTTCGGTGGCAGACAAGCACACGGCCCACCTGATGGGAAGTGGTTACCGTGGCCTATGGATGTGTGCGACACCAGGGACGTTACACAAGCGCTGCCGACCCTGTAGAAACCCCTCTTGCCCCTCTTGAAGAACCCCATATTGTTGGCACTATATCAGTGATAGGCAAAGTACGGCCCACGGGCCAACTCCGGCCCGCGCAAGCATTCAATCCGGCCCGCCGACGGTCCTTTTACCTGAATAGTATATACATAACATAAACTCACGCCTATATCCCCGAAGGGGTAGGCAGAGGTGCTAGCACCCACATTTCGCCAGTTTATGTTTAGGTCCCAATGTAATAGGTGGCGAGTCTATTGCCATAAACCTGAGATAAATACACACATAACTTCGAAAAGCATCGAAAAGTCATTGGTGTGTGTGTGACATGGTAAAATCTGGGATCGAATCCGAGACCTCGTCTCAGCAGTCCATTACCCATACCATTGGGCTACCGCGGGTTTTTTTTTTATACCACTTAGTTGGCAGACAAGCACACGGCCCACCTGATGGGAAGCGGTTACCGTGGCCTATGGACGTATGCAACACCAGGGGTGTCACACTCGCACTGCCGACCATGAAGAAACCTTCTGATGCCCCTCTAGAAGAACCCCATATTTTAGGCGCTTGGGAAAACCGCAGCAGGGAGGTCATTCCACAGCTTGAGTGTGCGTGGGATGAAGTTTCTTTCATACCGTACAGTGCGCACCGTCTCAGGTCGCAATGTGTGGGGATGAATTCCCTGCCTATGGCGAGAGGTGCGATGATAGAATGTACCTACGGGCATCAAATCAAATCAAATCAAATCAAATCAAATGTATTTATTTGCGAAAATGGGTATTACAATAGATGTTCACAAAAAAATAATAATTTCATCAGCCATATTCCGCCCCAAGGCATGCAAATATTGGAAGAATCAATCTTATCGACTATTTACTTCAAAAATTGACTTCAAATTTCATATTAATATAATGTCAAAATAGGTAGTGGTTGCGCCGAAGTGGAAACTGTATTTTTGACACGGAAACCCACTCCTTTTATACCCGTATCCTCTCCCGCACTAATCATAGATATGGCTTCCGTCCGCCATTTGTGAAATATAGACACTCAGTCTCGCTTTGAACAAGCCAGCGTAAAGGCGATCGCGCGCGCGCGTCTCTCAGAAATGAATAATATTTGTTGTATTTTAACCGCCTCATAGACCTTTACCGATCGGATGGTGCCTCTCGTGTGTTCCTCAAGGGATCTAGTGACGCTGACGGCAGCTCCTGAGCAAGGAAGAGAAGATCCGTGTACCGGCTGCGATGAAAAACACGTGGGTCGTGAAGGTTAGTGCATCCTCTCCTAATTTCTCGGGCTGCATTCACTGCCTGGATCGAATCCGCGGCAGCCCGGCCACCTGTCTTGTTTTGTGTGTAAAGTGTCAATAGAACAGTTATCTGCTTCTACGCAATACAGTCCACTCGCACACGTTGGCCCACGCGCCACCATTTTTGGTCCGGATCGAGCCGGATTCTTAGCCGTAGTTCGTATTTTGTTATTATTCTAATGGGAATGAGAGCACCGCACCTAAGTGCCTGGTTATTTTAGTAGAAAACCCCGCATCCAGACACTTAGGCTTAGAATTTGTAGTCCGTTCGCCGCTGGCTCGCATTGTACCTACCTAATACATAAATAGGTTAGGTATCATATCAACACTTAATCGTAGTTCACAATTTTCGCACCGCGCCTAAATACCTGGTTATTTTAGTAGAAAACCCCGCATCCAGATATTTAGGCTTAGATCTTAGGTATACTCAGACACCCTAGTGCATAGGCACAGTGTAATACCTAACGCATTTGGCTTTGTTTTGTTTTTTTCAATTACGTTGTTCTCGGCTCACGTCGTATTTGCCTAGTACCTGCGTGGGTAGACACGTGGCTGTGCCTACCTCGCTCGCATCTCATCCCAATTCATACGAAAGTATTTTAATTTGAATAGATATTACGCAATACTTAATCTCGGAAATAATAGTTGAACCTAGACAGCGACCATCGCGTAGGTACGTACGACCTTGTTGCTATGCGCGTTTGTTCAAGCGTGCATTCACAGTTGTAGGTACCTACCTATCTGCCGAGTGTCGCTCGCGCCGCCTCGCTGCTCTGTGCCGCTAAGATTAAGTCATTTCATATTTGTTGTTTACCTCACTTTAGTTCGAGATTTAATTGTAAACATGTCCCCAAAGGTTGATAGGACCGGTAAGGTTCAATTGAAACTTTTAAACGCTAAAAAAGAAATGATTTACTCTCGCGTACAATCGATTTATGATAATGCACTTAAAACCTCTGATTTGGTCATCAGAGATTCGTTCTTGTGTTCTATAGAAAACTTAGATAGTCTACGCGCGGATTTCGAAACCTTAGTACATGACATCAACGTTTTAGAGTTGAATTTGAATCCCGATTACTCAGTGAGTTATCAGGCCTTGTCGTCGTTTGACGATTTGTATTGTCGTATCAAACGCGTCGCTAGGAGTTTGGAGAAACCGGCTGACCTACCCAACCCCACTCGCGACCGACCTAAGTTGCCACCAATTCAAATACCCGAATTTGATGGTAACATTCGCAATTGGTGTCTATTTATAGATAGTTTTGAGAATACAATAGATAAGAACGATTCGTTGACAGATCACGAAAAATTGCATTATCTCGTTGAAAAATTGACTGGTAAAGCTATAACCGTTTGCGCTGGAATTACGTTTAGTGCCGAGAATTATAATTTAATTTTAAATACTTTGAAAGCTAGGTATGAGGATAAAAGATCGGTAGCTAACGCCTATTTAGATCAGATGTTTGATTTGAAATCTATTACGGCATGTAACGATCAAAACTTAGAGAAATTTCTAGATACTTTCGCGTCAGCTGTTCGCGCCGTAAAGAACCTAAAGGTCGATGACCTCTGCGACTTCGTATTTTTGTATATGGGTTTAAAGAAATTAGATTCCGAAACCATTCGTTTGTTTGAGTCGGATCATCGCGGCAGTAAAATTCCTAAGTTCGAAGACTTGGAAAGTTTTGTTCGCGAGCATATAAAGGTATTGCAACGCTCTTCATCTAAACATGAAGGCGCGAAGACAGTTGTTGATTCTGCACGCAAAGTAGATGCGTCATCGAAGTCACTGAGGTCAACTCATACTTATGTTAGTACCGCACCAGCACGTGTACAGTCACCTGTTTGCTCTTTGTGTAGCACTCATCATTCGCAACTGTACAGGTGTCCTGGTTTTCTAAAATTGTCGCCTAGTGATCGTTATAAATTTGTTCGCGCTAATAATTTTTGTTTTAATTGTCTCGGTACTAAACACCGCGTTGTTTTATGTAATAGTAGAAATAGTTGTCGCAAATGTCAAGCGAGACACCACACTTTGCTTCATTTTGAGAATAGTAATGCCGCATCCAATGTGAGCACGGTTGGCTCGTCGAGCGGTGACACACGGCAGCCTGCGCCGCAGCCGCAGCCCGCGCTCGCGCGCGCTCCAGCCCGCCCGGTGACCGCCGCGGATGACGTCACCTTGTGTTCGTTCTCCGCTAGTGCTGCACTCACTACTGTGTGTCTTGCGACCGCTCGCGTTGTTATTGTTGATGCATTAGGTAAGCCGCGCATTGTTCGAGCGCTGTTAGATGGCGCTTCGCAAAGTAATTTTATTACTCAAGATTGTTGTCGGCGTCTTGGTTTCAATGTTGATAAGCGTTCAACCCGCTCAGTGGTGAAGGGTTTTGGAAGCTTACAGTCAGCTGTTCGTGGCACCGTTAAAACAAGGTTTAGATCTCGTTTTAATAATAATATTTGGTTTGACATGGATTCGCTCGTTATAGATAGAATAGCTGAACAGTTGCCTACCGTCCCGGTTGACACGTCTTTATTAACGAAATTTAAAGATTTGCCTTTAGCAGATGAGACTTACGCTGTTCCTGGAGTCGTCGATATATTGATCGGCGCTTCGATTCTCCCGCACCTCCAGCTATCACGTAAGGTTCAAGGGGGACCGACGTACCCCGCTCCGCACGCCCTGGAAACAGTTCTGGGTTTTGTTATAATTGGTTCCGCACCCGCTTCTATAGATAGTTTTAGTCACTCGACTGCTTCGTTCTGTTGCACCGTCGAGCCGCCACTGGAGTCTACCATCCGCAAGTTTTCGCTCGGTGGCTCCCGTGTATCCGCTGAAAAACGTCTTTGTTTGGAACGAAAGATGCAGGCGTCCCCAAAGTCGAAGCGGGCCTATGATGAGGTTGTTAATGAGTATTTAGATAAAGGTTACATCTCACCTGCGCCTGCGGACACTGGCGGGACCCAGCCTTCGTACATTATCCCGCACCGCGGAGTTATTAGAGAAGATAAGCTTACTACTAAAACTCCGCGTAGTTTTGGATGGCAGTGCTAAGACTAGCACTTCCGTGTCGCTTGGTGACATTTTGTATTGTGGTCGGAATCTTTAGGGTAATTTATTTGACATAATTGTAAATTTTCGCATTGATATTAGTAGAATTTTAGCTTTTAGGACTCAACAGTCGCTTTGTGTTGGGCCCACTCTTCGCCCCATCGTTGGGACACATTCGTCGCTAATAGAGTGGCAAAAATTCAATCTGAATTGGCGCCACATAATCTCTTTCACGTTGCTGGCACCGACAACCCAGCCGGGTGTCTCTCTCGTGGATTGCTTCCTTCGCAAATTTTAGATCACCCGTTATGGTTTAGTGGACCGTCCTGGATTCATGCCGCGTTAGATAAGTGACCAGTTAGTCAATTCAATCCCACTACGGTTTCCGAACCACCCGAGGAGAAGAAGCACTCGCTTGTTGTATCGGTCCCACGTGAAGAGACCCTTATTTTGTTGTTGGCTAATCGCGTCTCGTCTTGGTCGAGACTGTTGCGTTGTGTTGTTTGTTCGCCTCGGCCCGCTGCCTAGCCAGCAGTAGGCACGAGCTCCAATCTAGGTTTATATTTTAGTTGTTATTCCCCAAACCTAGATTTAGATTAGACTTTAGATTTGTTTCGCATTTGTCGTTTCGAAGGTAACCCTTCAAGCCGGGGGGAATGGTTGCGCCGAAGTGGAAACTGTATTTTTGACACGGAAACCCACTCCTTTTATACCCGTATCCTCTCCCGCACTAATCATAGATATGGCTTCCGTCCGCCATTTGTGAAATATAGACACTCAGTCTCGCTTTGAACAAGCCAGCGTAAAGGCGATCGCGCGCGCGCGTCTCTCAGAAATGAATAATATTTGTTGTATTTTAACCGCCTCATAGACCTTTACCGATCGGATGGTGCCTCTCGTGTGTTCCTCAAGGGATCTAGTGACGCTGACGGCAGCTCCTGAGCAAGGAAGAGAAGATCCGTGTACCGGCTGCGATGAAAAACACGTGGGTCGTGAAGGTTAGTGCATCCTCTCCTAATTTCTCGGGCTGCATTCACTGCCTGGATCGAATCCGCGGCAGCCCGGCCACCTGTCTTGTTTTGTGTGTAAAGTGTCAATAGAACAGTTATCTGCTTCTACGCAATACAGTCCACTCGCACACGTTGGCCCACGCGCCACCAGGTAGGAATCCCAGGAATCACACAGACACACATTTGTCATCTAGATACTCTTGTACATTATAATATGCCTTTTGTATCAAAACATTTTTCAACTTGTGTTTAAATTCTTGCATATTAGTTGCGGCGCATAAATCAGTCGGCAGTTTGTTGAAAACCTTTGATGTCATACATAATATACTTTTGCTTACCAAAGCAGTTTTATTTGGAATGGTTTTTATTTTATGTTGATGCCTAGGGCCACAAAGGTGTTCAAATAGCTGCATGTTTCTTTTGACAAATAGGGCTACCTCCATAATATATAAACTAGGAAAAGTTAATAACTTTAAATTAACAAAATGTGGTTTGCAACTATCTGTTTTCGAGATTCGACATATGGATCTGATGCATCTTTTTTGGGCTTTGAAGGCCATGTCCCAATTAGTGGAGTTGCCCCAAAATATTATGCCATAGCGAATCACTGATTCTGCATAGGCATGGTATGCGGTCACTACAGTGGATATGTCCACGGTTTTCGTTAGCATGTACAGAGCATATGATATTTGATACAGTTTAGTGCATACATTTTCAATATGAAATTTCCAGTTTAGATTACAGTCAACCGTTAGACCTAAAAACTTTGTAGTGTCAACCTCGTTTATTATTGTACCTGCATAGGCAGTCGTAACGTCAATTGGCGGTCGAACTCTATTTCGAAATACCATTATATTAGTCTTGGTCAAGTTAACTGCAAGATTATTTGATTTCAGCCAGTCAATTACGTCAGAAAGAGTATCATTTAGAGTATCTCTGAGAATCGTATGATTTTTATTTGAAAATATCAAAGTACTGTCGTCTGCAAACAAGATCATTGGTACAGTAACTGCTTTGGGGAAATCGTTAATGTACACCAAAAATAACAAGGGACCCAGCACACTGCCTTGAGGAACTCCATATTCTACCTGTTCATAGTCAGAGGTATAGATAATTTCTTTTCTTTTTATGTCACAAATTCTACTAATCGATGTCGCTTGTCTTCTACTGCATAAAAATGACATAACAATGTCTAGTACATTGCCTCTGATACCGCATTTGTATAACTTATTTTTGAGTATTTTGTAGTCTACACAATCAAAAGCTTTGCTTAGGTCCATAAAAAGAGCACAAACTGGTGTGTTATTATCTATATTGACCATAACATCACTGATGAGTTTATAAATAGCTTTATTTATTGTCATTTCTTTCCTGAAACCCGTTTGTGCATTTGTAATTACGTTATATTTTTCTAAATATTTGTATAGTGCCTCGTATAAAATCTTTTCCAATATCTTAGACATCACTGGTATTAGAGCTATTGGTCTGTAGCATGCCATATTTTCACGATCTAGTTTTTTAAAAAGTGGTTTAACAATAGTTATTTTTAATTTTGAAGGGAACACACCTTGCATTATGCATAAATTGATAATATGAGATAATACTGGTGATATAGTTTTGCTGACAAGCTTTACTACTTTAGTTGTAATGCCGTCGTAACCGGTACTCGTGGTGTTTTTGAGTGTATTAATTAATCGGTCAATATCATATGGTGTCGTAGGATTGATAAAGATTGAGTTATGGTTATTACAGAATGTCAAAGTTTTGTTATAGGTCAAATTGTGTTTAAATATCTGGTTATTATTTGATGTCGAGTTGTTGTTTAATGTCAGATTGTTGTTTAATGTCAAATTGCTATTTAATGTCAAATTGTTGCTTAATTTAAAATTATTATTTAGTGGCGCATTATTAGCATTTGTCAACGATTTGATTTGATTAATGAAGAATGTATTAAAATTTTTGGCTATATCTAATGGATCAGTTACTATATTGCCATCTATATTTAGCCGTGTGATAGGGTTCTTGGGAATTTCTGCTTTTATATTATTAATTACATTCCAAACAGCTTTGGGTTTATTCTTACTGTTATTAATGTAGTAATTATTTTGTGATTTTTTGGTTAGCGAAATTATTTTATTTAGTTTAGCTGAGTATGTTTTAAATTTTAATTTATCAGATTTATTTCTGCTTTTTCTATACTGCCACAATAAATGACATTTCCTTTTTGAACACATCTTTATACCTTTGCTGAGCCATTTTTGCCTTCTTTTAATATTTTTTTTTATTGATATCACGGGAAAGCACATTTCATATAACAAAGAAAA
Source organism: Eilema griseolum (assembly GCA_963662185.1). NCBI lineage: Eukaryota > Metazoa > Arthropoda > Insecta > Lepidoptera > Erebidae > Eilema > Eilema griseolum. Next base: position 10,473,958 of record OY759259.1, read on the forward strand.
CATATCATAGAAATTATTGAAAGATGTTTCGGCATCATCACTGCTATATACGTCATAAAAGGATAGGGAACCAAGGTAGTCCTGAAACCTATTCAAATTGTCTTGACTATAATCTCTTTTATTGACATTCCAAGACTCTAGTTTATAAATTCTTTTTATTGGATATTGTAACAGCTGTGCGGTATGGTCCGACAGAGCAAAATTGTAAATGTTGCTTTTATATCCCTTTATGTAGTTAATAATAATATGATCAATACAAGTACCACTGATTAGCCGTGTTGGGGATTCTATGATTGATTTGAGGTTGAATTGAGCTACCAAATTTTTATATGTTGACGAGTATTTATTTTTCTTCAAAGTATCAATATTGATGTCACCGCATATTATGACCTTTCTTCTTCCAAGACACAGGTGTTGCAAAAGATTACTAAAACTCGAGAAGAAGAGTTCGTAGTCCTCAGAGATGTTGGTTGGTGATCTATATATGCATATTATATAAAGATTATAGTCTATTAGCTCGATACCACTACACTCCAATATATTTTTAAGTTGAAACTTTTGTATATTTTCTATTACTTTAAATTTATAGCTATTACGTACAAGTATGCAAGAACCTCCGTACCTTGTATTTCTTACACATGTAGAGGCAACAGTAAAAGATGGCACATTTACTAGTGGTATGTCTGGTCTAGTCATATTGTGTTCAGTGATGCATATTATATCGATATATATATTTTCATCTGACAAATTATCAAGATGTGTGATTAGCAGATTTAACTTACTAAGGAGCCCATTAATGTTCTGGTGTATAATATTTATATATTTATTGGCGAAAAAATGTCTCGTTAATGACTGGGGTAGTCGCTGACACGTCAAGATTTTTATCATTAGGGTGTTTTATTTCAGATGAATTTTGATCCGCTGTCTGGGTAGATTTATCCACCAATAATTTGTTTTTACTGAGGATTGAGTAAAAGTTTTTATATTGGAGGTGATAATTGATACGTAATATCTCCTTTAACAATATTTGACAAGTATGCCGAGCAAATATATCACTATGAGGCAGTCTAGAACTGAAACCCATATCTACATGAGCGACATTATTAAATTTAGAACACAATAACTTAATTTCATAGTTTAGCTTTTTTTCTCTTAAAAATTTGTTAAAGGGAATTTCTACATTTTCACATTCACATTTGTACATTGGTATTTCTTGTTAGACACAAAAAATTGCTTATACAAATATTAAGAATACTAGGAGATCTATCGTTAGTACCACCTAAAACTATCACATAGTCCTTATTACTGAGAGATTTTATTTCTGTGTGTTCTGACACCAGCACGTCCTGCAGTGTAGCTCCAGGCTTCCAGAAGCAGCTCACCAGAAAGCGATCACCAATGAGGTGTTGTAGCGTACGCTGGATATGTCGTCCCTGGTTGTCCGCAATTACCACTATTTTATGTTTGTGTTCCATGAGTTTTTCTTCGTTGGAACGCTGTTTGTGTTGCATCAGTGTTGTTGGTGTAATATTTTTAGGTCTTTCAGAGGTGTACTGGACACATAAAGTGGATTGTGTGCGTACAAGGGAGCCCTGTCTTTGGAGCTGAAATGAAGATATTTCTTTCTTGTTTTCGCTGCCAGTAATTGATTGAGAACTAACTTTACTTTTAGATTTTGGTTTCGGAGGAGTCGCCTGAAAGCTCAGTGGAGTAGAGGAGTCTCTTTTACGGTTCTTACAGCGAGACACCGTCGTCGGTGAGGTATATGAGCCATCTAAAAGAGTTATCCGTTTGTATGTACTTGCTAGTTTTTTTGTTTTTTCAAGCTCTAATTTGAGCTGACAGTTCTCACTGTTGAGGGTTTCGATTTCCGCGTGCGCACTCGCCAGCTGGTTAGTGAGATCTATAACGATGTCGTTCAGTTCTAATATCGATGCTTTCGTTTTTTGAGGTGTGGTCGGTAAACTCATTACAGTGGTTTCAAACAGTGAAGAAATTGATCTGGAGTCATCGCTAAGAGAATTAGTTTGCTGAGATCTAATGGGTCTAAACGTTACATTCTGATCCTGGGCCGGCAGTCTGTACATTCGTCGTTAATACTTATCTTACGAAATCGTAAGCAAAGTTAACAACAAAATTCGGTTTCTTTGCGTCAAACCCAAGTCTGTACATTTTGAGGTAGCGACTAAGCGAGCAATAATGTATGGGGGATGCAAGTCTCTACATGTATCGGTGCGAGTTAACGACGGTATTTGGTACGGTGGCAATATTAGCAAGTCTCGACTTCCAAGTTAACAAAAATTGTCGGTTTCTTAACAAATTTCGTCGTAAAGAATGCGAGCATTCTTGAAGGCCCGCAAAGTAGTTAACGTCGTTAACTATTTGTTATTATTTGTCCACATTTTTTTGATGTTTTTAATAGAATATTAAATATGAAATTGGGCAACATTGAGGAAATAAGTATTATATATTATAAATGGAGGCTAATTTGGTGAATTTAGTTGAGTTTCAAGTTATTATTTGGATGATAATGATGTTTTATTGTTCAATTTTACATTTTAATAATCTCCAAGGTTATGAAATGGATGATAAAATACAATTATAAGATGATGGATGTTTATTTAGTGAATTTGGTTGAGCTTTAAGTTATTATTTAGATGATAATGATGTTTTATTGTTCAATTTTACATTTTAATAATCTCTAAGGTTATGAAATGGATGATAAAATACAATTATAATATGATGGATGTTTATTTGGTTGAGCTTCAAGTTATTATTTGTTAACTTTTGGTGATATGTTTATGTTATATTGTTAAATTTTATGTTTCATAATCTCTAAGGTTATGAAATGGATGACAAAATAGAATTATAAGATGATGGATGCTTATTTGGTTGAGGTTCAAATTATTACTTGTTGACTTTTGGTGATATGTGTATGGTATTTTGCTCAATTTCATATTTAATAATCTCTAGGTAAGGTTATGAAATGGATGATTGAATACAATTATATGATGATGGTTACTTATTTGCTGAATTTGGTTGAGGTTCAAATTATTATTTGTTGACTTTTGGTGATTTATGTATGCTATATTGCTCAATTTCATGATAAAATACAATTATAAAATGGTGGATGCTTATTTGGTGAACTTGGTTGAGCTTCAAGTTATTATTTGTAGACTTTTGGTGAAATGTGTATGTTATATTGCTCAATTTCATATTTAATAACTTCCCAAGGCTATGAAATAGATAATTATATACTGATGGATGCTTATTTGTAACTGTCATGTTCATGTAGGTATGTAGGACTAGTAACTAACACAATATAAGTTATTGCAGAGTTCATACAAAGACTATCGGTAGGTAGTAAGTAGATTTCTATACAGGTAAATTGAATAAAACAAATATATATAGGTTCATATCTTGTGCATTTATTACTTCAAAGTACTTAATACAAAGAGTTTCTATTAAGTCTTTACAGACAATAAAATTTTTTCAGTCTTCATTTTGTAACATTTTGTTATGACATTGGCTATGGGTATCCTCTCCTCAGGCTTGAGTTGAGTGACAAACAACGGCTGGCATCTGCAATGAAAAGAAATAGATAGCAATAGGATTACAATATTTTCATTTGATGTATTGGTTTAGCTGTACCCACATGGATTCAACCTTTGGTTCTATTAAAGACAATAAATCCCTAAATAATATTACTTTTGGGAAAGCTATGTTCAGTTTATTGCAATGACAGCTTCGCTGGGGTGGAGATATTCAACTGGGTAACCAGCAGGAGGTTTTGAGGCAACAAATGCCTGTGGGTAATAAATGCTTGGCAATGGGGCTTCCGCCAGGTCCATGTAAAGAAAGTAGACTTGGCGTCATGAAGGAGAAAGAGCCGAAGGCGGACCCTGAACTGCGAGGTAACAATGCAATCAGTATAGTATGTCTACACAAAGATGATGATGACAATGTTCAATTTCCGTTCAGTGAAAATATGTATATGCATCAAATATATCTATTTGCAATGGTTGTGTATCTGCCTATTGTCTGCCCCGGTTGCCATACTAACATCTATGGGAGTCGTTATATATGGCAAAAGCCCGTACAGAAGGGCTAACCATCTGTCCGGTTAACAGCTTCTCTGCTGGAAGGATCCACCAATTGAGCTTGAGTGACAGCTGCTGGCATTTGTAATGAATAATAATAGATAGCAAAAGGATTATACAATTTTCCTCTGATATAAACTGTAGCCTCATGGATACAACCTTTAGTTCCATGAAAAGCAGAAAATGCCTGCAGAATGTTGGTTTGGGATTGTTAGTTTATATTATAGTAGTTACTAATTTGCAAGTGCATAGCACACATCTAAGTATGAAAGAGAAGAAACCACTTCCTACTTCACGTAGAACATTACTGTAGTGTCTTGCATGTAAGTTACATATTTGTGTGTCAGTGGGGTATATTTATATTATGTACTACTATGGTACTCGCAAGGTTACTTGTACAATAATTACCATTTTCAAGAACTGGGTCGGCACATTCTTGTAATATGGCACCTCTGAAGTGTTGCTGATGTATAATTTTGGCCACTTGGTTGACTTGCAGTTGACAAGGCGAAAACAATCGAAAATAATGTTTCTGAATGATTCTCTGGGGCAGTGAAATGCCACAGATGTCCACCATAGTGTCAGTTCAGTGTAATACACAGTCTTCAGTGTATACTTGTCGTTAGGCCAAGGGGCTGGTTCATCATTGGGGTCATCGGCCATGGTTCTAGTGGATATCCATCATCACCTGTGGATTAAATCAAAATATAATATATGTTATAATTGTTATATTGACACATTGACAGCCTCTGTGGTGTAACGGTATTAAATGCAGCTGCTGCTTTGTGCAAATATTTGTATGAATAAGGGTATTAGCATTGGTTTGGTTGTGCGTCAGAAAAAATGTTAAGCCGTTGGTTGCAGTTAACATGTATGACAGTCATTATATAGGAGAAATAGTCCACACAGAAAGGGTGATCACTCGTCCTGTCAACAGCATCCCCACTGGCAGTAATAGTATATTGACACATGGGGTGTTCAGTTATTTGACTCAAAACTTACCAAGTAACCATGCATGGTGGTCTCCGTTATTAACAAACGTCTTCATGTGGCATGAACTGGGGAATTTTCATATGATATATGTGGCTATCATGAAGAGCTCCTGGCCATCGAGCATTTATATTGAAAATGAGCAGAATAGTGTCACACACCTAAAATGATAAAAAGCACATAAATTATACAATTACAATATATTAAATGAGATGAAGTACTTCTAGATAAATAATAATTTTTAATCATGCCAACTATAGGTTAAACAATGTACAAGTTATACAATGAAACTTACATAGGACTCCACAGAAAGCCCGTAAGGGCGTTTTCTTTCAAGTGATAGCGCTATTTCATCAACAAGTTCTTTAAACATTGCCTTTGTAATGCGATACAATGATAGGAATTCACCATCAGCCAAATTCAAATAATTTTCACTATAGCGCACAGAATCCATGCACCTTGCCGTCGCATTACTATTTCCCGCTTCCCGCCTATATTCTAGAGTAAACTAATCCGATGCTAAACACGCTTCAGCCATAATATTTCTCGTATTTCCCTACAACCTCTAAAAATATTCAATTCTTTTTCAAGGCTTCTTGGCTTCTTGCTTGTGTGTTATGTCACTTGTGTCAACTTGCCATGTCAGAGTCTATGTTTGGTCTATATATATGTATGATAATCTATGGTAAGGGTGTTGTGAAAAATCGATCAGCGGAGATTTTTCTGTTTGATGAAATTGTACAGTCAAAAAAGATACAATTACAAATTCATAAAGCATAATTGTACAAACATAATAAAAATGTCAACAAATTACACAGTTAACCAAAGAGAATCTAAGGGTAAGAGTGACAAATTCTATGCTTGTCTATGCTATTAAGGTACTATCCGAGAATTTGTTAAGTTAACGACGAATTTCGGTACGGCAACCGACAAAAATCGTAACTTTAAGTACAGACTTGGGAATTTCGGTTAGTTTGCGTCGCTACGTACTTAACATCCGAATTCGGTCGCTATCTCATGTACAGACTGCCGGCCCTGGTCCATGGTAACCATTTTTAAATATTGTTTGCAGGCAGTGAGTAAACATAGATTACGGAGCGTCTTGTATTTGGCTCGTGTTATAAGTAATATTATTCTCCGCTAGATGGCTCTGATATCTCTTTTTGGAATTAATATGAATACATTAAATTTTTACAACACTTTATAATTTTATTTTACAGTTTAATATTCTTGAACTTATTAGCTTCAATATTCTTTCCAATTTAGTGGAACAAATTGGAAAAACAAAATTTCTCGGCAAGTCGGGATTGAACGCAGGTCATTCCAACATCCACTGCTTGTAGGTCGAAGTGTAAGTAGCGTAAACCACTAGACCAATCTCACATGTAATAGCACCGTTGAAAATTGGTGACTGGTATCGTCCAAGAAGTGTGCAATGATCGTATTATACTAATTATACCTACTGTTCTACTGATAGGCTAGGTTCAAAGTCCAATTTCTTATTGCAAATAACGTCAATAACTTTTGAATAAAATTAACGGTTTGTAGTATTACATTATTGAATTTTTTGTTTAGTTTAGTTATTATTTTGAACTGTATCACTGATATTGCACTATATTTTTAAAGTTCTATTATGTAGCTATTACTTTATCGTATTTCTTCACTATTTATAGCTAACGTCTTCGTTTGTTCACTGTGTTAACTTGAAATTCTTTATCACTTGACTTTTTTTTTTTTATTCACTGAATGTATTTCTGAGAAAACGATATGACCGGTTTATTGTTATTAAAAATGCTTTTTTACGGTAATCAATTGCATGAAAGTTCACATTAATTATTTTTAAAACTTTTTTAAGCACAGAGCCGATGTTAACACGACAGCGAGCGCCATCTATCCTCAATGGCATCATGTAAAACAATTCATCTGAGGTTTAAAGTAAAATAATTTTAAAGTTAATTCTATAATATTAAAATAATAGACGCATTTGTAATGAAACCAGCTACTAGACGCGTCGCGTAGTTCGTGATTGTGTTGCAGTTCGCGGGGCGCAGAAGCGTGGTGAAGATGGAAAGATTGACATATTCCCTTTTTCATTTTTGTACCGATTTGCTCGAAAAACAACAAAAAAAAAACAAAACAAAACTACAACAATTTTTTGACCAAAAGCATTTTTTCTTATAATTCTGGCCCTCCTCTAAAATTTCTTACACTTTGTGGCCTCCCTAAAGGCCCCTATAAAGAAATTTGGCCCACCACTGGAACTAGACTAGTTTAGGTAACAGGGTTTATCATTACTCGTTACATTTCATTATTTATCATTTATATTTAGGAGGTAGGACACGACGGTATCCCTGTCCGAATTGAGCAGTCTGATTGGAGAACCCTACAGAATACCACGGCTATAGTAACCTCGTGTGGTGTTCCCGGTGATGAGTAGGGTAGCCAGAGCTCATCGGAGAGTTTTTGAGCTGTCAGTGGGAAGACCAAAAGCTTATCTTGCGTTGTCTTTTACACTGATTTTTATTATTTTCGTTGAGGTAGGACACGGCGGTATATCCGCCTAATTGAGCAGTCCCACTGGGGAAGTACCTCCGCCCTACAGAATACCGCGGCTATAATAACTTCGTGTTGTGTTCCCAGCGGTGAGTAGGGTAGCCAGAGCTCACTGGAGAATTTGTGCTGTCATTGGGAAGACTAAAGGCTTGTCCTGCTTTGTCTTCTAAACTGACGGCACAGAGACTCTACCTACAGGGTTGGCAGCGCGACTGTGACTCCTCTGGTGTTACAAACGTTCATAGGCCACGGTAAACACTTTCCTTTAGGTGGGCCGTGTGCTTGTCCAACTAAGTGGCATAAAAAAAAACTGACGGCACAGAAACTGTCTGTACTTATAAGGTTGGCAGCGCTAGTGTGACTCCCTTGGTTTTGTACACATCTATAAGCCATGGTAACAGTTTTCCATCTAGCGGGCCATGGGCTTGTCTGCCACCTAAGTAGTATAAATAAAATAAAAATAAAAACATAAGAAATGAAGTAACTGTTTCCCTTCCTCAGGTAGACTTCATAATTCATATGGCAGCTACAACTAATTTTGATGCGCCACTGCGAGAGGCAACATTAATCAATGTACGAGGGACCAGGGAGTGTCTGGCGCTTGCTAAAGCATGTAAAAAGCTACAGTAAGTTCCATTTTAACTGGTAAATTTAATATTTTCCTATAATTAAAATAAATTGTTTAACTGAGCTTATTAACCATTAAGCTACTGACTCTTCTCACTTGTCTAGAAGTGGCTGATTGTAAATTAATGCCATGACAATACGATGCGTTGTGTTTTTTTTTTTATACCACTTAGTTGGCAAACAAGCACACGGCCCACCTGATGGAAAGTAGTTACCGTGGCCTATGGACGTCTGTTACACCAGAGAGTCACAAATTCATTTTTATACAAATATTAGAACTTAGCGAATCAAACCCGCTCACTTAATTTGTAATTTTTCAGATGCTTTACGCACGTGTCGACAGCCTATACTCATGCGACAGACAGTCACATCGGAACTGAGCTGAGGGAAGAGTTCTATTCTTGTCCTGTATCTCCTGATGATATCATACAAGCAGCTGAAAACATCGCATCGATGCAACCGGGCAATATGACTGAAGAGTAAGTTCTACTTTAATTACTTTATTCATATTAAAAATCATAAAATCACGCCTCTATTACCGGAGGGTTAGGCAGAGGTGAATTAACACACACATTTCACTAATAACTGTGTTCATTCCCACGTAATAGGTGGTGAGCCTATTTAGTTTTAGTTTATTTTAGTTTTATTTTATAAACAATCTTACATTGTATTGAAATTTCGTAGTTTAAATAAATAATAAAAATCAAACTGAATTTCAATAAACACAAAAATATACCAATAATAAAAATAAAAAAAATGTCTAAAGTTGCATGTCAAGGATATTCAAATTAAAAAAATGTTTTCTCTAGTTCAATAAAATACTTAAGATTTAAACATATATATTATAAGTAGTCATCATTCAATTCAATTACAAATTTACGAGAAAAGAAAAATCGGTGCTTGCATCTTGTAACATAATTATACTAGGTATCGGGACTTCTCACGAATTATATTTTGGAACTTACTATTTCTGCCGACGTTTCGGATGCGTTGCAGCACCCGTGGTCTCGACTTGACTAGTCTTCGAGCGTCGAGATGTATGCGGGGAACATTTTTTGAGCGCCTACCCACCATTACACTTATTATGAACGGTTAGGCTGGCGACACACCACACTCACTATGTCAGTTTTTAACGGCACTGTGTTTTTTGGTTTTAGTATCTTACAACATGTCACTTAACAAATTCTTCAAATGAGTAGAAACACCCCTCAACAAGAAATGCCTTAAGTATGGCTTCGAAATTCATATTGCCGTAAATCGGACGCTATAGTTGACTCGAGCCCCGCATCTGAGGCTGAGTCTGGGCTGTATATATCTGTCTGATGTTAAACAACCCTATCCCTTAGTCGCCTTGTACGACGCCGCTTGGGAAGAGATGGGGTGGCCCAATTCTACTCTGCCGGAAACCACGCTGCGGCATTTACTTTATTCTATTCTGACTATGGTTATTCTATGGCATTTTGTATTTTAATCTTATTCTCATAATCTTATTTCTGACTCAATTTCAATATTATTTTGCATAGCTAAGCATGCATATGTAAAGACTTAAATAGTGCCTAAGTTAATATTCGCATGCCATTGAATGGTAGATGTGCTGAACTGTAATAATCTTTGTAACATCATGATTGACCACATTTCTGCAAATATATAACTTTGGATTTTTAACATCAGACATATATATACAGCCCAGACTCAGCCAGAGATACACACATACATACTTAAATAATTTTTTTTTGTAAATACATATATATTCTACATAGCGCGGTTTCCGGTAGAGTAGAATTTGGGCCACCCCATCTCTTCCCATGCGGTGGCGTACAAGGCGACTAAGGGATAGGACTGTTTAATATCAGACAGATATATATACAGCCCAGACTCAGCCTCCGATGCATGGCTCGAGGCAACAATAGTAACCGGAAAATGGCAATAGGCTCACCCCCTATTACGTGGGACCGAATACAATGATGGTGAAATGTGGGTATTAATTTACTTCTGCCTAACCCTGCGGGGATAAAGGCGTGATTATATGTATGTATGTTTTTTTTACTGTTTAGTATAAAATTAATAATTGGTTTAGAAAGAAGCTAAAGAATTATTTTTGAAGAAATAAATAGAAAATAAATGGGGCTGAACAGGGTTCATGCTATGGAATGAATCCCTGCTGTGATTTTTCCACGCGACTGCAATATAGGGTTCTTCAAGAAGAGCATTAGAAGGTTTCTTCAGGGTCGGCAGCACGAGTGTAACACCCCTGGTATTGCACACGTCCATAACCACTTCCCATCAGGTGGGCCGTGTGCAAGTGGTATAAAAAAGGAAAAAGAAATACAATACTGAAACGTTTAAAATTAAAAATTAAAGTGACATTCCAGGAGCCTTACCGACTCGTAGTCACACCACATTATCACACCAGTATGACAAACGGTATTTTTTTTCTCGTTTGTCACACTGCTGATTTTTACACACCATGTAATGTATTTATTTCCGAACTAGTGCTGTCCGAGTTATACTACTTATTTATTTTATTTATTTATTCGTAGAGACATTAAACAGTTACACGTTAAGTACATTGTTAAAAAGAAAGTGAATGAACTTGTAACCCACACCAATGTCCGCGAAATAATTATTGTGAAAATTAGGTATAAATCGTGCTTATTTTATATGAAACGTAAAGTAATATTTTAAAGTAGGTATCTACTGAGAGAAAAATGAGTAGGTACAATACTACAGTAATACCTACAGTAAAACTTCAAATTACGTATTAGCCAATGCATTAGCATTTTGCTAAGTACTAACAATAAAAGCTTGTTTTAAAATGTTTACTAGTTTTTTGTTAACGCAACATTTCAAGGAAATGTCCCAATGATATTTCGCTATTTAATAGTTTTAATTGGCACGAAATTATAAAACTATCTTTATCAGTTTGGTCGAGTCTTCTTTTTTTTTGTATATTAATTTCCTTCTGATTTATTAATACTGTTAATAACTTTAGTATGGTTACGTAGTTTTTATTTATCTTTTTGTTTAACTGGGAGTGCCAACTTTCACAAACGTTGTTGGTTCTGTGTCTTTGACCAACTACATTCCAGTCAGCAATATATTGTTCATCATTTAGCCATTGACGGCCAACGTATGCAATGAACTGTTTTATCTTTTCCCCGCTCAATTCATTTGATTCATTTTTTATGTACTCCCATGCGTTTTTAACAAGTTCTAACGGAGTTAGCGGCAATACCGTACATAATCCCACAATTCTTTTATGAATTTTACTTTTCAAACCAATTGATTTCGCTTTTCGCCATAAGCACTGACAATAGTGATAGTAACACTTTTTAATCGATATACGTGGAAAAAAAGTTTTATGGCATTTGCTACAGCTATCTCAAAATCTGCGTGAAATACAGTGGGACACCAATCGGGAAATTTAGTTTTCAAGATGTCGAACAATGCAGCGTATGTTGACTCTTTTTTGTCACTCATGAGCACATGAATTAGTGGTACAACTGAAGTTTTTTGAGATGTGCTTCCCATATCACCGAGGATAGAAAGCAATTGTGGAAATGGTTGTGGAGAACTCTTAAAAGTCGCATCAATAAAATATTCTTTCACACTTTTTAATAATGCCTTTGCGTCTTCAGAACAAAATATTAGTAGTCTGGTATTCTCATATTGATAATCAGCAATTAGACATTTTTCAAATGTAATAGGTACTTGTACGTCTTCAATGTGTTTGAAAACGGTCTTATTCACGTTTAGTTTTCGTTTGCGTGCATTATAGAGGCTGCACTTTACGCTATCAAATTGTGGCACTTTCAACCCTTTTTCTTTTAAGGGTCTAATATGTTTCTCGAAAATGTTTGTCATTGGCTCCGCAGAAGTACAAGCAACTTCATGTATTTTGTGTATCGAAAGCGCTATTTCATTATCGCACTCATCTGGTTGACATGTATTCTTGTGCTCAACTGTTTTTATAACATTTTCAGCCTGAGAAGTTTAAAGAACGATTAGGTTACGGATATTGAGGCGATATTTTTCTCTGTTCCACCTAGTTACGTTGATGACGCCAACTAACATCAAACACAAGTTAAAGTCATTCTACCTAAGTAATAACTGTAATATGTAACTAACTTTATGGTGATCTAGATTTAAGGACTAACTTGCGGCATCCACTATAAACCTTCGTGGTTTAAGGAATGCTCAAATACCTACCATGTAATTTGTAATATTTAATCATGAAATAAAAAAAAATAAAAAAAATGTAACTAGTTGGACATATTTGTTCCAAGTAGTTAAATTATTTAGAAATTTTATTTTAGTGTAACTAATCAGACTACTACTGAAACTAATCTAACTACTTGGAACAAAAATGTCCAAGTAGTAACATCAATGTAACTAGGTGGAATAGGGGATTATTTAACTTCTGGAGACTCGTTCATATAGCATTTTATGAATCTTCAAGAAGCAAAAAGGGTAGTCATGCGACGATCGTGAAACATTGCATTCCCTTCTCTCTGCCTGCCCCGTTAGAGACATAACGTGAAGATAGACCTTAGACAGAGATGAGGTATGTTCCTATATTTATATAACAAGTATATGTATTTTATGTACACTGGCACTTACGTTTATTGTGACTGAACCGGAGCACTTGATATTATTGCGACGGTTACGACAGAACCATATCTGATTAGAATTTTTGTAAACTTTCTGTTTATAGTATTGATGTTGCTTAAATAATAACACTTGTCCACGTTTCCTGTTAATAATACAAAAAGCCATGTTGCAAAGCCAATGTGAAACTATCGTTTTTGTTTATATGTTGACGTTTGTCAGTCATTATCAATCATTATCTCAATGCATTTCTAACCGGCCAGTCGGTACTATAGATAACAATATTACAATATGAATCACGGATTATTCACATCTAAAGACATGCCATAGGTTGTAGGTCAGTTGCATTACTTGTCGGTAAACCGACTTTATTATGTTGGCACTGCACTAGCAATTACGATATACATGTTGTGTAAAAATCAGCAGTGTGACAAACGAGAAAAAAAATACCGTTTGTCATACTGGTGTGATAATGTGGTGTGACTACGAGTCGGTAAGGTCCAGGAGTACCAACAAAAGTAAAAACTTGAAAAATTTGGGGCCAATTTTTTTAGATACATGTTTATAAAGATAACAGTAACAGTGTGACGAGTTGAACGGTTATTTTTCACCTCATAAAATTGTCAACGCGCGTAAAGAAGTTTTCACTTCAATTTATCGGATCTCTTTGAATTCCGGTTCCGAATGTAGTATAGACTTTAGATTCTAAGACCTGTTTTCTAGAATCTCAGTTATGAAGTACTATTTATTAGAGGAGAGATTCTTTAATCAATCTGTCAAAGCTTCCAATCTGTCTATATAATCTGTCCTCAAATATATCGAGATTCAGGACTGAGCGTCGTTCTAGAATGCAAACCTAAGATTGTAATTTTCGTAGCTAGAATTCCTCACCATCATCGTAAGTAACAACTCTAGTTAATTCGTCTACATGACTCTGAACTGTTTGTCAACCGTTGCGTAGGCCAAAGCCCATGTATGGGAAATCATATAGCCAAAAGGTAAGTCTATAACAGGTTTAAGATTGTGAGCTTTATATATGGGTATCTGGATGTAGGCCTTAAGTTTTTATAATATTCATGATACAAAAGTTACGAAGACAAACAAAGAAGAAACACATTACAAATTACAAAACAAATTAAGAAGAAGAAAAAAGAATCAGATCCATTGTGAAATACATGATACATTTGGTAATTATTGTACTTACTAAGGATAATTTATTTATTTATTTACCATACAATACACTATCATTACAGATGGGATCTAATACAGTAGTGTAGGAGTCTTAAGGCTAGTTTTATGTCACAGAGTCAAACAAATAGAATAACATTAGTCAAAATATTCAATAGCTTGGAAACCTTAAATAAATTCACATTAATAATAATCAATCACATATTATACTTATACATAGGCTGCTACTTATGTATGCAGAATCTGGGATTCCAATAATTTTAAACGCAATGTCTGACTTCCATGCACATATTCGTTCTTTTTTTAAATACTGGCCGCCAAAATTTTTTTTTCTTATATACGTTAGTGTTTTGTTTTTGTTGGGTTTAAAATGTCATATCGCTGAAAAAATGGAACTCACTCGTGAAAATATTCGTGCTATGATTTATTACGATTTTCGACGTGGTTTAACGCAACAACAGTGCGTAGATCAATTAACTTCGACTTTTGGTGGTGAAGCTCCATCAAAAACGACTGTGTATCACTGGTTTAGTGAGTTTAATCGCGGGCGGAGTAAGCTCACGGACGAAGTTAAAGAAGGTCGCCCGAAATCGGTGGTTGTGCCACAAAATATTGAAGCTGTGCGGAAACTAATAATGCAAGACCGCCATGTTACGTATCGCAAGATAGAGGCCATTCTGGGCATATGTATGACGAGCATTCATAGGATATTACATGAACATTTGTCTGTAAAAAAAATTTGTTCGCGTTGGATCCCGCACAACTTAACTGAGGATCAAAAAGATGCTCGCGTCGAATGGTGCAAGAAAACCTTGAAAAAATTCAACGGAGGCGACTCAAAATCTGTTTATAATATCTACACAGGTGACGAATCCTGGATCTACGCGTACGATCCCGAAACTAAACAACAATCAACAATTTGGGTGTTGGTCATGTCAGTAAAAATATACAATAAATTGCCAGAACCCATAAAAGAAGAAAAAAAATTACTTACAGCTTTTTGTAAGCAAACTAAAAACCTTCCTACTAAGCAAAACCTACTACAGCATACAGGAATATCTAAATGATAAATAAACTTACGTACGGACATATTTATTTGGCAAATAAATTGATAAAATCAATCTAGAATAGTTAAATATTATCTTAACCAAAATTTATAAAAAATTAATATTAATAATCTAATACAATTTTAATAATCTAATACAATTTTAATAATCTAATTCAATTTTAATAATTTAATTCATTTAAAATGTATATATAAATATATTTAATAATTTATAATAATAATTTCAAATATATCATTTAATTAATTTAAAATATGTATATATATATTGACTGACATTTATTCGTACTGACGTATTTTTATTTTTACTCTTACTTTTAATTAATTAACCCTATGTTGACATCAAGATTGACTTATGACATATCATACTAATATTAAACTGATAAAATATCAACCCAATGTATTTTCAAATTGTATAAATTGTATATGTATCACTTAACATTCTATATTGACATTTTCATTACATTTTTGTCCTTGTATTTTTGGGCCGAAACAAAACGAGTAAAATGACATTTATACCTACTAAAAATCATTTAAATTTAATATAATAAGTAATATCAACAAACTGTAATTAAGAGTGAACATATTGTGTATGACAAATTCTTCCTCTCTCCAAACATTGTGCTGTGCCCGACAGGGTCCATAATTGTAACAATAATTTTAACCTGAACAACTGTACTTCATCATGGAACGCAATAAATGTATTGAGTATTGAGTATTGTTTCAAAATGAGCCAAACCCTACGAAAGTGGCTCGTGCAAAAAGCACTGTAAAGCAAATGGTGGCCTGCTTTTTTGGTATTAATGGCCACGTGGCTACAATACTACTGGAGAATCGCAGAACGGTTAATTCGGAGTGGTACACGACCATTTGTTTGCCAGAAGTATTTGAAGAAATACGCAAAAACAACCAGCGACGCAGAATCATACTTCACCATGACAATGCCAGCTGTCATACATCTCTGGAAACAACAACTTTTTTGGATGGTCAAAAAATAGAATTAATGGGTCATCCACCGTACAGCCCTGATTTGGTTCCCAATGATTTCTATTTATTCCCAAATGTAAAGAATAAATTACGTGGTCAACGATTTTCGACCCGTGAAGATGCCGTAGACGCGTTCAAACAGCACGTTCTGGAGATACCTCAATCAGAGTGGAAAAAGTGTTTTAAAAATTGGTTTTATCGAATGCAAAAGTGCATCGATCATAATAGAGAATACATTGAAAAACAATAAAAGCATATTGAGCCATATACATTTGTTTATTTTTTCTATTCCGCATACATAAGTAGCAGCCCTATGTCTCGTATCTAGCCTATATCTAGCGTTATCACAGAGTAAGTAGCCTCTGTGAATTCATCAACGCCCACGAAAACAAATCGATGCGTTCCGCGACCGCATTGAGCGCGTGGAGAGCGCGCGTGGGGGGCGCTCTCTGTAACAGGTACCGCACCAGCGCGCTTGGCACGTACTCGCTCGGCACGCACAGACCCACCTCCCGCAGGATGGTGGGCTGTGTATGACGCCATGAACTACTTTAAATACGTACGTGGCTGACGCGACTTCCCTCCTCACTTCCAACTTGTAGCATCCCACCATGCCTTAAATAAACAGGGTGGGATACAGCAATGGGTATCCAAGGTACACGCCGTAAATTTTATAATAATATTTAAAAGTGCATTGGAGATATAGTTCTCACACTAATTATGAAATTTAAGATTAATTAATAATTGCGTTCTCTTTCAGAATGATCAAGGGTTGGCCAAACACCTACACTTTCACTAAGGCGATTGCTGAAGAATTGATCAGAACAAGTACTGCGGATCTACCTGTCTGCGTCGTAAGGCCACCGATCGGTAAGTCTTTGCTTTTTTCGTAACCTGTAATAATAATAATAAAACTTTATTTCAGACCTTGATCCATAAACAAGGTTAGTAGTACACACTTAAAAGCTATGTTAGTAACAAAATAACACAAAATTACAAAAATCGGTTCGTATACCGGCTCCGCCTGCCTGACGCACAGGGAACATGCATATGTATACGCACCCAATGCGCCATGATACCGCAACACGGCTTCTCCCTGATGACCTTTAGAATGCCGTTGACGCTCCCACGCACCCTGAGCATCATAGACACCATCCTCTTTCGCAGGATGGTGCTAAAACAGTCAGTGCGCGCTTCGGTAAACATTCCTGATACACTGCAGTAACGTGGGAGCCCCAGCAACATTCTGAAGGTATTGTTGTACTGTATTCTGATGGCGTTGTATGCCTTCTGCGTATAGCGTACCCACAAGGAACACGTGTACATGAACTGGTAGAAAGCTTCAAAAAGTGTTATTTTAACTGCCGGTGTACAACGCGCGAACCTGCGGGCCAACATATTGCATCTGACAGTCAACGCCCTCCGTTCTCTTTCTATATCAAATAATTCAATATATTCTAATATATTCTAGTACTATATTCTAATCGGCTTTGCGATTCTATAAGCATACAGCGTCAGCATAGCGCTGCGAAAGCCTTAATAGAAATTGCCATTTGTTGGACAGGGTGACGTAACTGGAGATCAACCGATAGCAATGTCTTTCAAGGCTTTCGTACTTTTCTCGATGCTGTATAGGTACTTAGAGAATTGCACAGCAGATATTATATATATTATATATTTTTATAGAACTCATAGTATTTATTTACACAATAACGGTATATGGGTTCTAAACCAATACTTCAGATTTAAAAGTTGTTCAAAGTTCAATATCGATCTGTCAAAATGAAATAAAATGTCAAAATCATTTTTTTTTGGTAACACTATTTTTAAGCAACAATATTGACAGCGTGATCTTTATTAACATTAGATCGAAGGTTCATTTTGAAAAAAGAAACCGGTCAAGTGCGAGTCGGATTCAAGCACCGAGAAAGTTAAACCGATAAATTTAAATTTGATACATCTACGTATTCCTCAGAAATAGGTCTTGACAGACAGACAGCCAGACAACGAAGTGATCATATAAAGGTGACGTATTTTTATCCCTTGTAGGTACGAAACCATGTGGTTTTTATGTCATAACAAAACCACTGTCATACCACTGACATTACAAAAAAGCCATCAAGTTTTTTTTTAGTTTTTTTATATAGGACAATTTGACTTCACCTCGCCTGATGGTAAGCTAAAGGCAAAGTCTCAGGAAAGCGGGTCACCATTTGATTACAGACACTAAATAATGTTACAATGGTGGCACTCAGCTTGGCGGCCTTATCAGATCATTTTTCACGCGACCCTTGAAGGACCCGGGACTGTAGGAAGAAGGAAACACGTGTGCTGGTAATGAATCCACGTCTTGGTGGTACGGCAAAGAAAAGAGTCTCCGAACCGCTTGGTTCTTGCTCGTACAAAAAACCGTAAAACTTGATTTCTTCCTTGGCTGTATTTTACTGTTTCTGATGAGCTTTTCCAACTAATCCCACCCTCTCCTTTCCTACATAGGACAATACGTGCCGGGCTTAGATGTCACCCTCACACTGTGCAGAATATACGAGCAAGAACCAAGCGGTTCGGAGACTCTTTTCTTTGCCGCACCACCAAGACCTGAAATTCATTACCAGCCCACGTGTTTCCTTCTTCCTACAGTCCCAGGTCCTTTAAGCAGGGCGTGAAAAAGCATCTGATGAGGCCGCCTAGCATAGTGCCTCCATTGTAACATTACTTAGTGCTGTAATGGTGACCCTCTTTCCTGAGACTTTGTCTTTAGCTAACCATTAGGCGAGGTGAAATCAAGTAGGCGTGTCAAAAAAAAAAAAACTTCTATTTAAACAAAACTTTTCATTGTTTTTAGTGATGCCGGCTCTATACGAACCTTCCCCAGGCTGGTTAGATCTTGGTGCCCTTTTTGGTCCTTCGGGTGTAAGTACATCTGCATTATTTTATACTTCTGCCGCGTAGTTCCCGGCAGAGTAGAATTTAGGCCAGCCCAGCTCTCCTCATGCGATGTCGTACAAGGCGACTAAGAGATAGGGCTGTTTAACATCGGACAGATATATACAGCTCAGACTCAGCCTCAGATGCATGGCTCGAGTCAACAATAGTGTCCGGAATACGGCAATAGGCTCACCCCCTATTACGTTGGATCGAATACAATGATTGGTGAATTGTGGGTGTTAATTCACCTCTGCCTGACCCTCCGGGGGTAAAGGCATGATTATATGTATGTTTTATACTTCTTCTGCATTCTAGTATTAATCCCGGTTGCAATCGAAGCTTTCTCCTCGAAATCTAGGGTCCAGTTATTCAGTCTAACTTCAGAATTGTCTTATCTTCGCTATTTTCTGTGTAGCGAATGGTCTCCACAACCCATTGGCGATTTTGAAGCTTTGCAGTTAGACTAGTTGCTGGAATTTTGGAGCTCCAATCTTCCAATAATAAGAAATAGAGACCGGACAGTATGTCTTTGGTGCCTTGGAAGATGGGTAGGCAGCATGCGTCGAAACCCTTACGCCTTCCCATCTTCCAAGTACGACGAATAACGTTAATGCTGCTGCGGCATCTGCGGGGGTCTCCGCAAACGGCGAAAATATCATAATATAACCAACAATTATATATTTGAGCCGTTTGGGGTCGAAACGCTGGGTTCGTGGGATCCGAGCGCTCGGTCGCTTTACAAAGAAATAGCAAAACGACTAGTCGATGCTTCGCATGACTAAAGGACTGGCCTCTTTTTCGCGCAACGGATTGGCATTGCCATCCAACGGGGCAATGTTGCCAGCTTTTTGGGCACATTACTAGTCGACATCGATGGGGAGGAATTTTTCGATGCTTTTTTTTACGTGCAGAATTATTCCCACGGATACCCCCACTACCGGAGCCGGTGGGAGAGTTTATGTCGGACTCGAACCGATTAAAACACACGTCGCCTGTGGGTCGTTTTTAGGTGCCGAACGTAAGGGATATGCATATAACCCTAGAATTTTCGATGCTTGACTTGAAACCTTTTGTATCCTATATTCTTGTAAATATTAGTTTATATCTTTCTACAATAACATAATACACAGATTTTTTTTTACTGCTTAGGTGGCAGACAAGCACACGGCCCACCTGATGGAAAGTGGTTACCGTGGCCTATGGACGTGTGTAACACCAGAGGAGTCACACTCGCACTGCCGACCCTGTAAACACAGAGTTTCTGTGCCGTCAGTGTAGAGGACAAAGCAGGACAAGCCTTTAGTCATCCCACTGAAAGCAAAAATTCTCCAGTGAGCACTGGCTACCCTACTCATCGCTGGGAACACAACACGAAGTTATTATAACCGCGGTATTCTGTAGGGCTGAGGTACTTCCCCAGTCGGACTGCTCAATTGGGCGGATATACCGCCGTGTCCTACCTCCCATAAAAAACATTTACAAAAAATTACAATTTGAATTTTTATTTAGCTCGTCCTTGGCATTATTCTCGGAGTAGTACACGTGTTACCCATAGAAGTACATACAAACTTAAATATAGTCCCCGTGGATTATGTGAACAACGCCATCATTGCCGCCACTTGGGACACTTGCGAGAGGAAGAAACATGGCGCTCTTGCCGAAATCCCTATCTACACAGTTAGCTCTTCAAAACGTGGCTTGACATGGGGTAAGTGTTCATGATACTTTAACAGCTAATGTACTTTTCTAGACAGAATATTTGTTTAAAGGTGAAAATTAATAAACTAGTAATGTACGAGTCTTGCTTGTGCACTATGGCGTACGTACAGCCCCCAAGACAAGTGGCAATAGGGTATCTTCCTGAGTCATCGAATTCTTACCAATACTACTTAATGTCTTAGTATTTGATTTAAAAATATGCGTAGTAATTACCTAATTTATTGAGACATGTTTAAGAATGGCTGCATAGTTTTAGAATTTTAAATTTTATTAAAATTAACATTACAATATCTTAAAAAAAAATAAGTTTATAAGTAGTTAGGCAATATCTTCTAATTAAATTTCAAATCATTCTTATTAAGCTCTGTATACGTGTAAACGCAATGTAGACTGAGATAAATGCAAAATTCTCTTGCACTTTTTTTTTACGTGCGCAAAATCCCCACGGATACCTCCCCACCGGAGCCGGTGGAAGAGGTTATGTCGGACTCGAACCGACTAAAACGCACGCCACCTGTGGGTCGTTTTTGGTTACTGAAGGTGAGGTTGACAGGTATATCCCTCGCACCCCGGCCGACCCAGGGCCATCTCTCTCGATCTGGCCCTCTCCTCGGGTGTGGGGACCACAGAATCCCCAACTTGTCCCCGGAAATGGGGAGGCGCGCCAGGCGCGCCGCCGCCGCGGACCTGTTTTGGCCAGGGTGACAGGCGGCTCCACCCGTCATACATTTTCACTATGCGCCAGCGCGCTGTGACGTCACCACGTGTCACGATTTTGTATGGAGCGTGTGATTACCTTGGCCTATGGACGTTTGTAACACCAGAGGAGTCATACTCGCGCTGCCAACCCTATAAGTACAGAGTTTCTGTGCCGTCAGTGTAGAAGACAAAGCAGGACAAGCCTTCAGTCTTGTCACTGACAGCACAAATTCTCCAGTGAGCACAACACGAAGTTCTGTAGGGTGGAGGTACTTCCCCAGTCGGACTGCTCAATTGGACGGAAATACCGCCGTTGTCCTACCTCCTTATAATTCCCTGCCTGGGTGGTGCGAAGGTAGAATGTAGCATCATGTATTAAATTTTCATTTTCTCCAATTGTTCCTGGTTTCAACCAGGTCCTCAATTCTAAGTACTAAAACAAACCACTGTCATACCACAAACAGCAAAAAATGGTATTAAATTTTGAACTTTATGTCTAAACTCTTAAAGTCCTACATTCTTTAAAGTCCTTAAAGTCATACCACAGACATTTGCATAATTCATAATTCATTTATTTATTTGCTTGTAATGTGGTACAACAAAAGATGGAAATAAAAAATATAGTAATCAAACACATTTCGCCTGCAAACACAGATTATTAGGTATATAAAGCAATATCTGCTTAGCAACTAAAAATATTGCAGCCACAATAATGGCACAGCCGTTACAACGCATTCCTGTGTGTGCAAAAAATGGCTGATGGTTCAAAATTAAATGAATAAAAATAGGTAAAAAAACTTTTTAAGTTAAACGGTTTTATGTTAAACATACATTGCAATGTTTAAGATAAATGTACTAAAAACCAAAAAATAATAAAATAGATACAGTCGTGGGAATTATAAACATATGCATAGACTAGACTAAAATATAAAACCGTGGGGCACGTCAATTGTCTCTCTTTTATTTACATGGAGTGTATAACTATTGGAATTTCCATGAGCAAGAAAATAGTAAGTAATTTCCTCACCGTCTGCGGGCCAACTGCCTAACGACGAATTAAACGATTCTTCTATCGCACATTAAGTCGATAATTTGTAGACAATTGACGTGCCCCACGGTTTTATATTTTAGTCTAGTCTATGCATTATGTTTATAATTCCCACGACTGTATCTATTTTATTATTTTTTGGTTTTTAGTACATTTATCTTAAACGTTGCAATGTATGTTTAACATAAAACCGTTTAACTTAAAAAGTTTTTTTACCTATTTTTATTTTCTAGTTTTTAGTTTTTATTTCGCATTCTGTTTAATTCATTTAGTGCTTCATTATTGCAAGGTTTCTTGCCCGTTAGTTTATTGCAGTCCGCTTCCAAGCGGCGGCCATCTTAGATTTCAATTTTGCATAGTAAATTGTATTCTACTTGTTGAGACCTTTCATTTGATACCCATGTTGATGGGATTGGTAAAACCTAAGTTATCCGCCATTTTGTAGAGGCCGCCATCTTGGATTTTAATTTTATATAGTACATTGTATTCTACTGGTTGAGCACTTTCATTTGATACCCATATTGATGGGATTGATAAAACCTACGTTATCCGCCATTTTGTAGCGGCTGCCATCTTGGATTTCAATTTTTTATAGTATATTGTATTCTGCTTGTTGAGCCCTTTCATTTGATATCCATATTGATGGGATTAATAAAACATAAATTATCCGCCATTTTGTAGCGGCGGCCATCTTGAATTTATAATGATAATGAATAAACATAATTGTATTGTCACCAAAATCCAAAGTGTATACAAAATTTCAGATTAATCGGTTGACAGGAAGAGGGTGAAATTTGAATTACTAAATTTGACCCAAGAATAAATAATAAAACAAACGGGGTGAGCTAAATAAAACCGTTTAATAAAAATGTACACTTTTCCATTCACTCAGCAAAAACTCTTTTATTTTTGGACTTTAATCGCATTGCCTTAAACTCTAAAATTAAATAGATTTTTAACAGTGTCCGTGATTTGACAGTAATTTGGCATAAACAGAATCGCCCAATGACTTCTAATGTTTTAGATTTCATGGGGTCCGTCTTTCGTGCCAATGACACCAGGAGACTGGCTTCACCTTCAGGAGTGTGGTACGCCTATCTGTACGAAACGACCTGCCCAGTCCTATACTGGCTCCTGACCTGGATCCTGCATTATATACCTGCATACATAGCTGATGGAGTATGCAAAATTCTAAATATTGAAATCAAAGGAATTTCCTCGTAAGTATTTTTTCATTTTTTAAATGAAGTCATATTAGACTGACTGTATTAAAATTTAAAACATACCGCGATAGCCTAGTGGTATGGGTAATATACTGCTGAGACCGAGGTCTCGGGTTGATCCCAGGTTTTACCATGACACACACCAATGACTTTTCGATGCTTTTCGAAGATATGTGTGTATTTATCGCAGGTTTATAAGTGCCCGGTTAATGGCAATAGGCTCGCCACCTTATTACATTGGTACCTAAACATAAACTGGTGAAATGTGGGTGCTAGTACCTCTGCCTACCCCTTCGCAGAATATAGGCGTGAGTTTATGTTATACATATTAGACTTTTCCGTCAAATATGACATCACATCGCCTGGATAGTCAGTGGTTGACAATTGGCAGAATCGGAGCACTGCTGTTAAGCTGAAGGCAAACTCAGGTTTCCCGGGTCCTTTAAGCGGGACGTGATAAATCATATGATGAGACCGTCAAGCTGAGTGTCACCATCGTAACATGGTATATGTATGTAATGGTGACCCTCTTTTCTGAGACTGCCTTTTGTTTAAACCACTTAGGTGTCGGACAAGACGGCCCACCTGATGGAAAGTGGTTACCGTGGCCTATGGACGTGTGCAACACCAAGGGAGTCACACTCGTGCTACCAACCCTGTAAGCACTTGAAGCTTTTGTGCCATACTGCCATACCACTCGCACGACGCTCGTGACAGCCGATGCGAGTATTTAAATGTGAAGTGTATACAGTTTTCTTTTTTTTTCGTGCGTAAAATCCCCACGGAGCCGGTGGAAGAGGTCAGACTCGAACCGACCAAAACGCACGCCGCCTTTGGGTCGTTTTGGTTGCCGAAGGTGAGGTTGACAGGCATATCCCTCGCACCCCGGCTGACCCAGGGCCATCTCTTACGATCTCCTCTTCTCGGCCCCACACCCGACCCTAACTCGTCCCCGGAAACGGGGAGGCGGCTCCACCTGTCACCCCCAGGCCTGCGCTCATGGGGGGGCCGATGTTGTTCATCGACCTGAAGTGTATACAGTGAGTTCAGATATTTTTATTTTATTTTTAGGTTCAAAAAAATGCATAACAAGGTCACCAAGATGGCAAAATTGATGGCCCACTTTTTAAATCATGAATGGTATTTCAATGATGAGAACCTCACTGATATGATATGCCGAATGTCGGGCAAAGACAGGGATATATTCAACTGTGATGTATACACCATCGATTATGGCTACTATATGAAGGTGTTAGTTATAGGTCTCAGAAAATATATCATCAAGGATGGTCTTAAGGATACTGAGAAAGGATGCTGGAAGCAGAAATGGTTTTACGTCGCTAATATAATCTATCTGTCTTTGGTCGCGTTTGTTGTATATTTAGTGTTGTATTTCTGGTATTTTGGTATTAAATGCATTATTTATTAGATACTTATGTTGTTTTTGTTATTCTTTATTCATTTATTATACTGTTCAACATCAGACAGATATATAGGCATACAGCCCAGAATCAGACCTCAGATGCATAGCTCGAGTCAACAATAGTGCCCGGAAAACGGCAATATACTCACCACCTATTACGTGGGACCGCATGCTATGATTGGTGAAATGTGGGTGTTATTTCACATCTACCTAACCATCCGGGGATAAAGGTGTGATTATATGTATGAATTCCTCCGGGGTAAACAGAGACAATAGTCTCCGCCACTTAATTTGTAGCATTGCACAAAAATTACAGCGTTTGTGGCATGGTGGTAGTGAACTCAAATGCTACGAAGGAGGCACGTGTTCGAATCCAGCTCTGTGCAAATATTTACATACATACACACATATAATCACGCCTTTATTCCTGGAGGGCAAGGCAGAGGTGAATTAACACCCACATTTCACCAATAATTGTATTTGATCCCACGTAATAGGGGGTGAGCCTATTGCCGTATTCCGGGCACTATTGTTGACTCGAGCCATGCATCTGAGGCTGAGTCTGTATATATCTGTCTGATGTTAAACAGCCCCATCCCTTAGTCGCCTTGTACGACACCACATGGGAAGAGATGGGGTGGCCCTAATTCTACTCTGCCGGAAACCACGCGGCACATGCAAATATTTGTTTGCATGAATATGGCTGTTGGCATTGGTCTGGTTGAGCATCGGAGAGCACGTAAAGCCGTCTGTCCTGGTTGCCATACGATCATCTATGCAATCATGACAGGTAGAAGTTTGAAGTAGGTTTGAAGCCCATAAAAGTCCATCTAATCTAACTCCAGAACTTTGATATCGGCAATTGATTGCAGAGGTCAGATGGCAGTCACTTCACGAAAAATATCTAAGTTTAGCCGCATCACAGTTAGAATGGAAAGTCGACTTCGTATCACAGAATAATTTTCTAGGAGGTAGGACACGGCGGTATTTCCTCTCAATTGACCAGTCGGACTGGGGAAGTACCTCCGCCCTACAGAATACCACGGCCATAATAACCTCGTGTTGTGTTCCCAGCGGTGAGTAGGGTAGTCAGAACTCACTAGAGAATTCGTACTGTCACTAAAGGCTAAAGGCTTGTCCTGCTTTGTCTTCTGTACTAACGGCACAGAAACTCTATGCTTACAGGGTCGGTAACGTGAATGTGGCTCCTCTGGTGTTAAACACATCCATAGGCCACGGTAACCAGTTTTCATCAAGTGAGCCGTGTGCTTGTCTGCCACCTAAGTGGTATAAAAAAATATAAATAATAGTAGGTAGTACCCAAGCGCGTTGGGAAAGAGGTCAGAGAATGATGTAGAAAAATTTACTGCAGAAGTTCGAAGTGCATCATATTACCTACTACGAACACAAATGAACTCGCTAAGAATCTGCTGATCCCACGAGATGAGGTTACTCATCTAAAAAGATGGCTAATACTAGACCTGGACACATTGATATTTGTATATCAATGCCTGGACAAGAGAAACGTCTCGACGACTCTCGTCGTGTCAACTCGACGTCCGAAGAGCGCATCGACGCCGTTGTCGTTATCGTAGTTGTATTTAGACCTTCTGTATAATTCTCTAAACACGCAGCGACAACCACACCGCTGCGACAGCCTTGATTTTTTTTTCAATCTAGATCACGCCAACAAGCAAAGTCTCGGGAAAGAGGGTCACCATTACAGACATTAAGTAATGTTACAATGGTGGCACTCAGCTTGGCGGCCTCATCAGATGCTTTTTCAGGCCCCACTTATAGGACCCGGGCTCGGTCTGAAAGGGTCGAACTGGGTGACATCACTGGAAATCCTTCTTCCTACAGTCCCGGGTCCTTTAAGCGGGGCGTGAAAAAGCATATTAAGGGCCGTCAAGCTGAGTGTCACCATTGTCACATGGTATGTGTAAGTAATGGTGACCCTCTTTTCTGAGACTTTGCCTTCAGCTTACCATCAGGCAAGGCGAAGTCTAATTGACATGTTCTATATGTAAAAAAATATATATATGATAAAAATTTAATTAATTGTAAACATATTTTATTCGTCAAATTATTACTAAATGTCAAAATTGTACGACAAGCAATGCTTACTCCAACCCTAATCGCTCGCGGTGCAAAAGTGTCCATCACACTTGAGCCTTTGGACCAGGAACGACCCGGAACTAGTGTCACTGGTCGCCTCGATGAGCCTCTGTCCGATTTCTTTAATAATTCATCCCCTATTTTATCCCCTTGGGGGTAGAATTAATCAAAATCCTTTCTTAGCGGATGCCTACGTCATAACATCTACCTGCATGCCAAATTTCAGCCCGATCCGTCCAGTGATTTGGGCTGTGTTGATAGATTACTATGTCAGTCAGTCACCTTTGAGTTATATATATTTAGATTGTTTCTTTGGTATAGTTTTAATTGGTCACAAACTAAGTATGACCCGACTCTGGAGCCTCTCCTTAAGAACGATGGCTCGTTATGAAGTTCGGTTATAGTGGCTTTGGCAGGTAAACGGTACTAAAAGTGTGTTAAAATAAAACCTAGTTTCATCAAATAAATAAATAAAAAAAGCATCTGATGAGGCCGCCAAGCTGAGTGCCACCATTGTAACACTTAGTGTCTGTAATGGTGACCCTCTTTCCTGAGACTTTGCCTTTAGCTTACCATCAGGCGAGGTGAGGTCAAGTTGGCGTGTCCTATATGTTAAAAAAAAATCGTGGTTTTTAGGTATAGCCTTCAAAATATTATTAGAAATCACGTCATTCATTGTCAGACACTTAACAGCATGATGTTTTCTTGCATGAAAACACTTAATGTTTAGGAAATTAAATGTTAAAAATAAATAAAAATAAAATAATAAATGTTATGTAGTAGTACAATACAACTAGAATGAATGCATGAATGAATTTATTCATTTGTAAGAATACGGTATATCGAGGTCTTTTTGTTATTAGTATTCATACATATTCTACCATAATTGCTGTAAGTAGAAATATTAAGTTTCCAAGCGCGAGCGCGCTATTCAAAGAAATAGCGAAGCGACTCATCGACGCTTCCCGTGACCATAAGGCTGGGCCTTTACCTCGCTCAAAGAATTGGCATCGCCATTCAGCGTGGTAATGCCGCCAGCCTCTTGGACACGGTACCAGTAGAGATCGATGGGGAGGAATTTTACGATGCCTAAAGTTGCAGTCTCCCTCTTTTTCTTCATTCCATTTTTGTATATATTGTATAGTTAGCATAGTTTTGTATAAACTTTATAAGTATTTGCGTTATCTAGTTAATAATTAACATTCAGTCAAATAAAATATTACAATAATAATATTGTAATTTGACATAACATGACAAAATCTATGATTGTAAATAATGATGTAACATTTGTATTGTTTTTGTATGAATAAAATGAATTTTTATAATTTCAATTATAATAATATCAATAATAATATCAAGGATAAGCCAGCATTAGAGGGTAAACCTGCTCATGGTTACTAGAGAAAAAAAAGAAAAAATATTGTCTATATTTTTTTATTACCCCCTACTTAAACTTTTTTGAAATCCTTCGAAATTCGTTCCCAAAATATATTCTCACTTCAATTTAAAAATTGTAACATTGTTAGTATAGTGTCTATAATGATGACTCATTGTCCTGAGACTTTACGAAGAATATGAAGTAATATTGACATGTATTATAGATTTTGTTAATGAACAAAGTATTTAATAACAGTATAAAAATAATATAATACTAAATACAAAACATACGCGACCACAAACAAATAGATTATACTAGCGACATTAAGCCAATTCTGCTTCCGGCATCCTTTCTCAGTGTCTTTAAGACCATCTTTTATGATATATTTTCGTAAACCTAAAAATGATATCTTTGTATAGTAGCCATAATCGATGGTGTATATATCACAGTTGAATATATCCCTGTCTTTGCCCGACATTCGGCAGATCATATCAGTGAGGTTCTCATCATCAAAATACCAGTCGTGATTGAAGAAGAATCTTAACGATTTTGACATCGTTGAAAATTTTTCATAGATCTGTGGTACCCTGAAATATAATTCAATAAATTAATCGATTGGGTACTTAACTGGCTAATTAAATTAGTTACTTTTTACTAAACGTCAAAATGGTAAGTTACAAGGCAACTTCTGTACCATGGTGAGTGTTCTGATGAGCTCTTCCAATTAGTCCCACCCTCCCCTTTCCTACACAGTACAACACGTGCAGGTCTTAGATGTCACCCGCACTCGGTGCAGAACATCCGATCAAGAACCAAGCGGTTCGGTGACTCTTTTCTCTGTCGCACCATAAAGGCCTGGAATTCATTACCAGCTCACGTGTTTCCTTCTTCCTACAGTCCCGGGTCATTTAAGCGGGGCGTGAAAAAGCATATGATGAGGCCATCAAGCTGAGTGTCACCATTGTCACATGGTATGTGTAAGTAATGGTGACCCTCTTTTCTGAGACTTTGCCTTCAGCTTACCATCAGGCAAGGCGAAGTCTAATTGACGTGTTCTATATAAAAAAAATGAAATAATTTATTTTAACGTCTTAATATTTAATAGTCAAATCATTTCCTAGTATAGGTTCGGTAGATGTTTAACATACATACAAACAGTCACGCCTTTATCCCCGAAGGGTTAGGCAGAGGTAAATTAACACCCACGTTTCACCAATCACTGAATTCATATAAACATATATACATAAACTCACGCCTATATCCCCGAAGGGATAGGCAGAGGTGCTAGCCCATCCACATTCCGCCAGTTTATGTTTAGGTCCCAATGTAATAGGTGGCGAGCCTATTGACATTAACTTGGCACTTGTAAACCTGCGATAATTACTAAATTCAGTGCCACTTAATATGGGGTGAGCCTATTGCCGTCTTCCGGGCACTATTGATGACCCAAGTCAAGCATTTGAGGCTGACTCTGGGCTGTATATATCTGTCTGATTTAAAATCAGCCCTATCCCTTAGTCGCCTTGTACGACATCGCATGGGAAGAGATGGGGTGGTCCAAATTCTACCTTGCCGGGAACTATGCGGTTTAAAAATAAATAAAAACGATAATTTAAGAATCAATGCAACTATTAATGCTCTTTTACCGTTTTTAATTTAATAAGCTCAGTTAAATACAGGAAAATACCCAATTAGCATTTCGCACTCCACTGCTGGGCATAGGCCTATCTCAATGTTGGGGTCTTTGGCCTGCTGTGTCCACGCTGCTTAGCAGTAAAACCGCGGTAGCCTAGTGGTATGGGTAATGGACTACTGAAAAGAGGTCTCGGGTTCGATCCCAGGTTTTACCATGGCACACACCAATAACTTTTCGATGCTTTCGAAGTTATGTGCGTATTTATCGCAGGTTTATAAGTGCCCGGTTAATGATAATAGGCTCGCCACCTATTACATTGGGACCTAAACATAAACTGGCAAAATGTGGGTGCTAGCACCTCTGCCTACCCCTTCGGGGATATAGGCGTGAGTTTACGTTATGTTATGTTAAATACAGGAAAATACCCAATTAGCATTTTGCACTCCACTGCTGGACATAGGCCTCTCCCAATGTTGGGAAGCTTTGGTTTACTATGTCCACGCTTCTTAGCAGTCGTGTTCATTGCTACTGAAGCTGTCGCGTGAGTTAGTAATGACACTGATGACACAAGAGCTTAAAATCTGAACTCATAATTTAAAAAAAAACTCACGAAACAATTCCCTTTATTTTAATTCCTAAAACTTTGCGTACTTCTTCAACTATAAATCCAGGTATGTAATCCAAATAGGTCATGAACCAGAATAGGACAGGATTGGTCACTAGGAATACGTAACAGTAGCCGATTGAT
The DNA here is from genome assembly GCA_963662185.1 of Eilema griseolum. Taxonomy (NCBI): domain Eukaryota; kingdom Metazoa; phylum Arthropoda; class Insecta; order Lepidoptera; family Erebidae; genus Eilema; species Eilema griseolum. Next base: position 10,504,994 of record OY759259.1, read on the forward strand.
AGCGCAGTTGACAGTTTCCGAGCATCCTTGGAATGCAATATTCCAATCAATAATTCTGAAAAAAATGTATTATAGAGTATTATTCTGGGTGTTTGTATCACATGTATGTATTTACAAAAAGAAATAGGTATCTAAGTATATTTATCCGCAATCTAATTCCATAACACAAGCTAGTTAAGCTATGCTTACCATGGCCACGGGTCTAGATAGCGTTGTGTATGATAATAAAATACATATAGGAAAACTATAAACAAGTAAAATAATAGAGTAGCATTCTTAACATTCAGCTACAATAAGTTCAATAAATTAAATCAAAAAACAAAAACAACAAAAAAATAAACTCATCCAATGCAAAAAATTCCATAAAATTCTTAAGTTCAACCAATTCGGCGGATTTAATAAATTATTTTTTTATTACGTACATTTCATACGACCTAAATTAATGAAAATAAATACTAAAATCAATAGAAACAAAAAAAAAAAGCATTAAAAGTATATATTCAACAAATATACTTTTCGCGGTTCGGAGACTCTTTTCTTGGCTGCTCCACCAAGACCTGGAATTCATTACCAGCTCACATGTTTCCTTCTTCCTACAGTCCCGGAACCTTTAAGCGGAGCGTGAAAAAGCATCTGATGAGGCCGCCAAGCTGAGTGTCACCATTGTAACATTACTTAGTGTCGGTAATGGTCACCCTCTTTCCTGAGACTTTGCCTTTAGCTTACCACCAGGCGAGATGAAGTCAAGATGGCGTGTCCAAATAAAAAAAACATAGTAATACATACATGCATAGCCTGTAAAAAACAAAATCCTCCATTTGCTTTAACATAGTCGGTTAAAAATACAAAATGCCATTTATCTAAGAGGCTGGAACACTTACCCAAGACCACGCGAAGTTTTGAAGAGCTAACTGTGTAGATAGGGATTTCTTCAAGAGCGCCACGTTTCGGCCTCTCGCAAGTGTCCCAAGTGGCGGCAATGATGGCGTTGTTCACATAATCCACGGGGACTATGTTTAAGGGTACATCCACTTCCATAGGAAACACGTGTATTACTCCAAGAAGTGTGCCGAGAACGAGCTGAAAATAATACTAGAATATCTATCATGTTTACAGATAATCACGCTTTTATCTCTGGAGTGTTAGGCAGAGGTGAATTAACATGAATATTCCATCAATCATTGTGTTTGGTCCCACGAAATAGGAACGTTTATTGTATTATTCTGCGATTTCGGCGATCTCTCTAGTCCCACAGTCATAGCGCTTGATGATGCTCCTATACCAATCTGATCCGATTTTAGGTACCTCGGTTCTCTACTGCAAAGCGATGGAGAATTAGATGGAGCCGTGAAGCACCGGATTAACGTTGGTTGGATGAAATGGCGGCAGGTTACAGTATCTACATGTGACTCGCGAATGCCCCTTCGATTGAAGGGCAAAATTTGTAAGAGCATGATCCGGCTTGCTATCCTGTGTGTATCGGAGAGTTCGCCCGTAAAGGTGAAGGATGAAAGACGGTTGCATGTAGCCGAGATGCGAATGTTGAGATTGATGTGTGGTGTGACAAGAATGGATAAGATTAGGAATGAATATATTAGAGGAAGTTTGAGAGTAGCACCAATCATAGAAAAGCTACGAGGAAATCGTTTGTCCTGGTTCGGGCATGTAATGCGTGGAGATGAAAGTAATGTTGTAAGCAAGGCACTAACTATGGAAGTGGATGGCTACAAGGAAAGAGGGAGGCCTAAAATGAGGTGGATGGACAGTGTGAATGATGATATGGTTAAGAAGGGAGTGAATGTTGAAATGACTGCAACTAGAGATGAATGGAATTGCGCCGACCCCAAATAATCTTGGGATAAGGGCAGGAGGATGATGATGATGATGATTGCCGTATTCCGCGCACTATTATTGAATCAAGCGATAATGTATCTGAAGCTGAGTCAGGCCTGTATATTATATATGTGTCTGAGTTTGTTAAACAGCCCTATACCTTAATCGTCTTGTACGATACCGCGTGAAAGGGATGGGGTGGCCCAAATTCTACTCTGCCGAGAACCACGCGGTAAAATTGCACTGCAACACAATTATAGTGATTCCTTTCAGACAGGTCAAGAGCTGGCTCATCTTTCAGGCGATTGCTGAAGAATGCGGTGCATCCAAATTCTTCTTCTTTATCCCAGTTGCATCCAAAGTTTTCACCTTTGAGTGTGGAGTCCACTTTACCAGTCTAACTGCGGATTTGCCTGGTCTTTCCACTGACAGTACAAACACTCTCCAGTAACATCCTAAACCTTCACCTTGAAATCAGTTTAGTAAATTGACCACCGGTTCGAAACGCGGCCCCGACCTGAGAAGACGCTAGCAAGAAACTCAGCGGGAATTTTTTTTTTTGGTCTATTTACAAACATACACTTAGTCTACTTTTTATAAGGACTCGTCGCATACAGAGGACGCTGGTAGCCACCACAAGCTGCAAATAGTTATCGCTCGCACAGCCTCTCTTAACGACTACCATAGATGTTCGATTTACCAAGAGGTAGGACACGACGGTATTCCCGTCCCAATTGAGCAGTCCGACGGGGGAAGTACAGAATACCGCGAATTTGTCTGGTCTTTTCACTGACAGTACAAACTCTCGTTCAGTTACATCCTAAGCCTTCACCTTGAAGCTTATAGTTGACTTATTCCTTCTTTGGCTTTGAGAGACTATTCAAACATATTCGTCCGAGTGGTGACGGAGAAAGAACACAAGTATCATCACCCCATCTCATCCAACTAGTGCCGTAAGAGGCGACTAACGGAACAATACGCAGACGATATCACTACGAGAGAAGGAAAACTCGAAATAAAACCCTGTACCAACCCGTCTGGCCAGCGTGGAAACAGTAGGACAAAGTCTCCCAACATTGGGAGAGGCCTATGTTCAACAATAGACAGGGATAGGCTTGATTAATTACATGTATTCACGACTACAAATCCCTGAAGGAATCTGCAGAGGTATATTAATACCCACATTATGCCAAGTATGATTTTCAGCCCCATGTAATAAGAGGCTATCCTGATATGGATGGAGAATACTATTACAATATTACTTATGATAATATTAATATTTTTACTTTTATTGTTGACGTTCATTATTTTAAATTTGACACTATTTGACGTCGGCATTCAAATATTACATAAAATTAGACGAGTTAACAATAATAATAATAATAATCATTTATTGACCAAAAGTACTTAAATCTAGTTACATATACGCTGACTACCAAACTAGATCTTTGCAGATCTGTGCTGTGGCAGTCAGGCTCGCAATCCTTCGTGGTTGTTTTTGTATGTGTGGTTCTTTTTGTATGTGTGTGTGTGTGTGGTTCTTTGTGTGTGTGTGTGTGTGTGTGTGTGTGTGTGTGTGTGTGTGTGTGTGTGTGTGTGTGTGTGTGTGTGTGTGTGTGTGTGTGTGCGTGCGTGCGTGCGTGCGTGCGTGTGTGTGAGAGTATTTGTATGTGTGTGTGTGTGCGCATGTGCGTGCATGCGTCTGTGTGTATGTGTGTGGGTATGTGCGCGTGGGTGTGTGTGTGTGTGTGTGTGTGTGCGCGTGTCTGTCAGGTGAGTGTGTCTGTGTACCTACGTTAATAAGTGTCACCTACTTAACTTACAGTACCTATTGGTTTGATATAATTTTCTGTTGTTGAGTAGTTCAATTCGGTAAGTTCAGAGAATAATATTCTTTTCAAGGAAAACCTACTTTTTCTTATTATGTCTTTCGATTTACTAATTTTTTTTGTACATGTGTTGACTAAGAAAGGGATATGGATAAAGGTTACTAATAATCATGAAATAAATCGGTATTGAATTAATGATACATGTACCTACTAACCATATTCTTAGTAATTAAACTAACTAATGCCATGGAGAATGGGCAGGACTCTGGTGTGGGACGCAACATGCATCGATACCATTGCCCCTACCCATTCCCGCCACGGCTGGCTGTGCTGGTGGTGCTGCAGCTTCTCCAGAGACTCTTAAGCGGCGCAAGTATTCTAATCTCATTGGTAATTATGAGTTTGTGCCGTTTGGAGTAGTAACGTTGTGGCCGTGGGGCCGAGCGCCCGCAATCTCTTAGATAAAGATAAAGATATATTTATTTGTAGAAACATGTGTACAGATGATGTTACAAAGTATATTACAATGCATTGTGAGTTTCAACACGTTCTGTCAAGGAGACGTACAAATATGAGTACCTATTCGTGAACTTCATGTATGAGCACGTGAAATATATTCTACAATGTTCCTTTATTAATTACATAATTTTTAGTTATTTCCCAATCATATGTTACTCATTCTTAACAAGGTTAAATTTATCATTATCTGTCAATAAAGAATATAATTAAATAATTTAATGTCAGTATAAAGAAATATATTTAGTCAAAGAGATATTATTACAAATCAAAAACAGATTGATGTCAAATAAATACTACGTAATTTTATGTCAGAATCCCAAATAAACTGATGTCAAAATCTTATAATTATTTAAGTATGTCAAAGTGCTGTATGTCAATATAGAGTTAATAAAAAAAGAATGGTGGCGCGGTTCTCACGCCACGTGAGCTAGTGGACTGTATTTTGCGGGGGGTGAAGCTAAACATTTCAGATGACACTTTACACAACAAACAAGATAGGTGATCGGGTTGCCGCGGAGGTGGTTTAGGCAGTGAATGCAACCCAAGAAATTAGGAGAGGATGCACTAACCTTTATGACGCCACGTGCTGTCGGAGCCGGTGCACCGGTCTTCTCTTCCTGGCTCAGGAGCTGCTGCCCACATCACTAAATCACTTGAGGGACACGAGAGGCACAATCCGATCGGTAAAGGTCTATGAAAGCGGTTAAAATCCAACAAATATTATTAATTTCTGAGAGTCGCGCGCGCCGCCGCCATTGATGATTCTAGTTCAATGCGGAAGTGAAGATGCGGCCATTTCAACAAATGAGCGGGGCGAAAACTATTGCTATCTCACTTTAAAGGTAGTGCGGGAGGGAGATGGGTATAGGAAGCGTGTGTTCAGTGTCAATCAATTGAGAGATGATTTGAACCACCCGACACACTACCACTATTGAGCGGGAAAATACAAATTTTACTATCGGCGCAACCATTCCCCCCGGCTTGAAGGGTTACCTTCAAAACGAAAAATGCGGAACAAATCTAAAGTCTACTCTAAATCTAGGTTTGGGAAATAACAACTAAAATATAAAACTAGGTTTGAACTCGTGCCTACTGCTGGTTAGGCAGAGGGCAGAGGCGAACAACCGGGCGCAGATACGATCCGGTTGCGGTTTTAACCCGTACAACACGAGTTATCCCGCGGGAATCGGGAAAAACTTCCTCTACTACCCCTAGAGGCCAATGTAAAGGAGGCGCATTCTCAGTCATAAGGACTACCACCGTACCTATGGTCATTGGGTTGGATGGAGTATTCCATTTTTGACGCGACTGCAGCGTGTGCAAATAATCGGTTCTCCAACGATTCCAAAACGATTGGACTAATTTATCTAAAAGAGCGTGACGAGTTAGAAGGTGCATTCTATCGTCATCAACATCCATTGCGGGCAAATATTTTAGAGGAGTCGTATTTAAGAAGTGAGCTGGCGTTAACGCTAATGGCTCTGACGGATCGCTAGATAGAGTCCGACACAGCGGACGCGTGTTCATCACCGCCTCTACTTGAGCGAGTACGGTACTCAACTCCTCGAACGAGAGAATCTGTTCGCCTATGACGCGAAACAGATGCGACTTAAGGCTTTTAATATTCGCTTCCCAATTACCACCAAAATGACTAGCTGCAGGCGTGTTAAAGTACCATTCAATGCGATTTTCGGCTAAGATGTGAGCGAATTCACTTTGGTAGTACTTAGACCGTAAGAATGCGTGCAATTCCGAAATACTACGTCGGGCCCCTACATAGTTTGTACCGTTGTCCGAATACATGCGCTTAACCGGACCACGACGCGACAAAAAACGTTTAAAAGCGGACATAAATTTTTGCTCCGGCTCGAAGGACCAAAAAGAATGGTGGCGCGATTCTCACGCCACGTGAGCTAGTGGACTGTATTCTGCGTACTTAAATCACCGGTCAACTCTATATGAACCGTGCGAGTTGTCATACAAATGAACAAACAAACATAAGCTTTCGTGGAGCGACTGCCACGACCACGAGCAATAGTGACTTTGAAAGGCCCAGCAAAGTCTGTGCCGGTGTGTACGAAAGGTTTTGCGGATTGAACAACACGACAAGAGCGATGATCGGCCATTTCAGGCGCGATAAAACGCGGGCAGAGTTTAAAACAAGGTACACATCTGTGTACTCTAGCGCGAATCAAATTACGAGCGGAAATTATCCAGTATTTCTGTCTCAAAATAGACATTAACAAATCGGGACCAGCGTGACAATTCACCTTATGATGATAATCTACTAACAAATCTAATACGTGGTCCTTACGCGGGAGAACTACTGGATGCCTTTGTTCAAATCCTAAACTTGAATTTCTCAAACGACCACCTACTCGAATGAGTCCATCTTCCAAAAATGGTTTCAAGTGTCGGAAAGAACGACTACAAGGTTTGTTAAATTCTAAATTTTTAAATTCAGAAGCAAAATAAAATTTCTGCAACTCGCGAAGTATGACCAATTCAGCTTTATCTAAATCAGCGGCGGTTATATGACCGCGCGTAGATAAAATTCTCAAAAATCGGCCTACATAAATAACACAACGCAACAGTCTCGACCAAGACGAGACGCGATTAGCCAACAACAAAATAAGGGACTCTTCACGCGGGACCGATACAACAAGCGAGTGCTTCTTCTCCTCGGGTGGTTCGGAAACCGTAGTGGGATTGAATTGACTAACTGGCCACTTATCTAACGCGGCATGAATCCAGGACGGTCCACTAAACCATAACGGGTGATCTAAAATTTGCGAAGGAAGCAATCCACGAGAGAGACAATCGGCTGGGTTGTCGGTGCCAGCAACGTGAAAGAGATTTTGTGGCGCTAATTCAGATTGAATTTTTGCCACTCTATTAGCGACGAATGTGTCCCAACGATGGGGCGAAGAGTGGGCCCAACACAAAGCGACTGTTGAGTCCGAAAAAGCTAAAATTCTACTAATATTAATGCGACACGGAAGTGCTAGTCTTAGCACTGCCATCCAAAACTACGCGGAGTTTAGTAGTAAGCTTATCTTCTCTAATAACTCCGTGGGGCGGGATAATGTACGAAGGCTGGGTCTCGTCAGTGTACGCAGGCGCAGGTGAGATGTAACCTTTATCTAAATATTCGTTAACAACCTCATCATAGGCTTGCTTTAACTTTGGAGACGCCTGCATCTTTCGTTCTAAACAAAGAAAGCGTTTTTCAGCGGATACACGGGAGTCACCGAGCGAAAAAATATCTCCCTTGAAAGGGAGCGCGACAACATAACGACCCTGCTCATCACGAGTAGTCGTGCGACAATAAATCTCCTCAGCCATCTTGTCATCAGGGCTTAGGATAGGTGGGACATTGACCTCTTCAATTTCCCAAAACTTGCGGATGGTAGACTCCAGTGGCGGCTCGACGGTGCAACAGAACGAAGCAGTCGAGTGACTAAAACTATCTATAGAAGCGGGTGCGGAACCAATTATAACAAAACCAAGAACTGTTTCCAGTGCATGCGGAGCGGGGTACGTCGGTCCCCCTTGAACCTTACGTGATAACTGGAGGTGCGGGAGAATCGAAGCGCCGATCAATATATCGACGACTCCAGGAACAGCGTAAGTCTCATCTGCTAAAGGCAAGTCTTTAAATTTCGTTAATAAAGACGTGTCCACCGGGACGGTAGGCAACTGTTCAGTTATTTTATCTATAACGAGCGAATCCATGTCAAACCAAATATTATTATTAAAACGAGATCCAAACCTTGTTTTAACGGTGCCATGAACAGCTGACTGTAAACCTCCAAAACCCTTCACCACTGAGCGGGTTGAACGCTTATTAACATTGAAACCAAGACGTTGACAACAATCTTGAGTAATAAAATTACTTTGCGAAGCGCCATCTAATAGCGCTCGAACAATGTGCGGTTTACCTAATGCATCAACAATAGTAACGCGAGCAGTCGCGAGAACAACAGTAGTGAGCGCAGCACTAGCGGACAACGAACACAAGGTGACGTCATTCGCAGCGGTCTCCGTGCGGGCAGGACCGCGCGCGAGCGCGGGCTGCGGCTGTGGCGAGCTATGCGACGGTGTGCCACCGCTCGACGAACCAACTGTGCTCACATTGGATGCGGCGTTACTATTTTCAAAATGAAGTAAAGTGTGGTGTCTCGCTGGACATTTGCGACAACTATTGCTACTATTACATAAAACAACGCGGTGTTTAGTACCGAGACAATTAAAACAAAAATTATTAGCGCGAACAAATTTATAACGCTCATTAGGCGATAATTTTAGGAAACCCGGACACTTGTACAATTGCGAATGATGAGCATTACACAAAGAGCAAACAGGTGATTGTACACGTGCTGGTGCGGTATTAACATAAGTATGAGTTGACCTCAGTGACTGATGACCGATGACGCATCTATTTTACGTTCGGAACTAACAACTTTCTTCGCGTCTTCATGTTTCGATGAAGAGCGTTGCAATATTTTTATATGCTCGCGAACAAAACTTTCTAAGTCTTCGAACTTAGGAATTTTATTGCCGCGATGATCCGACTCAAATAAACGAATGGTTTCGGAATCTAATTTCTTTAAACCCATATACAAAAATAAGAAGTCGCAGAGGTCTTCGATCTTTAGGTTCTTTACGGCGCGAACAGATGATGCGAAAGTATCTAGAAACTTCTCTAAGTTTTGATCGTTACATGCCGTAATGGATTTCAAGTCAAACATCTGATCCAAATATGCGTTAGCTACCGATCTTTTATCCTCATACTTAGCTTTCAAAGTATTTAAAATTAAATTATAATTTTCGGCACTAAACGTAATTCCAGCGCAAACGGTTATAGCTTTACCAGTTAATTTTTCAACGAGATAATGCAATTTTTCGTGATCTGTCAACGAAACGTTCTTATTTATTGTATTCTCAAAACTATCTATAAATAAACACCAATTGCGGATGTTACCATCAAATTCGGGTATTTGAATTGGTGGCAACTTAGGTCGGTCGCGAGTGGGATTGGGTCGGTCAGACGGTTCCTCCAAACTCCTAGCGACGCGTTTGATACGACAATACAAATCGTCAAACGACGACAAGGCCTGATAACTCACTGAGTAATCGGGATTTAAATCTAACTCTAAAACGTTGATGTCATGTACTAAGGATTCGAAATTCGCGCGTAAACTATCTAAGTTTTCTATAGAACATAAGAGCGAATCTCTAATAGCCAAATCAGAGGTTTTAAGTGCATTATCACAAATCGATTGTACGCGAGAGTAATGCATTCCTCCTTTAGCGTATAAAAGTTTCAATTGAACTTTACTATCGGTACTACCAACCTTTGGGGACATTTTTACAACTAAATATCAAACTAAAGTGCGGTAAACAACAAATGAAATAACTTAATCTTAGCGGTATAGAACAGCGACGCGGCGTGAACGATATATTCCGTAGGCAGGTAGGTACTTATAACTGCGAGTGCAAGTTTGAACAAAACGCGAATAACAACAACCAGATCGTACCTACGCGAGCTAGATCGCTGTCTAGGTTCAACTATTATTTCAGGGATTAAGTATTGCGTAATATCTATTCAAATTAAAATACTTTCGTATGAATTTGAATGAAATGCGAGCGAGGTATAACCGCGTACCTACCTATGTAGGTATTAGGTAAATACGATGCGAACTAGCGGCGAACGGACAACTTAGAAATTGAAATAGCCAAATGCGTTAGGTATTACACTGTGCCTATGCACTAGGGTGTCTAGGATACCTAAGATCTAAACCTAAATGCCTAGATGCGGGGTTTTCTACTAAAATAACTAGGTATTTAGGTGCGGTGCGTTTATTCCCTATGGAATAAATAACAAAATGCGAACTACGACTAAGGATCCGGTGAGTGGGACCAAAAAGAATGGTGGCGCGGTTCTCACCCCACGTGAGCTAGTGGACTGTATTTTGCGGGGGGTGAAGCTAAACATTTCAGATGACACTTTACACAACAAACAAGATAGGTGATCGGGTTGCCGCGGAGGTGGTTTAGGCAGTGAATGCAACCCAAGAAATTAGGAGAGGATGCACTAACCTTTATGACGCCACGTGCTGTCGGAGCCGGTGCACCGGTCTTCTCTTCCTGGCTCAGGAGCTGCTGCCCACATCACTAAATCACTTGAGGGACACGAGAGGCACAATTCGATCGGTAAAGGTCTATGAAAGCGGTTAAAATCCAACAAATATTATTAATTTCTGAGAGTCGCGCGCGCCGCCGCCATTGATGATTCTAGTTCAATGCGGAAGTGAAGATGCGGCCATTTCAACAATTGAGCGGGGCGAAAACTATTGCTATCTCACTTTAAAGGTAGTGCGGGAGGGAGATGGGTATAGGAAGCGTGTGTTCAGTGTCAATCAATTGAGAGATGATTTGAACCACTCGACACACTACCACTATTGAGCGGGAAAATACAAATTTTACTATCGGCGCAACCAAACAATATGTAATCGATATATGTCCTGATCATTAATAAAATCTCTTATTGTGTAGTAGCACTTTCGAATTAGTAGCGTTTTTATTTTATGCTTAAATATATCTGTATTCATATCTTTGTAGCTATTTGGAATTTTATTGTATATTTTTGGTGCCATATACAATATACTGTTCCCCATGAGTGCTGTTCTTGCGACACGCATGCACAATCTATACTCATCACGACGACTGCGGATGACGTTGTCGGATAGTCGGGGCAATAGATGTGGATTACGTTTGACAAATAACACTGTTTCATAAATATACAGTGATGGTAAGGTTAGGATGTTGTATTTAATAAAGTATGGCCTACAACTATCGGTCACCCTTAGTCCAAACATTGCTCTAATGCACCGCTTCTGCTGTTTGAAAATTTGATCTTTAAGGGTTGAATTACCCCAAAAAATTATGCCGTACCTAAGTAACGATGCAACTGAACCGTGGTAAGCAGTTAACAACGCCGATGTACTTACAGTGGGAGAAAGTTTATAGAGTGCATACGAACGACTACTAATCTTTTTACATAATTGTTCTATATGAGCCTTCCAATTAAGCTTACTGTCGATAGTTATGCCCAGGAACTTGGCAGTATCGACTTGATGTAGTTCATTTCCTTCATATCTAGCATTAATTTGATTTGTTTGGGGTTGTCGCTGACTAAAATGCATGGGTTTTACTCAGATTAATTTTAAGGTTGTTATGATTTAGCCATTTTATAACCCCTGACAATGAATTATTTATATCATCCTCATAACAACTGTGCAATGTTGAAGACACTGTAATTGAACTGGCATCAGCGAAGAGTGTCATGGGTTGGCTTATTGCATTAGGTAGATTGCGAAGGGTATGGTCGACGCTTCTCGTGACCAGAGGGCTGGCCTCTTCTTAGGTCAGAGAATAAGCATTGCCATACAACGTGGCAATGCTGCCAGTCTTCTGGGAACGCTACCACAAGAGGCATGCGATGCGGAGGAATTCCACGACGCATTTTAACTTTTGTTTTATTTTTTATCAATGTCAATATTAGCATAGTCATGTTGTGGCTAAGCTCCGTAAATAAAAAGCATAACTTTAAAATACATTAAGTAAACTAGAACATAATACACTTATATTAATGTTAAGATCTTTTGTAATACCTATGTTTCTCAAATAATAAATAAATGAAATTAAATAAATATTTATTAGTATATAAATATTACTAAATATACTTACGCCAAAAGGACCATACAAGGCACCAGAATCTAGCCAGCCTGGGGATGGTTCATAATATGATGGAAATACTGAAAGAAAAATTAAATTTTGGTGTCAAAATAAATATCTTCTAGAGCACATAATGCGCATATATAGATAGATAGATAATTATTTATTGTACACCAACAGATTTACAGTAGGACAACTAGGTAGCATGTATACAGTTCAATGTACAATGGGCAGCCATATCGCTGAAACGATTTCTTCCAGGCAACCTTGAGATGGACAGTAATGTTATAAAAATGAAAGATATGGTGTAGTTATCGGTTAAACTTAAATAGATACTTTGATACATAATGGTAATGATTATAGATTTAATGTAGATTTAAGAAATTGACAAATGTACTAAATTTGCACGCCATCTCATGGCAGAATATGAGCGAGGACCAGATCGTGAGAGATGGCCCTGAGTCGGCCGGGGTGCGAGGGATATTCCTGTCAACCTCACCTTCGGCAACCAAAACGACCCACAGGCGGCGTGCGTTTTAGTCGGTTCAAGTCCGAAATAACCTCCTCCACCGGCTCCGGTGGGGAGGTATCCGTGGGGATTTTGCGCACGTAAAAAAAAGGGGTGCATATCGCGCCTCCGTCTCGTCCTAACTGCTTCTGCAAGAGTGACAGGCCCAGACTTGCGCTCATGGAGGACGGAGGTCATTTAATGTCCTCCGACAACATAATCTGGCAAATTATGTCGTAATAAAACCATTGTCATACCACAGACATTAGACACTGCAAACAATGCCATATAATTTTTAACTTTACAGATATGCTTTTAGAGTCTAAAATCAAATGGCATCTTGTAGAGTGAATGAAAAGATGTAATGAACTCTTTTTTAAATTTAAATTGAACTTTAATGCTATACCAATAAGGTCTAAAATTTAATGTAATTTTTTTGCAGTGGCAGTGGTATAACAGTGCCTATGACATAAAATTATCAGAATCGGGGCCTGGAAATCGTAAGGATTTCCAGGCCCCCGATTCTGACAATTTTGTTTTTTTTTTATACCACTTAGGTGGCAGACAAGCACACGGCCCACCTGATAGGAAGTGGTTACCGTGGCCTATGGACTCGTGCAACACCAGGAGCGTCACACTCGCGCTGATGACCCTGAAGAAACCTCCTAATGCCCCTTTTGAAGAATCCCACATTGTAGGCGCATGGGAAGACCGCAGCAGGGATGTCCTACTGAGTTGGACAAAGTGAGTATGATGACTTATAAATATTACCGACTGGTGGCCTCACGATGCAGACAGGTAGGTCTCTAGCATTTGTTCTGACCAACTCTTCAGCAACCGCCTTAGTAAAGGTATAAGTGTTGGGCCAGCTCTTGACCATTCTGAAAGTATCACAATAAAACCACCATGTACAATAGTGAATGTTCTGATGAACTCTTCCTCCCCTTTCCTACACAGGACAACACGTGCAAGGCTTAGATGTCACCCTCACACTGCAGAATATCCGATCAAGAACCAAGCGGTTCGGAGACTCTTTCCTTTGTCGCAACATAAAGGCCTGGAGCTCATTACCAGCTCACGTGTTTCCTTCATACTACAGTCCCGGGTCCTTTTAGTGGGACGTGAAAAAGCATTATGATGAGGCCGTCAAGCTGAGTGTCACCATTGTAACATGGTAACAATATGTAAGTAATTGTGACCCTCTTTTCTGAGACTTTGCCTTCAGCTTACTATCAGGCAAGGTGAAGATTAATTGACGTGTTCCATGTAAAAAAAACATTGTGCTGCTGTGCAATTGAATATTTTCTTGCAGTTAACATAAATTATTTAACTGAGCTTATTCAATTAAGAATGGTAAAAGAGTCTCTTCTTATTTCATTATTATTATTTAATATTAACCTATAATAGTAAATGATTTGACTAGTATCAATCAATCAATCAAAGAATCAATTTCATTTATTCAGTTTAGGCACGTAAAGAGCCCATATGATAGTAAAAATTTTATAATTAGGTATGTAAGAAATAATTTAAAAATATTAAATTATGTATAAACAAACCATTGGAAAATGATTCTTTCGCTGGTTCGGTAGGTTAGTTCTATGGAGAAGATACCAGTAAGTAAGGAACTCTGAAAACTATATTAGAACTAGATTATCTCTTTTTTTAATTTGCTTTAGTTTACAATTTACTTGTGTTGACCACGTATTTACATCATCAAGATACTCATCTAGTATAAAATTTAAATATTATGACGTCACAATACATTTTTTCACACACTTTTACTCATGCCGCGTGATTACTGGCAGAGTAGAATTAGGATCTCTTCCCATGCGGTGTCAATCATTGTAATCGGTCTCATGTATTAGGGGGTGAGCCTATAGCCGTATTCGGGACACTACTGTTGAATCGAGTCATGCATCTATCTGAAGCTGAGTCTGGGCTGTATATATTTATCTGATGTTAAACAGCCCTATCTCTTAGTCGCCTTGTACAACACCGTATGGGAAGAGATGGTGTGACCTGAATTCTACTCTGCCGGGAACCACGGGGCTATATTGCTTTTCACAAGAATATAATAACATAATACTATTGCTTACTCCAAAGTCATCTTGTCCGGCTGTATCAAGTTTTCAGCTAAATGTATGATTTCGTCAGGAGACACAGGACAGGGGTAGAACTGTTCCTTCAGCTCTGTTCCGATGCGACTTTTGGTCGCATGAGTGAAGGCAGTCGATATGTGTGTGAAGCATCTGTAATAATACAATTATATTTAATAAGCTACCTAAGAACTGTAAGGAACTTATCACTAGTTCATTCAAAAAAGAAATTAAAGGCCTACTCCTGCAAAAGGCATATTATAGCATAACAGACTTCCTGGCAGATAGTATTCACTAACTAGCATTAAATAGTAAATACTGCTATTATATAAATTATAGTAAAATACTTATTAGGTAGGCCTAATATTCTGACATTGTTGACTGTATTTTGACCACTAACTTAATATATACTTGCCATTGTTATTGATATGTAGTACATTTTCTATTGTATTTTAATCTATTTGACATGATTATTGATAAGA